>CM062929.1:59878688-62378688 GCA_031878705.1 Tapirus indicus
CCAGTGTAATGTTGTTAAGGATGTTAGCTGGCACAGTCGCTTCTGTCATTGTTTTCTAAAAGCAGCGTTGCTTTTTCAACTGACCCTAGACATGGTGAGTGTTTAGTCACCATCCCAAGTCATTTATTTAGCATGAAAATTTATTAGTTAGGCTGTTGTTTAGCAAATTCATCACATTGCATTTTTTACTTAGCAGAATCACTTAATTAGTGTTTTATTACTGGAATCGACTGTCAATTATGTGGCTAATTCTTTACTTAGGGAATGAATTTTTTTATCTGGGTAAAGCAATTCAAAATGTATTGTTAACTCTTTAATGGTTAAAGTTTATTTGTCAATGGCAATTCATGTTGTAAGGAAAATTAAACCATTTATTTCCCTTGAAGTATCAGATGTTGGAAAAATCTTTGGGAAAGTGTAGAGAGGGTAGTTTAGAACCTTTCATGAATTAAAGAACTTTGATTGACTGAATGGCTCAGAACCCTTGGCAAAGCTAAGTAAAATTAGCTGGAGCATTTTGATTGAACCCCCTGGAATAAATTATTATAATATACTCTTATGTGTGTATATTGCTATAATGTCTATAAATTATCTTTCATTGACATTATTTCTTTGAGTTCTCACAAAGACATTGTGGAGTGACATTGGGATTTGTGGGTGGCAGTCTCTAAAATGGCCCCAATGATCCCTGACCCCTATTACACATTCTTGTATAATTCTTTCCCTTGACTGCAGGCTGGATCTAGTGACTGGCTTCTAATGAATAGAATATGACAACGTATTGGGATGTAACTTTCAATATTAGGTTATAAAAAGACTGTGGCTTCCATCTTGGGTGCTTTCTCTCACTCTCTCATTTACTTGCTCTGTGGGTAGCCAGCTGCCATGTTAGGGGATTGCCCTATGGAGAGGCTCACTGAGCAAGGAACTGAGGGAATTCTCCAGCCAACAGCCTGCAAGGAACTGAGGCCCTTACTCCATTTACCCATGAGAAAATTAATCTGCTAATAATCATGTGAGTGAACTTAGAATCGGGTTCTCCCCCAGTTGAGTCTTCAGATGCAACCATACCCACAGCTGACAGCTTGAGTGACACCTCGTGAAAGACCTTGAGCCAAAGGTACCCACTGAAGCTGCACTCAGATTTCTGACCTACAGAAACTGTGAGATAGTAGTTGTTATTTTCAGTTGCTAAGTTTTAGGATAGTTTTTATGTAGCAACAGATAACCAGTACATGGTTTAACATGTGAAGTGTTATAATAATTTACCAAAAGCCTTTTGGTTAATAAGTAGTAGGACCAAGATTTAACTCTGGTTCTTCTGAGGCATTTCTGTAGACAAAAAGAATGTGAACTACATTGCAACTTTCAAGGGTCCTTAAAACATGGACATCCCACAAATGCAACTATTCAGAGGCTGTTTCTCTCTAACAGTGATTCCTTTGTGACCTGCACACCTTCATTACCATGAGAAGAAGCCACCGGGATTCTGGAGAAGCTTGTAGGACTGATTTTCTTTACCATGTCTCAATCAGAAATTGAGTCAAAATTCCCCTTTCCAGCCCCCAGTCACTGCCCCAACCTCCATTAAATGGTTTTAACAATGGTTCCCAAACGTGACTGGCCCCACACTAAAGCTACTGAATTCTTAGGTCCAGGGTGTGGAGCCAATGAATCTGTATTAACATGCTTCCTGAGTGACTCATGTACAGCACCAAGATTTGGGATCTACTATATAAAACAAAGTAGGTTGCCATTTCAGTAATCAACTTCTATAATTTGGCCGTCTGCCAGGCTAATAGTGGATATGCACACACTGCTCTATTAGTTCTTGTGAGAGTATTAGTTATCTGCTCTTCCCAGAGTAAAGGCCATCAGCTTCAGTTGCTTGAAATTTTTTCTTTGGTTGATTTTGAACAATACTAAGCTGTATACCTCATTCATTCAATAAGAGCAGAAAGGACAGTGCTTGCTTTCTTACAAGCAACTCTAGGGTGATTAATAAATTGTATTTAACTGGAAGTTCCCTTAGAAACCATCTAATCCCTTGCTACTCAAAATGCAGGTCTATGGACCAGTAGCGTCAGCATCACCTGGGAGCTTGTTACAAACGCAGACTCTCAGGCCACATTCCAGACCCACTGAATCAGAATCTGCATTTTACACTATCTCCAGATAATGTACATTGGAATTTGAGAAGCATTGGTCTAATCCAACTCCCTCATTTTAAAGTTAAGATCCACAAAGGTGAAATTATGCAAGACAATTTAGTGGCAAAACCAGGATAAAAACTCAGGTCTTGTAATTCCAAAACTGCATTATTTCCACTCTATTAATGTTCTGTTTTTTTTCGTGTGTGTGTGTGTGTGTGTGTGTGTGGTTTATTATATCCACAAACTCTGCTTGAGTTTCCAGGGCATAGTTTGAAATAGAGAAAGCAGGCTTCCATCCACACAGTACAGTGGCAAACTCATTTCAAACAGCTGTTACACATTTCAATTTCCTCTCCCAGACAAGTTTAGTCATTTCATTTTCTCTTTCTTACACATCAACGAAAGACAAAGTCACCTGTCAGGCTGAAGATTGTAAAATGTGTCAAAATTGAGTTTTTCTAGTTTAGCTAAGTATTACTCTGCAACAATTTTGCATACCTTTTTCTTATTACAATTTTGATGAATGAGAGAGAGAAAATAAGACAAGCCCATGTTTTTGATGTGAGGCATTATTTAAGGTTTTTTCCTTCTATCACACATCTTCCTATGAGGATGTGGGTCTTGGAATGTACTGACACATACACAACACAAAATGCTGGGCTGGTTGTTTTTACGTGAGCATAACCCTGGAGCCAATGAGAAACTCGAAATCATGCCCAGCCCAAGCGGGAGTGGCAGTGAGGCGGACAACCTTCAGTCTGAGAGAAGCCCAGTCTTCCTCACGCAATCTCAGCATTCCCCTCTTCACAGGCTCCTCTCAAAAGTCACCCCAGTATCGCTCTCTTTCCTGCTTGCAGGAACATCAAAACTATACAATTTACTTTTCTTTATTATGCCTGCTTCAAGTAACTTACTGACCAGGACATGTTCTTCTCAGTTCTTTTGAATATTCTATTTATATTCACATGCATGGCCATGTACAGAATTTTTTACTCATAATATTAAATAACTTCACAATAGTATTAATCTTTCCCACCTTGAGTGACCTCACCTTACTTTAATATACTTCATTCTCGTCTGATAAATAGTACGCTTCCCAGGAATCCATTCCTTGCCAGTCAATATTTGGACCACACCTTATCATCAGTTTACAAAATTCTTTAAGTACATATATCATTGTCTACTTATGGGATATTTTTCTACTCATCAGAGTTCAGATAGTCCATTACTTTCAAACATAAGTGCCTCTGAAAGTACAAATGAATGGTGAATGTGCAATAATTAAAACACTAGGCTTAGATGTTACAA
Organism: Tapirus indicus; assembly: GCA_031878705.1. Taxonomy (NCBI): domain Eukaryota; kingdom Metazoa; phylum Chordata; class Mammalia; order Perissodactyla; family Tapiridae; genus Tapirus; species Tapirus indicus. The sequence continues at coordinate 59,882,150 of CM062929.1, forward strand.
GAAAGGGCTTGTTTGCAGTGAGTTAAAACATTTTAAAAGTCCAGAATTATATCACTTCTCCTTTGTAGTTCTGCAATATATTTCTAGGACACCATACATGCCCGCCAGTTTTATTCTCTTACTTCTTCGTTTGATCACTAAGTGGTTAAGACCAAAAAGCATCCTATTATTGCTACAGGTCTATTGCTTCTGGCACACCCAGTGATCTTTATTTTATTTCAGTTGAATTCAGTTTATAAAACCTATGCTGGGGAACACTGGTATCAACGCTTTTTGCTGTCTTGTTTTCCCACTGATTTTCATGAAATTGTGACAAAATGAAAATATATATACCAATGGTTTTCTAAGTTATTTTTTAATAGTGAAATGCTTTCTTCAAACATAATCATACCTAGAAGTCTATTTTATAAAACAGAGATAAAAAAACATTTAGCTGTGATTGGAACAGAGGTGAAAGAAAACCCATGTGCTTGCCAAGTCATGCACACACACACACACGTGTGCATGTGCATACACACATGTGCATGCTCAAAACCCCACAAAGGAGTCCAATTCTCTGGCTCACAGAAGAGACTCTGAACAAAGATCTCTCTTCCTAACTTTGGCTCAGCTCTTGGGACACTAAGTCCACAGATTAATAATTCACTTATCCCTTCCCCTCTAGACCATGTGGGTGAACCTTTCCACTTTAATGGTTTATGAAAATTGAAAATAACAACCCAACCACTAGTCACTTAAACAAGTAAAGACTGATGGCTTTTAACTAACAGAACATGGGTCACAAAAGCGAGGCTATCACCTGAATGGCACCCTCTGACATTGAGCAGTACACAGCATGTACAGCCACATGTGGTGGCCCTGTGGACCCTGGATTATAGGGGCATCAAGGAAAGATGGGCCCCAGTTTGTGAGGCTCTGGCAGACTTTGGGTTTCACTGAGAGACACTTCTTTTCATTATTGCTACAGTCACTGAGGATGCAATAACCAGCCCTCAGCCTGGAGACAAGAGAGAAAGTCAAAGGCTAGCGTTCTGTCGCATGGAGGGTCTTTGTGCTGGAACTGCTTCTGCATTTTGATTGTTGTAGTGGTCACAGGAATCTACATACGTGATTAAATTGTGTAAAGCTAAATACACACATGAACACACACTTACAAGTGCATGTAAATGTGAAATCTGAATAAGATCGCTGGAATCGATCAATGTCAATCTGTGATGCTGTGCTATAGTTATGCAAGATGTTAACACTGGGGAAACTGGGTGAAGGCTACATGGGACCCCTCTATTATTTCTTAGGACTGCTTGTGACTCTACAATTATCTCAAAATAAAACTTTTTTAAAGAAAGCTGGTGCTCTGGTGATGGGCTGCATGTAAGTTCTGACCCTGGCCACGTCCATCAGAGTCTTTTCATGTGTTTCATGGTTTTCTGGTCATTTACTCGCCGGCCAATCCAAGCATGTGATAAAAGTGTTCTACTTTAGCAATTGTGAAGTAGTTTGTTTGTGTCTTTTTTCCTTAATCACTTTTGGCAGAGGTTTGTCTAATTTATTGATGTTTTCAAAGGAAAGAGCCAGCTTTTGCTTTTCTTCAGCTTCTCTGTTGTATCTTTAACTTCTATTGTGTTCCATTAACATCTGTTCATATATTTGTTTACTTACTTTCTACTTTCCGTGACTACATTTTTCATCGCTAGAAGTTAAATTTGTATTTTTCAACTCCACCCATCCTTTTTTCATGATGTGTTGCATTATGACTGTGGTTCATAGTCCTTCCATTTTTCTCTTTAATCAATCTAAATGAATTTGTTTTATAGCCTCTTTGATTGTTCTATTATTTTAAATTCTCGGGAGGCATATTTCTCTGTGTATCATGTCTACTGACTCTCTTTCATGGGGATAAGCCTCCTCACATGACTCGTCATTCTTTATATTTTATTTTTCACTACGAGTTCATCTTTAGTGGAGGCGGGTTTGTTCTGTGGGAATCAATGTGTCTTGGATGATGAAAATACCTCTATAGAGCAGTTTCTAACTTGCATGTCAGGACAGGAGGATTTTCAGTGGTATTACACAGGTTTTGTATGTTGATTTCTAGGTTTGCAATTGCTCTATCACACACGAAGTATGAATGTGGATTCCAGACCCACACATGGTAGAGGTCCAGGGTTTCCTTTGTTTCATTTTCACTTCTCTTTGAAAGCTATGCACCCTCCTTTGTATTCTACTAATTGGTACCTTTAACTTAAACACACCCACACAGATACGCCCTTGAAATTAGATCCTTTACTTAAGAACAAGATTAAAATAGTTTATATTGACTGTCCATTATGAAAGGTGAAAGTGTTGATGTACTTTTATTTCTAGTGATGCATCAGTCACCTCTTCCTTGTTTTTGTTGGTAAAATTTCATATTTTAGCCAAGAATTTTTATATTAGATTTTTTTACACAGTTTCTCTTTAAGAATTCTTTTTTATAGTTCATTCTGTTTTGAGTCATATTTATTTTGATATTTATACTCATATCTATGTTTAACTGATTTTGTTATTTAACAAATCTGTTCATTTGTAACATGATTTCCTCCAATCTTATGGGGTTTTTTAATTTTTTCCCTTATTTGCCCACCTCCCCAAGCCTCTGGAAAAGAATCAGAGCCAGTATAATTGCTGAACCTTTGTGTGTCAGAAAATGTCTTTCTGTAGCCTCACAATGAAAAACAACTTACATCCGTGTAGAATTCGGGGTTTACAGCATTTTCCCCTCAAAAATTTCACTCCATTGGTTTCTGGCATTAAAATTTGGGCAACAAAAAATATGGTTAGCATTGTTTCTTTTCCTTTACAGATAGCCATTTTTTCCAGCCTAGATGTTTATCTGAGCATTTCTATATCAATAAGATTTAAACAATTGTATCGGGAGATCTGTTCTATTTTTAAGTTGTAAGTGGAGAACCCTTTACATTTAAAGATTTAGGTTTTTATTCTGCCAAAGAACTGTTTTCATATTGTATCCTTGATTATTGCTTCTGTTCCACTTATTCTGTTCTCTTCTTTAGTAACGCCAATTATCTGTCTTTTATATGTCTGTTTTCTTTTCTCTGAAAATGTCTTTTTGGTGCCTTCACACATGAACACACATGAGCAGATGATAGATACAGAGGAAATAGAAGTCTCACTGTCCCCAACCCTTTGAATTTTCACTGCCAGTTTCTCTAATTCTCCACAAGTTTCTGCCTGTTACTTATTCTCATTAGAGATTCCAATGTCCATTTTGACTCTGCTATTACATTTTAGTTTCCTTACCATCCTCCCTTGCCTCACCCAGCGAATTTCTTTCTAGTCACTTCTTAACTTGATCCATATTTTGAAAAAATCTGTTATCTTTTACTATTTAATCTTTCACTTCCTTTATTTTTCCATGGTTTCTTGAATTTTGTTTTCAACAAAATTCATGCAATCTAAAATGCATTCCTATTTTCTGTTGTGTAGATTAAGATACCTATAGCCGAAAAGAAAATCAAATTGGCTTAAACAATAAGTTAATGTATTATCTCACAGAACGGGAAGTCAAGAGCTAAACAAGTTCCAGCATTGTTTGAATCAGATGCCCAAGAATGTCATTAAAGGACCCAAGTTCTTTCAAGCGCTCCACTTTTCCATCTCATGTTGCTATTGCCCACACCTGGATCCCCTTGTGGATGCAAGATTGCTTTAGCAGTTCCAGGCATCGAATCCACACATGGTAATGTCCAGTGGGAGAGAGGGACCACTGGATTATCCTTCCTGGTAGTAAGGAAACCTTCTAGAAGCCCCTAATAGAACTCCCCTCCTATCTCTTTGAAAATTTTTTGAAAAATTGGCAAAGAGGATAGGAACACCTGCTTGGCTTAAGGAAATCAGGATTTACCCCTAGATCTAGGAATAGGGTCACTAGGAATAGATCTAGGAATGTGTGGGCACTCAAACTAATTTAGGGGCTCCTCCAGAAAGGAAGAAGGTAGGGGATGGCTGTTGGGTAAATGGTCAACACTTACTGGGTTTTTTTTCAAAAATTATATTTTTCTTAACATCTAGAGTGTCATTTTCCTTATTTTTAACATGGTGGATTTTTCTCAGACCCCATGTTGTTTTCTGTTTTCTTAACTTAAAAGGAGGAAAGATCTCTACAGGACTGCTGTCTGCCAATAAACAGAGAAGGCAGATTCTCATTGTTGCCCTCATTGTCCAACTGCTTAGAATCCTTGTGGCTTCAGCAGGAGTAGTAATGGGTGTTCACAGCCCCTATTCCTATGAAAAGTGTTTAACACCATCCTTCCATCTGACTTTTCCCATCACAATTTTTTCTCAGTACTGAACCTGCATTCTGGGATGCGACAGTCTTTATCCACCCTCTTTTGTCTTTGCCATGTCAGAGATCCCAATGAAAGGGATTCAGGAGGAGAAAGGGCATGGAGATGCCTGACGCCCATATTTGATTGCTGGAGTCTTTGATTCTCTGAGCCTGGGAAAGAACATTAGAAAAGATGAAGCGTTTGTTTTCAATTCTTCAAGCCAATGTTACCTCAAGTAACAAAAGTATATCAGTGTCAATTGCCAGTTGTATAAACTGAAATTGTCCACAGCTTTGTAGAACGTGGCACAGTGGGGTGGTATTCTACTTATTATTAGTTTTACAAGTTCAACCCCATGCATTTGGTCAGATTTAAGAAAGAGACAGAAGGTAATTCCATCTGTCATTACACTGAGTGGGAGCATATCTCCAAGTGGATATAAGATGGGGATGTGAATCTACTGTTTCTCAAGTGTCACAAATCTATACATCTATCCTTATTTATGTCTAGAATTCAGAAATATAGAAGAAATTTTTCTTACAACATCGCTCCTAAACACAAGCCAACTACTTCACCTAACACTTCACCAAAGAAATTGCAGTCTCTTTCAACTCTGGAAGGAAAATTGCCTATCTTGAATCAGGTGAAAGATGATTCTGTACAATTTCAGAGAGTAATTGTGACAAAAAGAAGTATTTATTTTCATGCACATATAAAGTGTGAATCTGATATAATTAATGGATATTCCTCCCAAATTCTGACACTAGATTAGTTGGCAGACTTAAATTTCAATGCTATTACAAGTTTATTTTCTTGAGGCTTTATTGTTATTTGGTGGGGGAAGAGGGATGAGGCATTGCCTGCTAGCCAGGTGCCATCTTGAAGCTTCTTCCAACGGAATCCCACTTAACCCTTGCAACAACCTTCTTAAATGATGATGATGATTACCATCATCATCATCAATCATCATTGCCATTTCTATTGCCAATTACAAATAAAGCTGTTAGACTCAAAGTAACTTATCTGAAGTCCCATAGCTAGAAAGTTGTGAAGTTCATATTTGAATCCAAGTTTTGTCTTCAGATTCTGTGCTTTGACCCTGATGCCTGCTGTTGCCACAGCCCCCACTGTGTTTGTTCTGACCAAATCTCCACCATGAGCAGGTGACCCAGCCGCCTCCCTACCTCACACCTTCTCTCATCTCTCAGACTCTCCCCCTCAATAAGTAGTCTCCACACATTTACCCATCCACTCTTCATGTTCTCCTGCCCTAAAGGGCACGTGGATTTGAGAGAAGTTGTGATAGATGAAATAAGAAATAGATGCTGGTACCAGAAACTATAGAAATTTGATTGGCTAGTTAAAAATTTTGTCTTAACTCTATGAAGGCTTTTTCTGAGAAGAATGACTTGATCAAAGCTTTGTAAAAAGAACCGTAAAAGCAAAAAGAGCCACTAAGAACCTGACAGAATAGTCCTGTCATGGGGATCTGAACTAGGGCAAAGCAGCAGGGATGGACTAAAATACATGGGTATGGAGTGTGTCATGAAGGAAAGAAAAGAGAAGCCCTAAACGACTCGCCAGATGCCCTGGCCAGTCTGTGGATTTTCGTGTGCCCAAGAGGACATCTTGTGCAACATCAGAACAGCTACTGTTTTTTCACTGCTTACCAGACACCAGGCATTATACGAGCACCTACCATGCATTATCTCTTTGAATCCTCACAGCACTTATTTTCCCTGTATTATAGATGACAAAACTGAGGCTCAGAGATATTAGTCGCTTGGCCGAGATCACACAGCCCATAACCAGTTGATTAAAGATACAAGCCCCATTCTGTCTGATTCTGGAACCCAGACTCACAGCATTTCTCAGGGTATGGATTGAACTCCTCTCATGGGACATGGGCCGGCCATTTCTGAAATAGTTATGTAAACATCTTCATGAGCATTAAAACAAAACTAGTATATCACACCCAGGATTTTACGTTTTACTATCATTTATAATGAGATAAAGTTAAAAAAAATAGTTGAAAGTTGATTTAAAGAAAAAGTTCAAGGACCTAATTGTATACATCTGCGCTATTCAATACCGTAGCCACTAGCCACATGGAACTATTTATATTGAAATTAATTGAAATTAAGTTACAGTAAAAAATTCATGTTCTCAGTAACACTAGCCACATTTCAAGTGCTCAATAGCCACAGGTGGCTAGTGGCTACCATATTGAACATGCAAATATAGAACACTTCCGTCATCGTATAAAGTTCCATTGGGGGGGCTGGCCCGGTGGCGCAGCGGTTTCGTCTGCGCTTGGCAGCCCGGGGTTTGCGAGTTTGGTTCCCGGTCGCCCGCCGACGCACTGCCTGTCAGCCATGCCGTGGCGGCGTCCCATATAAAGTAGAGGAAGATGGGCACGATGTTAGCCCAGGGCCAGTCTTCCTCAGCAAAAAGAGGAGGATTAGCAACGGATGTTAGCTCAGGGCTGGTCTTCCTCACCAAAAAAAAAAAAAAAAGTTCCATTGGGCAGTGCTGCGCTACAACTGTCTTACACTAGATCAATGTCTTTTTAGAGTTCACTGTAGATCTAAATTAGCTCTCTTTAGAACTTGACCTGGCTCTGGATAAGTCTGCGTACACCTGTGCTGTCCAGTATAGTAACCACTAATCACGTGTGGTCTTGAGCACTGGAAATATGGCTAGTCTGAATTGAAAAGCTCTATAAGTAATATACACATTGAATTTCAAAGCCTTTGTATGAATAAAAAATGTAAAATATATCAGTTATAATTTATACTGACTATATGTTGCAGTATTATTTTGATATATTGGGTTAAATAAAATGTATTATTGAAATTAACTTCACTTGTTCTTTTTAACCTTATTGAATGTTGCTACAAGAAAATTTTAAAGTACATACGTGGCTTATGTTATATTTCCACTGGACCTCACTGCCCTGTGAGGTGACTCCAGAATGCCCTCCTTTTCCCTGTCTCTAGATCTGAGCTGCCCAATACAGTAGCCATAAGCCACATGTGGATATTTAAATTTAAATTAATTAAAATTAAGCAAAACTTAAAATTCATTTCCTCAGTCACATTAGCCACATGTCACATGCTCAGTAGCCACATCTGATTAGTGACTACCATATTACAGCACAGATACAAACCATTTCCATCATCACGGAAAGTTCTATCAGACAGAGCTGATATAGATTGTACAGTTATGGCAAAAACTACAGAGGTGAGGCGTGAAATGTCTAAAGCTTGTTTCCATGATGCCTGACTCTGCAGCGCATCATCCTCCCATTTTCTAGGCACCTATCCCTTCCCGCCTTGGTTAGGCTTGTTTATGCCCACCTTATGTCTTCTCTCCTGCTAGGCCTGTGGCGTACTTATCTCCCTCTAAACATACTTTCCTCCACCCTCCTGTATGTGCAAGGTATCTAACACCGTGCTTCGTACAATATAGGTACTCAGTAAATATTTGTTAACCAGTTGGAGTGGGAATTCCTAGCAAGTGATTGAAAATATACGGCTGAAGCTAGAGAGGGATCTATGATGGCTGCTCGCAGGGAGATAAAAAAGAGAAGGTCAAAGTCAGGTTCCCAAGGAAGAAGGACAAGGAACTGGTAGAGAGACAGAAAAGAGGGACAGTGGCAACCTGGGATCTCATACACATCGCCAAAATCCCTCTGCCTGCCCCACACACCCTCACAGGCAGCGACAAGTTATTGCAGGGGAGTTCACGGGCTTAGACAACAGCTTTAGAAAAAGTGCAAAAGAAATCCAAAATATGATCATGTGATAAATAAACAGGCAAGACCCATCAATGAGAAGTTGAAATGGCATGAAAATTAAGGGTCTGGTGAGGAAAAAAATGAGAAATGTTCTCTCCCTTGGCCAGCTGGTTTGAGTTACATTTTATGAGCAGCATGTGAATTCTAGCGCCCTTGTTGAATTAGCAGCAGAATCGCACATTAGTTTTAAGGCTCCCTATCGACTAGGAACATCATAACGCTTTTTAATTGGGGCTGATAAAAACGTAGCATTACTTGTAGGTTCCTGAGAGAAGTGAGTTGTGAAATTGGGTTTTCATTAAACCTAATGATGGAAAATTAAGTATAGTGCGTCTGGTGAAATGGGGTGTGATAAAGGCATCACTTCTTCATTATCGGAGGTTAATAAGGGAATAGGTGAGGTAAGATACATTGGAAAAGGGAGTCCAACTAGTTGATTTAATAAACCTTGAAAATCCCTTGGTTCCAAGTCTTCATAGCATCATTAGCACCGGCATTGACATTATTACAAATGTTACAGCAATACAAGTTGTTAGATTTCAAATGCATTTATTTTCCATTCCAGTGTTGGTTTTGCTGACACCAAGTTTACAGTCTGTCTAGCAATGTGTTTAGGGAAAATATCCATATTGGTAGCTTATTTGGTTTTGGAAACATTTGGCATCTCACAAAAATTGCCAGGTTCCCATTCCTAAGAAGCCTGTCTGCCAGGCAGCCAGTCTCCCAGGCAGCTCATGCCCCAGGACCTGTGGGAGACCATGGGTCTCTGAAGACATCTGTCTCCATATATGATGGTGGCTTAGGTGGGGACACTCACACAGCTCCAGACACTGACTCTGGCTCACCCTCTCCTGAGAATCATGAAGTGCAGCATCTAGAGAAGCAAACTCAAGTGCTTCTTTCTTCTGCATCCCCAACCCCACCACACCATCACAGGAGTGCTATTAGCTGGAAGGGTGCCTCAGATCCATGGGAGCTGGGACACCTACAAGAAATAGTGTGAATCTTTAAAGAGAGGGAGTCTTCTTAAAATCCTTCAACAGCTTCCCACTGGCTCGAAGATTCTTATACATTCACAGCCTTTCTAGACCGGCCTCACACCATCTCTTATAGCTTTACCTTCACCACATTTCCACCCACCACCTTCACTCCATCCCCATCTCCTTGCTCTTACCTCAATGTGCTTGGCTTCTCCAGCATCTGTCGTGCTTCAGATGGTTCTTCTTGTCTGTCTTCCCTACTAGACCATCAAGCCTTGAGGGTGAAATCTGTATTTTGTGCATTGCCAGTGCCTACCAGAGTCCCTGGCACAGAGTGGGTTCTCAATAAATCTAACTCTTGAACACAAGGGTGTGATGGAGAAGGGAAGCAGCCCCCACATTTGCCACGCTCTACATTTAAGCAATGCCAGTGAAGATGTGTTACCTGTTACCTGAAATTCTAGAAGAAAAAGTAAGAAGTATTTTTCTTATGTGCAGTCAGGAAGTCTTGCCTAGGCCCTTCTTCCTTATGCATAAACTCTGTATTCTAGATCTTTCTGTTGGGAAGGCTTTCCTTACTAGGAACAGTTTTGCTCATGCTGTCACATGGTAAGAAAGTTCACTTTGTACAGGATCAAATGTCTGATGGATTATTGTGACATGGGGGCAGACAAGCTGAAGAAAACATGGATTTTGCAAAGACAAGTTGCAATCAGGAATACATGCTACTGCCTCCCACGGAGTGAGTGTGGCATAGGCCTAGTGGGGTCTGCGTTGGTGCCTTGCAGTGCCTGAAAACATCCAGGGGAGACACGTAGAACCTGGCACTTCTCATCTCATGCATGCCACAAACAGGAGGGTCTAGGGCACAGGCTGTCCCTGTCTTTGGGAGGAGGTTGTGGAGACCAAGCCTAGATGGTTCCTGATACGATGAACTGATCCTGAAAGACCAACAATGTATGCCTGGCTGGGAGTTGGTAGGGCAAGAAGGTAGTTTTACTGGCCCAAGGGAGACAGAGGAATTCAAATCCAACCTCAGCAGAAATCACTTTCCAGGGTGGCCAAACTAATAGAGGGCAGTTAAAGCAATTCAGTGGGTATAAAGATTCTCATCAGGGGGGAGTATAGATCTTATATCAAGGAGAGATTTTATGAAGGAGGTGAGGCATAGGACCCAGGCCTGGGTGAAGTAGCTAGCAGGATTAAAGGAAGAGGTTCGGCTTCCCAACCTGCAAGGTGGGCTCAGCCACACTCCTGGATCAAGAATGTTAAGTGGTGGGGAAACTAGACAGTAGGCAGAAGGTGGTCACTCTTGTGGAGCCTATAGCTGGAGAGAGCAGCTGAGAACGTCAGAGTCCCTGCTGTCTGCTGGAGGTCCAAGACTGGCTCCATTTCCTCCTGGGGTACAACCCAAAGGAAACAAACTAGTAAAGAAAACAGGCCACACCAGGATGCACGCAAATGGACCAGTAGCAGACACATGGCTCTGATCTCCAGGGACCTGAGGCTCTCCTCACCTGCAGGCAGGCACCAGACATGATTTCCAGGCACCCTGCTTCCTAAACAGGAGAGTGCGCCCAGTATCCAGCCTGCCTGGCTTCTCACCGGTTCTGGGATTGGCCAAGATTGGCCAAGACAACCCTGACAAGCCTGGAAGAAAGACAGACAGGCAGGGGATGACAGCCAACCTAAAACGTTGTCTTTATCCATCAATACACACCCTTGAATTAGAAACAAACCAAGGGTTATTGTGTTCATTGGTTTGTTTGTTGTTTGAAGTTTTAAATCTACCACCACAGCCATAACAGGGAAGCAGTGTGTCTCCATTCTTCCTGCGATTTCCTGATCAGTTGAGTCCTGAGTTAGCTCTCTCTGCCCTCCTCAGCTCAAGCTGGGGGAGGCACAGAGGACAGAGAATAAAACTCCCATAGGTAATGGTCTGTTCTGCCTTCTTCTCTTTGAAGCAGATGGCAGCCGCGGGGAGCTGTCCCAGCCCACCCTCACGATCCAGACTCACCCCTACCGGGCCTGCGACCCCGTGGAGATGAGCTATCCTCGGGACCAGTTCCAGCCCGCCATCCGGGTGGCTGACCTATTACAGCACATCACCCAGATGAAGAGAGGCCAGGGCTACGGGTTCAAAGAGGAATATGAGGTAAGAGACCAGCCTGTGGGAAAACTTCCTGATGGGTGCAGAGGCTTCATGGGTGCTAAAGCCTTGCTACTCAAAGTATGGTCCTCGGACCAGCAGCATCAGCATCGCCCAGGAGCATGTTGGAAATGCACCATCTCAGTCCCCACCCAGACCTACTGAATCAGTTTGGATTCACACCTTCCTTCAATAGAAAGATAGACCGGCTCAAGCCCCCATCCCACATGTTGTAGAAAAGCCAGCCAATCTCCCCTGCCAATGATTTCTGGGAGGCCTGCTTGCTCCTGGTCACCTCTTGCCTCATTATCATGCTTCTGTTGTGTTCTCAATGCCCTCCCAAGTCAATATCTCGTCTGCTGACTGCTGTCCTCTCTCTCTCTCCCCCTTTCTCCTCACCCCTACATTGGACATCCCTTTCCTTCCTCCCCAAATCATCTCTAATGCAAAGGTTTTGTGAGTAGCGGTTGTTACTGAGGTTTGGGGAATAACAGAAGGGTTGCAGCAAAATCCAGGAAGCTTCTGAATACAAGTCCTAAGGTTCTGGACTCCTGACAGCTCTCTAACCACTCCTCTCCCAAGAGCTCTTTTTAGTGTCCTCAAAATATCCCTTTTATTTTTCCCTTTTCCCAACAGCCAGGAACAGAACTCCCACTCTCCCCTATTTTATTACTCAGAACAATTTAGCTTTCTTTGTCTCACTCCTTTTGTTTCAGACCTTGCCCATTAGATTCACCTTTTACAAACAAAAAGGAAAATAAAATAGAAGAAAAAACTCATTAAGATGTTTTCCCCGGAACTAAAGAGCACCTTACTCCCCGAAAGGAATTTTGCAACCCTCCTCTTGCAGATGGAATCCAGCTTTGAAAACAAGCATGTCTTTCTTCCCTTTCCCTCTCTCTCTCGCTCTCCTCCTTCCCTCCCAAAATATCTTTCAAACATCTACTGTGTGCCAGGCTCTGAGTTATATGCACTAGTTTTTTGTGGGTTTTTTTTTTCACATGTACCATGTGCCCCAAATATGCTAGGATCAGTTTCACTGTGTGCAGTGAAAACGCATTGACTCAGACTCTACACATTTGGAATTCTTGATAATGCAGGCTAAGTTTATCTCTCAGACTACATTCTGAGAAAGAGCTTACAAAGCAGTATTTCAGAAGCTGTGTGAGGTCATAAAACTGTGCTAAACTGGGGGTCCATACAGCCAGATTCCAATACAACAAACTGTGTAAGCTTAGCATATTGTTTTGCTACCTCAATTTTAATATTTTTATTAGTTGAATGAAGAGTTTAGATAAGGTGATTTCTAAGGGCTTGTCTGGTCCTAAAACTTTATGAGAGTGTAAAACAGGGTGGCAAGGGACATGTTTGACACATTTATGAGAACAAAAACATTTATATCAATGAATGTGAGTAATTACTGGCAGTTAATTTCAAATATGGTCTATGTAAGATAACATTTTTTATGTGCGCAATCCACAGATTTTGGAAGGATATTGGGATAATGTCAAAGGGGATGGTCTCATCACCTCCCATCCCTGGGCCTTATTTCCTGGGGGGTTGGTTGAATGGTCCCAACCCCTTAAAGTGGGGGGAGGTGCATGTGTGCCTGCTTATATACACCTATGTAGATCTGTTTGGTGAGCCAGTGTCAGGAGAGGGTGTATTGTTTCTAAAGACATATTCAGTAACATGATGGTTTAATAAGTCATTAGTCATAATATTTAATTTGCTTTAAAATTTCAAATAGCATTAAGGGAGACATGTGACATAGAATAGGGGGCAGGTAGTCAAAGCCTGAGAAACATTCTTCTAAGAACTTGCAATCTAAAATTTGAAGACAAAAATACAAATACATTTGACTACCTTGGTGCAGTTCCTTCCAGAATGATCTCTCTTTCAAAAGCATCCATCCCTGTGTGGTGGATTGGGTTAATTTGAGCCTGGAAAAGAACTGCTTTTATAATGAGAGAGAAAACAATACATGTTGTTCCATCATTTGGACCTCAACCAGAAATATCTCTAACTAGACTAGACTTGCCCTCAATTAGTTCTAATTATTTTAATCAGTTAGCTGGAATGCTTAGCTTCTAGTTAACAGCACTTTCTGATTAACAGGAGGTTAATTGGAAAACGTTACTTAATGGAAGTCTTTCCACAATGTGCTAGTCCACTTTCCTAGACTCCAGGTGGATACCGCTTTGATCATCAAGGCTCCTGTGATGTCTGGAATCTACATACTGAGCGTAAGAGTCACAAATCTGAAGACTGTGTCCTCTTGTAGACATAAAACTCCTGGATCTCCAGTCCTACTCTCAAACCAACATGCTGTGTGCTGTCTGTTGCTGTCACTCTCCCACTCTGCTCAGCTTTGTCATACAAATGAGTGCATTTGACGCGTCAACATGTAAGGAACCTCTCAGCTATAGAAAGCTTTGTCTTCTAAAATTCAATTCAGTTGTACAATCACTTACAAATTTGTTCATTAAATATTTACTGAGTATTTACTCTTCCCAAGGACTGTTCTAGATATCTGGGATAAACAGTAGAACGGACAAAGACCCATGCCCTCAAGAAACTTGTGTTCTAGCAGGGGAAACAGGAAATAAACAATAGATTTAAAAATAATTTTTGCATTGTAATTTGTATTATAATTAAGTTATTGTAAAATAACTTAATGCAATACGTTAGTAAATAATCTAATATGTTAGACAGTGAACAATACCCCAAATCTTAGCGACATAAAGCAATCAGTTTGGGGCCGGCCCAGTGGCACAGCAGATTAGGTCGCATTTTGGCAGCCCGGGGTTCACAGGTTCGGATCCTGGGCGCCGGCTGACACACTGCTCGTCAGCCACGTTGTGGCGGCATCCCATATAAAGTAGAGGAAGAAGGACATAGATGTTATCTCAGGGTCAGTCTTCCTCAGCAAAAAAGAGGAGGATTGGCAACGGATGTTAGCTCAGGGCTGGTCTTCCTCACACACACACAAAAAAACCAATTTATTGTGCTCACTGATTCTGTGGGTCAAGAACTTGGACAGGGCAAAACAGGGATATTCTGTCTCTACTCCATGATGTCTGAAGCCTTGACTTGGAAGACTTTAAGGCTAGGGACTGAAGTCATCTGCAAGTGTCTTCACTCCCATGTCTAGTGATTGATGCAGGCTATCATCTGGGATCTCAGCTGGGATTGTCAGCTGGAACACCTACAGGTGGCCTCTTCAAGTGGCCTGGGCTTCCTCACAGCATGGTAACCTCAGAATAGTTGGACTTACCTGGTAGCCCAGAGCTCCACAGGTGAGCCTCCCAGCTAACAAGGTGGAAAGTTCATCACCTTTGTGACCTACACTTGGACATCACACAGCATCACTCCTACCACATTCTATTGGTTATAAGCAAATAATAATTGCCTACATTCTAGGGGAGGGAAATTAGACTCCATCTCTTGATGGTGGGAGGAACAGTTGCAAGATTGTAAAAGAAAATACGGAACAGGAGATATTGGAAAATATTGTATAATCTTTGGACAATACAATCTTCTACAAGTACCATTGGAAAACAAAGAGTAGAGCAAGGAATACAGTGTGTTCCAGGGACACAGGTGAAGGAGGTTTCAGTATTAAATAGGGTGGAAGGGTTGTCCTTAATTAGAAGATAAGATTTGAGCAGAGACATGGTGGAAAATATCTGGAGGGAGAGAGTTCCAGATCAAAGGAATAATACATCTGGCATGTACAAGGAGGAACAAGGAAGCCAAGAGTGGCATGAGTAGAGTGAACAAGAAGTAAAAGTAATAGAAGATGATATTGGAGAAATAAGGGGGGCCTGACCATGTAGTGCCTTACAAGCCATTATAAGGACTTTGGCTTTTACTCTGAATGAAATGGAAAGCCACTGCAGAGTTTAGAGAAGACAAGTGATAGTTATCTGACATTATTTTGAAAGACTCGTTCTAGCTACTATGTTAAGAATAGACGTAGGAAGGCAAGAATAAAAGCAGGGAGACCAGTGAAGGGGCCAGCTAGTAACCCAGGTGAGAGACAGTGGTGACTCAAGCCAGGGTGTGGCAGTGGAGGTGGTGAGAATTGGTCAGATTCTGAATATATTTTAAAGATAGAGCCAATAGGATTTCCTAACACATTAGACATGGCGTGTGAGAGGAAGAGAAGAATCAGGTGACTCCAAGCTACTACCTGAGCCACTGGAAGGATGGAGTTGCAACCAACAGAGATGGGGAAGCTGCAGGTAGAGCAGACTTGGGGCAATGGAGCATTGGGGGCTCAATTTTGAACTATTACACATGTATTAGACATCTTAGTGGAGATGGAAAGTAGGTAGTTGGATATATGAGTCTGGAGTTTGGGAAAGAAGCCTGGGCTGGGGAGAAAAGTTTGGGAGTCATTGACATATAGATGATATTAAAGCTACAAGACTTTTCAAGTCACCAAGTGAGTGAGCATAGACAGAGAAGAAGACCAAGGACTGAGCCTTGTGGAATTTCAACCTGAAGATGTTTGAGTACTTTCCATAGACCAGGCATGGTACTAGCCTCTAGGAACTAAGGAGATGAGACAGACAGAGCCCTTGCCTTCTGAGGAATTAAGAGCCTGTTGTTAGAGGCATATAAACTGATCATTTCAATATCTTGGCAAAATGTCACACTAGAGGTATACCCAGAGTGCTATGGGAACCCTTGGGGGTGGGGTGTGTTAAGCATAGCCTGAAGATGGATGGCCAGTGGATTTCTGGAAGACAGGAAGCCTAAACCAAAGCTGGAGAAATAGGAATAACCCAATGAAAGCAGGAAGGGTGTTCTAGACAGAGGGACTAGAACAAGCTATGGCATGGTGGTGTTAACAATAGGTTGAGTTAAGAGAACCAGAAGCAGTTTGGTACAGAAACTACGGGAGGGAACATGGAGGGAGATGGGCTGAAATTGTTAGTAGGGGAGGGCACAGGGTGAGGGCAAGGAGACATTTGTCAGGCTAAGGAGTTTAGATTTTATTCCAGGGGCCATGGGGAGCCATTGAAGGGAGCAGGATTTTTTAAGCTGGATTTGCATTTTAGTTATAACTATCTGGCATATACAGGTTTCAGCAGAGCTTCTAGACTAAGACAGACTAGGAAAATTACCTGTCCACCCACTTCTGAAAAAATTGGCCACGAAAGTCCTATGAATAGCAGCAGAGCATAGTCTGATACAGCGCCGGAAGGTGAGAGGATGGCGCAAAAAGACCGGGCAGGGTTCTGCTCCACTGTCCACAGGGTCACTAGGAGTCGGAATCGACTTGACGGCACCAACAACAAACAACAAATCTGGCATAGATCAGAGCAGCGAAACCAGAGGCGGGTAGGTGGCTGGGACAGTAATTCAAGGCAAAGATGGAATTGCCTGAACCAGGAGACTGGGCCCAGCGCCCAGACAAGCCCACACACATTCTTTTATGTAGAGCCGTAAAATCAGCTTCTTCTCTTTAGCACATATACTTGAGTCTCCCAATATATATTTTGGATTCAATAAATTGAAGCAATGCATGAACTGTCCTGAATTGAGGCTCAAAATGCCTGGATTCCAGTCTTATCTCTTTCATTAAGTATCTAGGTGATCTTGAGCAGGCTACTCCCCCTCTCTGGGCCTCCACTTCCATATTTATGCAATGGGGGTGAGGAGGTTGGCCAAAGTGATCCAAAGAGCGCTTCTGTCCATGATATTTTGGGAGTCTCAGTAGAAACCAACTGTCCAGACCAGCTGGATCTCCCGCCTACCGAAAGTCCCACTGGACCCCACTTTCTGAGGCTACCACCCCCATAGTTATGTCTCAAGTCCTAGCAACCATGATTGACCAGGGGCCTTGGGTTCCTAAGAACTCAAGGGGGCCTAAGGCAAATGAACCTCACCTTCCTTACAGCTCTGAGTCTTAAAGGATTTCAATCTTGGCTACACTTTAGAATTGACTAGGGAATTTTTAAAAACACCAGTGCCCAGGCCATCCTTCAGAACAATTAAGTCAGAATTGGTGGGAGGAGGATCCAGGGGTCAGTATTGTCTAAGCTCTCCAGGTGACTATAATTTACTTTCAAGGTTGAGAGACACTGTCTAAGGAGACCCATGGAGTCCCCAGTACATGCCCTGCTTGTGCCCACAAACCCATCACCTCACCTGCTGTACTTGCTGCTGGTCACATCTGATGCCCATGGAGGCATGTGATGACCCCTCAGATCTACCCTGCTGATGGAACATGGCGACGTTAAAGTCAAAGGACTTCTGCATGTGACCTTGGACCACAGAATCTTCCCTTCTCCTCATCCTACTTCCCCCAGCCCAAATTCTCCCACATTCCCCAATTATAAAACAAAAACCCTAACCATGCCAGCAAATGCTAACAGATTGGCTGGAGAGTGGGGTCGTCTGTGAGCCCTATAATCCCAGCCATCATGGTCAGAAGAGTAGCAGGTCTGGGGAAGACAAGGGACAACAGGAAGAGGTGACTTCGTAATGGAGAGAAGGAGGGGAAGCAGATTAATCCCAGTCCAATCCAGGCAGTCTGTCATCGTAATGAATAGAACAAGCCCAGTAGGGCAACCAGAAGGTATCTGGTTATTACAGCTCCATTAAGACTATTTAAGGCAACAAGGAACAGCTGTGAGGAATATGATGCAGCCTAATGAAGAGCAAACATTTGTTCATTTTCCAGCTCTGTCTGGGCGGACACGCCATGTGCATGGCTTTTGTGGGGTGAGGCCAGTGTTGCCATCTTTCTCTTAATCATCTGTGGGTGGTAGTGGGCAGGCAGCCTCCTGATGGGGTGTAACTATGGAGATGGATGCTTCAGGTCACCATAGGTGCTCCCTTCTCTGCTCAGAGCCACTGGAGCAGGGGCAGAGTAGACTTTCTGCTTCTCCCACAACTTTTTCTCTCCTCAGTTGGTAATAGAGTCACAGAACATCCCACTGCAGGTGACCCCTGAGAGATTCTGGTCCAGCTCCTCAATTTGCAAATGAGAGTGATTCTGGGTAGAGGCATGGGGAATCAGTGGCAGACGCGCAAGTCATGAAAGAGAAAACCATGGTTGTTTTCCAACTCTGAGAATTCATAATGACCAAAATAAGAAGACTTGGACTCCACCTGCTCATTTCACTCCACTTCCCATGGATTAAAATAAGGATAAAATGGGCCATTTCCAGGGGGTGACCAAAGGACATCAGTGACCCATGTGGTTTCAGACTTGCAAGTTTTTCTAGCAGGAGAGAGCTCATGTAGGAGACGCTATTAACTCAATCTTTTCCTTTGAGTTTATTTTTATTTTTCCACTTATAATTCTGTTTGTAACCCAGCAAACAATATTTTCTGTATTTAACATGGGAACCCTCCCCAAGCAAGTGAGCGATTTTCAGGTGGTACCATAGAAAAATCCCTTGACCAAGAGTGAAGACCTGATTCTCAATCTGCTCCTGACATGCTGGGTGGTTTTGGACGAGATTCTTCCATCTCTGATTCCCTGTTTCATGTTTTGTGAAATGTTTACCACATAGCATGGACTCCTGAAGCCTGATAGTATATGCTTCTACATCATTTGGCTAGAAACACTTATTGAGTACCTACTGCATACCTTACACTGTTTTTGCGCTGGAGAAAGTTAGAAAGCTAAAGAAAGAAAATAAAGGCCCTACTTTAAAGGAAGCTCATGGTCTTACCACACCATGTAATTACATCTCAGAACTCAAATTAAAATGCTTTGTAGACACATGAGTAAGGGTGGCCCAGGGTGAACGCCAGTTTTGTTGTTGTTTATTTTTGCTTTTTGTCAGTTATTGCTGCCAAGATGAATTAGAAGCTTCACAAAAGATGAGACTGAATTTGAGAAAAGTAGAAGAAGCCTGGGTAGAGGAAAAGCATGTATGACAGAGGGAGCCATATGTTCAGAGGCTTGGAAACCTAAAAGAATTGGAATGTTGCAAGCCAGCTCTTAGAAGAGAAACAAAGATGCCTCTATGAAAAGAGAAATGAAAATGAAACTAGTTATGGAGATACCTGGGAACTGTACACCCCTTGTACAATTGTTCCTGAGCAGAATTAACAAGATAATTGTCACAGCCTTTGACAGTCCGCCCCTTAACTCCAGCCAACTTCAAATTCAGGGAGAGCTGTTGACCCGGAGACAGCTACCCGGAAACTCATGCACAAAGATGGAGACAATGTCTGGAGGGGACCAGAGTCTGTAGCCTGGAATGGGATACAGGGATCCCCCAAATCATAGGCTCAACACTGGGAGGAATAGAGGTACCACAGCATGAGCTTCCTGGTTAAACTATAGGCTTCTTGAAGGTGGGGATGGGATCTTACTCATCTTTCTTCTCTGAAGCATCTGGAAAATAGTATATAAATACTAAATATTAACTTAAGTGAAATACAAAGTGCTGGTGAAAAACTTTGTGATTAAGAATGGTTCCATTCAGAAAAAAAAAAAGGCAGCATTTCTTCAAGAAAGTCTCCAACACAGGAAGACCCTCACATCTGTGGGCAGTCTCTATAGGAGCAGCAAGTGTCTGCCTTTATGTTTTAGGTTGAGTCTTCCCCAGGAATTTGCTGTTTCCATCTACCTTACTACCTAAGACAGTGGTTGTCAAACTGTGATGTGTGTCAGAATAACCTGGAGAGTTAGTAAAGAACATTGAGAGGCAGGCTCCTTGATGCGGGACAAGACCCAGGCCTCTGCATTCTACCAAACTCCCGAGGAAATTTGCATCCCTACCAAAGTTTGAGAGCTTCTGGCCAAAAATTTGTCATTTAAAAGAGACTGTAGCTTTTATTGGGCCCTTTTAAAGGGTGTTTTGTGACTCCACACACACTCAGCTATTCTGCGTGTAACTTGATCAAAGCTCCTGTCACAGAAAAATACCCCCATCTCGCTGCGATCTGATTTTCTACTTAGCTTCCCCAGCAGGACTCATACATTACCGTCTATTTAGTGACATGGTGTGCAATAATATTTGCTCTCCCGATGCCACTCTGAGTAGACGTCATTAGTTATCCTCTCCTGCCTTCTCTGTCCACATTTATAATCCCTAAGACGTGTGCTTTTCAGCACAGAAGGAGGCAATTTGTTGAAAGCTTGGCCTCTGCCAGGGACACCACAAAAATTCATTCTGGGGGGTGTGTACAGTTCTATGAGTTTTAACAAATGCACGGAGTCATGTAAACACCAACATGATTGGAATACATGAGTTCCATTAGCAAAAAAGTTCCCACATGCTCTCCCTGTGTAGTCAAATCCTTCCCCCACCCCTAACCTGAAGGGCATATTATTGACTTCGTGTTCAGAAAAGTTAATTGAGACTTGGAGAGGAGAAATGATTTGAAGTAAAAATATTCAAACACTCTAGTCTGTCTGCCTTTGGCAAAGCCCTACCTTTTCCCTGACTCACACACAGAGTTAGTGGACAAGAGGGATTTCTTGACAAGATAAATGAATGAAAGACCCAGGTAAAATGGCACCTCCTTGGTGAAGACTCTGGAATCTTCCCTGCACCAGGAGAGTATAGTGGTGGGCAGGGGTACGGGGAAATCCTGGTGGGCAGGAAATCCTGGAGGAAGCAGGCCCTTGGCTGTGCCCTGAAGCATCAGCCAGGAAGCACCTGGTCAGCATTCCCTGGGCCTGGTTTCGCTTGACCCCAGGGCATAGCACATCCAATTATCTCCAGGGATGCAGTCAAGCCAAAGGGAGTGAGGGAGGCATCAGAGCTGACAGAATCTGCTGAGGATAGTGGTTGAGCAGATAAACGAAATGGACCAGGATGCCCTCAGCCTTGGACTAGAGATGAACTGCTCTTGGAAGCTCTGTGTTCTGACATCTCACTCTTTGGCGCATAACTCAAAAAGGCTTAGGTGCAAAGAAGAGTATCCAAAGAAGGACGGCAAGCTTCAGAAAGGACCCTCCTATCTCAGTAGGGCCAAACCAATGGGTAGAAGAAGGAAGCAGTCAAGCAGGCATCAGGAACAATTCTCAGTTCTAGTAGGGAATTAAAGTACTAAGTGGGGAAACTGAGGTAGGTTGCACAGTCCTACGGACTGACTCAGCACAGCAAGGCATAAGAAGCCTGTGACTTATGCTCATGTGGTCTGAGCTGCCACTGGCTCCAGGAGGCCTCAGCTCTGTGGCTGGGAGGGAGAGTGGTAGGGAGGTGAGTGGGTTGCAACCACAGGGAGAGTTAGTCTGGGGCAGGCACCAGATGATAACTTTATCCTAAAGTCTATGAAGCCTGTCAACAAGGATGAAGGGCGAGTTCAAGAGACAAGTGCTCTTAGCCACTTGTCGTGATGCTGGTACTGGCTCAGCCTCCTGTTTTAAATAATGCCCAATGCATTCCCATTGACTTAGACTAAAACTCACATTCTTGACCATGGTCCACAAGGCCTCAGTTGAGCGCCATGCCCTCCCCGCCCACATTATACATCACCCTCTTGCTCTTTTTCTCTCAGCTCTGGAGAGCCTTCCTTCAAGTTTTAGAATACATCATGCTCATTCCATCTCAGGGCCTCTGCACTCGCTGTTCCCTCAACCTGGAACATTCTTCCCCCAGCTCTTGCCGTGACTGGCTTCTGCTCATCGCTTAGTTTTCAGCTCAAATGTGTCAACAAGAGACCAGCAGGAACGCACTTGGAGTAGAACAAGCTGGGTTTAGAAACTGTGGGACATCTCAGGAAGAGGATGCTAGAGAGGACTCATAGGATGTGGGCCGTGTGAGGTGATTTGAGAGAGGGTTTAAGGAAGCTGGGCTTTGTTCTCCATCAGACACTTAGGAAGTGGTAAGATTGCATACCTTACTAAATCGTAACTATAAGAAGGAAATATGAGATAGAAGTTAAAGCTATAATTGGAAAAGAAGCAACAGTCACTCAGCCAGGATAGGGGGATATTTGGTCATTTGTTTGGATTGGACAATGTCTATATTTTTGTCTGTGTGTACATATGACTGTGGAGAGGTCAGGTGTTTATTTTGCCCATCTGAGGCTCAGAGTAGCCTTGTCTGATGGTGGCTTCCTGTGAAACTGTCTGTGTCCAACAGGAGAACAAGGTCAGGCTGTGAGTGCTGGGCCAGATCCCAGAAGTCAGGGGCTGCTTTTTTCCTTCTCAGATGTCATATTTTCAAAGAGTCCTGCCCAATCCACTATCTCTAAAGTAGTCCCTTGTCCCGAGTCACTCTCCATCACAGCACCCTGTTTATTGCCTTTATAGCACTGGTTATAAAGAATAATCTTGTTTGCTTGTTTATTGTCTGCACCTTCCCACAACGGGAACATAAATTTCATAAGAGCTTGTCTGCCATGTCCATGGCTGTTATTTCTAAGACCCAGCACAGTGCCTAGCACCCAGATGGTCACTGTGGAAGGAAGGGAAGGAGGGAAGATGGACCCAATCAATATGTCTTCTTGGGCAAGTCGTTTCCTGTTTCTGGACCTCATTTGCTGATCTGTAAAGTGAGGCAGTAATTTTCTCCAAAGATCCTTCCAGACCTGACGTTTGAGAATTCTATGAATACATCACCTCAGCCCTCCAGGGATGCAGACATCCCCAAATGCATCTTTTAGGACTGAAAAAAAAAATGACCACCTTGGGAAAGCAACACTGTTGAGGAGTAGGGAACATGTCCACATGTAGAGAAGAGTGTAAAAACAGAGCTGAGCACTCTGAGGAGGAGAGAATGAGAAAAGGAAAGCAGAGATGGATAATGGATGGATATAATGAGATGGCAATTTTGGTTTCAAAAGAATGTGATTAGCTCCTAATGGCTGCCACCATTCCCTGGTCAATCTACTGTAACTAGCCACTAATGTAAAAATAATGCCCCTCGGCTGGCTCGCATTGAAGATGGAGATGAGTTTCCCTTTCATACTTTTACCCCCTCCTATTTTTTTCCTTCAAGAGATTATCCCCTGTTAGATTCCAGCTTCCTAAAAAGGGAAATGGATGTGTGATCAAAGTCTGCCAATTAAGGGGTCATTACCGCTCACTCCTGGGCGGCCCTATTAGGACTTGCTACCTCTGCCTTTGTCAATAGCATCTCAGCCCCCAGGCCCACGCGTTCTCCTTCAGCCCCCACCAGGGGGTGACAGAGGTTCCCAGGGCTGGGGCAGGGGCCTGAGTGGTTTCCCACGGAGAAGTGCCACTCATCATAACTGTTTTGTTTGGATTAGGATTTTTCAAAGGATATCTGCACGCGGGGAGTGTCCCAAAGAGCAGGGTCTGGATGTTGGGAGGACTCCCAAACTGTATCATCGAAGGACTCTGGGGGTGGACAGGGACCTTCATCGAATCTCTGCAGTGTCAGTTCAGAGGGTGCATGCTTCTTCTGTGGGGCCCCATGGAGCAGGGAAAAGGCAGAGCATGTGGAGGCAGAGTCAAGAAAAAACTGTCCAGCAAATCTGTCCAAAAGTGAGGCACGAAGCTCCATGGGGTAGTGGGCTCTTCATCACTGAGAGGATCTAAGTATCAGGTGCTTTGGGTCAGCTTACCAGCTGCCCAGAAGACCATGGTGGGAGGGAAAACAATTAGATGACTTTCAAGGTCACTTACACCTCTGAGATTTTAGGATCTTTGCCTTCTATATGCACAGAAGCCACCTCACTCACTAATTTTTTCATCTATCCATTCATTCATTCATTCAGAAGGGGTGATTCAAGCACATGTGAAATACAAAGCCACTGTTGGGTTCTGATGATATGGATGTGAATAAGATGATACCCTTTCCCTGGAGTAGCCCATCACCAAGTTGGGAGACAAGACATTGAAATCATCAGATATAGAAGAGTCCATCCAATAGTAGAAGAAGTGACTGACTAGCTGGGGATGCAGTGGGGTGGTGGGAGGGTGACTGGGGAAGGTTTCACAAAAGAGAAGATGCTTGAACTGGGTGTTGAAGGATATGTAGGAGTTTACCAGGCAGACTTGGGTGGAAGAGAATTTTAGGCAGAGGGAACAGCATGTGTAAAGCCTCAGAAGTTTGAAACACCTAAAATTGTGGCATTGCATTTAGTTCCTTGTCATTGGAATATTGATAGAAGGGAAAGAAATGAGGCTGGAGGGGCATGTAGGGTGAAGTCATTAAGGACCTTGTATTAAAAAGCTTGGCATTTATCCTGAAGACAATGGCAAAAGGAGTAACTGGGTCCTATTCACATTTTAGAAAGATCTGTCTGATTACAGTGGAAAATGGATTGAAGGGGACAAAATCAAAGCAAGAGAAACCAGTGAGGATACTCATGGGAAAGTGTTGCTCCAGGTAAATTCACTGTTTGCAAGAATGATGGCTGCACATTAGAAGCACCCAGGGAGCTTTAAACAATGCTGACGCCTGTGTCGCATCCCCAGCGAGTTTGATTTAATTGGTCTGGGGTAGGGCCGTGACTTTGGGAGTTTTTAAGCTTCTCCAGGTGATTCTAATGTGCAACCACAATAAAACCTTAAGCTAACTGTAATCCAAACTTTGGCACATAGTAGGGAGTCAACAGATTTTTTTTTCCAAAAAATCAGTATGAAAACATTTGGAGTTCCTTGTTTTGAGCTTAACACCACTTTCAGGAGGATATGTTTGGATGAACAGTTGACTTGTCACAGAGGGTTTCAGGTAGAAAGTCCACCCCCAGAATATCAGCTTGAACATCGAGAAGTCCAGTGCTTCCTCTGAGACAAGCACACCCTGCCCTCCCTGCAGAGAACCAGAAATATACAGACCTGACAAGTTGTCTGAAGGATCTGGGGCTACCTGGCTGGGAGGAGAGGATAAGACCAGGGGCTGGGATCTCAGTTCTAAGAGTTACATGCAAAAGCGAGAACCATTTACAGTCCAAAGATGGCCTATGCTAGTGGCAAGAGGGATGCAGGGAGATGGTCAATTATAATGAGGAGGAAGAAGAGGAGGAAGAGAAAAAGGAGAGATAAGCCCTCCGTTTGTAAAATGAGCACTTTCCTATCTCCATAGCACTTTTTCCACATTCAGCTTTAGGGCAGAGATTGGTGCCCGGAACCTAGCACCTGTTTTGCTTCTCCTCCAGGATGTCAGTCTAAGGGTTTCTCACACATGAAGAACAAAATTTTGATCAATTAATATCTGGGAAGGCACACTATTAGCCCAACCTCAAACCCTGGGCAAAAGTAAGTTGGAGAACATTGCTTAGCCCAGACAAGGACATCCCACCCCATGTTCATTCCATCTGAAATGGCTAGGTAGCAGAATTGGCACCAAATGTACCTACCCAACCACTGCATAGACGAAGATCATGGTCATGCTTCTAGAATAAAGATCAGCAAACTACAGCCACTGGCTCAATCCAGCTCAATGCCTGTTTTTGTAAACAAAGTTTTATTGGAACACAGCCATGCCCATTTGTTTGCATTTTGTCTATGACTGCTGCCACTCTACAACAGGAGAGTTGAGTATGAATAGTTGCAATGAGACTATATGGCCTACAAAGCCCAAACTACCTACTATCTGGCCCATTACAGAAAAAGTTTGCCGAACCCTGCTCTAGAAGACCAACTCAGGTTGGCTTAACACTTAGGAGACTGGAAGCAAGAAAGGGGGCATCGTGCGTGGTCTGGGCTTTTAATAGACAGTGGTCCTGCCTGCTTGTAGGACATAACCTGCTGAATGGCTGTATTTCTGACCAGTCAGGTTACAGACTCCTCCCTGTTTAGGATGGACCTGGAAAGAGATAGTGGGCAAGGCTGGTGTATTAAGATGAGTGGAAACTCCTCTCCCCTGCCCTGCTGACAGGGAACTGAGTAGACTGAAGATGTTGCACATTCAGTCTCAGAAGCAATGCAGGGGCCGTGAATGGGGCATTCACCCTGTTCTGCCAAGGCAGGGTGGCGATGATGGTCAAAACTTAACTCGACCTTCAGGTTTCTCTGGCTTTTCTAAAGCTGTTCCTGCTGCCTTAAAGGCCCGTCTTCTCTGTGAGATAACTGACTGCACCCTTCCCTGTGTTTCCATAACACTTGGCTCATAACTCTGTTAAATCACTCCACATGGTTGTTAAATTCTCTGTCTCCTCTTAAACTGATGACTTCCATCTCTTCTCTCCCCAAACTCTGACTTTGAATCTCTATGTCCAACTTCCTACTCAACGTCTCAGCTTGGATGTCGAGTAGTCATTGCAAACGTGGTGGCTGCTGCTGCTGCTATTGTTCTTACTGTTTTGAACACGTTAAGAAGCACACAATCCTCAGCAAGTACAAGGCACTGTCCTAAGCACTTTATGTACCCAAAACACAACACTTAACTCCTGCCTCCCCAATCCTGTTTTCTCCCCCATCCATTTCTTCTCCATCTCAGTAAATGGCGTGACTCTCCACTCAGTTCTGCAAGCCAATAGTCTGGGCATCAGCTTTCTTCCCTCTCTTTCCTTCATAGTCCATGTCTACAGTAGATGTGTTGGTACCCTCCCCATGTCCCCCCTACACTCACTGTTCCCATGCGTGCCCGCCCAATGCCTGCCTCCTGGACGCACCTGTGACTTTTTGCCTGAGGCCTTCCTCCAGACAAAATAATATACACACCTTGCCTACAGAGCATGGCAGAAGTGCCAAGGGAGTTCCCAAGAGTTGTCCTCAACCAATGGCAGATGGGAATTTGTGGGTAAATACCCCAACTACTTTCTCCCTCTGGTAAGACAACGCTGAGGGCATGAGAAGGGCCCATGGGATTAAGCCCCAGGTGCACACAGTGGTAACTTACTCATTGATGTTCTCCATATTGACTTCCTTCCCTGGATTGTCTCACGTCCTCACTCTCCCACCCACTCTCCTTAGGATTGCCTCCCAAATAAAATCTTGTGCTGGAATCCCTGTTTCTGAATCTGCTTCTGGGGGAAACCAAAATCCACAACATTCAACTGAACATCCTGAAAATAATTACTTCTCACTGCATGCACTGCCACCATCCTGGTACAGAGGTGCAAGGTACCATCATCTCTCACCTGGACTGTTAGAACAGCTTCTTAACTGATCTCTCTGCTTCCTCCCTGGGCCTCCTAGAGCCTGTATTCTATACATGAGCTGGAATGTACTTTGTAAAACATAAATCAGACTAGCTAACTTCTCGGCTTAAAACCCTCCTATGGTTTCCCATCACACTTGGAACAATATCCAACTTGCTATCCATGACCACAACACCTTATATAACCTGAACTCTCCCCGCCTCTCCAGATGCTTCGATCACTGCTCTCCCCTGCCTCATCCTTGAATATGGTCATTTGGTTACCACATTTGCACCTGCTGTTCCCTCTACCTGGAAAGGGCTTCCTACTTTTCTTGGCATGACAGGTTTTCCACATCATTAAGGAATTAGATTAAATGTTACCTTCTCAGAGAAACTCTCCCAGACTATGTAATCTGAAATAATTCTCCTACCCACTTACTATCCCTTTACACTGCTTTATTTTCTTGACAACATTTTCCACTATCTAAAATTATAGATTTAGATATGCGTGTTTGCTTGTTCATTTGCTACATCTCCCAGTTGAGTGGAAGCTCAAGGGGGACTTTGTCTATATCAGTGTGTCCCGAGTACCTATAACAGTGACAAACACTTATTAGGGACTCAATAAAGTGAATGAATGAACAAATGACTCCCCTACTGGACCAGATTAGGGCTCATGACACACAGAAGACATCAATAGCATTTGATTCAAAGAACAAGCATGAATAAGTCCATGGAGGGGTTGAGTCCACGTTCTCTCCAGGCCCCACCCAAGAACATGCAGCCGTTTATACTAAGTGACTCATCACAGTGGGTCTCACTTTCCCCATTGGCTCATCTACACCTGGATAAAACTCCTATTTCAGACCATTCTAATCATTTTGTCCTTTCTTTTTAGGCCTTACCAGAGGGGCAGACAGCTTCGTGGGACACAGCCAAAGAGGATGAAAACCGCAATAAGAATCGATACGGAAACATCATATCCTGTAGGTGCCCTTTGGGGAGGGCCCCAGGCTTTGGGGAGGTAGAAGAAATGAAGCAATTACTATTACTTACCTGGAATTTGTTATCAAATAATCCTTAATGTTTCCAGCTTTGGGTCCACATGCCAAGCTGGGAGTTCTGTTTCAGCCTCCCTGTCACACCTAGCCTGGATGACAGAGCCTGACTCATCTCAACGAAAGGGGGCAGGCAGGGAGCTGGGTCGAAGCAGAGTAGATCCGGCGAGCCTCTGAAGCCTGGGTCTTGCCTGACATTACCTGCTCAAAAATTCCTCAGGTCGAGGAGGAAGCCCAGCCAAAAAGATTCTCCTGTGTTCCCAGCTGTTCCTATAATTCAGAGTCCCACCCTGGCAGCAACTTGGGGTGGGGAGCAAGACCCAGCCCATGAGGAAGGGACTGAGAACACCTAGGAAGAGAATAGTACTACTCCAAGAAGGTAGAGTCCCAAGCAAGGATTGATGCTCAGAAGGAGCCAGCAACTCTGGCCTAAGCCTGAGGGTTTGGGGAGCAGCCGGCTCAGGGCTCAAAGGAAGCCAAGGCTACTCTGGTCACACAGGAGACAGGGTTGAGGGCATCATGACTTCTGTCGCCCCACTGCTAGTGGGGCAGGGGCTCTAAGGTGAGTGCCTGCCACCCAGGGCCTGCATTGGCCCAGGCATTTGGTGGCACTGAGCCTGCAGGAGGAGAGCGTGTACCTGTGCAGAGCTAGGGGAGACACGGAAGGACACTGCCTTTTGTTCAACAATGAGCTTTAGCATTCCCGTAGGCACCCCCGGTATGTGATTTGATGAATGTGGTGGTGCATCATACTGAGAGCCCTCTGGAGTCAAACTGCCTAGGTTATTACCCCAGCTGTAGGGCCCTGAGCAGGTTACCTGACCTCTTTAAGCTTCAGTTCCCTCACTTTAGAATGATGAAAATAATAGATAGAGTTGCTGGAGAAAGGTACATAAAACCCTTGGCATAGTGCCTGGTACCATTACTCTTAGCCATAGAGTTACTTTCTCGGAGTCACTAATGAGCAGTGTGGATATATCATTCCACCTTATTTTAACCAGGATTCACTGAATCCCCATTTGTGGACATGGAACACTCTAGGTTGGGAAGATGCGGGGCATGATCGGAAGTCCATTTTGGAGAGATCACTAGGGTAGCTGATTGGGAGGGTGGATTAGACTGGGAGAGGCTGGAGGCAGAGGGACCAATTCAAAGGCTACTGCAGTGGTCCCAGCAAGGAATGATGAGGCCTGAACAAAGGCAGTAACAATACTTGTGTGTGACTGGTACAGAGTATTGAGTTCTAGGGGGGAAGGGAGAGAGACTGCCATAGAACTGAAGACCACACACAGGTTACACACAAATATTGTCACTGCCAAATATTGGTATGTACAGCCTTCAAAGCAACGTAATAGAGAGGGCAGAGTTACCCCACACAAAATGCTGAGCACACAGCCTGATTAGAACAGGAGTCTATAACAGCCTTTGTCTGCCATGGTGAAGCCAACCTAAACCTTTCGACATCCCACCGATTGAGTACGTGGCATTCCTTGGTCTCAGCTCTCAGGGTAACCCAGTTCAATGAGAAAAAAAAAATCCTGAATAACAAATTATTTCTAGCACAGTTCGCTGTTTTGTTTTGTTTTGTTTAACTGTCTAGACATTGCCTAAGAAAAAGATTGGAGGAAGAAAACATAAGCTACAGGCAGCTTGTAAAGGAAGAAAGAGGCAGAAGTTTTAGCTTAGCTGTTTCCTGTGCTGATTTAGGAATGGGCTATGAATGGGAGAACTAATTAGAAAACATTTATAATTTTTCTCTTGGAAGATAGTAATGCAGACAGCAAGATTTCTTGCAAGGGAAGTGTTGGAAAGAGATGTTCAAACCATCAGGAAATGTGTATTAAGACCTATGACGTGTGGGCCTCCTCTGAACCAGGCCCTGAGCTGGGCACTGGGACCCTCAGTCTCAGGGAGCTCCCATTCTGGCACAGGTGTCTGCTCGCTCTGACCATCCTCTGCTTGAGCACTGTGCATACTGTGCCCTAAAATATCTGGTTACTTCTCTGTCCCCCGTATCTGATTGTGAGTTCAGGTAGGGTCCACTGAATTATAGGCTGTGACACCTTGGAGATCACTCTACACCTTAGTCTTCTCTATGTCAGATGAGGACAACGATGTCTTCCTGCTGGGGTGTTGTGCAGATAAGGAACACTAAATGACTAGAGCACAGTGAAAAGCCCCTGCCTCCCCGAGAGACAGGGACATCCAGGCCAGTATCCAGGCCAAAGCCCATGGGGGCCGAGGGTGAGAACCAAGCTGTGCATCTCTCTGGACCGCCCACTGCTCACCTGCACGCAGCACCCTTGCCTGAGCCATCATCAGCTCTCACCTGGACGTGGCCCAGCCTCCTTCCGTTGCTCTGCATCTAATTTTGCTCCCAACTTTCTACCTATCTGATCTCCGACAGAAGCCAGAGGGACCTCCTCAAAACGTGAATTGGATCATGTCATTTTCCTACCAAAAATGCTTCACGTGACTTCCCTGCACTCTTGAGCACTCCTTATCCAAAGGCCCTCTGCTGCCTCTCCAGTCTCCTTTCACACCATGTCCTCTCCATCACAGTCCCCTCATTGAAGCCACACTGGCCTTCATTCAGTCCCTGGAGCTTTCCATGCTCATCCATGCTGCAAGGACTTTGCACACTTTGTTCTATCAAAGTGCCCTTCCCTACTCTCTTTGCCCTAAGTTCTACTTATTCTTCAGATCTTTGCTCAGTCATCACTTCCTCATAGAACCCTCCTGACCCTTCGATTCTGGTCAAAACTCCATTATTCGCTCCTAGAACACAATGCATGTCTCCTCCTTCGCTCTCATCGTCATTGTGATTGAGAGGCATTCGGATGACTGTGTGTTGATGCCTGACTCCCTCACTGGAATAGATGCTCTGTGATAGCAGGACCATGACTATCTGGTACTCGTGTCTCCCCAAACCTGGCATACGCTTGGGGCTCAGTAAATAAGAACTAGATGTTGGAAAGCACAGACTCAGCAAGACCCCAAAGGGCTTGAGCAGTGGGTCTTTCCCTTCGGGCTTCCCAAATAAAATAGAGAACACCCAGAAAGGACGGATGGAGGAGGCTGGATCAAGATGACGCTCAGAACAATTTTATTCCAGTAAGGAAAGATACTGAGCCTGATGAAGAGAGTGGAGAGACGGGACCCAGAGGGAAAGGAAGAGATCAATCCCATCCCCCTGAGACCTGCTTCTGAGAAGGCAGATGCCAGGTGGCAAGGAAAAACAATGAAGGGGATTAGAACTCCATCACTGGGCATGCAGAAGATGCTGTCAGTGTCCCCCCCGCACCCACAGCCTCACTGCCTCACTGTGCAGTAACACCAGCTGACGGTACCCGTATCCAGGGCCAGGACGAGGGAGAGGCAGGCGAGGCACCCAGCATGCAACATTCAAGGAGGCCCCACTCGCAGCTGTCGACCCTGCATTTACACAACCCTGAGAGCCAGCGCCCCTTTAAAGTGTGGCCCTAGGCGCCTCACTTGTTCCACCTAGTCCCGACCTGTCTGCATCTCTTTGAGGACTTTCTCCAAAGCTGGGGAAGGATGCTCTGTCCATGCACAAGGCAGTCTCTCCCTGGACCATGAAATAACCCAGCTCCTCAGCCTCCCACTGGGGTGTGTGTTCTAAACTTTTTTCCAGAGTTTCCACGGGAAATAGGCTGCAGTTGCCACAGTCATAATGGGCTTGAAAACTCACCCTTTACAAGTTGCCTTCTCTTAGCTGTCTCACTTCTCGTTTCCTAATGGTGTCCTCTTCTCCTCCATATAAGCTACTTACACTGGAATCCTCATCTTACATTGACTTCTGGGGAAACCCAAACAGAGGCTGAGGGAATTCAAACACCTCATGATAACCACCTTGAGGGGCTTCAATAAACCTGAATCTCCTTTCTAATTTAAGGGTCAAAAACTCTTCAACAAATTGGGGCTGGAGCAGGTCAGGGTTCAGTACTGAAAGGAGACAGTGCTGAGGTAACCAGTGGATTCAAAAGCAGCACAAGACATAAAGGGGAACCAAGAAAAAAAAAAAGCCCTGGAATGGAAATGAGAAAGGTAAAAGAGAAACAGCCCCGAGGAATGGAAAGTGTTCCTGCCCTTGCAAGTGTCCCTCCCAAAGGCAAAGTCTGCTGTGCCTTGATAAATAGAAGTATTCTTGGCACAAGAAGAAAACCGGGTGTGATTAGCATCTTAAGGAACCCAGAGCACTGAGAGGCTGAAGCGGAGGACAAAGGCCCAGGCCAGGGAGAACAGAAAAGATGAAAGGGGACAAGAAGGAGGGAGGGCACCGCCTGCAAAGGAAACAATGACAGAGAAACCTTGGCTAAATAAGCCCTTTCTTCCAAATGGTTCTGTTTAGAATTTAGTAATAGAGACTGTGGTTTCCAGGGAGTGTAAATGGAAAGGAAGTGAAAGGGAAGGAAATGAACGGGGGAAGTGGAACAAGGAGTTCTTTGCTTTCAAGTAGCTCTGGGGCAGAGACTGTGGACACGGGAAATTTCAAGAATACCAAAGCATTCCCTGTGTGGAAGTTCTAGAGGGTGCTTCCTGGATTGGCAGGAAGGAAATGACACTGTGGAGAGGAAGTGATCTTGGGGGCTGCAATTTTTATAAAATTAGGCTCCCCTTCTGGGATCAGTCAGGGTCCCAGCAGGAAACAGATGGGACACTCAAATAGGGTGGTAATTTGAGGAGAATTTAATCAAGAGATTGTTTATAAAGGTGGGAACTACGTGTAGAGAGACTACCAGGAATGGTGTAGAATCCTGGGGCTAAATACCATCCCCACCCACAGAGGATTCAGTGGGAGAGGTTACCAGGATGCAGAGAAGGAGAGCGACTTGACAGGAGGTGCGACCTTTAGTGGCGCTGCAGCCAGCCTGTGGTGGCCTCAACACAGGGAGCTGAAGGAATGAGTACCTCCCTTCATCCAGTCTCCTGCCTCAGCTCTCCATTGGGTAAACCCAACCAAAAGCCAGAGGATGAGTGAATCTACAGACCTAGTTCGGTGGTTCTCAAAGTGTGGTCCCTGCAGCAACAGCAGCAGCACCTGGGAACTTGTTAGAAATGCTCTCTTGGGCTCCACCCCAGACCTGCCAAATCAGAAATTCTGGGGTGGGGCCCAGCAATCTGGGCTTTTAAAAAGCTCTCCGCGTGATCCTGATGCACGTTCAAGTTTGAGAACCTCCAATCTTGTCCCCAAACATCAGCCTCCTGGATTGGGAGGCCAGGTGCAGAAGGCTGGAGAGTGAGTCTGAAGGGCAATTGTACCTGGTACGTTTTCTGAGATTTCTTTCCCTCAAATCTAAGACAAGCCACTGGGTTCAGGTGTCTTGCAGTATTGGACATGGGGTCAGGCAGACCCAAGCTCTAGTCTCAGTTCTGCCCTTTACCTGGTACATGACCTTCAGTGAAGTCACTTCTCAGTTTCTCATCTCTCAGTGCAAAGAGGACAAATTAAGATGAATAAATATTGAAACTGAATCTGGTGTGTAGACTTTTAAACCTAGATGAGATGTGGTGTAGGCTCTTTGAGTTCACAGGAGAGAGGGATGGTCCAGAGATGTGGAACCCCTGCCCAAGGCCACACAGCGAGTCTGTAGGGCAGCCACAACCAGAGCTCTGGGCTCGTGCCTGCCAGGGTGCCATGTGCTCCCTACCTAGAAGTCCCTCTGGATCAAGACACCTCCATGCTCCTGGGGGAGAACGTGCTGAGGGCTCTGACCTCAGACCAGATGGCAGGCTGGGATGAGCTCTTCAGAGAGGCCGTTCTCACTTCCAGGGAGGAGCTCAGTTCCAAACAAACCCAGAGGATTTTTCACAGCAATTTCTCTGCTGGTTCCTGGGGAGACAGAGCTTGGGTGACAAAATGGGTGCCTTGTTCAGTGCTCCCAGTTCCATTCTCCTTTGCGGTCTCTGAGGGTGGCTCTTGCCTGGGCCCTACAGACTGATCCTGATACAGAAGTCACCTGCCTTGTCCCCCCAGCATCTACCATGCATGCTGGCCCTAATTCCAATGGCCACCGCCTATGTCTCTTTTTCTGAGGACTTGTTCTGGCCATTGGATCCCTCTCTGCCAGCTTGCAGGGCAGGCTGGAGGTGCCGGGAAAGTAAAAGTCCCCAGGAACAGCCCTCGTCCAATGACTGACAGGGGTGGGTGTACAAGTACCCAAGCTCCCTCTCCCCTGGGGAGGAATAACTTGGAGGTTCATATCACACTGTCTCCTGGAGTTCCCTAATAGGATTAACTGCCTACAGTGGTAACCGTATTGTCCTCGTTGTGCCCCAATTGTGTGTAAGTGCCCCAATTGTCTACAGTGGTAACTTACTTGACGCCACACCCCGTATTGAATTCCTTCCTTTCTCCATGTCACTTTCCATTCCTCTTCTGGTATTTCCCGGAATGACCTCCCAGATCAACTACTTGCACTCAAATCTTTGTCTCAGATTCTGCTTCCAAAAGAACCAAATAAGAAACATTCCCTCCTTTCTTCAGAAAGTCCTCTCAGTGGGGTCTGAGCTGGACAGCCTGCTTAGGATAAATCAGTAAATTCGTCTGCTGGGCCAATGTCCCTGTAACTTCTCTTAGTGTTCTGCCCCTCTGTGCTTAAGCCTCCTCCACTCCCCCAAAGGTTTCATCTGTTGGATGGCTCCTCACAGGGCTCTGCAGAAGGGAGCTGCCCAACCTCGGCCAACATGGAATTGGCAGAACAGGAGGTGCACAGAATGTCGGGCTGTTTCCATCTCATATGCAAGCCACCCTCTCTCTTGATAATGGTAATTCAATCAAGATTGAATGTGCAGACCTTTAGCTTCAATGAGGTACCCAGGCAGTCTCGGCTGAATTACCTGCCTCCTCCCTATCCACTCGTGCGAGATGATGGCATTAACATTTCCAATACTTCTAGGAAATGATTTTTCAGCTCCACAATTCATTGTAATGAGCCAAATCTCTTTTCTCTGAAAAATTGCACCTTTTCTTTACCCTCCTTAAGTGCCCAGAAGACAGGAGGAAAGAACAGCAAGTATCAAATGATAGTCTCTCCCCAGCCCCACCTCTCTGGAGTGATTCTCTCTTTAGGTGAATGTGACTTGAGAAGACCGATCTATTGGGTTACCTTTGATGAAGGAAGGAGGGGATGAGGAGCTGTGGTTTGTTGTGAGAGTTAGAACTGTGCAGAGGAGGAAAGTGAGCCCTCTCCTCTGGGGTGGGTGTGGGAACGCAACAGGATGGGACAGTGTTGGAGTCAGAATCGTCATGGAAGGAGTGTGCAGGCAATGGGTCTTGGGGTTTCAGGAGGGGTAGGGACCCCACCACTCTATAAGGAAGCTCTCAACCTTCCACCTCCTCCTGAGGTGTTAAACTTCTTGGAGCCTTGAGTTTCTCATCCATAAAATGGAGTGACGAAATATACCTCACAGAGTTAAAATGAGAATCAAATGGCACAGCATCCATAAGGCTTCTAGAATAGTACTTGGGATATCTTATGCACTCCACACAGGTAAATTCCTGTAGCTCACCACCTCACACAAGATGGGTCTTTTGGTCTTTCTCAAGACAAATGGACGTGAATAACCAGGGCACCTCTATGCTGAATGGTCAGCACATTGGTCAGCACAGTCAAACCTGAGTGTGCATCAGAATCTCCTGGAAGACTTGTTAAAATACATATTGCTGGGCCCCACCTCGGAACTTCTGACTCAGCAGGTCAGGGCTGGGACTGAAGAATTTGCATTTCTAACATGGTCCCAGGTGTTGCTGATGCTGTTGGTCAAGTGACTGCATTTTGAGAACCACTGGTCTAGAACAATAATAAAACTGAATCTATGTATGTCTGTTGATTTCTTACAACACACCAGGTGCTTCCGTATCTTACCCATTAAAGTCCTTGCAAGAAGACTGCAAAGGTAGATATGATTTTAATGTCATAATTGAAGGCTCAGGGAAGTCAGTAACTTGCCCCAGGTGATATGGTGTGACAGACCCCAGGTCTGCCTCCAGAGCCCCCCCAGTCCCTCGGCACCCCTCCTGCTGAAGGCAAGAACTGGCTGCCAATCCTGGGACAGGACAGGCTGGATCTGCAGGTGGGGTGAGGGATCAGCCGTGGGAAGAGGAAGAATATGAACACAGGATCCAGGCACACTCTGCCAAAGAGCCTTGGGTCCCAGGCCGGGTTCCCTAAAATCAACTGTGTGGCTGTAAGCAGGGGGCCCTGCCCCATCTCACTCTAGCCTTTTGGATACAAATATGAATTCATTTATTGAACAGATCATCACTGAGCACCTATGTGTGACACACTGTAGAGGAGTTCATTAAATAGGGTGCCTTCCTTAAATAGGGTGTGAAGGAGAGCCATGGCTCAATCAGAAAGTCACAGAAATACAACTACTCTAAGAGTTCTGAAGAAAAGGACAGAGAGCTATCAGAGTCGGGTGGAGAGATCCTAGGAGACTTCTTGAGGAAGGAACTTAGAGGTGACAGCTGAAGAATGAGATGTTGTCAGCCTTATGGGATTTGGAGTATACATTTGCATGTGCAAAGACCCTGTGGTCAGAGCAGACATCATGCATTTGAGCGACTGAAAGAAGGGCACAGTT
The DNA here is from genome assembly GCA_031878705.1 of Tapirus indicus. Lineage (NCBI taxonomy): Eukaryota > Metazoa > Chordata > Mammalia > Perissodactyla > Tapiridae > Tapirus > Tapirus indicus. Next base: position 59,919,057 of record CM062929.1, read on the forward strand.
ATCAGAGTACTGCATGAGGAGGGGGGCATGCGGCTGGACAGAGAAGTAGGTCCCAAACCATCAGATCAGGCAAGGCATGTGGCATGTGGTAAGGCTTTGTTCTGTGTCCAGTGACAGATGGTGTCCTGGAGCTCACACCAGCTTGTGAGAGCAGATGGTTAAATTCTCAGGGATTTTGTGAGCTAGTGGATACCATGTTGGTAGCTTGAAATCCATCATAGTGGGAGTATTTATACCACAGAAATCAGCAGACATTACAGATCAGAGCTTGTTTTCCTTCAGAGAGCTATTTGTTAAACATTTACCAACATACCACTGGTCTTTGTCTTAAAACTACAAGGAACAGATTGATTGCAGAGGGACAATGTTTCTGCTCCTCCAGAGCTGTGTTCGGGGGAGCTCTTTGGATCTACACGTCTTTGCAGTTATGTCTCCCATCTGCCAGCTGTCAGCAGTTCTCTCCTCCCCACACACCAGTTCTTGCCCATCTCCCACCTCAGCTGAGAGCCAGGTGGAGCCAGTTCCTGCACCTTCCTCTCACCTCACTGTTGAGGAGTTTGCTTCTCCTCTATATGACTCCTCTCAACTCCTCTCCTTGTCTTGAATATCGAACAAGAAGGACCAAATTAGCTGTTTCTCAAGCTTGCAAAATGTAGATAGGACATAATGAACGTTCTGGGCTGCTTGTAAATTACCTTGGGTAAACTCCTTCACATCGCCCGCTGCCCCATCTTTCTCCATGTGCATGTGGATAAACACAATTTTTTATCCTTCTAATTATATGAAGTTTGAAGAAGAAGGGGACACAAAATAATATTAGCATCTCCCAGAAGGAATAAATAAACCATGAGGACACTGCCACTCCTTGCAATGCCTTTCTGGTGGACCTGTGGCTGAATTCTGCCCTTTCATGAATGCACACAACAGCTCTTGCCTCTGCAGAAAGATGGATTTACCTTTGGTATGAAGGGCAAATGGGGAATGCCAAGTTTCTAATCATCTCTGCCATCAGCTCACTGCCTGCTTCACATCCAGCCCACAACCACTGTTTATTAAGCACCTGCTGTGTACCCAGAATTTTCCTAGCACTTTTTTTAGAGCAGTTTTAGATTTATGGAAAACTTGAGCAGAATGTACAGAGAGTTCCCATATACTCCGTCCCTCCCACCTACATTCAGTTTCCCCTATTGTTAACATCTTGAATTGGTGTGATAACATTCGTTACAACTGATGGACCAATATTGATCCGTTAGTATTAGCTAAAGTCCATAGTTTGTATTAGGATTCACTCTTTGTGTGGTACAGGTCTATGGTATTTACAAGTGTATGATGGCATGTGTCCACCATTACAGTATAATACAGAATAATTTCACTGCCCTAAAAATTCTCTGTGCTCCCTCTATTCATTCCTCCCTCCAAGTCCCTGGCAACCACTGATCTTTTTACCATCTCCATGGTTTTGCCTTTTCCAGAATGTTGGAACTATATGGTATGAAGCCTTTTCAGACTGGCTTTTTCACTTAGCAGTATGCATTTAAGTTTCCTCCATGTCTTTTCATAGCTCATATAGATACTCATTTCTTTACGTCACTGAATAATATTCCTTTGTATGAATATACCACAATTTGTTTATCCATTCACCTCTTGAAGGACATCTTGGTTTTTTCTAAGTTTTGGCAATTGTGAGTAAAGCTGCTATAAATATTTGTGTGCAGATTTTTGTGAAGACATAAGTTTTCAACTCATTCGGGTAAATACCAGGGAGAGTGATTGCTGGATCATAGGATAAGAGTATGCTTCATTTTGGAAGAAATTGCCAAACTGCCTTCCAAAGTGGCTGTACCATTTTGCTGTCCCACTAGCAATGAAGGAGAGTTCCTGTTGCTCCACATCCCTTGTCAGCATTTGGTGTTGTCAGTGTTCTGAATTTTTGCCATTCTAATAGGTGTGTAGAGGTATCTCATTGTTGCTTTAATTTGCAATTCCCTAATGACAGACATGTTGCTGAACACCTTTTCATATGCTTATTTGCCATCTGCATATCTTCACTGGTGAGGTGTCTCTTTAGATCTTTTACCCATTTTTTCATTGAGTTATTTCTTTTCTTATTGTTGAGTTTTAAGAGTTCTTTGTATATTGTGGATAACAGTCCTTTATCACATATATCTTTTACAAATATTTTCTCCCAGTCTGTGCTTTGTCTTTTCATTGTCTTAATGTCCTGGCACTTTTCATGCCTGCATTTTCTCATTAATCCTCCCAGCATCCTGTGAGCTGTAGAGTATTGGCTCCATTTTGCTAAGGAAACCAAGACTTCGAGAGATCGTTAACTTGCTAAGTGATGGAGCTAAGATTTGGACACAGATCTGACCCACAGCTCCATACCTCACATCCCTTGTTAAAAGTATATCCTACTTGCCCGAGGTTAGTGCATGTGGAAATGAGTCTTGGTCATTTCATACTAAAATAGCCTTTCTTAGTCTCAGAAAAGAGAGTCTGCATTTGGATGCCCTGCAGTGCACAGCATGGTTCCTTGCATCCAAGTGCCTTAACATGGCACTGAGAGCCCTCTGTAATCTGACCCCCACCTACCTCCTCTGCCTGTCCTCCCCCTGCTCATCCCTTCACACTCCAAGTTCACAAGACAGGAAGCTGTTTGCAGCTTCTCCAAGGTGCTTGCTTGTCCAGGATCTCTGCCTTCACTCTTTGCTCTTCCTTCTGATGGAAAGACTTCCTCATTGTCCCACTGGTCAAGCTTTACTCACTTTAATTTCTCCTTCACATATCACTTCATGAAGCCCTGTATTTCTCACTTTCTAGACCTTCAAGTTCCACTTGTAGGTATCGTCTGTCTCCCCTACTACAATGACAAACTTCTTAAGCATGAGTATCATTTTGATGACACTTCCTTAGTCCCGTCAACAAGCCTGCACATAGTAGGTGCTCAGTGAATGTCTCCTTAATAAATGAATGAAGAGGAGAGATTGGCCAACACCATCATCAGGTGGCTAGAGGCACGTTTCATTGTTAAGAATATTTAACTAGAAGAAATGTTTGTTTCTTTTTGTTTTGTTTTTAATCATTTTTGCTTTCAGATTTTAAATTTCATTATATTAAAGAAAATTCCCTTTCAATATTTTAAACCAGAATCTCTGCTTCCAGTGCTATAGACCACAGGGGCAGGCATAACTCAATAAATAAAGGAGATTTTTGAGTCGATAAGTCATTAGTGAGACCACTGAGTGAAAACACAATATGCATTTTCACTTTTCTAAGGCTTACAGTTTTTGTAACCGCTGGTAACAAGTCTTAACAGCGTGAGCTCAGAGTCAGGTGCTGGGCCTCCTCTGAATCCCTGCTGGGTGGGATGTCCCCCAGGAAATCTCACTCTCTGGGGCTGGAATACTGCAGGACCTGGGGAGCAAACCTTTGCACAGACTCCAGGAGTAGCACCTGCAAGATGCTGGAGGTCCAGGGGCAGCGCATTTTGTGAACGGAGCAGGGGTTCAGGGTCAGACAGACCTAAGATAGAATCTCAGCTCTGCCACTTATAGGCTGTGTAACATGGAAAACTTGCTTAACCTCTCTGAGTACCAGTTTCTTCATCTGGGAAATGGAAAGAATAATAATACTACATCATTATGGTATTATTATAATAACCTTTTGAGCTATTTTGGGAATAAATGATTGAATAAGGTAACGAACTCCATAAAGGCTAGCTTCAATCTTGTCCCCCACTCATGCCCCACTCCCCCGCCCACCCAAAGAGATGGCTGAGACCTCCCACCTACTCCCCCTATGACGATTAAAGTGGCATCCAGTGTATCTCAGTGTCTAGCATACTGCCTGGCACATGGCAGATGCTCAATGAATAATATTTGAATTAATTGACAGTACATTAAATGATGATATGGGTGGTATCTTGCCCAGCCCCGGGCCTGTTTGTCCATCCTCGGACCATTCCTTGCCTTCTCCTGCTCAACCTTCCCTCACAGAGAACTGACCCTGCAGGTTGTATGTCTCAGTCTTTCTTGTCAGCTGGCCTCTGGCTGTGCGTGGCCAATGTCCTGCCCTGGTGGAAGATGGGATGGTGGGAGAAAGGAAGAGGCCGGGGTGTTTCTTCCCCTCTGTCCACTCACAGGCACCTTCTTTAGAAGCCAGCAAGGCTTCTCCTTTTCTCCAGCTCCTGCCAGAGAAGCCCATGTGGCTCCAGTTTCCACAGGTGGCCCCAGCCCCTGAACTCTGGTAACCCTGCCTCCTCCCTCTGTCCCTCCAGCCCCTGAGCTCTGGTAACCCTGCCTCCTCCCTCTGTCCCTCCAGCCCTGGGGAGACAGGGTCTCCTTGTTGGTGCTTGTATCTGAGTTACTTCACCCTCCTCTATTTGTCTTCTCAACTCTTCCATCACCCAGATAGCCACTTCTTTGTCATCAATTCCCTCTGCCGTCTACACTTGAAGAGGTTTCTAATATCCTGCTTAGACCTTTAGAAGCAGGAGTGTCTGAACTCAGAGTTAAGAGAACCCACTCTTCCCAGCTCCACCATCCACTGGCCATGTGGCCAGTCAGTCCTTGCGAGCCTCAGTTTCTTCGTATATGACAAGGGCTAACAGCACCCATCCTGCTTCTCTCACAGGGTCATTGCGAGAGTCCAGTGAGATAAGCCCTTCACACATTCACCGAGTACTTGCTGAGTACCTGCCCCATGTGGAGGTGAAAAGGATAGGTCAGGGAACAAAACAAATAATGTCCCTGTTCTCAGGGGGCTCCAGCTAGTAGTACTAGCTGTGGTGTAAACTGTAAAGTGCCTGTATAAGGCTAACCAATAAGCTGACCTCACCTTCTTGACCCTCAGGGACCCTTGGGGATGATCAGTGCTTTCCGGCCCACTTGCTGGGAACCACACCCCTGCCCTCGAGTAGGGTGGACTGGCCAGTGGATGCAGCAACACACAGTGATATGTGCCCAGTGACCTGGATGGCAAGCTAAGCCCCTCCTCCCAACCAGACCCAACCAGGGTGTTTTGTTTGCGTGTCTATTGGCGTGCCGGAGCGCGCTTTAATTAATAGTAAAGGATTAGCCTGATTCTTCTGCTGTACCAGGTTTGGTTTTTTTTAGTGGTTTTTATTTGGTGTTATTGGAAGTAAGTGCACCATCGACTAAAGCCTGCAAATCTTGTTTATGCCTCGATTGTGTTTGAAATGGTATTCTCCGTAACACGATCTTTAGTTATTGATGACCTCTTTTATAATGATTTAGTCAGCTTCACCTGAATAATAGTATTGATAACAATACATGGCCGACAATCTATTTGCAACAATATTCCAAGAGGCAAAAGAGAAGCAATTTGTGCACATGTGGAAAATAGGTAAATTTGCCTTTTTAAAGCAGGCATGAAAATGGAGCATGTTAATTCTGATTCAACACTTCTCATAGCCTGAGTGTTTTCATATGGTCCCTCTTGCATTGTCCTATGGCGAAAGTATTTCCATCCCCATTTTAATGACAAATTTACTACGACTTAAACAAGCAGGTTAAGTATCTACCTACTCACCCAACTCGGTAATGACAAAACCAGAATCAGAAGGGCAGGTGGAACAAAGAGAATAAGCACACACAGGTCCTTCTTAAGGCATAGTAATCTCCCTGAGCCTCAACTTTCTCATCTGTAAATGGGCATAATAACTGAGGGCAGTGCTGGGGGTTAAACGAGAGAGTTTGTGCAGAAGTAGCACGATGCCCGATGTGCAGTGGTTAATAATGATGGCTCTAAAGGAAGGCAGTGCTGGCTCCTCATCTACAGCTTCTTATCACCTGTCTCTTGTTTTCTGCTTTCTCTGCAGATGATCATTCCCGAGTAAGGCTGCTGGTGCTGGATGGAGACCCACACTCTGACTACATCAACGCCAACTACATTGATGTGAGGGTCTTCATGGGCTGGGCAGCCAGGGTCTGGGGTTGACTACAACAGGCTCAAGACCTGTGGCTGTCCCCCAGTCTCTCCTCGACAAGGTGGTCCCCCAAGAATGTGTCTAGAGTGGTTTGGCTCCTCCCTCAGTGTGTAACTAGTGTAACCCAAGTTGGTTATCCATCTAAATCTACATTCTCTTTCAGGCTGGCTGGAGGAGCCTGCTCCACAGGGCCCCAGGACAACTGCCAATCTTGTTCATCCACCCATTAAGTCATCTGTTTGTGTGTCTGTTTGTCCATTCATTCATTCATTTGAAGATATAGCCATTTATGCAACACAAATGTATGTGTTGTGCCTAATGTATGCTGGATGCTATGGCAACCATAAAGCTAAAAATGCTATAGTGTCTACCCTCTAAAACCTTAGCAGGAAGCTCAGCTGTGCACATCTGTAATTCCAGGGCAAACTAGAAAGTGGTAAGTGTCATAAGTTCAGATAAAACACTGCGGGGATTCAGAGGTAGGGGAAAAATCACTTCTTCCATCAGGAACACACAATGTAATGTGAAGCAAAGCTTCAGGCACAGGTAGAATTTAAAATCAAAGAGGAGGAAGATGGGCCTCTGGTTTGAGAGAACAGCATAAGCAAAGATGTAGCAGCTGGAAGCAGAGGATATGTATCAGATCATTGTGAGGGGGGCAGAGACTATTAATGGAAATAGTGGAAAATAAGGTTGGAGTTAGATCTTTGATGGTTGATGATCAAACTTAGGAAGTTGGACTTTATCCTTAGGCATGAGAAAGCTATTGAAAGCTTTTGATCAAGGAGGTTACCAGTTCGAGGCTGAGCTTCCAGATGATTTATCTGTCACCAAGGGTAAGAGAGATCAGAGGGAGGAGAGTCTGGAATTAAGACACCCAGTTAGGGATGGGGCTGCTTCGGGATTTCAGAGACTATTAAGGAAGAGACTAAATACAACAGGAGCCAAGAAGGGTGCCCATGGGCGTGAGAGAGTTTGCAAAGGGGGAGCGTGGCCAGTGGGGCCAGGTGGACATCCTAGCATGACTGATTCAAGCCAGCCTTCTCAGGACCTCAGCTAGGAGCCCAAGGGCCTTGATAAGTGGCTCAGAGATGCACCTTGGTCCCTCGGACTCCCAAGGGTGTTTATAGACACACTATTAAGTGCAGTGGCATGCTTTTGAATTCCCCGTAATCTATGTTCAGCCAGATGATTCATTAATTCAACAAATATTTTTGAGCCTTGTGCTGGTCATTTGCCTGTTTGCCCTCAGATCTATTCTTTGTCCTTCCCTACTCTGCTTTGCAGGTTTGGGGGGTGGGTGGCGGTGCGGGCAGGGAGGAGAGCAACCTGACCCCTTTAAGGGAAGCACTGATGGGAGATTGCAAGGTGAAAAGAAGGGAAAAGCCAGTGTATCTCTCCTTCTCTGTCACTTCCTAGGGTGGCAGCTCCAGCAGTGGGTGCATCCCATGTGTGGCTCCAGCTTCTATCAAGAAGACCCACCAGAGTTCCAGCTTGGCCAGGCGGCCCCAGCTTCTGGGCTCTGGAAGCTTCTGTCTCCTGTTATCCCACTAGCACAGCCTCCTGCTGCTGCTGATCTCTGGGTCGCCCCACTGTTCCCGTTTAGCATCTCAGCTCCCCCGTCAGCTGTATAACCGACTCCCTATACTGAATTCCCCCTGTGTGACACACCTATGGTGGTTTCTAGTTCCTCACCTGGACCCTGGCTCATGAAGGGCCTACATGTGGCCAGGAACTGGGGCTGGAGCTTCAGTGGAGGTTGCGGTCTCTGTGACTATGGCCCTTCTGGGAAGGTTCACAAGGACATGGCCAGTTCAGAACAGCCTGTCTCCAGCCTGGAGCAAAACACTCTGAGCATTCATCCATCACACCTTCAGTGTTTCCTTCATGCATCTAGTATTCATTTCACAAACACTGAGCAGATCCTCCACAGTGGACTGGAAATACAGACCATAAAAGGGGCTCAAGTCTGGTGAGAGACTCAGATAAGAAAAGAGACCCTCACAGAGCAGGGGCTACGGGAACATAAAGGAAAAGCAAAGCCTCAAGAAGGGGTAGGGTGGTCAGTGAAGCCTGCCTGGAGGAGGTGACGCAGTGCAGCCTTAGCCAATGAGTCAGAGTCAGCCAGGCAAGAAGGACTGATAGTAACCTAAGAATTATTTTATGTACCAACATTACCTTAACTAGTGCCACAACCTCACAAAGTGTCATTACTCCCCATTTCCAGATGAGTAAGCTGAGCCTCTCAAGGTTATGTAACTAGTCCAGGATCACACTGCTAGGAGGTGAGGGGAGAGGAACAGGAGTCTGAATCAGGAGTACCCCCGCCACCATGCCCTGCTGGCTTTAATAGTAGCAGTAAAGAATGACAATAGCCAGTGGCTCTAAATGAGTCGCTCTTGGGCCCTATCATGGGTGGTTTTCAATGAGTCAGTTTATCAAGACCTCTTAATAGCCCTCCATGTAATCACCCCCATTTTCCAGACTGGGAAGCTGAAGTTTAAAGAGATTGCAAAGCTTGTCTGAAGCCATGCAGCTGGTCAGTAGCAGAAGTGGGCAAGGAACCAGACTCGAATGACTCCCAGCCCAGGCTCTTCCTCCTGCCCCTCCCCACCCACTCTCAGACACAACCTTGCACCCAACACACAGTGGGCACTCAGTCAGCACTTGCGGAACCAGATTTAGTTGGTTCCTTCCGTTTCTCCTTGCCCTTGTCTGCGAATGAGTGGAGGCGGCAGCCCCGAGGGCCGTGGCCCATGCGGGGTCTGCGGCCTGAGTTGCCATATCTGGCATTTGTCAGAGCCAGGACGCACTTTGGTGTTTTATAGACAACAGATGAAATTGCTTTACATGCAAGTGAGTCTCTGCAGCATCAGTACTAATAACACCTCCCATTTCTATCAGGTTCTGTCATTACAATGCATTCTGCAAGCCTTTAAGCATAAGAAACCAGGGGTCAAGGTTAAGAGCCTTGCTCAAGGTCACATAGCTAGAATCCAGTTCTCTGCCCACCTGGGACACACCACAGCCTTCTTCCTCTCTCTTCAAGAAGTAGATTGTGCAGACAAGTCAAACAGTCTCTGCTAGATGCTGTCTTCATATGTGACACTGGACTCTGTGCTGGATCTCAGTGGTTAGAGTCAAGGGCTCAGGAGATCAAAGCTATGAATTCAGTCCTTGTAGAGCCTGTTGAATCCAGGCCTTTCTGCTTACTAGCTTTGTGATCTTATGCAAATTATTTACACATTCCAATATCTTGAAATGGGATAATAATGCTACCCCACAAGAATAGGACAACTGATGTAAAGTATCTATTTGTCAGGGTCTGACTGGGAAACAGAGGCTTACTCAGAGGAAGACTTCCTAAACTGAGGAGACTTTAATAAGGGTGGGAACAGCATGAAGGGAATCCAACAGGATAGGGTGTGGTATTCCCAGGCTAGCAACTGCAGGGAGCTCCAGGCTTAGAGGTGGAGAGAGTAACTGTAAGGAGAGGGCTGCCCGATACAGGTGTAGCCTTTGATAGAGTCAAGGCTGACCCATGGTGACCTGACAGGGAGACACCTGAAAGAATGTACACCCCAACCTCGCCATGGCCTGTGAGCGCCTATTGCTGCTCCCTATTGACCAAATCCAACTAGAAGCCAGAGGGCATGGAAGCACGTGGTGTAGTCCATACAGGCCAGCCTTCCATGGTACAGAGCAAAGCATGGAAGGGAAGAGAGGGTAAACGGAGGGACAGAGAAGACACCAAGCACAAGCACCTCCTAGCACAGTATTATTACCAACGTGGGATGGAGGGTAGGGGAATCACGTTAATTGTGAACCTATCATATACTTCAGCAAAGTTAAAATTCCTGAGGTCTCTATGGGGATTCCTGGCAAGACACACCCGAGATACCTATCCAGGGTCTCACCCCTTTGCCCAGGCCTCCACCCCAGCTGAAATCCTCCTGGCTCCCCAAAGAGCTAACTGCTCATGCTAGAATCATTTATCCATAATTGGATCTTGACGATCCATTAAAACAACTCCATTTGGATACTGAGCTGGATGGGACCAGCCCTGTCTGTGCCTCCAGAGGCCGTGGTTCTGCGTGTGGTCTGAACCATCCCGCTGGCGGGTTTGTTTGCACACCCGAGAATGTATTGGCCACTTGAATCTTTTATAAATTACCAGTCTGGAAATAAATATCATATCTGGGTCCCCAGTAAGTAACAGATGCATGAGTGCCGAGTGAGATAAATGTGTTTTGGATGCAAACCTCTTCCCATTGCTCACAGACAGATGGAGGCAGGCCCAGTGCTGGTTTGCAGTCGAGCTGCATGCTGTGTAGGTGGGACTTAAATGAACTCAAAGTTCTTTTAAGGTTAGGAAGTTTTCTGTACCAGCTCTTGGCAAATCCCCAGAGGAGTCCCAATTAAGCAATACATTTCCTTTTGTCTCCATCACTGAGGAGTTTCGTGGTTAGAATGTTTTCTCTTTGGGAACTGCGTGGGTTCTCAGAGGCCAGAGAGGGTCTCTGTACTTAGAGGCAGTGTGTGGACAGGCACGCAGCATGCATGCATTCATTCATTCAGTATGCATTTATCAAGGCTGATGTCCCAGACAGACTTCTCTGTGCTGGGGAAACAGCCATGAACAAGCCGGATACAGCCCTGCCCTGTTGGAGCTCTCATTCAAATGGGGAAACAGACACTAAGCATGTCAATAAACAAAGAACAGTATGCCATTTGGTGATAAGTGCCCTAAAGAAAAATAAACCAGGGAAAGCAGAAAGAGGCTGACAGGGTGGTCAGGGAAGGGCTCCCTGCAGAGTTGACTGACAACTGAGCAGAAGCCTGGATGGAGGGAGAGAATAAACCACTGGGTGATTTGGGGACAAATGTAGCAAGCACAGGGAATGGCCAGTGCTGAGACTCTAGGTGGAAACATGACTGCTATTTCTGAAGGAGAGCAAGACAGCCAGTGAGCCATGGGGAGAGAGGTAGGAAACTGAGACTATTCTGAAAGAGGAAATGGGAATAGCAGAGATGTCAAGATGCCCAGACTAAGCTTAAGAGGCCAATTCAACCACCTACACCTCAGAGAACACTTCTCTGGCCTCCTTGGCTGAGTCAGCTCCCCATGGGAGCTCCAAAGAGCCCTACATCTTCCCCATGCGAGCCCTTATCTGGTGAGTTGATGTCTACAAGCTGCTCAAAAGCAGAGCACAACTCTGTCTGGTCCACTTTTGTATTTCCAGTGCCTTGTACATGGTAGTAGGTGCTCAGTTAATACCTGCTGATTGAATATTGAATGACTGAGTGAACAAATAAATGAAAATAGTGAACCCAAGTCATCTCTCCCCACAACTGGAAAGGGAATTTCTTGCTCAGAATTTCATCTCGTTGACTTTCAAGCACATTGGAATCTTCCAAATCAGTTTCCTCCAGAGAGTCTTTTGTCTTCCAGCCCGTGCATTAAGGGAGTGCCCCAACCCCACCCCAAAGACATATTCATGCATGTGTGCCACCAATCAGGCTCTGCTGAAAACTACACCCAGCTCTGGGTGGCATGTCCCATGGCCCAGGAGGAGAAAAGTACAAACGTTATTGCAGCACATGTTTTAAGTGCATTAATCGGACGTATGCAAAGCCTTGCAGGACCACTCAAGAGGAAGGAGGTCTCATCTGAAGTGCAGTGTGGGGAAGCTGGGACACAGGGTACATGGGAGGGGATGGAGAGGGACAACTGGAAATAAGGAAATGAGGCTGGAGATGAGAAGGGAGACAGATGATTACTCCCAGCTAAGACATCTGGATATTATTGTGCAAGCAATGGGGAGCCCTTGCAGGCTTTTAAGTGGGGAAATAACATAATCAGATGTACAATGGGAAGTTCACTCTGTCAGGAATCAGATGGGCTGTGGGACCAGACTAGAGGCGGGGGTTCAGCAAGAGGATGATGCCATGGCCCAGGTCAGGGAGGACGAGGGCTGTGAGGAGTGATGATGGGGATATCAGAAGAGAGTGGACTTGAGAAACCACGTCTTTCCAGGCTCTAGGAAACTAGTGTCTATTCCCAAACCTACTCAAGAAGACTCTCAGAGTCTAGTTCTTCCCTGAGCTTGGGAAGCCCTGACCATCTTGACTTGGAGGAACAGATCCCTCTTCCTACCTCTTGCCTTGCTTCCTACCTCTTCTCAGAGAAGGGCTCGGTTACTACATTCAGAGACAGAGCAGAAGAGCAGAGGGGAGGGCAGGACTTACCATCTCAGGCTCTCCCTAGTGGCCAGCACAGACTTTGAGTTGTGGTAGGCACTCAATAAATGTTTGCCAAATAAACAATAAAATCATAATAATAGCAGAGACGTATATGTTAAATCTTAGAATAGTGCCTGGCACCTAGTAACTGTCTTATATTAACTCATTAAATCCTAACAGCTAGGCTGTGATATTAATACCATCATCTCCACTTAACAGCAAAAAATCAATTGAAGGACAACAAGGTTAAGTAACCTGCCCCAGACCACACAGCCTATAAGGGACAAAGCCAGGATTCACACCCAGACGGTTAGGTCCAGTGTCCGTGCACGTAACCACCCTGCTATGCTGCCTTTCTAGTTGTCTGTCAGCAGCTTGTCTGTTGGGCATTTGCTCTGAATCTCACACGGTGCTAGGCTCTGTGGGAATTTTTTCTTAAACTTGAGGGGTAGTGTTTGTCTTCAGGAAGCTGACAACCTCACTAAAAAGATAGGATCACTCAAATAAAGAGTTTAGATGGGGTTCTTGATTCCTATGTGGTTAATCCAACGGTTCTGGTCTTGGGTTCATGCTGACAATCAACCCTGGCATTACTAGAGTATGTTCAGGAATTAGGAGGTACCTGCTAAATGTTTATGGAGCAAGTGGAATGAGGTAGAGAAATGTACAGAGGACTCCAAAACTAGTCTTTGAATCAGAAAGTGGATCCAGAACTTCAGAGATGCCCTGTCTATTTCACCATAAACCACACAGATGGTAATTCTGGCTTATTTCCTGAAGAAAGGGCCTTGAGTCAGCTCGTCCATCTTGACAAGACAGAAAGACTGATCACCAACGTTAAAGACAAGAATGATATTCACCAAACCTTAGGACTTGTTTTCTCCTAAGATGGTTAACCATAAAGGAAAGTGGATTTCAGGGCGGTGAACAACCTCTCCACCAATAATACTCCATAATTGTATTTTTGTTTTAATTTTTCCATTCATTTATTCATTCATTCATTTGTTCATTCAGTAAATACTAATTACATTCAATGTTATGTACTAAATGCAGACCTACCTCCAAAACTTGAACTTCTACCCAATATGATATACTTCCTCTCTGTAACAAGAAAGGGGACCCTCCATGTGTGTGCTATGCCCAAGCAAAAGAGAAGGTCATCTTCAACCTCTTCCCCAATGATTAGGATTATGGAGCACCAGAGATACCCCACACAGAGCACAGCAGGCCTATTGGAACACTCTGAAATGCACAGGGAAATCAGAAACTGGTCTCTGAATCAGAGAGTGGCTTTATCAATCTCTAGGTCACACCAGCACGGGGTTCTTCCCGATGAATGGGACTTTAATTCCAAGCCCATCCATGTCGCACAGAGAGGCAGTGTGATTTCATTCCCAGTTTTCTTTTCCTAACTGTTACTAATGCAAGGAGCCAACAATGCAATTGTTTTCTTCTCTCAGGTGCCCTATGGGGCCTCCGGCAGTGTTCCACATGTAATCATGGCTCAGCAAAGGCTTTTGGGGGGTTGATGTCCCACAAAAACCTGAAAATTCTTTCTCCACCTCTTTCTGGGTGCCTGGGTATCACTTATGCTTCCAGTTTTTGCTTCCAGTCCACTAGCTCAAAGGCAAGCCTGCATGGGCACCTCACAAGTAACTATACTACTAAACATTTAGTGATTTACTCAGCACTTAACGTGCATTAACTTATTTAATCTTTGCCACTTCTCTGGGAAATGTCTAATGCTATTCTTATTTTGCGTGTGAGAAAACCATGTCTTGGAAAGGATATTATTAATATTATGCTGTTTGCAACCTTTGACTGGAGGCTCTTCACTGTGCTTTTCTCTTGTTATCCAGGGGTACCATCGACCTCGGCACTACATCGCAACTCAAGGTAAGCACCCTCCTTTTCCTCTAAAGGGCCCTGGCCCTTCACTGGAGGAGTGGAATGAGCTTCTGCCAGCAAAGAGGTCACATAACAGTAGGACCGGAGAGCCTCCAGAAGTCCTTGGGATTGTTCATTTGTTTGTTTGGGAAGGAAGGAGGTGACAAGTTCAGCTATAGCAGGGAAGGACATGAGTGAGAGAGGAAGGAGGTGTCACTAGGAAATAATCAGGCAGGACAGACCAAATGCATCAGCCTCAGGCCTGTGCCATCAGGATCCACCGTCCAGAACTGGAACCGATGGTGCCTTATCTCCTCGATGGGTGTGTGCCCAGAAGAAAGAAGCAGCCACGTGTCCTAGAAAGCATCTTGCCAGTATGTTATCAGAAGGCTTAGAAATGGTCACACCTCTCAAACCCTTCTGGGAGGAAATCCTGTGGATAATTATATATGTGGACAGTGACTTATGTGTAAAGATTCTCTTCACAGTGTTATCTACAATAGGAAAAAAATTCGGAAATCTTAAATGCCCAACAACTGGTAGATTGGTTAAATAAAGTGTGATATTTCCATATTATAGAAAATTATGTAGCTATGAAAAATGTCATGCTTGGTAAGAATTGTTAAGGGTATGGGAAAATGCATATAATATATATGCTTATTATAATAAACACCTACATATACATATATATATGTATGTATATATATATATATATACACACACACACACAGAAAAACGGCATTCAAAATTTTATATCTAATATATGTATGACTCGTAATTTTTAAACTGATGAAGGCCCAGGATATTGAAAGAGGAATTTCCAATAAAATTGTCTTGGACTCTCAGATCCTATCTCCCATTCCTTATCTATTTTTTTTCCTCCTTTCTGTCTGGGTTCCAGACAAATGCTTCTAGCATTTGTCAACCTCAGAATCAGGCATCTTCTGTTTGTGCTCTCAGCACCTGGCAGCTCTCTGTCTTCCCACCCTCTCCACCCCAATTTCCTTCCTGTCTCTCATTGAGGTTCTGGAGGCCAATTTTTGGAAACTCCCTTAAGCTGTATTATTAACCCACAATATAGTCCAGAGAAGGTGATGGGTCGGCGGGAAAGTGGGGCTGGTGGAAAGGGCCTGAGCAGGACAACAGAGGGAAGAGGAGAAGCGGTCAACATTTCCCGTGGATTCTGCAGACCTTGCGGGTCTGGAATGTGGCTTTTCTTATCCACACTCTGACTTCACATGCCTCGGGCCCCAGTCTCAGCTACTTGGGTGTCCCAACGAGGATCACCTTGCCTCACCCTTGCTCACCTGTGTGGAGCCTTGAGTGACCAACCACCAGGGACAGCCTCTTGGCTGCTTCCTGGACTTGCAGTCTTTGACTGTGTCACCTTCTCTGTTGGCAGGTCCAATGCAGGAGACCGTAAAGGACTTTTGGAGAATGATCTGGCAGGAGAACTCGGCCAGCATCGTCATGGTCACAAACCTGGTGGAAGTGGGCAGGGTAAGCCCCTCCTGCCATCACCTGGATGGAGGATGCTGGCATTGCGCTCCTCAGCATGTCTCTGTTCCGTGCATTGTGTCACGTGCCTCCGGTTCAATTTCACCCTCACAGCAACCTACGAGGGAGAAATCTCCCTCCTATTTCACCCTCCAGGAGTGTCCTTTCCCTTCAAACCCCCTCATCCCTTTCTCCCCTCTCAATCTCCGTTGATGACATCACCTCACGTAGTTTGAGGAAATTAAAGCCCTCAGACGTGAACTCTCTCATCTTCACCCCATGAAGCTGCAATCCTACTTGTGTCTGCAACCATCTTCTCATTCTTCCCCTCTACTATCAGGATAAGCCATAGAAATGGCTGTTTTTGTTGACCCCAAAAGATAGAATATCGGCCATTTCTTATGGCTCAGCCTAATACGATGAAAGAAGTGACTTTTGCCCTTTCAGAGGTAAGCCTGGTGCCTTGAAAAACAGATTCTGCTCGAGAGTTTTCTCATCTTCCCCCCTCCCTTGAAAAATATGTCTCTTTCTCATTCCCCTCAGCATACAAACATGCTGAGTACCTTCCCCCTTCAAAAGAGAGAACAAGCAAATGAAGATGATTCTCTTGTCCCCACTTTTCTGCCAGACTCTAAAGACTCACACACAGGTTCTATTTCTTCACCCCAATGTACTGATACCGTCACTCGCTCCATCCCACCGTCGACATCACCAGCATTCTTCATGTTGACAAATCCAACAACCACTTCTCTCTTCTCATCATATGCAACCTCTCAGCAGCATTTGACCCTGTGCTCCCTGCTCTTCCTCCCCTGACCCCTAAACCTTGAGATTCTTCAGAGTTCAGGCCTTGATCTCCCCTCTGCTCTATCTTGACTGTGTCCTATGTGGTCCTTAGCTACTCCTAGGGCTTAGAAATGGGACTGAAATTCCCAACGTGCTTCTGCCTACTTGGTAAACTGTGGCATGTGGGTGGGTGGGCTGCTGGGTTTAGAGGCAGGTGCACAAACGCCAGACTTGAGAGGCCTCTCTACTTTTCACATGAGCTAACTAAAGAGTGGACAGGTGAGTTTTTGTTTTGGCAAGAACCAGCTAATCCATTAAAATAATGAGTCCCGGCCTCCAAGATAATGGGAGAAGGAGAATCTGGGTTGTCAGTCATAATCCAGTAAATGGGTGTAGACACCTCATGGCCTCATAGGAATTGAGGGCCAGGAGAGACTTCATCCTTGAGGCCACTCTTATCTAGACCGCTCCCCAGTTTTACAGATGAGGAAACAGACCTGAAGGGGTGGAGTAACCACCCTGAAGTCACCCAGCCAGAACCGGGCCATGGTCTGGCTGTTGACTCTCATTCTAGAGCCCATGGCCCCTCCACTCAGGACTGTGCCCTAGGGACTGAGGCCCAGGGTGTGGCTACTTTGGACAAAAAGGCCAAACCAGGATATAAGAAGTCAGAGGCAAATTCTATAACATATCCCACTTTGGAGACAGATTCCCTTGATGGATAGATCCTGAATCTAATTTGGATTTGGGGAGGGGACAGGAAAGCAATCTCTTAATGGAACTCCTGCCAGGAGCCAAGCACCGCCCCAGATGCTCATTGTGCATCACTTCATTTTTATCTCCCAACAACTGTACGAGGCCGTCTTCCTGGTAATCATTCGTATGGCCTGCCTCCGCATCCTGGCTCCATCCCTTACTAACAGCTGACCTTGAGCAATTTTCTCAGCCTCCCTGTGCTTCCGATTCCTCATCTGTAAAATGGGGATAATAATAATATCTACTTCATAAGGTTGTGGTGATAAGTAATTAAACTAATACATGTAAAGTGTTCAAGGAAGACATAGTAAGCAGTATTAGACATGGTAAGCAGTGACTAGTGTTAACGATCATTATTAATCCGAAGCTGAGGCTCAGAGAGGTGTCAGCACCTTCTGGAAGCTACACAGCTACTGAATGTTAGATCCAAGCAATGCATCCATTTGCCTCCAAAGCCAGTTGGGCTATGCCAGCGTTTCCCTAAGTGGGTTCCATGGGATGCTAGCCTGCAGGATGCTTAGTGAGAAGAGGGTTCCATGGTTAAATAGGTTTGGGAAATGCTGTGTACTCTTTGCCCCTTTTGGAGAGTCGTAAAACACATTAGCATTAGCACGTTAAATGAGCTGAGTAGTCGTGTAGCAAAGCGGCCTGTTTAACTTTGTTTAATCCAGCATTTCCCAAACTCATTTGACCACAAAACCTTTTTTTCTTTGTTTTTTGTTTCTTGTTTTTTTATCTAACACCTATTAGCACCCAGCGGAACACACTGTGGGAAATGCCACTCTGGGCCGCGCGGCATCCCCCGGAATGGTAATGCTTTCGTTCTTTTAAGGGGAAAACAATGAGATCTCTTTTTCTTCCTGTGGAGTGTCATTTAGAGTGAAATGTGGGAACAGCTTGTTCGCAGCATCTGCACCCACTGTCCGGCCAGAGAGAGGTTGCAAAGTCTTCCCTTTGAGGCCAGCACCTTCCATCCTTTCCCCAGCTAAGAGCCTTTCTCCTTCCAGCCCCTGATTACCACCTCTTAATAATGTCCCCTCCCAACCACTTCTGCTTCCACCTCCTCGCTGTTTCCCAGCTTTTAGTCTCATCTCTGCTCAGCTGATACCACTTAGCTGCCCCAGCCTGGCATAGCAGAAAGAGGACCCAGACAAAAGTAGAACTGGCCACGTGACCTTGGACAAGTCACCAAACCTCCAAACTTGAGGGTTATTTTCACCTGTAAAGTGGAATTAATACCACCTGCCTATCTCACCTAGATCTGTTTGATCACTTAGTGTGATGATGGGTTTGGAGATTATACAGAGCTCTGCAAGAGAAGATACCACCATTATTCCTGACAGTTCCAATTCCTCTGGGAGTGAGCTCGGCCCTGTGCACTTTGCTGATCCCTGGCCAGCTGGGAACCCCTTGGGCTGAGATTCCACTAAAGTAGCCCTTGGGTCTGTTTGAACGGGAAGACCAGATGAGGTCGCTGCTCACACTCAGCCACCCACTCATATGTCCTCGTCTCTGTCCTTTCTCACAGGTGAAGTGTGTGCGATACTGGCCGGATGACACAGAGGTCTACGGAGACATTAAAGTCACCCTGATTGAAACAGAACCCCTGGCAGAATACGTCATACGCACCTTCACAGTCCAGAAGGTAAGTTTCCCTGTGCTGTTGGTGGCCTGTCCACTAGGCGAGCCGGCTTGTTTGTTCATTCAGGACACACAGTGAGTGAGAGTCTGCTCTGCGCCCATTCTGTGCTTGGCATCAGGGACAGATCAGCAATCCAGTTAGATGTGGATCCCGCTCCAAAGGATCCCACCTCTAGCAGAAGGGACAAACAGAATTCAACAAATAAATGGAATAATGACACATGGGGGTAAAAGCCACAAAAGAAACGTGCCACGAGTGGAGACAGGAAGATGAGGTGGTCAGAGATGGCCTCCTGGGGAAGGAGACATTTAAGCAGACAAAGAAGAATGAGAAAGAGCCAGTCGAGGGAAGAGCGGGAGGAATACTCTCCCAGGCAAAGGGAAAGAAACGTGCAGCACCAGAGAGGAAAGAAGATTTCGACATGTTCCAGGCCTGTGGTTCTCAACTGGGGGTGATTTTGTCCCACAAGGGACACTTGGCAATGTCTGGAGACATTTTCAGTTGTTAAAACTGAGGAAGGAGGGATGCTACTGGCATCTAGTGGGTAGAGGCCAGTGATGCTGATGAACGTCCTATGGTGCACAGGACGGCCCAGCCAGCAACCACAAAGAACGATCTAGTCCATAATGTCAGTAGTGTTGGGGTTGAGAAACAGTGGTCTAGGCATGGAAAGGAGGCCAGGGTGGCAGGAGCTTGATAAGCAAGAATGAAATTGCAAATTATTATTATATTTATAATTTAATTATTATTTTAATCATTGTTATTATATCATTACCATTGTATTATAATGATAGCTAACATTTATTGAGCACTTACTAAACCTGGTGCTTTTCTAAGTGCTTTGCATAAATTAACTCATCTAATCCTCCCAATGACCCCGTGAGGTAGGTACTATTATTACTCCCATTTTACAGGTGAAAAAAGTTGGGCACAGAGCATTTAAGTCAGTTGTCCAAAATTGCCCAGCTGCAAGGTAGCTGAACCAGGGTTCCCACCGCAGCCCCTGACCTGAAGCTCGTCGTCACTTCCACTGCACATAGTGGCCATTTTCTAAAGCAGGGGCGTTAATAGACCAAGGGGCCGGAGGCCTGAGGATGCAGAAGCACTGGGGGCTTCGCTGCTTTAAGGGCTGTGCGGTAGGATTTGACAAGTCCTCCTGAGGGCCACAGCAGGCATGTGCACAGTGCCGCTCCTGTGAGCATAGTTGTGGTGAGGGGCACACTGCTCCCTGGAGCTCCCCCTCCAACCCCCGTGCTCCTGAAGGCCCGCATCTGCAGGCTCAGGTGCCGAGCCAGGAGGGAAGGGCGCCCCCCCACTACAAGGAGGAGGATGACAGGTACATCCATGTGGTCTTAGGTCAGGTTCCCCAGAAGCAGAGCCTGAGACAAGGATTCGGATATACATGGAGTATCAAGGGAGTGCTCTCAGGAGACATGTGTAAGAGACGGAGGGAAGCAGGAGAGGGAGGGGAAAGGGCCAGGCAAGGACAGAGTCTCTGGTAAAGTCTAGCCTCGGCCTGATCCACGGGGGCCTCCGGAGCATAAGTCACACCACAGAATTGACTCCCTTAAGGCAACAGGGTCAGACTTTTGTGCCACCATATCAATCAGTCCACTGAATGCGGACCAGCCACTGAGGGGTAACCTCCAGGTGAGCTGGCTCCTGTCGGCTAAGGGCACGTCTCCAGAAAAGGGGGCATCTGTGGGTCACTAGCAGCTAACAGTCCTGGGACACAGCAAAAAGAGGATCTGGGTGGGACACCAATCTCGTCTACCGCACATACAGTTAGTGCCAGGAATGGGATGAGTGACTAGGACGTGGTGACCCATCTTGGGACCCAGACCCTGAGCAGGGAGGCCTTGGAGAATTGCAGCCAGCCCAGCACATTGAGGAGTCATCATCCTTTCTTGGGTTGTCTTCCTGTTTTTCTTTCAAACGGTCACAAGGGAAGATATTACACATGAGAAGACACCCTTCAAAGACCCCATGGGCCTCAGAGGATTAACTCAACTTAGCCAGCCTCTCCACAGCACACAGGCAGGTGCTCAGCAAACACGGCCCGGGTTACTAACTCAAAACCGGTTCCTGAGCTGGGGACCCAGAAATAATAAAAAGGAAGTGTTGTCTGCCCTTGAAGAGAGCACAGTCCCATCAGGGAGAGAGGACCGTTGATAAACAGGCACAAGGCAGGTGGTGAGGGCTCGAACAGGGGCTCCCGGGGCTGAGGAGGATGGGGTGAAAAGTTCCAAGTATTCCTGAAGCTGTTTTCTCTTCTGCTTCAACTCGTCCATCAGTGCCTTAATCTGGGCCTTTGTTCACTCCTGCCTGGACATCAGCAGCAACCTTCTAACAGGGCTCTCTGCCTCTAGCGTTGCCCCTGTCAGTTTGGGTTTCTGAGAAGCAGAGCCTGAGGCAAGGATTTGGGTGCCCCTGATGATGTGTTGAAGGAGAGCTCTGAGGAGAAGGGGAGTGAGGGAGGCAGGACAGGGGAGGGGAAGGAGCTGGGATGTGTGCATCAGCCTGATCCCACAGGGAGCTGTGGGGCACAGAGTTGATCCCATCTTGAGGCAAGGGGGTCTTTTGAACCCCCAGTAGGGTAACTCACCATCCTGGTTTGTCCAGGACAATCATGACTTTAGCAGTGAAAGTCTCATGTCCTGGGAAACCCAGTCCTGGGCAAACTGACAAAGTTAGCTCGTCTCTGTCATTCACTGAATGCCAGCTGCCCACCCCCACCCCCGGGGGAGGTGGCTCCTATTCGGCTGAGAGCAGTTCTCTGAAGAAGTGGTAACTGTGAGCTACCTGCAGCCAAGACTAGCAGGGAGTGGTGGGGGTGGGGGTAGTATTGACTCAGGAACGGAGATCTGGGTGGGCACCAGCACTGTCCTCTCCACAGCCCCCATCACACCCACCCAAATCCCCCCTGCACAGAGCAGCCGCGTGATCCTCCCGAAATGTAGGTCTAGTGATGCACTGCCCCTTCTGTGCGGCCATCTGTGCAGCCTCCTCAGAGCTGCCCAGGGCCTCTGGGACAAGGTCCAAGAGCCTTAAAGTGGGAGTCCAGGCCTTCCAGGATCCAGCACCCGCCCAGCCTCCCACCCCCAGTCCCGCTGTCCGTCTTTGACTGTTTTCCACTGCCCTCTGGAGTTGTCCTGGGCCGCTTGTGACTCTGGGCATATATCGTGCTAAGTCCTGTCCCCATGCCTTTGCTCGTGCCGGGCCTCTGCCCAGGAATCCCTCAGTCTCTTCTCTGGTGATGCTCAGGCATCAGTGTATCGTAATGATTAGGAGTGCAGACTGTGGAGCCTGACAGCCATTGTAACTTTACACCTTACTAGTTGTGTGACCCTGTTACTTAACCTTGCCTAGCCTCAATTTCCTCATCCGTAAAATGAGATAACAATATGAGCATTAAATGAATTAATACATTGAAGTGTTCAGAAGAATTACTGGCTCAGTTAATGCTTAATAAATGTTAACTATTATTTTCACTATTAGTATGTTTCAAGACTCAGGTCAGGCATCACCTCCTCCAAGAAGCCTTCTCTGATTTCTCCTATATCCAGATAAGGTTAGCTGAAATTCCTTTATGCACTTTAATAGAATTATCCACTTAGGAGCCTGCCTCCCCCACCAGACCATAAGCTGTTCCAGGGACAGGGACTGTGGCTTTAATTTCCTCCTTCCTAGTGCCTCACACAAGTCTGGGCACAGATAACTCTTGGGGAATATTCTTTAGCTGAAAGAATGACCAATCAAACACTGTTCCTATTCAGTGCTCTCTAAATAGTGCAGGAGATTTTAAAGTAGAAAAAAGTAGGTGGGGGACCTGCGTAAACAAAGGCTCAGAGGTGTGACCTGACCGTGGAATAGCCAGAGACCCGCCATGTGGCCTAGAGGGCGTCTATGTGAGGGGTGCCAAGAGAGGATGGGGAGCCACCCAGAGCAGTAGGCTCCACGGCCCCCATCAGTCAGAGAAGCTCTGCTTTTATTTGTTTCATATCTTATAATTCTAAATGAGAATCTAATTAATAAAGAAGTCTGCTCTTTTCTTCTAATTTGAAAGCCGTGGAGACTATCTAGACAGCACTGGAAAGCGGGAGGACCCCAGATCTCTGTCACTGAAAGGCCTCCTATTCCACTGGAAACAAGTTGAACTTGGCGTTTAAGGCCAACATGTCTCTGAATCTGTTCTGCTGAGGATAAGTCCCAAGAAATCTTATCAAAGGAGGGTCCTCTGGGCAAACACTGTGGGTGTTACATGCCACCTTGGGGATTCAGAATGTGTATTAGCACACTAAAGGCTCTGAGAAGTCCTGCAATGAAGCAATCACTTTCGCTTTATCGACTTCCGAAGTTCCCGGATGTAGCAGATCACAGTCTCTCATGTGGTGACACCTGTTAACTCTTTGGGGGGCTGGTTCCTCAGTGCAGCAGCTGCCGCTCCCCAGGGGTGCTGGGCAGGGTCGGTGGGACAGCAGCTGGAGGAACAGAGGCCCGTTCTCTCCTCAGAAAGGCTACCACGAGATCCGGGAGCTTCGCCTCTTCCACTTCACCAGCTGGCCCGACCACGGCGTCCCCTGCTATGCCACCGGCCTCCTGGGCTTTGTCCGCCAGGTCAAGTTCCTCAACCCCCCTGAAGCCGGGCCCATAGTGGTCCACTGCAGGTAAGTGACAGGCCCCCACTCCAAACGAGGGGCTTCTGCAGCTCTGTGCTCTCAGAGAGGTAGATACCTTCTTGTCCCTTGACCTTTATTCTTCACCTTAAAGACTCCCCTGCCTGTGTCCCCTATGCCCAGCCATTTCTGAGGAGCACTGGGTCCCGAGGTCTAACTACAACAGTAAGAGCAGTGGTGGCAGTCGTTGTTGTTGTTGGCCCTGAACTAGGAAATCCCCCTGGGGACGTGGGCTTGGCACTGACAGCATCTGCTACAGGAGCACTTGACCCGCATTACTTCATTTACTTCTCACCCAACCTAGAGAGGTGGGTGTTACTGTCATGCCCATTCTACAGGTGAGAAAACCGAGGTGCCAAGAAGGCAGACACTTGGCTCGGGTCACACAAGTGTAAATGGCAGAGCCAGGATGTTTAACATACTTTTCTCCAGACGCTCGCCATCATTTCCTTGACATGGGAGCAGGGTGCCTTAGTGGAAGTGCGCTTCCACTCATTTCTGTTATTTTAAAAATCAATTGCTGGCTTGCAGGGTCCTTCATAGAGAGAAAATGGAGAGCGTCAGGCTTCACTTTATTATGGAGAAGAGATATTTTCAGCTCTGACCTAGAAAGTCACATTGGGAATGAGTGGCACGTCTTTGAATCCTCCTAAATGGAGATGAAGTGTCATGACAAGGGCATTAAGAATTGGAGGAGGGTGGACATCCAGACCTGAAGGCCAGCTCGCCTGCGCGCCCCCTCCTTCCCAGTGCCTCTCTTTTCCAATGCGACCTTGGGCCCAGCCCGTCTTTTCAGACCCTGCGTGCTGTCACCTGCATGCAGGTTGTCTCATCCCTGCCCCGCAGAGTCCACGTCAGTCAAGGTCTTGAGTCAAGTCAAGGAGAGGCTCCATAGACTGTAGATGTCTCAGAGCCGCAGTGTCCGTTTACCCTCCCCACAATAGCGAGGTGTGAATTAGAAACCCCATTTCACAGATGAAGCCATTGACAGGAGGTAATACTCTCTGTACCTGCTGAGCTCTCTAAGCATTTTGCATATATTCGCTGCTTTACATCTCCTGACAATCCAAAGACAATAGAACGTTTGCCCCCAAGTCCCCTGTCCCAAAGAGCAGCAAGAGCAGGGGTCAGAGAGAAGGGGGGACGATGGCAAACATTTATCAGACCCTCCTTGCCTGATGGCTCTATGTCTCCATCTCCATAGCAAGTCCCCTTAATGCACCTGAGCAGAGTGGCACCCACTCCTGAGGCGATGCTGAAGATTAAATGGGTTGGCTAGCATGTACTAGGTGCCTAAGAGAATTCCAGACATATCGTAAGCACTTAAAACTATCACTACTCTCTGCCTCTTAATGTTGTCCGCCTCCTCGACTGTTAATCCTTCAGGACAGAAACCATGTCTTACTCATCTTCATATCCCCACTCCCAATCCCAGCATCTAGTACATAATAGGTGCTCAATAAGTATTTGTTGACTATAAATAGCGACCATTTATTGAGAAATTGCTAAGTAGCCAGGCACAGGGCTAAGCAATTCACATGCATTTTGCTTTCTAAACATAATTTCATACAGTTTACATGTATAGTGCTATGAATGCTACATGGTGGGTCTATCTCTTATTATCAGCCTCATTTTATGGATGAAGGTATTAAAACACAGAGGGGTTGAGTCATTTACCCAAAGTCACACAGCTAGAAAGTGGTAGAGCCAGAATTTGATCCGAGGTCTGATCCCAAATGTGCTTACTTGTTTAGTTAATTGCTTAAGTGATTAATTGCTATGTGATGCTGAAATAAACACAGCTCAATCCTCATGAGAACAATTCAGGGAAGCATGTTATACATGTACCTAAACAGGCTCACAGGCATCTGACAGCTTGCTCATTGATGGTAGATCCAAGATGCAAAACCCAGGTGGGCTGGTTCTTGGCCCTAAAACAGGTCGAGGATGAGAAGACATGGATGAGTGACTCTTTGTGCTCCCTCCCAGACCCCAAGGCCCAGCCTGCTGAGTCCCTCTGGGAGTCTGGATTGGGGGCAGGGTGTGCTCTGAGGAAAATACAAGTCAGACTTAACTCACTTCAAACCATGAAATCTTACCATGAACGAAGACTCTGCTTCACACAGGTTTACTTTCCCGATCATCAAGGATGGATTTCCAAGGATTTACTTTTCAGATCATTGTGGTGATGGTCCCCACTGGCCTATCCTCCTTGGATTTATGCTCAGCCAATATTGCTTTTCCTTCCTGTTCCATCACTCTTCCTCTTTGCATTTCCCTTCATTCCCACATTGTGAGACAAAGACACTTGTTTCCACGAGGGAAACAAGATGTGAAAATGCAGCCAAAATGGGCCTCCCTGCTAGTCTGGGCTTCACTTCCAGAACCATCTGCATTTAAGACAAAGGTTCTTGTACTTGTCTCTGAGTCAGCGCTGACATTTTGGAAGCCGGCACTGATCTGGGAAGGGCTGGTGTGGTCCGTGGGTCTCAGTGGGGTCTTTTGCTGCTTTGTCTGAGGTTCTCCTAAGGAAGCCAGCAGTGACCAGGGTCGAGTATGTGTCAGGAGACTTGATACCAGAACAGGGTCTCAGGACTGTCGGCTGCTCCAGTTTGCTGATGCTCCTGCCTCATGATCCTGGGAAACAGGTGCAGGGGGAGCCAAACCCAGGGCTTGGGACATGTGCCTTGGGACTCACTCTCTGCCTTGGGACAGCTCAGAGGATCTGGTTCTGCCCTCTCACTAACTCCTCTCCATTCTCTCTCGTCTCTCCTTCCTTACTTCCATCCATCAACCCGTTTGCTGAAGAAGACAAGAGAAAGGGAGAGATGGAGGGAAGCGGGGGTGGAGGGGAAAGGAAGGAAAGAGATGCTTATTAGGCATCCCTAGTGTGCCAGGAACCGCGCTAGATGCCTTAGAGATGGACTAGCTTCATCCATCAGATGGGGAAACTGCACGCATGCGCGTTCCGTAAGCATGCATTATGTGCTGTGACAATTATTAATAGAGGAAGTGCAAGAACGCAGACTCGGGAGCCAGACTGCCCTGGTCAAAGTCCCAGATCCAGCACTTGCCAGCTGGGTGACCTCGGGCAAGGTAAGCGCTCTGTGCCTCCCTTTTCTCACCTGTGAAATGGGGTGAGAAGTTTCCCAGCACCCTCATAAAAGAATGAATAGGCAACATTGCTGAAGCGCTTAGAACAATGTCTGGCACTTTGTAAGCGCTAAATGAGTGTTTGCTGAGTGCAACAAAGATAAGCCGGTCCTGGGAAGAGCCCCCAAGGCCAGCATTACTCTCCCGTCTTACAGAACTGAGGCTCCAAGTTTAGTCACTTGCTCAGGATCCCCCGGCGGCGTTGGCGTTCAGATTGTTCTGTCTGACCTCTGCAGCGGACTCCCCTCTGCAGGGTCCTCGGACAGGGCTGAAGGGGAGGGGCCTCCCCAGGGCTAGTCTCACCCCAAGGCCCCTGCCACAGACCACTGTCCTCTCTCCCAGTGCTGGAGCTGGGAGGACTGGCTGCTTCATCGCCATCGACACCATGCTTGACATGGCCGAGAATGAAGGGGTGGTGGACATCTTCAACTGCGTGCGCGAGCTCCGGGCCCAGAGGGTCAACCTCGTGCAGACGGAGGTGAGTCCTGGGGGACTGAGCCGGCCAGCCACCTGCAGCCCTGGCCAAGGAGAAGCATGGTAGAACAGAGAGACCCATGGGTGGAGGCATCCTTAGAAAGGGTCCTGGGTGTGGGGGAAATGGGAGGGAGTGAATATATGGACTGCTGTGATAAGACCACCATAGAAACTAGGATGCGCCAGCCAACCCTAAGTGCCCACAGTGCAGGGATTTCCACCAATGATGAGTGGTGCTGAGTTCCCCATCTCTGAGAGCATCCAAGCAGGGACTGAATGACAACTTTTAGAGATTCTTTGAACAGTATTCCTACCAAGGGTGAAAGATAAGAGAGATAGGGAAGAATTGGCATTTGCTGAATGCCTACTGTGTACCAGACATTGCTTCAGTCACTGCAGGAATGGCTTAGTCAACAGTTATTGAGTCCTTGCACTGGGTTCTGGGGATTTCAAAAGAGATAACACACAGCCCCTGCCCTGAGGAAGAAGCAGACCTTCAGACACCCCTCTGTCCAGTTAGAGAGCCCAAGACCCGAGGGAAGTGGGAGGGGTTCATCTTTATTGCTGAGCACCTACGATGTGCCAGGCACCATGCTGGGTCCCTTGTATTCATGGTATTGCTTCTACTCCTCACAGCAAGCCTCTGGGGTAGCTCCTACTGGTATCCCCATTTTACAGATGAAGAAACTGAGAAACTGGGTGCACAAGGCTCACACAGACAGATGCTGGTAGAACTTGGGTCCTTGTGACCACAAGACCCATCCTCCTTCTCCTGAACCATGCTGTCTCACTGGGCAGCCTTTTCTGCTTACCCTACTCCTCAAAGCCATGATTTGTTATTCCTAAAATGAGCCTGTCTTCTGGTTCTAGTGAAGGCTATGGGCACCCAGGCAGTCAGAGCTGGGGCAGATAAGGAGCTGCAACCATCATCAACCCTGCAGAGGGAAATTACCCATGGCTTTGGGCATGGCCTCTCACTGCTGGCTCAGCAGGGAATCCTCCCACTTAGAGGCTTATACACATGGGATCCTGCTGCGGGCTCTGAGCTAACTCCCACTGGCCAGACTTCTGGCTTCTTGGTGAGGCCACTAAAGCTGAGAGGCTACTTCACCTGTTCCCAGGTTTATGCATGCAGAAGATATGCTTGCTGGCTGGCGTTAGACACGTGGATCTTTCTATCTGGTGGGGGAGACAGACATTCAAACAGATCATTATGATGCATCTGGATAAGCATTTGATATAAAGAGATGGGCCGAGTTCTGCAGGAGAACAGTCACTCAACAAACATTTGTTAAAAGCCTAGAAGTAACAGCAACAACTTCTACCTGGTGGATTTAGAGAAGACTTTCCATAGGGAATGAGGTACTGAAGGCATAGAAAAGGCAGAATGATGTGCTGGGAGAAGAGAACAACAGGTGAAAAGAACTGGGATGGAAGAGGGGGCGGCACATGTTTTAGGGGCAGAGCCACAATTTGAGTGCAGATGATTTATTAGGGAGGTGATCCCAAGACCCCCTGGTTGGTGAGTGGGGAAGCGAGATAGAGAAGGGAAGGAAGTCAAGCTTTTTGACACCATTAAAATGTTTTACAAGCTGTTTAACACAGTGGACACTGGAGCCCCATCCTGCTGGGAAACTCTGGGAGATAACGTGGAGCATGCACTTCCAAGTGTCCCACCTAAGAGAGAGGGAGCTTAGGTATTTATCCCCCAACTCTCCATCTGACGTTGCTTGGAGGCTCCTTCTTGGCGCGTTAACTCTTCGGCACTGCTGACTCATCCTGCACACAGCCCAAGAATGCTCCTGGGACTGGAAAAAAAAGCCCTCAGCATGAATCCCAGGCATTTGCAGCCAGCAGCCTTCAGCAGGTAAAGGTGAAAGCTGAGGGGACGTGGGCAAGACACCAAGAGCCCGTGCTGCTGCATGTCCAGAAGTTTCTAACTTTTGTCAGTGACTATGCTGTTCAATCTTACATAACAGACAAAGTTCCCCATAGCTCAGGCCATCACTAAGAAACATGGAAACTTGGCCTTTCAGGTTATAGGATAGAAAGCAGTGATTCTGCACTATAAGTCATACCCATCCTTCACAGCCACAGGAGTAAATGTGGACAGCAAGCTCCCAGGCCACTACTCTTACCCGGGACCCTCTCCCCTCTCTCCTTGGCTTTGCAGGAACAATACGTGTTTGTGCATGACGCCATCCTGGAAGCGTGCCTCTGTGGCAACACCGCCATCCCCGTGTGCGAGTTCCGCTCTCTCTACTACAACATCAGCAGGCTGGACCCCCAGACCAACTCCAGCCAAATCAAAGACGAATTTCAGGTACACGCAAACCCCAGGCTGAGTGACGCAGCCAATTCCAGCAGCACTGAGCACACTTATGGGGTTTTCTTTTTGAGAACTGATGTGTCTGTGTGCTTCCCATGTCTGCAGCTCTAGACAGCTGCAGAGTGCATTCGAGAACATAAAATGCACAGCCATGAGCAACTATTAACCAATCACTCAGTGATTCTTGATGCTTGTTTTTACTTATGTTTATGTGTTTGAACTGAAGTGTTAATTAGTTCTAGTCCAGGTTTTGGGTGGAGACAAGTTTATACACACTGGTATGAATTTCATGCTCCTCTCTCCCTGGAGCAACTCGGGTTTTCTCGATCTCTCTGTACAATTAGAGTGTGTCCTAGATCCTCAGTACTCAAAGTGGGGTCTGGAGACGGGCAGCACTGGCTTCACCTGGGAGTTTGTTGGAAATGCAGAATCTTGGGTCCCATCTACACCTACTGAACGAGAACCTGCAATTTAACAAGATCTCTGGGTGGTTTGTCTGCACATTGAACTTTGAGAAGCACCACCCTAGAGCTCAGCTGAGGCAGAACAGATATGCACATCGGAGCCCACATAGTCAGAATGGTGGCGTCTTTGGTCTGGAGGCCTGGATGTGAATCACTGAGTGAGGTAAAGCCAGAGTCTAGTCTGTAGTCCCAAGGTCAGTGCAAGGGTCATACATGAGCAACGGCAGCTGAGAACCAGGCAGGAAGAAGCAAGGAAGCACCAGGACTTGAGGGGCAAATGCTGGGCCCATGGTTCATGGGCAGATACCCCAGCCAGGCCAATACCTTAGTGCTCCTTCAAACAAATAGACTTTTTTAATTTAGAGTAGAAACCCAGTGCTGAATGAGGGAAGGATGGAGGACACGGACCCCTGCTGGTTGCACAGAGCATCTAGTTTATTGGCTGGGCGGTTCAGCTCTGGCTGCACACTTGCAAGACTTACTCTGCAGAACATAGCCCTGAAATTTCCCAGACTTACTAGAGCTTGCCCCTTGGGGGTCTTGCACCCATCCTGAGCAGCTCGTCCAAGCATCCTTTCATTCTCAAACAGATTTCTCTCTGAGAGGAGTGCTGGTGAAATCATTTCCCTTATTCCATGACATGTCAAGGGATGTTTAACACTTATTAGGGATTCCCTACCCGCGTCCCCCACCTTATGACCTCCTGGCTAGCCTACCCTTTAATGTAGCACTGGCTGGAATGAGCAACTTAGGTCAAATGGTTGGCAGGTGTTGGGAGCCTGTGTCTGTGCGGCGTGTGGGCGTGTTGCCCCTGCAGCCTTGGCATCATGGGGTGTCACACAGCCCCCAGCAGAGGTTCCCAGCTCCCAAGGCCTGGAACAGCCAACAGGAGATGATAGAACATCACCATGGAAGATGAACAAGTCCTGGGAAAGGGACTGGAGAGCTAAGCTTGGAGGATGGAGAAAGGGGGTAGGCTGGGTTTGAACATCGCTGTCTCCTCTGTTTGGGGCAACTGTCTGAGCGGTGCCTACCTATCCACTTCTGCACAGACCCTCAACATTGTGACTCCCCGTGTCCGGCCCGAGGACTGCAGCATCGGGCTCCTGCCCCGGAACCATGATAAGAATAGGAGCATGGATGTCCTGCCTCTGGACCGCTGCCTGCCTTTCCTCATCTCGGTGGATGGAGAATCCAGCAACTACATCAATGCAGTGCTGATGGACGTAAGCTAAGCCCTGCCAGGGAAAGCTCCTGGCTGGCATTCCAGGGAAAAGCTTTTTCCCAAGATGGAGGTGGCTGGACCCCAGGGCACTGACACACCCCCTGTCCCCCACAGCCAGCCTCTCCTTGCTTCTGATTTTTCTGGCCCCAAGGACCTTTACACTCTTGAAGACACTGGTCCAAACCTATATACAAGCTGTGGTCTTAGCTCTCTTGCTCCCACAAAGAGCCTAGAAAGAATAGACCAAAAGCTTTAGGTGGGTCCCATGACACCACAGTGAGGCTAGAGGCCTGCCTAGTGCCCCCTCCTGCTCCCTACGGAACTCACTCTCAGCCTTAAGTTGAGGTCAGGAAACATTCTTCATGCCAGGCCTTGACCTGGGCCCTGGGAACACAAGATGCAGACATAGGTTTTGCCCTCCAGGAGCTCCCAGGCAGGTTCCCAGGTTCCCAGGTAACTCCTATGCAGAGGCAAGAATGAGGATGGCACGTAGTAGGTGCTCGGTAAATGGCTATTGGACAAGTGATGGGATGCAGCAAAGGGAGCATGGAGGGGGAACAGGCCATGTTCTCAACTATTCTGATAGGGGTGCTATCTCCTGCTTTCTCAGCATCAAATCAAAGAAGGGCACTCCTGCCTTGACCTGATTAGGGGTTAGGAGGTCATGTCCCTGCCCCAGTGAGTCCATGCTCCTGACTTGTATGCTTTCCCCTGGGTCCTCCAACTACTTCTCATTACCATCCCTCCTCCTGTGGAATGTAGAGATGTTTGCAGCAGGAAGGAATCATGGATCATCTAGTCTCATCCTTGTACTTTTCAGCAAAGGAAACTGAGGCCAGAGAGGGAAAGAGACTTGCTCGAGGTCACCCAGAAAGCTAGTGGCAAAGCCAGAACCCAGGAGTTCTGGTTCACACTCCAGAATTCATTCCTTGAGCCACCCCACAGTTTGTACGATCCTGTAAGATGCAAACATCTTGCCTTCCAAAGCTCCAGACCGATTGCTTGATTGGGGATGAGACTTCCAGATCCTCCTCCCCACCCATGTCTGAGGTCATATCCATCCAGCCCATGTGGACCTCCTGTCTCACCCAGAACAGGCGGGAATGTGGGGTGCTCTCTCCTAGGGTCAATGCCAACTACATCTCTGACCTCTGATCCTCCTGAAACTTTGTCCCCTAGGGCCCTCTGTGTTGGAAGCAGGGAGCCTGTCTCAGCTCTATAGGGGCCTGCCCTGGCCTCTGCCCACAGGGTGCACAAGTCCTCCATGGAAACCCTGGCTGTGGGCCCAGAAGCAGGGAGTCTTGTCCTGGTCAGATCAAATAGTTGGACGTAGAAAGAAGACATCTAGCTTTAGCTTAGGGCCTTCCAAGGTCAATGTGTGCATGTATATGTATGTGTGCATGTGCATGTGTGTGTGTGTGCTTGTGCATGGTAAGAGATGGGGTCTGGGGGTGCCCCCACACTTCCAAGTTCCTCCTAGCTTTGTTTCCCACTTGTCCCAACTGCCCCCCCGCC
The DNA here is from genome assembly GCA_031878705.1 of Tapirus indicus. Lineage (NCBI taxonomy): Eukaryota > Metazoa > Chordata > Mammalia > Perissodactyla > Tapiridae > Tapirus > Tapirus indicus. The sequence goes on from CM062929.1 coordinate 59,951,651, forward strand.
ACTTGCCTTCCTCATCCACACAAGAATCAAACATGCTCCTGGCCTCTACTTAGTAGGTTAGATGCTGCCTGGAGTCAAATGCCTTCTGCAAGCTCCCATGCTGATTCTATTCTCTTTGTCCACAAGGCATTTCTCCTGTGAGCTGTCACTGGGGCCTTTGCCTTTCTTACGAAAAAAAAAAAAAAAAAAGCCCTTATCTGTATTCCAGCTCAGTCTGTGCATTATCTGGTAACCATAGCAGCTTTGCTCCTAGCAGGAAAATATGAAGTCCTCTGGGTTAATTTTTAATGTTTCCCCTGGTAAAGGATGATGTTATCCATGAAATGGATTGCTGGCTGAACCCTGAAACCCGGCAGGAGCACAGATCTTGAGCATATTTTCAGATAAGGCTTTGTCAGGCGTGCTGGCCTAATAGAGCATTTATCACAGAGACAAGGAAAAAGGAAAGGAAACTAACGTTCACTGAGTGTTGGGCACCATGTCAGGCCCCAGACTTATACTGTCTCATTCCGCATTTGGGTATTATTATCCCCATTGTCCAGATGAGATATGGAAAGTCAGAGTATTTCCATTACTGTCTCCAGGTCAACTAGCTCAGAAAGGGTGGAGCCAAGGGTCTGAACCCCAAGTCTTTTGACTCTTAAAGCCTAGGTTCTTTTCCACGTCTGGAAATGGCTCAGAGACCTACTATCTGCAGCTAGAGTTTGGCTTTGGGGGAAACTAAACAGTCTGCTCTCCCAGATCCCTCCTCTGACCATTCCAATGGCCAGAAGAAGACCTTTGGAAGACAGGACCCCCTAGTCATATGTGGCATCCACAATTGCAAGGCTTTTTTTGTTTTGTGTTTTGGCCCCCGGGACCCTGAGAGATAACAGAATGGGCCAGCGCTTTATGTAATCTGTTGGGCAGGGTCTTTTGTCAGGATCTTCCCCATCGTCCTGCTGACTTGTGATTCCAGCAAAAACAGCTGCAACTCCCCCAGGAACCATCTCTCAAGAGAACGTGTTGAGAACATGGGCTATTGCTCAGGTTTCACAAACCACTAATGAAGTGAAGAATCTCCCCAGTCTTTCCCAATACCTTCTCACAGGGTGCTGTAATAATAGGATCCAGTCAAAGCTTCAGATGTAGTCCAGACTTGCACAGGCCATTTTCTCTGGGCCTTAGTTTCCCATCTTTAACATGGGACTGAATGCATTTGTTTGTTTGCTGGGCCTGTACTAGGTGTCTAGTGTGCCGAGGAGGAAGACCCAAGTCGGGCTGTTTCCACCCTGCCAGTGGGCTCACGGTCCGTTTCTTGCTGCTGGTCTTTTCACATGCAAATCTCATTCAATCTGTAAGACAGCCGTCCGTTTGGAGTTATGATTCCCATTTTCCAGATGAAGAACGTGAACTTTGGAGAGATCCAATAACTTGCCAGTGCTTAGCACTGGGGGAAAAAAAGGCACTCTACAAATGATGCTTGAATGAATGAATGAATAAATAGATGGATGGATGGATAGATGAATGGGTGGATGACATAACCTACAAGTGGCAAAGCTGGGTTTGAACCCCAAGTCTGCCTGACTCTAAAATCCGGGCACCTTCCACTGTCCCATTGGCTCATAGGACACAGTGCCATCTTCTGCCAGGCCAGCCTAACCCTCCTTCCAGCCCTGAGGCAGGAATGAGCCTCCTGCAATATAAGCCCCTTCCAGAGGCTTTCTGCCTTGGGCTGAGCCAGCCCCTCCTCCAGCATCATGAGCACTGGACATAGCTATCCCTTACATCTCAGGAGGTGCCTTGGCCAGCAGAGCAAGATCTGCATCAAGAATCTTTCATTTTGTATTGTAATGATGATTATTTGGTGAACTTCAAGGCATAAATAATTTATTTGGATAATCCCCATCCGAGTGACACTTTCCTAATGAAATGTCTTAGTTTGGAGCAGAATGAGTTCATTATGAGAAGTTCCCCTTTGCCGCCAGGGTACCCAGAGATAACAGAACAGGCAGGTGCTTTGTGTAATCTATTCAGCAGGCTCGAGGGCCCCTGGCAGCCACCCGGGCCTCATCATCATCAGGACATCGCTGATGGATGTGTATTTTACAAAGCTTGTGTCGTTCCTTTGTCAGAGCCACAAGCAGCCCGCCGCCTTCGTGGTTACCCAACACCCTCTACCCAACACCGTGGCTGACTTTTGGAGGCTAGTGTTCGATTATAACTGCTCCTCCGTGGTGATGCTGAATGAGATGGACACTGCCCAGGTAGGAGGACGCCCAGCTGCTGCCCTAGTTGCTCAGGTGCATTAGAGCAGCCGTGCCCTAGAGTTGAAGGGAGAGCCCTGAGAGCCAGCACAGTGCTGCCTCTGTCCAACGAAGCTGCCCTCTGATGGGCACTGTCTGGCTTTGAGCACCGAGCAATCCCATTCAGCTTCCAGCAGAGGCCGGGGGTGCCTTACCACTCCCAAGCCCTCCCACTTCCTGCAGAAAGGGGAGGGCGGTTGCTAAGAATGGAAGCAGAGAACAGAGAGGAGACTCCTGCAGTAATCCAGGTGGCAGGTGCTGGTTGCTTGAATCAAGGTGGTAGCAATGGAGTAGATTCTGGATATATCCTGAATATCCCACTTCCAGCAAGGACTGCCCTGATTATGGTCTTTTCCAATACCCCTCTCCCAAAGGCCAGACTCTGTTGCTCCATCCCCCAGGCATTGGTTCAGGTCTTGCTCCATATCATGTAAAGCTCAAAATGCCAGGAAGCTACCTCCCCTGGCTCTGATTGTCTCCAGCCCTGCACAATATCCTGATGCCTGGCCACACCCACCCACCCTGCCCCTCCACGATGCAGCCTGCACTGACAGAGCCCAGAGCTTGAACCTTGGACCCTTTGCCCACTGACCACCCCACCAAGCCCTGGCTTTGTCACAGGGGACACTTGTGTCCCAGCAGCCTTCATGCCTTAGCCCCTCTGGGTCCAACAGCTCCAAGCATCATGTGCCTTCAGCACATCCCAGTACTCAGGACACAGGACACATGTCATGGGACAGCCCACATCCCATGGCAGGGCAGCCATTCTTGGGTGGAGGAGGTGAGAATGGCCTTTCAGGGTTTTTGAAAAGTGGTCCTTTCACTGTCTTGAAGGAACCTCAGAGTACTCAGCACACTCCTGTGTGAGCACTGGCCTTGTGCGGGAATAAAAACATGGATCTGAGCCGCTGCCTCAGCCCTCCAGGAGCTCACAGTCTCGCTACAGAGACAGATGAGCAAATTGTCCCAACCTCTTGTGGCAGCGCTATAATAGAGGTCAGCGGCGAAGTGCTGTGCTGGCCGGACACAGGGAGCAATTAATTCTGCCCAGAGGGTGAGGGAAGACTTCAAAAAGAAGGTGACTTTGGCCTTGAAGAAGGCAGCAGAGATTTGGGCATGTGGGGGATGAAGTAGTTGGGAAAAGGCATTCCAAGCAGAGGAACAGCAGGGGCCAAGGCAAGGTGGGGTGAATGTGTGTAGGCTGTTTGCAGAACAGCTTCTGTTGCAGTATAGCTGGGGCTTAGAGTATGTTGGGAGGGGAAGAGGCTGGTGATGCTGGAAAATGCATCAGGACCCAGCTTGCAGTGGGCTGCCCATGCTGGGCTGAGGAGCCTGGGCCTTGGCCTGCAGCACGGTAAGTGTCAGACTTTTACTTTGTAAGTAACAGAATCCTTTCTTAGAATAAAAGCTTTCATACAAGCCCAATATATGAAATAGGTATGATCAAAAGATGCTCAAGTTGAAACGGGGGGTGAAGGGTGAGGAAGCGGAGCTGTACCCACACTTGTCTTTCGGTTCCTTCTGATGCCCCTCAGAGAGTCAGCCACTCTGGGTACCTTTGTGGAACCCCCGGGGTTCCTAGGAGCACAGTTAGAAAATACTTGCTGTATAGGGAGGAGAGATACTGAAGAGCTTAAGCAGTGGTGTGGCAGAGCCAGAGTCCCTGTTAGAAAGGTGAGTCTAGTGAGGAGGAAAAGCTGGAGGAACAACCTGGAAACCAGGAGAGTGGGGAGGAGACTGTTGAAAATAAAAGTGATGACCCGAACTGAGGAGTGGTCAGGAGGCAGGAGAATTGGGGGTGGATGTGAAAACATTTCCGGAGTTGAAGTCCGCAGAGTCGGGAAGCAGTTGGATACGGGAGGTGAATGAGAAGTCGTGGCTGATGGCAGGTTTCTAGACTAGGCAGTAAGGCATCTGGGATGAGGTTGGCCAAGGTGAGGAAGGCAGAAGGAGGAGTAGGAGAGGAAGCAGAAGGTTGGGGAGGCCGGGAGAGGAGCAGATTATAGGGGAAGAAACTGAGTGTAACTTGGGTTGGGCATGTGAGAGACATTCTGGAGACTCTGCTCATTCATTCAACCAATTGGTCAAGGATCTGCTATTTGCCAGAAGGTGCTTGGGATGCATCAGTGAATAAGAGAGAAAGCAAAACAAAAAAATTTCCATCTTTTGTCCAACTTCTAAAGTAGGGGAGACAATAAACAATAAACACTCTGCAATGTACCTAATTATATGCTAGAAGGTGACAAGTGTATGGAAAAAGGAAAATAAGAGGACAGGGTAGTGACGATCAGAAGGCTGATTCAGGGCACAGGATACAAGTGTCAGAGAGTGACATGGCAGACCCCATCCAAGTGAGTGGAGAAGGTCATATTCAAGCACAGATTTGAAGGAGGTGAGAGAGCAAGTATGTGACCGTCACAGGGAAGAGCATCCCAGGCAGAGGAGACAACCCACACCAAGGGCTTATGGGTAGGTGCCTGGTACATTTGAGGAACAGCATGGAGGCCACTGTGACTAGAGCAGAGCAAGTGTGGGAACCGAAGCAGAAGGTGACACAGAGACACAGCAGGGTCAGGTCATAGAGGCCTTGGGGGTCATAGGAAGAACTTGGGGTTTTTTTCTGAGAGAAATGGGGAGCCATTAACAGGTTTTGAGCAGAGGAGTGACTTGAAAAAGTAATTTGACTTTTTTTAAAAAGATTCCTCTGGCTACCGTGTTGAGAATAGACCGTTGGTGCAGACAGGGGAGGGCGGTTGCTAAGAATGGAAGCAGAGAACAGAGAGGAGGCTCCTGCAGTAATCCAGGTGGCGGGTGCTGGGGGCTTGAACCAAGGTGGTAGCAATGGAGTAGATTCTGGATACATCGTGAAGGTAGACCCAACAAAATATCCTGACAGATTGAATAAGGAATGTGAAAGGAAAAGAGGAATCAAGGATGACCCCAGGAGTGAAGTAGAGCCGATGAAAGCCTGTTCACTGTTCTCTTTTTTCCAACATCCCTTTTTGCAAAACCAGAGCACAGGCACAGAGGAGGAGTTTCAAAGAACCTCACCTTGTGACATATAGAGAAGCAAGGGTCAAAGTCATTGGCTAGAGCTTCCCCTTCCAGGGTGGGTCCCGGATAAATGAAGATCTTTCAGCCCCAGATGTCGGTACAGCCTTTGAGAAATGATTCTCTAAGTACAGCAACATCAGGCTCGGAAGTGCTCTGAGGTTGGCTGCCATATGCAGCTGGCAAGCATCCCCTGAAATAGGCAGATGAATAGAGCATTTATTGATATAAATATTATCACCGCAACAGCTGGGCGCCTTGCGAAAATAAACAGTGACACAGCCTGAGCATCAGAAAAGCCACCCTCAGCACCTGGAGGGGCGGTTCTTTGAAGTGGCATCAGCATTTGTCTGCCAGTGTTCTCAGCCGAGGCAGCCTAGCTACACGGACAGATCTGCTCCCAAGAGGACCAATGCCACATCCTGTGGTTTGACTGGGGACCATAGGGCTCGTGTTGGGGGTTGTGGCAGGGCTACCTGTAAGATGCAGCACAATAAGGTTGAGGAGAGGATGAGAGAGCTCAGAGTGCTTTATTTTCTTGCACTGCTGGCCAAATCTGTCAGCCTCTGCTCAGAATCCTATGCTACTTCATCCAATCAGCCATCCACCCCCACAGATACTCTTCCATTCTCCGCAGTGGCTGCTGTTCAAAGATAATTATGAGCAGTGGGGGTTCAAGATAAAGACTCTCAAAGCAACTACATTTGACCTGAGAGATTTCTCTAGGTCTTTGGTACTCCAAAGGCCTGTGGTCAGATTAGTGGGGCAAAATCCTAGAACCACAACATCTGGCTAATGACACCATGGTTTCCAAGGGGCACATCTTAATCACACCCAGCAGCACTGACAAGATCTCTTCCATCTTTGTGGGCTCTATGGTTAGACCAGAGTCTATGGGGAGCAGACATCAGAAAGAAGCCCTCTTCATGATCATGCCACACCCACCATGTTTAGAAAGCTCAGGAGATCCTCTATGCCAGCCACGCGGTGGAGCTGTGTGGTAGGTGGAATCACAGCCCCCAAAGATGTCCACATCCTACTACATGTCCTAATCCGCAAACCTACAAATGCATTATCTCACATGGTAAAAGAGACTTTTCAGATGTGATGTAGTTAAGGAACTTGAATGTGTAGATTGTCCTGGGTTGTCCAGGCGGGCCCAATATTAGGCTTCTTATAAGAGGGAGGGCAGTAGGATCAGAGTCAGTGGAATGCCACGTGAAAACAGAAGCAGAAATTAGAGTGATATGGCCACAAATCAAGGAGTGCTGGCAGCCTCTAAAACTGGAAAAGGTCAGGAATGAATTCCCCCCAGAGACCCCAGAAAGAACACAGACGGCTCTGCTGACATCTTGAGTTTAACCCCTAAGGACTTATCTCAGACTTGTGACCTCCAGATAATAAATTTGTGTTGTTTTAAGCTACTAAATTTGTAGTTATTTGTAACAGCAGTCCTAGGAAACTAATACAGGCAGTAAAACTGAAACCAGGAAATTCACACTTGGAGGTGGACCAGTATTTTGAAAGCTTTTATTTTCCAGACTGTATTTACCAGTTTTCTTATATTTTTTCTGCAAACGTTAACTGCCCCAATGAACTTCTGATCCTCAGGCCACCTACAGAGCTAACACGAGATGCTCTAACTCTAGCCCAACGCCAGAGTGTCCTCCACTCCAGGAAAACATGATCCTCCTTTGGCTGTTAAAGACTTTGGAGATAGCTCATTGGTTTCTCCAGCCAACTTTATGGACCCCACTTTGGAAACTACTGATCTGACCCAGGTCCACTCCCCCTCAGTTTTCAGGTCATGATGCTGAGGCCCAGGAAGGGGGAGGGCTCTGTCCAAAGTCTCACAGCCCATCACTGACTCAGGTCCTTCATCCTGCTAGGGATGGTGAAGATTTTTGCCACCATTTAAACAACAGGATTTCCAGGGCCCTGATGCCTGATAATCACTGACTTGCTGGTACCTGGGAATATGGAGCAGGATGGAATGTTCCTGAGTTTAAAACAAACGAGAGCCCTCCAGCTTGTTTAAAAACTGAGTCACCAAGTACTGAGGCTCCCACCGTGGAAAGTCTGAAGGTTCCAGTGATGCGAAGCCAAGTGGAAAAGTAAGGCAGGGTGGGACCAAGAATGATGCATTCCCACAGAGCTTCTGGAAGTGAGAGAGGCAAGCTCGTCATCCTCCCAGGAGAAAAGCGAGGGTGATATTTCCGAGATGTCTTTTCCTGTCATTGCACCTGCCAGGCAAGTAGCAAGCACTGATATCCCCATTTTTATCTTGGCTTGTGAAAACACAGCCTGACATGCTAGCAAATACACAAAACGGCCAAGTCTACGTCTCTGCAAGCCTCAGGTCTGACTTTGCAAGGGGATGTGTTTCTGTCTCTACCCTGCAGTGGGTAACCCCATAGAATAGTGGAGGTAATGATAGAATTAGAGTCTGGGCTCAAGAGACCTCAGTTCAAGCTCCAGCCTTGCCGTCTTCTTGCTGCGTTGCCTTAAGCTAGTTTCTTAACTTGTCCAAGTCTCAATATTGTCATGTATTAAATTTGCTTAACCCAGATACCAGCCAAATTCACTCTATCTTTGAAGATTTAAATATAATGGGCCCTGTTTCCTATTCTCTATACTATGGGAAAGCCCATTGTCCACCCCCAAGATTTCTGGGAATTTCAAGGGAGTCCTGCTTTCATGTTCACTTCCGAGTTCCAGCTCAGGCTTTCCTGGGAGCAATGTGGGGTTCGTATCCCAGCAATGCCCATGACTGAAGGTTAAACATCACCCATCCTCCTCTTAACCCCCATCTCACCTCCTCACCCCTGGAGGGCTACAGCACATCTTCCCCCCACCCTGCTGCTCAAACCGCTTTCTTCTTCTCTGTACCTTTTCTCCCATTCCTCTCTTCTCAGCTCTTCCACCCCCTCCCCCAAAGTTCTTCCTTTCTTAAGCTGCATAATTCAGCTGTCTCTCCAATACCTCCTTCTACAACCTGCCCTGGGCCTTTGCCTCCCACCCACTCTACCTCCTTCTGTAGATATTCTCCTCAACTCCTACCCTTCCTTCCCCAAAACAGACTCTGATGCAGCTGTCATAAGTTTCCACCCACTACATGGGGACTGCATTAGTCACCTCATGGGGCTGTTGATTACGGTCCACGTGCCTTTCTCTCTCCGTCCCTTGCTTCTTGGCCGCCGCTTCATCCACGGTCGGTCTTCCTTAACTGGCCACAGCATTAAAGCCAATTATATGTTTTTGTCTCTCTAGAATCTGTTTAAAGGAATTTTATAATCACTGATCTGAATTTTAAAGCCAATTCAGGTAACTCTTTTATATTTTTCTCTTAAAAATACTAATTCAACGTCACCTTTAGGTGGCCCAGGATTGATTTCCCCCCATGGATCACAGGGACATGGATAAGTAGAGTCCTTAATTTCTGAAGTTACGATATCTCTTGGCCTTTCCATTTTATCAAAGTATTTTTTAATTACCAAAAGGCATAGCTGAGGTGCACTGAAAGATTACTTTAAATTGTTTATTCCAAAAATAGGTCATATGCTAGTTTTCATTCAACTCATCGGAGCATGCTTATTCCAGCAACTAACAAGCTTTCTGATTCCATCAGCAAGAAAATGATGTTTAACAGTGAGGCTCCCTCCGCGTTTGTTGTATTTCATGTATGAACTCGCACCCCCGAAGGACATCTTTTCATGGCCCAAACAGCTATGGAGATCACTAGGTGGAATAATGTATGGCAGCTGTTCCAGGGCTGTCCACACAGGCTTCACGCGACTTTCGCTTGGTTTAACTTGTTCTGACAATAAAGAACGAAAGCCCCTCTGCTTCTCTGGAAGAAGCATGGCCATTTCTAAACCATCAGCAGCAACTGGACCGGCTTCCCCAGACAGTCGTCTGCACTGCCTGTGTGTATCTGCAGTGGTGAGGCCTCTCCTCAGGCAGGCAACACCACCCCTCCCCAGACTGATGGGTGAAAAAGGGGAGGCGAGGAGCGCTAGCACATGAGATAGGAAAGGCTGTTGGTCCAGCCTCTGAGCTAAAGGAGTGGACTCTGTTCTTGGAGACAGCCACTTGAAAAGTTTTCCATCTAAGGAAGAAAATGCCAGCATTGCTTTGAGTATACTTGTAGCCCCAGTTCAGCTGGATCCTCATGGTTTTAGGAAGCCAGATGGGTTTCCTTGAACCCCCTATTTCCAGGGCCTTAAGAAGCCGTAAGCCCTCCTTCCTAAGATTTCTATAAATTGCTGACGTTTATGTGCTGATGGTCTGGCCCTTAGTTCACATATTTGGGCTTTGCTCCATTTCTGTGTCACCCAGGGAGCAAAGCTCAATTCCTTGCAATTCCCACAATCCAATTTCCACAAGAAATCTATGTGCACTGAGCACTGTACATGTTATTATTTTTTAGGAGGTTAGGAGGGGGCCACATGACACATTGATCCACTTTCGATGTTCCCACTGTTTCCACTATGCTCCCAACCTTCCTCTTCCATCTCCTGGGTCCTTCTCAAGAACAACCTGAAAGTCTCTCTCCTTTGATGTGCAGAACAGTGTCCCCTATGCCCACTGCTCCCCAAACTAGCTGATCAGGATTTTCACAACAAGGACAGTCCTTTGGGTATTATCCTAAAGAGCAATTTTCATAAAGTTTCCTAAGTGGAGAAATACACCCTTCACTTACCCATCTTGTTTTGAGTGACACTCCCCCACAATGCCTGCTAGTCATAGCTCACATTTGTTGAGGACTCACTAGTTACAGATCCCTGTGCTAAGTAGACACATCAAGATTCACAGCCACTCGTAATTTACCCTGGGGAAGCTGAAAGATTTGGCCGTCACCCAGCTAGAAAGTGACAGAGCTGGGATTTGAACCCAAGGCCCTGCAGGTGAGAGCCCCATTACCTTTGCTGCACTGAATACACAGGCCAAAATGAGGCACCCACTGGACACCAGCACAGTCTTGAGCTAAACCATAGAGGACATTTCTTGTGGATGAGAATCATTTCTGAGCCCCAAAGGGTCACTGGGAACTGAATACTTGGCTTTCCCCCTTCCTTCTCCCATTTCCCGGGGCTAGATTATGTCCTGGGCCATGGGGACCCTGATGATCCTTGGCAGCTCAAACACTGCATCTGCCCACACATCACCCGGCTGAATGTCACCTGCACCATTGCTGATGTGGTCTCCCACATTAGGGAACTCGAGTGAAAGGATTTAGGATTAGAAGAAGCCTGCAGCCCTCCCCAGCCCTCTGGGCATTAGGGGAGAGTGACCTGGAAAGTCAAATGCAGGACAGTGTCCCAAAATATAGGAGTCTTGTTTGAGGCATGGTAGAACCTATTAGCTTGAGAAATTGGTCTGGAAATCTTATTAAAAGAGACAAATCATTCCACATTCTCTCCAGACTGAAAATATTGGGGGTAATAGACTTTCCCTGATGCCTCGGACTCATGTACCTCGTGTCAGGATCACAGGCAACCTCTGGCAAGACTAAATTCAATGCAGGTGATAAAAGGCAATTATTTTTTGTAAATGGGCAGTGCTGATTAGTTCTGATTTCTCTGGCCCACCACAGACTTATCTGTGCCTGTCCCTCATTACTGTGAAGGGTGCTAGGCGGAAGAGCCAGTGGCAAAGAGAAATGAAGTTCAAATTGTGGGTTTGTCATTACTGCACAGCTCAGCAGGTGATTGTCCAGCCACGGAGGCCCCTGTGACCAGCCCTCCCCATCACCTACACACACACACACACACATTTCCTTTCTCAATATGCGCAATTAACCCCCAATGGAGATGCCCAGGAAAGCAAGGCACCATTGCATTATGAAACTTAACCTTGCTTGTCTTTGCTATTTAAAAGGGGTGATAAGAAGAAGAATCCTTCCAATTTACATGTTAGCTATTAACACTATTGTTGTTATTCTTGCTGAGCACTGATAGGTCCGATAATAATATGAATCGCTGGAATTTATTGGTCGCTTATTCCATGCCTGGCACTATGCTAAGGACTTTCTTCACATGCATTATCTCCTTTATCCTTAGAACAAGCCTACAGGACAGGGGGTGGCAGACTTTCTCTGTAAAGGACCAGATAGGAGATATTTTAGGTTTTGCAGGCTATGTGGTCTGTATCTCAAATACTCAGATCTGCCGTTGGAGCTTGAAAGCAACCACAGACAACACATAGACTAAACGAATCAGCACAGCTGTATCTCAGTAAAACTTTATTTACAAAATCAGGCGCTGGCCAGGTTTGGCCTGTGGGCTCTAGTGTGAACATTGTAATCCCTCAGCTGGGATTTGGGTTCCACAGCTAAGAAGGTGGGAGACATGTGCCGCCCACCCCCCATTCTGGTTGTATTTCTGGAGGGAGGATAGAATAAAAGGCGCAACGGTTTAGTCCGCGCTTGGCAGCCCGGGGTTCGCGAGTTCGGATCCCAGGCGCCCGCGGACGCGCACTGCCTGTCAGCCATGCTGTGGCGGCGTCCCATATAAAGTGGAGGAAGATGGGCACGGATGTTAGCTCAGGGCCAGTCTTCCTCAGCAAAAAGGGGAAGATTGGCAACAGATGTTAGCTCAGGGCTGCTCTTCCCCACCAAAAAAAAAAAAAAAAAAAAAAAAGGCATTTTTGCATGTGACTGCCCAGGGTAAGTTGAATATTCTCTCTCAACAAAAAGGTGAGCGATCCTTTTCATGAAAATCCTGCATTGGCGGTGGCTGCAAGGCCACTGCATTTCCGTGGGTTACCTCTGTCCGTCTAGCTCCTTGTCTGCAAGCTTGGTGTAGACTGTGGCAGCCCCCACTGATGAGAAACCCCATCCCAAGCTGCTCTCAGGAGCCTCGGTGGGTCTTTGTGAGTCTCAGCTACGTCTTCTGGGCCACCTCCAGATGAAGGGTCTTTCCAACACATGGCCTCTTTGTCCACGCGGGTGTGCTCCCCAGCAAGCCTGCAGCCCCAGTCTGAGCTCTCCTCTGTGTCCCAACTCTGGGGCCTGCTGACCTGGACAGGGTCCATCTCCATCCCCCTTGGGAACTGGGAATTTGACGAAGCATGCTTTGCCCCTCTCTGAGCAACAACCCCTGCCACCTACCTCAATATTCTTTCCCCAGCTAAAGTCATCTAGTGGCTCAGCAGACACAGGGGAATAAAGTATCTGTCTCTCCTTCTTGATGGCACTATAAACTTAAGAAACAGTTTATGATCTTAGACCAAGGTTTCTCAGTTTCTGCACTATTGATATTTTGGGCCAGATTACTCTCAAGGGGGGGAACTGTCATGTCTGTTGTAGGATGCTTAGCAGCATCCTGGCCTCTACTCACTAGATGCCCATTGCAACCCACAGGTGTGACCATCGAAAATGTCTCCAGGTAGGGGGACATAGTGGCCCAGTGGCATAGTGATTAAGTTCACACAGTCCACTTCAGCTGCCCAGGGTTCACAGGTTCAGGTCCCAGATGTGGACCTACACACCGCTTATCAAGCCATGCTGTGGCGGCATTCCATATACAAAATAGAGGAAGATGGGCACGGGTGTTAGCCCAGGCCCAATCTTCCTCAGCAAAAAGAGGAGGATTGGCAACAGATGTTAGCTCAGGGCTAATCTTCCTCACCAAACAAACAAAAAAATGTCTCTAGACATTGCCAAATGTCCCCTGCATGACAAAACACCCTCTGGCTGAGAACCATTTTCTTAGTTTGAGGGGCGACCATTGCCATTTGCTCTCAGCTGTAGGTTCTAATTCCTAATTCCAGAAAAATAGGAAAGATTACAAATGGAAAGATCTCTCCGTACTATGTTACATTATCTTTTGGTGCAAGGTCAGCATAATTATCCCCATTTTACATATGAGAAAACTGAGCTGGGTCACACAGCTAATAGGCAGCAGAGCCTGGATTTGGACCCAAGCCTGTCTGATGCCAAAGCCCATATATTTTTTAAAACTACTCATGATCTGATGATGAAATGAACACTGTGAAGGTTTTCCTAGAAAGGGGGAAAGTTTGCCTTGAGTCGCATTAAACTAGAGATTGTACGTGCCCTTCCCTCAGAGTGTTCTTTCTAATCCTGACAGCAGTGCTTCAAGGTATGTATTATTCTCCCCATTTTACAAATGGGAAATTGAGGCCCAGCAAGCCTAACAAATTGTTTGAAATCAGCATAGCAAAGATTTTTAAGCCCAGTGTCTCTGTGTTCAGAGCTTTGACATTTCAACAATCACAAAAAGGGGTGGCTGTTCCCCCAACACAGACACTAAGTCTAATTTCCTACCTAATACCCTACTCTTGTAGCCAATGTTTCCTGCAGGCCATAAGAAAGGTTCAGTGATAAATGAGACCAACACCCCCCACCCCTGTCCTTGGCCTCTTGCTGTGACCTCTTTCCTTGCCCCAGCTCTGTATGCAGTACTGGCCTGAGAAGACCTCCGGGTGCTATGGTCCCATCCAGGTGGAGTTTGTCTCCGCAGACATCGATGAGGACATCATCCACAGAATATTCCGCATCTGCAACATGGCTCGGGTAGGTGTGCGGCCGCCATTGCTTCCTGTGCCCCTCCTCCCCAAAACAGATGGAGGCTGCCGGGAGAGGAGCCCGCACACCAGCCAAGAGTCTGTGCTGTGCTCTCCTGATAATCTCATCCTCAAGGAAGTGATGCCTCTGCCGATTCGGGCTCCAGACCCAGCAACGGCTCCAACACTCAGAGATGCACAGGGCGACATCCAGCCTGCCATCTGCCTGTTTCCTGACACACTCGCTGCTGTGTAGACAAAACTTCTCAGAAATTAGGGCTTCCCCACAGTGTCACACTGTTTCGGCATGAGTTGATGCAGACTTTGATTGGATTCAGTAAGCTTTGGGCTAGACCCTGGGAACACCAAGATGAAAAATAATCAGTTGCTTCCCTGAGGAAATCCACTGGCTGGGTGGAAGAGTACTAGGTGGGAGAAGGGAGAAGATTAGTAATCTGTGAAATGGTGGCTAACTAAAGGGACTTTGGTCTTTACTGGGGGCCCAGGGTGAACAGAACTCAGTCCCTGCCCTCAGAATTCACTATCTGATGGGAAGGTGAGATCTGTTCTTGCACATAAATCTCAGAGAGAGAGATGAATTCTGCTCGGCAGAGTCAGGGAAGGCTTTTACTAGAGAAGGGGACATTTGAATTGGGTTTTGAAGACTGAGTAGTAGTTTTCCAGGTAGAGAGGGTGTGCAGGGCAGTCATGACAGGAGAATCAGTGTGCACAAAGGTGTGGAGATGAGTATGGGGGTAGTCTGTGACTCTCCCAGGATGACATGGCGTAGACGCCATTTAGTCCATCTCCCACCACAATGCTGCAGCCCCCAGGGTATTGGAGGGCTAGCATTCCCAGAAGAACAGCACTAACAGCCTCTCTGTTCTCAGCCACAGGACGGGTATCGTATAGTCCAGCACCTCCAGTACATTGGCTGGCCCGCCTACCGGGACACGCCCCCCTCCAAGCGCTCTCTGCTCAAAGTGGTCCGGCGACTGGAGAAGTGGCAGGAGCAGTATGATGGGAGGGAGGGACGCACCGTGGTCCACTGCCTGTGAGTACCATGGGGGAGTGTTCAGAGCAACAGGGTGGTGGGTAATAGGACGTCCTTGAGGATGCTGCTGCCACAAACACCAGTCCTAGGCATGCCTGGCTATACCACATCTCAATATCCATTAAAGGCCAATGGGAGTGTATTCAAGGAATTACAATCCTTAAATGGACTGGGGTTGCCAATTTGTTGCCCTGAACTAATGTTATATGACATGTTATTGATGCAAAACCTAGTGGCCTTTCCACAAACATAGGGGATGGGCAGACCACTCCCCAGTGCTCCCAATAGGGAGATAAGCCCCATTCTCCAACAGGAGGCATGGTGTGTCCTGCCAGTCATAAAAAAGCTCAGAATGAAGTGGGTTCCACTGACTAGATCCTCTTCTGTCACTTCCTAAAGAAGGAAAAGAAGAAAGGGGAAGGCATTGATTAAGTGAGCTTAATGCCAAACATTTTAAATGAATCACCTCATTCCATCTGTGAGGTAGATTATCCTGTTATAGTGAGAAAACTGAGACACAGACAGGGTAAGGAATCAGGCAGTTAAGAGAGGAGCTTTGATTTGAATCCACTGAGCTCCAAGCTAATGTGCTGTCCATTAACCCACACTGCCTCTGAGGAAACCAAAGGACTCATCCACCGCATCTGCCTGCTAGGACATCTGTGCTCTGGGCACAGTGGGGACACAGGGACATGGAGAGCTCGAGGGGGAGCACTGCCTGGGGGCTAACCAGTGGATGTGAAGGGCCCTGGGAACACTGTCTTCATTGCTGGGGTGAACTGGAATCTTCACTCCTGTCTTAGAATGGGCATCGTTGGGGCACAGAGAATCCCAGTCAGACAGACCCTGATGTCATAATGTGAAGTGGAGGTCAGGACCCTTAGAGGACTGTCATCTAGAAAAAAATAGCTGTCATTAAGAAAATCACTTATTTTTGTGAGCCTCAGTTTCCTCATCTGTCCAGTGGGTATGTTGACTTAGATCAACTTAAGATCCTATGGTGCTTTGGCATGAAATATTTAGAAAATAAACACAATTTATCTACCAACATAGAGATCCACAATAGCATGGTAGCAAATATGCAAATGTTGTAAATGTAATTACTTCAAAGAGCACGTGTCTGAGTCTACCATAGGAGGATAAAGTGACCTCAGAAAGGATTCTACAAAGATCTCGGGCCCAAAACAAATCCGTAGCCATAACAGCTATGTGTGGAACATTTGATTCGCAATCCTTCACTTTGCTTCTTAGAACATAAAATGATTTGGGTAGAAGTGATCAAGGGGGCCTCACTCATTAAAAATGTTACGTTAAAGGAAAATTGAACTAAGGTCTTCCCTCTTTCATAATAAATATTTCTGGAGCCAGTGGAGGCATTAGTGACATCTTACTGGCCTCAGAATTGAGTTCAGTCTTTTCAAAACCAGCTTATTGTTCCCTCTGTTTCAAATAGGTGATGCACGCACATGCCAGGAAAATCGGAGAGTTTAAAAGGAGGTTACACACACACACACACACACACACACACACACACACAGTTTAAGGGCCACCACCTGTAGCAATCCCCTCTTCCCAAAGGATGCACGTCGCAGACTGGAGTCCAGGAGGATGCTGTGAGGTGTCACATGTCACAGTAGGAGACATCAGCCAAGCTGAGCTGGCTCTGCCCACATCCCAGAAACTGGCAGCTGGTTCCCTGCCAGCTAACCCCTGCTCCCTCCAGTCCCTCCCCCACATTCAGGTGGCCCCACATTTAGCACAGAGCCACCCCCATCCCGTCAGGGTCTCAGTCCACTGGGCCCTGAGATGCTTGTGTCCACTCATCTCTTCCTCAGACTCTGCTGTTCTTGCTTCAGAAAATACTGAACCCTCCTTCTAGGGTTCCCTTCCTACTCTTTCCCATGGGATTGTTTTTTAGCCTGCTTTTTGCAGGAGTACTTTTTTATCTGTGTCTTCCCTAGCCAAAGCAACCAGCAGTTTGAACCGAAGGAAAGCATAAGTGTGTCCTTCTATCAGCAGGGACCTTGGCATCTTTGGGGGCCAGAGCCACCAAAACAGACACTGAAATGCAGGAACTGACCAGTGAATGGAGGGCAAGTGTCTGTACTTGAAACATCTGGTCATTGGGTATCCTGTAGATAAAACATCTGGGAGATTGAGTGCCTTAGTTTCCATCCAGATGTTCTTAAGACACAGACCATTACATGAAATCATTAGTTGCTCTTGGCAACATGCCCAGGAGTTCCGAATCTGGCAGATTCCTAAAGGGACTTTCTGTAAAGAGTTGGAGGGGTGTTTCCATGAAGATGACTTATGGAGCACCAGAAAGAAGGAGTAACAGAGGGATGAGCCTGCTAAGAGCCCTCTATCTCTATTCTCCAGATCAGTAGGGTCTTGTTTAAATCAGGGTATACAAATACAGAGCTATCATTTCAGGGTACAGCATCTCAGACCCACCCCAGCCTCCTCCCAAAACCTAAGCTGGCTGACCCTATGCTAGCAGAGATGTCTCTGGTATTGCTGTCCTTAGTATATGGGAAGAACTAGGAGGAAAATCACATGCCACCTTCTCTTGTCTTCATTGGATGTGTAGGTGGACCCAGAGCATCCTTTTGGACAAGGATGCAGGCACTACAGGTATGAAGACCCACAATCTGTCTGCCCTGGGGGTTTGGGTCAGTGTGCCATGGGTAACTGTAATATGCTCATAGAACCAAGGAAACAGCAAGCTAGCTGAACTTTCAAAAGTCACCTAGTCCAACCCTTTCATTATATAAATGGGAAACCTGGGGCTCAGACACAGGAAGTGATGTGCCCAAGGTTCATGACACAGATGGAACTCAAGTCAAACTCATGGCTCAGACTCAGGCTTCTGCCACTGCCTTACCTCACATTTGCCAGGGCAGCCGCTCCCGGGGCTGTGCCGGGGCAGCAGCTCCCCCTACTGCTGATGTGGCTGTAGGCTCAGCAGGCACCAAAGGGGTACCTGGGAATCTGGCTCACCTCTTTCCTCTGTGTTTAGAAACGGGGGAGGCCGCAGCGGGACCTTCTGTGCCATCTGCAGCGTGTGCGAGATGATCCAGCAGCAAAACATCATTGACGTGTTCCACATCGTGAAGACATTGCGCAACAACAAGTCCAACATGGTGGAGACCCTGGTGAGTGTCCCAGGAACTGGTCTCCAGTAGCCAGGGCTGACTGTAGTTCCCTTGACCTAAAGGAAATAGCATCAAATAGGAAAACCATTCAACAGCTGGGTGCTTATCGAGTACCTACAGTCTATGCCCTTTGCACGCACTGCTTTCTGCTCTGCTTCCCTCCCTTCCACTTCATCAACTTCTCTTTTCTGCAGGGCAGTCCAAATATTAATCCTGGTATGCTCTACTTTGTTTTACTTCCTCTCCACTCCTTAAGAAAGTATCACTAATTCATGCTTAGGGGAAGAGATTCTGGATTAGTAGAGTGTGAATTATGTTTTCAATTCAGTCCAATCCTATTCTAATTAATTTATGCTAATTTTTATAGTATAAAGCATTAAGCTACGACACTGTGGAGAAAGGGATGGAAAGAGAGTAGGTAGGCAGAGCCCCAGATAGTGTGACCTGGTGCAGTGATGGAGACAGACCATACACAAGGAACTTTAATATGTGTCTTTAAACCTACTCTAAGTGTGGACTTACTCAAAGTGAGGTCCTACTCGAAGTCTGGTCCGCAGACCAGCAGCATCAGCATCATGTGGGAGTTTGGTAGAAATGCAGAATCTTGAGCCCTACTCCAGATTTACTGGTTCAGAATCTGTATGGATAATTTTGAGTTGACTGTTAGTACAGATGTAAATAAAGTTTTCTCCAGAATCTGTCTCTCTGAACTAAATGCATTTTCTCTTTCCTTTTCATGTCTCTCTTGTCTCCTCTTCTCCTTCTCTGCCTCTCCTCCTCTCAGGAACAGTATAAATTTGTATACGAGGTGGCACTGGAATATTTAAGCTCCTTTTAGCCCAATGGGATGGGGAACCTGCCGGAGGCCAGAACCTGCTGCAGCCACGCCCCCTTTTCTGTGAGTGGCAGTGACTGGGCTCAGGGACGGAGAGGCGACAGCCTGCCCAACTCCAAGGAGGAGACTGGTGGTCCTGTGTACTGCAGGGGGCTCTGCACTTCTGTGGGGGTCCCCTGTAGCTGTGGGAGACGCTGTTCTGAAAGGCCCAGGTTTCACTTCCACACCCAACCAGCCACAGCCATGGCCCGTGCAAAAGTGCACCCACAGCAAGGCCTTGGATTTTTCGGTTCCCCAACCTCTTGCTTTCGCTCTTTTCAAGTGTGTGATTTTCACGGCAAGCTGACTGTGTGGTGCTGGGGAGTAGCAGGCTCAACAGCACCTCCCTGCCCTGCTTGTCCTTGAGAGTGGAGGGGATGTGTGTTCTCCTCCATGCTGACATGGAAATGATGGAGCTCTTGAGGTCCCTGCTCTGCTGCCCCCTGCAGTCTCCTTCAGGGGCCTCTGGCACTGGACACCTGCCAATCTGGATCAGTGTGACCTCAGGATGCTCCCGAGACCACAGCAGAGGCCCCCGGCCTCACACCTACCCTGCATGGGGCTTGGCCCACTACCATTCTCTACCCCTCCCCCAGCCTGGGCCTTGACCTGCTGTCATTCACTGGCCAGCCCGCTGTGTCCACAGCACCCTTCGATAAAGGTTTTCTTTGCTTTTCTGTGATCAGTGGGAGGGGGTGGGACTGCAGGGAACTTGGCTGCTCTTCCTTGTCTTTGTGAAAAGGGACCACCTCCCTGGGGCAGGGCTCTGGCTGACCCTGTGTCTCTTGAGTTGTGGCTCCTTTGGGAGGGATGAACAAGATAAGAGTTGATTGTTTTCTAAAGTGTATGTGAAAAGAAACTTTCTTTTGGGGGGTGTAAAATCTTAGTCTCTTATGTCAGAAAATAAGTGGAGAGGGAAGTTCAGATGTGTAGCTATAATACAAATCTCTTTCCTGGCAATGTCCTTAAAAGGTCCCACCCTGGGAGATGACAGCCATTGAGCAAAGGAGAGACAGGCTAGTCTGAAGACAGTCCCTTTAGTCACTTCAGTTTCTAGGGCAAACAAAGTACCAGCTTTCTGCATAATCTTGGATCTCCAAATTTCAACTCCTTCCTAGAGATCCCACCTGCCATCCTGAAAAAGGCCATTGTGGACCCAGTTATGCTTTGGTTTAAAATAGACCAAGGGGATCAGGGAATTTAGGGTCTTGCCCCAAGTATGGGTGAGTCAATGAAAGGGAACCAACATTTGCTAAGCACCTACTGTATGCCAGGCTTGGCCCGTTCCATATGACATACTCAATCTCAGAACCCCCATGAGTGAGCTATTGACCTGTTATCTCCATTTTACAATTGAGGAAACCGAGGCATTCTCTTCAGTGATGAAATTCTAGGTTCCAAACAGGTGATGAGACTTATTTGTACTGTTTTCTTCATCCTTCCTCAGCCAAGCAATTATTTTATGGAGAGAAAATAAGGCCAGAAACTTCCGAGCAGAGAACTCCACAATGGAAATTCAATTCTTTGTTTCTGATGCCAGTTCTTCTCCCAGAATTTCAGATATATTGTAGTAACCATTCTCGGCTCCCCAGGAAAGATAGTCTCATTTAATTTCTTAGCAAGTGGAAACAATTCCCTGTTCCCTCAGGCTGTGAGGTCTGCCAACCAGAGACACTCTCTCTACCTTGGTCTCTAGTCAGTCGGTTCTTAGACACAATATCTGGCAGCCTTGGAGTGGCCTGGGATGGAGGAAGCTCCAGCTTGGAGGCTGATCTAGCTCCAGACAGGGCATGGGGAGACAGAATTCAATAAGGCACAGTGCCCTCAAGAGCTCACTGTACACTGGGGAAATTGAACCACAGTGCAGTGTGCAAGTGTTGTAGAGCCAAGGAGCAAGAGATTCTGCCTAGGGCTTTCTAGAGAAGGTGACATCCATTCCAGCTGGGTCGCAACAGGAAGAAAAGTAAATTCAGGCCAAGAGATCAGTATGGCAGTGGCCAAGAGGTATGAAAAATCACTGGGTGGCCAGGTAGTATGGTGAGAGGTCAGCTCAGCTGGAGCACAGCACGGCAGGAGGTGTGGCAGGAGATGAGTCAGGGCCAGGGAGATGAATGCTCCATCAAGAATGCAGACTCTGCCCCACGGGCAACAAGGAGCCAGAGGAGCCTTTGAGCGATGCACTCAGCTCAGTGTTGGATAAGGCTCCCTCTGGAGCCAAGGGGGCTGCCTCTTTTCCTTTCATCAGACACTGTGAAAACATTCTCTTAAGTGTTTACTTTTTAATATCACATCTATTTGTCTGTCTGCTCATTATTTTGTTGCTGGAACAAAATATGCAGTGGATCCTGAGATGCAGCTTCTGTCAGAAATTCTGGGTCTCTGCTCTGCCATAGAACAGGGTGACCAACCCAGGCCTTCTGGTCCACAAGGATAAGACATGAAAGGAACTCACAGAAGCTACTCCCATTGGCACAGGCTCTGGAACTGTCTGGAAGTCTAGGGACACAGACTTGATCAAGGAAAGGCTGTCACTTTGGAGGTTCAAAAGGAAGCATCTCAAAGTGAAGGAAGGCAAAGGAGCCCCACGATGAACTTGATCTTCTCCTTTCATGGGCCCCTTCCCAAGTGTGCTTGAGCAGGTCCCCAGGCCCCAGCCCCCAGTGGTCCTGCTGGCTTCCCCTGGCTGCAACCCACTGTTCCAGCTGGCCTTTCCCCAGCCTTCAAGGAGCCTGTAGCATAGCAAATCACCCTGTTACATGCTCTTTTCTCAGATCTTGGCTCATCCGTACAGAAAGGGGGTAGGGGAGTCACTATCTAACAAATCCTCGGAATTTTTATGCTCAGGAAGGGGTGAAATAGCTGTCAGATAAAAATGATAGTGGCTTCTATCATTTCAAATGATAGGAATTTAAAATGTGACTTCAGGAAGAAGTAAAATTGTGAAAACTCAGGCCATGATGGGGTAACCCAACAAGGACCAGTGATAGTTCCCCCAGCTCATCCCCTCATTTCCTCACAACCCAACCACCCTCCAAAGAAGGTAGGGCAGTGAACAGGTCTTGGGCCAGTTTATACAGGAAGAAACTGAGGCTCATGGATGGGGAGGCCTTCCCTAAGATCCCACATGACAAGTATGTGCTAGGGCTTGGATGATATGGGGCACTGGTGCCCAAGAATTTGGACTTGATGCCTTCCCTGAAAAATCTCAAGCAAACACCACCTCCCCCAAGGTATCCTCCCACCCCTCCCCACTTATAGGGTGGGCTGACCTTTCACCATGCAGCGGAAAATAGTGTTAATGTTCTCTGATTCTCCACAACAAGGGCCAACCTCTTGTCTCTTGAGTGCCAAAGACAGTACCTTCACTTAGTACAGAACTTCGCAGTTCTCACGCCCTAGGTATGGACTCCATTGGAGAAAATGAAAGGAAGTAATGAGAAGTCAGGAACTGTCCCCACCTGCGTGTGTTTATGGCCTAAATAGCTTCAGGACATATCTTCGCTGTGTCCCAACATTGTGTCCTCTCGCCCTTTCTGGTGTGAAGATCCTGGGTCATCCAGGGGCCTCTGAGCCTCTAGATGGCCACAGTATGCCTCTATTTGTGGGAACATAAGGGACCAGGTTGCTTTTAGTGCTGGCCTTCTCTTTGGGTGTGGCCTGAGCAACGGCCTGCCAGATGTCAGCCTTCGCATGGAACCAGCAGACCCTGTGCTGGGGACTCGAACATGTAAGCTCATTGAATTCTTCCAACATTCCTAAGAAACGTTTGTGATTGTCACCATTTTACAGATGAGGAAACTGAGGTTCAGAGGGGAAAATCATTTTTCCAGTTTCACAGCTAGTGAATGAGGGATCCAGGATTTAAATTGGTCTTTTTGACTTCAAAGACAATATTTGTCCACCATTGTGTCTCAGATTTTCTCATAGGGTTACCCATAACAGCAAAGACTAGAGTGAAACAAATAACCCAGTGGATCTTGTAAAGCCCAAAGCAGACACTGGTAAGCTTACAATTCCTTCACAGTTTCATGTTTTACTTTAACAATTCGTGCAATATTTGCATTCTGCTCTAATTTAGCCTGGTTTGTTTTAATATGACTGTATAAATATGTTTTTAAATCACGTGCGCCCTGTCCCTGATGTGATTTTGATCCCCTCAACTCACTATGATGGACTGTAGGGAGTTATATCCCAGTCTGAGAGGCAAAGTGCCTGGCCATGCTGCTTCCTCCTGAAGCCAATTCCAGACTCAAGCTCAGGTCTGGCTCACTCTCCCCTAGGCAGATCCTTTGGTGTGGGGGTACCTTGACCTCACTGTTCATGGGTTGATTTCAGCTCAAGCCTTCTCCAGTTGGATGCTAGAAGGAACCCACTGACAAATACTAGAATGATGAGGATGTTCTCATCTGGCATGGTGAAAGCTGAGCCCATAAAACCCTAAAGGGAAAGGATAAGATGGACACAGCCTTACTTAGCGGATTCCTGAATGCTGGGTCTTCTAGAAGGTGGTGCCCTTTCTCCAGGCATAGTCACATGGTTGCTAATATGGACAAATCAGAGGACACACTTCACATGAGGGGCTGGGGTCCGGAAGGCTCCTCACTTTACTTCAACCACACATACTTACTGGGTTCCTACAACATACAGGGCCTTGGAGGGGGTGCTACCAGGAAGCACAGGTTACTATGGCACAATTCATCCCTTCATGAAGCATGGGGTTGTGGTGGAAAGAGCTCAGTCTTCAGTTCTAATCCAAGCCCAGCCATTTCTTGGCTATAGAATATTGGGCCAAACAATTAATGGAAAAAGATGTGAAAAGAGGAGCCTTGGCCAGATAGGGGTAGCTTTGGAGAGCTTTGGGCAGGAAAATAGGAAGGCAAAGCCAAGAAGTTGAGACCCAACATGAATATTCAGAACCAAAGATGCATATGGACTACTGGGCAACGTGGTCACTTCTATGACAGCAGGACAGGGGGTGGGGAAGGACTTGCAAGAACCACTTGTTTTTAGAACAAGTCTCAGTGTCTTAGACAAAAGATGATATTTTTTCCTCTGGCCAATCGTGTTTATTCATCATCAGTTCTCCATTGCTAAGCTAGCTCCTGCTTTGTGTCCTCACCAGGAACCACATTTCCTTAGCTTTGGTATGAACCCTATATTGTGCATAAAGGTGTCAGTCCAGCAAGGCTGCTGCATACAGCAGAAGTGAGGCCCAGGGAGGAGCAGTGAGGCACTCATCATATCATTTCTGCCAGACTGACTACTCAACCCAGATCCAGAGACATTGAAGGAAATTATAATAGACCTGCATCTCACTGCCTTAGAACAGAATGAAGAAAGCTACCCTCTCTTATCCTGTTCACTGGCCACTCCTGGGCTGGACAGACAGGCCATTAGCACCAAGCTGAGTCAGCCATGGAAAACATGGGTGAGCCCAAGGGTAAGCTGAGCAGGATGCTAATCCTAAATCATGAGGCAAATAGACTGTGCTAGGCCAAGATCCCTGGGGATAAATGGTCAACCCATGCTGAAAGGTGGGTCAGAAGATGAGTCACATGGATGGCCATTTCATCTCAAAGCCCCAACTTGCCTTCCCCATCATCTGACTAGTCTGAACTCCTTCTCAGCCAGTGATACCACCTCCAAATCACAGCCAAATAAAATAGGGAAATAGGCAAAGTGTATCCAACTAGAGGAGACCAGCTGAGATTCAGCCCTGTTCTTCTATTCCCATGCAAGGACTCCAGGTTGGAGGTTTTCCATGTATACATATCTAGATGTGATAAAATGCAGAGCCTTGGCTTCACCTAACAGGAATCTGCCCTTGAGGTCATACACTGTCTGAATAGCAGGGAGAGAAGTCAGTGGCAGGGAGAGGAGGGAGCTGTTCTAGCTCCAGTTTCCTCTGACGCATATTTCAGAGTCATGGATATGATCCTCAGAAGCACAGCAGAGATGTCTAAGCCATATCTGTGCACATGACCAGACTCTCTTCTGGTTTATTGGTGGCCAGAGATAGACTTTTACGTGGCACTGGCAGACTGTACAACTGTCTTGTAGAGTCCAAGACCATCCCTTGCATCCCTCCTGCCTACCTCCAGAAGAGGTGGAAGAGGGTCATCAAAGGGGCCACATTAACCCCCTGAAATCCACCCATGAATGTTAGGTTCCCCAAGAGAAGTCAGCATCCATAATGGTAGACCCCAGGCCTGGCATCCCAGTTATCTAAGAGGTGGGGAGTAGTCCACTGGGGCTGGTACAAGGGACAGGGACGTGGGAAGACTTACAATGGAAGAGGGTCCATAGGGAAGAACTGTTGGGGGTGAATCACCATGGAGCTTCCTTCTGGATCTGAGAGCTACTCTGGGTGATGGAATTTGGACCCTGATCCTTGGTTAGAATGTTCAAAGAATGAAAGTCTGGGGGCCTTAGACTGTTGGACAGGAAGGTATTGGTAAGAAAGCCTGGAGCTCAGGGTAATTAGTGTAATTCATGGTTCCTTGGCGAATGGGACTTTTAGATTTGGGGGAAGGAAGGGGAATGTGAAGTAACATCAAAATTGCAAAGTTGAGTCCCTGTATGTGTATTTCAGTGCCTTTGGGCTTGTGAATACAAACCAGTGGGCCTCGTAGGTGATGGTCCAAAAAACTCTCAGTGCCCACATGCCCTTCTTTCTCCCATGGAAGATTAATGATGTAAGGTTTACTTGGCCCAAAGCCCCCAGGGCAGTCTGGAGACCCAGAGGGAAAAGTGGTGTCATTAGAATTCCGAAGGGTCAGGCAGAATACTAGTGCCCATATCTTCCATAGGTCTGCAGAATGTTAGACAAATTCAAGCAGTTTGCTAGTCCCAGGTCACTCCCATGAATGGAACTAGGACCAGGAGGTGAAATATACTAGGAAATGTAAGGAAGAACTCGCTGTCTGCCAGAGAGGATGATCTGCCTATCTCAGCAGTGGTCCAGCAGAAGTCAGACATCTTTTTAAAGGAAAAAGAAGCATTGCTGAGATGGCGTTTAAGTTTCTTCCACCCTAGATGGGTGAGATCTAGGGATAGAGCTAGGACCATGTTTGAAATCCTTCATTCCCGTAGAGCACAAAGCCAAACAGGTTGTACTTGGTTTGTGCAGGTTGAAGCCCCCTGCTCTCCTACCCAAGTCTTCCTACCACACAGGCCAAGATGCTGCTCTGGCCACATATCCAAGGCTCTTCCAGGCCAGTTATCATCAAACAGCCTACAGAGAAAAGCTGCTTTTCCATAGAGCCAATGCCCACCAAGATCTCTGATGAGACCAGCCCTAATTCAGACCCACTGGCCAACAGGGCCATCAGTGACAGCCAGAACCAGTAAAGGTCCAAGCAGGACCCAAAGCAGGGCTTTGCTTACCATACACATTATCTCCAGAGGTTAATTCTACCCTTACTCCCCACTTGAGGCCTGTTGGAGCAGATTGCAAGAGCAAAAGCACAGTGACTCAGCTAACACATGATTATAATCGTCCCCAGTGCATCCATTTAATTGCCAGGTGGATCCTGGGCTAGCCCAGGTCACCCCAGGCTAATCCTATTGGCAGTCAGACTCAAAGCACTTTTCTACCTTCTCTTTTCACCCTACATCCTATTAGCCAATGAAAGACAAAGAGGCAGGGCTTCTACCATTGCCTTGGCTACTGGACACCATCATAGCCCTCTAAGGGCCATCATGGGGTCATGGGGTTCCCACTCAGCTCCAGGAAGACTGACATTTTCACATCCATTGGGCATATGATATTGCATGAGACCAAAGTCTCCACACTGTTTGCAGCCGCTTCCATGAATCCCAATGGCCTGCACCTGTACAGTTTGGGTGTTTGATAGATAAAGCACGTACGAGAAGAGAAAACAAGATAAGTTAACTTTTAAAAAAGCCAGCACTGTGCTGTCAATGTCCTTTTTTTTCCTTTTCGTTTCCAATTCTAGCTTAAAAAAGCAGAAGGTAAATAATGTCAGGTCAATGAATATCAGATATATTTTTGACTGTACATTACAGTGACGTGTAATCTTTTTACACCTGCAAGTTCATCTTATTTATTCTTGTAAATGTTCCCTGACAATGTTTGTAATATGGCTGTGTTGAAAATCTATACAATAAAGCTGTGATCTTGAGATTCATGTTTTCCTAAGATATTCGCACTGGTGTCTTCCTGAGGTTGGGTGGGGGTGAGGTGGAGACAAGTTGAAAAAAGGAGGAGACAAATCTATTATTGACTAGCTTTCTTTATATTTATGTTCATTTAATCCTCACATCTACAATGCAGGAAATATGCATTATCCCCTCTTTGCAGTTGAGAAAGTTGAGGTTCATAAATATTAAGGGATTTTCCACAATTACACATTGCACTAGTAAAAGGGTTGGATCTAAAACAGTTTTTCTCAAGTGAGGTCCATAGAGCACTGCCATCAGAATCACTTGGGAAGTTTATAAACAGACAAATTTTTAAACCTCTACAGAATCACAATTTCAGGATCTGCATATTAACAAGCTTCCTGGATATATCAGTTAGCTATTTCTGTGTAATATACCACCCCAAAACTCAGTGACTTGAAACAGCAGTCCTTTGTGCTCAGCTGGGGCTTTGATCTAGGCTGAGCCCAGCTAATCTCAGCCAGCCCGCTCATGTGTCACTAAGGGCTCTACTCTAGGCTAGGCTTGCCTAGGACACCTTGGCTGGTGCAGCTCAGCTCCATGTGTCTCTTAGCCCCCTTCTGGGACCAGTAAGCTACCCTAGGCATACACTTCTTATGGTGACAGCAAGAACATGAGAGAGAAAGTCCAAACACGGAAGTTGTTTTGAGTCATGTCTGCAACATCCCATTAGATAAATCTGGTTGCATGACATACTCATAATCAAGGGACAGGGAAATATACCTCTTGACATAAACCCTGCTTCTCAGTAAATGTTCTGATAAATGCTCAGATCAGGTACAAACCAATGGTGCCAGATGCAGCCTTTTACCCTCTCATCTCAGAGTGTGGTCCATAGATCCCCTACATCAGTTTACCTGAGAAACCTCTAAACTTGCAGAGTCTGATTCAGTAGGTCCAGCATGAGCCCCAGGAATCGGCATGCTTAACAAGCGCTGCAGGGGATTGTAATGCATGCTGAAATTAGGCAAGCACTCTTCTAAATGCTGTTGCTCTTAGAAAGGGACATAGAGGGCCCAAGGGGACAAGGAGACAAACCAGTTCTCAAACCAGGGTTTGAGGCTGCCCATCTCTGAGTTGGATGCATATGCTCTCTACTTTCCAGGTGAGCAGAAGAAATAGCTGGAGTCAACCCCTTGGGGTTTACTGGTTCCAAAGTTCTTTGTACATATCCGGATAGAAGTGTGAGCTGGAAGCATGAGCCACAGTGCTGGAGCACAGCATTCGCTTGTTCTCATTCAGCCTTAGGAACCCCGGCAGCGTTCTTCAACCTAAGGGACCCATATGTAGCACCCACCAGACCCTCCTGCAAGCCACCAAGCCTGGACAACATGTTCTTCCCAGCTTGAGTCCTGAGTGGGGGACCTGGTGGCCAGCCAGCTTGTAATCCTTGTCCTTTTGTCCTTGTTAATCTCACTTATTTCTGCCTGCTATATTTATTCTTTTGCCACAAATGTAATCATTGACATTGGGAAAATAAAATTAGATAGTAGGAAAAATCTCACAAATATCCTAATAACAAAAACACTTTGGAGTGTATCATTTTCCCCCAATATGGAAAGACCTTTCAAAGAGTTATTATAAAAGTCGCATACACTCACTTAAAAGAACTCAATACAAAGGTGTTTGAGGCATATGGTAAAAGTTGTCACTGCTCAAAAGTACTCATTAATATTTTTATGCCATTCCAGACCTTTCTATGCATATATAAACATATATACACTTTCTACATAAATGACATCAATCTATACATATATATATATATTCTGAGACAGGTTTCTTTCCACTTAACTCCATTTTGTGGTCATATTTCCTTGGAAATATGCTTAAATATTAAGTACTCCTGAACCTAAGGCTAGCCTGGTTTGGGTACATTAAAACTCAGATGTTCTCACAGTGATGCCTTTGGGCCAGCATTAAGAGTGAGGGACACCCACCCCTGTGTGCTCTAATGCTGGAGACTGACCAGAGGAGCACAATTCTCTTCATCAGTCTGTTGGCTACCCAAGTGGGTCCTGGCCTGGCCCTCCCATCTGACTGGACCTGGAGTATGGATCCACATCAAACCGCAGAGCACCTTGGTAGAACTCTGATGGGGAGCTCTGGTTTGGCTTACAATCTTCCTCTAATTCCAGGGGTTCAAGCTTTCCATCAGAAAGCTCTTTCTCCTTGAGAACATGGCACAAGGTCACCAACCTGCCATGCAGGAGGCAGGAAGAGGGATTTGACTTCCTCTGGCAGGGTTTGGGGTGGTAAGGAGAAGGAACCAGGAGAAGTGCAGAAGAAGACAGCAAGACAGGGGAAGGAAACCACTCTTAGTTAATTTTAGAAAAACTCTTACCACTTAATATTTAGGAAATGCAACTAGACTCCACAAGGGCTTGGCCTAAGTAGATTTCTCTTGAAATCTAGCAAAGGGACTGAACCTGAAATCTCCAGCCGACAGGCAGTAGAGATATGGCACCCACGGAGAGATGACGCCCACAGACTGAAAAACTGGAGCAGAGAGGATTATTTCCATATAACCCATGGAAATTAGCAGAAACTAAGGAGGGCTTCAATTTTCACAGTTTATGGATTAAGCGCTAAACAAAGTTGAACTAGTTATTTAGGGACATCTGGAGTGCAGGGATGGATAGATAAACATACAGAGAAATATAGATGCATAGATAGAGAAATTAAATTGAATATATATGTATGAATGAAAGATTATATCCGCATATTAAAGTGATTATCTCTCATCATAGGGAACATGGGTAATTTTTGTTCTTCTTTATAATTTTCTTTATTTTCTAAAGTTTGTATTACTATCATACCTTGAAAAACTAATTATGTAAAAAAGGTGGGGAGAGCAGAACATAAGAAAATGAAAGCAAGATAGATAAGATGATGCCAGGAATAAGATCGCACTCAAAAGCCTTCCCATACACCTGGATGAGAGATTCAAGAACTTGGCACTACCCATCTGCCCAAGAAAGAGAACACAGTCAATCAACTCAATGTCAAAAACAGAAAGAAAAAAACACAGCTGCTTAGCATAAATAAAAGTGTTTCTGCTACAGAAGCTGGAAGTAATTTTTTCTGTGGGTCCCCATAATAAAGAATGGCTTCAACAACATCCTTAGAGAATGCAACATTTCCCTCTTAAAGGCTGATGGCCTCACGCCATAGAACAACTCTATGAAAGCTCTTTACTGAAGGATCAGAATGAAGGGGCCCAGCTACACGGTTCTCTGCAAAGTGAAGGTTTGCAGAATCTTGGGTATTTTACGGCTCTCACACTGCTCTCCTCTCTGAGTGCCCACGAGCTAGGGGCTTTTATCTCAGACAATTACCAGCAAAACAGCTATTCTAAGTTGTTGGTAGAATTTGGAGCCTGGCTTTAAGAGCCAGCTGAATGAGGAAGAAGATTAACATCTCCTTTGAATGCTGAGGACCCTAATCGCTATTTGTGCCTAGATAGAAGCTGCATTTGTCCCTCTTATGGGGTTGGGAAGGGAAGGGCCAAGAAGCCATCCTCATTCGAGGTTATGATCATGGCTCATAACTACTTTCCTACTTTCCTCTAAAATACCTACAAATACATAGTAAAAGCTGGAAACTTGGCCACAAGTCATTGAATGAATCTGGGAAGTGTTTCCTCTGATTACAAGACACAAGGAGCTGAAATGAGAATCATCATCAGCCATTGATACCTAATCATGTTTTGCTACCTAGAAGATGTAATGGATCCTTGAACAAGATGAAGTGTTTCATCTCTCCAGATGGTCTGCACTCACTCAGAAAATTGGTCAACCGTCCATTTCTATCTCCTGGAAGATGAAATAACATTAAGAAAAACCTGTACGGGGGGGACAATGGCAGGGAGAAACTTGTAGAAATGCAAGCTGAGGATTCTAGCTTTCATGCCCCTCATCTGTTTGGAGAAGCCCAGAGAGAGGCAGGTAGAGGAGGGAGCACATTGTCAGTTGAATATGTACAAGACCTGGTAAAGCCAATGCCTACTACATCACTTCGAATATCCTCAACCTCACCTCTTAGCTCCTCCATGGTTGTGGTGACCATTTCCAAACAGCCTTCTGCGGGGGTTTCAAGCAGGGGCATCCCACGGTGCCTCCTCTCAGACAGGCTCTGCACCTCTTGCTTCCTGCCCCACCGTTTCTAATGCTGTGCTCTGAGACGCCCACAGGAAGCCACTTAACACTCATATGTGTGCCACCCAGAAATGCGGGGGAGTTAACCCCCCATGGGGCAGCCTTTGACCAATAGGAGATTGGAGTCTGTAGACAAATGCTTCTTCCTTTCTCTCCTCTGAAGGCAGTTCGGAGCTATATTTCATGTAACTTTCCAAATGGTCCCAGAACAAGCAAACAGACCCTCATAGAAGCAGCCAACTCCATCACACAACCTTATGTTACCTCACTCTCCCTCCTTCTCTGATTTACACCCCCCCACACTGCTCCTTGGAACCTTATTTCCAAATAAAACCTTGTCTCAGGCTTGGCATTTAGGGGAACACAAGCTGGAAAATTGGACTTAAGCTATTCACAATACCCCATCCTCCAGCAGTTAAGCTGAGACGGGACCCTGCCAATATGCATAGAGGGCTGCCAGCTGTCCAGTCAAGTTTTTGATCCAGGGACAACAATGGACTTGGTGTAAAGTGATTCACATGGGAGAGGCTATACTCAGGTCCTAGGCTCATCCTATGTGTCCTGATGTTAATTTTGCTTCTCAGATTTGGGAACAGGAGTCCTGCCATCCTGCATTCTGCTGAAAATAGTAAGCCTGTCCAATTGACAGTAAGAAGGACCATAAGTGGCCCCACAGGAGCCGTACTGTGGGCACTAGCACAACAGGGTGGTTGGCCGGTAGAGTGGGGGAGTATCTGATGGGGAATCTGCACCCAAAGAGCCAGCAGCCTACAGCAATACTTACTCCCAGCCCATCCTTGGCAGGACATGGCTCCTGACAAACCACGTAGGCAGCTAGTTCCTAATGGGGCAAATTGTGCCAGGAAAAGATGTGGGGAGGGGTGTTCCAGCCGACACTAAACGCAGATACAAACCTCTTCAGGGCTGATGGAGCTTCCTGCACTGAGAGCCCTGGCTAAGCCTCCTGCCCTCACAGGCTGTCAGATTTCTGAACTGGCATTAAAAAATAACACCAAATCTCAACTTCCTTTTTCTTCCCTCCACCGTGCTCTCTGGCAGCTCCCAACTCAGCAAGCTCAGAATTCCCCTTGTAAGGACGAACAAGCAGGAAAACATCACCAGACACATGAAAAGATGCAGGAGTTCAAAGCTGAGGTTCACTCTGAGGAATCAGAGAAAGCTCCTGCCTATGAAATCAAGTCCCTGCCTGAAAGGGAAGATATTTTACAATGAATACAAATGCAGAAAAAGACCAGATTTGATAACAGAATCCAAGAATTTTTTTGTTGTCATATCCAATAAAACAAACTGCTGACAACTCTAATCAAAATAAAACATAAATACTCAAAATTAGGAAATAGGAAAGGGATATAATAGTGAAAGAGGAAATTATACAGCATTATAAAAGGATATTATGAACAACTCTGTTGAGTAAATTTTAAAATCTTGATCAAGTGGATGCTTTTGGAAATGTATGAATATTACCAAGGCTCGAGAAATAGAAAACCTGAGTAGACCAATTATCAGAGGAAAAAAATTTTAGGTAGTTAATTCTTCCCTAAAAGATACAAGAACAGTTAGTTTTATGAGTGACCTCGATCAAACTTTCAAACAAAAAAATAATTCTTATGCCATAGGTATATATTCCAGAACAATGCAAATAAAAGAAAGCTTCCAATTCATATGACAAATAACATCATTAGCATAGATACCAAATCTGAAAGAGTACACACACATGCACCCCTAAAGCCTCTAGATCAGTTGCATTTATAAATGGAAAGATGTTTACTAAATATTAATTGTTACATTTAGCTGCTTTTTTAAAATAATATACCATGTCCAAGTAGCCTGTATGCCAAGAATTCAAGAATAGTTCAGTATTAGGAAGTCTACAGGTAAAAGGAGAAAGATATTTAGTCATCTTAATAAATATGGAAAAAGCATGTGACAAAATTTAATATCAATTTCTGATAAAATACAACAGTCTCAGTGAGCTAGTAATTGTAGGATACTTCGGTAGCATAAGAAATTAAAATAAGGAGTGGTGGCATTATCAGAATTCACCCATATCTACCTCTCCATTTCATCCAGGCATAAAGATTACACCTTTCTACCCTCCTTGATATGTATGGAGTTGTATAACAAGTCCTGGCCAATAAGCTTGAGCAGAAATGATGTGCATCAATTCTATGCCAAAGTATTTAATTGCTGGTGAGAGACTCTATAGCGTTTTCTTTCCTGGCCTCATCAGTCAAGGAGGTCCCGTGTTCCAGATGTTGCAGTCACAGGATGGGAAGCCCTCATCAGCCTGGATCTTTGAACCACCACATGGAGGAGAGCTGCCCCTGGGAGTTACCTAGAACTACAGAACTCTGTGGTACTTAGCAACTGAGCATTTGCTGTTCTATATTACTACAGAATGCCTAATATAAATAGCCAAGGTATTAAACAACCGAGAAAATTAAGTATATTCCCATTAAAGTCATGAATGCCTACATCATTGCTGTGATTTAATATTTTTGGCTAATGCCAATGCAGTCAATGCAATTAGGCAAGAAAAAAGAGAGATCGCTGTTATGGTTACCATTGCTGTGTAACAAATTAGCCCCAAACAACCATTTTTATTTTGTTCATGACTTTGTGGGTCAGGAATTCAGGGAGGGGTCATCCGGCCAGTTCTTGCTCAGGGTCTCTGCTGTGGTTACAGTCAGATGTCAGCAAGGGCTGCAGTCATCTTTAAGCCTTGACTGGGCTGGATATCCTGGATGGCTCACACACATGGCTGCTGTTTATGCTGGCTGATGGCGGGAATGTCAGTTGGGCTATCAACTAAGGTGTCTTCATGTGACTTCGCCCAGAGTGAGTGTCCCACAAGATTCTGGGGGAAACTGAGTGACCTTTTCTGACCTGGCCTTCTAAGTTACAAAGCATCATTTCTGTTGGATTCTGTTGGTTGTCACTGAGGTCAGCCCTGACTCAAGGGGAGAGAACATAGACTTATCCTCTATAAAAGGAGTGTCAAAGAATTTACAATTTTTTTAAATTGCCACAATTACTTTGTAAATGAAGATTCAAAGTTATCACAATCAATGATATGTGCCTAATAATCCCAAATTTATTAAGAGCGGTAAGGATATTCGGTAAAAATACAGGTTATAACATAAGTATGCAAAATAAATGGTTTCCCTATTCATACTTGTAAAATGAACTAATGAATTAATTAATTCATGATATAGTATCAATTATATGTTAGAAAACATAATGAGAAAGAAAGATTATACTTATAATAGCACAAAATATTAAAAACCTAGGAATAAATTTAAGAAATGTGCGGGACCTACATAGAGAAAACCACAGAACTGTTTCTCAGGACCTAAAAGAAGATGAGAATAATGAAGAGATGCAGCAGTTGGGAAGAATAACTATAGTTAAAATGCCAATACTAGCAAAATTTAAAGAACAAACTTAATTTAGGTTTAATCAAAATCCATATGAGTCTCTTAGTAGGTAACTTGGAAAAAAATCATATCAAAGTTTACCTGAAAAAAATTAACACCCAAGAGTAACCAAACAACTTTCAAATAAGCTACAATAATGAAAACTAGGTAGTATCAAGGCAGGAATACAATCCGATCTATTCCTTGGGATTTCTTTTCACACTAGATATTATCTTTCTAAGTTTCACATCTGTCAAGATACAATTTGAATAAAACTCACTGGATATTATCAAGTATCCATTGATCAAAGGCAAGAGAAAATGAGAGGGAAAATCTCTCTTATAAGTCACCAAAGCAGACTATTTGTGGTCTTTTGGGTTTAGTTCAATTCAATGCATTTTATTGTATTCGGCACATTCATTTATGTTAGTGTCTAAGACTTAAAGTGTTCACATTATTCCTTTGGTTAATTTTTAGTCACACAAATAATACACAAATACATTGTCCTGGTAAAATAATCAGAACTTTACTGACAAAGTTAGGCCCTCTTTGGCCACCATCCCTAATTCCAAGCCCCTTCCCCAATAGAAATTGAAAAGTCTTTGGTCCATCTTACTACTCTGGGTGCTCTCACTTCTCCAGGCAACCATGAAGGTAGACAGGCTCCAGGGCACTACTCCAAGGATCAAGGAAAAGAAATGGCTTTACCTGGTTGAGAATATCCCACCTGAAGATGAAAACAAACAGAGAAGGACCAACTTTAATACACTGATCCCTGGACTGGAATAGTGGGTACAGCTTTCCCCAAGATTTAAGCCATTTTCCACCATTCAGCTCCAGCAGGTTCTGTGCAAAAATAAGAAGATGGGTGAGGAATTTCCCTCAAAGGTGAATATATCTGTCTCTTTGAGAGTGGCCTTGGAGAGCAATCAGCCATCACTAATGGTTCCAAGTAGGACCCCAAGGGACTCCCAGACAGCTCTGGCATCCAGTTCCCCAGAGATAACTAATTCTGCCCTGGAGTTGTGGATTAAGTGCAAGATAAAAGATCCTCAGAGAGGCACCATATGTCCAAACAGACTGTAGGTGCCTTCGGAGGGGAAATGTGCTAAGGCAACTCAGGCCCTGCCTGTCAGAACCAGAAAGACAAAATGTCCTGGTCACAAGAGCCAAAGAGAGCCACATGGTATATACAGAAAGGAAAATGTTGGCCAATTTTTCTTTACCTATGCCACTGGAGAAATAAGAGATCTGAAACCATAAATATGATAAAGACGAACATTCTAAATTCCAGATCTCTTGAAAAAAAATTAATACTGAAACCTACTTTTTAAGCCAATGTATTAGGATTTATGTAATCCAACCAGATAAATCCAGAAGAAATGCCTTGTTTCTGAGGGGTGTACTCCAGATTGCTCACTGGATCTGAAGAAGCAGGCCTTATTACCCATAAAAGTCAGAATTCCCCAAGAAGCAGGTCACCTTGACTTTCACAAGCCCAGCTCAAGTGATCCAAAGCCATGCATTGCTTACCAGTTCCTGAAGCAGGTTTAGGAGGTTGTACGTTTTTTACACAGAGTGAGGATTATTGGAGAATCAGCCAAGAAGAGAAAATTCCCAGAAACTGGTATAGGCCATAAATGAGAGGAGGGCCTATGAGTTCAGGCTTTCCTACAAGAAAAGACAGAGGGAGAGGCCTCTATCTGAGGCTGGGCAAGAGATCCATTCAGTTGTGGGATAAGAGGCCGAGACATTTATGTGAAAGAAATACCATTCCTAGAGTTCATGGGGGTGGGGGAGGATTAGACACGCATGATATTGGGCATACTGTCACTGTATAAGTCAATAAAATCCCTCTGCAGAGACCCGCCCCCCTCCTCAGCTTCCTAGAACATCTATCAACCTTTAGAGAGATGGATGTAGACCAGAGAATCCCAGCCATGATTTTTCCTGATACTCCAAGAGCTTTCTCAGGAGGACTCCAGGCCCCTACTCTGCAGGGGAATAAGCTTCCCTTCTTTTCAGGTTTTAGAATTCTCACCAGCCCACATTGCTTTATACATTTCTAACAAATGCAATTGACCTCCCAGCTGACTGCATTCAAAAAAATCACAGAGTATGTTCCTCTTTGCAGGGCTTCTGCTTAACAATTCTCATAAAGGGAAGGGAGTTAAGGGGCCTACCCAGCAAGAGACGTCTTAAGGCCTGCCAAGGTGGGAGGTGGATAACTCACAAGGAAGAGTCTTGGGGGCTGGGTAGTGCCACCCACCTGTGGGTATCTGTAGGAAACGTCAGCACCATCAGGCTCTTGGCCAATACTGGACTGGGGTACCTCTCTGTATAGGACCTCTGTTAGCCATCCCCCCTGGGTTGTGGCTTGCTACTGGCATGACTTGTTTGTCTTCAAAAGGCAAAGTTACACGTGTCACAGACTATGGATTTAAAAACATACAGCGCCTTGCATCAGGCTTGGAGGAAATGTCAGTGGCAACACCTTTCCAACCCAAGCATGCAGCTCCAGGAGGAGAATCAAAGCACTGGGGAGGCTGAACCGTGGATCCATTAGCATCCCAGGGTGAGATTTTTTGAAAGAACTGGAAGATTCATCCAAGGGAACCAAGGAGGTGACTATAGAAGTAGCTGGGGTGGGAAGAATGGTGACTTCCTGATTTCCTAGACGTTGATAGGACTTATCACTCCTACTGTCCCTGCCAAACTGCTTCTTACTGGTTGCTATAAAGACAATGCAAAAATAATGGAAAACATAAAAGAATAAAAAGTGATAAAAAAATTTTAAATTGAGAGTAAAGTAAGAAATAATAAAAGGAATAAAATACAAGATTCCAATAAGAAGATTAAACTACCAACACATAAAAACGAGGCTTCTTTAAAAATAACATTTATTTCATATTTAACAAAACTTATGTACACTGGCAGAGACAGTGGGGTTCACAAAGAGTTCCTGCATTTCGCAGACTCCTCTGTAATTATATTGGGCCCGTGTGACTAATTCTGGCCTATTGACTGAGGGAGGATAAGATACATCACTTTCAGTACGAGCTGTTTGAGAGACCTGGAAACCACACGTTGAGATGCTTCGCAAAATGAAGGGAATGTGGATCAGTGAGTCCTGCATGGAGGGCCCTGGAGAATTATCCCACCCCCATCAGACTCTGTGTGAGAGAAAAACAAACCTTTGTTGGGTTAAGCCATTGAGATTTGGGGGATTTTTTTTGTTATTACAGCATATATCTTGACTAATACAAGTGCTTATAATTAATTCATTTAATCCTCCTTATAATCTTATAATCTAAGCACCATTATTTTCCCCACTAAGGGGAGAGAGGCAGAGAAAAGTGCAGTAACTCTTTTTCAGGTCTCGTATTTGGTAAGTGGCAGACCTAGGATTCAAATCCAGGCAGTCTGTGTTCCACCACTGTGCTAGGCTGGCTCCCACAAATAGAAGCATCTTAAAGTAAAATTCAAGGAGCTTCATGGCCAGGCACCTTCTTCTACAGAAGATTTGGGGATGTTGAAACAGGGCAGAGTAGGGGAGAAAGGAGGAAGGGCAGCCCTAGAAAGGTAAGCTGAGTGTTAATCCCTTCTTCCCATCCCTATGGGATAAACTCACCAATCCCCATGTGACAGAACAATGGAAACTTGGACCCACAGAGATCAATTCTAAACTCCAGCCTTTCAAATTGGGCCTTCTCTTTTTCAATTTCCAGCCCAGTCTAGTAGAAAGACCCTCACATTCAGGAGTCAGGAAACCTGAATTCCAGTTCTGAGTCTACCAGGAAAACGTTGTATGACTTGAACAATTGCCTAAGGTCTCTTTGGACCTCAGTTGCTGGATCTGAAATTTGAGGACAATGATTTCCATCACATCAGGTTGTGGAAAGTTCAAACCAAACAACAAGTGTGACGATGCTCTGGGAAGCTGTAAAATGCTTTGCAAATGTGAATTATTAGACTAGCAGAATTAAGGAGAAAGGAAGCACCCTCCAAGGTCATATACCCCATTTTACCTATGGGAAAACTGAGGCCTCAGTGAATTGCCCAAGAATGAAAAGGATTACTGGAGTTGTGGACATTATCTAACACAGGAAATAATGATAATAACAAAGTGTAGGTGAAAGAACCAGGGACAAGACCCCAGGCCTTTAGCTCCCCAGGCATCACTTTCTCACGGTTATGACATGATAGTTTCCAGTCCCTCATTGAGTGTCCCAGATTGCAGCTCCGGGCCAAGGCAACAGGGAGAAGAGGCGATTCAGCGTAGAGGCTGAGAAACTGACCCAGACACACCTAAGTTCAGACCAGAGCCTGTGGTGGTCGCTGAGACTCCTTTTTCTCATCTCCTTCTTGGTGCTGGTGGAACTATTATGTCCAATCATATAAAATCGCCATTTCTGCAGGTCAAAAATGGCCAGACATCGCAATTTCAGAAGACTCAACCTTAAAAAAATGGTTACTGCATGTCAGGTACTTCCGATGTTTCTCCCCGTCCTTGGACCTGACCCTGGCACTTGGACCCTGACTTGGACCACCTTCACACATCTCAGGCACCTTTTCCCTTAGGGCAAAGATGCCCCATGAGGCTCCTCAGTCTCCTCAGCAAAGAGGCCCCTACTGGCAATCTCCAAACCTGCTTAGACACAGCAATACCGCCAGACCACAGGCCGTCAGGCTGAGCAGCTTTCTGTCTTCCTTTCCTCTTACTTCATCCGCACACAGCCCTGTGAGGAAGGCAGAGCAAGGGGCAGCCCTGTGGAGTGGAAATGGTCAGCCAGTCAGGAAATCAGAGCTCTGCCATTGCCTTACTGTGTGGCCTAGGGCAACTTCATCTCCTTCTCTGGCCCTCAAAGTCGTCATCCAGAAAGGAGGCTATTGGACAAGGTCAGCAGCTCCCACTCCTCACTGTGCAGCAGCATCACCTAGAAAGCTTTTACAAAATGCAGATGCCCAGGGCCCGTCCAGTGGTTGGTTTTTAATCCATCTGGGGAGGAACCAGGCAGCAGTATCTTTTAAACCCTCACTAGGTTTTCATTGTGTGTAGCCGGGTTGAAAACCACTTGAGTGGATGATCCAAAGGCCCCCTGACTCTCACACTGACTGAATGTCTGAAGATGTGTGTGAATCCATGTGAGGTTTCAGAGTGGAGGAAGACAAAGGACAGGAGCTCCTAGAAATGGGTCCAAGGCCTCATTAGACTTTGAACGGGTCTGCTGAGCCCCAGTTTCCTGCCCCCTACCATTAGAAGGATGCCTGGGCTCTATCAGGGCCCAGCTGGAAGGCCATTTTGTTTGAAGAAAGATTTCCTCTAGATACTTCTCAGAGGCCTCCTTCACTGATCCAGGAAACTGAGGCTTTTCATTTTAATCAGCAAATTCCTGTCACTGCTGCTGGACATGAGCCTCTGTTCTCATTTCCTTTACAGACTCTGTCAGCTGAGATGGTGAGGGAGAGGGTGGGAAGGTAACTTGGGAGCTGTTATCTGATGCAATCTCTGGGCTGGTGTGGGGCTCAGAAGATATGAGAGTGGCTGAGATTGCAAAGAACCAAATAATACACTTAAAGAAATGGCTTTGGGTCGTTGGGACATGGTGACACAGGTTAGCGCCTCTTTGCAGAATTGCTCACATTTGTGCTCTGGGGAGAAGTGGTGTTAGGCCCACTTAGGCTCCAGGGGCCCAGTGGATGGAAATATCACCTCTTGAACCAAGAGAACTTTATTAGGATTTTTTTAAAAAGCATACTTTTTAACAAAATACCTGTAGATGGAGAAAAATAGAAGATGTCATTTGTCTAATGGATATTTTATGAGCCCGTGAACTCTCAGAACTAGAAAGAGTTCTCATTGGTCATCTAGTTAGCACCTGCTGCGTTGGAGAGAGGTGGCCTTCCCGAGGTCCATAGGTCACAGACAGCCCGCCCGGGTGCTCAGCTGGAAGGAGAAGCTGTCCATGTGGTTGTTTCCAAAGTCCTATCTTATGTTGACATCTAATGTAAGCAGCACATTTTCTAGAACCAGCCCTAGCATCTCTTTTCTGAGTTTCCCTAGTTGTTCAACTTTTCCAAAACTGAGGGAAATCTTGATCCAAATGAGGACTATCAAAAGAGAGGGGTAATTAGGAGAAATGTCCTTAAACAATTAGCCAGATCAGTGAAAGAACCAAAAGGAAGGATCACGTGCAGATGTCTTAGAGTTCATTTAATCAAATCCCACGCAGGGAACGGAAGGTGAGGCAGCTATAGACCAGAGTCCACAGTGTGGCTTACAAACCCAACAGGATGTGACCTCCCCTCTCTACAGTCCCTTCCCCATGGGATCCCCTACACCCTGCGATCCAGCCCCATTGAGTTATTTGTGCCTCCCATATACACCAACCGGGCGCCAGACCTACATCCACCAGTCTCTCTGCCAGAATACTCTCTGATTCCAGTCCCTTCCCACTCCTCTCCTTCTCTCCTCAGGTGCCTGGTCATCTAGCTAAGTAAGACAATATTTCAAGGCCCAGCCCACCCACTCTTCTAGTATTTATTGAATACCCATAAATGGTAAACAAAGCCGTCATGGATGGTCCTGTCTTCATGGTATGAGGGAGGCAGGTATACAATCTCAGGATAAGTGGTTGGAAGGAAAGATCTACATAGGGGGCTATGAAACTGTATGAAGATGATGCAATCTGGTGGTGACAGATCTAGGAAGACTTCCCAGAGGAAGGGATGATGGAGCTGGGACCTAGGAACTGGAGGGAGATGAGAATGGATGGGGAGAAGCCATTCGGAAGGTCCAGAGAGAACTTCTCCAGGATGTCTTCTTCTCTTCCCTGTGCCAGGCATTATGTAGGGTGACCATATGTCTTGATTTACCTAGGACAGTCCAGTTTATGTTTGTTGTCCAGGGTTTAGCATTTTTCCCAAAGGTGTCACAATTTGGATGATAAATAGTATGGTCACCCTGAGTTGATGCTCTTATCACACTTTGTCACTGACTCCATGTCATTGCCCACCACACAAAGGCACATGAACACACACACACACACACACACCACATACACTAGTATCACACAGCTTGTGCATCATTCTTGTGGCATAGAATTCACTTGTTATTCATCCTTTGATGCCCCACACATAGCACAGCACTGACACATACACACGATAGGTGTTTGGCAAGTGTTTTTTGAGTAAGTGAATAAATGATGCAGGGATAAATCCTCTAGTGATTCTCAGACCTCTCATGCCCTCCCTCTCACCACAGCTGTCTACTTTTCATGCCTCTGCAATGCCCTAAAGCATATTTGGTGCATATTCTGAGTTTGTCCAAGGGCCAAGGGATTTGAAATGTTTTCTCCACAGCCTGACTTGGCCCCAGAAGTTGACAAAACCGTCATCTCATTAGAGGCTATTTGAATAGAAATTATAGGCTTGTTCTCTGAGTGTGGACTTGAGAGCACTTCATAACACAATTACTGCTAAATATCTGAAAAGAAACACCCTCACTGGCTCCTAAAAGCCCATCTCAGGTCAAACCAACCTAAATTCCTCTCAATACAATTAGGACTTCAATAAAAATGAGAGAAACAACAAGCTTCCAAGAACACCAGGACCTCAAAGGGACAATAGACAGCACTGTTGGAGGACAAGAGGGGGTCAGGGGAGGGTAGAATATTCTGGAAGACAGCATAAAGCATGTGGAGCACAAACCTATCCACGCTTTGATCAAGAATGATCAGCTACCTCCCACGCAGGAGAATAAACATGGATCACTGGGCTCCTCAAGATTTACTCGCCCACTTTTCTGGCCTTTCTGGTTCCACCGAGGACCCAGAACACGCATGGGCTCTGGTCCAGTTAGAGCTTCCAGGCCTTCACAAATGCAATTCCTCCTTTTTCTTTTCTTCTTTCTGCACCTTTTTCTCTCCTGTTCCTCTATGATGCCTTCCCGTTTCCCCCAGTCTGCAATGGTCATCCCTTTCTCCAAGTCCTGGTACCATCTCCAGGAATCATGCAAGAAACACAATGTGTGACGTGGCTGAGGGAAGACAGGAGGGAGTGATAGTGCTCGTCACGGTAGACTGTACGGCCTGCCTCCAGGGGGCGCCACTCACATCTTGGTTCACGCAAATGGTGCCCCTAGAGCTCAGACATCCAAATCCTTTTGTTTGCTCTTCAAAAAACAAATACTCATGTTACCTCAATAGAAATAACTAACTACATTTTTTAAATGAAAATATATATATATATAATTTAAAAATAATAATAATGCTCTGCTGGCCTGGCTGCTTAAGCTCTTGCAGCTCTGTACCCTCTCTTGCCTCCTCCCTAGACACTGAGAATCTTGAAAATAAGACAGGAATTCAGTCTCCCTAATGTCCATGCTCCCAGCCCTTTCCACAGTTAGCAAAAGATTAAACCATTAAAAAAATGCACAAATGTGAAACAAGAACAGGAAGAGGGGATAAACCAAGTTTTGAAGGAGGAGATGTCATAAAAATTGGGAGAAAACTTTCTGAAGGTTTGAGTGCCATTTAGAAATGCTATTTTATTTGCTTCATAGAAAAATAAAAGTTGGCCAGAAGGTGGTACTGCTGGAGTCTCACCTGTTCATCCACCTTAAACACACCTTCTCACTGAAATACTCAGAAAAAGCAATGTAACTCATGTGGAAAGAAACTTCTTTAAAACAATTCATTTTCCATAGCATAGGTCTCTTGGAAAATGGACTGACAAATCTCATCATCTCTGCAAGTGCCAAGTCTCTGCCAGTCTGTGCCCCTCCCTTGCTGCCCAGGTGTCCACGAGAAGGGTGCCATGGCCGCTGCCCTGGAGGGCACCTATTCTGCATATCCTCTTCCCCACCTCCCCACAGGGGAACACACCTGGACACTGGTGAAGAGTCGACTAGGTCTTCTCTGAATGGCAGGAATGCTTATTTCGAAGGGATAGTGGGAATGAGGGGGGAAGTGGGGGGCTGGGGTGGAAGGTGGGGGAGGGAGATGGCATAGTACTCTCTTCTAACTACCCTGCCGTCTTAGACCGTACAAGGGATACCTCATACTCCAACCACTCCATCTCCACAGGCACCACCAGAGAAATGGAGGATTCCAGAGCACAATTTAGACAACTAACCAGAATAATCCCTGGGGACCCCTCCAGCTCTGACGTTCTGGGAGTTTAACATGGAAAAATGTTCAGCTAAAATCACTGTCATGCTTAGGCAGTGGC
Organism: Tapirus indicus; assembly: GCA_031878705.1. Lineage (NCBI taxonomy): Eukaryota > Metazoa > Chordata > Mammalia > Perissodactyla > Tapiridae > Tapirus > Tapirus indicus. The sequence goes on from CM062929.1 coordinate 59,995,608, forward strand.
TTAACAATTCCTTTTTATGAAATTACTGTCTCTTTAAAGTGCAAAATATCTTTCTGCTTTGGAACGCTGATTCATTCTTAAGATGGGCTGATTTTTAAATCTTACAATGGCTTTCACCCAAAACCAGTTCTACAAGAACAGGTCTTTCTGACGAGACTACTTCCCCCCACACCCCTCACTCCAATGAATGGAGAATACTATAATGAGAAGATAAGAAGATACTTTAGACTCCTACTAAGCCCCTTCCCCACCTCATTCAAGGTCATAGGGCCCTGTTGCCTGGGAATGAATCTACTGTGATTGAGATTAATGTTGTGAGTCATGAGAAAGACCGTCCAGAATGTCCACCCATATTTAAGGCCTCTCTATGGCAATGAAGCTCAAGGAAATGGATCTAGTGTGGTCTGGTAACCTTCACTGTGTTTCTTGACCAGAGACTGACCCCTGACCTTGTGACCCAGACTGGCTCCTGATGCGGCCCAGACTCTTGCCTCAAACTGATCCCTAATTCTACTAAAGACTGACCCCTTTTCCTCCCAGGTACTCATAAATGTCTTCTCCTGGCCACATGAATCACAGCAAAGTGAAGACAGAGGTAATGTCTGACTCAGCTCTATTTCCTGGATGCCAGAACAGGAGCCAGCTCCAAACAGGTGCTCAATAAATGCTAGTTGCATACATAGAGGAAAAATTACATGAATGAATGAATGAGTAAAGGGATTCAAGTTGAAAATGGCTCAGTCTAGTCTTCTACAAATAGGTTGAATTTTCAAAGACACGGGACCAAGGAAATGGGTCTGTTTTCAAGGTATCCACCTCTCATGTCCACTCCGGGGAGCTCCAAGCTCTCCTTCATGTGACTGATTAATATTCCTGTCACTGGGCTTAACTCTGCAGTGGGCAGTTCCTCCTGAGCTAAATGGCAGGTAATTGAAAACTAATGAGGTGAGAAATGCTCCCATTGTCTGAGCCCACTGACGCCCATGGCTGAGTTCATCACACCTCTGGTATTCCAAGGAGGGTCCCCAGAAGGCCCGAAATGAACAGGTGGAAACAGAAAGGATCCTGGTCTGGGAGGAAGACGGGAGCTCTCCTCCCAGCTTTGCCATTGATTCAGCTGTGTTGCTGTCATTGTCCCAGAAGTCAAAGGAGATGACCTGTATTGCACTTCTAGCTACACTTCATAATTATCCACGAAATTTTCAAAAATACAGATTCCTGGGTGCCACCCCAGAGCCACTGAGGCAGAACCTCTGGATATGAGACCTAGAATCTTTAAGCACACACTCATTAAATGATTGCAACCAATATAATTATTCTCAGGGCCCAAGCTTCAGGGCGTAGGAAACTATGGTTGGCAAGCCAAATCCAGCCCACTGCTATTTTTGTAAATAATGTTTTATTGGAACACAGCCATACCCGGTCATTTACTTATCATCTACAGCTGTTTTCATGCTATGTGGCAGAATTGAACGGTTGCAACAGAGACCACATGATCCGCAAAGCCTAAAATATTTACTATCTGGCCCTTTATAGAAAAAGTTCACCAATTCCAGCTGTAGTTTATAGGTGCTTCCAGCAAGTAACCAGGAGGAAGTGTCTGACACTGGCCCAGGTTTTTCAGTAGAGGAGCACGTTATTCCTGACCACTGTATAAGGAGAGAGCAGGAGAGCTCCAGGCTGCAAGAGCCCCGAGGTAGACTTGTGTGGGGAGTGCCTTGGTAGTTTAGGGTGACACTGCCAAGTGGGAGGGGGAGGGCTCCTGCAAGATGAGGCCCCGAGGCTAAGGTGAGTTTGAGGCCCATCTGAGAACCAAGCTCCAGGGCTCATCACCCCGCGTCCTGGTGAGATGGGTGCAGAGGGGGTACAACGAGGTGAGTTTAGCTCTTTGGTTTTAAATTCCTACACCCCCTGCCCTTCTGTTAAAGGCTCACTTGATGGTCTAAAGAAGGTAAGCGGAGCTCATATGTGGAAAATAAACAGACAAGCAAACACATAGATACGGAGAACAAACAGATGGTTACCAAAGGGAAGGGCGTACAGGGGCACATATGTGTGCTGATGGACAGAAACTAGGCTTTTGGTGATTAACACAATGCAGTCCATACAGAAGCCAAAATATAATGATGTACAGCTGAAATTTATACAATGTTATAAACCAATGTGACATCAATAAAATAATAAAAAGTTTTTAAAAAAGTGTGGGAGGGGAGAGAGGAAAAGGGATGCAGTCTGGGGGCAGCCCTTCAAACTCCAAACTCTCCAAAACACAAAAATAAGCAGGTAGAGTAAGTGAACTTGGGACATCAGTGGGACCCACAGGATGTCTAAGGGGAAAAGAGGCCACCCAGGCCAGCTGTGCCCCAGCCATCTGCCTTGTCAGCCACTCCCTGAAGCGTGGGAAAGCAGGTCGAAGATAAGTCTGCCATTTTCCCTGTGTTCAGAAGTAGACAGGGCCCGGCAGAGTCTACTGAGAGTGCAAGAATCCCTAGGCCTGGAGGGCCCCAGAGCTCCTGGCTGGGCATGCGTGAGCCCAGGGCTGTCCCTGTTGTCAGCCCTTGCTGATGAAACTGTCCATGCCAGGTCTGGCTTCTGCTTGTCTTTCTGTGCCCACTGGGCATGCCACCCCAGATGTCAGGAAGCAAACTGTAGTCAGCACTAGGAGTTTAGGCAGATTTGTTACTTAAAAATGACTTGAAACACACACACACATCAATCAATGTAATCTGTTCAGCTGGCAAATGGAACTCGAGGCCTTGGGGAAATTCCAGATCAAACAGATCCAACAGGAGCTAAATAATCAGGGAGTCGTGTCTGGAAATAGCTGCCTGTGCCAGAAAGTTTGGGTAATCTGGTCTCCTACAAATGTGGTCTCAGGTCACTTAGACTTGAGAATGACTCTGCAGTTCTGCACTAGTCCCAGGGAAAACTGTGACTTAATACTGACATGGTGTCAAGGAAATATTTTAATTTTATTTGTACATATGCACCAATGATAGGCCTAGAGACAGAAATCCAGGATGTAACCTCAGCATTTGGGGCAACTTCATCCCTTACTTCCCTCTCTCCTTCTCCCCAAAATCAGAAGTAGGTTTACCAGTCCCCACGAGGGTCTGACGCCCACTCTGACCTCTAGTGTCAGCCTGTCCCTTGCCCCTCAAGACACCCTCACTGAGGGACCTGCCTGGGTTTTGCAGGCATCTCCTGTCACAATAATCCATTGAAGAAGGTTCGGACAATGGTAACTAAAGACCAGACCCCTCAAAGCAAGACAGGAGTGAATTCTCATAATTATTCCCCTTCCCCATGTCACTTCCTGGAACCACCACCCGAATAAACTACTGCACTCGTTCCTTCTCTGAGAGTCTGCTCCTGCAGAAACCCGACGAAGACAGTGGGACTGCATCCTCCTCCCACCCCAGTTCCCTCTTACAGACACCAAAATGAATCAGCTGACACCATCTGTGGTATTTAGGGCTTAGGAAAGAATCCAGGCATGTGCACTTTTGGTCCTCTGGCCAGAGTGAGTAACAAGCAGGGACTCAGACCAAGCCTGCCCACTAGTCTCCTTGGTGGTGCTGAGATAGAATCGGTGCATCCCTCAGCATCCCGTAGATAATCTCTAAGCCTCCCCTGTGTACCGCATTTACAGCAGCTCCCGAGCTATCTTTCTCCCATTTCATTCTCAGCAGGTGGCATTGATGCCGGCTTTTCCCCTCCTAGTTGAGCCGGTGCTTCCCGACAGGGAGTGCTATTTTCATAAATTTGTGGTTTTGGATCACACACAGTTCCTGGCCCTGCTTTTGGCATGTCAGTAATAGCCAGTCCCTGTCAGGGGCACGGTGACTCAATCACGGGCGCAGCAGCCCCTGCGGCTCCTCCTCTAGAGGGGCCCAGTGAGCAGGAAACGTCAGGCCTCACTCTCCTCCATGACCCAGGACCGGAGCGTCACCTCCTGCTCCTGTCGGTGCTCCTGCGGCTGCACCTGAGTTTCCATGTGGAATTAAAGCTTTGCGATGACTCACACCTTGAGACGGGCATGTTCTTTCACAAGGAATGTTTTCTGCGCTGCTGTGAGTCAGGCGCTGTGTTAAGTGTTGGGGATACAGAAAAGAGTTTGAGGAGGCAAATATCCCCAGGATCACATGGTCCGATGGGGGAGGCAGCCCACACACAGTGTGCAGGGCTCAGCACTCGGAGGGACAGGGTGGTTGGGATCAGACTCAGAGCCAGACTTCCTGAGTTCAAAGCCAGGCTCTGCCCCTCACAAGCTTTGTGACTCCGGGCAAGATACTTAACCTTTCTGAGCCTCAACCCTTGAATCTAAATATGAGGGTAGTCATGTAAAGTGTTGAAAACTATGCTTGGTCAATAGTAAGCATTCGTAAATGTGCGTGTCCTTTGGAGGAGGTCAGTGCCCAAGACGAGCAAAATGATCTCAGGCAGCAGCTCTGCTTATATGCAAGAAACTGCATCCTCAAGAGACCAAGAAAGGGGAGATTCCCTCCCGTTCTGAGGGCAGTTCCTAAATTCCAGTAACTACAAAGGGACGTCACTGAGACTCACAAATTGATAGTGAGAAGAGGATATTCGGGCTGTGCAGGCAAAAGCAAGCCCGGAGTTCTCAGAAATATTTTGGGAGGGGCCGTGGGAAAGTCTAGAATACCTACTGGGTGTGCAGATGGGGGCTCAGAGCTGTTCTGTGTGGGTGGAACCCTAATGAGGCTGCTTGTGTGCAGGCTGGAGGAGGGACACTGAGGCATCTCAGTGATGACAATGAATTAGAGGGAGCATCGTGCAGGGGGCCAGACCTCTGCTATTGCTCCCCCATCAACTCACAGGCGGAAGATGATCTCATCCCCTCTGGAGCCAGCCTCCCCTTTCCTTTCTGTATCCCAAAGAGTCCCTTGAGCTCTGAAATCTAGAGTGTAGAGTCTCAAAATTCAATGTGATGGGATGTAAATATCTCCTTGAGATCCTGCTTTTCATTCTTTTGTATATATACCCAGGAGTGGGATTGCTGGATCATAGGGTAGTTCTATTCTTAATTTTTTGAGGAACCTCCATACTGTTTTCTATAGTGGCTACACTATTTTACTTTCCCATCAATAGTGCATAACTTGTTATCTTTGTTATTTTTATGATAGCCATCCTAACAGGTGTGAGATGATATCTGGTTGTAGTTTTGATTTGCATTTCCCTGATGATTAGTGATGTTGAGCATCTTTTCATGTACCTTTTGGCCATCTGTATGTCTTCTTTAGAGAACTGTCTATTCAAGTCTTTTGCCCATTTTTCAATCAGGTTATTTGTTTTATTGCTATTGAGTTATAGGAGTTCCTTATAGATTTTAGATATTAACCCTTTATCAGATATATGGTTTGCAAACATTTTCTCCCATTTCTCAGGTTGTCTTTTCACTCTGTCCATGGTTTCCTTTGCTGTGCAGCTCCTTAGTTTTATGTAATCATACTTCTCTATTTCTGCTTTTGTTACCTATACTTTAGGTCTCATATTCATATTCAATCCATTTTGAGTTGACTCTTGTGTATGGTATAAGATAAGGGTCCAATTTCATTTTTTGTGTGTGGATAGCCAGTTTTCCCAAGGTCATTTGTTAAAGAGACTATCCTTTTCCCATTGCATGTCCTTGGCACCCTTGTCAAAGATCAGTTGACCGTATTTGCATGGGTTTATTTCTGGGACCTCCATTCTCTCCCATTGCTCTATATGTATGTCTTTATGGCACTACCATATTGTTTTAATTACTGCAGTTTTGCAGTATACTTTGAAATCAGGAAGTGTGATGCCTCCAGCTTTGTTCTTCTTTCTCAAGACTGTTTTGGCTATTCACAGTCCTTTTTGGTTTCATATGAATTTTAGGATTTTTTTTCTATTTCCGTAAAAAATTCCAATGGGATTTTGATATAGATTGCATTGAATCTGTAGGTTGCTTTGAATAGCATGGGCATTTTAACAATATTAAGTCTTCTGATCCACGAACATGGGATGTCATTCCATTTATTTGTGTCTTCTTTATTTACAGTCCCATGTTCACTGCAGCAGCATTCACAATAGCCAAGATGTAGAAACAACCTAAATGTCCATTGGCAGATGAATGGATAAAAGAAAATGTGGTGTATACATATAATGGAATATTATTCAGCCTTTAAAAAAAAAGGAAATCCTGCCATATGCAACAACATGGATGAACGTGGAGGATATCATAATATGTGAAATAAACCAGTCACAGAGGACAAATATGGCAAGATTCCATTTATATGAAGTATCCAAAATAGACAAATTGATAGAGGCAGAAAGTAGAATGGTGGTTGCAGGGGCTGGGGAAAGAGGGAAATGGGGAGTTGCTGTTCAACAGGTATAAAGTTTCAGTTATACAAGATGAATAAGTTCTACAGATCTGCTGTACAACAATGTGCATATAGCTAACTATATTGTATACTTAAAATTTTGTTGAAGGTAGATCTCATGTTAAGTGCTCTTACCTCAATAAAAAAAGGGGAGGCAAAGTGTCTAAATAGGTATTTCTCCCAGAAAGATAGGAAAATGGCCAATAAGCATATGAAAAGATGCTCAACATCATTAGCCATCAAGGAAATACAAATCAAAATCACAATGAGATACTACTTCACACCCATTAGGATGGCTATAATCAAAAAGACAGATAATAACAAGTATTGATAAAGATTTAGAGAAACCAGAACCCTCATACATTGTTGATATAAATGTAAAATGGTGCAGCCACTTTGTAAAACAGTCTGGCATTTAGTGAAAGGATTGAACATAGAGTAACAATATATCTCACCAATTCCAGTCCTAGAAATATATATTCAAAAGAAATGAGAACATATACCCACAGAAAAATTTGTACCTGAATGTTCATATCAACATTATTCATAATAGCCAAAAAGTAGAAACAACCCAAATGTCCATCAACCGAAGAATGAATAAATTGTGGTAGACTCATAAATGGAATATTATACAGCAATAAAAAGGAATGAGGTACCAACAAGGATATGACACGGATGAACCTTGAAACCATTATGCTAAGTGAAAGAAGCCATTCAAAAGACCATCTATTATATGATTCCATTTATGTGAAATGCCCAGAATAGATAAATCTGTAGAGACAGAAAGTAGATTAGTGGTTGCCTAGGGCTGGGGAATTAGGGGGGAATGGGGGAGGTGCCTGCTAAAGTGTATGGGGTTTCTTTTCAGAGTGATGAAAATGTTCTAAAATTGATTTTGATGATGGTTGCACAACTCCATAGATATACTAAAAATCATTGAATTGTATACTTTGGGTGAATCATATGATATATGAATTATATGTCAATAAAGCTGTTATTTAAAAAGTTCAATGGACTGGGGGTACTTGTTAAAAATTTGGATTTCTGAGCTACACAAAAATGCAGGCTCCATGTTGGAGCCCAGAAATCTGCATTTTTGGTGAGCTCCTTACAAGATTCCAACAAGTTTTGAAAGCCACTGCCCTAGGAATGGGGAACTTTGTTGTTTTTGTTTTGTGGCTGCAGTTATGCCCTGGTGGCTGATTTTCTTTTTAAGTTTTATTTTACAGAAGTAGCTTCAGATTCCCTTTAAGATGTTATTTATGAAGCTCACCTTCAGCCTGGCAGAAGTTATTATGGTGCTAACAGAGGGTTTATATGATTTAATTAGAAATAGGCAGTGGAGCCCTTGTAAAACTTTCCTTTTGACTTGGCAGTAAAGGCCCATATTCCCCAAAAGGGAGGCCAAGAGACCTGGGAAAGGCCTTTTAGAAGGGTCAGGAAACATGATTTGCTGAGCACCTACTGCGTGCCAGCAGCTTCAATATACGTTGTCACATTTGTATCCTGTGAGGTGGATATCATTATCCTGTGTTTGGTTCAAATAAGTTAAGAGTCTAATGCCAAGCCACAGAACTAATGACCATCCCAGTTATATTTTGCTACATAAAAAACTACCTTAAAACTTAGTGGCATAAAACAACAATTTTATTATGCTCATGTACTTTGTGGGTCAGGAATTAAGGGAGAGCAAAGAAATGGCAGCTTGTCGGTACCCCTCAATGTCTGGAGCTTCAGCTGGAAAGACTCAAGGGCTGGGGTGACTCAATGGCAGGTGGCTGATATGATCTGGGGGCACCTCCCTCACACATCTGGTGGGTGACACTGACTGTCAGTAGGGATCTCAGCTGGGACAGGCGGCCAGAACATCTACGTGTGGCCTCTCCTTGTGTCCTGAGCTTCCTCACAACATGGCAGCTTCAGTATTCTTGTGTGACAGCTCAGGGTGCAAAATGTGAGTGTCCCAAGAGAACGAGGAGGAAGCTGTGTCATCTTTTATGACCTACCCTTGGAAGTCACATAGCATCACTTCTGTCCTACTCTACTGGCCATCCAGTCACTAAGATGAACCCAGATGCAAGAAGAGGGAACATAGACCCCACTTCTCAATGGGAGGACCATCAGAGAATTTGCAGACAGATTCTGAGCCTACATCTGGGCTCCTCCCCAGATTCAGGAAGAACTGACTTTTTCAGAAGAAAAACATCATTTCTGAATGGTATGATGAACTATACTAGTCAGGGGTTCATCCTGGGCCTTTTCTCCCTTCCCTCAGAGCCTGGAATAAAGGCCTTTCTGACCCTGCCCAGTCTCTGAGCTGCTCCTTTAAAAGAGGAGCTAGGAATCAGTCAGAATTCTGAGCCTCAACTAATGAAAGCCAGTGAGCAGACCAGAGAGCCTGACTCCTGTTGTTTTCCTCTCTTATGCCAAGCCAGGAGAGCATTGAAGCCCTCATCCCTACCTCTGTCTCCACTTCATCCTCTCTGGGGCAGAGCCTGGGCTACTGAATGTCTGCTTTGGGAGACCAAGACTAGGAAGGTGACATTGGGTATCAGCGACAGTACTGGATACAAAGTCGGCAGATAAATATCAAGTCCTGCCTCCCTCAATACTCAATAGCCATGGGTTTTGGGATTGGCCACAAGGACCCAGGGTTACCCAGAAAAGGTGACGGACAAATTCCCCAGGAGAGTTCATCAAGTGTAGCTGTAGCCTCAAATGTCAGGATCTTGTTCTTGTCCAGAACAAAAGGGTGCGGCCATCCCTTCAGCGAGACTCACATATGCACCAAGCTTACAAGAAGCTGATGCATACATCCAAATGCCAACATTTAAATTCGCCATGAGAAGTGCAATGGATAAATCAGCCATTATCTATCCATAGAGAATCTGCATGGGAGGCCAGTTCATCACCAGATAGTTGTCATGTGACTGTGGGCTGAATGCAAGTGGCGCGGGTTATGTGATCAGGATGTGTGACGAGCTGGATGGAGAGGTTCAGATGGTCTGTCTCCAAAGCAGGCATTTGTCTCAGAAGCAGGCAAGCTCTCCGACAGCCCAGGCAGCAATGCCCTAGGGGGGCATACATCCTCAGCCAACTTAGCCTCCAGGGCTCCCTGTTTGCTTGGACTGGGGCTAATCCTAGCCCCCCTCTCCCACCCAATTAATGACAGTTTTCTTTAGACATGGCAGTGTCACCCATTGGGCTGTACCAAAAATCTTTTCCCACTTCGGGTATAGATGACATTACGTATTTAAGGCAACCTCACAAACAATAGTGGGGCCTTGACCCTGGCAAGTTACTTTTTCACACTGTCTTTTTCCATTGGAGAAACTTGGCAGGGCTGATGTAGGAATTAACTCCTGGGGCACAGCGCAGTGCCTGGCTCACAGGAGGTTACTCACAGTCAATGGCAGCTGGCAATTCTATGTGACACCTGAGTGATGGCATCAGATATCCCAGCTCTTCTTGGGGAAGGCTGGACCCTGGCTGCCATGGTGGCCCCAGAGGAAATGAATCCCTCAGGCATGCTTCTCTGGCTGCAGGCAGAGCCAGGAATCCCAGTGCACCACCACCACCTCCCCCCGCCCCCCAACACGCCCACGCACTTTCATGTGACAACCTTTTCAATGTGTACACGTAACCAGCAAGTGTTCTTCCTCAGCCTAACAAAACAAATTGATCAAGAGTCAATACAGGTCCTAATTACAGGCTCTGCCCTGGAAGATTGATGGTGGGAGATGAAGAGGAAAGGACAGGCCCTTGATGGGCGCCTGTAATGAGGTGTCACTGGTCCCCACTGTAAGTCGTTTATAAACATGGTCTCATGTCTGCGGCTGTCAGCATCCCGCCAGAGCTTAATGAGCTGCTCCTTCCTGCCCCGGGGTTAATGTCGGAAGCAGATCATGTTTTCTGCTGCAAGAGGCACTGCCTGATGGTTGGTGAGTTTCATCTACAAATGTCCCCGTTCACTCAGGAAATGCATTTTCCCAAAACTCCTGGCAGGGATTATGCATTGATTTTTCCCACCTGAGCCTCTTGACCTCCAGGAAGTGCCATTGCTGAATTCCCCACTTGCATCCTCTTCTTGTACCTTGGACGGATACAGGAGAAGAGCACCGGCCAGGCCTGGAGTTTGGGTCCTGGAGTAAAGTGGTTAAGAAGGGAGATGGCATCCAACTGTTCAGGTTTGAATCTTGGCTCTACTATTCACAAGCTATGTGACCTAAGTCTCAGTTTCCTCATCTGTAAATTGGGAACAGTAACAGATAAAAGAAGGCCTTTCCACTTGGAGCAGCACTGAGTGCTGTGTTCCGCCACACTGGCTCTATCCAGCTGAAGCTGATAAACATCCATGACTTGGAGTGACCCAGGGCAGGAGACCTCCATAGACCTAATTGAAGACTGTTTCTCGACCAATATACAGTGAGACTTATTTTAACTGACCAGGTATGTACCAATGACTCATTCCATCCAATCCAAGGTGCAAAGGGTAATTCTTCATTAGCATAATCACAATGAACCTTCCTTCCTTTACTAGCACAGAAAATTCCCAGACATTTTCCCTTCAGGGAGTCACTTGGTGAATTTCCTCCCCTGCATGTCCTCCCTCGGCTGGTAAATAAGTAAACTTGGTGGTCAGTCTTCCAAACACTGTGATGGCCTTGGTCTTTCCTTTCAGCACCTCCTTTGTTAAGAGTACTCTGGTAGGCAGAATAATGCCCCCAGAAAGATGTCCACGTCCTAATCCTCAGGATCTGTGAATATGTCAGGTTACCTTGGCAAAGGAGAATTAAGTTTGCAGACAGAATTAAGAGTGCCAATCAGCTGACCTTAATATAAACAGATGAGCCTGGATAATCCAGGTGGACCCAATGTAATCATAGCATCTTTGAAAGGGGAAGGGGGGGGACAGGAGAGAACCAGAGAGATGGCAGCAGGAGAAGGACTCAGCTGGCATTGCTGGCTTTGAAGATGTAAGAGGAAATGAGCCAAAAAATGCAAGTGACCTCTAGAAATTGGAAAAGGCAAGGAAATGGATTCTGCCCTGGAGCTTCCAGAAAAGAAGACAGTCCTGCTGACACCTTGATTTTAGCCCAGTGAGATCCATGTCAGACTTCAATCCTCTAGAATTGTAGGATAACAAATTTGTGTTGTTTTAAACCTGCATGTTTGTGGTGATTTATCACAGCAGCTGTAGGAGATGAACACAGGTACCTCCCTCATTGGGTTTTTGGTGAATTCTTGTAGGCAAAGTGCTTAGACCCATGCTTGGAAAATCATGAGTATTCACTTAATATTATGATTATAATGCCATCAATTTCTTCATTATAGAGCTTCTTGCCTCCTCCCTTCCTTTGACCATTCACACAAGTCAACTCTGGCTCTCAGAGTTAGAGGAAGGAGAAGAACTGACCTTTCTGAGCCCTTCCCGTGACCAGGCATTGTTCTGGGCACTGCGCCCAGCACTTGGCATGTGCCCTCTCAGTGGGTGAGTGCCTAGAACCTTCTTCTCTGGAACACCAGACCAAGTCTGGGCCCGAATGATTGTAAGATCCCAGTTACAAGTCATCAGCCATTTGGGGCATCTGAACAACTGTCATCAGTCACTGTCACCCAACCCTTCTCCAAACTCAAGCACGAGGCACTGTTCTGTTTGGCACTTTCACATCATCATCTGCAAAGGGAGCTGAGCTGCCCTCAGAGCCCAAGCTGAGTAGGCCTCTGCCTTATCTGCACTACCAACCTCTTGGCTCATCCCTGCATCTCGGAACCAACCACCTGGTGCTGTCCTTGTTCATCTACCTCCTCATTTGACTGTGACCCCCTCAAAGACCAGGACAGTGCCTAGTTCTGGCATGTGGGTCTCAGTAAGTCTTCCTTGCATGAAGGAGGGGTAAGATTACAAATCACTTTTATTTGTTCTTTTAAAAAGCAAGAGTTGGGGGCTGCCCGGTGGCGCAGCGGTTTAGTTCGCGCTTGGCAGCCCAGGGTTCGCGAGTTCGGATCCCGGGCGCCCGCGGACGCACTGCCTGTCAGCCATGCTGTGGCAGCATCCCATATAAAGTAGAGGAAGATGGGCACGGATGTTAGCCCAGGGCCAGTCTTCCTCAGCAAAAATGGGAGGATTGGCAACAGATGTTAGCTCAGGGCTGGTCTTCCCCACAAAAAAATAAAAAATAAAATAAATAAATAAATAAATAAAAAGCAAGAGCTCTCCACAAAAATGCTTAGATTACCAGGGTGGGGCTTTTGCATTGCTGGGGCTGGGACCAGAGTGAGGCAAGAGAAGAATTTAGGGTGCAAAATTTAAGGAGGCACTCACCCTCTGGGGCTGATGCTGTATGTGCACAAACCTGAGAGTGAGAACCTCCTTAAATTTTACACTGTAGGTGCCTCGCTTGTTGCACCCTTGTCCCAGCCCTGTCCACTGCAGTCAGATGTTGTTTCACCAGCAAGCATTACTGGAGCCTGAAGGAAATCTCATTAAATTTCTTAATGGCAAATAAATCAATTGTCCAACATTCACTGAAAGATGATGAATTTAGCTTGTGTGCTGGTAAGGATAATGGTAGGTTATGCTGTGATAACAAATTAGTCCTGAAATCTCACTGGCTTAACATAGCAGGTGTCGATTTCTCACTCACATTCCATGTCCACGGTGGCTCAGCAAGGGGGCTCTGCTCCACGCAGCCACTCAGGGAGCTAAGATGCTGCAGGCTCCACCATCTTGTAGCTGCACCATCTGGAACTTGTGGCCTCCTTGGTCGCCACAGAAAGGGAAGAGAAGAACACAGAGAACTCATCCTTCTTCTTCTCTACTTTGGCCTAGAAGTAACATGATTTATTTCTACTTATAGCCCATTAGCTACACATGATTGCATGTCTCACCTAATTGCAAGGGACTTAGGAGATGGACTCTTCCTAAGTGTCCAGCAGGAGGTAAAGGGGGACCAAGATTGTCTATTTGAGGAATATAATTAAGGTTCCTGCCTAAATAGAGCTTATAATCTAGAGCACTGATTCTCAAACTTTAGAATGCAAAAGCATTAATAGGATCTTTGTTAAAAATTCAGATTCTTCATCCCTACCTCCCAAGGCTCTGATTCAGTAGGTCTTGGGGAAGCCCAGGCATTTGTATTTTTTGCATATTCCTCAAGTAATTCAGATGCAGGTGGTCTGTGGAGCACACTCTGAGAAAAAATGTCTAGTGAATGGATCTAGCCAGATAAGCCATTTCCATCTAACAGCTGGGCCCTGCCAGTGCCAATATGGTCTGACTCCTGAGTACTCTCTGAGATCACATGCCCTCACATGGATCTTGGAAAGGCTGTGAGTTTTGCTAACCTTCCTGAAGGCACAGACTTGGATGGGCTGGTCTTTAGTGGGGAGAGCCTGCCGTCACTGGGTATTCTCAATGGTAAGTATAGCCTAAGGCATGGTACATCTGCAACAGAGACAACCACAGCCATGTGGGGCCGCCCAGTCCCAGGGAGGTGCCTGATACCACACCACGGGCACTTCTGCAAGTCAGGAGGATTGTGGCGCTGGACAGAGCAAATTCTGCAGCACAAGCTTATGTGAGTCGGAGAAGAAACCAGAACTGAGTAGAGCTGAAAACACTGACTAACTGGAAAGCTGGTCAGTGAGGGGGTCAATGACCCCGAGGAGTGGTAACCCTTCTCATATCTAACTTCTCAGCAGCTGGTATGAGAATTCATTCATAAGGAGGGGTCTCCTGTGCTGAAAAGTAGCTCTGATGAGCACCTTGGGAGTTGAAGTAAGCAGTTATTCAGAAGTGATTCTGAATAACAAAAAAAAAAAGGAAGAGCCAGGCTGAGGGATGACTGAAGGAAGGGTGAACAGGAAGAGAATCCTAGTAAGCTGAAGAAGTATTTATTAGATGGTTTGCTGCATGGCGTGCAATGAAGCCATGTCTTGGCCTAATCTCCAGTAAAATCTCCACTGCTCACTAAGAGAGTTTGGCAGAGTGGGTTTTCTTTGGGGGAGGGGAGGTGGAATATGCAGGAGGGATGAGTTCTGAGTCAAGAGTGCAGATCAAAGATCAGTGAGCCATTCTCCCTGCTTCACTCAGGGTCCCTGCAGCATCGAGGCTCCAGGCCCTCCAAATGGTCTTTGAAGAACTAGGACCTGCAGGAGCAGAGGAAGAGGCAATAATACCCAGAGAAGCCATGGAGCAGCAAGTGCCTGGCAGGACTGAGAGTGGCAGCGATGACCAGCAGAAGCCTGTGCCTGTGAAGACAGCATGCTACCAAGGAAGTGGGCTTGATGCGAAATGCAGATGAGACAGCACCTGGGAGCCCTCCAAATACTTGGGACAGGGTGACTTTACAGGGCTTGGAGCTAGTGCATATGCAAGAAGGAGCTGGGAGTCAGGGTAATTTGGGTTATGCCACTAACCTAAACAGTTGGCCAAGAGAGTAAGTGTAGTAGTAGTAGTAGTAACAATAGCAGCTAACATTTATGTAGACCTACTACGTGTGAGTTTGGTTGTTGACTTATCTATCCCCATAACAGGAATTTAGGTATATTACGGCCCCTCTTGTATGAGAAAACTGAGTCTAGACTGAGCGAGTCGCTCAAGGTCACACAGCCTGTAATGGCAGAGCCATGACTTGAATTTAGACAGTGTGCCTTCAAAATCTGTGTTCTAAACCGCTGCCCTCTAATATATGTAAACATGCCTTATTAAACAAGTTGTAAACTTGGAACAGTACAATCTATCACTAGGCTCCTGAACGTCTAGACAAGAGATATTAAAACAGAAGAAAGCAAAAACCAACCCAAGAACTAAGGACTTTCTGGGAGGGAGAGAAAATTGTGACTTTAAGATGCTCCCACTTAACCTGTGACCTCCCCCAGGTGGGCAGGAGTGTTCGCCATGGCCAACATCTCAGCCCGTTTCATGATAACAATTGCCGTTCTGGGTACTTCTGTTTGGCAGATCAAAAGAAATCAATCAACCCTGAGGAACTGCTATGAACCAGCTCAAGCGTCGTTTATACCCAGAAAGTCACAGAACTGGGCAGAGAAGACAAAAACCGGAGCAGAGGGGGTCAGTACTGGGATGGGCTTTTCAGCACCAGGAATCAGTGAACAGCAGACAGTCTTGGTTAAAGGGGGAAGGTTAGCACAGACCAATACAGAGGTCACCAGAACGTGCCAAAAGGACTAAAGATGGAGTATTAGAAGCTGAGGGCCTATGTGAGCACAGCCAGGAACCGGAGAACCAGCCCCAGATGGTCTGATCAAATCCCCAGAGCCCCACCCACTAGAAACCCCCTAGTCCCAGGTGCAAAGGCTTTGCCCAGCATCTGGAATGTGGCACTGCAAACACCTCAGCCGGGTGACTCTAGGCCCAAAGATCAGAGCAATCTAGGCTTTGCCTGTGCCACAGCCAAGAGAAGGCCCACTGAGGAACATGATGTGTCCCTACAGCTCTGCCAGGCAAAGGAAATGGCACGGGGACATCCCCTGCGGTGTGTGAGGGAGGCTTTCCTGATTTCCATGTCTGCATTTCATCTTTGTTGATGTGCTTATGTCAGATGTTGATCATCACCCTTCCCTACAATTTAGGCTGTTTTCCTTCCGCACACACTAAATACATGTTATCGCTAAGAAACTGAGTTCTCCATTTACACTGTTTTGCACTCGTTTCTTAAAATATCTTGGTGATGTCTCAACGTGAACCGCAAAGCCAATTCTGATGCTATTCCTTTCTGGACTGGGAGGGAAACAAGTGGGCATTCCTAGGAGCACCTTTAGAGATGCTTAGATACCCACAGTCATCTCACAGACAGGAATCTCCCCTTCATGGTCAGTAAATGGTAGGAACCACAGAGAAAGCCAAGAGGGGCCTTTGTTCAACTTTAGACAAATCCAGATAAGTAGACCCCAAGCCAGCCCACCCTGACTGGAAAAGATCCCAGCAGTCTACTCCCCTCATCCTCCGTGTGTGTGAGACCCAGGGCAAAGATGCCCTGTGGGATGTCCCGAGGCTGCCCAGTGGAGGCTGAACCTGCTCACACAGTCCTCCTGTGCGTCTCCCCTTTAAAAATGAAGCACTTTGAACTTGACCAGAGCAGTGAGGAATCTCCCCGAGACTCTGCTCTGAGAAGCAAAGGAAACCACTAGGCAGACTGATCCCAGGCAAATCAAGTCTCTGCAGTTAGACAATCCCCCAGTCGTCCTCCCGTACCTCCAATCACGACAGGACTTGATATCTGGGGGAGGGAAGGAGGACAGGGAGAATCGGGGAGGAATTCACTCTGGAAGAGCTTTTGCGCACTCAGGGAGCCATGGAAGTGCCTTCCTAATGCCCACTGTGGCTCCCTTGCTCCTCCCCACCCAAGACCTCCACCACCTCCCACTGCTAAAGCGTCGGGTCCAGATTCCTCCCCTGGACCCAGGCTCTCCGTGTTTGCCTTAGCTTACTCACAGTCCTGCCCCCACTTGTCTAACTCACCAGCCTCACGCATTTGCCTTCATGCAGATGCCCTTCCACTTTACCCACCCTTCCAGGCCCCACTCAAGCCCCATCTTCTCCACAGTTCCCGCCCACCTTTCCCAAGCTGGACTCACTCTTCCATTTCTATATCACACCTGGTACTCCTGTTGGGATCCTTAACAGTCTGGGGTAAAACTTGGGCTCCCTTCCTTCTCCTAGGCTTTTAAGAGCAGCCTGTATTCCAATTCAGGTTCAACCTGTATTCCAGTCCACACATGAGCTATGTGGCCTGGGAAAAGCCACTTTACCTCTCTGAGCCTGTCTCCCTATTTATAAACTGAAGACTATAATATCTATCCTTCCAAATTGCCGGGGAGATGAGAGCAAATCACATTTGTAATTCACCTATCACAGTGCCTGGCATCCAGAAGTCATTCAATGAATGTCAGTGAAGTACTATCCTGTAAGGTTTAAGAGGATGGGCTCTGGAGTTAGACTATCTGAACTCATTCCCTGGTTCTATAACTTTCTAGTTGTGTGCCCTTGGACATAATACTCACCCTTTCTGGGCCTGAGTTTCCTGCTCTTAAAATGAGAAAAAGAACAAAATCTACCTTATAAGGGGTGCAGTGATGCAGTTAGTTAACACAGGTAGGGTGCTCAGAATGGGCCCCAGCACAAAGCTCTGCTCTGTAAACGTTAGCTCTTGTTGCTGGTAGACCTACTCCCCTCCTAGGGCAGAGCTGTGCCTCCCACACCTTAGCAATCCACACCTCACCTAGCAAGCATCAGGCCTGGTACACAACAGATGAACTGAGTCAAGCCACACACACCCACCTCCCAAGTCATGTGCCTCCAGCTAGCAGGGAAGATTTTGCCGAATGCAGTCAGATAACACCGTGTCTTCACGTCCTTCAAACATCTATCTTCATATCACAAGATTGCAAAGTCAGAACATCTAGCCATCTCACCCGGCTGTGCAATTCACAGATGGGGACAGAGGAACAGAGAGGCCAAGGAATGCCCCTAGAGTCACACAGTGACTGCATTTCCTCTCAGCCTGACTTTCCTGGCAGGAATGGCTGCATCTTGTCAGTTTCTCCCCTCCTGCTCCTGTCCCAGCCCCTGGGGTGTTGTTGGGTGTTGCTCACAAACCAGAGATGATGCTTCATGCCCAGTTTGAGGTGTTGGCAGACCACACTCAGCACAGTGGGGAGCAGGAGTCTTATATGAGAGGCCCCTTCTTTTGGTGGAGGTGCAGGTGGTGCCGGGTCCCCTGTGCGCCTCCCCACATTGTTGGCCCCGGCTCTGAGCCCAGCATCCCCAGGGCAGGGGCAAAGGGGCACCATCACATGAACTCTGCACCAACTATGGGATGGGCAGGGAGCACGTTCACAGCTGTAACCTCCTTTAACCCTCCCGGCCACACAGCTAGGCAGCATTTCGCTCCTCTGCACAGACGAAGATGATGAGCTCAGGGACAGGGGAGGAACTGACTTGCCCCAGTTTGCACAGTTCACTCGGAGGTTCCAAGGGTCCATTTACAAGTGGAAACAACTGTCCACGAGTGAGAACCGGGATGCCCCTCCAGCTCTGCTGTGTGGCCATGGGGGAGCCACTTCCTCCGGCCACTCTCAGTTTCTCCACCTCAATGATGAAGACTTGGTTAAACAATCTCCAAAGGAGGGTCCTTTCCTCTCTGTCATGCTGTCACAAAAGGGTGATCCCATATGTTTAGCAACCCATAAACACCCCCAAATGAGTTGTTCAAGTTGGAGATCTTGGGGTCCTGCTGATTCTTTATTGCCTCTTCCATTTGATACATTTTTTAAAAATCCTCTTTCTGATGATTTGCAAGGTGGTTTTGGGTGTATCTGGAGGTGCAGTTTGTTCTCTGCCCTTCCTGCCACACCCTGCGGACTCCTTCTGTGTCCCAACCTGTGCTGTCTTGTCTGGCTCTGGCTGCAGCCCCTTTGCCTGGACCTGCCTCCTGGAGATTCTCCTCTCGCTTCTACGCCTTTCCCTTCTCACCTGAGGCTATCCCAGGCCTGGGCTTCCCAACGCTGCGCTTTTAAGTGGCCTCCAGTATTCCTGCTGTTATTGACTTTTAAACCGCATCATCATCTTATTTGTTAGGCACTGTTGGAGGTGCGATGGAGTGGAATCAGCACTGCCTGAGGAGTCAGACACACCCAGGAAGGATGCCGGGTCCTGCCACTCACCAGCCTGGACAAGTTAGGTAGCTTCTCTGAGCCTCAGTTCCCTCATCTATCAAATGGGGCTGATGATAGTAATTCCATAGTTGTGGAAATTGCATAAGATCATACATGTGCCTGGCACATAGCAAACTCTCAATAAACCTCAGCTCTGAGTTTTATTAAACAGCTTGCTGCCCAAACGAGGGGATGAGCAGATGCTCTTGGTACCTGCTCACACATTCCCTTGTCCTACCCCAGAGGTCATCTACAGATGGTTTCTGTGTGCACTGAGGGCTGAAGGACAGTGCTGGGGAGTTAACATGCCAGGAACAAGCCTAATCACTGAGGGATGGGAATTGGTGGATGAATTTCCCAGCTCCTTGCTCCAGGGGGACTATCTGAGGTATACTCCACACCACCTTTCAGAAAGCTCCTGTGGGATTGGGCCCAGTTACCCACAGCTGTAACCTGCTCTTCCCTTACTTCCCCGCCTCAGTCACAGTTTCCTGTTATCCCCTCCCACATCAACTGCTTGCACCAAACTCTTGGCTGAAGCTTTACTTTGCAGGGAACACAAACTAAGGCAGGAGATAAATGAGTGAACATTCATTCCACTACAGTCTGGTGTGGTCAGAGCTGTGATGGAGAGAGCATAGAACTAGGGGCATCATTCCAGCTTAAGGGCTGCATAAAAACAACCAGTTCTGGAATCCCCCACTGGGAAATGGCTACAGTCATATCTCAAGCACTATGAGTTTTTACTGAGTGCCTATTTTGTACCAGGCCCTCTGCCAGGTGCTAGTGATAGTACCCACCTCCTACCGTCAAGAACTTATTGACCTGGGAAAGTGGCAAACACAACTTAATGAGCTCAGTGCTGCAGCAGGAACTTGCTCAGGGACTGTAGCCTGGGGGCTGTGTCAGAGATGAGACTGCCAGGCCGAAGCCAGGGGGATAGATAAGCACAGGCTGGACTATTGGAGGGGAGGGTGCTAGGCTGAGGGTCTCTATGTTCTCATCTATTAGAGCCACTGCCAGGGACGACAGATGTAATGCTACTTCCCCATGGTTAACACTGCTCAGAAATTCCAGCTCTTGGGAGCTCATATTGAGCTATATGTTGGAAACAGCCTGGAATTTGGAGTGTCGTGGGCCTGAATTCCAGCCCTGGCTCAGTCTCTTGCTACCTAAGTCACTTCATCTCTCTGGACCTCAATTCCTTCATACTTTATAACTTGAGTCGACAATACATAGCTCTTCTGGCCTGTTGTGTAGATTACACGAAAAAATTCTGCTTTTTGGGACTTGGGTGGTTATTTGGAGGACATACCTAAGAGAGCAGGGCACACTGGGGGAAAATGCTGAATGAAAATTTGAACATGGACTTAGCTGACCTCTCGTGTCCCAGACAAAACACGGGCTTCTTGAGAGATGCATTTGGGATGGATGCTTGATGTGGCATCTGGGTGATGGGAACTCCACTTGCCCTCCAAACCTTGTTGTGGAATCCAAGGTCACTCCCCCTCAGTGAACCCCCACCCCTGAGCCAGCTTCAGAGAAACCCCACCAGAGTCCTAAATCGCTGACTGGGCTGGGATTCAGGAACCAATGATGGTCTAAGTGGGCATGTGACCATAGATTCTCAATGGAGATAATGGTGAAAGCTCTAGAAACGTGATCTAGAAAAGCCCTAGATCTACATCTACAAAGATCTAGAAAGCTCTAAGATCTACAGTGAACCTCATTACATTCACTCCACTGGTTTTAATTTAAGTGGAAACCAACCAGAAGTAGCCTTAGCAAATAATTTAAACTTCTCATAGAATTTTTCAACATAACAAAGGGCCATCCGGTACAAAGCAATCTAATCTATCTGAAGTGATCCTTCCTATTAACACACATACCACACACATAATTGGGCAGGCATGGGGAGAGGGTGAGTGTTAGGGTAGAGGCCATGGTGTTTAACCCTTAGGTAAGTGCTGAGATAGTCTCTTTCCCTGGCTGCTCTCTAAGCCATCACTCTGGAGAGAACCCTACATGAGGACTCTTGTCACAATGAGGTCCAGAGCCTCTAACCAGAAACCCAATCTTCAAGTATTAGGAGAGGAAGAGATAGCTTGGCCTCTTGCCATGGGAGCAAGTGTCATTGAGCTGTGAGCTTTTATCCTCAGTGAATCCTAACTTGTTGGTATTAGTGTATATGCCAACAGTACTGCTACCCACGTGGCTATAGGTTTTGTATATGTGCAAATTAGACATCCTTAGTGTTGTAGCAGCTTCTGACATGGCCTCCAATGATTTCTGGTGTTTGTTCTCTGTTATTTACATCCTGTGTAATCCCCTCCCCCTGAGTGTTGGCTGGATCTACTTACTTGCTTTTAATGAATAGAATATGGCAAAAGTAGTGGGGTGTCACTTCTGAGAATAGGTTACAAAGGACGGTGACTCTCTCCCTCCTGTTAGCACTCTCATTCTGGCTCTGGTGTGCTTGCTCTCATGAGGCAAGCTGGAGACATCCATGTGCCAAGAAGCTCAGGGTGGCCTCCCGCCAACAACCAGCAAGGAGCTGAGGCCCTCAGTCCAACAGCCTTCAAAGGAATAAATCCTGCCAATAATCGTGTGAGCTGGGAAGCAAGTCCTTCCCCAATCAATCCTTCAGAGGAGACTGCAGCCTTGAGAGGGCACACCTCAACTGCAGCCTGTGAGAGACCCTAAAACAAGGGACCCAGTTGGGTTGTGCCCAACCCACAGAAATTACAAGAAAATAAATATGTGTTGTTTTAAGCCGCTAAGTTTTGGTGTAAATTGTAATGCAGCAATGGATAACTAGTATACCTAGTATACTGATTCTGATAACGTGTTGACATAGATAGCTCTTATATTGATTGCTAGAGGTGCTACTGACAATGTGCTAGGACCATAATTAGGATTTAGAGTCATGATTCACACACACAATCATTCTATAGTCAGCAACAAGGAAAAGGCAAGACAGAGAAAATGAGTTTGCATAGGAAACAACCTTCTGAGGCATCATAAATAATAGTAACCAATATCCCTGGCAAGTATATCCTGTGCATGCATAGCCACCATGCATGTCATGTCATTTAATCCACACCACAAACTGATGTTGGTACTGCTCCAATTCCTGCTTTATAGATGAATAAATTGAGACTCAGAAAGGCTAAGTAATTTATCCAAGCTTACACAGCACTGAAAACCAAGATTTTAAGCCAGGCCTCTCTAACTTCAGAAACTTCCCTCTTAACCACTGCATTACAACCTTTACTAGGCTGAAAATGGAGTAGGGCTGTGAGAATGAGGGCAAGGGTCCACCCCAGACTCCATTTTCCACATCATGATGTGAAGTACGGCAGTTCCACAGGGACCCCTCGACATCTATTTCTGAGACTGTGGGTGGAGCAAGGTGTCAGTAAGTCTTCAGTGAGCCCCATAGTCATGCAATAAGCTACTTGCATTGCATTTTATTATAACATTAATGACAATAAAGAGTGATTAGAAGAGGAATAAAATAAAAACCCCTGAGGCAGAGAGAACTGTAGCCTTGAAATCAATTGCAGTGAAGGCTGCTGAATTTATAAGCTTAAAGGGTCCAATATTCCAAGGATTTTTCAGATTCTTAACCTTCCTATACTTCCTCATTCAAATAGCCTTCTAAAACCTCTGGAGAGTGATTCTATAGAGGAAACTGATTTTATAATCACAACTCCTTAGCCCGTCATATGCACTTATTCATTTCTCTGACCTCATCTCCCACTTCTGCTTGCAACCACACCTACAGACACACTCTATGTTCTAGCCAGGTCACACTTGACTATTCCCTCTGGCCTCTATGACTGTTCCACTGTTTACAATACCCTTCTCCACTTGGCAAACATCTGTTCTTCTAAATCTCAATTTGATTGTAACCTCCTCTATAAAGCTATTCTGGAAAAGCTTTTGTGCTGTTATGTATTAGTTATCTATTGCTGTGTAACAAACTACCCCAAATGTAGCAGCTTAAAATAATAAGTATTTATTATCTCACAATTTCTGGGAGCAGCTTAGCTGGGTGCTTTTGGCTAAAGGTCTTTCTTGAGGTTGCAGTCAAGGTGTCAGCAGGGTCTGCTGTCATCTCAAGGCTCAACTGGGGCTGAAGGATCCACTTCCAAGCTCACTCATGTGGTTGGTTTTTGACAGGTTTCCTCATGGGCCGTTGTACTGGAGAGGTGCAGTTCCTCGCCACTCCTTGGGGGCATAGGACTGCTCACAATGTGGCAGCTTGCTTCCTTCAATACAAGTGATGAGAGAGAGAGGGAGAGGGAGAGAGAAACAGAGAGGTGTCACACATCACAGTCTTTTTATAACCTAATCTCAGAAGCAACATCCTATCACTACTGCCATGTTCAATTCATTAGAAGTGAGTCTGTACATCAAACTCACACTCAAAAAGAGGGGATCACACAAGGATGTGAATACCAAGAGGCAGGGAATCACTGGAAGGAATCTTAGAGCTTGCCTAGTACATAATCACTTCTCATGATTAAGACATTATACTTTTTTATCTATCAGTCTTCCTCCCCCACCAGCCTGTGAGTACCTTAAGGGCAGGACTATGTCTTTTTATATAGTTTCCCAATTCTGATGCACGGTAGGTGCTCAGACAATAGGGAATGAATGCCCTGTCCCTTTCCTGCACATCGAGCTGCTCTCCGGGAACCTGGACCAGCATGGGGACCTATGGCCTATAAACCATCATGGACAATACTAGCTTCTCTGATGATAGCTGTCTCTCCTCTGGAGTAAGTTTGTTTGCCCAAAAGCTCCCTCCTCTGCCTGTTCCCTTCCAGGTCAGTGAATGGAGAAATGGTCTTCTTGAAGGAAGCTCCCTGCCCAGGAGCATTTTAGGGCGACCATTGCTTTTCTGGCCAGATTGTTCTCCCCCACCTCACGGCCCCTCCTATGAATATCCTGCCCCTCCTCATGCCTTTCTCTTTCCTCTTGAGTCTACATCTCTTTCCTTCATTTTTCCTTTTCTCTCTCTCTTTCCCCAGGCCTGCTTCACTGAGTCAAATTCCAGTTTGAAGGAAAGCCAGAACATTCTGTCCCTCAGTGTAGTGGTTACATCCATGGACTATGGAACCAGATTGCTTGGGTTAGAATCCACATCTGCCATTTACTAGATGTGTGACCTCAGAGCAGTTATTTAATTTCTCAGTTCCTCACTTTCTGCATCTGTAAAATCATGATAAAAGTACACATATCTCACAGTGTTGTTGTGAAGATTTACGAAATACTTAGAACAGTGCCTGACACATAGTGTTATAAAGATGCTTGCTGAGTGAATGAATGATCCTGCCAAAGGATGTGCCAGAATAAAATTGATAATTACTATCTCTTATCCATATATGGTGTTGAATTATTTACAAAATACTTTCATATAGAGACTCACTCTTATTCATAACAACATTACAATGAGGTAGTATTTACTATTATCCAATTTTGCAGCTAATTGAAGTATAAAGAGGTTAGATGTCTTGTCCAAGGTCACATGGAGAATTAGTGACAGAGCTGGGAGTAGACCCAGGTCTCTAGATCCCAATTTCCCTGTGCCGTGCAAGAAAGCCAATACTCCTCCAAGCGAATGCCCAGCCTTGTTCTCAAGTCATTGCATTTCTTCTTCTCTCCTAAGGCTAAATCAACAATTAGATGAGCAGCACAAGGACCCTGTTGATGGAGTCAGCTCACAGTAACATCTTTCTCAGAATGTTGATTAGTCACAGAAATCTGGAGCTGCCTGTGAGGGCTGGGCATTCGGTGATTCTATGCCATCATGAATTGGCTCAGACATGGGGCCCAGAAGGTGCTGAATGTTCAGATTGTATCCACACCTGCTCACCTTGAAGAAACCCATTGCTGTCATTATATATTAACTTCCTGTATGTTCCTTTTCATGATGGCTCTGCTGAGAAATGTTGCCAAATTGGTTTGTCATCTGTGAAATGAGGAGCTAGAACTTGCTCCCACCTTGAGAGAAAGGATTGTTTCTTACCTCACCCTGAATTCCCAGCACCTGACTAGTGCCTGGTGATTATGTGCTCTGAAGATCTCCTGATGAATGATCTTTGAAGTCCCTCCCAGCTCCAGCATTTAAAAACACTGAGAGCAGAGACAGAGACAGAAAAATAAAACTATTAAAAAACAAGCACAATAAGTCAATGAGTACAGCTATCTGGGGCCACTCATACACAGGTAAAGACCTTAACCACCTTGGTAGATTCTGAGGGTATCAGTGGGTCAACTGTCTGGTCATCAAAT
The DNA here is from genome assembly GCA_031878705.1 of Tapirus indicus. Lineage (NCBI taxonomy): Eukaryota > Metazoa > Chordata > Mammalia > Perissodactyla > Tapiridae > Tapirus > Tapirus indicus. Next base: position 60,020,963 of record CM062929.1, read on the forward strand.
GTCCATGGTGATGATCCCAAGTCACTTGAGATAGCTCAGTCTAGTTTAAGGAGGCATTGGCTGGTGTTGTATGTTTAACCAGGTTAACAATAGAAGCCCCATACTGAAGAGATGATCTTTTGAAGACCTTATCTGGTGACCAATAAAACCACAATGAATTCAACTCAACTGACATTTTTGGTATCTTCTATGCATCAGATACTGGGTGAGTTTGGGTTCTCTGAGAAGCAGACACTAAGATGGGATTATATGTGCAGAACGTTATTGGGATAAATGCTATGGAGGATGAAGGGAGCAAGAGTAGATGGGGAGAGCCCTCAGACAGAATGCAAGTCTGACACCCATGGGAGAGGGAAGGCAGGATCAAGAAGGAAGAGCTCAGATCTCAGGCGCTTCTGAGCTAGTGTCAGCCAGGCCAATGGAGAGAACCCAGGCAAAGGTTGCCCCTTGGAGGAGCTCCATGTGGGGCATGAATGGCATGGCTCTACACACCCAAAGTGTTCAGTCTTGGGCTAGAAGCAGTCCAGGGGGAACGTGGCCTTAGCCTGAGTTCCAGGGAGAATCCAAAGGCACAGCCAGGAGGTTGCCCGTCACCCTGCAGCAGGTTCCCTTGAAGGGAGTGGCACATGTACATGGCAGCCACAGACACTATTCTAAGTTCCAGAGGTACAGACCTGCATAAGATCCAGTACTTTCTTTCGAAGAACTTTCTTTCTCTTAAAGGAAGAAGATCACGAACAATGAAAAAAATATGAGAAGGGCATATGTAGCAGAGAAGAGTGAGTCATTAACTCACTTGGGCAAACAATGGAGCCTCAGAGAAGTCTTCAGAAAGGACGTGACCACGGTCAAAGTGTTGAGACATCATAGCTGGAATGGGGTGGCAGGAAGTGGAAGACTCGATGGACTGCCCTGCGGGAAAGAACAGATATTAGGAATCAAATTACCTCCGAGAAGAGGTAGCCTGAAAGGGGTCCTCATCAACATGCACAAATTCATAAAGGGAGAACAGAGGTGGAAATAAATTTGCTCATCAAATCCCCCAACCAAGGAATAAAGAAAGAGTGTTTTAGAGCAGATGTAGAGGCCCGCTTTACACTGAGGGTTGTTACCTTTTACAGCTAATCAGAAGGAACCGAAGATGCTACAGCAATGCCCCAGTCATCTGACCCTGCCAAGAGAGGAATTGTCCCATGCATATAAAATTTCCATATGACAGGATGTACTTCTTTTAGGAACAACTGAAAAAAAAATAAAGCATGTTGGAAGGAAATCTTTCTAAAATGAATTGACCAATGCCCTGCCTTCTTAAGCACCATTTAAATTCTTCCACGTGACTCAGATGAGCTTGCTATGAGCACGAGTGACTGTGCTCAGATATAGTGATACCCTCAATTCCAACAGAGCAGAGAGAACTATTCCCTCCTACACCAAATGGCCCCAAATATTCCACGTCTGAAATTGCCTGGTCACTTCTCCCTCCACTATCAAGCAATCAATGGTTCCTTCTTTCTGCTTTCAAAGAATTTGCTAATAGGAAATGTAGACCCACTATCCCTTCTAACAAATTGCTTCTAATCTCCTCTGGGGTTGAAAACCTGATAACTGTTCCCATGAAAATTATATTTAATATGAGACTAAGTATGGTCTGAATAAAGAACTGAGATTCTCTTCTGTGAGTAAATTGACTGACCCATTCGAAGTCCATGAATTTGATGACATCTATTTTTGCCACAAACATGAGTTTGTATGCATGTGTTGGTGGTGGAAGGAAGTGTATTGTTTGTTTCTTCCTTGGTCCTACTATGTATTCTAGATAACTGAGGTTGCTGAGCAAGTGACTTCAGGATAAATGAGATCCCACATGATCTCACCATGATGGACAGTTAAGGGAAACTAGGACATTTAGAATTTTACCGCCACACAAATATTCTTGGGCTCCCAGCCTGCAACAGAATAATTGGCACAAAGATGTGATGTCAACTTTTCCAATGTTTGTGTTCATGAGTTTTTCTCCCCCAGGTGAAAGTGTGCATACACAACTAATACTATTTCTTATGCCACTTCTAACCATGCTCAAAGCTTGAAAGGTAAAACCTGGCTTCATGTCTATACATAGTTTGTGCCCCTTGAGAGAAAAGAGTTCAGTATAATAGAAAAAGCCATGGCCTGGGCCAGCATTCCTAATGTGTGGGGTTATTATGAAGACCATGGAAACACTGCTCCCCCACCAAGTACATCGCTGTCTGGGAATGGATGAATAAGCAAAGACAGAGTTCTGACTGTGGGTCAGGCGCTGGGCTACATGTTTTAACATCCATTACTTCATTTTAAAGATGATGAAATGGAAGCTCAGTGAAACTGCCCAAGGTCATGTAGCTGGTAATGGACAGAGCTGAAGCTGGAATCTGCATTTCTTATTTCAAGCCTGATGCCCTTTCCTTTACGTGCCACATCCTAAGGAGCCTGGAAATCCCATCTCCCACATGGAAGCAGACCAGATGGAAAGAGAGCATTAGCAGTTCCACTGTCACTTTCTTCCAGACCAGGCGTTTGACCTCATCCCTTGTTGCATCCCCAAAAGTCAGCTCTGAGCCCTGCTCCCCATCAGCCTCCCTGGCTCCAACTTTCCACACTTGTTCTGCGTGGAAAAGCATTACATGCCCCCCTATGATTTAGCCACTTGAAACCAGACCCCTCTCTACCTGGGCTTTCTCAGTTTCCCCTATCATTTCCAGCTCACTCTTTCTGACCCAACCAAGAAAACCTACTCACAGCCCTTCAGATGGCTTCTGCTTCCTTCTACACCTTCCATTTGGGTATGCACCTGCCTCGATAAGAATACGTCTCTCTCGCGCGCCTCTGTTCTTCTAACTCCTCTCTTCCTTCAAATCCCTCCTCAGACTCAACTTCTCTGGGAATAACTGGTTAAACTCAGCTAACTGTATAGTTCCTTAGCACTTGGAAAAAACATAGACACTGAAGTCAAAAGAAATTGGGTTCTAGTCCTAATGTGACCAGCAATCAGCTATCTAACAGACCAGTTACTTTTTCTTTAACCTGTTTCCTTAGCTGTAAAACAGATTTAAACTCCTATACCCTGCCCAACCTCAGCAGAGGCGCTGCAGTGTGGTCTGGTTGAGTGCTTGACCTCGGGAGTCAAACTGCATGAGTTGAATCCTGGCGGTATCTCCTTGAGCCCTTTATTGAGCTTCTCTAAGCCTCAATTTGCTCATCTGCAAAGTGGGCTGATAGTCATACTGACAGTTGTGTGGACTGCAAAATGAGATGATATATGTAGGACCCCTAGCGGAATATCTGCATGTTGTAATTGCTCAACAGATGTTAGTTGTTATTATCTCCTACCTCACCAGGTGAATTTGAAAACAATTAAAATAAAAGAACTTGAGCCAGCAGCGTGCTGAAGCTGGCTCGTCTCGCTTGTATCAACTTGAGAGACTCTGCGATTTAATGTTAGGAGCTTTGTGAGCAGACTGATGGCAAGTGAGTAGCCTGAAATCAGCCGTGATGTGAGTATTTCACTACAGAAATCAACAAATGCTACAAATCAGGGGAGGTTTTGTTTTTTGGTTTTTTCCAGAGAAAAAATATTTACCAGCACATCACACATTGCCTTGAACTGAGCCTGGAACACGGTAAATATTCTGTACGTATGCATGTGTGCTTTCTGTCATTTGAATTATACTAAGACCCTTCTAGGGTCCCACCCTCCTATGATAATTTCTGCCATAATCCATTCCTTCAAGTCCCCACCCATGGTAAACAGCCGAGCCTCCATTTCACCTCACTAATGAACGGGCGCCATCTAGTGACGGAAATGGTAAGACAGTCTGCAGTGTCTTCACTACAACAGGGGATGGGTACAAACTGCCGCCTAAGGGCCAAATCTGGCCCCCGGCCTGATTTTGTAACTAAAGTTTTATTGCAACACGGCCACACCCTTTCATTTACAAGTAGTTTATGGCTGTTTTTTCACTGCAGTGGCAGAGTCGAGTAGTTATGACAGAGGCAGTATAGCCTGCAAATATCTAAAATGTTTACTCTCTGGCCCTTTACAGAAAAAGTTTGCTGACCCCCACCTACAGTACAATTGTGTAAGCTGCTTGCTTTACATTTACCCACCGATGTCCATAGACTTCAATCTTCAGATTTACTGGCTCCGTGGTATTTGATGTCCTCTTACTGTACACATCAGTCATTTCCAACATCCCTGTTACAAACAGTACTGTGGTGAATCAGTTGTCATATCATTGTGAAAAGGGGGAGGTGTCCCTAAGGTAGAGAGCTCCCTCTGGCACCAGAAGAGAAGCGTTCACAGAGCGTCTCTGCTGTCCACCACCTGTGGGGTTTGAGGCAAAGCGCTTAACAAGCGCTGCTGAACCTCAGCTCCTTCATCTGTTAAGTGGGACTAACAGGATTATTTGCCTCCCTGGACTGTCGTGGGGAGCAAATGAGGCCATTTATTAGCTAGCCCTTCACAAGCTACAAAACAAGTTCAGTAATGTTGGTTTTTATTACCCACAGAGCCAAGGGAGGAGTCTATGATTTTCCTCATTAATCACCTAGGACTCTATAGAACACAAAATAAGAACACAAGGTCTTATTACGAATGTGCTTTTGAAGCCACCTCCAACGTCCCTGGTCTTGTCCCTAAATCCCACCTATTCCTTTAGAATGTGAGCTCTTCCCAGGCTTGAGTTGTGGCTAAGAGGCAAAGGCTATGCCTGGTGAGGGAGATGGGGGGGAGGATGAAGGTGCAAGAGCCAGATGTGGGACCTGTGGAGTAGGATGTCTTTGGCCCCACAATGTATTAGGGACTGAGCCAGAGAAGAGAAGCCTTATTGCTAAAAGAAAACAGAGCTGGGGCCTCTCTCCTCAGCCTCACAGAGGAGAGGCCTCTGGGGAATGCCCCCCCGGCAGAGAGCTGAGAAGCAAAGTCCACACCCATGAAGGCAGAAATGTAACCCCTGGGGAGATGGCCTGCTCTTCCATCCTCAGGCAAGCCCCTGGGCCAGCTGTTCCTCAGCGCCATCTCTGGGGAGGGTGTCCCCGAAAGGGTGGGGTTTTCCTTCCCCTTTCTGCCAATAACTTCAGCACCTCCTTTTTCCTTCGTCCTGGCTCCCCTCATCCCCAGCACACATACGTGGCTTACAGAAGGGACATCGGATGCCCACTGCAACAGACACCATAAGTGCCCCACCGATAGTCCCTCGGCACTGCCCACTCCCTTGCACACAAACCTGAAGCCTTCCAACTGAAAACACCTGAGACGTTGCCTGCTTGGCCCTCTGGGAAGGCTGGAAGTGGGAGCTCATGCCTCCCACCCCCAGGAGCAGCCTTCAACCAGTGACTGATGGCAGTTGGTGGATAAACACCCCAGCTCCTGTGCCCCCCAGTTAGAATAACTGGGGAATGTTGGACACTCTCTCTCTCAGAGGTTTCCTGAAGCATTGAGCCCAGTTGCCCACAGCAGTAACCTGTTCCATGTCTTACCTTTGTTGGCTCCTTTCTTCTCCCACCGTTTTCTCCACTCACTTAGTGGTGCTTCCTGGGATCACCACCCCAACTACTAGCACTCACTTTCTTGTCTCAGGGTCTGCCTCTAGGACATCCAGTTATGACCACGTGCTTTGTGCCAGACTCTCTGCCAAGCAACTAATGATAAAAGGAATGAAGACAACCCCTTACAGTGGGCCTATGAGGCCCAGCGTGATCTGGCTCCTACCTACCTTTATGATCTCACCTCCAATCACTCCCCTACTCACTCAGTTTTCTTCAGGCACATGAGCATCTCTGCAGTCCCTCCAAAATGCCAACCTCCTTTGGACACAGCCCCTTTGCACATGCTGTTTTCTCTGCTTGGAACACCCTTAACCCATCCCTTTGCCCAGATGACTCTTTGGCCTTTAGGTCTTAGCTTAAATGTCACATATTCAGAGAAGTCTTTTCTAATCACCATCGTAGGACCCTCCCTTCATCCCCATTATTCCATCTCAATATTTATTCATTTGCTGATTTAACAGCATTCATCAAAATTTGTAATTATGAACTTCAGTGCTTGTTTACTTCTTTGATAACTATCTTCCTTTCTAGACTGAGCAGGATGATATCTGCTTATTTATTCTGGTATCACTAGTGCCAATCAGAGTACCTAGCACATAGTAGGCACTTGATATGTATTTGTTGGATTAAAGAATGGGCGAAGCTTGGAGCTGATACTTTTTGTCTTCCAGTATTCCTACTGTGTACTCCCTTACTTTGCCCTCCCCAAACACTCACATGTGTGATTGCAATCTTCTGAGACATATTACTATATTTCTTCCTCTTTGTGTCCCCAAAGAACTTTAAATCAATTAATCAAAATCTATTTGTTGATAGGACAAATGGAAGGAGAATGATGGATAATTCAGAAGTCCATTGCCCTGTATCTTCCCTTAGTACCATTCTATGACCGTGGAATAGGAAATGTCTTCTGAGTCTCAGTTTCATCATCTGTACAATGAGCACAACAATCCTGCCTCAGTACCACAGAGCAGACGGTGTGTGTGAAAGGGGCTTACAAAGTGCAAAGCACTATACAAAAATCTCACTGAATTCCCTTGTGAGGTTTTGTGAATTGCCATGCCAATCCCTTGCTTTCAACACGGCAAATAGCAAAATGTTTTAAACCCTGAGAGCTTGGTTACAGTTACTAACAGTTCCCCACGTACTCTGTTCTCAAGCGCACTTGAGGCAGAAAGCCAGAACAGAAGCTTCCTGAACCAAATGAGGCCTGTCAAGCATGAGTCTTTAATTGCCTACAGCTGGATTCACTAAGCCAGGCTCATGATGAGTTGCTTCAGGACGTTGGACAGCTCCAGGATCCACAGCACAGCCTAGAAGGGGCCCCAGGGAGGCATCACCATCCAGTATAAGATGTGATCCAGGGCGAGCCTTACTTGATAGGATCTGTCAGTGAAAGGTCAGTAGAGTGAGGGAAGGGGAAGCAGAGATGGTAGTTGACCTTGGATTTGCATGTAATGAATCCAGGAAAGGCCAAGGTTTGAGTGAAGTGGAAAGGATGGGAGATCTAAATAGTCATATGAATCTTAAATTTTGTCAACTTCTCACACATTTGAGAGACAAATTCTAGGACACAGGAGCACATGGGTTGATGTGAGGGAGGATTTCAATGGCCTCCTGAAATTAGGATTCATAGTGTTCTCTTTAAGAATCAAAATCAGGAGGGATAGCATGGTCTATCAGTGCCCAGTAACCCTGGATTTGAATCTCACTTCCACATCTTATTAGCTGTGTGATTGGGGCAATTTGTTCAGCCTCTCTGAACTCATATTCCTCATCTACATAGTGATGGTAATAATACTGGTATTATTGAATCACTGTCCTCAATTCAACACCCTTTCTGGCATCTATACCCTGGCCATGGCTTCATCATGGGTGGCGTATACTTCCCTGCCCTGGATTTCATATTGGCCATGTGACTTTTTTGGCCAATGATATATGAATGGAACTGCCATCAACACAGGATGAATATATCCTGCCTAGCTGACTGATAACAGGAGGAATATAGAGATATGTGGAACAGAGCCACACCAGCCAACCCACAGACTTACAGTGAGAAGCAAAGTTGTCCCAGCCAAGTGCAGCTTGAACAAGTCAAGCTCCAGCCAATCCACAGATGTGTAAGTGATAATAAACTACTGTTTTAAGACACTGAGTTGTGGGGTGGTTTGTTACACAGCAATAGCTAACAGATGCACTAGCCAATAATACCAACCTCTCAAGTTGGTCATCAGATTACATTAGACAATATATGAAAGCCTCCAGTAGAGTGTGTGGTACATATGAGGACCCCATTAAATGTAGGCCCTTTATTCCTCTTCCCTAAAGGTAAAGTTTGTCTGGTGGTTGCTGCTGGCTTCTACATTATCCTGATGTTTCCAGCTTCTGCTTCTGAGACACCCCCAATGACTTCAAGGAGAAGAATGTTTTCCTTCCCTGTTTCATTTGCCTGGTGCCAATTAAATCAAATTTATAGAATTTGCTCTGGTTGGTAATTATCCTGGGAAATTTATTTTGGGCTGTTTAAGAAGCCATTTTACCCTCCTTCTCCACCTCCCCGAATTTGCTGGCCGTGGTGCAGAATTATGACTGCAAAGCCTCAATTGCGAGGGAAAGAAGCTTTTGCATTATTTATTTCTTTGTATTTGTGTTTATCAAGACAGGTAAGGGATTTCAGGCTACTCAAATCTCTTATTAAAGAGGAGGGAAGTGTCAAGGATTTGGTCTCTCGGGCTGCTATAACTTCACTATAACCAAGTTCAAACTGAAGTTAATGTATTGCTGATTGGTCCCTGCAAGGCCATGTGACTCATTAGTTTCTTTATTTATTCATTCTTTCATTTTCTCTGCTGTATGAGATAGTGATAACACACATGAGCTCTGGAGGTGGATTTGCTGGGTTCAAAACTGTCTCTGCCAATTACCAGATATGTGATCTTGGATAAGTTACTTAATCCCTATGAGACTCAGTTTTCTTGTCTGTAAAATGAGAATAATGATAGCGGTCACCTCATACAATTATGAAGTCAAAATAAGACAGGGCATGTAAAGATGTAAAGTGTTCAACACAGCACCAGGATTAATAAAGTCTTACTCCATGTTTTCTGTGGGCTTCCAGTGGGCTCTGCTCTGCCGTGGGGATACAGGAATGAACAAGATATCATCCATGCCTAGGGGAAGGCACAGTCTTGTGACAGGCACAGAAAATTGAGTCAAGCTGAGGATGGAGGGCTGTAGGGGCAAAGAGAGCCCACCCAACCGTGAGAAGTCAAGGAGGGCTTCCTGAAGGAGGTAACATTTAAACTGAGTTTTGCAGGATGGTCTGCTTTTTAGTCTCTTTTGTTTGTCTTGACTCCTGCCCAGGGGGTGATCTCATATTTCCCCAGAGCCCCACGTAGTTCCACATGTCCCAGATTGAATGAGAGATGCACAGAAGGGTCTAGAAAGAAAGATAATTAACTCATTTATTAAGCCTCTAGGATGAGTCACACATTTGTATAACTTTTCTTATTGATCCTCACAAGCCTGCAAAGTAGCTTTATTGACTTCATTCTAAATGTGAAGAAATAGAACCTCACAGAGGTTGACTTGTCCAGAGTCACACAATTAATAAATGGCTGATTGAGGGTTCAAGCCCAGATTTCTCTGAAATATAGGATATTCTGAAAGGAACAGAACCAGTTATTGGGTTGCTAAAGAAGAAAGAGCCAGATCTGCTGATACATTTCCTCTTCCCTATATTTCTGCAATGCAGTTGATATATAATCATTACATTAATGAAAATCTAAAATCAGAGTCAGAATTAAAACTGTAACATTCCTAGAGGTTATAAAAACTCCCCTTATCAAGAGTCCTGATTCCCTGACCCCTTAAAAATATTCACCAAAAACCCCATATAGAAAGCATCTTAGTTTAGGTTTATTATCACTGGTTTGTAATTTTCTATGTAACTCCAAGGGGATGAAATATGAACTCTCCATTTCCTCTGCCTTTCAATTCAGAACAGAAAACACAACACACTAAAAATACAGCACGGATGTAAATGTGTTTAATTTTCAAATTATGACTAATGAAGGTAGAGGAAGGAGTGAAACGGAAAGGAAATTATGCAGAGCAAAGAAAAATGAGGAAGAGGCTGAGAGAGAGGAGGGAAGAAACGGACAGGCAGGGCCTGGTTGAAAAAGCAGAGACCCAGAGAGAAGTAGAGAGAGGAATGCAAGAGAGAAGAGTGGGAGAGTTACAGAAGAGAGGAAAAGGGGTGAAAAAGCAGGAGGGAGATAGAAAACTCTAGGCTGGGAGAGAGGCTCAGCAAGGTGTGAAGCGAGTTCGAGAGTGAAGTTGCACTTGGCCGCGGCTTTCCAAATGCTTTCACATGTCTCCTCCTTCTTTAATATAATGATGTCCAAGGAGCCATTATGCCATTATCCTCAGTTCTTCTACATCCTTCTGTTCTTCAAAGGACCTTTACACAGCAGTGTATCCTACAAGGAAGAAAATTATTCTCGCGACAAATGTAAACACCCTCTGAGAACTGGATGAAATAAAATATAGAACCAGAGTTCCCCCTGTTTATTAATCTGGGGTGTTAGAAAATCATTTCACTGCATAGTCAAGATACTTCCTGGAAGACCAAGTCAATGACCCATTTCCCTGGAGGCCCTTTTAAGCTCTATGACATTGAAAACAACTTCAACAAAATCAGTTCTTAGGTCAATACGAGACTGAAGTGAAACAAAGCAGAAATCAATTGATTTTTCTGAAATCCAGCAGGTTTTTCCCGGTGAGCTGAGATAACCGGCCATGCTGGCTGATAGAGCTGCCCTCTACTTTGAGTTTCTCTTCAGGCCTTTTTTTCTCTGGAGCTCAGGGTCCTGCAGCCCTCTGTGAAATGTACGCAGAAGGAACTGCTGGAGACCAGGGAAGATAAATAAACCTGGCCTGACACCTCAGACTGTGGTCTGGGTGGCCACTAGAGCTCAACTGGCCAGAACCAGTTCTGGATCCACCAGACTTAAAGGGCCAGGGCGCGAAAGCTCGAGAGAAGTCTCCTCGTCCTTTCAAGTCCCTCTGACTCCTCCCCCAAGCCCTGAGGCAGTCAGTCCAGGCCAGCCTGGGTTCCTGAGAAGAGAGGGTCAGATGTGGCAAAGGCCTGGAATCTTCCTTACAGCCCTCAGACCCTCCCTGACGTGGGTGAGGAAGACCTAAGGCATGTGTGTACTCAGTTCCCACTATGAACCCCAGGACCACCACCATCTAGGGGGTGTCAAAGCTGAGAGAACTCTTAGGTCATGCCCTTTCTTTTTGTTACCAAAAAAACTGAACAAGTACTATGTTAACGCAATATCATAAGAATTAAAGCTATGCCAAAACATACAAAATAAAAAAGCGGAAGTCCCCCCATTATTTACCACTCTCATCCCTTTCTTCTCCCCAGAAGTAACTATTTATGAGTCTAGCATGTAGCCTTGTAGATCTCTTTTTATGCATTTGCCTATATGTCTATATAGAGAGCGCGAGAGAGAGTTTAGGGATAACTTTATTTAGTTCAATAGGATTGTGTTATATATACAATTCTGTCACTTGCTCTTGGTACTCAACAATGTATCTTTCCACGTTTTCTCGTATTTCCATTTCAGTACATAGAGTTCCCCTTCATTATCCTTATTTGCGACAGCAGTTTGATAGATAATTAGTTTGTTTCCAATTTTTCACCATTACAAGCGACGTTGCAATAAACACACCTAGTACATATATCTCTGAACAAGTGCTTCAGTATTTCTGCAGGATAAACAGATATCTTGAAAGGGAACAGCTGAGACCATTTCCCATATAGGGAAACTGAGGCCCAGAGAGGGGAAGGGTTTTTTGAGTTTACATAAAATGTTAGGAGCAGAAGTGGGACAAGCCATTAAGGGCCCCGAGTGCCAGATCAGGCTCCCCCACGACACCATCCTCAATGGGACTGTGAACTTGGACATGCCCAGTCCACTCCCAAAGGCTATGAGGTTTCAGACCCTGTTCTGAGGGAACAGGAATGAAAGTTCAGGGGCAAAGGAGAGTGTGGCAGTTCTAGTATCAGGAGGAAAAGTGTAGGGTGGCCAGAAGGTACCCAGCAGAGGACAGTGGAAGGAGTGTGGAGCTTAGAATTTAAATCCTTCCACTCCCGTCCTGGCTCCCCGATCCTCTACATGTGTCATTTCATATGACTGAGCCTCTGTTTCCTCCACTGTAAAATGGACTTAATTTCTACCAGGTTAATTGTGAGGGCTGAGCAAGGCGATCTGCGGACACCACGATAACAGTCCACATTATCCATAGAGCTCTCACTATGTGCCGGGGACTCTGCTAAATACTTTTCTGGAATCACATTATTTGACCCTCACAACGACTCTATGAGGTCAGTCCCATTTTGGTCCCCATTTTACAGGTGGAGAAACTGAAGCAGAGAGAGTAAGTCCTTGCCCAGGGTCACCCAGCCAGCAAATAACAGGCTCAGAAGCTGAAGACAGGCAGCCGGGCTCCAGAGCTCAAACTCCTGGTCATACGAAAGGCACTTGAAGTTTGCGGGCGCCCCAACATGGACATAAAGTCCCCAGGACAGGGCAGGGCGTGGCTTTAGCAGTGCAAGGCCCCAGAGTAGGGACCAAGCCAAAAAAGCCCCAGCTTGTATGTGCTGGACCCAGGCCACTCCCGAGTCCCCGTGCTCAGCCTCTGAGGTTCTGCTGCCCAGCCCCACCACCACAGCCCTCTCACCGTTGCTGTTCTGTACCATAATTAACCAGCCCCGCAGAGGGCCGCCAGTACCTGGGGCTGGCAGGGCGCTAATGGAAGTGCGCTGGCCATAATTGCCTCCATCCATCACCCTGGCCCACGGAGGGGACAGAGTCTGGCTAGAGATTTAAACAAACTTGTTTCTCTGCAGAAACGAGAGCCAGTGACACAGCCCGCCTTGCCAGGAGTTTGAAGCAATGCAGACCAAAGGACCATGCAGACTTTCTGGTCACAGAAGAAGGGGAGAGAGAGGAAGGGGTAGAGGAGAGAGAGAAGAAGCAGACAGACAGAGAGAGAAAGACAAGGAAAAACAGAGATACACAAGATGATGAGCCTGGTAGAGGAGAGAGGAAGACAGTGTGCCAGAAAAGTGTTTCTCAAACTGAACTCTCTGAACCCCTTTAAGGATAGAGAGATGGGGGTGGGGTAGAGATAGGTGTGTGCATGTATATATTATGTGTATGTTTGTATATATAAACGTATACATATATTTGTTTTCATTTTAATACCTTAAAAAATAAATATGATCATATTCAGGACTATTCAGCCTATTACTCTTGGGCACAGTACTGCCATTCAATTTAATTGCCCAACCTCCCCCGCCACCACCAGCCTGTGAAATAGGGGAAGCAATACTTCCTTTTCTAGATTAGTGTGAAAACTGAGGAAAATAATGTATATAAAGTGAAGAGTCCATGCTCATCAAATAGTAGCCATTATTGCTATTTCTGTTTGCAAGATACTCATACAGAGCTTGGAAAAGTGTATTTAGAGGAAGTGACGTGTGAGCTGGGTTTTGAGGAATGAAAAGTCCACCAGGTCAACAAGGAAGGGAGAGGGCTTTCCAAGTAGAAGGGAGGAGGTCCTTGAAACAGGAGCAGCCAGATGTGCTCAGGAACGGCTGGAATATTGGGAGTGAGAGGAGGTTGGTGGGAGATGCTGCCAAGGAACCAGAACCAGGAGCTCCAGCTTTGTGTCCTTGGCTGTGGGAGCCAGAGGCCTTCCCTGGCCCCACGTTCCCAGGCTCAGAAAGTTCTCCAAGCTCACCACATTAGCAGGCAGGGGCATTTCCACAGCAGACCAAAAGAAAGGCATTGATAATAGCATTTCTTTTGCAAGTTTCTGACAGTATAGACAGGAGCTAAGTTGTACAATTTTTATTTCACCCAAAATTGGGGCATCTCTCCTCCCTACCCGCTTGAAACCCCTGTCCTACATACATGACACCCAAGGAAGTCTGATGAAATAGTCACTTATGCTGTGTTTACTGTATTTAGAGACAGAGAGATTTTGGCTGAGTATCGTAAAAACAACCACGAGAAAGACACTGCTGTATTTCACCGAGATTCTTTTTCCTCCTCTTCCTGAGGATACAACCAGATCACATTTCCCAGCTTCACCACAACTAAGTGTGGCCACGTGGAATAGACACTATTCATGTTTTCTCCAGTCCCCCTGGATTCCACTTACTATTTCTGCATGTCCATCCTCCCATTTCAGAGTGCTCTGATTCCAAGGGTTTGCCCCTGCAACTTTCTTTTGGGGCTCGTCCTTGGCTAATGGAGCCCTGTACTTGCAGAGAGGCAGAAATGGCTGGGAGTCCACACGCCCCTGGGGAGCCCTTAGCCAGTGCAGGAAAGCCTGGACCCCTTAGTTGAGGCGAGACCTACCACAAGGTGTAATTTACACTTCCGAGCCCCCACAGGCTCACGCCAACTCCTGGGACTTTGTCTGAAATTATATCCATGCTCACCTTCCTCCCCTTCCCAGGCCTGCCTGCTTCTTTACTGGTTTCCCGTGGGAGCACCTCCTAAATAAGTCACCTGCACATTAATCCTTGCTCAGGACCTGCTTCTGGGGAATCCAGCCTAAGATACCACGTGACTGAGTTCTAGCCAGCAGAATGTGAGCAGAAGTGCCACCTCCTGGCCTTGAATAAAAGCTCACCTGTGCTTCTCCATGCTCTTGTCCCTTCAGGCAGACAGGAATAAAAATGACCCAGAGGGTCACCTTGGAAGACACTTATTGATGATGGCAGAACCTCCAACAGACTGGAACCTTGAATTACCACATAGGAGACAGATATGTGCCAATCAGGAACACTCCACTGGGCTGTGAGGTGAGACAGAAACTTTTACTGTGCTAAGCCACTGAAATATTTGTATTTGTTATGGCAGCTAGTGTAGTTCACACTAAAATAGAAAGTGACTTTATTCTAGCCCTCAGTGAAGTCTAGACTGGATGAAAGGCAAGAGCTGAGGAAACTTTTTATACCCCTAGGTTGGGCCCTAGGGAGTCCGAGCAAGCTGTGCCTGTGAGCTGGGGACACCTGTTGCAAAATGACAGGATTTAAGGCTTCTTTCATCAGGACCAGAATTCCCAGAAGAAGGCTGTGCACAAGCTCACAAGTACCCGGAATTCTGTTGAAAGATGACTCTCCACAAAGCAATTCACACAGTGCCCATATTATAGGGACAGAAGTTATTATCAATACATAACTATTTACCATTGTGCATTCTCCTTCTGGATTCTAAGGAAAAATGATTCTTTCTTTCTGAGAAGATCCCTGAGATCACCTTTGTTGAGGAGAATCTGGATAATAGGCCAGCAAGAGAAAATATTAATAGAAGTAAGAGAGGGTAAAATAATACACATAAAAAAAGAATCAAAACATGTGACTGGAAGGTCAGGAAGAGAAACAGAAAAGCCATGTGAGCTGGGTCTTAGGGAGAGTTTAAGAGTTAGGAGTTGCACATAAGAATAAGAAAGTGAGGGTTAGCAGGAACAGCTGTCATCTGGGTGGAAGGTGGTAATAAAGGCAGTAATCTGCAAAGAGGGATTTTTGTGATGTTTCCTCTGCAGTAAGGATGTCCTCCATCTTTGGCATTTCCTGAAGAGACTAAGTCTAGTCTTGAAATACTCACAATTAATTTTTGGTTCCTGGGCTGTTCCTGGGAATGTGACACCGGGAGAGACTGGTCCAACTGGAACCCTGGGATATATCAGGATTATACTTCTAACCACTTTCAGTGAACTCCGGGATTCTGTAGCAGAGTCCAGAACAGTTTTCATCTCTCCATTCCCAGGATTGAAGGCACATTTAAAATATCCTAGCCCCAACTAATTTCTTGAATCTGTATATGAAAATTAACCACCACCTTTCACCATCCTAATCTCTGCTCCCCTAGCTATTTGCCTGTGCCTCTAGCTCTTACTCTTATTACCTACTAGTCAAGTTAACTGATAACGTGGTTGATTTTTCAACTTGATTGTAAAATCTTTGGGAATGGATATTGTCTTTTTATCCTCATAGCATCCATCTTGCACTCAATAAATGTAAAGATTTCTGTCTTCTTCATCACTGTCTCTCCAGCACCTTCAAGATTATCTGATTGATGGTAGACGCTTGGCAAAGGTTTGTTGAATGAATGAGGGAAATAATCAATCAATCATGTCCATCAAAACTGAGTTGAAAATGATCACAGTCTCCAGGTAAAGCAGGTCATAACAGTGCCTCATTGCTACTCAGGTGTTCCCACTAACACTCACCTTTGCAATCAAATTTGCCCTGTGCTTACAGGTGAGACCTATCTCAGACTCAGCCAACCTCAGCTGAGAAAGACAAAGACTGAGAAATGAAGCCAGGGCTGAAACATACCTCATCCACTTCCTGGATTGCTAGAAAAGCCTCAAATACAAACATCAAAAAGGAACACAAATGCCCTTTTTGCCAAAAGAAAATCTAGCATCATATTTTTGGTTCACAAATTGTACTCTCCTTGCCTCATGTCAAGGGCAAAATACAGGCCCTAGATTCATACATCCCCAGTCCTCTGGTTACCAGCCAGGTGGCTTTGGTCAAGTTATGTAATGTCTTTAAACCTCAGTTTCCTCTTCAGTAAAATGGGCATGACAACATCTACTTTACAGAAAGATTGTGAAGATTAGTAGAGTCGATCTACGTCAACTCCCGACCCAATGCAAGGAAGTGGCACACAGCAGTAGCTCCAAGCATGCTTGTCTCCTTCTGGCTGATGGCACATACACCACTAGGGAGAGAAAAAAGAAAACTCTTTCTGATATTTTCTGGATGGTATAAAGAGGAAAGGGCTATAGGTCTTTTGTGCCCTTTAAGTTCATCTGAAGAAAAACAGGGCCATGCACAAACTCACTGACCAAAATCAAGTCCCCTCAGGAGCTCACGCCTTCATGAGTTCGTGTCCATAGTACTGACAAACGGGGAGAGTAGGAAACTGATTCCTTTACACTGTAACCTGATTATCTCTTCAGACAAGGATGAAGTGGTAGCTTTGTCCATTTATCTTAATTGGACAATTTATAGTGGTGACTCAATTTGTAACAGAACAGAAACACACTATTTCTGTTATTTTTATCTTTTTAAGGGACGGGTGGCAGAAATTTACATAGCTAACGAAGGTCAAAGGTGAAATCTCTTTTATGAGAACAGGCAAAGGACCAGACTTCATTTTTGGAAATTTCCTTCCAATTGAGCTGTTGCTGATAATGCTGGACAACTTCCAGTTTTCAAATGACTACCTCCCTGGGTGTTCAGAATTCACATAGCCCAAATGCCACAGCAAAAATCTCTTAAGAAATATCCACACACACTCAGGTGATCTTATGCCTGAGTGAAGAAAATAATTGTTACTCTAAAAAATATTTGGTATCTTAAAATTATGTGGCGTGTCAAAATACAGCATTCTCTCAATGATACTTAAATTTTCATGGGTTTTTTACTCTCTTTCATAATATTTAAACAGTTTGACTATGAGACTAAACTGTTTTAAAAGGCAAGTTTACTCTCAGCATTTTTGGCCTTTCATATAGACACACATTCAAAAATCTGAATTCACTTCTAGAAACTCCTCCTTTACATGAGAAAGGAGAAGAGAGGACTTGCATCAATAATATAGATAATTTTAATTCAAAGTTACTCCTGAATTAAATTATTTGGATATTTCTGAGGGACCAGAATGACCTGGATACTTACCTTAATTATTTAACTCACATAGCTCTGGCTTAAATTGCTGGCCTTTGAGAACTTTTGAAGGCGGTGTCTCAGAAAATCAAAACATTCAGAATATGTAACAATATTTTTTCCACTGGATTCACAGGCCCATATGATGGAAAAGGTCAATTACTTATTTAGACGACCAAAAAGATCTTAGACCTAGAAGAGACCTCGTGCTCAACATTTCTATAGAAACTTACAACTTACAAAAAAATACTTGCAAGAACATTTTGTCTTTTGATCCTAACAATCACCGTGTGAAACACGGACTATAATCTCCATGTTAACAAGAGAAAAAACAGAGATTCAGAGAGGGAAATGTTTTGTTCAAGGTCACACAGCAACTAAGTGACAGACTGGGGCTGGACCCAGGTCTTCTAACTCCACATCCAGCGGTCTTCTCACGACACCATAGCTAAATCTAGATGCCCCTAAGGATTGAGTTGGAACCAGTGGTCCCAAGGAGATGGTCTCAGATGGTGGGTCAGCATGCTATCTTTGGTCTTGTCTTGTCTCAGTGTGGGCTAAACATTAGAATCAGTTCATGACAATACCTGGGCCTCAATCCAGAGAAATTAAATCAGAACTTCTTAGGATTGGGCCTAAAAATAGGTGTTTAAAAAGTTTTCCAAGTGGCTTTCATGTTCGGCCAAAATTGAGCATCATTGTCCTAGATTGATTTTTGGACAGATAGATCCTGGGTCTGTTTTTTAGCCATAGCAATCACAGACAGTTTAGCTAGACATACATGGTTTCAAAATTATATCTTTTCCAGGCCTATCACCTTGCAATCTAGTGACACTATGGAGTCACGTTGACCCTATAGAGACCAGATGAGGCCTCAGATCTTTCCTATGAGAGTAGATGCCAATTCAGTTCTCCCTTGACCTGTGTTTGTATGGGTGGATTTTTGAAGCTCAATTTGCTGGATTATGAATTAAGGACTAACCTGAAAAACAGGACTAAGGCTCAAGTTCAAAGACTAAGGCTAAAGATGGAAGAATTAGCTCAAGATTGGAATCCATAAAGATGGAAAACAAATAGGTGACGGGGTCCCAAAAAATGGTAGATAGGGGGCCAGCCCAGTGGCACAGTGGTTAAGTTCGGGAGCGCTTCGGTGGCTCGGGTTTGCAGGTTCAGATCCCGGGGGTGGACCTACACCACTCATCAAGCAATGCTGTGGCGGTGACCCACATACAAAATAGATGAAAGATTGGCACAGGTGTTAGCTGAGGGCCAATCTTCCTTACCAAAAAAAAAGTAGCCAAACATAATCTGACAACTTTCAAGCTAACAACTCTTAGGAATTCTAGATAATAAAATACTCTTAATTGAACACAGCAAGTTGCATATTTTGTTTTGGTTAAACGAACAAACATACTACTTGTATTAGTGTAGATATGTTTGTATACGTTTTCTCAGAAGAAGAACAGCAAGAAGGGATATTCACCAGGCTGGCAACACTGGTTATCTTGGCAGGGGACAGAGGCTTGGAGAATGGCAGGGATATAATTAGTCTTTCTCTTATATAGCCAGGATGTGTTCTGTAATTTAAAAAACATAAAATAAAGAAAATGGAATAAATGGATATAAATTCACAAGCAGTCAAAAATAAAGGTTAAAAACAATAATTTGTAGTTTACATTTTATGGTGACATAAATATTGGGAGAAAGTCATTGGTGCATTCTATATATATGAAATGGAATTATTCTATACACATTTGTATTTCCTGTTTCTTCTGATATAAGACTCTAAAATCATGCCAATGGCCCTAGGGCAGTCCTGCTGAATCCATCAAACACCCCTTACCCCCGCCCACACACAAAAAGAGGTAAGATGTAACCATTTTAAATACACAGAAGAGCTTCAAGGCAAGAAAAGAGACTCTTCAGATGCCAGAACTAAAGAGGAAACTACATGCCAGGCAGTAAGTAAGAGAGATGGTACTGAGCTGCCCAGAAAGGGGTAGGATGGGGGAGGGGCTACTGCACAGGTCCTAGCACTGGGGGCTCCGTCCTAACGCCCATGAGTGGAATGGCCCACTGAAGGGACTAGCGAAAAGTGCCATCAGGAAAAAAGAAATTACAACAAAAATTAAAAAGGGAAATGCAAAAAGCAAGACTGAGAAAAGAAATTGGTAAACACATGGGTAAAACTAAACAATGAATGTATTAAATAATCATGGTAATGATGGTGATGGTGATGAGGAATGTGAAGGTATTAAAAAGTGGAACTAATATTTTAGACAATAATTACTTACTTGATGGAGGGGTGATCAGAATAAAGCATTTCTGAGGCTTTGGATCATGTGGGCAGAACTTTGACTACCTTTAGTCTCAATGTTAAATCAAGAATAAATATTAACATTTTAGGGGTAACCAGGAAAAGGATAAAAATTAAGGATAACTATGAAAATGGAAAAGAGTAATAAATACAACTGTGTTCCAGCAGACTGAGGAAAAGGAAGAAATCAGAAAACAAAGAAGCAGCACAGTCAATGGAAGACACAAAAAGAAAGAAATGCAAATGTATCAGGAAGAACAATAAGTATTCATAGACAAAAAAGAAAAAAAGATGGTTCAAATTCAGAGACGCTCAAATTGGATTTTAAAACTAACCCAATTATAAGATATTCATAAAAGATATACTTAAAACACAAGGACACAGCAAGGTTGAAAATAAAGGATGGAAGAAAATACCCCCAGTAATTATGAAGGAAAAGAAAGCTGGTGTGGTTGTATGAATATCAGATAAATTGTTTTTAAGGTAAAAATCATTAAGAATAAAAAGAGTCATTACAAAAATGATAAAAAGAAAACATTCTACAAAAAAATAACAATTCTAAAATAAGATGCAAAAGGACACCATAAAGAACGTTAAAAGCTTGGGTGAATATATTTGCAACCCATATCACGATGACTAGAAACCAGAATCAACAAGAAAAAGACAAATGGATCACATAAAACCAGGCAAAGAATATGAATAATCAAGTCACAGAAGCAAAAACCCAAATCGTTGATAAATATTTTAAAAAAGTTAACCTTGCTAATAAACAGAGAAATGCAAATTTGAAATGGAAACTGGTGTAACTTGATACTCATTAGATTTGTAAATTTTAAAAGTTTGACAACGTTGGTAATTGTTGAGGATGTAACAAATGTGAAGTCTTTACATTTGCTGATGGGAGTGTAAACAAGTACCATCCCTTTGGAGAACAGTCTGGAAACAGTACACTTGAAGATACATATGCCATGCAATAGAGCAATTCCATTTCTAGGTGTCTAGCCTGGAACTACACTCACAGCTGTGCCCAAGGAGACATTCAGTCGTCACTGCTGCAATTTATATAATAGAGAAAAGTGGAAACAACCTAAATATTTCTCAGTAGAAGGAGAGATAAACTGTGATTTATTCACACAACATTTAAAGAGCTGGCTTATATGAATCAAAATGGATAAATCTGAAGAACATAATGTTGGGTGGTAAAAAAAAAAAAAAGCAAGTCGCAATTGATATGTACAGTAGGATACCAAATATGTAAATTTTGGAAACACAAATAACAGAAGTTTATATTGTTAAAGGATTCATACATATGAATAGAAGTACAAACAAGGGGAGGAAATGGTACAGAGTAATTTCAGAGTTCTGGTTACCTCTGGGAAGGGAGGGCTGGGGAAAGAATAAGGAGGGCAGCTATTTTGGCAATGTTCTATTTCTTTCAAAAAAATTTCTGAAGCAGATATGGCAAAATATACGAGACTCTTATACTTGAAGGTATGTTATATATTTTTTATTTGTGTGTGTGTGTGTGTGTTTGAAATATTTCTTAAAAGTTAAAAATGATGCATTTGAACCTCAGAGGGGCTCAAGGAAAGGAGGGAGATAGAAGGGTGAAGATATTGGCAAGGCCTTAAGGCTGGTCAGTAAGGGGATCTCTGTAGCCAGACTCTAATAAGGAGGTCACCGGGCAAGCAAGAAGAGGGGTTAAGTAGGTAGTGTGAGCTATGGTTTCCGTTAAAAGAGAACTAGGGGATGTGAAAAGATGGGAGAATGTTGAGTGGCTTCAGAAGAAAAGCTGAAGGGGGGCTGCCTAAGGAGAGAGGGGGCCTGATTATCTGTACACCTCTTAGGTTGCTGTGATTTGGGCTGAACTCAACTGTTTTCATCCAGGTCTTTACTCCCACTGAAAATACTGGCCAGGGTCTACAAGCAGTCAAGTTCAGCACTTTGGAATTGTCAAATTGCAGAGCATGTCACTCCCTGGAACGTTATTACTCTTTACAGTAGAATAGCAACTATAGAGTAACAGCAGGCTCAGAGAGGTTAAGTGACTTACTGGAGATCACACAAGAGGGACCCAAGTCATCCCCACTCTGATTCCCAAGCCTTCCTTTCCCCTACATTACATGCTTCCTCTCAGGGTTCAAATAAGCCTTTTTTGCAAGTTTCCTTCTTCCTGCAACAGATCCCCAGCAGTTTGAACATGGCTGTGGATATCTTTCGGTTTTTCGTTTTTCTCCCTGTGGCCAGAATAAAGCATGATTTAAAAAGAAAGCATAAGAATTAACACCCGAGGTATTGAGTCAACAAGCTCAGGTCTGGGTGTGCTTAGCGGACCCCATAGGGAAGTGATAATGGAGTCTTCAGGGCTTGGCGGTAATTGGTTTCAGCTGACCTCAGGGAGTGACATGCTCTGGCAGGGACAGATGTCCTCTTGGTCCCCAAGTGAGGACATCCTGCTTCCCAAATGGCAAGAAGACATTTCAAGCTGTGAACCTTCTCCATGGTAAGAGCCTTTTTTGGAGGTGATGCTGGGTTTTATGGGCCCGGAGAGCAGCCCTCTGTGTGCTGAGGAAGGCAAGCCCCACCACCTGTTCAGGACGTCAACCACTGTTTACTTCAAAGGTAGAAGCTGTTCTGCTTGGACAATAGAGTTACAGGTCAGCCAGCCTCTCCTCGGTTTTCAGTCTTGTCTAATGAGATGGGTTCCAGTTCCCACTTGAGCTTCAGTGATTCTAATTGCATCATTAGGAAGGAAATCGAGGCTTAAATGAGAAAACTAAAGGTAAAGAATAACCATTCCATAGCAGCCACAAAAAAATTCTCCTGCATCTTTTATCTTGTCAACCAGCTCTGAAACTCAACTGAGACATAAATAATCCTCTTGTTGGCGTGGTTTTTCATTTTGTCTTGGTATTCTGTGTCCAGGTATTGCACAGAGTCAAGAACATTGGATGAGAAGTGAAGAGCTTAGCATGTAGTGGGCAAGGAGATGTATGAGTCTGGACCTCTGTTTCCCCATTTTACAGACTTGGTGATTTCTTTCTCTCTTTTCTTTAACTTGATGATTTCCAAGATTCCTTTTAGGTCTGATTTTTATAATTTGGGCACCTACTGTGTGTGGTAGGTGATGCAGGGGAACACAGAGATGCTTGTGATAAGACCCAACAGGCTGTGACACATAATGAAGCAAGGGCTAAACTGCGTGGTGGAAAGCACGAAAGTGGAAAAGAAAGGCAGATCTCTAAGGGCTGGAGGAGTAGGACAGGCAGGATTTAGTGAGCAGTGGGTGTCCCAGGTAAGGGAAATTACATTAGCAATTACATTAGCAACAGACCCTGTATCCGCTAAGCAAGTTCCAAACACCCAACTCAAACCAGCTCAAGGAAAAAAGGGGGGGAGGGCTTTGCTAGAAGGATAACTGCAGAGACACGGACTTGAAGACCCAGGACAGAGCTGGAAACTGGGGACTTGAACACCAGGACTTCCACCTCTGCTTCTTTGTTGTGCTCCATTCAGAAAGGCTTTCTCCATGTAACAGAAAAGAAAGCTGCTGGGAGGTCCTGCATCACAGGCTTAAAACCTGTGATCCAAGGAAAAGAGAATGAACTTGCTTTCCAACTTGGAAAAATCTGGAGAGAAACTCTGATGATGGGGCTATCTGAGTCTGGGTTGCACATCCACCACTGTGGGCATGGGGATGTGGGGGTGACTGTGGTTCCCATCAGAACCACATGGACTAAGATAGGAGCCGAGGATGCCACATCAGGAAAAAGAAGGAACAGATTCTGGGCAAACAACAGTATCTAATACAGTGCTTCATATCTGTGAACCCATTTTACTGATGAGAAAGCAGAGGCTCACGCTAAGTAACATGCCCAAGGTCACATGGTTTTTAGCAAAACCAAACCCTAACCCAGATCCATCTGGTCAAATCTACTGTCCAGAGCTGTTGTTAATCTCTTTTCTGATTTAAAAAGTAATGCATGCACATAATTTTAGAGTGTGGACAGCATTTTAAAGAATGAGAACAAAATAAAAATCACCATCACTAAGAAATAGTCACTGTCAAAATTTTGGTATGTTTTGTTCTAGTCTCTTTTTCTATGTAACTATGGAAGATATTTGTCATATGCCATTTTATCATTCATGGTCTTGACTAATCCACAAAGTACCCCCAAGGACCATGTAAGATCTGCCCAGATCCTCTGTACAGACCAGACTGCTCATCCCCCAGTGGCTGTGTGCATTGGCCGCTAAGAGCTCACAGCTGCCCCCACCTGAGATGCTTGGGAGATTTTGCCCCCTACAGGGCCCCAACAGCCAAAGATTTACTACAGCTGAGTTATAAAAGCTCAGCTCCCCTCTCTGCAGCAGAAAAACTCTAGGGTCCTGTTTATGTTCACGCTTCCTGTAGAATCAGGTGGAAGATGGCCTTCAGTTGAAAGGGCATCTTTGGCTTCTTTTCCTCCCCTGGCCTGCTTTTATCACCTCCTTAGAAGTGTCCTTCAACTTATCACTTGCACAAGAATTCTCATCTCAGGCTCTGCTTGTACGAAACCCAAGTTTTAATTGTGCTCAGGCACGGGTTCTCTTCACCTGCTCTTTGAAGATGGAGTGGACCATTTAAATACAGCCCAGCCAACCACCAGCACTCACATCTCGACATGGTTTTGTGATTTTCTGTTCCTTTTACCCTTGCAATAACTCTTATGAAGTGCTAAAAGCTGTGTTTCCTGGTTTATAAAGCCAATTACGTTATACATTTCTATAGTCTTGTATTTATAGAATCATTAAGGCTCTGAAGAAAAACATGCATTATTCAGTTAAATTTTACTGCATTTTATGGGAGGAAAGGATATGCTGTAGTAGAAGTCTTAATTTAAGGATTCATGAAGATTTTGAACTTACTGATTATCATATTCTCTCCATTCTAAGATCTACAATTTAATGTTTTTGAAAGTCTTAGAATCAATGAATACATTTAGTGGATGTTTTTTCTCCCATCCCACTCCCCTGCAATCCTATTAAATATTTTCTTTTTATTCATCTACATGAATTGTAGAATCCCCTCATTGGGTTCCAAGACACTGCTCTCCCCATGAATAAAATTTATAATAAAATTAACTCAAAACTATAAATTAATTTGGGGAAAAAATGACATCTTTATAATATTGAGTGTTCTCAACTAGTAATATGGTATGCCTTCTCATTTATTCAAGTCTTAGCTTATTTCTCCCAATTGATCACTGTCATTTTCTCTGTGTATACCCTGTACAATTTTTATTAAAGTTAGTTTTTTGTATTTGCATTGCTAATGGAAATCTGAGTTGTTTTCCATTATATTTTCTAGCTGGTAATGTTAGTACATATAAAAGCTATTTTTAATGTTTTTTTTAAACATTTGATTACCTCATAGATCTATCTTGTTAGTACTATTAGCATTTCAATTAATCGTTTTGGGTAAGCTGTACAGATAATTGTTATCATTTGCAAATAAAGATAATGTCTCTTTTTTTCCATTGTTATACATTTTATTTCTGATCCATGTCTTATTACATTGACTAGAACTTCTATAAAATTTTTAAACAGAGATAAAAGAAATCATTGGAAATGACTCTGGTATTTCACCACTAAGCATGAAATTGAGTGCTTAATATAGATATTTTTCAACATGCTGTATAAAATGTGTCTACCCTAAGTAATTGAAGAATTTCCGTCAATAATGGGGCTGAGTATCAAATGCAACTTTAAGCATTTATCAGACTCAGGATGAGGTGTGGAAAATACTTTTAAGCTTTGGAGTAAGTCGGACTTGGAGCTGAACGTCAGCCCTAGTGTTTACCTTGGTCTTGACCAATTTGTTACCGCTCTCTGCGTCAGTTTCTTTAGCTACAAAATGATGATAATAATAATTCATAAGGTTCTGTGATCACTAATTAATCTAGTTCATATGAAGTGTCTCACACACTGAGGATCCCATGATAGATGCTCCATTACCCAACATTTCCAAAGTAAATCCTCCTTGGTCATGGCATATCATTCATATAATACACCAATAGATTTAATTTGCCATCATTTTATTTAGAATTGTTGCATCCATCTTTGTCACTTTGTGCCAAAAGGAAAGATTATAATATTTTCTCTGCATTTGTATCACTTGGAAGATAACTATGCTTTAAAAGTTGGAAGAGATACACTTTATTTTTTCATTGACGTCTAACATACATGCAGAAAATTGCATGAAGGAATGCATTCATAAATCCATTTGGACCCAAAGCACTTGATGAGTTATTTCCAATTTCTGCTTAATGTCAGTGGCCATTATGTATTGGACACTTATTGTGGGCCAGCACTGTGCTAAGCATTTCACATGTATCATTTGATACGATGGTCACAAAATCACCATGAGAGGAAAATTACTCTATCCATTTTACAGATGAGGAAAATGAGGCCAAAAGAGGTGAGTATCGTACCCAAGGTTACATAGTAACTGTGCTAAGCCTCCCTCCTACATAGTAACTGGTAAAATAAGATAAGGCTAAATCTAAAATAAATCCTCTTACACACTGTGCAATGAAGTCTTCACTGAAATGAAGAAATCTCAATTGATCTAATTCTTTGTTCGTTTTTGGTAATTCATATTTGCTCTCAACACCATACACTTCTTACAAAATTTCAAATATATTACAATTAAGTTGTCTATAATATTTTCTGAGAATATATAATCTCCCCATTACCTATTTAATTCCTTTTTTCAGTTCAGTCCTAATTTTATGCATTAGTGCTAGCTTTCTCTTTTTCTAATTTATAATTGCCAGAAGTTCATTTATTCTATTGTCATTTTGAAAAGCCAGCTCTTGGGTTTATTTATCAATTTTATTTTTTCCTGTTTTCTAATTAATTTCTGATTTTATCTTTACTATTTTCTTTCCCCTGATTTATTTGAATTAGTTTTGGATTTCTTTATTTTAATGCTTCATTCCTTTTAATTCTCTCCTGTTTAAATTGAAAATATTAAGACAACTTTCTTTCAAATATACCTTTGGCTATTTTTCATAAGTTTTTAAATGCAGGGTTCTCATTTGTCCTGATTTGCAAATCATGTACACTTGTAGTTTTAATGTTTCCTTGGACCTAAAAGATATGGAAGATATTTTTTTCAAGGGTTTGGAATTTTTCATTGACATTTTGTACTAATTTTAATTTTATTTCATTCTTATCCGAGAATTTAACCAGAACCATTTCTACTATTCAGATCGTGTTTTCCTTGTAAACTAGTATAGGTTAATTGTGGTAAATGCTCCATGAACAATGAAGAATATTTTTTCTATCCATTTTCAGAACACAAAATTTAATCCAAATCCATAAAATCAAAATCAATATTATTAATCATCCATATTGTTTTCTATTTTTTGCCAAAGACCATGTGAAGGTGTTCTTATTTTTGTTTGGGTTTTGGTTTCAATTTGGGGGGTTTTGGTCTGTTCGTTTATTGCCCCAACATCTGAAGGATACATTATATGCCCATCAATAGTGATTCTGGATCACATAGAAACAGGATTACTCAGAACTCTCTTAATATCAGAGTGGTGTGTGTGTGTGAGTTTTAAAAAGAATTCTTAGAGACTCTGATACTATCTTTTGGATGTTTTAAACCATTCCTGTTGAGAATCACTGAGATAATTATAAATTAGTGTCATAGCATTCTTGTGAATTTTACCTTTTATCAATATAAAATTACTCCCTGCATCTTAATAATTGCATTTACCTTGCACTATATTTTTTCCTGATATTAATATTATCACTCATATTCTCAGTTTTATTTTTAACATTTTTTTCTCTTTTAGGTGAAGTTTTGGCAAATAACTGTAATCAGCTTCTAGTGCATTTTGAACAAAATCTGAGACAAATTGTCTTTTAATCGAGGAATTTAATCTAGTTCCATTCATTGTCATTGCTGATGTTTGGCCTTCATATATCTAACTGATATATTCGACTTGTGTCAGTCAACTCAGGCTTTGACATATTGGTTTTTTGTTGTAAAATGCTTCCTTTAAGTTTTATGGGCCTGTCCTGCACTTGTTTGCCCCTATCTTTTGCCCTTCTGCTGCTTTGCTTTGTATCATGGAGGGATTGACCCCTACAGGCTGCATGTCCCAGGTTCTCCCATCAGCTGGCTTCAGGCTAGGTTTGGCCAGTGGGACACATAGGCAGAAGCAGCAGGAAGAAATCAGGGTGTTTCTCCCACCTCCCTCTGCCTTGGCTGCATCCCTTCTATAGCTTCAACTTCTGCTGGACAGGACCCCTATGACTCTAGTTTCCACTCGGTGACCCCTACCCCTGGGCTCAGCTACACCACTGCCCTCCTTTGTCCCTGCAGCCCAGGAGCTCCATTCTCTGTCCTCCACATCCCCTCCCCTTTTATAATCACCCTCTTTCTCTGGGATTTTCCTCTGCATCCAGAGAGAGAAACTTAATTTTGTCCTCCTTAACACCAATTCCATTTTCTGCAGTGTTATTTCTTTTCTTTACTGCTTCTAATGCAAATGCAAGTTTTATCATGCTGTTGCATTTTCTATTTCTTTACGATCTTTATTTCAGATGATCTCTGCTTGTATCTCAGCAACCCTTTTAATCTTACCATTTCATCCACTGTGTCTTGTATCTCAGAGTTCAAATTTATTGAGGACAAAGAAGACATCCTAGTAAATGCTCTTATTTACTTTTCCACATTATTTTAAAGGTTTGCTTTTCCTTTGAATCTAATATTCCCTCTTTTTATATCCCAGAAAACCTTCAAAGCTCCCTTATTTTGTTTTTATTATTATTCATGCTTGATGAAGAAGAGATTTCTTCAGGTATCTTGCCAGTAAGTAATCTGGATGGATCTTCTTTGGTCCTTATTATTAATCATATGATGACTATTAGAATCCACATCCAGACCTTAAACTGAGGGCTAAATAATATGCACAGATTCTAAATTCCTAGTGGTCTCATGTCTGTGCTGGACGAGAATGGGTTCTCTGACTTCACCACCTGGTCTTCTGAACATGTAGAGGGGAATTTATTCTGGGATAACTTTATGCAGCCTTCTCCTCTTTGTGAAAAGCAATGCATGGACATCTACACTACCCAGTGTAGAAGCGTCTCATAAATCTATCTCTAGTCCTTCATCCTCTTGGCTTCAATTCTGGTACAAAGATCCATCGCTGTTCTCTCCTGCCATGGTCCCTTTCTTCTTCTTTTCTTTTTTTGTGAGGAAAATTAGCCCTGAGCTGACATCCGTTGCCAATTCTCCTCTTTTTGCTAAGGAAGATTGGCCCTGGGCTAACATCCGCACCCATCCTCCTCTACTTTATATGTGGGATGCCTGCCACAGCATAGCTTGATAAGTGGTGCATAGGTCCACACCTGGGATCCGAACCTGTGAACCCCAGGCCACCAAAGCAGAGCACGTGAACTTAACCACTACACCACTGGGCTGGCCCCCTCTTTCTTCTTTTTAATTTCTGGGAAACTGTAGTCCTACAATGGGCAAAGACATAGAGGTGATAATAAGAAGTGGCAGAGGTTGAATGGCCTTAGACTCAACTTTTGTGTAATAAGTGAAGGTTTTCCTCCTTTTGTTCAAAGCCCCTGTGTCTTTATGGGGGGAAGTAGATAGAAGCAATACTTGAAAATCTCCTCTCATGTGCCTCCTTCTCTTTTACCCAAGAGTGTCATCTTTACTTTACTAAGCAAAAATCCCTCCCAAAGTCTAGAATCCATGTTATTGAAAAGTAGCAGTGTTTTCTGTGTCTTCAGGAGAATTTTCACAGGAAAGTGTGGAGGGAAGAGGCAAACCAAGTGCCACAGCAAATTGCCACCTTAATCTGGAAGTCCCATCCATGTTCATGGGTTTTCCTGGTTCTTTCCAGGTTTTCCTGCTTGATCCATGGTGCCTTGTCCAAAAGGGATGTCAAAACATTATCCCATCTATACTCCTGTCTCCTCAGAGGTCAGCATTGAACTGCTCCGGGTCTGGAGACTTCATGCCATCCCTTCCCCACTCTCCAACCTTCCAGCCAAGCCCTTTACTCACTTAAGAGTATGGGAGGCTGCCCAAACCCACTCCCCATGTTGCTGTCCTGCTGTTGCTACAACATCATTTATACTCAAGAAGATCATTGTGGAGTAGCCTGCTAATTCAGCATGCGATGATGTTGACCCAGATTTGGATAAATAACAAAAATACTAAAATAATGTTCCCATTTCAACTAATTGATTTTTCAGGAACTAAGAGTTCACACACTATTAGGAACAGAGAAACGGAATGTGAGCAGAAATTTTGTGATTTATCATGACCTAAGGAGCAGAGCATTACTTTTCACTCAGTCACCCCACAGCCTCCTAAAATTGCTATATGTACTCTACTCCAGCACTTATTTAATTATGGCTCATTTTTTGGTTACTTGGGTGTGTGTCCGTCTCCCAGTTAGGCTCCACGTTCATGCAGGACAAGAATGATGTCTTTCTCACCTCTATATCCACAGTATCGAGCGTTCAATTCTCCCCTGAAAAGAAAAGCTAGGAGCTAAACTGATTAGGTGGGTTCTATAGAGCCAAGATTAGCAGATGGGTCTCTAACCTGGAGATGCAGGCATCTGCACAGTACAGGGGAGCAAACTAAGAACTGGGTAAGGCAGGACAAGGGGTAATATGAGAAAAGGGGCTAAGTGTAGTTTCCAAAACAAAAATGAGGCTCTTAGGGCAGATATTATGGACTAGAATATAAACCAGGATGTCTAAGAACTAAGGAGAAAAAGGAGCAGAAACCAGAAGACAGGACTATTGTGATATGAAGTAGACCTTTGGTGAATGTTTATTAAATTTACACAACCAAAATAAATTATGGAAAGTACTAGAACCTTCAATTCTCTCATCTTTCTGCCAGAAATCTCCCCCTCAAAAAAAGTTATATAAAAGTTATCCTATACCTAACAACTGAAAAAAAAACATGGTGTATACGATTTGAAATTGCACAGACATGTCACTTCAAGACTCACCCCTCATTTGTCTGTGACCTTGTGTCTGTGACACTCCCCTTTCTGAGCTGTTTCCTCAGCTGTAAAATGAGAATAGTAATACTGATGTCACAGGCCTTTTCAGAGGATTGAATCACATAGAAAGGATCTAGCACACCAGAATCCTTCAATAAATGTTCATTTTCATCCTCCGTCATCCGGAGGCCTCGTGAGCCTAATGAGGGTGAAGAAGGGATGCTTACTTAACAATTTGGAGTAGAGCAGCTCTGGTGAGCTGATGCGCATTCTTGATTTCATTATGTGCCAGAAGATGAAAATGAACAGTCCTGCGGATCGTGCTCCAACCCTCGCAGCTGCCTCTGTGCTGAGGGATTTACGTTCTGCGTGATTAGGCCAGAAATGGACAGGAAGCTTTATTGTGCTAGGCTGGCAAGGCGTGGAGGAGCAAATTGATAAAGACGCCCAGGTCAGCGGCAAGCTGGGGGTTCCTAATTTATAGAAACACATCAAGATCCATTATTCAGCCCCTTCCTTCCTGCTCCCACCTCCCCACCCTTCCCACTAGACCCTTCTCCGCCCTTCCCTGCCAAATGGTGACTTATTTATGGGAGGGGAGAGGATTTACTGATGAAGATGAGGCATGAGCCAAACCCACAGGAAGTAAATTGCTAGAGAAACAACATCTGGTAATTTGACTTTGTACAGCAAATATTTGCTGAACTCTCTCTGCCAGGTGCTGGGACGCCAGTGATGCAGGGACACAGAGGTTAGACCCAGTCTCAGCTCCTTGGGCGTTTAACCTCTCTGAGCCTCAGCTACTTCCTTGGAAAAGAATGGGGATAACGCTAGTTTTTGTCTCACGGAGAGTAAACGCTCAGTGAAAACGAGCACTTACTACCATTGTTGTCCACCCAGGTTCCCAGACTCCAAACCTTGGCGTCTTCCTTAAGAAACCCTTCCCCACTGACCACACTAAGGCTCTGGATGCCAGATTTGCAGAAAATACCCCACCCCTCTCAGGACAACCATACTAGTTCATCTTTTCTCTGGACTTCGGCTTCAGGGAAGAAGGAGAATATGGGAGGAGGAGAAACAAACAAACGTTCACTGAGAAACTTCTTTGGGTCAGGCCAGATGGTAGTCATTTTGGTAGTCATGACTGTAGTCATTCCAGTAAGCAGCCTCCTTGTGGTGCCCTCTGCCTTTGGTCTCACTCTTTCCTTCAGTCCTTCACATCAGCCAAGATATATTTCTCAAACACAATTCTGATCTTATTGGGGCCTGAATTAAAATCTTCAAGAGCTTCTTACGGGCTACCACCACCAGCTTCTTATGGTGGTTGCTCATCGCCAACTCCATTGTCCACCTGGATTGCCTACGTTCCAAGCAATCAACTTTCATATCCTCCATGCTTTTGTTCATGTGGATTTTTATTGATATTGCATTGAGTGTACATATTAATTCCGGAAGGACTGACATCTTTAGGCTATGGATTGACTCTCTCCATCCAGGACCACAAGATGTCTCTGCATTGATTCTGGCCATTCTTCATGGCCTTCAGGAAAGTTTTATAATTGCTGTCATATAAATCTGGCATGTTTCCAGTTAATCCCAAAGAGTTTTATCTTTTTTGTCAACGTTACTATTATGAATGGGTTCGTTTTATATATTATATTTTCTAATTACATATTTCTATTCCTTTTGAGGAATAGCATTTTTTTTCATGCTCATATTGTATCCAGTTACCTAATTGAACTTTCTTATTAGCATCAACTGCTCTTAGCTGAATCTCTTAAATTTTCTAAAAGAACAGCTACATCATCTATAAATCATGCCCTTTTGTTTAAACTGGTATGGTAAATTTATCATAAGAATATTGAGGCATCTCACAAAACCCGGGGGCTCAGGAACAACTAGAATCAGAATCTCAAATGCCATGAGAATTATGTCTCTCCATCTGTCCTATGAAGCTAAGTTCAGCACTTCTATGTTATTTATTTTTGTGTGGATTAAAGTGTACAACCCTTCCTTGTTTGTTTACTTCAATTAGTTTATACATTAATTCAAAAGATTTTCTTGTTATAAAAACACATATATACACATACTTAGCTAAGGATTACTTTTTAAAGATGTTTTTCAAACTAGTCTGAAAATTCAAACAATATAAAACAAATTTGTTTTTCCACTCAACACTATGAGATGGATAGATGTTGATACATGTAGCTGTAGTCTATTTTTTTCTTTTGTTTTTAAAAATAACATACAGGAAAATTGGATCTTTTTTTGGTGTACAGTTCTATGAGTTTCAACACACGTATAGATTTGCGTAACCACCACCACAATCAGGATACAGAACAATTCCAAACAATTCTTTTGTGCTGCCACTTTTCAGTCAATGCTTCTTCCCACCCCCAACCCCTGTCTGTTCTGTGTCACTTTAAATTTGCCTTTTCCAATATGTCATATAAATTGACTCATACAAATCATGTCATTTTTGGATCTTCCTTTCTAATATTTGTATGTCTTTTTTTTCTTGTCTTACTGCTTTGGCTAGGATGCCATTGGACTCTGTTGGTTTATTTGCACCTTCTCACCTAGACTTTGAGATTCTAAAGAGAGGGGATAGTGTCTCCTTCAATACCTAGCCCAATTCTTAGCCAGTGTAGGTGCTCACTAGATGGTTGTGGAATACATAAAGGCATTACTGTCAATGGATGGGCTTCCTGTGGGGCCACCATGCAAGCTTCCCACAACACCCAAACCCTTTTCCAAAAAAGAGGTAGCTTCTGGTGCCTAGCTGGCTGTTAGGACTGGAAAGAAGTCCCCAGGCCCATTTTCATTAAATTAACTTTTCAAGACACAAAGGGAAAATCCCACCTATTACAGGCTTACTGTGCCACATGCAACTGTCAGCCTCTAATTAGAATTAATTAGCTAATGTGAGTTTCAAATTTGGAAGACAAGAAGCTCTGCCTGCATGCTCATTAGGTGTTAATTATCATGGAAACCTGTTTCAACCCAGAGATTAGCTCAAAGCACTGAGGTGCTCCTTCCCATGTGGGCTCCAGGAGGTAACCAGTATGATGCTGGCAGACAGTCAACAGGGCTCTCTTATTGTGTCAAGATCTTGGGGAGAAGAGAACTCACAGTTCTCCAGGGAGTTTTATTAATGTTTCTCTCTCAAGAAGACTTTTGTGGAGGATTCAGGGTATTTTGGCAATCCTGGAACAGGAGAACCAGATGCCCCCATCAAGTGGGGCAGCAGGAAGGACACCCCAAAATTGTATATTTGGAGGGGTCTCTATCCAAAAGACATATCACTCTCTTAGACTGTGGGGAATGATTGTTTCTTATACCTGCTAAAAAATGCAAGTAATGACATTCTTGTCTTAAGAGAAAGAGATTTATTATATTTCACACAGAAGGATACACTGTGAGAGCATATGTATTAGGGCTTCGACTCCTAATACATATGCTCATCTGGTACTGGTCTCCCATAATGTGTGGGCTTCTTTCCTTTGTTTCATTGCCATTGATGGATCTGAATCCATCCGCCTATCCAGGCTATGGCCAGAGCACAGATCAGAGTTCACATTGGTGCTGGTTGGGCAGCATGCAGATCTAATTTCTACAACTGTGACAAGTCCTACTTTATCGTTCCTGTAAAATGCCCCTCCCTCTTGGCTCATCAGTTAGTCAGGGCTGGTAACATAGTTGATCTCTCAACAAATGTGGTGAGGATGGATCAATGATTGACTGATGGCAACAATTTCAGAATCAAGGATTTACTTCTACCCTATCTTCAGCATCACAGAAAAATAATAGGACATTAAAAAGATAACTAAATTTTTAAAAATCATGTCCTCTATTGACCAGACTTTGATAAAAGTGAGCTGGATAATAAAAAAGGGAAAAAGGATACCTCATTTTTTCTTCTGTCTCACAGCAAATTTATTTCTTTCCCTTGGGCTGGGTCATTCCTAATCTGGATTGGTTCAAATTGGAGCTAAATCTGCAGATAGGAGCCCCAGGGGAAGATTAAAGCATGTAGATTAATATGCATTGAAATCCTCTGGATATGGTGTTAAAATGCAGATCCTAATTTGGTAGGTCTAGGGTGGGGTCTGAGGTTCTTTGTTTCTGAAGAGCTCCCAGGTGATGGTAATGCCATAGACCACACTTTGAGTGGCAACATGTATTGGTTTCCTATTGTTGCCGTAACAAATTGCCACAAACTTAGTGGCTTAAAACAAAACAAATTTATTTTCCTACTGTTGTGGAAGTGAGAAGTCTGAAAATGCATCTTAACTGGCTAAAATCAAGGTGTCAGTTGGGTCCTGTTCCTTCTGAAGGTTCCTGGAGAGAATTCCTTCCTTGCCTTTTCCAGCTTCTAGAAGCAGCCCGCATTCCTTGGCTCATGGCCCCGTTCCAGAAATGGCAGCCCTCCAACTTCTGCTTCCATCATCACATCACCTCTAAATTCGATCCTCTTGCCTCCCTCTTAGAAGGATTCTTGGGATTACATTGTCCCCAAATGGGTAATCAGGGATAATTTTCTCATCTCAAGATCCTCAATTTAATCACATCTGCAAAATCCCTTTTGCCATGTCAGGTAACATATTCATAGATTCTGGGGATTGGGTCATGGACATCTTTGTGGGGGTCATTATTCTGTCTACCACACAAGGGGTTAATGAAACTGGAAAAAAATGGTAAAAGATATAGGTGGTGATCCAGGTAGATAGATGGTTAGTATTTGGAGTTGGGCTGGATTCATACCGTGACTAGGGGCTACAAAGAATCAATATTTGGAGTTCCCATCATTTGGGCACATGGGTGGGCAGGCCATGATTGCTGTTAGGGAGTTTGAGAGCGGTACTGGGGTTCTGGGCTGAAAATAAGACGGGAATTCAGGGACTACAAGAAAGCTCAGGCAGGGGCCTGGTACAGACCTACACTAGAAGTGATGGGAGGCTTAACTTGCCTGTTCCAAGTCTCATTTGACTAAGGACAGAGAATCTAGAAAGTTCTTGGCTTCCCTCCCTCACTACCTTACTCCCAGCAGGAACTGCTCCCCTAGCCCTAATTATGACCAGCAAAGAGGAACTGGTTGGCAAAGTATAAGTGACAGGAGCCTTGAGGGAATGTGACCACATCAGTTCAGAGTTCCTAATGGTCAAGAAAAGGTTGGACATACACCCTGAAACTTAAAGAGGCTTTCAGAAAGTCCAAATAAAGATTGGCATGGGCTGTGACAGAGAAGATGAGCAGCTTTCAAAGCCCCAGTTCTGACTGTTTGTGGCCCGAGGGAGGGCAGTGGAGCATATGCATAGAGATCTCCCCAAGGGCCTTGGGTTTTTAAAGGCCTGGCAAAGATGGAGACTTTGCATATCACCAAAGGGTGCTTGGTGTGTGGGTGACACTGACTGGTAAAAATGGATGGAGAAGCTAAAGCCCCAAAGAGCTGGGGCTGCAAAAATTGTTCAAAACAAGGTAGGCTTTCACTGTTGGGTTTAGAAGAGCAAGAAGATCAAGAAGGGAGGAGGTCTGGGCTTGGGTTCTGTGCCGGATATTCTTTGTTTACCCACCCTGCCCCCCACTCTCTGCCCTTCTCTACTCTGCTATGAACCCCAGAGAATGACCTCTATGGGGTCTATCACCAAACTCTCTTGCTCTCTGTTTTTTGACTGGCCTTAACCAGTGGGAGACACAGGCAGGAGACAGAAGGATAAAAGCAGAGAAAAGTCAAGGTCTTTATTTTCCAGCTCCCTCCCTGTGTTACTGAACCAAAACGGGTCCGCTTCTTGGTGAGTTGAAATTAAACCCTTCACCAGAAGTAGTTGTCACACAAAGTAAGATTTATTTGCAGCAAAAAAGGAGCCCACGGGGAATTATTTCCAAAGCCAATGGCTCTCTGAGCAAGGGATAGCAGGAGCCTTTTATTTCAGATGGATAATGAATATTCAAAAGGGAGACGAGGGTATTTGCTTGCACAGGTGCAATTTGAAACATGCTTTCACATACAATGCATGTTATGGTAACAAGGCCTGAGCTCCTCTTGGGGCAGAGATCTTAACATTAAAATAAAGCGAAGGTAATCACTTGGGCGCTTCTTGGCCTGTCTCTGCAGGCAGCGTTCTTGCGGTAGGGTTTGGACCAATTCAAGGTGGTTGGTGATTGCATCTCTTAACATAACTAAAACAATTTGGAGAGACAGTTAAGTGCTTCTGAAACCTCCTTTGAGTTACTCATGGACAGTTAGTCCGTGACACCTGCTGGACCAGAGTGGACATGCTGCATTCTCCTCCCCAAGGCCACAGCTCCTGTCAGAAAGCCCTCTCCTAACGTTCCAGCTCTCTCAGGTGCTGGTAAATGCTCCAACTCCCTAGTCTTCAGATCTGAGAGTGATACCAGCTTCTCACTGTTGCTGAAGACCCTCGGTATTTCTTTCACCATCTCCTGTTAGTTTCCTCTAACTTGGCCTATCCCTTCATTAAACTTTCTTCAATCACCCCTCTGAGGGTCCCCCTCCCTCTGCACCTCAGCACAGCACTTCTAACCTGCCCTGTTCCCTATCCATTATTGCTGCCCTCTTCTCACCTTATTATCACCTCCCCTTCTCCTCCTCCAAGATGCTCATGCTCTCTGCTTGATGCCCCCTCCCTCCACCATTCTTGAACTTGCTTCTCCAGGTGCCTCTGTTCGTGCGCTAATATGTCCACAAACTGGGACTCATTAAAAAGGGAACAAGTTATACTCAAATCTTGAAAAAGTCCCCCAGTTGGAGGAATTACAAAGTCTGAGTTCTTTCTAGAAAACTATTTGGCCTGAAGCAGATTCTGTCCTTATTACCTTGGGTGGGGTGGGAAGAAGTTCAGGTGTAGTCATGGTGGGGGGCTCAGATATCAGTCCTACTTCCCTGGTAAAGTATCTACGTGGCCTTCCCTAAGTTGCTTCCCCTCTCTGATCCTCAGTTTCTTTAACTGTAGAACGAAGGACTTAGATTAAAAGAGCACTCAATTTCTTCCAATTTTATAATTTATAAATTCCAAATTTATAATTCCAATTTGCTTTGTCATGTTCTGTTTGGGTCTCTGGGGCACAACTAACTCCAATTATCTACAAGGGGGTTTATCCTAAAATAGTCCTGGAAACTACCAGTCATAACAACCGCCGGAATGAAGGCTCTGACTCCATATAGATAACTCATTATTTTCCCCCCAAAACAGCTCTTCCTCCTGTATCCATCTTGATTGGCTCCATCCACCCAGTAACCTAAACCAGAAACCTGGGGACCCCCTAGACTCAGAGTCCTCACTCTCCCTCAACCCCCATAGCTGATGAATCACCAAGTCCTGTCCAGTCTAACTATATGAAATCTCTTGTGTGTCTCAACCTTCTTCTCCAGCCATTGCCCCTGCCCATTTCAGGCCCCTATCAGTGCCCTCTTAGATTGGAACTGCCTCCTACTTGATTTCCAGACTCCAGCTGTTATACCTACCCCCTCCAAAACCAGCTGCCACAGTTAAAATCCCCCAAACACAAAACTTACACTCAACACCCTCCCCTACTCAAGAACCTTCAGTGGCTCCCTGCAGTCTAGAAGAAAAGACCCAAACTTGGAACATGTCCTTTGAGGGCCTTTGTGATCTGAAGCCCTGCCTATGTACCTGTCAAAGATGCAAAATTGATAATGATGATAATACCATATCTAGCTGCTGGCTTTTGTGTCGTGATCTGTGCAAGAACATTGCACGGACTATCCCAGTTCTCAGCTTAGTGAAGTCATCCTGGCTGCAGATGTCTCTAACCACTCTTGACTTCCAGAAACTTGCAATATTTTGAATTCTGATTCTCAACTCCAGCATCCCTGCGTCCCAAAGCTCAAATTAGAAATGTTACTTAATTGACAGAGAAAACCCAAGTCCCTTTAGAAAGGACCATGAAAATGCAGAATAATGTGAGGGCAGGTATCCTAAAGCAATTAGCTAAGAACAAAGACATACCATTATGTAAACACACAGCCATTTAGCTTCATGCAGATTGCAGTCAAGATACTGAGAACTAGGAGAGGGAATTGAATCCAAATTTTTTTTCTGCCTTTTCTCCCAGTTCATTCTAACTTTCTTTGAAAATTAGGCTTCCATATGGTTAATATTAGGTCTCTGTAGCATTAGGAATCTGCAGCCTTAGCTCGTTAATACTCATTAACAGGAAAGGCTCATAATAGTACCCTTTGCATCTGTGCGGCCCTTTATGGTTTTAAAGCGATGCCATATACATTATCTCATTTAATCGCCTTTAATCTGTGGGATGCAGGGTCCAGCTAGAGGAGCTCATTGATTGAGGAGAGGGATACCCTGACTCAGGGACCACAGGAAAAGATGAGAAGACCAAGGGGTGCCTGACATGTAATGAGGAGATGAGGGGGGTAAATTAGTTAAGTGTAAGAATAAATTACAGAATATTTTTTAAAAAGAAATGCTTTCAATGCTACTAACAGAGGGCTGCCTAGAACAAGTCTAACTTTTGTGAAAGATGACATGAGTGATACCATATTAAAATAGAGCCAGAGCAGCCATTTCAGAGAAGTTGACTTACATGTCCTGTTTTCTTTATCTTCCAAACTGGACCAAACCACCAACATTCCCAGAAGTCAGTAAGGACAAGAATACCCTGTTGTAAGGGTTGGACTTTGCTAATGACTGAATCTCAACCAATCAATGAAGTACAAGTATAGCCTTTGGCCTGATGACCTGAATCTCAGACCAATCAGTGAAGTACAAACCTAGCCTTAACTCGTCTAGCACCACTGAATTCTTCTTTAATAAAACTCACCTCATCTTCCTCCCTTTTTCCCATAAAAATGCTGAGTCCCTCTCCTGTAATTGGGGCACTATTTCGGTTTCTATCTGAATCTGTGCTCCCCGAATTGCAATTCTCTGATCCCAGGTAAGCACTTTGCCTCTTAAACTGGTTTCTGTTTTTGTAAGTTGACACTTTAATGAGCAGATAAGAGTTAACTTATAATTAGCACATCAGAGTGTGGCCCATCAAAGACTGGACTTGGCTTCTTTTGCAGTGAGGTGCTTGAAAAACCACACATTCTCTGGCTGGATAAGCATTGTTCTTGCCCTTGGCCTTTATTTTCTCCGTAAGCCAAGAGTGATGTTCCCACTTGTGCAGTGGGGACACCCACACTCACACGCGTGTGGTGTGATGTAATGAGGAGGTTTGAAGTACTAGCTCTGGGGTCACAAGCACTTCTGCTCAGCTCCTTTGAACTCCCTTCCATCTGCAAGTCACACCAGCTCTCTAAGCTTGAGTTTCCTCATCTGTAAAAGATGACAATAATACTCCTTGCTCCATAATTTGGCTGTGAAAAATCAAACAATGCAAATGACAATCTGACAAGTAGCAAATCCTGACCTAAGTTTTATTATTATTATTATTTAAATAGACAGAGGTTTCTTTGTGCTTGCTTGTCTACCCCACTAGACTTTGAGCCCCCTGAAGGGCAGGGACCAGAGCTGATCTCTGTATGCATCAGGTATTCCAGCATAGGACAACCCCCATAGCATTGCTGCCAGGGTTAGATGGGTCCACCCAAGCCACGTGATTGAACAATGCTCTGCCCATAGTAAGTACGTGATCATTGTTGGCTCTTACTACTACAATCTATTAAGTTAATATGTGTAGCCTTGAAAAATTTCTAAACTCATGAGAAATGCTCGTGCATGAGTATTTGGGGAGCCCAAGGTCCAGGGAGGTCCACAGGAGTTCATGTAGTAGACAATGACTGGACCTTGAGTCAAGAGAGAGGGTTCTCCAGCTGGCTCCACCTCCACTCCACTGTGTAACTCCACTGAGCTCACTTTTGCTCTCCAGGCCTCTGTTTCCCTATCTGTTAACTGAGAATAGAGTGAGAAGCTCCTCAAGGACCAACCAACCTGAGACGGTACACTCCAGGGCTGGCGTTCTACATGGGCTTGAATGGGCCTGTCTTCTAGTCCTGGGGTTAACCTAGGAAATACACTGAAATTTGCATCCTATGCTAAAGAAAAGTGATATTGTCTGCATTGAAATGTTCTGAGGATTAGTGAAGTGAGATGTGAGGGTCAATAACAGGTAATAAATAATAAATGTTTATTTCCTTTCTCCCCCTTTTCTAACATGCTGTGGTTCTAGAATCCATGGTCATAAGATAGGATTGGGTGAATCATAAATACAGTGAAACATTGCCAAGAAGTGCCAACATGTTTCCATATTGGGGTGAGTGGTTTTAACGACTTCTCCACTGAAATCACCTTCCTTTGTGTGCATTCTATAGCAAGTGGCCAAACAAGAGGAAATGACCCTCCCTTCTGGGAAATATTGGCATGCGGAGACCTTGAGCCACCTGGGGAATGGCTAAACCAAAAGCCAAGGTCTTTGCAAGAAGTTCTGCCCACCTCTGGGCCTTGAATTCCCAGGCCGGATGCTCTCTGCTCTGGGTTGCGGCCTTGTTTCTGTATGTGATGGTTAATTTTATGTGTCAACTTGACTGGGCCATGAGGTGCCCAGGTATTTGGTGAAACATTATTCTAGGTGTGTCTGTGAAGATGTTTTTGGATGAGATTAACGTTTGAATCAGTAGACTGAGTAAAGCAGATTGCCCTCCCTACTGTGAATGGACCTCATCCAATTAGCTACAAGCTTGAACAGAACAAAAAGGCTAATGCTCCCTCAGATGAGGGAATTCCTCCTGCCTGACTGCCTTGAGCTGGGACATTGGCCTTCTCCTGCCTTCAGATTCAAACTGAAACATTAGCTCTTCTTGGGTCTTGAGCCTGCCAGCCTTCTGCCTGGAATTAAACCATTGGCCCTCCTGGGTCTCCAGCTTGCAAATGCAGATCTTGGGACTTCTCAGCCTCCATAATCATGGGAGCCAACTCCTTATAATAAATCTATATATCCTATTGGTTCTGTTTGTCTGGAGAACTCTGACTAGTACACTGAGTCATCACCTTGAGCTACAAGTAGTG
The DNA here is from genome assembly GCA_031878705.1 of Tapirus indicus. NCBI lineage: Eukaryota > Metazoa > Chordata > Mammalia > Perissodactyla > Tapiridae > Tapirus > Tapirus indicus. The sequence goes on from CM062929.1 coordinate 60,062,681, forward strand.
TGGAAGAATCATCCCACTAATGGTGCCCATCTTGATTATTGGCTGCAGATATCACTATTAATCAATGTCTCCTGAGAGGCAGCCTGCTGACCCAGCCTCAGGTCTTGGATCTCTACAAGGGAGATCTTGGACGAGTCCATGCAGCAGGAAGGGAATTTCTCTGGACCAGTGATTCTCAAAGTGTGACCCCCAGACCAGCAGCATCAGCATCACCTGGGAACATGTTAGAAATGCAAATTCTCAGACTCCACCTGAGTTCCCTGTTTTAACCAGCCCTCCAGGTAATTCTGATGCACACTCAAGTTTGAGAACCACAGCTCTATAAAGCTTGATCATGGGGAGAGGGGCTATATCCATTGAACTGAGATAGCTGGAACAATGGAATGAGTTCAGAAGTCTGGGTTCAGGTCCTGACCCTACTACCTACTATCCATGGGACTTTGAGCAAATGATTTAACCTCTGTAAGCCTCAGTTTCCTCATCTTCAAATGGGCATGATAATGAATAGTCTTTACAGGTGCTCCTTTTTCCTCGGGGATTACAATACCTCCTACTCGTGAGGAGTCAATATGTACAAAGTAATAACCTGGACCTTGCACAGAGTTCCAGCTCTCAGATTTTTACTTTCCCTTCTCCTCCGGCCAAATTCTCTTCATATTTCCCTAAAAATGCCCAATCCTTTCTCATTTTTGCAGCTTCCTCATGCTGTTTGTTCACTTTATGTTGGTACTTCTTGAATTTTAATATGGCACAGGAATTACCTGGATATCATATTAAAATGCATATTCTGACTCCTCAGGTCTGAGTTGGGACCTGAGATTCTGCATTTCTAACACGCTCCCAAGTGTTGCTAATGCTTCTGGTCCATGGACCACACCTGGAGTAGTAAGGGTGTCACCAACATGGCCAGCTCCCAATTTCCACCTGAAAAAGTTCTATTCATATTCCACTGCCCAGCTCTAACACTATAACTTCCATGAAGACACTCAAAATAGATTAAATTATGGGTTGGAGAACAGAAAGTTTGGGGGCAGAAAGAGCCCTTTGGGGAGAGAATATGTCAATATTGTGGCATGAGATGGTCAGTGCTCCAACTAGGGAAGATGGCAGGAGGAAGCAGTTGGGAGAGGACATGACTGAGAAATTAGAGCAAAAGTCTTGGGCTTATTGACCAAAGAGTTGTGGAGAATTCTTGTAGAGGACCAGCTTGATCAGGTGATATTCATTGAGTGAGAGAATAGTGGAAGAGGTCCAGGTGAGTAGGGAAGGAAGCATGTAATCGACTTGGGCATGGACACTGGGTTTGGTGTGCCTATAGATCATCCAACTGCAGATGTCCAGTAGTCATTTGGATATTTGGTTCTGGAGCCCAGCAGAGAGGTCTGTGTGAAATGCTGAAATTTGGAGGTCACCTCCAAGCAGAAGTAGTCATAAATGTGACTGAGATTGTCCAGAGGAGGACGGAGAAGACACCAGAGCTATGTGGGTGGTAGGGTGCATGCATACACCCGTCTATGCCTGTCCTATCTCAACTCCCTGTAATAGTCTGTTCTTTATACCCATCTCTCCCCACCATGGGGGATTTGAGGGGCTGGAGATCTGGAAAGAGACTTAGACATCCCCTTAGTGGAAAAAGTACATGAGGATTTCAGGAGCAGTTAAATTTGTGTTTGAACCTCAGCTCTGCCACCTACTACTAGCTGTGTAACTTCAAGCACATTCACTCAGCTTTCAGAGTCTCCATTTTGTTATCTGTAAAATGAGAGCAATAGTATCTCCCCAGCTGGATAGTTGGGGCCTCAATATGATACATGCATGTCTATGATGTGCTTCCTGGCACCCAGTAAAAATTCAGAAAATGTGAGCTCCCTTCTCCCTTCCATCCCCGCTGCTACCCAAGGCCAAGAATTAAATGGTTCTTGGTGGTGACACTCTTGGGTAGTGACCATTTTCATATCTGCCTCTTCCAACCTATACTCCATGGGGCCTAGAATGCCTGATCTACCTGAAGCACAGTTTTCTTTCACCATCTTTCTGTGTCTCATCAAGGGGCAGGGTTCCATGCACCTCTCTTCTGCCCCAACCCCATCTCCATGCCTGACTCTTAAAACTACAGCTGCCCACATCACCAAATGCTATATCCCATCTTCAATATTTGTTTAATGAAATTATTTACATATGAGAAATCCCAGCCTCAGAGATGCCAAGAAACTTGCCGAAGATCACACTGCTGCCTTAAATCCAAGGTCACACAGTTGAGTGTAAAATCCATGCAACTTTCATTTTTCAATGACATCTGAACTTGTTTTCACTTGAGTAAGACTTCCAATTTATTGTTATTTTTAATTCCGCTTCTCTGGAGCCAAAGTTTATGATCTGCAAATGGACCCAAATAGCTTCTGCATTTGTCAAGGTCATTCCCTACCTATACAAGGGGGGAGTTCTGCCCAGGAGTCCTTGTAGGTAGATGCTGCCTCCAGTGATGTCGCTGTGGGGAAGTTTCCCCTGGGACTTGATGGACTTCAGGGGTCAATGCTGTTGTTCCTGTCTTTGCACTGCCTCTTGTTAACTAACTGCCTCCCAAGAAAAGCGCTCTAGTCAAAGTGGTTGATATTGCATTATGCTCTTGAGAACTAGAAAGCAACTCACAGTGATAGGAAAAAAAACAGATGATGACAGGAAACAAATAGAGCAGCTCCATCCCTCATGTTTTCAATTGGGCTTCCTAGGAGGAGATAAACAGCAGGGTCCTTCTCTCCTCCTCACTCCCCTGGTTGTCCCTCCCCCCCCACTCTGGAACTGAGCTGGGCCTCCACCCACCCATCAGACACTGGAGCACCATTATCACCAGCCGGCATCGTCCTGAAATCTGTTGGGCTCTCTTGATGTCAGAAATAATTGCATGCCCCTGCTAACATGGTTCTATTTCCTAAAACCTTTCATGAAACAAGAAGATAAAGCATCCCATTCATGGTTTAAGTTTAACAGCATTCAGCCCACGCTGCAGTTCATAGCTGGGAAGAGTGTTTGCATATTAATAATACACCAGCTATAATTACCGGGCCACTCCAAGATCAGCACTCTCACCTGGCTCCTTTGCTCTCTACCACACACGGCTTTTTACCCCAAAGCTGCACGGGAGAATTTGCAAAGGCCTAGACAGTCTTCCCAAAATGTTGAGAAGCAAGCACTCTACAGATTGGCGCACTAAGTTAGTACAGAGTTTGTAATTACACATATGTGTGGTTATTTGATTAAAGTCTGTCTTCCCCACTGGGCTGTGAACTCCAAGAGGACAGGGCTGTTGCCTGTTTTGTTTGCCTTTGTTTCAGAGGAGGCACTTGATATTTATATTTATGAGTAAATGAATGAAAGATACACACAGAAAGGACAGAACTTCTTCCCAATCTTTCTCTTTATTCTGCCACTTAGCCACAAGGCATGCTGGGAGCCAGTGGGAAGGAAGCTGGAAGATTGAGTTTTGGGGAGCTCAACCAGCCATAATGATCTGGCCCCATGAGCGTCAGCAGCCAGAATCAAACGATCTGAGGGTGTTGTGAACCATCTCTCCTTAAGGGTCCAAGTTGATGGTCCCAGAGCAGGTAGATTTGTTTCAGGATGACAATGGCTGGGATTAAGTGGTTCAATGGTCAGAGAGGGAGGCTGTGTGGCACACTGACTATCTTGTGTTATCAATGTCCATCACCACACGTGCAATCTGCCTTTGCCCAAATGAGTGAACTCCGTCTATTTCCTGGGACCAGCAACTGGGGTTACACCCATGTGAACAGTCCTTTAGCCCGACCAAAATCTCATTTGATCCTGAACTGGAGCCAATCAATGCTTGACCTACCACACCTTTCTGTACCACAGACTCTCCATTCCTAGATAGTAGCCTGTGTGACCATGAAGTAGAATCAAAATCAGAGCAGAAGAGGGCGTTGGGAGTTCCAAGCAGAAGGAAGCTTTAGTCCACTTTGCTGAGTGCCCTCCTCATGGCCACTTAACCTTAAATCATATCAGTGCTACACTTCCAACTTCCTTGCCTGGGGGCTCTCTCTTCCTACCAAAGCTCACTTTTGCCTGTCTAAGTGACAGGCCAGGAGGTGCTGGGAAATTAACACCTCCCTACCCTACTCCCACACTCCACCACCCAAAGTAACCCTCAACGAACAATTGATGGGGGTGGTGTGTAAATACCCCAGTTCTCTCACCCTTCAGGTAGGATAACTCTGAGGTGTGCTCTACACTGGCTCCCAGAAACTCCCCAGTGGGTTAAAAGCTAGTCATCACAGGTTTGATAACACACCTTCTAATGGCTGCCTTCCCTTTCCAGTCTCACTTTCCTACTCCCCCTCCAGTGCTTCATGGGATCAACTCTCAAATAAACTACTTGCACTTGAATCTTGGCCTCAGGTTCTCCTTCTGGGGGAACCTAAACTAATACAGGACCGTATGCGGAAAGGCCGGGAAAAGTAGAACAGATAGTGAGTTTGGGGCATGTCAAATGGTATTTGGTGGAGGTGGAACAAAATAGAGGGGAACTGAGGCAGGAGAGGTTGGCTGGGGACGATCTTGAGAGACCTCCTGTACCAGGCTGAGGAGTATGGCTTCATCTGAAGGGAAATCACCATCTGTTACCTGAAGAACAGTGCTGTAGACAGTCATGTGAAAATGCCTTTTGAGGCCAGAAAGGACCCGACATCATCTAATCCTGCCCCCATCCAATATTTGAATCCCTTCCACAGCATCCCCATGTCTACTCAAATGCTTCCAGTAGATTAAGAGCTCACTCTCTTGCCAGGCTGTTCATATCAGCCAGGTCTGACTACTATTAACTAACTTCTAGAAAGTTCTAGAAATATTCCCCTTGTTTGTTAGAAAGACATAATTGTTCTCCCATATGAAAGTCCTTCAACATATAAAATATGTCTCCAACCTGACTCGCCTCTTCTCCAGGCTCAATCCAGTTCCTTCCACCATTTTCCATGTGACACGTTTGCTTGTCCCTGCTCTATCCCAGGCCCTGTCCTCTTCATGTACTCTAGACTTCCAACTTTGAGAATGATATTCCAGGTGTGATCCAACCAGTCCAAAGAAAAGTAGACTTCTAGTATTTGTTCCTCACTGACTCATAGGGAACTGTTGACTAAAACTACTTTCAGTCCTTCATTCAATGTATATTTATTGCATACTTACCATGTGCTAGACATTGTTCTAGATGCTGGATATAGATTCATAGATTTTTTAAAAACCTGCTAATATGGAGCTTATATTCTAGAGCTTATATTCAGAAAAAGTTTCCTGACCCCCACTCTAGAATACTTACCAGAGTGCTAGATACTGAAGATACAGCAATGAAGGGAACCAACCATGTACCAGGCAATGTTTGGGACACTGGGGATTCTGCAATGAGCAAAGAATCTTCCCTCATGGAATATTCTAGAGGGCCTATCATGCGCCAGGCTCTGTGTATGGCACTGGTACAGAAGTGAACCAGACTGACAAAATCCTTACCCCCATGGACTTCCCGGTCCAGTTGGGGATAAGGCAATAAACAAATAAACAGAAACACAGCTTCTGACTATATTAAAAGCTATGGAAAAAGTGAGTATGAGCAGGGATGTCCTTGCATAGACTGCCATCATGTGTTCCCCACTCTTCTCCTTGTGTAGTTGTTTTGGTACAAATGGAGGCCCTGCTATGGATGTAATCCTGTTAAATTCCATTTAGTTGGGCTGGGCCTTTCGTCCCAGGCTGTTGAGATGTGAAGGGGCACAGAGGCAAAGCTGTCGGTCTCATTGGTCACTCAGACATGGCCCCCAGGGGACCAGCCTGCCCCAAGCCCCAGGGAGGCAGTGCCCACTGATGCACAACACACCCTGTGTATCTTCTCATCTCCTTTCTAAAGGAGGATGGCTGGATGGGTGTGTGTATCTAACACTTTAAAGCAATCTTTACTGCTTCGTTTAACTAAAGTGTTTTTCCACACAAGTTCCTCTGCTCAAGCATTCCTTCTAATTACCATTTTCCTTTTACAGTGTGCTGTGCAGAGCTCACAGGAGTAGGCTCAGGGTGAGCAAGAGCCCCTGGGGTGGCAGGGAAAATAAAGCCTGGCTATTAGGGGGCTCGGTGAAGTGGCAGCTTCTCCATCTTCCCAGCATGGGGGAGAAACGGCCCAGAAACTGCACCACACCAGGCCAGACAGCACAGTAGGCCCTGGCTCTGAAATGGCTTTGTAAAGTTAGGAAATACCATTGACTTTGACGGGGATGCAGAAGCTCTATCCAGAAGCCTGGAATGTACCGGAAAGTTTCTCTTACTCTGTGGATTGAGGCACAACCAGCTGCTCCACCAGGACCTGATTTGATTTCCTCATGCATGCTTTGCATTCCTTCAACAAATACGCAGTGAGTGCCTACTACGGAGATTGGAGGAGCTAATACACAGCAAGCAGCTAGAATGGAGCCTGGAACATAGTGTGTACTGAATCAATGCTTGGTTATTATTATGATGATACACAGGCACCAGCCTTCATTTATTCGTTCATTCATCCATTCAGTCTTCTAGCAAACGTTGGCCAAGGGTCAATGATGTCCAAGACTGCTAGAGATACAGAAAGGAACGAGGTGAGGACAGATGGGACTTGTCAGGAAGGAGATGCAGGGCAAGCGAGCAAGAGGGTGCAGGGTTGCCTGCTTACATTCTTAGAAGGATGGTATTGCCGTTCACTGAGACAGGAAACCAAGGAAGGGTGGGTCATGAGTTGGATCAGGAGGATGATGAGTCCGGTCATCTGTGGATATCCCAGGAGAGACATTCATTGGATAGTTTGGATATGAGCCTGTGCTCAGAGACAAACCTGGGCAGTGAGGTCAGTCCCAGGCTGTGGCATGGGGTTGCCTGAAGGTTTCCTCCCACAGATCTGGCCTGATACCTGGAGGAGACCAGGGGAGGATGTTGGGGTCCTGGAGGTTTGAGCACAGGCTGGCTTTCAGAGTGTCTTATTTAATTGAAAACGAGGGCAGTGATTAGCCTTGGGTCTTAGCCCAAGAAGCAGGTGAGACTCATCTTATCAGCCACATTTTATTCATATATATAAACACACACACACACACACACACACACACACACACACACACATATATATATATAATGTTCCAGCAGTCTGGGACATCATTGACCCTCAGCCAATGTTTGCTGGAAGACTGAATGGATAAATTAATCGATAAGTGAAGGCCGGTGCCTGCATATCATGATAATAAGAAGAACGAAGCATTGATTCAGTACACACTATGTTCCTGGCACCTTCTAACTGCTTGACATATATTAACACTAACAACTGGGATATGTTCTGAGAAATGCATCTTTAGGCAATTTCGTCATTGTGCAAACATCAGAGTGTACTTACATAAACCTAGATGGTATAGCCTACTACACACCTAGGCTACATGGTACTCATTTTGTGAGACCACTGTTGTATATGCGGTCCGTTGTCAACTGAAACATCATTATGTAATGCATGACTCTGTGTGTGTGTGTGTGTGTGTGTGTGCATACATATATGTCTATAAAATCTCCAATGTACTGTGTAGACAGGCTCTGTTCCAAGTGCTTTGCAAATATTAACTCATATCCTCACTGCAATCCTATGATTAGCTAATACTATTCAATTTTGCAGATAAGGAAAATGAGACACAGAGAGGTTACTTAACTTGCTAAGTTCTTACAGCTATTAAGTGACAGAACTGGAATTCAAACCCAGGCAGTCTGGCTCCAGGTCCCTACTCGTAACCACTGCACTTTTGCTGCTTTCCAGCACCAGTGCAGCTCCTGGAGAAATGCCCCTCCCACACACACACACATACACCTCATGCCTAGAGCTGGCTGGCCTCACAGGAGGCGTGCAGTCCTCATCTGCCGGGCTACAGTCAGTCCCTTCCCTGGGACCTCTGCCCCTGTGCCCCTCTCCTCAGACAGAAAGCCGGCTCCTGCTTCCAGCCTTTGTTCCCTCTCTTCTTGCTCACTTGTTGGGGCCAAGGACAGTCCCAGGGCCCCGGGCTCAGCAGCAGGGACTGCAGTCGTGGTGGCAGGATGTTGGCTCAGGGTTTCTCGGTGTGGGCCGCCTCCTCCAGCTTTATTAGTCGTCTTTTAAAATAGACTTTTCTGTTTCGAACACCTCCACTTGCCACTTGCTGCTCATCTTTCAGCACATCCACCGTGTTTCTCTGTCATCATAATATGCTGCTTAGAATGCCACAGACATACTGACTTTTTGTGAAATAGCAGCCTCTTGGGAGAGTTTTCTTTCCCTCTTTTATTTATGCCATTTCCCAGCTGACCTTTTTCTTTTTGAAAGGTGAGCCTCAGATTACTGATTGTTCAACCACTAATTTCACGTTTTGATCACACTTATCAGATGGATGCAGGAAGAGTTGTTAGATGATGGTGCAGTTCTACCCTCCCACTTTGCAAAAGGAACAACCGTGTCTCAGAGAGGGAGCTTGGCCCGTCTGAGATCACACAGCCAATTAGTTGCCAAGCTGGGGCTGAAACTTGAACTAGTTAGCATTGCAGTGTGGAGATTCAATAATAGGAAAAATAATAATTCTCATTTATCACATCATTAAAGTTTACAAAGCATGAACTTTAGTCTCAGGTCTCTGGACCTTCCGTCCTCTACTGGCTCATGTGCTTGGTCATGTACCTAAGGAGAGAGGATCTTCTTCTCCCAAAGCCAGCTGTCCACTCTACCCACATCTGGAATTCCAAGTGCTCCCATCCTGTAAGAATCAAGGGCCCATGGTGACATTTGAGGCTCATCAAAGGGCAATGAGCACTTATTTGAGAGCCTTATGTCAATTTCAGAGTCACCACAGGGCTGACTCTGTAGCTAGCCCAGACTCCTCCATCTCCCCAGACACCTCCTGTCCCTCCTCCCTCTAGTGACTGTGTTTCCCCTTGGGGTGGCAAGAGGGAACTGGGCTTCCCCCACCACACAATGAAGTGTCTTCCCAGGAGAGATTCAGCAGTGATAAACGTCAACACTGGAAGACCCACAGAAAATATTTCATCCAACTCTCCTACTTGATAGATTGGGAAGCTAAGGCCCAGAGAAGGAAAATGACTTGCCCAAGATCCCACTGCTTTGAGACAAGAAACAGGTGCCTGAACCAGCTGTCTCTTGTCCTCTGTATTCTAGACACTCAACATCAATCTCTGGCTAAATGCTGCCTTGAGTGTGGCTTGTCTTACTGTCTTGTCAAATAAAACTTATTCCATGGAGAATAGTAATAAAATTGTAGGGCAGTAACAACTCACCCACCTCGCTTCTCCATTGTCCAGCCCCATGGTCCTCTATCCTGGCTGCACATCAGAACCCTATGGCAGTTTATAAATATTTAGATTCCCAGGTCCCACCATAGCTGGGATGGATAAAAGTCCTAGGGAGTGGGGCCCTGGCATCTGTGTTTTTTCAAAGCTGCACAGGTGATTCTAACAGGCAGCCAGGGATGGGCAAGGCTGGTCCGCCTCATGGCCAAGAATCACATCAGCAGGTTTGAATCGTTGTGATTGAAATGGAATGTAACTAATTATATTTTTGAGCTTTAAAAGCTTAATTTGAATACAATTAAAACATGAAGTTGACAGAGTATGAAAGATTGCTGACTGGAGGAGCTCTTTCTGAGTCACTCCGAATACTGGAGGGCAAGCTTGGAACTTCACTTGCCTCTGCTTGCAAAAAAGAACACATCAGACCATACACCCACGAAGTAATAATGTGCCTCGCTAGGGAAAGCTGTGAATGCTCAGGTGCATAAAGGACCATTTTCTTTTCAAATTGCAAATTAAGGAAAATAAGTGGTAAATAACAAAAGTTAGAGATAAAAATTAATCTTAGCCCTCCTACATGGTGTTTCCTTTCATTATCTGTAGTTCTCTCTCCTAAAATGCAATCTGTCCTCAGATCAAGTATGCAGTCTAAGTCCCAAAGTCAAAGTTTTTTTGAAGGACAAGGCTCATTCAGAAGGTAGAAGGGCACAAGGAAATCCACAAAATAAAACAGGGGTCTTGACAGGACTCAGAACAACCATCCTCTGACCCTCATCCCCCCTCACCCAGACATTCACCCTCGGTGCATGGCTGAGTGGAGACCAGGCTGCAGGGAACCAGAGAGCATCCTTGAAAGTGACAATTCAACAGACAGTGCACCACCTAACAAGAGAGGAGGCATTTCATCCTAAAGCTGAGGGAGGATAATAAAAATCAAGGGGTCTTTCATGTGTTTTAAGAAATACAGGAAAATGTTCAGGTTTCCCCTGAAATGAAAAGGGCACCTGTCTGCTACAGTGAGAGGAAAAGAAAGGGAGAAATAAGCCTAGGTTGAGGGTTGAATGCTTTTATGGTCTGCGTTATCCTCACATCTTTCACATTCATCACCTGCTCCTAATTCAATCATCAGCCCAACCACGTTGATGAGTAGTTATAATTTTCCCCATTTCGAGAATGAGGGAAATGATGTTTGGAGTGGTCAAGACCCTCCCCAAATCCCACTAGCTAGGAGTCAATGCAGCTGTAGGGAAGGAAGAAATATTCTTCTACCTTGCTAGGTCTTTTGGGCTGGTCTAAGAATTAAATTGACATGCGACAGAATAACGGGAGAAAATCAGATAAATTTAATAACACATGCACATGGGAGAAACCCAGGAAAACTGAGAAACTCACCAAAATGGCCAAAGCCACCAACTTAAACACCATCCTCAGCTAAAGACAAAGGAGGATGTTGGGGGTAGTGGTTTGGAACTTTAAAGGGAAGGAAGGCAATTCACATGGAGATGGAAAAGCAAATGTTTGGTAAACAAATGTTTGCCATGCTTTGCAGAGACAACCAAACATGGAGAGGACTTTGATCAAAGGGGCCTCACTAGGCTCCTCCCTGTCTCCCACACCTAGTTTATATTATACTATAGTTATCTACAGGGACAGCTCCTTCCTGGAACAGGCCTTCTATCTTAAATTCTTTTAGGAAGTTAAAGGGAAGGTCAAAGTTTCTTCCTGAGTCTTTTGTTCTTAAAAATAATCAAGCCAAAGAGACACATTTTGGGGTGGCAAATTCTGATCCCCTACACAGCCAACTTTCAATCCAGGCCCTTCTCGTTCCAAGTGGGGAGAGATGTCTTCCCACTCTGGAGACAGAGATCTGCTGGGATGCAGTGAAAAGCTGGAGGGAGATAAGGGGGAGCTTCCTTTATCCATTTTAGTGGGAACCATGGACATCTGGATCAGGATGTTACACTGGAACTTTCTCTAGCTGAGAATATCAGAAACATTGCTTTTAGCACTTCTGGCTGATAAAATTGAGCTGTAAATGAAGACCAGCATTGAATCACTCTCCCTCGCTTCTTTTCTGCAATTATTCACCCTTCTCCATGTGTCATTATTTCAAACCCTCAAATGGTCTTTTTCACTCTCCTCTGAGTCCCTCTCCACCCCTCCTTCCACAGGGAGTCAGGAGTGTCTCCTTTACTTTCTGTAGTTCTACCTGCGCCTTAGGGCAGGACTGAAGTCAGCTGTCCAACCAAAGGATGAGAAGCTGAACCCAACATAGTGGATGGGAAGTCCAGAGAGTTGGAGCTGAAGAGAGACAGGGCAAAACCAGGGAAACCAATGTTTATCTGCCAGGGGTTAAAGGTTTTATATACATTGTGTCATTTGATTTTCATGATAAACCTGTGAAGTAATGCCATCCCCCATTTCACAGATGAAGCAGCTGAGGCACGGGTAAGTTAAGTAACTTACCTGAAGCCATACAGTGAGTGTCAGAACTAGGCTTTGAATCCAACACTGACCTAAAAGCCACTCTTTTTCCACAGTACATTGCATCCCCAGGAACTAGGAAAGAGCTCCAAAGTGGGATGGTTGGGTGGAGTAAAGTCATGGGTTTGGGCAAAGGCTGGTTATCTGAAGATCAGAAACGGCTCAAAAGTCCAGGGATATCAGTAAGAGTCCTGATAGGAATGAGATGGAATGCTCCAATTGGGTAATTTAAGGAACTTTGTAGAGAGATATTTACAAAGGTGTGGGCAGGGTGTAGGAAAACCACAAAGAAGATCGCGGAACCTTGGGGATGGTAATAAGGAGGCTGCTCTTACCCACCCCAGCCTGGAATGAGCAAGGGGAAAGAGCAGGTACTGGAACCTGGAGAGAGAGCACTATGTGGGGAGAGCTCCCTGACAGGAGCTATGACCCTGTCCAAACACAGGGAGGGGGTGGGGGAGTAAAGATCCCAGTGCTCCTCCTTCCCTTGGGTCTCTTACTGGTGCCAGCAGGCTGAGCCATCTGGAAGCCTAATGATATGGTCCACAAAAGTCAGCCTCCCAGGCACAGAGCTGGGTGGGGAAGGGTGGAGAGTGGGTCCAGAGGAGCAAACAGAAGATTCACCCTCTCAGTTTCACGGAGAGGCAAAAACCAGAGAGAGATCCAGGGTCAGGGTGATGGAGCGGGGGTGGGATCTGGGCTTCAGAAGCCAGGCAGACGTGGAACACCCCCTGAGATGAGATCTGCCTGCCAGGATGACCCTTTCAAGGGCTCAGGGCTCACTCTGTGGTTATGGCTTCAACTGTCTTAATGATTCAGTTTTCTGACCAGAGCTTGATAGACCAGTGCCTGATACCTGCTCCTCCTGCCTTCAGAAAATACAGTGGTTACAAGCAGAGGTGTTGACCTAGATTCAAATCCTGGCTCCACCTCTCACCGGTCTTGTGATCCAGAACAAGTCCCGGAACTTCTTCCTGCCTCAGTTTCCTCATCAATAAAATGGGTACAAGAATAGTGCCTCCCTTGATGTTATGCTATGAAAAAAATGAATGTTAAATGGTTAACACGGTACCTGGCACATACCAAGAGCTCAAAAATTATTAGTAATTATCATTACTATTATTCTTCCTTGCAACTATTTATTGAGCTTCGGGTCATGAGCTGGAAGGAGAATTGTCTGCAGTGCTCATAAGCTTCTGTTAAATGCCCGTGTAGGGATGTACCGGTGACTCTGGCCAGATGTAAGGAGATGTGATAATGGGAAGTATAAGGTGCCTCTGAAGAGGGACCAGAAGGCTCCAGGCATAAATCAGAAGGAAACCAGAGGCTGAGAACAGTAAGTTAAAGGCAGCAATTACAAAGTGTAACTCAAGTGTATGTGAACTTGGAGGAGTCAAATAGCAAAGAACGTATCCCCAGCCTCCCTCAGCAGCTGCCGGCGGGGAATGTTCATGGAACTCATGCAGCAGCCCTGAAGTTCAGCCAACACTCCACCTGGAAATTTTTTGGTTTTGTTTTGCACCCTGGAGCCAAGCAGTCCTTCTCAGAGCAGTGAGAGAAAGCATTCCTGGGCATTTCACAGAGGCATCTTTGCAAAGTGTATTAGCAGAGTCCGTTTGCATAGAAGTTGCTGCATTTGCATGAATTACTGCAGGAGCAAATGGGAACAGAATGAGCTAAAACAATAAAAATAAGTTGGCAAAGACTTTTAAGAGGCTAAACTGTAAGAACTATTATCACACAAGCTGACATATCTCTGCGGTTGGTCTATCCATGGTCTTGCTATAAGGAAGCAGATTGTCAATATCCCCCGAGACAAGCAAGGTGGCGGGGGTGGGGAAGCACTTCTCTGCCTGGAGGGCCATGTCCCGGAGCCTGGCTAAGAACAGAAGTCCTCTGGGTTAACTCTCTAGACAGCCAAACCAAAAGTGGAGTAGGGCCAGAAGAGGGATGGGTCCAAATCAGATCACCAATATAAAGTGGTCCAGGTGTGAAACTAAACAAGATAGAGTCCAGAGGTACAGACGGAAAGTAGGTTCCAGATCCCAGGTGTGTCTAAGATTGGAGCAATTTCTGAGTCAAAGAATGGGCCTCTTGGTTAGTGTCTTCTAGTTCCCGCAACATGGGCAAAGACATGCTAGGAGAAGGTAAAAGGGCAACAAGCAAACAGCGACCAGGCTTACCTGTTACAGCGTGGGACATTGCATGAATTCATTCACTCATTCATTCATTTGTTCCTTCAGCAATCATTTATTGATCACCTACCATGTGCCAGCTACTATTTCAGGCAAAGAGTATACAGCTGTGAAAAAACAAATCCGGTTACTGCCTTAATGGAGCTCACATTCTAGCGATGGGAGACAGACACAAGCAAATTAACAAATATATAATTTCAGGTAAAGACAAGTACCATGTAAACTTGATAAAAATCAAAGTGGGTTATGGGGAAAGAGTGATGAGGAGGGGTCGTAAACATACAAAAGTCCAGCCTTCCCCTTCTCCTCTCTGACTCTGCCTCACCTGCAGGGAAGGGATTATCGCAAATTATGGGCTGACTCGAGGAACTGACTGGGCCTCACCTTCTGGTGGATGTGTCACCTCACTTTAAAGCCGGTGTTACTTTTTCTCTGCTTTCTCTCTTCTATCTAAGCAGCAGGAATAGCTAACCAACGCAGAGCCCAATTTCTCGGAACAGACCTGGCTAGCCGCCTCTCCTCTCTCTTTCATTCGTGAGTCTTGAGCAGCAATGTGCTCTGCTAGGCAAGCCCTGCTCCGTCAGACCATGTCTCACCACCTCCTGGTCTCCTCTGTCTCTTTCCTACATGCAGCCTTAGTGCAGAGAGACCTAAGGCTCAGATCTGGACATGGAACAAGGTGGGGACTGAGGAGCGACCAGCAGCAAGGACAGGAGTGACAGCCCACTTCAATCTGACTCAACTAGTTTAGCGCAAAGGGTGCTTCACGTGGCCTAGCCTAGCTCATCAGCCATTCCTTGCTTTGGGTTTGAGAGCTCAAGCCTAGTCAACAATAAATGGCAATTCCCCACCATTCACCAGGTGTGTCAGTCAACTATTGTCACCTAACAACCAACCACAAATCTCAGTAGTGTACAACAATAAACACTTGTTTTCCTCATGCATCTGTGGGTTGGCTAGGGGTTCTGCTAATCTTGGCCTGGCCTGGCTGCGCTAGGACAGGCAGAGGTGGGCAGCTCTCCGGTGAAGGTCAGGTTCAGGTCTGACCCATACTGTCTCCAGTGTCTCTCATCCTCCTCGCACCAGCTGGCTAGTCGGGGCATGCTCTTTTCATGATGATGGCAGAGGCACGAGAGGGCAGGGCACCTTACAACCTAGGCTTGGAACTGGCAAAACATGCAGCAGTCCACTCCCGCCCACAGTCCCTTGGGCCAAAAGAAGTCATGTGGCTGAACCCAACTCAAAGGGCAGGGACCTACATCTGCCTTTAGTGGAGCAACTGCACAGTTGCCTGGCAAAGGGTGTGGTTACAGGAAGGGGGAAAGAATTAGGGTCAAGCATTCCTCATGTACATACCTCTCTTGGGAACATCCTAAGGAGTAGAGGCAGGGTCTAGGGAGAAAGGGACCTTACCTGGGGCACCCACCTCAAATTTGAGGTCACCTTTGACTAGAGTTTGCCAATAAGGAAGTAATTGACTCCTTACTAATGATAAAAAAAAAAAGCCAACATTCACTGGGCGCTTACTCTCTACTAGGTATCACTCTAGACACTTTACGTGAATACGTCCATTTTAATCCCCGTAAAAAGCCTTGAAGTAGGTTTAATGATCATCTTCATTTTGCAGATGAATAATCTGAAGCACAAGGAGGAAGAGTAACTTGTTTGAGGTCACAGAGCGAGTAAGCACCAGAGCCAGGATGGAGACCCAGGCAGTCAGCCTCCAGCACACACACCCCCAAGAGCACACAATACTGCCTTTGCCCCAGAAAGCATGGCCTGAGCATGCACGTCCCTAGTCTGTCCTGCGCACTTCCACAATCTCAATGGATGCTTGTGAATGGAAGAGGCTTTAGATGTGGGGAGAGGAAGGGGGAGGCATAGGTGAGACCCAGTTTGACTTGGAGAAGCTGATGGTTGTCAGGGGTAGGAGCTCAGACCAGGGCAGCTAAGCTTGGACCAAGGTAGCAAGGAGAAGAAGTAGAAAAGGAATTCAGGCTTTTGGGGGACCCAGAGAGGGGATGATGTGGGCAAGAGAAAGGCTGGGTGGGCTCCAGGACCTAGAAAGAGGTCCTCAGGATTGAAGGGAGACTGGACCTTGAAACTGTACACAGCTGATCTCAGCATCCCTTGTCTCCCTGGATTGGTGGGACCTGGGGCTGCTTGTCAAAGTCATACCAAAAGTGAGGGGAGGGGCAGTGAGGAGCTGGGGGAGAGTGGACGCCCTGGGATCATATCTCAGGCAGCCCGAGGCTTTGAGCAGTGAATAAAGACACAGGGAGACAAGAATTCCTCTGAGGCACATTGCTGGTTTCTATTCAACGTGTCACTCACTTCAGTCACTCTCCTTATTTTCTGTTATGATAAACAATGATAACAGCTTACTCAGGGAGCATTTTATAAGAGACAAGTCATTTTCAGACACAGGGATTACATTTGACATTCACAACAACCCCACGTGGGAAGCAGCACATTTTAAAAATAAGGATACCATGGCTCAGAGAGGTTAAGTGGCTTGTCCAAGATCGCACAGCTAATTAGAGGAATTGGAACCAGCACCTTCACCCTCTTAGCCCTGCACCATCCTTACATCTTTCCCTGTAGGGAGGGCAAGCAGAATAAGTCAGGCTTTGATCTCTAAGGAGAAGGTGGTACTTTGTATCAATCATTCACACTTTAGTATGATGTATTTCCAGTCTAGTCCTGAGAGTAAAAGAACAGGACACGCTCACTAGAAAGTTGCAACAAGGGCTCCACCAAGGGGTGGAAGGGAAGCAGAGCGGTGAACATGGGAAAACAATGTCACCCAGTCTCAATTTCTCCCTCCTGTGGAACTCAGTTGTGAACCAAGCTTACAAAGGTTCAGGACAAAGCAGATGTCTGATGAAGACATTCAACTAATAATAATTATTATTGAGACCCTGCAGGTGCAGGATGCTGTGCTGAGCACTTGGGAGACAATAGTAAAGAAGACACGGTTGCTTATGTTCTAGGATGGGGAGAGGCAATGAATAAGCACACAAATAAGAGTGGGGAGAGGAAGGGTGCTATAAAGACAATAACATGTCATCGTGAGATAGAGAGTTTTGAGAGTGGCCGAATGGGTTTACTACCTTGGATCTGGGAGTCAGGAAAGGCCTCTCTAAGCATGTGACATTAAGATGAGACTTGAGTAAAGAGAAGGTACCAGGCTTGCCGAGATCTGGTTGATTGGAAGAACAACGTCAGGACCCAATGGAAAAAAGTTAACATGACAACAGCAATAATCGTGGTGGAATGGTAGTAATAGTTGCTTACACTCACTACGTGATAGGCACTGCTCCAAGTAATTTATGTATGTTATATCATTTCATACTCTCCACAATCCTGTGAGGTAGGTATTGTCATGATCCCCATTTGACAGATGAGGAAAACAAGGCACAGAGAGGTTAAGTGACTTATCCAAGAACAGATAAGAACCAGAAGGAATTAAAGTTGCTAGGTGGTCAGCGGTCAGGTCCTCAGGGTCCCAGCACTGAGTCCCAAGAGACAATATGGTCAAAGAGCCCAGGGCTGAAACTGGGGGTACCTGATGGCACTTTCCATGCAGGACCCATACTTTCATCAGCAAGGTCGATGCTGAGAGTCCAACTGAGCAGCATCCCCAGAGCAATCATACCATCAGATGAGCGGGTATAGCACCACCTGCCCATGGATTCCCCCACTCAGGAAACATCTGCAGCAGAGGGCTGAGTGGGAGGCCAGCCGCACACCGCCCCCTGCTTGTCTCATTTTGGCTATAAATAATGTAGTTAAGAAAAAGAAACCCACAGGCAGGGGTGCTTTTATCGTTAAACCCACTTTCTGGTCTGCTCGCTCCATAAGAGTGACGCGATGATCTGAATCCAAACTCAGACATGGTGAACTGTGTGTCAGGAAGTCAAATGGTTCAAGTCAAGAGGTCCAGGCAGAAGGTCTCATCTCGTCATGAACAGAAGGGGGTGTTTGCTATCTTAAGGACTCCATGCTCCTCTTCCTGCAGACCCTGATCTCAGCAAAGATGTTATCAGCCAAGCCAGAGCCCACCTCCCCTCCTCCCCCATACCCTCTGTCTTTCATTGTTGTGGTTCTGGTAGTTAATAGAACATGTGTCACATTATAGCATTACAAGGGTTGGATAGATATTGGGGGAAGAAAAGGAAGGGAGGGGAGGAGAGGGGAGGGGAGGGGAGGTCCAGGCTGAAGGGGAGGAAAAAGGACATTACAAAGCCTTCCCACAAAGAGCTCATAGCTGATGGGGTAGATGGGCACATAAACATGTGATGATGACCCAATTCAGCACATGATTTAGAAAAGATCTTATCAAAATGGGCGGCAGCCCAGAGCTAGCAATAACGTCTGCAGAAAAGTCCTTTGATCTGAGTCTTGAAAGGTGAGTAGGAGTTTTCCAGGTGCAGAAGGGCAGGAAAAGGCACTGCAGAAGAGGAAAGAGCATATGCAAAAGCAAAACACATGAAAGAGCCCATTACACACAGGGAGATCAGCCTGGGATGCCCATCAAGGCTGTAGATGTCACCATGCTTTATTCTTCCTCCAAAGTTGAAATTTTAGAGCAACTGATGATGCCCCACACCCATCTGCTCCCCTCATCCAGACACCAGGCCCAGCTATTTCTGCCTTATATCATTTTTTAGCTTTGTCGCTGACTCTGGGCCCCACCTCTACCACTGCCATTGAGGGTCATCCATCCATGGCCTCTCTTCCAAGCCTTCCTTATTACAACAGCCTGGGTTCCCCGCCTCCTGGTTCTCATCACCCCAACCTGTCCACTCTCAAAGACTCCCTGTTTCTGAGCCAGTTTTGGAGAGTACACCTAGATAATGGTGATCCAAGGAGGAGGATGCTTGCTTCAGCTAGAACCCAGAGAGCCCACCAAAGGATGAGTTAGAAAGGAAGTTGACCTACAAAGACCAGAGAATGGAGGAGAAGGACCACAGCTAGGCTAATGAGAGAGGCTGGGTCAATTCATTCAACAATATTGTGGACCACTGACTCTGAGCCAATCCCCAATCTGGGCCAGGACATAAGACTGTGCACAAAGAAGATCCAGTGCCTGCCACCCCTGACCTCATGGAGCTTGGAAGAGACAGCTATTAATCAAATAAATTCACAAATAAGTGTAAAATTGCTAATGATGAAAAGCACTATGAAGAAAACTTAAAAGGAGCTCTGTGTGCTCACAGTGGTGGTGAAGGCAGTCAAGGAAGACTTCTAAGGATGGAACATTTGAGCTGAGATTTGAAGGGTGGGTTAACTAGGTAAGGAATGGGGAGAGGGAGCAATTCCACTTATTAGCTAAGAAAGTTAGCCTAGAAGTGATATTCCCTGGATTTGAATCCCATCAACGGTTAATTTGGGCAAATTATTTCACTCTTGCATGTCTTGGTTGCCTTATCTGTAAAATGGAAATAATTGCATTCACCTTAGAGATTTGTTATAAAGATTTAATAAGACAAATCATTTAGAATAGCTAGTACAGTACACAGTAAAGGCTCCACAAACGGTGGGAGTACTAGCAATAGTTACTGTGGTGGTGGTGATCACAATGATGCTGCTGGGGAGATGATAATGGTGGCGGTAATGGTGATGATTATGATGATCATGATATCGATGGTGGTCATTATGAGAATGATGATGATGATGATGATGGTAATGACATTGATGATGATTGTATTGACGATTATCATGATTTTTGCACTCACAGCAATAGGAACAGCACATGCAAATGCCCTCAGGTTGAAGGAAGCATGGCAGGCGTATAGGATAGGAGTTACTAAGGAGAGGAGCCAGTCACGTCTCTTAAGGCAGATAGAGCCAGGCTCTGCAAATGTCAATTTATAGACTCTGGACCCCAAGCTTCCTCAAAATGTAATCAAAGAGCTCCGAAAAAGATCTAAGAGTGTGCTGTTACAATGATGACTTTCATTCAGTTAAAATTTATTGAGCTCCCTGCCTTAAAAGGTCCCGCCTTTATGCCAACAGTACCACTAGGGGAGCCAGTGTTAACTGAGTGCCTACTATGTGCTGGACAATTATTCAAGCGTTACTCCATTCCATCTTCACGACACTTACTAGGTGGCAGGCACTATGCTGAGTGCTGATAGTACGTTGGTAAGAAGGATACAGTTATTATGCCCGTTTTACAAAAAGGAAAATAAACCAGGCATAGAAAGTTGTAATCACCCAGGTCACACAGCTAATGAACAATAAAGACAGGGTTTCAACCCAGACCCAAATGTCTCCTAGTTTAAGCCCTTTCTCCTATGAACCACAATGCCTTTTGGTGCTTAGTCAGAGGGCTGTAGACTGACAGATGCAGAGCCACAGGACCCAGGTCCCAGTCGACAGAGGAGCTCTCTCCTGCTTCATCCCTGGAGTGGGGGCAGCTCCCCAGATGCGAGCAGGGTTCACGGGAAGTCCTCAAGTTGGGTAATCTGTTATTTGTAGTCACTGTTTATAGAAGACGACAAGAGGGGAAAAGGATGCAAATGTTCATTAAGCCCCTACAGGACGGTAGGGGCCTTAAATACTTTGCTTCACTGAGGCCAATCCCATTCCTTACTCAGATATTACTGCCTCCTATTTCTAGGATGAAGGAATTAAGGCTCAGAGTGGTTGCAAAACTTGTCCAAGGTCACACAATGGGAGGGTCATATTTAAATCCAGGACTGTCTGACTCCAAAGCCCAGCCTCGTTAGCCACACTCTGCCCCAACTATGTTCTTTTGTGGTGCAACACACGCACAAATGCATGCACACGTACAGCCAAACACAGCTATAGACACTTGAATAGATTTTACCCCAGCTCTGAGTGCATAAATATGTGTACCAATTCTTAATGCTGTCAAAGACGCCCCACCTTTGAGACCAGAAGAGGAAGGACAAAGTAGAGGGCTACCTGCTTGCCTTATGAGTTTAGGCTGCGGCATAGTCTTTATATATTTCCAAGCACCTGGCCGCCCCTTCTGTGCTCTGGGAAGGATAATAGATGATCCAGCTGAGGTTTCAAGGTTGAGGCTTTAGACACTGGAAAACAGGCTTTCATTGGCTATTTATTTCATATACAGTGTCCTCAGCTCCTCCAGGAACTGAAATTGCTACAGATGTCCAGCCCAGGGGCTGAGCAGGGATGCTGGAAACACATTTGGGTCCATGCGTGAAGTATTAGTGCCTTTCTGGAGACAATGGTTACCAGTGAGTTCCAATGCAGACTCTTTCCCTCTCTAGCTATGACCTGAGCAATTCATTTAACGTTTCTATGCTTCAGTCTTACTGTCTGGGAAATAAGAATAACAGTATTACCCACCTATCCAATCTTAGTCAGCTACTGCTGTGATGATACGGGGTCACAAACAACCCCAAAATCTCAGTGGTTTACCACAAGCATTTATTTCTCACTCACACGCCTGTAGGTCAGCTGGGGCAGCTCTGCCCCAGGTTGAATTCAGGTCTTCTTCATTTTAAGATGAAAGGAAGTCGGTATCTGGAGCATGATCTTCCCATGGCCAGTTTCAGAAGTGTAAGAGAGCTGGCCAAATCACATGAGCACACTTGAAGCTTTTGGTTGGATGTGGGGTACAGGCCATCCACTCACATCCCAACAGCCAAAATCAATCACATGGCAGGTCTAAAGTCTGTCTGGGGAAATATGTTCTACCCACAGCGAAGGCATGGAAAGAGTGGGGAGGTGTTCCAGTTACCACTGATGTATAAAAATTTACTACAAAACTTAGCGGCCACTTTATTTCACTCACGACTTGATTGGTCAGGAATCCGGGAAGGGCTCAACTGGGCTGGACATCTAGGATGGCTCCCTCACATGGCTGGCACTTAATGCTGGTCATCATCTGGGCTGTGGACCAAAGTACCCACATGTGGCCCCCCTTGCATGGCCATCTCAGGGGACTTGGACTCCTTACATGGTGCCTGGCTTCCTCCAGGGTGCATGTACCCAGAGACCAGGCAGAAGATGCATGATCTTTTCTGAACTAACCTCCAAAGCTATGCAGCATCATTTCCACTGCATTCTACTGGTTATAAGTAAAACACTAAGAACAGCCCAGATTCAAGGGCAGGGGACATAGACCTCACCTCTCAATGGGAAGTGTCAAAGAATTTGCAGGAATGGTTTTAAACCATCACAAGAGGCACAAAAGGCAGAAAAACAAATAAATAATCTATCTACCTACCCCCTGCCCCATAGAAGTTGTAGGGATAACATGTGTAAGGTGCTCAGCACTGTGTGTGGCACAGAGCAAGCACTTAACAAATGGCAGCCACACAAATCACAGAGTCACTGGGCAGAGATTCCAGGAGATCCTCCTGTCTTGCTTATTAACTCAGTTGAGCTAGCTGGACTGCTGTGATGAGGCCAAAAAGCCAAAAGATAGTGGTGCGGCTGCCGTTCACTGCTCACCTGCAAAGTGCCAAGTGCTGTGCTAGGAAGTTTCCATCCAGGATCTCATTTAATCTCCACAACAAGCTTGTGAGGCAGTGGTGTTGCTGTTATCCATATAGTCTGAAAACGCTCACATCCACCCATCACCTTTAAAAATGTAATAAATGTGCGACTGTGGGTGGCCTTGGGAGAGCAGCCAGGTGCCCCCTCTCTCTACCCCTCACCTCCCCTGTTTACTGGTCCCTACAACCACAAAGCCCACCCAATTAGCTCCTCTGTCACAGCACTAATCCTACTGTAGCTCACTCTGACCCCACTCTCATGTCACTGAGAGCTCCTTGAAGACAGGGACCATGTCTGATCTAGTTCTGGACCCTGTGCCCAGGGCAGGGCCATTTGTTCTTCCAGGTCCGCTCTCCACCTTTCCCTACCTATATAGGCATCATCAACAGGCTCCCTTGACCTCTGCTTCTGGTCATGCTTGACCAGGGGGGAGTCCTGGCAGGGGATCAGAGGAAGGGAGGGAAGTGCAGTCAGGGTATTTATTCCCCCAGCTCCCTCTCAGCAAGGCTGCCTGGGTCTGGCTGTGTCTGTCAGCTGAGGGACCCAGCTCCTGTCCCCCAGCTTTCTCTCCATGACTCCTTCCACCCAGGCTCCAATGTCTGGTACTTCCTCCCACCTCCTCCCTTTGGACCTAAAAAGAGGAGCATTGTTACGGGCCCCAAGTATAGCACCACCCCTTATGATTTCCCTACACCTTGCCCACTCCTTTGTAAATAGCCCTTTTATTAATTCCTCCTTGAATTAACCCAGTTGGAGTGTACTGTCTGTTTCCTGCTGACCCTGATGATACAGAGGTGCTTGGAGGACAATGCTAGACACTTGTGTTCCTGGCTGTCAGGCCTATGACCATGGACTCTTCTGGCTACACAGGCCCAGCCAGAAGACCCAGGATGCCATGGGGAGTATGGCCAGATCTGTCTGTCCCTGAGTGATTAAACTGCAGGGCCACCTCCCACCTGGACCTGTCAAGCTGCCATCTAGGGCTTCGTTTAGAGACAGAGCCGTCTCTCACCTGATGTCCTGTGACAGAAAGGATTTCAATTAGAGCCATGAGGGGCCTCGAGCACCTGACACATCTCAGGAATGACGGTGACGTAAGTGGGTCCCACAGTGCCCTGAGGCTCACCAGCCTGCCTCCCGCCCTCTCCTCCTCCCACAAGGCTGGACAAGCACAGCGAGCCCTCTCCAGGCCCACAGCCAGCCGAATGCTTCAGGTTCCCCATCTGAGGAAAACTCCCAAAGCATTCCCTGGCAGGGAGTGTGATCAGCATCATATCTACTTACAGTCATTGGCAACTCCTCTGCCCCTGCTCAGTTCTCTTCAATGGCTCCCACTTGCCCTCAGGCCCAAATGCTACCTGAACCCTACCTGAGCTCCCCCACCCCCAGATCAAGTCAAGGTCCCCCATTTTATTCTCCCAAAGCACCCTGGACCCTCCTTTCCTAGCTCTTATCACACTTGTAATTAATCGGTCACTTGTATAATCATCTACATTCTATTATCCATCACAGCGGTCCTGCTAAAACCTAAGTGAGATCATGAAGTCAAATCAAGTCACTCTTCAGCTCAAACTCTTGGCTGGCTTCCCTTTTCACTAAGCGAATGCCTGTCTTCACAGTGGCCCATGAGCCCCTCTTCAGTTGGGCCACCATGACCTCCTGCTCCCTCCCTCTCTTTCACTCTGCTCCAGCCACCTGGCCTCCCTTCAGCACACACCAAATACACCCCCACCTAAGGGCCTTTGCACATGCTCGGTTCCTTTGCCCAGAATACAGCTGCTCAGATGGCCTCACATTCCCCCCTCCTCCTTTTTACCACTTTTAAAAGATTCATCACGCCCGGGGCATAGGCAGAGACACAAGACGCATAAGCGCTCTTTGTTTTCTTTTTCAAAGCAAATGTATGTAACTTCACAGCAGAAAACGGCAGGCTAAAGTCATGGCCATCGTGGGATCTGGTTTTCCTGGTTCTTTCTTGGGTCATGTGACCACCGTTCTGGATGTGAGGAGCTCAAGGTTAAAATCAGCTCCAGTCAGTGAGGTTCCCTTTTATGCCTGATCACAAATCACACGCTGCATTTTTCTGTTTGCTTGGTTTTTAAGTAATTTATTGAGGTAAAATTCATATAATATAAAATTAACCATTTTCAAATGAATAATTCAGTGGCATTTAGAACATCGATCTAGTTCTATCACCTCTATCTAGTTCCAAAACACTTCTGTCACCCGAAAGTAAAACCCCTTATTCATTACACAATTTCTCCCCCATTCTCCCCCTGCCCAGCCCCTGGCAACCACCAATCTGTGTTACGTCTCTATGATTTATCTATTCTGGATATTTCATATGAATGGAATCATACAATATGTGACCTCTTGTGCCTGGCTTCATGTTTTAGAGGTTCATCCACACTGTAGCATGAATCTGTACTTTGTTCCTTTTTATGGCTGAATAGTATTCCTTGGTATGTATATACTACAATTTGTGTATCCATTCTCTCATTAACAGACATTTAGGCTGTCTCCACCTTTTAGCTATTATGAATGTGCTGCTATGAACATGCATGTACAAGTTTTTATTTGAAAACCTGGTTTTAATTCTTTGGGGTATATACCTAGGACTGGAATTGCAGGGTCATATTGTAATTCTATAACTTTTTGAGGAATCACCAAACTGTCTTCCATAGCAGCTGAACCATTTGACATTCCCACCAGAAATGTACAAAGGTTTCAATTTGATCACATCCTCACCAACACTTGTTATTTTCCATTTTTTCTTTTTTCTTTTCTAAATTATAGCCATCCTAGTGGGTGTGAAGTTCTGACTTGCATTTCCCTAAGGACTAAAGATGTTGAACATCTTTTCATGTGCTTATTGGTCATTTCTAGACCTTCTTTGGAGAAATGTCTATTTAAGTGCTTTGCCCATTTTTTAATTGGGTTGTTTATATGTTGTTGAGTTTTAGGAGTTCTTTATATATTCCGGATACTAGACTCTCACCAGAAATATGATTTGCAAGTATTTTCTCCCATTCTGTAGACTACCTTTTCACTTTCTTGATAATGTTCTTTGATGCACAAAAGTTTTTAATTTTGATGAAGTCTAACTTTTTTTTTATTGCTTGTACTTTGGTGTCATATCAAAGAATCCATTGCCAAATCCAAGATCAGGAAGAGTTACCTCTATGTATTCTTCTAAGAGTTTTACGGTTTTAATTCTTATATTTAGGTCATTGACCCATTTTGAGTTAATTTTTTTCCATGGTGTGAGTTTGTGGTCCAACTTCATTCTTTTGCGGATATCAGTTGTCCCGAGACCATTTGTTAAAGAGGAAGATTTCCCTCCCATTGAATAACTTGGCACCCTTGTCAAAAAATCAATTGCCCATACTGGCCTCATCGCATAGTGGTTAAGTTTGGCATGCTCCACTTTGGCAGCCCGGGTTCACAGGTTTGGATCCCAGGCCTGGACCTACAACACTTGTCAGCCATGCTGTGGTGGCAACCCTCATACAAAATAGAGGAAGACAGGCACAGATGTTAGCTAAGGCAAATCTTCCTCAGCAAAAAAAAAAAAAAGAAATCAATTAGCCATAGATATGTGGGTTTATTTCTGAACTCTTAATTCTATTCCATTGATCTGTATGTCTATATTTATGCCAGTACCACACTGTTTTGATTACTTTATCTTTGTAGTAAGTTGAAATCTGGAAGTCTGAGTCCTCTGACTTTGTTCTTTTTCAAGATTGTTTTGGCTTTTTGGGGCCCCTTGCAATTCCATATGAATATGATGATTGGCCTTTTTATTCCTGCAAAAAAGGCCATTGGAATTTTTATAAGGTTTGCACGGACTCTGTAGATCACGTTAAGTCTTCCAATCCATGAACACAGAACATCTTTCCATTTATATGGGTCTTCTTTTATTTCCTTAAGTAATAATTTGTATTTTTCAGTATACAAGTATTTCACCTCCTTGGTTAAATTTATTGCTAGATATTTTGTTCTTTAGGACACTATTGTAAATGGAATTGTTTTCCTAATTCCTTTTTTGGATTTATGTGATATTTCTTAAGTGCTGCAGGTGGAAGACAATTTGATACAAACTTTTTGAAGTCTACTTTGGTAATATATCTAAAAATACACGTACCTTCTGACCTAAATTTTCCAAATTTAGGAATTTATTTTTAAACGATAATAAGACATGAAGATATTTGTACAAAAATGTTCATTCTTGATTGTTTTGAATATCAAAATTTGGAAACAACCTAAATGTCTATCAAGAGGAACTAGTTAAATAATGATACCTCCGTACCATGGAATACTATTATATCCACTTATAATACGATGATGTAGAATTGTATTATTAAAATGGAAAGATGTTCACAATATGTTATTGAGTTATTTTTAGTTTATAAAACAGCATGTACATCTCATTGAGGTAAAATTATATATTTATATCAATACATATGCTTCCAAAGATCTGATAAGATATTTGGCCAAATATTAATAGTGTTTATCAGCAGGTGGTCATATCTGAAAGGTTTTTTTAAAGAGACATTTGTAAAACTTGAAAGGAAAGCCATGTCATGCTTTTGAGTGAGAGGACTCAGTATGACAAAGGTTAATTTCTTCCCAAATCTATAAACTTCATGCACGCCTATTCAAAATAACTAAGGGGTTTTTTTTAAGGTATTTGACAAAATAACTCTAATGTGTTTATCTAGAAGAATAAATGTATTATCATAACCGGGAAGGTGTTTTAAAGAAAAAAAAAATGAGAGGAGGTTTGCCCTACCATGTTTTAAATGTATTGCTAAGTACAATGTGGTATTGATCCTAGAATACGTTAGCTTGATAACAACGTGGAGTTGGCTCCCAATAAGCATCTGGAGAATGAAAAAAATGAATGAATCAATATCCCTAGTTATCAGAAAAAGGCAGCTTTGAACTATGACTACCAGTGGCAAAAAAAAATTAATAATAATATTTAGTATTGAGGTGGGCAACTGAAAAAGACACTAAACATTGCCAGCGGATGTATAAATTGGTACAAATTTTTTGATCAGACAAATTAGTTACATGTTTGCATATGAATGCCAATTACAGCACTGTTTATAAGACATTTGGAAGCAACATTTTGCCCAGCAATAGGAAATCAGTTAAATTAATTATGGAACGTCCATACAATGGAATACTATAGTGCCATTAAAAATGATAGTGTAGATATGTATTTCGTGACATGGAAAGATACTCACAATATACTGTTAAGTGAATTAAAAAAAAAAAAACAGGGGGCTGGCCTGGTAGCGTAGCAGTTAAGTTAGCACACTCCATTTCAGCAGCCCGGGGTTTGCAGGTTCAGATTCCGAGTGCAGACCTACGTACTGCTTATCAAGCCATGCTGTGGCAGACGTCCCACATAAAGTAGAGGAAGATGGGCACAGGTGTTAGCTCAGGGCTAATCTTCGTCACCAAAAAAAAACACCCAAAAACATAGAATTGTAATCTTCTAAACAAGCACTTATAAAGGGCCCTCTGGTGGCCTGACACTGATGGGAGTTGGAGATCCAAGCTCGTCAGCGTCCCTATCCTCATGAAGGTTACTGCCTAGCAGTGGGGAAAGATACTAAAAAAGGCCTGAGTATTCTGGAGGGAAAATGCCAGAATTTTCCTGCTGCTGAGGAATGCCTGACAGGGGACCTAATTTCATGAGAAAGTTTGCTGAGTAAGGATGAGGAAGAGGTTCCCAGGCATAGTGGGGGCAGGGGCTCAGGAGGAGGGTGAAGAGTGAGTGGAGTTGGGCAGTGTTCTCAGAGGAGGTGGGAGAAGTAAGTATGTACAGGCAGGTCAGAAAGGCGGACCTTGGCAGAAGAGATTAAAGATTTTGATTTTATCCAAATACAATGGGGGAAGGCAATGAAGAAATTTAGGCAGAGGAAGAACATGATCAGTCTGATGTTTTCAAAAGAACATCCTGGTTGTGTTGTAGAGAAGAGAGTGAATGCTCAGAAACCAATATGATTCCATTTTACAATACATATTACGTATATTATATATATCTATGCATGTCATAAATACATCTGTGTATTATATATAGACATATATTATATATACCAATATATAGTATAAACATGTATATTATGTATATTTATATTTAAGTATATGTATATGTATATATTATATACACCTATGTGTTTTACACATGTGTATCTATGTATACTAGATTTACACATCTATCTGTATTATCTATACCTACATATAAATATATATCTATGTATATTATATATATACACCTAACATGTAGATATATAGAGATAGATGTATATTATACTTATATACTCAGGTGTGTTATATATACATATATATCATATATACACTGTATATCTAAGTGTATATTTGTACACTTATACATATAGACATGTAAATTATATATGTATATATATAAATCTATGTGTATTATATGCCTGTGTATATTACATATAGACTATTTATACTATGCATACCCCAATGTATATTATTTATAATCTATGTAATTATGTATCTACAGTCATGCGCCACATAACAACCTTTCAGTCAATGATGAACCTCATATATGATGGTGGTCCCATAAGATTAGTATCATATAGCCTACGTGTGTAGTAGGCTATACCATCTAAGTTTGTGTGAGTGCACTCTGTGAGGTTCGCACAATGATGAAATTTCCTAACGATGTATTTCTCAGAACATATCCCCTTTGTTAAGCAATGCGTGACTGTATATATACACCAATGCTATGTGCACTATATTTATATACCTGTGTAATAGAGATACTTATTATTATACATACACCAATATATAGTATACACATATACCTATGTATATCATGCATATATACCTGTATGTGTATACACATACGTGTACTATGTATATGCCCATGTCTAATATATATGTGTTTGCATGTGTATGTATACAGGCATGGATACCTACATCAAAATGTAAACAGTGGTTATCTTTGGGTTGTGAAATTATAGAAAATTAATTTTCCCTCTTTTTGCTTTTCTTAATTTTTCTACCACTCTCCCACTCCCACCAGTGAACAGACATTATGTTTATTAAAAAGAAAAAAGGAGAAATTGAAGAGTGTTAGAGGTTGGAGGTGGACCCCGTACAGTTCAAGCCTTGCTTGCTCAGGACACATCCTCAGCCCTATAACAGAATCCATCTCCTAGAAAGATCCCTGGGTGGGCTGCCTTGTGCCTCCAGACCCCTCCCCTGCAAGGCTGCTGAGCGGGACCCGCATGATCCTAGAGGGAAGGTACTCTGCTGGCAGCCTGGCTCTGCAGGAGACAGAGCAGCCCTGAGAATCTCTGGAGTTAATGAAGGCACCGCAGGAGCCCCAGCCTGCAGGGACAGCTACAACTGAGAGTCAGAGGAAGGGCTCTCCATGGAGACTGAGCCCAAGTCACGACATGCAAACGGGGAGCTCATGAACCTCGAGTCTAGAGGAGAGAACAGAACTCCCAACCCCTGCACTCTCTGGAGAGCCATGTTCTGGCTCTTGGACTTACAAATGGAGCCAGGAGGGTCCCGACAGGTCCAGAGCGAGCATGCTGTCCAGGGACAGCCCAGCCCCTGTGGGTGCCTGGCAACCAGAAGCCCCAGGCAAGGAAGAGATCCTATCCAGTCTGAGAAAGCAGAATTTTATGCACATATTTATTGCCCTCCTGGCAATTTCCAAATGCACTGTCAGTAGGAAACTGTTTCCCGACACTAAGGCTAATCAAAAGCCTGTTCAAAAACGCATTATGCAGGTACCTAACATAACCACATACATTAGTTTCTTATGGTTTTTATATCCAATTCAACAAAAATTTATTGAGCACAGGCTCCATGCAAGACACCATGTCAGGTGCAGTGGGAGCACATGGCAGACAATGCACAATCCCTTCTCGTCCCCAGCCCTCAGCTACTCACTGTCTGCGTGGAGGTGGGAGCTACTAACACACAGTGCATGACTCTAATAGAAGGACCGCTGTGCTAAGGGCTATAATAGAGGTACAGACAACAAGATGTGAAAATGGGAGGAAGTGATTACTTCTGACTGGGGGATCAGGGATGGTTTAATGTAGATCTAATTTTTCCTGAGTACCACCTCTATTATCTCATTTCATTCTCATAGCAACCATGTGGGATAAGTATTATTAATGCCCCCATTTTACAGATGAGAACACAGGCTCAGAGAAGCTAAGTAGACCACCCAACAGCACACAGGTATTTGAGTCTGTTTGACTCCATCACTTGAGCTCTATGGATAATACCAGTGTTTATTCCCCAGGGGTGTGTATATCATCATAAGGAAGGAGCTTTTGCACAATATACATGCCCACACCCCACAGCAGATCTACTGAATCAGAGTCTCTGAGGGTGAGTCCCAGATATGTGTGTTTTGAAAAAGCTCTCTGGGTGAATCTGATGTGCATCTTGATTTACAGCACACTATGAGAGCTTGAGTGGGATTTCAGCAGATGGGAGTGGGGAGGAAAAAAGCGTTCCAGGGGAATGGAACTGAGCAAGCGAAAGTGCAGAGCTACAAAAATGTAGAGCTTCTTTGGGAAACAGTAACTGTCCCCAAGCAGAGGATCAAAAGAAGAGGGAGGCAGGGTCTGTCACCGTCCTTGGGGGCCTACCACATCACCAGTGCCCTTCCTCACTCCTCAAACCCCTGCTCAGGCTCAGCTCTGCCCTCTACTCTGTCCACACGGGCCATGGCCTGAGGATCAGCCCTCAGGGAGGAGGCACGAGATCTGCTTGCACCATGGCTGAAAGAAACCAGCCTCTTCTCAGAGGGAGATGAAGGCCTGTCGGACATTACTGAGCACCTACTAATTGCCAAGCACTGCACTAAGCCCTTTGTATACACTATCTCATTGATTCTTCCTGACAACTCTGAAAGTTGTATATCGTATCTTCATTGTTTAAAAGATTAATGAGGTTCAGAGAGGAATTCTCCCAAGGTAACACAGTCAATCAGTGACCTCGTCAGGATTCAACTTCATGTCTGTCTGACTTCAGTGCATGTGCTCTTACCACCTCTGGGATTGAGTGCTTCCAGAAGGTTGTCAAAATGGGCTCAGGTAAGAGGAAGGTGAGGTTATGTGAGGAAGAAGAGATCAGTGGGAACTGTTCTTGAGTAGCTGTTTAGCCTGGGTTCCCTCAAAGCAGAGCTGAGGCAAGGATTCAGGTGCAAGTAGTTTATTTGGGAGGTGATCTCAGGAAGCACCAGGAGGGAGTGGGGAAATGAGACAGGAAAGAGAAGGAAGCCAATAAAGAGTGCAAGTTACCACTATGGGCTCAGTTACTGGAGCTCAGTCCCACTGGGGACCCTCTGGGAAATGTGTGGAACAGACATCAAGGCTGTCCCACTGAGGACCAAGGAAGCTGGCATCTTTGTGCTCCCAATGGTTGAGGGCTGTTCCTGGAGCACCAGCTTCCACACTGCCAGCCGGCCCGTTTGAGGACTGAACACATTCCCTTGGCCAGAGTGCACCTTCAGGCAGAGAACCCACTGGAAGCCTTTGGTGTACATGGGAACTGTCTAGGTGACCTCCAGGGCTGGCTGATGATATATAAGTGGATGTCAATGGCACATCCCGCAATGACCGTGTTCAATACTTGGGGACGAGAACAAAGCATCCCTCAAGAACTTAGAAAGTGGGAAAATAAGATCTCTGTGAATCAAATCTAGAAAATTAACAGGAACTGGATCAAAAACATTGAGCAGAGGCATGTGAACAGATGGCTCCCAGACCTGAGGGTCAGGGCTATAATCTGATCCTTGTGTTACGGTCTCTAAAGAAGCAGGTGTGGAGTGGAAGGGGGGTTGGTCAACCGCAGGATCATGGACCAACTTGTCCCAGAAGCAGGGATGTTGGGCCCACCCCAGCCCTGTCCAGGGAAAGGAGCCATGGTTAGTAAATTGCAAGGACTTCCAGTCCTACGGGCCAGACCAGCCCTGCTATAAGTTGGACATATCTCAACCTGGTGCCTTTAAGCATCAAAGACTCTCTCCTGCTCTGAGATCGCCTCTTCCAAGACATTCCCATGCGAATCTGGCCCCAGAGAGAAAACTCTTATAATGGTGGTTTTTCACACCAGGGTCATAGCTCAGTATCCTGACCCTGGTTAATGTGAGTCTGTCCAGGAGATGGCCCTGCTCTTCACAGTGAAGTAAGCAGGTATGGACTCTGCACAGCCCAAGTCCAGACCCCAAGCTAAAGCTTGTTCTGAGTGACCTCACAGGACACTGCCCTCCAGCCTTCCCCAGGCAACACCCCAGATTCAAACTATCCTAGCAATGTCTTTTTTTCTATTTAAGTTTCTGCAGTAACCAAAGTGAGAAGGCTTCAAGGAGAAGGTGGCTAGGAATCCAAGCTTTTGTTCTCTTTGACAATCTTATGATGCCTCAGTCACTCACTCTTTGCTGAACATTCTTCCCAACTTGTGTTGTTTGTGTATGTATTTATCTGAATATTTACACATGTGCATATCTATATGCATTTTTATTTGTGTAAATGGATGTTTGTGTCAATATGTGCATGAGCACACATGAGCTCTGTGGTCACTTTCTAGGCACTGTCAATTACTAGTTCTGTGGTCTTGGGCAAGTCATTAATAACCCAACCAAGCCTCAGTTTCCTCACTTGTAAAATGGATATAATGTAGTGCCAACCTCACAGAATGGTTTGGGGGATATAATGAGGTCATGCTTGTAAAGCAGTTTGGTGTAAGCCTGAGGGAGTGTTCAGTCAATGTTAGCACTTGACATTTTGGGTTATCATTTAAGGTGATTCTGTGTGTGTGTGTATACTGTGGCCCCTTAGGATTCCACTGATATTGATATTGATCTGTTTGTGACTTTTGCTCCATGAGTCCCATGTCACGTTGTGGTCACTAATGGAGACAGTCACAAGGTCAAGGGAAAGTCTAGCGAATGACCATAAAACCAGCCTGATGTAATCTGAGGGAATGTTTGCCAGACACCAGTAGAAAGACAACCCAAGAGGATCCAAAGGCCAGAATGGTAGACAGGGGATGACCAAGTCAGGGTAAAGGCTGTCCCTAGATTCAGTGCATAGGACAACATGAATCAGAATGTGATGCCAAATCCTCTTTCACACAATACCCCCAGGTAGACCAGAAGCCTCAGGCCAGCAGCGTTCATGGGCACAAAATCCCGGCCTATGTCCTGGGTGAACACAGATTGATGCTTTTCACTGGACTGCAGTTAGATGGTAACGAGCCCCCCACCTACCCCCGTGCAAACATATCCAAGAAAAGAGATTTCAGAAAGACATCTCTTCTTCTTACCACATAGTGGGGCTCTGGATTTGCCTGTTTATCTCCAGTCTCAGGGCCTAAGATGATTATTCTGATAAACTGGAATGAATCTTGCAGCAGAAGGGGAGCTAGCAATAGCCCTGCTGATTTATCACCCTTTTCAACCCAGTCGGGTTCCAAGAGAATAAATCTTGCTTGCCTCTGGCTAGGTACCCACAATCATGCCACGGACCATGACTTTCATATCCCATTAACTCTGAATTACTCAGTCTGGGGCTGAGCTGAGAGGTAATTTAAAATGGCAAAAGGGGAAAAATGTTCTGATTTAGATCTGATAGAGACTGGATTAAGTCCTCCCATTTTTCAGAGCTTAAATATGAGCTTTGTAGGGGGAGCACCTGCGGGTCGGATCGGATTCCGGTGAAGGATCTGAGCCGCAGATTAAATGAAAGGACGTGGGCCAAACACATGCTCCAAAGGTCTGGAGGCTCCACCTCATACTCAACCACAAGGCAGGAGCTGAGTTTCTCGGGGGATTCAGTCCATTAATAATCACCATTCTCCGGAGTGTAAATTATCACAACCTTTTAGGGCAGCAATTTGGCAGCACCCATCAAAATGAAAAAGGCTCACACCCTCGGACCCAGACATTTCACTACAGAAACACTTGTTCAAGGAGGTGTGCGCCACGATGTTTGCTGTAGGCTTATTTGTAATACTGAAAAATCAGAGACAGACAAAATGGTTCACCAATAGGGGAATGCCTTATGAAAGGATGGTACACCCACTCTGTAAGAAAATAAGCACCCATTAAAGAGAATGCGGAGGAAGGATGTCCATGATATATTATGGAGTAAAAAATAAATAAATAAAAAAGCAAAATACAGAAGAGTTTCACGTAAAATGTGCTCCTGTCTTTCAAAAAATTAACTGGACGTTAAATTGAAACTACTGATTTTTTTCCCTCCATCTTCAGTGTCTTAACATGTAAGGCATGCTTCTTTATCAGAAATCATGAAGTCTCTGCAGTTTGAGCCACTTTCAACATCCCAAAGTAAATTCACATCCAACCCGACCTGGTATTTTAGTCTCTCAGATCAGGCCTTCTTGCCAGGACACCTTCTGGCGCCCAGCTAATAGGCTTGGACTGCCTCGAAGACCACTGAGTCAGGGGAAGACAAGAAGGCTTCTCTCAGCAGGAATCTGCCTGGTTCTCATCTTTTAAGTGGACATAGAGAGTCATGCTCTCTTGGCATTGAATCACCTGCCGCAATTGCAGGGGTAAGTTCTCAGGCTTCCCCACACCCATGGACCTACGCTCGATGAGTCTGTGGGAGGCAAGGCATGGGACCTACTGCTCTTTAAGAGCAGAAAGCCTTTAGCCTGACATTCAAGGCCCCTGGCAATCTGATCCTGCATTAGTCAGGTTAGAACAACATATGCTGAGAGCCAACCCTGATGGTCTAGTGATTAAAGTTCCACGCTCTCGGCCTCGGCAGCCCAGGTTCATTTCCCGGTTGCGGAACCACACCACCCATCTGTCAGTTGCCGTGCTGTGGTGGCGGCTCACATAGAAGAACTAGAAGGACTTACAAATAGGATATACAACCATGCAATGGGGCTTTGGGGAGAAGGAAAAAAAAGAGGAAGATTGGCAACAGATGTTAGCTCAAGGCAAATCCTTCCCTAAAAAGAAAAAAGATATGCTACAATAACATATAAACCCAAAAATCTCAGTGGCTTAACATGACAAAGATTTATTTGTTGCTCAGAAGAAGTCTGGTGCTGATTAGGCAGCCCTCTTCCATGCAGTGACGCAGAGATCCAGGCTGTTACTTCCTATGTCTCTGCCATCTTGACATGCGACCTCCAATGTCACTGCAACCGGAGCAGGGAAAACTGAGGGAGGCCTATGTGTTCTGCTTCAGCCCAGAAGTCACTCCCATTAGTCCATTGGTCAGAATTGTCCCATGGCCCCAAGCTAACCCCAAGGGAGGCTGGAAAACAGAGCCTTCTTATGTCCCAGGAAAAAGAAACTGTATACTCATCACCTTGCCTCCACTCCAGGTCCTCATATAACTTTCTAACTTTATCTCACACACACTTCCTCACTCACCTGTGATGCCCAGCTTCCTCTACTCTGATATCCCCACCAGGGAAGGGAGACAAGACTCCAGCCTCCAGACAGATGGGATGCTACACATGCCTGATTTCCTGCCTCTGTGCTTTTGCTAGTACTCATCCATGCCATTCACTCATCCATTCATTCAACAAACATGTATTATGCATTGATAACATCCAAGCACTGGGCTAACTCTTGCTTAAGTAATGAGCAAGTCAGATACAGTCTCTACTCTCATGAAGCTTATAGTCCAGGGCCCATTTCTAACATCTTTGCCTTCTAAACCCTACTGGGCTCTCCTCAGCTACTATCCCTCCTCTCCTCACCCCTAGCACGTTGGGAGGATACATTGAGCTAATAATGCATGGAAAGGTCATAACCCAGGGCCTGGCACAAGGCAAATTCTCAACAAATGTGAGTTGTCGGTAACAGCAGCCACCTTATTTCAGTTGGAACCCTGAGAGGTTGTTCTGTACATTCCAAAGTCTATTCTTACCATTCCACCCCACCCAACCCCTCTTCCTCACTTGTTCACAGAAGAGGACCCTGTCTGTCAACATAGCATAAGGCAACCAACAGATTTAACAGGGGCTGAAGCTGCTCATGCAGTTCTTGAAATTTTTTCCTTTGGCCCTTGCGAGAAAACGGGTCTCATTTAGTATGGGAAGATCTGAGGCTCCTTGAGGGAGTTCAGGGACATTATACCAAATACATTGACATGACAAATCAAGAATGAAGAATGAAGTATTATTAGACCTTATGGACTCACTTCCTGCAAGTCTCTGCTCAGATGTCACTCGCGAGAGAGGCCTTCCCAGACTGCCCCGTATAAAAATACTATCTCTATCATTCTCTATTCCTTTACCCTGCTTCACTTTTCCTCAAGCCATTTGTCACAACAAAAAACAATAAGCCTGTTCGAGATTTCAGAGCCCCTCAACCTGGCAAGTGTGCCATTGCCATATCACCAAGGGCACTGACTCTGAATCTGTGTACGAGGTCTCAGGAGGACAGAAAATGGGTGGGGTTATCCTTTGCACCCTCCCTGGTACCTAGCTCAGAGTCTGGAAGCATACATGTTCCCTAAATATGCTTCTTGATGGAATGAATTTTACAAAATAGGATGGCAGGGAGATCATTAACAAGTATGCTTCTGCACCTTAACTTTTTAAATCATGTTAAACTTCAAGATTTCTGTAGGCGTTTGTTTATAAATAAAATTAGATTCATCTAAAACTGAGTTATTCTTCATGGTTGGTTAGTTATTACTGGGAATTTAAAAACACTTATTTGGATAATATCCAGGTCATTTGGAGTCAGCATCTTCTAAAAGTTGGACCCATTACAGATAAATAGCCATGCTGGGCTCTAGGCACAAAAGTAGCAATACGGTTCATTTCCTAGAACATCCAATGAAAGGACAGCTCCTTCCCCCATCCCCTAAATATAGCCTTTCTCTAAACAAAACATTCAATACATAGCATGAGATTGCATTTGTGTCCCAACATGGGTTTCTATTAACATGCCTCATGCTGCTTTTAAAAATCAGATAGATTGGTTAAATCCTTTTAAGAAAATTAGGCAAGCAAAGATGGCATTAGTTCTAGAAACCCATCACATACATAATAGAAGCATAGTAATTATTTTTAAGGCCATTCTTTTTCATGATGCTTGTCATTTCTGGATATTAGCCCAAACAGCCAGAACTTGGAACTTCTTTAGGAGATGCCCTTAGTATCAAAGATAATATAACTCATCACAAAATTTGCTGGTGGTCTTTTATCTTCCATTCAATTCATTTGTCAGTTATATATAGGATGACCATATAATTTACTGCCCAAAGAAGACACTTAGGAGATTGAAAAGGGCTCTATTAATATGAATAATGATGCCAGCACAACAAACTGGACATGCAGTCACCCTAGCTTTATATTTGATGAGCTACTCTTATGAGCAAGGTACTGAGCCAGACTCTGTAGGGTAAATGTGCTGACGTCCCGGGAGTTAAGCATGGAAAGAAAAGTTGGAGCTAGATCAGGGATCGGTAAACTATTTCTTAAAGGGCCAGTAAGTATTTAGGCTTTGAAAATCAAGAGGCCAAACTGAGGATATTATATAGGCACTATATAATATATTGTATATATTTGACCAAATATATTTGACCATTTAAAAATGCAAAAACTACTCTTAGCAGTTGGCCGGATTTGGACTGTGGGCTAAAGTTTGCCAACCTCTGACCTGGGGCATTATAGATATTAAACACTGAGCTAAGAAGTTTGGATTTAATTCTCTGGCTAGTAGTTTCCAGAAGTATTTTTATTTTAGCAGTAGAAACATGTCCTCAAATGAAAGGGTACATGAAAGCCCAATATAAATGCAAAACAAATAAAAATGGGTCTGCTGTGTTTGAAATGGAAATGAGATGCAGCAAGCACAGCCTCCCTCACCCCCAGTGGCATGCCCAGAGCCCCCGAGGGGTCCTGCTGATCACAATTTAAAAACCACAGCCACAGTCAGTGGGGTGCTATTAAAGACTCCTGAGGAGAGAGGTAAAGCTGTGTTTTACAACAATCACTCTGGGCACAGTGTGATTGGAAGGCAGAACACCCAGGGCAGAAACAGCGAGGAGGGTCCGGCCTAGGAAAGCATGGATTAGAGATGTTTCTGAAGCAGACCTCAGGGACACAGATGAGGGTCTTAAGAGGGACTCAAGATGAGGGTCTTGAGAGGTCCAGGCAGGGCTGGCTTCATGGGCGTGCGACCCTGTGCAGCCTCACAGGGCCCCGTGCGCAGAAAGGTCCCATACCTGCTTTAATGCTCTGCTGTCACCATCTTAAAATTCTTAATAATTTTTCAACCAGGACCCTGCATTTTCATTTGCACTGGGCCCCACAAATTATGCAGTACGTCCTGCATCCCGGGACGATTCTTAGGAGCCTGAGCAGGTGTGCCTGCTCCTTTCTCCCATTGCCCTGGCCAGGAGCACTCCACATAATCCCTGGTGGCCAATGCTCTTTATAAAAAGCCTAGCATTTCACAGCTCTTTCTCCAAATCTCAGATCATCCTTCCATAGGATGCTTCAGCCCCCTCACAAGCACTCAGGAACGCCCACTCATCCTCCCTCCAGCTTCTGCATCCTGGAAATGCCAGTCATAGTCGATCAGCCCCAACTCCAAATCTCCGAGGTGCCAACTCAAGTCAAATCCTTACTCACCACCTGGTACCCAAAGGGGACAGCACTGACCAGCAGCTGCCTCCTGCCGACGGGCAGTCCACCCCAGGATGCCCCAGGAGGGAATGAGGAAATGAGTCAGGGATGAGGAGACAGCCAGTGAGGGGTGTGGGTTACCACTGTGGGGACTTTCTGGAGACTATGATTACATCTGAGGATTTTTCCTCTGATGGGCAAGCAAGCTGGGGTATTTATCACCAACTCCCACCATCATGGGTTGAGTTACTCCTGGGGTCCCCAGAAATTCTGGCTGGCCCATGGGCAGGCCAAATATCCTCTGTGACCAGAGACGGCTCTCAGGCAGACAGAGACTCTAAGTGCCACCATCTACCACAACTGTTTGGAGGTGACCTCTGGGGTGGGCTGGGGGGCTCTGAGAATGGCACCAACCATGTTTGCTCCACCTTCAGAGCTGCTATAAAGGAACAACACAGATTTTGGGAAGAAAGTAGCCTTCAGAGCACTCCAAATATGAGAGCACGTCTGCCATGATTCCTTCAGCCCGTCATTCCAAAAATACTCCCTGTACACCTGTAATGTGTCAAAGTTCTATTTGTATTTACCATGCCATTCTACATGTTGTAGAAAAAAAACACAGACAGAATTTACAACCAGGTGTTGTTTGTAAGGAAGAAAACAGAAGTGCTCATCTGCCAGAGGCCGGAACCGCCTCACCCTAGTTTCTTAACTTTCTTAATATCCAACTCTCAGTCTTCCTTTTATACCTGAGAATACCCAAGGCTCCCTCCAAGACTTTAGGATCAGCAGGGGATGGGACCTGAAACACATCAAGAAGGGAAAAGAGGATGGTAGTCATGAGCTAGAACCTTCAAAAAGACTTTTAAAGGGATACAGATGATATGTGTTTGAACATTATGATCTCTTTGTTAACTGAGATTTTTAACTTTTAAAACACATAACACAACCCTCATACACTGCTGGTAGGATTATAAAATAGTAGAGCCGTTCTGGAAAACAGTGTGAAAAAGATTAAGCAGAGTTACCACGTGACCCAGCCATTCTACTCCTAGGTATATACCCAAGAGAACTGAAAACACATGTCAACAAAAAACTTGTACACAAGTGTTCATAGAGGCAGTATTTGCAACAGCCACAAAGTGGAAATAACCCAAATGTCTAACCACTAATGACTGAACAAATAAAATGTGGTATATCCATACAATGGACTATTATTTGACGATAAAAAGGGATGAACTTCTGATACATGCCATAACTGGATGAACCTCGAAAACATTTTGCTAAGAAAAAGAAGCCAATCACAAAGACCACAGATTGTATGATTCCATTTATATGAAATTCCAGAGTAGGCAAATCTACAGTCAGTAGATTAGTGGTTGCCTAGGGCTCAGGGAAAGTGGGGGGAGAGAGATAAGGAGTGATCAACAAAGGATAGAGGGTTTCTTTCTGGGGTGGTGAAAATGTTCTAAAATGGATTGTGGTCATGGTTACACACTTTAAAAACACAACAAAAAACATCAAATTGTATACTTAAAGTAGGTGAATTGTGTGGTATGTAATTTATAGCTCAATGAAGCAGTTATTTAAAAACATAACATGAAATTCT
Source organism: Tapirus indicus (assembly GCA_031878705.1). Taxonomy (NCBI): domain Eukaryota; kingdom Metazoa; phylum Chordata; class Mammalia; order Perissodactyla; family Tapiridae; genus Tapirus; species Tapirus indicus. The sequence goes on from CM062929.1 coordinate 60,103,445, forward strand.
AATATCAATAAACAAATTGACAAGATCACAGTCCTCTTGGAGCTTCCATTCCAGTGAAGAGAGAGGACAACGAACAGTAAATGTGATAAATAAATTATACAGTATGTTGTTGTGGACAAAATAAAGCAGAGTAAAGAGATAAGGAAACTGGGGTGGCTGGGAGAGCCACAGTTTTAAATATGGGGGTGACATTTGGGCAAAGGCTTGAAGTAGTTGGCCACAAGGATGTCTGGGGAAAGAGCATTGTGGGTAGAGGGCACAGCGGTGCAAAGGCCTGGAGGCAGGAGTATGCTGGCACTGGAATGTTCCAATCAAGCTGGAGCATCATGAGAGAGGGGGGAACGAGGTCAGAGGGAGGGTGATGAGGTCAGAGAGGAAATCAGGGTTCTTGTAGGCCCGGTAAGGCTGAGTGAGCGCAGAGCCCTGCAACTGCTCAGCTTAGCCACGTGGCTTCAAAGGGAAGTGAGGTGACCTGATGGGATAAATGAGAGCTGGTGTCTCCCCCTACGAGTGGCTCTCCCAGCTGGAGACCAGGGCTCTTACCACTTTCCCCTGAGCAGAGGAACCGGGTAGCCCAAGCCCACCCAAGCAAAGGAGTAAGGTATATCGTGGGGATTTTCCCAGTTCCAGCCCCAAAAAGCAAAAATGAGAAGTCGGGAAGCAGCAGGCTGACGGGAAACTGCAATTTCACCATCTAATAACCCAACATGTTTGCGATTTCCAGGTTCCAATTTTTGTATTGTCATGGTCAATTACAGGTCACAAATGATTTCCAAAGTGGGCTGCCCAGGGAGGCAGTTGTGCAAATCCATTTTCCACAGTCTTCCCACTCCTGGGCTGCTCAGAGCACAGGGAGCCAGAGTGAGGGGGAGGGGATCCCCGGGTGGGGAGAATGAAATGGAACTACCTGGGGCCCCAGATGGTGTTTCCACCCCAGACTTGCTACGAACCCACTGTGTGACCTTGGCCCAGTCAGCTCACCTCTCTGAGCCTTTTCCTTATAGAGATGACCAGACCTGACTTAACTCACAGGGATGCTGTGGGACACCCCATCAAGAGGGACAGTGAGAAACACCAAATACCAAACCCGACCATGTGCCTGTCCTGAGCAAGTGCCTTCATTCCTTTTAACAGCTTTACTGAGATATAATTCATATACCATAAAATGCACTCAGTGTACAATTTAATGTTTTTAGTGAGTTTATAGAGTTGTGCAACCATACCACAATCTAGTTTTAAAATATTCCCATCACCCCAAAAAAGACATCTCCAGAGCAATCCGTTGAGGTTAGAGTTCCATACATAATAACATTAATGCCATATAAAAGCAAAAGAAAAAAATAGCAATTTATTAGGTCGAATCACATGAAATTGCCATTTTAATAGGTTAAAAACGTCCAAATATAGGCAATTTCACGTAGTTTAACCTTTGTAAAAAAAAGAACATTTACAAACACAGTAAGATGAAATTGCAGTTTGCATATTAACTCATACGCTATATGTGATTGCCTATGTTCTGAATTATAGATTATATTATTATACAGAAAACTATGTGTCGGACTTTGCGGGTGACTTAAGGGATGGGGGATTTTTCAAGGGAGAAATTTTGACTATACTCAAGATTTCACCTTAGGCACTGTCTTTTGAAATGAAACTTCACAGGGATCGCCCACTTCTGAGCCAGCTCAAGCCAGGACCTTCAATATGCAATTGAGGAAAAACGAAGCTCAGAAAGCTTAACTGACCTATTCACGTACTGCCAGCTACATCACACTGTCTCAAGAAATGTGAATAAAACTTTGTAAGTGGAAACACCTTGTATTATAGCATAAAAGTATGATGGTTTGTACTTTTTTATTATTTTGCAGGCTTACTTCTTCTGGGGGGAGGTCTCTACCCTACCAGAGTCTAAGATCCGTGAAGAGAGATGCGAGGTCTTCTTTTCACTGCTATCTCCCAGCACTTAGCTGTACAGCTCTTGGCATATAGTACAGGCTCAATAAACGTTAAATAAATGACATAAATTTGATAAGGAGGAAAGACTCTGATTCATATGTGTAAACACCACACACACACACACACACATAAACACACACACAGCCTGGCGTCATCGTAGACACTAGGCCCTCTGCATCTCCTGCATGGCCAAGACACTTTCTGCTTGAGGAGAATACAGGACAGAATGATTTCTAGCACCAAAGTCAGGAGTTTCCAATCCCAAACCTATGAAGGAAAACGAAGGCCGAGAGAAGAGTCAGGGCAAAGAGCATCACACTCACCAGGTGCCTATGGACCTTAAAGGGCAAGAGGCCAGAGCCCTGGCTCAGGAAGGGTCCAGAGGGAAACTGCCCAGAAAAGCAGGGAGATTAGATGCTGGAGTTCTCACAAATGCCCTGGGTTGGGCTTTCTGGGGCTTGCAGGCAAGAGAGAGCTGTGTGGATGCAGGCAGGGGAGTTGGGGTACAGGAGCGGGTCGGAAGTGCTGCTGCTCATGGTCCAGGCTGGTTTATTCAGTCCGACAGGGAGAAGAAGCCCCTCCACCAACCTCTTCCCTAGCTCCCCTAAAGGGAAGCAGGGTCACCAGTCTAACTGATCAAAACCTAAGATATTGATTGAACGTGGGTTCTAATGGGTAAAACGTGTGTGGTGTGGAATTGTTCACTTCCTGTTTCCAAGTGGGAGGCAGACCCAGCTTCAGCTAGACTTCTGCACTAGTAGGTATTAGTCACCATCTCCGTGCCTCATAAAGCAGTTTGCATCTCCCATTGGGTGTCTGCTTCTAGCACATAACTGCTCCAGGAAGCCCATCAGGCAGGGAGAGGTGAGTGGCTTTTCTAGGTTCCTCATACTATTCGAAAATTCTGGCAGAATCGCCAGCCTGCCTAAGATGTCCAACTCTTTGTTCTCAGAAAGATGTGCAAAGAAATTCAAGAATCACTCTTGAGCCTAGAAAAAGGTCTGAAATGACACCCATCCAAAGGGGAAGCACGAGCATCTCTGGAGGGTGGAATGCATGAGAGGAAGGTGAAGGGGCTTCCAGTTTTCGTATATACTTTTATACTGCTTCCATTTTCTACAATAAGCATATGACACCTTATAACCCAAAAATAATAATAATCAGAGGGGTTAGGAAGTGGCATAGAATGATATAAATCCAAATTTAAAAGTAACACAAGACGTAGAGTGAACCCTAATGTAAACTATGGACTTTAGGTGATCATGATACATCAGTGTAGGATCACCAGTTGTAACACATGCACCACTCGGGTGGGGAAAGCTGATAATGGAGTAAGCTATGCATGTGGGGGTGGGAATATATGGGAAATCTCCATACCTTCCTCTTAATAAACACTGCTCTTAAAATAAATATATTTTTTAAAAATTTAACCATTTAAAAAATTGGTAATCAGCATTATGTCCCAAATCATTGTATAATAATTATGAAAATCATATGCATCCACCTATTTGAGAAAACAGGAAGATTCTTAACTTCCTGTATGCTGCTGCTAATTCAGATTCATTGGCAATTAACCTCTCAAGGCCTCAGTTTCTCTCCTGTAAAATGGACATCATGATGCCTGCCTCACAGATTTATGAGTCTCCATGTGACAATGCAGAGCAAAGTCCTAAGACATAAAGTAACACAATGCATGTCTTCATGGTGAGCACTCTGGCATCGTCTAGGAAACTGGCTGATTTAAATCAGCTGGCCTGTTTTTAAAAACAATATGACTGTTAGCAAGATCTATTTATTGGACAAATGAAGCACCTTCAGAACCTTTCTATAATGATAGTTGAGGATACCTGTGTCATTTTGTGCTCAGTGTCCGGTACACACCACAGTTCTGCACAGAGCAAGCACTCAATAGTATGCATTTGTTGAATAAGCACTTATTATGTAAGTACTAGAGAAATATCATCATCATTTTCACAGATTGGGAAACCGAGGCTCAAAGAGAAAACAGAAGAACAGCTTTGCTGACATCAAAGCCATTTTCAACCAAACTCTCCCCTGTTTCTATGGATTAAAGGAAAGAAGGGAAGGAGGGAGGATGGGAGAAGGAAGGAGAGAAAGAAAGAGAAGTTACTAGAATCCAAGTGATTCGTTCCTATTTGAATTAAATTGAGGGGGAAAATGCCATTTTGTTGGATAAATGTGTATGCTGCCTATTGTCAGGAAGTGAGCAATATATACTTTTTTGTTTCTTCATCTGCCATGGCAACCTAAAAGCTTAGAATCAGACCTATTGCTTGAGTAACAATCAGCTCCAGAGCTAGAAGTGCCTACTCTGCTTCCCCCTCCAAAGAAGCTGTTATCTGATTTGTGTTTTCTCTGGCCCATGAAACACCCAGTCCCTGCCCTAAACCTGAAGCAGCCAGGAGTTTTCACGTATTGTATTAATTGACCCGTTCTTCGATTCCTTATATTTCTCTAGCCGTACACTGATCATGGGAGTAATATCAACTGTAATTAGGCATCATAAGGATAATGATTTCATTAAAGCTCCTTTAGTGGGTTCGGACATGTACAAGGAAAGGTGTTATACTGCTCAGTCAAACACTTTATCACCTTGTGATAATTGAGTTGTTGAGTTACAGTAGCAGAGCAACCAGAGGTAATTTCCTGTTTGACCAAAGCTCTCTGGCCTCCCCCAGGCCTCCAATTATCATATTTCTTCTTGGAATCACGTCTCCCTTGCACTCAAGAGCTGCTACAAACTCTAAGCTGTTAGAGTGGACTCTACACTTGCACGGGAGCCGTGAAGTTCTAATTTTCTCATTACACAATCTCATCTGTCAGCTATTTACTGGCAAGCCAGCCCTGGTCTTTCGTTCAGATGATAAATAGGCATGAACAGCTTAGTGAGCAGAGAGGCAAACAAACATTTGAAAATGATCAGGCCCTGAGAATCTTCCATCAGATAGTGTTATGGGTCAGAGAAAACCAGAGCAAACCACAAAATGAAACATGGAGAAGAGGCTAAACCAAACTTACCCTCTTTCACTCAGAATCACAATGACAGCAATAGGCAATCTCTTCTGCTACCCGGAGAGTCTCAGATGGTTCTTTCGACAGTGCTGTCAAAATCAGTAAAATAAGTTGATATCATAAAAAGAGCTACCATTTATTGAGCACCTGGTAGGTGTGCTACAGTGTGGGAAGGCTTTAAAATATATTGACATCATCTGAAATCAGGAAAATGGTTTATACTAAGCACATTCACTCATGCACTCATTCTTATTTAGTGAGATTATAACACACCTGGCATGTTGTAAGCACTATATAAGTGGTAGGTACTATACAAGCTCCTATTCATTCATATGAATGACTCAAGGCCTACTCTGAGCCACCCACAATGACAAACATCAAAGGTGTAATTGTGAATAAGACAGACACAAGTTGCTCCTGTTAGGGACTGAATGTTTGTGTCCCCCCAGAATTCATATGTTGAAGCCTATTCCCCAAAGTGATAGTATTTGGAGGCGGGGTCTTTGGGGGGTGATTAGGTCACGAGGGTAGAGCCCTCATGAATGGGATTAGTGCCCTTATAAAAGAGACCCCAGAGAGTTCCCTCACTCCCTCAGCCATGTGAGGACACAGTGAGAAAACAGCCTTCTATGAACAAGAAAGCAGGCTCTCACCAGACACCAAACCTGCCAGTGCCTGGATCTTGGACTTTCCAGCCTCCAGAACTGTGACAAATAAGTGTTTGTTGTTCAAACCACCCAGTCTATGGTATTTTTCTTATAGTGGACCAAATGGAATAAGACAATTACAGTCTAGTAGAATCCAGATACTATACAAATCATCCCACAGATATTGGCATTATTGCCATTGTGATGAATGTAATGAAGAATAAGTACAGGTGCCACAAGAAGATAGAACTAGGGACCTGACCTAGTCTGGTATAGGAGGAGGGGTCAGCCAAGGTCTCCCTGAGGAAGTGGTCTTTAGATTAAGACTCAGAAGTCAGCTAGGTGAAGAGGTAGGAGGAAGAATATTTCAGAAACAGGGAATAACATGTGTAGAGCCTCTTATGTAGGAAGGAGCTTGGTGTAGTAAACAAGGAAAGGGACATTGTGGCTAGAACTTAATGAGCTCTGATGGGGAGGTGAGGGACACAAGATCATACAGGCATGTTGGGCATGGTAAGGGTATGAATTTTATCCTCTGAGCAATGGGCAGCCATTGAAGCCCTTTAACAGGGATTGGCTCTTCCTGACCTATTGTCATGATTTGTATGACTTCTGGATGGATTGATCAAGAGCCAATCCATCTGGAAATGTTTATTTAAAAACTACTACTGTTGACCCTCCTTTTCCAAGGGTTCTGCATCTGCAGATTCAACTAACTTCTGACCAGGTACTATGTTTACAATACTAATAGTGAGGGCAGGCTAAGTGACTTCAGCATCCCCAGATTTTAGTATCCACGGGGGTCCTGGAACCAATCCCCCAGGGGTACTGAGGGACAGATGTATATAAAAATCACTTACGGTATGATAGGAAAAGCAGAAGAATTTTCTTACCATTTGCTGAATTACTTAAAAAGAACAGTTTGGAGGGAGTGGCATCAGCATCATGGCAGAGTGAGCTTTCCCTCTTAGACTCTCCCCTGCCAAGATACAACAAAAAGGACATTCATATACCAACAGAGGACACTCACACAACACAAAAGACGTCTGAGAGACCCATGCAGCCTTACATCTGAAGGTGGAGGTTCTGGTACCTCTGGAGGAAGTGTAAGAAGGTGAGGAGAACTCCTCTCCTCCCCCAGTGACAGTGACCCTGGAATTGGGACCAGGGGGCTCTCTGAGAGAGAGGGGGGAGTGGTGGCCCTCCACAGGAAAACAGTCACTCTCCAAGTTCTCTCACAGCCTGTAGGAAATTCCCATACTGAGGGGACTGGACTGTTGTGGGGGTGTCTTCATCAAGCTAGCATCCCAGGAGAGCAGATAGCGAGGGAAAAACAAGAAGCCCTCAGGATCGGGCAGGTGAAGGAAAGAGCACCTCCCGCCCTGGAGCACCAGGACAGCTGGTTGGCCAGAGCTCCCTTGGATCATGGCAGACCCGGAATACACAGCTCTTGACCCCCACCCAGTGGCAGCAGGTGGAAGCTGCAACCAGATATTTTCAGAACGAGGAAAAATAAGCCCATGCCCTCAAGCAGTATGCAAAAATATATTAAATCTCCAGACCAGATGGAAAATCACAAGCACCCAGAAATAAATCCTGAAGGCACAGAAATTTATAACCTAAATGACAGATAATTCAAAATAGCTATTGTAAAAAAGCTCAACAAACTACAAGAAAATACAGATAGACAATTCAATGAGATCAGGAACTTCCTCACAAAAGATATTGAAACTATACAGAAAAATCAATCGGAAATGTTGGAGATGAAAAACACAATGGAGGAGATAAAGAAAAATCTGGAATCTTTAAAGAACAAAGCTGATGATAGGGAGGAAAGAATTAGCAATATTGAGGATAGGAATGCAGAAATGCTCCAGATGGAGGAGGAGAGAGAACTAAGGCTAAAAAGAAGTGAAGAAATCCTGTGAGAAATATCCAACTCAATTAGGAAATGCAACATAAGGATTATAGGTATTCTACAGGGAGAAAGGAGCAGAGAGCTTGTTCAGAGATAATAACTGAGAACTTCCCAAACCTGGGGAAGGAGCTGGAAATACAAGTGAATGAAATCAATAGATCTCCTAAATATATCAACACAAAAAGACCCTCTCCAAGGCAGATAGTAGTAAAGCTGGCAAAAGTCAACAATAAAGAAAAAATATTAAGGCAGCAAGACAAAAAAAATAGTAATAATGTACAAAGGAGTTCCTATCAGGCTCTCAGCCAATTTCTCAGCAGAAACTTTACAGGCTAGGAGAGAGAGGAATGACATATTCTAAATGCTGAAAGAAAAACTTTCAGCCAAGAATACTCTAACCAGCTAAAATATCCTTCAGATATGATGGAGAAATAATAAATTTCCCAGATAAACAAAAGCTAAGGGAGTTCATTGACACAAGACCCCCACTACAAGAAATGCTCAAGAAGGCCCTCACGCCTGAAAAAAAGAGAGAAACCGGATACAAAGCTTTGAGTAAGGACAAAAATAGGTAGACAAAAATCAGAAAAATTGCAGCTGTCTATCAGAATAGGTTAGCAAACACTTAATTATAACATCAAAGATTAAGGGAAGGAAAACACCAAAAATAAATATAACCTCATCACTTTCAACATAAACTCACAACATAAGATGGAATAAGTTGTGACAATAATAACTTAGAAGGGGAAGAGGAAAGAGATGGAATCAACTTAGTCCAAGGAAATAAGAAGCCATCAGAAAATGGACTAGCTCATCTACAAGAGTTTTTTATACAAACCTCATGGTAACAACTAAACAAATAATCACAAAAAAGATACATATGATAAATAAAGAGAAACTAAGAAAATCATCATACAGAACTACCAAACTGAATTGGTAGTCTGAAACACATGGGACGAGAAACAAAGGCAATGCAAAAGAACTGGAAAATGAGCAATAAAATAGCAACATTAAGCCCTCATATATCAATATGTAAATGAATTGAATTCTCCAATCAAAAGACACAGAGTAGTAGGCTGGATTAAAAAACAAGTTCCAACAATATGCTGCCTCCAGGAAACACATCTCAGCTTTAAAGACAAACACAGACTCAGAGTGAAAGGAGGAAAGACAATACTCCAATCTAATGGCAAACAAAAGAAAGCAGGGGTTGCCATACTTTAATCAGACAAAGTAGACTTCAAGATAAAACAGGTAATGAGAGACAAAGAAGTGCAATATATAATGATAAAAGAGACACTTCACCAAGAAGACATATCACTTATAAATATATATGCACCCAACACAGGAGCACCAAAGTACATAAAGAAACTATTAACAAATCTAAAAGGAGACACTCGCAACAATACAATAATAGTAGGGGATCCTAACACCCCACTTACATCAATGGATAGATCATCCAGACAGAAAGTCAATGAGGAAATAGTGGACTTAAATGAAAAACTAGATGAGATAGACTTAATAGATATATATAGAACACTCTATCCAAACACAGCAGATTACACATATTTCTCAAGCATACACGGAACATTCTCAAGAATAGACCATATGTTGGGAAACAAGGCAAGCCTCTATAAATTTAAGAAGATTGAAATCATAACAAGCATCTTTTCTGACCATAATGCTATGAAATTAGAAACCAACTACAAGAAAAAAACTGGGAAAGTGACAAAGATATGGAGGCTAAATAACATGCTACTGAACAACAAATGGATCATTGAAGAAATTAACAGAGAAATCAAAAAATATCTGGAGACAAATGAAAATGAAAATACACCATACCAATTCATACGAGATGCAGCAAAAGCAGTCCTGAGAGGGAAACTCATAGCAATATAGCGCCACCTTAACAAATAAGAATAATCCCAAATAAGCAATCTTAAACTATACCTAGCAGAATTGGAAAAAGAAGAACAGAGGCCAGCCTGGTGGCATAGCAGTTAAGTTCACACTTTGGCAGCCCAGCGTTCATGAGTTCGGATCCTGGGCACTGGCCATCACACTGCTTGTCAGCCAAGCTGTGGTGGCATCCCATATAAAGTAGAGGAAGATGGGCATGGATATTAGCCCAGGGCCAGTCTTCCTCAGCAAAAAAAAAAGAGGAGGATTGACAACAGATGTTACCTCAGGGCTGGCCTTCCTCACAAAAAAAAAAGAAAGAGAAGAAGAACAAACAAAGCACAAAGTCAGCAGAAGGAGATAAATAATGAAAATTAGAGCAGAAATAAATGAAATGGAAACCCAAAAAACAGTAGAAAGGATCAATGAAACAAAGAGCTGGTTCTTTGAGAAGATAAACAAAATTGACAAATCATTAACCAGACTTAATAAGACAAAAAGAGACAGGCTCAAATAAATAAAATTAGAAATGAAAGAGGAGAAATAACAACAGATACCACAGAAATACAAAGGATTATAAGAGAATATCATGAAAAACTATGTGCCAACAAATTGGACAGTCTAGAAGAAATGGATAAATTCTTAGACTCATGCAACCTCCCAAAACTGAATCAAGAAGAAACAGAGAACCTGAACAGACCAATCACGAGTAAAGAGATTGAAACAGTAATCAAAAACCTCCCCCAAAATAAAAATCCGGGACCAGTTGGCTTCTCTGGAAGCCATTTTACCAAACATTCAAAGAAGATTTAATACCTATCCTTCTCAAACTATTCCAAAAAATAGAGGAAGATGGAATAGTTCCTGAGACATTCTATGAAGCCAACATCATCCTGATACCAAAGCCAGACAAGGACAATACAAAGAAGGAAAATTATAGGCCAATATCGCTGATGAACATAGATGCAAGAATCCTCAACAAAATATTGGCAAACCGAGCACAGCAATACCTCAAAAAGATCATACACCATGACCAGGTGGGTTTTATACCAGGGACACAGGGATGGTTCAACACCTGCAAATCAATCAATGTGATACACTACATTAACAAAATGAGGAGTAAAAACCACATGATCATCTCAATAGATGCAGAGAAAGCGTTTGACAAGATCCAACATTCATTGGTGATAAAAACTCTCAACAGAATGGGTATAGAAGGAAAGTAGCTCAACATAATAAAGGCCATATATGACAAACCCACAGCCAACATCATACTCAATGTGGAAAAATTGAAAGCCATTCCCCTGAGAACAGGAACAAGACAAGTGTGGCCACTCTTGGCACTCTTATTCAACATAGTACTGGAGGTTTTGGCCAGAACAATTAGGCAAGAAAAAGGAATAAAAGGAATCCAAATAGGAAACAAAGTGAAACTCTTGCTGTTTGCAGATGACATGATTCTTATATAGAAAACCCTAAAGAATCCATTGGAAAACTATTAGAAATAATCAACAACTACAGCAAAGTTGCAGGGTACAAAATCAACTTACAAAAATCAGTTGCATTTCTATACCCTAGTAACAAACTAACAGAAAGAGAACTCAAGAAGACAATCCCATTTACAATCGCAACAAAAAGAATAAAATATCTAGGAGTAAATTTAACCAAGGAGGTGAAAGACCTATACAATGAAACTATGAGACATTATTGAAAGACATCGATGACAACATAAAGAAATGGAAAGATAGCCCATGCACATGGAGTGGAAGAACAAACATAGGTAAAACGTCCAGATTCAATCTACAGATTCAATACAATTCCAGTCAGAATCCCAATGACATTCTTCATGGAAATAGAAGAAAGAATACTAAAATGTATATGGGGAAACAAAAGACCCTGAATAGCTAAAGCAATCCTGAGAAAAAAGAAAAAAGCTGAAGGCATCACCATCCCCAACTTCAAAATATACTACAAAGCTATAATAATTAAAACAGCCTGGTACTGGTACAAAAACAGACACACAGATCAACAGAACAGAATTGAAAGCCCAGAAATAAAACCACACAGCTACGGACAGCTAGTCTTTGACAAAGGAGCTAAGAACATACAATGGAGAAAGGAAAGTCTGTCAGTACATGGTGCTGGGAAAACTGGACAGCCACATGCAAAAGAATGAAAGTTGACTATTTTCTTTTGCCATACACAAAAATTAACTCAAAATGGATCAAAAACTTGAAGGTAAGACCTGAAACTATAAAACTCCTGGAAGAAAACATAGGCAGTACACTCTTTGACAGTGGTCATAGAGGGATCTTTTCAAATTCCATGTCTACTCGGACAAGGCAAACAAAAGAAAAAATAAAGTGGGACTTCATCAGACTACAGAGCTTCTGCAAGGCAAATGAAACCAGGATCAAAATGAAAAGACAACCCACCAGCTGGGAGAAAAATATTTGCAAATCATATATCTGACAAGGGGTTAACCTCCATAATATATAAAGAACTCACACAACTGAAGAACAAAAAAACAAACAACCCAATCAAAACATGGGCAGAGGATATGAACAGACATTTTTCCAAGGAAGATATACAGATGGCCAATAGGCACATGAAAAGATGTTCAATATCACTAATCATCAGGGACATGCAAAGCAAAACTACACTAGGATATCACCTTATACCCGTTCGAATGGCTATAATCACCAAGACAAAAAAATAACAAATGTTGGAGAGGTTTCGAGAAATGGGAACCCTAATTCACTGCTGGTGGGAATGCAAACTGGTGCAGCCTCTATGGAAAACAGTATGGAGATTCCTCAAAAAATTAAAAATAAAAATACCTTATAATCCAGCTATCCCACTACTGGGTATTTATCCAAAAAATCTAAAATCAACAATCCAAAGAGGCTTATACACCCCTGTGTTCATTGCAGCATTATTCACTATAGCCAAGAAGTGGAAGCAACCCAAGTGTCCTTCGACTGATGATTGGATAAAGAATATGTGGTATATATATATATACAATGGAATACTACTCAGCCATAAAAAAAGACAAAATCATCCCATTTGCAAAAACATGGATGGAGCTGGAGGATATCATGTTAAGTGAAATAAGCCAGACGGAGAAAGACAAACACCACATGATTTCACTCAAATGTGGAAAATAAACTAACACACGGACAGAGAGAACAGTTTGGTGGTTACCAGGGGGAAGTGGGTTGGGGGATGGGAACAAGGGGTGAAGGGACGCATTTATATGATGTACTAATAAAGTACAACTAAAATTTCACAATGTTATAAACTATTATGACTTCAATAAAAACAAAAAAGAACAGTTTGGCCAGAGCATAAGGTTCACCAGGGAATTGGAGGAGGATAAAGTTGGAAGACTTGCAACTTAAAATGCAAAGAAAAGGGCCCTAGGCTTTTTTCTCTGAGAGAGAAGAAAAGAAGAACAGAGGGCAGGGAGAAATTAACCTTCACTGATGGCCTCTCACCTGCCAGGCACTGTACTGGGTATTTCATACATAGATTATCATTTCATAATTAAAACTCTCAGAAATTAATTTAATTTGTACTTCTCTGCTCGATCACCCTCACATCATCTAATTTTTTCATTTTGAATGCTGAGGCTTAGAGATACTCAAGAAATTGTCCAAGCTGAGCTCAAGATGCTGAGCTTTGCCTTCTTATCGTCACTTTCTTCCAAGACACTCTAGCCCTGCCCACACCCTTGTTACAACACAGATATCCCCACCCACACACCTCTCCAGCCACAATTGCTCACCCCCAGACCCAGGGGTCCTGACCCACAGATCAGATGATGTGATCAGGTTCCCTCTATTGAGAATCTGAACTAAAGGAACCAGAATGGGGGTCAGTTAAGAGATGATATAGGAGTGCAAAACCCAAGCCTGAGCCACATGGGTCAAAGCTGAAGTTGTGGGGAGCAGAAGAGTGCTAAGCAAAGAAAGCCCGTCTGCAGAGAAATGCAGATGGACAGAGCTCAGAGAGATGCACAGACAAAAGGCAGTGTGGCCTCATCAGAGACAGAGGGGGTACACTCAGCTTTTTTAAATGGTTAATATAGTAAATTTTATGTTGTACATATTTTACCACTATTAAAATTTTTAAAGAGTAGGAGTATTCATCTACTCATTGACTGGTGGATCTCAAGTGCCTAAAACAGATCCTGGAACATAATAGGCATTTGATAAATATTTGTTAAATGAATAAATGCCGGAAACTTCCATGGCATCTTCATAGGTACCAAGTAGATAGAACCAGATTGAAGGCATAGAGTTTGAAATTCTCTCTCCAAGCAAAGAGTGGTCCATCTGGGGAGAGAGTGGATGCGACTCTGAAAAGACTTTAAAAGACATCCCATTTCTGGCTCATTTTAAACAGTGTAGTTTTTTCCTGCTACAGGCAGGCAAAAAATGTTACAAGTTTGTGTAAAGACCAAGTAAAAATGCAATAACAAAAATTTTAATACATAGAGAAAAAGAGACAAAATTTCTACTGAAAAAAAATTCACTGATGCAGATAAAAAAATACTAGAAGTTTACTCATGATTTAGGAGAAAAGGACAATGACAAAAATTATAAGAAAGAAGATAATAGAAATGGAGGACAGAAAATGGCAATGCAACATACAGATCATGTTTATTTCCAAGAGAGAACAGAAGCAGTAATAAGGAAAAGAGCAGAATGCTCTCCCAAACTAGATACCGTCATACCCCGGCTAACGTTTCTGTCAGTGATGGACTGTGTATACAATGGTGGTCCCATAAGATTAGTACCATGTAGCCTAGGTGTATAGTAGGCTATACCATCTAGGTTTGTGTAAGTACTCTATGATGTTCACACAATAATGCAATCACCTAACAACACATTTCTCAGAACGTATTCCCATCACAAAATGACACATGACTGTAAATAACCTGTAAGAAGATTATAAGGACATCTACATTTCAGATATCTGATTTCAAAAATCAGTTGAAAAGAAGTGAATACCTAGACACAGTTTGGAAGAGTTTGTGACCCAAGAATTTTAGACCCAGAAAAGTTGTCCTTTTTAGTATAGAGGCAAGAGGAAAACATTCTCAACCAAAGACTTAGAAAATGTGCCACCATATTTCCTTCTGGAATTAAAAAACAACTAGCGAACACCAACTCGTCAAGTCTTGATACAAAGTTAACAGCTCAACTTTGGGGAAATCAAAGGATAAAAGGACATGGTGAGTTTTACAGCCAGTTAAAAAGGAGAAATGTCTAAATGAAACTTGCAAATCTGTTTATAAAATAATGCAAATATCAAAAATTATTCTTAAAAAATAACCTAATGTAAGACACTATATTATGTTCAAAAAACCCAAGAAGTTGAGGATGAGAGAATAAAAACATGCTCACACTGTGTATTAAGTAGAAAACACTCAAAAATATATTTTCATGTTTGATTATAAAAATTAGAAAGCCATCAGTTAAAGAATGCTTTTGAAAACTTAATAAAAACCACCATTCTAATTAAAATACATCTTCCAAAATAACATTTTAAAAGTGTAAAGTAAATATAATTCCACAGTAAAAAATAATATAAAGAAAAACAACGAGGCATAAAAATTAAAAGGATAAAACAAAACTAAGGAAGTACCATCAAATGGCTTAAACAGTAAATACCAATGTGTTAAATTCCACTATTAAAAGACAAAAATCCCCAAATTAAGTCAAAGTCAAAATCCAATTATAGAGTATTCAAGAGACAAAATGAAGTGTCTTTTTACATTAAACATAAAAAAGGCAAACGTGTATTAGGCAAATGCAAATTCTAAAAGCGTAAGTATAACATTCACATCAGATAAAGTAAATTCAAGGCATAAAAACATATTAAACAGGACAGTAAAGATTGTCATATATTGATAAAGTCTAGGCTTCATAATGAAGATTCCATTGTCATCTCTTAGCCTGTGTTCTTCCAGAAGAATATGAGACAAAAGCTTAAGTGCAAGGACACATGGAACATTAATCACAAAAATTGACCATATCCGGGACTAAAGCAAGAGTCAGCAATCTTCAAAGGATTTAAATCATGCAACTGACTACAGCAGAACTAAGCTTGAAATCAGGAACAAATAGTAGCAAGAAAATTCCTGTGTGTTTGCAAATTAAAATATAGAAATATGCTTCTAAACAACCCATGGGTCGTAGAAGAAACCACTAAGGAAATGAGAAAGTATTTTTGTTTAAATCATAATGAAAATACATCAAAATTTGAGGGATGTAACCAAAGCCACGCATATATTAGGGGAAAAAATATATAGGCTGAAAATCAACGAGCAAGGAATTCAGTCTCAAAAATTTGGGAAAGGTATAGCAAATTAAACCTGAAAAAAGTGCCAGAAAGAAAATTAAGAGCAAAACTTAGTGAAACTGAAAAGTAGACTGCAATAGAGCATCTCAGGTTAGAGAAAGGTTTCTTAAACCTCACACAGAAATTGTGAACCAAATAGGAAAAAGACTGGTAAGTGGGACTACATTATAATTAAGAACTGTACTTATCAAAAATACCATTCAGATCATGAAAAGGGAAGTCCAGAGAAGAAGTTACAGCAAAACTTAAAACCAACAAACAGCTCATATCCAGATTATTTAAAGAACTCCTGTAAATCAATAAGAAAAAGACAGTCAACACAATAGAAAAATGTGCAGGAGACTTGAATAGGTATTTTCCAAAAGAGAAAATCCAAATGGGCCCCTCAAAAAAGTAAAAGAGGGCCAGCCCAGTGGCATAGTGGTTAAGTTCGTGTGCTCCTCTGCAGCAGCCTGGGGTTCACAGGTTCAGATCTCAGCTTGGACCTACCCACCACTTGTCAAGCTATGCTGTGGCGGCATCCCACATATAAAGTAAAGGAAGATGGACACGGATGTCAGCCCAGGAACAATCTCCCTCAGCAAAAAGAGGAGGATTGGCAGTGGATGTTAGCTCAGGGCTAATCTTCCTCACACATATACACAAAAAAGTAAAAGGTAATCTTATTAGTCATCAGAGAAATGCAAACTCAAACAACAATGAGATACCACTACACACCCACCAGACTGACTAAAAATCAAAGTCTGGCCATGCCAAGGTGTTGCCAAGGATAGATGCAATGGAAACCCTCCTACACTGTTGGTGAAAGTGCATACAGGCATGGCCACTTTGAGACAGTTTGGCATTAACGTTAAAGACATGCAAACCCTCTTACCCAGGAATTTCACTCCTAGCAAGGCATGCTCACATGCATCAAGAAACATATATAAGAAAGTTTACAAGAGCGTTATTCATAAAAGGCAAAAACTGGAAACAAACCATTTAACCCCATTTCACCATTTATCCATTATCAACTCATTAACCCCAAAGCTGGAGAGACCCATTAACAAAAACAACCCATTAGTAGTCAAATGAACAAATAAATGGTGGTATAGTCATGTAATAGAATAAACAAATAAATTGCAGTATATTCATCCAATGAAATAAACAGCAATTAAAATGAGTGAACTACAGCTACACAACATAAATGAATCTCACAAAGATAATGTGAAGCCAAATAAGCCAGACAGACAAGAATAAACTGCATTATTCCATTTATATAACATTCAAAAACAGGCAAAACTAAACTATGCTGGTTAGGTACACATGCATAGGTAGTAAAATCAAAAGGCAAAGCAAGGAGGTAATTAACATGAAAGTCAGGATAGTGGTTACATTTATGGGAGAAGAAGGAGTAGCAATTGGCTAGAGGCCCAAAGACAACTTGTGGAATGCTGGCAATGATCTATTTCTTGATCTGGGTGGTAGATACTTAGGTGTTTGCTTTGTGATAGATCATCAAACCATAAAAGTAGAAATTAGAAATAAAAATAAATTTTAAAAAATTTCATATGAGATATGGCCAAAACTTTACTCAAGGGAAAATTCATAGAATTCAATGTTTTACTATTAAACAATAAGGAATATAAAATACTCACTAAACCTAAAATTCAAATTGTTACCCCAGCCTCTGGCCCCATAAGACATTAACCACAACTGTTCAGAACAAGCCTAGCTGTTATCTTTAGCTTGCAGGAAACCACAAAGAGAGGAAGGAGAAGATGGCTGAACAAAACCAGTCAAAGCTGGTTGAAGGCAACATGGCAGCCCGACTTGACCTAACATAGACCCCACAGCTCATTATACGCTCACTGTAATACATTACCACGCTACATACCACACCCACCAGCACCATGACAGTTTACAACTGCCATGGCAATGGCAGGAAATCACCAAATAAGGAAAGAAAAGAAGTGGCACCCTGTTCCCCTGAAAAGCCTTCCCAGTTCCTTAAACATTTGTGAGTATTTCTCCCCTTCATTACCCTGACCCCCTTATAATAGCTGCTTAATCACCTCAGGAGCTGAGAAGTTGATTTGTGAACTTTGTTCCCACTTCTCCATTCTCTGGCCATTTAATAAAGCTTGTGCTATTGAATGCTTAGCTTTGGACTTGTTTCAAAGTTGTGACACCGAACAGAGGAAGAATCCCAAGAGAAACGGCAAGAGACCCCTCCTCATGTCTCTCCTGGTTGGGGAGAGAGTTCAATTGGTAACAGAATCTTAACTACAAAATAGAAAATCAGAGAAACCATGCAATAATATATTCAACATAAATCTCTTGAATGCCTACTATATGCTTGGCATGTATAAATTAATAAAAATACAAGCAAAAAGTAATAATTTAGAAAACTGAAAAATAGAGTTGATCAATAAATTCAAAAATATTATTTTTTGTGAAACAGAATAAAAACAAACAAAATTCTCACTAGTTTACTCAGGAATGGATATATACATATATATAATCTCCTCCAGGGTGAATTTTCCATAATAAGCAGGATGTAACCAGTTGGTTAACTGGGGATACAGTTTGCATTCTGAAGTACAATAATACAATTTGCATTATGTGGTAGGTTATAAAAATGCCCAGAATTCTCTACTCCTCACTATAGGCCCACTCGTTGCAACGTGACTTTTTACCTCCTGTCATTAAGAGGTGGAGTCTACTTTGATTGACAGAATGTGACCTTGTGTAATTCCAAGCCTGGGCATCAAGAAGCCTCACATATTCCCTCTTATTCTCTCCTGGAGCCCTGCCATCATGTGAGCAAGCCCAGTGCTCTAGAAAATGAGAGAGTACATGGAGTAGAGATAAGCCATCTGAGCTGAGGCCACTTCTTAATCAACCAGCCCCCCAGCTGGCCTGGCAGCTGGCCACTCATCCAAGACCAGAAGAACCTCCCAGCTGAACCCCACCCAAATTGCCAAACCACAAAACCATGTTGATTTTTTAAGGCACTACATTTTGAAGTGTTTGTTATGCAGCAAAAGCTAACTGATACACGTTATAAGGACCACTATTGCTTCAGAATTAGACAAGTTGTAGTCTGAAAATAGAAAGGCCTGTAATCTTGTTTGAGTGGTTGAATCTTATCAGTGGAATTTCTTTATCCTCACATCCTGTGGGGATTTTTTACTGTTGACTCTTGTAAACTGTGCTGCAAGCAAGAGAGTGAGGTCTACTTCAAGGTGACTCAAGGAGAATGAGAAGCTCCTGCTTGTGCAAAAGTAAGGGCAAATAAGGAGACACTTGGGTTTGTTTCTGTCAGTACTGATAAATCAATTTTTCATTTTTAGTTTGCAATAAGAAAACATACCTGCAGAAATAAAAATAAGTAAGCCTTTATTATTGACATTTCTGTAGGAAAAATTTCTTATTGTGGGTCTGAAACTCTCTAACTCCTAACCCTCTTTTGTCACACTGAAATAATTTTTTTCATAATATATTCTTGAAATGCAGTGATTCTAATAGTATGATTGTTTTATTCTAGAAAAGACTGTAAAAAGAAGTTGGGAAATATATATGGGATTTTTCACAATAATGGGTGCATTCCTTTTTACTTATAAGAAAGTATTATATATAATTCTATGCTAATTTGAAATCCTCAATAAAATAATTTTGGGTAATTTATATTTTCCTAAAGAATATTTGAGAAGTTGGAAAACTCTAGCAAACCATTAATTATGTAAGAAATATTTTTGAAAAAGAAGGAAAGTTTCTACTCTTATGATTAGAAGTATCAGAAATCCAGTTCAAACTCACCTTGGCACAAAGGGATTTACTGGGAGGATACTGGGGCATCCCATGTAACCATAGGAATGAGAGACATTTCCTAGAGCTGGGTGTCAGGAATAGCTGGACCCAGATACTCGTGTCACCAGTACTCTCTTGACCTTTTTCATTGTTTTTCTCAGAGTATTCGATTCATTCTGTCTTTCATATGGCAAGGATCCAGTTCAGCTGTAATTCCTGATTCCTCATCCCAGGGTTTCTACAATCAAAAGGGGACTTCCTCTAGTCTCCGATTTCCAAATCACAAATCCTAGAAAAGACTCAATCAGCTACCATGGGAGTAGACTCCCATAGAACATCTACCACCACTGGGAGCCCACTAGTGTATATTGGAGTCGTTTCTGGAAAAGGGAAAGCTATTACAGTTAGAATGAATTACCTCCATGTAAGGCGCAAAACCTAAGCCGTTTTACAGGTAGGTTCTTTTAAATTTTCAAATAGCAGATAATTATCTCAAAAAATAAATTCTTCCAAAGCACAGAAAAAATAAAGTAAAAGGCTACTTCCTCTTTTTGTTGTTGTTGTTGTTGAGGAAAATTTGCCCTGAGCTAACATCTGTTGCCAATCTTCCTCTTTTTGCTAGAGGAATATTAGCCCTGAGCTAACATCTGTGCCAATCTTCCTCTAGTTTATATTTGGGTCACTGCCACAGCGTGGCTGCCCGTGAGTGGTGTATGTTGGCTTCAGGGAACTGAACCCGGGCCGCCAAAGCAGAGTGCACCAAACTTAACCACTAGGCGACAGGCCAGCCCCAGCTTCCTCTATTTTTCCAAGTTAGCAGAACTGAATATCAAAAATAGAAGAGGGGGACCTAGAGGGTATTATGTTAAGTGAAATAAGCCAGAGAGAGAAGGACAGGCACTGCACGAATTCACTCATACATGGAATATAAATGAACACACGGACGGAGACCAAAGGGAAGGGGGGTGGGGGGTGGGTACAAGGGGTGAAGGGATACATCCACATGATGATGGACAAACAATAATGTACAAATAAAACCCCACAGTGTTATAAAGTATTAAGACATCAATAAAAAATAAAATAGAAGAGGGGGCCGGGCCCATGGCCAAATGGTTAAAGTTCCATGAGTTCCACTTTGGAGACCCGGGTTCACAGGTTTGGATCCCAGGCGCCGACATACTCCACTCATCAGCCATGCTATGGAGGCATCCCACATGCAAGGTAGAGGAAGAGTGGCACAGGTGTTGGCTCAGGGCTAATCTTCCTCACAAAAAAAAATAAAAATAGAAGAAAAAAATGAAAACCTCGTGTCAATTTCACATATTAGTGTACTGGTTGCTAAATAACTAATGAAATATTATCAAATATATTTTAAATTAAAAAGGTGAAAAATATGGGAGATTTTTCTGTTCAGGAACACAATAAGAATGCTCATTACTATTTAACATTGTCCTAGAAGTGCTGGTAATGGAAGGAAAAAGAGAAAGAAAGAGAGAAGGAAGAGAGGGAGGGGAAAAAAAGAAGAAAGAAAGAATAATATTGAAAATTGCCTAAAATTATAGTTACTGCAAATGATGCCAGTTTCCACTTAAAAAACTCAAGAGAATCAACTTTAAATTAGTAGAACTAATCGAACAGTTCATTAAAGTTGGTGATTACAAATAAATATAAAAAACAAGTAGCTTCCCATATATAAGCCATAACCTGTAAAAAAAAAAATAGAAAGGAAGTAATTCTATTCACAATTGCAACAAAAATAAAAAATATCTAAGAACAGTTTTAATTAGCAACAAGTAAGACTTTTATGAAGAAAGCATCAAAACTTTACTGAGGCTATAGAATAAGACTCCTTCCCCCCCCCCCAAGAAGAGAAAATGATAGAATGTTCCTGATGCAAGACTCAATCACATAAAAATATAAATGATCCCAAATCAATTATAAATTTCAAACAATTGATCAAATACTAAGAACCATTCTAAAGTTTAACTGCTATAAACATCTGAAAGACCAAAAAAACGTTGGAAAAAGGAAATACTGTCTGGAAGAAAGGGAGACAAGGAGAAATTGCTAAAAGGTAAAACATTATATAGAGTTTCAATTATAAAACCACTTGAGTAGAGTACAAGATTAAACAGGCAGATCAATGAATGCAATAAAAAGCCTTGGATATATTTAGCATATGATAATGGCAGCATTTTAAATCAATAGGAAAAGGCTATATTTAATAAGAGATGCTCAAATTATTTAAGCATTTGAAAAGAAAAAAAAGAGTACTACCTGTACCATCAACATACCAAAATAAATCCTAGATGTATTTAAAGATTTTTAGATGTAGGAAATAAAACTACTTAAGTGTTAAATAATATACAGGTAGAGATTTATATAAGCTTTGAGTTCTAAGCAAGAAACCAAAGGAAGGAAAACCATTAGTGAAAGCTTGATTGATAATCAAGACTTGAACTATATAAATATGTAATATTTCAATGTGTCAAGAAACACTATGAAGAAAATTGGAAGCCAAATGACAAATGAGAAAAATAATTGGAATGCACATGCCAGACAAAGGGTTAACATCCTTAATATTTAAAGACTTCTTACAAATTAGCAAGAAAAAGAGGAATGGGGCAGTAGAAAATTGAATGCAGTATGTGACTAGAAAATTCAGGAAACAAGACAAATGACCACTAAATATATTTTTAAAAAGTTTTCATTCCCTACTAACCAAATCAATGAAAATTAAAGCAATAATGTGACACCATTCCTCATTCAGTGAATTGACAAAAAAGCTTTAAAGTCCAGAACTGTGCAGAATATCAGGATATAGGCATTTTCACATACTAATGATAGAGGTGCAAATTGATCCTTTCCAGAAGGCAGCTGAGTAATGCACATTAGAAGCTTTTAAAATTTTCGTACCCTATTCTACTTTTGTGATATGTCTGAAATTTTTCATGAAAAATTTTTTTTAAGTTCATATGCTTTTACCTAGTCATTTTACCTCTAAAAATTATCCAAGGAAAACAATAAAGGATGTGCATAAAGACTTATGAAGAGATTATAGATGATGATGATGATGATGATGATGATGATGATGGTGAAGACAGTAAAGATCTGAGATGAGATGCAACTTTTCTTTCAAATGCAAGGAATTTCTTTGACTTCTTATATCCATATAATCTGTGACCCCAAATGACTAGATGGAAATGAAGAATCCTGCCCAATTGGCAGAGGCCCCCAAGTTTCCAACACTAGTATGATTCCAAGTTCCATTTGCAAAGTAAAATCAATATTTCCTGTATTCATCCTCCTTGAACATCTTGGAAATCGCTCCTATAATTTAGCATCATAGAGAAATGAGAATCTGAATCTGTTTCTTTGAGATGATAGTAATGACCTAATGAAGCCGTCCTCATCTCCATTCTTCTACCAAAATCTGTATCTTGCCCTTTTATAGCTCAGGAAAAGAAAAAAAAAAAGAAAAAACCCCATCACATGGGATAGGACCTTCTCCCTTACTGGCAGCCTGGAGCGAAGTCCCAAACTCTGTGGTTCGGGTTTGATACAAGCTGTAGAAGTTCACATATTTACATTTACCCAGGTTTCTTACCGAGAAAATTATTTGAGATTAACTAACAGCCCTGAGCGCATGGGCTGATACACAGCAGAGAAATCTTGCTTATTCAAAATGGCAAACGAGGCCTCTGAAACAGAAAGAAAGTTCACTATAAAGTAAAACATGGTCAATTTAGCCAGACCCAGGCACCGTTGGTCTTGGCCAAGTGGAAATTTAGAAGTGTTAAATATGAAATGTGAAGGCTTTGTTCTTCTAGGAAAAGGTAAGAATTAGTGGGAACTCCTTATCTTCTGAAAATCTTTTGTGGGGGAAAACCTGTCCTGAAAGTGCCATTTCTTTCTTCTTCTGGGCTCTCTCCACCTTGGCTCGTGTCCAGGAGGTTGGATAGATGGTTTTGGGGTAGTCTTCATAAGAAACCAAGTCGAGCCCCTGTGTAGGGGTGCCCAGAGGACAAAGCCTCTGGGTGCTTATCAGTTTGCTCTGCAGCCACCCTGCACCTTTAAACCAGCTGACTTGCCTCCAATATGAGCAATCAGACCTGCATGAGACTGTTAAAATTAAACCCTCTCTGGCCTTCTACAAAG
This sequence comes from Tapirus indicus, assembly GCA_031878705.1. Classification (NCBI taxonomy): domain Eukaryota; kingdom Metazoa; phylum Chordata; class Mammalia; order Perissodactyla; family Tapiridae; genus Tapirus; species Tapirus indicus. The sequence continues at coordinate 60,127,217 of CM062929.1, forward strand.
GCTCAGGAAAAAATAGATTTTAAGCAGCCCTTGGAGGGTTGCCATAGTGGGGTCATTTTGGATTTCTCCCAAGAATGCCTGGAGGGGGGATGGGACCCCAACAGAAGGGATGGGATACCAGATGGCCAGCCAGAAGGAAGAATGATCTGGTCAAGGAGAGCAAGATTCAGCTTTGAACACCTGCCAAGTCTGCCCAATAGGCAGAGACTCCCAATAGTAACACCCAAAGAGCGGTAACACCCAAAGAGCAATAACACCAGGTTACAATAGCACCAGCCAAGTAAGACATTTCCTGCACCATACATCTTCTCTATCCCCCAATCCCAGCCCTAGAGAAGCCAGAGGTGGCTACTGTTGAGGAGGGAGTAGGGAGGAGGAAGGGAAGAAGTCAACCATGGACCACCTCCTTGTCTGCTGCAGGTTTCTAGCCTGAAACGGGAATAAACTGGGAGAAGAGAGAAGCTTGAACTTTTCTTGCCCCTTCCTGCACCTAGGACGTTGTATGTGACCCAGTATCAGCCAAGCAGGTGCTCTTACCTGGAGTTCTGAACCCTGAGAAAGTGTTGCAAAGATGCAGATACATTGAGAATGCATTCACAGTAGCAGGGGTCTCATCAAGAGCCCAGGGCAGCAAGAACAAACAGCCACGTCCTAACCAGAATGTTCCCATGGTCCCTGCTGCCTAGCTGCCTGCATGGTTCTCAGCCTTCCGAATTCTTTCTATGAGCTACCCGCTATCTCACCAATAATTCATTTTCTGCTTAAATTAGCCACGATTGTTTTCTATTGCTTGCAAAAGAAACCACCTCTCTTACATACCCAAACGTACTATTTTTCTCTCTTACTGACTCCTACCTCCCAGGTACCATTGTCTTTCTGCAGAAGCAGAGCAACTTGATACAGTAAGTCAGGCTCCCAGCATGAAGCAGTAGACACACTCATACGGAGATAATTTGAGGAGGATTTAATAAACGGACCATTTACATAAGTGTGGGCAGGTTGTAGGGAAACTACAAAGGATAATGCACTACCCCAGAACTAGTAACGGTGTGGTTGTTACCCTTTCTAGGCTCAAAATGATGAGGGGAGAGAGCAGATAGCAGAACTGGAAGGAGAGTCATGTAAAGGGGGCCATCTTGAGAGGAACACTGACCTTCAGTTGAGAGGCACACCCAGCCCGTGGCAATTCCTCGGGGAGAATAAATACCCTGACCACACTCTCCCTCCTCCCTCCCTCCCATCTCCTGCCGGAGGTCTCCATTGATGGGACTCACCTGGCTGAAGCACCGGAGGGCACAGGAGCCTGCTGATGTGATCCTTAAGAGTCAGTCTCCTGGGAAAGGAGAGTGGAGAAGGGTGAAGAGGAGATCTGAGGGATGGGGAGGCACTTGGAAGGCATTTGGCACAAACACCTAACGTAAGAAGAGCTGCAGGTGGTTCCCACATGCCCACGTATTTACCTAACCTGGGTCCCATCATCCCAGTTCTCTCCCAGACAACTCCAGGTCAAAACTCCATCAAGACACAAGAACCATTCCAATTCATTGGGGTACTCTACCTCAGCTTCCCTCATCTGTCCCAGGACTGTTTTGCAAAAGCACCTGTTTCTGCTTTTTCATCTCCATGACTTCCTTCTATCTTTCCCAACCATCACATTTCCATTACTTCTTCTATAGCATGAAGACTTGCACAGAGAGCTGAGACTTTTTCAGTTGAGGACAAATCTAGAAGTTACTGTTTCTGCCAAAAAAACCAGGGGCTATCAAACCATGGTGGGACTTAGAGACAGCCAAGAGACATAAGCCTCAGATCACAGGGCACTCAGATCTAAGAAACAAAACAGAGCAATAAACCATGTGAGCCATTTGCCATTTCCACAAGCAACTTTCTGTAGGCATTTCGCTAAGAATATTAGAGGAGCACAAGGTCTCTTTAAAATACAGTTCAGAAAAGTCTGTACATGAAAATATGAAGACTAAGCAAATGCAGCTGGAAAGACTGAGAATTCTTTGAAACGACAGCAGTATGAAAAGCTTTGATACAGGGAAACAACCCTTATCACATAGACCATCATGAGATGCGGAAGCAGAGCAGTGAAAAACACTGACCCAGGATTCATTTATTCAATTTTCCACAAATATTTATCAAGCATTGACTGTGTTCTAGGAACTGGGCTAGGATTATAAAAGAAGACCAAAAGAGCTAGAACAGAATGTTTGCCCCTAACTGTATCTAATTAAGCCTTTCACCATTTCCCTAGGGAAGAGGGACTGGAAAGACAACAACCACAATAGCTACCATTCACCAGCATTTACAAGCACCAGGTGATATAAGAAATTTTATATTTTCAAGCATATGGGGAAGTGATTCTGGTTTGAACCTGATTTGGCCTGAATTTATTTGAACCAAAGAAGCCTGACTTACAGTCTGTCAAACAAACATTGTATATCTGCTTTAATCGTCACCCTAAAGTAAAGAATGTACTCTTTGAAGATAAAAAATTCATGCCTCCCTTCCTTTGATGCCAGCACTCTTTAAAGATAAGACTGAATGCCTCCTCTCCCACAGCACCAAAGCCATGTTGACTGGCTGTGTCTGTGCTGATCTGTAACAAAATATCTCCTCAAACCTTGAAAGAATGTACCCGTCATGCTTGATGTGTCTCTCTTTGTTTGGAATTGGTATATAACTGTGCTGAAAACCATTGCTCTTCGAAGTGCTTCCTTCCTTTGTGAAGGCTGCACTCCTGGGCTATAGTCCTCAGGTTGACTTGAATACAACTCTCTGCTGTAGAATGATTATTGATTATTGATTATTTGCATCGACGCAGGTACTATATTAAGCATTTTCTATTAACACCTCTCTGCAGCCCTCATAGGTAGACAGGTATACTCTTATCCCCATTTTACAGATAGAGTACACGAGTCCAGTAATTTGCAACAAATCACGTAGAGAGAGACAATAGTGTACAGTATTTCACTGGATGTATGACACTTTACATTCATAAGAGGTATGTATGGGGTGCTATGAGGACATGGCAGGGGGGTGGGGGGAAGGAATACACACTACCTATGGACACTTTTTCAAGGAGATCAACTAAAATTTCAGTCTAATTGATTCCCCCCTCTGCAGTTATTCTCTCCATCAACCAGTCCTCTGCCATGAGACAGTGCACTGACAATGTTTTGTTTTGGAGGATATTGATGCTGGGACATTTAAATCAATTAATGCATCCATTTCAATTGCCTCATCTGTCAGGAACACCAAGTTCTCTTGACAAAGTTAAGTAAGAAGCGAGGAGAGCTCAGGAAGAAACAAGAGTTATTTGGAGAAGTATTTATAATTACGTATAAAGGAAACGCATTTATAATTTGTTCAATGAAAATGATTAAATTTTTTACCTAAAAAAGATAATTGGGGGGGCCAGCCTGGTGGCATAGTGATTAAGTTAGCCAGCTCTGCTTCAGTGGCCCAGGGTTCACAGATTCAGATCCCAGGTGCGGACCTATGCACTGCTTGTCAAGCCATGCTGTGGCGGCGTCCCATATACAAAATACAGGAGGATGGGCACAGACGTTAGCTCAGGGCTGATCTTCCTCACCAAAAAACAAGACAAGTAGTGGAGTGCTGTAGGGGCTCTGGATTCAGCCTGCCTGGGTCTGCATCACAGCTCCTAGCTATGTAACTTTGAGAAGAGTGCTTAACCTTTGTAAACCTCTCGGAGCCGATAATAACATGGGGTTATGAGCTCAACTGTTTGCCATTGAAGCAACATTCTGTTTTCTCTGTAAGACACGCTGACCAGGGCCCCTGGCACTAGAATGTTCAGGAGTAGTACACTAATCTGCAATGCACCTGTTCACCTGCTTCTAATAGTTGGGTTGTTTACTTTTGCATTGGTTCTAAGCTGGCTTATACCTGTTATACTTGTTACTGTAATCATGGACTTTAAATATTATATGTGAGTCAATGTGTCTATGAAAACTGAGCTTGAAGACTTTGCACAAGACAAGTCACTTTTTAAAAAATTCTATAGAATTAAAAGTTTGAGAAAAATAAAATTCTAGAGGGATTCTTCCCTAAGATTTCTTCACACCTTAAATTTTTGCCTACTCCGAAGAAAGCCAAACTAAGTATCATAAAAGATATGGAAACAAAAGAAGAAAGAAGAAAAAAAACTGGTACTCAGGGAAAAGACATTGACCCCCACACCAACAGACTGGTGAATGTACATATATTTATAGGTTTAGATTAAAATTAAATGTTTAAGTTGTGTATATTTTGTATGATTTCCTACCTTAATTGATTTTTTCAATTATTTGGTCAGAGACTCATTTGAAATAAGAGGATTTCTCCTCTACCTACCTCAAAGGGTTATAGTGAAAATTAAGAAAAATCCAGGGCCAGCCCTGTGGCCTAGTGGTTAGTTCAGCACACTCTGCTTTGGTGGCCCAGGTTAGGTTCTCAGGCCCAGACCTACACCACTCATCAGCAGCCATGCTGTGGCGGCGACGCACATACAAAACAGAGGAAGACTGGCACAGATATTAGCTCAGGGCAAACCTTCCTCAAGCAAAAAGGAAGATTGGCAACAGATGTTAGCTCAGGGTGAATCTTCCTCAGCACCCCCAAATAAAAGAAAGAAAAGAATAATCGAGGGGCCAATGCCGGGCACATAGTAAGCCCTCTTTAGAGCATATTAACAGTGAGACAAGCAGTAGCAGCTCCAAGAGAGTGACCTCAGTAAGCACACAATAAATGTTAGTTATTAAAATGAGTAGGAGTAATAGTGATTAATGGGACATCCATCAAAGCATTTTGCCTCTTGTCAACAGTAAATGGGGGACATTTGGACTCGAATAAGTGGTACTCAAACTTTAGCATGCATGCAAATCATCTGGGGATCTTGTTAAAATGCAGAGTCTGATGGAGTGGGTCTGGGGGTGGCCGGAGATTTTGCCTTGGTAACCAGCTCCCAGAAGCTGCTGATACTGCTGATCTGTGGTCCACACTTTGAGTATCAAGGACCTAGAACGTAATTCTCAAACTTGAGCATGAATCACCTGGAGGACCTGTTCAAACACAGATTTCTGGGTTAAAACACAGAAACCCTGAAGGTTCAGATTCAGTAGGTCTGGGGTAGGGCCCAAGAATTTGCATTTTTAACAAGGTCTCAGGTGATGCTGCCAGTCCAGAGATCACACTTTGAGAATTAATATCTTAGATGATCTCTAAGTGCTCTAACAACTTGAAGCAGAGATTAGAAACAGTATTTGGCCATTTCAAGCCAGGCAAAGTGCTGTGGTTGTGTTATAGAAGGAGACCAGGCAGGCTCTCAACTCTCCTATCACCAGAGGCCATGTCTAGAATCAGAAAGATAAGTCAACAAATCCTAGCTCTCACTGCCCCTACGCAACTTACTTCACCTCTGAACTACAATTTCCCCATCACTCAATGGGGTTTTCTTTTTTCTGCTTCCTTTTTACTTTTTCCCCTTTCCTTCCCTCTTCATCAAGAAGCCCGCCAGAAAATCTTGTGATGAGAGTGGGAACAGAACTTCAGCTCTAATCCTAGTGTCTTGACAAGCTCAAAGAGGCAAACATCACTTAACGTGACAAGCAAACCATAACTGCGGTGCGAAAACACTGTTAGTCAGGTAAGGAGATAATGTGCACAGAACATGCTGAGCAAATAACAGCCCCTTTGTGAATCAGCATTAGCATAATTACTGAACATCGGCAATTGCTGAAATTATGTTCACTAGGATCGTTTATAATTCTAAGTGAGCAGCTTCTTCCATGTATTCTCCCAGCAGGGAGGTGAAGGTGGCTCACCAGCTGACACTCAAAAAAGCACTAGCCGTTCCCAAAGGGCATCCTGCACATAGACTTTGGATGGACTGTCATCATCAGGTGGGCCCCAAGTTCTTTCCTGGAGCTTCCTAACTCCACGCCTTTATTTCTGCTGTGCCTTTCCTCTAGAACTTCATCCCTTCTTAGCTCAATGCATCCAACATCGCTTGGTCAGCAAGACATGGTTATATAGCAAAACGTAGAAGGGAGTGTTTTGGTTACGGCGTATGTAAAGTGCAGTGGAAGTTGGATCACTTGTCCAGGTGGGACAATTTTAAGACCAGATTCAACCAGAATCTTGCTAGTAGCACGAAGCAAGCTGCCACGTGCTACTAAATGCAGGGCAGGATATGAGGCCTCCCATGGCTGCAAAAGAGCAAGGAGGTGAACCAGTGGTGAACAGCACCTTGCAGAGTGTAACAACAAAGAAGGAACCTTCTTAAACCCCAGCGCCACATGGCTCTGCGTCATAGATGGAGCTGTCCAAGCTGAGTGAAGAGAGACTGTGTGTAAAGAGTAACCTGTGAGCACATTAACACAGACACTGAGGAGTCACTGCCATTAGTCCCACTTGTCCCTGGTGCTGGGACTCAGATGGTAGAACACAGAATGCAAAAGACACCCAGAAGAGGTTCCAGAGCCTCTCAAAGGAGAATAGGAACTGGAGTAGGCAAGGCAAGCCCATGCATCTTAGCAACTTGTGACTAAGAGCCTCCAAATCACATCACGAAGCAAATAGCAGCACATCATCCCCTCAGACAGAAAATCTGGGCATCCCCCTCCTTACTCCTTCTCCTTCCCCGGCGGTCCGCCTCCCACCAGAACTTAAGCTACATAAGCACATTTTTGCTTGTTTTGTGCACTGCTATATCCCCAGAGCCTAGAGCAGTTGAATTAATGAACTGAATGAATAAATCAGCAAGTTCTGGCAGCTCTGCCTCCAAAAGAGACCTCCAATCTGTCCACTTTTCTCCATTGCCACTGCTAACATTCTAGCCCGAGTCGTCGCTGTTTCTGGCCAACTGCATAAGCCCCTGCCTGTGTTCCCGCCCTGAGTCTTACCCCCTCTGAGCCACACTCCTTGCAGAAGTCAGGTAGTTACTAACCCCCAGATCAGGTGACGCACCTGACTGTAATAATCCACATTCCTCCCAAAGTGTAAAAAGTCATGCCAGAATTCCCCTTTACTACATCAAGTTCTCACTAAGCTTCTACCTGTGTTTGCAGTAAGTGGCCCAGGATGTGCCAGGCAGTCTTCTTTGGACTTTCCCAAGCCTACTCCCTCACAAAGCCCAGGTCAATCCACCCTTTCTGATAGCCCCTTACTGCAATCCCTACCCAAAACGTCTCCCTTGACACTGAACCTTTCTCTGCCCCACACATTCAGCATTTAGCACTTACCGCTCAATATCACAGAATGACCTTTTCATGGGTATCTTAAATCCCTGACCCAAGAACTGTACATTTCTAGTCTCAAAGAGGGTTTGCAACTAGGAACACAAAACAAGCTTTCTTGTCAATCACTATGATTTTATCTCCACTTTACAGGCAAAACCAAGTTCCAAGGAAATTGATCAACATCATGGAGCTAATGAGTGGCAGAGCTGAGATTCAAACCCAGGGCTTCAGACTCCAGCCTCTGTCATCTTTCCATGTATCAGTTGCCCCATTTGTCTTGTGGATTCCTTGCCTCCTCCAACTAACCTTGTTTATAACCTTCAATGCCTAGTCAAGTAGCATATGGATAACAAATAATGGTTAATATTTATTGTGAGCTTACAACATTCTCCACATTTTATAAGTCTACATGGGTTATCATTTAATTCTCACAACCCTGTGATGTACTTCCTATTATAATCCTAAGGTGCAAGACATTTATAAGTCTACACGGGTTATCATTTAATTCTCACAACCCTGTGATGTACATCCTATTATTATCCTAAGGTGCAAGATGAGACCTCTGAGGCTCAAAGAAGTTAAATAACTTCCCCAAGGTCACACAGCAAAGAAATCATGGGGCCAGAATTTAAACCCAAGCAGTTGGGCTCCTGAGCCTACACATTTAGCCACTGTGCCATGCCACCCCCCTTCCTAATAGGCCCTCAGAGAATCTTTTGGATTGATTGGTGACACCACAGACTGTCAGAGCCAGGAGAAGAGCCTTGGTGAGATCAAACATTTACACCATCCATAAAATATCTGTCTTAGAGTGACAGTTGGCACTTGATAAGGTTTGACATTTTCAAATCAATTTCTATCGATTTCTTTCTCCTGCAAAAAGGACATGAGTTTGACGGATAAAGCCGGCACTCAGTGTGCTTGGGAACACTGGGGAAAGTAGGCCATGAGTGAGCTCTGCAGAGGATGGGGGGGAAGGCAGTAGCAGCTGCATACTGTCCCTGAGAAAAGCCCTTTCTTGGCAGCGTCCTGCTCTGGGCATCCCAACACAGTGTCAGGTAAATAACACAGGCTCCGCTTTGTTGTCACGTGGTGTTTTCTGCTGGCAGAGTGGCAGGGACGCAGAAGCAATGGTATGTGCTTGGGCACAGCTGTGAAGTTATGAATATTTATGTGGTCAACACATAAAATCCCATTTTAACAAATACTATTTTGATGGATTTAACAAGTTAATCTAAGCCATTTCCACATCCTGGTGGATGCCTGCAAGAGATGAACTGGTGGCATTTCTATAAACTCTGTTGAATGAGGAAACCCCTGAAACAGGTGGGTGCATAAGCCTTCGTTCGTCTAGTAAACATAGTGTCCTGTGCTTCGGTGTTGTCAACACATACTGAGCCCGCACTATGTGCCCGGCATTGTGCTGTTGCTTTCTTGTGCTGAATCCTCACAGCCACACTATGTGGTCTTATCCCTACTGGGTCATGTGGGTTTGGGTGACAGCTAGGATCTGAGACGGGGATGGGCACCTTGATGGGGCAGAGCTCATAAGTGTGTATGAGGACATGTAACAGAGGGCTGAGCCCCAGCCTGGCTGGATGGAGAACTTGGCACCCCAGGCGGGCTGGCTGGAGTGGGATTGAAGCTCCTGCATTCTGCTGCCAGATCCTCTCTCAGCCTCTTCACTTTGCTGACCACTAGGGATAGCTGCTCCCATTAGCTTCTTCCCTGACTTGGGCTCTTAACACAGGTCTCCCATTTCAGCTAGCAAAGCGTTTTAACCTGCTTGATCTCAACTGATCCTCCCAATAAGTAATTGTACTTTTGTCTCCACTTTATGGCTGAGGAAAATGAAGTTCAGAGATTCGTGGTTAAGAAGTTCCAGTCTGGTCAATGATATGAATACCAATCTTTTCATTCCAAATCGTGTACTATTGCTCCTAAACCTGCTTCTTAAGCCCTCTGCTCTGGGACCTATTCTGTGGCGTGTTTTATTCCCCTGAAGCTTTTCCGTCTGAGCCAGATTGGATTGCTGTCTCCAATTCTTTACTCTCTCCCTGTATTAGAATTGCACCACAAGCCCTTTGCCATGTGACTTTGCAGTTCCTGCCACTGCAGGGGCAGAGCATATTTCCTCATCCCATTGATGCTGGGCTTGTTCTTGTGATTTGCTTAGGCCAATGGGGCTGTGGAGATCACACAGATGGAAGCTACAAATATACTTATGGGGTTTGGCTTGGCCTCTGGCACTTCTGGAATCCTCCACGAGAAAAGCATGCCCCAGGTAGCTACTAGTCCAAGGAGAAGGAGAAGACCCAAGGCATTGACCTGAACAAAACTATGTTAGTTTTCTGTGGCTGCTGTAACAAATCACCATAAATTTGTTGGCTTAAAAGGACAGAAGTTTGGGGCCAGCCCTGTGGCCTGGTGGTTAAGTTCTGCATGCTCTGCTTCAGCAGCTCAGGTTCATGGGTCTGGATCCCAGGCACAGACCTACACCACTTGTCAGCCATGCTGTGGTGGCGACCCACATACAAAATAGAGGAAGGTTGGCACAGATGTTAGCTCAGGGCTAATCTTCCTCAAGCAGAAAAAACAAAGAGGAAGATTGGCAACAGATGTGAGCTCAGGGTAAATCTCCCTCACCAAAAAAAGAGGGGGGGCACCCAGTGGTGTAGCAGTTAAGTTTGCGCACTCCACTTCAGCAGCTCAGGGTTCACAGGTTTGGATTCCGGGTGCAGACCAACCCACCACTTATCAAAGCCATGCTGTGGCGGCATCCCATATAAAGTAGAGGAGGATGGGCACGGATGTTAGCCCAGGGCTAGTCTTCCTCACCAAAAAAAAAGTTCCAAATCTCATCATCTAAACCAGGTATCAGTGAGACTCTGGATATGGTCCAACTTGGGGCAAAATTCTTCTCCACTTGTGGATGTAAAACTGAAAAACAAGTTATCTGCTTCCAAAATACAGTGGTGGAACAGGCATAGGATAAACATTCCCATAGGTATAAAGTGGAAGGAATAAAAGAGTCACTGGTGGTGGCCCATCTTTGGGTCCATGGCAATGGCCCTGCCCTCTGTACTATTCAATCCACCACACAAATCCAATAGCCTGAAGCTGAGTTTATCTGACCTGCAGACCTACAAGCAATAAAATAAATGTTTGTTTTTATAAGTCACTGAGATTTTTGAGGTTAGTTGTTACACAGCAAAAACTGACTGATACACCACAAAACAGATGATGTGCTCAAAAATCCTCCACAGAACAGATCTTTATCTCTTCTCCAAGACAATTTTCTAAAAACATTCACTCTGCACCAAATTGCTGTAACATTAATTTTGCCTTATCTGGTAGGATATTTTGCAATTACTTTAATTCAACAAATTTAAACTCACCACCTTGATTGAACATATACTAAACATGAAATAGCACAGACCACCGTGGAGACAGAAAAAGAAAACTGACTCCATCCTCCAAGTTCACAGTCCAATGGTGGAGACAGACATGAACATGAGTAATAGTAACCACAGGCCTTGAGAAATAAATGGTCTAACAGGACAAAATAGCATCTGGCAGTAGGCCTTACAAAGTCGGTATGACAAAGATGACACTTGAGGTGGGCCTTAAAGGGTAGATGGGATTTCTAAAGGCTAAGATGGAAAAATAGGAGGAAAAGACAATATGGGGAAAGAACAATTGAGCATAGGCCAGAAAGCCATATTTCAGAATATCTTTTTGCACAATTGGCCAATGGAAAGGGTAACCAAAATGGAGTAGCAGGAGATGGAATGATGTCATGGAGAGCCTTTGATGCTAGACTGTGGGGTTTGCACAAGATTTGATGGGCAATGGGGAGCCATGGAAGGTAAGAAAATGAGAGAGCACTCTGGGGACTGGGGGTTGTGCCTTAGGAGATCATTATGGCTGAGTGCTGGATGGAAGAATCAAGATGTTCTAGACTGGAGCTGAGGACACCAGGTAAAAGCCTGTTCAATTTTCCAGCTTGGGAGGTCGAGTAACGAACTACCAGGCACATTAGCAAGGACTTGGTGTCTGAGCACTGTGGGCAGGGACACAGCAGGAATGTCCAGTTCACTCTGATGTACACCCGTCCCCTTTCCCCTCTCAGTTCCTCCTCATCCCTGAGCTAGGCCTGTTCCTCTTTTTCTGGGGGAATAGCCTGCAGGGTTATTCCTGCCACACGTTCTATCACTCTAGCAAAGCATTAGCAAAAGCCATCCATCCGTCTGCTGACTCCACAGAAATCGGTGAGTAACAGATCCGGGGACAGAGGAGGAGGGAGGGAGGGAGGGAACGCTCTCCTGATTACAATATTTTATCCTCAGGCATTTGCCACTGTCCATCACATTTGCTAACACAGCAAAATTCAGGAACTGAATTGTGGGGAGAGGAGAGGAGAGGAGGCTCTTGTCTCCCAGATGACCTAATAGAGCTTCCCCCAGAAGTCTGGGATTTGGGGGTGGGCTGGATGTCAGGATGAAAGGGGCTGGAGGAACCAGATTTAGGGGCCTGGGTCTCTGGGGTGCAGTGGGGAAGATGGGTGGGAAGGGGGTTGGGAAGCCAACAGACCCAGGAGGAGGCTCCGGGTTTACCTTATTTTAATAATCACTTTAAGATACAATATATATTTTAAAGGGGGAGAGTTAGAACAAGTCGTACACAGGCTGTAATTCCAGTGAACCCTCCTCTTCACTGGAAGCAGAAGGGCAGCCTCTGTCCTGTGCGCCCCACCCCAGTCCTAGAAATCTCTACTTCTCCCTCCAGCCCTTCCCCTCCAACGTTCACTCCATCCTCTCCTTCTCCCATCCCTCTTCCTCCACCCCGCTGTCATCCTTGGTGTCTCAGTCCTCATCATTGTTTTCTGTGAGCCAGGAACCATGTATGATTTGTCTCAGCATCTTCAGAACCTCATGCAGAGTCTGCCGCTGCATAAATGCTCATCAGTGATGGCCAACAGAGGCTTGCACCACCACATTTCCTTCCCAGAGGCTGCCCTGTAAGCCTGCTGACCCAGCCTGCACAGCTACGAGAAGGGAGATGCCAGCACCCCCTTGCCCACAGCCTTGTTCTGGGCCATGTCTCAACAGGCCTCCTGCACTCTCTCCTGACCTCACATTACAGCTTTGCCTCAAGCTCCTGGATTTTGAGGCTCCATGCAGCTCCTCGACCGGAGACCTAGGCTCATGAATGCCCTTCAGGTTATTTCCTGCTCAGACAGCTCTGAGCAGCACCTGTCTCCACCCTCCCTGGACCTCAGGACCCCCACACATACCACATATGTTTATATACACCATGTATACCCCATGCACACACCCCGCACAAGGGTATACATACCATGTGCACCCACACACACCATATATGTACACACACATAAACTATGCATGCCACACACGTATGCACACTATGCATGCCACATATCCACACATACCCCAATATTTACACATACCACACACATATGTGTAAACACCGTGTTTACACCACACATGTGTATACGCATGCATATGCATGCCACGCACACATGCATATGTATATGCACCATGTATACCACCCCACACACGTGTACACACCATGTATACCATGAACACAAACCACATGTATATACATACCATGCTCATGCCACACATCCATATCACACATATATATACACCCACATACAGGTTAACATGCCATGTACACCACCCACATGCACACTGACACACACACACACGGAGTGTATATGTGACTGTAATTCCTCCAGAGTGGCCACTTCTAATCCAGCTCAATCAGAGTAGGTTGTTTCCTTGGAAGACTTCTAGAAACCTAATTTCTGTGGCTCTTTTAAAAATAAAATCCGAGATGTTTTTTCCTGCTTTATTAAGATATAATTGACAAAATTGTAATATACTTAAGGTGTACAATGTAATGATTTGATATATGTATACACTGTGAAGTGATACCCACAATCAAGTTAATTAATACATCCATCACTTCACATAGTTCCTTTTTTTTTTCCTTTGGTAAGAACACTTAAGATCAACTCTCTTAGCAAATTTCAAGTATACAATGCAGTATTATTAACTATAGTCACCATGCTGTACTTTAGATCCTCAGAATTTACTCATAACTGAAAATTTGTACCCTTTGACTAGCATCTCCCCATATTCCCCTCCCCCCAAGCCCCTAGCAACCACCATTCTACTCTGTTCTATGACTTTGACTTTTTTTTAGATTCCATATATAAGTGATATCGTGCAGTATTTGTCTTTCTCTGTCTATCTTATTTCAGTTAGCATAATGTCCTCCAGGTTCATCCACTTTGTCACAAATGGAAGGATTTCCTTCCTTTTTATGGCTGAATAATATTCCACTCAGAATATTATCATATAAAGACCACATTTTCTTTATCCATTCGTTCTTCAACAGACACTTAGGTTGTTTTCATACCTTGGCTGTTGTGAATAATGCTGCAATGAACATGGAGGTGCAGATATCTTCAAGATAGTGATTTCATTTCCTTTGGATATATACCCAGAAATGGGATTGCTGTATAATATGGTAGTTCTATTTTTAATTTTTTGAAGAACTTATATACTGTTTTCCTTAGTAGCTGCACCAATTTACATAAACGGTGCACAAGGGTTCCCTTTCTCCACATCCTCACCAACACTTGTTGTCTCTTGTCTTTTTGATAAGTCATGCTAACAAGTGTGAAGTGATATCTCTTTGGTTTTGATTTGCATTTCCCTGATGATTAGTGATGTTGAAGATCTTTTCACATACCTGTTGGCCATTTGTATGTCTTCTTTGGAAAAATGTCTGTTTAGGCCCTTTACCCATAATTGGGTTATTTGGCTTTTTGCTGTTGAGTTGTAAGAGTTCCTTACGCATTTTGAATATTAACCCCATATTGGATATATGGTTTGCAAATATTTTCTCCCATTCTATTGGTTGCCTTTTCATTTTGTTGATTGTCTCCTATGCTGTGCAGAATCTTTTCAGCTTGACGTAGTCCCACTTACTTATTTTTGCTTATGTTGCCTTTGCTTTTGGTGTCAGATCCAGAAAATCATTGCCAAGACCAATGTCAAGAAGCTTTCCCCCTATGTTTTCTTCTAGGAGTTTTACAGGTTTAGGTCTTATGTTTAAGTCTTTAATCCATTTTGATTTTTGTGTATGGTATAAGACAAGGGTCCAAGCTCATTCTTTTGTATGTGGATATCCAGTTTTCCCAGCACCATTTATTGAAAAGACTGTCCCTTCCCCATTGTATATTCTTGGTGCCTTTGTTGAAAATTAGCTGACCATATACATGGGTTTATTTCTTGGCTCTCCACTTTGTTCCATTGATCTATGTGTCTATTTTTTATACCAATGTCATATTGTAAAAACCAAGACTTTTGTATATATTGGGGGCTTTTCAACTCTCAGATAAAGAGGCCAGCCATATTGAGCCCCAGGGAAGCAGCAGGTCTGCATCTGGCCCACTTTTACGTCTTAGAGGTGGTGGCAGGTGGCAGCTGGAGATGGGAGGTGTGCTAGGGGACCAGCCATTGCAAGAGAGTGTGGTCTTCTTCTCACCAGGACTGAGGCTGAACTGCCCGGGGGCCTGCCAAGAAGCCAGTAGAGATGGCAGTTTCCACAGTGCTAACGCCAGAATTGGACCCAAGATAACAGTGAGCACTAGGAGCAGAGGAGCAGACCAAGCCCATGGACACAGGCAAGCCAAGATCTAGATGCCAAACAACACATACACAAAGCCCAGGCTCTGGGGCCAGAGGCAGGATCCAGGTCCTCATCCCAGAGACGGACCAGAGCTCCAGCAGTCCTGGAGTAAACAAAGATGGGGAAGATGGGCTGGACAGAAACTGAGGCTCACTTTCTGGGACCAGCAAGGATATGGGGTGGAGAATGGCAGACTGGCTTAAAGGTTTAAGGTGGAATAGACAGAAAGCAGCTCTGGAAAGTAGAAGCAGAAAGCAGTTTTTAGAGTGGTCATTCATTCATTCAACAAATATTTATTGAGCTGCTACTACAAGCCGGGAACTAATGATACAATGGCAACAGACAAGTTCTTGCTGTTATGGAATTTACCAATTTATTGTACTTAAAAACTGAGGCAAGGGCTATAAAAGAGTTTAATTCTGCCCAGCGGCCTCTCCGGGAAGAGTTATCTCTGAACCTGACGTCCTCGGACTTAACTTTCAGCAGCCCCACAACACCCCCAAATTTCCCTCTCACGCACACACACCCCCTCTCAGACTCGCTCTTTTTCCTACCAGCGTACCAATCCGCTTCCTAATTTAGCCCTTAAAATAAGCCAGGCTGTCAGTTTGCTCTTCCCTAATCCTTCCCTCGGCAACTAAAACTGATGATCGCAACATTGCTGAGTTCCTCGTTCCACAGTCCATTGTGCTCAGAGTGTGGGGAACCACCACCACAGACGGCTTCCGAGAACTCACAGAGCCAACGCCAAGTAAGCAACACGCCCCGTGCCCACTCTGTCTGGTCTGTTTCAACAGCACCTGTGGAGTCCTTATAATAGGAGACTAGAACAAGCCCCTGCCCACCAGCAACTCATAGTCCAATGGGAAAGGCAGAGCCTGATGGGTTATTCACAGTACTGAAGGAAGCCACCTAAAGTGAGTGGTTGTGGGGGCAAGTCAGGCGCATCTTCGTGAGGGAGGGGCTGCCTGAACTGAACCTTGACGAAAGAGCAGGAGGAAGTGAATGCCTGAGGATGGGGGAGGAGGAATCAGGGAAGCAGGAGGACAGAGGGAGGCAGCAACAGCACAGTGAGCCAGGAGATTATACACAGACTGGGGCTGCTGGAGTCCAGGCCGAGTGAGGCAGGAGACGAGGCTGTAAGAGACACTGGAGCACCTTGTCAGCCAGGCTAAAGAGCCTGAGTTGATTCAAGAGCTGATGGAAAGTCACTGAGGGGTGTTTTGCAGGGAAAGAGGCCAGTTACGTGGCTGTTGCAATAATTCCAGGAGAAGTGAAGGAAGAGATGATTTAACCAGATCCCCCAGAGGCACTTGTTGGGCTCCTCCTAGGACACACCAAATCAGGATACCTGCCGGCCCGCCCCACAAAAGGACCTTTCGAATAAGCTGCTCCTGCTCTTAAAGTTTAAGAGCCACTGAGCAAGATAAAACAACCCCTATAAAGGGGCCAGCCAAGTACCGCTTGGCTGATAATGCAGGGCTTTATCCATGCCTATATTCAACTTACGTATATCTTAAGAAAACCCTTAAAAGAGAATCATCAAAGATCGAAATCTCAGGCATCACAGCAAGGAACAGATCTTTATAGCAAAGCCTTCTGTTTCCTGTTAAACCCCATCGCATTGATTACTGCAGCTTCTTGGCATGCAATCCACTCCTACGTACGCATTTTGTCAGCCCAACGAGAGTTTAAGCAGAAGGTGGTACCAGAAAGAACATGAGTACTAGGATAACTTACCCACGTTCCAATCCGACCCTGTGACTGACCAGCCGTGGAGGTGTGGGAGAGTTGCTCAACCTTCCTGGATTTGATTTTGGGGTGACAGCTCATCGTGGTTTACCCAGAGCTTTCCAGGGTTTAGCACTGAAAGTCCTTTGTCCCAGGAAATCCCTCGTCCTGGGGCAGACCGGGATGGTTGGTCATCCTACTTCAGTTTTCTCATTTGTAAAATAAAATGTTAATACCTGCCACAGGGCCGCTGTGAGGACTTGAGGAGGTTTCACAGAGTCTCCTTCAGTATTGGAAACATGGTGCAAAATAACAAACACACACATAGATACAGAAATTAGATTGGTGGTTACCAGAGGAGAAGCAGGGAGAGGGGAGGACAAAAGGAATAAAAGGGCACATGTGTATGGCGATGGATGGTAATTAGTCTTTGGGAGGTGAACGTGATGTAGCCTACACAGAAATCGAAATATAATGATGTACACCTGAAATTTATTTAATGTTATAAATCAATGTTACCTCAATAAAAAAAAAAAAAGAACTGTGGTAAGTGGTCAAAAAATGCCAGCTCCCTGTTTTGTTCTGTCACTCAGGCTTCCTCCCCCAGGTTGCGAATAAAAACGTCGCATCCCATCTGGTTGTAGGAAGCAATTCAGCTTACCCAGCACTTCCACGCATGTGATTTCATTTGATTCTCACAACAACCGTGCATGGGAAATAGGGCAGAAATTTTGTGCCCACTTGATAGATGGGGAAATGGGAAGTCAGACAAGTTAAATGGCTCAGTGGGAAACATCCTTTCCCACAACCCTTCAAGTTTCTGCCCAGGCCCTAATGAAGGAAATTGCTACCCACACTTCCAGCTCCCTGGGGAGGAGCAATGGCTAATGGGATCGATCGGGGCATGACTTTTACTGGGCCTCTTCTCACTGATGGGTGATGTACCATATGCCTTCTGCCAAGTTGTTTGTTCTCTCTGTAGAGTTATAGATTTGTTTGGTTAAAAACAAACTCAGGGGCCGCCCGGTGGCGCAGCAGTTTAGTCCGCGCTTGGCAGCCCGGGGTTTGCGAGTTCGGATCCCGGGCGCCCACGGACGGACGCACTGCTCGTCAGCCACGCCGTGGTGGCGTCCCATATAAAGTAGAGGAAGATGGGCACGATGTTAGCCCAGGGCCAGTCTTCCTCAGCAAAAAGGGGAGGATTGGCAACAGATGTTAGCTCAGGGCTGGTCTTCCCCACAAAAAACAAAACAAAACAAAAAAAAAAAAACAAACTCAGATTTAAGCAAAAGTGACCAGGAAACAGGAAACCTAGTTAAGGCTAGTGGCCAGAGCAACCTTCTCTAACTCCATTTCTCCCAGAGGACTTCGAATTGGGATTCTGTGCACTTGCTCAATCATCTTTAAAGCTGGGACTTTGTTCCTCATCTAGCGATTGATCCTTTGCCAGAGGCCCCAGGGGTGGGGGAAGAGGGTCGCGTAGAGGCCTAACAACTAGACCCCCCCAGCCACTAACAACAGATTACTCAGCCGCGAAATAGGACTTGAACCCATGGTAACTGCTTTTCTCCACACTGTGTAGCTGCACTCTGGAAGCCACGCCTCGTAGGAACTCAATCAATTCTTGTTAACGCTCTCGCCCCAGACAAGCAGCTTTGAAAAAAGCTGTTTTAGGCAACATGATCAGCCTTTTGCTGTCATTCACTAAAGGCTTAGCAGCTTGGTATTGATTTTCCTGAGGCTGCCTCTGAGCTTTAATTCCTGCCGCAGAAAAACAAGGCTTTGTCTGCGACATTTCCTGTCCAAGTGGCGGGTAACAACCATTCCCGGGATGCTGATTTCCCCAGCGATACCGTGAACGGCAGGATGCCTGCAAGGGGTCCCTTGTCTATTGCAAAGCGTGATTTCTACAGCTGCAGGAGCCCCTTCAAATGCGAGCTGCAGCTCCACCTCCACCCTAAGTCAGCAGTGCCTTCACACTCCACTTCTGGAAATGCAATGACCACCCCCTTTTCCTCATACTGATTTGCAGCCACAGGCTTTAAGAAGGTGCTTGGTATTTATATCATGTTTGTTGCACCCAGGTCTCTCACCAATGTTAATTCCTAGAGATTGGAAAGGACCTTAATAATCTTCTCTTGCAAGTACTGCTGTGATAGTTTATCCTCTCTACAACATCTCCACCAAGTGGCCATTCTGGCTTTGCTTGAACCCCTCTGAGGACAGGACACTCACCCCCTCCCCAGGAAACCTATGGCCTCTCAGGAAAGCTCTGAGAAACTCTGAGAAGTTGAGCTCTGAGCTCTGAGAAGCTAGAAAACTTTATTGTGTGGAATCAAAATCATCAGTCTTTCAGCTAGACTCTCAACATATCCCAGCACCTAGAAAGGACAGGGATCTCTTTGTTTGTCCACCACTGAATATCATCACATTATCTGGCACGTAGACGGTACTTAATGTTTGTTAAGTTAATTAATGAATTTAGTCAACAGTTACAGAGAATCTAGCCAGGGCCACGCATCATGCTGGAATAATGCAGACCCTCAGATAGGAACAAGTCCTGCTGTTATGGAATCCGGCAAGACAATAGCTTATCTGGTTGTGCTCACTCTAAGTTCCAGACTCTTGACTCTATGTAACAAATGGCCCACCCTGTCCAGGTAGGCCTGGAGGGGCTCTTTAACTCTGACTCTACAAAGATAACAGGAGATTTGTTGAATATCTAAACCCGTGATGGGATAAGAGCTGAACAGAGTTCGTGTTGTTGAGAGGTAGTGTCGTATAATGGTTAACGCGGACTCCATTGCCACTTAATAGCTGAGCGACTTTGCGAGGTTATTCAACCTCTCTGGATTTCAGTGTCCTCATGTGTAAAGTGGGGTGAGAACAATAAGTCCTACCTCCTAGCACTGTTGTGAGGATTGAGTTAATAATGTAAGAAAGGTGCTTGCAATAAATACCAGCTGTTATAACTACTCACACTGTGTACTTCTCCAAAGACCCCCGTGAAGAATAGACAGTGGCTTTCCCTGCCAGATTCCTGCTCCTCATCACTGAAGACCTGAACCAGATCTGCAACACATGTGTGGGTGATGAAACCACCTCCGTGGGGGCCCCTCTGGAGTCCCCCATGTGTTCTCTAAACCTCTCATCTCAATTTGGTTTGAGTTCTTACTATTGGACAGGCATTGAGCTATGTGCAGCTGTGAATACTTTCTCATATTTATCTCATGAGGAAAGGCTTGCTATCCCCATTTTGCAGACCAAGAAGCTAAGGCTCAGAGAGGTTAAGCAACTTGTCAAAGACACACAGCTAATAAATGGCAGAGCTGGGATTCAGTCTTGGTGTTGCCTGCTGTATTCTTTCCACTATTCTGTGCTTTCTGAAAAATGGAGAAGTCCTTTACGTTGTGAAGGGATAGTCAAATCTGGCAGGACTTGTCCCACCAGAAAAGCAAATTTCTCAAAGCCACTAAGGAGGCCTTGACAGAGCCCTGCTTCCAGTGCACACCTTCTGTCTCTGCAGTTAGAAAGCGTGGAAGTGATGCCGAAGCAAATGGCTCACGAGGCTGGAATGAATTGAGTGGTCACTCAGCGTCCCCTGGCTGCCTGTCTGGAAGCAGGGCCCAGGGTGAAAACCGGTGCCTAATCCTGGTTCCAGGGCACAGTCACACAAATGAGATTCTGAGGATAGAGTGTAGAGTCCCACCTTCACCAGCCTGAACCCCTCACCCACCACTAAGAAGCCACATTCAGAGCCCTGTCTTCTGCTTTTGGCCTGTATTCCAAGCCCCTGTTCCAGGAACTGGGGTCCTCAGGCTCCTCACAAAAGCTTGGACTCTCCTTGGTCCTGCCTGTCCTCCCCCCCATCAGGCCAGAACAAAACTCTGGAGTTCGTTATTTGCCTGGACTGAAACCACTCCGAAAATCAGTCAGTGCCCCTCCTACCCTAATGGGTGGGTCCAAACCAGACTCATTGCTCACCACACACCACCACCACCCATTCTTGCTTCATCCACAAAGCCAGAAATAGGACATGGGTGGAAGAAGGAAGGCAAAGAGCAGGAAGACCAGCTGGGAGGCTTTTGCAACTGTCCAGGTGAAAGGTGACAATGAGCTAGGAAAGGGGCAGTAGAGCTGGAGAGGAAGGAACTGCCAAGATATTATGGCTGTAAGAATGGAATGCAATTACCAACAGCATGTAGGTCACAGTAATTGTTAGGAGATTGTGGTAGGCAGCTTCTAGGATGCCCCCAATGATCCTAGATGCCTGGTGTTCATGCATTTGGTATTCATGTAATCCCCCAACTTGAATGTGGTCTGGACCTTTTGACTCCTTTATAACAAATAAAATACAGCAAAAGTAATGGGATGTCACTTCCGAGATCAGGTTATAAAGACTTCCTCTTGCATCTTCCTTGCCTTCTCTCACTCAGTCTGATGGAAGGCAGATTCCATGATGTTAGCTGCCCTAGTGGAAAGGCCCACATGGCAAGGAACTGAGGGAGGCCTCCAGTCAACGCCCTGCAAGGAACCAAATCCTACCAACAACATGAGAACTTGGAAGTGGCTTTTCCTCCAGTGAAGGACACCAGCTGACACTTTGATTGAAGTGTTGTCAGAGACCCTGAGCCAGAGGACCCAGCTAAGCTGCTCCTGGATCCCTCTTCCCCAGAAAATGAGCTAATAAATCTTTGTTGTTTTAAGGGGCTCCGTTTTGGGGTGATTTGTTACACAGACATAGATAACTGATACAGACAGAGAAATGAACAAGGTATGGTTTTTCAACACACAAGGAGTTAGGAGTGACCTATTAGATGTCCAGCATGAAGGAGAAAGAGGAGTCATGATGGCACCCGTGTTCCTATCACAAGAAATTACATAGATGGTGACGCCATTTATGGAGTCTGGGAACCCAAATGGTGGAATGAGTTTTGAAGAAAATAAACCAAAATGAGGTTTGGCCGTGTTAAGTTTGAAACACCTATGAGACATGCAAATGGATGAGTCAAGAAGGTTGTTAGATTTATAACACTGGAGCTCAGAAGAAAAATTTTGGCAGGAGGTAACGATTTGGGAGTCATCAAGCTCCTCTCTCTGGAGCCGTTTGGAATAAGTTTATGTTCTCACCACGTGACAGAAGTATCTGGAAGGACTTCTCATGTTTCCCGTGAGTCTGGCTTAGTCATGTCCACTTTCTTCTAGTTTTTCTCAGATAAGTTGGTTCTGAGTGCCCAGCCTCATTCTGAACATCTCAGATACGAATTTTATTTCACCTGCTCTACTTATAATTGAATGACTGTGGGCAAGTTACTTAATTTTTTATTTCCTATGAATTTTCTTTAAAACGAGGTTGTTTTGAGCTGTAAAAAAATAATCTACGGAAAGCATTCATCAATGTGCCTAGCACATAAGTACTCAATAAATAATTAGTTATCTTGCATAATTACAGCATCTAGAACAGCACTGTTCATATTATGCAGGCAATACATGTCATTTTTAATTTTCTAGTAGCCACATTTTAAAAATTAAAAGAAACTGGAGAAATTGATTTTAATAATATTTTTTATTTAACCCAATATATCTAAAATATTATTTCAACATGTAATTGATACAAAAATTGTTAATGAAATATCTTTACATTCTCTTTTCATTCTAAGTCTTTGAAGTCCAGTGTGTATTTTATACTTAGAATACATCTCAATTCAGATACTAAATTGTCATCAGAAAGACTTGATCGGTGTTTAGAGTTCATGAAATGGCCAGTTGAAAAAGCAGATTCACACACCCAAATTATTCCAAACATAGTTAAAAGTGTTCCAATAACTGCATTGAGTATCCTTTTTAAAATTTAAATTAATTAGAATTTTAAATTCATTTCCTCATTTGCAGCAGCCACATTTCAATAGCAACATGTTGTTAGTGATGATCACAGTGGACAGCATAGATCTAGAATTTACTTTACTTTAAGACTTTATTGATTTCTTCATTACTCCTGTTAATTCAGGTGTTCAGAGAAGCAGATGCTGAAATGCTATTAAACGTGCAAGAGATTTATTGGGGAAACATCTCTGAGGGAAATTGTGGGAGTAGCTGGAGGAGGCTGGTCTGACGTCTGTGAAGGACAGAGGGAAGGAAAGAGGGTTGGTAGGCAGAGCCTTAGACCAGTGCAGCTCTAAGAAACACTCAGCAAAGCTGATGGGGAATTGTGCTTCTTTTCTACTGCTGCTGTAACAAATCGCCACAAACTTACCTTAAAACAACACAAATTTATTATATTATAATTATTTAGGTCACAAGGCTGACACAGGTCTCACCAGGCTAAAATCAAGGTGTTGACAGTGCCGTGTTCCTTCCTGCAGACCCTTGAGGAGAATCTATTTCTTTCATTTTCCAAATACAAGAGACCACCTGCAATCTCTAGCTCATGGTCACTTCCTCCATCATCAAGGCCAGCAGAAGCAGCAGGTCAGGTCCTTTTCATGTCACATTTCATGTCACGTTTCTCTGACCCTTCTTCCATCTTTGCATCTCTCTCTTTGACAACTGGGAAAGGTTCTCTACTTTTAAGAAGTCATGTGATTCAATTGGGCCCACCAGGATAATCCTCACTACTCTCCCCATTTCAAGGTCATCTGATTAGCAACCTCAATTCCATCTGCAACCTTAATTCCCTTTTGCCATGTAAGCTAACATATTCACAGGTTCCAGAGATGAGGACGTGGACCTCTGGGAAGCCATTATTCTGCCTGCCATAGGAGTCCTTGAGCTAAAGTTGCTCATGAGAGGAGTCCTATTTCTTGCAGGAATGGGCCTGCCTTAGACCCCTGCTCTGCTCAGTCATTGGCTAGAAGCAGCCCATGGGAAGGACAGCCTTGGCACATACACTGTGATGGACACAGAAGGGAGCAGCTGGACCCTTCCATCAGTTGCACTCCCTGAAGCAGGAGATCTGAAAGGTGCGTTCTCATGTCCACCATACTCCTCTGGTTTTTTTCTAATCAGCAAAGAAATAATAATAATAAACCCTTCCTTTTGTGGCTCCTTCAGAAAGCTACAGAAATTTAAAAGGAAACTCGGAGAAAGCTGGTAGAGGAGAATAAGGAAATCTCGTCAAAACCAACAGGCAGAGAAGCCCTGGGAACCCTGCCTGATTCTGAAATGACTAAGAGGGCTCACTAAATCTGTTACAGATAACCCTTATCACAGGTAATAAACCACCCCCCAAAAATACATGAATTAAGAGAGTTCAGAAATCCATAAAGCACACATTGGAAGCTGGAATTGTTCTCCCAATCTTACTTTGGTATTGGTGTTGGACATCTCGCTGGAGATGACTCCAGCCATGAGCAAACTGGGGGCAGTCTGTTCTCCTCGCTACATTCTCACTGACCAGGCAGAAAGGGACTTTGGTCGTTTCCAGTCAAGGGAGGACCAGCTTGGCAGTTCTTCCCTAAATGTCAGCTCTTAGTGCTTCCAAGAGCTAAAATGCTAGTAAGAGAGACTGAGCATCTGCCAAGAAGGTCCCCTGGTGTAATAGAAAGGACAGGACTCTGCAGTCACAGTTCTGAGTGTGAATCTCAACTCTGATTCTATCTCACTATGTGATCTTATTTTGGCAAATTACTTTGGCTCGGTGTGCTTCAGCTTTCCTCTCTGCAGGATGGAGTAACAATATTTACCTGACATTGGCTGTTGTGAGAGTTAAATGTATCTGTGAAAGCAACTAGCACAGTGCCTGACACGTAGTGGGTACTTAAATGTCTGATCATGTCAGAAAGCAGTTATGAAGCAAGGCAGAGTGTGACTAACGAATAAGAGGAGAGAGAGAAACATAAAGATGATACAACTATAATAATCCACCCTTGTGGTAGCCAGCCTCCAAGATGCCCCTCTTTGATCCCCCTTTGAGCCCCACACAGGGTTGAGCTGTTGTGACCAATAGAATACAGCAGGAATGATGGTATGTTACTTCTGATATTAGGTTATAAGTCTATGTCTTTATCTAAGGCTCTCTTGCTCTCTCCCTAGGATCACTTGCTGTGAGGGAGGCCAGTTGCCATGTGTAAGGACACTCAGGCAGCCTATGGACAGGTCTGCAGGGTGAGGAACTGAAGCCCTCTTCCAACAACCACATGGTGAGTTTGGAAGACGATTCTCCAGCCCCAGTCCAGCCTCAAGATGATTGCAGCCTCTTGAGAGACTCGGAACAAGAACCACCCAGCTAAGCCGCTCCCAGATTTCATGAATGGGGCAATTTGTTATGCAGTAGATGGCCTCGTGAATTGCCTAACGGTGCAGTCAGGAAGAGAGGGGAACAGGAGTGAGAGGCAGCAAAATATAGTACCTTCTGAGCACCAACCTGATTCTAACACTTCCCAGCCAAGTAACCTGAAGACTCAGAGTTACTTTCTGCAAAATGGGGATAAGAAATGCATCTGGCATATATAACAAGAGCCTTGAAAATATTTATACATTTTCATTCCATAATACCAATTCTGGTATTCCAAGGTAAGGAAATAATCTGGAATGTATGAAAACCATTATGCACAAAGATGTTCATCACAGCATTGCCTAATGTTTAAAAAAATGAAATAAACTGATTATCCCACAAGAGAGAAATCATTAATAGCATCTTGAGTTACAGGCATGTTACACACTGTATCTTAATTGCCACAATAGCTATTTTATCCCCATAGTAGAGATGAGGAATTAAGACTAAGAAAAGTTAAGTCATTTGCCCTAGATTGCATAATAGTGAATCAAATAATAATAATTATTATTGTTATTAGACCTCACACTTATATAGTAGTTACTATGTGATAGGTGTTATTCTAAGTGCTTTGCATATAATAAGTCACTTAAATCCCAATTTGTCTGACTCCACAGTGCTCTAAATTTCATTAAAAATGACTCTGTGAGCCAGGCACTGTACCATGGACTTTAGCTGCAATACCTTATTTGTTTCTAACAATCCCATAAAGTGTGTACTATTATCAGATCCATTTTATAAGTAAGGAAACTGAGGTTCAGAGAGTAGGTAAAGTGGCCATTATATTATTTTACCTCATAGGAGGAAAGATCTGAGTAGAATTTGCTCGTATGTCATAGGAAGGGGAGATCATAAGAAAGAATTGACAAACAGGAAATATGTATGTGTTTGTTGAACATGAGCTAATGTGCCAGATGCCACTCCTAAGTGCTATGGACACAGAGACAAAGCCCTTGATCTTGTGGGGTAGGATTTAGAGTCCAGCAGGAAGGTGGGCAATAAACAACCATATGTACATATACATATATACATACGTGTGTGCATATATATATATATATATATATATATACATACAACCAGGCATCATTTACCCATGAGGTTACATCTTGAGAAATGCACCATTAGGCGATTTCATCATTGTAGGAACATCATCGAGTGTACTTACACAAACCTAGATAGTATAGCCTACTACACACCTCGACTATATGGTACTCATCTTATGGGGCCACCGTCATATATGTGGTCTGTCGTTGACTGAAACATCATTATGTGCTGTGTGACTGTGTGTGTGTGTGTATGTGTTTGTGGTCAGCTGGTGATTAGTGCAATAAAATAAAGACAAACAGGATAAAGCATGCTAGGCATGGGACAGAGTTGTAATGGTACACAGGGTGCTCAGAGATGGCTTCTTTGTTCAGGTGACATTTGAGCAGAGACCCAAAAGAAGTACAGGAATGAGCCACTGAGAAAGAGCATTCCAGGCAGAGGGAAACAGCAAATGCTGAGGCCTTGAGACAGAGTGTGCTAGTATATTTGAGGAACAACAAGAACACTAGTGACATTAAATGAAGTGACCTAGAGGGCGAACAATAGGAAATGAGGTTGGTGGCCCAAATTGTATAGGCTCTTGTAGGCACAGCGAGGTTTTGGCTTTTACTACGAATGATATGGGTGCCAATGGAAGGTTTGGGGCAAAGGAGTGACATGATGTGACTTGGGTTATAAAAGAAAATCACTCTGGCTGCCATGTTGAGAATAGACTGCAGAGAGATAAGGGCTGAAGCAGGGAGACCAGTTAAGAGGCTATTTCAGTAATCCAGTGACAGATGCTAGTGGCTTAGATTGGGATGACAGCAGCAGAAGTTGCAAAAAGTGGTTGGATTCAGGATATATTTTGAAGGAGAGACAACAGGATTAGTTGATGGATTGGATCCAGAGTACAGAAGAAAGACAGTCAAGATAACTCCAAGGTTTTTAGCCAAAGCAATTGGAAGAATAAACATGTCACTTGCTCAAATGGGGAAGACTATGGGAGGAACAGGTTGGAGGAGGAGAAAACCATGACTTGGATTTTGATCAAGCAATGTTTGAGATAGACATCCATGTGGAAATGTTGAATAGTCAGTTGAATATATGAATCTGGAGTTCAGAGAAGAGAGCCAAGTTGGACTGATAAATTTGGGAGTCGTCAGCCTATAGATGCTATTTAAAGCCATGAGACTGGGTGAGATCACCTAAGCAGTGAGTGTCAATAGAGCAATGCCTGTAGGTTGAGTCCCGGGGCAGTCCAATCTTTAGATGTCAAGGAGATGAGGAGGAACAAGCAAAGGGAGCTGAGGAGCTCCCAGGAGTGTGGTGTCCTAGAAGTTAAATGAAGAGAGCACTTTGAGGAGGAAAATGTAACCAACTGTGTCAAATGTTGCCGATAAGTCAAGTAAGATAATGGCTGAGAACTGGACTTGGAAACATGGAGGTCATTGGTGACCTTGACAAGAGTTATATTGGTGGAGTAATGGGAATGAAAGCCTGATAGGATCATATTTAAGAGAGCACAAAAGGATAGGAAGTAGGGTGAGCACAAATATCCCTCAATCTCAGGTATCTACTGTTGGTACAAATTGGTCCACCAATGTGACTCAGCTGGGGACAGAGGCCACTTTCCCCTTCACTGTGGTGATACAGAGCTCAGAACAGAGGGGTAGCTTCTCGTCAGCAGACATCGAGAGGCTTTTCAGCTTCAGCAAGAAACCAAAGAAGAAAATGATATTGGTACCAGGCACAGCTCCATGCCTGGAGTGGCAGAGAGGACCATGGCAGAGACAGGGAACCTACGTGGCCATTCTTAGGAAGGGTACCAGTAATTTGTAAGGAACCAGGAGAGTGGGGTCTGGGCCAGGACTGAGCCAGAGACATGTCAGCTCTTACTATGGCAACTCCCCCTCCCCAAGGCAATGGGTTTACACATGGAAAAATGTAGATAATTTAACTTAAAGAGAAAAAAATCAGTATCATGATATATGCAGCCTGATTGCTACATGGAAAAATAAAATAAAATTTCAGGAATGAAGACACTCATGAAACTTAGCAAATTGTAAAACAATATCAGTGTTAAAGCAGCTGAATCATGGGTGAATTCTTATTTTTCTCTATATTGTAACTTGTAGTAAAGTATTTAGCTAGCTTTTATAATACAAAAAAAAAAAGAAGGGGATGATAATCCAAGCCTTTCTCTCAGAGTTGTTATGAAGATTATAATAATGACTAATATTTGAATAGCTCACAAAGTGCTTTTCACACATAATCTCATTTAATCTTCACAACCAACATGCCTTCCCTTGGCACTTTGCAAAAGCCTTTATTATTGCACTTAGCTAACTGTCTTGCAATATCTGTTCATACATCTTTTTCCCACCTTAGACTGAAGGACCCCAGAGATAAGAATTATGTCTTTTCATCCTTCTCTTTGACAAGTAACACAGGCCACGGCACATGATAGAAGCTTAATAAATGTTTGGGGATGCGTGGTTATGGTTGGATGGACAGGTGGGTGGATGGTTAGATAATGGCTGGCTGGCTAGATGGATGGAGGGATCAGTTGATCAATAGATCAATGGATGGATCAATGGACAAGGGATCAATAGATTACTACTTCAGACATGAACACCTAGCTGTGCCAACATTGCATAGGTACCCTTAGTGCCTACAGATTGAGCCAACCACCACTCCCTTACCCTAAACTAAATATTTTTAAAACCTCATGACTAGTAACCTCTCTCCATATCTCACATTTCTGGTTATCTTGGTCAGTCTCTCCCTCAGCTATCTTCTCCCATACTTATATTCCCATGCTGCTCTGTACTTCCTCTCCCCTGCCCTAATCCCACATTGCTCTCATCTTACCCAGTCCTTTCCACCCAATAAATCAGAGCCCTCTAAACCATGAAAAATGCTTCTACATCCTCAAACTCTGCTTCATGTTCTGCACTAAGGTAAACCTAGCTCTCACATGAGGCCCCGCTTTCCCTTTTCTGGGGAGCTTCTCATTTTTCCCCATCTCTAAGGCATCTTCCTAGGACAGTTCTGGGCTAGGTATTCTTCTATGTGCTGCCATAATACCGTGGATTGGATTTGTGGGTATATTATCTCTTTATTTTAGCTGTTACCTCCATGTTATACAGAAGCCAGATTTTCTGTGTAGATGCTTCAGTCTCATTCACATGTTTGGAAAGATTTCACAATTAGATGCTAGCAAGAAATATGACACACTCAGCATGTGCATCAGGGCAATTTCAATTGCAAGTGACAGAAAACTAGCTCAAACTGGCTTAAATTAGAAGAAAGGGAACCTATTGGCTTGTGCAGTTGGGAAAGTCAGACAGTGGTTCTGGCACCAAATCCTCAGGGTTTTGCCTTCTTTCTCAGGCAGGTTCTTTCTTCATGGTGGGAAAGATGATCACTGGCAACCTCAACCCTATATATCCCCTTGGCCCAAAAGGAAGAGGTCCTCTTTTCCCACCATTTATCGATCAGTCACATATAAGAGCTCCGCTTGGCCCTGGGTTGTAGCACATTTATTATGTCCAGAGGAATGTAGTATTATGATCAAGAGCCCCAAAAGGAGCATATGAGGTCGGAATGGTTGTGGTAGGCATATGGATCCTCAAGATAAAACAATATGCACATTACATTTACATGGGGTCTATATCATCTCAAAACAAGTCACCAGTGGACTGACTACCCACACACCAAATAATTGATCCTTTGACTTTTATATCTGCATCACTTTCCAATTTGCTAAGAATTAGCAGAATAAAAATGGAACATGATAAGGAAGAACAGGGAATTTGTCTTGATTGGAAATTTACATGTAAAATTGTTAACACTTGTTTCCTAAAGGAAGAAAAGTAGGAGTGGGAGGAGTGGTGTTAGAAAGGATTTTTTTTTTCCTGTGTATATTTTTATGTATTGCTTGGTGCTTTCACAAGGAGTATGAAGGAACTGAAAAGCTCCCCATAAAGGAAAGAGAATGAAGATGCAGGAGTTTGGTTCAAAGAAAGACCAGAGAAGGCAGGGGGGGAAATGAAGTTTCCTGGGAGACATGCTCCAAGCTGCAGGGCCTCAGCCCATGTCCTTCTTGGGAGAGCTAACCCAGGCGTGAGGCAGAGAATGGCGACATCTGTGGTCTCTTCACAAAGCTAAAGAGCTGGCATAGAGCTGAAGGAAAATTGTTGTTTTTATTAGTGCTGCATTTGCCTACTGTTTAAATCTGCACTCTAGTGTATTAGGGATTAATTTGAACTTGGAAATTACATTCATTTCCTTTGAACAGTGTGCTGATAAATTGAAAGTTAAATTGGGTCTAAACTCTGTTCTATCTTTTAAAAAAAAGTCGCAGACAAATTTCAGAAAAACTGGCCAGTATTAAAATAGGAAAAGACCAAGTAGGGAATTAATTTTTCCTCCAAATTTGATAATTATTGAATTCTGTGGATGTAAGTTCCAGTTGAATTATCAACCTTGTCTGGACAGAATGAGAATGATAAAAAAATACCCTATAAGTCAAGTTGGGTGAATGATGGTATGCAATGTTGGTATATTTTGGAATGGGGGAAAGTGAATGATATATGTGAGTGTCATTAAGGCTGTCGTGGATGAGAAATGAGGCCACTAAATCTGACAATGTGCTCATGATTTGGGAGCCAAATCTTCACGGAACGTAAAATTAAGAGAGAGGGACACAGCATACCTAATTCATGTGCAGGATCTGATCAGTTTCACCCAGAACACAAGGAATTTGCTGAGAATTGTTGTTTAAAGAGCATCAATATTGTATATTTTAGGATCATGCTTAGTTTGAAAGAATATGGGTAAATTGAGAAAACAGTTTTATTGAGAACATCTGACATTAAAGAATTTTACACTAATCTGAGTGGATTTAATTTCCTAAAGCAGAGCATTTGTTCTTGTCTTGATCCCCCGTGGATGTGGCGAATAGAGAGACAGACGAACAAGTGTTTAACATTCCTGACTAGACCAAACCTTTGTGCATTATTCAGGATGCAGCTGCTTGGAAGGAAAATTATATACAACATCTTTCCACCCAAAGAGCAGGAGTATGTGATCTTCTAACAGATATACTCAGAGACTCCTCCCCTTTTGTACTTTGTTAACAATAAGTCTATCCAAAGAGATTTTTATACTGGATTTATCAAAGGAACCAACAAGAGCAGGAGGCATATCATAATCAAAGGCAAAGAATAGTGACATTAAATTGGTGGCTGCAAACCAGGTGTTTAAAACGAGGACTATTCGTGGGCAGGACAAGAGGGCCATTTTTCCCAGCCCCTTCATTTCCAAAAGACCTCAAACAGACTTTTGCATTACTTTCAGTTGACTGATTATATATCAAGTCGCAGAGCAAATTTACAAATGTTCATCATACAGCTATAATTTTTGTCTCGTTACCAGGTCCCACCACCTGTAATGCATCATGAATTAATCCTATAATTAATTACAGAAAAAATCCTGTAAAGGTTGTGAAGAACATAATTATATTTTATTCTTTGGGTGCTAAAGTGTTAACTTTTAATGTAATCCTCTTTTAAGATCTATAAATTTGTAGCCCTGTTTTAGCAGATAGATTTTCTTTCTTTCTTTGAGCCTTAAAATAGAGAGAAAAGAATAGAGCAAGAGTTCTGTTCTCTTTTCATCTCTGAAAAGCCATGGTCACCAACTAAAATGACTATGAAGACAGTTAATGTAATTGAAAGCTGTGGGATGGATGAGAATAGGGAGTGGTAGGGACTGTGGCAGATTAAAAAGCTATGCCCAGATGCCCCATTGAGACGGAACAGTGGCTATTTAACACCAGCTGGTTGCTGCCATGTGGAAATTCAGGCCCAGGGTTACTAGGTCTTCCAATATTTTCAAGGGAAGCCATAAATCCAGGTTTTCAACAAAATATCCCAATTTTTAAAGACTGGCTGAATTTTTATATTATACTCTATACTAAAAAAAAACACATCTGCCATCCAGAGTTAGCCTGTGGATCACCAGTTTGGACTCATGATACAATTAAAGGTAAAAGCCTAGTTATAAGGCATTTAAAGGCCCATGGCAATGTGGTCATGGCAGTCAGGACGTGGTCCATGGGTCCTCATGCAAATATGAGCCAGCGCCCAGACTTGATGAGATGGTCCAAAGCCCTTTCTTCAGTGCAGAGGTGCAGCTGTTGTGTGTTTCTTCAGTGCAGATGTGTGTGCTATATGTTAACTAGGGCTCAGGCTATGTTAAATGTGTGAATGTTCTGTTATAAACTCCTCACATAAACCACAGGACACTGCCTTTTGGAAATCACAAATTTTAATAATCTAATGTTATCAGAAGAAAACAAGTAACACACGGAGATGTTGAATTCAGGAACCACAAAAATGCAAAACTGGGGCCTCAAAGAAATAGTAACAATATTTCAAGGAGTTGTGTATATCCTTTTATTTATGCAACAAAATATTTACTGGGCAACTAATATGTACACACACCATGCTAAGAGGTACACATGCATACGTTATTTAATCTTTATGACAACCTAATGTCTTAGTTTGCGTTCCTGAAGAAGAAGAATCTGAGACAAATATTTGAGTGCAAGTGTTTATCTGAGAGGTGATTGCAAGAAACACTGGTAGAGGAGTGGAGAAGTGAGACAGAGAAAGAAAGGAAGCCAGAAAAGGGTGTGCTATCACAAGCAGGTGTCCCATCACCACCATGGACAATTGGATCTCGATACCACCAGGTAGCTCTGGGATACTGTGTAGATTATGCACTTCAGTTACTCATTCAAGGAGTGAAGGAGCTGGGATATTTATACAACAGTTCCCTTTAGTCATTGGCTGAAAGCTTCTCTCCTTGGTATTTCCAGCTGCCATGCCTGTAAGCAGAACAGTCTTTGGCAGCCTGAGAGAGCCCCCTGGAAAAGGAATGCAGGTGCTGGCAACGCAGTTAAGCCAACATGCACAGAAATGGTAAAAGCCAAAGAGATATGGGTGGAGCACAAAGAGTGTCTACCACAGCCCTTAAGGTAGATCCTACCACTATTCCCACTTTACAACTGAGGAGACATACAGGGTTCACTCTTTGAGTAGAAAATGCTGGCCAGTATACCCCCCTGGGAAGCATGCCACTCAGGAGCAAGCAGACAAGACTCTTTCGAGAGACAGGGACAGGGAAAGCACAGTTGTCTGCTGCTTTGACAGCCATAGGAGATACTGGCAGTCTATATGTTGGTCCCCAGGTTTACACATCAACAATGCATCAGCAGGCATCAGCATGCAGGGCTTTGATGCGGTAAAGTCTGTGCTCTTTGGGAATAATTAGAGATGGGAAACATCACAATGAACTGAGACAAGAAAGGAGGAAAATGACAAAAACCATACGATAACCAAAAGGGCCATTGTGAAGAATTAGTGCAGTGACCTACCCCCTGGAGACTTTTGAGACTATCTCATGAAAAAGTGAAGATGCATATATCTCCCTAGACTGTGGCAGTCTAGAGTGACCCAATTTTTATCTATAAATAGAATTTAGACATTGAAGGTGCACTGGACTTCTGGAAATACTTTCCCTTCCTCCATTGAAGGTTGTACCAATAATTTAAGATGACATAGATCAGTTACCAAACTATTAAATGTCAGTTAACATCTTCAGAAACTGAATATAAAATGAACCAGCTACCACTGCCTTGTTATAACCCCATTGTGTATAAAAATTAGGTTTAAATGCTTAATGAGTGTATGAAAATATAATTACCAAGTTATTGCTCTTGGAGAGGTGATTAATAATGATGTCACTGACTTTTCCACTGTGCTCTTGAGTTATTGAACTGAAATATTTCTGATGGGTTCTGCTCCATAGCCCTTTTCTGCTATTTATAGTATTTGTGAGTAATTCCAACCTGCCTCCCTGTTATGGACTGAATGTTTGCAGTCCCCCAATATTCATATATTGAAGCCATAATCCCCAGTTGATGGTATTT
This sequence comes from Tapirus indicus, assembly GCA_031878705.1. Lineage (NCBI taxonomy): Eukaryota > Metazoa > Chordata > Mammalia > Perissodactyla > Tapiridae > Tapirus > Tapirus indicus. The sequence continues at coordinate 60,161,223 of CM062929.1, forward strand.
TGAGGTGGGGTCTTTGGGAGGTGATTAGGTCATGAGGGTGGAGCCTTTGGGAGGTGGTCAGGTTAGATGAGCTCATGAGGGTTGTGCCTGCCTTCAGGATGGGTTTAGTGCTCTTATAACATGATCTCTCTCTCTCTCTCTCTCTCTCTCTCTCTCTCTCTCTCTCTCTCTCTCTCTCTCTCTCTCTCTCCTTTCTCCCTTTCTCCTATGTGCATGCGCCAAGGAAAGGCCATGTGAGCACATACCCATCTACGAGCCAGGAAGAGAGCCCTCAATAGGAGCTGAATCTGCCAGCACCTTGATCTTCAACTTCCCAGCCTCCAGAACTGTGAGAAATAAATGTTTGTTGTTTAAGCCACTCAATCTATGGTATTTTGTTACAGCAGCCTGAGCTGACTAAGACACTCCCTTACTAGACTCTAAGTTGAACACTGCCATTATTCATTCTATTTCTGGTACCTAAGGAAGAGCCTGGCACATAGTAGGTGCTTGTGAATGAATGAAGGAACCTACCTTTGTGGTTGAATACAATTTTTGTCTTTAGTTTGGGATACAATATAGCACTAAATGATCATATTCAGAAAAGACAGATGAGTTCAAATCTTGGTCTACCACTTATTAACTGAGCAGCCAGGATCAAGTCACTTGACCTCTCTGAATATCAACTTTCTTTTTTTTTTTCCTGCTGAGGAAGATTGGCCCTGGGCTAACATCCATGCCCATCCTCCTCTATATGGGATGCTGCCACAGCATGACTTGACAAGTAGTGTGTCAGTCTGCGCCTGGGATCAAGCTTGTGAACCCTGGACTGCCGAAGTGGAGCACACGAACTTAACCACTACGCCACCAGGCAGCCCCTGAATATCAATTTTCTTAATTGAAAAATAGTGGTTATCTTAGCTTGGGTTCCTCAAAGTGGACCTTGAGATAAGGACTTGGATGCAAGTGATTCTCTGTAGCAGATGAGGAAGTGGATAAGTGGAGACAGAGAAGGGAGAAGAGCTAATTAAGTGTGTGTTAATGAGCAGGTTACTGCTGTGGGCCACTAGAGCTCAATCCTACAGGGGGAGCTCTGAGAGATGGTGTAAGTCGTGCCTCCAGAATCTTCACACAGGTCAGAGAGGCTGGAGCAGATTATCAGCCTACTGCTTTCTCTCCCTGGTTGAGGACTACTCCCGAGGTTCTATCTATGTGCTGTAGAGCAACTTTCTGTGGTGCCAGATAAAGCCCTCAGGCACCTGAGGTAGAGAGCAGTTATACTGATAGGAGTCACAGCTGCAGGTGAATCCAGGTGGGCCAAGGGGAGATAGGGTGGGGCATCATCAGCATCTGCTACAAGAGCAACGCCTATCCCACAGAACCACGTCACAGAGACGTCCCAACTACTAAATGGGAAGATGTATATAGAGCACCAGCCACTGTGCCTGGTCCGTGAAAAATCACCTATAAATTTTTGTGGTGGTGATTGCAGTGGTTGTTCCTGATAAATACGGTGGTGAAAAACCACAACTCACAGAGAGACTAGTTGAATTTACAAGTCAATTCTACAACGCTGCTGCCTGCTCGGAATCAAGGTCTTCTGCAGGTCCATGAATTATGGAAGTGAGGAAAATATGATCACTGCCCCACGGAGCTCGTGACAGCCAGACACCAAAGTAAATGTTGATTCCCTGCTCGGCCTCACTTCACCTCTTTGGCTGGGCTTGATCTTTCTTTATGGTATCACGGGAAAAGGAAAACCATCAATGTACACACATTTTATTACAAACTAAACTAAAATATAAACTACATCATCACCTCTACAAAATCTTGTACCATATATATGCCTTATATGCAAAATCACTGCCTTAGACGATAAATATGTTTATTCTAATGTGAGTTTTTTTCCTCCTAACCACCATTACCCATCAACAGTGTCTTAGTTTGTCTTTTCCCAGCAGGAGACGATGAGAGAATTCAAGGGTAAGGAGTTTATTTGGGAGGTGATCTCAGGAAACTCCAATAGAGAAGAGGGAAAGTGAGACAGGGAAAAGAAGACAGCTAATGTAGGGTGTACTATCAACCAGTTATCACTGTGAGCAACTGCATCATAATTGTACTGGGCAACTCTGTGAGTCAGTGTATAGCACACACTTTAGGGTCATCTCAACTGAAGGATGAGGGATCCTGAGTATTTAATATACCAACTCCCATCAGGCAATGATTGAGGGTTGCTCCCAGAGGGTGTTAATTCTCTGGCTCTTCTGACCTGCTGAGCTTGGCCAGCAGAGTGGGTTCAGGCTGCCAGAGAAAGTCTCAGAAAGTTGGAAGTGCGGGCACAGAGGAAGCTCAACTGAGAGCTCTTGAGTGAGCACACGTCAAACAAAGTCACAGAGAGGAAATTCAGTCCACAATGTAAACTACATGAGGCCAGGGACTGTGTCTATCTTCTTCATCACATTTCCCCAGTTCCTAACGCATTTGCTGGCACATAGTAAGCATTCAGTGAATACTTTTGGATAGATGGGTGGATGGATGGATGGCATTTGCACTGAGTCTTGAAGGATGAGTAGGAGTTTACCAGGTCCTCCAGAATAAAGGAACAGCATACTCACAAGTACAGAGTTATGCAAAAATATGTCTCTGTGTTGGGGAAGCTCTCAGGGCAACCCATTACTTTGTTTAAAATTTATAGCTGCTTAGAATGTGCTTTCTTCTATGGAGGCATTATTTGCCTTCTGGGAAATTCCACTCTTTCATCCTACTTTTGCCTTTTGAAGCAACAAAAAGGAGTCTAACTTCTCTTTCATATCACAGTCTTTCAGATACTTAACGACACGTCCCCTTTTCCCAAACCTGTACATCCCTAGCTTCTTGTCAATGCCCCAGACTGAAGAGTTTCATCCAGGCATTTTTCAGATGTTAGATTTTGTGTCCTCAGATCAAGGGTGTAGGATACAGTGTTGTGTAGTAACTTTGGTGTCCTCCAGACATGGGTTCAAATTTTGATGCTACCTGTTGTATGATTTGGGGTGAGTTACTTATCTTCCCCAAACCACACACTCATTATCTGTAAAATGAAAGTTATAATGCTTTTCTCATTGGAAGCTACAGTTCATTCTCTTCCATTGAACTTACTGACCTTTTTCCTATCACGCTGCTGCTAAGCCACTTCTCTCTGTCCACCCTAAACTTGTGTGTCTTCAATCTAGAACAAGGATGACAGAAAAATACCCACGTCGCCCAGGCCACTGCACAGAGAATTTAATCCCAAGGATGCCACTCTGGGCCTCCCTCCCTTCATTCCAATAGCTCAGACTTAAGCGGCCATTCTTGCTCCTACAAAAGCAGGAATAAGTACCGCTCACTAGTTCACCTGCTGAGCAAAGGGACTGATTACCCAAGAAAGGGAAGTGTCGCCCACAGAAATCAATACAGATGAAGCTTTGAAAAGGTTGGCTGGCTGCACAGGATTAGATATTGATCTCGCTTGTTTTCCCAGTTATTGCTCTGTTCACCACCTGTGGAGGCCACTTCTAATCTCCCCCTAATACCAAACAAGTCAAGAGAGCTCAGCCCAGAGCAGACTCAGTGCGTGACAATTATAGGACATGAAAGAATTCCCAGTACTTATGTCCAGAAAGCCACGAACACAGTGGGAAGAGATCCCCCTCATCACTGCACAACAACTCAGGATTGAATGGAGGATTAAAACAGAACTGCACACACAGATTGAACCTGGTGTGAAACCCAATCTTCATACCTGCCCCACAGAACTCTGAGATGTCCAGAAAAAATCAGGAGGAGGGAAGAAGGTATTTACATAAATATCTGTTGATCCTCTGGGGAGTCCTATGAATGGAAATTTAGGGATTAAAAATAGTAGCATGGATTAAAACCTATATGAATATAGTAAGGAATTAATAAGAGAACATTGTTTTCTCTAACAAATTGGAAAAGGCTTTTTTAATAATAATATTGAGTGATAGCAAGTGTTGAAGGAAATGGAAGGAGTGAATAACTTTTCTGAAGGGCAATTTGACAATACACTTCAAAAGCTGTAAAATTCATCATACATTTTGAACCACTAATTCTACTTCTAGGAATTGATCTGAAAATTAATTAAGAATATGTGCAAGGTACAAGTTAAAAGGCACTTGCCCCTTCTTGGGACACATATTGGGGTGGAAGGAAAGCTGGTTGTGAGGCCTAGGATGGGATGAGGCACCACAATGAACAGTTCCAGGGTAGTGTGTAGTGGAGGGCCAAGATCTGTCATAGAGGAAACAATGTTGAGGCCAAGAGATCCTTGGCTATTCAATAAACAAGTGGCCATTACTGCATTAGGAATGTGAAGACCCCATCCTTGCCCGAGATGTTCACTTTATAAAAGGCGACACAGGTAATGAAGTGGAAAAGTGTACAATCTGTTATAGGAGCAATGGTGGAAAATTAAGATGGGTGGACACTAAGCACAAGTGTATTAATTCCACGTGGTGTGTCAGTAAAGCTCCATTACGGTCTGACTCATGAACTGAGTCTCGAAACTGAATAGGATTTAGCAAAGGAGAAAAATGGGGGGAAAACATTCCAAAGTATAAGAAAACATTCCTGCAGTATGTACAGGGAAGAGATGAGATGTACACTTGGAGAGCAGAAAAGAATAAGATCATGGGGGTTTTTATGAGACAATGTGAGGAGCTTGGGTTCCAATGACCCAAGGTGGGATTCCAGTGCAAGGAGATGAGGAAGTCAAAACAGTGGTTCATGCTTTCCTTTAAAAACAAAGTCAAGTGCCTTGAACTTTTGACCCAGGTCTTCTTTCTGCCTGTCTCCTCACGACATTCCTTCACAAAATAAAATTGATTTAAAAGCTCAAACTCTGAAGAATACTTTGGAATATCTCTTGCCTCCAGGACCATTTGAGACTTCTCTGATTAGAAAACTCTAACTCTTACCAATCTGCTTCACATTTTTATCATCCTTGAAGGTATGGGGCCCTCTCATCTTTATAGGCCAATATTCTATATGACACATGGTCACTGAACCCATTCATTCCACTATTGACTGTTGTTATATTCTCTTTAACACCTTGTACAGAAATCTGGTAAGATAACCTTATAGGGAAATCTGGTGATGCAACATAGGGTTGTTTGCAACTTTCACTGCCCTTTCCTCTGCAGATAGAAATTGGTCGTGGGCTACATAAGATCAGTGTTCTTCCCTGGCTATTTACACTCATGTAGAATCAGTCCCTAATACCAATATGAGAGCCAGGGTCAATAGAAAGAGTCTTGACGGGTAATATTACAATTCTCAGTGGGGAACAAAACAGGACATGTTCTAGCCATCTCTCTCTTTAACTTGTATTTCAGTAATTCAGATCTGCCTTTGGGTGAGATCAGCATGTATCCACCAGCTACAGAGGGCAAAAAGATAAACATTTCCTTATAAACTGATAACATAGTTTTGTTGTCACATTCTAAAAGAGTCCCTATTGTACAACTGTCCCTGCTATGAAATCACTGACAGAAAAAATAACTTAGGATAAACTATTCCAAACCAAAGCCATTCTTTTGGTATCTGCTTCCCAATATTACCTACTAATAGCCATATTTATTAAAGCAAGTGACCACAATGATTTCCCCTTCTGTGTCCATGTTCTTTTTCAATGTGACTTTGAAGCTCTAGCATCAAGAGGTAGAGTCCTTCTTTCACTCTTTGACTCTAGGTTTGCCTTGTAACTGCCATTGGTCAAAAGAATGTGGGAAAGGAACTCAAGTGTCAACAAAGTCTAAGCTAGAACACTACTTGTCTACCCCCACCTGCTATTAATAAGGCAGCATCCCCCTCCACCTGGTGGTGTCAGAGAAAGTCAGCTAAAACAGAGAGTTAAATAAGATCCAGAGTCTCATAATACACAACGTGTCCCGGTTTTGACAGAAAATAACTCATCACACCAAAACCCAGGATGCTCTCAAACTGAATGAAAAAGACAATCAATATATGCCAACAATGAAATGGCAGAGGTATTAGAATCATCTGACAAGAATTTTAAAGGAACCATTATAAAAAATGCTTCAGTGGGCAATTACAAACATACTTGAAAGAAGTGAAAAAATAGAAAGTCTCAAGAAAAAATAAAAGCTATAAAGAGGAACCAAATGGATATTTTAGAACTGAAAAATACAATAACTGAGATTTTAAAAGCTCAATAGATGGGCTCAACAGTGGAATAGATGGGTAAAAAAAAGAATTAGTGAACTGAAAAATATAAAAATAGAAATTACCCAGTCTGGACAACAGAGAGACAAATAAACTAGAAAAAAATAAATAAAGCCTCAGAGACTTTGGGGACTATAACAAAAGATCTAATATTGATGTTATTTGAGTCCAGAAAAGAGAGCAGGAAGAGCAGGGCTGAAAACGTAACCAAAAATAATAGCTGAAAACTTCCCAAATATGGCAAAAGACATAAACCTACAGATTCAAGAAACTGAGCAAACACTAAACAATTTAAATAACAGTAGATTTCTCATCAGAAACAATAGATAGCAGAAGGAAGTGTCACATTTTTCAAGTACTGAAAGATTTTTATTCAGTGAAAATATACTTCAAGAATGAAGGGGAAATCCAGGCTTCTCAGATGAAGGAAAACGACAAATTTCTCACCAGCAGACCTACCCTAAAAGAATGGCTACAGGAAGTTCTGTAAATAGAAATGAAATTATTGAAAAAAAGAATCTTGGAACATCAGCAAGGAAGAAAGATGTGAGTAATTACAATAGACTTTCCTTTTCCTCTTGAGTTTTCTAAATATGTTTGATGGTTGAAGGAAAAATTATATCAAAACATAAACAGGACTTGTATAACAAAAACTACAAACTCCTGATGAAGGAAAACAAAGACCTAAATAAATGGAGAAACATATCATGTTGGATTGGAAGACTCAACATAGTAAAGTTGTCAATTCTCCCCAAATTGGTATACAGATTGAATGCAATTCCAATCAAAATACAACAAGATTTTTTGGTATATATAGACAAGATTGTTCTAAAATTTATATGAAAATGCAAAGGTATAATAATAACTAAAATAATTTTGAAAAAGAAGAGTAAATTGGCATGAATAAGTCTATGCAATTTCAAGACTTATCGTATAGTTACAATCATCAAGACAGTGTGGTATTGGCAGAAAGGTCGACTACACGGATCAAAGGATAGAAAAGAGAACCCACAAATAGACCCACAAAAATATGCCCAACTGATTTTTGACGAAGTGCACAAGCAATTCAGTGAAAGAGACATAGCCTTTTCAACAAATGATTCTGGAGCAATTGGACATCGGTAGACAAAAGAAAAATGAATCTTGACTTAATTCTCACAACTTACATAAAAATTAACTTAAAATGGACAACAGATGTAAATATAAAACATAAAACTATAGAAGTTTTAGAAAAAAACAGAAGAAATTCTTCAGGATCTGCAGGTAGCCAGAGTTCTTAGACTTAACATCAGAAGTATGATCCATAAAAGGAAAAATTGCTAAGTTAGACTTCATCAAAATTAAAAACTTTTGCTCTTTGAAAGACCATGTGAAGAGGATAAAAACACAAGCTACACGGTGGGAAAAAATATTTGCAAACCACGTCCAACAGAGGGCTAGTCTCTAGACTATATAAAGAATTCTTTAAAAATCAACAGTTAAAAAAAAAAGCAATGCACTTAGAAAATAAGCAAAGACCATAAAGAGATGTTCACCATCATTAGCTATTAGGGAAAAACAAATTAAAACAACAATAAGATTTCACTACACATCTATCAGAATGGCTCAAGTTTTCTTTTAAGTGACACCACCAAATTCTGGGGAGGATGGAAAGAAACTGGATCACTCGTACATTGCTGGTGAGAACGCAAAAAGTCCAGCCACTCTGGAAAACAACTTAGCAATTTCTTTTTTAAAAAAACTAAACATGTAACATGCATACAACCCAGCAATTATACTCCTGGGCATTTATCCAAGAGAAATGAAAACTTACTTTCACACAACATTCCATACACAAATGTTTACAGAGGTTTTGTTCATAGTAGCCAAATATTGGAAGCAACCCAGATATCCTTCAATGGGTCAATGGTTACACAAACTGTGATACATCCATACCATGGAATACTTCTCAACAATAACAAACTATTAATTAATGCAACAACCTAGATGAATCTCCAGGGAATTATGCTGAATGAAAAAAGCCAATCCCAAAGGGTTACATAATTTATTTTTTTGTTTATATGACATTCTTAGAATGACAAAATTATAGAAATTGAAAACACATTAGGGATTAAGGAGGGGGTGAGGAAAGGAGAGAAGTGGATGTGGTTATAAAGTGGATGCATCTTTGCAGTGAAGGACATGTTCTATATCTTGGCTATATCGATGTCAGTATCCTGGTTGTGGTATTATACTATAGTTGTGTAAAATTTTATCATAGGAGGAAGCTGGGTAAAGGGTATCCAGGATCTCTCTGTATTATTTCTTGCAACTACACGTGAATCTACAATTATCTCAAAATAAACATTTTAATTTAAAAAGTAAAATAAAATAAGGTGGCAGAAGTGATGTTGTGCCAGCTCCAAGCCAAGGTAAGCCCTCACAGTTCCTTAGTTGGAACCCTACCCAGACACCATGTGAACAAGCCTGGGTCAGCCTGCTGGAGGATGAGAGACCATCTGAAACAAGAAAAACCATCCCAACTGAAGCCATTCTAGACCAGCCAGCTCCCAGCCAACCTGGCGATCAACTACAGACACATGACTGAGCCTAGCAGAGACCAGAAGAAACATCCACCTGGACCCTGCATACCTGGAAATTGTGAGCTAAGTAAATAGTCACTGATTTTAGACACTAAAGTATTGGGTGGTTTGTTACACAGTAAAAGCTAACTGAAACAAGTCAACACATTTACAGATTTTGAAACCAATTTATCTTGGCAGTTTCCCTAGAAAGTTATTTTGTTTAAAGTTAAATGTTTTGAAATCTTTTATGTTTGAATTGGACATTTAATAAGCCCCATTTTTTAATCAACTAGGCTAAAATTATAAGAGTGGTGTAAGACCCTTGATCCTGCTCGTAGGTGTGCACTAGGCTTACCTCCTTAGGGAGATGGAGTGGTGGTCTTGTATTCAGGTATAGATCCTTGATAAGATCGTCAACATTCATTAGAGGTCATCAGTACTGCCCCAGCCCAGTGGACAGTCAAAAGCACACAGCTCTGTCCTTAATGAACTTCATAGACTAGCTGCTTCCTGGATAATTGATCTCCAATTCACTGCCACTCAATCCTTTTTAAGAGCTCAATATTTGTGGAGGAGTGTCTGAAGGCTACAGGACCCATCATTCCTCCAGGTATTCTGAGTGCTGTCCTTGAGTTAGACCACCCAGCAGGGAATGAAAGGACCACATTGTTTTGGCCTTCATTGAACTGCTTTTATTGAATGCACTTTAGCATTCAGCCACTTCCCTATCCTATGGGACTTAAGAAAAAGCCCCATGAATCCCAATATTGTCTTTGCTCTGATGATAGGCCTAAGAAACTTATCCACCATGAAAACCTATAGGAGAATTCTTCCTGTGTTTTGATGATCAGGACAAGCAGCATAACTCTCCTAAGCAGCTGGTTTGTGTTTCCTGCACAGCCCCCACGAATCGTGTCACTGACATGCCTTCCCACTTGTCTGGGCAGCTCAGAGCCAAAGTGAGCAATTAAGACTGTTGTAGAACAGTGTGTGACTCAGACCTAGGCATCATCAGACTCCAAGCAGGGCCCATCTCACCTGTAGTTTCTCTGCCTGCCATTCACTCCAGAGCTGAGCTGATGGCCTGGAGCAGGGGAACTTCTCAGTTGCCCTGGAGTGTGGCAGAGTTATGAAGAGTCATAGGGGTGTAAGTTTATAAATTGAGCCTTGTTCACCTGGTGAGTTAACCACCAAGCAAATCAGCCATGGGCTTCCATGCGTGGAGGAAGAGGCGGGGGAAATAGGGAAATCTGGCATGGGTTAAGCTCCTCAGTGTCTCAGGAACTATGTATATGCTACTAGTCTTCAAAAATTTATCCTCTAAGAGATGGAAACTATTATCTGCATTATCCAAATTTGGAAAATGAGGGTTAGAGAAACAGTGGCTTACCTAGAAATCACATCACTGGTCGCAGCTGAGCCAGGATGCAAACCTGAGTCTAATTCTGAAGCCCGTGTTCTTCCCTCTAGACAAGGGTTGGCAAACGATGACCCATGGGCCAATCCAGCCTGCCCTCTGATTTTGTAATAAAGTCTTATTGGAGCCCAGCCATGCTCATTTGTTTACACATTGTCTGTGGTTTTTTTCACACTAAAACAACAGAGTTGAGTAGTTGCGACAGAGACCACATGGCCCACAAAGCCTAAAATCTCTACTTTTGTTCCTTTACAGACCATGTTTGCTGGCCCCTTCTCCAAATAAAGAGCTCTAGACAAATGACCCCTCAGTCTTAAAGATAGGTCATCAGAATCACCTGCAGGGGAGGGAGAGGGCTTCTTAGAAATGCAGGTTTCCAGGCCACCCCTCATGCCTATCAAGTTAGACTCTTCCAAGTTGGAGGCATTTTTAACACACACTCCCCACCACCACCAAGTGCTTCTGACAGTCACTGAAGTTTATGAACCACAGCCCAACTCAGGGACTTAATGTCCCCAATAGCCCTCAATCTGACTGTTTGTTCGCAAACTGGGGAACTTCCTGGGTGGAATCTGAAACCGGCCCCTGTACACAGTGGGCAAAGAGAGACCAAAGAAAGGCAGACCACTCCAGATTGGCAGGTGGCAGGTTTAACCAGAGAGGAAACTTACATAGGAGGATTGTCTTGGGCACTGCAAGATGAATAGACCCCCGCACCCGCCTGCTAGAATCTTAACATTTTACATAGAAGCCTTAACTCGATTCAGTCACGTACACTGTCCAGATGGTCTCAATAACACATTGCTCCTCAAGGCTGTGTCCTTGAGAATTGCTCCCACTGTGGGAACAGTGGGTAGGATGTACATTCCAAGGACAGGAAAGGGAGTGAGGAGCCTCCAATTGCCCACATCAAGCTCTCAGGTCAACGGGTGGTCATGTCCTTTGTGACCTCTTCCAGCACTGATGGGCACTGAGAGATATCTACCCTGGCTCCCTTGTTCCTTGGGTGGGGTAACAGTGAGGGGTTGTTGGCCCCCAGAGATCCCAGCAGGGCTGAGCCCCAGTTGTCCACAGTGGTAACTTTCTCAACCATGCACCCTTTACTGGCTTCCTTCCCCTCCCTGACTCACTTGCCCCTCCCTTACTGTTGCTTCCTGGGGTCACCTCCCAAATACACTACTTGCCCTTGAATCCCTGTCTCAAGGTCTGCTCCTGGGAGGCCCCCTCAAAACAGACAAAAGCCAAAGACATTGAGATAATGATAAATGTTGGTTTTAGATTTTAAAATGCTGTATATAAGGAATAATTATTGCATTCCTGCCAGGAATAAGTTTTGTGTTAGTCCCAGAAAGGGCACAATAGGACAGAGTGTGGAGCAGGGGGAGGAACCAAGCTGCAGAAATGAATGAGATATGGTCCCCACATTGGACAGAGCTGACAATTTGGTTGCAAGCAGGGGAGCTGGCCCATGATAACACAGAGAAATAGAGGCAGGGAAAGCAGGAAACAAAGGATGCATCAAACGAGCCTTGGGTCTCCAGATTAGGCACCTGCATTTACAGTAGGGGTGGGGGCCACCACCAACCACTCTTCCCTGAAGCAGAGATTCACCAAGCCTCCTAGGTCTGAAGGCAGCAAAGTTTATAAAATATTTTCACAGGCCATTATTACTTTTCACCTCCACAACAGCCTTGTAGGTAAATGGAAATAGTACTATCATCATTCATGCCATTTTTCATGTAAGGGAACTGGGGCACAGAGGGGTCCAAATTTGTGCAAGTCAGAACAGAACTAGCTCACAGCCCACAGTCTGCTGCTCTGTGTTGCTGGGGACTTATTTCAGGGCTGAAGTCAGCCAGGACCCCATTCTGCTAGGAGCTTCCTTGGCTCAGCTAAATTGATGATTTCTGCTAAGGGAATACCAAGACACTACCCTGGTCCCAGCCACCTCTGAAGCCTGGGGACGGGAGTGTCTCCAGAAAGAAAGGTTCCTGGGGGCTCAGTTCTGAGTCCAGCTGAGAATGGAGACTCAGTCCCAACCTCAAGAAGTGGAATTTTCCCAGCCCATCTCCTAACCTCACCTACCAAATCCTATGTTTTCCACCTCCCTACCCACCCACCCTGTCTGACCTGGCCCCTCTACTCCCAGTGGACACTTCCTAACCCCAGAGAGCCAGAGGGATAGCAGAATTCTGGTTGCCATAGTAACACAGCCAGGTTCACAAGGCAACAAGGTCCTGCCTCTGCAATCAGCTCTGTGTAACTGTCGCTGGTCAAGGCAATTTCAAGTCAGCCTATGAGGTTAATTTGTCGGCAGCTTTCTCTGCACAAAAGCCTCCAGCACGGAAGAAAGGTGAGTCATCAGCCCAACCACACCATTAAGCCAGGACCAAATCCAGCAGTCCTGAGTTTCCCCACTCAAACCTGAGCCCAGTTAAATGGTGCATCATCTGGTAATCAGCCCATGATCTCTGAATATCTCTCAGCCTGCATCTGAGGGTGCATGGAAACTTCCAGCATTAGCCAGCATGTGCAAATGCACACTATAGCAGGGGCTGGTGCTCTCCAAGTCCTCTCTGTCAGTCTCGACCCCAGGTTAAAGGAGAGGCAGACAGGAAGGGGAGACATAGACACCAGCTCCAGGGAGGGAGCCAGGGAGGAGTTCTTAGTGTGTGCCAAGCACTGTGTTGAGCATTTTAATGCATATTATGTTATCTAATCTTCACCTCAATCCTATGAAGTAGGACCATTTCTTATGGGTAAGGAAATAAGTTTCAGAAAAGTGAAGTAACTCACCCAGGGTCACACAGCCAGTAAGCAGTGCTGCTGGAATTTGAACCAAGAACTCTGTGATTCCAAATCCTATATTGTTGATACTTCCATGCCTCCTAAACCTGGAAGAGAAAGTAAAAAGGCAATTCCAAAGGCAACAGTCCATACACAACCACCCTACACAGGGGATTCATCAGATTAAAGAGTCTCTCCTCTTGAAGGAGACAGTGACAGGAAAAGGTTGCAAGTTTGCAATGACAAGTGACAGGGACCACCCTAAACCCCCAGGTTCATGAAGGTGGAGTTTCTCTGATCAGAATAAGACTATAGACAGGAAAGTTCAGGATGGGTAGGGAGAGAATATACTGTAATTTTACCCACCAGATTTAAACTAGACATGTAACTTCTGTTGGTTCGCAACCTGGGGAACTCCCCTGAGTGAAATCTGAAACTGGTCCCTGTACACAGAGGGCAAGGAGAGACCGAAGAAAGAGACCACTCCAGATTGGCAGGTGGCAGGTTTAATAAGCAAGGGAACTTACATATGAGGTTTGTCTTGGGCGCCGCAAGATGAATAGATCTCTACATCCACCCACCAGAATCTTAACAGTTTATATAGAGGCTTTAACGAGGTTCTGTCACATATTCAATGGAGATGGTTTCAACAGCACCTTACTCTCTCAAGGCTGTGTCCTTGAAACAGCTCTGGCTATGGGAACAGTGGGCAGATTGTCCATTCCAAGGACAGGGGAGGAGGTGAGGAGCCTCTGATTGCCCAGGTCCAGCTTTCAGGTCAACCAGTGGTCGCATCCTCTTGATGACTTCTTCGAACACCATAGAACTCTTCATCTGCCCACGACTGTTATGTGAGCAAAAATAAACATCTAGTAGTACCAGCAATGGGGCCTGGGGTCAGGGTTGGTGCTTGTTTAGCCTGCATGACCACAGAGAAATTGGGGTTTGGGCCCATCGTGCCTGTGCAGGGGTGTAGGGGTTGGAGCTTGTCCAGCAAGGCCACAGTGAAATGGAGGAGGGCACAGCCCATGAGGTGACAAGTGTGTAGGGATCCAGGCAAAGGAGCTGGTCTGCATAATCAGGAGGTTGGTTACATACAGAAGAACTGAGAACAGAGATGACTAGATGGAGCATAATGGAAGCCAGGTTTCTTACTGTCAGAGAACAGAGATGCACACATGGAAAGGAGGGAGGCTAGGAGTTAGACTGGAATTGGAGGCTTCAGTGTGAACTCACGGTTTTAATATGTACAAATGAATGTATAACTAGAATTTAATCGTGAAGAAACGTCAGACAAATGAGAAAATTAGAAAAACATTCTAGAAAGTATCCTCCTCAAAAATGTCAAAGTCATGAAAGAATGGGAAACTGAGAGACTCTTCCAAATTGAAGAGGACTAAAGAGATATGATGACTAAGTACACTGCAGGATCCTGGATAAATCCGGGGCCAGAAAAGCAAGGGTGCTTATAAAGGACATTTATTGAGGTCATTGGCAAGATTTGAATGGATCTGTGGATTGGATTGAGGTATCAATGTCAATGTCCTTACTTTTATAGTTGTACTGGGGTTATGTAAAAGAGTCTTTGTTTTGGGAAAATACAAACTGAAGTATTTAGGCATTATTAGCCATGATATCTGTAGCTTACTCTCAAATGGTTCAGAAAACGTGTACAGAGAGAGAGAGAAAGAATAAGGCAAATATGATAAAATGTCAACAACTGGAGAATCTGAGTTGAGTATATAGGAATCCTTTGTTCAGTTCTTGCAACTTTTCTATAAATTTTAAATTGTTTTAAAATTTTAAAAAGACAAACCTTCTATTGCATTGAACCATTACATATTTGGTTCTATTTGTTACTGCAGCCTAGCCTACCCTAACTAATATAGTACATAACTTTTTTCCAAGTTATCATTAACATAAGAAATATTTATTGAGAGCCCTCTGTGTGCCAGGCATTGTGCTAGGGATACAAGTCTGGAGAAGACAGGCATGGTCCCTCCCCTCATGGAGCTTCCAGTGATAAATGATAGATACTAAACAAATTGCAAAATTTTTAATCACAATTATGGTAAGTCCTAGGGGGGAAGAGTTTATAACAGGGTGATCTAATCTCATCTCGGGGCATCAGGGAAGGTTTCTCCAAAGAAATGATCCTGCCATCGGGCTTTGCCACTATGCCCACCTAACTGGTGCCTGAAAGTTAGCATCCCTCTGGAGCAGCCCTTAACTAACGATTGATGGGTATGGGGATATAATTATCCCAGCTCCCTCACCCTTTTTATGGGATAAATCTGAGGTGTGCATTTTTCAAGGTCTCTCAAAATTTTCCTTCATGGGATTAATCTCTAGTTGCCCACTAGTAGCTAGATTGATAGCTCATTCCTTATTTGCTGCCTTTCCTTCCTTAGATTACCTCCCTCCTTACTTACTCGTACTCCTTGCACCTCCCAATAAAATGCTTGAACTCAAATCCTCGGCTCAGAGTCTGCTCTGCGGGAACCCCACACTAGGACAGATGGGTTGTGAGCAAAGCAATCCTTGGAGAAGCGCTATGCTCCAACAAGACACATCTTGCAACCCACACAGGAGAACTGGAGGGGCCCCCTCCTGCCCTCCCTCGTACATAACCCAGTGTTTCCCTTTCCCACTCATCATGGGGTCTCAGCTCTGAAGATTCCAAAGCACCCCAAATGTGCAGCTTCACTATTTATTCCACAGGATGCAGAATCCATTTTTGTTTTATCTCTTTCCAGACAGTTGGTTTGTTTTAATGGACTGCTCTTCTGCGTGTGCATAATTCTTCTCTAAATTAAATTCTCTTCTCAGCCCCACATAATACACACTGGGCTGTCAGCTCATTACTTTTACATCCTCCCATGTTCTGTTTATGCAAAGGTTTAATTAACTATGAATTGCTGTGAAGGCAACAGGAAAAGCCCACCCTCCAGGTGGCTATGTGGCTTAGCTCTGTGAGGAAAGAGCAGCCATAGAGTGCTGTGGGAAAGGGCCGGAAGGTGAAGTGAGAGCATAAAGATTTTAATCCTCTCACTACCACTTTCAGTGATTTTTATTCACTAAATATTCGTAAGTTGTTGCTGTGTTCTGGGCATTGTCTGAGGTGTAGGAGTGGTGAATCAGGGACATGAGTCCAGCCCCCACAGAGTTTAGAGTCTACCAAGGGAAATAGATAAATAAGTGTCGTAGCTATCTATTGCTGCATAGCAAATTACCCAATACTTGCTTCAAACAACGATGAACATTTGTCATCTGTCACGTTTTCAATTCCAATATCTCAAATGGGATCACAAGTGGATCAGAAACTCAGGACTGGCCTGGCTGGGCAGTTCTGGCTGAAGGTCTCTTGTGAGATTGCAGTTACAGTCATCGGGCTGCAGTCATCTGAAGGCTCAACTGGGCTGACGGGTCCACTTCCAAGGTGGCTCATTCACATGGCTGGCAAGTTGATGCCAGCTACTCTTCATGTGGGCTTCTCCATAGGATGCTAGATGGTCCCCATGGCAAAGCAGCTGGCTTCCCTAAGCAGGGCAGAGCTACGCCCTTTACGACCTAGCCTTGAAAGTCAGATGTCATCATTTCTGCTACACTCTATTAGTCACACAGACCAGCACGATTCAGTGTGGGAGGAGACTACACAATGGCATGAATACTGGGAGGTGAGGATCATCGGGCACCATCTTGGAGGCTGTCTACCACAACGGGTAAACAAATAAAGAAGGCAACAATTACACACTGTGATCAGCACGTTAAGAAAATAGAGTCATGTTGATAGCTACCGGCAGGGGACAGCAGGTTACACAGTGAAGGTAGTCAGGGAAGGCCTCTTTCATGCTGTGTAAGCCAACAAAAGTTCCCTACCCTTTTAAAACCCTCAGTGTACTCATCTATAAAAGAGGGACAACAATCGTTCTTAGCTCACAGGGCGGTATGAGGCTCAAACGGGCTCAGAGGTATAAAAGCTCAATTGTTATTTTGGTTTCTGCATTCAAATGGCTGTATCTCTTTGCTTCCAAAGGACCAATAACCTTAACTGGGATAAGTGGGTGGCCCCAGTGCTGCCAGCTTCTGAAGAGAAGTCCTAAAAACATTTGGGCAGAGACCAGAACTACCAGGACCCAGCTGAGCTTCACAGCCAGCAAAAGAGAACTTTGATTGTTTTCCGGCTTCCAGCTAAGAAAACACATTTGCCTGAAACATATTTGTCAAACTCTGTGTCCTGGATGAGGCATAGACGCTGGCAGGTTTGATTCATCCCTCGGGAGAAAGATATCTCTTTCACAAAATTTCAGCCCAGTTGGTGCTGGACAGAGTAAAAGAATTTTAGAATTCACAAGTCTGGATGTGAAAGAGAGGCACAGCTGGATTTTGTCATTTTTCCATCCTGTGTCCTGGGCAGGAAATGAGAGGCAGAATCCACTCCTGGAGCTCCCTCTGCTTTATTTTGCCAACTGCTGTACATCTCCAAGCTTCTCTCTCCTCATCAGCAAAAGGAGGCAGTTTGAGCATCAACAAAGATAAAAACATGATGATACACAATGCTCAAGAAGATACAAGAAATGGGCAATGTTCTATAGGACTAAAGGAAGTAAAAATTGGTTTGATCCCTCTGGAGAGCAAAATGACAATCATGGCAATAATTTAGATGAAGCCATTTTAAAAATCATGTCCTTTGAAGGAGCAATCCCACACATGGAATTTATCCTGATAAAATAGTTAAGGATGTGTACCAAGTCATATGTATTTGCGTGGAAATATTTCCATAATATATCCTCACATTTTTAAAAGAAATTTGCAAGATAATATATACTATATGATCCTAATGTTTTGGAAGAAGATATTGATATAGACTTTTGATCTATATAGTGGTGAGAGTTCATATTTTAAACTTGCATCAGACAATAGAGATTATATTCTTTTTTTAGCACACATCAAAAATTTACAAAAACTGATCATGTTGTAGGTCACAAAGACAGTCTTAAGAAATTTCAAAGAATTCATATTACATGTCCATATTATATAACAATAAAATTAAATTGGAAATCGACAAAATACCTACTAAAAAGGAAAATATCATTTGGTGAATTAAAAAACACTATTAAGTGACCCACGGAGTATAGAGGAAATCACAAGGGAAATTACAAAATATTTAGAACTGAGAAGCAATGAAAATACTGCATACCAATCTTATAGGATAGAGCTAAAGCAGGACATCAAAGAAGATGTATAGTCTTAATAAATTATCAAAGAAAGAAATGTGGCTTAGACTAGTATCTGTACCTCAACATCTATTCTCCCTCTTTCCTATAATAATAAAACCTCTGGTTTCTAGCCAGGCACATGGCTGCTTAGAATGAAGACCACATTTTCCAGCTTCTCTTACAGTTAGAATGGCCGATTTGAAGTTCTGACCAATAGACTATGAACAGAAATCATGTGTGCAGTTTTTTGATCATGTCTTCAAAGTGACTTTCTTGACACTTTTCACCTTCCTGCTGACCAAAATATAGACATGGTGGCAGTAGGTTGGCTACGGTATAATAATTTGTCTGGTCTTTTGAAGCACAGAGCTTCAAAATCCCTGGGAATTTCCCGAATGATAGCAGCATCTTTATTATGTTAATAAAATGACTCATGGTGGGACCCTACACAGCTTCAGGACGGGGGCTGGTCACCAAAAAGACCAAGCACGTGTTTACTAGGCTGGAACTTTCAGCTATCCAACCTCTGGGGAGGGGAAGATGGGACATTGAGTTTAATCATGTGGCCGATGATTTAATCAATTGTGCCTATGTAATGAAATCCTAATAAAAACTCTGGACACCAAAGCTTGGAGGAACTCCCACATTGACATGCTGGGAGGGGTGATGCACCCTGACTCCATACGCACTGGGCATAGAAGCTCTGCATGAGGACCCTCCTAGATCTCTCCCTGTGCGTATCCTTTAGGATAAAACTAATCGTAAGTATAGCACTTTCAGTGAGTTCTGTGGATTCTTCTAGTGAATTATGAAACCTGAGTGGGGTTGTGGGAAGCTCCTGGATTGGTAGCCAATTGATCAGAAGTTCAGGAGGCCTGGGGACCCCACTTACAGCAAGTATCTGAAGTGGGGGCAGTCTTGTGAAGGAATGAGCCCTTAACTTCGTGGGATCTGACACTAACTCTGAGTGGTTAGCATCAGAATTGTATTGCAGTGCACCCGACTGGGATGGAAACAGAGAAGTTTGCCCAGCACTGAGGGGTTTCCCAGGACATGGGACTTTCAGTGCTAAAACCAGAAAGTCTCAGGCAAACCAAGACAAATCATCCCAAGTAGTGGTGCTTCTAGAGTCACAAGGAAAAGGGCAACACCTTAAGGATTGGTGGAGCAAAAAGACAGAAAGATGCTGAGTCCCTAAGTATTTCATGGAGTAGAACCTCCTCCTCATAGGCCTGGACTGCCTGCCTCTAGTATTTTATATGAGAAACAAACATTTGTCTTGTTAAAGTCACTATTTCTGTTAAACACAGGCGCGTCTAATTTTGGTACCTTGAAGTGGAATGCTAGGGGCCCACCAGGTGGCACAGTGGTTAAGTTCGCATGCTCTGCTTTAGCGGCCTAGGGTTCACAGGTTCAGATCCCAGGCACAGACCTACACACCACTCATCAAGCCATGCTGTGGCAGCATCCCACATACAATATAGAAGAAGATTGGCACAGATGTTAGCTCAGCAACAATCTTCCTCAAGCAAAAAGAGGAAGATTGTCAATAGATGGTAGATCAGGGCCAATCTTGCTCACCAAAAAAAAAAAAGAAAGTAGAATGCTGAGTTTTTGCCAATGGGATATGAGCAGAAGTGATGCATGCAACTTCCAGGTCATATCTTCAAGGGAGAGACTCCTTTCTTATTCCCTTTCTCCATCATGCTGGCCGAAACATAAGCATAGAGATGAATTATCTTGCATCAGGTGGACAATAGCAATGCCCTACAAACAACAAAATAGAAGGCTCCTGAGTCCCTAAGGCTTTTGCGGAGCACAGTTACCATGCCAGCCCTGGATTTCCTACCTTCTAAATTTTCATGTGTGTCTTATTAAGGTACTGTTATTTTGGGTCTCTGCTATATTCAGCCAACTCTATATTGCTAACTAATATAAGAAATATTGAGAATAAATGAATTATGCATTCACTTTTAAAGCGAGAAAGAAAACTCAAAAAAAGTAGAAAGAAGGAAATAAAAATAAGAGCAGAAATTAATGAAATATGGAAAAGTAGAAGTTTTAACAAGAAGTTTTTGACAAAATTTGGCAAAAAGTTTTGACAAAGAACAAGCTGGTTCTCTGAAAATACTAATTATGTAGACAAACTTATTATAAGATTGATCAAGGAAAAAAAGAGATAAGGCACAAATAGTATTCTTATTTCATAATTACAATATAGAAAATTTTGGTTTTTAATCATAAGCGATTGTTACAAACAACTTTATGTTGACATAAAACATAGATAGCAGGAGACTTTTTCTATAAAAATATAAAATACCAAAAGTGACACAAAGAAAAAAATAGAAAACCGAATATATCAATAACTATTTTTTAAAATTGAATCATTTGTCAAAATTCTTCTACACCCAAAAACATATACTAAGCCCAGACAGTTTTATAATCAAATTTTACCAAACATTCAAGGAACAGAATATTTCTGCATTATGCAAATTCTTTCAGGGAAGAGGAAAGAAAGATATCAGCCCATTTTATGAGGTTAGATTAACCTTGATTCTAAAACCAGATATGGATAATTAATTAGTCAGCTTTACTTCAGTGATAACCCAGAAATCTCCATGGCTTACAAAAACAGGTTTATTCCTCATCCACATTACATGTGGGTTCTGAGGCCATGCTCCAGGCTGCATCTTTCTTCCACATGTTTTTGTATTCGGGGGCCCAAGCTAAAGGAGTATCCCCTATGTGGAACACGCTCATTTGGGGGCAGAGGAAAAAAGCCAGAAAGGTAGTAAATAACTGTAATGCCTCTTAAACCCTCTTGGTTTAAGCTTGGGACTGACATCGATTCACTTCTATACACATTGGTCCCAGCCTGTCACCTGATCAAACTTGACAAAGGGGCATGGAAGTGTACTCCAGTTACAGGGATGCAACACATGTCATACTAAAAATGTATAATCCTCTTACAGGGAAGGTAGAATTAATAATTGTTAACAATACAATCCTCCACAGACAGTATAAGAAAAGAAAATTATAGACCAAGTTCACTTATAAATATTAAAACGAATATCCTAAATGACAGAGTCAATTGAATCCAATTCTTTTTAAATTATAAAATATAGTCAAATAGAATTTATGCCAGGAATTTATGCAAGGATGGTTAAAAGTCAGAAAATTTGACAACGTGATGTAGCACATTGGCAAATTAAAAGATAAAAACATATTATTATCTCAATAGTTGCAGAAAAAGCAGTCAATAAAACTCAACAGCCTTTCCTACAATTTTAACAAATGAGAAATAGGTTTTTTTAACCTAAAAACATATCTAAAATAATAATAATAAAAGCTATAATAAACATAATACTTCATGGTTAGATTTCAAGAGAATTTCCATTTAAGTTAGAAATAAAATGGGGCTGGTCCAGTGGTGTAGCGGTTAAGTTCACACACTCTGCTTCGGCAGCCTGGGGTTCACAGGTTGGGATCCCAGGCGTGGACCAATACACCGCTTGTCAAGCCATGCTGTGGCGGTGTCCCACATATAAAGTAGAGGAAGAGGGGCACGGATGTTAGCCCAGGGCCAGTCTTCCTCAGCAAAAAGAGGAGGATTGGCAACGGATGTTAGCTTAAGGCTGGTCTTCCTCACACACACAAAAATTAGAAATAACACACAAATGCTTATTATTTCCCCTTCTGTTCTTCCGAAGATCCTAGTCAATTCAAGAAGCAAAAAAAGAAGATGTACAAGGATTAGTACAAGGATTGGAAAAGTAAAAGGCAAAATTGTCATATTTGCCTACAATTTGATTGTTACCTTGAAAATCCCAGAGAATCTAAAAACTACTAAAACAAATAAGATATTTCAATTCAATTACTTAAGTTCAAATTTTTAAAAATCCCAACAGTTATTTTTATACACCAAATACAGCTAATTAGAAATGTACAGAGGATTTTAAAAAACAGTATTCACATTAGTCAAAAATCATAAGGTAATAAGGAACAAATCTAACCAAAAAAAGTTGGAGTCTTTAGGAAATAAATTACAAAACATATTGAAACACTTTTTGAAGGTCTGAATAAATGGCAAGTTATATTATGGATAGGAAGAAAGATATATCATAAGGATGCCAACTCTCCACAAATTAATATGTAAATTCTATACAATTCTAATCAAAATCCAAATAAGACCTTTCATGGAACTTGTGCTAATTCCAAAATTCACTTGTTAGAGCAAAACTCCAAGAATAGCCAAGGCAATTCTGAAAAAGAAGAACTAATGAGGGGAGTGGTTTACCTCACAAGATAGGAAAGATATGATTAAGCTATAGTAACTGGGGTAGTATGGTATTGGTGCAGGAATAAAAGTACAGTCCCTGGAACAGAATAGAGAGCATAAAAGCAGACCCACCTCTGTAAACAAACGAGGTATATGAGAGCATTACATATCTTACACAGCCATTCAACAGTTTGGTAACAATTTGACTTCTATATGGAAAAATAAATAAAATTACACCTTTGCTTTATGTTACATATAATTTTTAAAATTGCAGATGGATTAGAGACCTAAAAGTGAAAAATAATTTTTAGAAGAAAATGTACACTTTTCTTGTGAACTCATGGCTGGGAAGAATTTCTTAAACAAGAGATAAAAAGCACAAACCATAAAGGAAAGATTGACAAATTAAAATTAAAATCTTCTCTGTGAAAAAAGCAAAGTAAAAAGACTAGACAAAGTGGGTACATCTGTTTATAATGCATCCAACCAAGAATTAATTCCCAGAGCATGTAAAGAACATCTACAAATCAATAAGAAAACACAGAGTCTTCAGATATGATCCCTAAATCAAAAGTTATAATACCAAGTGCCCAAAATTGCAGGTGCTAATTTTTGACCAAGCTGTTTCTTACTCTGGCACCTTTATACTCCAGCACAATGAAGCTCAATTTGCTGGAAGCTGATAAATGCCCACATCAATCAGAAGTGGACAGAGGTTTGTGATAAGATTTGAAATGGAGTAATTCGGTGTTGCTGGAGGACAGGGTGAGATAAAACAATCAGATACAGGAAATAAGGAAGCAGTGAGGAAGGCAGGGTTAAAATAAACAAGTAAACTCAGACACCAGGGAAAGATGAGAGAGTGAGCTTATTGTCAGAGGCATATGAGGATCAACAAGTTCGTCAGGGGCATCCCTGCCCAAACCCAGGACGGAGAAACTGGCTCAGCAGTAGTGCCATAAGGAGAAATTCCAGAGTTTGAGTCAACGGTGAAGTCAACATGAACCAACAGTGAGACGTCACTAGTAAACAGGCTAAAGCCACCTTGGAAAGGAGGTTAGAGCTATTATCTTCTCTCACTAATCAGAACACACTTGGAAATGGTGCTCCATTCCAGACCTCCCACTATGGGGAGAACACCTAGGAAAACTGACTTTCCCATTAACAAAATGTTAAAAGCCATTCCCATTGAGCAAATATGTATTGTAAACCTACTGCTTGTTCATCAAAGTTCTAGGTGCTGGATTTACAATGATGATCAAAATATGCATAATCTCCACCCTCACAGGTTGGGGTGTGGCAGAAGGGGGCAAATGGAGAGAGAGTTAAACAACACTTCATTGGAATGTGTGCCATTTTATGACAGAGGAATCTATGAGGTGCTCTGGGAGCCGAAGGAGAGGCATTGTATCAGTCAACTTAGACTAAGTTTTGCTGTAGTAACAAACAACCCCTAGATTCCAATTGCTTATAACCATAAATATTTAGTTCTTGCTCTTACTGATGTACGTTGTGGGTCAGCTGTGGTTCTGCTCCGCCTGCTCTCCATTCTAGGACCCAGAATGGAGGACCAGTCTCTATGCCAATCTCATATCAGAGAAAAAGCACAATGGCAGAACCATGTCATCATTCCTGAGGCTTCTGATCAGAAGTGACATACATTCTATCATATTTCATTGGACAAAGCAGGTCACAAGGCCAGCCCTTGAGGCAGTTGAGTGGAGAATAAAATCCCCTCACAAGGATGGGCCCAAGGGGAAAAGCTCAGAAGGAAGAGGCAACAAATATTTTGAAAAAATAATAAATCTATCAGTATAAGAAAGAAATATTCTTATATACAATATAATTTAAAAGATGAACACACATGTTCAGCAAAAGCACTAATGCTCATAGTAGCAATATTCATAATAGACAAAAACTGGGAACAACTGAAACACCCATCAAGAGTAGAATGGATCAAAAATTATGGAATATTCATACAATGGGTCATACAATGGAATAAAACACAGGAAAGAAAAAAGTGAGCTACTGCCACACGCAACAACACAGATGAGTGCAAGGAGCCAAATATAAAAATTGGATACGGCATGATTCCATTTACATGAAGTTTAAAAGAAGGCAGCACTCATCTATGGTGATAGAGGTCAGGATAGCAGTTACTTTTGAGAAGTATCTACTAAAGGAAACGTGAGGAGACTTTGGGGTGCTGGAGATGTTTTATATCTTTGTTTGAGTGGCTTATACTTAAAATGGGTTCACTTAAGTGTATGTTAATCAATTTAAAAAAAGAAAAAATCTGTACCATAGACCCCTAACCTGGAGACGTGAGTCCTGTCAGTGAAGGCTTGCCAAAGGACGTTACTTATAAACTCAGACCTGAAAAACGAGCAGAAGTCATCCAGGAGGATCAAAGGAACACATTGCAGGCAGAGGGACATATCTACATGAATACCGGGAGACCAGAGAAGTCAGGGCACAAAAAAGATGCTGAAACACTTTCTAAAAGGCTAGCGTGTCAGCTGCCAAGGGAAGTGCTGAGAGCCGTGATTGGAAAGCTGTGATTGGAAACTGCAAACCTTGAGGGGCACATTAAGGATTCTTTATGTGAAGAGCATGAGGAATCCACTGAATGGTTTTAAACAGGGAAATGGCATAGTCGTGTTTTCATTTTGGAAGAATCGCTCTGCCTACAGTAAAAATGAAGTTGAAAGGGCAAAACGGTAGCTGAGAGGCCAGTTAGGAGACCACTGCCTTGTCTAAGCCAGAGAAGAGGGAGGTCCAAAATAGAGTAACTGACGGTAATGACCACATGGCTTTTTGTCTTATTTTCTATGATAATTAATTATGGAGGTGAAGAGAAGAAACCAGATTCAAGGGATATTTAGGAGGAAGAAATTGATTGGACAGCAAGATGTCATTTGATGAACAGCTGAAGAAGCCAGGGTTCGTTCATTCTGGAGAGGAAGGTGCAAAGTGCCAGTGCAAATATGAAGGGTTGCTGTGTGGAAGAAGCAGAAATGCTTCTCCTGTCTGTACTCCCCAGTCAAGGTACAGACCATCACCAGATGTAGCGGTAGGAGGTGCCAAGCAGAGACTGGATGATTACCTTGCAAGGATTCTGTGAAGAGGAGCCAAGTAAAGGCTGGACTGGCTGACATTGAAGGTCCTACAATGCTCAAAGTCCTATGAACTACAGGCATTTCATTTGTCTCCTCTGAGGCTAAATCTCCTAACACGTCAGGTCAGCTCTCGGATGAGAGCCACAGTTTACACACTGTGATCTGGGCTTTCTGCCCAAAGTATGCCCATCACCCCAACCTGTCTTAATTTCTATATTTCCATGAACTTGTCAGGGTATATTTTAATTACCTTTTTCTGTGTTCATTAACCACCATGAGGCTGCGAACTAGACCATATCAGGGATCATGTCTGACTCATTTTTATTTCCAAGAACCTATCATATGGCCAGGTGCTATTGAGTGGATGAGCAGACTTACCCATTTTTTTAAGTTGCATGGTATTCCATTGTATGGATGTACCAACATGGAACTATCTACCCCAGCAGTTCTGAAATTAGATAAGCTGAGAGGATGTAGCATAGAATGTCACAAGAACCTGCTACATTTATCATTTCTATTTCTTTTCGGTGAGAGGTGTCTATCTAAAAGGACCATCATTTGCCTTTTGAATGACTCCCAGAACTCAATACACACTTTAGAACAGAAACTGAGAGCTTTCTTCTTTAAAAAAAATGTGAAGTAGGACCGAGCTCTTGGTAGGAAATGTAGGTTTTTAATATTCAACACCGTGGTGGGGAAATGCAGGTCTCAGTTCCTCTGACTGACAGCTCCTAATGACAGCAATAAACCAAGGTGCCCCCATCAGCCAAACAGATGTTCCGAGTTGACAAAGGGGACCAAACACTGCCCCAGTTGCTATAGCTTCTGTGTTCTCTAATTGCTGAATCCTGTTTAAAGGCCTGAGCTATAATATGCATGTGCTTTATCACCAAAGAAATGGATGTACAGAAACAGGAACAGGTAGCCTGATAAAATCAGAAAGAAGATATCATCAGTGTGCAGATGAAGGTAGATAGGAGTTCTGACTGCTTCACTAAGATACTTCAAAGAATGAACTGGAGTGGAGGGAGGTGGTGAGCAAAAAAAGAGAAAGAGATGTAGTAATTAAAGTTAATTACTCTTGTTACTATGGTAGCAACCCAGAACAAGCAAAGTTAGACAGGCATTCAAGGTGAATCACAAACAGGGCAATGTGCTTTCCTTCACCAAGAAGCTGGGAGCAGTTATTTAACAGGATTAAATTCCACTGTTAACCCACTTTAGTCCAAAGACAATCTTCCTCTTTGACCAGTTCAGGGCTGTAACAGCACAAGTGTTTTCTGAATCCTAAGATCTCTTATTCATGTTTACAATGGCTATTCTTTCAGGATGGCCAATTAGGTGGTGTCTTGGCTGGGGTACCCCAGAAGCTTACCCTGAGATAAGGGTTCAAGTGCAAGTAGTTTATTTGGGGAAGGGGGAGGGAGTGACCCCAGGAAGTACCAGTAGGGGAGTGGAGAAGTAAAACAGGAAAGGGAGCTAACAAAGGGTGTGTCTTATAGCAAGTTTCCACTCTGGGCAAGTAGCACACAGTCCCACTGGGGAACCCTGGGAGCCAGTTTAGAACATGTGCTTCAGAGTTACCCTGCCCAAGGTGTGAGGGAGCTGGGGTATTTATCTATAAACAATCAGTCATGGTTGAAGGCTGCTCCTGGGAGGTGTTAATTCCCTGGCACTTCCACACTTGCATCCTAGCCAGTGAAATGGAAGCAGGAGTGATAAGCATCACTTCCAACCCCAGCACAGGAAATCCTCCCATGCCCTATTCTCCATATGCTTTTCCCTTTCTGGATGGTTGGAATAGCAGTAACTCTGGGTGACCACAGACGCCATGAGTTGAAGAAGGAAGAACCCCAAGATGAAAGGAACCTAGGCCCCTGAATCATCACTTGGAGAAGAACTCCCCACCAATTGGGAGTGCCCATTCTGGACTTTTGAAAGAGAACTGAAATGAATTTCTGAGCCATTATAGATTTTTGATGTGTTTGTTACAGCAGCTAGCATTACTTTAATACACTATTCTTTCAATATTTGCCAATCGGATATGCAAACATTTCACTCATGCTTTAATTTGAATCTCATTGATTAATAGTGAGGTTATATATTAGTTCATATATAATTCAAATGTCCACTGCTCTCACCTGTACAAAATCAGGCCCTCATCCCCACCACACACACACACACACACACACACACACGTGCATGCACGCACACACAATCCTTGACATTCCTCCTCCCTCTCTGAGACCCCCCAGGGAGTATTTCACAAAAGTTCCCACGTCATCCCAGATCCCCACCTGACCCTCCCTCTCCTATGACTCTGATCCAGATGGCTGACCTGAGCACCCCTCAGGTCACATCTGCCCTGCTGCTGACATTACTCTGGACTTCCTTGAGGTTTTGGATTTCATGTGTGTCCCTCCTTCTCCTGCCAGCAGGGAATCGCCTTCTCTTTCTTTATTCTCTCGTCTTGTAGGGAGGATCCCACAGCAGAGTTGATTGGACTCCTAAGGGCTACCATTCTTCTAGGTATTTTTTATGCACATAGCCCTCTCCTCTTCCAGAAAACATACATGCTCACAGAATGACTGGGTGAGGACAGAAGTCAAGTCATATTGTACCTGGGATCCCTAGTCCCCTGTCCTGTGGCAGTGATTAACGGGTTGGCTAGGCGCTGAATTCTCTCCCAGGCATCCGGATGCTCCTGCCTAAAAAATTTAGCTTCTTTTGGGTCTGCCTCAGGGTCCACAGATGCATTTGAACCCCAAATGTGAACCATGTTCAATTTCTTCTCCTGGAGCCTCTTAACATCTGTGAAATTAGTGGATGTGAATACAGAAGAGAGAGGGGGTTGAATGGTCTCAGTTACCTATTTCTGCAAGCTAAGTATGTTTCAGCCTCAGCTCTGACCCTGCTGGGACCACAGTCACCCAGAACATATGAATCACATGAGGCTGTTTTTCTATGAATTGTTATCCATCACATGAGAGCATTTTTCTCCAGGCTAGGGTTCTTCTGCCAGTCAGAATCCCCTACCTCCATACCCCCACTCCAGCTTCCTTTTGGTCTCTGAGGAAATGAGGGTCTTTCCTCTCTGGGCTTCAAGTCCAGCCTCTGGTCAGATGGCTGGCTTTTGTGTGGGCTTCTGGCCCCTGAACACGAGCTAACCCCCAGAGCAATGCCTATAGCTTACCCTGTGGAAGGGCTGGTCCAGGGCAAGCGCAGGCCCCCAGACTCCCGTGAGCATACCAGGCAGGAAGAGGAAATCCAGGTAACCCATCTCCACTTCTATGACTGAGGCTGTTGAGATTCCATTGCCCTGCTCAGGATGTACCCAGAACAAACATGTAAGGAACGATATCAGCGACCCCAGCTGGAGGAGTAGAGTGTATCAATCAGAGTCCCCACAGGAAATAAATTCACCCCAGATGGTTAAACTGAAGAGACCTTAATAAAGAGATTCCTTTACATCAGTACTTCATTCGTTTTTATGGCTAATTAGTATTCTATTGTGTGGATATACCACAGTTCCCTTAATCCTCAGCTCTGTAAGCTGGCAATTCTCAAAATGTAGTCTCCAGACCAACAGCAATCCCTGGGAACTTGTCAGAAATGCAAATCTTGGATTCACCCACCCCAACAGGGAAGCCCAGCACTCTGGTTTTTAACAAGTCCTCCAGGTGATTCTGATGAATGCTCAATTATGAGGCATAGATGAACCCTGAAAACATTATGGTAAGTGAAAGAGGCCAGACACAAAAGGTCACATATTGTATGAGTTCTTTTATATGAAATATCCAGAATAGGAAAATCTATAGGGACAGAAAGCAGATTGGTGGTTACCAGGAGATGCAGAAAGGGGGAAATGGGGGGTGATGACTTAATGGGTACAGGGTGTTCTTCCGGGGTGATGAAAAGGTTTTGAAGCCAGAAAGAGGTGGTATTTGCACAACATTGTGAATGCACTAAATGCCACTGAATTTTACACCTTTTTTTAGTTAACATTATTTTTATTATTTTATTGAAGTCATATTGGCTTATAACATTGTGTAACTTTCAAGTGTACATTACTATATATCAGTTTCTATATAGACTGCATCATGTTCACCTCCAATGGTCTGGCTTTCATCCGTCGCCATACAAATGTGCCCCATTACCCCTTTTGCCCTTCCCCCACCCCCCTCCCCTCTGGTAACCACTAATCTGTTCTCTTTATCCATATATTTGTTCATCTTCCACAATGAGTGAAATCATATGGTGTTTGTCTTTCTCTGTCTGGCTTATTTCACTTAACATAATACCCTCAAGGTCCATCCATATTGTCGCAAATGGCACAATTTTGTCTTCTTTATGGCTGAATAGTATTCCATTGTATGTGTATATATATACATCTTCTTTATCCATTCATCCATTGATAGGCACTTGGGTTGCTTCCACATCTTGGCTATTGTGAATAATGCTGTGATGAACATAGGGGTGCATAAATCTCTTTGAATTGTTGGTTTCATGTTTTTTGGATAAATACCCAGTAGTGGGATAGCTGGATCATATGGTATTTCTACTTTTAATTTTTTGAGAAATCTCAGTACAGTTTTCCTTGGTGGCTGCATCAGTTTGCATTCCCACCAGCAGTGTATGAAGGTTCCCTTTTCTCCACATCCTCTTCAACATTTGTTATTTCTTGTCTTGTTAATTGCAGCCATCCTGACGGGTGTAAGGTGATATCTCATGAATTTTACACTTTAAAATGGTTAATTGTATGTTATGTGGATTTCAACTCAACTTAAAAAAAAGAGTTAATGAGGGAAAAAAGACTGGAAAGACACCCAGAAACTAGCAATAACAGGAACTGTTGCTACCCAATGCCTGAAGAAACAAAGGGAGAGTATAGGTACAGTAATAGTAAAGCCCAGTAAGAAATGGAACCGTAGAGGAGGAATCTTCCAATGAGCAGTAGACAAGGAAAGGGGCAGAGAATGTTAGAGATACAGCACCTATGCACGGAGGGTAGGGATGGGACATAAATACCCAAATCTCTCCCTTCCTGCTCTCTGATCTCCTCTCATTGGCCAAACCCACTCAGAAGTCAGAGGGTAAGGGAGCCCAGGAAGGGCAATCCACAGTCGGCAGCCTCGCATGGCACAAAGCAGGACGGAAACATATACCGAATGGATCTCAGGGAGTGGATGAGCAAACACGGACTAATCAGCACATCCGGGGTAGCTGGTAGGGCAGGGACAGTCTGACCACATTTTAGACAGTTTCCTTCAAATCTGAATAAAGCCCCTTTCAAAGTTTACGAAGGAGGATGTGCTCAGAAGGAAACATTTCTCAAACCAGGCCAAGGCTGAGTCCTTTTTAAAGCCAGTGGACAGAACTCTCAGAAGCTGACCTCTTAGCCACTGCCACAAAGCAGAGAGAGCTTTAATTACAGGCAGTCCTTTGGTCTCCAGCTGCCTCCCTGAGTCACAGAAAGCTTTTCAGCTACAGAGCAACAAAGCGCAGCTGGTGCTGCCTGGTACCTGGAGACCTCTGGTTACCTGCCCTCCTCTCCCTTTGGGGGAGAAAAAGAAATGTCCATGAGCAACTTGAGGTTGTACACATCACCCTTTAATAACCCCAGATGTGTGGGTCATTTTCCCACTGCCTTGACCCTCTGATTTCACCCAGGAGGCATCTCAAAAATAGGACTCTTTCCCACATGCTTGCAAAAGCAGCACCAGCTGGCCAGGGACAATCTAGGTCTATTTGGTCGATGACCCTGATGCCACAAGCCTCCCATGTTGCAGGAAGGTGCAGGTGGAGGTGATATAGGGCTGCTGTGGCTGCTGCCGCAGCTGCTGTTTAAAAGCAACCTCCCTGGGTGCCAACCATAATTAGTTGTTCTGTTCCACTGAGGACCCTATCAAAAGGAGCTGCAGGGGGTGGTTTCCCAGATCATTGCTTCTCATTGGTTCTGAGTCACCAACAAAACACAGAAAATCACATTAATCAAGGAAAGGGAACTTTGGACTGAAACGTTGCAGGAGTCACTGCAAAGCAGGCCCCAGGGAAAAGGCCTTCCCCCCAGCAAATGAACTGGAACCATGTGCAATCCAAGGCCAGAACATGTCCTTTTCACTGCTTTTTCAATCCCATGTTTAAGGGATTTATCAAAGTTTTTAAACTTTAACCCCATAGATGAATTTCTCAGCCAACATTGATGGATTTCTCCCATCCATCGTCATGCTTTAATGTGACATGGCTCTTGCAAAGCACTTATGCCTCCAACTTTGTTCAAAAATAAGTAGAAAGGGATGAAGGGGAAATCCTCAGAATTTTGTTATCTTGGAGACTAGACACACCACATACACACAACTAGTATCCTCTAAGGTCAGCCTCCTGCTACAGGGAGTGGAGGGGAGGGGGACTATAGCAAAATTATATCAATATTCTGTCTTTCCCTGCTTGTTTCCCTTGGGAAAACTCATATCCTTCAAAACCCAGTTTATAAACCACCTTTTCTTTGTGTTCTTCCCCAATCATTCTGATCCTCTCTGAGTCCATTGTTGCTCTTTTCACACTATTGTAACTTTTATATAGTCACATCTGTCCCTTCTAAACTCTACAGAATCTCTCATTTTGTCACCCTACACTCCCCGAACCTAGCAAGGTGCCTGGCACATAGCAGGTGCTAAATAAATGCTTGTTTAATGCAATTGAATTGGGGTCTCGGGCTCTAGTTCTAGCTCCTTATCCTTAAATGGCTTCGTCTCTTGACATCTCCATTTCCTTGGGTATGAAATAAGATCAACCATTTCCTACCCTGCTCTTAGTCAGCTCAGGCTGCTATAACAAAACACCATAGGCTGCCTGGCTTAAACAGACACTTATTTCTCACAGTTCTGGAGGCTGGGGAGTCCAAGACCAAGGTGCTGGCAGATTCAGCTCCTGGTGGGGCTCCCTTCCTGGCTTGTAGATAGCCGTCTTCTCAGTGTGTGCTCACATTGCCTTTCCTCAGCGCATGCACGTGGAGGGAGCAAGATCTGTCTTCCTCTTCTTGTAGGGGCACCAATCCCATCCTGAGGGCCCCACCCTGATGACCTCATCTAAACCTAATTACCCCCCCCCAAGGCCCCACTTCCAAATACTGCTGCACCGGGGTGACAGCTTCCACATATAAATTTTAGGGGACACAAACATTCAGCCCTTAACATCTGTCTACTTCCTAAGGCTGTTGTTAGGGTCAAAGAAGATGAGTTTGAGTAAATGTGACTGTGAACTTTGGATCTCTGTGCTGGTGTGAAGGATGATTTAAGGATGATTGCTGAGCAATGCCAAGACCAATGTGTAGCTCAGTGTCTCACCATCTCACCTCTCCCTTGACCTCCAGGTCTGGAAAACAGTAACATCAGTCAATTCAGACTATGCCACTTCATCTGTCATAATATGCTCCTCACAAAGTCAAGCAACCTTCATTTGATTGATGAGGAAAAGAGAGCTTAATTTTTCTCCCAAAAAGTTTGCAGTGACTCATTTCCTAGCATTCCCTAGCTAGATGAACTGCTGATCATGAAATTGTCGTTTTACCATAGGGTATTCCATAGAACTTTCGTCCCAAAAAAATGCTAACTGATGCTCCATGGAAAAACAATAAGACATAAGAGATGAATCTGTGGTCCAAAAAGGTTGGAAAACAAAGATCAATGAGTTTCTTTTCTGCAGGACTCCTCAGAGCCTTTATTATTCAGATATTCATTGCTAATTTTCAAAAGTGGGGCTAAAGTATGCTTTCTTAGGAAATCGGCCAAGAAGGTGGGGCTTGGGATCCTGGTTGTGTCTAATTCTATCCATAAGGGACAAGACGAAATACTGAATCAGGGAATGAAATGAGGAATGGATCTTGAAAAATTAATTCTAACATAGGTACCATTTACCGAGCCACTACTAAGTACCATGTTAGACATTTCACACGCATCATCTCATTTGATCCTCCCAACAACCCTGTGGGTTAGGGAGCATCCACTCTCCCATGCACCCCACCCTCACCTCCTTTCTGTCATGCTGCATCAGTATAGCTTTTCCAATTATTTCTATAGTATGTGAAACAAATTTTTTTTCCTGCCTGTGACTTTCAGAAACTTTCTTGAAGAGTAGCAATACTGGTGTCAGAACAAACTGATTTAGTTATAAAATCAAAAGGAGAGAAGAGCTAACACTGGGAATAGTTGAAGCATTTGCTTCCACCCGTAACCAAAGAATCACACTGTTGTAACTCCCCAGCCTCCGTGGGCCTTTGGAAGGTAGGATGAATGTATTATATTTATTGCCATTTATCATCCCATTATAAAACCAAGATGAACATTGCTATTTTGATGGATTGTCTATTGATATAACTTCATACAATTATTTTTCTTATTCTTTGGTGCAGCCAAGTGAGTTTTCCTTAATCTCATATGAACTGTGAATAAATGCACCTTTGGAAAACTTTGGTGTTTTTATTTGAGCTGTACACACATATAAGGAAACTAACACTGGAGAGTTTGCCATGTGAATGCAGCTCCAAGACAAGTCCACTAGCCCCCTTGTTCTAATTCCCAAAAGGTTTCCTCCATGAGCAACTTTTACAGAGAAATTCTACAGCTATGGCTGTCCTATTAGCCCCCCAAAACTGAGACTGTGCAGTTGAATAATTCACCCAGGGTCACACAGTCCGTAAATGGCAGAGCCTGAGTTCTTCTCTTTCCTTAAGTAGCTCTGCTTCTCAAGGACAAGGCAGATGAGTCATTATCAGAGCTTGAACGTCAGAGCAAGGCCACAAGAAGCCGGAGATGAACTGAAGGTCGACTCCTCCCTTTAAGCCAGTACTCCTAACTGGCTTAAAATGTGTCAATCCCTCCCCTGCAGCAATCTCCCCTTACTCAAAATTCCAGTGTACATGGTTGGACTTCTTTGTGCCTCTCCTATAGCTGTGAGAAGTTTGGATCAAGTTTATATGTGAATTGGTAGCTACTTTCGAGTCATGACTTAGATAGGGTGACTTAGGCAGTCCAAATCATAAAATCAGACAGGCATTAAGCATTGGGATGGAGGATCGGGCACTAAAAGAAAATGCTTCTGAATATGCTTATTATCTTCAACAGAGCAAAACGGATGTACATGTATTCCTTTGAAACTATAGGGAAGGACAACACCAAAAATTTCCAAAGAGCCATAGTAAGTGGAAGTTAATGGCACAGCATCTACTGTTGCCATTTTATTAATTCAAGATGTGAAAAATGTCATTGACATCATCTTTATTCAGGATGCTATTATTGCCTTGATTTTGTGAGGGTAAAATGCATTCATTGGGGTTTTCATAACTTTGTAACCACTCTGGTTCCCTG
This sequence comes from Tapirus indicus, assembly GCA_031878705.1. Lineage (NCBI taxonomy): Eukaryota > Metazoa > Chordata > Mammalia > Perissodactyla > Tapiridae > Tapirus > Tapirus indicus. Next base: position 60,196,177 of record CM062929.1, read on the forward strand.
ATCCTACTTTTCCCATAAATTTCTCGATTGTACAGTCTCCTAACACAAGGGTGTTTGGAACCGTTATTTTTGCAGTTGGAGAGAAACTAGTTAAACCTTTCTTCATGAATGGAACCATCATCAACCCAATCATCCACACCATAGACCTAGGGTCATCCTAGGAATTGTCCTGTAATTCTCTCTCTCCCTCACCCCCAGATTCAATCAGAACTGTGGTTTTACCTCTTTGACATCTATTGACTCTGTCCCCAAGCTGCCATTTGCACTGTTAAGGTGTTAGTTCATCTCTTGCTTAGATCTTTTCTCCAGGTCCCAGCTGATCTCTTTGCTCTCAGAGCAGATTTCTAACAGGCAAATCTGACCAAGTCACTTTCCTGCTTAAAATCCATCAGGGCTCCCCTTTGCCTACAAAAGGCCACTTAGGTGTCCTCCTTAACTGGTCCCTGCCTCCTCCTCTCCTTCATAACTCCCACACACCCCCCAAATTTCTGCTCTATGGAGGTTCTTGTAGTTCTACTACCTTGCTACCCCTGCCCTGGATTCCTGCTGTTCCCTCTTCCTGAACCCCACTGCCCCCCACTTCCCAGTGTGGTCTCCTTAAAGATCTAACTCATTGTCATTTGGAAAGCCCTTCTTGCCACTCCACCTGTCTCAGAGTGATTTAGGAACTCCCTAAGCTAGACTCGCCAATTTAGTAGAATCTCAGTTAGTTGTGTGGCTTTGGGAAAGCCACTTAACCTCTCTGAATCACCTGCTCTTCATTGGCAAATGGATATAATACCTTTTCATGGGATTGTCATGAGTAACTGAAGGCTCATTATGCACTCGACACAGAGTGGGCCCTCAATAAGTCTTCACTGAACCTGAGTATCTGTAGGACTGAGACAATCAGGATTGGAGGAGGGAAAGAGCTAAATGGATCTGTTTCCTCAGTAGATAATGGAGAGATGATACCAGATAACTCCAAGGAAAAAACTCATTTTAACTTTGTAATCTCCATGATTTCAAGCCCTTTAGTCTCCCTCTATCAGAAACTGCTAGTTATGCCCCAATACCCATTTTCTCCTTTTTTTATAGTAATAGAAACCCCAGACTCTTAGTTGGGCATTTAGCCAACCAAAATAAATATTACAGTTCCTAGTCTCCCTTGTAGCTAGATATGGTCATACAGTTGAGATGGTTAAGTTCTGGCCAATAAGATATGAGCAGAAGTGATGTATGGAGCCTCCAGTTCCTGTCCTTAGAAGGAAGAGGCAGGCTGTGCCCTTTCCCTTCTCTCTTCCCACAGCAGATGTGGTGGCGGTGGGCCATGTCAGACCATATGGAGAGAGGCAACATCCTAGAAATGGAGGGGCAACAAGTATAGAAGCAGCCTAAGTCCCTGAGCACGAGCAAAGGACAGAGCAGTCACACCATCCAGGACTTTTAAGTGAGAGAGAAATAAGCTTCCCATTATTAAGCTACTGTCATTTTCAGTGTCTCTTAGAGCAGCTGAAACTATCCCAAATAATACAATTTCAAATACATTTCCATTTAGCTTTTGACTCCACCGCCCCACCAATATGGGGAACAAAGAAGGTCCTTCCTGCCCCATTCACTTCTTCAAATCCACTGCAGGTGAGTACCTAGGTGAGGTAAGTTCCGGCTTTCAATCAGGAAAGCTAAAACTTATAAAAATGCCTGCAGAATTATATGCCAAAGACTTCTATTATTACCGTATCGGTATGTCAAAATTGAAAGGCATGTAAGATTTCTCCAGAGAGGCCATCCATAATGCATTGCAGAACTGTGTAGGTGTTTTATGAAATGTGTTTTATTCAAGCTAGAATATACAACACTAACATTATTGAAAGAAATTGAAGGTCTGGTCGTCTGCTTTTAATATGTTCATTATTCATGTTATAGTCCTTTAACAAAAAAGTAAAGTCGTATATATATTCAATTTAATTTAAAACTTTATTTTACCTGCTATTCATCTTGGGTGTCCAATGAAGAAGAAATATTCCCTTATTATTCTTATATTAGCTTCTGACAGTTCAATTTCTCTGACTGCTACGCCTCAGACAACCTCCACTGGAAAAGCGTATAGGTAATTGCTTTGATCAAAATTTCATGCCAAATATTTTAGATTCCATGTAGATCAGAGCCTCTGAACAGAGACGGGTGGTACCAGAGCCCACGGAGCCAAGCTTGAGAAAAGTTTCTCCAACCAAAACATGGCTGCACATCGGAAGTCACCGGGAGCGTTAAAATCTACTGATGCCCAGGTCGTGATGCCCACTCTAGGGCTTCTAATGTAACTGATCAGGGGTGCTGGGCATCAGGATGTCAGTGCAGAGCCTGGGGCAGGAGCCACTGATTTAATAGTTTGTGGGGTATGGTAGAAGGGGTGCAAGACCTAGACAGAGAATCCCTGGTTTGGACTGTTTACCACATAGTTTCTTTGATTTTTATTTTTTACAATTTTATTGAGATAGTCACTTCCCATTCTATTCATTCGTTCAAAGTGTACAATTTAATGGCCTTTATTCTATTCACAGAGTTGTGCAACTATCACCACAACTTTAGAACATTTCATTATCCAAAAAAAAAACACCTTGCATCCCTTAGCTTTCACCTTCCCTCACTCCCATCATTGCTCCTCAAGCCGTAGGCATCTGCTAATCCACTTTCTGTGTCCATAGATTTGCCTATTCTGGACATTTCTTACAAATGGAATCATTCAATATGCGACCCTTGGTGGCTGGCTTCTTTCACATAACGTTTTCAAGGTTCATCTATATTGCAGCATATATCAGTATTTTATTCCTTTTTCTGGCTGAATAATATTCCGTTGTATGCCTATACCACAGTTTGTTTAGCCATTTATCAGTTGATGGATACTAGTTTGTTTCCATTTTTTGGCTATTATGAATAATCCTGCTATGAGTATCCATGTACAAGTTTTTGTGTGGACATATGTTTTCATTTCGTTGAGTATATACCTAGGACTAGAATTGCTAGGTCATATGGTAACTCCATATGCAACCATTTGAGGAACTGCCAGACTATTTTCCAAAGTAGCTGCACCATTTCACATTCACACTGACAGAGTATGAGGGTTCTAATTTCTCCACATCCTCTCCAACTCTCTTATCTGCCATTTTTATTACAGCTGTCCTGCTGGGTATTGCCCACATAGTTCCTGTGAGATCTTCAGTAACTTCTTTCACTTCTGATAGCTCTCAGTTTCCTCACCTGTAAAATGGGGTAATAAAAACAATGGCACAGAGTTCCTATGAAGAGGAAATGAAAGATGAAAAGTATTTAGTTTAATCCAAGCATTGTGGGCACGGACAAGATCATTAATGAAATCCCAGTGGCTATAATCAGGTGAGAAGTTAAAAAGACCCAGACCAGAGGAAGGAAAAGCTCTTTGAGTCAGTTATTTCTGTCCAGTGAGGGAAAATTTTTCAGGGTCTACCACCCTGAACAACTATTATCTTCTCATTTAAGTACGATCTTTGACAAGTTACTTATTTTCTGAGCCTCGATTTTTTTTCAAGCCTGTAAAAGGAGTGTGATAAGGTTTACCTTACACAGCAGGAGGCAAGGCTTAAATGAGATCACATAAATAAGGCACCTGGTACTTGACACAAAATAGGTAACCATCAAGGTTTTATTCTCATTCACTTTCTTTTCATAAGAGTTAGAAAAGGGAAGGCTAGAACAAGGGACTGCTTCACGGGGTTGGGAGAACTTGATCAAGCTGTGAAGGACAAAGCAAGAATGAGGACAATTTCTCCAGACTTTAAGATCACTATGAAGGAGAACTATCACAGGCTGTCAGAACTCCTGCCTTAATTACCCCTTTAGTGACAGAACCCTGGGCTTAGTGGAATATGGATCGGTCCCAAGGAGGGAATCCTTTATCTTCATATTCCCTGGGCTCAGGGAGGGGAGAGAGGTCAGATGGAAGACGGTGGTAATCTAGGTCTACTGACTGTATGCCCCACCCCGTAGCTGGTCTAGTTCCTTGTGGCAAGGAGGTGTTCAGACTATAGGTAGACCTCTTTAGAGAGGCCCAAGAGAAGGACATGTCTGGCTTAGAAGATTATCCAGCAATCTGTTACACCAGGACTTCTCAAACTTTAAAATCATGTGAATCACTTGGGGAGCTTGTTACAATGCAAATTCTGATTCAGTAAGACTGGGGAGATTTCAGGATTCTGCTTTTGTAACAAGCTCCCTGGTGATACCCAGGTTGCTAGTTTAAAAACTACATTTTTGAGGAGCAAGATATGAGACCCTCCTTGTTTTTTTCATGCTACTCAAACAAGAAAAGACCCAGCTGTGGACATACTAGGACAGGAAAGGGTGGGGACAGAAAAGGAGAAACAGGGATTGGCTGGGGTGCTGGTATCTGCTCTGGGCCCAATAACTGTTTCTTTAACCTTAATAGTGGAAGGCGTCCCCCTCCCCTTCATATCCAAAATCAAGCCACAGAATCTTAAATATTTGGTTGAAAATTAAAAATACACTAGGTTGTACCAATGTCAATATCTTTATGATATTGTACTATAGTTTTGCAAGATGTTACCTGTGTTATTCTTACAACTCTGTATCTCTCTGTATTATTTATTACAACTGAACGTGAATCCATAATTATCTCACAACAAAAAGTTTAATTTAAAAAATCCACAATAAAAAAAATTGAATGACTCTAATGAGATGATATCCAATCCTTTGGTAAGTCACAGTTTCCAATTCTATGCTTTCAACAAAATGGAAAAAGCACTTGAGTTGTTGATTAGCAGATCATTAAAAGTAATTTTTGATGATTAAAAAAAGCACTGGGAAGAAAAAGGGATTCAGAGATGTACTTAAGTAAAAATCAACTTTAGGTGTAATCTTGGAAGGAAAGGAATGGGTTTGTTTTTTAAATATTTAGATTTAAAAACACGTCAATCTCATTTTACCATCAGAAAACACAAAAGTCTGGCATATAATCATAGCAAATACATTTGTTTCTAAATTTCATAACATGGCTGCTGAAAGAAAGAGCTAAGGAAAAGGGAAAAAATCAGAAAGAAAGTTTGGAAGGAAGTAAAAAGATGACAGGAGAGAGACCCATAGAGACAGAATAGAAAAATGAGTGGATGAGGCTTAGAGGTCGCTGAGGTGAGGTCTCACTGCCCTTTAAAACTCTGATTTATAGAGTTGAAATAATAGTTTCAGAAGCTGTTAACACTGGAAGGCCTCTCAGACAGCAGTAAATGTTTAACAACCTGCTTGGGAGGAGGTGGGTGGGAAGGCCTTGATTTGCAGCATTTGTCCTTTCTATGGTGTAAATACTCCCACTGAGGCCAATTTCAGGCTACCAACGTGATGTCACTGAACACAGAGTTGAGACACAATCAGCTCCCATGAGTCAGTATGAACCAGCTCTAGAACACTGTTGCCCTCAGAGACCACTTTCTCCAACCTCATCCTTTCACAGATGATGCCACTAAAGCCAGAGAGGAAACATGCCTCGTGCACATGTGCAAAGCCTGCAAGTGGTAGAGCTGAAATTACAACCCAGGAAATTAAAACCTCAAGTCCTCAGACTAATGCTTTTCTAACACATTCTCCCCTTTCATCCTTATTAATAACCCTTGTTTGAAAAGATTCACATTTCACATTTCCAGACTCCCTTGCAGCTAGGGGGTGGCCATATAGACCCTGTTTGAGGCAATAAGATGGAAACAGATTATCGTTTTTCTGATCAAAAGGGACATAATTAGCTTGTACACAGCTTTAGCTTTCCCCCATCTTCTTGAAATCTTTCAACCCAGAGGATAAAAATTTCATAACAAAGATGGTGGACAAAGCGCTTAGATGGTGTTTGGGTTCTTGGTAACCTCTTTGAGCAGCTGCACCAGCTCTGGACTTCTTAGTATCTGCAAGAAATGAACTCCGGCCTGGTTAAACTGCTGTAGTTAGGTTTCTGTTACACACAGCCAACTGCAGTCCCAGCTGCTACACAACCCCTCTGCAGTCAGATGGACAACAAATTAGAAACATCTTCTGAGTTTTATGGCTAACATAAAGGTTTGTTTCCCCATGGAATTTTATAGTTTTGTATATGTGTAAGGAAGTGATTCACACTTTAGCAATTGACTTTGAAACTTTACAAGCATCAGTTCCTTTGACAGTCAGCAGCTGTCTGATTGCCTTACATTCATTCTTTGAGAGATTGGACCGACTATGTTTAGTTGGAATCAGTGTATTCCATATCTTTTGCAAAAATGATAAAAAATCAGATTCCAGTTTAGAGGATTCATTTAACTATGCTGTATCTCAAGAATCCAAAATCTACCCAAGCTGATTCTACTACAAATACAACCAGAAATTAGTACCTGCTTTGGGTAAAACTGGCCAGATATTTTGGTGTGTTTTAGACAAAGGGAATCTCCCAAGTTACTTCCTCAAAGCCCCTAGGATCTGGGGCCTAAAGTTTGAAATACTTACCATATCATTGTGAATTACATATGTAATTTAAGTGTCTGCTCCTGAAGCTCCCATGGGCTTTTTTTTTTTCTTTAAAGAAATAAACTTTATTAAAATGGCAGCCTGAAATAATAAGGATATTTTATAACAATTAAAGTTAAAAAACAAAGAAATATTTAAAAGCAAGATTTTTAAGCTAGGCATTTAGTTCTGCCCCCACTTTTTGAAATATAAAATAGATCGTTTAAAATGGCACAATCTTTCTGAAATGCACTTTGGCAACAAAAAAAGTTTTGCCTACCCATCGCCTTCAACAATCCTGTTTCTAGAAATTTATCATGAATGAGCACAAAAACCTAGCAGCACAGTTCATAAGAGGGAAAAATTAGAAAACAATCTGAATGCCCAACAATGGGGGATTAATTAAATTCTAGTTTACCCATATAACATGGACATTCAAAATGGTTTTACAGAAGATTGCTTAATAACATGGGAAAACATTCACAATAAGTGAAAAAGCTAAAATATATGAAGCTCTTGGATAAATGTGTTATACAAGAACATGCACAAAAATCACTTTTTTATACGTAATTATTTTGTTTATATTTTAAATAAATATATATGACTTTTAAAAGAAGCAGTTATTTTTTTTTTCAATTGCTGCTGCTGCTGCCACCACCTCCTGCTACCGTGTAAATTATCCTTAACGGCTTCTCATATCTCATCAGAGAGACTGGCAGGAAGAAAGCTCATCAAACGTGAGGATAGCAAGTTGCTGAGAGGGATAGCAGACACACAGCAGGGCAGAGAATGATGGCCAGAATAGACCAAATCAAATTTAACAGGTCTCAGGGCAAAGTCTGCCTGGGACACCATGGGAGCCTGTCTGCACGGCTCCAGGATGGGAGGGCTCAACCGCAGAGCTTCATGGATGAGAGATCATCTCCCTTGAAGCCAGGCTACATTTAGAGAGATTACATTAACTGCATTTTAAGGAGGACATGAACAAACTGGAATATGTCCTAAGAAAAAGAGTTGGACCCAGAGACAGCTAGAAGACGTGTAGTGAGAGAGACAGCTGAAGGAATAGGAAGTGTTTAACCCAGAGAGGAGATGACATGTGAGCGATGAAGAAGGGGACATGGGAGTTACCCTCAAACATCTGAAGAAATGTCATTCAGAAGACATTTGATCTAGAGTGCAGAACTACATCTAATGGGTGGAAGTTTCAGAGACACTAATTTTAGTTGAAAATAAAGTGGAATTTTTTTTAATTAAAACTACCCAAAATGGGATGGGCTGCCTTATAATGCAGTGAGTTCTCCTTCACTGAAGACATTCAAGCAAAGAATAGGTAACTATCTATTAAAGTATTCTGTAATGGAATTTCTGCATTCTGTGGGAAATTAGACTAGAAAAAAATTTATATTTCCTTCCAGCTCAAAAATATTATGATTCTAGTGTAGGCAGCCCCATGGGGGATAGCAGCAAGATCCTACTCACCAATTCTTGCCAAAAAAATTCCCTAATTAGAGATTAACTCCATTGACTTCATCTTCTTTTGATATTAAAATACCATTTGAGATAAAAGCTATACTTTTAGCTGTTATCAGTTACGATCACCTCCATGTGAATGAGTCTATGTGGTCCCTTCCCATGAATAGGTTTCCGTGGTGATTGACAAGAGGGATACTATGGTCCTGAGCTATGAAAGCAGCCATATTTGGGAACGACTGAGAGAGAGAGAAAAGGGGCGCTCCAACGACCAAATTCACAATCTTATATACCAACACACCAACTTGGGTCTTGAAACTCCACTTTAATTTCTACCCTAGGGTCCAGTGCATGTGCCAGTTATTCTCACTGTTTCTTTAATCCAAGGCTGGTTAATGAGCACCAGACCAGGCTCTCTCCAACTTTGTGAGAGTGCCCACTCCACAACTGCCAGCCAGCTGTGCCACTGAAATTAGCTTGCTCAGCTGGCCCTCCAAATAAAGCCATTTAAAGAGTGCAATGTACCATAGAAAGCAATTTGTTTCCTTAAGATTTAGTATCCCACGTGAAGACTGATTTTGATTTGAAAGACAGAAGCTACTGCAAGGTGAATAATTTTAAGTTTAACATATTCCTCCTCTCAAGGAGCCAAATGCATTAAAATTAGGTGCAAAGTGCTTCTAATTTGTCAATCACTCCTTGGATAATTCTGTTCCTGCATTACCAGGGAAATTGCCCAAGAGACCTGGCTTTTGGCTCCTTTCATCTCTACTGTTCTTTTAACTTGATCATGGCTGCAGTATGCAAGTGTGGCTCTACTGCTGAGGGTTGGGTGAGGGGGGATCCAGGATGAAGACAGCCCCAAACCTACATTAAATTTGTCAGGAGGTCAGAGGTGTGACAGGCTTCCTAAGTTCTGTCATACATCAGGTTGTAGGACAGGGCACTCAATGAAACAGCCGACAGAGAAGGCATTCCTCCTCTGTTCAAGACCTTAGAAGTGGTTACTCGTTCCTTCTGTCCATTGGCAGGTACCCACCGAGGGCCTGCTCTGTGTCAGACTCTGTGCTCAGCCCCTGGGCACTCAGATGACCAAGGACAGATCCTGCCCTTGAGGGACTCAAACATCAGAGAGACAAGAAAGCCACAATTGCCCCAGGAAGATAAGTGCTGTGTTGAAGGTAAGCACAGGACACTCTGAGACTGTTATAGAGGGCTCCTCTCCCAGCCTGAGGGGGTCATGCAAGGCCTCGGGGGTAAAGGGATGATCTTGAAGAATGAGCAGTGAGCCAGGCTGTCCAGGTGGTGTAGGACACTTCCAGAGAAAGAATGGGTATAAACAGCATATAGAGTCACGCCTGGCATTTGTTGGGTACTTCCGGCATTCCACTCACTATGGTAAGCACTTGACAGGTATTTTCTCATTCAGTCCTCACAATGACACCATGCAGTGGGCTCTACTACAAGGTAGGGACTATCATTACTCTATTATACAGATGAAGAAACTGAGGCTTTGAAAGGTTGAATAATATGCCCAACGTAACGCAGATTCTAGGTGGAAGAGTCGGGATTAAAACCCAGTAAGTCCGATACAAAGTATGTATAAATGTATTGCTTTCCAAAACACATGGGTTGTTGGGGGAACTCATAGCTGGAGAAGAGGGAAGTGGTTCCAGGTGGTAGTCAAAGCACAGGCAGACCTTCAGATGGGGTGGTTCCTGGAATCAGTGAGATAATGTATGGAAAGCTCCCAGCATAGGGCCCAAAACATACTAAGTGCTGAATGAATTTTAGTGATGAGGAGGAGGAGTGCTTGAGGGAAAGTGGGGGAAGATAAGTCCAGACTTCAGCAGCTCATGGAGGTCTCAGGAGTCATGCAAGGTCTGGACACTACCCTGAAGGCAGGAAGAATGCATTCTGGGTGAGGAAGTGATGTGCTTGAGGTTTGGGCATAGAAAGGGGACCATGTGGAAGGTAGATTTGCAAGAAAGAGAGCAGATGCAGAAGGATCTTGGAGGCTGTGGATGTGGCCCAGGGGAGAAACACTAGAACTGGCTGACACAGAGGCAGTGAGGGCAGGAGATGATTTTCAACAGACTTAGCAAGAGATCTTAAGTGATAAAGAAGGGAAAGTTTCCTGCCTTGGGGGATTAGATGAATGGTAGTGCCCTTCCCAGGACAGGAAATGCGAGAAAGGGAATATTGGATTCCACTGAGATGTAAGATTGAAATGGCAATGGGATGTGCATGTGGGCATGTACAGCAGGTCTTTGGAAACATGCAGAATTGAACCCAACTGATGGGCATGGAATAAAATGAAAGTGCCCATCCCAACACGGCTCCAATAACCACTCAGGCTGAGCCAGACTCCTGCCCACAAAGCATGATAGGAAGCCTGCAACACAACCTGTGCCCTTTGCGGCCTTCATCCTGGACTGCTTGCCCTGACCCACTGTGCATGCCACAACCCAATCTGCTCTCAATTCTGCCAACTTCCAGTCGCTTGATATGCACTCCATCTCCCACACAGGCTTTGCTTCCTCTCTGTCTAATCTTCAGGTTCTCTCTCTGGCCTCCCCACCTAAAGACTGCCTTGAAAAAGCCCCACAGCCTTCCAACCCAGCACAAGTCCCCTATGGTCAGTTCCTCCGGTACTTTAAAAGGAACTTGAACAGGTATGGAGTGAGATAGAGGGAGGCAGGGCATGAGGCCATCAGAATTTGATTTCTTACCTGGAGTCAACAGGCCCCAACATGGCCCACCCATGCCCATAGGATGGTGCAGTGCCACATCTTCCTTGAAGCCAATTTCTTCAATCGCTTGGGATAATCCTGGCCCAAGCTTAAGCGTCATTCTTGCTAGACTCAGATTTGGAAATTGTAATGGTTTCTGAAGGGAAGATGTGCACAGGGAGAAAATGAACTGATCTTTGCCGATTGCTCCACCTGCTGCCTTTGCTGGGAAGAAGGTAAGCTGGAGCTACCAAGAGTGTGAGCCCTCCTCCTCCTCCATGCTTCTCCAATCTCATGCCCACCTCATGTTCTCAGACTTCCTTCCACCTTGCATCCTGTCCATATCCCAGCATCTATAATGTCTCACACTGGACTAAGGCTATCATATTGGCTGTGACCTATTGAGGGCCTACTATGCTAAGCACTGTACTAGGTACTCTACTTAGTACCACAGTGTCCAGACCAAGCTAGAGCTGGCACTCGATTGCTTCTTGTGAGTGGAGCTTAGAAAATATCCCCTCTGCTCCAAGACTCTACTTGCCCAAATCTCTTGCATAGTGGCTTTGTTTTGACTGAAGGGAAGAATTTTGTTTAGTTGGGGCAAAGGTGGGTTGGGTGTGGGCCAGAGGCCCTGTGGAGAGGAGAAGCAAAGTCAGAAGATAAAAGCGATGCTCCCATTGAAGACACTGTGAGACTGGGTGCAGGCCGTGCATCTTTGAAGCCCAAACAATGAATGCAGCACAGCAAGGAGAAGAGGGTCACTCTCCCCATTTCCTACACTTGACCCAGCACTTCAAGGCAGTTTTGGGAAGGGCAGGGTAGAGGTCCTGCTTCACCTGCTCCAATGCACAGAGACAAAGTTCCAGCTTAGCTGGCCCTGAAAGTCACACTGACCAGGTCTAATCTGTAGACATGTCACAACCCTAGGGGGATTCCACCAGGGACTGTCTGCCTGCAATGGACAAGATGTGACAATTCATGTACTCACAGGTCAGCGAAACTGGAGATGTGGTTACAAATACAGTCAACATCCACTGGATACAGGAATGAATGAACTCCACTTTATGTTTGATATTCAGACTTTTTGGCTATTGAAGTAGGTTCCTTTCAAGAGGTAGTGAGTGCTCCGGTCCTGGAAGCATCCAAGCAGAGACAGGATGGGCAAGCAAAGCTGACACGGGAGGGCAAGCCATAGATGAGCTGTTCCAACTCTACGTATGTGATTTGTCCAAGGTTGGAAGGCTAGAAAAACGACAGAGCTGAGACTGCAAGCCAGGTCTCCTGCAGCCAGGCCCGGTGCCCTGGTATCTTGGTGGCAGGGAACAGATTACTGCCAGGACACAGGCACTGATCGACCCCCACCCCCACCCCAAAGAAGGAACAGCTATGCCCAGCGAGCACATAAGGCTCACTTCTTACCCTGCGTAACTGATAACCATTCTTTCTTGGACACCTGATTCACCAGTATTAACACCAGAGGAGCCCTCGCTGCTTTTGTTCCAGAAATCCTGCAAATTATTGCAGGTTTGTGAAGGAATGGAAACTGGTCAAAGTGAACTGGCTACTTTCTTTCCATATGAAAAGCAAGAAAAAGCAATCAAGAACAGGGAAACTGGGCCCACTGACCCAGAGATGCTGGGCTAGCCCACAGATGGACCCAGTTAGCGCTTTGTTAGAGACGACTGGCTCACAGATCCATTTGTGTCAGGAACAAAGCACCTGGCGTTGCCTGCCGACAGCGGAGGCTCCCACCCCACCCCACAGCCAAGCCTGAGAACACTTTGCGCCCACATGGAGCTCTTGTCCCCGAACTGCTGAACCACTTTTGAATTTGTAGAGTAATGGGCTGTCAGAGGGGTCATCTTCCCAGCTATCTGTTCTGGCAGTGGCTTTGCAAGAAGAGATTTGATCATTGCTGGCAGCAAAGTCGGCGCTGCAAGCAAGGCGTGAAATGACAAACAGGCACATTTGCAGCAAAGACTCCTGGGTGGATTTGCTGGCAATGAGGATGCTCAGGCACGTCCCTGGATAAAAATCTTGTCTTCCTTTAACCACCCAGGAAATAGCACCTTTACAATCAGGGAGGCTCATTAAAGGGGAAGTTAGAGGGGACATTAGAGGGACTGTCTCAGCTCTCAGCTGTACTCGAGCTGACGCCTGTGACTGAGACAGCAGCTCTGCAAAGTGTCATAGAGAGGAGTTCATAATCATCTGGGGGGGGTGTCCTCCAATGGTGTGTGCAGGGACTAGGCTGAGAGGGTCTGGAGGCGGAGAAGGTCAAGAGCAGAGGTAGTGGAAACAGCAAGCTGGGTTGGGACCCCTCGGCAGGAAGGCCAAGTGCCCCAGGTGGTCTGTGCAAGCGAGTGCTTGCTAAGGAGCCCAATTCTGGGGCTGCAGTTGGCAGCAGACCTCTGAACAGAGACAATATTCATGGTCAAAAAGGAGCAAACAGGATATCCACAAAGGGCTGACCAGGAATGGAGCCCAGCAACTGACCAGAGGTACAAAGACCCTCCCTAGGAAGGGGCGCTAGAAGGGGCTGAGTACCCGAGTCCAGCCACGTGGCTGAAGTTCAGAGAGACATTCAGAGTCAACAAGGAATTAGAACGTAGAAGGGAAATTGAGGCAGGTACCCAGTGCTACAGATGAGGGAAGACTGCAGCTCAGGAGGTGACAACAGCGTCTGGCATAAAGTAAGTAATTAATGATGTTGTTCAAGTCAGAATCTGTCATGTGTTATTTTTTTTTTACATTTTTATTGATATATGCATATAAAGGGTACAAATCTTAAGTGTCAATGAAGTTTTATATATGTGTACACCCACATAACTACCACTCAGATCAAGATATAGTACATTTCTAGATATAGTACACTACCCCAGAAGGTTTCTTGTGCCCATTCCCAATCACAAAGGAACCACTATACTGACTTCTACACCATAGATTAATTTTCCCTCCTTGTTTTTGAAATTCATATAAATGGCATCATACAGTAAGTACTCTTTGGTACTAGCTTTTCTAATTCAACATATCATCTGATATCCATCCGTGTCATTGCAAGTAACGGCAGTTCATTCTTTTTCATTGCCATGTAGTATTCCAATGCGTGTATATTCTGCAGTCCATATATCCATTCTATGTTGATAGACATTTGGGTTGTTTTCCAGTTTCCAGCTATCATGAATAATACTTCTATTAACATACTCATACTTGTCCTTGCATTGGTGTAGGGTGGACATATGCACTCATTTCTCTCAGGGATGTACCCAGGACTGGAACTGTTCGCTCGTGGGGCAGACATATGCCTTAATAGATACAGTTTTGCTGTTGTGCTTTATATCTTTGTAGTCATGTCTATACATGACTGTGCCCTCTGCTGTGTGTTCTCAGTGGATTGACCCTTTTGTCATTCTATAAGGTCCCTATCTGTCCCTGGTAGTTGTCTTTAATCTGACGTTTACTGTATCTGATATTAATGCAGCATTTCTCAACCTGGCAAAAAAAAATCAAATTGTCATTGGCGACAATTATAGGAAAAGGCACTCACACACTGTGGTTGAGAAATATGATAATAAAGCTTTTTAGATGACAATTTGGTAGTTATCTACTGAAAAATGTACATACACACCCACTGACCCAGTGATTTTAATTACAGGAATCTATCCCTCAGAAAAAAAATAATTACACATGTGCGAAAAAAAGCTGAATGTACAAGGATGCTGATTGCAGCATTGTTCACAACAGTAAAAAATAGAAACAACCTAAATGGCCATCAATAGGGAAGTGACTCAATAGACTGTTGTGTTCATATGATGGAGAAGCTATGTAGCAAGTAAAAGAATGAGGCCAGTCTCTATCCATGACCATGAATAGACGTCCAAGAACTTTTGAGAGGAAAGAAACAAGTTGAAGAGTGATAAGCATGGTACGATACTACTCATTTGTTTATTTATTTGTTTACTTATTTTTTTGTGAGGAAGATTGGCTCTGAGTTAACATCTGTGCCCATCTTCCTCTATTTTGTAGTGGGACGCCACCACAGCATGGCTTGATGAGCGGTGTGTCAGTCCATACCCAGGATTCAAACCCATGCACCCTGGGCCGCCAAAGCAGAGCACACAAACTTAACCACTATGCCACCAGGCCAGCCCTGATATTTGTATTTTTAAACCACAAAACAGTATAACACTTTCAGTCTTACCTGTGTGTGTTTGTGTGTGTGGTGACTACGTATAGACAAGTCATGAAGGATAAATACAAAACAGAGTGCCAGGAGGAATTGGGGTCAAGTTCTTGTGATTAGGATGGAAGGTCAAAGAGAACTTTAACGTAGTCTAGACTGTTTTATTTTTATAAGGAGGAGGTTTTTTTATGCATTACTGGTGTAACTAAAAATTAATAAACAGCACTCATGTTGGTTTCTTAGTTTGACAAATATACTATGGTAATGTAAGATGTTAATGTCAGGGGAAACTGGGTGACAAGTATACAGGAAGTCTCTGTATTGTCTTTGCAACTTTGCTGTAAAATCTAAAATTACTCCAAAATAAAAAGTTTATTCAGAAAAAACAGTGAAGATAGTTGACTGAAATACAAAAAAAGAAAGTATAAATAAATTACAATATATATATATATCATAGATTACTACATAGCCACAAAATATAAATCAACAAAATAATATTCTGCCATGGAATGATCCCCAAGGCATATAATCAAGAGAAAAAAGTCAAGTGTCACAACAATGTATATGGTACAATCTCAATTATGTGCAAAATTAAATAGAGCCTATGAACATGCCTGGCACATAAATGAAAAGAAAAAGGCATGAGAGGCCATATTCTAAACCAGGAGTCAGCAGACTTCTGTAAGGGCCGATGGCAAATATTTTCAGCTTTGTGGGCCATCCGGTCTTTGTCACAACTATTCAATCTGCCATTGTAGCATGAAGGACGGCATAGACAATATGTAACATTATGTAAGGGCGTGACTGCGTTCCAATGAAACTTCATTCACGAAAACAACCTGCAGGGTAGATTTGGCCTGTGGGCTACGGTTTGCCAACCCTTGTCCTAAACTGTTAGCCAAGTAAGGAGTGAATTATTTATTATGAAAACAGTTTACCAAAAAAATCCATATTAATGTGTTATTTGTACTAAAAATAATATTAATAAACAGAGTGTTCTAATCTTGCATCCAGCATAAAGCCGTGTTCGATAAATTTTGTGTTCTATCCCCTTCTCTGTCCACCACCCTCCTGCAGCTGAAATTCCAGAATGCCTTCATGGTTAACCTGCCAAGCTGTTACAATGACTTGATCCGTGCAACCCAGGGGGCCATTCAGTTTTGAGATTATGAACCAGCTGCCTGTGGAGGGGACAAGAATACAGCAGGTGCCACAGCTCAGCACTGAAATGAGCTCTGACTCCCTTACCTGCTTCCCCTCCCACAGAGGCTTCATGGGAGGCCCAGCCAGATATGGGAATCTTCGAGAAATCTCTGGGCCCTCTCAGGAAGAATAGCTGAGGAGTGTGCTAATTGGCAGCCAGGCTGAGTGACAGTTATGTTCAGGAATGATTTGCAAATCACATTCTCCGGGAGCTTATTAGGGGACTCATTAACAGTACAACAGTACATTACTTTCTGAAATTCTGATCTAAGCAGAAAATTAAAATTATTTGCTAAATGGCCTAATAAAATGAGCCAAGAAAATGAAAACTGCAATAGATCATCCTGCAGGATTTGGCTAAAAATAATCTCTCTCTCCCGTCATTGAGAGGCAGCGGTGTGCCCTTTGTGCAGCCCTGGATGGACCTGGGGATGAGTCAGAGCCTCAGTGATCCCACTGCAGAACGACTCGCTGGGCAAGGAGGACTGAACTCGATGTCCACAGCGGGCTGATGACACGCAGCCCATATTCCAGGGGGAAAGCCCAGCACCACCTTTCACCTCCCACATGTCCACCCCTTAAGCCCACCTGTTCAGGCCTCACCCATTGTCTGTTGCTTCAACTACTTCAGGCACCACCTACCTGATCTCCTCATCCCCTGACTACCTGCTCCAACACGGTCTCCACCATTTTTGTCAAAATGCTCCTTCCAAAATGTAAGTCTGACTTTGTCACACTCCTTAGAACATTTTCAGAAGCACCCCATTGCTCAAATATCCAAACTCCGTAACAGTGATTCTCCACGTGTAGCTCCTAGACCAGCAGCATCACCTGGGCACTTGTTAGAAATGCATGTTTCCAGGCCCCACCCAGACCTACTGAATTAGAAACTCTCGAGGAGGGGTCTAGCCATCTAAGTTTTAACCTCCAGGTGATTCTGATGCGTGCTCAAGTTTGAGAACCACTGCTCTCTAGCCCGGCACAAAAGAAACTCTGCAGTCTGGCCTTGATCTTCCTGGTTTCCTACTCCACCTCCCACCCACCTCGTCTTCCATCTCTACTTCCATCTTTTGACCCATCCAAAAAGCCTGTGAGTTAGCACGTGCTGCTCTCTCTGCTGGGAAGGCCTCCCCCTTTTGCTTGGTGAACACCCCATCCTTCAAAGATCCGACATTAAAACATCAATTTATTTTCCCATTTGAAGGGCCAACCTTCTACCCTGTTTGCATCATTCTCCAAGTTAGCTATTCAGCTGGTCCGGAGAGCAGCCTTTCCTGAGAGCCCCGGGAACGTCATTTTCTTCCTCATCAGTCCTCACTTAGCCTTCTGTGTTTCCCTTAATGTCTGTCTAGAGACTGGCTGCCCTGCTCAGCTGTGAGGAACTTGGGGCAGGGGGGCAAAATGGGATCTTCTCAGGACCTCAAAGAGAGCCTGGAGTGGGGGGAGTTAGTGGTTAGAAAGCACTTGCATAAAAAATCATCTTATCAGCTTAAGCGTATGAGGAAAGCCTCTAAAAATCAGTCCAGTTCACAAATTTGTTTTACATGCTCCCAAAGAGATAAAGTTTTCAAAACAGCAAACCCCCATCTCCCACCAATGGAAGAGGAGCAGTTTGGCTCTGTGCATTGCATGCAAATAATCAAGCGCACACGTGCTTTTAGCGCCAGCTAACGGTTCACTTAGCTGGAAAAGATGTGGTACAAAGGTGTTGCCAAGCAGTATAGGCAGGGTTTGCAGCAGCTAGCAGAGACCCAAATGTTCAGCAGCCATCCTTTCTGGGTAAGTGAGGCATCGAGGATATACTTACCAACATAAGACACGTCTGCACTCATTCAGCTTAATGAGAATCGAAATCAACTCTAACCCAAAACATCTAAACCTGTTTAATTCATTAATCTCTTGAAAACTGATGGCTTTCCTGGGGAACATGCCTGGGCCGTGAACCCCCAAACTTTTGAATCAGTACCAGCCCCAAACTCTCAATTGTGGGGCCCCAAGAGATGACCTGGGAGAGGGTCACAGGGACCTAAAATTATAGTCAGAGAAGTGAGGAACAGGCTTTCAAAGCTACCCACTCAAACTTCCCATTGATGCTTGAAAGCTCCCAGCTGCATCCTCACCGAGCTGTTGGTCAACAGCAGGAGCCGAGGCTCATCACCTTCCCAAAAGGTAACTCAAGGTTTGGCACTGTGTCCTTAACATCCTGGAATGTCACATCTTTAAGCTATCAGGAGAAACCTCAAGTATCTCTTAATTCAGTGGCAATGGACCCAGAGGTCCCTCAGCTACTGTCCAAGAGCTACTGTCTTTGGTCAAAAAGACCAAAGAGAATCACATATTTGCCAAAAATAAGGTTAATTTAATTAAATTACAGCCAAGCTGTTATTTAATTACACATTATATTTCTGGGGGAAAAATAATCTCTCAAAACATGGTGCCCACAAAAAAGGAAAGTTGATTGAAGGAGGCCCGTTGTGTTGAAAAGATGAACACCAATGATCTAGTTTAACTTGTCTCTTTTTGGGGATGAGGAAAGCGAGGCCCAGAGAGAGTAGGTTACTTGCCCAAAGACCCACAGCTAGATAGAGTAGCAAGTAGCAAGAACTCAGTCTCCTATCTCCCAGCCTGGTGCTTTTTCACCAATACTCCAGTTATCATTCATAAAGTTAGTGAGCCCGTAGAAGAGCAGTTCTCAAAGTGTGGTCCCTACACCAGCAGCATCAGCATCCCCTGGAAACTTGCCAGAAATTCAGATTTGGGGACCCATCCCAGACTTGCTGGATCAGAAACTCTGGGGATGTGACCGAACAATCTGTGTTTTTAGCAAGTCCTCCAGGTGATTCTGAAGCACTGAAGAGTTTGAGAAACACTGTCATAGAGAACAGTACCTTTACCACCTGATATTTTCCTCAGTCCAGCTGGAAGGAAGTGCCTTGTCCCAGCACTAGATGACAAATCATAGATCATAGTCTGCAAGCCAGAAACCATCTTGGAAGCTTAGTCCAAACTGCTTCCCTGCACATAAGTCCCCTCTATTACAACCCTGATAGATGGCTATCCATCTTTGGATGGATGACCCCAGGACTGGAAACTCACTACCCTCTAAGATGCCGTTCCCTTTATTGTAAAGCTCTTAGGTTAGAAGTTTCTTCCTTATGGTCAATGAAGATCTGCTCCCTTAACCTCCACTCTCCACCTATCTCAGCCCTGCATCCTCTGGGTGGCCACACCAGCTCTGTGAACATCACCCTCACTGAGGCCTCCAAGATGATTTCTCCATGACTGCCCCAGGTCCATGGAAGAGTAGTCACTGCTAAAAGTTGTTGAGTCTGTGCCCCAATAATCTCCCTTTCTGGGGAGTTTCTTTTTTTCCTGGGGTGTTTCTTAAAAGGAAAGTAAGGTCAAGGAGAAGGAAGGAGGGAGAGAGGGAAGGAAGAAAGAAAAGACGGAGGAAGGAAGGGAGGAAGGAAAGAAGATACTTTTCAAATACTCACTGTGTTTGGCATTTAATCCACAAAACAACACTGTGAGATAGATATTATTTTCCACCACTTTAAAGATTAGGAAGCAAACTCCAGGAGGTAAGCAAAGTGACAGTGGCCACCCTCAGTGTTGCCTCTCCTCTCAGGAGGTCCTTCCTTCATCGTGGCAAGACCACCAGCAGCCATTTCCCATTAGCAGCCTAGAGGTTCAACCACCCCAGCAGAGGGAGAACACCACTTAGTCTGTTCACCAAAGACCTAGGAATTGTCCTCATTGGTCTAGCTTAGGTCACATGTTCATCCCTGAACCAGTCACTATGGCCAGGTGAGTGTAATGCTTTGCTTGTCTAGGCCAGGATCATGTGCCCTCGCCTCCTCCAGGGAGTGGGAACAACCTCAGTTAAATGGGAGAGAAAGGGTATTGTTAGCAGTGGAGAAGGGAAGGAGTGCTGGAGAAACAGAAAGGATAAAGATTTCCACTGCCTTTTGGTTGTGGAATAATGATCTGAACAGAAGGGATTCCCAAAAGCACAGCGAATGTCTCCTTCCTCGTTAGGCTCATTCTGTTTAAAAAGTCATATATATAAACACTCTGCACTGAATTATTAAAGTATAATAATAATAGTTAAGAATGAGCCAGAAAAGGAAGGTCTGGAACAGTGGGAAGTTCCAACCAGCACAAGTTTATTGTTAGCACCCCCAACCCCAATCTCAGGTGCCAGGATTGCTCTGTTCCCTTCACACAGGTGGGTCAGGACACATCTCCTATCCCAGGAGGAAGATCAGCTTTGGAGGCTCTTTCCTATTTATTCTTCCCATGTATAGAATCACTCTTCGAAATTTACTATTTTTTAATTTCTCAGATATTTCCAAGATGACTCATTGGTTAAAGCACATGAGCATCACTGAGCCCCCCAGGATGCTCAACATTGGCTCAGCCACCATGGCCTCCAGCCCAGCTGGGATTTTGCAAGAGGTATTGCACCTTGACAGCTCAGATGCACACCCTAAAATATGTTTTACAGAAACTGCCAATCCCACCCCAATACCAATTATGCATAGCTAGTTACCATACATTTAAAAAGTAATTCACAACTTAGAACATTTAAAACCACACAGTTCTTAGTATTATGAACACATTTTTACTAACTTTCGACTATGAACAATCATACTTAATCTAATCTGAAAATCCCCTCTGGGCTTCAATAGAAAACAACTTTATAATTCTGGATTCATTCTTAGGCTTAAAAAAACATGGGCACATTTGAGCTCTGGGTCTAGTATTTCAGAGCTTCAGAACAGATTGACAACTAAAATCCTTAATCTTTCCTTTCACTAAAATTAGAAGCTTTTTAAATTCCTACGTAAAATGTAGACAAGAGAAGGCATTGAATATCTTCTGATTACTCCCTTGCCTCATATTTTCTTTGGACAAATTCAGAGAAGAGGAAACAAAAGAGAATGCGCCACATTCATTCATTCGTTCATTCAACAGATTTTTTTTTTTTTTTGAGTGGCCACTGTGTATCAGGCACTGTGCTGGGTGCTGAGTGTATGACAGTGAGCAGAACAGATTTCCTCTGCCCTCATGAGGTTTAGGGTCTAGTACTGGGGTCAGCAAACAATAGCCTGTAGGCCAAGTCTAGTCCACCACCTGTTTTTGTACAGCCTGCAAGCTAAGAACGGTTTTTACACTCTTAAATTGTTAAAAAAAATCAAAAGAAGAATATTTCACAGCATGTGAAAATTATGTAAAATTCAAATTTCAGTGCCCATAAAGTTTTATGGGAACACAGCCATGCCCATTCGTTTACATATTGCCTTTGACTGCTTTTACACACTGGTAGAGTTGAATAGTCACAGCAGAGATGATATGGATGGCAAAGACTAAACTATTTAATGCTTGGACCTTTACAGGGGGCCCACCCCTCGTCTAGTGGAAAATAGGAGAGGGAGTGAGACGGGCATGGCTACCTCCTCACTATGGAATAGAATCTGTCTCCCAACTAACAGGTGGAGATACCATCCACTACACTTATTTTTGCAGTAAGAGGTCCCATAAGACTCATTTTTCAGTCAAGGCTTTTACTGGCTGCTACTTCTTAGCTTTAACCTGACTTCACCATTTGATCAGATTGTTTGGTGTTTTTTTGCTAATGAGTTGTATGAGTTATTATATATTTTGGATATTGACCCCTTATCAGATATATGATTTGCAAATATTTTCTCCCATTCCACAGGTTGTCTTTTTATTTTGTTGACTGATTCTTTTGCTGTGCAGAAGACTTTTAGTCTGATGTAGTCCCACTTATTAATTTTTGCTTTTGTTGCTTGTGCTTTTGGTGTCATACGCAAAAAATCATTGCCAAGACCAATGTCAAGGAGATTTTTCCCTGTGTTTTCTTCTAGGAGTTTTACAGTTTTAGGTCTTATGTTTAAGCCTCTAATCCATTTCAAGTTAATTTTTGCCTGACTTCACCATTTGAAAGCCATTCCCTTCTTGCCCATTTGTTAATCAACCATTGACCTCCTCCTCCTCCACACACACACATCACCTTTGTCCTTCCAGAGCTAACTAAGGGCCACCTATTTCTGGAGATATTCAGTCAGGGGCAACCTGAGGCATTTGGAATGACTCCAGAAGGTACCATTCACCTGAATTCCAGTACACACTGACTTCTTCCCTCTCTGATGAAGCAAGAGTGATGTCTGCGATAGGTACTCACCCTAGAAATGGAACAATTCAATCCATGCTCCAGTCTTGCTACCTAATAGCTGTGTGACATTCTCTCGGCCTCTATTTCCATAGCTCTGAAATGAGGACCACAGCTTCTATTTTACTGGTTTGTCTAAGGATTACTTAAGAGCGATGGTTCTCAATCTGGAGGGTGTGTCGAAACACAGATTGCTGGGTCCCATGCCCAGAATTTCTGATTCAGTTGTTCTGGGGTAAGCCCTGAGAATCTGCATTTACTGAGGCTGCTGGTCCAACTGCCTCACTTTAAAAACCACTGTTTAAGATAATGTAGTAAAGAACATGTAGAGGACACATTATGATTCCCTTGTAAAGAGAAGATAGTGGCAATGATGATGATGATGATAGTAATACTTACAATGTTTCTAGCACTTAAATTTTATACCATATGCAAGTTTTCTATCAAAATAGTTTCAAATTCATTCCAACATTAGGAAGGTGGTATGCTGTCTGCATAACCACACAAAAAAATTGATGTACTTAATTCTGTCACACGAGTCAGGAACAATTTTACTAGCAGAAAATATGACTATATTATATGCATGCAGTTTTCTGCATCTCAAAAAATAACAATACATGAAAAGCTCCTTTAAAAAGTCACATTTTTAAATTTCTTATCAATATTTATTGTTCATTCATTTTGGGCTCAGTTTAAGGAAGATTTATGAAAGAAAAACTTAAAATTGAGAAAGTTCTATCCTGAGAACTAGACATTATTGATGAGTTTGAAAAAGACCACTGTGATGTGATTTTGGTGTTGAAAGAATCTGAACAGCTGAGGGAGCTCAGGGTTCCCTGTGGTTACAGTTTGAGAGCCATTGGCACAGTGTAGCTATGCCAGGGCAGATTGCAGCTTGAGCTCTGTGGGACATAGCACCTTGGCAGGTCCCTCCATGCAGAGAGCTGAAACTGACCATGTTGCTTGGCTAAAGTTCACATCCAATGTTAGGCAGCCCTGCCCCCACAGCTTTCTCTGTCTACAGCTTGTAACCACTCCTTCCCTCCTTCCTCCTCCCAACTCCCCCCACCCCTCTCCTGATTACTAACCCCAGAATACTGCCTATTCCTTGTTTTTCTTGCGATTTCTCTACACCCTGCCCATGCCTTTGGAAAGAATTCTTTTCTTAAACTCTCTTCAAATTACCCAGCTTGAGTGTGTCATTGGTTTCCCACTAGGACCTGACTGATACTTAACACAGAAGTTCCCAAACTTTTTATCTACAGAATCCATAGTGTGTCCATAATTTTTTCATGGGAGCATCAGGCCAACAGAAATACCTAACAAATACGTTTATTGAGTAGTTAGGTCCAAATAATTTAATAAGTATTTATATCCTACCACAACTAAGTTAGTAGCTGATTTTTAAAAATAACGCACACAAATTGAAAGAAAAAATAATCTTGTTATTTCATTCTCAAATAACTATAATTACCTAGTAATGGGATGTGTGTACCTGTTGAGCACTGCACAACCTCTCAAACCTTCACCACCATCCTCATTGCCTACTCCACGCTGATTTACGTACCGTACTCGATTTTTATCACAGCAACAACTGAAAACCCGGCTTTGCAAAGATGTGACAACATCAAAAAGAATGTAGCACAATCTAATGTTGAAACCATGAACTACCCCGAGCTAGCAGTTAGCACGATGCGGAGAGTATATTGAGCTTTCCCTGAGGTCATTTAAAATATCCCAGGGCAACCCTCTGAGTTTGCCGCAGTGCTCTGCGGCACCTTGGCACACAGTTTGGGAGCCGTGGACATAGCACCATTCTCACTCTCTCGGATTCTGGTGTGCTTCTTTGAGTAGGAAAGAAAGAGGAAGAGTTGCAGCCAGCTTGACAAGAGTCGAACCTGGGCATGTGTCTCAGCAGGGGGAAAAAAAGGGTTGCAAACAACTGGATTAGGATCATTAGTATAAAAGAGCTACTCCATGGCTGATTGACCCGTCCACTGAATTCAGCCTCTCATAATCCTCCTGCATCTGACCTTGGCTCCCAATCCTGGGAGTAACGCCTGCTTCACATTTGGGGCCGGTAAGTCGCTTCTATCTGCAGAGAAGCCTGAAATGGCTGCATCCATGCCCTTCCTCTATATGTCTTCTGTCTATGAGAAAAGCCAAGCAACAATTTGGCTCTCGTATTCACTGTTCTGAACTTTATTTTTCTCTTGGTCTCTTATCAACTCTGTTCAAAGCCAATGTCTATTACCACTTTGCAGCCAACACGGCCAGAGATGAAAGATTCTGTCATTATTTTCTCTACATAACAAATCACAAAGCTGCTTTATCCCATTCCTTGATTGCCTCTGTTTCAAGACTCATTGTTTCTAACTATCAGAGGCACATATGAATTTCCTCTTTATGCCTTTTCTCTTCCATTCCCCGCAAACACTTAGCCATTTATTCATTTTTATCAACACAAACATCGGTAACACTTCGGAATAATCGGCTCCGCTATGATAGCTCATTTATTATTCATTGCAATAACCTTCAACTCACTCCACATCAATAAAGCCGAGAGGGAACTAGCTCAGCCTTCCCACGTGTGGGCTGGGGGGCCGCTCTCAGGGCTGCCGTGGGAAGCCCTCTGCCCACAGCACAGGCAGGATGCCTGGACCCTGCCCTGGATCCTGCGCCTCCAGGTCCTTCTGGAAAGTGGCTGAGATCAATCAGGTGATCTGGGGCTCATAGCAAACCTTCCCACAGAGTCCCTGCTGTTTCCACCAACACGAGGCTGAAAAGAGTGGGGGTTTTGTGTCAGCCAGCCTGAGTTTGAATCCCAGCTGTGTGTGTGTGTTCACTAGCAGGTGACTGTGAGCAAGTGACTTCACCTCTCAAGTCTTAGTTTCTTCGTCTGCAAAATGAGGCTACTACTCCCTGCCTCTGAGCCTTGTTATAATGATTAAACAAACTATGTGACCTGCATGATGCTGGCACACAGGAGGCGCATTACTGTCACTGGAGACCATGAGTCCACCCACACATTGAATCCAGCTCGCAGCCCTCATGGTAACAAGGAGGCAGCAAAGTTGCACACATGGACTTTCAAGCCAGACACTGGGTTTACGGGTCATTTCCTCACTCCCTGGGCGGTCAGTGACTTTGTACAAGTTACTTAAACCTCTCTGAGCCTCTATAAAAGGAGGCTGATAATAAGCTTCCCACATGGAGTTGTTATGAGGATTAAACGTCTTGGTGAATGGGAAACATTCACATGTTGCCTGGGGCACACTAAGTACATAGTGAATGCTCAAAGAGCCTGTTTTTACAACCATTATTAATATTTGCCAAAATTTTAGGCCACACTGGTCTGGGAGTAAAAGTGGGCAACAATCTCACCACCAGGGGTATTTCTCTTGTTTTGACTATATGCACGACTGAAGGGTATTTAGGCCCTCAAAGTCTCCCCTGTATTGGAGGTGTCCCTGGGAATTACACTCAGTCATCTCGGCTACCTCCCACCTCAGCTCTGTGTCCAGCTGCAGGGTGGGGTCTGCTGTAGAGACTTTCAAGGCTGGTAAGGCCACTGACACTGACTCCTGACCTTGGCTTAGAAGCCCCACAGTGTCAGAGCTGTGCAGGATGGAAGGCGCTCTGCAGAGCAAAAGCTATCAGCTTAGCACTTTCCACACATGGGGTGACTCCTACACCCTGACCACCAGGCCACATGCCGATACACAGGCCCCTGAGAGACCCACCTCTTGCTCCCAGCATCTCCCAGGGTTTAGGTAAGCTTTCCCCTTTGGGGCAGCTTGCCCACACTCTGTTTCCTCCTCCACCCCAGCCTCTGTTGTGCTCTGCTGACTGCCTGCCAATGTGTTCCCCGCCCCGGGAAAATGGGTGTCCATGTGAGCAGCACACAGACAGCCTGGGTAAGGCACTGCAGAATGTGGAGGGGAAGGAGAACTCGAGACCTCAGAAGGACAAATGTTGACTCCCTTCCCAGCTGCACCCAACCCCTAGTCTGGCCAGCCTTGGTAAATGAGGCAGAGGACACTCTGGAAGCAACACAGGCCAATCCCATGATAAGGTTGCTCAAACCTAGAAGGTGCTTAGAGAAGAAGAAACTGCAGCTTCCCCAGTTCCGTTAAGAGATTCGAAGGAAGGAGTGTGTATTGGTTATCTATTGCTGAATAACAAACAACCCTAACACCTAGCAGCTCAAAACTTATTATCTCACAGTTCCTGGGGGTCAGGAATCCAGACATGGCTGAGCTGGGTCCCCTTTTCAGGTCCTCTCACCAGGCTGCGGTCAAACTGTCAGCCGGGTCTGTGGTCTCATCTGAAGGCTTGAGTGGAGGAGGAACCACTTCCAAGCTCACCCCCCTGGTTGTTGGCAGCATTCAGTTCCTTACTGGCTGCCTGCTGGAGGCTTCCCTCAGTTCTTTGAACGTAGGCTTCTCCATAGGGAGGGATGTGGTAACTGGCTTCCCTCAAAGCAAGCAATAGAGAGCAACCACTGAAGACAGAAGGCACAGTCTTTTTTTTTTTAATGTGTATAATTAATGTTTTTTTTCTTTTATCCTTTGCACATGTAATAGGTGATAATAATACCTGCTCCACAGAGTTGTGTGTGAGAAATAAACAAGGTAACTTAAGTGAGGAACTTAGCATGTTGTAGGTGCTCAGTAATGGTTAACTCAATTCCGGCTTCCTTAGACACAAGTGGCCTGGCCAGCAAGTCCAACTCAAGGAAAAACAGCTGGATGCTGTCAACCCTCAGGAATTCCATTGCCCTACGGCACGGTCCTTTTATAACCTAATCTTGAAAGTGACATTCCATCATTTTTGCCATATTATATTTGTTAGAAGCGTGTCAGTAGGTTTGGTCCACACTCAAGGGGGGGAATTACACAAGGGCATGGATACCAGGAGGCAGAGATCCTCGGGGGCGATCTACAAAGAGATCAGAAAATTAGAGCTGATATGAGCCTTTCTCTGGGTGGCCCCTTTGAAAGAAAAGCAAAGTCATGCAGGCAGGACATCTAAAGGGAGTTTTTTGTGGGGAGCAGGAGTGACCTCTCAGACTTCTCAAAGTCCTGATGACATAGTCCCTGATCAGCCAGGACACTGGCCTCAGACTAAGCTGGGTTTAAATATCAGGCCTGCCACTCCCTAGCTCTGTGCTCTTGGGCATGTTACTTAACCTCTCTAAGCTTTAATTTCCTCCTCCATAAAGCGAGGCTCTCAGTAGAGCCTGCCTCATCGGATTGCTCTTAAGATGAAATAGACAATACTCACGAAGAGATGGGCAAGTGCCCCGCACAGAGAAAACGTGTAACGAATAATAATTACTAACTAGCTGTACAAGCAAGTAATTGCTCATTTTGCCTCCCAGATTCCCTTCACTGCTAGAGAGCATCTTGAATGAAGGGTCTGGGTACTCTGGCCAATGGAAAAATCTCTTCTCAGCCAAAACTTAATCCAGTGGCCCCTGGCTCCTAAGTGAGCATCTTAGGAGACTGACTCATGGGTCCCCCACCTGCCCACAGAGAAATAAACAAAAGATGGGAGTATTAGTTTGCTGGGTCTGCCATAACAAAGTGCCACAGCCTGGGTGGCTTAAACCACAGAGATGTGTTTTCTCACAGTTCTGGAGGCTGGAAGTCTGAGATCAAGGTGTTGGCGGGGTGGTTTCTTCTGGCGCCTCTCTCCTTGGCTTGCAGATGGCCATCTCCTCCCTGTGTCTTCACATGGTCTTCTCTCTGTGCATGTCTGTGTCCTAATCTCCTCCTCTTATCAAGGCATCAAATTAGAACCCACCCTCATGAACCCCGTTTTAACTTAATCACCTCTTTAAAAGGCCCTATCTCCAAACACAGTCACACTCTGAGATACTGGGGGTCAGGACTTCAACACATGAATTGGGGGGACACAGTTCAGCCTGTAACCATGGCAAAGCACTTCAAGGTGTGGAGTCCCCAGAGATCACAGCACTCTCTGCAGACCCCTGTGAAATACTGGTGTCACATGAACGCAGAACGTGTTCTCCTGCCACAGGGATCTCACCTCCACTGTGCCACCGCGGGAGGCCTCCCTGTCAACAGCCCCGTCTTGTCCTCTCACTTACGCAGTCAGCACTCACATCAGGAACAGCGGGAGAAACACCAGACAAGCATCACAGAAGGATGCGAGAAAAATTGTCATCCCCCGCCCTGTTCCTAGATGCAGACCCACCCAGGGACAGAGAGCACTCCAGGGAGCAGTGCATTTGGGACAGAGGTGGTTTGAATAAAGGAGGCACCTCTGAGGGTGCAGGGCAAGGCCCCACGACCACCACCATCCCTGTGGGGACAGCCTCGCTATTCCAGGGTGGAGGGGTGGGACAGACAGGCCTCACAGAACGGGGCTCGTAGGCCAGTGACAAGGCCCTCACACTCCTCAGTGGGGGGCTAGGAAGTTGGACATGATTGCAGCAGTGATTATAATTATGATGACCTTTGGACAGAGAGCCGGAAAAGGATTTTATAATAAAGCGTTGATGAGGCTGAACAGAGTGAAGGGTTCAGAGAGAGCCTTGGAGAGGGTGGGCAGGAGCGTGTGTGTGTGTGTGTGTGTGTGTGTGTGTGAGAGAGAGAGAGAGAGAGAGATGGCGTTAGCAGACCTGCTTCTTGCCCAAGGACATTTCTCCTGCAGAGCCAGCCCTTCAAAGAACAGAGACAGGAGCTCGTCTGAGATGTAGCCTGGAGCCGCAAGGGACTCCCTGACAAGGAACGGGTTGCTCAGCTTGGTTAGATGTGCTGGGACTGTGGCCTCGCATCAGGGCCTCAGGCCAGCCAAACTGAAGGGGAAGAAGAAAAACACTGATATCATATTTCCATGTAGCAGGCACTATTGTGCTTTAACACACCGTAGCTCAGTTTGATCCTGGTACAACCTATCATGTTGGTATGAGCCCATTTTACAGGCAGGAAACTGAAGCACAGAGAGGTTAAGTTACTTGCCCAAAGTTGTATGGCTAGTAAAGGGCAGTGCTGGAATTTGAACCCAGGCAGTATGGCTTGAAGGTCCACAGTCTTAGGCTGTATTGCCTGCCCAGACTGAGAAATGAGAATGGGTGAGGAGTCATGGTATGTGGAGGTCAGGGAACCAGGTATCAGATCCCACGCTCGGTGAGAGGCCCACAAGGCCAGGCCTGGGGCAGGACTTCAAATTGCCAGAGGTGGCAGCTACTTGGGAGGAGAGGCTGAGGAGACTTGGAGGGTGAAGGAGGCCTCCCAATCCCCCCTGCTTTGGCCCATCCATAGCTGCTTCCCCCTTCAAATCACATCCCCCTCCTGGGCTCTGTCCTGGACCTAGTTCAGCCAAACTTGTTTCCTCTACTCTCGGGGCAGGGCTGCATTTCACAGCCCTGGGCTGCTGTTTACAGTTCTGTAGCCTAGGCACTGCTCAGCTCCAGGGGACGCCATTTACATCACAGTTATGTTGTGCCAGTCAGTCCTACTCAGAAGAAAGGAGAGTTCTTTATGATGCATGAGGTGGAGGGGACTCCGGGAGAAGCCCATTAGCCTTTGCATCAGGAGTCTGTGAAAGAAAGAGCACCCTCCACTCGAGCAAGCAGCGAGAGCCAGGGTCATGAAGGGCAGGAGACAGGCAGAGCATCCTCAAAGCAAAGAGGGTTTTGCAGTGGAAAGGGAAAAGGGAGACCCAGTGGTGGGTCATGATGCTTCTTCACAGGAGGGTCAGTGGAAATGCAAATGCCCACTAACCCCATGCTCAACCAGATTACCTACATGATGGCCCAGTGCCAGGTAGGACTGAAGGCACAGGTGACAAAAAGCAGAAGGGATCTTAAAGCTTTTCTAATCAACACTGCTCACTGTATAGACAGGGACTTTAGCTCACCTCTGCACGCCAAGGGATGCTTACTGCAAACACATAACTCTTCCCAAAGGCTTTTTTCTGACTGCAGGAGAGTCAATGCCCCCCAAAATAGCCCTCAACCAATGATGGCCTAGGAGTTGGGGGATAAATACCCCAGCTTCCTCACCCCTCAGGTGAGATAACTCTCAGGAATGCATTCCCCCAAAGTTTCTCAGCAGCATTGTGCCCTGGTTGCTCTGAGGGTAACCTGCTTGATAACACACACTTTCTCAACTCCCTTCCTTGTCCTATCTTACTTTCCCATCCCTTACCAGGGTTTCCTGGGGTTATCTTCCCAATAAACTACTTGCACTCAAATCTTTGTCTCTGGGTCTACTTCTAGGGATATCTAACTAAGATGGGGACACTCAGGCCCAGAGAGGGGAAGAGATTTGCCCTTAGTCACAGAGCCTCTCAGTGCAGAGCCAGAACCCAAACCCAGGTCTCCCATCTCTGAATCCATGAAGGGAGGTTAAAAGCACAAAATAAATAATCACAAAGATCCAGGTTCAATCACCTGTATGGATTATACTATTCTCCGTTCTCTGCCTTCACTGTAAGAGAATTAAATCTCTCTCCCCATTGTCATTAACTGCAGTACCTCCCTGTGGGAGGAGTTAACTTCTTCTCCCCATTGAAAGGTTGGCCATGTGACCTTCTTTGGCCAATGAAATGTGAAAAGTGATATGTGCCAATTCTGAGCAGAAGGGTTAACAGCCACGGCTGGCTCCCCTAGTCTTCTCGCTTTTGTTTTCTTCTGCCATGATAATAACATGTCCCAAAAAGGGGCTACTCTTTCAGCCTGGATTCTGGAATATAGATGGATAGAGTAGGGCAGTTGATCCATGAGTCGCATAAGATAGGAGTGAAAAAAATCTTAATTACTTCCAAACACTGAGAATGTGGGCTCATTTTTTACCACAACATGACAAAAGCTGACTAATACACTTGCCACATATTGGCTATATTACCTAAAGCAAGTAACTAAGCCTCTGTGAACCTTACTTTCTTCCTCTATAAAAACAGACTATAATAATAATATCTACTTAACAGGATTTTTGAGGGAATTACATGAGACAATGCATGAGAAGACTTAGTACAGTGTCTGGCACAGAGTAAGTACCCAATAAAAGCTAGCTCTTATTATTATGATGTTGTTCTCTACCCCACGAAGAGACTTCCTCCAAAAGCGAGTTTTCCATAGAAAATATATTGTTCCTGCAGGGCTCACCTTTGGCTTGTTTGTTAAAGGTACTTACTTTCGCCTCCTAATGGTCCTGCTCAGAAGTGTGTAGCCCCCACCACAATGACAAGAGAAGTGCCACGCAAGATGCCCACGTCCCAGCAGGCCTGCATGCAGGAAACCCATAGCAGCTAATGAATCCACAAGGAGAGGTCCAGATTAGCCCTGGCTTAATACCCTGAAGTGGCAGGGAGTCATTTATCCATGAGCTATGGGCTCTGCCTGTTGCCTGTGCATTACAAGTTCTTTACGAGGCAATTTGCATGGTTTTACACTCGCTGGCCATTATGCTGCCGTTTGCTAACCACTAGCAGGGTTGCTGAACCCAGAGACAAAATGGTCCTCCCCCGCCTCCGCTTTGCCAGTGACAATGAGCCAGTGGTTCTCCTCCAGGGCAGCACGTTTGCTTCTTGGGGAAGAGCGCAGGGCCCGAAGCAGTGGGAAGAGAATTCCTCCTCTATTTCCAGCCCAGCAATTCAGAATGCACCTGGGGGCTTGTGATGAAAGGCCAGACTCTAGAAAAAAGGCTGCTGGGAAAGCCATTGGCTGCAAAGAGAGGTTATTTGAAAATGCACCATGGAAAGAGGGTTTGCAAGCTATCATGGCAGGGACACTGCAACTATTGCAAAGGGAAAATGGCATAATCTTATGAAGTGTTTTGCACATGACTTGGCACACAGAAAACTGTCAATACATGTTACCTGTTGTTCTCACGGGCATGACCTGCATCCCAGCTGGTTCCCATCATCTTGGACATCACGCTTTAGTCCACTGGTCAGTTTGCTGCGACTACAAGTTCAGCCCTCGGGTACAGAAGCTTCCAATTCGAGCTACACGGGCATCATCAACTGTGCAGAAGATTCTCCTACAGACAAGCTAAGATCTGAAAGACAGCCATAGAGTCACATGTTCATAAGGCCCAAAGTGACATTACACGTGCAGTGCTGTCCACCGCTGACAAATGGTTATCTCTGAAGTTCAACTTCAAATCTCCGAAGTTCTTCAGCAGACTGGCTTCCCCGTTCTAATCGCTCCTGCAAATTCTGTCCCTAATTCCCACTGTGGCTCCATGCAACACAGAAGGTTCTGGAGGTGGGGTTCTGCAATGGGGCTCCACACTCCCCGTCAGCAGAATGGGGCTTCTAGATCTCCACGTTTAAGCAGGAAAAAGAATATATTCGAGCTGAATGTGGCCTGACTCTGATGCCCTTTTTTCCACGGTTACTTCCTGTCTGTCATTCTCAAAACATCCCACTTTCTGCAAGGACTGGCCCCTAGGGTTTTATTTACTAATTATTTCTTTCTACATCACATGGCTCCTAGACACGACCTTGAGTCACTGTTTCTTGTCCCTTTTCCCCCATACCATCTTCTATGTCTGAACGTTCCCCATTCAATTTCAGTAGAATAAATACACTAGTTATTAATAATAATAGCTAAAATCTATTGAGTGTGTGCCTTGGGCCAGGCACCCTCTCAGTGTCTTGCATGCCTTATCTCTTTTTTTTCATTGAAAGCAAAGAAACATGCAATTATAACTTTATTGTTCTAATGATTACCGTTTTCATTACTATCGGTGAGTGATGTTTGGTGGCAGGAAAGTTTCCCCGTCCACAAGGGGTGTACTATTTGATCCGAGGCGATGCAGGACGGACAGGTTTCTGTTCGGCTTGCGGAAATTTCCAAATCCTCCCGGGAATCGCTCGCCTCAGCTGAAGGGAGCCCGGGCAGGGACGCCTCCGGTGAAATGTCCGAGTCTCCTGCAGGACCCAGACCGGCCCAGCCTGGGGCGAGAAAGCGCCTGGAGGACTCCGTCCCCCAGCCGGCAGGCGTCCCTGTCCCAGGAACGCTCGGAAAAAAGTTTCCAAGGCCCCTTTCCGTTCCCAGGCAGCCTCTCCTCTGCTCGCACCGGGGGCTGAGAAAGGAGACCCGAGGTGGATCCGGACGGAGCTAAGCACCTGGCTGGCCAGCGCTGCATCCTCCCTGCGTGGCGATCCTGATCCGTCCCGCTGATGATGAGGCCTTATCTCTTTTAATCTTCACGATCACCTGGTACGGTTTGTACTATCATATTTCTTTTCTTTTTTTTTTTTTTTTGTGGGGAAGATCAGCCCTGAGCTAACATCTGTTGCCAATCCTCCCCTTTTTGCTGAGGAAGACTGGCCCTGGGCTAACATCTGTGCCCATCTTCCTCCATTTTTTTATATGGGACGCCACCACGGCATGGCTGACAGGCAGTGCGTCGGCGGGCGCCGGGGATCCGAACTCGCAAACCCCGGGCTGCCAAGCGCGGACTAAACCGCTGTGCCACCGGGCGGCCCCCTATCATATTTCTTATCCAACAGATAAGACTAGAGAGGTTAATTAACTTGTCCAAGGTCACACAGCAAATAGGAAGGAGAATCTGAGGTCTGCATCCAGGTAGTCTGATTTCAGAGCCAGAGCTTACAGCAGATCCTGTAGGTGCCACACCCGTGTCTCCTCAAGCCTCACCATTTCAGAGCTCACCAACCAACTTCTTGTGTGATCTGCCAGCAAAGCAACCTAGAAATGCCAGGCCTCAACTAGTGACTGCTGGGGGTGGGTGTATAAATACATAAATAAAAATTTAAAACTGCAGTCTGTGTCTCAGAATCTGCTTCCAGGGAAACCCAAACTAAGACAATGATCTTTTCCCAATCAATTCGACTCATTTCCCTTTCCCTAGAACCCACATTCTTTTCTCACTGAAGCTACAAAATTCCTGAGAAGTTTTCAGGAATTCTATTCATTCTGTCTGTCTATAACTGTCCACATAGGTAAGGGGCAGCTGGTGGCCCCTTACCTGCTTTGGAAAAGTGGCTTTACCTGCCCCATGCAGGCAGAGTGACCATTCCACACCCTCTTGCATGACAAAAATAACCAGTGCCACAACTAGAAAAGTTTTCAGATGTGCTGTCTGGCTTGCATGTGGCTCAAACTCACTCAAATGGACCCAAACTACAAGGGATTCCCATAATTGTGACTCCCAAGTGTTCACTTTTCTGTGGCAGCTAATCTTTGTTTTACTGATGCACATCAACAAGAAAATGATGGGTTTGGTGACAATTCCAGTTACTAGATAATGCAGAGGGAATTGAAGAGGATAGAATAGAATCTGATTAAATTGTGGAATTTCCACCAAGGAGGAGAAGCTGAGAGGAAGCAATCTTTGCTACCTTCAGTGGAGACTGGCTCCACAGACCATGATCTTCCCAGCAGGAGAAAAACCCTGCCCCCAGAAGGAGAACGCTGCCCTTCGTAACCCTTCTCCCCTCATGCCTGTCCTGAACCCAACAGCTTCTACTGTCATAGCAACCAAGCCCTGAGTAAGTAACTTTACTTCCCTGAGCCTCAGTTTCCTCACCTGAGAAATGGGAATAACAGTACCTACTTCATTCTTACAACAGCTTCTTATTGAATGTCTACCATGTGCCAGACACATGTGAGGATCAAAGGAGATAATATATGTAAGCACATACCTGGCACATACTAAGCCCTCGATAACCTTTAACTAAAAACATTAATTATCATAGTTACTTTATTTGATCCTCAACAAAAAACTATAATGTGGCTGCTCTTATCTCCATTTTACAGATGACTAGACCAAGGCTAAAGAGGATCAATGACTTTACTGGGTTGCACAGCCAGAATTTGTACCCAGATCTTCTGATTTTAAGACTGGGTATCTTTCCACCCCTGTCTAGGAGTCCCTGGACTATAAAAAGAACACTCCCTAAGGGAGTAGAGTGTAGATGAGGGGTCGGCAAATGCTTTCTGGAAAGGTCCAGGTGGCAAACACTTTAGGCTTTGTGAACCTTATGGTCTCTGTTGCACCTCCTCGGCTCTGCTGCTGTAGCACCCAAGCAGCCATAATGTAACACAAACGGATGAGCATGGTTGTGTCCCAATAAAACTTTACTTACGAAAACAGGCAGTGGGTAGGATTTCACCTATAGTTTGCCAACCTCTGCTGTGGATGAAAAAGCCTGAGCTTTGGAGCCGGACAATTCAAGGTTCAAATCCCCACTCGTACAATGCTGTGTCCTCAGGCCATCTCAACTTCCCAAGCCTCGGTTCTCTCGTTAGTTAAATGAAAATCATAAAATTTACCTGTAGGGTTTGTCAGGTGTTCAGGATAGGGCTTTGGTGTTTAAACCCTACCACTCATTCCTCTCATCCCTCTGGTTTTCTGAGGAGGAACCAGCCACTTGAGGATCCACAGATAAGAAACAGAGTCCCGGCTTTATTAGTTGCCGAGCACATGGATGATGTCTGAATGCAAAGGTCCCTAGGAACAAGGAGATTGGAGAGCACAGACAAGTCCCGAAGTCTGAGTGAGGCCTCCTACCTCCTGACCCCAAACCTAATTCTTGGGCTGGGCATGCTCACCTATGGGAAGAAAGCTATGTGAACAGCTCTTTAGAACAGACCTGGAGTCCACAGACCCCACCAATCACGTGGACCAAGATGGCCAGCCCCTGCAGAGCAGAGGCAGGCAGAGCAAAGACCTGGCTCAGTGACATGCAGTGACCTCACTCGCGAGCAAGATGTGACCCAATGAACATTAAGCTCTAGCTGACTGAGTTGCCAACCATCCAGGGGGTTCAGAGGAGTCGGAAAGCTGCCTCTATGACCAAGAGGGCATTGTGGGGTGTTCTCTTCTCTGGGCTTGGTTGTGAGGACCTGCCATGGCATCTGGCATAGAGAAGGTGACTTAGGGTGAATGCCCTGGAAGCAGAGCCTGAGACAGGTATTTGGATGCACGTGATGCATTGAGGGAATGCTCTCAAGAGAAACCTGCGAGGGAGGAGAGAGGGAAAGAGAAGAGAGAAGGAAAGGCACCCAGGAAGGATGGCATTTGGGGTAAAGTTTAGCCTTGGCCTGACCCACCAGGGGCTCTGAAGCATAAATTACACTGTAGGGTTGACCTGTCTTGGGGCAAGGGGCTGACATTTTGTATACCTGGGACCTTTCACAGACAGGAGTCCTCAGATGGGAGCTCTCTTCTCTTCCTCCACACCCTTCTGCAACAGGTTCCCCAGGGAAAGACAACAGAATGACCTTTGTCATAAACAGAAGGGAAGATTTCTCAAATATGGTTTTATCTTCGTCTATGCATCACTGGTTGCCAGTCTGAGGAGAGTTTGAAGAAGGGAGATCAAAGTCCAGGCCTTCACAGATGGAAACTCATCTTACCCCAAACCCTCATGTGCCCCTGATAGAGACTCTAGTGGACTGTTTCGTCAACCTGAGGAGGTGTTGTCAGAAGCTAGACAGGATATGTTTTGCAACCGGGAAGGAAAAAAAAAGAAAGAAACAAGAAAACAGAGATTCTGCTTTGTGTCTGAGAAATCTGAGTATTTATGCACATACTAATTGAAACTGGCTCAGTTGCCATATGCACACAGTTAAAGGGGCTGGTGTTCTAGACACCGAGACTAAACAAAAGCCGCTTTCAAAACACAATGCATTATGCAGGCTCCTGACAGAACCAAATCATCATTTCTGGTGGTTTTATATTCAGATCAACTTCGCAAATATTCGGCGAGCACCCGCTGTGTGCCCAGCACTGTGCAATAGTCTAGAATACAAGGACGAATGAGTAAGAGGTCACAGGCTGCTGGGGAAATCGATGCATAAAAAAGCAAACAGAATACAACACAGCTGGCTGTTGAGAAGGAAGGCACACAGATGGAGGGAACTGTGCTTTCTGCCTAAGGAGTCCATCTCCTTGGGGGCCACTGATGGGGAGCTGGGTCTCCACGGAGAAGCAGTTCACAGGAAGAGAAAGGTGTTCTAATAGCATGGAGGCAGGAAAGTGCGTGGTCTAGAAGGACAAGTGATTTGACGTTGTTGAAGCATCACCAACGTGGGAAGAGGGGGAGATGATTAGTAACATGCCAGGCCCCAGCTCGAATGTCACCTCCTCAAAGAGGCCTTTCCTGACCATCCTACCAAAATATTGTCATTTTCTATCCCCTCATTCTGTTTTGCTTTCTTCGTAGCACTTAACATTCTCAAACGTTACCTTAATTATCGGTTTATTTGTTTGCATTCTCCCCTACTGGAATACAAATCCCTGCTAAGAGCCGGGCCCTTGTCTGTCTTATTCATCGTCGTCTGTCTTATTCATTATCGCATCTCCAGCTCTTTAAACAGGGCCACGTAGGTGCTCAATAAATATTTGCCTTTAAAAATGAACCAAAGAATAAATCAATGGATGGGGATTTGCAACCTAGGTTTGAGAAACACTTCAAACATCCGTTTTACATAGGATGGCTTTATTAGTTAGAATAATACCAGTTGCTATAACAAATAAATCCAACATTTGCAATATCTTTACCCAATAGAAATTTATTTCTCTCTCACTTAAAAGACCAACACAAGTGTTCCCGGCTGGCAGGTG
This sequence comes from Tapirus indicus, assembly GCA_031878705.1. Classification (NCBI taxonomy): domain Eukaryota; kingdom Metazoa; phylum Chordata; class Mammalia; order Perissodactyla; family Tapiridae; genus Tapirus; species Tapirus indicus. The sequence continues at coordinate 60,234,034 of CM062929.1, forward strand.
TCTTTCCTCTACGTGTTGATTAAGGGACCCCCAGGCACCTTCCATTTTGGAAGGACTCCCGAGCTTCAGAGCCCTTCATTTCCAGCCCGTGGAAGCAGAAAGAGCCTGGGGAAGCCCCGCCAGCTTCTTAAAAGCCTCAGCTCAAAAGAGACACACATCACTGCCACTCACATTCCTTTGGGGAGAAATAGTCACATAGCCACATTTTGATCCAAGTGTAACTGGGGTAAGGAATTTCTGGCTAGACAGGCCCGTCTCAGTGACAACATCACACTGTGGGCAGCGAGAATGAGTTGGTGGTGGACAAATAGCTGTCTCAGCCACAACAGCCCTGGGCTCAGAAAGGTTAAGCCATTTATCCAAGAACACACACAAGTGGTACAACTGTCCTTTCAGTTTAGGAAGTGGCCAAGTCCCTCCCCTCTCCTGCTCTCACTGATGCCAATTTTCTAAGCACTGAAATCAGAAGGAGACATTTGCTGACCTCACCCCAAGATGCTGAAGAAATTTCCTATCAGAATCCTGTAGCCCCTACAAACAGGGACTCATTTGTTCTGTTCCTCGGGGGGGAGATGCAAGCCGAGTTTTTGAACTGAAGGGCCAAGAGAGGAAAGCGCCAGAATTTTGTCATGAATGGAGAGAGGGAGCCAACAAGTGGAGAAGACAGGGTGCCAGAGGAGAAGAGGGAAGGGGACAGCGGCACAGCCAGGGAGGTCCTATGATAATGATGCAACAACAACAGCTAACATTGGTTCAGCTTTCACTGTAGGCCAGGCCCTGAGCCAAGTGCTTTATAACCATTCTCTCACTTCATCTGCAGAAAACCTGATACGATAGCCACTGTTATGCCTATTTTTGTGGATAAAGAATCTGAGGCTCAGAGAGGCTAAGCAATTGGCCAATGGTGACCCAGCCAGTCAATGGAGGAGGTGGGATTTGAGGAGTCTGGTGCCAGACCCTAAGCTTTTCAGCATCACATTCAGCGGTCTCTGCAACTAGTGGGGCTGTGGCCAAGGCTGGAAGGTAGATACTGTAAGAGGTGTGGTCCAGCAAATGTTGTCATCTTCAGTGATGGTCTAGCATCCTGTCTCCAGAAGGCCTTCACCTGGGGGAGGTGGAACTCTGTTGACTCTTAGTAGTTGCTGGGCCTTCTTTGTTCCACCAAGAGAATGAGGTATCTTTAAGCCTTGGGGTGCCTTCTGGATCACTTGCCCTAACATTCCTGCCTTGCATCTAACACATGAACATTTTTCTTTGCCCTTCTTGCAACAATCCATGCTGTACTTCTAAGCCAAACAGTGTGACATTCAAATTACAATCCTCACTTATGATTATTTGGGCCTATTAAGTAACCAACCATCATGACTTTGAATGAGTTTAATTATCAGGGTATTTCAGTGCATAAATAACCATGCACACCCTGTTAGCCAGGCTGACAGCTCTAATTGAATCCAGCAGTCTGGTCTCATCTGGTAGAAACCACTGGAATTTGGTCCTGACACTTTACACTGCATTGTCAGGATGATTAGAAGGGTCAGCCCAGCGGAGCCGCAAACCTCCAAGGCTGGATCCTTTCTGGAAGGACTCAAGTTTCTTTTCAAAGGGCAACTTGATAAAGAGCAAAAAGAGATGATAATTTTTAAAAAACAAAACAAAACTTCTTCGATGAGAGCATCTATCCTCAAAGTGCTTCCAGACACAGCATCTTATTTAATCCAGTCAATGACAGTAGTGGTATTATCCTCTGACTCAGTACTTGGAGCTTAATCAATATTAGTTGAATGAATGGTGATTCACAGATGAGGAAATTGAGGCTCAGAAGTTCCACAGCTGGTCCAAACTGATGCAGTCAATCCAGGGCAAAGCCTGGCTTTTGATCTCAGATCTGCCTACTCAATTATCAGACGGAGAATCTGGGACCAATGAGGCAGCCAGCCTCCCTACCCCAGCTCATCCTCCCAGACCTAGGTGTACCAGCCTTGAATACAGCTCCTGGGACCCAGGTCCTTCCACCTCCACCTTCTGCCCTAGAGGACAGGACAAACCTGAGGACCACCCAGGAACAGACTGCAGCAGCAATGGGTGGTCAAAAGTCCAGATGCTTGGGTCCTATCACCTCCCAGAGCATCCTCTCACTTTACTCTTTAACCAAAACCCTTCTCCAGCTATCTGCTCCCTTCCACACCATCTAACCCAGAGTTTCTTGACCTTTTCTGCCCAAAGACCACTTGGGCAATCTGTTGAAGCCTTTGAATTACTTCTCAGAATAATATTTTTAAGTGCATAAAACAAAACACAATGAATTACAAAGGAAACCAAAGACGTTGAAATACAGTTACTAAAGTGTTTGTTAACTGTGATATAGAAATATATGTGCTTTTATTAATGCACTAAACAATGAGATCTATCAGAGGGTCTAATAACCCATAATTTCAAAGTAATGATGAACATGAATGATGTTTGAGGTATGTGCAATAACTACAATGTGAAACAATTAAAACATCTGTGGTTTTTATAGGGAACAAAGTCACAGGTGCTTCTAATACTACTACAGTTTGTTGCCTACATTCAATAATTGAATAAAACAATGAATTTCAATTAAATGTTAGTAAAAATAAAAATATAATATTTTCCCATCTAAGTTCACAGACTCCTGAAATTCTATCCAAGACCCTTCAGCGGACCCCAAGTTGAGAACTCTTGGTCTGATTCCGGATTGAACCAGTATCCATCCCCTCCTGGTCTTGGAGAAGGAAGGAAAGCAGAGTGTTCTAAGTCAGCATCCTTGACTCAGGCTGCCCCGGTGCCTATAGCCACGCAGGGACCTTGATCCTCATCATCCCAGTACCCTGCCCTACTTGTCCACCTTAGGCTGTTTTCTAGAACCTTGGCTTCCTACTTGCCATCGGCTTTATTCTTTCTTTTATCATTTGCCTTTTTACCAACTTTTCTATCTGTGCACAAACCACATCCCACATCTCTTCCCAGCCTCCAGCTCATATCATGCCTCTTTGCACATCTTCACTTGGGAACTCACAATGCACCTTACACTTCACACAATCACAATACACACTGGCAAGAAGACGCCAGCCCCCACTCATTTACAACAGGCACCTCCAGTCCCAGGCGGGGGCGGCCTCTACTGCACGATGTCCATCCCTGCCCCACCTCAGGGAGAACCAGTTACTGCCTTGGAATTACCCTGTAACATATGACAAAGACCAGCCCCTTCTCCCTGAGCTGACCTTACACCATGGTAAGAAGCATGGACTCTGTCTTAACATCAACACGATGTTAATAAAAGATAGTGACAGACTCAGCTCTTAGAGGTAGGAAGTATGTATTCATGCACCAACTTAGGGACACTTCAAAATGAAAGGAAGCCAATAGGAAGTGTGTTGGAGAATTGATTATTAAACAATCGATAGGCCAAGTGTGTGCAAAAAAGGAAACAGAGATGCACCTAATCCCTGAAAACACACCTTCCGCCTCTCCTCACCTGCCCCTATAGAAAGGTACTTGTTCTCCTGCCAAAGCTCTGTTCTCTAGAATGTAGACTGAAAACGAACTTTGGAAATTATCTGAGTATATGCTTGAAGGTTTTCCAACCCAGTTCCTTTTGCAATTTGGATTTGGGATTGAGCAAGGAGTGATGCTGATTGGATCTATTCATGAGTTCTCTTGGCTTTTGCAATTTGCAGTTAAGGAAACTGTGTAGATCCACATCTCTTGCTCCCAATATTTCCAGATGGGCATGCAAAATAGCCAGTGTCTATTATTATTATTATTATTACTACTACTACTATTTGTTTTGAGAGCATTCCAAGTTGTACAAACAACTTCGATTTTAATTAGGAAACTCTTTGAACCATCCAGACTTCACAGTAATGAGCGGAAGGAAGACAAGATCTCACACTGCCATGTGCATTGTATCCAGAACCACATAATAAAGATAGCAGATACTTACATAGTGTACAGGCAATGTTCTAAGTGCCTTACATGTAGTTTCTCCTATAATCCTCACAACAACCTATGAATAAATGCTACTTTATCCTCATTTTACATATAAGGAAATGAGACTCAAGGAAAGGAAGTAACTTACTTCAGTTCACACAGCTAATAAGCAGCAGAGCTGGGGTATGAACTCAGGCACTCTTGTCAAGGATGTGTGCTCATAACCACACAGATGTATAAAATGCTAGAAGAAACCCTTGATTTAGGAGTTAAAGTGCCCCTGTTTAGCCCTAGCTCTGCCAGGAGTTTAAGCATCTAAGCTGTATCCCTGGCTCTACCACACGCTCGCTGTGTGACCATGGGTAAGTCACTTCCCCTCTCTGGGTGTTACCCAGCCTCATTGTATTGAAGAGTATAGCACTCCTCCTCCTACAGTCTGAGGCAGGGAGCAGGTGTTAGCAGGCTGTGAGAGCCTTGCTGGAGGTCAGGAAGTATGTTGGGGAAAGGAGGGGATGCTGAGATCTGCAGCATTGTGGGAGGCAGAAATAAATACTGACATAAAGAGAAATTAAAATGCAGGATGCCAACAAACCTCTCTTAAACTTATGCACTGAGATACAAGTGCCCCCTGGTCTCGCTTCACCTTGATGCAAGTGGAGAGGAAGCAAGATGCTGACAGCCCCGCTGCCACTTGCCCACCAGACCTTGGAGCACCCTCCTTGAAAAATGATGCTGGTTGCCCAAGCAGAGAGCTGGGGAATGTATGGACTTCTGGTGCACACCAATCTCCCTCTAGGGTGGGTCCTCAGGTTCCAGGATGTAAGAAGGAGCACCCAGAAATGAGCTGAAGCTGCTACCATCATACGACCAAGATGCAGGAAAACAGCCTTGCCAGCTCTCTCCCAAATGACTAGTCCTTTGGGGGGAAAATTGAGCTGGATGCCTGTCTCACTTCTCACACCAAAATAGAATCCAGACGAATCAAAGATGTAAACATAAAAAGGGTATGCAGAAGAATACCATAAGGACATTTAGGTAAATAGTTTTATAATTCCAGAATGGTGAAGCCATTTTTTTTAAACATGAAGTCAAGAATAGAAACCAAACAGGAAAGACTGACAGATTGTACTACATAAAAATGTAAACCTTCTGTATGACCAATAAATAAACTTGGAAAAATATTTTCAACATATGTTACAGACAAAAGGTTACCATTACTCATCGAGACAGAAAACTCTTACCAAAAATAAGGGAAAAAATGAACACTACCAAAAGAAAAAGGAGTTACCATATGACTTAGCAATTCCATTCCTACATATAAATCCAAGAGAAATGAAAACATATGTCCATACAAAAACTTGTACATGAATGCTCACAGCAGAATGATTTACAATAGCCAAAAAGTGAAAACAACCCAAATGTCTATAAATAAAATGCAGCATATGCATGCAATGGAATATTGTTCAGCAATAAAATTTAATGAAGTATTGTTACCTCATGGATACAAGATGGATGAACCTTGAAAACATCCTAAGTAAAAGAAGCCAGTTACAAAAGACCACATCTTATATCATTCCATTTATATGAAATGCTCAGACTAGGCAAACCTATAGAGACAGAAAGTAAGTTAGTGATTGTGTAAGGCTCAGAGGATTGGAGGGAAATGGAAAGTGACTGCTAAGCAGGGTACATGGTTTCTTTTCAGGGTAATGAAAATAGTCTAAAATTGATTGTGGTGATGGGTACATAACTCTCTGAATATATTAAAACCCATCAAATTGTATACTTTAAATGAGTGGATTGTATGGTATGTGAACTATATCTCAATAAAGCTGTTATATTTTTTAAAAATCAATGTTCTTGATAATAAAATCAAAATTTAATTCAAAGTAAAAAGCTATTAAACTGGAAGAATGGGGCCAATGATAATGAAAGTTTTGTTTCACAGCAAAAACGTAGACACTTTGAACATTTATGTACTCAGCAACATGTGTCATCAAAATATATAACACAAAAACTGTTATAAATATAAGTAGAACTTTAAAAAAAAAAAAAAAGGACTCTGTTCTTATACCATGACAGATCAAGGGAACTAAAAATAAGCAGGACAATACAGGACCTGATTAATAAAATTGATAAGATAGATCCAATAGATAAGTTTTAAACTCTACACTCTCAAAAAAAGCATATTCTCTTTAAGTACCCATGGAATATTTGCAGAATTTAACTCTGAAGAAAACCCTAGTAAATTCACAAAAGTAGAACTAGCACACAGCACATTTTTCAAACACAATACAATAAAACCTGATAATAAAAACCTAGCACAAAGATTGACACAAACAAAAAAAGAAAGCCAAATCACTAAGAGAGAAACTATCCCTTGAACAACTTTTGTTTCAAATGGAAATCAAAACTGAAATTGCACTCGACTATAATGCACCACAAATTCTAAGACCTGGTTGCTCCTTTCAAGTGTTTTGCAAACCACACTTTCCCACAGAAGCATAACTAGATAGATGCTAGATTTCCTTCCCATTATATGTTGCTGGCTTTAGTTGGTGTTAAAACTAACCTGTGCCCTTTTATTTGTCCTTGTATATTTACTTGTGGTTTTTTATTACTTTTTACTTATGTGCATTTATTTCTAAACCACTGTAAAACCTACTTTTATATTTTATTTATCTAGACGCTTATTTTCATTCTTTCTGTTTAGTGATTCTAGTAATAAAGGCAATGAATTTGCCACTGATAATAGCTTTGATTGCATCCTAGAAGACAAATATTTAAAACTTTTTTCCTGATTATAAAAGTAACATATTATTTTTGTAAATAAAAAAGTAAACATTCAGTAATGTATGCCTTAAATGAGAAAGTCCTCTGCTTTCTGTAATTCCATGCCCACCACACCCCCCACTCCCTTAACTAAATGTTACAGTTTGAATATGCCTTCAAAATTTTTCTTGGCTGTTAACAAGAGTATAGATGTATACAACAATCTTTTTTAACTGAAATGGAATCATACTTTCACACTTTACATAAAATTAGTTCTTTTCACTTAATCATATAAATGGCAACTTTCCATAATAGTACATATGGGCTTCTCTCAGTGGTGACATAATGTTCAGTTGTATGGGTATAATCATATGTATCTAACAAGTCCACTATTAATTAACGTTTCAGTTGTTTCCAATTTCAGATATTACAAATACTGCTGCAACGAACATTCTCACTCATGCATTTTTGCATACTTGTATAAGTATTACTACTATAGGATTTGTAGCTTTCTCATTATTATTCCACAGGTAACAAACAATGTTGTCTAGGACCACAAACCTCATTTTAAAATAGCATGATAAAAGAAACAAGAAGTGGCTGCCTAATATGGTTTCAGGATAGGTGGCAACAGAAGACCCCCAAGAGAGATACAAATGGGGACCTGAATGGGAAAAAAATAGGATGATTTTGGGTTTTATAAATGTGTGAAACCAAATTTGGAGATTTCAAGACTTTGGTGGCACTACAGACTGACTTCCTACTGATTCTCAGCAGTTAATGCAGGTAAAAAGTCACAACACACTGCTCTGACTGTTCTACCAGTCAATGTGGCTGCATAGAAGCAACCATACACTGGAGAGGCAAATTCGAAGATCAAAACAAGCAAGGAAAACGTCAGCTCAGATGCTCTTGCCACTCTCACTGTTGCCAAGGGAGACTGAGCCCACGTGGAGTGGGGAGCAGAACAGGGAGCCAACACAGCCAAGAAATCCTAACTAGAGGGGATGGGAGGAATAACCAAAGATAACAGAAATTAATTCACTTGAAAACAGAAAAAGAGCTGAACTAGTTATTTTTTTAAAGCTCCAAGAGCTCATATTTCAAAAAGTATTAATAATAAAATAGACAAACTGGTGTATTATCAGGCTGAGCAGAGTCTGCCCTGGCATAGAAGAGGAAATGCTAGTGGGGAGCAAGGCAAAGTGTGATGAGAGAGCATGCTGGAAAGGTAGACAGGAGCCAGATCAGAGAGTCTGGTGCATCACACTAAAGAATGTGGACTCCATCCAGGGGGCATTTGGAACCGGTTTGTGTCTTTTCAAACAGAGGACTAGCAAGACTACTTTTTACTCTTAGAGCAATTGCTGTGGGCAGTAGGATGGCAGGAGGGGAACTGGAGGCAGACAGAACAGAGGCTATAGTAATGCTCCAAATGAGAGGCAAGGAGGACTGACCCAGACAGTGGCCTTAGGAGTGGAGACTCTGGTTCTCGGTGAGAGGAATGAAGAGAGGGAGGAAGAATAAGATCACACATACACCCCGTTTTATGGTTCGGCAAATGTTATCTCCTCTATAAAATGAGGATAATATCGAATCAGGCTATTAAAAGATTATACGAGTGGGTTTGCTTTAAAGTTAACTTATACCCCCTCTTTGTTCCAGAAAAGATTTAATGCCACTTAAACTAAGGTAACAGACGTGGAAACACTGTAAAAGGCCCCAACCAATGTGAAATATTACTGCTTGTTCCTAATACTGACACCTACGAACAGCTGTGAGCTTAGAGACCGAGTTGGCGGTGCTGTGCAGGACGGCAAAGGGGCAGCTGGGCTGACTCGACCCGGCAGGTGTGACCTTGGGGCTGGGAAGAAAGCCAAGATTTGTTAAACAAATCTGGGCGTTGTGAGCTCCCAGGTGTGGAATTGGGGCACTCACTGTGACCCAGACCCCGTGCCAGTCCTATTGAACCTGTTTATCTCATTTAATCCTCAGAGCAAACTTGCAAGGAAATAGTTATTTAAAAAGAGAAAAGAAAAGACTTTAAAGATGAGAAAATCTGAGGCTTTCAGAGGTTAATTAGCCTCCTCGGTGGGAGACCAAGGGACCCACGCTGACTTCTCTGTCTTTTCCCAATGATGCACAACACTCTGTCTGGAAGGGCAGAGTTGTGGTTCAGTGGAAATATGACCGCAGCAGCTCTGCCCAACTGTAGCCCACGCAAGGTTGCAGCCTGCCTGGTGGGGGTGGGCCTGGCTAGCAGGTGGCGCTTCTGGGGGAAGAGCAAGCGCTATCTCCTCTCTCTGTGGTTATTCGTTCTCTCTTTCCTTCAGCAACAAGCGACCCCTAGATTTCTCTCTTCCCCTGGCAGGACCCTGATGGCAGCTCTCATGGTCTCCACAGTGGTCACCCCGGTCTCATCTGAAAGTGATGCTGACCCCACCGCCCCTCCCAGGGACCTCACTCAGCTGCCTGTCATAGCTCAGTCTTGTAGCCACAGTGGGACTTCTCTCCTCTGAGGCTACAACTCTCTCGTTAGGCTCGCAAAACAAGGGTATTGAATTGTTTACTCCTTGCAGGTGGATTAGGTAGGACGTTGGATTTGGCACCATCCATTGTCCCTCCAGCATCATCTCCAAGGGAAAAAGATGCTGTTGAGCCAATAAAACATTTGACCAAATTCCTCTCTGGCTAAATCCTAAACCTGGAGTTTCCGGAAGCCGCAGGAGTTTATGCCCTTTCAGGTGATAAACTTGAGTAAATCCTGCTAGGACCCCACCGCTCTCCCCCTGGGCTGACTCTCAGAGGTCAGGCATAGCTTGGCTCTATGCCACGACCCCTCATACTAACCTGGCTCCGTCTTGATTCTGCTTCTACTAGGTCCTATGATGCCCACTCAAATCCCCCCATACGCACACACACCTCATACTAGACTGACTGTCCCGAGTGACCATCAGCCACCAGACTGGGGATCTTTAGGGACAGATCTTGGGCAGCAAGTTCTACCCAAGACAGCAGGAGGAACAAAACGAGTCAGAATCTGTGGGTTCAAATGCTAGGGACATCGAGTACAAATCCCTGATCTGCGCTGAAGTCAGGGTCATGGAGACAAAGAGGAAGGGGAGGGATAGAGCCAGGTCAGAGCAGGGAAGGAGGCAGGGGAGGCTGAGCACAGGCCATGAAGCTCACCGATGCTCTGGGGGCCGGCAGGTGAGGGATGCACAGGAGAGCCGGGTCTAGTGCCAACAGTCAGGGGCGCCAGGGCCAGGGTACAAGCCCCTTGACTCTATCTGGAGTGCCATGGTGTCTGAGTGCACCCATGCTCCTCCCCAAGGCTGGGGCTGCCACTCCTCCCATCTCGGTCCCAGGCCTGACTCTAGGAGCAAGCCCCAGAGCAAGGATCAGCATTAAGAACCTGGAAGAGCAGGACTGAGGAGCAAGGGGTCTCTGGAGTCTCGGGAGCCATATTCAACAAGGCACGGGCTCGGAGCTCACCTGATGTAGAGAATCTGCAGTTCAGGGAGGCACAAGGCCTGCCCATGGCCTGGGTCCCTCACTCAGCCTCCACTGGCCCTTTCACCCGGTCTGACTCGCAGGCAGCCTCGGGGACCCCTGGGACCAGAGCTCAGCCAGGATCTTACAGATCAGCCTTGGGTCGGCTCTATCAAAAGGGGAGCCACTGGGCAACCTGGTCCCCATGCCAAGGGGTTTCAACACCCCTGGACCTAAATGAGTATGTGCTAACAAATATTTGCTGCCTACCTTTCCAGTCTCACCTCTTGCCAGACTCAGCCACACCCCACCATCCGGCCCTGCCTGCCCTGCCCTCTGCATTCCAGTCTACTGGGCATTACTTTCACATATTGTTCTGCCATTTGCTTTTTTCATTTAATCCATCATGGGCAGCTTGCAATGCCCTCATTTAGTTTCATACCTAACACTTTATATGCACTTAATTCTCTCAACAAATCTGTGAGACTAGGATAATTATACCCATTTTACAACCAAAGAAACTGAGGCTGAGTGGTAAGTGACTTGTCCAAGGTGATTGCTTGTGCTAAGCCATACTCCCCTCACTGAGCATCTGCCCATCAGCTCCAAAGGTGACAGCACAGGACAGGCTGGGGCTCTCACTGGCTTCTCACAGTCCAGCAGCTGGGACCTCAGAAACACAGGGTGGTGGGAGGAAAAGGAGGGCAGGCCCATCAGGTGTATGACTGGGGAAACTGGCCCAGGGTGACCAGCTTGTCACGATTTGCCCAGGACTTTCTAGGTTTTAACCCTGAAAGTCCCACAACCCAGGAAACCTGTCAGTCCTTGTTTTAAAACTGAAAGTTCTGCCGCTTGGGACTACTTCCCCCCTCAGTCCCAAGCAAGTGGGGTCACTTAGTCACACTAAATCAGGTCAGCTTCCTTGTCCATCAGATGAGGTGCCCAAGGATAGGCAGGCTCCTGGGGATTAGCCCAGAGACAGCATTAAAACCACAATTCAGATAAACTGTGCAAGACATCCACCCAGGCACAGCAAGACCCAGCAGGAAACTGGGCAGTGGGAAAAGGAGCCCCCACTGTAGGCAAGGGCAGGCCAGAACCAGGCTGGATCAGGGCAGGGCAGGGCCCAAGGGAAACTCCAGCCCAAAGGGACTGTCTTATTTGCACTTGTAACTCCAGTTCCTAACACAGTACCCGGGCATAGCAGGAGTTCAATGCATATTAAATGAATGGATGCATGCAGGCCTGGGCCATCACAATGAAATATCAGACTTCAAGCCGCTAGAACAGATCATCACTTTCCCAACGGGACCCAGCTCAGTGGTACAGCTGCTGACCCACAAGCTGGATCCCCAGGAGGAAACGCAGGGGCCAGGATGGACTAACCCATTTGAGATAGGTTTGGGCTGGGGAGAACAACCAATAGGAACCTTGCTGCTGGAGGGCTCACTGCTACTGATGGGTCTGGGGAAAGAGGCAGCTCTTTCAGGATCCAGCCATTGTCCTTCTCCTCTTGGGGAGACCCAGGCAAACGTGGCTAAGAAAACACGCCTTTCACTGAGGCCTTCTCCCAAAGTCTTCATTGGGAGGAAGTCTCCATCACTGGCCAAAAATCAAGGCCAGTCAAGCAGGGTTTCCATTAGGCAATCACTTCTAACCTGTAAAGCGCTTTTTACAATAATTATTCCAGCCGCTGCTTGCCGGGTCTCCATGGACAGGCCTGGGGAGCAGCGGCAGCGCCATCTTGTGGCTCTTTTGAGAACATCACCGGGTTGTTTCAGCCCCTTGACCTATCTGAGCGCGTACAGCGCGCAGTTTCTGAGAAGTCACAAATTTGGATATCTTAATAAGGACATCCGCCCTGCTATGTAACAATCTGATCCACTGTTCTCCCTTTATAAAGATAAAAAAAAACATAAAATCAGTCCCCAACTTCAGTTTGGATTCAGTGACATGTAACCTTTGTGTGTTCAGAAAACTCAGAACCTCCCACAGAAAATCACATTTGCTGAGCTAACTGGTTGTGCAACGCCCAGGTGCAAATTCAAAACAAAGGCTACACTTCCTAAATCTTCCATTCTCTCCTTACAGATGCACACCTTCCTTGCTCGTAAAAGGAACTATGGCAGTGGTCCACTGCGGTGCTTATAGTCTAGCGGGGATGTCACGCATAAGTGAAATAATTACGGAAATAAAAGTGCCCTGGGGACAGTGCTGTGAAGGAGGACGGGGAGTGTGATGCAGTGAAGGGGTCAAATAAGGCTGCCTTTATGATGCTTAAGGCAAGAACTGAAAGTCTGGGTGGCCTTCCAGGAAACTCAGAGAGGACACGAGCTTTCAGTGCATTATGTCAAACAAGCCCGATGGGAGGTGACTGCTGGGAACAATGGGGTTTGAACTGACCCCCAGTGTTTGGGGGTGTTTTATCTGGTTTCCTTTCACTACCCCCACCCCCACCACACAATATACACACCCGCACATGCACACACGTGCCTACACATTCACACCCGTGGACGCACACAATTGATTTCTCATCTCTTTGTGCTGGAGACGAATTAAATTACGTGCAGACGAGAACTGCAGTCGGATGGAGTCATGTCAGGTGCGGAAGAGCTGAAAAGCTCTTTAAAAAGAAAACCTTATCTCTGAGGTTCAGACGAGGTGAGTCTGCAGAACAGCAGCTGAGGCTGCCCCAGGGCACTGAGTCTCCAGCCTGAGTCCCCCGTGGAAGGGAAGATGGGGTTACAGCTCAACACAGCTGGGAGACTTCACAGGCGCAGAAATGCAGGGACCCTCAAGCTCACCTCCTTCTGATGTTGGAAGGACGATAGTGGAACACATGTGAGTCTTAGAATCCGACAGACGTGGGTTCTAACCCCAGCTCCAGCGCGATTTGCCAAATTAACTTCTCTGAGCCGTCTCATCAACTGTAAAATGAAATTAAGAATCTGTATGCTGCCAGGAGGCTCAAGCTCTGTTCTGGCCCCCAAGGCTGGACTCCTACCCCCCAAACGTCCCTGTTCGCTTACTCTGCATGACAGGGGATTGTTTTGCCAAATATTGTTGGTTCTTTCTCTCTGAAAAAAAAAAAAACCCTCAAAATTCAAGATTTTTCATTAGTATTAATGCTGTAAAGAATAGATCTTTAAAACATGTTTGTTTTCTCTTCTGATATAAATAAATCATTGAATAAATAAATTAGGGAAAGAGACAGCCCTTCCTTACAGAAGCATGTCAGTTAATAAATGTAGAAGAAATGATGGAAATAGAAAATCAGCAGTAGGCAAACTTCCTGGCAATAATGGTCACAAGTACGTACTATTGAAAGAATAATGAGAAAGGATATTTCCATAACCTCAAAGTATCTCCCCTATACGACACTTATTAAATACAACTAGCAAAATAGTAATTTTACAGTGAAGACACACATTAATACTACAAGGAATAAGATACATCAACACCAGTGATACAACGCCCTTAGAAGGGCAGCACATTCCTTCTGTAGCATTCTTGCCAAAAATGCATAACCTCAACTGAATCAAGAGAAAACACCAGACAAACCCAAGTTGAGGGTCATTCTACAAAACAGTTGGCCAGTACTCTGCAAAGGCATCAAGGTTATGAAAAGCCAAAAACAAAACACTGAGAAACTCTCATAGATTAGAGAAGATTAAGAAAACACAACAACTAAATGCAATGTGGAGCCTAGATGGGATCCTGGACCGAAAAAGGACATTAGTGGGAAAACTGGTGAAATTCAAATAAGGCCTACAGAGTAGTTAGTAATACTGTATCAATGTTAATTTTATTGAGCTATTTAGTTATGAAAGGAACTCATGGAAACAATTTAAACAGTACAGAAGAGTGTAAGGTAGAAATGCCTCTCCCAAAGTCCTATCTGCTACACGTAACCACTGTTTGGTGTTTCTTACGTTTGTATAAAACAACAAATACAAATACATATATTTACATGCTTTATGTGCATAGACATAAATAGAATCCTAACATAAATTTTTTTGTATGATATCCTTTATTCATTCAACAATATATCTTGGACCAAATATCTGTCTTGTTATTTTTCATGGATGTATAATACTCCATTTATACTGCTAAACAAGTATTTATTTAACTAATCTCAGATTTGTCTCTAATTTTTCCCTATTATAAATGACATTGCTATAAAATCTTGTGTATGTGTTGTGTGTGTTTGAGTTCTGTTGTATTCAAACACATACACACATATATATACATATTCACAGCCAGCCCTGGTGGTCTACAGGTTAAGATTCTGCATTCTCACTGCCCCAACCTGGGTTTGCTTCCCCATCAGGGAACCACACCACCCATCTGTTGGTTGTCACACTGTGGTGGCCGCATGTTACTGTGATGCTGAAAGCTATCCCACCAGTATTTCAAATACCAGCAGGGTCACCCATGGTGGACAGGTTTCAGCAGAGCTTCTAGACTGGACAGACCAGGAAGAAGGACCTGGCCACTCACTTCCAAAAAAATTGGCCATGAAAACCCTGGGAACAGCAGTGGAGCATTGTCTGATACAGAGTCAGAAGGTGAGAGGATGCACAAAAAGACCAGGCAGGGTTCCGCTCTGCTGTTCACAGGGTCACTAGGAGTTGGAATTGACTCAACAGCACTGACAACAAATATATATTCACACACACTATATATACAATAGAATATATATATATATATATATATATATATATACACATAATAAAGTCTTAGGGGTGGTTGAGTCAAAGTGTAAAGGTTTACATTTTGATAATACTTCCACCAACAGCAAATGGAAGTGACCATTTCCCCATATCCTGACAAATAATAATTATTAACATTTTTCCAATTTTTCAATAGAGTGGGCAAAACATGAATTATTGAATCTTTAGCCTATCTGAATGTCATTCCAAGGCCTCTGCCCATTCTGGAAAGAACCATGGGTGCCTTGAGTGAAGTTCAGTCTCTCCACTTGATGGCCAAGCTGCTTATGCTCTCTGTGGTGGCCAGTCTCCAGGACGGCCCCCAATGAACCCTGTCTACTGCTATGCGTGTCCTTGTAGAGTTCCCTCCCATGGTTGGTCTGTGTGATCTACAGAATTTGGCAAAAGTGATGGTATGTGGTTTCGGAGGCTAGTTCATAAAAAGGCATGTGTCTTCCTCTTGCTCTCCATTGGATCATTAGCCCTGGAGGAAGCCAACTGCCATGTTGAACTGACACTCAGGCCCCCCGTGGAGGCCTCATCAGTAATGCACTAGGAGGAACTGAGGCCTCCTGCCAACAGCCATGTGAGTCAGCCATCTTGAAAGCAGAAAATCCAGCCCCAGTCAAGCCTTCAGATGACTGCAGCCCCAGCCAGCATCTTAACTGCAACCTTGGAGACCCTGAATCAGAACAACCCAGCTAAGCCACTCCCAGATTGCTGATGCTCAGAAACTGCACGGAATAATAAATGTTTGTTTTTTCAAGGCACCAAGTTCTAGGGCGACTTGTTCTGTAGCAGTAGATAATACACTCTCTGGGCCTCACTTTCCTCATCTGTACGATAGGAATGATCATCATAACAATGCTCACTTGACAGCAGATGACAGCACCTGCCACCTGCCCTGCCCAGGAGCCTGGCGTCTATTCCCCCTCTGGCCGGGAGGCCCTCATGACAGGCTCTCAGGCTGGACTAAACAGAGAGGAATGTTTTGAATTGCAATGTCTTTGACCTTTTCATTTAAAATCCATGTCAAATCAGCTTCTAATTCATTTCCAGACACATTGTTCTGAGAATGAAGCAGCAAGTGAACTTTGTTGCAATGTATTCTCTGCTCTTTTATTTGATGAAATTACAAAAGGGAACAGTCCAGTTGCTCTGGTCTTCGGAGAGCTGTCAAACCCTCTCTGAGTGATCAGGGAGTGGCTACTCGGGCCCCTGGCTGGTAACAAGCTAGTGTGGAGGGCTGAGAAGGGAGAGCTGGGCCTCAGTGAAGATGCCAGTCCAGGAAGCCATATTGACATACACATACAAAAGACAAATTGCTTCTCCTTTCTCATCTGATGAGTCCCGGTGGATGGACTGAGCCCAGTGGGGATGGGGTAGGCAGAGGGAAGCCAGGAGCCATGAAATCCCTGGGGATACTGGTGCCCCAGTGTCCAGCCCAGTGAATTCTGAGGCCAATCTCTGAGCTAGGGAAATAGGAACGACTGACCACTCCTCTCCCCTTGAGCAGCCTACACTCTGCAAGGCCGGCTTGGAGCCTCACTGGAGCATCCTTGGAACCCCAAGCCCTTCCTGCTTCTCTCCTGCGGGTCAAGTTCCACCCAGACTGCAACTAGCACTGGCTCCACTCTGCCATCTGGTGGCCACAGTCAGCAATTGCAGCATTCCCACAGGACTTCAAGGGGATGGGGATGTCTCCCTCTGTCTGTGCTAGCAACTATTTCTCCCCTCCCAAAAGAGTGACCAGGCTCTTTCTGTCTAGTCCTCTATGCCAAAGAATTTGGGTATATTTCCAGGGAAGGAGTCAGAACGTTTTAAATATACACCATTCTCAGTCTTTCTCAGAATTATTTCTCAGCCCAGCTGTCAGCCAGAGCCCAGGCTGGAGCCTTTGTCCTGGCCTCCAGCCAAGCTCCCTACTCCCCCAGGACACTTTTCCTGGAGGATAGAGTGGCCTCTGTCCCTGTCTTTGTTTCTTTGTTAATACCAATGTCCAGAACCATTAATCCCAACATTCTCTCCATCCCCAGGAGGCTCCTGGCTAAAATTCTCCAGGGAGGCACGAAGACTCAGCTGACCACATACCTGACCAATCAGGTGCCCAGATAGGGCCTTGGGTTAGACAGAATCATGGTCCCCACAAAGATGTCCTCATTCTAATCCTCAGGACCTGTAAATGTTACCTTACATGGCATGAGGTGGGTCCCACTGCTTTCCTCATTTTACAGAAGATGAAACTGAAATGCAAGAGTAAGTGACCTGCCCAAGGTCACACAGCTAGAAACTTCATCATTTTCTGAGAGCCGGCCCTGGAAATGGCCGATCCTTATCTGAAGAAAGATGAAGAGGAGGCTGTGGGGGAGAGGGGAGCGGGAGGGGGACGGGGGGAAAGAAAGATACTCCAATTTGAGATAGAAGGAAAATTCTCACCAAGGGAACTGGTGCCTGTGTTGGCTTTAGGGTCTGAGGCCCAGGATTCTGGCTGTCACTCAGCAGTATCCAACGTGTGACCACAAGTAATGGCCTTCCCCTTCCGAGACTCAGTTTCTTTCACTGAAGCTCAGGGAGACAAAGTAGCATGCCTATGTGTGTGTAAATAGTAAGTGCTGGAATCAGGACCTAAATCCAGATCAGCCAGCTCCCCCAGCTGGAGAAGATCTGACCCCGTATCCCATGGCCTGGAAAAGCAGGGATGGGGAGCCACTAGTAGGAGTGGTGTATGTGGCCGGCACAGAGGCTAGAAGTCATGTCTTGGAGAAAAGCTGGGTGAGGTCAAGCCAAACATCCAGAAACTGGCTGAAGCTTGGGACAGGAACTGAGTGTGGAGCCAGAAGGAGACTGTAGAGACTGAGGGCCCTAAAACTGAGGACCAGAGGGTCGGACAAAGACTGCAGCCTGGGTGGGACTCTGGAGGCAGTGTGGATGGGGAGCAGCTGCTGTTTACACGGGCTGGCTGAGAGGAGCTGCCCTTTCTACCCAAACATGTCAGCAAACCCTGCCAGTCCCTGTGCACAGGAAGCCAGGGGACCCTAGACATTCTGGAAAGCAAGGAAACTCCCTGCTGGCTCCAAGACCCAGGAAACGCTCGTTCTTTCCTTCATTCCTTCCTGACCCAATGTTTTTTAGGTCAGCCATGAAGAGGCCTTTTGTTGGACACTGGGGCACAGGAATGGTCGCAGAGAGCTCAGGTGCCCCACCCCAAGGAAGGCGAGGAGGAAAGAGCCATGGGACCCACAGGGGTGTGGCGACGCCCAGCAGGAGAGTTCCAGCTCCTCATTTACTATTGTTCCGGGAACAACCCAGCAGATGTGGATCTGTGATGTGGCCTGGAACAGCAGGCACTGTACTCACCCTGCTGGGGTTTTGGAACCACACAATATGCTTGATTGAAAGGCTCTTTTAGAAGCTTAATTTTTTTAACATTAAAGAATTAAATCAATAATGTCCCCATTTCAGCTTCTCTGTGATTATGTCCTCTGTGTCCTGTTTGCTATTTAGTAACAAGCTTTCTAAAAATTGCAATCCATGTCATCTGTACCAAAGGAAATCAAGGGAAGGAGGAAAGAGGAGAAAGAAATGAGCATAAGGTGAACCCTACTATTTGTTGGGCACTGTTCTAAGGGCGTTACAGCCATTGTCTTAGGTCACCCTTCCCATGACCCCGAAAGGAAGATGTGGCTAAAAACCTCATTTTATAAATTAGGAATCTGAAGCTCAGAGAGGTAAAGCGACTTCTCCAGGATCACACAAAAGAGCAGAGCCTGGATTGGAACTCTCTGGGCTGTTGGATTCCAAACCCATCCTCCTCCATTGCTTTCTTTGTTAATTTCCTCCACTCAGAGCCCCACCCAATAACAGGACCGCTTGGTGCCAAGGACCCTTTCTCTGGCAGACAGCTCCCCCATTTTCAGGCTTGATTCATGGAGCCAATGGGAAGGCTCTTCCTGTCCATCTAGCTGGGCCCCTCAGGTGGTGCTAGGCCTCCTGAATGGCCCCCAGGATGGGAGGGGGAGCCCCAGATCTCCTGTCTACAGAGGATCATGGTGTTAGCCTGAGAAGCAGGATTTTAATGTGGAGGGTGCCCAATTGGGGACCAGGAGTAGGTGGCTGTGACAGGGTTTAAATCCTAGAAAAAATATGTGGCGTCCTAGGACTGACTGACCGACTGTACGATTGGAGACAGGAATTCTAGCTTCCAGAAGCATCTTTGCTACTCTCTAGCTAGGAGACTTTGAGTGAGCCACTTTTCTTGTCTGAGCCAGATTTCCACATCAATAAAATGAAACCAATGCTATCTTCCATGGGGGTTGGGGTGATTAAGTTATCGGTCATACAGAAAAGTTTCTGGAGATGTTCCTGCGTGGTGTCCACAGAAAGGGCCAATGTTGTAATGCTCTATGCTGGGGCCACCGGCTGGCATAGGGAGAGCAAAAGAGGACTCAGTGGTCAGTGTCCCGGGTGAGGTCTTCCTGTGTCCTGTGTGAAGACGTGTCCTTGAATCACAGCTCAGTTGTGTGGCGCCAGATACCCAAATCTAAGGTGTAATAACTACTCCCCTGCCTGCACAGCACCACACACACACACACATCCCACAACCTGCTCACATCTCACAACTCTGAGAGGTACAAAAGGGCTTCAGGAGGCAAAGGGGAGAAGGGAGAGGCCTGGGCTGGGAGTCAAGAGCCTGGGTTCCAGTCCTGGCTGGACCACTGAGCCTATTCCAGGGCTCAGAACCATAAAGCACCCTCACCATGTCCTGACGACTCCATCCAGTCAGAGTCAGGCTTCTGTCCCATCGTTTTCCGGTGACCTGTTCACTAAGTGTCAACCATTGAGGTTCAGCCTCAGGCTGTCTCCAGCAGCAGGTCCCACCCCACCTCTGATCACACCTAGGGCAGCTGAGGCCCTGTGGCTCCCATTCAGGGAGAAGTTGCAGAGATGTGCTGTTTTCTCAGAGCTAAGGACAAGTTCTGTGCATGGAGAAAGGTGATCAGGCTTCCAGACCCCACTGGGCAACCTTAGGCAAATCCTTCATTCCTCATTTATTCAGTCATTTATCCAAGGGAGAAACATCTATTGAGACCACTGTGTCCGGCCCCTGGAGACATGCAGTAAACAGGTGGACCCCGTACCTTCCTACGTGGCATGACAGCCTCATCTCACTTCAGTTCCCCCATCCGTAATCTGGGAATCGGATTGCCTGCCTTGCAGCGTTGTGATGAGAATTACGAGATAATGCGTGTAGATGTGTTTTATAAGCTTAACATGTCCACAAACGTTCGTGGCAGGTTTATTCACAAGGGCCAAAAACTGGAAACAACCCAAATGTCTGTCAACAGGGGAATGGATAAAAAAATGTGGTACGTCCATACAATGGAATACTACTCAGCAATAAAAAGAAACAAATGATGGATACCCACAGCATGGATGAATTTCAAACTAATTATGCTGACTGAAAAAAGTCAGACAAAAAAGAGAAACACGCCGTGAGATTCTATTTACACAAAATTCTAGGGAAAAATGCAAACTCATCTATCGTGACAGAAAATAAATCAGGGGTTGCCTGGGGATGGGGTGAGGCGAGAAGGAAAGATTATAGAGTCAACAGGAGACTTTTGGAAGTGATAGATTGTTATGGGCTGAATTGTGTCCCCCCAGATTCATATGTTGAAGTCCTAACCCCCAGGGCCTCGGCATGTGGCTGTATTTGGAGATGGGCCTTTAGAGACGTGATTAAGGTAAAATGAGGTCATATGAGGCCTAAGCCAGTATGACTGGTGTCCTTTTATGAAGAGGAGATGAGGACACCGACGTGCACAGAGAGAAGACACGGGGAGAAGGCAGCCATCCGCAAGCCAAGGAGAGAGGCCTCAGGAGAACCAACCCTGCTGACACCCTGATCTTACACTTCAGCCTCCAGAACTGTGAGAAAATAAGTCTCTGCTGTTTAGGCCACCCAGTCAGTGGCACTTGGTTATGGCAGCACCGGGACACTAACAGAGACATGCTCGTTATCTGGATTGCAGTGATGGTTTCATCGATGTATACGTCTGTCAAAACTCATCAGATTGTACATTTTAAATATGTGCTATTTACTGTATGTCAATTATATCTCAATAAAGCTGTTTTTATTCTTGTGTGTGTGTGTGTGTGTGTGAGGAAGACTAGGCCTGAGCTAACATCCATTGCCAATCCTCCTCTAGTTGCTGAGGAAGACTGGTCCTGGGCTAACATCCATGCCCGTCCTCATCTACTTTATATGGGATGCCGCCACAGTATGGCTTGACTAGCGGTGCGTCTGTCTGCGCCTGGGATCTGAACCTGTGAACCCCGGGCTGCTGAAGCAGAGTGCGTAAACTTAACCACTACACCACCAGGCCAGCCCCTCGATAAAGCTGTTTTTAAACCCCGCTAAGATACTGTTTTACTTTAATTAATTAAGCATCTACCCAGGTCCCAGGCCAAGTGTAGTCTCTGGTTGTGCCCCAGCAGGAAGGGCCCAAGGCTGGACCACTCTACTGCAGAGGCCCAGAGAGAGGAAGGGACTTGCCCAATGCCATGCAGAGGGCCACCGGCAGAGCCAGAGCCATACAGAGGCCTCGTGACTCCAGCCCAGACCTGTACGTCTCAATCTTGCCTGCACCTTTGAATCACCGGGGAAGCTTTTTAAACTCCCAATGCCTGCATTGCCCTTTAGATCAATTAAATCAGAATACTTGTGGGTGGGATCCAGGCATGAGTATTTTTGAAGCTCCCCAGGTGATTGCAATGTGCATCCAAGGTTAAACAGCCGCTGCTTCACACCCTCCTCCAGGAGGCCTACTTTAGGGAAGTAAGCTCCTTACAGCACCAAGCTGAGCCCAGCCAGGCACAGTGATGCGCTCGCCTGCACTGATTGGGAAACCTAATTGCTTTAAAGTTCTGTGCAGAGCCAGCCGGGACTTAATAATCCACTCACATCAAAATATTTACTCCAAGTAATCATTACCACCTGGAAGGGGCTTGCAGGTAGCTGGGGAAGAGGGGGTGGGGAGGCAGCAGAGTTCAGCACACCCTGTAATGGAAGCAGGCTGTTTGCAGAGGCTGCTGTCCCTGTCATCCAACGCTCAACTCTCCCTCCCCACCCCGCTGAGAGATTTCTTGAGTTAAGTGTTTGCACTTTAATGCTCCAAGGCCTGAATCATCCGATTCTGCGTGGCACAGGTGCTGGCGCTTGGGAACATACGGTAGATGATTTGCATAAGGTGAATGATTTGCATGGAGCGGAAAATTTGCATGCGATAAATAGCTAAGGGGAGGATAAAATTACGACCCAGAAATGGCCTAAAATAATGTGTTAATTTGTCACCCCAGTGTAACCTGAATGCTTTTCTGAAAAGTGAGTATCTGCCTTCAAAGAGAGAGAGCTCCCCAGTTCCTGGCAATCAGAGCTCACGTTCTGAGAGTCTGATGGGACGAAGAATGATGTGACACAAGGATGAGTGGGACCCTGGGTGTCCCGCAGGCCAGGCACCTGACCCTTCAGCACAACTCCCTCCCAGCTCAGTACTATGGAGGCACTTCATTCATGCCCAGTTGCAGCTCCCAAGAGGTGCTTCTCCACTGGATGGTGAGCTCCCTGAGGGCAGGAGATGTACCTGTTCAGGTCCATACCCCAGCATCCAGCACAGGGTACAGCGCTGTACCAGTTGGGAATGTTTTCAGCTGCAGGTAACAGAAACCTCAAGTAACAAGGGCTTAAACCATGAGGACATACATTGTTTACTCAACAAGAAACTCAACAAGGTCATCAAGAACCTAGGTGCCTGGGATCCTCCCACTCTGCCATCTTCCAGTCTGCTCTCATGCTAGTAAGACAGCTGCCTCAGCAGCGAGCAACAAGCCATCACATCCCCATCATCCTCATGGGACAATGCACAAGGCAGGAAGCAAGAGGACTCACAGCTAAATGACCACACTATCTTATCAGTGAGGCAAAGTTTCCCAGAAGCCCCAGCAGACATCCCTTTTATCTCATTCGCCAGAGCTGAGTCACATGTCCACTTCCACACCAATCACTATTAAAACTTACCTTTTAATTGAGGTAAGATTGGAGCTGGGCACGTTGCTACCTGAACAAAATCAAGATTCTATTAGCAGGGAAGAATCAGAGAAGGCTGCTGGGTAGAAAACCAGTGATATCTACCAGTGACAAAGATGTCTGTCAATGAAGAGATGGAGCGCTGGTTATGGGACCTACGTGGGGTCTTCTCTCTCCCCCTAAGCCCAACCCAAATAGGGGGATTTTATCACTATATGGCGCAGGAACACAACTCAGTGAGAAGCATGAGGAAGCAAGCATGGGGAAGGAAAGCTTGTAGGGCTGAGTTCCGTTGCTCATCCATCAGCAGCGTGGTAGGCAGGAAATGGAAGAAAGGCAGCTGCAAAAATTCAATCAGGAAACAGTCAGAGTCTTTTCTAGCATGAAGAGTGTTGCCATTAACCAAGAAAACAACAACAACGTTGATAATTAACATTTATAGAGCACTTTCTATGTGGCAAGCAGTTTTTCCAGATCTTCAGTTTTCTTTTTTAATTTTTCCAGTGGTCTTCAATTTTTCTTCTAGACTTTAGTAGATTTCCTTTCAGACTACAAAAGCAATTCTGGTCATTTCAACAAGCCAATTAATACAGGGGTGTATAAATAAACAGCTAACAATATCCCTCTCCCTAACAAAATAACCAATGTGGACAGTTTAGCAGATCACTACATTTTTACATATGTGAAAATATCCTCTCCACTTTGAGTCTCACACCTGTACAGTTGAGTTATCTTTGGCCAACCCACCAGAATCTTGGGAGAATATGACATTCTTGTAGAAGACCCATTGAACCATCTAGTTTCTTCTTGATTTCAACAATATTTGCTCATGTTCCTCTTTTTCACTCTATTCCTTATTCCCAGGATACCTCTTTTTTGACCTCATTGAGATTCCTTGGCCCCTGGACCCTTCCTTCCTTTCTCCAAGTCATTATTGCTAAATTACCACTTCACCTTCTTCCTTCTTCAGCCTGGACCCCATGGAGCATCCCTTCCTCCACTCCTGCTGATGCTTCAACATCTACCCCTTTGTTCTTCTACTCAACATATCCCAACCTCTGATGAGTTCAACTATCATCTTGCTCCACTCATCCACCCAGACAGCCAAGTGCAACTGAAGGAAATTATACATCCCTCAGCGTATACATAAATTATACATGCCTGGGGCCACTGGCACTGCCTTTGCTGCCATGACACATAAGATTGGAGACACACACATTCCGAACACACTCTCAAGGTTGGGCGCTGACTTAGATAACAACAAACAATTTTGGGGGAACCAAACCACTAAAATAATTTGTAATTTCCATAGCTATGGATTAAGAGCCCGTGAGTTACTCCTCATTTACTATGATTGCAGCAGAAATAAAATGGAAGTGAATTATGGACAAAGTAAGCCAGGATTCCCGTAATAACTCCACCTATTTTCTCTCCCTCTTAGAAAAGCATAGTGGGATCAAGTGAGTGAGAGAGAAATTATAGGAATAATCCTGAGTCTACTCTAACTTCATTTAAGTAAATCATTTAATACATTGATATTGTTAATATTATTAATCAAACTCAAATGTTGCTGGGCCATTTTTCCAGTCTCAGGCCAGTGTCACATCAGAAAAAGTATGGTTCTGATTCCCTAGGCATTGAAAGACAAATGAATCTTTCCTGAAGTTTTCTTGGAGAAATGGAGGTGGGAGTTTTACCCACATTGCACAGAAAAGCTTCTTAAAATTCCCTATTTCCCTGTTCCATGTGGATGGAATATGTGCATATGTGACTGATTTAATGCTCACGACACCATTTCCTCTTCCTGGACACAAGGCAAGACTATTTCTCAGTCTCACTCCCTTGCAGTTAGGTTAGGGTCATATGACTGGCTTTAGCCAATGGAATGTGAGAAAACGTGACCTGTGTCATTTCCAGGCTCATGTAAGCAAGAGCTCCTACACACCTCTTAGTTTCTGTCGCTGCTGCAGGGACCTTGAAAGTCATATGTTGAGATGGGCGTATCTCAGAGAGCCTGGATCCCTGAATCTCCAGATGGAGGAGAGCACCCACAGGCTCCAGCAGACTTTGTAAGAGCAAGAAACAAACTTTTGCCTTGTTAAAACACTCATATTTGGGGCCGGCCCAGTGGCGCAGCAGTTTAGTTCACGCTTGGCAGCCTGGGGTTCACGGGTTCAGATCCCAGGCGCCTGCCAACACACTGCTTGTCAGCCATGCTGTGGCGGCGTCCCATATAAAGTAGAGGAAGATGGGCACGGATGTTAGCCCAGGGCCAGTCTTCCTCAGCAAAAGGAGGAAGATTAGCAACAGATGTTAGCTCAGGGCTGGTCTTCCTCACAAAAAAAAAACCACTCAGATTTGAGGATTGATTTGTTGCAGCTGTAGATGCAAATTTTCATTTGATCCTGAGCAAAGAAACTAGAAGCCTTTCTAACATAAGAAGTCTGGAGCCCCTAGAAGACTCATGTTCTCAATCATCTTTGCAGTCTCCACAGCGCTCAGCAGAGCTAATTTGAATCCAATCTCCACCAGTAACTTCTTGGACAAATTACTTAGTCTCTCTGTATCTCTGTTTCCCTATACTGAGTATTAAATGGAAATAATAATAGTGCCTGCTTCGTAGGATTGCTGTGAGGACTAAGGAGATAAGACCTAGCAATTTACTTTTAGGAATTTATTCTACAGATAAACTCACACCTGTATGCAAAGAGATACATAGAAGGATTTTCACTGCCCTATTTTCTGTAAGAGCAAAGGACTGGGGACTAACTAAATACTCCTCAAAAGGAAAGTGGTTTAATAAGTTATAACACATCTAAAAAATGGAATACCATGTAGCTGTAAAAATAAATAAATAAAATAGATCTATTTGGGCTAAAATGGAAAAATTGCCAAGATACATTGTTACACATAAAAAGCAAGAAGCAGTTCAAAATGCATAAAATGCAACCATTCATTTAAAGGATATGCCCATGTATGGTGGTTCATGGTTTTAAAAAAGTTTAGAAGGATATGCAAGAAACAGTGTTTGCTTCTAAGGAAGGAAACTGGGAGACAGGGGTGGGAGGGGGACTTATATTTTACTGAATATCTTCTTGTACTATTTTAGTTTTACATTTATTATTCTTTTTTCTTCCTTTTTTTTTTTTTTTTTTTTTTGGTGAGGAAGAGTAGCCCTGAGCTAACATCTGTTGCCAATCCTCCTTTTGTGCTGAGGAAGATTGGCCCTGGGCTAACATCTGTGCCCATCTTCCTCTACTTTTATATGTGGGATGCCTGCCACAGCATGGCTTAATAAGTGGTGTGTAGGTCCACGCCTGGGATCCAAACCCACAAACTCCAGGCCACCAAAGTGGAGCATGTGAACTTAACCACTATGCCACCAGGCTGGCCCCTACATTTGTTATTTTTAACAAAATAAGTGATAAAGTAAATAAAGTGCTTAGCACTCAGCGCCAATGAGTGTTAAATACTATTGTCGTTGACAATGCTGTTGTAACGGATTAATATTGATTTCTTTGGGCTAACATGACATTTCAGGGTCTCCAGCCTCTGGCTCCCTTGAAAGGCCTGACTCCTCCCTCCTGCCTTCTCACTTTTTCTCTGAGGAGAATGAGAAACAGGAAACTGTGGAGACCAAATTCCTATTTTCACTCTTCTCGGGAAGGAGCTGTTCCACCCGGACACGTCTGCACACCAACACAGCCCCGGCTGCCTCTCAGAAAAGGTGTAAGGTTCAGCTAGAGGTGCTGGAAATGTTACTCCAGCAGGTGGAATCCTGCTGCTGCCGCCAGGAGATGGCTCTCAGAGAAACAGTTGTCCTTGAACAGCAGCCACAACTCCAGCTTGTAGTCAAAGGTGACCGCCACTGCTGCACCTGTGTATTCTGCCAGCTGGGACTGGCACAAGGAGGGGAGGCTGAGTAAGAACGTTTCCTCCCCAGTGTGGCCACCCTGCCAGCCTGGCAGGACCCAGCAGGGAGGCTGTCAGTCTGTCAGGCTGAATAACGGTTCCCCGAATACGTCCACTTCCTAATCCCTGGAACCTGTGAATGTTATGTATAGGGCAAAGGGGATTTTCAGATATGATTAAGTGAATGCTATTGAGATGGGGAGATTATCCTGAGTTGTCTGAGTGGACCCCGTGTAACCGCAACAGT
This sequence comes from Tapirus indicus, assembly GCA_031878705.1. Taxonomy (NCBI): domain Eukaryota; kingdom Metazoa; phylum Chordata; class Mammalia; order Perissodactyla; family Tapiridae; genus Tapirus; species Tapirus indicus. The sequence goes on from CM062929.1 coordinate 60,261,209, forward strand.
CCTCATAAGAGGGACCGGGGGGGGGGGGGGGGGGGGGGCCGCCCGGTGGCGCAGCGGCTTAGTCCGCGCTTGGCAGCCCGGGGCTCGCGAGTTCGGATCCCGGGCGCCCGCCGACGCACTGCCTGTCAGCCATGCCGTGGCGGCGTCCCATATAAAGTGGAGGAAGATGGGCACGATGTTAGCCCAGGGCCAGTCTTCCTCAGCAAAAAGGGGAGGATTGGCGACGGATGTTAGCTCAGGGCTGGTCTTCCCCACAAAAAAAAAAAAAAAAAAAAAAAAAGAGGGACGGGGGAGGCTCTGAGTCGGCGGAGAAGGCCACGTGAGAATGGAAACAGAGGTTTGAACAGGCTGTGCTGCTGGCTTTGAAGATGGAGAAAGAAGCCGTGAACCAAGGAATGGAACTCTAGAAGCTAAAAATGGTGAGGAAATGCATTCTCCCCAAAGCCTCCTGAGGGAATCTGATCCTGCCAACACCTTGGTTTCAGCCCCGTAAAATCCGTTTCGAATTTCTGACCTCCACAACTGTAAGATAATAAATTTGTGCTGTTTAAAGCTACTAAGCTTATGGGAATTTTTTACAGAAGCTCTAGGAAACTAATACAGTCAGAATCCACCTCTCACTGTCTCTCTGCTCAGCTCTATTAACCTTCCCCTTTCAGCTGCCTTCCCAGGCAAACCTGATGCTCGTGGTTCCAAGATGGCTGCTGCAGCCCCAGACCTCACATCCTTTCAGCTTCAAGTTCCATGGAAGATTCTTCCTAGCTAATTTATGCCACCTTCCCACTCTCTGGCTCTATTGGGATGTGAGAGACAGGATTTGGCTGAAGTAACTGTAGGGACCCTTTGACTTTAGTGGGGAAAGCAACACGGGTCTACATACCTTGGCAGTAAAATAATGGTAAGGAGCATGGATTCTGAACCCAGACTGCCTGTCATTACTGTGTGACCCTGGGCAAGTTACTTGACCTCCCTGTGCCTCTGTTGCTGCACTTTAAAATAGAGATAATAATAGCACTCAGCTGTAGGGTTGTTAGGAGGATTAAATGAGTTAATAAACGTAAAGCACTTAAAACAGGGCCTGGGACATAGAAAGAACTCTAAACAGACTTTATTATGATGCTCCCAGAGGAAATCAGGTTTTCTGAGGAAGAGGGACTAGATGCTGAGTGGCCAAAAATGGATAACTATCCACCATGGGGGCAGAGGATTCTGGGTAGGACCATGTGGATTTGTCTGTTTCTAAAGCTCGAATACAGGCTTTCCTAGGCCCAAAGCTTGGTACTGGGGTGGAATGAAGAGTTAGAGCTCCTGGCCCAGCACAGCTGCAGGTGACACAGGTGGGGATGGAGGGAGGAGATGTAAGGAAGACGAAGGCTGGAGAGAGGCGACCCTGAGCTTCTCAGTCAGAACCATCACCGCACATCCATGCAACTGAGACTGAGTGGAGGCTGGGGCGGAGAGAGGAGATGCACACTGGCCCCACCTCAACGAGCAGAGGGAGATGACAGACAGACAGACAGACTCAGAAGTATAAAATGATAACGCAACCAATCACAATGAGCATAATTGCAGGAGGGGCTGGCTCACTACCCGGACAATCCTGGAAGGCTTTGGAGAGGAGGTGCTGTGTGAGCTGGGTGTTAAAGGGTGCATGGGCACCTCTGGAGAGAGAAGGTGAGGAGGACATCCCAGGCAGACAGAACAGCCTGCACACAGACACGGACGGTGAGCCTTGTTCCCATGACGGAAAGGACACTTTTAGATCCTGATCTTACAGCCGGGTTGATGTCAGAGCACCCTAACCAAGGGCTGGGGTGAGTCAGCAGGCTGAACAAACAGCATACAGTTTCCTTCCCCTGCCCACGAGGCTGGCCAGGATCTGGCCTCTGCCATCTCTGACCGCCTCTGGGAGCATTCTCTCTCTCTCTGGACTTATGTTCCTGATGTTCACCAAGCTCAGTCCTGCCTGGGAACTACCTCTGCCTGGAACAGCACCCCCCACCCAATATCTTCTCACAGCTGGCTCCTTCTCATCATTTAGATCTCCATACAGGTGTCACCTCCTCAGAAAAGCTTTCCCTGATTACCCAAAGAAATGGCTACTTTTGATCCATCCCTCCCTCTAAAATATAAGCTCCATGAGAGCAGGGCCTTTGCACTTTTGCTCACCATAGTGTCCCCTGTGCCTCAGAATGTGCCTGGCACATGGTTGGTGCCTGTGATGGATAATTTTATGTGTCATCTTGATTGGGCCACTGGGTGCCCAGATATTTGGTCAAACATTATCCTGGGTGTGTCTGTGAGGGAGTTTCTAGATGAGATTAACATTTGAGTCAGTAGACTGAGTAAAGCAGATTGCCCTCCCTAACATGGGTGGGCCTCATTCAATCAGTTGAAGGCCTGAGTAGAACAAAAAGGCTGACCCTCCCCCGAGTAAGAGAGAATTCTTCCTGCCTGACTGCCTTCAAGCTGGGACATTGGTTTTTTTCCTGCCTTCAGACTCAAGCTGAAACATCAGCTCTTCCCGGGTCTCAAGGCTGCCAGCCTTTGGACTGGAACTGTACCACCAGCTCTCCTGGGTCTCAGGCCTGCAGACTCAGACCAGAACTAAACCACCAGCTCTCCTGGCTCTCCGCTTGCCCATTCACCCTGCAGGTCTTGGGACTCCTCAGCAGCCATAATCATGTGAGCCAATTCCTTATAACAAATATCCTTATAATAAATATCTCATGTATATATTCATATATTCATACATAAAGCACAATGTTCACTTGGCTATTTAGGATAAATATATCCATAGATATTTATATATATATCCTATTGGTTCTGTTTCTCTGGAGAACTCTGACGAATACAGTGCTCAATAAATGTTTGTGGAATGAATGAATGACTAAAAGAATGAATAAACAAGCCACTTATGAATTCTCTTTCTGAGGCAAAGTCTATGTTAGACAGCCAAGCTCAAAAACAATGTAGACCCTAAGGGGGTGACCTCAACAGTGTCCCCACCTAGTGACCCCATGCATTGTCCTCATGCATTATCCCTACCAGTGTCCCCCTGCAGTGACCCATGCAGCATCCCCACACATTGTCTCTACGCAGTGTCCCCACTCAGTGTTCCCATGGACAGTCCTTTTTCTAACTTAAAAATTAGAAATAACTGCCTTTTCTTTTTATTGCTATGGGCCAGTGACAAAGATTCTCTCTTTGACCAAACTCTAGCCAAGCTCCTCTGAGCCCTCTTCTTGATTAGGCCTTAACCTTGGCCTACAAAGACTGAGCAAACACTAACTTAGCCTCTAACAGCTCAAGGCCGCATCCCCAGGATGGCCCCATCCGTCCTTAAAGTGCCTGCCTGAGAAAACTCCAGGCTGTCAAAGGAACTGACTGTTCCGGCCGACACCTGAAGACAGGGGCCCTGTCTCCCAGCCTCTGCGGGAGGGTGGGAGCAAACCCAGATGAGTTAGTTGCACATGGACCAGCCCCTCTTCCCACTTTGTGTCACTTTTCGCTTCCCTGACTCTACTGAGGCCATGCTCACCCCCTCCACAGCCCCTCATTCTCCCTTTAAAATGCTCAAGCACCTCCGTACACACTGAAGTTGAGGTCCGTTCACTCTGGACTGTTTTCTCTGTTGCAATAACTATGACTGAATAAAACCTTTCCTGACCACTTTAGCTAGTGTCCAGCTCTGTTTACCTTTGGCACCAGGCACCCAATTCAGCATTCCCCATTGCAGCGTCTCATCTGATCCTCACGAGAACCCTGTGAGATTGGGTCTGTTATCACAGATGGGGAAACCGAGGGTCAGAGAAGTCATTTGCTGAAGACCTGGGGCACAGCGGGGCCTGCAGTCCCCCCACTACATACGTCCTACCGTGGCCCTGGGGCAGAAGAGAAAGAATCATTAGAGCAACATTCTTATCCCAATGGCTACACGGCTGCAGGTTCAAAGCAGAGGTTGGGGCTGTCCACAGGCGCGGAGGCCACTGGCCCCTCATCCATCAGCAGTAGGAGGTGGCGTGGGCGACCTGTGATGAGGTTTGCAGGGAGCAGGGCTCTGGGCTTCGGCAGCCGCATCCCATTTTCCTAAGATCACCGCGGAAGCGCTGCTCCTCTGCCTCTCAAGTCATCAATTCTGACTCAGGCATCCAGCCATCAATGGCATCCAGCCATCAATGTGATGTTACGGCACCTCGGGGCTCTTGTGGGATACCAGATGTCGGCAGCAGGACAGATGAAGGGCTCCCACCCTCTTGCTATTACTTGGAGTGCATTTGCTTTGCCTTTTTTCTGTGAGATTAGAAATACATTCCAAAGCTCCTGTGAAATCGAGCGGGCAAAGGGTGGGCATGAGCAGTGTGGGCGGGTCTGGTCTCTGCTCTAAAGAGAATCACAGCCCTTTGGAGGATCTGACCGTTTAAAAACAGCGTCCAGAGAGAAGCCCCACCCTTGGAATCTTAAGACTCAGGTTTAAGCCTTGAATGCAGCACATGACCCTTCTGGGCCTCAGTTTCCATAACTCGAAAATTTAACAATATATCCAGCAGCACCCACCTTAACTGCTTGGTGTGTCCATGCTCCAGGGAAACTACAGTGGTCAGTCCAAGGTCAAGAACATCCATCCTGAACAACCCAGAAGCCCTTTCACAAGCCAAAAAGAACCTAATGGTGGAAGGACAGCCTGCTCTCGCCCTAAAAAAACAGCAATGTGTTGTATTGAAATCTCAATTTTTTAAACAGTTTCATTTCCATGAATTTTAGCTTTTGAGAATAATTTCAAGTTTGGGAGATTTGTTTTTTTTAATGCAAATTGGCTTTGACTTGGGAAGAAGTGAGATGGAGTTCTGGGGTGGGGCCTTCAATCTTAATGACCACATTTGCATATCAATGGCCTCTCACTTCATTTGCTGCCTTGGCCACCCTCCGAGCTTAGATGACTCAAGACATAATGGAAAGATGGGAGAAATGCTGGTCATTCTTCCTTTTCAAAAAGTTTAAATATAGGAACTGCTTTGAAATAAAAATTTCCCCACGGACTTTTCCCCACGGAAGTCAGACTGAGCAGATAAATAGATAATATTTTATCAAACTTACCAAGATTGTAAGAGAGTGTGGAATGAATTTTTACACTTACATGGGCACACCTGCCCTTTGGAATTCTCCTTAGGCCTCCTAGAGGCAGGTCATGCACCCCAGATATTTACTGAGGGCTTCCTTAGTGCCACGCACTGTGCTATGCACTGGGGCTACCAAGGAGAAGAAGACAGATGTGGTCATTGTCCTTTGGAGCTTGGCAGTAGGGGAGACAGATCCTAAGGAAACATTGCACAATTGCAGAAACATAATTGGTAATAAGGGCTAAGAGGAAAGAACTAGAGTGCTCTGGGATTGTGTAATGAGACTGTGTAACAGGGAGGCTTCCCTGAGGGGAGGGACTAATGAGCAAAGATGTGAAGGAAGGACTCGCAGGAGGAGAACATATGTGCCTGCGTGTTGGGGAGCGGAAAGGGGAGGAGTTGTTTGGGGTTTAAGAGACTGAACAGGGGACAATGTGGCTGCTGAGCAGACAGCAAGGGGAAGAATGGTGCACAGGGGTGATGTAGATAGAGGCCAGGGGCCTTGGTAAAGATTTTGGTCTTTTAAGAAAGAGCAATGAGTATCCACTGAAAGATTCTAAGAAGGGGGATGGCGTGATCAGCTGTTCTGTGCCGAGCAGATTCAGAAGGGAGCCTGTGTGGAAGCCTGAAGACCAGGTAGGAGGCTGTAGGAGAATTTTGGCTTGGACTAAGCTGGTGGCGGAGAAAATGGAGAGAGTAGATGGTGGTCAAAACAGCTGATGTTTGCGAGGTAGGAGGAGGGGAAAAAGAAGCAAGCGTCAAGGATGATGCCCAAGTCTCTGGCTCATGCAACTGAGTCGGGATGGTGCCAGTCAAGGAGATGGGGACATCAGAGAAGGACCACACTTGGGGAGGGGGCTGGTGCAGAGACTCAAGAGTCCAGTGTTGGACACTTTGAGTGTGAGGGGCCTTTGGGAAATCTTTCAGAGGAAAATAAGGACTGAGTTTGGGGAAGCAGTCTGGGCTGGAGATGGACCTGTGAGGGCCCTTTAAACCTTGGGTTGGGCTTAGATGAGACGGTGTCAGAAGAGTGAGAAGACAAGAGGAGCTTCAGGAAACTCCAACATTCCTGCTCTGTAAAACTGTCTCCACTGCATACTTTGGCCCTTGACCCAAGCAGTTCCTCCATGTGCCATGTGTGGCATATTCGTACCTCACTGCTGGTGTGCTTTTTCCCTTTTCCAATCCAAACTTTCATCAACGCATCATCTACGCAGTTTGTATTCTTGCCACGGATATACAATCTGAATCTAATCATGAGGAAACAATCAGACAAATCCAGATCACGGGGCAATATACAAGACAAGAAAGAAGCCTGACCCCTTCAAAAGTGTCACTGCCATGAAAGACAAAAAAATCAGATAAAATAAATCAAGGGGACAGTTCTGGAATCCAGATTAAAGGAGCTGAGGAAAACATGACAATCAAATGCAATATGTGTTCCTTGATTAGATCATACATTAAAAGGAATAAAATTATAAAGGATATTTTGGAGACAATAGGAAAAACTTAAATATGGTATATTAGAGAAATTTATTGTATCAATATCAAATATCAATATTTATTGTATCAATCTTGGGTGTGATCACGACATTGGGATTATGTATGAGAACATCCTGGTTCTAGGAAGTATATGCTGAAATATTTAGGGAGGCTCTGTCTGCAACTTTCAACTGGTTAAGAAAAAAATTTCTAATATACACAGAAAGAGAGAAATAAAGCAAATATTGGAATATGTTAATAAATTGGAGACTCTAAATGAAGGTTATATAAGTATTCATTGTACTACTCTTGTAAATTTTCTCTAAGTTTTAAATGTCTTAAAATAGTTAGAGAAATTGCAATGACTTCTGAGACCAACTACCCAGAGTTCGACCAAATTTCACAAGCTAAGGGTATAGCCCTCCATAATAAGACTGCCTTCACTTCAGACACCAGACACAAGTCTGGGGGTCCTCAGGCCGCCCTCCTATCTGACCAGCTGGTTACAAATTTAGGAGTTCCCACTACCCCCTCAGATTTGATAATTCACTAGAACGACTCACAGAACTCAGGAAAGTGCTGCACTTACAATTAGAGCTTTTTATAGCAAAAGGATAATCAGAACCAGCCAAAGGGAGAAACACACAGGGAGAAGTCTGGGAAGGTCCCAAAGGCAGAACTTTCATTGTCTTCTCCCCCTGGAGTCAGAACGTGTTACCCTCTCAGCACACTGATGTCTGACCATACACAGAGTATTGCCAACCAGAGAAGCTCACCCAGGCTTCAGTGCCGAGAGTTTTATTGGGGGTTCATTACATAGCCATGGTTGGTTGAATCATTGGCCACGCCCCTCTTCTCCTCCCCAGAGGTTTAGCTGGTATCACAGGGCTCAAAGCCCCACCCTCTAATCACATCACTGGTCTTTCTGGCAGGGCCAGGGTCCCATCTGAGCCCACCATGAATAACAAAGACACTATCACTCAGGAAATTCCAAGGATTTAGAGGTTATCTCCCAGGAACCAGGGACAAAGGCTAGCCAAATGCTTTACCGCACAGAAATAAGACTAAATATATCTTTAAACAAAAATTTTTTTAAAAACTTTCCTTAAGAACCATAGTAGGTAGGCCTAAGGCATTTGAATCAAAAACTATGAGACTCCTTGGGGCCGACCGGTTGCGTAGCGGTTTAGTTTGCGCTTGGCAGCCCGGGGTTCGCGGGTTCGGATCCTGGGCGCCCGCCGACACACTGCTTGTCAGCCACGCCGTGGCGGCGTCCCATATAAAGTGGAGGAAGATGGGCACGGATGTTAGCCCAGGGCCAGTCTTCCTCAGCAAAAAGAGGAGGATTGGCAAGGGATGCTAGCTCAGGGCTGGTCTTCCTCACAAAAAAAAACAACTATGAGACTCCAGGGACACAGTCTTAGCTCCATGCAGCCTCCAACAGCACAGTCTGTTTGCATCCTGAGTTTAAAGTGGCCGCTTAGATCTCTCAACAGTTCCCATTTCAAAAGGATGAGGATAAGTCATTTCACTTTCCTGCAGAGGGTCAGCTGTAAACAGTAAATATGTAGTTTTGTGGGAAAAAAAAAAATATTCTTATGACTAATGTAACAAAAATACAGCAGTAGGGGCCGGCCCGGTGGCGCAGTTGTTTAGTCCACGCTTGGCAGCCCGGGGTTCGCTGGTTCGGATCCCGGGCGCCCGCCGGCGCACTGCCTGTCAGCCATGCCGTGGCGGCATCCCATATAAAGTGGAGGAAGATGGGCACGGATGTTAGCCCAGGCCCAGTCTTCCTCAGCAAAAAGGAGGAGGATTAGCAACGGATGTTAGCAGGGCTGGTCTTCCTCACCAAAAAAAAAAAAAAAAAAAAATACAGGAGTAAGGAACAGAAGAAAATAATTTACATTTGTTGTCCAGTACTTCCCAGTTCAATTTAACATGCCAAATTCTTGTGATAATCACAGTCTCCACTACTTCATAGATCCTTCTAACTCTCCAAATCAAACAGGGAGGAAGTCAGGATTCCATGAGCAGTGTGAAAAATCGCTGTATAATTGTAAATTAGAACTGTAATCAGCTCTCTGGCCCCTGGGCCTTCTTTATCACTAGGCTGTGAACCAAAATGACTTCCTGTGAGTGTTTCTGTAGGAGAAGCGCTCCGGGCACAGGACTGAGAGAACTGCCTTGTTCACAGACCTAGTTGAAAGAAAAGAGGGAAGAGATGTTCATGAAAAATGAAAAGAGGAGGCTTGTTATCCAGCAAATAGAGGCTCTGTAAGCATCAGTATTCTCTCTGTAACTGGTTTGCTTTTAAATATGAAAGTGATACATGCCCGTAGTAAAAAACAAAAAAAAAGTTTAAACAGTAAAAGGGTATACCAGGAATTACATTCAAAATATTTAACAACTGTAGCAAGAAGGGCACAGACCAATCAGAACAGATTCCAGCCACTGTACTGGGGAAGGACCCATTGAATAGCAATCTGGAAACACAACAACAAAAAAGCTTTCTCACCCCAGACTCCCAGCTGCACTCCCCAGAGGTAACCACTGTTAACTTCTTAGGACTTGGTCCAGAAATGTTTTCTGCATCTATCAGCATATCTGTGTGCTTATATATCTGTTTTTATATAGATCTTTGTTTTTGAAAACCCCATACTGTTCTGTAGCATACTTTTTTCTTTTAACCGTGTTTCTTAGACATCTTTCTACAGCTGCACATGTAGAGTTACCTCATTATGGTGAAGCTTTAGCCACGCTACTTAAAGTGTGGTGTATATCACTGCTAGTCCAGGAACTGTGTGTTCTGGTCTGAGGAAAGATAAGGCAGAGCTTGCACCAGAATGCAAATCAACTGTGAGTCTCAACACACTATTTACCTCAGTTAATATATACATTTTTCTTTTCAGTAATGCTTTCTTGATAAAGTCATTGATTGACATTCTGGCTCAAGTGCCTCTTCTCCTAGCAGACCAATAACAAACAGCAGACTGTCCACTGTGAGCAGCCGTCAGAGTATGTACACCACAAGTTATTTAACCAATCCCCGCTTGATGTCCCTACAAGTGAGCATTCTTGTACGCACACATCTTTGTGCACTTGGGAGAGTATTTCTACAGGATAGATTCCTAGGAGTGGAATCAAGGGTTCTGCAATCGATGAAAAAGCTGATCATGATGGTGCCAGTGGTTGGAAGTGACCTCAGAGAGAACTAGTCCAACTCTTGCATTTCATTGATGAGAAAACTGCAAAAAGAAAGTTAAAAACAAGGTCCAAAGTGAGTGGCAGAAGTAGGAATGGTCCCAACTCCTCTGAAAGGCACAGGGTGTCAGTGGAGCAACAACCTTGAGACAAGGCCTTAGAGTCTGAGCTAAGGGGATGGATGGATACACTCACCCTGCAGAGAGACTCTGTCTGCACTATCAGTACGACTTGGAACCATGAAGGGCATCTCAGGGTCACCCTGGGGCCTGGTCTGCAGGAAACCCAGCTCCTGTTTTCATGGGTGTTGCTAGGCCTCCTGGGAAGACATGTGAAGGAGACTTTGGAGCATACTGCTTGGGACTAATTTAAGCCATGCCATGGAGGAAGGAGGGAAAAGGTTGCATTAGACCAGAATATCCTAAGAAGGCAGAAAATTCGCCTGGAACTTAGAAGAGTTAAATGATAGTGAACTCTGATGAGAGAAAGAAAAGGAAAAGTGAAAAGGAATTAGAGGCAAATGAGGGGTTAAAAGGGCAGAGAACAGAGCTGTGGAAGACAAGGACAGAGGGAGAGTTCAGCAGAGGCTAGAGGACGTGATCACAGATTTAGGAGAAATGGAGCAGTAGAGCCTCAGAAGTCAAAAGAGCAAAGCTCCGGGGCCGCCCGGTGGCGCAGTGGTTTAGTCCGTGCTTGGCAGCCCGGGGTTCGCTGGTTCAGATCCCAGGCGCCCGTCGACGCACTGCTTGTTAGCCATGCCGTGGCGGTGTCCCATATAAAGTAGAGGGAGATGGGCACAGATGTTAGCCCAGGGCCAGTCTTCCTCAGCAAAAAGAGGAGGATTGGCGACGGATGTTAGCTCAGGGCTGGTCTTCCTCACCAAAAAAAAAGAGCAAAGCTCCAAGAAGGAATAAGTAGAGAGCAGCGTCAAATGCTGCAGAGGGCTCCAATGAGAGGAGGACTTCACAATATCCACCAGACTTGGCAACGTGGAAGCCACTGGTGACCTCGCTGAGAGTGGCTTCAGTAACGCAGTGACAGCAGAATCCAAATTGCAGTGGGCTGAGGAGGGAATGAGAAGTGAGGAAGCAGAAGTGTAGACAATTCTTGGGCAGACTGTTGGGAAGGAGCAGAGAAAGAGGGGAGGTGGCAGCTGGGGGAACATAGGAGCATGTCCTAGAAGAGCTTTACTCATGTTCTGCATGCACAGGCAGGTCGCTCACTCTCAAGGCCAGAGGTAGCTGGAGAGAGAAAGGGGGAGGTCCAGCTGCCAGTACCAGCCTCAGCTGAATCATGGTTCCCTGGGGGCTTGTGTAAATTATCCATAGTAATACAACTCTGTGTCCATACTGTTTGCAAAGATGCATGCATGGGGTATGATAATAACAATAGCCACCATTTATGGAGAGCTTATTTATGCAAAGCTAAAAGCTTTGCATAAATTATCTCATTTAATCCTCACAACAATTCTGTGAGGTAGGCCTTATTATTTTCTTCAATTTGAAAACGATGAAACTTCAGACACAGAAAGCTTAATTAGCCTGCTACAGGTCATCCAGCCAATAAATGGCATTATGAGGATACAAACCCAGGTTCATCCTACTCCAACACTGGTGCTCCTCACCGTGAAGCCGGGGTCCCTGAAGCTGGACTCTGAATCACAGGCATCAGGACCACCTGGGGAGCGTTTGAAAAATGCAGATCCCCAAGTTCTACAAAAGATCTCCTGACTCCAAATCTATGAAAATGGAGCCCAGAATCTGTACTTCTATCAAGCTCTGCAAATGATTCCCGTGCTCATGGAAGTCTTCTTATGTGAAACATTTACCTCCTTACTGTTTGAGCTGCCTGCCATTGGTCTTCATCCACACTGGGATTCACACTCTTCCCTGAGTTTGATAAAGTAGCCTGGACTGCTTGTTTGAGATAAAGTAGCTTCTCGGGCATTAACCTGGAAGTATTGAATGAGGATTTCCAGGGAAGGGACCTGGCAGTCTGTATATTTAGCAAGTTCTCCAGGCAATTCTTATCTTCAGAGAAGATTGAGAAACACTTTTCTGTGATTTGCAGCTGAAAGTATCCTTAGCACTTCCCTGGGCTCTAACTTAGGTTCTAATACTTAATCACTCTAAGCTTCATTTTCCTCATCTGTAAAATGGGTACAAATATGCCTGCTTGGTAGAGCCATTGTGAAGATGAGTACTGTACCAATTGGGATTAGATTTACCTGGTTATAACAAAAACAAAGTAACAATGGCTTAAATAAAAGGGTTTACTTCTCTCTTAGGTTAAAGTATGGAGTTAGGCAATCCAGAGCTGGTATGAGGTCTCTAATCATTAGGGACAAGGACTCTTGCTATCTGTCTGCCCTTTCATTTTTAATATATTGCATCTTGGCATAAAATGGCTGCTGAGGCTGCAGCCATTTTGTCTATAGTCCTGGCAGAGGAAAGGGAAGAGAGACGAAACTCCTAGCCAAGTGAAGCATTTCAGACCCAGCTTAAGGAGCATTTCTGGTAGGTGCTCATAACACTTCTGATGATATTGCATGACCAGAACTTAGTCACAGAGCTGCAACCAGTCGCAAGGAAGGCTGGGAACTAAAATGTTTTAGTTCAGCATTAGGTCTTTGCCACCACAGATAAATCAGGATTCTGTTACCTAAAAAGAAAGTAGAATAAATACTGATGCGGCAGCCACAAAAATGTGCTTCTGCAGACTTCCTACTGCAGGAAACTGAGGCCCCCAGCTGCTGTGCTTTGAAATCCATTGGCCAAGCCTCCTGTGGCCCACACCCACCAATGACTGAGTGTGGTGGAGTACAAGAGTCAGACGCAATCCTCAGAGACAAGAGACTCCTTTGTCAGCTAACCTTGGCTCAAGGACTCCTCGGCGGCTTTGCCGAACATTTGTTAGACCGAATCTTCCTTAAACTGCAGGGCCATCTGGGACACTTGCACCCAATCTTCTCTTCCTCTCTCCTGCACTTGGGGTCGGCTAGCCCTCCTGGCCCTCTCTACCTCCCTCCCTTCTCTAGTTCTCTCCCTAGTTCCTTTCACAGGAGCATTTCCCCTAGTAAAATCCTTGCACATTTAATCCTCTCTTTGTGTCTGCATCTCAAAGGACCTGATTTACAAAATTGGCAAGGCAATTCACAGTCTCTAGCACAGACTCAATAGCAGGTGTAACACTTGCATAACTCAAGGATGGGCATGTAGTAAGCACTCAATAAATAGTAGCTGCGTGGTGATAATGGTGATGGTGGAGGAGGAGAGGAGGAGGAAGAGGAGGAAGCAGTACAGAGCCAGCCATGGAGAAAGGAGTATTTACAGATTGGAGGGGACACAGGGTTTGAGGCAAATCACTCTGTTTGGTTCTCCTTCACCCCCAGAATATTTCTATTACAGTAAAATCTGGTTAAAATCAGGACCAAAGTCAGTATGAAAAGGAGAAAATAGACTCTAGATAGTTGTCATCACAGGGCAATTGAACTGTTATTACTTAGCATCAGCCATTTCAAGTCATTTTGCAACAAAAAGGGAAAAAAAGAAGCAGGGCAGGCCCTGAGACAAAATAATGCAAAATAAACCCAATGTCCTGAGCAACTCTGGTTTTCATATTGGAAAAATGGTGATCAGAAATTACTTGTCATGATGACCTAAGAATATTCCCATGAGAATAGTCTTCCCTCAATTCCAGAATGAAGGAAGTGTGTTCTCAGAGGGAGAAAAGGCACAATGGGGGCAAAAGGTGGATGTACTCTGTATATGATACAAAAGTTCCATGGAACTTACCCAACATTATGTACTTGCACATGGTAGGAGTTTAATGAATGATGGCCGCCCAGATAATTGAATGGGTCACTCAAGGGTATAGCTCACCATTCATTCATTCATTCAAGAAAGATTTGTAGAAAGCCTACTGTGTGCCAGGCCCTGTGCCTGGCACCAAGGGCACCACAGTGAACAAGACAGTTGAGGTCCTTGCCCTCACCATCCTTCTGCAGAGAACCCTCCTTTGCAGACATTTTATGTGGGCCCCTCTGCCTCTGTCTTTCCAGGGACACAGCCTGAATTGGTGCCAACATATATCAGATTTAAAGCTCATACATTGCTTCTGAAATATTTTCTTGGTCTCTGCAACCGAATTGATTCACCCACATAAAATTATTCCTGATGCAACCTTGGGTTTCCATTGGCCTCTGTATTAGTTATCTATTGCTGTGTAACAAATTACCTCCAAAACTTACAGCTTAAACTAACAAATTTACTTATCATCTCACAGAGGTGAGGACTGACTTAGCTGGATGGTCCAGCCAGGGGTCTCTCATAAGGTTTCCAAGGTGTCGGTTGGGGCTGCAGTCACCTGAAGGCCTGACTGGGGCTGGATGCTCTGCTCCCATGGCGGCTCACACTCATGACTAGCAAGTTGATGCTGGCAGTTGCCAGGAGGCCTCAGTTCCTTGCTTCATGAGTCTCTCCGTGGGGCTCCTCGTGATATGGCAGCTGGCCTCCTCCAGAGCAAATGATCTGATAGAAAGAGAGAGACAAGACAGAGAGAGAGGGACTAAGGAAGAAGCTACAATGCCTTTTATAACCTAATCTCAGAAGTGACATGCCATCGCTTCTCCTGTACTCTGTTGGTCACACAGACCAGCCCCTGGTACAGTGTAGGAGGGAACTCCACAAGAGTATGAAAACAAGGAGGTGGCGATCATTGGGGGCCATCTTGGAGACTGGTTACCACAGCCTCCATGGGGAGCTCCATCTCCCCAAACTCCACCCAAACCCCAATGAGGAAGAAGGGGTGTACACAATTTTTTTTCTCTGTTTGAAAATACAAGGCACACAGCAGTGAATTTACAATGTCCTGGAAAACCAGTGTTTGAGCCCCACAGAACTGCCTGTCCTCAGTTGGACTTTAGCATCTTGCCATAGGCCTGTGATGGAGTTCAGGGCAGGCAACCCCAAGATGCGCCACTCTGCTATGCGGATTATTTCGAGCTGAAGACAATAAGCGCTCAGAATAATCTTGAAGGACATTTGACCTTCCCCCTCGCAACTGTCTAAAGGAATTTGGGATGGGCCCAAGGACAGGCCTTCACCTTGGAAGACTGGGTATGGATAAACTGGGAGGGTCTTTGCTAGCCCATCCCTATCAAAGTTCTGTTTACCAAACATTTACATTTGTAAGGAAAATCTCCATTTGTAAAGATATCTCCTTCTCTGTATGGGGAGGAGGCATGGACGGCCTCATCTCTAGAAACTTGTCACTGTGGAAGGTGAGGCCTTAAATCTGCATAATAACTTTACTGTGCTTTTCTTGTAATCCCTCATGGCTGACACTCCCAACTGCCCCCCAAAATCCTCATTTGTCTATATAAGAGGGGAATCTCCACCATTTTGGAGAGACACTCATTTTTCCTGGGTGTCTCCTATGTATACATGCTATTAAACTGTTTTGTTTTCTTCTGCTAACCTGCCTTTTTAATTATTCGGCCAGCCATAAGAACCTTAAGGGAAAGAGCGGAGGGGGAATTCTCCCTCTCCTCCAACACCTGCATAGAAGGACATCATAGAAACAGCTCCAACGAAGTCACTGGTATTTGTTTCACTGTTCAGTCCATGTCCTGTCTCTGAGGGCCCACAGGAAAAAATATCTCTCTGGTCTCGGGGTCAGGAAAAGTTGTGCTTCTCCTGAACAACTGAACAACTTTGTTTTTCTCGTGAAAAATCCGGAATTTTTTTACCCCTCACATTTCCTTTTTTACTTTGGCTGTTCGGAAGCTCGGAGCCAATCATGTGAGCCTCTGCTGGCATCCGTCTCCCTGGGCTAACAACATCCTGGAGTTATTTCTTCCACTTGTTCTCTATTTTCTCCAATTCCCTCAACTTTTCCCTTTATCCTTTTGTATATTTTGTACTTTTATAATTCCTCTCAAAGCTTTTGTGGATTGGAGTATAAATACATAAAGTTTTTGTCCAAAGGCTGATGATGACTGGCATACATGTGCCATCTAGTGGTGAGAGTGACAACTGCCAGAATAGAAACCTCCCTGATTCTTCAGACTTGCTTTTGCAGGGAAATGGGGATTGAGGGGTTGGAAGAGGAGGGAGACTGGGACCTTTCTCTATGCTTTGTCAGGGAATTGAGACTGCTGGGGGTAAAAAGACTCCAGGCAGGGCAAAGGGGCAGGTGATCCAATGGCTGGAATCCGTCCTGATTTATTGGAATCCGAAGCAGCAGCAAAAAAACAGTGAAGACCTTGCAAACAAGGAAGGCACTGGCAGCGGAAGGGTTAAGTGAAAGGTATGAGAAAAACTAAACAATGAAAGCAGACCAAATTCAAGTAAATGATCACTTGAAAGACACTTAATGTGGGTTGATTGAAGATGTGACCAGCCATTTTTTAAGCACTCACGTTAACGGTAGGAAGAAACTTAGAGTCTAATGCATTCGTCTTACTCATGAGGAAGCAGGAGCCAAAGGCACTGAGCACCTTGCCCAAGGTCACAGGTCCAGGGTGACAGCCAGTTAGATACACGTCCAGGGTGACTCCGAGACCAGTCCTCTCTCCCCAGAACCACACTGCCTCTGATCTTTTGTAGCAGATGCTCATTTGGGCTTTCATATTATACACAGGGTTTCAAAATGAAAATCAGATTACCACATAAAAATGCTGGATTCAGCAAGTTTCCAAATAATTATTACTCACTGGTTTGCAGCTGCCCCTTGGCACAACCCTCAAAATCAGATGGAGGAAGTGGTTATGAAGCACTGGTTTCATTAACCTTCACTGGACGGCAAAAGCTATTAGTCCACAATGATGGGGAGAGATTCTAGAAGCCAACTGCAATAGCTGAGGGAGCCCAGCCCGGGGAAGAGAAGGTAGGTTCATTCACCCATAGTGTTATCATAGCACCTGCTCTGGGCCAGGCTCAGGGCAGGATGCTGGGATGGTAGGATCAGCAATGCACTGGCCATACACATTCCATCTGTCTACACCCTGATGTGTGTTCTTGGGCACAGCTCAAACTGCAGCTAATGTATAGCTTGGATCTGGAGGGCCCTTGAAGACCTGGCCCAGGGGTCTGTAGTCTCAGGCTGAGCTGTCTTAGAAACAGCCTGGAATCAGGGACCACTCGGGGAGCTGGAGTTACTGTCTAAACAGGAACTTGAGACATTACCATATCGGACAGCATGGATATTAGAATATTTGAATCACCTCAGAGAGTTCTATTGGACAGCACTGGCCAAGAGTGCCCTTTCCTGGGTTTTCTGCTTCTCTGAGTCTTACCAGTTCTTCCAGGCCCCTCAAATACTGATATAAGCAGAGACTGATATGTCACTGGCTTCCAGAAGAGGCAGAGCCCCAGCACAATGGCTGTTCCAGATCTGATGTCCTCAGAGGTACAGGTGACCCACCTGAGAGAGGGCACTTGGAGTTCAGTTCCTTAAACTTTTCAGGCTTCTGTACTGGTAAAAGCTGCCAGAATAGGGGCAAGGAGAGCAGAGGGAGTATTAGGGGCCTCAAGTTTGGAGGTCAGAAAGACCTAGGTTCCCATCCCAGGTTCCCCATTCCTAGCTGGGTGATCTTTGGGCAAGCCTTTGGACAACAATTTTCTTGCCAGCAAAAAGAAGCTAAGACCTATGATTGTTTTGAGGATTAAATGAGACAGAGGATGAGACAGTGCCTGGCTCATGGTAAGTGCAGATTTCTTACTCATCTCTTCTTGCCCTTTTGGGTGCTAATCTCCACTCTGCCATGGATAGGAGACACGGGTCATCTTCTCATCAGGTACCAGGTGGAGGCCAGTGATGGCTAGCTATTCCTCTCATTCTCTCAATGGATATTTAATATGAAAATACCAACTGCCTGTCCTCACGTTCTTCATCTTACAGAGATAGAAAAAATGTCCCTGAGAGGAGGAGCTCACTGTTTCATGGGAAAGATTAGTAGGCAAACCAATAATTATATAGCCAGGGGACCAGAAGTTAATTGAGAGTGCACAGAGGGAAGAGCACAGAGGAGGTGATATTGCTGTCAAGACAGGAAGGGTGAATAGAAGTTTGCCTGTTGAACAAGACGCAACAGCACGTGTGAAAAAGGGAGACTGGAAAGGAAGGTAAATCCAATTATGAAGGTCCTTGAGCACCAGGCCCAAGGAGTTTGATTTGTAGGGGACACAAAACCTCTAAAAGGGAGTGAAATCATCATATTTGAGTTTTGAAAATATTTCTATACTGCCAGTGTGGAAATAGAAGAAACCTCACTAAATTGGAGTTGGGAAGGCCTGTAGGGGGCGCTCGCATGCCCTATCATACATTCTCAATTACTTCAAACACATGGAGAGGCAGGCTTGCATCTCTTGCAGGAAGTGCAACTATTTTACTACTGAAGGAAGATTTCTCTCCCCTCCTGTCAACAGCCCAGCCAATGAGAAGCATCACAACTCAGCCAACCAGAAGCCATCACCAACCAGAACTGTTATTTTCCTCCAATGGACTTTCCTTTAGAACAGCCCCTCCCTCCTTCCCTTTTGTTCTATAAAAGCAGGCCCCTTCCTTGTCTATCTGGATTTGCCTATGGTTCTGCTATGGCACGCAAGTCCCAAATTGCAATTCTTTGCTGATTCTGAATAAACCCATTTTTGCTACACAAATAACTGGCTATTTGTTTAGGGTCAATATCAGTGTGGGATGGCTTAGAAGAGGCAAGACTGGAGAAAGGAAGGCCAGCCTCAATTTGATCCACTCTCTCCCTACCTCACTATGCTCTAGTCACAAGGGACTTTTCAGTTCCTTAAATAACAAAATACCAAGTCCTTTTCCACCTCAGGGCCTTTGCACTTGCTGTTTTCTCTGCCTGGATCACTCTTTCTCGGCTGTTACAGAGCTTCCTTTTTCTCTGCTTTCTGTCTCAGATCAAGCATTTCTTCCTTTCTATAACCTCCCAATCTAATGTATGGTTCCCTCCATTATCCTCTTTTGTAGCATCCTGTTTCTTTTTTCTATTTACCACAACTTGAAATTTTATTCTTATTTGTGTTATGCAATCAATGTCTGTCTTCCCCATTAGATTGTAAACTCCGTGAGGGTGAGGTCATGTCTGGCCCATTCAACATCGTGTCCCCAGCACCCCACACAATGCCTGGTATTTAACACACTCTCAATAAATACTGGATGGATGAAACTGTTAGAATAGCCGGGATGATCATGGCTTAACTTACAGCAATGGCAGCAACACTAAGAAAAGGAGCCTAACACCACACGAAGTGAACAGGGCTGGTTTGAGACAAGAATCAGAATTAGTTCCAGTTGTACTGAGTTCTGCCTATACTACTCGCTGTACGGCCCGGGCAGGTCAACAACTCTTTATCCACCACACTCTCAATTTTCCCCGTTGTAAAATGAGGACAAATACCCCTGCAGCTGGGCAGAACGAATGCCAAGGCTAGGGCTGGGGCCGAGAGTTCTGGTGGCCCAAAAGAGGCCAGCTATCTGTTGAGAACACCTGCAAGAACAGCTGGAGCTCCCTAAGTGGGGAAGTCAGTGCGGGATGGAAGTCCTGACATAAAAGGAATCTCCCCTACGCGCAGCACCATGGTTCTTTTTATCGTCATAACGCGTCTGATGAGCAGCAGGAGCTGGGGGATCATTTGGGGCCGTTATCATTTGTTTCTTTTAGAGTAGCTTCCCCTTTTCTCAACAGGTCTTCCCAAAAATTGCTCAATCGAAATCGAAGCTTGGAGAATTCTCAGGACTATAGGGTAGAAGGGAAATTCCAGCCTGCGACAACCAGGACGGAGACGGTGGGGGGAGGGGCCAGTGTGGAAGGCCCGCCCAGCCCCTCCTCTTCCCCACCGGTTCCCGCCCCACCCGTGACCCCCAGGGCCCCAGAAGACCCGCGCGCCACCAGGGCCAGGAGACCTCCTTGTTACTACAGTTCCCAGAGGGCCCTGCCCAGAGGGAGGGGCCGAGCCGCGGCTCGCTTCCCCCGCCTCCAGAGTGCGGGATGTTTTGATCCAGGTTTCTTACTCCGGCCGCCTTTTTCACCAGCCTCCCAAGGTCCCCACGGATGTCGAGCAAATCCGGCACCGCCCCCTCTCTAATCAGCCAGGAGGAACTGAGCGCCGCAAGGCGCTCTGGGAAATGTAGTTTCCAAGAAGACTTCTGGGCAACAGAGTCTGGGGAGGCAGCGAGCTTTTTGTAGCCAATTAGAGCCGGCTTGGGGCTTGTCACGTGACCTGCGAAGTCAGCTGTTCTGTGGCTTTGGCTTTGCCAGAGCTGGGGCGAGGAGGGGTTGTGAGCGGTGGTTAGTAACTCTTGCCATCCCTTGGACTCTGCTTCTGGACTGGCCGCCTCAGTCCCTGAGTCGTCCCTTTTGCCCAAACAACGCTGACTGCATATTTGCATATGCTTAAACTTGTCATGGCTCCCCATGGCCTCGAGTTAACTTGCAGACTCTGTAGGACCTCTTCTACCTTGGTCTCTGCTGCAGCCAAACTGAACCACTCAAGTTACTTCCAAGCTTTGCTGAACAAACCCTTAATCAGTTATTGGGTCGCCTCATCTTTGGGGACCTTTTGCACTACCTGTTCTCACTCCGCCACCTTGTGTTCACCCATGACTGCATCGCCTCGGAAACTGAAATCCTCTCCTTTCTTGCTGTCAACCCCCTCTTGGTTTCATTTCTTCCCCTACCCAGCCTAAATCCTAAGAATCCTGCCTCGTGTCCTTCTGTCACAACCCCAAACCGTAGATTAATACAGTTACCTGCTTTTGGTTTGCTAGGTGCTACCGGAGGGGGGAAAATACATCACCTAACTTCACAGGTTGGTGCCCCTAGAATCAGTCTCAGACTTCAGCTAAACCCTAAACTCAGTGGACTGGGACAGCACTGAGAAGAAGGAGGCTAAAAAAAAAAAAAAATAGAGGCACAAGACTGCAGCAGACACTTCTGATAGGAGTAGAGGCTTTGAAAGGGCTGTTTTTGTTGCATATCACCTCACCCTTCCACCTCATGTTTGTCCTATTAGAGCCTGAGAATGAAATGCAGGACAAAGAAATATGTTAGTTTTCAGAATATTCTAGAATGGTACGTTGGTAAGAAAGCAGAAGGTACTGTAAAGACTCAAACAGAAATGTTAAGTAACATATAAAGAATGAAATGAGAAATAGCAAGACAACATAGCAAAGATGCTAAATTGGTATAAGTTAAAAGTGTTCAATGAACCCGGAGAGTAAATGATAACATTCTTTAAAAAGCGTTATGATGGAAAGAGATTGAGTGTTTCTGATGGAAAGACAGGCGTAGGAGTGTTTTGTTAGCCTTCCAGAAAGATTAAAAGATTATGGCCCCAAAATTCCCTTGAGAAGTGGCAGGTGTTAAGAGGACCCTGGAAATCAGTAACGAATGGGGTTCAAAAAACCAATTTTAAAAAAGGAGTGTTTTCTTGAGGGAAAGAGGAGCTCCAAAACAGATATGTTTGGATGTATCAGAGGCTTTTCCTGTGCTGCATCTTAGAGGCAGAATCCCCAGTAGACTGGGCTCCTGCTGTCACACAGGCCATTAAGCAGGCTTTGGAGCCCCAGTGGAGACCACACACAGCCTGAAACTTCTCAGAAAGTATGCTGCCAAGCACCGGAGAGGAGGTTTGGTTTGGTTTGGTTCTTTCACTGACAATGTTTTATTAATTTGTATGTTTCGTTCCTCTATAGCATGAGGTCCATTTGTCATGCAAAAAGGCGGTGAAATATCTTAAAACCATATCTGTAGTGTTTTCACATACCATGTGATATTTGACATAATTAAGAAAAAGCAGCGAACTGGTGAGTTAGTAGTTAACTGGGAAACGTATTGCTTTGAAAGCAATTCAGTTTCCTACACTCCTACATATCAACCTTGCCACCCGATTCTAAATTTAAAGACTTGCTGTTTACCAACAGGAAATTACAACTACATTTACATGTGTCTCTGGGGAAAATGCATGCAGAGAATAGCCACATCTTTATACGCAAGGCAAATATCCGGAACCAAACAAAACAATTCTGGAATCCCACACTGAACGTTAAAATTTTAGGAGTAGAGTACAAGATCCCTAATGAACAAGAAAACCTATGCATTATAGAAAAATAAATCATGTAGATAACTATTTTCATTAAGGGAGAGCAATGGATCTCAAACTATTTGTGCAGGACCAGTTTGTTTGTTTGTTTTCAATTCATTACCCACCAATATTTTTGTAAAATAAGAGTGTATTTCTAGAAAAAAATGAGGTTATAATGAATTATAAAATATAAGCGCTATTTTTTAATTATTAGATTCAATATACATAAAATCACTCTAAAATTGCTATAAAAGTTCCCAAACACTTAGGCTTAATTCTATATTTAGTTCATGGCAGACCAAATCACCAACCCACACTTGTCTAAGGACCATATTTTGAATAGCACTGAGATAAAGCATCTGAAAATGGAGATCTTCTAGAAGCATATCACATATTACTCACGGGCTCAAACTTTCATTATTTTTATAATACTGACTTTTATTGAAGTTGTAATTGTATATAAAGGGTCAACAAGAAGTACAAGTTTTTAAAAAACAAGAATCCTGTGCACCTTCCTTCACCTCCCCACTCCCAATTCCTCTTTCCTTTCCTTCCATGTTTCTAAATAATAAGTATACAATGCTACTCAAGTGACATGTTTCATTCTAAGGTACAAAGAATAATGAATATCCATTGCTCACCTTAAGAAATAAAGACATATTTATGCTGAAGCCCTGTGTAACCCTTTTTGATTTCATTCCCCTGCCAAAATGAAACCATGTTTGGTTTTTATCAGTGTTTATTACTTCCATACATGTCTTTTTATACTTTTACTAGATATGTCTATATTCCCAAATATGTATTATTTTTTCATGTTTTTAGGTTTTACAAAAATGGTACAATACTTTCTAAAGCTTTTTTCCTTAACAATATATTTTTGAGAACTATCCCCAATGATACATATAGCTGTGGTTCATTAATTTCCTCTGTTGTACAGTATCTCATTAAATGACTATACCACAATTTATTTACCCATTTTCCTGTTGATGGAATTCGGATTGTTTCTCATTTTTTATTATTTCAATGTTACAATGAGCATTCTTGCAAATGTCTCCTCATGCACAGGTGCAAGAACTTGGAGTATATACCCATCTCATTCTATGTGATTCATACACCCGTGAGTGAAATTGCTGGGTTGATAGGCATATGTGTCTTCACTCATCTTCACCTTTATATATTGCCTACTTGGTCTCCGAAATGCTTGTACCAATTCACACTTACTTTAGCAAGGTAGGAGGGTTCCATTTATCCCTGTGACCACCAACATTTGAAATTGTCAGACTCTTCAATTTTCCCAGTCTGATGCATTTGAAATGGTACTTCAATATGGTTTAGTTTGTGTTTCTCTGAATCATAATGAGATTGAGGATCTTTTCATACACTTATTAGCCATTCTGGCTTTTTATTGTGTGATTTACCTGTTTATCTGTAACTCATTTCTCTATTGATTTTTTTAAATTATTGATTTATGAGTTATTTATATATTCTGGATTTGAATCCTTTGTGAATTATGTATGTTGCAAATATTTTGTCCCAGTCTGTAGTTTGTCTTTTCACCTTTTTAGTGATGTCTTTTGATACTCAGGCATTTTTAATTTTAATGATGTCGACTTAATCAGCTTTTTTCTTTATGGGTTGTGATTTTTGTATTTTATTAAATCTTTGCTCTAACAAAAGGTCATAAAATATGCTCTCATATTTTCTTCTAAAAGTTTTCTTATTAGGTTCTTGAATTCCACTTGGATTTTTGTATTTGGTCTGAGAAAGTGTTTCAATTTTATTTAATTTTTTCCAAATTAATAATCAATTACTCATCACTGTTTTTTGAAAAATCTATCCTTTCTCCACTGATCTGCAGTGCCACCCTGTCATATATATCAGCTGTCCATCTATGGGTGTGTTTCTGGGAATCTATACTCTGTTCCAGTGATCTGGTTATCTGTCCCTGTTCCAGTGCCATGCTGTCTTAATTACCATACTTTGTAATAAGTCTAGTCATTTGCTAGGGTGAGTCCACCATCCTCTGCTTCTTTTTCATATGTGTCTTACCTGTTCTTGTACACTTAGTTTTAGAATCAGCTTGCTGAGTTCCCAAAGAAACATGTCAGGATTCTGATTGGAATTGCAATAAAATCTATATATTCCTATGGAGAAATGACATCATTATGATATTAAGTTTTTCTGTGCATGTTCATAATTTGTTTTTCTATTTATTGAGGTCATCTTTAAGACTTTATCTTTTTTTTTAATAATTCTTCATAAAGGTTTTAAACATCTTTTGTTAGATTTATTGAACGGTACTTTATAATTTCTTTCTTAGTTGTAAATAACATCTTTTTTAAAAATGTATTTTCCAACTCTTCGTATCTTAACTATAGGAAAACAATTGAATCATCTTGCTAAACTCTCACATTATTTCAAATAATCTGTTTGTAAATTATTTTGCCTTTTTCTATGCAAATAATCATATAACCAGTGAGTGAGTGCATGAAAGTGATATGCAGTGTACTGAATAATGCCCCTACCAAAGATGTCCACATCCCAATCTCCAAAACCTGTGAATATGTTACCTTACATGACAAAATGAACTTTGTAGATGTGACTAAATTAAGGATTTTTTTTTCGTTTTTTGAGGAAGACCAGCCCTGAGCTAACATCTATTGCCAATCCTGTTCTTTTTTGCTGAGGAAGACTGGCCCTGGGCTAACATCCATGCCCACCTTCCTCTACTTTATATGGGACGCTGCCATGGCATGGCTGACAAGCAGTGCGTTGGCAGGCGCCTGGGATCTGAACCCATGAACCCCGGGCTGCCAAAGTGTAAGCTAAACCGCTGCGCCACCGGGCCAGCCCAAATTAAGGATCTTGAGATGGGGAGATTTTCCTGGATTATCCAGGTGGGCCCAATATAATCACAAGGGTCCTTTTAAGAGGGAGACAGAAGTATCATAGACAATGAATGCTCTATGTGATGACAGTAGCAGAGAGAGATGATGTGATGGTGGAAGCAAAGGTTGGAGTGATGTGCTCTGATGATGGCAGAAGGAACCACAAGTTGAGGAATGCAGGTAGCCTTGAAAAGCTGGAAAAGACAAGAAAACAGATTCCTCCCTAGAGCCTCCAAAAGGAACACAGTCCTGTCAACACCTTAATTTTAGCCCCATAAGACTAATTTTGGACCTCCAGACTGTAAGAGAATAAATTTATGTTGTTTTCAGCCACTAAGTTTGTGATAATTGGTTACAGCAACAATAAGAAACTAATACAGAATGTGTGTAAGATAAACTTTTTGAGACCTGTCTTGTCTGAACTTATCTTAATTCAGCTGTCTCATTTGCAAGTTTGGTGGCTTTAGAATTCTAGACTGGAATCTTGTTTCCTTAGAACAAGATAGGGTTTTTTTTCTCCCTTTACAATCTTTCTTTTTCTTGCCTTACTGTGCTAGCCAGACTCTCCAAATACAATGTTGAATGGAAAGGTGTTAGAAGACACCCTTGTCATCTTCCTGATTTTAAACGGAATGTTTCTATTACTTCACCATTTAAGTACTCTATTTGCTGTAAATTATTGGTAGAGAGTTTTCATCAAATTAAAGAAATTCCCTTCTTTTCCTAGTTGGCTAGTATTATTTTTAACATAAATGAGTGCTGAATTTTATCAAATGCTTTTTCTATGCCTATCAAGATAACCATGTAGACTTTCTCCTTTAATCTATTATTGTGGTGGTATTAGTACTTTTTTTAGGTTGGACCAACTTTGCATTACTGAGATAGGATGAGCTTGGTTCTGCTGCATTCAGCTTGCTAACATTTTAATTAAAATGTTCACCTCTATACTTACGAGTGAGACTGTAAATTCCTATCTTCTGCTATCCTCATCTAGTTTTGGTTCAGGGTTAGATAGCCTCACAAATTGAGTTGGAGAGTGTTCCCTATTCTGCTATTTTGATTGGTTCTTTTCGTTTTAGAAATTAAGCATTTATTTATAACTACAGAAAATACAGAGTCAATTCTCTTAAATTCTGCACATTCTTACCCACAAACACAGCCACTGCCTTCATTCTCCCTATATAATTACATCATAATTTTTGGCTTAGTCAATATTCAGCATTATCCAAATTGTAAATATTATATACTAATGAGCTGCATAGTATATTTCACTTACATATCCTTTCCCGTACAACTTTTGGTTATCTCTGGAGTAAATAAATGGACTTTTTTGTTTGTTTGTTTTGGCTTAGTTTTCTATGTGCCAATCAGTAATTATTCCTGAAACTCTTGCACAGAACTGTAAATCTCCTCTCAATTCTCTTAAATATTAGGCAACTGATCAGATGCACGTTTTTCATGGAGAAATCTCTCCTGGAGTTCTCTTGTTCTCTTGCTCCAAACTGGATTGTGCTCTGTGCCTGCTTCCTGCTGTTTTGGGGGGGATTTCCCTCAACTAACACCCTTTATTTTCCTTTTGTCTCTTCTCTGTGTTGGAATCCCTGTGTCCTGGTTTCCATGGTTTCCTCCTTCTTGATTTACTGGCTCATTTTGGTGGAGCACATTCTCTCATTGTGAGAAGGGTTTCATGGAAGATGAAATTTTTGAGGCCTAACTTGTCTGAGTTTATCTTGATTCTGCTCTCTCATTTGCTGCTTTGATGGGTCTAGAATAAAGGCGTGTTGTCTTCTACTTCCAGTTTTGCCGATGAGAAGACCAATACTCTTCTGATTCTCAGTTTTTTTAATGTGAACTATTTTTCCTCTCTTACTGCTTCTGTGATATTCTTTTTATCTCTGATGTTCAGAAACTTCATGAAGATATGCTTCGTGTAGAGTTTTTTCCCCTAATTGCATTGGACTTCTCGGCCCTATTGATCTGGAAACCCACATCCCCCTAGTTCAGGAAAGTTTTCTTATACTATTTCTGTGTGTGTGAGAGAGAGAGAGAGAGAGAGAAACATTTGACATATATAAAAGAACATGAGTTATGAGACATAGTAGTAAACCTATGAACCTACCACCCAACTTAGGAAATAGGATATTACCAATTCCTTGAACTTCCCTATGTGCTTTTTTCTGATCCCATTCCATCCGTTACCTTCCCATGCTGTCCCCGTGCCCTCACCCTCCACCAGCTGAACAACCACTCATGATTTTTAGAATAACCACTTCTAATTTGCTTGCTTTTCTTTATTGTTGTACTACACATGTAAATGTTGCTAAACTACACTTTGTCTACTTTTGTTTGCTTCTGAACATCATAGAAATGGCATCACACACAGAGATGTCACACACAGAAATCACATTCTTCTGTGGCTTGCATTTCATTCAACATTGTTCCTAAGCGTCATCTATACACATAGCTATAGTTCATTGACTTTTCATTGCAGCATAGTATCTTTTTGAGGAAGATACTACAATTCATTTATCTATTCTCCCAATGACAGGCATTAAGTTATTTCCTTTTTTTTTTTTTTTTCTATCATGTCTACTAGTGTGATCGTTTCTTTCCCTCATTTTCTCTCTTCTCTCTGAAACCTATATTAGTCAGCCGTTGGATCTTCTGGGCTGAAATTTTCTTGAGAGCCTTGAATTTTCTTACCTCTTCTCTCCTATTTTCTGTCTCTTTAATGTTTCTTCTACTATCTCAGAGAATTTCTCAAAGTATACTCTAATTCATCTATTGAACCTTCTTTATTTCTGATATCATATTTTGAATTTTTAAAAGCTCTTATTCTCTAGATGTTCCTTTTTAGTAGTTTTTATAGATGCAAGGTTTAGGATTTTCTTGCAATTTTCTTTTGCTTTCTGCGTTCTCTGTTTCCTCCTAGGATGGTTGGTGGATTTATGTCTCTGTCTTTCCTGTTAGAAGCTCCCCTCTGATGTCAAGAGACGCTTAGCTGTCTGCTCAGACTAATAGTAAAGGCACCAAAATGCTGATTTAGGGTCCTCGGTGCATGGGTGGGGCTCATCCACTGGTGGGCTTCACAGTAGGGTAATCAGGTGAGGACCCAGCTGTTTCACTGAGGAGACATCGAATGTTAGTAGGTCTTTTCTTTTAGCCTAGTCAGTTTCCCCAGAGAGGAATCTTCCACTCCTCCTCCCAGAGGATGCAAGCTTGTCTACCATCATTCTGGCTGCTGAGTGGGGAAAGTGAGTGGGACATTTGCCATTCACAGGTAGACTTTCTCCTAATGCCCATTTTCAATATAGTTCCCTGTTTTCAACTGTGCCTGGTGTGTCCGAATCCAGAACCTCTTAGTTTGAACTTTCCATCTTCTTCCACTGTGGGGGAGGGTACTCATCTGGTTGTGTGGTGTGGAAATAAAGATCTGGGAGTCTCATTACTCCTCAGACAGCCAAGATGCACCTCCTATTTTCAGCCCCACCCCTCATCCCCATCTTCAGTGGTACTCCAATTGGAGTCCTACAGCAAAGAATTCACTTGCTGCTTCTTATTTGCATCACCTCCATTTTCAGGTTTAAATTTCAGCCTTCTCTGCTCTTCTAAATCAGTTACTACTGACTTTCCAGCTTCCAAAATTTTCTTGACATCTGTCATATGTTCCTGTATCCTCTCCAATTTGCTTTGTCCTTGTGCATATATGCTTTTTTTGGTTGTAATTTTGTCACCGACTACTGCCCCAAAGAACTCAAGGGTGGGTTTGAAAGCATTTCACTGTTTTTCCAAGTTGTTTTTTTATGTTAAGGAGACACACCCAGCAAACAGCCTGAAGCTAACCAAGCCTCCCGACAAGAGCTATGCCCATGTCCTTGCCTTATTTTTAATGGGACGATCTCTTAAGAGGAGATTAAGCCTCATTACCATAATCCAAAGTGTACCCGGCTCTCCCTTTTGAATATTCATTCCCCAACCAAAATAAAAGTTCCTGCTTCCCTTTGTTTGGGGATGGCATGACTTTGGAGATGATTCCTCGTGGCCTCCTATTTGCCGCAAATACACTTTACTTTGTGAGACAACTTCCACTGGTGTAGAGTCTTGCCTATCTCACCAGGAGGTGAGCACACTTGGTTCGGTATCAATTTCTCTACTATCATTTTGAGGCTTTGGGGAGGAGGTGGAAATAAATGAAAGTGTTTTCAATGTCATTACCCTACAACACAGAGATGTTAGAATGTAGACAAGTACACGAGGGGCGGAGCATCAAAAACTGCAGGCAGTCTGCAGGGCCTCGCTTGGATGTCTGAGGCAGCCTCTGGTTTACAGAGGCCTCCATGTGCTGGCTGGCTGCCTGACACGGTGTTCAGATGTGTGGCAAGTAGAGAGGAATTCTCTGCGTGTGTGTTCAGACCAGTGTACCCTTTCGCAACGAGCAGTAGAGGAAGGAACTGTTGAACCGAGGAAAGAGAATCAGGCTCAAGCAAAGTCTACTGGAAAAGCATTGATAGTCAAGATCCAAATTGGTGCCAAACCAAGTGGGCTTACCTCCTGGTGAGTTAATAAGACTCTACACCAGGGGAAGTTGTCTCACAAAGTAAAGTGTATTTGCAGCAAATAGGAGGCCATGAGGAATCATTTCCAAAGTCATGGCATCCCCAAACAAAGGGAAGCAGGAACTTTTATTTTCGTTGGAGAATGAATATTCAAAAGGGAGAGCCCCGTACACTTTGGATTATGGTAATGAGGCTTAATCTCCTCTTGAAGAGATCTTCACATTAAAAATAAGGCAAGGTCAAGGGTGTAGCTCTTGTAGGAAGGCTTGGTTAGCTTCAAGGTTGTTGCTGGTTGTGTCTCCTTTTTTTTTTGAAGAAGAAGATTGGCCCTGTGCTAACATCTGTTGCCAATCTTCCTCTTTTTTTTCCTCCCCAAAGCCCCAGTACATAGTTGTATATCATAGTTGTAGAGTTGTAGCTCTTCTATGTGGGATGCCACCTCAGCATGGCTTGACAAGCGGTGAGTAGGTCCACACTCAGGATCAGAACCAGTGAACCCCGGGCCGCTGAAGTGGAATGCACAAACTTAACCGCTCCGCCACCAGGCCGGCCTCTGGTTGTGTCTCCTTAACATAAAAAAACTTGGAAAAACAGTTAAATTCTTCCAAACCCACCCTTGAGTTTCTCAGGGCACTAGTTGGTCACAAAATGAATCTCACCCACCCCATTCTCCCTGTTAGGAGAGTTAATTCTGGGAGAGGCAATATTGGGTGCTCTTGAGGAACAGCCCAGGACAGCAGAGTTCAGTCTCTGTTTAGACTCCAGGAGTCAATATAGGTACAACTCCAACACCGGAGGCTGAGTTCCTGAAGTGGGGAAAACAGCAGGTTTCTCATCACCAGTCAGAGGGCCCCCCAAAAGGCCAGCACTTGATTAACAACACTGGCTACCTTGCTTCCAGTGTGAACCAGGTAGCCCCCAACAGGAGAGCTGTGTCTCAGATAGGGTGACTTGCCTATTGCATCTAGGAAACCAAAGTCGGATGGGGCAGGTTCTGAAAGAGGACAGTGCAGCTGCCACCGGTGCAGCCAGTGCTCCGTGACCTGGCTCCACCAGCCAGTGGTGGCTCCACCACCTCTGGGGTGGGGGCATCGTCTCAGAGATAGCCCCACACGCCGCATCTAGAAGAGGAGCTGAGCAGTCCCATGTGCTATTTCTGAAGGGCAGATCCCAGGACTTGGTGTGAGTGCTGACAAGAGATTTTCACATATTGAGGTATGTGGGGTAACTATTTGGGTTCAAAACTGATTTGGCTTGAACTGAAAAGCCTGACTTATGGCCTATCAAACATACGTTGTACATCTGCTTAACCATGAAAGTAAAGAATGTACTCTCTTAAGATAAGAATGCATTCTCCCCCTCTTACGCCCTATTGGTAATGTCCAGATTAGTCCTTTTCCTGACATCAGGGTCATGTTGGCTTGCTAATTTGCAACTGAATGCCTCCTTGAAACTTTGATGAAAATGTATCCTGAGTGTGTTTAATGTGCATTATTTGTTCTAAAAAGATATAAGACTATACTGGAAGCCATGCTTCTCCGGAACACTTTCTAAGGCTTTTCTGGGCCATAATCCTCACTCTGACTCAAGTAAACTCACCTTTTTTCTCTTATCTATAGAATGGTTATTGGTTATTTTTTGTCAACAGTGCTCACCCTTTCTTCTGATTGTAAGCACCCACAGTCATCCTGAGAAGCTAATACACCTGAGAGGGGTCGGAAAATGACAGAATGGCCTGGAAGAATAGCTCCTGCCGTGATGAGTAATCATGCTGTGGAATATTCTCCAACACCACCAAGCAATTCTTCAGTTCTCAGTGGACACTGACTGGGTGTCCTAGAATTGAACTCAATTCTGACACTATCTACCAAGAGATAACATCAGATCCCACAAGGTAAGGGCTCAGTCCCACAAGACTGCCCCTTCAGATGTTACCACACAAAGGGCACGATCTGCTCGCCACATGACAAAAGCCAATCGTCAAGAGGCAAGATGGTGGAAAAGAAATTTATTACAGCTTGCTAGCAAGGGGGAAGATGGCTGACTAATGTCTCAAAGAACCATCTTACAGAACAAAGACTACAGGCCAGTTATATACGGGGCTGGTCTCCTGGTGGGGGAGGCATCTCGTCTTAGTTCCTGGCAGTCTTTGGTTTTACTTGATATGCATCAGAGACCAGAGCAACGCCCTATACCCTCATCCTTCAGCTGTCATTGATGAAGTCTATCAGCATCAATTCTCTGCCCAGGGGTCATCACATTCCTAAGGAACTCAAGAGAACAAAGTTATCAACTTATAGCAGCTGGGAAGGGCCATAAAACCCACAGAGCATGTCTGGGCTAGTTAGTCAGAGGTCATTCAAAGTTACAATATGGTTTATTTTCTACAGTATGGCTTCCCTTATGCCAACCTTGTGTTGAGCTGGTATCACAGACACCAGTCATCAAGTCCCAGTTGTCACCTGTGCTTCTGACCAACTGACTATAAATTGGAGGGTCCCACGTCCCCCTCCTTGGGTTCAATTATTTGTTAGAATGGCTCACAAAGCTCAGGGAAGCATTTACTTACATTTACCAGTTTATTATAAAGACTATTACAAAGGATACAGATGAACAGCCAGATGAAGAGGTACATAGGGTGAAGTCAGGAAGGGTCCTGAACTCGGGAACTTCTGTTCCCATAGATCTAGGGTGCACCATCCTTCCACCATGTGGATGTGTTCACCAGCCCAGAAACTCATCAAATCTCCTTGTTCAAGAATTCTTATTGAACTTAATCTGAGCTCCCAACTTTCCTTAGATCAGTGGGTGGGGCTGAAAGT
Source organism: Tapirus indicus (assembly GCA_031878705.1). Lineage (NCBI taxonomy): Eukaryota > Metazoa > Chordata > Mammalia > Perissodactyla > Tapiridae > Tapirus > Tapirus indicus. The sequence goes on from CM062929.1 coordinate 60,293,388, forward strand.
TCCAATCCTGTAATCACTTGGTCCTTCTGGTGACCAGCCCCATCCTGAGGCTGTATAGGGACCCCACCCTAAGTCACCTTATTAGCATAAACCCAAGTGTTTTGGAAAAGGCCTGTTATGAATCGTGAAAGATACTCCTATCACTTAGGAAATGACAAGGGTTTTAGGAGCTCTGTGCCAGGAACCAGGGATGGAGACCAAATATACTTCTTATCATACCACACACGCCGACACCACATCCTCACGGTAGCTGCTTCTGCTTTCTACGGGGTGGCATTACTCACATTAGTGAGGAAATTATTCTCTACACAGCTCCTTTTCCCTCTGAGTTGAGCAAGGGAGGCAAGAAGGAAAGGCTCAGCAGCAGACAGTGTTGGTACTTTGCCCAAAGCCCCTAGGATCCCTGGCCTGGTTGGTATGCACGCTAGCTCTCCACGTGATTTCACTCCCAGCAGCCTGCACCTGCATCTCTTGGTAGAGAGCCTGGCAATTTATGTCCCCCTAGGGCCAGCCCTTAACAAATGACTGACAAACATGGGAGTGTACTCCTTCGCTCTCCCCTCCCTGATGGGGGCAGTTTTAAGGTGTCTCCAGAGTTCCAATGAGGGGCTGAGCCAGAGCTACCCTCCTTGGGACTGTACTTGCTGTCGTATCTTTGCTTGGCCTCCTTTCTTTCCAGCTCCCACTTCCCCATGCACCCCCCAGCAGTTTTTTATGGGAACACTTCTTAAATAAATAATTTTTACGTGAATCCTCTTCGAGTCTGCTTCTGGAATCTCAACCTAAGCTTCATATTTCAGAGTCCTTGCCGGATCTTTGCTACTAAAAATGGAAAGACTGGGTAGCCCTTTGTTTACAAAGCACAATAAAGATGCTGCAGGTATGAAAATGTAGACTCTGAGATGAGGAAAGAGTGGAGACTTAAGTTGTTTCTTCAAATTGAAGGGAGAGAATTGGGGTTCTGAAGGGAAACTGGTGTGGTAAGAAGGGGGGGAAATTGGGAGTTTGAGGGGGAAAAGGGGCTGAGCGGCACAGCAGTATGAAAACTCTCTCTGTGCCAAGCCTTCAGTAAGGACTGCTGCTCACACATGTACCATGTGGGTGTGATGATTGGGATGAGGAGAATCAAATGAAAAGGCTGCTTGGGATGTGATGCTGCAGTGCAGACCAGAAGAGCAGGATGAGAAGGTCAGACGAGCCTGAAACTGAGCTCATTCAGTGGGAGCAGGAGCTCTGAGCCGGAGAAGACTCAGGAAAACATAATCCACCATGCATGCACACCACACGCATTCACACACACCAATCCACCAGGAGGTGGAAAGGGATGAAATACCTCCTCCTCTGAGATCTGAATTATGCATGAAATGAAAAACTTGAAATAATTGAAGGATAAATTCTAAAATCATCCCAAGAATATCCAAAGGCATTTACAACATTGGAAGAAGAGCATTTCTCAGTTAAAATCTGTAAGTTGACTCCCACAGCAAACAGGAGTTTGGGGAAGGTGGGGGATACAATTAGAAAGGACAAGCTAAGGCAATGTCATCCAAACCCACAAATGGGGTCTCAGAACATGGCATCAGCCCCACACCGCTATGACCTGAGTGCTTTCCCTGCTCCCCCAAGCCCACGACAGAGCCAGGCAGCCCTGGGACTTCCTCCCTCTGCCCTGCTCACCCAGAGGCTCGGCAGCCTGTGCTGATAGCCCTGCCCCTTCCCTGCCTCCCTCTCCTCAGCCCTGCTGCCAGCTTCCTGTCCCCGTGTGCCAGGGTCTTAGCTGTGGGTGCTCCAGGGTGAATGAGGTCTAATGCGGTCAGGGATTCAGGGACCTGCTTCTGAATTCACTCCCATCTCTCACTCTTTCTCCTTTCAATTCTTTATTCCACAAACATTTATTCACCACATGCTACTCACCAGGAACTCATACCTTTGTTCTATCTCCATTCCTGTTTCTGTTTCTTTTTCTCCCTTTCCCTGACTCCATTCCTGCCTCTTTACTCCTCCTTTCCTCTCGACCCTTCTCCCTCTCCCTCTCTCTATCCCTTCTCTTAGTCCTGGTCTCTTTGAATTAAATTGGCCTATGTCTCTGAAGACAGATGATGCAACAAATTTGACAGTGCCCACAGTAACCGACATGTTGCAAAGCAGTTTGTGTTTACAAGTTCGTTTTTCGCTACTAGGAATAACTGAGTATTGAACATGATTTTCGATCTTTATCTCCATCTCTGATTAATTCCTTCAGGAGAGCTCCCTAGGTATAGGACTTTTAGGTCAAAAGGGACGGACATTTTTAAGGCTCTGATATATTTGGAAAATTGTTTTTTCAGCCATGTTGCACGTGTAACTGGACTGACTTTAAGTTCATACCAACCTCAGATTTAAGATGGGGTCACACATGTTTTTCCAGGCTTCCTGAAGACATTCACTTTCTGGAGTATCTCTGCAGACTGATTGGTTTGTAGAGGGCATGTCTATTCCCTTTTCTGCACACTGAAATATTCATTTGTCCATTGATTTGTTCAACACACACCTATATCAAGCATGAGCCACGTGCTAGTAATGACCCTGAACTAGACTCTGGTGATTTAGAGCCTTGCCAAAATCACAAGTGACTCCTTCCTTCAGAGTAGGCTCAATTTTGGCATTTAGTATTTTAAAAATCAATGGTAAGATGAGAATTTTCTCACAAGACATCATGTAATCAAAGATCATTTTGTTCCCACCCATTTATTCCCTTCCCCGACAACAGTAAACAATATTCAGCTCTCACCCACACTGCCTTTAGTCTATGTTGTTGAGACTTCTCCTTTTTTCAAACACATAAACAGCTTTGGATGTCCTATAATTTTTAATCACTGCTTGCTATAGACTGAATGTTTTTGCCCGTCCCCCCAAAATTCATATGTTGAAACCTAATCCCCAATGTGATAGTGTTTGCAGGTGGGGTCTTTGGGAGGTGATTAGGCCATAAGGGTGGAGCCCTCATGAGTGGGATTAGTGCCTTTATAAAGAGACCCCAGAGAGTTCCCTCACCCCTTCTGCCATGTGAGGACACATTGAAAAGAAGGTCATCTATGAACCAAGAAGCAGGCTTTCAACAGACACCAAATCTGCCAGCATCTTGATTTTGGACTTTTCAGCCTCTAGAACTGTGAGAAATAAATTTGTGTGGTTTATAAGCTACCCAGTCTATGGTAATTTGTAATGGCAGCCCAAATGGACTAAGACACTGCCTCAAAGGAGGGATGTGTTTTGATCCCTTTTATTGCCTTCTCTAGGGCAGAATTCACAGGCCCTGGTGGCTGCTCATATTCTTTTCCCTCATTTGAGATAGGTTCAATGGGCTAGTCTCTCTCTGTTATCCAACAGGTACAGGAAAATACCAAGCATTATGGTTCCACTTGTCGCAATATATGCTCACAGATCTTGGTGTAACTTGCTTACTAATCACAATTTTTAACTGTTAGGTGAGGGTCAAGGGGTTTTTTTAGGTCTCCAAAGAGGAATTTGACTAAAGATCTCCCAGAACATTCAGGTGCTCTTAGAAACTCAGAGTGCGTATTAATCAGATAATCACAGTACAGTATGATAAAGGCTTTTCTGAAGTTGTATTATAGGGGAGGTGGGATTTGAGGGGGAACCCAGAGGAGAAGTCCATAACACTACAAGCAAGGGCAAGGGACCTTATTAGATATGTATCAGTCAGCTACTTCCGCATAACAAACACTGCAATAATCTCAGTGTCAAACAACAATACATATTTGTAAATTTCTCACTCAGGTGACTGGAGGTTTGATGGGCATTGAGCTTAATCTTGTCTGGGCTTAGATGGGCTTGGCTCTAAGCCATGGATTTGGTTCAAGTCTATTCCATGCATTTTGGACTTCCTTGTACCAGTGGCTCTTTGGTTATCATGGCCAAAGACAGGCATGGGAGAGACCAAGCCCAACATGCAAGCACATTTTAAGCCTCTGCTCATATCATGTGTCCTAATATCCCATTAGCCAAAGTGGGGCATATGGCACAGCCCAAAGTCAAGATGCAAGGAAGTACATTCCTCTCATGGAGGTATAGTGAGAAGCAGTGAATATTTGCTGAAAAGGCATCTAATCTACCACAAGCTGGATCTTGGAGAACCAAAGGATGTTGGTCTAGGGAGAACTAGGAGGAATGAGTGTTCTTCTCTGAACCACATCAGAAAAGGCAGAGAGACACAAGCATGTATGGCATATTTAAGGAATTCTGGGTGTTTTGAAGGACAAAAGCCCAGGACACTTGTGAGAGATGTTGAGTGTGTGTAGGAGGGGTGAGTCAGGAGAGGGAGACAGGAGCCAATATCTCAGGGTTGGAGGAAACCTGAAAGATCTGGACAGATTGGGGCAAAGTAAGAGGACTACCCTCCCTGTTGGATTTTCAGGGGACTCCTGCCCTGTCTCTTGAAGTCTCTACTTCCTGGGGGGAAAAAAACCTTCCATCAACCCTTTGTGCTCTCTAGGCAACCAATATTACCTACTCTTCACCATCCAGGTAAAGAACTGCACTAACTCCTTTTCCTAATCACCTCCCATGCCCAGCATAGCATCTAGTAAATGTTTACCGTATGTACTCCAGAATATGTGAACTGAGACTTCCTTTTTCAAAATTATTTTCTTCTGATAAGGCATATTTATTGAAAGAATGGCACAAAATGGTAAATATGAAAGATGTACTCCCAGTTGGCAGAAATAACCACCCTTCACACTTTGATCAATAGCCTTCCAGATCATATGCAATGTAATTACATAAGTAGAATCATATATTCTGTTATATTTAACCAGCTTTTTTATATCAACTCAAAATATAAACCTATCACATTCTTTTTAATGGCTGCATTGTATTTTATTGAATGGCTATGTCATCATTTATTCAATCTTTTAATTTTCACCACTAGAAATAACATTCTGAAGAATATCCTTTTAAATATATATTAGCCTCCTGGTCTAGTTATTTGTCTAAGCATAAATTGCTAGAAGTAGTACTGTTTGTTCAAATTCATACCCTAACTTTTCGTACATATTGTCAAATTTTCTGCCAGAATGGTTATATCAACAAGCATTCCTACCAGTGGTGTCTGAAAGTGGCTTTTCCTCACACACTTAACATCATTGGGTATTTACACATGGCTAATATTAACAATTTTATCTCATTATTACTATATTGGAGCAATGACTTTTTAATTTCTTTGTGAAAAAAATATTTTTTGAACTAGAATTCTCCCGGTAGAGCTGGGAGAGAGGAATTATTAAAGATAGAAGCAGAAATTGATAAATTAGAAAGCAAAAAAATAAGCACACTTGATAAATAAAACTAAAAGCTGGATTTTTCAAAAAGGAGGGGAAAAAAAGAAGAAAAGAAAATACTATCAAGCACAAGCAAAAGATTAGAGATAAAACACAAAAAACACAATGCTGGGTACAAGGAATAAGGTCTTTATTCCACATAGGAAGAACTTAAAATCATTAGAAAATTCTTCATTAAAGTTTATTAATATACCTGAAAATTTATCTGATATAAATGGTTTTCCTTGAAAATATAAGGTCCTAAAATTGATGCTAAAGAATCTGTATACCAGAATATACCAAACCCATTGATAAAATGGAAAAGGTTGTAAATAATCTATGCCTCCAAGCAACAACACCTCAGATGGTTTTATAAATGAGTTCTAGGAAATCTTATTCTAAAAATACCATTTCTATGTTATTTAAACTAGTATAGGAAAATATGTCATTTATAATACAAAAATGTGATGCATTTTATAATTCAAAAGTCTAACTAGGCACTTACAGATATGAAAATCTTAAATAAAATATTAGTAAGTTATACCCAGCCGTGTATTAAAGAATTGTGGCCCATGATCAAGTGGTGTTTATTCTAGGAAGAATGATTGGTTCAACATTAAGAAATCTGTGTTGAATCAAGCATTCTGTAATGCATCAGATGGTGAAAGGAAAAGAGCATATGATCATCTCAATATATGCCAAAAATATACTCATTAAAGTATAACACCCATTTCAGATAGTGATGACAGCATGATGATGACAACAATGATGAAAAATGTATTAATAAGCAAAGAACAGAAGGACCAAGAATACTTTTTTTTAAATCAAAAGCCACAAGCAGCAAACTTAATGATAAAACATTAAATATTTGAGATGTTTCTATTAAATGAGATGCTCACTATTATTGCCGTTAATCAAAATGCTTCTGAAGTCTCAGAACAATGCCATCAGTTAAGAAAAAGAAATAAAAGGGATAGACATTATAAAGAACAGCAAATTATCTTTATTTCAAGACTATATTCTTTTCTTCCCAGAAAATCCATGAAAACCAATTGAAAATATTGAAATTAATAAGAGAGGTCAATAAAGTGGTTCAATGTAAGAAATACATAGACAAAATCCATGACTTTCTTATATACTAGCAATAGCCAGTTAGTAAATGTAATGAAAAGAGAAGATTCCATTCATAAATGCAACAATAACTGTAGAACACCTGCATATAACTATGACCAAAAGTATATGATTTATATGAAGAAAATGAAAAAACATTCCTAAAGAGAAAAAAGAAAACTAAAAAAGTGTGAGAGGTATACCACATTTCAAGGTATAAAGATGTTAGTTTTCCCTGAATTACTTTATGGATTTCATACAATGTCAGTGAAAATCCCCGTGGGATTACTGTTGGACCCTGAAAGATTGATTCTAAAGTTGTCTGAAAGAATGCATGCATGAAAAGAGCTAAGAAATTTTGGATGGGCTCATAACCACACAGAATAAAGACTACATTTCCCATTCTCTTTTGCAGCCAGATGTGTTCATGTGACTAAGTTTTGACCAGTGAAATGTTTTGTTGCTGAATCCAGAAACTTTTCTTAAGAGACAGCTTACAGGGATGGTTTCCCCTTCCCTAACGCCTTTCTCTATCCTGCTGCTTGGAACATGAAGTCTAAGAATGAGGATGAAAATCACATTCTAGTAACGGCAGAGCAGAAAACTGGATGGAGCCTGGCTTTCAAAGATTTTCATGAAAGAGAGAAACCACATCAGCTCCACATTGCCTACACCTGGGCATTAACATGAGTGAGAAATGAAGTCTTATTTAAGCCACTGTTATTTTGAGTTTTCTTCACTCACAAATGAGTCTAGTCCTTTTATAATAACCTTCATATTTTCCCCATGCTTATATAATTATATTCAGACCCAGATAAACACACACATAAGTTTTATATAGGTTTTTGTCATTGTTTGGAGGGAGAAAAAACACTTTCTTCATCTTGTTTTCGTCAGCGAACACAACCTTGTGAAATTGTTAACACACAAAGGTGGGGTTCTCCTACCTGGTGTGCATAAAAAGCCAATTATTATGGCATCAGCTTCTGAGGAAGGAAAAAAGCTTTATTGCAAGATTGACAGGAGGCAATGCTCTCAAAACTCTGTCCCTGATCCAGGGCTTGGGGCAAATTTTAAGGGATAAAAGGGCAGGGCGGTCCGAAGTGCCGGGATAGATGATTGGAAGTAAGGAGAAGTGAGGTAATTGATGATCTGCGCAAGCATAGTCAAGCTTCATGGCTCTTCATAGGCTGCATGTTCACAAAATGGTGGTGTAGGATGATCTGAGGGTGGAGTTTTCAGTCCCTTGATATCAAAAGGGTCACTTATAGGCATTTGTGCAGGCCCAGTTGATGGGTTAGTGGTCTCGTCCAGCCTGAACTGGACAAGAAGTAATTTCTCAGTTCCTGAAAAAACATTCTTAATTACTCTTTTGATAAGATGGGGTCAGTGGAACTGGTCCTAGAGGGCCCGTGTTTACAAAATTTTATCTATGTCAATTAGTGTAGTTTCAATTCATGTTTTTTGATAGCTTCAAAAAAGTACCAAAATTTATTCCCCCATCCTCTTATTTTTGGGCATTTGTTTTGTTTCCAGTTTTTCTCTCACTATTAACAATGAAGCAATAAATGTAGCTCTTGTATTCTGGTCCTCTTGTTTCTAAGAGATAGAATCCTAGGAGTAAGCTAGCTAGATGAAGGATGTGTGTATTTTAAATTTTAATAGATGTTACTAGATTGCTTTCCAGACAGCCTGCAACACTTACATTTCCATCAGCAATGTATGAGAGCACCATTTCTCCACATCCCCACTGGCAATAGCACCTTTTCATTTTTTAGCAGTCTAGTGGATGTAAAATGTTGTTACCTCAATTTGCTTTTCCCAGACTATTAATCAATATTTGGTAATACAAGACTCCTATCTCTTCTTTTCATAGTTTTCAGACATTTGTTCTTTCGTACAACAAGATCACTTTATCCAATTCAAACAAAATCCTATGGGATTCAAAATGGAATTACAATAAATTGATATATAAATTTTGAGAAAATTAAAATTTTTGTATTAAGCCTTCCCACCCAAGAATATGGTAAGCTTTTATTGGTTTAGTTCTTTTACGTCTTTCAATAAACTTCATAGTTTTTATTTAGCTTTTCCTATGCCTTTCTTGTTAAATTTATTCTTACATATTCTATAGTTTTTGGAGCTCGTATAAATAGAATATTTCCCATTTCCATTTCTAGATATTTATTGGTAAAATAGAGAAATGCTATGGATTTTTTTGTATATTTATCTTATAACAAGAGACCTTATCAAATTATTCTGTTCATACAATCTTTTTTTACTGGAACCTCTTGCATTTTCTTGTTAAACAATAACATCAGAAAAAAGAGATAGTTTTAGCTCTTTATTTCCAATGCTTATATTAGTTATTTCAGTTTCTTTTTTGGCATTTTCTAGAACCTCCAAGACCATGATAAATAATAATAAGCCAAGTTTCACAGTTTTTATATTCCTCTCCTTTAATTGCTAGTGTTCCTCTACTTCTACCCTTGGTTGGATCTCTTCATATCTTACTTGAGGGCAAGAATAACATCCGATTTTCCCAACACTCTTACCTAGCACCCAGAATAGGGCTGAGCACATACTATTAAAATGAAAAATATGTACATATTTCAAAAAGGAGGAAGTGGCCAAATGTTGAGTTCACTAAGATCAAATAAGATAAGAATTCAAAATGTATTTTAGATTTAACAGGAAGGTCATTGATGAACTTAGTGATAGGATTTTAGCAGTTTGGGCAGAAGCTACAGGACAGAAGTTTTGGGAATAAAGCACTCCAGTCTTGAGGGAACTTTTTGTGCCAACATTTGGGGGCCTGAGCTCCGATAGTGCTTATGGGACACTGAAAACATTTCAGGATGGTGGAGCTTGTGGGGCACATGGAGAGCTGAGAGATGAGCAAGAGCCATGCTAACTAAGGACTTTGTGCTTCAGCTTGGAGGCCATGGGTGTGTGGAAGAACTTTAAACTAAAGAATCGTACCCTTCGAGTTGCTTTTCAGAAAGATCACTCTTTCTAAAGAAAATAGAGTACTATTTCCTGAATTCACCCATTTCTCTCCAACCTTATTTGCATTGCCTTTTCTTGAATCACCCTCCCCCTGTGTGGATTGCTGCAACAACTTTGTAGTCTCTTTCCATCCATTCTTGTCCCTCCTCCAATCCATTCTTCACACTAGTTTCCAAGGTAATCCCTTTGTTTTGTTTTTCGTTTTTATTTTGTTTTTCAGAGTAATCTCTTCTAGATTACAAATCTAATCATGCCATTATTCTGCTTAAGATACATTATTGGGAGCCAATAGAGCACCACCCTGGCTTCTATGAAATCCAGGCTTCCCAGGTGAGATCCTGAGGGCATCAACATCCGTCCTTTGGTTGGTAGAATCTTTCTCTGGGGAATGACCTATTCTTGGGGCTCCTAGGGAGAAAGTCAGTTTCTGTTTCAGGGAAACAAAGCTCAATGAGGATTCAGTGACCATCCTTTGAGGTTTTTGGGGTGCAGATTTCCTCAAAACTGTTTATTCTCTCACTCTGGAGCCAGTTCAAATGGTGCTAAAAGCTGGTAATGGTGCTTATTTCACTTCTCCATTGAATGTTCCCTACAGGAGGTCCTGATTCCCTTATGACTGCTGGGATTAGAGGATAAGTTTTCTGGAAATAGTCTGGTCCATAGGTCTGTGTCTGAAGAGAGAACCAGGAGGATTTGGATGGAGTTTGGGGAAGAGTTCTTAGAAGACTTCACATTCAAACCCCTTCAAGGCTAGGATTCAGTAATAATAATGGTGACAATGATGTGGCAGGATGGTTTTCCTTCCATATCTTCCCCTCTTCTCCTCAAAGGCTGGCATCTCCTGAGGCCAGGATAGTAGATGTAATGAGACTTGGTCAGATTCTGAATATATTTTGAAGACAGCACTGATGGGACTTGCTGACAAATTGAATGTAGGGTGAGAGAAAAAGAAATGGATCAAGGATGACTCCAAGGTTTTTAGCCTGAGAAACTGGAAGCTTGGAGTTGCTATTTAGTGACATGGAGGATGAGCAAGTTTTGAAGATGTCTGGAATTTGGTGGTGGACATGCTATATCTGAGATGCTATTAGACAACTGAAGGAAGATATTAAGCAGATAGTGGGATATATAAGCCAAGAATACTTGGGGAGAAGCCTGGGTTGGAGATATAAATTTGGGAGTGTTTGACATCACTAGGAAGTAAGTGGAGATAAAGAAGAGGATCAAGGACTGAGCCTGGGGAAATCCAACATTTAGATAGGGCAATGAGGAAGAACCAACAGAGAAGACTAAGAAAAAACAGTCATTGAAGAAGAAGGAAAGCTAAAAGAATGCAATGTTGTGGAAGCTAAGCACAGAACGTGTTTCCAAGAGCAGAGAACCATCAACTGTGCCAAATGCTGTGCATAGGTTGTATTAGTCCCCATAGAACTAGCTGCTGTGATAGAGACATCCCCATATCTCAGTGGCATAGGCAATATAAGTTTATGTCTCATTCATGTAAAGTATATTCAGCAGCAGACAGGAAGGCTAAAAGGAAGGGAGAAGCCATTCTCTGCTCCATGATGATAATCAGGGCCCCTGTTGACAGAGACAGAGTCATCTTCAATTTGTCACTTCCAGGGTCACTTAGGGTGTTACTGTCTCCCAGTAAATGGGAATGGGAAATGAGGATGATGCATGGGAAGTGTCTTGGTAAGAGTCTGGCAAGAAATAGAGGGTTGGGTAATTTGAGAAAGGTTTAACAAAGAGACTATCTATGAAGATGTGAGCAGGGGAAGGAAAACCATCAAAGGGTTGCAATAACCCTAAGACGGTTGATAGTAGGAGCTGTTACCACCCCTGGTCTGAAGAGACAAGAGAAAATACTGGTTAGTGGAACTGGGAGACAGAAATAACTGTGTTGGGAGAGATCCAGAACTGAAACTTTGGTAGAGGAAAATAGACAGTGCAAAGCAACCCCCTAGGGAGGGAGCCAGGGAAACAAATACTCTGACCTCACTCTCCTCCCTCCCTCCAATCTCCTGTAGGTAACTCCCATTAACTCAACCAAACCAGAAACCAGAAGGCTCACTGATAAAGTCCCTAGTGGTTAGGCTTCTGAGGCATAGAGCAGGGTGAAGAAAGATGAAGAGTGGATCTGGAGGAGCATATATCCAGCACAGGACGCTTCTGTGAGTCAGGCTTGGAAGGTGCATACTTTCCTTCCACCCACATTCCATTGGCCAGAGCCCAGCCATTTAGCCACTTCTAACTACAACTAAGTTTGGGAAATATATTCCAGTTATTGCCCAGGAGGAAGAGACAGATTTGATGAAAAGCTAACCCCTCTCTACCTCATGGTCAAGAAAGATGGTAACTTAGAATTGACCATTGGATTTAGCTATATGGAGGCAATTGGTGATCATGATAATGCAGTCTTGGTAGAGTGGTGGGTGTGAAAGCCTGATTGGAGTGGATTCAAGAGAAAATGGACGGAGAAGAATGCAGACATCAACTGTTAACAACAACTTCTTTCAGGAAGTTTTGCTGAAAGGGGAAGCAAAGCAATAAGGTAGTAGCTGGAAGAGTTGTGAGATCAAGAGGGTTTGCTTTGTTTTTTACGAGGAAGAAATAAAAGCATGTTTTTTATGCTGATGAGAATATTCTAGTAGAGAAAAGAAACTGATGATGCAGGAAAGAGAGGGAAAATTGCCGGAGCAATGCCCTTGAGTAAGCAAGAAAGGATGGCATCTAGTGATAAGCAAAAGGTTGGCCTTGGACAAGAACACAGGCAGATCATCTACACTAACCATGAGGAAAAGCAGAATATACAGACAAAGTCCTGGTAAGGAGTAATTGTGGTGGGAGGAGCTTGTTGAAGTTCTTTTCCAATCACTTGTATTTTCTCAGTGAAACAAGAAGCAAAACTATCCTCTGAGAGTGAGTCTGGAGGAGGAATTCTTGAAGGTTTGAGCAGAAATGAGACTGTACGGCACAGTTACCTAAAAGAATATGAGAAATGAGACCCAGAACTTAATCTTCCCAATGGAGATGGTCCAGTTGCCTCTGAGATATTCCACTCTGAGCCTACATCCAGGTGAACGCCTCTGGCCCTGCTTTTCTCCACTCCATCTGTAGATCTCTCCTTGTCCTAATCTAGCATCAGAACTGGATAATAGTAATACAGAGCACTTTTTGAGCACTTACAAAATCCCAGCACTGCTCTAAACACTTCAAATGTATTTAGTCAAAATAACTCTATGAAGTAGGTACTACCGTCATCAATCCCATTTTATAATAAGGAAACTGAGGCACAAGGTGAGTAATACAGTAGGTGCCCAAACTGAATTCAAACTCAGGCAGTCGGGCTCCAGGATCCATGCTCTTGACTTCTTCTACGTATATACCTGTACATACTAGAAGCATCAGAGAGTGATAAACATGATGGGGCCTGGGCTTGGGAGGAGTAAATGAAACTTGAAAAGGTCAAGGGTCTGTGGCCAGGTAGGTGGGGATAAGATGCTGTGCTGAAGAGAAGTTTGTTGGACTTGCTGAGAGAGGGGTGGCCACACTCAGAGAGCCTAGGACCAAAAGGCAGAGCCAATATCAGGAGCACAATAGGCTGGAGGAGACCCTCATGTCTTCCCCACCCTGTGTAGGCTCTGCATCAATCAGCATATAATGCTTGATTTAATCTTGATTTAACTTTCCCTTGGTTTCTATGTGTGTTTCACTGGCTAAAAGAATCTGTTCTGTTTCCATGATGGGGGGACATGGTGCTGTGATGGTAGCAATAATGATGATGATATGGTAAAACAGCTCCCAATCAATGAATGTTTCATCAATGAACAATGAACTTCATGAAGAACTTTATTGATGAAAAAATTCATCAATGAATGAAGAACCGAGCATTTTACTTACATTATGTCATTCAATACTTATAATGCCCCTGTGAGGTACACACCATTATTCCCATTTTCCGATGAAGAAAGCGAGGCTCAGAGAGGTTGTATCACATGTCCAAGGTCACATAGGTAATAAGTGGTGGAGCTGGGGCTTGAGCCATAGCCTGTTAGAGTTGGAAGCCTGAGCTGGCTACCCCGTTCCAGCTGCCTCTCTATTTTGGGATGAAGCACCTGGAGTTCTAAAGAAACCTACAGGGCCCCGAGGGCCTCTGGGGCATAGCTGCTGGGTGAGAGGGACTCCCTTTAATGAAGGCAATTGAGAAACAATCCTCCTCTTTATTTGCCTGTAACAGGGGCTCAGAAAAGCTAATTATCTTCCTGTGAACCAGTTAACTATTCAATTTTCTCCATTTGGGTAATTAATTATCAGAGTCAAATGCAGAATCCAGCTAATTTTAGAAAGATGCAGCTGTAGGGTCATCTGGGAACATACTCAGCTGAGAAAGGAGGAAGTGCAGGCACCAGTCTCTGCTGTGGCTTCGGGAGAGAAGGGGAGAGTTGAGGGGCCTCAGGCTGGCTGCAGTGGAGGGCAGGGAGAAGCGCATGCCTGCGGCAGGCCGACTGGGATTCCTGCAGCACCAGAGAGCAGCAGAGTCGGGGTCCGGGGCCCAGCAGGGCAAAGGTGCTGTTGCAGCTGTCAGCACCACCTCAGGGCAGAGATGGGGACACTTCAACCACCAGCTGCTCTAACCGCCTCCTCTCTCCCTTTGAGGGACCCGTGGGAAATTGTCAGCCCCTCGGTCCTCACATTATCACTTGAAGCCAGCTCATAAAGGTGTCTAGCCAGAGGGAGAGAAATCTTAGGTCTCATCTCTGGCTATCAACACACGTTAACATTGCTAACGTTTGTCAAGTACCAGGCATTTCTCCTCCAAGGAGGTTAGGCACTATCACTTCCTGTACTACCGATGAGAAAACTGAGGCTCAGAAAGGTGATGTAGCTTGTTCGAGATCTCACAGTTAGGATATGGCAGAAGCCGGAATTTGAGCTCAACTCCCAAATCCATGCTTTCACTGCCTCTTAAGGTGACATGCTACAGGCGCAGTTTTCTGAGCAGCATCAGGTGAAGGTATTGGGATATTTGGGGCAGCAAGTTTGGAGGAACACTTGGTTTACTAAACAAAGTCAACTGGTCAAGGATATTTAAACTCTCAGCAATCTCCTTGGGGGAAGAAGGAATGCCCCTTCCATCTGCAAAATCAGAGGCTCTAGAATTCTTCTGGATATCTATTCCCATGTGCTCCAGGGACATCAAGAGGGATCAGAGAAGACCTGGCCACAGAGTCTTGTCTCCTGGGCCAGTTGCTGGGGGTGGGGGTGAGTGGGGGTAAAGATGATGACAGTTTTGCTGAACACTTACTATATGCCAAGAAGTGTGACAATCACTTTTACTTGGGTTAACTCGTTTAATCCTTGCAATGATCCATGAGGTGGTCATTCTTATCGTTCCCACTGCACAGAGAGAGAAACTGAGATACAAAGTTTAGTCCCTTGCCCTTGGGTGAGGAAGCTGAATTCAAATCTGAGCAGTTTGACTCCACAACCTACCTCCCTGTCAACTGGGCCCTGGCAGAGGTCAGAGAGAGCTGGTGGGGAGGCCACCCAAAACCATGGACAGCTCCCCATGGCCCTCTGGTTGAATAGCCAGGTTCCTGAGGCTGGTTTGTTGTACCTCGCGGACCATCACCCATGTCCACCCATTGTGAAGAGCTCTGCTTTCTTGCAGAGGGGAATTCTCCTTGGACTGACTCTCAGGGACTGGATGCTCTGGCTTGATTCAAGCCCCTGAGAAGCCCCATGGAGTTGGATCCTGAGCCTGGAACTTCCTTCCTCAGGATTCTGGAGACCCATCCTCTAAGATGTAAGAGTTTTCTCCAGGGTGAGCCAAGCAGATAACTGTCACCTACATCATTGTTACGTACAGTCATTTCTCCTGTCCAGCCCTGCTCTTCCCACATCTGCTATTATTTCCCACATCCCATTACTATGAGAAAGCCAGTCCCCTCTGCTTCAGCTTCCCCATCTGTACCTCTCCCATCCTTGCAAAAGCCCAGAGCCAAAACTGGACCTGCCCAAATTAGGTCTTCCTCCTTTTGCCAGCCCTGATGAGAGTTTCCAAGTTCAAAGCCAGTCTCCTTGGCCCAAGCTGCAGGCCTGGAGCCCCAGCAGGTGCAACATAGTTGCTAAGCAACATCTTCGGATCTCTGTGTGTTCCTGTCACATGATTATTGTTGCTAAGGAAACAAGTCCTCTGGCATCCCAGGACGCAGCAAGGCCTAGGCAGCGGTGTGTTACCTGAGGCCGAACAAAAATCTTCCTGTCCCATGAGTCCCTAACTGTTATAGGGGACTATCAAGTTGATCCCTGCCTTTTACCCTGGCACTGGCTCTTAGAAGGGAGTGCCTAACTGGAGTCTTGGTCACTCACTGGGCACTCAGGGAATCCAGTTCTTAGAGGTGGTCAGTAGCAAGAGTGGCTTTAGAGGGATGTATTAATATGCCAGGTTTCTGAAGATAATCTTACATCCCCAATTCCCTCACTCTCTATCCATAGATTCTGCTGTAGAGGCAGAATGGAAAAGATTTGGATTAGAGGATAGGGAAACTGAGGAGGGGCTGTGGACAAAAGGGTAGTAGCAGGGTCCCAGTGCTACAGCAGCAAGAGAGCCAGACAGGGATTTGTCCCCAATCCCACCTCCCCACAGCCACAGCTCAAACACCACAGGAGGATGGATGCCACATCAGGGGATGTGACAATCTCCCTGGAGGGCTTCCCTCCCTGGATTCTCCAGTCCGGACTTCCTAGGGTTCCCTACCCAGGACTGACCCAGAAATGAGGTGGAAATAAGGAAATATGTTTGAAGGACAAAACGATAAAGAGATGGACAATAGAAGAGGAAGTATGAGAGAATTTGAGCACCAATGAGGAGGTGCAACAATTGAATTGAATAATGGGAATTTCAAAAAGAACAGAGAAAACAGATGGAAGGAAATTATCAAAGAAATAATAGAAATGTATTGAAAATAATGGAAATATCCCAGAAAAGAGAGGCATGAGTTTCCAGAGTCAAAGATTCCAAAGAGTGGCCAAAACAAACACTGAAAATATTTCCACCTCAAGTCCCACCTTTAGGAAGTATCAGATCACTGGTGACAAAGAGAAGATCCTAAAAGCTTCCAGAGAGTAAAAACAATTTTCATAGAAAACATCAAAAATCATAATGGCGTCAGACTTCTCAAGTAGAACATGGAAGACCATGCAGCTACATCCTCTAAATAGCTAAGGAAAATGTCTTCATCCTTCCTATTATAGTTGTTTTCATTTCCAAGACCTCTTTTTTGATCTGATTGATGCTCCTTTTATAACACCCCATCCTTTTTTCCTGGGCGCAGTGTCTAATCTTATCTTCTCTCTATACTGCCTCAAATTCCTCCAAAGTGCACCTGTTTGGGTCTCCATCTTTCACTTTGGAGGCTTTCCTCAAATGTTTGGGGATGCTTAGTGCTTGTTGGGACAATTAGATTAGGTTTAGGTTTAGAAATTTATGTTGCCTGAACATACTTAAGAGTAAAGCACCAAGAAAACTAATCAGAAGCTCTTTGTACTTGGCTTGGGCATGTGGTTTGTGAACTTCACTGTGAGTTGATCCCCCAGGATCCATTTGTTAGATCCTTCTTAAACTGATCAGATTCTCCAGAGAGAAGGGTTGCCCACTCTCCTGCCTAGAGAGTATGATCCCGGCTACCAGCATTCTAGCAGCTGTGAGAGAAGAAAAGGGTGGGAGTTTCAACATTCAGCATGCAAACTTACACCTAATTCTCCTGTTTTCGGCCGAGAACACCCCTGTCCTCAGTTGTACCTGGCATCCCCAAATCCAGAAACCCTCTTTTACCTTCTCCAGAAAATAAACCTGCAGTCTTCTGCTGGGCTTGTGGAGAACTGGGGGTCTGCATCTTAGACTTTAAACCCATCTTCCTGTTTTAGCCCCATCTGGTGGTGCTACCAGTCTCTGATCTTTGGGGAGTTTCTGCTGTGAAAAAAGCTTGCTGTTTCTTGGCTTTTCCCAAGGCCAGCTTAGGATTCATCTTTCTGGTTTCCTAAGTCAGCCACCATTCATTCATCTGCTTTCCAGCTTCCAAAATTTTATTGCTGCTTCGGGGATATTGTCTTCTCTCCCACTCTCTTTGTCTTTGTAGATTTAAACCATTTTAAAATTCCTGCACCATTATTTTGGTAGGGTTTTGGGAAAGACTAGAAATCAATTGCACTTGTTCAATCTTCCATCTTGAACTGCAAGTCTTCGTATTGAATAACAACTAAACCTAAAACACGTGCATCCAGACAGCCTGGGTTCAAAAGCTGGCTTTAGCATTCTGGCTCTAGCATGTACTAGCTGCTTCACCATCAGTAAGTTATAGGAGCTCTGTGTTTCCTCATCTGTAAAATGGGAATAATAACAGTACATACTTCACTTGACTGTTGTGAGCTCTTAGAATAATGCCTAACACATAGTAAACCATTCTATCAGAGATGATGATGACGATCGTGATATAGTGTTTACTATGTGCCAGAACCTGTGGCAAGGGCAGTGGGTCTGAGGAAACCAAGATGAACGTTCCATGTAAGCTTCTGCTCTTTCCAGCCCCAAACTGGTATGACCAGTTTTCCCACTCTGGTCTATACCATGTAAATACAGTAAGTACCCTAAGTAAATTACAAGCAGGTGGAAGTTCTAGTTGTGCAAATATAGCTGGTAACAATGTAAATAGGGTATTCAAATGAACTGGAGGCCAGCAACGCAGGGTAGTTGTTTTCAAATATGGTTGAATCTCTTCTGTATAAGTATAATGGCCACAGGCATCATTTCCCAAGTGACTTACTCACATGTTTATTTCTGAGCATCCAAATCATATTGCTGTTACTTGTTTTGCAGGGCAAATGACACCATCTGGACAATGGAAACAGCACATGTTTGGAGCAGTGTCCCCCTCCCACCCAAACGGCTTAAGCACAGTCTCCTCCCCCTTTCCATGAGCTTCCTTTCTTCTGGTTGGGTTGGCTTTCATCTTCCTCCCTCTGCTCTCTTTGTCCCGCTGAGCAGGCGGGCAAACCTGCAGGTTCTGTGATCCTGCTGCTCAGCTTTAAAAAAAAACAAAAACAAAAAAACCTCTGTTGCAATTTGTGAACTTTCCCCCCGCCCCCCCCCCCCGGAAGGCATAAGCTATCAGCTTTTGTGAAAGTAGCTTGAAATTGTGGAGGAAAAGACTGACAAGGGAAAGAAAGAGAGAGATTGAGAAAGACAGAGAGAGGGAAGAAGAGAAGCACGCAGAGAGAGAGAGGGAAGAAGAGGGAGAAGGAAGGAGAGAAAGAGGGAGGGAGGCCAGCCGGCCCCCAGGCTGAACCATATACTCAGCCTTTAAGAAACAGGGCTTCTTTAGCATGAATGTGTATACCAGCCGAAGTATTTCCACTGCGGATTCACTACCAAGCTGAAGATGACTAGACGTGTTTAAAGTGTAAGCAACTGGCCAGTCCTGGAAGATACAGTTATTCACGTCATTATTGTCTCCATGCCCAACCACTCCCTCTGTTTGGAATGCGCTTCAACCAATAACCTGTATTTTGATGGCTCTTGCTCCCAGCTTCAAACACAAAACTCCTCCTTTAGGCAAGAAGCTCAAACCAGATCATTCAGGGCCCCAGGGGTGTCTCCCACGTGTTTACAAGCCTGGGAGGCTACCCTGAGACATCTGCAGGTATATTCTTCTTTGGCTTCAGCCACCCTCCAGGGGGTACAGCTACATCACTGGGCAATGCTTCCATCCTCCAGACATTGCCGCTGACGCTGAGATGCACTGGGGAAGCCAGGTGTCCCGCAGTGAGAACAGACAGAAGACCCACAGCTGTACTGTGCTTGAGGACAGGGCTTTACAAAGTCTTTAATGCAGCAACTCTTCCAGTTTTCCCATTTACAGTGTTTTCACTTTCTAGTTTTCAGAGTTCAGTACTTTTTTCTCTCTCTCTCTTCCCACCCTTCCCACCCTGCCTTAAGATTCAGATATGTGCCCATTGGACATAAATATAAGTGGAAGCCTCCTCTCTGAACTCAGAATTGCCCAGGATGAGGGCCTCGCTCACTAGGTCATCTTGTTCTCTGGTTCCCTTTTGTTTAGAGTGAGTTTTCTCCCCGGAAGCCCCTCATACCTTCATGCCAATAGCTGTCTGGTTGGCAAGCCCAACAGTTCTACAGAGACATGACTAGACGTGTCTTCACCCAATGCATTGGACACAGCTTAGACCAAGCCAAGCTGGCGTCCCTGCTACCCTCTTGATCCCAGTAAATCTTTTGCAGCCCTTTCATGAACCTCTGCCTTCACCCACCGATTCCACCTTAAAGAGTGAAGATATGCTTCTTCTGTTAACCAGGGCCCTTAGGTGCTTCTTCAGGGCTTGGCTTCCAGGGACAATGATACCACATGGTAAATAACTCTGTGCCAATGACCTCTAAGAACAAATAAAAGCTGTTCTTTCAAACCCATGCACAAATTAAGTAGGCCCTATCCCTGTCCTCTGCTTTGGCCTCCTGTCTAGGAATTGACTCCCCCCACCCATCTCACCATCCCTAGAATTGATTGGTTTGAGGACTCCCCTGTCAGTCCCCAAGTTACATGAAGGCAGGCAGCTGTCTTTAGCTCAAAGGGGAAAGCAAGTCCATGTGGATCATCTGGTCCCTGGCCAGCATCTCCAACTACAGCCACTTCATCCTCAGACTGGCTACAATTTTGGTTCTTGGTCAGTTTCTTGGCTGGAGAGGGAAATTCTCCTGTTTCCTTTTGGGGCCACTTTTTCATGCCCTACTCTTTAGTTTTACTGTGGGCCCACGGTGCAAATAACACAGTTCTCCATCTGCTCTCTCTTTTGGGGGAAAAATTCTCTGCCTGTGTTGCATTTGGCCTTGGGGTCCTGCTCTCCCACTGCAATGATGGGCACTGAACTCATGCTGAGTCAATTGGACACTTTCCCTCCCTTCCTGCATTTTGAACCTAGAGCAGAATGATCCAAGGACAAAAGTGATTGCTATGTAGTACAGCTACTCCAACCAAGCTTCCTAAAGAGTTGCTAATTCCTGCTCCCTAGACCCCAGAGCTGCCCTAGTTCCTGATCTTTCCAAAGTTGACTACTCAACTTTCTTTACAACACTGTGACTTTTCTTGTAGTCTTCCAATAAATCTCTTCTATATTTGTTAGCCCAAGTCTGTATTCTTTTGCTTGCCACCAAAAAACCCTACCTGATTCCACAGGGATGGCCTTCTCTCCATCGCCCACTGTCACCTGGATATCTTTTCCCTGAACCCGTTCATTTCAGGGTCAGGAAAGCTCAGGTTCATCCCTGCCTGCCACAACTCCCAGGCAAACTTCAGCTGCTGATTTTTTGTTACCTTCTTTCAGAAAGTGGCCATCCTCAGCTTAAAAAACAAAAATGTGGGGCCGGCCCGGTGGCGCAGCGGTTTAGTCCGCGTTTGGCAGCCCGGGGTTCGCGAGTTCGGATCCCGGGCGCCTGCCGACGCACTGCCTGTCAGCCATGCCGTGGCGGCGTCCCATATAAAGTGGAGGAGGATGGGCACGGATGTTAGCCCAGGGCCAGTCTTCCTCAGCAAAAAGGGGAGGATTGGCAACAGACGTTAGCTCAGGGCTGGTCTTCCCCACAAAAAAAAAAAAAAAACAACACAAAAATGTTCACCCATGACCCCCCTTTATTTATATTACATAGATCAGGCAGGGCTCAACCATGAAAACGGAACAATTCTAAGTATTTAAAGAAGAGGGAATTTAATGCAGAGAATTGGTCACACAAGTGATGGAAGAACTGATAACCCAAACAGAGGACGGTGAAGCACCTCGGAGTTTCACTCTGAGTTGGCAGTGGAAGCCACCACCACCCCTAGGCTGGAGGGACAACAGGAGGTGGTGATACTGGAGCTCAGGGTTTAGAGTCACTGGAGGAAGCTGGGACCATAGCAGGCCTGTCTGATGAGAGCTAGAGTCACAGAAAAGATGCAGCGACTGCTAAGATGCTGCCCCTGGCGGACAGGGAGAGAAACACCCTGGGTTCTCCTTTCGTGCTGCTCTCCAATCTTCTGCCAGCACCTCCTATGCACAATCCAGCTGTACCCTGGCTCACAGAAGAGCCTGAGAAAGGAGTCTGCGGGATCAGTCCCCCTGTAACACAGCAAAGCAGGAGACAGACATGAAATGGATCTGAAAGCATACAGACCTTGGACAGCACGTGCTTCATTATTTAAATTACATTTGCTAGAATCTTATTTAATTTTTAGGACTAAATGAATTTAGCATTAAAAAAGCACTTAATACGTATATATTAAGGTTTAAAATGTATGCACTATTTTAATTCCTTATTGAGTACAGATATTATCACAAAAAACAAAATGGGAAAGTCTTCTCTTCTAGGAAAACTCTGTATTTTGACCATGTTCTCAACATAATCAGTGAATCTGTTCCTTTCTTTACTGTTCATGTGAACCACACTTTTTTTTGACCCATAAGTTTGTAAGGTGAAGCTTGTAGGGCAAAGGGGGAGATACCACCCCAGCTGCAGTTTCACTGGCAGAAGCGGTATCCCAGCATCCCCACACCTCCAGACCCTGGAGAAGCCAGAGAACAGGGCGGTTACTATTTAGTGACTTAGTAACACAAATCCCTCAGTTCCTCCCCACCCCCCTGCCTTCTCTGGGCTTATTTCCCGGCTGGCTGCCAATGACTACCAGACAGGCTGGCCTCACATCAGAGTCCCGAGAAATAGGAGTGGCACAATGATGTGACAACAGCACAGTGACAAAACAGGGTTCTTTCTCTTATATAAGGAGTTGTTAGAATGTTGTTTTAATTTAGTTTTACAATTTTAACTATAAAAGCAATACAAGTATGTGATTTGAGCACTCAATTTTATCAGTCTGTGCTGTATTAAATCGAGGCTCCAGCATTCTGTTCTAGCTTACATAATTCTGAGAAAGAGGTTCTGGTGCATTGTCTGGGCTCAGTCGCTCTAAAAGCAGAGCTGGCCATCCTCCCTGCAGTTATAATGAAATGGTGAGCCTGGGAATAGGAGAGGAAAAGGAAGATATCAGGATGGGGCACAGAGTAAGCCCTCAATGTTTATTACATAAATGTTTAATTGCAGAGTCAAGGACAGGGACAGGCCCAGAGTCTCGGCCATGGGACTTCCCCCAGCCTCCTGGGTTCAGGTGTCCCAGTTGGCACAGACTCTAGCGCTGCTCTTTAGAGGGATTGCTAAATCTCCACCTGTATCCATCTTGGTGTAGGTGTGCTTCCCCAGGGACATCTGTTGTAATGAACTTCCCTGTGGAAGTGTCCACCCGGATGTCCCATAGACACCTAAAACAATGTGTTGACACATGAATTTGTTAATCTCTACAGCACATCTATTCCTCCAGCCTTTCATATCTCAGGTAATGGTACCCCCAGGCATTTATTTGTCTAAGTTAGAAACCAGAATCTCATCCTTGATATCTTGCTCTACCAGCCTCATTACACTCCCAGCAGCATCTAATTTATTCTCTCTCCCAAACATCTCGTGAATCTGGCCACTCCTCTCCATCCCCACAGCCATCACTACAGTTCATGCCACCTGTTATTTCATATTTGGACTACATAATCATCTCCTAACTGATAATTCTGGCTACATTTTCCACAGAGCAGTCATTCAGTCATTCGTTTCACAATTGTTTACTGAGCACCTACTGTGTGTTAGGTGCTGGTGATACAGTGATAAGCAAAACAGAATCCTTGTCCTCATGGAACTAACATTCTACAGAAGTTAATTGTCTCTTAAAGTACAAATATCGTCACGTCTGTTCCCAACTTAAAAATATGTCAATGGCATATGACTGCCCTCAGCATAAAATCTGAACTCTCTAATGTGCCTTCCTGCCTAGCTCATCTCACTCTACTAGCCCCTTTGCTTATCTTCCCAGCTATATGGAATCCACTTCAGTTACTTAAATATGGCAAGCCCTTGCATATCCTGGAACATCCCTCCCCCACCTCTTTGCCTAGCTAACAGCTACCCACCCTTCAGGTCTCGGCTTAGAGCTCTCTTCGCCAGCATTGCCAACTGTGATCAGTTCAGTCATGTTGGGGATAATGGAATTTGGAGGATGCTCAGGATTCCCCTCGGGGCGAAAAGGGAGATCAGAAACCCATCCTGCCACAACCACTACTGCCCATTCTTTCTCCTCAAGTCTTTGAAAGAAGTATGAGCCCAGAGAACAATATGTGCACACTTTCTTTCTCTGAGGTTCTGGCCTCTCATTGTGCTGGATTGAACAATGTGGAGGATTTCTTTGAGCTGGGCTGGAGGGAGACCTAACTGATCTCGGAAAAGGACATTTACCATTTTTGGCTAGTGAGCACCCATTCTATTTGGAGAAAACCAGAGCCCAGCACATTGGACATATTTGTCCAGTGGCATCAGCACTGGCAGAAATGACCTAACTGGACTGTCCCTGTAGTAGTATCTTAGCTGGCTTTCCTGAGGCCAGTTTTCCAGCCTTCCCTTCAGTTCTATGAGCTACTTGATGTTCTTCCAGTAAATCCCTTTCTCTTTAGGATCACTGGATATGGTCTCCATTGTTGGAAACCAGAAACCACCAATGATTAAATATCATCTTTATCCTATCCCCACCACGCGGCGCATCCTCACTCCCCACTCCACTGGTGAAAATGGCAAGCCCAAGGATGAATATACTGAGCAGGATGGAAATTCTAAGTTCCACGGCAGATCTTGACTTATCCACCCACCCCAGGCTTTCCTTGACGGTCTGGAAACACAGATCCTGAGTGGGAACAGACCCAGGCCATTTACCTTCTCAGCCATAGAGGAGAAAGAGAGGGAGAATTTCAAAAAAGAGCTAATGGTAAAGGAGGGAGATTCACCCTTAGCCCTGTGGCCCAGTTAGCATCCTGGCCTTTGGCCCGTCCATATTGGCATGTCTCCTGCTCGGAGGCAGAGCCAGGGAGAGAGGAGCTGCAGCTCTGCCTGGAGCCCAGCAGCTGTGGATGAACAGAAAATGTTTGTTGTCTTTCCAGGCATCCCGTGGTTCCCTGAGAAATGGGCACCATTGCTCCTGCCTTTGTCACTTCACCATGCTCATGATTTAATGCCTTTCTGTCTCCGCTTCTATCTCATGGCTTCTCCCTCTGGGGAGTGTATTGATTTCTCTTACCATCTACCCAACCATTTACTGTCACTAGGTCATAGCTTCTTGCCAGGCTCCTCCTGTCTGCCCCGTGGCCTCTTCTGCTTGGTGACTTTGCTGCTTCATTGCTTCTGTTTGCTGCCTTTTCTCTGTGTTTCTCTTGACTTGCAGGCCACTCTGCTGTTTATCTCTTAGATCCAGACTTCCTTAAAGATGGTGTGATTAGATCTGTTGATCACTACTCATACAGAGAGTCCTGCACAAGGCCTAGGGCCTAAGGCCACGTTGCTTAGAAAGGCTAAAGACGCGGCAAACACCAGGAGCTAACGGATTCCACTCTAATCAGCATTTCAGACTCAGCTTGTGCAAACCTAAGTATGTCATCTTCATTCCCAAGTCTGTTCCTTCTCCTGCGTTCCTGAACTGAGTGAATGTTCTGCTGTTCTGCTGTAGCGATCTGATCTTTAAAATGAAGTCCTCTCCTATAGCCTACCTCTTCAGCTTTATCTCTCTTCACTCTCTCTGTACAAGAACCATCTGAAATTCTCAATATGTAATTCCTAAAATGAAATCAGCTCTCAACCCTCTGGCCATTGCTCTCTCTTTTCAACCACACCCCACACAAGGGGGCTTTGTTTGGACATCTCTGTCTCTATTTGTATGTTCTTTTCTCTACAAGGTCCAATCTGGAATGCTTTGACATTCTCATCTGCTGGATCATGAACCCTCTGGGGTGGGAATGATGACTTAGTAATCCTTGAGGCTGGCCCAAAGTGGTTGTCAGTATCTAAAGACCAACTCAGCAATGACACTCAAACATCCTTCCCCCAGAGCTCAGGACACAGAGTCCCCCATCCCCTGGTCCACCAGCTCGTCTTGAGGAGGTATGCAAAATTGAGGGTCCTGGAGACAGTCTGGTGGGGTCCCACCGTCCTTCCCCTGTGCTGGAGACTGCTTGGGTGTGAATGAGTCTGCAGGCTCAGTCCTGAGAGCCCTTCTCTCAACAGCTGAGAGGACACAGTTGTAACCCAGGTGGTCCTTTGCCTGGCCTGCCTGGGGCTTTAGGCTGCCTGGTTGCTCTAAGTGCCTCTCTGTGGAATGAGCTAATTTCCTCTTGCTCTGGTGATTTCTCTCATGATGCCGCAGGACTCCTGGCCTAGGAGTGACTCAGCTGATTTGCCTTCTGACATGCTTGAAGTAGTGTGGAAGGGGATAGAATGGTAGGGGGTCAAATTGGAACCAAAGTTTGAGCCTTATGGTCATTAGGGGGCCTGGTGTTGTGCCCGTAAGACCATGGAGAGGGCCAGAAGGGTTAGGGCCTGGTCCTGAACTTACCCCAGGAGTGTGACCGGGGCTAGGAGAACTCTGCTAGCTCAGGAAGGATTTAAGAGGATGCAGTGTTCTCACTAAAGCCCAGACTCCGAGACTCTGCCACCAAGCAGCCAGAAGTAGCGGTGGGAGTCTAGCTGGCAGGTGATACACAGCAAGAGGTACACCAGGCCCTCAGAGCAAGACTGAGACGGGAACTAATCTTCATGGAAAGCTGGGGAAGGAAGCAAATTATACAAAGAAAAAAATCAAAGTGAGATCTAAAGCAGGAACCATCCCTGTGAGTCTGGGCACAGGCTGGGTGGGCAGGAGAGAGCTCAGACTCAGAAGCACCATCATCCATTCATCACTCTGTGCTGGGCACTGGAGATGCAGAGATGACTGAGCATGGTTCCTGCCCTGAAGGAAATCCCTGTGAGTTTGGTAGGGAACCTAGACACATAAGCAAACCACAGTAAAACTCAGTCAAGACTATGGCAGAGGGGCTGTGGAGCACAGAGAATGAGGACCTAACTCTGCCTCTTTGGAAAGAGGGTCTAGAGGTCCTTCATAATGAATAGAGGATCTGGGGTTCCTTCATAGTGGAGGGCAAGGTCTGAGGGTCCTTCACCGTAGAGGGGAGGGACTGGAGGGTCCTTCACAGTGGAGGGGTGGGTCTGGGTGTCCTTCACAGTAGAGGTGAGTTGGTACTTAAAGGAAGTAAAAGGATTTACTAGGTGGAAAAGAGAAGCCTGTGTATTGGCATGGGGGTATGTTACAGCAAAGCCTGCTTGGGGCACTGCAGGTAATTAGATGGGACTGATGCATTGGCTGCATACGAGAATGTGGCAGCAAATGATGCAGGTGTGGATAGGAGGCAGAAGAAAGGGCTGTACTCCTGGTTATGATTTTGGTGATCCTACCTACTAGTAAACATGGATTCTCACCCCACAGCCCTAGCATCTGACCCCATCAAATTACAGCTCTTACTCCTAAGGAGGGGAGGTGGGTGATAACTTGTTCTTGTTTATCATGAGTTCCTTTCTTCTTGTAAGTGTAGGAGTCTGGCCCGGCCTGGCCTCTGGGAGAGAGGGAAACTCAGGCAAGAAAGGAAGGGAAATTGAAGCTCGGTGGGTACTCAGGTGTCCAGGACTCAACCCCCAACGCACAGGTGCCGGTACAAGGACAGTATGACTAATGTTAGCCTACCCATTACTTCTGCCCAGTTATTGTTGGTTCAGGAACCAGCTGGGGCGAACCCTGCAGCTGGGTCCCCAGATGCTGTAGCAGGGCAGAGATCATCAGGGGAGTGATGGTCAGAGAGGTGGGAGCCTTCTCGGAATGCATTTGCATATTCAAGAGGAAAGAGCACAGCTTTAGGTTCAGAATTCAAATAGTACTAGTATTTGAACACACAATTACTAGGTGTGTTCTTAAGCAAGTTACCCAGTTTCTCTGAGCCACTGGGTCCTCAGCTGTGAAATAGGGATTTCAGTACCTGTTTCCTAGGATCCTTGTGAGGGTAAATGAGTTAATCTATGTGAAAGAATCTGGCACAGAATGGGTATTCAGTTAAGGGAATTCTCCTCTGCTTCTCCCCCATAACTCTGTCTCAAGAAGCCCAGGGAGGTGGGGGGAGACTTTAGTCAACATGTATAAAGAGTTACTACCTGAGGGGGCTGGCTCAGTGGTGTAGCGGTTAAGTTCGCGCACTCCTCTTTGGCGGCCCGCAGTTCCCAGTTTCGGATCCCAGGTGTGGACTGAAGCACTGCTTGTCAAGCCATGCTGTGGCGGCATCTCATATAATGTAGAGGAAGATGGGCACGGATGTTAGTCCAGGGCCAATATTCCTCAGCAAAAAAGAGGAGGATTGGCAAGAGATATTAGCTCAGGGCTAATCTTCCTTGAATAAAAAAAGTTACTACATGAATATATAAAGAGCTCCTTTAAATCAATAAGAGAAAGAATACTCCAATAGAAAGATAGGCAAAAGATAGAAGCAATTAATAAACAAATACACTTTAATGGCTATTAATCATATACAAATGTAATACCATATACACACAAATATACAGCCATATATATACACTTCATTAACAAAAAAGACAGATAATAAAATATCATTTCCACTTATCAGTTTGACAAAGTTTATAAAGCATTTACTCATAAGGGCAGTATGCTTCCTTTCACAGTTTATAAAGCATTTGTATTCTTTTCCTATTAACTACCTATTCATATCTTTTGCCTATTTTTCTGATGAAGTGTTGTTCCTTTTCTTATTGCTTCATCAGGGCTCTTTATATATTAGATTTTAACCTTTTGTATGCCAAATGTGTTACAAATATTTTTCCAGTTTGTTGTTTGTCTTTTGACTTTGTTTATGGTATTTTGTTTGTACAGAAGTTTAAAAATTTGTATGTGGTCAAAATCATCAGTAAATGTTTTCCTTTTTGGCTTGGCAAAGAGGATAAAGGTTCACCATACATGGCATGGGAAAGGCTATCCCTAAATGAGAGTGCTGACTTGGGTTAGCATGGACTGAAGCTACTTTATATTTAGATCTTCTAAGTCTCACTGCTCTGACTATTTCTTATTATGTAGGCTTCCTATGAAGACTTGGCTTCACATACAGGTGGGAGCCCAGGGAGAAAATGCACTGATCACACAGACCTGAGTATTCTAGTCCTCTCAAAAGCTGTATTTCTCATTGAAAATTAATTGACTATGATGTGGTTTATACATTGGTCTAATGAGTTTGGTTAGTGTGAGTCTGTCCTAGAGATATATCTGCTCTCAGTGCTGACAAAATCAGATTCCTGAGCTGTAAGTCTGAGAGTCAGACTCTGGATTGTGTTAATTAATCTAGACCTTTTTGAGAAATGTCAGTCTTACCACCTTTTCTTAGAGATAATCCCCAATATTTCTGTGGCTATGCAAGTACCTTTCTCAATAATAAGTGGTGAAGGTAAATGTGCTAGAAACCTCATAACTAAAAATAATTAATAATCACAACGACCCTCTAATTAAGCACTTTCTAGGTGCCCGGCACTGTTCTTGTCACATTTGATGGACTATTTAATAGCCATAACATTTCTATGATGTAAATAATATTTGTTTCCAATTCACAGATGAAGAAAAAGGGGCCCAGAGAGATTGAGCAACTTTGAGTACCTTTGGTCAAGTTACTACGTCAGAAAGTAGTGCTGCCAGTATTTGAACCCTGGACCTTCTGCTTTCCTCTGTGCTTGTGCTTGTAAATAGTTGATTATGACCCTGTTTGAAATTTCCCCTTAGCTTAGAGAGCTTCACTGTTATTGAATTATTTCACTTATACCAAAAATAAGTTGGTAACCCATTTCCCACAATTTCTTCATTTCTTTCTGAATGTTTAAATCTCCAGCACTAAGTCACACACAGGGACAACCTGTGGGTAACATACAGGGACCTCCTGCCAAATTCCTCTTCCCAGAAAATGCAGGCCTCCATTCTTCCACTAGTTTCACGGCTCCTGTGTTGAATTTAAAATATAAAGAGTTTCTTGTGCATTGTCTTCCAGCCAGAAGCAGCAGCAATAGGGTGATACATTCCATATGAGGTCTTAGCCCTCAAGGAAAATGTCTTTCCCTTACCATTTTCCAAAGTATTGATTCAGCTCTTTATTTTCTGAGTGTGAATATAGAACTTTATTTCCCAGTTTCAGATGGTTTAGTAGTGCTCAAATAACTAAAATTGACCAGTCTATAATTGAATTGAGTTATTTGGAGGATATGAAAATACTGTGCAATTTTGTTTTATGTAGTGCTATTTTTATGAGGGCTAGAATATGTTCTGTAGACAGAAAAGTGGAAAATAGAAAGGGAGACAGCATTGTGCTGCAAGAGGAAGCAAGAGAGAGAAAACCTGGGGAAAAAGAAGAGAAATTAATAATTGATTATTACCTACTGTTGCCAGTCACCGTGCTGGATGCTTCATTTATATCATCTCGTTTAATCTCCACAACCACCCTGGGACATAGATTTATTGCATCCATTTCATGGATTAGGAAACAGGCTCAAAAAGGGTAAGTAATTTGCTCAAGGGCACACAGCTAGTTCATGCAGAGCTGGGATCTGAGTGTAGTTCTCTCAGACCCTTAGTGCATTGGGTACAGAACGGAAGAATAGATCACAGAACTCAATCTGAAGCCCAGCAAATAACGAGAAAGATCAAAGTGAAACTAACCGGAGATGAGAGAAAAGAAGGATGACCAGAGTGACAGGAGAGGTTGTGCTAGCCATTAATGAGGGGTGTGGTCTCTGAATCTGCCAGCCTGGAGCGGGGCAGGCAGCTGGAGCTGGCACTGATGGAGGTCAGGGTGGGAGATGGCTAGAGGGCATCATCAAGTCAGAGAGACTGCTGGTTCTAGGACAGTTGAGCAAGGAGGATCTGAGTTAAGGCAAAGAGATGGTTGGCCTGGCCCAGAGACTGGGACTTTGGTCCTCTATAGGGCAGAGTGGACTCTGAGCAGAGGGAGATCTGGACTCAGTGGATGGCTCCTCCCTTTTGGAGGAGCACTCTCCTTGTCAAAGTCTTCCATCAGTAAAGCCAGACCTAGCGCCATGGTATCAATAATGCTGTAATAACCCATCAAGATCTTTCCTGATGATTTTTGTGGGAATG
The DNA here is from genome assembly GCA_031878705.1 of Tapirus indicus. Classification (NCBI taxonomy): domain Eukaryota; kingdom Metazoa; phylum Chordata; class Mammalia; order Perissodactyla; family Tapiridae; genus Tapirus; species Tapirus indicus. The sequence goes on from CM062929.1 coordinate 60,323,977, forward strand.
CCATAGGAAGGTTTCAATCCATTCAAAAAAGTACTTACCAAAAAAAGCACACTTTCTATGTGCTAGGCATGACTTAAGCGATGAGGATAACATGGTATGCAAAAATACTTTGATCCCTGCCCTTGTGGAGCTCACAGTCTAGTGGAGGAGATAGGTACAAATCACGTGATCATACAAATAAATGTAAAATTGAAATTGTAACAAGTGCTCCAAAGGAAAGGTGCACAATACTACAAGAGTATATTAAGCAAGCTTCCCCGAGAAAGCAATGCTTGTGCTGTGATGAAAGGAATGAGTAGAAGTTAATTCTTTTTTTTGCGTGGGAGACTGGCTCTGAGCTAACATCCATTGTCAATCCTCCTCTTTTTGCTGAGGAAGATTAGCCCTGAGCTAACATCTGTGCCCGTTTTCCTCCACTTTGTATGTGGGATGCCGCCCACATGGCTTGATGAGTCGTGCGTTGGTCTGCGCCCAGGATCAAACCTGCAAACCCCAGGACGCCAAAGCGGAGTGTGCAAACTTAACCACTATGCTGCCACCAGGCTGGCCCCTAGAAGTTAATTCTTGAAGGAAGAGTATCACATTCCAGATAGAGAAACCATCAAGTGCAAAGTTCTCTTATTTTAAATTGTTCATCCCAGAGGATGGAGGCTTAGGGCAGGATCAGGACTTTGTACACATTTTGCTGTCTATCTGGATTTCTCCCTCTAAAGGCCAACAAGTCCACATTTCAGGTCAAAGATTGTGCCTCTGTCTTTAAGCATAAGATACTTTACATTAATTCATGAATACACACATACATGCGAGTCCCCATCTATCCAGTAAGATCTTCAACCAAGTAGCTATTCATTTATCTGTTCATTCATTACCCATTCATATATTCATTTAATCATCCATCATACCAATCATCAATTCACATGCCTCTTTACCCATCCACCAGACAACCTTCCATTCATCCATGTATCTATACATCTACTCACTTTCTATCTCTCCATGTGTTTATATGTCCATTTATTTGCCCATCTACTCACCTATTCATCCATTCATTTGCCCATGTGTCCACCTATTCATTTATCCACTTATCCCTCAGTAACATAATAAGAAATATATGTTTGGTCTCTACCTCCAGTTCCTGACAAAGGAACTAAAACCCTTGTAATTTCCTGAGTGATGGGGGTGATAGGAATGTCTTACACAGAGCTCCTAAATCCCTTGGAATTTCCTGCATGATAGGAACATCTTTCGTTCTAATGAGGTGACCCTTGGTGGGCTCCTGAACAGCTTCAGGATGGGGCCCGGTCACCAGAAAGACTAAGCCATGATTAGAAGCTTGGAACTTTCAGCCTTGCCCCAACCCCATTTTGGGGGGAAGGGAGTGGGGCTGGAGATTGAGGTAATATTTGATCATGCCTATGTGATGAAACCTCCATAAAAATCCTTAAACTACAGGGTTTGGAGAGCTTCCAGGTTGGTGCATCCATGTACTGGGAGGGTGGTGCACCCCAAACCAGGAGAGAAGATCCTGTGCTTTAGGACCCTTCTAGACCTCACCCTACCCCTTCAATTGGCTATTCATTTGTATCCCTTATAATATCCTCATAACAAAGTGGTAAACATAAGTGTTTCCCTGAGTTCTGTGAGCCATTATAGTGAATTATTAAACCTGAGAAGGGGGTTTAGGAACCCCTGATGTGTCACTAAGTTGGACAGAAGTGTGGGTAACCTGGGAACCCACTACTTGTGATGACATCTGAAGTGGGGGAGGCAGTCTTGTGGGAGATGAGCTGTTAACCTGTGGGGTCTGCACTAACTCCAAGTAGTTAGTGTCAGAATTGTTGTGTTAAATGTGTTGAATGTGTTTACTCATACATTTAGTGTCAGAAGTGTTGTGAGTGGAAAAACGAGTTTTCCTTTACCCTCCTTCCAACCGACTAACCATTTATTCATGTATCCACTCACCCATCCTTCCATCCATCCATCCATCCATCCATCTATCCATGTAGTCATCCATTTATCATCCACTCATTTAATCATCCAAGTATTCATCCATCTTCCATCCTTTTATTTACTCATCATTTCTATTGCTGCTGTGACCAATTGCCTCAAACTTAGTGACTTAAAACAACACAGATTTATCATCTTATAGTTCTAGAGTTCAGAAGCCCAAAATGGATCTTAAGGGGTTAAAATAAAAATGTTGGTAGAGCTGCAGTCCTTCTGAAGGCTCTAAGGGGAGAATCTGTTTCCTTGCCTTTTCCAGATCCTAGAGCTCACCTGTATTCCTGATCTCATGTCTCCTTCCTCCAACTTTAAAACCAGCAGCATAATATCTTCAAATCTCTTTCTGACTCTGTCCATTCTGCCTTCCTCTTATAAGGATACTTGTGATTACATTGGGCCCACTCAGATAATTCAGGATAATCTCCTCATCTCAAGGTCAGTTGATTAGTAACCTTAATTCCCCTTTGCCAAATAATCTAACATATTCACAGGTTTCAGGGATTAAGACATGGACATCTTTGGGGGCCATTATTCTGCCTACCATACCACCCACCTATTTATGCATTCATCCATCCATTCATTCATTAGTTCATCTTTGTGTTCATCCACTAATCCGTCAATTTAGTCATCCATTCACTCATCTATCTATGTAGCTATGTATCCATGTATCTATCTATCTATCCATCCATCCGTCCAATCGTCCATTTATTTTTCTATTCATCCAACTAATCATTCACTTGCCCACCACCCATTCATCTGTAATGTCAGTCATCAATCAATTTCATTATTTCCATTTATCCATTCAACTATCCTTTCATCCACCAATCATTCATGCATCAATTTATCCATCTATCCAACCATCCATCTAATCATTCATGAGCTACCCTTATCTACCCTGCCTCTGACCTTTTAATTAACTAAACAATACCCTTTCAAAACTCAAACACACACACACACATCACAATTCGGACCTACTTACCCAAACAGGTCATCCTACCTGGATCTTTGTCATTTGTTCCCAACCACCTCTTTTTCTGATCCTAACTCCAAATGACTTGGAATTCCTGACTCCTAACTCTGACTTAGTTTTGCTTGTAGTACTATGTACTGGCTGTATGCCAATGGATCTTCCTAGACTCTTACTTAGTTTACAAAGCCCTGACTGTGTTGACTCTGATCTGCCCTTCTGGTTATGCCCAGGAGTGAAGAGAATGCACAACCCTGCGATATGTGAGTATATACATGTGGGGAGGTACTGGATTAGAGCCGTGTCTCCATGTTTTAGCTGCTACACTCCCCCTGCCCCCAGTGAGGAGGTTTGGATGACATCCATACTCCTCACAATCTAGGCTGATTTTTTTCCCGGGGAAGTAAGATAAATACCGAAAATATTTATAGTGTGATGGTCATAAGAGCATTTCAAAAATATGAAAAAAAAAAGCCATTTAGAAATCTTCAAAAATGCCATTATATAAGGAAAAACTAAGTAAATACAGCTAACTTTATTTGTAACAACAAGTTTTGTTTTTCCTTCAGACTCCCCCTCCCCCGCAGATACTATTAATAAGGTAAGAAAGCATATACTACTGAAGCAAAAGCTTTAATAGTGGCAGTGACTCTAAAATCGCCACTCACTCCCAGACACCACCGCAATTTATCGTTGTCAGAACTGGTTATGGTCTCTCACCACAGGCTGGGACATAGATAAGGTAGACTGTGGGCTGTGTGACATTCCCAGAGCTCAACTAAAATGCCACCCCCTGCTCTGTTGCTCAGGAGGGCATATCAGAATACAAATGAATAGGAGTGACATTATGATAAGAATACCTGCTTCTGTTTATTTTTTAAAAGGTAAATCATTGAGACTGTGGTACTTTATATATGATCGGTGACACATTACTTGCCATATACCTCATGACTGGCCACGTCAAGACATGACCACAGAGAACCATGGCTAAATGACTGCTAGATTCTTGTACAGTTTTAAGCTCAAGAATCCATTGTGGGCACAAGTTTAAACTGGAATGAAATTGTCTGAGCAAGTGTTTGTAGCCCACTCCTCTCTTGCAGACACCGCATTTGTTGAGTGAGCAGAAGTGCTGTTACTTCTTCATGGAGCTCAAAACTGGCCCTTTGAGGGTATAATCTACACTTCTTTAAAACTGTTCAAGAAAGATTTAATGGAAAATGTGCTGCTATCAGAGCCTTGGCCAAAAGAATATTTCAGAAATAAATGAAGAGGGCAGCACTCTGGCAATTCTCTATGACTGATCAGCAGGCCGATCTGGAAAATGTCACTCCTTAGCAGTTCGTAGATTCTAGGGCCCTGAGTCAAAAGATTTTGAAGGCACTGACATTTCAACAGTGTGAGGCCACTTGTTTGTGAATATGAGCCCTGATCATCACTAAGACATGTGCAAATTATACACAAAGGGTTTATACTTTGATGTCCTGTGGATAAAACGCTAAACTTGAAATCCTCAACAATAGTTCTTAGGTTTACGCCAAAGCTCTTTCACATGCTACATCTCATTTGACCCTTACAACAACCCTGAGAAATTGCCTACACAAGGGCATATCCCCATTTTACAGATGAAATGACTACATCTAGAAAGTCAATGTCCAGGATGGCAAGTAGGTTTTACCCTGCGAGCCACTCCTAGTTGGCCCTATTCGGTTAGGATAATATAAGGGTTTGAATCCCAGCATGTGGAGATCATTGAAGGCCATCTTAGAGGATGGCAACCAGGCTTTACCTCACAAAAAAAGGGAAACATTAATTATTTTTAAAAATTGTAGTGCTTTATTCCCAGAGTGTAAAAGTGTTGCTTCTTTTATTGTCAATTTGCAGGTGGTAGTCTCTCTAAATTGGTCAGTAATGCTGATGGAATTGCATACCTAGGGGAAAGGATTCCACAGAAACTTGAAGCTTGGTAAAAAGCCTCAGCTTAGGCAAGTTTTTATGGCTAAAATTGTCTGTCGCTGCTGGAAAGTACACTGCTGAGTGAGAAAGAAGGATTTATGGAAATGTTTCAGGGTAGGGTGACCAGTGTTTTAAAAAAACCCTGCCCAAGAACATCTGAGGTGTGACTTTCCATAAATCATAGTTACTGAAAGTGAGCACAGTCATTTATATGTATAAACTCAGATTTCAAAAAATCAAAATAGTAATAGTGCTATACAGGGGTGAGAGATCTCTGCAGCACTTTAAGAGTTAAATCAGTCAGGTTAATACATAGGGATGGAGGCCATGTATCGGCAGAATACACTCAGAAAGACAGAAGGTCCCTCAGGCCAAAAGCAAGAACAGAGATTGACTTCAGGTGAATCAATGGAATTAATATGTTTCAAAAAGAGAAGGTCAACAGAAGGGGGAAGGTCTACACAGAACATGGGAAAATGGGAGCCAGAGGAAAGGATGTCATAATAATGTAGTAATTAACAATTTGTTGAGCAGTTACCATGTGCTAAGTACTTGGCGTGAATCATTTAATCCACACAACAACCCTATTATCGGAATCAAGAAATTGTAAGTTAAGTGACTTTCCTAAGGTTGCTAGTGGTAAAGCTGGGATTTGAACCAGATCTCTTTGGCTCTAGAGACTATGGGCTCAACTATTCTTATCCAGTTTTGTCCTGGAAAGGGGTGCTTTTGTCAGAAGCATCCCTGAGTGGCAGATTCATCCCTATAGTGGAGATACAGGCAGTGGGTTGTTGTAGCTCCACAATACTGGCCATTACCATCATCCTCTCAGTGCCCTAGAGGCCAGTTCCAGGTTCCAGAAGTCATCTTCCAATCATGACTCCTCTTCCCATAGAAAGAGAACAAGGCCAGCATCTGACAACCTAGGCTGGACTGCTCAGTAGGTACAATTCTTATTTTTTTTTTTTTTTTGGTGAGGAAGACCAGCCCTGAGCTAACAACCGTTGCTAATCCTCCTCTTTTTGCTGAGGAAGACTGGCCCTGGGCTAACATCCGTGCCCATCTTCCTCCACTTTATATGGGATGCCGCCACGGCATGGCTGACAGGCAGTGCGTCGGCGGGCGCCTGGGATCTGAACCAGCGAACCCCGGGCTGCCAAGCGCGGACTAAACCGCTGCACCACCGGGCCGGCCCCAATACAATTCTTATTTTAAAAATGTTTAATCATGAAATACTTCAAATATATAGAAAATAATATAGACTACTCCAAATTAACCTTTACTGACATTTGGTTGTGTTTGCTTCAGAGTGCTCTCTCTCTCTCTCAAAGAAATGAAGTATCAAAGATGCAGGTCAAGACTCGTACAACCCATCTCTTACCCTTCCCTAACTCTCCCTCACCACGAAATTGATGTATATTACCTCTTGTATTTTCACGATAATTTAATAATGTGCCATTCTTGCTTACCTGCCTGTTCACTGGGAGTTTGGTTAGAGACTTCCCACATTCAACAAGGTCAAGTTTTGGCCCCTACCAATGGTCTGCTCCTGTGAAGTTCACCTGATATGCCCAATAACTTCTCAAGGGTTTGGTGTTGGCATCATTTACTCAAGCCAGGGCACTGCCACTGGCCATACACATTCTTTTATTACTTCTTTGGGAGTTACTTCCACATACCACAGGTCACTGTTTGCAATCTCCTCAGTGGCAAATCACAGACACTTGATTTTTGAGCTAGTAGGGAAAATAGAGCTGATGTTGTCCACTCTCCTCCTTTTTTAGATGATATCTGTAAGTTTATTTTTGCAAACTGCCATGAACCCCTCTCTGCCAGCTCTGGGGAATAAGGTCCATGATCTAGCAGGGGAATTCCACTTTTGGGAATAAATGAGATGTGATTCTAAAGAGATGCATTGATCTTCTTATGCAGCTCATTATATCAGCCATGGTCTAATCAGAAAACAAAAATTCTGAGAGATTAAAACACAGGGACTTTATCTGAGGACAAACAGGTCCAGGACCAGCATACTTATAAACTGGCTCAAAATTGTTTGCAAGAGGGCAGCACTATTGAAAATAAGTGTATGGCCTCATAAGATATTACTTTGAAGGACAAAACTCATTGGGGTGATAAGTTCTGGCATACTTCAGATCACAGCTCACCCGCAGCTTTCCTGACCCCCTTGACCAAGGTAGATCCTTCCAGCATAGGATCTCAAAGCACCATGTGCTGCTCTTTTAAGGTACTTAACTACTGCTGTAATGTTACATTTGTCTGCACGATTATTTGACTAATGCCTCTCTCTTTTCTAGACTGCAAGTTGCACGAGGGCTGAGTTTGTGCTGAATTTTATTTACCATTGTATCCCTGGCACCTAGTACACTGCTTGTCAGTTGTAGGCATTCAATAAATCTCCTTTCAATGAATGCGTTCAGTTTTAAACATCAACCTCCTTAGGTATCTACCCAAGAGACATGAAAACATATGTGCATATACAGACTTGTACATGAATATTCATAGCAGCATTATTCATAACGACCCCAAAGTGGAAACAATCCAAATGTCCATCAATTGGTGAGTAGGTAAACAAAAAGTGGCATATCCATACAATGGAATACTAGTTAGTAACAAAAAAGAATGAACTAACAATACATTCTACGACATGAGTGAATCACAAAGATATTATGCTAAGTGATAAGCCAGACACAAAAGGCTATATGTTGCACTATTCTGTATATATGAAATTTCTAAGGCATAGCTATAGAGAAGAAAGCAGATCAACGGTGGCTTGGGCCTGGTAGTGGGAGTGGGTATTGACTGCAAACGGGAAGAAGTGAACTTTTGGAGGTGATGGAAATGTTCTAAAACTGAATTGTGGTGATGGTTGCACAGCTGTATAAATTTACAAAAAATCATTAAACTGTACACTTGCAGTAGGCGAATTGTATGGCATGTGAATTATACCTCCATAAAGCTGTTAAAAATGTTTAAAAAAATCAATCTCCCTACTTAGTCATTTTATTCCAACTTATGTTCTGTGGTACATTATTTCTGTGGGACATTGTGCCAGAGACTGCTAGTTGAGTCACTCAATTCTTTAGTGACAGAACCTCAATTTTTAACTTGGCACATAGCCAAGCAAAATAAAATACCATATTCCCCAGTCTCCTTTGCAGCTTGGTGCGGCCATGTGACAATGAGATGTAAGCAGAAGCGATGTGTAGTATTTCTAGGAAGGCTGTTTAAAGGAACATGACTCAGCTCCACTTTTTCCATTTGCCTTTCCTTTTTTCCTTCCAAGGACATGTGCACCGGTGCTCCAGTAGCCATCTTGGACCATGAAGTGACCTTAGGAACAAAAGCTAAAGATGGTGGAGCAACACTACTGAAGCCTAGATTCCTAATGATACCATAAAGCTGCCATGCCACTCTTGGACCGCCTGCTTCCCAGGTTTCTTTCATGCAAGACAAAAATAATTTCAATCTTATTATGCCTTTGTTCTTTTTCTTTGTTATATGCAGGCAAATCTAATCCTAATGCCAGTTTTAGTTCTGTGGTCAAATAATTTTGAGAACTAGTACGTTAAAGTTTAACATTTCATTAATGCAGGACCTCTCAGAATTTTTCTTTTTTTGTGAGGCAGATTAGCCCTTAGCTAACATCTGTTGCCGATCCTCCTCTTTTTGCTGAGGAAGACTGGCCCTGGGGTAACATCGGTGCCCATCTTCCTCTACTTTACATGGGATGCCACCACTGCATGGCTTGACAAGCAGTGCATATGTCCGTACCCGGGATCTGAACCCGTGAACCCTGGGCCACCGAAGCAGAGTGCACAAACTTAACCACTACGCCACGGGGCTGGCTCTCTCTCAGAATTTTTAATATGCTAATGAGAAATGGAAACCTCCAAGAGGGGCTACAGTATGCACAACTTCCCAAACTAACTTGACCCAAAAACCTCTTTTTAGTGGAGCATCTCATGGGACGAATGATTTTGGGGCAAAGAGAAATGTTGCTTTAAAAAAAATGCACGTTTTTGCCTCTTTCTAATTCAGCCTTTTTCTAGGCTGCTAGAGAGAGCTTTCTTAAACATAAACTTGATGATATCATGTTCTTGTGTAAAATTTTCGAATGATTCCTGTAGGATAAAGTTTAAACTCTTTCATGTAATGAATAAGACATTTTGTGATCTGGCCCTTGCCTTCCCTCTAGCCTCACCCAAGCCATCTCCCTCTCATATCATGAACGATTTGCACTACTGAGAACTGCGCATGTTCTCTCCAGTCTCTCTGCCTCTGCACATGCTATTCCCCGAGTGGAACACTTTCTACATGTCACCTTGAATAGTATGCTACCTCTGATTCTTTAAGACCAGGCTCAGTTATCAGCTCATTCACACCCATTCATGCATTGAGCAATTCCTACTATTTGTCAGGCATTGCACTAATACTTGGGTTACAAAGCCAAATAAACACAATCCCTGCCTTGGAGGGACATAGAATCAAATGAAGTTAGACAAGTGGTGTTATTAGTCAGAGTGTGCTAATGGCTGAAACAAACAACCGTCACATTTCCAAGACTTGACACTATTCCAGTTTCTCTCTCCCTCATAGCACAGTCTAGTGCACGTCAGCACAGGGGTTCCGCTCCATGCAGTCAGTTGGGGACCCAGGCTCATCCCATTACCATTTTCTGGGGCCTCTGAGTCCTCCACTGGATACTTTTGTATCTGGCCAGCAGATGAGGAATGGAGGAGAGTTTGGAGGATCACACAGGAGGTTTTAGGGGATATTTCTATCACTTCTGACCAGATTCCATTATCCAGAGCTCAGTCACGTGGGCCTACCTGATTACTGAGAGATGTAGTTTTGCTAGGAGCCTAGGAGGAAAATGAAATGGGCTGGTGAAAATAGCCTTTTCTCTGCCACAGATGTATAAACAAGAACAATAAAAAGCTCACGGTCTAATGGAGGAAACAGACAAGTGAACAGAGGCAAGAAGGCAAGAGAGGACAAAGGCAAGATGCAACTTGTGAATACAGAGTTACTATCAGAAAGTTCTAGAACTGCTGGAAGCCCTTCTGTGGCTCTCCTTCAGAGCTCCTAAGGATTGCTCTTTGGGGCCCTTTGTAAACATGGACATACTATATGGTACAGAAAGTCATGCATCACTGATGTCACCCCATAGCAGACCTTCAGGGCCTCTTAGCATCAACCATCTCTTGTTCCAGCAGCTGCTGTGGAGTCCAGCTCTGCATGGGCTCCATCTGACTTCACTCAGCTGCACCCTGATAACGCTTTGCCTCATGGCCCTGCTGCGTGCCTCTTGACACTGAATTTTGAGACACCACAGAACCCCACTGGGCGCCTATGCATGAACAACTGGAGTGAATCTTTATCCAATGGGAGATGAGCTGGTGGATAAATTTTCTTCCCTTTCCCCTCCCACAGACTACACTGAGACTCATTTTACATGGCTTCTCAGAGGATGATCCCTTGAGCAGGAGCAATCAGCTATACTTAGTGGAGGCCAGATGAATAATCATGCTGGTATTGGTTTTTCCTGCCTTCTCCTTTTGCCTCTCACTCTTGCCCTGCAGAATCAGGCTCTGCATTCTGGAGAACCCAGACTAAGACATCCTAATGAAGGGTACAGCTAAAAGCCACTTAGCTGTCTCTATTTCCCCTCCAGTGCCTACCCACAGGTCCCTGGATGCTGCGGAAGTGTTTTAAGGGTCAGAGTCCACTAACCCTGCTCCGTTCTGCAGACCTGACTCTTTGAAGGTCAAGCCTACTGCCTTTCCTGAGTGCAGCTTCCAGATCTTTCCTTTGCTTGTACCTGTCCCACTCATTTATGAATCAATCATGTACAATACTCCTCCCTTATCCGCCATTTCGCTTTCCGTGGTTTCAGTTACCTGCAGTCAACAGTGGTCCGAAAACGTTAAATGGAAAATTCCAACTAAACAATTCATAAGTTTTAAATTGAGCACTGTTCTGAGTAGTGTGATGAAATCTCGCACCTGGGACACTACATCACAATGCCTACATCATTCACCTCACTTCATTTCATCACATAGGCATCGTATCATCTTCCATCATCACAAGAAGCAGAGTGAGTACAGGACAATAAGATATTTTGAGAGAGAGACCACATTCACATAACTTTTATTATAGTATGTTGTTATAATTGTCCTATTTTATTATTATTATTGTTAATCTCTTACTGTGCCTAATTTATAAATTAAACTTTATCATAAGAATGTGCATATAGGAAAAAATACAGTATATATATATATAGGATTTGGTACTATCCGGGGGTTCAGGCATCTGCTGGGGGTCTTGGAACAGCTTTCCAATGGATAAGAGGGGACTACTGTACTCCTATTGATTTCTTGTTTAGTGACATAACATTTGTGTCTCTGCATGTTTAATTTCTTATGTGCTCCTGACTTTTCTCAAGTTTAAGAACAGGAATTACTGACAAGTCTACCTCTCCCCTCCCTCCCCCTCCCACACCTCCCAATGCTGTCTCCTGCTTCTATGCCTTGGCATGTACATGCTCCTCCCTCTGTCTGGAGTCCCATTCCTCCCCCACTCATTTAGGTTATTTCATCTTTTGTGGGCAAGGGACTTGCTTGTGCAAAGGGAGGGCCACTTGACTCCCATGGACACACCGAGTCTGTCTCTGCTATAACTCTGCTCCCATCCCCTTTCCAGAAACTCAAGTGTACAGACTTGAGCCCCATGTGCTCAGGCGGAGAGAGTTTTAGACCCCTTGATCCTGGTGTAGGACTGGAGAGACTGTGGCTACCAGCTGCCTGGTCCTGCCTCAGCCCCTGCAGCAGCTGGTTCACGAGGGCAAGGACCCTCTCCCTGTGAGGCACGGGGGACAAACAGCTCTTTACATACTCACTCACCAGCAGCATGGCAGAATCAGAGATCCTCAGGATCCACGTGTAAATCTCCACCTTGTCCTCAACCAGACTATAAGCTCCCTGAGGACAGGGATGTTGTCTGCCTTGTTTAAAGCTGTATCTTTTATGTCTAGAACAATACCTGGAACATAGCTAGTGATTAATAAATATTTATTTACGGAAGGAAGAAAGAGGAGGAGGAAGGACCACAAGGCATCTTGGCCAGGCTTCAGTCAAATGAGAGAAATATGACAGGTGAGGTAGACAGCTGGCAGGTGGCTGCTATCTCCGTATTTTCAAACTGGAGAAACCTCTGGCGTCTACCAAAAAGAAGTTAGGGCCACAGGCTGAAAACCATAAGAATACTGGGGTTTCAAAGACACTAAAAATATCCCCTCTCTGGGGGTCCAAGGCTCTGCTAAATCATTACAGTTACCCCTAACAAAGTCAAGCCATGTTCATTTTAAATGTATCCAACAAACGGCTCTTGGAATCATGAGGACTCAGATCACTCCTACTTTAATTTAGGTAAAATGAGCCTCTACAGTCAGAATCCAACCATTTTTTTAGTGAGTGTTAAGGAAACACCCATGATGGGGGGCAGGCAGGGGATTAAGGGGACAGGTGACTGCCACCGTTTTGGGAGGGGGGCAGTAATGGGATGCCATATGGAGTATTCAGTCAGACAGGTGCATAACTCTCCATCCCTCCCTGCCTCCATCTATTTTCTTTATAGCATGTATCACTACCTGCCCCTTGTATTTATGTTTTTCTTTCCCCTTAGCACGCCTATTCCACGTGAGCAGGGACTTTGTCCTACTTCCATCTGTATCCCCTGTGTTAGATCAATGCCTGGCATTTAGTAGGCAAAAATTAGCTGCTAATGAACAAGTTAAAGAATATTAAACGATTAGTTGACTCTCTGCCATATGCTGGGCCCTGTCCTTGAGGATGCTACAAGGATGGTGGGAGAGAGAGGCCTGAACATAAAAACACCATAGCTTGACACCTGATTTTACAGAGGTATATCCAAGGCGCCGCAGGATCCCTGGGGCTGAAAACTCCTGAGGTGTGTGGGGGCCTTAGGAAGAAGGCCGTCGTGTGCCAGCAGAGCCAGGGAGCCAGGTGGAGCGGCAGGGATGACGGGGGAGACAGAGCACGGGGCTCCTTCGCTCTTCGCTTGGCTTCTCGGCATCTTTTGCTGACCTGCGGGACCCTCACCTCTCCTCGCTTCTGCCTGCAGGACCTCGGCCCCAGAGTAATCTCTCTGTCGCGGGACCGCAGCCACATGCTCTCCCACCCCGGGAGAAGCCAGCCCCGGGTCTTCCAGATTGCTAGCCCGCTACCTGCGCGACCTCTACCTGGGGCTGAACCCCCGTCCCGCCCCGCCCCGCCCGCGCGCTCCAGGTCCCCGCCCCCTGCCTGCGGTCTGCGGCGTGCGAGGCCCCGCCCCGCCCCCTCGGCCCGCAGGACCCCGGCCCCGCCCCGCCCCCGTGGCCCCGCCGCTCTGTCCCGGGGGGCGGGGCCGCGCGCAGCGGCGTCTCCAAGGCGGGGGGCGCGAGGCAGGGGGCGGGGCGGCCCCGGCGCCGACCAATCAGCGCCGCGATCACATCCATGCAAATACGAGCACAATGGAGCGAGCCCATCACTCGCCCCTGCAAGCAAGCTTGAAATGGGTTTCTGCCTGAGCGGCAGCCAGACTGACCAATGAGTCCGTGTTTTGGGCCGGCGAAGCCCAATGGCGTGGCAGGGGAGGCGGGCCCGAGCCGGGTTAGGGTGTCCTTGCAGGGTGTCTGAGCTAAACTTCACCAAATAATAGCTGTTTGTATTTTGGCTGCTGCAGGAGCCATTTTAGGTAAGTTCTTCTCTTAACTTTTTATTTTCCTCCCCGGCCTCGGCAGGCCGGCCTTGTCCGCGTGGCCCCGGCCCCGCCCCGCCGGTCGGGCTGGGGTGCCCCTATGAATGGAGCCGGGATGAGGGGCTGCGGCGGCGCCGAGGCCTGGCCGGGCCGGGGTCCGAGCGGGGCCGGCGGCGGGCGGCCTGGCGTAGGGCAGGCGGCGGCCTGAGGCCTGAGGAGAGGGGCCGGCCTCCGCCGCGCCCGGCTCGCGCTCAGGCCGGTCTCGGACCGGGCGGCCGTCCTTGGGAGCGCGCCGCTGCGGGCCGCGCGGAGGGGGCGGGGGTCCGGGCAGCCCCCGACCCCGGGCCTGGCGGGCGGGGGCGGGGCGTGCGGAGACCCCCCCGCCCCCCCCCGGGCCGGGCCGAGGAGGGACCCCCGGCCGGGCCGCGCCGCGCTGGGACGAGGGTGACCGCTGTTCCCGCCGCCGCCCCCGCGGAGAAGTTGCTCTATTGGCGTCCTGCGTCTGTTTGCAGGGGTGGAGGAGGGTGGGCTGGTGCCAGGCTGCTGCTCCGGGAGGGGGCGGGGGCCCCGGCGCGTCCTCGGAGCGCTCACCCCCTCCGCCCCCTTCTTACGCACTAGCGCGCACTCGCCCCGAAAATTGGAACCCTAGAGGTGTGCGGCAACCCCGCAGCCAAGTTTTGTGCATTATTAGATTGCATGTTTGAGCTTAAAAAAAGGGATCTGTTCCCCTCAGGATATTTATTTCCTTCGCTGTTGAGAAGTAACGGAGTCAGTTGCTCCAGGATTTCCAGGGACATGCCTGTCAGATGTGTGCGGAGGGTTGGCAGCTACTTGGTTTTTAAAAAGACGCTATTTGGAAATCCCCTCACTAGTGCGATAATTGAAATTTGAGTTTGTTTGCAGCTTCGGTTTTATTTGATCCAATTAAAAATACATAAGCAGGCACTTATATTTGTGTACATAAAGTATTCCTAGTTCCATTTATGACTGATGTGACTGTGGTTTCGGTACTGTGGGATCTAGTAAGGCAGTTTAATTCAATTTTGAACTGGTAGGCCCGTGTTCTCCAAATTAGGGTTTATGGACCATTAGTAATCTGACCAAGGTTTCTAGTGAATCCTTGGTATCTCTAGGCATCTTTGGGGTTGTGTGTGTGCCTTATTTCCCACCCCCTCAAAACTGCTCATTTCTGGTGTAACAGATCCATGAACAGAGAAAATATAGATTTTAAAATTTTTACAATTTTCAGAGTGTCTGCAATATTGGCTGAGATTCGATAATTATTTCTCAAATGTCGTACAGGAATACCATCCCAGTAGGCCCCAAATTTCGACATACTTTATGGGGATATGTTTGTGGCCCTTAGAAAAGTCGCGACAAGGGACCACTCCGCTGTGCTCCCAAGGCTAATTGTGAGCTGTCTTTCTTACTGGAGATCTGTACCCATTGACCATGCATGGCACAGCAGGGTTTGTTGCTAAGCCAAATTGGAAGATCATGTTGGCAGTCTCAGGGAGATAGTTTTTGTGAACTTTGTGCCTCTCTGGCAATAGAGAGATTTGAGATCCATGTATGATAAAATGATTAGGCATGAATTGTCAAGTATCATGGTTTATGCCAACCAGAACAGGTGGTTTCATATAAGCAATGCATGACTGTAACCAAAGGCCTGGGAAAATGTGGAGTGGTAAAATTATTAATTTTGGACTTCTTTCTGTCCCAGGGCAGATTTCCTAGATGAATTTTGATGAATTATTTAAACTTTTTTCTTGACTAATAGACTGTTAAAAGCTAACCTTTACAAATTTTTTTTCCTTGTTGCAAACTTTGGAAGTTCCCTTATAGTAACCAGTCTTGCTGTAGTCTGGCCATGGGCAAAGTAAATCGAGATCTATTGTGAAATTTGTTGTGTCTTATCATGGTATCACATCCTGCCTGGAGTTACATTTTTTATACTGCAATTATTTCTTTGCTTTTTACATTTAGCTCTTCTGTTGTTATAGCACTGCAAACTCTTTCAATAGGATCACTTTTACTACAACTTTTTAATATTCTAGATCTTCATAATTATCTTTATAATTTCTTATTAGTATAGTTGGAAGTTCTCTGAACCCATCAGTATATTATTCATGCAAACCACACAAGAAGTTGAAACGGCCAGGTGGAAGTGAAATGGGAGAGCCATAACTAACGCTGCTGCATTTCTGGAAATCATTTGGCAGTTAGTTTTTTTGTATTTGTTGATTAACTGTTCTTATAATTGTTTGAAATACCGAAGAAAATCTAAAGCAGAATTGTATCTCTTTAGAAACCAGATCTCATTTGGGATTTTTGCCATTATATTACAGGAAACCTATCAGAAATAGCAGGCCCTTGGGCTACTGTGTCTTGGAGATCTCTTTGATATATAGAAGTTTCAACTAAGTTTTTCAATTTTCTTGGAAGTATGGCTTTGCCCCAAGCAGAGTTTGTGGTTATGTCTTCCTGTGTTAAACAATGAAGGAAAAGGATTCCACAACCTCAGGCTTAATTCTCACTGTAGGTGCCTGTGTTTTTCAACTTTCATGGAAAGACTTCGTATTGGTAATGACCAAATGGAGTCACACATGGACCACACACATTCTGAACCCTTTTGAACAGGTATTAGGATTCAAGGATTCTACCTGCAAAAATATCTTTGGTATATGA
The DNA here is from genome assembly GCA_031878705.1 of Tapirus indicus. Classification (NCBI taxonomy): domain Eukaryota; kingdom Metazoa; phylum Chordata; class Mammalia; order Perissodactyla; family Tapiridae; genus Tapirus; species Tapirus indicus. The sequence goes on from CM062929.1 coordinate 60,340,367, forward strand.
CAATGACAGTATCTAGGACAATGACAGTATCTAAATCAACTGAGCAGACTATGTTCTCACTTCCTTCCCTCTCATCCTCCCAGTATAGCAAGGTTTGAAATAGTTTTATTTTCAATAAGTAATTAGTAGTCCTCTTTATACTTCCATCCCTCATTCAATGCTTTCGTTTAATTCAGGTGAAGAGCTGCAGTGAATTCATGGGACTGCCTGCATTCTCCTGTACCAGGTTATTATATTGAAAACTCTTTGAAATACATAAAGTAATAGCTAGGGCTTGGATATGTGTTCCCTAGAGAACATTTTTGTTTGCAGTAGAATGTGACATACTTGTGAGGGAAGCAAAGAACCAGCACTGAATAAATACCTGGTGTATGTCCAGTACTCAGCCAGGCACCAGGTCTACAGAGATGAGAAAACATCCCTGTTGTCATAGCCGCTTCTTGAGGCTGGACTGCGGCTCAGAGAAATGAAATAACTTATTCAAGGCCATAAAGCTAGTAAATGTTAGAGCCAGAATTTGAACCCGGATCATCTGGATGCAAAGCACATATTCTTTTCACCAACAGTCCTCTCTAAGGATTTCTTCAAAAGCTGGAGCATGCTGTTTAGTGGTATGTTTTAGTGGTATGGTGCTAGGTTAACTAACACACTTTGCCTAAGTTCTTCTACACGTGTCCATTTTTTCTTCTCCATTTCAAGAATTTGTCAAATTGGAATACAGTGAGGATACCCTTTTCCCCCGTCTCCATGGTGTAGGAGTGGTCTTCCTAGGGCACTTGGAGTCTGGGGTAGCCCGGTACAGTAATAACCATGAAGTGCAGAGGGAGAGTGCAGTCACTTTTTCCTTGCCAAAATGTTCATTTTGTGGAAGCGTTGATACCCTCGAGAAATTTTACTTCCATAAAAGTCCTGAAGGTAGTAAAATGGAGTTATTTTAAAATATCCATCTCTGTTCCCTTTTCTGAACTAATTTTTTTGCATAAAATCCAGAGAAAAATGTTTATTTTTGCTTGTAATACCTGTATTAGTTGGTTTTTATAGTTTGTAATAGGGATTCTTTACATCCCTCTGCATTTATTATTTATGTCATTTGCCATCATTGAGACCTTTAGAATCTTTGGTAATGTTTATGACATAAATAGCTTCTATTTTGAGGAACATTTTCTTTTTTTAATTGATGAACCTTTTTTCTTTATGGTTATAATGAAGGACTTAAAATTTTTAGCAAGGAAAACACTGATTTTCCATGGTGCTTTTATCCACTATTTCAGAAGAACTTAACATACTAAGACTCTATTTGAAAATTTCAGGAATGCTGGGAAGTAGAATTTTAAGATAACTTCAGGACACGAATCCAAACATAAATACAAAGTGATGGGTACGTATTTAAATTTTCTAAATAAGTAAGGGGAGATTTCTATTTTTCTATTTTATTAAAGATTCTTCTAGAGAGTATTCACTGATTTAATTTTATGGATCAGATATATTATTTTATCAGTAAATTTTTAATATATTTTGGATTTTCTTGTACACGATGTGACCTAGGTATTTTATTTTTGGAATTGCTTTATTTTTTAATTCTAAGATTGTCTAAGATTGTCTTAGTTCAGGCTTCAGGTTAAAAGAAGGTCTGACTATTGTTGTAACGTTGACCTTTAGTTCCTACCTATTTAGGTTGATGCTTTTAATCCTGGGATTCATGGACCCCTAGCGACTCTTTGGCTGGTCCGTGAACTCCCCAAAATAGTATGCAAAATATTGTTTGTGTGTGCATTTTTATGGAAAGTGAATTGGATGCTTTTTATGATTCTCAAAGGGATCTGTAACTCCCACCCTCCTTTTCCCCTCCTCCTATCTCTTTCTACCCGCATTCAAAAACGGTATTAAGGATCATTGAAAAAGAATATTAAGGATCATTGATTTAGATCACTCCAAAACAACTGTTTCGTATGAGCAAAATATTTTGTCTGGAGGCTGACTTCTTTGGACCTTTTTTGCCCTCTAGCAGGTCCTGCGGTCTCAGTCCAGATCAGTTGGCCTGGGCTTCGGGAAGTACTTCTGCCTCCCTCCAGGCAGATCCCCGGAATTCTTCCCTGCCTTGTTGTTAAACTTGGGAAGCTGTTCCACGCCCTTGCCCATGCAGCCTGGTAAGAGTAAAGGTTGGAGTGCAAGGCATGAGGACAATTGCAAGGCAGTCTTAGAGAGTCCTGGGTCTCTGGGTCTCAGCCATCTGTCTCTGCAGATGGGACTGGAGGGGTGGCCATGGCAAAAGCTCCTGACGGTTTCTTACTTTGAATACTACTACTTATTCATTGCCATATGGCTTCATTCAATATGTTAGGAGGAAAAGAGTTTTCTTTTTTACATTGTAAAAGGAACGATTAAAAAGAATCCCTCCATTTTTATATTCCCCAGACTGTGGATGTAACTTTTCTGTTAATGTTGCTAATTTAAGTGGAACTTTTCTTAAAATAATGTCTAGTTGAGCATGTAAGCTTATTTTACAGAGAACACGCATATATGTCAGGTTCTGTTAAACCAGATGTTACTATAGGAAAAAGGATCACATGTTAAAGTTCTCAGAGCCTTATTTTATAATTTACTTAAGAAAAGTCAAGCAAATTGATAAAACAAAATTCTAGAGTGACAAGAAAATTCTAAGAGTAGTCTCTAGGAAGTGGCTGAACTTGAAGTTATCGTGGAGATTTTCTCATAGAAGTCCATTTGTTGGCCAGACCAAAAGTTGAATAGAAGAAAAATCTGTTGGTTTGATATGTAGGTTGGGGAAAAACACCTAAACTTTAGGCAGTTTGGTGATTCTGTTGGATTTGTTCTTTCCTTAAGTGTACATGAGTAAAGAAGAGCAAGTCTTCCTTTTTCACAAAATATATTCCTGGTAATTCACTCTTTTAGTATTTTATAAGAGTATTAGTCCACGATGAATTGGGAAAAAACAAAAACTAGTCCTTTACCATAGAGAGCACTACTCAAGATGACAGGCAACATCAGCATTATCTTGGAGCTTGTTAGAAGTGCAAATTTGGGGGCCCCATTCCAGACCAACTGAAATAAATTACCTGGGATGGGGACCCAGTAATCTGTGTTATAACAAGCTATCCCTATGATTCTTGTGCACATTTAAATTTGAGAAACATTGTTTTGGATCGGCACTGTCCAGTAGAACTTGGTGCTTTGATGGAAAACGTCCGATATCTGTGCAGGACCTGCTAGTCATATGTGGCTTTTGAGCCCTGAAAAGGTGGCTAGTATGACCGAAGAACAGAATTTTAAATTTTATTTAATATTGGTTAATTTAAAGTTAAATAGCCACATATGGGTTAGTGGCACTGGCATTTGACAGCACAGCTCTAGACCCTTTAGCCCTCCGCCTTCTTAGTGGGGGCAAAAGTGGGTTTTTTTCCCTTCATTTAGAGAGGGAAATACAATATGGTACAAAGACTATCCTTTAGCCTAAAATGAGACTAAGCAAATCATATAATAAAATGTGGCACTATTTGCCCATTTATATTTATCTGTTTATTTTTATCTAAAAGTTGGTTTGATGTTCAGAAAATAGTAGGATCAGAAAACAAATTTAGATCTGTTTCTTGTAAGATTTTGCAAACAGCAAGGTAGCTGTTCCAACCAGGCCTTATGACCCTTCATGGCTGTGGCTGACACACATGATGTCTTTCAACGTGACTTCTGAAGCTTTTTTCTTTCATACAGAGATTTAAGACAGGAGCTTTTTAGTGCAATACTGTAGTTTTCCAGTTCTCAATATAAAACGCAGGTTATTGAGGGTTCTCATTACTTCAGACTACTTAATGGAGATTTTTCCTATGTAAAGTATTTCCAGTTTATCAGCTTACTTAGAGGATGGTTTTTCAGGTTGTAAAGGTAACCTTTGTTTCTAATAGTATTCACCACGGTTCCCTTGAAAGATTGAGCCTTATTCTCTGTCCCCTTCCAATATATTTAAAAATTGATTTGTTAGAAGAAAGGATTTCTTTTAGTCATTCAGGGTTGTATATACTCCTCTGCCTCCAGCCCCATCCACTTGTACTTCAAATTTTAAACTCTTAAAAATCAAGGATATCATTGATTCTAATATATTGATCCATATCCATTGTAGAATTGGGAATTATTTTGTGATAGACAAGTGGAAGGAAGCATGGCTATAGAAGTAAATGAAGATCCACATGTAGAATCACAGCTTTTTAAAATGCTGTCCAGACATAATTAAATGAATCTTTCTAATCATACTGTAATTTTAATAAATATATTTGCTAGGTTTTAGGTTTTCAAGCAGGAGATTGTTAGTCATTTAGGCAGTGACTCTTGAAGCATGAGAGACAGTAAGGAGTGTCCCATGTGCTTTATACACTCAGAAATGTTAGAATTGGAAGGCTTCTTAAAGATAATGGATAGGGCTGCAGGGATTGGAAAATTATTAATGCAGCAGTGTCTTGCTTTGTTTATGGCATGAATTCATGCTGTATTGTCTTCCATTGGTGTTCATTAAAAAGCAACACTGTTTTCCTTTTAATTCTGTTGTAAGGACAGTCTTAGGCAGAGTGAGTGAAGATGTCATGGAAGGTTGTTTGGGCAGGGGCTTCTGTTTAGCTGAAAATAACACAAGTATCACTGATTGACAGGGCTTAACATTTTGTAACATGCTGCTTTGGGCTCTTCTGTTTGACTTTCTTCAAAGAGTTTCAAGTTCTTGATCTCTAGGCATATATTTGGATTACTACTTTGGGGTCTTAAGGAATTGGAAAACCCAGTCTTGGAATTGACATCTGTAGTCGACAGCTTAGAAGGTTTGGAGGTTCCTTGCTTCAAGTTTTTCCCATCCCTGTCACTGGTTCCCAGAGCTGCGGCTGGAATGTTGTATAAGATGTTACTGAGATTGGTTTCATAAGCTGTGCCCAAATACCAGTCTTCTTATTTACACATTGTAGTCATACTCTGTCTACCCTTATCCGCTAGAACTGTAGCATTTCGTGCTAGCAGGGCTCTCCCTGCGTACTCCTGACTTTCTTCATGTTCACTCTTGAACTAGCTTTGTTGCTGCCATTGTGGTATGGCAGTTATTTCTAGTTAAAGATTTAAGCATTATCAGGTCTTACACAATTCAGCATCTTAACTAGATTCTTCTAAACCAAAGCCTCTTTCTGGCTTTTCAGGATTGCAGAAGAGTAGAGTTGGAAGGGCTTTCAGAGGCTGTCTAGTTCAATTTTGTCATCTTATGGATGATGGAATGGAGTCCTGGTCATGTAAATATTTTGTAAGGCCATAGAGCTGGTCAATTCTCATTTTACTAAATAGGACTCTCCCTAATTCTGGTGGTTAGGGTCCTGAAAACCCACACTGAATTTCCCTTAAGAACTTATGGGGAAAATATGGGGAAGGAGTGCTCTGAGATTTGAAGTGAATTTGTGAAAGACTGCATAATTTTTTATGTTCTCTGAAATAAAGATATTATCAATGAGATTTTACATGTCTTAAATGAGTAAGAATGAGTGGTACTATTTTGGTAACTTTTGTTTACTATGTTTTGTTTACTAGAAGCATTTTGGCATGTCCTTCCCTTATATCATGGTGAAAGGCTTGTGGTACTATTTTGGTAACTCTTGTTTACTATTTTTTGCTTACTAGAAGCCTTGTGGCATGTCCCTCTGTTATATCATGGTGAAATGCTTGTAAGTTCACCTTGCTTTATTGCAAATAATGTGTATGATAGTTTTTTTTCACATCTGTGCATTCATTCAGCTTTATGATTTAGGATTATTAGAATGGGTTTTTCCCAGACCCCTCAATAATCATGATAATAATAATAGCAGCTACAAGTCATGGAGTGCTTACTATGTTCCAGGGATGGTGCTAGGCTCTTTCATGGTGTGGTGGTCATTAGGACTGTTCATCAATATTCTGGTTCTGGGTACATGGTAGGATTGCACTTCTCCATCACTTTGAAGTTGAGCCTGGCTGTGTGACTTGCTTTGGATATTGAAATTTGAGTGGAAGTGATGTGAGACACTCCTAGGCAGATAACCTGTTTTTTTCTTGAAAGAATTCTGCAATGGTTATGTAGTGTAAGCAAGTTAGCCTATGCTTTAAACTGCTGAGTTTTTTAATGGAATTTAAACTGCAGCATAACCAAGCCCATCCTGATGAATATATATGAATTATTATCATTGGTCCTTATGGCTAAGTGCTGATATTAAGCCCATTTCACAGTTGAGGACATGGAGACCAAGGAGTTAAGTTACTTGTCTGTAAGTGTAGAACTAGTAACCCGGAAGTTTGAACCCTATGTTCTTAAGCACTACAGTCTGCTGCCATTCTGGACTATCTCAGTGCCACTATTATAGAATATGGGCTCTGCCCAAGATAACTTCATGCCAAAGCTGATGTTTACCTCTCTGTCCCATCTCTTCTTACAAATGCTTCTGAAGTTCTTGGTCCAAGGGTGACTATCTCTTACCAGCATGTTGTGCTGAAAAAAGCTCCATTCCTTTTCTGTCATGTTATCTACTTTTACTGCCTTCTGGAATTCCATCTTTCATGTGACGGGATAGTTCCTTGCCTTAAGTATCCTCGCATCTCTAATATTTTCCAGGTAAATTTCTCAGAAGGCCGCTTTTAGCTTTATGAATAGGAGGCTGCCCAGCAATCATAAAGGCATTACAACATTAAGTGCATGATTCTGCAGCCAGACCACCTGGGTTTGAATCCTAGCTCTGCCACTTACTGGCTGTGTGAACCTCTCTATGCCTCAGTTTCTTCATCTGTAAAATGGAGATAATAACAATACCTCTCTCGTGATTGTTTTGAGGATTAAATGAGTTAATTTATGTAAAGCCTTGGAACACTACCTGACACATTATAAGCATGATTTAAGTGTTGGATATTATAATTTTAAAGAGTAAGGTATCACAGGGCCAAGATGAATAGAGATGTCGTTACTGATCTTAATCTTTCTGATGTTAATGTTAAGGTATTAAAGGTTTAATACCACCTTTAATTTTTCCTTTTATTCCACAGGGATTACTGATGCACTGTGCTCTTTGGGGTGGGGGGTGGGGGTCAGGAATGAGCTAGAGCTTGCCCTCAAAGAATTTACAATACAAAGGAGAGATAAGATGTACATAAATATCTATAGAGATAATTGTGCTATTACAAGGTAGTCTGTAAAAGTGAAAGATAAAGGGCTTTGGGAGTTAGAAAAGGGAGAGGTGGGGAGTTAGAGGAGGCCTTGAGTCAGACAGGGTACTTACCAGGGTTGGAAGGATAGGCAGGATTTGGATGTGTGGAGACTGAGTGAGGTGGGGAGGAAATCTCTAGGTGAAAGGAAGCATTAGAGCAGAAGCTCATAATGATATGTTCATTTATCCATTCAGCAAGTATATATTGAACATTTAGTATGTGCTAAGCACTGCTGTAAGCCCTGGGGATATAGTAGTAAACAAAACGAAGTTCCTGCTCTAATGAAACTTATGTTCTAGTGAGTATTTGAATATGCAGAACCATAAAGTATCGAGTGGTGATGAGGACTAAGAAGAAAAATAAAGCAGGATAATGAGACAGCATAGATTTATATAACTAAGAAAAGCATGATTAATCTAAAGTTTTTTTTAGGGTATCTTTTGAGGAAACCCAAGGCAGAGCTAAATGGCTTTGTCCTGTGCAGTGGGCCATATCCGTGCTGTTTTCGTGCTCATAGTTCTCTGCCTCTCGCTCTTGGCCCATCTAGATATTTTCCTTCGTTGACTTGAGAACAAGCCCCAATGTCTTCATGGGGCCCGCCCCCTCTATATCTGCCAGAAGCACTCTCTTTCCTCTGTGCTTCTGGAGTCAGATTTTGCCTATATAACTAATTTGGCATTTCATATTGAGCTACCTTTGTCTTTTTTCATATTGTTCTTTGTTTATTCCACAAGTATGTGATGCCCATTTATTTACGAAACAATTATTGAACTTTCATTTTGTTTCAGCTGTTACTGGGAACTGGAAGATAAATGCACATGGTTTCTGTCCTTGAGAAGCGCACAGTCTGTTAGAAGAGAGAAATGTAAACTGCAACTGCAAACATCATGCTGAATGTCAAGATAGAGCTATGTCCACAGTTTTGTTAGAATGCACAAAGAGGGAGCAACCAACTACCCAGTGAAGTTGGTTAAGACTTTTGAAAGGAAGAAACTTGTAAATTGGTTCTTGAAAGTTGATTTGGAGTTTAATAATCTGAGACTGGGATTGGTATCTGTGAGTCCGGAGAGCCTGTTATGCATTGGAAGTATCCTGTGAGGGGACGTTGGCAAATGTAAGTTCGTTGTGGCTGGAGTGTAGTGGAGAGCTGTGGAGTTGTGGTGGGCGATGGGGCTCGAGGAGTAGGTTGGAGACTGAAAGGCTTTGAAGATCATGGTAGGGAGTTTAGATTTGTAGTGACAGTGAGGAGTCATAGAGGTTTCAGTGCAGGAGAGTAGATTGTATGCTACACTTGGGCAGCAGAGGTTGGTTTAGAACAGTGGTGCTCAAACTTTGCTGCATATTTAGAATCACCTGGAGAGCTTTAAAAAATACCAGTGCCCAGGCTGCATGCACTGAAATCTGAGTCTGTGGAGGGGGGACCCAGGTATTGGAGTTTTGATAACTTCCCGGGTGATTCCAGTATGCACCCATGTTTGAGAACCAGTGGTTTAGAAAGGCCTGATGAGTTAGGAGGCTATTGCAGTAGTCTGGCTAGGAGGTAAGTCTTTGAATTGAGGCATTGGGAGCCAGAACAAGGGAAGACAGAGCCAACCATTACTACTTCTCTTTAATTTTCTGTATGTTTGTCTTCTCCAACAAAATTGTGGCCCCCCATGGGTGCAAAGTCTAGTCTTTGTACTTTGAATTCCTCATAGAAATTTGTACGTAGTAGGTTCTCAGTAAATATTTGCCTTGATAAAAATCAGTTTTCTTTTGCTCAAGTACTCATAGTTGAATATTTAGGGCATTTTTATTTCGTGTGCTTATTTCCTTTCTCTTATTAATTAGAAATTCCTTTAGGGGATGCAAGTGGATGGAGATGAAACTTGTTGCTTAGTTTTACTTCCTCATAATTCTGATTAAAGATTTAGGAAGTTAAAATTCAATAATTGAAACAATAAGTTTTCATATGAACTTGGTTTATTTATACTGTCTGTCCTTACTAGCACAAATAAGTAAGTTTGCCTTTAACTTTTGGCATTTGTGTAAAACCCATTAGTGCTAACACACCCTTTAAAATAAAGAATCCAGATAAAGTATCTAGATTCTTAAAGTATTTTTGAGGTTTACCTTCCACATGTAGTTGGAAGGTAACACCTAGATTGTGTTAATCTATGTAGTAACTCAGGAATTTATCAATGTGCTATAAAGACTGACTTGGTTTGTGTACTTGAAATAATTTCTCTTTGCTAGATAAATTTATTTATTTGTGAATGGGCATAGTATTTAAAAATGCTGTGAAGCTTTTTTCTATCAACTCTTCATTCTGTATTCTAATGGAGGGGAATTGGAACATACAGAAATTAAAAACTTCTTTTATACTTGAAGGCACTTATACCTCCCCCCTGCTATTTTCTATCTTAAAAAACATTGAACCTAAGAAACATCAAACCAAAGGAAGTATGAGAATAGTACCATAACACCCATCTCCCCTTTACCTAGATTCACCAAATTACGTTTTGCCAAATTTGTTCTCTCTCTCTTTTTCCTTTTTTTTTTAGCCATATCCTTTGTGAGTTACTTGCAGACATTGTGATGCTTCTCCCCTAAATAGTTTTACATTTTTATCCTGAGAGAAAGGGTACATAACTATAATATAGTTATATCACTGAGGGAACTAGACATAAAACCAGTGTGTCCATATTTAAATCTTCCCATTCACATGTTCTCTAGCTTTTTTATTTTTCCTGACCTAGAAGGATCATACATTGTATTAAGTTGTCATGTGTCTTTACCTTGCAGTATTGATTAATGTGATCTGGTAGCCACAGGATTTCGGGAATGGAAATGAAAGTCCCTATAAAGGACGGTGTGGCCCAGCTTCCCAGCCTTCTTCCCTGCTTACCTCCTTCCATGCCCCTCACCGGCTGGGAATTGGCCTGCTTACACTGATGGCAAAGTTCTAAAGTGGAACCCAGCACCCAGTGCAGACCTGCTCGTGCACTTCTTCCTGAGGCTAGGAGAGGCTTTGTTTTGAACAGAGTTATTTTCCATTTTAGGATTAAAGCCAGTCAGGTTGCCCAGGTGTTTAATTAAGAAAATGTGATAGTGTTAATGAGACTGAGAAAAGATTTTCATAGTTGACTCTAAATCTTCCAAAACATTGAGTTAGGAGTCATCTTTTGCTACTTCTTGAGGACCACTGATTATCAAAACCTTGTCTTTATGGGTTCATGGGGTTTTATTTGTTTATTTATTTAGACTATTAAGGATCCCCCTACCCCTCCCCTTGAAATATTCCGATGGTTGTGTCCTTTTGGTCTTTTGCTGTACTTGGCTTTACGCTCCTTCCTGGGCAGTCTGCTTTCTGGTTGTTTGAACTGTTGATGACTCGGAAGTCTCTATATCTATCTCCACCCTCTTCTGTGCTCCAAACCTCTTTTCCAGCCACGCACTCAGCACCTTTACCTGCGTGTCCCACATGCAAAACAGCTCGATATCTTTCTGTGTAAAACTGAGCACTGGTTTGAATATTGGGTGGGGGTGAGAATGAGATGATATTTGACCAGGGGACTAGGAACATTAGACTCATGTCCCTTACCAGCTCCTGCCCTCCCTAAACTATCCCCCCACCGCCTGCCCCTGCCATACACCTACTTCAAGGGCAGTAGGTGAACCAAAGGCAAGGCCTTGCTGACACCACCATTTCCAGCTGAATGTGGAGTCTTGGAAGTGAAGCTTCATGAAATGAATTCTTTTAACCCAGTGGTTCTCAACTCTTTTTTTCATTATCCCTCCTAAGGAGCCTTTTTAGACTATTTTTTTTTTTTTTAGCATTATTGCCCTTCTACTCGTAAAGTTTAAATACCACAAATACATAGTGTGTCTGTTTATATACTGTGTATGTCTGCTTAATGCATAAACAAGATATTTTAACTCTCAAGAACCAATTTTTGTCCCCTTGGGATGATTTTGCCCCATCGAGAGTGCATATTTTAACCTAAGCTGGAGGCAGTCTAATGCCTGGAAACAAAGCAGGCCAGAGTCTGTTTGCTGTCTCTCCTGCCCACAAAGAATTTAGGTTTGCATCTGACTGCTGAAACTAGAGTTTTGTAATCTTGTTGTGACTATAACTCACACAGCAGTATATTGTGCCCAGTGTATAACATATATGTAATTCAAAGGTTTTAATACTCAGTGTTTATTCTTGCTACTTGTAATGCACTCTATTTTTATTTTGTCTTCTTTTAAAAATACTTTTATTGAGATAATTTACATACCATAAAATTCACCTGTTTTTATTCTATATATTTTTTTAATTTAAAGAGAAATGCTGGTCGTGACCCTCTGACTCGCAAAAGTATGACAGCCAGCAAGAAGAGCAATGCCTAGGCATAGCTGGTCTAGAGACCACCCACCGACCGCTAAGGAGGCGAAGACAAAGAGGTGGCAAAGTCCTAACCTTGAACCACTGTGCTCACTGCAGTCATTGGACTTTGTTTCAGTAAATGCCCTTGAACTTGAATGAACTGAAAGCTTTACTCCTTGGTGTGAGGTGAAGGCTGGGGAGTTCCTGGCTGCAGTGAGCTTTTTAAGGCCACAGGTAAAACTGCTCTGGTGGCAACCAAAGTTCTTATCTCCCTGGAAGGTGAAATATGGGCATCTTGATTCTGTGATTTGTGGTGCCAGCACCCCTCCCCCTCTTTGAAAGAAAGAGATGGAGGGAGGGAAGATTGACCTAACTTTAGATAGAAGAGCCTGAAATTCTTGAAATCCTCATTATTTAACTGTGGTTTATCCATAAGAGTGTTTGAGAGTGTGACTATAGGGATCTGTGTCTTTGATTAATTTGCTGTCATTAATCTGTTAAAAGTGGATAGAGCGCTGAGGAAATGAAATAGGAAACTACTAAGTTTTCATTAGGAGAACAGAAGAGGAGAGGGTCTAAGGAATGAGATGTAGCTTTGCTTTGTTGGGGTGTATTCATGGTCAGAGGGAGGTCCCGCATATAGCTAAGGTGAATCAGCTGTGCAAACATGGGATTGAGTGGTGGAAAGGCCCAGAGAGTAGATTTTGCCCCTGCTTAGTTTTGGCCCAAAGGCCAGGCAGGGCAAGAATATGATAGGACCAAAAAAATCTGAGGCATCCCATCCCAGAGCAAAATAATTAAAGCAAACATTTATTGAATGCTTACTATATGCTAGGTACTAATCATTTTATATTTATTCTCTCATTTAGTCCTTTAAAACTGCGTGAGGTTGTAGGTTATCTTGTTACCCCCCTAGCCCCCCATTTTACCAGTGAGGAAAGTGAGGCACAGGGAGGTAAAGAAACTTGTTCAGAGTCACAAAGCTGTCCTTACATGTAATATAAATGCAGGGCATTAGAGACCTTGCCTTGAAGTGAGTGAACCCACTGCTTCTGGGACCATGCCTGCTGCACCATACCTCTCTTCAGGAGCATAGCCTACCTGGCAGATCCCATCATCTTCATTTAAGTCATTTAGTCTCCAGGTTGCCACCCTGAAGTTCACTCATAGAGGCTGGTGACTACAATACTAAAAATAACATTGTCCTAGAGAATATTTATAGTTTTTTCACTCCCTCTTCTTGAGTACAGACTGTGCCTTATCTGGGAAATACCACTTATTTTAGGACTCTAGAGATGGACATTTAAATAGTAGGGCTTGTCCAGAGGTAGTCACATTTCAAGTCAGTTCAACAGACATTTGCATGCTTTCGAAGTGCACTTACCATACACTTGGGGCTGGGGTGACAAATGTGATCACAATCTAGTAGGAAAAATAGATATGACCAATATTTAAATTGCAGTGGAGCAAAGTAAGTAGAACAGTAATAGGAACATAGAGGAGGGTGGAAAGGCTAGGAAGAACTTTCCAGAAGAGTTAACATCTGAGTTGGGTTTCAAAGGGTGATTAGGAGTTTGCCAGGTAGGTAGACAGTTGCAGAATAATTAAGTGAAAATTGCTAGAGCGACAGAGACTTCCTTCTGATATTATTGCCAATGTGTCTAGATTTTTGATGTCAGAGAAAGAGCTTCCAGTTGTAAAATTCTCTTTTTTCCCCTGGTGTCTTGAAATGCCATTGGGTTCTTATGCCTCAACAGTAGGCCTGGACACCTAGGGATTATGCTTTGGGCCCGTTGTAGAGGGAAAAATTGCTACCCATGTAGCACTTGCAGGTGCACTGCAACTCTGAGCAGAAGTGAATTTTCTGCTTGTGTGAGGGGGTGATGGTATTCTCTGTAGCTTAGCTCAACCCAAGACTTTGATTGCTATTGCTTGGTGAGATTTTTCTTCTCTTATATGAAAATAGTTGATTGATTATTGTTGTTCAGAAGGTATTTAGGCATTCAACCATAAACGTTTATTGAGCACTGACTTTTTTTCGATGGAGGGTAGGTGAGGACCATACATAAAAATTCGTTTTTTGAAGTATAACGTGCATTCAGTAAAGTGTACAAATCTCAAGTATACTGTTTGATGGATTTTTACATGTGTATATACCTGTATAACCACCACCTTTGCATAAAGATAGAGAATGTTTCCAGCACCCCAGAAAGTTTCCTCATGCCAATTCTCTGATAATACCCATGCTCCATCCCACCCCCACCTTTGCACTATTCTGACTTCTGTCACCAAAGATTACTTTTGTTTGTTCTTGAACTTTATTTGAATGGAATCATTCAGAATGTACTATTTTGTGTCTGGCTTTTTTTAGTCAACTTTATGATTGTGGGATTCTTCCAAATTGTTAGGGAGCATTGATTACTGGTCACGCTGTTAGGAAGAGACACAGAATAATCACATATGATTTATGCCATTGAGAGTTGGTATGAATTTATTGGTGGCATTCATTTATTCAGTACACATTTACAACTACCATATGCCTGGTGCTTTGCAAGGACCTGGAGATCAAAGATGAATAAGTTTCTGCCGTCAAGGAGCTTTCAGTCTAATGAAGGAGACAGACGCTTACACACATAATTACAACAGTGAGGAGCTGGTCAACTTTTAGGGATGAAAATGGTCTTTGAAAGACTTTATAGAGGAGGTGAAATTTCTGATTGTCAAAGGCTTATTAGAAATTTCCCAGATGGTCAGAAGGTGAATGCTTGTTCACAGGTGTGGAAATATGAAGCAGCACGGTGTCTTCAGAGACCTGCGCTAGTGATACTTTGGTTTTAAATTGATTATGAAGTGTTTGGGGCCAGCCTGGTGGCATAATGGTTAAGTTCACGCTCTCCGCTTCGGCGGCCCGGGGTTCACAGGTTCGGATCCCAGCGCAGACAGACACACCGCTTGTCAAACCATGCCGTGGCAGCATCCCATATAAAGTAGAGGAAGATGGGCACGGATGTTAGCCCAGGGCCAGTCTTCCTCAGCAAAAAAGAGGAGGATTGGCAACGGATATTAGCTCAGGGCTAGTCTTCCTCACACACACACACACACACACAAATTGTAAGAATGCCAAAAGTATCACTTTGGGAAGAAATTTTGAGGAAAACATTGGTGTATAAGTTTGACTTTTCATCTTAGGCTGGAGCCATGGGAGATCACCACTCGAGCGAATGGTTGTAAATGCATCATTGTGGAGAAGGCAGGGAATGGAAGTGAAATTTGGTGATTGCTGTAGCTAAGGGAGAAGCCTCCAGCAGTGCTTTACTATTGATGTTTGGAAGACTTTATGAGGTTAGGTAAAACTGTAGAGATGCTTGTTACGAAGGTGGTATTTTTTCTATTGAGATGACTTGAGATGTCCCATTAAGCCATCAAAAATTCCCTAAGAGTGGATTTAGATGCAGCCTCTCTCCTCAGTCATGGAATTTTTGCTGGAGCTATGATAACAAAATACCAAAATACCAGACTGGGTGGCTTACACAGAAATTTATTTTCTGATAACTCTGGAGGCTGGAAGTCCAAGATCAAGGTGGCAGGTTTGGTTTCTTCAGCAAGCCTCTCTACTTGCCTTGCTGTCCTCCTCCTCACCATGTCCTCACATGGTCTTTTCTCTGTGTTGTCTGTGTCCTAATCTCTTCTTAAAAGGACGCCAGCCATGTTGGATTAGGGCCCACCCCAATGGCCCCATTTTAACTTAATCACCTCTTTATACACCTCCAAATACAGTCACATTCTAAGGTACTGGGGGTTAGTGCTTCAACATATGAACTGGGGGGAGGGGCACAATTCAGTTCATAACACTGATGTTTTCAGAACCTGCCATAACATTGTTGAGCTGTGTGAGGGTTGTCACCTGAGAAAAGCAGGGGCCAGAACAGCACCAAGACAAGTGGGTAGCAGTGTTGTAGACCAGAGTCTGGTGTGACCCCTTTGGGGGCTGGGCTTGTTCTTTTTTTTTTTTTTTTTGTGGGGAACACCAGCCCTGAGCTAACATCTCTTGCCAATCTTCCCCTTTTTGCTGAGGAAGACTGGCCCTGGGCTAACATCCGTGCCCGTCTTCCTCCACTTTTATATGGGACGCCGCCACGGCATGGCTGACAGGCAGTGCGTCGGCGGGCACCAGGGATCCGAACTCGCGAACCCCGGGCTGTCAAGCGCGGACTAAACCGCTGCGCCACCGGGCGGCCCCTGGGCTTGTTCTTAAAGCATCGTCTCTAAGTTTATAGTGGCTTGTCTGTGCACACACAAACCCGTGAGCCTTGGGTAACATGTCTAACACTGTTAAGACTGTGGTATTTCATCAATCAATCAAGATTGAAAATAGGGACTAAGAAGAAAAGAACCTAAACTATAAAGGCCAGGTGGACATCACAAGGAAGATAATTTCATAAGTTTGATAACTGTTAATAATCTGTACCAGTGCTGAACAAACCATATCACTCTCTTTTGCCATTTAACCCTTTTTTTTGATTGGGCAGGAGTTAAACAGCCTTGGCATTCTCCTTATCAAAACATTTGAGTACCAAAGAGCTATTTCTAAAGCATATCACCTCAACCTTCCTCCACCTTGGGAGCAGGAAATTGTTTTCTGTAGAAGGATTTTAGTTTGAATTTTCTGTTCTGATGGCCACAGAAAGGGTGGAGGGGGTGGGGATTTTTCTTTCTTTTAAGGAAGTTTCTTTTAAGGAAGTGCTTTTAAATAGTCACGTCTTAAACTTGTTCGTTGGAGACAGAGTGAAACCTTGTTAGGAGGCATTTTGGAGGAACTGCTTTTGTTTTAATCTGCACTGGAATTCTTTGGTAGCAGATGAGGCTTGTTATAGGTACCTGGGAACTGGAAATCTTTGGTTTTCAGTCTAATGGTGTTTATTATAATGGTGTGTGTCCTGGAGTTGCTGTTACAAGACCCTTTTCCAGAATTAGAACTTTAAGCCTTCTAGGCTATTAAGAGAACTCTGAAGCAGAGTTGAATGAGACATGTTAGCTCGTGTTAGCTCACAGCCACTTGTATTAGACCCAGCCTAATGTAAAGC
This sequence comes from Tapirus indicus, assembly GCA_031878705.1. Taxonomy (NCBI): domain Eukaryota; kingdom Metazoa; phylum Chordata; class Mammalia; order Perissodactyla; family Tapiridae; genus Tapirus; species Tapirus indicus. The sequence goes on from CM062929.1 coordinate 60,357,014, forward strand.
AGGTTCTTGGGAAGTCATGGCATGCCCGTGTTTTTATGTTGTATCCTTGTTAATATCAGTGCAGTTCCATTGCCTTTTTGTTCCCTCACTTAGTTGTGGGCTGGTTGACCGTGAGTTAGGTTTTACTGGATGGTATGGGTCAGGAATAAGCATTTTAAAATCTTTGAACAACAGTCAAAGATAGTGTGCATTGTGGCTCTAGTTTCTGTTTATATTAGTATAATACTCGTGTTGTCTCTTGCTTCGCTGTTTACTGAAGAACGAGGTTCTTTTAACAGATATTATTGAGTCACTTAACTCTTTTAACAAGGAGTAAATTCATCATTTGAAATAGGTCATGGTTCAAAAGTGTACTTTAGAATTTTACTTACTTTTTGAAGAAACAAAACTCTTTTTCAAACCTTTCTCTGTTTAGGACAATAAACAGTATTTCTTGTACCCGCCTACCCCCCTCCCAAGCAAATTAAATGTTTTAACTTTCCAAATTCTTCTATTTTGTTTTCATCCATTTCCTTCTACTCTACTCTTAGATTTGACTCTATCCACTTTTTTGGCAGGGGGGAGTGGTTCATGACTTTTTCCTTTTTTTTTTACAAACCAGGTAGATAATACTCTTCTAGAGAAGTGTTTTTTAACCATAAAGGTGCTTACAGTGCTCAAAAGCTTTGGAAATAGGGAACCTGTGACCGTTGGGCTCACAGCAGACTGAGTTGAAATTCTTTGTACCTTGGTAGAGTGATCTGCATGTTTTATTGGCACCTTCCATCTGTGGAAATCCTTGAGCAGTTGCTGTCATATTTTCTACACGTCTCCTGACTTGCTTAAGAGTTTTTTTCCTCCTCTTTTTAATAACAAATATTTCAACAAAATAATTCAGATGGGTATCTTACCTCTTTTTTTTTTTTTTTTTTTTGGTGAGGAAGTTTAGCCCTGAGCTACATCTGTTGCCAATCCTCCTCATTTTGCTGAGAAAGATTGGCCCTAGGCTAACATCCATGCTCATCTTCCTCTACTTTATATGTGGGACGCCTGTCACAGCATGGCTTGATAAGCAGCGCATAGGTCTGCGCCTGGGATCCAGACTTGCCAACCCCGGCTGCCAAAGCCGAGTGTGGGAACTTAACCATTATGCCACGGGGCTGGCCCCTGGGTTTCCTACCTCTTATGGGGAGAAGGAAGGGATAGGATCCATAGGTAATATTGAATTGGGGAGTGGGAGCTCCCAGTGTGGCATGTCTTTGCTCCTAGAGAATTTTCTTAAATCCCTGTGTTTTTAGTTAGATTCTTTTAGTTACAAAGAACAGAGATTTAAGCCAAGTTAGTTTAGAAAAGAGGTATGGAGTGGTGTGGTAGACTGAGTCACGGCCCCAATTTTTCACTCTCCTGTAGTAGTGTTTTACATTCATGCCTTTGCGGTAACCTCATGATTGATGGAATTATGTCCCTACCCCTTGATTTTGGGCTTGACCACATGACTGACTTTGGCCTAAGGGGATGTTAGTGGACGTGATAAAAGCAGAGGCTTGCAGTGTGCTTGTGCTGATGAGCTTGTCCTCTTGTGCCTTTGCCGTCACCCTGAGCAGCTGCAGCCTCTTCAGCGTGGGCCTCAGAGTGAGACCACAGAGCAGAACCACCCCAGCAGACCTGTAGCTTAAAGCAGAGTTATCCCAACTCAGACGCCTGAGGGAGATTAAATGCTTATTGTTGTATGCCGCTGAGATTTTGTGGTCTGTTTTTGTGCAGCATTATTGTGGCAATAGATGACAGTCATCCTGCTGGATCCAGGACAGCTCCAGGGCCTTTAGTGGTAGGCTTTCTTGAATGGTCTCTCCTAGTACTTTGCCATTTACATGACTTTCAGTGGCTCGGCCCCATCTTTCCCTTCCCACCTACTGGCTTCCTCATCCTACCTTATTGTTTTCCTCTACTTTGTAGCTTCTGCTTACTTATATATTATGTTCTCTCTTAACTTTTCCATGTCCAAGGTCCCTTAATGGCTCCTCCAGGCTCTCTCAACCTTATGACTTCTCAGCTTCAGCACCTGTTGCTTAATGCCTTATTCTTTCCCTACATTCTATTTCAGATTTCTGAGAGAAAATCGATTTTACCTAGCAGGTTTTTTTTCCTTCCACCCCAAAAATGTCGTGTCTTCAGTTGTTGGCCTGTTAGGCGTTGGCTGCCCTTGGGTTAGGGGCCAACCAGTCCCGATTAGATGGTCCAGTTAGATGTGTCTGGGGTGTGTTGGGAGGAGGGGTATGTCTTGAAATACATGGATGCTTACCTAGTACTGCCCTGTTAACAGAGGCTGTGAATGTGTGGAAGCCTTAGTGATAAGACAAGTCTTCCACACAGTGTTCTGTGTCATCTGGGGATTTTAGTGAGTATTAAAGCTTGTCAGTTCTGGGCTCATCAGTTCACCAGAGAGGAAGCTTTTAACTTGGCTTTTGCAAGCTTTTAATTTTCTGGGACTGCATTCCATTTTTCTGTTTCCTAGTTCCAAGATACTAGCCTTACAGCATAATTCTCAGGATGAACCTCTTTCAGGGGAAAATGTGAGAGAAGAGACTATCTACTGGAAGGAAAGCTGACTCACACAGAACCTTCCAAAGAGTTTAGAAGAAAATAAGTCAGCTTATTCTTAAGTTTTAGGCTACTTAGGCTTTCCCATAGCCTTTCTGTATAGTGGAAGAGACTGGTCAAGTTAAAGCTGGTTTATAACAATTATAAGGTTGTGCTTAATTTAGATTTATCTCTAAGTGTTTCATGTTTTGGGGTACTATTTTAAATGGTACTTTAAAAAATGTTAATTTACAATTGTTTCTTGTTAGTATATAGAAATATAATTCCTTTTTGTATATCCATCTTATATCCTATGACCTTTTTAAACTAATTTACTGGTTCTGGAAGCTTTTTTGTAGATTCTTTTTTTGTGTTGTGTGAGGAAAGTTAGCCCTGAGCTAACATCTGTTGCCAATCCTCCTCTTTTTGCTGAGGAAGACTGGCCCTGGGCTAACATCTGTGCCCGTCTTCCTCTACTTTATGTGGGACGCCACCACAGCGTGGCTGACAAGCAATGCATCGGCGGGCGCCCGGGATCCGAACCTGTGAACTCCGGGCTGCCAAGCACAGACTAAACCGCTGCGCCACCAGGTGGCCCCTGGTCTCCCTTCTTAATTGTTTTTTCCTCCCCAAAGCCCCAGTGCATGGTTCTGTATCCTAGTTGTAAGTCCTTCTCGTTCTTCTGTTGAGCTGCCGCCACAGCCTGCCAACTGACAGACAGGTGGTGTGGTTCCATGACTGGGAAACAAACCTGGGCTGCTGAAGTGGTGAGAGTGCCGAACTGTAACCACTAGGCCATCAGGGCTGGCTCCCCCTTTTTAATTTCTTAAGGTGGAGGCTTAATTCATCTCAGGCCTTTTTCTTCTTTTCTAGTAATAAGCATTTAATGCTGTAAACTTTCCTCTAAGCACTGCTTAAGCTGCATTCCATAAATTTTCGTATGTTGTGTTTTGATGTTCATTCAATTCAAAGTATTTTCTAATTTCCCTTGTTACTTCTTTTTTGAACCAGGGTTGTTTAGAAGTGTATTTTATTTCCAAATATTTGTGGATTTTTCATATAGCTCTTTGTTAATGAGTTTAAATTTAATTACTTTATGGTCAGAAAATATACTTTGGTATAATTTTAGTTCTTTTAAATTTGTTGGGATTTGTTTTATGGCCAAGAATATAGGCTATATTGGTGAATGTCCCAAGTGTACTTGAAAAGAATGTGTATTCTGCTCTTGTAGGGTGGAGTGTTCTGTAAATGTTAATTAGGTCAAGTTAGCTGGTAGTGTTATTCGTATCTTCTATATCCTTACAGATTTTTGTTTTATGGATTACTGGAAGAGGAGTGTTGTCTCCAACTATAATATATATAATTGTATATTATATGATATATAATTATATACAATTAATATATATGATATTGTATATTGTGTAATAGTATATAATTAATATAATATATGTGTATGGATAGATATTTCTCCTTTGAGTTATATCAGTTTTTGCTTCATGTGCTTTGAAGCTCTGTTGTTAGGTGCATATATATTAAGGATTGTTATATCTTCTTGATGAATTAATCCCTTTATCATTATGTGAATGGTTCTATCTCTTTTAATATTCCCTCTACTGAAGTCTACTTTGTCTGATATTAATGTAGTCTCTCTGGCTTTCTTTTGATTAATATTTGCATGGTATATCTTTTTCTGTCATTTTACTTTTTAGCCTATCTGTGTCTTTAAAGTGGGTTTCTTATAGAAAACGTATAACTGGGTCTTGTGATAATCTCTGACTTTTAACTGGGGTGTTCAGACCATTACATTTAATGTAATAATTGATATGGTTGAATTTAAATCTATCATCTTGCTAGTTGATTTCTGTTTGTCCCATTTGATCTATTCCCTCTTTCCTCTTTTTATTCCTCCTTATGGATTGAGAGTTTTTAAAATTCCACTTTATCTCCACTACTGGTGTATTAGTTATACCTCTTTAAAAAATTTTTTTGCTAGCCCTAGGATTTACGATAGTCATCACAGCCTACCTTCATATATTATACTACTTCACATTTCATGTACAGTAAAAGATCCTAACAGCACAGTACACTTCTAGTTTTTCCCTTCCATTCTGTGTGATATTGTTGTCACACATTTTACTTTTACATATTTTATAAATTCCACAATACTGTAACTATTTTTGCTTTAGATCTAGTTATCTTTTAGAATGATAATAAATATGGGAAAAAGGTCTTTAATGTTTACTTTCATCTTTGTCATTTTTGGAGCTATTCACTTCTTTGTGTAGACCCTCATTTTTGTCTGGATCATATGCATTCTACTTGAAGAACTTCCATTACCATTTCTTGTAGGGCAGGTGTGCTGACATTGAATTGTTTGTTTGTCTAAAAGCCATTATTTTGCCTTCATTTTTGAAAGATATTTTTGCTGACTATAGAATTCTGGGTCATGAAGTCTTCCCCCCACCTTCAGTACTTAAAAGATGTCACTTCATTATTTTCTGGATTGCATAAATTCTGATGAGTAATCTTTTGAAGTTTTTTTTTTTTTTTCCCTCAGAAGGTAATGTCTTTTTTCTCTGACCATATTTAAGATTTTAGCTTTGATTTTTAACTATGAAGTGTCCCAGTGTGTGTTCTTTATTGTATTTGTTTGCTTACTTGTTTATATTTAATTTGTAGCGTTCTCTGAGCTTCTTGGATCTGTGGTTTGTTGGCTTTCTTTTTGGAAAGTTCTTAGCCATTTTTTCTTCACATATTGTTTCTGCTTTGTTGCCCTTTTCCCCTTTCTGGGGCTCCAGTTACATGTATATCATTTGATCATATCCCACAGCTCTTCAGTGTTCTTTCTATTGCCCCCTCCCCCCACTTTTATTTTCTCTCTTTCTTTGTGTTTTAGTTTGGGTTATTTCTACTATGATAAGTTCATTGATTCTTTCCTTGATTATGTTGAGTATTCCGGTGAGCCCATCAAAGGAATTTTTCCTCTCTGATACCTTAAAAAAAGATAGCATTTGTCTGACTCTTTCTTACATATTTTATCTTTCTGTTGAAATGTACCATCTGTTCATGCATATTGTCTACTAAATTGTTTAACATATTAATCATTGTTGGGGTTTTTTTGGTGAGGAAGATTAGCCCTGAGCTAAGATCTGTTGCCATCTGTTTACTGAGGAAGATTGGCTCTGGGCTAACATCCATGCCCATCTTTCTCTACTTTATATGTGGGACGCCTGTCACAGCATGCCTTGATAAGCGGTGCATAGGTCCATGCCTGGGATCCAAACCTGCGAACCCCGGGCCACCAAAGTGGAGCACGTGCGGACTTAACCACTACACCACCGGGCCGGCCCCTAATCATTTTTATTTTTAATTTTCTGTCTGATAAACATCAGAGTCATCTCTCAGTCTGGTTCTCTTGATTGCTTTGTCTTCCTTCCACCGCCCCCCTTTACTTTTTTGTATATCTTGTAATTTTTGATCTACTGCTGGACATTATTCAGAACAATAGAGACTGAGGCGGACATTAAATATTGATGTTGAGACTATTGTTTCATTAGATGTAGGTTTTTTGGGGAGGGCAGTCATCACATTTGTGCATATAGGATAGTCAGGACCTGTTCTAGGACCAGGAGCATAATTTTACTATTCTTAATTATTATAAAATTTCACATTTATTTATCTTACTTTTTTTTTTTTTTTTTTTTTTTTTTTGCTAAGGAAGATTCGCCCTGGGCTAACATCTATTGCCAGTCTTCCTCTATTTTGTATGTGGGCTGCTGCCACAGCCTGGCCACTGACAAGTGGTGTAGGTCCACACCTGGGATCCAACCTGAGCCGCCAAAGCAGAGCATGTCAAACTTAACCACTAGACCACCATGGCTGCCCTTACTTTTCTTTTTATAGAATCCCTAGGAGTCACCTTGTCAGGACTTCCTCCTGTGGTTGCTTTCTCCTTTATTTCTGCTCCCACTGTGTCTAAAACTCTTCCTTAGTTCTGTTGTCTTCCACACCAAATGACATTTGTTAGCAGGTTTGTCTTTTTTCACTAGGCTGTGATTCCTTAAAGTAGGTAGAATGTCTTATTCATATTAGGATCTCTGTGGTCTTTTAACTACATTTCAGGTAGAAGTCTTCAGTTAGAATTGAATTAAGATTATTGAATGATTTTTATTCCTTAGCCAAGAAAATCCACACACACCGCTCCCCCCCCCCCCACTGGTTAGTGGGAAGATGTCTCTGTTTTTTCCACAGTCAATTATAATGTATCTAAAAAATGCACTAGGATGAGAAGTGAGGGCTGGCCATGGGTGAATTTATGAAGAGGTAGCTTGTACACGGGAAGACACATATTTTTCTCTACTAGTTTTATTTGTACATTTTGTCTCCCTACCTTGACAGTAAGGTTTTGAGAGGGAATAGCTGTCTTCTGCTTCTCCTCTAGTGTCCTTTAGTAACTAACTAGCGCAATGTTGAGTTCGCAGTAGATGCTCAGCAAATATTTCTTCACAAGACTTAATGATACTAATAGATTTTGGAATAAGTTACTAATCGTTTTACTTTTTTTGTTTATCCTTAAAAAACTTTTGAGTGATGGTGGTGGTATTATTCCATTACTTACTAGCTCTGTTTTCTTTGGCAAGTTACTTAACATCCCTGTGCTTTGGTTTCTTCATCTGTATAATGGGAACAATAATAGTACGTATCTCATGAGATTATTATGATGATAAAGAAAAATAATGCAGTAAACATTAGTTGCTGCATTCCAGTTTCTTAATTATTATTAACAGTACATGTTAGAAAGGCAAATCCAATTTTAAGTTTTTAAAAGCTAAGTTCTTTCAGTGGGAGGACTTTTAAGATTCAAAAACCATTTACTTCACTGTGGATAAATATAACTACTTCTGTATTAATTAAGGAAGTAACCTTTGCTCAGAATATTAACAGGAAGGGAGCAGAGCTAATTAATTTCTACCTTGCTAGCAACAATGGAATGTTGTACCTTCTCTCTTACGCTAGGAACAGTGTGCCCTATTCCCAGGGGCAAAGATCAATACAGAAATAGATTTTCCAGGTCAGCTTTCCCTGGGACCACAGGTACTTCATCTTATAGCTCATTTTCAATTATATGTTAAAACTATATTTATCCTTACCTTTAGGCATCATTTATTGTTTGTTTTTAGAGTGTCTTTTCCATTTTACCACTGTTATTGACCAAACCATGTTCAATAGATGTTCAAAGCCCAGAGGGAATCATAGAAAGCTGACGATAGCCTGGTGAGAGTTATTCAAAATATTTGGCAGACAGCTGTTGGGAAAATATTGTTTAAGGCTGGTAAGGTGCAATATTCTGGATTCACTGTTTTCCTTACCTAACAAGAAAGAGTATAAAACACAGTTACAGATCAAAGAGAATTCTTCTTTGTATAGCTTTGGTGCCTGTGTTACTGAACCCTTTATGATATTTGAGCAGGACCCTCTTCTATAAATGCAGTATGGTACTGTTATATGTGGGACAAAGATAATTATTCATTTGTTTTTTAAGTTTAGGAAGGAAATAGGTGGTGATATATTTGACTTGTAAATCTGTAGTATAATCAGTTAATGTTTTAACTACTTTAATACCACCTATGAGGTGATAATATCATAGCATGAACTATGTTAGGAGCAGTGGAAACAGAGAAGGGATTGGAAGAAGGGAAGTTTATTTAAACTTTTTTTTAACCATAATGATTTTTGTTTATTGTACTAAAGATTATTTCTTGAACTTGTACAAAAATATGTATTTATATGAATATTGGAAAAACTGAAAAGTAGAAAGAGACAAACTGCTAAAGTCTTAGAAGTGTATACATCCTATTAAAAAATATATGTTTTGGTAGTTAGTTTCCTTGAATAGCTTTTCTCAGGGTAAAGAGGCTGGAAGAGTTCAGTTTGGTATCCAGACATCTTGTTTACACCTTGGTAATAGAACATTGCCGAATAGAAAGCACACCTCCGTAGGAATGTTGTAGAGAGAATTTCTGCTGACAAAAGAAATCTGCCCAAAGTGTCTCACACACAATCTTTAGAGGCCACTACTGTCAGCTTCTTTCGAGTTTGTTTTACATCCAGGCTTTCTGTAGTTTTTCATGCCTCACGGATGGTGGCCAAACTTAGATTTGGTTATGAATTCCTGTCTCTTCTTTCCTTTAACCTTCAAAAAATGTTTTTATTATGGAAAATTTCAAACATTCTTAAAAGTAGAGAGAATAATACGAGTCCTCATACCATTCTTGTCTTATGTGTCCCCTCTCACTTTTTCTTGACCTAGAATATTTTAAAGAAAATCCCAGACAACTTATCTAACATTTCATCTATAAATATTTTAGTGTGCATATCTGTTGGATATGAACTTTATAGAAAAGCACATTATCATACCCAACAAATTTCTTATAACCTAATTCCTTAATGTTATCTAGTACTGAATCTCTTTCCTTGATTTTCTCAAAAATGACTTTTTTACAGTTAACTCTGAATCAATCCAAATAAAGTCCACCTAATGCATTTGATTGGTATGTCTCTTTAATGTCTTTTAATCTATAATAGTTCACCTTCTCTCTCTCTCTTTTTTTTTTTTCTGGTTATGCCATTTATTTGTTGAAGAAACTGGGTCGTTCCCTTTCCCCACATTGTGGATTTTGCTGATTGTATCCTTGTGTCATATAACATGTTACTCTTTTCCATATTACCTGTAAACAGGTAGTTAGATTTGGAGGCTTAACTGTTATAATCGTTAATATTTTTTATTATTCGTAGGTGGTGTATTGTACTTCCTGTCACATTAGAAGACCGTAGTATTTGGTTGTCCAACTTTGTATACTAAAGTTGATTGGTGGATTCGTGTTGGCATAGCCCTTTGTTGTCAAGTTGTGTATCTCCCATTTGACCAAGAAAATCCATGGAGTGACATTCTGACAAGCTGCGGGTTTCCAGGTCTGTCCCCCTTTCATCTAATTGTCTTAATTTAACATTCACTGATGATTGTTGCCTGAATCATTTATTTCATTGTTAAATTTTAAGAAAACTGAGAAACTTGTAGAAAATGAAATGAAAATTTTTGATTAAGAACTTAAAAAAACTATGAGTAAACTCTTGAGGTGTCTGGAAAATTCATTTATGCAAAGTATTTTTTTCTCTGATTATGTCTAGTAAAAGAAGTGTCATGTAGAAAAGAATATTTAAAAGTTGTGTGTTTATCTAAATTAAATGCCCCTCTATTTATTTGTTTTTGAATGAGTTGTCTTTAAAAGGTTTTATAGGAACAGATTTTGAGCTAGATTCCTGCTTTTGGATTATCATGCATTTGTGAAATATTTTTATCTACATTGGATCTTGCTCCAAGGATAATGAAGTTCTAGGGTTACTTTGGTTGGGGTATGGATCATGAATCCATATAGGTCACTTGAATCCATATAGATTATTTATTCTCGCTGTTGTGGTCACATTTTTCCTGTAATTCTACTTAGATGGTTGTTGTATAAATATCAGTAGTAATATTTGACCTTATGTAGTATTTCCTATGTGCCAGACACTGTACTTTGTAATTTGCATGTACTAATTTATTCAGTCCTCATGTGATTATCATCCCTGTTTTACATATGATGAAACCAAGGCAGAGTGATTAAGTGATTTGCTCTGGTCACACAACTAATGGCAAGGGCTAGGATTTGAACCCAGACAGTTTGGTTGCAGAATTTGTGCTCTTAGCAGGACAGAGTGGATTATGTAGTGTCTCTATTACTAGAAAAATACCTCAAGTGTACTGTCCTACTAGCCCTGGAGAATAATCTATTTATATTGGTATATAAATAATGTAAACATATATGTATTTTGTTTGCTTGTGTGTGGAAATAGAGCCACATATACACATAACATGTCCACATAGAGGAGCAAATGTGTAGGATGTCCCCTTTAGGAAGGTCATTCTTACGCTACATGAATCTTTTCACTTGACCTTAGATGGAGGCGGAAACAGGCCCCAGACTCTGGTATAATCATCTAGGATAGAGGGATTTACAAGGTCAGGATAGATGGAAAAGTCGCAAGGGAAACCTAGCGGACAGCTTGAGGTCACAGTCACATTCACACGGGATACTGCTGCTGGTGTTTGGACCCTTTTTGCCTTGAAGTTCAACCTTTTTTTTTTTTTTTTTTTTTGTGGGGAAGACCAGCCCTGAGCTAACATCTGTCGCCAATCCTCCCCTTTTTGCTGAGGAAGACTGGCCCTGGGCTAACATCTGTGCCCGTCTTCCTCTACTTTATATGGGACGCCGCCACAGCGTGGCTGACAGGCAGTGCGTCGGCAGGCGCCCGGGATCCGAACCAGCGAACACTGGGCTGCCAAGCGCGAGCCAAACCGCTGTGCCACCGGGCCGGCCCCGAAGTTCAACCTTTTTGTTCTCTAAACAGCCACCCAGATCTTAGCTACACAATTTCAGGTTGTCTTTGGAGCAGAAAGCCATATAGCTAGTGTCCGATACCATAAAAACAAGTTTTCATATTCTCCAAATCATAATAAATACCAACCATAGGTCTCGATTATAAAACTGAGTCAGGAGGCACTATAGACTATCTTGTCCCAAGTTTATCTCTGCTGTCTCTGTGCTAAGTGATTTTTTTAATTGAGGTAATGTGTCTCATATTTTAACAAACTGTTAAATAATTCTCTTCCCCCCCTTTGCCATCTCTCATCCTGTTTTTACTTTAGCAAGTGAATTTATCATTTCTACCAAATGTCATTTCCGATGGGAGCAATGAATAATTTGAGCCGCCTTGTTCTTTCACAAGAAAGTCTCTACTTTTCTGGGTTTTTTTTCTTTTTCCTCAGGAAGATGCACCCTGAGTTAATATCTATTGCCGATCTGCCTCTTTTTGCTTGAGGAAGATTCACCCTGAGCTAACATCTGTGCCAATCTTCCTGTACTTTGTATGTGGGTCACTGCCACAGCATGGCTGCTGACGAACGAGTGGCGTAGGTCCACTCCCAGGAACTGAACCCAGGCCGCCAAAGCAAAGCGTGCTGAACTTAACCACTAGGCCACAGGGCCATCCCCTTCTCTATGTTTTATATTTGAATTTTGCTTGTTTTCTATTAGTCTGATAAGAGGTTACTCTGTGTGGATAAGAAAATGATTAGATCCTCAAGAATCTGAACATTGTTATAGCAATCTGAGTTTTTGAACAGCTGGATATCATTGATAGGGATAAGAGTTATACAAACCGACTGAGGAAGTTTCCTCACTTCAGGAGCTGAATGAGATGGATTTATCTAGTTTTTTAGTCTGTGTTTGAAGCTTCAAGCAGTTGTGTGCTAGTGGTAAAATGTAATAGGAAAAGCCTAGGGATTGATTCTCTAGGTATAGAGTGAGGATGGATTTAAAGACAACATGTTTCTTAATTTTGTTTATTCTATTTACAGATTCAAATATTGGCACTGTATATAATTTTAGTAATCATTATTGCATGGTTAATTTTTCCCAAATTTAGAGAATTTCTTCAAGTACTTAGCATGTTTTAGTAAAGATGTTCATGCCTTCTAACAGAAACAGATTTCCTGAATCATCTTCCTGACTTCTGTGAAGACTTTCCTTTTTAATAAGTTTTTCTTGAAGAAAAAAAATGAATTTATTACCCTTCTATATTAAAAAAAAAACCAAACCCCAGCTTGCTTATTTACCTAGAGAATGGAGAACTCAGTAAAATAGGGAATTTATTAATGTTTTTTCAGGATTTGTTTTCCATAGTTTTTTTCTTTTGGTATTTACTCATTATATGTACTAAAGATATAGAATTATAAGATTTTAGGGCATAGTATTCTTAGGAAAAGATTTTTTAAATTTTAGGTCAAACACAGTCATTTTATAGTTGAAGAAACAGAGTCAGTTCTTTAGTTTCATTGGTGACTCTCCTGCATCTCTTCTCTTGTTGGCTGCTGAGTGAGGTGGCTAGCTCTTCAGAGAGATGATAAACCATAAAATAAGAGGGAGAAATGGTTGAATTTGATGTTACAGAAATTCGGGATGAATATTATGTTGGGCGTATACTAATCCAGTTCTCCATAGAATTGTGTTAATAAAGACAAGCTAAACATGAGTTGCCCATGTGTGGGCTTTTGGCTGATTGGGTCAATTCCAGTATGGTGCCAAATTATACTACAGGAGGTTGGCTTCTCACATCTGGCCTGTGTAAGTGGGCCTTTGCCCTGGCACCAGTCTCTTGAGTAGTAGGCATAGCCAGAGTAGTAGAGTTGCTTTCACTTGGTGTGCATGATGGCAGCAACTGCATGCGTGAAGAAAGCTTGAGATTTCTTGCCACAAAGTTATTGATGTTTGTATAAATATGTTTTTTACTGACCATTTTATAAATTCTTTTTCTTGGTTCTTACAATTTTCAAGTTGTTTCTTAAGGGCTTTCAAGAAAAACAGTCACATCATATATAAATAATAATTTTGTATCTTTCCAGTTTATGTATCTCATAATTTTTCCCCATATTCTCCAGAATGTCCAGAGCAATGCTGATGAATGGTATCCTTGTCTTTTTCTTGATTTCATAGGAGGAGTGCCTTCAGCATTTCACCATAAGATTTGACTTGGTTTCAGATGGATATTTATAAGTGTTGGTACTGTTTTAACCAGATAAAGTATCTAGGTTTAACTTTGACTTTGCAAATTGAGGAGGATACAGAACATAGAAGGTTCAGGAGAGAGTAGAAAATATATGGGGTATTAAATAACAACATTAAATATCAGAGAATATTTATCCCAGAGAAGAAATAACTGTGGGATGATTTCATTATCCTCAAGTATGGGTAGGACCTACGCTGGCATGTTAAAGCTTCCAGATCATCTCTGAGAATGAGAAAACAGTGTAATGCTCTGGGCATGCGACTGGGGCAGAGCACCACCAGATGTCCCTACATAACTCTCACTAGTGACCATGGAGCAGGAGCAAGAACAAGTAAAAGCATTCCTCTTTTGAACCTGAACAAGTTCCCTTCCTCTTGCAGTGTCTCTCTAGCGCCCTCTACTGACCAAGCTTAACATCATGCTCTCTGTAAAGGAGCAATGCATGGAGAGTCCAGTGCATTATCACAGAGCAGGTACTGAAGGGTGAATTTGGAATTGAGAGGCAATAAATTGATAACTGGCACAGAGGCCAGACACAAGAGTACATACTGTATAATTGCACTTTCATAAGGTACAGAAACAAGCAAAACTAATCTATACTGTTAAAAGTCAGGCTAGTGGTTACCCACGGCAGAAAGGAGCATGGATGGGGCTTTCTTAGTGCTAATAATATTCTGTTTCTGGATGTAGATACTGCTTACATAGGTGTATCCAGTTTGTGAAGAGCTATGCTTTTTTTTAATGCATCTTATGCCTCAATAAAAGTTAAAACGTGGTAGAGTCTGATTCCAAAAGTAAAAACTTGAAAACAAGATCTAGTCTAGAATAGGGGGAATACAAAGTAATTCAGGGTTTTATTTTTTGAAACATGTTTGAGGGTTTTCCAACTTAATGTCAAAAAACAGATATCTAATTCATTTAGCAAAAATATTAATTGCCAGACTTCCTTACTTTTCATTTGGGATCAAATCGTTAATACTGAGGCCTTCTGTCGAGCAACTTACAATTCATTTTGTTGCTGTTCTTCCTACGAAGTATTGAACACCAGCTTCTAAGTTTTTTATGGCCTTTCAGATACCTCTTTGTACTTAGTGTAAATAAAATGTCACTGCTCTCCTCTGTAAGCATAATCTTTGCTTTTATCTCTGTGATAATGTACACTTCTTCTTGTACCAGCTGACAGATCACCAGATCCTTTTTTTCCTGGCTAAGAGATTTGGGCGTCCACAGTAGTAACTCCCATGTAGGGGTTAGTGGTAACGGAAACCATTGATGTTTGGGTCAGGAATTGGTGGTGACAGGAGAGACTCAGTGTGTGGCTTTTAAAAGCTGCAAGCAGAAACAGCTTGGTTCTCTGGTTTGTTACCAGGAGTAGGTAACTCTGGGTGCAGAATCTGAGGAGTCCACCAAGTTGGGAGTTGAACCTGGATCCGGGAGATGGTTATGAAATCTCGATAGGAGTCACATTCCCAGAAAGCAAATGTTGCTAAGAAACTCTGGCATTATGCTGTGGATAGAATTTAGGGTGAATTTTAAAGTGGAGCCAGCTATTTAAAGCTCAATTGTTGTTAAATCAAATTAAAGTGAATACAGTAATAGACTTGGAATTACCTACTTTTGTGTACAGAGCTTGGTACCTCCACATACATAGGATATGAGGTTGTTTTTGTGCTTTGAACGGCTCTGGTACTCGTATCTAGAGAGGCTTTGGCCAGGGCAAGAGTTACCACAAACATGTAACACAGAAAGCTGAGAACCTCGAGTGATTCCCTCGCAAAAATTGTTTCCTTACATTTTTTGACCCTTAAGTCATTTGAGCGTAGAGGGAAGAAAATGGTGTCAGTGGTGAAACTAGCCAGTTGGCCTTTGAGTTACCAGTTCAATCCATGTAGTCACCCACCAATATATGGGGTTTTACTATATGTGTACCCAAAGGTGAATCTGATGCAGTCCCTTGGCCCTCTGGAGGGTTGTTATTTTGTGTTCCTCTGTTTGAGGGCTGCGTTTATTATACTTGTCTGTGACATGTAGCTTTGTCACTAACTCCTTTAGGATTCTATTAAGCCTTTAAGAATGGATACTTGGCTTTCATACTCCAAGCTAATGAGAGTTTCCTGAGTTTTATTGACTTCATTTTATTACTAGCCTGGGCTTATAATCTGTCACCAATAAATGGCATCTTTTGCAAATTTAGCATCTTAAGAAAAGGGTGTTTATGATTGAAGGTATGAATCTCATTCTGCACGTGTACTCCAGAGTGGCATTTTGGAAATTTGCTGTCCTCAAAAGTGGTCATCTGTGTCTAGAACAGTCTTACTACAGCTGGTTCTTAGTGCTTGTGCTGATGATGGAAGCAACCATTGGAATGGGTAGTGTAAATATAATGTAATATAAGTGGGAGATGATGGGCATTAAGTTAAGTTTATATTTCAGAATAGTTGTCTTTTGACCTGGGAATTGATACTATTTACCAAGTAAACTAACAGGCTCTTCTCTGTGGTTCTCTTACTCATTCTGGGCATGAATTTTGTCATCTCTCAGATCAGTCCTCCTCAAATAGTGCCACATGCCAATCTGAAAACTTGCTGAGTTTCTAGTTAAGTAATTATTTAGGTGTTAAAAGTCAATAATTTTAACAACACATTGTTTGCTAATATTTTAATTTAAAATAGGTGATTACATCTATACCAATTTGTAGGCAAATTAGATGGACCACACATCATGTAGATGGTGTTAACAGATTTTAGTCAGTTGGCTTAAATTTGCCTAAGGTGACCTGTTGAGTATTCTGCTTATTTCCTGCAGTTCCTGCTCTTAGTGTAGTATAGCCAGATTTGGAGAACCAGGGCCGTCTATTGACAGGAGGTTCCTGTTGCCTGCCACCCGCCTCACCATTCAGCCGGTGCTTTGTGCTTGCTTTTGCAGAACTTTTTACATACGTCTCAGTCATGTTATACAGTGTCTTGGTTTACGTGTTCCCCCACAGACTGCTTCTGCATTTATCACAATACTCTCTTCCTTTTAGATTTAGGGGAAGGGGGAATTGAGGGTGGAAGACGATTAATAAGAAACTGTTTCATCTTTTAAAAATCCAGAGCTTAAAAAAATCCCTCTCAATTTCTATTAAACAAAAGTTCTTAGACCCTAAGGAAAGTGTAGGAGGTGGTCAAGTCGAACAGCTTTTAGGAGACTGAAATGACTGTGGACTCCATCAGGGTGCAGCATCCTCCTGGGTTTGCAGCAGGCGACTTAATGTAAGATGTGGAAGTTAGGTTTCAGGATTTCACTGTAAAACTTGAAGGAAATTTGTGTTTGATTCAAAATCTGTTACTTGTCTTGTCTTTAAACAATGAAAAAAAACCACTTTGGAAAAATCCTGGGTTTTTATTTTACTTTAATACAGCAGAGTTGTAGAAGTAGGGGAAAAGCGCATCTTTTAGTGCTAGGAATTCCACAAATTTAGTTGATGTTTTCAGATTGTAGATCAGTTTGCACTTGGGTTGGCTCTTCTGTTTCCTGTAGAATAAAGAATGCTGAGCTTGAATGACGATAAATATGTGATTTTTCTTTTATTATTTATCCCAAAGTAAAAACTGCAGAGTATTGCCTGTATTATGATTCTGTTAATGTGTTTACTTTGTTTCCTGCTGTCTTGGATAGCTGTCAGATAGACTTTGTTCCTTACTGTAAATTACCCCCAAACGATTTCATTTAACAATTCAGAATTCAGATGGAAGACGTTATGAAAGTAGATAAAGAATTTAAACAGAATTACTTGCAGTTAGATCCCTAAAGATTTTATCTATATTTATCATATGAATTATTTGTATGAAATATTTTGTTCCCATAATATTATCTGAAGGGTCCATCCATCTTGTCTAAAATGTGCTTAAAAGGTCCTCTTGAATGATAGTTTTATTAAGCTGTTTTAATTGCTTCCTGTTCATTTTATGGGTGGATCAAAACCATCCTCTGCTACAGCCTGCTTTTTTTGCCACATGGGCTCTTTTTTTCTCTTTCTAGACTGTTGTAGTTTTTCTACAGGATGTCTTTGTAACCTCTGCCCACTCTCTGAGTGCCCCAAATAGAACATCTCCAAATCCTGACCTCTCACTTATGCTTTTTCATTTGCCTACAAGGCAGTTTGATGTAGTACTCAGAGGGCTGAATTGGAACCCAGGAGATCTAATTCTTGTACTTCTGAATAATTGTGAGCCTTTGGGCAATCAGACATCTCTAACCCTTAGTTTCATTATCTTAAGATAAAAAGATTGCATTGCCTGAGCTTTAAGGTCCTCCCTTCACCGTGCTTCAGTCTTGACTGTTCCTTCAGACTTAGCCTGTCCAAAATAGAACTCACCCACCTCCTCCCCCAAAAGATGGTTTTTGTGCCTGTTCTACAAATGAAGAAACTGAGACCCAGGGAGATTGAATAAATTGTATAAATGGTACTACTCTTGTGTTCAGAACTTAGATCCCTAGACATCTTCACTCCCAAGTCTCCACGTGTTACTATGCCTCCACAAAAGGTATTAAAGTGTAATGAGTCAAAAGGTCTGCATTACTGATGAGGCTTCTTGAGACTGAACATGGAGTGTCCTTTATAAGACCCTTTGTCTTCCCACATAAGGTTATAGCTTGAATTTTCAGGGCTCTGAACCTTGAGTGGGCTCAGCTATCAGGAGATTGGTTTCTTCAGTCCTGCATTCACAGGTGTGATCATTCCTGATCTGGGTCAGTTGACATTATGGCGTAGGAGCTAATGAAAAAAAAGTACAGTCAGGTTTTAGTTTACAATGTGATATTTGATAGTTCTGGTAGTGCCTGGCCACTTGCTTCTACTACTACCCTTAATAGTGATTCTTATCAAGCAAGTTGACTTTTATCACCAGATTAGGAGTTAAAAGATTTTCTCTGAAGAGATAAACTGGGATTTGGAGTTGATATTTCTCCTCCTGTATTATGCAAATGTGTCTCATTCATCATTAAAATCAAAGTGGTTGGCTATGTGATCTCAGAGGTCCCATTCAGTTCTGATTCTGTGAATGAAGCATTGTTGAAACATTTCTAGTTGATGAGAGTTTCTTTAGTTTACACCTTAACACCATCTCAGGTACAACAGATTATAGTGAGGAATTTTAGCAACACAAGACATTGGTTGAAGTCAATATTAATTAGTTTAAATAGCCTGAGGAGTTAGTAAAAGATGGGAAGCCTCTCAAAATGGACTTTTCTAGTACTCTTGATCCAGTAACAAGAGTTAGTAACTAGAAAGTTATTATTACTCTTAATGCTGATTGTGTCTTCTCACAGACAAGGATTAAAATCACTACTCTTAATTTGCCTTTTGGTTTGCGTTACCCTTGTACAGGGTAACAAAGCTTTTACTATAATACTTTCAATGTTTAAAACACTTTTCTTGTGAAGAGCAAGGCATCTTAAGTTAATGTTAGTGGCGATAATGTCCTTTCCAGCCAGCAAAACAAAGAACTGCCTCATTTTGGAAGTTGTGACGGTACTAGTGCCTTCTCACTACTAATGTTTGGCAGATATTTCAAGTTAGGCATCTACATTTTTGGAGAGAAGGGTTTATAGCCCATGCCTGGTATATTTCCCTTATACCAGTATGATTCTTCTCTTTTGACCCACCATTGATAAATCCATGTGTAATATTAATATATTTAATTTATTCATTCACCAAATACTGTCCTAGGAATTAGATATATAGTGGTAGTTAAAGTAGATAATGGTCCCCCTCCTTATGGCTCTCTTTTAGTCTTACAGATGTGAATGCTTTTGACCTGTAGTCATGAGATTAAGATGCCTGTAGCAGAGAGCATCAAAGATCAACCTATGCAGATTTGCTCTAGCCTAAACTATACACAAAGGGTAACTTTTCACAGAAGTTGATCTAATTTACAAATTTTCTGCGTTCCAAAAGAGAAACTCAGGCATCAAAAATAATTCGTGTGTGTGTGTGTGTATAAATCTCCTCAGTGCATTTTGGTGCTATGCCATCTTTAAAGGAAAAATAAAACGTCTCATTCCAGAGCCTTGAAAATATAGGAAATCTTTAAAATTGTTACAGAAGCATTTTCTCAAACCAGTTTGAGTATTCTAGTTCTGCAGAAATGTTTCCACTAGATCATAGGGTCTTCCTTGAAAGGAAAGAGTGACCATTTGTCATTTGAATGCCCTTCCATTGTTGGTTAGTGGACATGAGTGTAGGAGACTATAAAAATAAAACATCAGACTACAACAAAAGAATTATTGAATGTTTAAAGTGTTAGCCATAAAAAAAAAAAAAAGAAGGGTTGGCAAGAATAGTTGGGGAGGCCTCCCAGAAAGTAGAATGTGAAGAGAGAAAAAAAAAATTTTTAATGAGAGAAAATTAGAGGTACAGCCCAGAAGATCCATCATTGAAATACAGTAATAGGAGTTCCATTAAAAGAAAACAACAGAGAGGGAATTATGAAGAAATAATACAAGAGGAGTTCTCAGAACTGAGACAAGAGTTTTCAGGTTGTGAAAGAATCCACCAGGTGCCCAACCTCATGGATGAAAATAGCCCCAAGGTACATCATTGTGAAAAGATGATCCTAAAAGCTTTCTGAGAAAGAAGAGAGGTTAGATACAAATGATCAGGGATCAGAATGGTTCAGATTCCTTAACAGAGGTGGTAGAAGGAACAAGACAATGGAGCAGTGCTCTCAAAATTTTGAGGAGAAATCCACCTCCAACCTGTGATTTGCTACCCACCAAACAAAGGTAGAACAGAAACATTGAGACACAAGGTCTCAAAAACTTACCTTTCATTCATGTATTTCCTAGAGAGTTAATAGACATTGTGATTCACCAAACTGAGAGTGTAAACCATGAGAGAAGAAACACAGGAATCCACTCTTGGGAAGACAAAGGGGGTGACTTCCAAGGAGGATGGTGATGAGAAGTCCCAGGAAGGTAGCTTTGAAGCAGGTTAGAGAGAATAAGACTCCAGATATAATGACCCAAGGAAAATAATTCAACTTAGATTGAGAGGAGTTTTAAGGTTTTTTGAGAGCATTTTGAGATAAGTTAATGATTCATAGAAGACAAAGCAAATTTTAAAATGACGCACTTACTATCTTTAGGGAAAAAAACTACACACACAAAAATTTTAGCAGTTTAGTTCATGGCTTAGCTGTGAATTGAATATTGATTTAATAAATAGTGGTGATAATAACTATATTGGGAAGATAACACTTCATCTTCCATACCAGGGGGCTCTTTTTCTAAATGAAGTTTTATTGGAACACAGCCAGACCCATCGTTTGCATATTGTCTGTGGCTGTTTTTGTGCTTCAATGGCAGAATTGAGTGGTTGCAATAGAGACCATATGGCCTACAAAGCCTAAAATATTTATTATCTGGCCTTTTATAAAAATATTCACCAACTCCTATTCCATAGGAAGAAGCCAATAGAATAACGTGTAAAATTGGGGAAAAAATCTAATAGTATTATTAGCATATTTTTTAGAAATATGATGGAAAGTAGCAGAAGGAACACCTAAAGATCAAATGATTACCTCTAGGAAGAGTGAATCAGGAATGAGGAGTAGAGTCAGGTGACTATTATTTTTTGTTTTAAGCTTTATATTATTGAATTCTTAACATGTATTTCTTTGAAAAAGTATGAGTGAAGAATGCTGAGAAATTTGGACTAGAAGAACAGAATAAACTGGAAAGGAAAAAAAGATAGAGGCCACCAGTTATGATGAAGAAAGCAGGAGCTCAAAGCCTTTTCTGTAAACATAGCTTTCCCATTTATTCACTCACTCATTCCACAGATAATCATTTGAGTCCAAATGTCAGGCACTGAGCTCGATACTGCAGAACAGAGCTCCTTCCCGGAGGGTGCGTCGGCACTTACAGCTGATGGCACACACAGACAGGGAAAAGGTGCTGTGGTGATATAGTTACTATTGTTTAGTGCTTTTCATGAGATGCTTTCATGGTTTAGGGAAGTTGGATAAGACATCCCAGAGAATGTGATACCAGAGCTGAGTTTTGAAGATTAAGAGACTGGAGAGGAAGGGCAGTGGAAGGATTTTCCAGATGGAGGCATAGCCTGAACAAAGACCTGAGTGAACAGGGCTGGTTTTGGAACCTACAAGTGTTCCATATAGTTAGATGAATGGTGAGAGGTAACGGCAGAGCAGTAGACAAGGACCAGAGGCCAGATCGTGTATGCATGGCTCGGGGCTATGAGGAATTCGTATTTTTTTTCCTGAAGACACTATAGGGATAGGATTTTGTTTATACTTTAGGAAAACATACTCGTGGTGCAATGAGGGTAATGGGATGAAGGTAGGCAGCATGAAGGAGGCTATTTCAGGTAAAAAACAACAACAAAAAATTTGGGAATAAACGAAGTGGATGAGAGAGGAACCAAGGAATTCAGGAATTATAAAGGAATTAAGGGAAAGAGAAGGAGTTAAGGATGACTGAATTCACAGCTGGGTGGCAGGTCATGGGACATTAGCCTCTGATGGGGGACATAGGAGCAGGTGTGTGTGTGTGTGTGTGTGTGTGTGTGTGTAAAGGTAGTACTGAGTTTGATTTTGGAAGAGTTTGGGGTTTGTTATGGAATCTGTGGAATACCTAATTGGAACTGGCCAGGATGTGGTTGGATATGCCCACTTGGAGGTCAGGGGGAAGGCTTGGATTTGGAAATGTGCGGTGGTCATGGTGTAGAGAGATGAAGTTTGGGAACTGAGTAAAGAGCTCAAGGAGCCCTTGTGGTATTAAGAGTGTTGAACCTTGGGGACACTGACATTTAAGGGTTAGGCCTTATAATAGGAGGAGCCTAGTGGGGGAAGCTGAGCTTTGGAAGCCTGCTTCAAGGGGAGGAAAATCAGGAGAAGATGTCCTCCAGGAAACCAGTGAGATGAGAATTTTAAGAGGGGAAAATAATCCAGAGTTTAAAATGCAAGAAAGTAGAATAAAGCCTGAAAATGCCCACTGGATTTGGCAACTAGGGAGTCATTGCTGAGAGCAGCTTTAGGGAAGTAATATGGGAGGAATTGAAAATGCAGGTGTGTGTGGGATTTCTTAGCATAGTTACTATTTCAGGATAGAGTTGAACCTGTTTCTTTTTGGAGGAGAGAAGAACTATAGAAAGAGAGACGTTTTTTGATAACTTGAGAGGAAATGAGTCTTCCATTCTACAAAGGTTCATTGAGCGCCTGTCAGGAGCCCATTGCTGTTCCAGACTCAGGGAGTACAGCATGAACAAAGCAACGCTTACATTCCGCGTGTGCACAGGAAATTTGTAAATAAATTTATAATCAACTAGACTTAATATAATGTCAGATAGTAGCTAGTGCCAGGAAGAAAACTAAATTAGGGGAAGAGGACAGAGTGGGGATGGGGGTGGGGGAGGAGCTGTGTTTTCTGTAGGGCATTAGGGGAGGCGTTACTGAGAAGCTGACATCTGAGGACAGACCTGAATGAAATGAGGAAAGACTGACTGCGCAGTAATCCAGAGTCTGAGGTGGCTGAGAAGTGGGAAACAACTGCTGATGGAAGGGTTAGTTCCTCAGGAGAGAGGGTGACAGGCAGCACTAATGGCTGCCATATAACTTGTGTTGACCTTGTGACAGTCCCTATAGATTCTCATCCCTTTTAATTCTCCTAAAACTCTCTGAGGTGGGTATTGTCACCATGTTACAGGTGAGGAAGCAGTCTGGGAGAGGTTTTACCTGGCTAATCATTGTTAGAGCCTGGATTCACACTCTGCTTTCTGGCCCTTCAGATCCTTACTGTTGACCTCCGTAGATTGCTTCAAGCCTAGCAAAGGCATAGATACATTTGTCCAGTTTGTGGAGGATGTAAGGTGAGGAAGGGAGAAGTTGAGGGATATCTCGCCTATTAGACCCTCTTTGTGGTTAAGAATGTCTGTCACGCGTCTTGGTAAGAGGTGGTTGGATAGGGATTTAAGGAAGGTGGCGTTCCCCAGACCTTGCTGCCTTCTTGATTAACTCCTCCCAAATGAGTTGTTATTCCCCATGTCCCGTTCCTGTTCCTTTCTAAAATTCCCACCCTGGAACAATGTGGGATTGCCTTATTGTGCCTACAGTTGTTAGAGTGGTTCTTAGGAACCAACCTCGAGGTTGAGGGTGGGCATAAATTGATTATGAAAATACATGTTCACTGTGGAAAATTTGACGTGTAAGTGATTTTTAAAGTTGCTTACCGCATATTCTTTGTCCCAAAGTACCTGATAGAGTGGAAGGATGGGGACCTGTTAACAGCAAAGGTCCCTGTCCTTCCTGCCATCAGTTGTTTCCCCTGCTGTCTCTGTGAATGTAAAGGACCATGGTAGCGATCTGCTGTTTGTGCACTTGTATGTGTTTGCATAAACACACCCTCTTGTAATGAAATAGGCCGCTTGGACTGAGCAGGGATTGTTAGGATGGCAGAATTCTCAAGGTATAGTAAATTTAAATAATTTGTGTGAATGAATGGTGGAATAATGTATACGCAACGTATTATTATTTTTAAGTGTCCACAACACAGCACTGAGAAACTTGGAAATGGCGCAGTCATTGTTGCAGAAATTTTGAACTGGAGAGACAGACAGTAATAAAAAAAGAATAACTTTCATAATGTTCTTATTGAAACCTGGCACCCATTTTTCTTAATGGAAGCATCATTAGGTGGTTGAGTATAAGAAGGAATGGGAATTTTTATATTGTTTGCTTTTTACATTACTAGCAGCTTATTTTCTTGTGAAGGTAATTAAATGCTGCATTCATACATAAGCACTGAAAGGTGGTGAAGAGAGCAGAAGTCATACCAGTTTTCATGTAATTCAGAAGTTATACACATTATTTTTTTCCCCTGTTGACAAATTTCCTGATTTGCCCACGCAGTTAGGAGTTCAGAATATGTCTGTATTATGTTTCTAATTAAGTTGTGGGACCCTGAAATTACTCTTTAATTTGTTCTTTATTGAGCCAAAAGGATCTAATCACAACTTTTGAGTGATGGCAATGCAACAGCAGAGGCTATAAATCATTTCCAGTATTGTGCAGAAGTACATGCTTTAGGGTGTATCTATTCATCCATTCCTACTACATAAAATTTAGCCTTACAAAAAGATTACATAGTTTTGTATTTTTTAAACGTGTGCCATAAAAGAGGTGAAAAAATAGAGGTAACTTAAGAGAGAGTGTTTTGTAAATTATTAGGTACTTTTTGGAGGAATAAAAGTCAATAAGTGCTTATTGAACACCTATTGTTGTTAATGACATCTGTTATCTTGTGGGGTGGTGGCAGGCTGGTGTGTGGCAATCCAGTAGGATTCTGTAAATGATTTCACAATAATAATATGAAGTTTGCCAAAGATTGCTTTCAGTGAACTAGAGCCATTATGCTTAGAGTAACATCACTCCCACTCACTTGGATTTCACACACACGTTCTCTCTCTCAGAGAATGGGGTGCGGTTATCTATGCAGCGTGAATATTGCTGAAGATGTAGGGAGCAATATCTTGCACCTGAGCAAATTCGAGGGGGAAAGATTTGGTTTAGAATCTTTCACCCACCTTTTTTCCTCCAAGCCTTCTCTCTTTGCTGAGTAATCAAATTCAAGTCATACTTGGGTCAGCCCCACCTCTTCCCAGTCTTTGCAGCTTGCGCTCATCTTTCTCAGGCCCTGTGATGACACAGACCCAGGGAGTGATGGGCCTGCTTGATCTCCGTGGCCCTCTCCAGTGCCCAAGCTCTCCTGTGATAGGCATTTTCACATTTTACCCCACCTCATCCCTGAGCTTCCTCTAAGGCTTAGGTTTATTTCCTACTGGCTTATTTCTTTGGGATGTATTACTTAAAACGGAATTGGCAGATAAAAGGACTGCCACAGTTTATAGATCTAGTGGCACTTTGCCTGAGTGTTCTTCAGAAAGCTCGAAACAATTAGAAATGCCATTAGCAATGAGAAGTTGGACCTGTTTTCCCCACATTCCTGGCAGTGTTGTGGCCCTGTTTATTTGCATGCTAGTTTGTGGCACTTAATCGGAAATTGTGTTTTTTGATGTCTCTACTGTGTTATACTTATTCTTTTAATAAAAGTAATTTTTATTGGCATTGGTGGAATTTTTCTGTATTTTTTTAAATGATTGATTTCATTTTGTTGGGCAGAATTTTATTTGAGTACATATGTCTGGTTATTGATAACATCCCTTTTGATTACTTGGAATTTATTTTCATACTTCTTTCTTCATGTCAGAATTTGTGGCAGTTTGTGTTGATTGAGAATGTTGTTTTGTTCTCTCACAATCCACAGTGACTCTTGGAAGCATCGTTTACTACTTTGACTCTCCTTGACTCTCCCCATTCCTGATCTGGCCAGTTCCTTTTCTGTCCTCCTCCCTCTGCCTCTAGGAGGAGGTCTGGGCCCTGACTGTGCCCACTTTACAGCTTGTTATCTCTGTGGCTGCTATGCTCTTTGCGAGCAGCAATATCCTGGTAGCATTTTATGGTCCTTTTTATAGAAAATGCCTCTAACTCTTGGAGAAAAAAACCCCCTAAGTTGACAGACATTAAACTGATAAACTGTAGTTGTGGCCTCAAGGATGATTAGAATACAAGTCCTTCATTTTTCTCAGTTTGCATCAAACACACCATGAGCTCACTTAGAAATTGGGACCGTCTCACTTTAAAAGGTCTACCTATTGCCTACACATCACCCTCATTTGAATATGAGAAATAATTATGAACATAAGGATAATTATGTGCCTCTGGGATGATTTCCTGAGGGAGTGGTGCTCTGTAGCTCTGTGGGATGTCCAGGAAATCAAAGTAAACAATAAATATGAGGCAGTGTCTGCATCCGGGCTAGAACCAGAGGCTGAGATTCTGTGATCCCTCCTTTGTATATGAGGAAGATTGGAGCTTCAGACCCAACGCAATACTACTAGTTAGTGATTCAGGCAGCCCCAAATTCTGAGTTTCCTAGACTAGGGTTCTTTCTCTTCCTCGGGATGCCCCAGTGCACTTCTAGACCCTTAAAGCCAATTTCTGGGCTCTTATTGCTATGGTGCTTGAAAGTCATTTATAAGAAAAAATTCAGTGTCATCATGGGCATTATGGTTGGAGTGGAGAGGGGGTCTTAAGTCCTGAGTACAATAATATCAGTCATTTAAAAGACCATATGAAGTATTGGAATCGAATTTATTTTGTCAAGTAATATATGCACATGGTGTAAAACATCGAATAATATAGGAGAGCATATGATGAAAGGCAAGAGTGACCTGTCCTATCTTACATCAACACCTCTCACTCCTTCAAGAGAACCACTTTTAACTCTCTTTTTTATTGTGTATATTTCTATTTCTTGAATTATCAATTGTATATATTATTTATTGATTTTCTTCCAAAAGAAATGAGGGCTTAGCTTATTTCTACTCCCCTCCTCCAGTCCTCACAAGGTAGTCATGTCATTATTTTTGGTTCCTCTTTTACTTTCCTTTATAATTTAATATGCTAGCATCTTTTATAACTTATTTTATCTACAATGACAGTATCTTTTTGGCTCCACTCCGTCTGGAGAAATAAATTAGGGTTTGGGATTGGGTTAGGGAGGGTTAGGGCTATACTTAGGGCTCCGGGGGTAGTTGGGCTAGAAGACCACTGGTTGTAAATGTTCTGTAGAAGTAGTCCTCGATTCCATGTTTTCCTCCCGTGTCACAGTTAATCCAGAGATAATCTAAATTGTTTTATTTTGGATTTTATCATAATCTTTGCTTTTTTATGTCTTACAGAAATAAATAGCTTTCTTCAATAAATGATAATGAAAATACAGAAGAAAGAGAAGCAGGTAAGTGATGACATATCTTTTAAATGAATGCATCCAGCATACACTGGTGCTTTTTAACAAGAGGAGATTCTGGCCGTTTGGGTGCATCTCTTAGCCTCTGGTGGTTACCTGCTGCCTCAGTTTCCCATTCTCCACGTGGTAACTGAGAGCTCTGTTCTGAATGACTTAATATATAGATTTTTACTTATGCTTAGGTCAGCTCCATATAGGAACAAATGTAAAGAAAACTGTAAATCAAAATATTATTCAAAATTAGCTATGTGGAAGAGAAATTTTTCCTCCCCAGAACAGCTTTCCAAGTTTTTATAGAGAGAGATGTGATCAATTCTTTATATATTTATCATTTTGGATGTTTGGTTAAACTAAACGCATGCTTCATGTATAAAATTCTTATTGCTAATGATCTATGGAAGTTTCCTCCCAGAGAAAAGAGTGAACTAATGTAATAAATAAATAATAAATAATAGTGAACTGAGCCAACCATTGTGGCTCAGGGAGGTGAGATGGGGGGACCTGCCTCTGTCTCTTGGTAACAGACTATCTCTGATGGGCTGGTTTTCCTTTTACAGAATTGAATGACAGCCTGGTAACTGGGGAGATCTGAATCCTTGCCCCTCACTGAGACCCTTTGCAAAGAGGTTGGGTAGGAATAGCCACTTTCCTCTCTGCTTCTAGGGAGCACTGACTAGTCAGATACAGGGTGACCTAGGGATGTGATTACAATGACTACCCTCTTGTCTGCTCCCAGTGGACAGGTTCTTGTGAAACCAAACCAAAATGACCTGTTTTGGGAAATAATGGACTCATCTGCTGCCAGTTCCTAATAGGAAGAGCAGTGACTGAACACTGTCTACACACCAAGTACTTCCTGTCCTGGCTCTCTAGAGTTGTCAGCTGGTAGATCAATACTATAGAGAATGCACTTCCATCTGCCAGGAATTTATCCTGTGGATATACTCAGACAAGTGTGCAAAGCTAGGTGTACAAACTTTTGTTGCTACTTTGTTTGTAATAGCAAAAATGCAAAAGAAACTACATGTCCATCAAAAAGGGGACTATTTAAATCTTAGCACATCCACCTAGTGAAATATTATGCTACTGTTAAAAAGAACACCTTACTGAAGAGAACCCCAAACCCTCAAATCTATTGTCATTTATGATACATGGGCGGGCTTATATTTCTTAAAACAAACTGCATATTTAATTTTTAAAATATTCTTTAAGGTAAGGTTTTATTTCAGTAAAAACATTCTTTACCAAAATTACCCCAACATTGTTTCTTTTGACATTTTACTGGTTCATAGTAAGACTTGTGGTATGTCAGGCAGCTATTATGTAGCCTCAATTAGATGGGTTTTCATTTTAGACCTCAGAGTAATGTTGATGAACAGAGTGGGGTTTTTATTTAAAAGTTAATATTAGCTATGGTAGAGGAGCAAGTTAATTAAGTGGAGCCACTTTCAGAAGGAATTGATTCTGCTTCTCTTATAGGTACTGGTAATAGGCCATATTGATGACTGAATTGCAAGAAGTTGCAGAGCATGAAAATAGAAAATTACGTTCATGCTAAAGCAATCCACAAGGCTCTAGGATTGAGCATGTGTGTAAGGAGTTCATTGCCTAACAGAGAGGAGACCTATGTTCTGGAGTGAACTTGAGCTTTGATTTCAGTAGAACAGGATTGAAACTCTAACTCTACCACTTAGCTGTGTAACTTTGGACAAGTTCAGCTCATTTTTCTATCACTTAAATGGAGCAATCATACATGCCTCACAAGGTATTGATAAGGATTAAATGGGGTAACTCACCAAGTACTTGGCATTCAGAATGTCAGTGGCAAGGAAATCTTTCACTATAACAATAAAATTAACCATCAAACTTTGACCTTTCTCTTACCATGATTCTAAGAAGTAGCAGAAAATAAAACGTTCACTCTTTAAAAACCTTGATTCCTATTAATTCATTTTTCGTCTTCTCTGGAGAAAAATGACATGTAAATACATTCTCGTCCTGAAAATTCCTCATTTCCTTGTCCAAAATTTTATCAAGGTAAATTAAACTGATTTTACAGGTTAATCAAAACTCAGTAATAAATAATCATGCTTCTTATTAACCAGAAAGGGCATGACACTAGTGTGCCAAGAACAAAGGGTTTAGAGATTGACTTTGTGTTGCCTAAAGAAGTGTTGCAAGAAAAATAGATTTTATAAAACATTTAAAAGTGAATCATTTGGGGGCTATAGTCTTTTATCTATATTAAAAAATAAACTGCTTCTAATAAATATATATTTGAATTCCTAAAATGACTAAGCAGTATTAGGCAGAAAAAAATCAGCTAGAGAAATAAAATGTGAACTCTAATCTTTGAAAACCCTTGTAGCACTACTGATCTATATAGTACAGCTGAAAATATTTCTTTGTAAGGAAACACATCCTAATGTTAGCGACGACAAACCTAGGTAAGGAAATACTGATTTTTATTCATCCCAGCTCCTTGCTTGGTACTGAGAGAAGTGCAAAATATAAATATTATATGATATGTGATATGGTCTGCAGACACTTGTAATATTAAGGAGTAAGAGGGTTTTAGGTGCATGTATCCATTGTAGAGGAGAGTTAATAAGCAATGAATGCAATAGAAATAGGTAATATTGTAAGTAGAATTAAAACTTGGAGCTGTGAACAGGAGGTTAATCCAGACTTGCAGTAATTAGGAAAGAACCTTCTCTCCTCACCCCATGACCAAGAGTCAGGTTATAGAGCCCTTCATTCTAGGTCCTCTAGAAAATGAAAGGTGAGGTGGGAAGAGTTTTCTTCAACTATGCTGTGGGCATCTCAAAGATCTTCAGATTATTAGGCCCCGTTTCCTTGCATAGAGTGAATATGAATATAATTTATTCACTGGACAAGTATTTGTTGAGTTTTTCAGCATTTATTCATCAAGAAATATTTGAATGTTTACTTGGGGCCAGCTATGACCGTGACTGAAAGTTAATTCTTTTCCTTAAGAAACTTATAGTCTGGTTACAGATAGTTATAATAGGGGATGGCATAAGCCTCAAGTGAGCCAGGGTTTTACATTGTGGGTGGAGGAGTGATACTCTGGAATTGGAGAGTATGGGGGAATGGGGAACGTTAGCGCCACCAAAGAATTTGAGCGTGTTTTAAAAGAGGTGGTGTCTTCTGGGGAGAGCCAGGTTTCAGTCAGGTTGCTTCTGAGGAACCAGGAGGAAAGCTTGGGAGGAAGAGTGTAGTATATGGGTGGTTTGGGAAGATGAAGCATATAATAGTAAGGGAAAGACCTGTAGTGGGGTGCTAAATTTTGGGTGGTGACCAAAGATATCCTAAGATAAAGAAGCACGGCGGATTTAGCTGACCATCAAATTCCCAAAAGAATTGGTCCCAGCTGAGCTCTACTGGGGCAAGATGAGGACTCAGATTTCTAGGAAGATGCTTACCAACAGCATAGATCATCAGATAATGATCCACAATTCAGAATAGTGAAAGTGGAAGAATAGCAAAGTTGATCATATGGATGAGTAAATAATTCATTTCTTAGACTTTTCAGCCTTACCCTACAGAGGGTCCCAATACTAGTCAGACCTCATGTTTGGTAGTCGTTGGAAGGGCTTTTTCAACATGCATAAAGAAGGATAGTTAGTAAATTGCCCAGTAGAACCAAGATTCTAAACAGCCTCACCCTGGAATCATGTTTCAAAAGGACTTAAAATGGAACTTACCCAACTCCTCCCTCCTCCA
Organism: Tapirus indicus; assembly: GCA_031878705.1. Lineage (NCBI taxonomy): Eukaryota > Metazoa > Chordata > Mammalia > Perissodactyla > Tapiridae > Tapirus > Tapirus indicus. Next base: position 60,387,857 of record CM062929.1, read on the forward strand.
GAAAAAGGAAAGAGATCTGAGCATTGAATGCTTTTCCCTATCTTCCCTATCCCATATCTTAGCAGATTTTTTTGTTGTCGTCTTCATTCATTTTGTGTTCTGAAACATACTTGGGAGGCCAGAGCAAAGTGACGAGGATGATGAAAGAATGACACATATCATATGAGGTGTGATGGATAAAACTAGGATTATGTAGCCTGAAGAAGTGAAGAATTAAAAGCATCTTGTGTAAAAGAGACTAAACATATCTGTTGCTGGACCGATGGATGAGAATGGACACATGGAAAGAGTTTGAGGAGGACAGGCTTTAGCTCCATTTAAAGAAGGCCATCCTGAGAAGTTGAGCAGCTGTGGTATAAGCCTTATGAGCAGGAAGCTCCCTGTCCCTAGGAGAGAGCATGAGATGGGAGTTTGATTTGGATGACCTCAGAGGTCCATCCTGACTAGAATCCTAGGGTTTACCAGGGCCTGCATTGATGGTATTTATAAGTAAATACCAAAACAAATAGTATATAAGTAGATATCATTTTTAACTAAAATATTACATAGTAATTATGTATTACATAGTGGTTCTTTCAGCTCACATTACTGATGATTTCCAATATATTACTAGCCGAGATGGACACAAAACAATATTTTTTTAATGGAAATAAGCTGTTAAGTTTTATTATTTATTTATTGGTTTTTTTTTTGATTGAGGTAACATTGTTTTATAACATTATTTAAATTTTAGGTGTAATGTATATCATTATATTTTGACTTCTGTGTAGACTGTGTCGTGTTGACCACCGAAAGTCTAGTTCCGTCTGTCACCATACACATGTGCCTCTTTCACTCTCCTCTAACCCTCTTCCCCTCTGGTAACCACCAGTTTCTTCTCAGTATCTTAAGTTTTAAGTTCTATGAATAAAGAGGCTTTGAGTCTTAAACATGTGGAAAACATTGGAATAAAGAAGATTACTTAAAATCAGTGACTAGAATTGCCTCATCTCCTGTCCTGACCAGAGGAGTCTGGGAAGCTCTGGTGACAAGGCCTTTGGGTCAGGATCAAGTGGCAATGAAAGATCTAGGATCTGTGACATTTTTAGCTCACATATAAGTGTTGGTGTGACTGTGGAGAATTGTCTTCCTCTGCCTAACTTTGATTCACCCTTGGGAAAACTAGCCCAAAGCTAGTATTCTGAGTATTATGAAAAGTGCAGAAATACAACAGGGAACTTCTTCCCACTTTTGATATGGTTTGTAGTTTTTTCATTAACTCACTGTCTGGCCCTCAGCTAGCCCATCCCTTTACTAGTAGTGTGGTTTTGGATAAGTTTTGCAAGTTTTTGGTAGCTACATAATACTTAGTGACCAAGGATCAAAAGTTCTCATATTGTGAGGATAAAGGAAATATAGCGCCCGCTGCTAACAAAGTGTGTTCTTCGGATGGTGATTTAGGTCATCTGGTAGTTGCTAAGTCCAAGTTTGATATTCATTAACCCTCATCTAGGGATCCTTCTGGGTAAAGTTGAAAAGTCTTAGAAATCACTTATTAATCTTATAATGTTCTACTAGATTGTTTATTCTTCATGTATTCTCTCATTCTGATCTGAGGAACAAATGGATTTATGAAGAAATGGATAGAAGAAGAAAAGTTAATGAGTGGAAAGTTGTCTGGGGAAAGGTTAGGGAGATACAGTGATGATGGGGAATGGATGATGTAAGTAAAGTAGAGGTAGTTAGAGATTCTTGCTAATTCTTATTTGTAAGTTTGATGTGTCCAGAACATGAGGCAGTGTCATGAAGTGGTCAAGAGCAGTGGCTCTTTAACCAGGAGTCAAACCTGGGTTCAAATCTTAGCTCTACTGCTTACTAGCTGTGTGACTTTGGGTGAGTTATTTAACCTCTCTGAGCTTCTACTCTATAAAATGTTGTCATAATTGGAACCATAATATACCTCCTCTTAGAGCTGTTTTAATGACATAATCCATTTAAGAAACAGTACAGTGCCTAATATTCAGTTCTTAATAAAATCAGCTATCATCATCATTGCTGACATCTATTTTATCTTTAAAATATCAAAACAATTCTGAGTACTTAGAGTGACTGAAAGGTTGGGATATATAAAAAGAAGCAATCCCTAGCCATGTATACAGTATTTCTAACTCCAGGCCAGGGTCTTGTTGGGCCTTTGTATGTGGTAGTGATATGGGCCAGGGTTGGCCTAAATTCTGGGCTCAGAGGCTCTGGTGGTTCAAGACTAGAGTAAAATTACAGGTGGGCCAGGAAGGAAGAGTAGCAAAATAGTCTTATTCATTCTGTAAGTATCTGTTGAGCATCTTTCTGGCCTAGAAGATATCACAAAAACATTCTAGAAGAGGTCTCTCCTGGCCTTGGTTGGTGGGACAAACATTCCACTTTGGCAGATTAGGAAATTGAATCACTTGGAGGTTTTGGTTTGCTCAAAGCCATAGTTATTTGGAAATAAAACTCTTAGTTTCTAAAGACAACAAAGGCACTTAGTATTATTTTCCCTCTCTCCTCCTACTTCTTCCCTGTCAGCATCTGAATTTAATAATCTACCTGCTCCCAGTTTTTGTTATTGCCTAGAATTAACATGGTTTAGATTGACTTTGCCTGCAGGTTTAAAGAAGTCAAATTTCTAAGACTCATTGAAACATCGTAAGAGAAAAATTCACCACCACCCCACCCCACTCCCTGTTTTAAATGCAAAATATAAAAATAGAAGTGGGGATTAGGAATGACAGATCTAAGGACTTTTAGGGTAAAGAGGTTTTTCAAAAGTTACATTGCGAAAATGTTGACCACCCTTTAGTCCTTAACTTACTTACCTGCTTCTCAGCAGCATTTGACACCTGTGATCATTCTGTCTTGAAATGCTCTCATCTTCAGGCTTCTGTGATACCATACTTTCCTACTTTTTCTTCCCACCTGTGTCACTTACCTGACTGCTCCTTCTCACCCTGTCTGTAGGTATTTCTTCCTCTGAGGACCCTTAAATATTAGTGTTCCTCGGGTTTTGGTCCTGTTTCCTCTTCTCTCTTTGTCCATTCATTTGTGTAACAGTCTAATTCATTCGTGTAAAAATTTCTCTTGGAAAGTATATCCGAGAGCCTACTGGACACTTCTACCTGAATTATCCTTAGATACCTGAAACTGAACTCTCCTCCTCCTGGGGCTAACCAGTTGTGCCTATAGAGGAGTCACATCAGGATCAAAATGCCTGCTTTATCACCTAGAGCTCAGGACTCCTGGGTAAAGATGGATTGAATATACTAAATGCAGGGAACAAAGAAACCCAGAGGAGGAGGGGAGAGAGAGAGGGAGAGAGAGAGAGAGAGAGACACACACACACACACACACACACTCTCTCTCTCTCTCTCTCTCTCTCTCTCTCTCTCAGTTCTGCCCCTTCTCAGATAGGTCTTGCTCACTCAGCACAAAATCTGTTTGCCAAATGAATGAGTTCCAGTATAATGGATGTGGGGTTTTCTGCTTTTAGTATATTCCACAGTAACTATAAGAAGTATTCTTTCAGAAGAAAGTGAAGGTGAAAAAATAAAACAATCCTGATTTTAATTGAAAAATAACTTTTGCTACCCAGAATGTCCACAAACTGACTCATTAATAGTAGCAGTTACTTCTTATTATGTATTTTCAATTTATTATTTGGACTGTTTAAAAAGACAGAAGGTGTCAGATTTAGATAAGCTTTTCTACTCATTTATGTTTAGCTAACTTCTTGATATTAGGTAAGTCTAAACATAGAACACTTTCATCTCCCTGCTGGGGAAGATGAAAGACCGAAGCAGAGCAGCAGCAGGAGCTGCTTGGGCTTTGCTTATCCCCGGGTTGATGTTGCACTTCTGGATGAAGGGTGTGTGGAGACCCTTCCAGCTGAGTGCAAAGTGCATTCTTCGCCCTGCACTCTGTCAAATGTAGTCACAGAGCCAGTGCCTCTCATATTCTGCTTTTGGTTCCTGAATCCTGATGATCTGGAGGAGCACGAATTGTCTGGCAAAACAATTTTTCCTGTTTATTATTAAAATCTTTGAAATTTTTCTATTACGTATATGTGAAAAATTTTCTATTACAAATGTCGTGAAACTAATATGCTCATTATTGAAAGTTTAGGGGCCAGCCCGGTGGCGTAGTGGTTGGGTTCACGCGCTCCGCTTCTGCAGCCCGGGGTTTCTCAGGTTCGGATCCCGGGCACGGACAGACTCACTGCTTGTCAGCCATGCCATGGCAGTGTCCCATATAAAGTGGAGGAAGATGGGCATTGATGTTAGCCCAGGGCCAGTCTTCCTCAGCAAAAAAGAGGAAGATTGGCAATGGATGTTAGCTCAGGGCTAGTCTTCCTCACACACACAAAAAGAAAGTTTAGATGTCTATTTAAAAAAATCAGACAACCAAATTTGCACAGCCTCAAATGATTACTATTAACATTTTGTTCATTTTCTTTCATTCTTTCTTCTATACACAGGTATTTGTTGTCATTTTTCTTTACATGTACAATTTTGTAGACTTTTTTTTCTCTTTTTCAAATTGAGTATACTCATTTCATCCAATAACCATGTGATTGCGTTTTCCTATAAGCCACAAAGATAATGGGGAATACCAAAGTCACTGCCTCCTGAAGCTTACCTTCTCGTCATGGGAGGCAGGTAGAAACAAGTAATAACTTTCAGAAAGTTATAAAAAAAGAAGTGAAAGTCACCCACAATCCTATCACCCAGACACAATGATGGTTAATATCTGCTATGTGTCCTAAATTTATTTTAAAAACTAGTGTTGATATAGCATTTGTAAAAACAAAAATGGGATTACATCATAGGTTTTCTTTTTTTACTTTCCAACATATTATGGGCTTTTTTTTATGTCAACTAAAACTTTGTATAATAATGGCTGCATGGTGTTATTCCATATGATGGATGTGCTGTTAATTTAAGCATTTTCCTAAAGATTGATGAATAGGTTAGTTTTTTTCTCTATTAAAAACAATTCTGTATCAGATATTCTAATACATAAACCTTTAGAGTACCTAAATGTTTCCTTAATTTATATTCTGAAAGAGAAATTGCTCAGTTTAAAAGTATATCCCCACAATTAAAATTTTAGTGTTGTTGCTACACTCTCCTGCAAAAAGGCTTTTAATAGCTGACACTCCTGCCAGCAACATATGAGGACCATTTTCTGGATATCCTTATATTGGATTTTTAAAAATTGAGACATAATTCACATACCATAAAATCCATACTTTGAAAAAAAATTTTTTTTTTTAGTGAGGAATATTAGTGCTGAGCTAACACCTGTTGCGAATCCTCGTCTCTTTGCTGAGGCAGACTGGCCCTGGGCTGACATCCATGCCCATCTTCCTCTACCTTATATGTGGGATGCCTGCAAGAGCATGGCTTGAATAAGCGATACATAGGATCTGAACCCACGAACTCCGGGCCACTGAAGCGGAGCACGCAAACTTAATCACTACGCCACCAGGCCAGCCCTAAAATCCATACTTTTAAAGTGTGCAATTCAGTGGTTTTTAGTCTATTCACAAGATTGTGTAAAGATCACCACTATCTTTTTCCAAAGTATTTTCATCACCCCTGAAAGAAACCTTATGCCCATTAGTTGACGGTTTCCTTTCCTCTTCCTCCAACCCCTGGCAACCACTAATCTACTTTTTGTCTCAAAATAGGATTTGCCTATTTTGGGCATTTTATGTAAATGGAATTATACAATGTGTGGTCTTTTGTGCCTGGCTTCCTTCACTTTGGATAATGTTTTCAAGGTCTATCAATATTGTAACATGGATGATTTTCTTAATTAGAGTCTATTTTGACTTTCAGGTACTTGAGTGATTCTTAGGGGGATAATGTTTCCATAAGTTCTTAAATCCTTTACAACTGACCTGAATCCAGTTTATCTAGATTCAAATCTTTAAGTATCTTTTCCAGAAATATTGTAGATCATTTTGAATCAGAGAAATGAGTTTTATTACTAACAATGCGGTTTATGAGCTAGCAATGTTGCATGTTTTATCAGTCAGCCTCTCTCCATTCCATCCTTGTGTTCCTAGATGCTTGTCTCTATTTAAATTGTCAATATAATGTAAAATATTGTTGGTACTGTGGTCCACATCTCCAGTCTTTTCCTTTTAGGGCATTTTCAAAGTGGTAATTTAATGTCCGTCTTGGTAGAAGCTGAAACAAAGACTTTATTTCGGCTCTTTGCCTTTTTCCCCACTGACCTTGAGACACATGGAAGAAATATTTTTTGTCTTATAATTTTGATCCTCGGCAGTTATCTTTTCCAAGCTCCCAACAAGGTGCCTTAAAAATAAAAACATTTCTGGTGGATTGTTGACTTTGAAGATTATAATTTTATAATTTTTATTACTAATATCTGCCTTTTGGGATACTTCCCCCTTTTCAACATTGACCCGTTGTGCTGTACATCTCACGTTTCCCTTCTCCCTCTAGGGTGTCCCAGGCCTGCCTCTCCCTAGGAATATAACCTTGACAAGTTGTTTCACATCTCTAAATTGATTATCTTATCTGTAAAATGAGGGGATAGACTAGACGACTATCTGTGATTCCTGGGAGTAGAATTGCTGGGACATCAGGTAGGTATATGTTTAGCCTTGTGAAGAACTACCTGAACTTTTCCCAAAGTGGTTATATACACCATCACATTTAACATTTCTAACCACATCTAACGATGCTGGTCTGGTAGCCCAGCAATCGTTATGGTGCCCTGGGACTTCGTAAAATGCTCGATGAAATGAGTGTTAGCTTTTGGCCAAGGGTTCAGATCCAAGCTTCTCCACTCACTAGCTGTATGGCCTTGGGCACATCACTTAACATCAATAATCTTCCATTTCTCCATATACAAAGTAGGCGTCTTTACACTAACCCTGTAGGATTGTTGTAAACATTAGAGATATCATGAAACATGCCTCGCATAATTCTGAGTACTGCCATATGATTTGTGTCCAATAAATGTTAGCTGCTGCTGCTATTATCTGATGATTGAATATCTAGTTACCACACCTACCTCCACCTGCCTCAGTTTCTCTAGAGAGCCCTGTCCTTCAGAGGAGAAACCATGACATGATGTATGAGTTGGAGAGAAGGTCCCCCTTTGACGTACAGAGCTGCCTTGGTGGAATTAGGTCTTTCATGTGTTGTCTTTGAAAACCTCTTTAATAAACAAACCTGTATCTCTTGCTTTTTTTAGTGTGTCCATCCTTGCATGCTAAGCAAAAAACTTGTTCCCTGAGGGCCCAGTGTCCCTGGCACAGAATTCAGTAATATCCCAGGGATGGCTGTGCAGTCACAGGATCCGATCTTTAACTGGGTACCTGTTACTGCACTGTTGGGTTTCTTGTTGCCTTATATTTTCTCTTTTTTCTCTCTATTGTGGTAAAAATCACATAACATAAAATTTACCATTTTCTTATATTTGATTTTAAATTCCTTCCAAGTTTACTTAGCTCCTCCTTTTCCTAAGCCATCTTAAGTACTGAATCAGCAACGAGGTAGTTGAACTGATGTGTTTTCCTTTTTTTTCTAAGTAGTGAGTCCTGCCAGAATGACCCATTCCCTCTGGATTTAGGCTTGTTTATGAGGCTGGACTTTATTTATGATAAAGATCCAAAAAAACCCTTCTTTTCTCACAAGATTCTCAATGTTATGTTTGGGAGTATCAGACTAGGAAGGGGAACTGGAAAAAACGGAAGGGGAAATATGCAGCTGAATTTTGCACTCTCCTTCACTCCCAGGGTGGGTCAGGAGGTCTGAGCACAGATTGGGTAACCAGAACACTGGAGGGAAACCACACCACCTGGGCAAGTGTCTGTGCCCTTTAGCACAGGCCAGGCCTCTTGTTAGGAGAGGGAGAGCAGGCTACTCACAAATGGTGCTGTTCCTAAGCCATCATCTAGAGATGATTGTAACCATCTTCCTGGAAAGCCGGCTCGTCCCTCTGAGGCTCTCCTTAAGTTATTTATTTCTTTGTTCCCGATCCAGGAGAGTGTGCTGTTGCTTGAAACCAGCACCCATGTTATTATTGGGTTATTGCCAACATTAGCTTGGTTATGAAATGACAAATGTACTTTGTGGTACCAGACCTGAAAGTATGACTTCTGCTTCCAAAGGATGTTTCCTTAAAAGTGGTCACCTTGGGAGGCTGCACCTCTATTTGATGGTGCTCAAAAACAGCTTTGTAACTTCCTTTTTAGGGTTGCCTTCAGCACCTGTGACACATATCTCTCTCGTGGCATCTGTCACAGTAAAACTTCCTCCTCTACAGGTGGTTGGTTTTTGCAAGTGGTCAAAGGTTATTTGGTGCTGAGTCTGGTGGCTAAGTTAGATAAGTTCTTTATACAGAAGAACACCATTTTTAGTTAAAAATAAAAGGTGTAGTTTTGTTGAAAATCAAACTAGCTGAATGTTGATGCAGCTTGATGATACGTGAGAGCAAAGATTTGGGGAAATAAAGGAATGCACTGAGTTTGACCCTGCATCTTATTACCTCAGTGATAGCACCTTTATTCGTGAGCACATTTGAACAGAACTTCTGTGTGTTAGCATGATAAATGCCATTCTGGGTCAGAACAGTGTGCCTAGGATTTGTGTCTGTTGGTGGCATCTAAAGGTGTTTTGTGGGAGACTTCTTGTTGCCTGTTCTAGGCATGGACTTAAGAGGTCTTTCAGATTTCTGTAAGTAACATGGAAATCCTTTGGGTTTTTACACACTAATTTCTTACATAATATGCTAACAACAACTTGGCACAGCTCCACAAGGGCAAAGGCAAACAAATAATGCATGTCCTGTTTGCCACGGTATCCCTAAGGCCTAGCACAGGAGGAACTAACACAGAATAGAAACTCAGTAAATGCTGAACACATCCATGCATTCTAACTTAAGAACACTCTTTGTATGACACATGCAGTGGAGGAGTAATACGCTTGTTTCTCTCTCTTTTACAGTTGTCAAATTTAAAAGTTCTGAATCACTCCCCAATGTCTGATGCCTCTGTCAATTTTGACTACAAATCCCCTTCCCCGTTTGACCACAGCACTGATCAGGAAGAGAAAATCGAAGATGTTGCCAGTCACTGTCTGCCCCAGAAGGACCTGTATGCTGCTGAAGAGGAAGCTGAGACCCTTTTTCCTAGGAAAATGACATCCCATAATGGGATGGAGGACAGTGGAGGAGGAGGAGGCACTGGAGTGAAGAAGAAACGGAAGAAAAAGGATCCAGGAGAGCAAGAAGGGGCAGCAAAGGGAAGCAAGGACAGGGAGCCCAAGCCAAAGAGGAAGCGAGAACCTAGAGAGCCAAAGGAACCCAGGAAGGCCAAGGAGCCCAAGAGGCCCAAGGAGCCCAAGCAGAAGGACGGAGCAAAGAAAGTGCGGAAGCCCCGGGAGGCCTCAGGCACCAAGGAGGCCAAAGAGAAGAGGAGCGGCGCTGACTCTGCAACCAGGACAAAGTCCAAGAAGGCCAGGTGCGTCCCTTTCTCTCTGCTCAGAGCACTTGGCTCTGCCTCCATGGAGTGGTTTGCCTTTGGCCTTACTCCAGCCCCTGGACAGAACTTGACTACTTCTAGCCAAAATGAACCACTTTTCTCACCTCCTAATAAGAGAAAGAGAACTTTAATTAATACTGGCCCTGCAATTTCTTGCCATTCCTTTTGGATTAAGAAGAATTAAAATATGTTAGTGTGCACAGGGTGTAAGGGAAGGGACATCACAGGTGTGGTATAGGGAGGTCAGCGATTTTTGGAACAGTAGCAGTGTAGAGTGGCAGAAGAGCAGCTGTCCGGAGGGTGCACAGTCCTGGGAATCAGTAGTGCGGGTGGTCTGGGAGAGCTGTGGGTGTGCAGAGTTCCAGACAGAAAAGGACTGCCTGGCTTCCCTAGGCTATGCTCTCTCTAGTGCAGGACTGTTCCTGGTCTGTGTCTCTTGTTCAGTATCTAACACAGTGTCTGACTCAGCAGCGGCTGCTCAGGAAATGTTGAGTAAATGAGACCAGAGGAGACTGTAGTGACTTGTAGAGAGATCAGAGGGCATGGGCACAGATTCACTGCAAGGTGGGTGGTATTGGGGGTCCTGTAGATCCTGTCAGGATCCAAATGCCGTCTTAGGGAATTCAGTATTTGTCATCTGTATACAAATTAATGTTTTTCGTTTTGTCTCTTTCTAAATTCTTTGAGCAGAACATTATGTTTAAACTTTTGAGGACATACAAAACAGAAAATATATAACTTCTATCATATGGAATTTAAGTTTCTAAAATCTTAAGTACAGAGGCAGAACGTAGACCAGGGGAACCCATAAAAGTGCGGATTGATATGAATGCTAACAGAAAGTAAAGTGATGAGGCCATCAGACCTGTGTGGGGTCAGGCATGGAGGAAGTAAGTTTTAAAGAGAGAAAGCATTTTAGGTGGTGTTTGCTGTGATTTGGAATGTACTATATGGTTCAGTTCATTTTCAGGAGGACAGTTTGTTGGGACCAGATGGATAATATCCTGATCCAAGTTAAAACTGTCTTATAATATTCACTCCCTTCTGCCTGGCAGGAGATCTCATCTTTTGTCTATCATAGAGGCTTAGATGGGATCCTAGGAATGTAGTTTACAAGAATGGACCTAAATTACCTTCCAGAAGGTCAAGCAAGGTAGGTAAAATCAGGATCTAATGAGAAACTTAAGGACTTCGTTTCTCAGTGAACCTAGTGAGCGTCCTCTGATCTCTGATGTGGGTATGGGGTGGCAGAGTGAATTTCTGTCTCCTGCCAATAACTTTGATCTCTAGTCACTTTGGAGAAGCTGAAGAGGTTCTTCAGGGTAGTAACGTGTGAAGAAGGAGAATTGGACATGAGCTAGTGGAGTGACTTATTTTGGTTATTACAGAAAGCAAAGAGGAATGTGGATAGTGTTTTAGAATTAGGGTAATTAGAGGAGAGTTTTCACAGCCCTAATAGTCTGGTTTGAGTGTAGAAGGCAGTAGAAAGCCATAGGTATCTGAGCTCACTTTAGGCACTGTCTTTGGTGCTTACAATTTTATCAACTCTCCTCTAAGGAATTCACATTTAATTTGTGTGGGATCTGAAACAAGGTGATGAGTGTGTAGGCACTGCTGCAAATTCCCCTTTGGGACAAGGAGGCATTTCACAAAACAACGCTGGGTGTTAAATGTATATGTAGTAATATTAAGGGAACCTGATTTTTATCTAATTAATCTGTATAAAAATAAAGTGAGTTGGAGAAGTGCTTGGTAGTGTTTTCAAGAGCTATTACCTTAGAAAACAGCAGAAACTTTTGAGGTTTAGAAATCCAGGAGATATCCTATGAGAGGATGCTGACAGATCTATAGGGCTCGTTATCTCTTAAGAAATATGGGCAAGATATGTGAGACACTTTCTCTCTTGATGTTGGGGCTATATAAGATTGACTTGTTAACATAATAGAATTCTTCTATATAGCCCAAATAGGGTTCTGCACTGATGAACCTTTCATTTATTCTCCTTTATATATTTATAAAATTGCTTTGGTTCCTTTAATTAATGATCCCACTGGTCAGCAGAAGCAGTTTTATTTATGAAAGGACATTAGTTGGTAAAAAAATTTATGTTGGTAATTAAGTCTCAGTTTTTTGTGCTCTTTGACTTACTCTTTCGCAGATTGGCTCAAGTACATGTTTTGATTTGAGCAGGTATTGATTAGACTCTGGATAATACTTGATAGTTACAAATGATTCACTGAATGCTTAGATTATTATAGGAGCTCCATAACTGATTTAAGTGTTTCCACTCTTTTCCTCTTTCAACCTATCTTGCCAGCTGCCACCTGGCTAATCTTTCTGAAGCACTGCTGTTATTTATGGGTTTTGCTGTTGGTGGTGGAAAAATCAAACCCCTTCTTTCCCTTTCTCCACTCCACTAGTTGGGAAATAGTGAACAGGAACGGAGATACAATTATCAGCTTTATTATTGGTAAACTGGATTAAAGAATTTCTACTGGCTTGTGGCCAGCATTGGACTTCTTGTTATTCCCTCAGTTGAGTTTATCCATCAGAACTGCAGGCGCATTTCTGAAGCAGAGGGAGGACGCTGGGCCATGTATGTGCCATTCCTTTTCCCAGTCTCACCAGTCCGGTAGGTCCCCAATCAGAGAAGTGAGAGGAGTTTGAAGAAGGGCCGAAAATATGTTTCCAGTATTGTCACCTCCTTGGGAGTAAAATACAATTTTCCTCATGAAAATAGGGGACAGGGAAATGGGATTCCCTCTAACAATTTATACCTGCTTAGAAAAAATCCAGACTCCTTTATCTGTTATGCAAACTCTTTGGGGTCTCACCTCTTCCTGCATTCCTGTCTCTGACAACAGACCTTGCCAGCTAGATTGATCTCATTAGCCCTAAAAGGTCTTGACTTGTTTCTCCTTTGATTGCTCTTGCTGTTTCTCCCAACCATCATGCCCTTTGTCCTTCTCCCGGTATCCCAAGTCCTTTCCATTCTTCAGATCTGAGTGTAAATCCTAGTTCCTCCACAGAGCTTCCCCAAACCAGTGTACTAGCGTGTCCCCTCTGAACTTCCATAGCACTTGGACCCCTGCTTTGCATTATAAATCAGAGACTTTTAGATGTGAGAAGAAACAAGAAGTCTAGTCTAACCCTGTTGTCTGCAGCCAGGGAAATGGAGGTCCACAGAGGTGTGTCATTAACTCACACCTCTTGATTCCCAGTCTTGTACATTAACCTCTGCAGTAGGCCAGCTTTCAATCATAAACAATTATTTTCATGTCCAGTCAGCCCTCCATATCCTCAGGTTTTGCATCCACGGATTCAACCAACTGCAGATCATAATTCAAATGACTATATTCATTGTATAACGCCATTTTATATAAGAGACTTGAGTGTTTGCGGATTTTGGTATCCACAGGGGTTCCTGGAACCAATTCCCCACGGATACCGAGGGACGACTGTATGTATGACTTGTCTCCTCAACAAAAGTTAAGTGCCTGAGGTCAGGACCACCATGCTTTGTGTCTTTTATGGCCCTGGGGGTTGGTCACCAGAGAGGTTTTTTCAGGTTGTTGGACACATATATATATGTTATATAATTTGAATATTATAAAAATACATATTTTCTATATATACTTTGTTTTTCTAGAATAAATGGATAGAGTTCTTCTCCCTGAACATAAGACCCATAAAAGATATCATATAGTAACTCCTATCGTTAAATAACAGTAGGTGGTGTCTCCATTTTATAATTAAAGAAACGGAAATTTTCAAAGTAACTTGTCTAAGGCACAAAGCTAATGAGCAGCACTGTCAGGATTTGAGTCGAGGCTCACCTGACTGTAAAACCCACTTTTTTCTCCCACAGCTTTGCATCTCTTTATGCCTTGCCAGGGAAAGTCAGGAATGGAAAATGGTGGAGAGATTCTAATGTCAGAGAAATTGGTTTTTTATTTGTAGGAAATGGCCCCTTTTCTATAGAATTTCAGTTTGCACACTCCACAGTATCCTCTCAGGGACTAAGATGGCTCCAACTATTTCCTCTGCTGTTCATCTTTGTATTTGAGGCAGCAAATAGACAATTGAACGTGTCTTCTCTCCTAAACAGGTGATAAATAGAGTCTAACAAATTTTCCTTTTCAGGGATGATATTAATAGTGATGAATATTCATTTATTGCTTAGAGGATAAAAGTCCAAAATGCCCAAGTAGGAGAAGCCCCCTCGCCTTTTTTTAAACTACCCTTTCTTCCTTTCACTCCAAATGATCTTGGAATGTGAGCTTAGTTCACTCCTTTATTATATAAAACTTAAGCAAGAAAGCTCCTCCAGGAAGCCAAGTTAGGCTCTCTGTCATTTCCCTGACTCTGAAATTTAAATTTCACTTAGTATAGCTTACCCAGTTTTACTGTTTTTTAATTATAGTACCTTTTCCCAAAGAGGATGGGGCCACTGGCATAAGAAGACATACAGAGATGTATGTGTGTGTGTACATACAAACATACACACCGACCTATACGTATGTAGGCACACATGGCCCATATAGCTGCAGCGAGGGAATCTGAAAGGTAAGCAAGTGTCAGACTGTGTGGGATCATATAGTGTTGATAAGGGCTTTGGGAAAATGCTTTGGTATTAGAAATGCATCATGCCAGTTTCTCAGGGAAGCAAAATTTTTACCAGTTGAGAAAGAAATTTCTCACTGGGGAACATTATGCAGCATAGTGGATACTGTCTTCAACAACAGTTTTTGCATCAAGTGCTTTTATGTGCCTGTCATTTTCATATTTCTCTTCGTTGAAATAGCCTTTAGTAAAAGTCAGCTCATGGCATTAAAGCACAGCTTAGTGAGCAGGAAAGAAGACCTGCTCAGTGTGTATGAGGCCGTCTGGTGCTCTTTCTCAGTATCTAGGGAGTACCTGAGGAGTAGGTTGATGGTCAGCCCTTTAGGTTGCACTCTCTTTAATCGAGAGCTGAGGGTTTTGGTTTTTTTTTTTTTTGTGAGGAAGACCAGCCCTGAGCTAACATCCGTTGCTAGTCTTCCTATTTTTGCTGAGGAAGACTGGCCCTGGGCTAACACCGTGCCCATCTTCCTCTACTTTATATGGGACGCCGCCACAGCATGGCTGACAAGCAGTACGTCGGCGGGCGCCCGGGATCCGAACCGGCGAACCCTGGGCTGCCAAGCGCGGACTAAACGGCTGCGCCACTGGGCCGGCCCCGAGAGCTGAGTGTTTTTGACTGAGCTGGAGTTGCTTTTGTAAACCAGGGTCTTGAGTGTTGGTGTTCATGTTGTTGGTTGAATTTCCACACATGTCAGAATGGTTTATATTCTCTCTCAAAAGTCAAGAAATTAATCAGTGTGCTGGCATAAGTGGAGGACTGTCTACCTGGATCTCTGGTTCTTGACTCTCCTGTGCCTAAGGAATCACCTGGATAGCTTGTTAGAAAAGTGATTCCTGACCACATCCCCAGAGGGAATGATTGATTTATTAGGTCTGAGGTGGAGCCCAGAAATGTGCAGTTCAAAAGTCTGCCACATAATTAGAGTGTAGCTAGTTCTAGACCATCCTTTGAGAATCACATGACAGATCACTGGGAAAATGGAGCATATTTATGTTTTTATATTTAACATCTGCTAGGAATGAAAAACCAAAAAGAGGAAAAGAAACAAATGATGTGATTAGCTCCAACTTCTGTGCCTCAGCTTTCTACCCTCATTTGTTTTGGCTTGTCAACCCAGGGGAGAATTTCCCCCCCAAATCCAATAAATTTAGTAACATCCTAGAAAAAAGGTTTTACCTTTTCTGATTTTCTTCTTTGATGGTTGCTTCTGGAAAGTTAAGCCCCAGACCTTCTGATTATATAACCGGTTGAGCTGTGAGTCAGCTGATAATTGATGCAGGAGGGGAAGTAAAATTCAGTCAGCTCAACTGTGCCTCCTGTTTGAAGGTCAGTCCCTGTCTTTGTTTAGAGTACAGATCTTTATTGAGGCTGGGCTTGGGCTCAAGAGTGTCCATTGACAGGATTCTTTCTGTTGGGAGACTCGTTTTTACATTCTGATGGTTTATTAGAAGGAAGAAGACAGAGTTCTGAGTAGAGACCTTGTGCTTGGAACCCACTGGGCTTTATGTTAGGTCAGGAAGAAATCTAAATGATAATGTCAGAGACCCACCTCTGAAGTTTCGGACTAAGTCTCCATTCCTGTTTTTCTCAGAGCACCTGAGTGCTCACTCTGTAATCCCCAGGGCTTTCTACGTTAGAGTCTGGTACATAGTGGACCTTTACCTAATCTGTGAGGAAAAGGTTACCAAATGATGCTTGATGCATACTTGCTCATTTATGTATCCAAGATATTTTCAGTGTCTCCTGTGTGCCTTGCTTGTTTATGAGTACTTGTGTTGGGAATGGAATTGTGGAGGAGGATGTCACCGAAGTATCATCTATGAGCCCTGTTATTGAGGAGCTTTCACAAGTTAGAGAAATAGCCTTGCAAGTGTTCAAAAAACAGGTAAAAATATAAAATGAAGGAATCTAGTAAACTGTATGCAGAATAGCTGAAAGGATTTAGAGGATTAAGAATGTTTCAGTTCTGGTCTAGGGAGTCCCTTGGAAGAGTTGAGTATTGAGCCAGATATTAAAGGAATTAATGGAAGAGAAAAGACTTAAAAGCAAAAAGACCAGCAGGCATTTAAATAAACATTCTTTGGGGGCTTCCAGTTTCAAGACAGGAGACCAAGCATACTTTTATTTTCCCTCTTCACCAATTAATGAAATGACAAGAACAACAGAGGGGAATAAATTCTTCAAAGATGAGAGATGTTAGGAATTTCTGGACAAGGAACACCAGTGGTACCCTACTGATGGATAAATGCTGTGTAGGGAGTCCCGCTCAGAACACATGCAGGAGCTATGTTTTTAGCAGAGGTAGAAGTGCTTCCTCTTCACCGTGAACCTGGCAGCCCTGGAGAACAGGTAAGAGGCAGACCAGAAATGGAAGCAGCTGCCGAGTGGCTGCATGGTTTGTCAGCTCCAGGCTGAAGTCACGCAATTACTCTCAAGATATTAAGCAGTTTGCTCTGGGGGAGGGTCTAGGGCTCTAGGTGAAGACTGACATCTACAAGAAGGGGGCATAGGGGCACTAGCTTCTTTGCCTTTCCCTGCCCATACCTTAAAAGGGGGGGAGAGGGGCAGCCACCTGTATATGCAGACTCCCAGGCCAGGCCCTCCCATACAGGGATGAGGCTTGTTGGAGAAAGTGACTTACTCGGCCACAGAGAGCCTTACCAGCCACCTGTTATCAACCTTGTTCATTTTAAATAGGAACAATCCACCAAAGATTACGACACCATAAAGGAAAGAAGTAGGAAAAAGAGGAATGAACAGGGCAACTGTCCTCAGAAGAAACAATTCAAGGAAAAGAACTTGTAAAGATTTTAAGTTAGCATTCTCAGATTTAAGATGATATTTTGTCTGCAAAACAAGAATGGGTTATCATGAAAAAGGAGCAGTCAGAAAACAAGAAAGAATGAAAATTTAAAACATCATTGCCTAAACTAAAAGAATTCAACAATATTGGGTAGAGGACGGAATAAGGGAGTTATGTAAGATCTAAATTCATCAGCTTTCATATCAGGTGTCAGTTGCTATTGCTTAATGTTGATAAATAAAGACCTAGAGGCATGAACATATTTGGAGTTAGGGAGGTTATCAGTCAAAAGCAATTCTCTCCGGAAAGTGTGGTTTGGTGCAGGTAGGAGTGCCTTATACATTTTATTTGAAACCCTTCTACATTTTTTGAGTTTTTATTTTCATTTGCTTTTACCACTTTTAATAAGATTATTTGTTAAAACTCTGCTTTTTCATCTTATAAGTATGTAATCTTTTTGTTGCATTTTTTACTAGGATAATATCACAAACTTATATAATCTTTGTTTTGATAGTGCTAATCATACAGTTAAAGAGCCTGAAGACAGGGTAGATTTGGTTCACGTTTTGTCTATAGTTGACTACATCTGCCCCCAAACAATTAGTTTTTTGTGTGGTTTTTTTTCTTTTAACCAATATCTTGAAAAATCTATGCCCAACTCAGTTCTCTGTATATAGACTGAACTAATATAGGCATTAAGTAAAAGTTGAATTAAGTGTGCAAATTAGCTCCTTGGGGGTAATATCCATGTGTTTGGTATTATACTTCTGGGAAGGAGGTCAGAGCTTCTGGCAAGGCCTGGACTGGAAGCTTCTCTGAAGAGTAGTTCTTACAGTGGAGTAGTGGTTCCAGGGCTAGACTCCCCAGACGCGTGCGTGTCTGTGAAGGCAGTAATTATCATCATGGGCTGTTTTCAGTCATTCTGAATCTGGGATTATGGCACCTCACCGTGGCAGTAACTGATTCTCCTGCTACAACTTTGATGGACATTTTGTAAGGTTTAATTTTAAAATAGGAAGATGAGTCATTTTGAAATAATGTTTTTTTGGTAGATAAAAATTTTCAATACTTGGAACCCATGGGGGCACAGTAATAAAAGACTCATAGTAGCGTAATGTTGTGACACATACTCAGATCTTGCTCCTCATTTTCAGATCCAGCGCTCAGTTTCTAACTCTCAATTCCAGCAGAGAAACCTGGAGGTTGAGAACTGGAGACTTTCAGAAAGTCTGTGTATCTAGTGGTTTAATACTGAAATGTAACTTCCTATTTGGAAGGCAAAAAAACCCCTTATTTTCCTAGTACAGACTGCAGAAAGTAAAGATGTATAAAATCTTGGCTGATGAAGTTGTGTAAAAGACAGGAAGAGAGAGCTTTGGGAGTGAGGCCTGCTAATAAACTATTGTTGGTTATACCTGATAGTTGTCCTGCATGGGTGGTATAGTTCATATAGTGGAAGTTTCTTGCTTGTCATAAATACACGATAGATGCTGTCTTTAAAGTGGTTGTATGTTCTATCGTAAAATCAAGTTTGATTTTGTTACTGGATATAGGTACTTTGAGCCTCAAAAATCTTGTCTGCCTTTTTTTTTTTCTGTCCTGCAAGTTAGTTTAGTCTAACTCTGAAAGCTAGAAAAGAGAGGATTATAAAATAAGATTGCTTTGATCCAGCCTCAAGTGCCATTACATGGTGAGAGTATTAGGCAATTGTATTATTCAGAACTCTCTTGGTTACAAGTGACATAAACCCAACTTGAATTAACTTAGGTTAAAAAAAACTGGCTTAAGGAATCAGAACCAGGAGGTGTAGTTGAGGATTCCACCAGATTTTTGTCTTCAGCCCTTCCCTGCACCTCTGGATATCAGCTCCATTCTTTGCAACTGCTTTTCTTCTTGAGGTTGATTTGTGGCTGCCTGCAACTCTGGGCTCACAGGTTAACAGCTTTATGACCCAGGAGGAAAGAGATTCATTTTCTTACCCCCTCCTGCCAAAAATTAGGTTTTTTTTTTAAAGGGAGGACTCCCAAATGGGCCTAGGTGGGTCATGTGTCCACCCCTGGACTAGTCACTGTGGTGAAAGGATACCATAGCCCAGCCTGACCTTCTGGCCACTCTCGTAGTCTGGGGGATTGATATTGTTTATCAGCAAAAAGAGGCTGAACAAATGCAGTATTCACTTCAGCCGTGGAATAGGTATATAGCAAAGTAAATTGTGTTTATGTGTATTTATATGTTTTTTACTAAGCCATCTGAGGATAAGTTGCATATATCATGCCTTTTTATCCCTAAATTCTCCAATGTGTCTTTCCTAAGATTAAGGCCATTTTCTTATATATTAACCATTGTCTAGTTACTGCTTTTGTTCACTTGCAACTAATAAGCAGTCTGTGGGGAGATGCTTTAAGATCATGCAAATATCCTGCTCCTCTTCACATTGTTCTCCCTAGATTTAGCATTCCTTGATTCTGGACTGTTCCAAATTGACCACATTTACCATTTGGATTCTGTAGTAAGCAGGAGCTGTCTCTTCTCCCTCATTTATTCATATTTTATCTATTTATCTGTTATTGGTATGGATTCCTACTGTTTTCACAACTTATAATTCATTACTGTCCTCAGTTACTTTGGTGCTTAAATGGTCTCGGTTTTGGCCAGCGAGAGCTCTTCAAGCTGACTCCTATGTCTTTTTGACGTGCTGCTTTCTTTTTTTTGCAATATCCCTTACTTTCTGACTTAGCAAGATGTTTTTTTTTTTTTTTTCCTTTACTATTCGTCTCTTTTTTTTTTTTTTTTTCTTTTTTGTGAGGAAGACCAGCCCTGAGCTAACATCCGTCCAATCCTCCTCTTTTTGCTGAGGAAGACTGGCCCTGGGCTAACATCGTGCTCATCTTCCTCTACTTTATATGGGACGCCGCCACGGCATGGCTGACAGGCAGTGCATCAGCGGGCGCCTGGGATCCGAACCTGCGAACCCCGGGCTGCCAAGCGCGGACTAAACCGCTGCGCCACCGGGCGGCCCCCAGCAAGATGTTTTTTAAGTCTCATCTTATATCTTCCCTACCTTAGTATTGGGATCAGCCATTTTTCTGAGGAACTTTGGTATTAGAAACTAAGATCTGAGTGCTAGGTGTGCACATTGCGAACAGGGCATCTTTGCTTTTTGGCTCTTTCAGTTGTCAAAGCTGGGGGACAAATACACACAAGTGCACATGTGCATATACACACACATGTGCACACACACACAATGTATATGTGCACGTTTATATGCCTGTTCATACATATACTTATTTTAGAAACATGAGTTCACACTGATGCCTCTAATTTAGATTCATCCCACAATATCTTCCCTGCCTTACAACATTTCATATTTACATCTTCCCTCTTGCTCAGTGAGAACCCCAGTTCCTAACATCAACATATTTACTCATTTGCTTAATCCTATACCACATCTAAAATGGTTTCAGAATAGCTTCACCCCTGTGCCTACCAAAGGAGTTCAGGATTTGTTTGCTGTTCTCCCCACTTCTCCCAAAAGCTGAGAGTATACAGTCATTTACTGTGTTCATAAACTAATGAGATTTATTTCCTCCGTTTAATGTGGCTATGTCGTTCATTTGAAGCACACTTGGATTCATTTATGTCAGCTTGTTTTCATCTTTAGTTTTTAAATTTTTTAATATGTAGAATTTTAACATGCTTCCAAAAGTCAAATTAATGTAAAAAGGTGTATTCAGAGAAGTATCACTCCCCTCCTGTATCCCTCCTACCCCATTCCTTCCACCTATCCTTTTTGATTTATCCTTCTTGTGTTTTTTTTGTAATACAAATATATATGAGCATGTTTTCTTACCTTCCCTTTATTCTTTCACAAAAAGTTCCATATGCTACTCTTTTACACTTTGCTTTAGTCACTTAACAATATATCTTAAAAATCATTTCATAGAATTCATAGAATTCTTTCTTAATTGTTTTTACAGCTGCATAGTACTCCATTCTATGTATCCTGATTTAGTCAGTTGCTTATGGTTGACATTTAGGTAGTTTTCATTGGTTTGCAATTACCAAAGAATGCTGCAGTGAATCATCTCATGCTTATGTATTTTCATATTGTTGGAAGTATATCTTTAGAGTATATTCCTATAATGGAATTGCTGGATCAAAAAGTATATTCATATATAGTTTTGTTACATATTATTTCACCACTATTTTGGAAGAACCTGGAACTTCAAGGAGCAAACGGGCATTCATGGACCAAATCTATTTATAGATATAGTAATTTGGAGATTAAAATGTCTTCATTTGGTAAAACTCTCAAGCATGAGGTTTTCAAAACTTATTCCAAAGAGGGGGAAAACACATTTCATCTAGTCTTCCAAGAGGATGAATTCAGGTGATATTTTCTTGATGTCCCATTTATAAGCTTACAAGGAATCTGTTCTTCCTGATATTTGTCGTTATCATAAGAGCTCCAGGAAGAATTTTTGGAACTCAAAATTGATTGTGTTGCCAAAGGTAACCTCCAGAAAATCACTTTGAAGATTTTCCAGGTAGAGTATCATCTTGTTTACCCCCAAATAAGTAAGCAGACTTCACCAGTCATTTTCCTATTTTACTGACATATATTTGAGAAGGTATTCCCTCCACTCCACCATTCTCTCAGCTTCTGGCTGGGAAAATCTCATAGTGCCCTAGGCTTGACTTTGGTAGTGCCTCACTTTGGCTGCTCCTTACTTTCACTATTTAATGTGTTTCTGAAAACATGGAAGGCAAATATATACAAGTCTTGTAGTAAAGTTTCATATTTTGAGGAGGTTCTATTTCTTAATTTGGTTTAGTTTTGAGTATGATATTTCACACTGAAGCACATATTTCTAGCATATATATATATTTAAAATGAAGAGTAAACATATATAGACAAAGTTTTCTAATATAATGAAGTTATACTTAAATGAAATTGATTGCAGATGTTAGGAGGAAGGATTTAAGATGTTGCAAAAGATTAAATGGGTCTCTGAGCATGTGATTATGATAGTGACTTTTGGTGTGTTAATCAGTTGTCTTTAAATTTGTGTCCAAAAAATTAAACACAACCCTTCTTTTGTTAAGAGATCTATAAAGAAGCCATTAACGACCATGGATTTGTGAATTTTTTCTATATTTGGGTCTTTGGAATGTTTTGTTGCTCATTCTTTTGGTCATTATTTTGAGATTCAAATAATATTAAAGGAGTTTTGAAGTTTTTACACTTATCAAAAGGGAGACTGGGATTTAAAAAAAGAGTCAGGAAACATGATATGGTGTATAAAGGAACAGGTTGTGAGTCAGATGAGCCGAGTGTGGGCCTCTGCTCTGCTGCTGACTTTGGTTGGGGCCTTTGCTGCTTTTAAACCTGTTTCTTCATCCTGGAGTATAAGGCTCATCTGCCCTGGCTCCCTCATGGGATTGTGGTTGGAACAGTTAAATGAGACATGGAACACATAAGTGCTTATAGAATATAAATTGCTATACACTTTTCTTAGTGATAAGCCACATAACATGAGATAAATATTCCTGTGAAAGTTTAGCATCTTTCTAAACTGTTTCACTCAAGTCTCTTGTCCTGAACTGATTAGAAGTGGAAGAACTTTTGCCTTTTTCCCCTGCTTGAGAATTCAAGTCTCTTGTTAAAATGTATAATCCGTTAAAATTGCAGAACACCTTCAGTTTCACTTCCTCAGGTTGGACCAAAATAATTTTCATAAAGAACTTTTCTGATAGGTAGGCAGATAAGCCAGTCTTCAGCCTGAGGAATCGAGGGTAGACTAAGTTTGTGCTGACGTGACTGGGGATCCGTGAGGGGTGAAGGGTGTTCAAGAGAGAGGCAGTCTGATTCAGCAGTCAACACTGTTGGTAGTCCTGCCGCAAGTTCGTCATGCTGGATCTCCCTTCTCTAAACAAGGCCATTGTTTTTCCTCTTTTGCCCCACACCTTTCAGTAACTCACCTGATGGAAAATACCAATAATTTTGACTCTTTCCTCATCCTCCACATTCTGTCACTTGCCAAGACTTACTGGTTCTACTTCTGCTAGATCTTTCAAGTCATTTTCACCTTTGAGTTTTCATTGGTTATATCTAGCCTGTCTTTATTCCCTCTTGCCTAGGCTTACTGGCATGGCCCTTTTCACACAGAATGAAGTCTAAACTCTCCAGCCTGGTGTACCCCTGATTTCTTTCCAGCTCCACCATGTAGTGTTTCGCTTCACTTACCATGTCATCCAGCCACACAGATTATCTTACTAAATGTGCCCTTCACACTCTTCCATTCCCCAAGAATACCATGGTGGTTAAGAGCAAGCCTGGGCTGAAATCTTTTCTCCACCATTGACTAGCCCTGTTACCCTGGAAATCTAGCTGCACCTCACTGTGCCTCTTGATAAAATGAGGGCAATACTCTCTGCCTTATGATTATTGTGAAGAGTAAAGGAGATGATCCATACAAAGGACTTAGAGAACTGTGCCTGCATATAGTAAGTGTTATAAGTATTAACTGTTGTCGTTATTATTATTCCTATCTTCTGTTTGTCAAAATTCTATGTATATCTCCACTCAAATATGTTTTCCCAAATCTCCCCAATCCCCTCCATTGATGCATCCATCTACTTATTCAATAAATATTTATTGAATACTTACTATATATGGCATAAAACTACTCACTATGAGGAATACAAAACTTAACCAAGTAATACTGTCCTTTAGGAACTTAGAGTCTGGTAGGAGAGATCAGAGAAGTATAAAATATTCATCCATTTGGCAAACGTTTGTCGAGAAACTACAGAAAATCCAGGCACTGTGTGGTTCTGGGCCTGGCATCGTATTAGTGACTAACTGGTGAAAGATCAGAGTTTGAATACCTTAAGCAAGGCACAGTTAAGGTGCTTTGGGGGTATAGAAAAGAGGCTTTATCAGTTAGGAGGGTCAGGAAAGGCTTTTTAGAGGAGATGTTGCCATCTTAGCAGGGCCTTGCAGGATGGATGGACTTTGCCCATCTCCACCTCAGTAAGAAACATTCATCTGCTGCCTTGGACTATGGCTGTAGGTGGTCTGTAGGATTTTCATAATTGCAACCTCCTCAAGGGCGGGGACAGGGTTGTCTTCATTTGAGTTCCTAGTACTCACTCTGAGTCTTATACATAGACCATTCTCAACAGAGAATTATGACATATTAGGGAGATGTCTCTTCCTGTGTAACTTAAAGGGAGATTGAAATTAGATGATTCTCAATATCTGTGGAGGAATTAAACTTCCAACGGAAGACATTTATATAAACTGGAAGTGAGGTTTTTGGAGATGTTCATATTATTTCATTACCACATTAATCATAGCCATAGTAGTCATGAGAGGGGTGTAAAAGAAGTGAATTCTGCATCCATGTAGATATTTCTTCCCATATCTCTGTATATTTCTGGGAAGAAACTCTTGTAGATTCTCAGTTAAAGCCTGCCCTGGTCCAGGAATTCCAGGATGTGATATCATAACTTTGATCACATGAGAAATCTTAGTTTTAAAAACTGCCCAACAGTTTTAATTCTGAATTTCTCCTTGTAGCAAGGAGCAAGGACCAACCCCAGTGGAGAAAAAGAAGAAAGGAAAGAGGAAAAGTGAAACCACAGTGGAGAGTTTAGAGCTGGATCAGGGCCTGCCGAACTCATCCCTCCGGAGTCCTGAGGAGTCCACTGAGTCTGCAGACAGCCAGGTACAGCTGTGGCTGGGACCCCTGGTGGAGGTTACAGCTGCTGGACGGGATCTTGCTGACACTGATCCTGTTGTTCCTCTCTCCCTATCTCTAGCCTACATCCCTTGAGCACAGACCTGGGGTGGGCTTTCGCTGTTTTGGTGGGTGAGCCCCAAAAACCACAGGCTTTTCCCCTAGCAATCCTGATCCTTATACTAATAATCTCCCAGTTTTCAGTGGTGTTTCCTTCCTTCTTGGAAAGTAGCATGATAGTAGGCTGCAGGGAGTGAGCCAAGCTAGGTAAGGCTCAGGGGGCCCATTTCGCCATGTAGGTAATGCATTTAGAGCTCAGAGCACTGGGCCAGTCTGTACAAGGTCATTTGCATAATCCTAGATGCTAGAAGAGTCAGGGATGACTATTTATTTTGCCAAAATAGTAAGGAAAATTGACCAAACATGGAAACAAGGAGCTGCCCACCTAAATGAGATTTCTAAAAATATGCCAAAGTGTGCCCATGACATCGGTAGGAATTTTCTCCCTGAGTTGAGGCAACCTCTCTTGGATGTGATTTCTAGTAGTTGAAAGTGCTGTTTCCTCTGATATCCACAGCAGTTTATCTGGGCTGTGCTCCTACAAGGGGACCATTTAGAATAAGATCAACTTACTGCACCCTCTGGTTTCTAGGTGATGTTCATTGTAGGAAGATGTCAGCTCCTGATGTTATAGTGGTAATAAATTTAGTGTCTGGGGAGTCAGAGCAGAGACCGCCTCTCACTGCCTATAAACTCAGGCTAGAGGCTACTGGGTATCCTGATTGGCAGAGGAGCAAGCACATTGGGTTGATGGGAGTTGGCAGGGGGTTGTGTTTCTAGGATGGTGATCTGTGCATGGGATTTTGGGAGAGGTTTTATGTGGAATCC
Organism: Tapirus indicus; assembly: GCA_031878705.1. NCBI lineage: Eukaryota > Metazoa > Chordata > Mammalia > Perissodactyla > Tapiridae > Tapirus > Tapirus indicus. Next base: position 60,413,452 of record CM062929.1, read on the forward strand.
TTTCTGTAAAATTAAATGTCATAGAGGTGATGTAGTGAAGAAATGTTGGAAACACAGAAAGGGGCCCAGGAGGTATCTTTTAGAGAATAAGGGAGGAGGGCTTTAGCTTTTGTTTTTGTTTTTTAAGGTTTAAGTATCTGAGAGTGAGCTAGCTGGTGAATGGTTCTGAGAAGTGTTTCTACTGCTTGGATATGATGTGTACATAGAGATGAACCATGTGTTTTTCTGTTTGAGGAAAGCCATTGGGCTCCTTTGTTGTAGAATGTTGTCTCTCTAAAAGGTCACAAGCTATTTAATTATAGATGAGTCCTTAGATGGTGACTCACGAATCTTGTTTTGTCACACTTAATATGTCTCCTTGCATTTCAAGGGGTGTTATGATATTCTCAAAGTAAGTCCTAATAAAGTTGATATTATTTCATTTTTAAGGAGTACATGATAAGTATGGTAAATTTGACAAAAAAAACCAACTGTCATATTATTGTCCTAAAATCAGAGCGTCCAGCTATCCTGGAAGGAACCTCAAAGGTGGTGGAGTTGACCTCCCATCCCTGTTTTACTGCAGTAGAAACCGATTCCAGAAAGGAGGAAAAAAATCACTGCCATTGACGAGTAAAACACATCTCACTGTATTCTGAGACTATACCTTCTTCTCAGTGGATCCTGGCAGTTTGGATCACTTCCCTTAGCTAGATCCCATTTTGAGTAAATTTAGTTCTTAAAAGAGTTGTGTTTAAGGAAAATTCCTTTTGCATGTTAGTGAGTGTAGGAGAGGGTATTCCTGTACAAGCTCTTTGCCTTTAACTCACAGAGCGCCTCTCTGACGGGTGTTTGCCCTGTAGAAACGACGCTCAGGACGGCAAGTGAAGCGCAGAAAATACAACGAGGACCTGGACTTCAAAGTGGTGGATGATGATGGGGAAACAATCGCTGTTCTTGGAGCCGGCCGAACATCTGCCCTCTCAGCTTCTACACTGGCTTGGCAGGCAGAGGTACGGCCTTTGGATTGGGGTGCTGGCCTTGGCTGGACAGTCATTTTGGCCTGCTTGATGGAATTGTTCTGTGACTCTTTGCTACAGCATAAGTTAGATCATTTTACCTGCTGCTTATAACCTTCAACTGCTTCCTAAGTTCAGACCCTTTACTGTACCCAGCAGGACCCTCTGTCATCACACTCTCTCCTATTTCACCCAATTCATTTTTCACACAAGTGACTTTTCCCCGCCTCTCTCGTTACTCTCCAGCCAAAAGACTTACTAATGCCTTATATTAGCAGTTTTTTCCTGCCTCCTGGCCTTTGCCTGTGTTGTCACTTTTGCCTGGAATGCTCTTCACCATGTGCTTTATATGACTGGTTGACTGTCTTTTAAGTTTCACCTAAAACGGTGTCTCCTCGGAGAAGTCTTTCCTGGCTCTTCCATTTAGAGTAGATCCTGCCCCTCATCCTGATGATTCTCTATTTCACTCCTTGTTTGTTTCCTTCATAGCATTCACTCCAACTTGTAATACTGTCCTAATTTCTGATATCATTTTATTTTATTTCTTTGTCTTATTAGAATGTAAAAGTTTGATACATAGTAAATTGAAGTTCAGTGAGGGAAGTCACATGAACTAGTAATTACAGTTGGAACTTGGATTCAACAAATATATATTGAGAGTCCACTGCAAGGCCAGGTCCTAGGATACAAGGACAAGTATCAAGGCATGGTCCCTGCCTCCAAGTAGTTTAATCTAGGAGGAGGGTCATATGGGTATACTAATACTGTATAAGTGCAGCCTTAGAAGTATATGCTAGATACAGTGGCTACACAGGAGTGGACAGCACAGGAGGGAGGTCAGGGTTTTTGGAGTGGCATTTCCAACATGAACTAAAGCCGCACAGCCTGGATGGTACCTCTGGTTGTGGTATGACAAAAACATGAGCTTGGCTGGATCTTGAGGTCTGATTTGAGGAGTGGTGGGAGATGAGCCCTGAGTGGTAGGAAGAATCACATTATGCGGGGCTTTTGTTACCCGCTAAGGTATTTGGCCTTTATACTGTAGATGGAACAAAGGTTAGGGGGCATTGATGGGTTTAAGCAGAGAAGCAGGATGGCCATGCTTGCATTTTAGGAATTTCCATTGGCAGCAGTATCAAGGAGGAAGAGGATAACATTAGGTAGGACCTGATACCCAGATGCTAGAAAGGAAGAGGGGTAATTGTTGAAAAGGGGAGGTCTGTGCCAAGGAGCTTACAGAGAAGAAATGAGAAGCAAAAGAAGCAGCAGGCTGTGCGTGTAGGAGGGGCATCATTGCCAGCAGCACGTTCTGGGACACAGGCTGTCTGTTGTTAGGGAGTCACCGTTGCTGACTTTGCAGAATTCACGCTCTGCATTTGCAGCAACAGCACAAATACCTGTCCTTCCTCCTAGACAGTAATGTGGCTTACTGAAGCTAATAATACTTTATCTGTTTAAACCACCTTGCCTCCAGCTTAAAGCATTTTCACATAATTCTTTTACTCTGTTGTTTGCATGGAGAGTAGTTGGGAGCAGGGGTCATTGTTCCTATTTGAACAGTCAAGAAACAGGCATAGAATGATCCAGGTCATAGAGTTATATAGCAGCAGTTGATCAGTGTGACTAGCATGTCAGAGTTGATTACATGTCTCTGCCAAGGGTTATCCAGCTAATGAGCATTTAACAGGAATAATAATTTGATGTATTGTCATTGTAGTACTTTTCAAGCAAATAGTTAAGAATAGCCCTTGCAAGACTGCTATGAGGTGATAGGATTATATTGCTTTATAATGGGTTTTCCTTCCTTGGAGATTTTATGGTTGGTTTGGTAGTTAAAACACTTATAAAGGATTTTATTTTCTCCTAGTAGCCATTGAGCCTAAGTCATTAACCGTATTTCAGTTGTTATGACTTCTTCCCTGGTACCTGAAGGGCAGCATTAGCTGAACTGATAGAAATAATTCAGGAAAGTTTATGTATCTTAACAAGGCTCTTTTTATCCTTTTAAGGGTACAGCAAAGAGAGATTTTATATATGGTGAAACATAAGATAGAATCTGAATTTGCATTAATTATTCCTCAAAAATTGTTACTAAATTTAAGCAAGAAAGAGGCCCGGTGTGTGGTTTGGCCTTGATGTTCAGAAAGGCAACCATGTGGATCTGGCCTCTGTGCCACAGGCCTGGCCCAGCATGCAGGGCAGAATAGACAGCCTGCGAGGGGATCTGAGTGGGTTTTAAAGTCAGTGCTCCATAGAGCCCCCGCTACTGCAGAACCAAAACAGCCCCACTTGCATCTGTTTCCCATATTGGGCTTCCATATGGGAAGGTTTGAACAAAGATTTCCCCAGGTTTGGTGAGGGTTGAACAAAGATTTCCCAGGTTAACGCAAAGCTTGAAAGCCGTGTATCTCACCTAGGATTCCTGGCAGTCCTGTGCCCAGTGGCATAGAAAGTCAGTAGAAGAATATGAAGTTTTTTTTCTTATGTCCCTCTCCCAAGGCCCGTTGGATGGGTGTCTGCCTGCTTGCTGACTTTAGCTTGGGGCAGAGTAGGGTGTGGAGTCAGCACCAAAAAGACCCCACTACTAGCTGTCTGCATTTCTGTACAGTGTCTTATCAGCATGCTCAGCCCAATTCTGTGACTGCTGGCCCCTGTCCCAGCCCCAGATTGCAACCTCAGCATTGGTTACCTAGTGGTGAGTTGCTAAAAACGTCTCTACACGTGATTCATTCTAGCTCAAGACCGACATACTAGCACAGCCCTGCTTTGGAGTCTAGAGGACCAGTCCCCTGACTAGGATATGGGATTCAGGGGCTGGAAATAAGTTTCTATCCTGACTGTGATTCTTTGCTTTCTTATTCTTTGTTAAAGTGATGTTGGCGCCTGGAACAGAGACAAACTTTCACAGTTGTGGTCCATTTACAATGTATAGATTTTCATAGGTCTGTCTCAGTTTTTGCCTCCTACAATTTGTGTGGTTTGTATGATTTTGCCTTTTAGAACAGAAGGCCTTTAATCTGAATGAGGCATCAACTCATGGTGCTCTCCTGTGCCTCGCTCTGTCTCTGCAAACAGTGCTTTGCTTTGTGTGGCCTTTTCCTCTGCCTGGTGGGCTGAGCTCAGTTGTCACTGCCCTTGGGAAGCTCCCTGCTCCCCCTGAGCAGGGGATAAGTGCCCCTCCTCTGTGTTCCCACAGCACTCTAATATGTTTAACTCTGTCATTGTCTTTTAAACACCTGCCAGTTTTTTGTTTCCTTCTTCTAACCCATGAGCTACTTTAGGGTAGGGCTTGTATCTTTTATTCCTATGTATCTCTCAGTCATGAAGGAGTTTCAATAAAGTAAAATTTACACTAACTCTCAGGAACTATTCAGATGAAAACTCATTTCTGGCACTTTCCACCCTCTGCTTTGTGGTGTTTGACTGTTGCATTTATTATTTCCAAAGTCAAGAGTCAGCTGGAACCCATGCACCACTTGTTCATAGCTCATGACTATTCTGGTTTGTCAGTGCCTCTACCATACTGTTCTGAATATCACTCCCAATTGTTCCCTCAATTAGACTGTAAGCTTTTGCAAAACAGTGTCACTTTTTAATTTATCATAATTTTCACCTAACGTGGGTAGTATTTTACATTAGGTAGTAGCTAACATACAGACTTGCACTCAGTTGAACTTATCATATATTTAGTTAATTATGAATAATGAACAGATATGCTTAAAACTCATATGTAAATAGGTTATGATTTTTAGCTCCTGGATTAGAAAGACAAGAATGAGATATTTTTCTTTTTTCTCAGGCTCTTGTTTTCTCCATTTCTTTGTGCTGGTATATTTTTCACCCTGGCATCCATCTGCCTCTCAACACCAAGCAGACACTTACACCTGTCTGCAGACAGGCCTCTTGGCAGAGGTTACTTGCTCCTGTTTGGCGTTGCTCTAGCTTTGTACCAGCTTGTGTGATTCAGTGCTTAGGCTCCTATCCACTAGGCCTGGGTGGGTGGTTTTGGTTTTTCCCATTTCTTCATTGGCTACAGCCACCATTTCCCAGCCTGTGTCTTCTTCAGATTGTTTTCTGTATTTGTTTCCTCTTGGTTTCTGTTGCCACCTGTTGTGCTGAGGCATAAGTCTTCAACTTATTGCAGTATGCACTTTTGTAATTCTCTGCTATGAGTCTTGGTGCTTCCTAATTCATTACCAGACTAATTTTCCCATAATACCAGGGACATTTCTAGTGTTTCTCAGTGTGCTGCTTAAGAATCTAAGAGAGTTATTACTTCTTAACTCCTGTATTAGATCAAAACTCCTGCCTGATTTTTTTAAAACTGTGGCCACGCACTACCTGTTTGCCCTCATTTATTTCCGATCCTGGTTCTGTATAATGCTTTTGCTCTACGGAGACTGGTTACTTAGTATTCCAAATGTGCACCCTGCTTCCCATAGACTTGTTCTTTCATCCTTTGGGTTCCTTTTGGCCTTCCTTCCTGTTTGCTGCCTTCTTATGAGCCACCATTCTTTGGGGCCCAACTAAAACGTCGCCTATTCTGTGAAATCCAAGCTCTTCTTGCTTTCTGCACTCTTGTTGGACTTATGGTTACTGTCACACCAATTAAAAATTACCCTAGGACATTTCTAAGAAAAATATGTTTTATTTTGATTTCCCTGAGAGTGTAAGCCTTTGAGATTGGACATCTTGTTTGATGCTACTTTTGTACTCTCCATAGCACTCGATAAATACTTGGTGACTTGAAGAGTGATTTGCTTCTTGCTAGAGCCTCTCCTTATGGCTAGCTAAACAGAGGTAAATCAGGTGGTTGGTTGAGGTTGGGGGTGACTTGGGTTGAAAATTTTTGAAATTTTCACTAAGAAAAACATTTTAAATCATATGAGTCTCTGACATGAAAGTGAATGAATTAAAATGGTCGTCTTTGAAAGATAATTTGAGAAAATTCCAAGCAGTTGAGAACAGATGGTTGTTATGGAAGTGTATTTGGCAAGCAGATTTAGTTTATATCTGTGTGTATGTGTATACACTGAGTGTTTATACACACATGATCATGCTTATGCACAATCTCTGTTTAGAAAAAGAAATCCTGATTTTCCAGTTTCCTTCCTACTTTGTTGTTTAGTTTGGAAATGCTACTCCCTTTTCCTTTTATTTGGATAGAGTAAAAACCTGTTGTCAGTATTTTGATGATAACCATTGATTTTTTTTTCAAACTAGTGTTCATCCTCTATCCTTTAACCAGTGCCAAAAAATAAATTGAAATTTTATTTCAAATTCCCTAGTTTTTACTTGAAAATTTTCTATAATGAAGAATCGTTTAAGCCCTCCATCCTCTTAATGCTCAAAGTCCTGTGCTTTCTTCATCCATGTGTTAATGTTTCATTGGATTTGGTCCTAGTTGAAAACTGAATAACAATCAAAATCTTGTCATCAGAAACTGTCTTTTTCTATTCTTCATGGTAGGTAAGAATAAAAGAATATTTGAAGCAAACTGGTAGTGAGGAAGAGACCATTGTTCCTTTCAGCATGTGTGTGTATAGATGAATGCTTGCTTGCTAGTCTAGGTTATACAGACTTGGGAGTAGGTAGAAAAAGTTGTCAGCAATTATGAAAGTTTAATGCTGGTTAACAGAGATCTAACTCACATGTCACTTCATTTCTAAAGCCTCTCCTAATTTTCTCAAGTGCTCTGCCTTCTGTGTTCCCATAGCACTTGCTTTATACTACTATTTCCATGTTGTATTGTAAAATCTCTTAACATTATTTATTCAAAAATATTTATTGAGCACCTACTACATGCCGAGGACTGTTCAGAGTGCTGGAGAAAACATCAAGGAACAGAAGAGACAAAAATCCCTGCCCTCTTGTGGGGAGCCTACAACAAATGGAAGGGAGGTCTGCAGAAAACACACAGCCAATCTCTTCCTCCAGACATTTGCGAGATTTTGAACCTATGTGGGACAGGAGGCCAAAGGGCTAAACTCAAAAGGTAGAAATAACTAGGGAGAGGCTAGTAATAAGCCTAAAAATAAGAAAATTGTGTAGTATGTCAGTGGTGGTAAAATCAGAAAAAAAAATCAGAATAGAATAATATGGAATTCAGGAATGAGAATTGCCATTTTAGTTAGGCTGGTCAGTGTTGACCTTACAAAGGCCCCTAACATTTGAGCAAAAAATTGAAGGAAGTAAAAAGGTGAGGGAGTCATGTAGGGGAGAAGAGCATTTCAGGCAGAGGGAACAGGCTATGCAAAGTCCCTGAGGTAGAAACATGCTTGCTATGTATGAGGAACAGACAAGGAGGCCTGAAAGGTAACAGAGGAGATGGGAGACTGGGTACAGATCCTGTAGGATTTTGTAGACCTTTGGAAGATCTTTGGTTTTACTCTTAGTGAAAAGAGAAGCCTTTATGCAGTTTAAGCAAAAGAGTGACATAATAAAAAGGGCCATTCTAAATGTTGTGTTGAGAATAGACTAGTGGGGCGGAAGTGGAAGCAGGGAGACTAGTTAGGAGGCAACTAGGAATAATCTGGGTGAGAAATGAAGGTGGTTTAGACCAGGGTAGAAGCAGTGGAGGTGATGAGAAATGGTGGGATTCTGGACATATTTTGAAGGTAGAGACAACAAGATTTCTTGGCTAATCAGATATGGTGTGTGGAGAGAAAAGAGAGGAGGCAAGGGTTACACCAAGATATTTGGTTGGAACACCTAGAAGGGTAGAGTTATGTTTAACTCTGATGGGAGAAAACTGTAGGTAGAAGGGGTAGAGGTGGGGGGTTGGCTAGATGAGCAGGAGTTTAGTTTGTGGACATTTTAAGTGTGAAATATCTCTGAGATATTCAAGTGAAGAGGCAAGTAACAATTAGATATATGAGTCTGTAATCAGGGGAGAGGTTCTGAGTTGGATATATAAATTTGGCAGGCATCACAATGTAGCCAGTATTTAAAACCATGAGACTGGATGAGATCACCAAGAGAATGAGTATAGATAGAAAAGAGAAGAAACCCCAAAAACTAGGTCCTCGGGAACTCCAGAAATAAGAGTTAATGTTGGAGGATTTCTACTTCCAGGTAAGATAATAGTAGGTCATGGCAGGTCAACACTCATTGCAAGTAAGAAAAGGATAAATTACAAAGAACGTATTTTTAAAGACATCAGATAGCTGTGGAAGCAACAAGAATTACATGAACTAAAATTCCAGACAGTGAAGAGCTATTTCTAGATGAGCTGATAATTGCTGACTATTCTCTGGAGACATTCTGCAGTTCTGGGAATGAGGATCAGGTTTAGCCCAAACAGAGACTGAGGAGAAACCATCTAACCCTGTTGGTGATTGATTATACAGGGCTGGTGAAATTATTGGAAACTAAAGGAATCCCCAAGGCAGGGGGCTTTCCCCAGCAGACTTTTGCTGAATTCTGGGGTAGCTCAAGACATTAGTGGCTCAGCCAGAAAGCGGATTGAAATCTCACAGCCTCATGGTATTTAGGAGATAAAAATCTCACTAAAGGGATGGACCCACCTCAAAAAATTGACTCTCCCTTCAGAGAGATTTTAACCTGCTTAGGATGGGAGACCTCAGGGCTCCGGAGTAAACAGACCTGCCAGACTCAGTCAGTGACCTTGGACATTCATGCTTGAGGAACAGGGTGATGCAAGAGATGGATTGAACCTTAACAGAACAGTAACCCAGTTCTGACCCAATTCAATCCCCGATTAGACCAAAGGGACCACCCCTCTCTGTGTTTGTCTAAAAGAAAATAGGAAACACTGTGGAAGATACTGTTTGGAGCTGCTATGATTCTTTTATCCACAATGTCTACCATACAGTAGATATTCAAAGAGGCTGGAAAATGTGACTAAAAGTCAAAAAATAAACATATAATAGAAGAACCCAGATGATCCACCTATTGGAGTTAGCAGAAAAGAACTTTAAAATAACTATGATTAATACAGTAAAGAAAATAGAGAAAAAGATGGGCAAAATCAGTGTTAAAAGTGAAGAATTCCAATAGAGAATTGAATCTACAAAGAGAATCAAATCAGTCTAGAACTGGAAATTTCAGTTTATTCAGAATTCAGAACACTGTGGATGAGTTTAAAAGCAGATTAGATGGAGTAGAAGATAAGATTAGTGACTTTGAAGACAGATTAATAGAAAATTTCTAAACTGAAGCACAGAGAAAAAAGAATGACAAGAACAGAGCAAAGCATAAAAGGATAAGAGACAATTGGGATGCAGTGACAAGGTCTGATATATATCTGATTAGAGTCCTGCACATGGAGGAGTGATTGGATCAGAGGACTATTTGAAGATGAAATTAATGGCCAAGAATTCCCATAAACTGATGGAAGATATCAACCAGTAGATTCGATGTCAGGTAACCTCCAAGCAAAAAAGAAAACCATACCTAGGCATATCTTAAACTGTAGAAAACCAAAAGACTGGAAGAACATCTTAAAAGCCACTAGATAAAAACTAACAGCTAATATTATATTAAATGGTGCAATATTGAATGCTTTTCCCCCTCAATTTGGGAGTAAGAAAAAGATTCCATTATTATGATTTATATTCAGAAATATTCTGGAGGTTCTGACTACTGCAATAAGGAAAAAGAAGAAATAAAAAGTTTAAAGATTGGAAAAGAAGAAGTAAGACTGTCATTATTTGCAGATGACATGACTGTGTATGTGGAATATTCAACAGAATCGACAAACAAGCCATTAGTGTTAATAAAGTGGATTTAGCTAAATTGTTGGATACAAAGACAATATAAAAAATCTATTTTATTTCTATAAATTAGCATCAAAGCATAAAATAGCATCAAAGTATTAGATACCCTAGAATAACTCTCGGAAGATATACAAACCCTCCATATGAAAAACGTTGCTGAAAGAAATTAAAGAAGACCTAAATAAATGGAGCAATATATGACATACATGTATTCACTATTGTTAAGATGCCCATAATTCAGTCCCAGTCACATTCAGTCCCAGGGTGTTTTTTGGTCAAAATTGATGATGGAAATGCAAAAGACCTAGGATAGCCAAGGCAGTCTTGAAAAAGAAGAACTAAGTTGGAAGACTTGCTGTCATCCAGACTTGGTAATCAGGCTATAATTATGAAGACAAGGTAGTGTTGCCATAAGGACAGATAGACCAATGAAACAAAATAGAGCTGCGCTGCCCTGTGTAGCCATATGTGGCTATTAAGCACTTGAAATACAGCTAGTCTGAATTGAGATGTGCTGTAAGTGTCAAGTACACACTGGATTTTAAAGACTTAGTATGAAAAAAAGAATATAAAATCTTTCATTAATAATTCTATGTTGATTACGTATTGAAACAATATTTTGAATATATTGATTTAAATAAAATATATCATTAAAATCAATTTCATCTATTTATTTTTACTTTTTTGTGTGTGTGGGGAAGACCAGCCCTGAGCTAACATCTGTTGCCAATCCTCCCCTTTTTGCTGAGGAAGACTGGCCCTGGGCTAACATCCGTGCCCATCTTCCTCCACTTTATATGGGACACCACCACGGCATGGCTGACAGGCAGTGCGTCGGCGGGCGCCCGGGATCCGAACTCACAAACCCCGGGCTGCCAAGCGCGGACTAAACCGCTGCACCACCAGGCGGCCCCTATTTATTTTTACTTTTTATAACATGGTTACAAGAAAATTTAAAATTACATATGTGGCTTAATGAATGACTTTGGTGGCAGCCAAGGTTCCTTAAAACAGGACACAAAAATACATAAGAGAAAAGATTGATAGGGTGGATTATGTAGAACTTCTTTTCATCAAAAGACACATTTACAGATTGAAAAGGCAAACCATACATTGGTAGAAAATGTTTGTAATCTCTGTATCTGACAGGGGACTCTTATCAGAAATTTATAAAGAATTCTTACAAATCAAAAAAAGGGCCCAGTTTTTAAAATAGGCAAATGACTTGAATAGGAGCTTCACAAAGAGGATATCCCCATGGCCAATAAGCATATGAAAAAGTGCTCAGCATCCTTAGTTGTCAGAGAAATGTGAGTTAAAGAGATAATACTGCACATGCACTAGAATGGCTAAAATTTTAATGACTAACAATATCAAGTCAGCTGGAACTCCCGTACATTGTTGGTGGGGGTAAAAATTGTCACAATCACTGGAAAAAAATTTTGACAGTATCCATTAAAACTAGACATATAACCTATCTCACAACCTAGCAGTTCCACTCCTATGTATATATCCAAGATAAATGAGTGCATTTGTCCACCAAAAGACATAAAATTTATATGAACATTGGAAGCAACCCAAGTATTCCTCAACAGTAGAATGGATAAATAAATGGTGGTGTATTTATACAACAAAATACTACACAGTAATACAGAAGAATGAACCACATACTATATGATTCCGTTTACATGAAGTTTAATAATAGGCAAAACTAATCAATGGTGGTAGAAGTCTGAATAGTGGTTACTTCCATTGGGGGCATGAGGGTCTTCCAGAATGTTAGAAATGTTGTATAACTGGATCTGGGTGGTACTTACACAAGTGTGTGTGTATATGTAAAAATTCATCAATTGTACACTTGAGATCCTTGCATATTGTATGTATGCAGCACCTAAATAGCTTTTAAAGCATTATGTTAGCATGTCTGGTAGTTCCTTGATGGTGAAGACTATAGCTCATTTATTTCTGTAAGACCGGTGCATAAACATAAAAGGCACCCAATAAATAATGCGGAAGAAGGAAGGAAATGAAGTAGGAAGTTAGGAAGGAAGTTGGTTCATTAAACCAGTTTCTCTTAACCCAGCACCTGTTCCTTTGCTCACTGCCCACTTGCCATAGTCAGACCTGTGTTTGTTGGCAGCAAGGGTAGTGATCTTTACTGCTCAAGAAAGTACACCTAGCTTTGGCCCTTTGCTGTTAACCATCCTGACAGTATAAGACAGGTCCAAGCGTATGGAGAAGGGAGAGACTTTTTAATTAAGTGATGTAGATTAAGAAAATAACTGTCTCCAGTCTGTGGCCCCAGCAAGTTTGATGCTTTATTTCCTTCTCTCTCTTCCTCTTCCTTGTTATTTACCATTCAACAGATATTTATTGATCACCCACTGTTGCTTGGACTTTTCGAGACATGTAGCTATATCAGTGAATAAAACAAATAAGGATCCCTGCCCTCTGAAAGTTTGCACTGTAATGGGAGAAGACAGGCAATCAACAATACACTGTCTCCTTCTCCTGTCCTTCTTTGTGCTTAGGAATCAAGCAGAACAAATACTTACACAGAAAACCAAAAGCCTAGTCTGTGTTCCCACCCCTTCCTTCTATTGTATGGTAGGTACAGTTTACTTGCCTTCTTGTTGAGCAGTGGGAAAAGACTCTTGTCGTTTTGGATTAACTTCGGCATGGCATCTAGCACAATGCCATGTGTCTAGGGGACGTAGTGAATATTTGTAACCTTTGGGAGCATCTGTCAGTGCCTGCTGATTTCCATACTTTTCTACCATCTGCCCTCCATCTTTTTTTTTCCTTTTCTTTTTACTATCACTTTTCTGGGAAAAACTTGATTTAAGATCTTAGAAAATATAATGTTTTCTGAAATGTTACGGCTTTGGGACAGTTGAGCCCTAGAATGGGTAGACTGAAGACAGTGATATGGAGCATATATGATCCTTCTGGGAAGTTCTGATCAGGAACCTTAATAGTTATTTTGAGAGTTAGGGTTGTTATGATGAGTGTTCTTTTCATATACTGTTCTAAGTCTCTAATTATGATAAATACTAGATCTGGAAAGGTTATATAGTGCATATGAAACCACTGAAATAGAACTGCTCAAATAAAGCCCTAGAAAGAATGTTAAGCATAAGAGTGTTCTGACTCAATGCATCCTTTTTAAAGTTGTTCGTTTGTAATGCAGTTTTTATTTTTTATCTAATACTCTGTAGAAAGAGATTTTTGTGGAGATTAGGAACCTAGAAATATTGATATGTAGCTAGAGTGGGAAAGAAGGAATTAATTTGTTTTCAGTTGGGATTTGTATTCAAAGGATGATCAGTGAAACAAAAGCCGTTTCCAGGTACAGAGGGAAAAGATGGTACAATTTAGTAGAGAATAATTATACCTTGCATCTGCATAGTGCTTACTGTCCAAAAAATGTTTTCACATGCCATTTTATCCTCCCAGTAACCCAGTGAGATATGTGTTTTTAAATCCTATTTTAATAGATTTGGAAGCTAAGAGTGTTAATTGACTTGCCCGAAGTCAATAGCCGGTAGGTGTTAGAATTGGGACCTCCTGATTCTAAGGCCCCCCAGACTCTTCTATGTTATGCCTTTCTGGAAATTTTATGCAGCAACATATAGGCAGTTTTTGCAGAGAAGGGAAGTTCTAGGACCAATTTTAGTGATGGTAAAGGCAAATCTGAAATTAAGAATCTAAAAAGCAAATATCTTGTCTGCTCATGTGGGAGAGGAAGGTGATAGAGTTGTGCCCAGAGGTTAGAATGTTTGTGATCTTTTGATCACTCTGTAGGCTGATAGGAGGGAGGCCTTGGTACTCAAAGGTGAACTTTTGGGTGAAGTAGTACCCATTGTAGTATTTCTTATAGAATTATTTCATGCATTCTCTGGTGCCAATAATTCTCTTTCTTTTTAACCCTGGTCTCAAGGAGCCTCCAGAAGATGATGCAAACATCATTGAGAAGATCCTGGCATCTAAGACCGTCCAGGAGGTTGGTGGCTGATGTTTCTGGCTTTTGTATCACTAGCATAGATTACACCCTCTATGAGGAGATATTTGGCTAGAGAACCTGGAATGGTCATTCTTGGCTGGAGTGAGAGCTAGGCAGGAACATTGGCTAGTCAACACTTATTTTTACCGCCATTCAAGATTTTAGGACATAAAATTCTTAAATATTTGAGTATAGCCCAAACTGATTTTTTTCCTCCGTTGTGATCCTAGCAAAAGGTATTTATCCCCTTAGTTGCTGTAGCCCACTGAAAGTCATCAGAGGGCCAAGAAGAAGAGATGGAAAGAATCCTAATGAATACATTGTGGGATTTTTTCCTTTAGACATCTCGGGGCCATCCCAGGGATCCTCTAGAGAAAACGCCTGGAGTGAAAGAGTATGTTGGTGCCAGTGAGAGCATAGTTTCATCTTTACTTTAAGTATTTAGCAAGGTAAACTTCCTTACTTTGAGAGTGAATGTCTCTGGTGTTTTGAGGCGACAGTCAGGAGGGTTGCCAGAGGTACATGTTTTCACTTCTGCGTCCGGCTCTGGTCCTGACAGCTTTCAAGGCTTGGGCCAGTTTGGGTTTATCAGCTGAATGCTGTCCCAGCCTGGACCTTGGGAGGACACCAGGAGGATCAATTTTTTGCCCTATAGCTAGCCGTGTATTCAGCCTTTGGAAAACCTGCTCAATGTCAGAAAAAGACCTTGGGAAATGAAAATATCGTCAAGAAATCTGTACTAAAACCAGGCAGAGGTGTTGATTTTCCGGTTTTCTTTTGGCATATAAGGGTGATCTATGGGGATCTGTGCTGATAACTGCTTGCTCTTGGTTACAGGTTCACCCAGGAGAACCCCCATTCGACTTGGAGCTATTCTACGTGAAGTATAGAAATTTGTATGTCTATTTTAAGTATTTGTATTTGAATTTTATATGAATAAAACTTCTTTTCCCTCATCACATCATTTTCCGAGATCACATCTATATTTTCCAAGAGTGGCCCGTAAGGCATGACCTACAGATCTTGGTTGACTCAAGTTCACCTCAGACAGTAGTGCTCAACTTTGGCCACGCATAGTCACCTGGAGAGTTTTTTAAAACTACTGAAGCACTTGCTTCACTCAGGCCAGTTGATTCAGACTCTGGGAGTAGGTCTCAAGGATTGGTGTTGTTTAAAAACTCCCTGTGCGATTCTCATTTATACCAGGGTAGAGCACCGCTGCCCTAGAGCCTGTATGTTTTTGCCCTCTTGAATTTTTCTTTCTTTCTCTGCTACCTGCCCACTTTCAGTAATGTGTGTTAATGATAGCCTGCCTACACCTGCCCTCTCTCTGCTCTGAACCAGTTTCTATAGAAGCTGCAGAGTGATCATTTGCTTGAAATTGCTATATTGGTTGTTTTCTGTTTTTGTCCTTAAGGGCAAAGCCCTTCTAAGCCTAATCTGCATCAGTTTTACAACAAACCACTCCACTGCTTCTGAGTTAGTTGGTCACCTTATTTTTGAAATACTTGAAAGCTCAATAATTTTCTAGTTATGTGCTTGTCTCACAATTTGTGTCTTTGGATAGTTCCTACTTACACTGTAAATGGGCCACAATGGAAGAGCTTGAAAAGGATCCTCGAATCGCACAGAAGATCAAGAGATTTAGGAACAAACAAGCCCAGATGAAGCACATTTTTACTGAGGTGAAGCAATATTTACTGACTAATTTGCCCACTGCTTTCCTTGCAGTATTAAATACTGGGTTTAAGTTTCTTAAAGTTGAAGTCCCATGCCAGATCTATTGCTCAAGTCAAATTGCTAAGTGTGCACTGATTTGCAGCAAAACTAATCCAGATTTAAGCCAGAAATACCACATTATCCACCAAGGTGTGAGGATCAAACTTTATAAACTGACAACTCATAAGAATGTGCATCTTGGTCAGAATACTTGTAAGTAGCTAGGGTAAGAGGATTGTGCCCACAATTCTTTCATTTCCTCCCCATCCTCAACCAAAGGCTATTCCAAAAAGACTTAAAATTTGAATGTAAAAACATAAAAACAAAGCTAAAATGTTAGAAAATAAATAAATAAATTTATATAAACTTTCTAAGAATGGTACCTACAGCAAAAGGAAGGATTGATGGATTTGGATATTAAATCTATAGTGTCTATACATTGGAAAACACCATAAACAAATCTTAAAGTAAATAATTAGAAAATATGTATATATATTATATATACATATTTCCTAATTATATAAATGCACACATATATACATTGTGTACATTTTTCTTATCCAGTATGGGAACTTTCCTATTGATATTTACACACACACACACATTGTACACATACATACATATGACAGATAGCTTTAATGGTAAGATATGCTCTTATAACTCAAAAAGAAAAATACAAAAACCCAAATAGAAAAAAATGGAAAAATTAACAGGGAATTCAGAAGAGAAGGAAAAGTTGTTCATAAAAAATGTAGTCAATTTCGGTAGTAGTCAAAGAAATGCATATTAAAATGGGACTCTTGTAGTTTTTACTTATTGAATATTTGAAGGTTTTAAAAAATATGTATCACCCATTGCTGGTGAGGGTGTAGGGAAGAGACACCGTTGTACATCACTGGGTGGGAGCATAACTTAGTACGACCTGTCAGAAGAGCAGTATGGCTGCAGACATCAAAAGTCTCAAAATGTGCATATCCTTTGTCCCAGCAATTCTGCTTCTGTCATTTAAGGAAACTATCAAGTCTTTGTGCAAAGACTTAGCTAGAATAAATAGTCATTTATATTGGTGAAAAATGGAAGACAAAATATTGGAAAATAGACATTTGTTAAATTATGATACATCTCATAGAATGGAATGCTGTGCAGCTAGTAAAAATGATATTGGATCTCTTGAGTCCATACTCTTAAGATGACCAAGAAAAGAAGGAACAGTGGTCATGCCAAAAACAGCTGTGATCATGTGCAGCCTATTTGCTGCACCAACTGCACCAGATGCATGCCCAAGAACAAGGCCATTAAGAAGTTCTTCATTCGAAAAATAGTAGAGGCCACAACCATGACGGACATTTCCGAAGCGAGTGTCTTCAATGCCTGTGTGCTACCCAAGCTGTATATGAAACTACATTCCTGTGTGAGTTGTGCCATTCACAGCAAGGTAGTCAGGAACCGTTCTCGTGAAGCCTGGAAGGACTGAAGACCCCCACCCTGATTTAGACCTGCAGGTGCTGCCCCACGACCTCCGCCAAAGCCCATGTAATGAGCTAAGTCCTTAAGGACTGAAGAAAAGCTCTCCTCTGGAAAAAAATAAAACAGAAATTATACTTTAAAAAGGTGATATTGGAGAACAATTATTAATGACATAGAAAGAGTCTTAGTATTATAAACTATTGTTAGTTGAAAATGTCAGGCCCTTACGGTGTATGGGACAGTTCCATTCTGGGGGGGTGCAGGAGAAAAGAAGCACCATAATACTGTATAGAAAATATCTTGAATATACATGACAATGCTGACATCATTTTCCCCAGTTGATGGGACCGTGGTGATTTTTATTTTCTTAATTATTAAACATGTAATCTTTTGATTTTATCCAGATAACTTTTGAAGAAAAGAGTAGATAAAAATTATTCTTAAAATGTAGTCACAAATACTAGACCTTAACAGTGCACTCAGATCCCATCAAATTATAGTATATTGCTGCCATACTTAGCAATTCATTATTCAGTTGTGCTCTTTTTCCTCAAGTGACAAAATTTTGTTTTGGGATAATGTCAATATGCATTGTTCTTGTCCAATATGGGTCCTTCCTCTTTAGCCTTAATGTTTGACGCCAGCTCTCTCCATGATTATTTTAAAGCCTATGAGAACTGTTTTTCATGGCATTGTTCCTCTGACAGAGAATTGGGGCAAGGCAGGGGATGACTAGAATTGGAAAAACCATCTTGAAGCCCCTTTGGATACTCTCCCTCTGTTCTTGGAACATTTTATTCACACCTCTATTTTAGCAAGTATTTGCAGTGTAGTAACTTGTTTACATGTCTATTTCTTCCATCTTAAGCCCATGTCATCTTCATATTTCTATCCCTGGCACTAGGCACGGGGTCAATGCTCAGTCATTATTTGGCTGTCCCCAGACAGGGGAGGAAGGTTTGCTTGCTCCAGACCCTTCAGTGCTTCCTGTTTCCTTGGAATAAAGTCCAGACTCTTTAATAGAGCCTGCAAAGTCCTGTGTGTTTAGTTTCGGGTTTTTCATTGGTTGGGAATGGAGAGAGGATGTATTAGAATGTTAGGGTGTATAGAAATAATGTAACAGGAGTTCATACTCTTGTGGAAGAAAAGGCTTTTGAGAAGATTGGAGGATTAAGTGAAATTAAGGAGAAGTAATAGTGGGGAGTAGTTCCTATAATACTGTCTTCAATCTTGAGCTATTCAACATTTTAATTTTAATTAATAACTTAGGTAAATAATGTTCTTCTGAGATAAATAATAACTTAGTTTTGAATAGAGCTGCTTCATATCCATTATTTCCAACCACTTTAGGAGGTAGCCAGGGCACATGTGAAGGAGACTGAGGCTCAAGAGACTGTGAGTTCCCACACACCACAGGGGTGGAGGCCTTCTGAGTCCAAATCCTGACTGCTGAAAACCAGACCCATGCTGAGAGAGTAAATGACAAAGTTCATGTTTACCTGGACAGGCGAGGATGGATGGAATATAATGGCAATAAATAAATGTAATGTCATACATTTGTGTTTTTAAAATCCTTACAATTTAGGAGTGGGGCAAATGATGGATAGCAGTTCTAGCAAGAAAAGATATTGCCAATTTATTCGCAGGTTTACTGTGGGCAAAGAGTAGGGTGTGGCTGCTTAAAAAGTGACACTAATCCTAGACTACACCGATAGAACAGGCCTGCTGTGCTTTGCTCTTTCATTCCTAAGTGTTGTGTTTATTCAGGTACCAGGATTCAATGAGGGGCTTTGCAAAACCTGAGGGCAACTTCAGGAGGACTAGCATAGCTGAATAATTAAGAACAAAGGTGGAAGTGGACTGCACAGTGCTAGGAGTCTGGAGCCAAACATCCCCCCCGTCCCCCCAGTGCAGCTGGGTGGCCTTGGGCGAACTGCATAAGCTCCTTTAGACTCAGTATCCTCATCTCTGTAAAGCGGGGACTCATAGGATCAACCTCACGGAAGACCTGGGAGGATTAAAGGACATAATGTTTGTAGAAGTGCTTAGCATGGTACCTGGCCCCTAGTCACTATTCCATAAATGTTAGCTCTCTGCATCATTAAGGGATCTGGAAACACGGCATCTGAGGAACAGTTGAACCCCCGGGGTTATTTAACACAGATGAGGAGGGGATCGTTGAAGAGCCAACACAGAGGCGAGAATCAATCGTGATTGCTGCGTAGAAGAAGCGGTTCATATCAATGAGTCACAGTTACAGGAAGGAAATTAGGCTATAATTTGATAGTAATAATGATAAAGATCGTGATGCTGCTACTGAGCAGGCAGAGGTAAAGCTGTCTTGGCAGTGGGTCAGGTCTTAAAGGACAGTAAATTCCTGAACACAGGAATAATGGAATCTGCGGGTGAGTTTGCCAGAGATGCTATAAAAAATATTACTGCGTTGATTAGAAGATAAAATACCCAAAGTACCTTGCAGCCTAAGGGGCAATAAGAATATTTCAGTGGTTCAGAAGGAGGGCTTCTGGGTAAGAAAGACCTGGGTGAACATTCCAGTTCACACAGCTCTGTGACCTTTGGTCACATTACTTATTTAGCCTCTCTGAGTCATTTTCCTCATCTGTAGAGTAATTATAGCACCTGTTTCATAAAGTAATTTTGAGACTTAAATGAAAGCACTTAGGACACGTTAAATATTTCTAAAGGTTGCTTATTATTGTTTTGTGAGGACACTTTTTTTGAAGCATAATGTACATAAAGGTAAACAAATCCTAAAAGTACAGCTCAGTGAATTTTTACAAAAGAAACACCTGTGTAACTATCACCTAGATCAGGAGATAGAACATTAACAGTACCCCAGAAGCTCCCCTTCATGCCTCCTTCCAGTGTTACCTATTGTTATTGTTGGTATTAAGAAGAAAAAGAAACTAATTCCAGGTTTCCAAGGGTTGTGTTTAGAACAAGGAACAGTAAGAAAAAGAGAATCTCTCTGGTGCTGATTTTGCGCAGTACTGTGGTGACCAACAGGAAAGTCTTACCCTGGCCGTGGTGCAGCCTGTAAGGTGTGGTTGATTCCTTTAAATTTAGTCATGGAGAGCAGGATTTGGGGGCAGTGAAGAAATGTCTCTGAGGTGACTTTTATTGTCAAGCAAATCCTTTCATTCTATGGTTTCTGATAGGAGCCAGAGTAGGGGGTCACTTAAAGATAAAACACTGGATGTTGGATTTGAGGGAAACGGGGGACACTTCTTCACTCTTCTCTGTTTGCATTAGCCTGATGAAGACTTGTTCAACCCAGACTATGTAGAAGTTGATCGCATCTTGGAAGTGGCCCACACCAAGGATGCAGAAACAGGAGAGGTGGGTGTTCTGTTTTGACTCTCCTGAAGCGTCTTCTCTTACCGCATGTTTTCTTGTTTTGTTAACATGTGGTCCTTGTTCTAATGGCGTTCACGTGTGGTATTGTAGGGTAGTTTTTCAGAGGTTGGCCACAGTGTGATGGACTCCTTTAATCTAGTAGAAAGAACATAAGTTTTTCTCCTGTTTCCACCAGGAAGTGACGCATTACCTAGTGAAGTGGTGCTCGCTGCCTTATGAAGAAAGCACATGGGAGCTAGAGGAAGACGTGGATCCTGCAAAAGTTAAAGAATTCGAATCTCTTCAAGTTCTCCCTGAAATTAAGCATGTGGTAATGTATCTGTATCTCTGTTTGGTGCCTCTTGTAACATGTAACTTTATGAACTTGGCAATCCTAGATGTGCTCCTGCGTGGTTTCTGTGGTATCCTACCTTTGTCCACTCCCCATTGAACCTGCATTTCAGGGTGTTTTTCTCCCCAAATCAAGCTTTGCTAGCACTCAGGTCAGCTTTCGATCTGGGCTCTATTTTGGTGTATGTGACACTTAAGAAGCTTGGGTATGAGTTTAGGTATCTTGGTATATGGCTGTTGCATGAAGTCAGTAAGAGAGAAGGTATAAGAAATGCCTCGCATGGGAAAGAAGCTCAGTAAGTTGTTAGTGTCTTTCCTGTTTCCCATATCTTATCACTTGCTTCATCAGTGGTCTCTTTTCTTTGTCTTTATCCTTTGCCTTTACTCAACTGGAATATTCTTAAGAGGAAGAACTGTCCTTTATCTGTAGATCCCTGAGCTTTGCAGAGAAAACAGATTTTCAATATATGTTTATTGAATCAGATTGTTTTTCTGACTCTGGATTATTACCACCAACCTGTAGAAACGTACCAGGGTACCTGACAAGTAGTTGTATGTAGCATATCAACAATTAAAAGGAGATAGAATTGGGATAGAGCCTGGTTAAGATGTAACTCACTTGGGAAGAGAATCAGAGTTGTTAAAGAATATGGCTATAGGCTGGAATGTTTCTATAATAAAAATCACCATTTTTATATGAAAAACTCTTATCCAGTTCCTTATTAGTATTGTTTGCTGTCTTTACATCAGTGGAAAGTTAGGACTGGGAAGACAAGACCTTGACATTTGAGTCTATTCAAAAGCAACGTTTTGTTTTGATTTTTTGGCGTATGAAGTAAATAGAGGTATCTTGAGAGGCAGAACTGTGATTAGAAACCTACATAGTTTATGGTGTCTTGTCTACATGACTGACTAATAAATTTCTCTTTCTGCTCCCTCCTATATCCACTCCTTAACTGTTGTCTGTTTTTAATTCAGTTTGTCAGTCATTTATTAAGCATCTGCTGTAGGTTGATTCTTGTGTGAGATATAATAAGAAAGAAGGGACAGGCCCTGCCCTAGGAGCTCACAGTCTAATGGAAGAGGTGTATGTGTGTGCGTGGACAGATACGGCACCAGGCTAATTGGGGTGTGTGGCCCAATGCAGAGACAAACCAGGGTGGGAACAGACAGTAGAGAGAATGTCATTCTGAAGCTAATTGTAAGTTATCGTCTAGAAGTAATCAGGATTCTTACTCTCTCAGCCTAAATCCCACTTACTTCCTCAAACTGACTACATGAATTTGGCAAGAATATGAATTCTCACGTGTTTTCAGGCCATTTCACTTTTCCTTTACTTCTGTGCTGTTGTGATGCTGCTGTCCTCATCATCTCTCAGTGAACCATGGTATCATTTCACACTTGTCTCTGTTTCTAACTCTCATTTAAAATGCACATTTTGAAATTTTATCTCAAAAATTCTATATTGGAATGGTAGCTAAAAATATAATTAAAGCTGTGTTTTTATGTGTTAAGAAAAGGGCTGGCTCCACATGGTACTTTCTGAATAATTTTTTAAGGGATTTTATTCTGGGCTTTGAAGTTCAGAGATGACTCTACCTGTCTTGATGAATAGGACATTCTATACCTAAAAGCTTTTTGGTCAGAATTGGTTACTTGTAGGTAAAATACGGAATTTTGAGAAAGCAAGAAATAAGAGCATCAGTAATGATTGTGCAGATAGACAAGCAGTCTTTTAATGGGCAAGACTCACCCTGGAGACTCCAAGAATCAATTCTCCTCTTTTAAACTTAACTAGTTAGCCCCTGATGGTTGTGGAGCCCTGGGGTAGGTTGTTTCCGTAGTCTATACTGCTAAGGAGCCAACCAGACTAGGCATCAGAAGCTTCTAGGTGATTTTAGGTCTTATGCTTAGATGGCTGAAACTTTTGGCTAAATTAAAACCTTTAGCATTAGGGAAAGAGGGAAAACCTAGAGGAATGACTGGATTAGAGAGTGGTCCTCTCCATCTAGGGCACTGCCAGGACAGCAAAGTAGAAATCTGCAGTGAAATTCTATCCTACAAAATCTGCAGTGCTGAGAGTGAGCCTCTTAAGTTACTAGAGATGAGGAACATTCCAGAAAGTCTCCCCATAGTATCTAGTATAGGGAAGAATGCCCACCAAGTGGGTTCCATGGACTTCAGGCTAAATGGTTCCTGTAAATTAAGAAGAATGTAACTTCTTTAAGGAAACAGAACAAGACAGTTTATATGGGAATATCTTTGCTTAAAAACTTATTCTTTACAAACACCTATACCTATGTGCTGGTAATAACATTTAACAGAGTCCTATTTCAAAGGGCTTAGCTAACTACAGCTGTAATAATTTTGTAGGTAAGTTGTGATATGTATTTTTCCGAAAGACCATGGGCAGATTGCACTTATCTCCAAATATCAGTGATTATATTTGGGAATATTTGGTTAAATTTCACATGCAAATGGCTTAGTTTTAGGTAATAACATGTTTCAGGTGTAAACTTTGTTGTAGTTCCTCAAAGTAGAACTTACCAAAGACTAAAATTGCTGTTTAGAAAAAGCTACAATCCCGAAATTCTCATTTATAACTACAGGGATAGCTAAGAATTTTTTAAGACCCTAAAGTGTCAGTTTAGGGGCTCACTTTGTCTATAAGCAAAATAACCAAGTCTGTGTTCAAATAATATGAAACCTAAATAAACAAAATTTTTGAATGGGAAGGCCCAATACCTAAAGATTTAAATTTTCCTCAGATTAATTGAAATTCTAGTGGGATTTTAAGAGAACTTGATAAATTGGTTCTAAAGTTATACAGAATAGTAAATAGGATAGAATAGCCAACACATTTTTGAAAAATAATTCTCCGTCAGATAAAAAGCTATAGTAATTAGAAAGTGTGGTTTTATTGTAGACAGTCCAGTGGAACAGAATGAAGAATCCAGATATAGCTCCCTGGATATATTGGAACTTAGTATATGATAAATACGGCATTTCATATCATCAGAAAAAAGATCAATTATATTTAGAAATTGGTGTTTTATATGGAAAAATAAAGCAATATTGCTATTATGTTTATGGAAAAATTTAAGAAATTTGCAGTTTTGATTATACAGGCTTTTGATTATACTGACTCTAGGAACTAATCAACAAAGTATTTGACGCACTGTATTCTCCTGAGCTTATACCACAGGCACAAAGAAATAACAAAAAGAAATTCTGTCTATAGAAACCCAAAACCCTGACTAATACTGGCTTGTAAGGAAATTAAAATGTAAATGGGAGTGACATCTAAAAGACTAGCAAAACAATATAACCCTTAAGATTTTAGGTGAGTGTTTCTCTTCTTCCTTAATTGCAAATTTTATAGAGGTGTTCTTAGTTTAATCTGGTGAAATCTAGAAAATATAGGGCCTGCACATTAGGCAGAAAAAAGGAACTGCAGTTTGAAGCCAGCTTTAGGACCGTCTTTTGAGATTTACCAGCTTTCGCATTATTATCCTCTGTCCCTCTCCCTGTTATGCTCCTGAAACGTTCTTCTCTATGTATTGTGCTCTGCTTTCCTCCACTAGGAGCGGCCTGCTTCTGACTCCTGGCAGAAACTCGAGAAGTCTCGCGAGTATAAGAACAGTAACCAGCTCCGGGAGTACCAGCTGGAGGGGATGAACTGGCTTCTTTTCAACTGGTATAACAGGTGAGGAACCAGAACGAGTCCTGTCTTCATGAACGACTTTTTGCTGAATGCTTGTACCTGGAGGTAGGTCGTTGCCTTAGCCTGGAGAACTTGGAGTAGCAGTAGCGGAGTGTGAGAGAGTGCAGCACAGCCATTGGCTTAGGATGGTGATCTGTGCACATTAGTCCTACCAGGACTTTATTTTTATGTCAGATGTTTCTCCAACCAAAAGGAATGATATTTAGACATCACTGACTTGGTGCTTTTTTTTTTTGCCAGTCCAGCCAAAAGGTTAGGCTCAACCTGGGTTAAATAAAACTCAGAAGATCCTTCAAAACTGTTTTCTATCTCTAAGTGTTTATCAAGCAAACGGCTTTAAAAGGGGAACGGATCTGGATTCTAGCCCCAACTCTGCTGCTTATTTATGAGCCAGGGGTGTTCTGGACTTGTACTGTAACACTCATTTTTGGACTCTTTGTGCTTTAGTTCCTATCAGAATCTAGATGAAACAGATAAAATTTGATGGGTTGAGATTTTCTTAACATTCTAGTATATACCCGATAGTATTGATTTTAAAGGCCCCATGTTGTAATGGAAAAACACATTAAGAAGGGACTCTGGAGACCTGTGTTCTAGCATAGTCTCTGCCACTTTTTCAATGTGTGACTCAGCACAGCTCACTCAACCTTTCCAGGTCTTAGGTTGCCCATCTGCACAGTAAGGAGCGAGACTGGATGGGGGCCACACCCCTTCGAGTGTCACAGTTCTGTGCAATCGGTCATTCTGGATCACCAAAAGAGTCTTTACTCTGAGGCATTTATTATATGATATGGGTTAAAAGTTTGTCCTTTGATAACACAAATGATAGATAATGAGAATCATGTCACTTACCATCTTTTTGTGTGTGTGTGTGTGAGGAAGATTAGCCTTGAGCTAACATACACTGCCAATCCTCCTCTTTTTGCTGAGGAAGATTGGCCCTGGGCTGACATCCATGCCCATCTTGTTCTACTTTATATGGGACGCCGCCACAGCGTGGCTTGACAAGCAGTGCGTCCATCCACGCCCGGGATCTGAACCTGCAAACCCCGGGCTGCTGAAGTGGAGCACGCAAACTTAATGACTACACCACCAGGCCAGCCCCTCTATCTTTTTATTTTTGCCTTGGCCTCCAGGAAGTTTGTCAGGTGCAGAAACTGGCTTATGTTTGAGGCATGTTTTGTTTTCTCCTTGTCTCACTATTATTTTAATTTTTAGTTTATATTTAAACAGACCTGTTTCATATATTTTCTCACAAGTTGCCATAATTCCTTTTTTGAAGAACCAGAGTATAGATAATAATAATAAAACTCACCTCAATTGCATCTCTGGGAAATGCTGATAAGGCCTTCACTGGCCTTATGGGTCAAGGTGTGCTTCTGAAGTATCTTTTTAGTTATAACAAACCTCTACCTCTTTCCTATAGTGAGATGAATTATCTGTTATTTCTTACTCTCTGCAGAAAAAACTGTATTTTGGCTGATGAGATGGGCCTAGGGAAAACCATCCAGTCCATCACATTCCTTTCAGAAATCTTCCTCAGGGGAATCCATGGCCCCTTCCTCATCATCGCCCCTCTCTCCACCATCACTAACTGGGAGCGGGAGTTCCGCACGTGGACAGAGATGAATGCCATTGTGTACCACGGCAGCCAGATCAGCAGGCAGATGATCCAGCAGTATGAAATGGTGTACAGAGATGCACAGGTGAGCCTTCCATGAATCACAAAGACCCAGTGACAGCCTGATGTCATAGTTCAGAACAGCCTTTCTGTCAGTTGTCTTCAGGAGTTTTAATGCCCTATACCTTGGGTTATATTGTTGACTGACTTTGTAGAGTCTTACATTTATAGAGGCATACTTCTTGCTTCTCCCTGGTAGTTTAATTTGTGATAAAACACAGAATACTAGGGCATGCTTTCCACTCTCTGAGATATACCAGAGACTCTTTTTAGGATACTGAAAGCTTGGCTTCTTGGTTGGCTTAGAAGTTGCTTTCACATGCAGAAGATTTTATCTGAATTGTTACGTGCTCAGTGAAGAAAGTGAGCAGAAGAATTAGTGTGCAGAGGATGGGTTCCCAGCCAAGGAGTTTGGAGAGGAAGTTGACAGATTGGACAGGGGTAGATAAAGAAAAAACAGAATTCAAATTGTTAAAAGCTCAACAGAATTTTTTTTCTAAGTTTTTGTTAAGTATAATCACTCTGCTGAGTGTGCTTGTACGCTTGTCCTGGGCACTGGTTTTTATAGTTAAGTAAGGTGAAAATTAAATGAATCCAATCAGAGGAAAGCCACTGTTCTCCCCAGGGGTTTCATAGACAGCAGAAGGAGACACTTGGAAGAAATTCAAGATATTCTCTGACATGTGCAGCTCTGTTCTTTCAGTGTGGTGGCAACACTAAGATAGGCTAGAGACAAAGATGTGTCCTGCCTGGTAGCACTTGTCCCACGTGAATTGGGATCATTACTTTGAATCCGTGCTAGAACCCAAGTTATAAGGTGAAATTAATTATATCTGAAAAACAGCAAAAAAAGGTTTCCTTGGGCATTCAAGCTATGCGTGGTTTAAACCGACTCCTGGCTGGGAATGTGTGAGTCAACACCCATCTACTTTCCTTATCATAGCAATTAATAAATAAAAAGCTTCCTTGCTGTGCCTTCCGTGCTGCTCATCTGTCTCACCTTTGTGACGGGACATGCTGTCTTGCTTCTGTTTCATTAATGTAATGAGGTCTCTCTCTTATCTAAATAGCTGGTTCATTCTTATATTCCCTCTTCTCAAATGTGGAAGTGCAGTGCTTACTGGCTTCTCACCTAGGTCCTAGCATTTATAGTGCTGCCTCCTCTAATCCAGCTGGTAACCCATCAGCAGAATTCTGTAGTCATGGTGTAAAGCTTTGCCTTTGGTTGTGTCATCCTCAGGGAAACCCCCTTTCAGGAGTCTTCAAGTTCCATGTTGTCATCACAACATTTGAGATGATCCTGGCAGACTGCCCAGAGCTGAAAAAGATTCACTGGAGCTGTGTGATAATTGATGAAGCCCACAGATTGAAGAATAGGAACTGCAAACTTCTGGAGGGTCTAAAGCTCATGGCCCTGGTGAGAGTTAGCAAGCTCTTTACGTAAACACAGGGTCCTTCTATTCACTGTGGAGGAAGCATTCTTTAGCCATTTTGCATGTAGCTTACTTGTACATAGTCTGTTTATTCTAGATTTTCTTTTTCCCTGTATAGCTGTGGTAGTGTAGGAATCAAATGTCTTTTGTTATGAACTGGGTCAAGAATTTGACCTTTGCCACAGACTGATTCCCACAGGGACCCAGGGGAATCTTAAATTCTGTGAAATTTGTGACCTGGAAATGTAAGGTGTTTTGGCTTGATTCCAGGTTCCTGAATGATCTGGTACCAAAGATGATGGCCTTTTAACATTGCTGCCTTGGCACAGTGCCTGGTATGTGGTGGGTAGACACTCAGTAATATTGAATGAGTGAATGAATGGTTGCTTTAACTAACATGAAATTGCTGCTAGAATCAGTGATGTGAAAGGAAAGTTGATCTGTTTATTGACTGTACCCCCATGAAATGTGGGCATCCTATCTTTTCATAAAAGCAAAACAGAATTGCTCCAAATTGAGCACAGAATGCCTTGGCTTCATTTTCTCACCAAAACGTAGTGTTTTGTTATCTCAGACACTATTCATCATGTACTGTTAATTTGTGCAGGAACACAAAGTGCTGCTCACTGGGACGCCCTTGCAGAACTCTGTGGAGGAGCTCTTCAGTTTGCTCAATTTTCTGGAGCCATCACAGTTCCCTTCAGAGACTGCTTTCTTGGAGGAGTTTGGCGATCTGAAAACAGAGGAACAGGTAAATAGGGGCCTGAAGGATTGAGGAGACAATGTGATGGTTACCTTCACCATCAAGGAAAGAAGAAGTCTCTGTGGGGACAGGTAAAATGAGCATTACCTCCTTTATTTAATTTGTTTTTCTGTTTATATTGAGGAGGGTAAGCTGATTATTAGCAGTTCTTATTACTCCAGAGGATAAATGAATCACTATCCGAAATATCTTCTGTTAGCATATCAGGCCTCTTGCCTTCACTGATCTCACGTGTATGTTCACTGAGTTTGCTCGTAGCTCTGGCCTCAGGAGTGTGGTGCTTTCTTCTGCTTTCCTCATCCTTCGTCCTTCCTCCTACATAATCTGCAGCATGTTCCCAAGTTCATCTTCTTGAATACAACAAAATACACAGATAGTGAGGAAAAGAAGGCAGTCATATACTTAGAGTAGTTGGTAAGTCCAGTCTTGTGCAAATCCCCTAAATTTCCTCAATTTTCAAATATCTAGTCCTGAGTTTAGCTTATTGGACTCAAAGCTGATTCAAAACTACCGATATTAATGAATATCTATCTACTATGGGTAGAAGTCTCTACTAGGGATTACAGAAATAAGCCAGACAAGTTTAAATGCCGTAAAAGGAACAAATAATAGAATTAAGAACTTTAAAGGAGAGAAAGGTTACATCTGTTCTGGAATCAGGAAAGACTTCATGAAGAGAGTACAGTTTGAAAATGGACTTTGAAAGGTGGGTAAGTTTTCAACAGGTGGAGAGAGAAGAGTTGATGATGACAGTCATGCATTGCTTAACGACGGGGTTATGTTTTGAGAAATGCTTTGTTAGGTGATTGCATCACTGTGTGAGCATCGTAGAGTGTACCTGCATAAACCTAGATGGTATAGCCTACTACACACCTAGCCTATATATTACTAATCTGTGGGACCACCATCATAGATGTGGTCCAGCATTGACCAAAATGTCACTATGCAATGCATGACTACTTCGTGTAGGAAAAAAAACCCAGCATAATCAGTTGTGAGGAATCATCTGGTTGAGGTGGAAGCAGGGTGGATGAATTAGGGAGTATGAGTCCAGAGGGGTTTAGGATTATATTGTGGGTAGATCTTGAAAGACAGGTTGAAGAATTTGGTAGGTATTAGAGCTTTGATTGCAGGAGTGACGTAATTAGTTCTGTTAAATGAATCTAGCAATAGTATAAGAGTGGGTTGGGGCAGAGAATCTGGGGACTGAGAAGTTTGTGAATTTTGCTAACAGATGTCAGGAGTATGCTGTTCCAAGCTGTTTGTTTCTACTTCTGTGGCAAGTCAGGCTTTGAGAGCAGTGAGTAATCAAACTTAATTCCACTTCTCAACATTTGCAGTATCTATTGATCCTTCAACAGCCAGCTCCAACCCTCTTCCATTTTTGGACCATTAGAAATACATCCTCTTCTCCCATTGCACTTATTTTGTGGTATGCATTTTTTCTTCTTCCTAGACAATGACCTCCTTGAGGACAAGGCCCACATCTTCTCCAAAGTTGTGTTTGTTGTATTGACCAGCACAGTGTCTGGCATATAGTATTCTCTAAATGATTCAAGGTATGAACCAAGTGAAGGGCAAGAGCTGAACCCAGCATGTGGCAGATTGGCGTTTGTCCCTGTCTTTAACAATTATCTAGCTATGTCTTTTCTCTTTGAGTTCTTATCTGATAATTCCTATTCATTTCGGGCATTAGATTCTTTAAAATCAAGGTCTCATAAATGGGTTAGATTTAAGATTGGGGTTAGTTAGGAGAAAAACCACAAAATGGCATCAAATGTTTATATTTTAAATCACAGTAAATGAAAAAGTTCTAGAAAGCATCTATTTTTAAAGTAAAAAATATTCATCATTGTTTAAAACCTGCTCTGGTGGGTAACTCTTCTAAAGCACTCTCTGTAAATCATTTCATATTTCTTCAGGAAGCAGTAGCATAGCACACAACTTATTTATGCAGACTCTACCCCTTTTAAGATTTTTCAACAGCCCTTTATGACTTGAAACTTGATCTTTTGCATTTGCTTTTTCCCTTATTTTATTTTCCCTCCAGGATTAATCTTACTGGTATCTTGTAGCTGAGGGTTAACTCAGGTGCCTTGACTTTGACTCCCTTCTCTGCCCTCTTCTTGGGAGAGGGAGCAAGTCACCTTGCCAGTGCAGTCAAGTGAGTAGAGATCTGCTGTCCAGACCTGGCTGTTAGAACAGAGAAATCATAGCAAAGAATACTATCAGGCTCAAAGTGCCCCTGATGAGACAGCTGGCATGATGGAATGAGAGAGTCACCTTACAGCATTAACTCTACATACTGCTACCCTGAAACATATTTGCTGCTGTTGTTTGAAGGTGTAGGAGGAACCTGTTTCCAGATTGCCTCTACTTTTTTTTATTGAGATATAATTGACATATAATATTAGTTTCAGATGTTACAAGATAATGATTCGATATATATATATATTATGAAATGATCACTACAATAAGTCTAGTTAACTTTCATCACTACACATAATTACAAATTTTTTTTTCTAGCGATGAGAACTTTCAAGATCTATTCTCTTAGCAACTTTCAAATATACAGTACAGTATTATTAACTATAGTCACCATGCTGTACATTACATTCCCAGGACGAAGTTTGTACCTTTTGACCACCTTCATCCATTTCACCCACTCCCAGATTGCCTCTACTTCTTACTTTGTTCTTTCAACATCTAAGTCTTCCCTTTGTAATATATCACTTGTACCTCCTAACATGTCTTAAAATAGTCTGGTAATTACTGCACATGTGTGCATGGTAGAGAGGGTTTGTTTTCTCCATCCTAGAGAATAGGTACTGTCTTTTATATCTTTCTCCCTTTGTACCTTATAAGGTTGCCACATAGGTTCTCAGTAATTTACTTGTGAGTTAAAACCGGATCCCTTTTTCCCTTTCACTCCTATTATAAACTCCCATGTTCAGGGATCAGTCATGATCTTTCAGTTAGTCTGCTACCACAGTGCTATGATTAGATGCTCAAGAGATGGTAGTGAAGGTTGGAATACCCCAGTAATCATTGAATCAGGACTGGGGCAGGTGAACAGGTCTCATTTTCCTGGACAGGTGAAGAAATTGCAGTCTATCCTAAAACCAATGATGCTTCGGCGGCTGAAAGATGACGTGGAAAAGAACCTTGCTCCCAAACAAGAGACGATTATTGAAGTAGAGCTGACCAATATCCAGAAAAAGTACTACCGTGCCATCCTGGAGAAGAACTTCTCCTTCCTGTCTAAGGGGGCAAATCAGCACAACATGCCCAACCTCATCAACACCATGATGGAGCTGAGAAAGTGCTGTAACCATCCCTACCTGATCAACGGTGAGTGCAGGAAGCAGGGGCAACTCAGGGCTGGCATGGGCCTCTGCCAAGAGCTAATGATAATCAATGATCTTACGTTTTGAGTTCCCATTAAATGCTAGGGTGTATGTATTCTCACTTTTCACAGAGTATTAAACTGAGGTTCTAAGAGGTTGATGGATCTGCCTAAGCAGTCTAGCTAGTGAGTACAGAGAGCCAAGTTTTGAACCTCTGTCTACCAATGCAGCCTATCAGAGGATGGCTAACACCCATCAGTCTGCTGTCCTTTATGTCCTGGCAGTCTAGTCCACACTTTCCATTTTGGGAGAGGGAACTGTATTACTTAGTTAAATAAATGATCATGCTGCAATGAGATGAAAACTCCCTACAGATAAATTAACAGTTAGCTGTACTAATTAGAGAAGATATCAGGAGGCTTTTTTACAATAAAACTTTTTTTTTTTTTTTTTTTTTGGTCAGGAAGACCAGCCCTGAGCTAACATCCATTGCTAATCCTCCTCTTTTTGCTGAGGAAGACTGGCCCTGGGCTAACATCCGTGCCCATCTTCCTCTACTTTATATGGGACCCCGCCACAGCATGGCTGACAAGCAGTGCGTCGGCAGACGCCTGGGATCCGAACCCACGAACCCCGGACTGCCAAGCGCGAACTAAACTGCTGCGCCACTGGGCCGGCCCTACAATAAAACTTTTTGATAAGTTTTTCAATCAAAATGTGGCTTGGATTTACTTATAGCTTGTCTTTGTGGCATCAAGAGGTGTGTCTTCCTGTCAACTTCCTGTGAAGGTTTCTTTACTTGCATGAGTCAGCCTAGGACTTGGTATCTCAAGTCCTTTCTCTACTTGGTGAGATTTCCCAGGAAAGCAAACACCTGTGTTCTCTGCACGATGGCCCTGCTACTTGCAGAGCCCTCTGCTGAGGGCTCAGACCAGGGATGCACAGGCAGCATTGCCTCACTGGACTGTTGGTCCAGGACCTAAGAATTCACTTCATTTTTCCTAGGATCTGTAAAGCAGAGAGCGGCTTTTACCTTATAGTTTGTTCAAGGAGTAGTTTTGTTCCATTCCTTTTTAGGGGCAGAGGAGAAAATTCTGGAAGATTTCCGAAAAACCCACAGCCCTGATGCCCCCGACTTTCAGCTGCAGGCCATGATTCAGGCAGCAGGGAAGCTGGTGCTGATTGATAAACTGCTCCCTAAGCTGATTGCAGGTGGCCACAAAGTACTCATCTTCTCCCAGATGGTGCGCTGTCTCGATATCCTAGAAGATTATCTCATCCAGAGAAGGTGAGACTTGTGTCAAAGCTGTACGTCAGACGCTGAGGGCAGTCCTTTTCTTGATACCTTTTTGATTTATTAAAAAATTACGCTTTAACAACAAAGCATTCCAAAATGGAGAAAAGGAATCTCCTCTTAAAGACTGACTAAAATTCAGAGTTAAATCTTATGACCAAGTATACCCAACTTTATCTAGAGTGAATTTCATTGCTTAAAAAGAAAATTCTACATGTTTATTTATATTTTCTTTAGTTGGAAGAAACAGAATTCAGATAGCATTAGAGAAGGTTAAGAAAATGTGTTTACTTTTTTTTTTTTTTTTTTGAGTAATAGTGATGAGAGAAATACATCCTGGAAAGCATCACTATATCAAGTTTCTAAAAGAGCATAAGCTGACAACTCACAGAAAAAGAATTTGGGGATATTTTCTGTCCTTTCTCAGCAAACCTAAGGTTTTATGATACACTGGCCATGGCATCCCAGTTTATTTTCTTGTTCATACTCCTGTAATTCCTTGAACCTCAATTCCATCACTCATGCAGGTGAAAAGTCTGTGTTGTTATGTGGGTTATTTGGATTCTATATGGGTACTACATGTCTTAAATAGTACACTGTACCTTACATTTCTAGTCATTGGGATACATTAATGATCTCAAGATGATAAATGACTTTTTAAAAATGTACTCTTAGTGATAAAAGACTTTTCAAGATCATAGAAACCGTTAGCCTAAGCATTGCTAAGTTTAAAGGAAATCTTTATTTTTGTATAGTAAAATCATAGCAAATCTCAGTTGTCTGAACTATTCTCATCCTTGAAGATTCTGTTTGCCCGTGTAACATGTAGTTTATAGAAAGAGTATTAAAGGAAATGACAGATTTAACTATGGGATGTGCTGACATTTAATGTTAAGTAATTCTCTGAAATTGGATTAGACAATAGAAGAATTTCTCAGCGTTCTATAGTGAAGATTTTTATGTAAGGAATTCCTGAGACTTATATTATTTTTTTCTTTGAGAAAGCTATAATGAATAAATCAAAACTAGTAAAGCAGTTTCATATTTTACAAATTCACTAGATTAGGAACCCATTGCCAGAACACTTCTTATAAATATGTTATCTTACTCTTCATAATATGTACAACTACGAGTTTGCAGGTTTTTTTAAAGAACCCCCCAAAATGAGTAACAGTGAAATAACAGACTTTTGCTAAGTACAAATGTCTTTGTTTAGTTTTTTTCTTCATGCTATTTTTCCTTATCATTTATTACTTATTTTGTTTTCAAATTGTTTAAGCATTATAGTTTCTCTTGAAAATATGGACACAGATAACACCACCACCTGCTCAAAGCCCCCATTCATACTCAGGTGTTTATCTTTTTTAGCCTTTTATCCTTTGTGCATATATATATTTAGTTTTACTGTTTATTTGTTTGAATTGGGAGCATATTCTACATTCTATTTTGTAATTTACATTTTTACTTAACATGTTATGAATTTTTTTCTTTATTTTTCTACAACATAATTTTGATGATCTGCATGATGATAGTCTTTCCTAAAGGTTATTTCCAATTTTTCAACATTTTAAGGAACTCTGTGCATATCCCTTTATATTCATTCATTATGAATGTTTCCATTTCCACTTGTTTCCTTAGGATAAATTTTGATACACTTTTTTCTTTTTTTTTTTTTTTTTTGGTGGGGAAAACTAGCCCTGAGCTAACATCCATTGCAAATCCTCCTCTTTTTGCTGAGGAAGATTGGCCCTGGGCTAAATTCTGTGCCCATCTTCCTCTACTTTATATGGGACACCACCGCAGCGTGGCTTGATAAGCAGTGCGTGGGTCCGCGCCCTGGATCTGAACCTGCGAACCCCAGGCTGCTGGAGCTGACTGTGAGAATTTAACCACTGCACTGGCGGGCCAGGCCCTTGATGTACATTTTTACAAACACTTAATGCGTATTTCCAAAACACCTTCTAGTAAGATAGTTTTACTTATATGCCTTTCAACAGTATGTGAGAATGCTTTTTTCCCATACTCTGAGCAATTTTTGCCCTTAATCTTTTTTCCATACTCTATTTTTGCCTCTTAATCCTTGCTAATTCGGTAAATCAAGATTATGGTCTTGTTTTAATTTTTATTTCTGATTATTAATGAGCATGAATTTTTTTCGTATATATTAGCTATTTATATTTCTTTTTTTGTGAATTGGTTATTCATGTTCTTTCTCCATTTTCTGTTGCTCTTTGCCTTTTGGTTTATTAATTTATAAGAATTGTTTTGAATACAGTAAAGTATTTGAATACAGTACACATACTTCCCCAGTGTTGTTTTTGACTTTTTGTTTATGGGTATAGGTTTTTGTTTGTCTCTTTTATTTTGGGGAGTTTTAAATTTTATAATAGTCAAATATCTCAGTCTTAAAACAGCTTTAAATAAATTTAAATGGTTAGTTATGCTTAAATTTAA
This sequence comes from Tapirus indicus, assembly GCA_031878705.1. Lineage (NCBI taxonomy): Eukaryota > Metazoa > Chordata > Mammalia > Perissodactyla > Tapiridae > Tapirus > Tapirus indicus. Next base: position 60,448,781 of record CM062929.1, read on the forward strand.
GCTTAAATGCTTAAATTAATGTGCTTAAAAAGTCTTGCCCACCTTTCAACCATGCAATCATATAAATATTCTGAAGTATTTTCTTTTCATTCTTTTATGGTTTCTTCATCCCAGCTGCATCCAACAAGGCTCTTCTGGCCTTCATATCATCATTACTTTTCTATTTTTAATTTAGTTTTTATTTTCATCAGTTATACATGCACATAATTTAAAGAGCCAAATTATTCTGTTAGACTTAAGAAAAATTATATTTCCCAATTCCCCCTTCTGTCCAGTTTTCCCACTCCCAGAAAAAATTACTTTAAACTCTTTATGATATTTCTTTTGATATTTATAGCTATGTCTAAATAATGTTAGTAGTTGTAATTTTTTGATTTTTTTCCAGTTTTAGTTATTATCTGTTCTTACTATGGAAGATGAGCATTTATCTTCTTTCACTTGCCCTCATAATCACCACATATGCAACTTCCTGTCCTCTCATCTTCCCAATATGCCGTGTAATACTTGGGTTAGATTAATATTCAGTGTTTATTATGACTTATGTAAATGCTCAGTTACAGCTCAGCCATGTAGTATACTGTTTACTATTTCATTCTTGCACAATTTTTATTTTCCCTGAAGCTAAAAATTAGATTTTTATTTTATTCTTATTTTTCTATATACATATTACAGTTCAGCTCCAGAATTTACCCTGGTTGTTTAAATCTCCTCTTGTGTTCAAGCACATCAGTTTCATCTTCTCAGAGCCGTCTCTCCTGGGATCTTCTGTCCAGCTCCTCTCTGGCCATTTGCTCTTCCCGCCTGGTACACAGTTGTCATATGTGATCTCCCTTCATCACACTGACAAGTTTCTTTCCTTCCCTCTTAAATCAAATCTCCTTGTTGGTGGACCCCATGTACCTCTTCTGGGAGCTTCTGAGAAAGGGTGAATGATAAGTGAATTTTGAGACTTTGTCTGAAATATTTTTAGTCTCCTTTCTTTCTTGAGATAATTTGTCTCGGTTTGAGATTCTAGGTTAGAAATCACTTTCCCACAAAATTTTGAAGGTTTTAGTCCATTGTCTTCTAGCTTCCAGGATTCCTGTTGAGAAGCTCAGAGCCCTTCTGATTCCTGGTCTGTGTTTGTGACCTGTTTTTTCTATTTAGAAGCTTTGATATATGCTCTTTGTCCCAGTGCTGTGAAATTTTACAACGAACTGTTTTTTGTGGGGGATCCGTTGAACTGGATACTAAGTAGGTCTTTCCCATCTGAAATCTAAGTTCCTTCAGTTCTGGGGAATTTTTTGTATTTATCTTTCATTATTTCTTTTTGTTTTGTTTTCTCTTTGTAGAACTCTTGTTATTTGTATGTCACACCTTCTGGACTGATCACCTAATTTTCTCCTTTCTCTACTTTCCATCTCATTATATTTTGCTATACCTCTTGGTAGAATTCCTTTATCTTCCAACTTTAACCACTAAGGTTTTTGTTGTATAATTATATTTTTAATTTTCTAGAACATTTTCTTCTCTAATTTTTCAATTTTTATAGACTTCAACCAGTTATTTCACAAGTGCAGTGTCTTGTCTTTCTGAGATTAATCATTATAGATTTTTTTTAATCTTCCTACAGTGTCTGTTTTCTCCAAGTCAAATTTTTTGTTTGTTTGTTTATATCTCTGTCATTCGTATTAGAAATCTGGATAGGCTTTTTCTTTTCTCTTTCAGCACTTTATAAAGTGTTACTCCATTGTGTTCTGGCCCCCATGGTTTCTAATATGAAGTTCTGCAGTCATTTAAGTCACTGTTCCCCTGTATGTAATGTGTTGTTTTACTCTGCTAAGATTTTCTTTTAATTTTTGATTTTCAGCAGTTTTACTATGATGTGTGAATTCATCCTGTGCAAGTTCACTGAGCTTCTTAAATTTGTTAAATGTATATCTTTCATCAAATTTGGGAAGCTTTTGGTCAATATTTCTTTGATTTCTTTTCTTCTTTTGCCTTCTTCTCTTGTTTCTTTGTGAGAGTCTAATTACCTGGATGTCTGATCTTTTGTTATTGTCCTACAAGTCCATAGGTTCTGCTCTTGACTTTTTCTCTCTCTCCTTTAGTTTTGATTTATGTCTTCAGGTTCTCTGACTCTTTTCTCTGTCATTTCCATCTTGCTTATTAAGCTCATCCAATGCTTGCTTTATTTTAGAGATTGTGTTTTAGTTTCAGATTTCCATTTGATTCTTAGTTTGATGTTTCTCTGCTGTGATTTCCGATCTTTTCATTCATTGTGTACGTTCTTTCACTTCATTGAGTGCAATTACAATAGCTGTTTTAAAGTTCTTGTCTGATAATTATAACATTTTAGATTTGACATCAGTTGATTGTCTTTTCCCTTGAAAATGGGTCACATTTTTCCTGTTTCTTCATATCTTACATATTTTGGTTTTCCCCTAGACATTGTGAATATATTGTGGAGATTCAAGCTTCTGTTATATTGCTGTGGAGATGTTGATGGTTTTTATTTGGAGGCAGTTAACTAGAGACTCAAACTGCAGATTCTGTCCATGTCTCTGGTAGGCAGCAGTTCCAGGCTTGGCTCGGACTACCGGTAGTCTGCCCCAAGCATGTGTGAGTCAGAGGTCAGCTGGAGACTTAGGTAGAGTTCATATCCAGGGTTTGGGGTTCACCATCTCTCTCTCTCTCTACTGTCTATAGATCTCTTCCCACCCTCTGCAGAGGTTGCCTCAGACTCCTTTTCCTGGTGCCTCTGGCCAGAAAGACAGCGGCTTTTTATCAGATTTGTAGCTGCCCTGCACCTCTGCTGCCATAACTGTGGCTTTCCCTCTGGCCAAAACCACAAGTTTCTGTTCCTCTCCAAAAGCTGCCTGCTTTCCTTAACTCTCTAGTGCCCTCAGATAGGTTTTTTTGTTCATTTGTTTTGTTTTGTTTTTGTATGTTGTGGTTGTTTTGTTGGAGGGTTGGTGTTTTAGGGCCTCGCCCCTCCGTACCAGAAGCAGAGCGTCTATGTTTCAGATCAGAGGCTTTCCTCAGATGTCTGGTCTTAGGCTGTCACATGGTGGGCACTATCGAGCTGATTAGAAGCTCTGGGTATGTGGATGGGCTAAGCTTGTTGACTCTGGACTTTACTCTCCATATATGAACATTATCCATCAAGCTGGACTATTTCATTGGGGAACCTCCAATGTTAGTAATTTTGGGTGTTTCTCTTCTTCTCTCCTGTCTAGAGGATGAGAACTTGATTGTACTGGGAGCTGATTATGGGAAAGGGGGGGAGAGAAGTAGGGAGGTCTTAATATCTCTGTCTCTCTTCCCTTTTTTCAGTATAGTACCTCTGTCTTTAACAGTGATTGGTATCTCCTAGGGCAGAGAGGGGTACAGACCCTCTTTTTTACCCTCTCAAGGCTGGGGTGGGTGATCTATAAGCTAACTGATACTTCAACAAATATTCAGCCAGTTTCCGGTTTTTAGAATGCATCCCTACATTCAGGGGTACCAGGTGCCACCAATGCCTGATTCCTTTGGATATTCTGTAGTATTGAATTAGGTTGTTTCTCACCTGTGATTCTGCAAATCAAATACCACTTGGCCTACTTTCCAGCTTCCAGAGTTTTGTTATGACTTCTCCTGTTCTGTTGGTAGATTTATTTGGAGAAGGGCATTATTATGCATTTTTAAGGTTATCCTTTTACTGTCATTTTACTAGAGGTTTGGGGAGATAAAAGAATTAAATGTGCATAATAATTCATAATATTTAACTGAATTTCTTCGGTTTTTTTTTTTTTTTCACCTTTCAGTCTTCAGTCCTTCTGTAATTTCAGTAAATAGCATATAATGGGGGGGTCTAATTTAATTTATTTCCAAATATGTCTGATTTTCTATTTATTAAATAGTCCATCTTTTCCCCCATTCATATGAAACACTATCCATAAAATATATTGAGATATATATGCTGAGTGTGTGTCTAACCTTTCAATTCTTTTGTCCAATATTTCCCTTCCTTTGCTCATATATTATTGTAGGTAAACTTTAGAATTATTCAGAATTACTCTTTTTTAATCTATCCTTGATTATTTTGGTCCCTCACTACCAAAAAAAATTATATGTACATATGTATGTGTATACGGACACACATTTACATACTTGTATTTCTCTATATATCCATATATCCATTTGTTGGTATTTTAATTGGTTTTTACACATTTATAGGGTGGGATTGACATCTTTGCAAAATTGAAAAATATGGTATTCACTGCACTTATTCAGGTCTTTTATATACACTGTTGATTCAGTAAATATTTATAAAGTGCCTACTTTGTGCAAGAACCTCTGTACGTGTTGGGGACGTGGTGTACAAACCAGCGTGACCCCTAGTGTCTTGTTGCCAAACCCTGCATATTTCTTATTGAGTTTAATCCCAAGTGTTTTATATGTTTGTGCCTATCATGAATGGGTTCTTTTTCTTTTTTGCTTTTTATGTTTTCCAGCTGGTTATTACTGGGAGACAAGAAAGTTGTTCGTTTCCCTTCAGGCCTTCTGAGGTCAGCATTTTCTGTTATGCCAAATACGTGTCACTCCACCCCTCCTTCCCCAAACAAAGCACACAGAGGTTTTCCAGAGTGCCACCTGCTTCTTGTTGATATTTGACAGTAACTCAGAATTACAGTTTGATGAGCCACATCAACTCTAGGGATTTTGTTCAAAATACAGTTGATGGAGAGGGTTAATTGCTGCACTGATGTTTGGTGTGGAAAATTTTATGTCTGATTTCTTCATTCAGACTTGCTAGCTCTCACGATTTTCTTTTTTCTTGAGCCTCGTTGCCATTCCAGCTGTCAGTTTGGCTTTATTCCCGTTTAATTTCATGCCATACTCTCATACAGGGATGAGGGCACAGCCAGAGGATCTGGCTCAGAAGCGAGGGGGGTGAGGAACAATTTAAAAGAACTCAAAGTTGGGTGGATTTTTGTTGTACTTTTGTGTTCTTCAAGAGCACTCCCTCAAAACAGAACAAGTGATAGAAATGCGAATTAATGTTTCAGTCATCCTGCACAGTTTCTAAAACTGTTGTTATAGCTAGCAAAACACTGTCTAATTTTATGGGAATTTTTTCCCTAGGTGATGGCCAAGTTATATCATCACTATTTACTGATTTCTTTTCCTCCTCAAAGCTGTGCTAATTCCCTGCCTCTCTCAGATCCTTGGGCATTTAGCTCCTCTCTGATAGCTAGGGTGTCTTGTCAAAGAAGCTTGAGTCCTCTGTGCCTGCAGCGTTAATCGTTCACGTGTGACGGTGGGGATGGTGGCAGCTATTGTTTAACTGAATCTCAACCCTGTCTTCTGACTCCAAATCCTGTGCTTTTCCACTGCATCTATGTGTGGCCAAACTTCTGTGAGTAACCTGGTGCAGATTCTTGGTGCGTTGAGTTATCAAAATCATTTTGATACCTATCGTTTCATCTTTCACTTCCTACTAGAGTTACAAATTTCCTAAATTTACTGATGTCTCATTTATCTTTAATTTTCTCTTTTAAGTTTTTAGGGAAATCTTATTGTCCTACTCCATTGAAATGTAGGGTACGATATGAAGGCCATCCAGCAAACTGGTTAAGAATGTGGACTTTGAGTAAAATGGATCTGAGTTCAACTCACCTGCTAGGTGATTGAGCAAGTTATTTTGCATGGGGGTGGGGTTTGTTTGTTTGTTTTTGAAGTTTCCTCAAGTGTAAAATGGGGATGATAATAATAAAACAACCTCATGGGATTATTATGAGAAGTAAATGTGGTGATGCGTATACAGTATGTATCCCAGTGCCTGGCACAGAGCTTGACACTTAAGAGCTTGCTGCTAATATTATTACTGTGTCTGTTATTAATAATAATAATAATGACATCTAATTGCTTCATGGTTTTATAAAATTCAGTTGTATAATGCTTAGCTTTTATCTTGTGACACAAGATCTTCTTAGTCTGCCTTCATGACAGTCCTATCGCCAACACCTGTTTTATTTGCTACTCCAGTCCCATATATTATTCTTAAGTTTATTACATTTAAAAAGAAGAAGAAAGGAGAAATCTACCCCTGTAATTCCAGGTATGGATGCATTGTAGCTTTGTAAAAGGACGACAGTGTTTTCAGACTTGGTTCTTTGCTTTGTATGTGTCCCTTATGAGTCTGAGTTGGTCTGGTTTCTCCACATATATTTCCTTGGGTGGTTTCTTTACATGGATTTTCCTTTTCCTCAAGAAAGTCAGGATTATATTGCCAAAGTTAGTTTTCTAGAGCCATCCACACACACAGTCATCTACCCCGAGTGTCTATCCTTATTCTCTTACCAATTATTTATCTGAATTTTTAAAGGTCTGATTTCCCAAATTCTGGGCTCTACTGATAAGCTTTTGTCAAGATTCATGTTCTTAGCTATTGTTGGTTCTAGGATGACTTGACCCTTTTCTCACAAGATTCCTATTACTTATGCTTTACCAACCAGTTCTTGCTTGTTGGTCAAAATTGGGCCCAGGGTAACATCTGCTTGTTAATTCATTCATTGTGAGAGGGTAAATAAGAGAAGAATAAAACTCTCAGCAGCTGTCCAGATTGCTACTCTATTTTACTTCTGTGTTAATTCCATGATCTCCATCATAATGGTGCCCTCTTGTTTTCTAACTGGATGGACAGATAGTAACATGCTCCCATAGCAGTCTCATTTCTTATTCTCTTTGCTTTTGCCTTCTCCTCCACATGCTTTCTAGCTTTATTTCTTAACTTTCCACACAGGTCTATGCCTTCCTATTTATATTCAGCTTTACTTCCTCACTTTATTTTCCTTTGAAAATTCTTCTGTTTTTTTTCCTCACTCCCTCTTTCCCCCGACACAGCTCAAAAACCTTTCCTGTGATTTATCCTACTTGCTTGGCAATATACTGCCCAGAAGACCTTGGTTTCAGCTATGAACTCGGAGGTTTTGCTGTGCCCTCTAAAGCTTTGAGGAACTGTCAGGCTAGACATGACCAGCCCAGACACAAAAGGACTGCCTGTCAGTATAGTCTTCTTCCCATTTTCACTTTACCCAAAGGTAGCTAGAGACTGATTGAACTCTGATTCCTTGTTATGAGCACCACTGAAAGTAGATGGTTGAGGTTTTTATTTGCTTTTCCTGGTGTTATGATTAGATTCAGTGCAACTGAAAACTGGGAAATACTTGAGAATGAGTCACTTGGGCAGTGGGGACTGATATTTTATATTTACAGTTCTTCTAGTCCTTCTCAGTTTGTGGCTTGTTTTTTGTTTTGGTTTGGTTTCTGTTTGTTTTGAGAGGGGGAACATTTTGCAATGCAGCTTTAGATGTCTGCCCTGCTGCATATGTAGAGGGGGGGATTCCTTCTAGACTGCTGGCATTTGGTCCAAATTTAGAAGTGAGGGATTTAAGGCCGTCAGTCAACAGCTTCCTGCGTTGTTTGCTGTTCTCCATTGAAGTCATGATTAACGCCTGGGCTTTCGTTCATTTGGGTCCCCTCAGATACACCTATGAGCGAATTGATGGGCGAGTACGGGGAAACCTGCGCCAGGCAGCCATCGACCGGTTCTGTAAGCCAGACTCAGACCGCTTTGTCTTTCTTCTGTGCACCAGAGCGGGAGGCCTGGGGATCAATCTCACAGCTGCTGATACCTGCATCATATTTGATTCAGACTGGAACCCACAAAATGACTTGCAGGTAACCATTAGGATGATTGCTGTTTGCCTTAGCCGCCCCTGAACCCAAGAACATCATGACAGGGCCTGGCTTCGCTATAGAGTGTCTGCCATGCTCCATGCTGTGTTGTCAGCCAGATGGCACGCTTAGGGCCTCAGGCAGGGGGTATAACTGAATGAAAAGTAAGTGTCGACCCTTCCCACTAATCAAAGAGTAGTTCTTTACTTTTACTTTAAATCAAATAGTATTCACAGTGGTAGCCTCCAAATATAGACTAGAACTACCATTTATTATTATCAGACATAAAGATATTAAGCTTGACTAGTTCTCTAATTCTTGATGTCTAGATTAATTCTGGTATTTTCGCTGATTTGTTTGTTAGATGGTCATATGTCATATATGGTAAATGAGATAGAGGGTGGGAAAGTTTCATGGTGTGGTGGGGTGACAGGGGCACCCTCACTGGTTCATTTGCTCTCCACTTAATGCAGCATATTAGAGTTTGTTTGTGCCCAGTTAAGCGCATTTGCAGATTACATTTTCTGGTTTTAACCAAACTAAATAATGGTGGTTTTAAAAGATTATTGCAAAGATTAGAGTTAATACATTTGAAAAAGCAAGCATAAACAAACAAGACAACGGCAAAGCTAACACTTCTGGTTCAGAGCTCTTCATCAACCCTGTTTGAAAGTAAAAGCAATGACATTCTGGCCAGATAGGACAATAAGTCAGCCAGAAAGATTCTGACTTGTTAAGACTAGAATACAGATTTACATCCATTCTCATTAACAATGAACTTCATCCTAAGTGTATATTGTATCTTGGGATATTTACTAATACTCAGAGTGTGAGTGTGTGGTGGGTGCCCCAAAACCTTTTTCATGATACGGGTGATTGATAAAAGAAGTTTGGAGGCCTCTGTTGCACAAAACTGAAGAGCTGCCCGAGGGGCTACTGCAAGGGAAAAAATGCAGGGAAGGGAGCGAAGCTGATGGGTCTCTATCCACCACTTCACAGAGTCATTCTGCTTTGGCTTTTTCATTTCATGAATTTCCAAATAACATTTTATTTGAAAAAAGCAGTCTACTAGTTGAAAAACCAATGCTTTACATTATTAAATTGGTGACAGTTGGCTAAAACTCAGGAAAAAAATCATTGTAAAACAATTGTGTGGCACTATGTTCAAATCCAACTTCAAAGAAAATCGGTACAAAGTGACTAGCTCACCATCAGGCCTTTCTGCTGGTGATGGGATATTTGAGTCAAAGATGAGTTGCTAAATATAATGAATAACCAATTTTTAAAGGAGTTAACATACTCAACTCCAAAATAATAATAATAAGCGAAAACTAATATTTGATCAGGTCACTAGCAAGAACCTATTTAGGATAGTGATACAGATCAAGGGATGGGAAACTATTGCCTGTGGCCTAGCTGCCTGTTTTTAAAATAGTTTTATTGGAATACAGCCACACCCATTTGTATACATATTATTTGTGGTTGATTTCATGTTACAGTGGCAGAGTTGAGTATTGCAAGAGAGACCTCATAGCACATAACATCTAAAATATTTACTATTATAGAAGTTTGCCAACCCCAATACAGATGATTTCTTAAGTCCTCAACAGCTCTCAAGTTCTGTGCTCCTTTGCAGTACCCATCTGACTGTGAGGCTTGGTACCTGGGAGAATGATGGTACAAGAAACCAAAATTGGGTGGCCATTTTGAGGCCATGTTAGCCGGGCATGCCTGAAGGAATTTCCAGGTGGAAAATTGAAAGCATAGGGCTGGCATTTAGAGAGAAGTCATGGCCAGAGGCAAAGATTTTAGATTCACTGTGCTTCACCTAGTGAAATCTAGACATTGAATAGGTGCATTGCCAAGAAATGGAAAGAGCAAGAATGGAAAGCTCAAGCCAGATGGAGAAGGTGAACTCATCTGAGGTGATTGATTTGTATGTGCAGCAGCCAGAGGGGGTGGGTGGGGCTGCCCAGAATTAGGGTCTGGGGAGAAGGGAGAAGCTTTGGAAAAGCTATTTTTAATGTCCACTACTGGGGAACTGGCAAGAGATGAATAAAGGAACAGCAGTGAAATCCAGACTGAAATTGGATAGTGTGAGGTCTTTTAGTATGAACTCCTCTGATGCTGAGCCTGAATGAAGAAACAAAGACCACCAGTACTACGGGCAATCCAGAGTGAGAATTTGTACCGAGAATGTAGCAGAAGGTAAATGAGTGAGGGAGTCAGTGATAATGGCAGCCCCAAGTCCAAGTTAGAGTTAGAATTCCTCAACTCGTGGTCTTCCAGACTGGCTACTGCTTCTCTTTCTAGAGCTACTCGTTCCTGCTGCTTTGGTTATTTTTATTTAAAGTTTTGTAACTTAGAGAGAACTGTCCTTTATTTTTGAAGTATCTGACCAGACTGGGTAGAAATGAAAGAATTGGGAAGAGTAGAGTAATTTTAGGGCAGGGAATCGGATCACTGATTATCGGGGAGTGGGATTGGTGGGCTGTAAAGAAGATATGATAGAAAAAGGAAAGTCCAGGTCATCCACAGAGATAGAGCACGGTTCTGTGCTTGTTTGGCATGGGGAGGAGGGCCCAGGGGCTGGAGACTACTCACGGAACGATGCGCACTCAACACACACACTCTCCTTGGCATTTGCCTTTGTGTCCACATGCTATAAATATGTTGTGGAGAGTGAGTCTGGGGACAGGGACCCTCAGACCATCATGTGGGTCACAGGACTGCAGCTAAATCAGCTGTGAAAATCAGTGAAATGTGTTCCTAACTCTACAGAGTAGAACTTAACCAGATTGTTCCCTAGTACTATCCTTGCTAGTTAGGTCATGTTAACGTACACATAGTCATTCACATACATGCACATACTCATATTTTTTGTAAATGAGTGAAAGCTTTCATTTCTCTCTAGTTATTTAAGGTTATTGAAGAACCACAATTTCTATTATGATGGAAGATGACCATATTTCCTTTGAAAAGTGGGCTTGGCGTAGAACATTTATCTGTTAGTGGATTGAGGTGCATACTGCCTTATATAAACATCAAGGCCATGGAAAAGAGTCCCGTTATGAACAGGGCCTTAATCCCATACCCTAGTGGAATTTTAGCCTCGCTCCAGAGATCCAAGTTCAGTTGACAGAAGATGTGAGTGTTTACTCTGGTTTCAAACAGCCTGGAAAGATCTATCTCCAGTCAGGACAGCATGGGAAGCAGTGACAGTGCCAGGACAGTGTTTCTTGACTGGTTCTAGGCAGACCCCCACAGAGGCTTCAAGGTGAAGCCAACATGATAGGTGGAGGCTGGGCTCAGCTAAAGTAAGCCTGAGTCCCTAAGGCAGGCCTGCAAACCAGCTTCCATGGCTGGAGAACAGAGATCCGTTCTCTAAAAAGTCGGCTGGAAGTCAGAGAACAGTGTTACCTTTTCTGGTGCATTTTTGTTATTATTATTAAAAGTTCTTTCAGCCCTCTCTTCTGACCATTTTACTGGGGTTTTCTGTGCTTTGGGGATAGAATTAGAGGCTTAGGACATGCTAGAGATATATTTTTTAAATCTAGGTCTTCATAAAACAAATGACATTGAATGTCATATGCTATTTCCTTTGGTCTTGTTAGAGTCTGAGGAGTTCAGTAAATTATATCCCTCTCCCATGCCTACATCTGAACCAATTAAGAAATAGACACAGGAGTGCAATGAAGGATCAAAACTTCAGCTTTAATAAATTGTGAAGGTGGATTAGATTATGCAGCTCGACCTGTAGCCAGAATTAGGCTTCCTAAGACTCCTGCACATGTGCACACCCTCATCCCAAGATTAACCTTACCCACGCAGAACTGCTGGCAGTCGTCTGCAGAGCAGAGGCTGCCCTGGTAAGCCTGCCAGTGACAGAGACTGTCTGCTCATCCTCAGCTCAGGTGAGGGGGTGGGGCGATTCTACAGGAGCTCAGACCATGTCTCGCATTTCACTGATCAGGTCAGTCTCTCCTTTGTAATAGAGGAAGGAGGATAGAGAGAGACAGAAAGACAGATCTGTTGTGTTCCTACCTGGGAGCAGATATTTCCCTCTGGAAATATGTGGGTGGGGAACTAGGACTCCTGCTGTAGTGTCTATTCTGTTAGCCTAGCAGGACTTTCCCCTTCCCAAATCCTTCTCCTCCCCCTTTCCAGAAAAGTGAAGGCACAAGTTCATTAGGACCCAGGATAGGAACTGGGTACTACTTAGGGATGACGAGAGAACAGAGTTAGTTCTGAAGGACCTCAATAATGTTTTCGTTTATTTGGGCTATCAGAGGTAAACCAATTTTAGGTTCCTTTAACAGCAAGATCTTACCCATCAGGTAAATGCCACATCTTCTCTCAAACCTCGAATATGTCTGTTAGCATCAACATCAATGTGTTTAAAAGAATCGAGAGTGTAAACTCACCTTTTCTCACCTTCACTCAGAAGGCTCAGCTGTGATTCAGTCCTGCTACGTCACCTGCAGCGGGTTTTGTCTAGGTTTCCTGTAATACCTCTAACACCTGAGGTTAGGAAATGGCAAAGGGTGTTGACAGTAGCCTGAGAAGGAAAAAGAGCAGTGAGAAACTGGTTTCTTTTCTTCTCGTTTGGAGGAAGCTGGCATTGCTGCTGGTTCTGAGGGCAGAGCCGGGCCTGTTGGGAACAGCAGGGCACCATGCCTCCGCTCCCAGAGGCCACAAGCACCTTGCTCTTCCGTTGCTCCGTGACATCTGTGATTCTTCTCTTGGGAGGTTTTTGCTTTTTTGAGGCAAGAGTTCCTGTTGATAAGGTCCCTGAAGGGAGAATTCAGAAAGCCTGGAAGCAGGTGTACTGGCAGAGAGCACAGCCACAGGGTAATGCAGCTGCTGCATGTCGGAAGGATTTTGGAAGGGAGGAAGGAATCCAGCCTGAGGAGCCAGAGCCTCTTCCATGATCACTGGAAAACAGAACTCCAGGGATCTGACACATTGCTCCAAGAAGAGAGAGGTGCTGGTCCCTTTGCCGCTTCCTCTGCCGCCACCGTATTACTAGCTCCACCTCTTTGTTGATAGTATGTACGCCTGGAGCTTGGAGGACTAGACTCGAGTGAGTTTACTCTTCTTTGCTAGAAGAAGATAAGAATTTGTGAATGCTCCGTTACATAGTCCAGTCATGCAATGTGTATTTGTTGAAAACCAGGGTGTGCTGGGCACTATTTAAAGTGTTTGAGGGGCCGCCCGGTGGCGCAGCGGTTTAGTCCGCGCTTGGCAGCCTGGGCTTTGCAGGTTTGGATCTTGGGTGTGGACAGATGCACTGCTTGTCAGCCACGCCGTGGCGGCATCCCACATAAAGTGGAGGAAGACGGGCACAGATGTTAGCCCAGGGCCAGTCTTCCTCAGCAAAAAGCGGAGGATTGGTGACGGATGTTAGCTCAGGGCTGGTCTTCCTCACAAAAAAATAAAATAAAATAAAAAATAAAGTGTTTGAAACACAGCAGTGAACAAGACTGATAATTTGTGCACTCATGGGTCTTTCATTTTAGTGGGATAGGGAGACAATAAGCAAGGAAGAATAAATGAAATAGTTATAGATAGCAGTACTTACTACAAAGAAATAAAATAGGATAAGAATGATGGGGATTGGGTGCCCCAATTGAGAGAATAGTCTAGGAAGGCTTCTTTAAGAAGATGACATCTGAGCAAAGACTTAAATGAGGGGAAGGGTCTTAAATTATGAGATCAGAAAGAAGAATGTTCCAGACAGAGGGAACAAAAAGTGACCACGCAGAGTGGGAATGAGCGTAGGTGGCACACCTGGGACGGGCACAGGTGGGACGGGCACTTACTGTACAGCACAGCCCCAAATAAAGTGGTCCAAGGTTCTTTTCAGTGCTTTCCTGCCTCTTTTCAACGTCCTCTCTTTTTCACTCCCTGCTCCTTTTTTTCTGCTGCCCAAAAGCCCCCTTTTCCCATGCTGTCGACTCCTCTCCTTCCTGTTCTCAGCCAGCTCTTGACTGACTTTGGACACATTTAGTGAGCCCTAGGCCCTAGAGAAACAAACGTACCCAAGACTGGTTTGGGGTGATAAACTGAATCACACAGAAATAGAGTGCGGTGGGCAAATATTTGTGCTATTTCCCAAAGATGTTTACATTTTGAGAGGGGATAATACCTTACCCCAAGGAATAAACCTGGAGCTGGAAATTTCAGGTTCCAGACATAGGCCTGCAGAGGAGATGGTTGAGGGAAGGCAGCTTCCCATCGCTCCCTGATTCATACTTCACAGCCCCTGATTCCTCTTCTTCATGAGTAGGCAGCCTGCGGATGCAGATTTTTAAACTGCCAGGAGAAATGTAAAACTGCTGAGCTTGAAATAAAATACATGTGCATAGAAAATGGGCTTGGAAACTATACCAGCATGCTAAAAGTTGTTGGGTTCAGATGGGACTATAGGTAATTTTTTTTAAGCTCTCTGATTATGTAGATTTTTGTTGAGGAACAAGTAGTATTTTAAAGTATTAAAGAAAATGTACTTTTTAAATGTAATAGAGCTAATGATTTGGAAAGGTAGTATGAGTCAAGAGAGGAATCAACATTATGCTTGATTCTTTGTACCAGCTATTTAATTTTGACGTGATTGTAAAGACGTAGTGCAAGGTTTTGCCAAGTTCTGGACTTGAAACTGACAATAGTAAATTCAGCACTGGAATCAATTTGAAACCTGTCACTGTTTGGGCAACTAAGCCACTGCCCCTTTCTTCCCATTGGAGTCACTGGGATCTGTACCTGTTATGTTTTGTTTTCTTTCCTGAACATCACTGCTTATTTCCCCTATGCCTTTGTTCACTTCAAATGTATTAAAAAATAAAAACAAACTATGATCCCGCACATTGCGCAGGAGAGCATTAGAGCTCTCTATTTTTCCCTTGGTGGGGGGGATCACCACACCCCCTACTTGTGGCCTACCCTAAAGTTTCTGTATTTCTACCTTTGCTGACATATCTTTTTTAGACTTCATCTCAGTTGCTGCCCTGGTTCTGAATGTTTCTTCCTCTACCATATTTTTGTGTGTGTGAGTTCTGATTAAAAAAATAAGGAATGTATAATTAACTGTTCAAGACTTGACTGTAAAATGACAAGTCTCTTTAATGTGAGAGGACTCATCCTGTTATCTTTCAGGTAAGTCATCTTGGGAGAGTGTATGTGTATCTCCCCGTATCATTTAGCTGCTTGTGACAGTGGCCCCTCTAAATAAAGATTTGTTACTACCCATCCGGAGATGGGTAGTCCAGGACTAGTGAGGTGGCTTCACAGTGTTGTCAGGGTCCCAGGTTCCTCTGTCTTTCTGCTCCCATCTTCAGTGAGTGTGGTTTACATCCCCTTGGTTCTAAGATGGGTACTTCAGACCCCAGGCAGGAAAAATAAGGAAGGAAGTTCTGATGCTTCTTTCAGGAAAGCAGAATTTTCCTAGATATCCCTGGTAGACTTCTGCATCTCATTTTCCAGAGCTGCATTACCTTGCCACCCCTGCGAGGCTGGAAATGGTTTCAGTTGAACACGTTGCTGCCCTATACAAGAATCAGGGTTCTGGTGGTGAGGAAGGAGGGGGAGGTGGACACCGAGAAGGTGGTTAGCAGGGTTTGCAGCACTCTTCTCTTAGGCCTTTGCTCAGAACGTTTCTTACATTCCCTCTTGTAATTTACTCTCAACACCAGATGGGCCAGAAAAAGAAAATCAGTGTCAGTACTTGTAGCCCTATATTAATACTGCTTTATAGGTTTCATAAACCATACTACTTACCTTAATCACTTCCTTTATGTACCAGAGTTTGCCATCAAATCTTCTCCTAATAAAAGATTACCACTAAAGATACAGAAAGAAGTTGTGGCAACTAATTCTAATAGCCAAAGACTAAACAACTTAGTTGTCCAGCAATAGAAGACTGATTGACTAAACC
The DNA here is from genome assembly GCA_031878705.1 of Tapirus indicus. Lineage (NCBI taxonomy): Eukaryota > Metazoa > Chordata > Mammalia > Perissodactyla > Tapiridae > Tapirus > Tapirus indicus. Next base: position 60,464,418 of record CM062929.1, read on the forward strand.
GTAGCATATTTAGCTTTGATAAAAGAATGAGAAATATCTCTACATACTGCTACGGAGCCATCTCCTGAATATATTATTGGGTAAAAAAAAGGTCGAAAAAGTCTGTACAGTCTTGCATCACATAACAACGGAGAAATGCATCGTTAGGCGATTTCATTATTGTGCGAACATCATAGAGTACTTACACAAACCTGGATGGTGTAGTCTACTACACACCTGGGCTGTATGGTACTAATCTTATGGGACTACCGTCGTATATGTAGTCCATCATTAACTGAAATGTCGTTATGTGGCGCATGACTGTATAGTATGCTAGCATTTGCCTTAAAAGGCTGTGTGTCTGTCTCTCTCCCTCCCCCCAGGAAAGATAAAATAAGCAGAAAACTTTATTTTTAAATGGTACCTGTAGAGAGAGTGAGGGAACAGGATGAATGTAACAGGGATAGAAGCTGGTTTTTCCAGATATGCCTTTGGAACCATCCCAAGTATTTTGTAGCATTATAAAACAAAATTAATTTTTAAAAACTTTTCATTCTGAAATCATTTTAAACTTCAAAAACAGTGCAGAGTTTTAGGACCTTTCACTCAGCCTCTCTTAATGTTAGCATTTTATATAATCATAGTATAATTATTGAAAGAATTATTAATTCTATTTATTACAGAAAATTAACATTGTTATGCAACACTCTTATTTAATCTAAAGACCTTATTCATATTCTTTCAGTCTCCTATAAGTGTTGTTTTTCTAGTCCAGGATCCAATCAGGGATCTCACATTAGAAGTCATGAATCTGTAGCCTCCTCAATCTGTGACAGCTCCTGTCTTTATCTTTCATGACCTTGACACTTTTGAAGGGTACTGACCAGCTGTTTTGTAGAATGTCCCTCAATTTGTGTTTGCCTGATACTTTCTCATGATCAGATTTGAGGTGTTATGCATTTTTGGCAAGAATATCATAGAAGTGATGTTATGTCCTCAGTGCATCATGTCGGGGGTACACAATGTCAATACGTCTTATTACTTGTGATGTTAACCTTGATTACTGATTGAGGTGGTGCCTGCCAGATTTCTCCACTGTAGAATAACTATGTTTACATTTAAAATTAGTCAATATCTTGAGATATTTTGAGACCCTGTTAATATCCTGTTTCTCATCGTACTTTTGCCTGTTAATTTTAGCATCCATCAATGGTTGTTGCCTTCCGTAATTATTACCATGGTGTCTGGCTAATGGTGATTTTCTATTTCAGTCATTCCTTCTACATTTATTAATTGGAATTCTACTGTAAAGAACAGCTGTCCTTTGTCCATCATTTATTTATTTATGTCAGTATGGACTCATGGATATTTATTTTATTTTATGGATTATAATTCATTACTTTCATTATTTTGTTCAGATTTGGTTCATTGGGAGGTCCTTCAAGTTGGCTCCCGTGTCCTTTTAACATGCTCCCTTAAGCTTTTGAGCTTCCTTACTTTGTGGCACCACAAGATGTTCAGGTTCATGTTGTATTTTCCTGCCACAGCCATGAAATTGACAATTTCTCGAAAGATCCCTGGTTCCTTTTATTTGAGAATGGCATTTAGAAACCAAGATCTGGCTACTAGTAATATCTGGCCCATTGCTGCCGGAGTGTTGTTACTCCTGGACTCTGAGCAGACAGAGCTGGGAGATACATGTGTGTGCACTAACACGAGCTCTCATGGCACACCTCTGTGTTCATTCCATGTCTATCCGTCGAGAGTGAGATTTCTGAGTCCAGTGCAACACGACAGAATTCATTCTAGCTTCCCCGTCTTCCGTATCTGTGACTCCTTTCTCTGGCAATGAGAAGCCTGCATCTCATTATCATGACACAATATATTTACTCATTCGTTCAATCCTAGTAAACACATAAAGTAGTTTCAGAATTGCTAGCCCATGTTTTGTGAAAAATAAATTGACCAGCATATAATATTGGTCTATAGCGGTTTTTGGTCATTAGTCTTATCATATATGATCAAAATACCATTTTCCAAAGTTTCTTGGTTTAGTTTTTTCTTTCCCACCCTCTTCAATGTGGTTAAATTAAAGGGGGGGAAATCAATCCTTGAAATTCAAAAACAAAATGAAACAGTTTAATCTAGCTGTACATCAAGTGGACAGCATAACCCCAAGAGATAAATTATTTCAATATCTATATGTAATATTTTTTTACATTTTAATTTTGATATAATTTCAGTTTGCAACTCTGATATACCCTTTATCCAGATTCACCAACTTTACATTTTGCCCCGTTTACTTTATCAGTTTTGCCCTCTCTAACTCTGAGTACATACATAGACATGCACATGCACACACACACACACACACCCCATTTTTTGTCTGAACCATTGAGAGTAATTTGTCCCCTGAGTAGTTTAGTGTGTATCTCCTACGTGCAAGGACATTCTCTTACAACTGCAGTTCAGTTTTCATCAGGAAATAAGAAAGAATACTATCTCCAATACACAGTCCATATTCAAGTTTTATCATTTCTGTCAACATCCTTTATAGCTGTTATTCCCCCAGTCTAAGATCCAATCCAGGAGCACCCATTCCATTTAGTTCTCATATCTCTTTAGTCTCCTTTAATCTGGAAGAGTTCCTCAGTCTTTCTTTTTCTTTCATAACCTTGATGTTTTTGAAGAGTACAGGCCAATTGTTTCTAAATTGTCCCTTGATTTATGTTTGTCTGTATTTCCTCAGTATTGGATTCAGGTTTAGTAATACCACTGAATTGATTTGTCCTTCTCAACAAAGCACGTCAGGAGGAACATGATGTCTGTTTGTGTTTGTATTGACAAAGTATTATGTTTATGTATACACATGTGTATATACCCACTTACATACACACGAGTTCATGTTATGTATATATGTACATTTATATTCCATGTGTGTGTGTGCACGTGTATTCTAGCTATATCCACTGAGAGAGCCTAGAAGTTCTCGCATCCCAGTAGTAAAGAACATAAAACAGTCAGATCTTTGGTTTCTAAATACCATTCTCTGTAAGACAGAACACAGGGGATGTGTTCTTTGATTTGTCAAAGTATTGATTTTGATATCTTAATTAAGTGATGTCTGCCAGTTTTCTCCATTATAAAATAGCTGTTTTTCCCTTTGAAATTAATAAGTAATTTTGGAGAGATGCTTTGAGACTACGTACATATCCTGTTTGTTATCAAAGTTTCACCCACTGGTGAAATTATTTTTTCACCCACTGAAATTATTTTTGCCTGAATCAGTCATCACCATAATGATTGCAAAGTGGTGATTTCTAACTCTGTCACTGCATTTGTTAGTTATGTTCTACTATAAGGAAGAGTTTTTCCTTTTCTTCCACTGATTTATTTATGTCAGTGTGAACTCATGGGTTCCTTTTTTTCATTGGGTTATAATCCATTGCTATATTTATTTTGATGTTCAAATAGTCCTAGTCTTAGCCAGTGCAGGCCTCTTCAAGTTTCAAGTGTTATTTTGATATGTCTCTATCATTCTTTGAATATTTCCTTACATCTGATACAGTAATATATTTCAGGCTTATCCTGTACTTGGTCTACCCCAGCCCTGGAATTAACCATTTCTCTAACATTCCTTGTTTTCTGTCTTACAGAGAATGGTATTTAGAAACCAAAGATCAGACCATTTTATGTTCTTTGCTACTGGGATGCACTCTTTCTAGGCTCTCTCAGTGGATATAACTAGAATACGCATGCACACACACACACACACGGAATATAAATGTACATATATACATAAGATGCATTTGTGTGTAGGTAAAGTGGGTATATACACGTGTATACATAAACATAAATGTGCACATATCCATATCTATTTCTATATCTGTGTATATGTATGTTTGTATACACATGCACACACCTAACCATGAGTTAATGCTGATACCTCCAAATCCATTCTAACACTACAAAGTTATTCTAATTTTCCTTCTTTACATATTTGTGACTTCCTTCTTCAACAGTGAAAACCCTGACTCCTCTCACCCCCAGTATATTTACTCATTTGCTCAATCCTAGATGACGCAAAAAGTAGTATTGGAATTGCTAACCCTACCGCTGCACAAAAGAAGCCTACTTCCAAGTGTGTATTTAAAACACTATAATTTGACTGTACATACTTAGTGGGATATAACCCTGAGAGGGGGTAAACAGAAATTTTACACTGTTTTCAGTAATTATGCTTTGGGGAGATCATAATAGTACTCTTTTTCTGAGACTGTTATATATATTGTGAGATAAATCAAATGAGTAATGATATTGGCATGGTTGAGCACTGAGCTTTAAAACATGGTTAAAAAGAGATACAGATGTGTGGTTGATGAAGTTAAAATCCCATAATCCTAAATTTGAACTAAAAATATCAGTATGATCTCATGATGTATTTTGTCTTATGTGTGCTATGCACAAGGTTGTATATACTATACACACAGACACTTCCTATCTTTGTCTACTGAATAGACTTAGAAACAGTGACCAACCTAGTAGCAGTGAGCACCCCTAGAGCATCCAGAGTGTTGTCTCTAACTACCATTTCCCACTAAAAGAAACTGAGACCCTTGAAAAAAAAGGCTGAATCCAGGTCTGGGCAGGAAATAGACAATACGAGTGTGGACCATGCCATACCAGAAAGCAAGGGAGCTATCAAAGACTACTGATCTTTGATAAAACATACAAACATAAATACAGACATGTCTGTATCTATTGCTGTCTCTGTATGTATATGTATGTTTGTATGCACACACACACACACACACCCCAATCATGAGTTCACAGTGATACCTCAAATCCATTCTAACACCAGAGCTTATTGTAGTCTCCCTCCTTTCTGTCTTCGACTGGATTGTGTCCAAAGAACTCAGGAGCCAACTTGAAGAGAATCCCCACACCACATTTGAACTGCAGTGCAACAAAATAGCACATATATTTAAATGCATAACTTCATTGTGTTCCTTCAAAAACCAATAAAAATCTTCATTGGTCACTTTTGTAGGAAGTTATTTTGGAAACTAATAAAGAGAATCAAACATTTAGCTTGTCTCTCCTATATGAACTGTACATCAGGGTAACCAAAAAAAATGATGAGGAAAGCTATAGGACAAGCTATAGGACAGATACTTGGTCTCTTCAACAAATAAATTAGATTAAAAAAAAATTGTTCAAAGGTAGGGAGTATCTGTAGATTAAAAGAGACCTGAGACGTATCAACCAATTACATTGTATGGGCCTTGTTTGAATCTTGAGCTAAGCAAGCAAACTTAAACATACTATATGAGGTAAGCAGATAAATTGGAACACTAGCTAGATAGTTGGTACTAAGAGTTAATTTTTTTAAGCGTGGCAGTGGTAATATGACATGTTTTACAAGAGTCATCTTTAGAAATATGTCTTGAAATATATAAGTATGAAACAATATGATGCCTAGGATTTGCTTCATTAACCATTTTGGAGTGTAGAGGTGTAATAGAATTGAAACAAGATTGTCCATAAGAGGTGATTATACTTTTTTCTACTTTTGTCTGTGTTTAAAAATTTCTGTAGTAAAATGAAAAAACTAAAAAGTGATGCTGGCAGCTCTGAGGCATTTCCCAAGAGAGCAGGACAGTGTAGCTGCCCTTAGACCACAAGCTGGGAGGGTAGGAAGCCATGTCCTTCTCATCACTTCATCACAGCACATAGTAGTCACTCAATAAATAATGGGTGAAGAAATGAGTGACCTTGAAGGGGCAACTGACATTTGGGTGAATTCTGTTTCGAAATCAGTCCTGTGACCCATAACTATGAGAGCTGGCCACTCACACCATGTGGTATTTATACATTTTCCTATTCCTTGGGCTGCTGCTTATTATATCTGGTGATGTGATGTATATGATCTTCCTTCCCAGGCTCAGGCCCGATGTCACCGTATAGGCCAGAGCAAAGCCGTGAAGGTGTATCGCCTCATTACTCGGAACTCCTACGAGCGGGAAATGTTTGACAAGGCCAGCCTCAAGCTGGGTCTGGACAAGGCTGTTCTTCAGGACATCAACCGAAAGGGCAGCACCAATGGCGTGAGTATGACAGGACCTGCTCTGGAGCCTTAAGAAGCATTTGTCACGCAGCCTGCGCCTCTCTGGATTCTTCCTTCCTACAGTTGTTTTAAGATTCACTAAATTGAGTCAGCCCGCACATCTTTGTTAGGTAATTCCCTACAGTAGAGGGTCAGGTCTCTGCATTTTGTAGGTGAATAAAGGAAATCTGTAGGAGCAGTTATGTGGTAGGATTGCCCAACGTGCAGTAACAGTTTTTAACAGCACCCATTAGAATTCAGTAGATCTTTGCACACTTGACTCTAAATATGTATTGTCACCATGCTTTATCTCATACTCTGGACTTGGAGCTCCCTGAGGGTATAATGGAACCTATTTTATCTTTTTCTCCATGGCCCCTAACAGTACTTGCCGTATTAAAGATGTTCGGTACATGATGGTCAGTGAATAAATTAGCAGCTTGAAATATGACAGTTAATAAAATCTTTTTTCCTCTCTGGGGGGATAAAAATTGCAGCTAAGATTCTTAAATTGTGCTAAAGTATAGGCAAGTAAAGCAGAATACCTCTTTAATCTCTAGGCTTAGGGCACGAGAGGTTGGGAATTAAAACCTTCTAAGTTGTCTTTGTTCCAGATGTTCTGTCTTAGCTGTGCGTGTGTTTCTCAGTATAATACTTCAAGTTACCAGTGCCGGGAGTTATGGAATTCCCTCTTGTGACTGATATAAAGTGAACCAGATTCTTAATTAGAACCAGGAAAGAGTGTTTTGAACTCCCATTTCCTGTTTTCAACAAGCAATTGAGAAAATCACACTTGGCACGGGATCCTTTCTTTAGTTAAGAAATGACATCATTTCCAATACTAATATATTTATTTAATAAAGACTAAATCATTATCGTTTCATTTGGTACATCTGGAGGTTTTTAAAGATACAGACTCAAACTAAAACATAAAATAAACATTAACTGTATCCTCTTCAGTGGTGCATAGTTTTAATGGCGTGTGACATTTGATAATAACCAATGTCCTAAAGAATGTTAGGGCCACTGGGTCATGTGGGTTTTATCCCAGAGCTCCCTATAGAGGATTGTCTGCCTGCTCTCCCCATAGTTCTTTTCTCTTTATCTGGCTTTTCATTTTCTAAAGCTTGTTGTGCATGTCTTTGTTCTTCTGACTAGTGCAGTTAGTGGAGGAACTGTGTACTGAATCATGAAGGCCAGATTTGAGGCTGTTTTTCTCCTGTGCATCTTCCACTTTGTGAGTAGCCTTTGGTGACCTGTCCAGGTGCAGCAGCTTTCAAAAATGGAGGTAGAGGACTTGCTCCGGAAAGGTGCTTATGGAGCCTTAATGGATGAGGAAGACGAAGGCTCCAAGTTCTGTGAAGAAGACATAGACCAGATTCTGCAGAGGAGAACCCACACCATCACCATCCAGTCTGAAGGGAAAGGATCCACCTTTGCCAAGGTACAAGACCTTCTCCAGAGTCCATGTTGGGGTGGGAGCGAAAAGAAAATTGTTTCTTCTTTGACCCTCAGAGCCAGGCTCTGTTTCTCTAAATGCAAACTATTGAGATTGTCTGGCTACACATCTGTTCTTTGTGACACTCTGAAGATGCAGGTTCCTAGAGGGAGTCTGAATGATGAGTCAGAAGCTATAGAAAGAAAACACCACTCGTAGCCTTTGGGAGCTGATCTTCCCCAGGATGACACTTCAGTTGCAGTTTGCACTATTCACTGTTCGCAAAGACTATCCTGAAACCCTTGAGTGGTCATCTTGATTCTGTTGTAGAGCAATCCTTGATCAGTGTCAGAGAGTTGAAATTCCAATGAACACTCCATTCCTTAAACTCAAGCAAGTATTTTGTTCATTTTATGAGAAAACAGATTTTACTCAAGATTCCCAGCATCTAGTCTAGGTGCCTCTTTCCTCTGCTGTTCAGGTCACTGGATTTAGAATTCATCTAATCAGAACACTTATCAGATCACTCTCGGGTCTCTGTGGCCACAGGCTCTGTGAGCTTTGCGACCTGTTTGATTAACTCTCTGGTTTGGTGACTTACATAGGACTTTTCAGTAGGACATTTTGTACTATGTAGGCGTTGCTCATCTCTGTACACCTCACACTACCCAACCCAGTGCCTTTCCTGTAGCAGACATTTGGTAACTGGTGAACCGAAAGGAAAATTAAATCTAGGGAGGTTTTAAGAATTAACCCTTTCACAGAGAACTAGACATCAAGTAGCACATTGCCATTGTCTTCCAGGGGTTTTCTTCTGGCTTCCAAGTTTTAAGTTCCAAAAAATGACCTTGTAGGTTGAAATTGTAATTTCTTCACCCAATCTTTAAAATAATATTTAAAAAGAATAGCTTTGAGATTTTAGCATTCATTTTGGAGGCTCTGTTAGGTGTTTTGGTTTTGAATGCAGATGGATAATATACTTGAGTTTCTGCTGCAGTTGAAATAACATTAGTGTTCTGTTAGTTTGTATTGTGTTCACGTGCAGTTTATTAACTCTCATCTTCTTCACAGGCTAGCTTTGTGGCTTCAGGAAACAGAACAGATATTTCCTTAGATGACCCAAACTTCTGGCAGAAATGGGCTAAAATAGCTGAACTGGACACTGAAGCAAAGAATGAAAAGGTACAGCATTAAGAATATTTTATTCCATTGAATATTTCATGGATGTCCTATAGAACCATCAATTCCCACACAGCTCAAGTCATTATTTACTCCTGAGCCTTAGTTCTTAAATGAGATGCTATGTGTAACGCACTTAAAACATGCCTGGCACATAGGCAGAGCTTGATAAATGTTAACTTATAATTTAAACATGACCTAACAGGACATACAGTTTATTGGGCACCTGGGAAATTAGACAAAGGCAGTTAGAACTGGAACTGGCCAAACAGGTCCAATTCAGCCCTCTGACCCAAGCCAGCATCCCATCCTTGGCATGTGACTATTTTACTTCTGTTTCAACACTTCCTATGAAGGAAACGTCACCTCTTGATGAATACTAGGAAAAGAATAATAGCATGATGAAGAAAAGTTTGTTGGCTTCACCTCCATTCTTTCAGTGTCTTGAATTTTCCTCTTTTTGAACATGAGAAAGAGAATGGCCTTGGAATAAAACCAACTCTGCCACTGCCTAGCTGTATGCCTTAGGGCAAGGTACTTGACCTCACTGAGACATGTGGAAAAAAGAGGTGGTGATGCCCACTTTGCAAAGCTGGAGATAACATTTGTGAATGTAACTGCCTAGACCATTGTGTGAGGCACTCCTTAAATGTTAGTTTCCCTTCCCTGCATCTCTGACCCTATCACCTCGCTTCAGGATGAGCACACGTCACTTTCTACCTGTCTTCTTGGGTGAGTGTTGAGCTCTCGTGGGCCCACAAACCCAGAAGACAACCTCTGCATATCTAGTTGATTCAGTAACCAGCGCCCAGCCTTAAGCATTCTTCTGTAGGATCGCCAGAGGTTGCTTAATCCATCCTCTTTTCTCCTAATAGGAAGATTCTGCAGTCCCTTTAGTAACCTGGTTTAAGTGTTTTACAAGATCATAATCAAGAAGTTACTCTGTGTGTAGGACAATGAGCAAGAGGGAGAAGGAAAAGCTCTGCTCTATAGACAGTGAGAAGCCATTGGAGCATTCCAAGGTGGGAAGCAAGATGATTAAAGCAGAGATGACACTAGAAATTTATCTGGGCTGTGTGGAAGAGTATTCAGGAGCTTAGCCTAGCTTTGGGATGAGGTACAGGGAGAAGGGATGAGAAGCATGCAAGGATGGAGACAAGAGAAGAGGCAATGGTTGTGGCCAGGGGAGCCATCAAGAATGAATGAGGTTCCTGAGTTGGGGATTATGTTTTCAGTGAAAGACAAAAGGTTAGTAGTTAGCGCCAGTGGAAGGCAGAAAGTGAAGCAGCAGGAATATATGTTTGTCTTCAGAAAGTTGCTGAGCAGATGGAATTCTCGAACTCATCCTGTCTCCAGAGCGCAGACCGCCTCTGCATGCTGGGCAGAACAGCTGGGGTACACCACTCCAGTCTTTCTTGGCAAGAGCAGACTGCCACTCTGGGCACCGGGGGGCCTTGCCTGCCCATACCCCTGTTAGAATGACTGCAGAAACAGCAGATGGTGGCGGACAGCACTGGGAGCTGGGGAACATGCCAACTTCAGCAAGTCCCAGAGAATCCCCTCTGCTTGTCACGGACACAGCAGGTGTGCTGGGAAGAGCCTTTCCTGCTGGAGGATAAGACCAGGGTGTGATTCTTTCCCTAATGTGTCCTGAGAAACAGCCACGGGTATGCTGGTGCATTGTGATCAGGGGACAGAGCAGAGGGTCTTTCTCCCCAATAATCCTCTCTGTTTCTAGGAAAGCTTAGTGATCGACCGGCCTCGCGTGAGAAAGCAGACCAAACACTACAACTCCTTTGAGGAGGATGAGCTCATGGAGTTTTCAGAGTTAGACAGTGACTCTGATGAAAGGCCCACGAGGTCCAGGCGCCTCAATGACAAAACCAGACGCTACCTCCGAGCCGAATGCTTCCGAGTAGAGAAGAACCTGCTCATCTTTGGGTGGGTAGTGGCTTTGCCTGTTTGTTGTTGTTGTTTTTCCCTCTGTTTTTCAGTCCCTGAGATTTTTTTTTTTTATTTTTATTGATGTCTTAATAGTTTATAACATTGTGGGGTTTTAGTTGTACGTTATTGTTTGTCCATCACCATATGGATGCATCCCTTCACCCCTTGTACCCACCCCCAACCCCCCTTCCCCCTGGTAACCACCAACCAGTTCTCTCTGCCTGTGTGTTAGTTTATATTCCACATGAGTGAAATCATGCAGTGTTTATTCTTCTCTCTCTGGCTTATTTCATTTAACATAATACCCTCTAGATCCATCCATGTTGTTGCAAATGGGCTGATTCTGTCTTTTTTTATGACTGAGTAATATTCCGTTGTATATCTATACCACATCTTCTTTATCCAATCATCTGTCGAGGGACACTTGGGTTGCATCCACTGCAGTGAACATAGGGGTGCATAAGCCTCTTGGGATAGTTGATTTCCTGTCCATTGGGTAGATGCCCAATGGTGGGATTGCTTGATCATAAGGTATTTCTATTTTTAATTTTTTGAGGAATCTCCATACTGTTTTCCATAGAGGCTGCACCAGTTTGCATTCCCACCAGCAGTGAATTAGGGTTTCCGTTTCTCCACAACTTCTCCAACATTTGTTGGTTTTTTTTGTCTTGGTGATTATAGCCATTCTAACGGGTGTAAGGTGGTATCTTAGCTCGGTCCCTGAGATTTTTCCAGTGTGTCTCTCCAGTCACCCCTGGAGTTTTGAGCTGATGGAGGATCTGTTAGAGTAAGAGAGAACTTTCTGCCCGTTTACCCCTCAGTCATTGTATGCTCTGCTGCCATATTGTAGACATGTCATGATTTTCTCATATGCTTGTCACAGCACATCTCTGTTACTCATTTGCTGCCTGGTACTGATTTCCTGCCTTTTCCCCCCCGAGGATATATAAGGAGTCAGTGCAACAGATGTTACAGTTAAGGCGTGATTCGTGCAGGGCTCTGGCTCTGGTAGAAATAGAAGGTTTAGCTTCTGGGAGCTCGCCATTGCTTTTGAATACTGCAGCTGGACTCTCTTTTAATTCCAGATTTATTCCCTGCTCCAGATATTTTCATCCCTCCCTTCTTAACATTCTAGTGGTCATATGAAGCTCTCAGTGTCCCACGTCCAGGTCAACTTAGTGATGTTCAGTGTGCTACAGCATGTGGCCCTCGAAGGCCTTTCAGGACAAAGCCCTCAGGGCAGTTAATAGACCCAACAGAGGACAAGAAGCGCTCTTGGCTCCTGTTTGTCCTGCAGTGTTGAGGGCATGCGTGGCCCTTCCTCTGTCCATCACCCTTCTATATTTCCACTCACAGCTGGGGCCGGTGGAAGGACATCCTGACTCATGGGCGATTCAAGTGGCATCTGAATGAGAAGGACATGGAGATGATTTGCCGTGCCCTGCTGGTATACTGTGTCAAGCATTACAAGGGGGACGAGAAGATCAAGAGTTTCATTTGGGAATTGATCACACCTACCAAAGATGGGCAGGCCCAGACTCTCCAGAACCACTCAGGTGAGAGGTGGCAGGGCCATACCTGAGAAGTGCAAACTCCTATGCACTTCCATCCCTCTTCCTGTATTGATCCATCTTGCTGTGCTTTGGGGGACTTCTCTTTCTCAGATATATTTCGGAATATTACCTGTGGGAAAGTATGATGATTCTTTCAGTTTGCCCTCAGAATCATCCAGTGTTACCTGTGATATTTTGTTTAAGTACAGTTGGGCCCTCTTGAAGTTTCCCACAGGCCAGTCCTGCCCACTAACCTGAGCATCACGGGGGTTCCTCCTCTGAATTGGGAGTTCACACTGTGTGCTCTGTGGTTTGTCTTTTGCATTTCACTCTTTTGTCCCATTTCCACCTCTGTCTGTGCCTTTTCTTGTGCTATGCTTCTCCTTACCTATGCTTGGCCATAGCTCACCTTCAAGGCTTGGCCATAGCTCACCTTCAAGTTTCAGATAGAGTATTCATTTTTCCCTGGCTAGGTTGTAAGTTCCCAAAGGGCACAGGTTATGGTACACCTTTCTTGATCCTTACAGGGTACCTGGTAAATTCTTCCTGCCTGATTGAACAGTCCTGGGGTTTACTAAGTAGGGGCCAGGCGCATTCCTCACTACCATCATGCCTTGGTGGACTGAGGAGTGGGTTCTGTCGTCCAGGGCCACCGTGCAGAGCCTGGCTGCCTCTTTGCAACCCCAGCCCAGCTCTGTTCTAACACCCATGTTTAAGCTGCCTTGGCTCATCTAACTGCCTTTCTGTTTCAGGGTTGTCTGCTCCAGTTCCCAGAGGAAGGAAGGGGAAGAAAACAAAGAACCAGCTGCTGCTCCCAGAGTTAAAGAATGCAGACTGGCTGGCCACCTGCAACCCCGAGGTGGTCTTGCATGACGACGGCTACAAGAAACACCTCAAACAGCACTGCAACAAGTGAGTGCTCCCCTTCCTCATCCCCTGGTGTTTGCTCCACTCAGACTCTCCAGGCTCCTGGGACCCCCACAGGGCTGTGGGAGACCACCTGATGTTCCTGTACCAACATGCAAGATCTCAAAAGGCAGGTTTTGTGGTCTAAGCTGGGTCGGGATTCATTCCTGTTAAAGCTTCTCTAACTCCTTTAACATCATCTCTTCTCCCCTAGAACCCGACCTCTCCACCAATGCAGGTTGTACCCCTGATGGTTTTTCTCACCCGACTGTCAACATCCAGTTAGGGCACTGTGGTGATTTCACTGTTCTCTCCTTTTCCTTTCCCTCCCTCTGCCCTTGAGGTCACATTAGCAAGAGCAGAAGACTGGCCTTAGTGGCCACTACTCCCAGGTCCCCTGCCAAGTTACTTCCTCTTCCAGTTTGCTGATGCCATTCATGGCCTCCAGGTATTTAACAGACATGCGTTTGAGATAGCATTCTTTATATCCCTAGGCTGACAGCTGGGGTGGGGTGGGGAGAGACCAAGAAAAAAGTGCTAGAAAATGAAACTGTTCTTGTGGAGTTTAGTTTTGGGAAGTTAGAGCACTCAGCCACAAAACAATGACATTTGCACGTGGATATTTGCATCACTGTTCAGTATATCTATTAAAACTGAAAGGGGGGCCAGCCCGGTGGCGCAGTGGTTTAGTTCGCGCTTGGCAGCCCGGGGTTCGCGGGTTCGGATCCCGGGCGCCTGCCGACGCACCGCTTGTCAGCCATGCCGTGGCGGCGTCCCATATAAAGTAGAGGAAGATGGGCACAGATGTTAGCCCAGGGCCAGTCTTCCTCAGCAAAACGAGGAAGATTAGCAACGGATGTTAGCTCAGGGCTGGTCTTCCTCACAAGAAAAAAAAAAAAAACTGAAAGGACCCTTGGAAACCATCTAATCTAGCTTCATAGGCCATACTAGACTCATCACCCCAGCATTCCTGGTAGGCAATGAGAAGACCTCTGCTTACACATCTCTGGTTATAAAGAGTTTATTATCTTATAAATTAAGGTGTTTTTGCAGGGTTTTTCCTTCCTGTAACATCCAGCTAATTGTTCTGTAGTTGTTGTTGGTTTGTGTTTTTTTTCTTTGACAGAAGTCTAATCCTTTCCCTTCGTCCCTCCAAATATTTGAAGATAGGTCTCATGTCCTATACTGTAATAAAAACCACTGTACACAAGCTCTTTGGGGACAGTAGATCTCAAGCTGAGACTTAAAGGCACATGCTGTTGATGGTAGAGCCTGACTGGGGCAGGACTTGACAGCATGCTCCTTGTGACTGAGTCAGAGTCATCATGTGGGAGACAGGAGGCTCTCGGCTAGGTAAGAGGACTCATCGATGGGAGGTCTTGTATGGCAGGCTAACTGAGGATTCTGTTGTAAATATTAAGCAACCATATTTCTTGAACAGGTGAGACATGATGAAAAATGATATCTGGGGAGAAAAATTATTCTGGCAACAGTTTGCAAGATGGAGTAGGTAAACCTAGAGCTGAATGGCCAACTCAGAGAGTTCTAATTTGAGTATTGATCACAAGGATCTAGATTAGGGTGCTGACTGTAGAATTGGGGAGGAAGGGTCAAACATGAGAGACGTGACTCGGGAAGAATCCGTAATGTGTGATGAGGAATTTAAAAACAGTTGACCTCATGATTGTAAGCCTTATAGGCTGGGAGAATGGCAATACTTGCAGTCATGACAGACTCAGAATCGTTATAATTACTGAACGATGAAGAACAGAACAAAGGACTTGGGTTTTGCCTTGTTAAGTTACAACAGCAGCATCTGGCTGTCCATCCACAGCTGCAGATGTGGTTCTGGAGCACTGAGAGTCGGCTGAGCTGGAGAGGCTGACATGGAACTTTCCTTGACACCTGCAAAGATGATCACAGATGATGGCCAGAACTAATTCTGACCTTTGAGGAATTCCTTAACATTTCTAAACACCACCCCCAAGACCTTTCCTGAGTGCATTCCTGACCCTGGAAATCAAAGAATAATGCAGTAAAGCACTTCTCCAAGTTCAAGGATGCTGACTGTAGTTTATTATTCTGAATCTAATGGAGACCACTGTCCTCTTTAGTTTGGGCTCAGCAAGAGCCAAAGACCCAGAGACTCAGAGCCAGCAGGGACCTTGCAGTTCCTCCCAGTCAGTGTGGTGGTTCCATGGGCAGTAAGTATCCTGACGGAGTCTTCCAGCCTCTGCTTGAGCCTTCCTAGTGATGGAAGTTTACCATTTCTTCAGCAAGGCTCACTTAATTACCAGATGCTTCTAAGTATTGGTCCTTCTGTATATTGAATTTAAAATCTGCTGCCTTGAAACTTCCACCCTTTGATCTTGGGTCCAGGTTCTGTCCCGAGGTACAACGGAGAACAGGCAGAATTTCTTCAGCATAACTGGACTGTCAGCTTCTAGAATTGTGGGCTCTGTTAATTAGCAAATTTACCACCACCCCATTCTCAGATAAGGGTTAAGACAGGCTCTGGGGTCAGGACTGCCTGGATTTAAATCCTGGCCCCATTACTGACCAGCAGCTGAATTACTTAACCTCTGTGTGCCTTCTTTCCTTCGTCTAGAAAATGAGGATAATAATAGTTCCTACCTCTTAGCGTTGTTAAGAGGATTAAGTGAGCCAATACCTGCTGGCACATAGTAAGTACTCAAAGCATTGTTTGATTTTTTTAGTAGTATAGTATTTAGGGACAAGAAATTATCTTCAAAAGAACTTTAAAAAGTTAAAAAGCAGCCGCTTCAAATATAAGCTGTAAGAAGTCAGGACAGTGATTATTCGTTTGCGGGGTGGGGAGAGTGACTGGAAGGAGATACCAGGGGGCCTTCTGTGGAAGTGTTCTGTTTCCTGATGTGGATACTGAATAAACATGTGTTCAGTTTGTGAAAATTCATCAAGCTGTACGTTTATGTAAAGTGCACTTTCTGGAAGTATATTTTATATCAACAAAATTTTTTTTAAAAAGAGATGAAAGAAAAGGCAATACCAGCATCCAAAATATTAATGGGGTTTTTTTGGCTAAGGAAAGGGTGTTACAGACCTGCTCCAGCTCCCCTTCCCTTTGAGTTCAGATGCCAACTGGGATTATCATCTCACTCTCTAAGAGGAGCTGTCCATCTGTCCTCTGAATTGATTTGCTTCTCATATGAGGAATAAGTGAATACTATTGGCTTTAAATTCTGTTCTCTCATGCTGCAGATACTGCCAAGATATCAACACATTTGCTTCTCTTTAGAGAAGTAGAAACAGCTCTCTCTCTCTTACGTCTTTAGGAAAGCCTTCTTCTGATGAGCTAGATCTAAGCAGGGAGGAACTCTAAACATAAGACACCCTCGTTCCACTTCTTCTGAGGCTCTCAGCTACTACCAGCCAGGCAGAAAGATGAGCGACGGTTGTAAATTCTTAGAGTTTTATTCTCTGAGCTTTAAAAAAAAATCTCGAAATTATTTGAGTTGATTGACAGCCGAGGAAAGAATAGTATACCAGAAAAGTAAGGGTTCTTTCCAATCTAAAAGTTCTAACTTTGTGTGTTGCCATCTACAACTCAAGCTCACGGTGGCACTTTCTACCCAGATCTAAGAAATTATGCTTTTTTTAGAGACCTCAACCCTTCATTATTAACATCTTTTGAATAGATAATACATGTATGTGTTAAAAAAAAAAATTTATCAAAAGTAAGTTTTCCCCCCACCTCCATTTCCCTTGTTTCCCTCTCCAGAGGCAACCACTGTTACTGGTTCTTCCACAGAGACCCTGGGCATGGATCAGTGTAGGTGAATGTACAGGCACTTTTTATCGTCCCTACAGTAATACGTACTTTACTTACTATTTGTGCTATCTCTTTTTTTTAAACAACTTATGTGGCGATCAGTTCTTATATAAATGTATGTATATTGGCTTTTGTTTTCAATAGTTAGCCATTACTCTTGACTGCTATTGAGCAAGTTACAAGTACTTCCAAACCTCTTTGCAGCTTAGCTGGGAATATGAAGCATCTCCTAAAACATGATCAGCTTCTCTGTGACCTGCCCTTACTTTCACCCTGGTTTTGCATACATTGAGCCTTCTCTTCCCTCGATCCCCACTGTCATCTTCTGTGCTCTAATTCTCTCTTGGTAGGTCTTACGGCACAATTAGACTGCTGTGGGCCCCTCAATAACAGGCTTAAATTGTTTACTTCTGTTTTGTACCTCACAGTACCCAGCTTGCACAGGGCACACAGTAGTTGCCCAGCAAATACTTACTTAATTGCCTTTTCTCAAACACGTTTGGTGCATTCCCACAAGCCTGAGAGTGTTCCATGCAGAATCACAGTGAATTGAGCACCTCAGGAGAGAAAACATGGTTACTTTCTGGCAGTATTGTTATGAAAAAGACTTCAAATATTCATGTAACTCTATACAAGTGAAAAATGTTTGAAAGCAGCACCATTCAACATGACTCACTCTTCAGGAAACTAGTAAACTGGTAACCAGCCTCTTGGAAGGCAGCTCTGCCTGAGGTTATTGTGGCCATATGGAAGGGGTGAGTACTCTTTTAAGGACCAGAAGTAATGCTGTTTCTGCTGCCCCCACCATGATTCACAGGGGGTTGTAACAGATGACTGATGAGATACGTTTTTCTTATGTAAAATGGGGGTAATCACAATAACATCTGCCATCAGTACCTAGTGTTTTGTTTTTCTAGTGCTTTCTCGTGTATTATTTCATATCACTGACAACATGGGAATGCCCAGAATTTCCCACTGTCAACTCAGGGGTGGCAGTTCACAGGCATTCATGGGTTCTAACGTGTTTGCATTAATGTGTTCACCTTTCATAGGGTACTTTTGCGAGTCCGGATGCTGTACTACCTAAAAGCTGAAATACTGGGAGAAGCAGCTGATAAAGCATTTGAAGGCACTCCCGCCAGGTAAAACAAGTCACCCTTAGCTCTCACTGTTAAAGAATCCCCATAAAGCGCCTGTTCATGGAAGTGGACGAACCTGCCTATACTTCAAGAGGCCCATGTTCCCACCTGCCCGGATCAGTTCCCTAGATGGGATGGAGGCAGGTGGAGTAAGGGCAGTGCAGTCAAGTCACCTACAAGTCAAATAAAGGAGAAAACTGTTTCTGAGAAACACAACTTTTGGCGAGGTTTTTAGTTAGTTGTTTTTCCTGGTGGTGTTGTAAACTTTCTTTTAAAACAGTCATTTCTCTACCGTAACTAATCGTTGTAGGATGAGTATTAATTACTTTGATACACTTGTTCCGGGGCCGGCCTGGTGGCATAGCAGTTAAGTTCGCACACTCCACTTTGGTGGCCTGGGATTCGCCAGTTCGGATCCTGGTCGGGGATGTAAGCACTGCTCATCAAGCCATGCTGAGGTGGCGTCCCACATAGAGCAACTAGAAGGATGCACAACTGTGGCATACAACTATCGACTGGGCCTTTGGGGAGGAAAAAAAAAAAACAAAAAGGAGGAAGATTGGCAACAGATGTTAGCTCAGCGCCAATCTTCCTTAAAAAAAAGATAACGCTTGATCCAACAGGTATACACTGGAAGTTTTACTCAGAATCGCATTCTTGGCCTTAGTTCTCGTCTGCATTTGAGTGTTCTCCTTTATTTGCTAATCATATTAATAATACCTTGTGACCTGTTTGATTTGTTGCACCTTAGTTTTGTAAGTTAGTGTTTCCAAAGCTATAGAATCCTGTGGGAATCCCCCAAAATTTCAGGGAATGAGGCTTTGAAGCTCCCAGCTACCACTTGATCGAGCTGTCAGATAGTCACACTTTGTAGGTGGAATCGCCAGACAGCCTCCTTCGCCTTCCCCATATCTGCAGTTTGCAGCCCTGTACAAAGCCTGTCATTCCCCGAGGTCACCAGAAATGTTGGTATTTCTTTGAGATGACCTGGGGCCATGGTTTCTTCTTTCTCTTTCTTTCCACTGGGCAATGCTAATGGCTCTAGTGGGTCATGGGAACACTAAAGAAGGAGAGAGGTGAAGAACATTGACAGTCCGACCCATGGAGCAATTTGCTATCAGGAGCAAGCATCACAATGACTATTATTGCTTGATATGCTTTCTGTAGTTATTGTAGTCGTTTCTAGTAGGGATAGAGAGGTTGAGTGTTTTGGTAAAAAGATTCGGGGTCGGCCAGATGGCGTAATGGTTAAGTTCGCATGTTCAGCTTCGGCAGCCCAGGGTTCGCAAGTTCAGATCCCGGGCGCAGACAGACCCACCACTTGTCAAGCCATGCTGTGGCGGCGGCCCATATAAAGTAGAGGAAGATGGGCACGGATGTTAGGCCAGGGCCAATTTTCCTCAGCAAAAAAGAAGAGGATTGGCAACAGATGTTAGCTCAGGGCTAGTCTTCCTCACCAAAAAAGAGATTCAATTTGTGAATTGTATAAATGCAACAGAATTTAACCTGACCTTTTATATCAGGTGTTAGCTGGCAGAAGTAATCTACCTGAACTTACTCATCCCCCTGTCATGTGCTCTCTTAGACATGTAGATAGATGGAAGCCAGGTAGAGCATAGAGAAGGTGAATCCATGGCCCACTCTCTTCCCACCTTTCCCCTGCTTTCCTTGATCTCAACTCTCACTTGGCCTGTTCAGGTTTAATGCCTTATTGTGGAGAAGTTGCCATGAGGAATAAATAACAGTTTATCCCAGAAAAGTCATTTAGCCCATGGCACCATGCAGGCAGAGCAGTGGAGCCAGATAGGGGGCACTGCCTGGAAATGTGGGGGCCAGGGAACCACAGAGGGAGCTGGACCTGGCAAGGGGCAGTCAGCCTGTGTCACAGTAAGAGCCTGATGGAAGAAGAAACTTCAAATGCTGCAGAGGAACCATCCCAGACAGCTGGGAGGTGGGAGAGAGGAGCCATCCAGGTACATGTTCTCCCCCAAAACCCAAAGCCTTCAAATTGTAAGGACTGTTCTCAGCCAAATGAAGACAGTGAGCTAAGGGTCTGTGTGAGCTTTCAGAATATGGACAGAAACTGAGAGAGGGGCCCATGGTACAGGCCTGCTAACCCCTGCATATCTGCTCCCTAGGGTGAGTTATGTTCATCCCTTTGGCCAGGAGCAGTGCAATTTGTGGTCAGTTTTGACCCAACAGACCACTGCCAGGAGGTGCCACCTATCTTCTGAAAGGCTCGCTTCATATCTCCACATATACCAATGCAGACTCTCCTGTTCTCAGATAGCGCTTGAGATCTCTGCATGTTGAACCAAGATGATTTGAGCACTTTTCAGCATTTGATCATGTATGAATTTAACCAGTTGGGGGGTGTTCTACCTTCAGATGACCAATGATGGTTTTTGCTGTAGTTCTCAACTGAAGATGCACATCAGAACTACCTTATACGTGTAGATCCCAGGGCCCCACCCCAGGCCGACTGACAGTGAGTTCTCCAAGAGGTGCTTGAAGATGCTGTGTCAGTCAGCCTAAGGTGGAGCTTGGAAATCAAGAACATATGCGGAAATAGCTCACTGGGTGAGCCTGATGGAAAGCCCTGGTTAGGAAACCTTGGCCCACAACTTTCTGAATCCTGGTTACATCAGTGTCTAAGCATGCAACTAGGGATGTGGCTGTTAAGGGTTTGGCCAATAGCTCTTGCGTTTTCTGTCTGTGTTGGAGGAACTTTGAGTCCACGCTCTTCCTTCCACAGGGAGCTAGAAGTGCCTCTGCCCGACATTGACTACATGGAGATCCCAGTGGATTGGTGGGATGCTGAGGCCGATAAGTCCCTTCTGATTGGAGTGTTCAAACATGGTGTGTATTTCAGTGAATGTTTTTCCTTTCCTGAAAAACTCCATAGTCCTGTTGCACATCTCTCTTAGAATGTAGAGCCTCACCTCTGTCCTCTCAGAATTTCGACCAGAGGAACGTGTAAGTCAAGAAAATACGGTGAATGTTAATATCAGAGGGGAACTTCAAAAGGGCGACTGTGGCCACAAAGAGCTTGTTCGGCATGTATCTTTCTCACACTAGCCTGTCCACACTGTCAGGCCTGCGACTACTCACTCTCAATCACTCTTACAGTCCTAGCACCTGGCCTAGCGCCTGGCACTTATTAGGTGACCAGTGTTTCTTGAGTGAAGGAATAAATAAATGGGGAAAATGTCAGGTTTCAGCATTTCATATGTATGCAGAATTCTAAGGTTATTTACATAATCTGTGTATTCCTAGTGTGTATCTTTTGCTCTATTGGTATAAAAATTTAATAGAAGATGGCATGGACATCTGGTTTGTTTTTTTTTTTTTTTAAAGGAAGTTCTTTTTTTTTTTTTTGTGGGGAAGACTAGCCCTGAGCTAACATCCATTGCTAATCCTCCCCTTTTTGCTGAGGAAGACTGGCCCTGGGCTAACATCCTGCCCATCTTCCTCCACTTTATATGGGACGCCGCCACGGCATGGCTGACAGGCAGTGCGTCTGCGGGTGCCCGGGATCCGAACTCGAGAACCCTGGGCTGCCAAGCGCGGACTAAACCGCTGCGCCACCAGGCGGCCCCCAACATCTGTTTTTTTAATTGATAACCAGAAGGAAAGGGGACTGAGAGAAGTTTTTTGAGTAGCTTGGAAAAACTGAAATAAGTGCCCCCTTTCTTCACTTCCGGCACTGTGTCCTGCCCTTGCTTTCAGACAGTAGTTAAGATGACTAATGAAAGTGCCAGATAATAGTCGCTATAATGTGCCTGACACACACCTTCCCTGCCAGTTGAATTAACTGAAATTTTAAACCAGAGAGTAGGGTTTAAAGCGGGAAGAGTTAGATATACCTGGGTTTCTCTGTCAGTTCTGTCCCTTACTAAATGCGTGACCTTGGGCAAGTCATAAACTTCTCTGACCTATTTCCTCATTGCTACAATGAGGATACTATCAAAACAACCTACCTGAAGGGTTGTTTGAAGATGAAATGTGACAATATACATAGACTGCTTAGAACAGTGTTTGGTACTTAATAGATGCTTGGTGCTGTTCCACTGTTGCTTATTACTCTGCCTTTGGAAGGTTAACTTTCTAACACATGCCTTATGAGTAGAATTCTTCACCATTTGTAGGCCAACCAGTTATATTTACTTAACAACCATGCCTATACATATCTTCACAAGGAATCCTCTCAAAACTTGGATTCTGCTGTTACACATGCAGGCTTCAGGAGGTCCTGTGCTGCTGAGAACTCTTTTGTCAAACCACTGGGGTTAGGTTAGAGCCGTGCTGTCCAATAGATGTGATGATGGAAATGTCCTGTTTCTGCACTGTCCACTATGAAAGCCACTAGCCACATGTGGCTATTGAACACCTGAAATATAACTAGTACAACTGAGCAGCTGTATTTTAAATTTTATGTAATTTTATTTAATTCAAATTTAAATAGCCACATATGGCTCTTCTATTGGACAGTGCAGGGCTAGAACTCAGCTCTGAAGTGCGAAGAAGCAGCGTGTGATCTCCTTGTTACTTACAAGGAACCACGGTGTAACCAAAACTTGGTTTAATCTAATTTGGGAAAGAACCCTGAAGAAGACAGGCTGCTGAAGGCATCCATATTCCAGAGCATCTGAATTTGGTGTGTGCAGGAAAGTCTGTTGACCCTGTCTGTTCGACATGTTGCGAATCCCTGATGGAGACGATGTGATGTGAGCAGAGGACACAATCTGAAGTCCCAGCAATATGGCAGACAGAACTTACATGCTTCCTCTCCCTCCCCCAGCCCAGCACACACACCACAGACATACAGAAAGCCCAGGTGAATCGTGACAAGTATTAAAGTACCTAGCTGAACTTGAAAGAAATAAAGCAAGATCGTCAAATGAGAGGTCACTTAAAACCAGAGCTGAAAGCTCAGGGGCTGTTATGACAGCAGACCAGAGGGACTGGGTTTTTAATACCCACACAGAAATGGAGGAAAGGAGGACAAGTAAAGGCTCTCTGACTGGCCCAGGGAAGCAAAGCTGGAAGAACGTACACCTGAGAGATGAAGAAATGGAGACAGGAAACAGAAGATGAGATGGAAGATAGAATCAGATTGACATCTAAGGGGTAAAACAAGATATGCCGGGCAAATATTAACAACCACCACCAAAAACAAAACCTAAAAACCCTGATATGGCAAAATGAATATCATACAAAAAGTCTTCAAGGAAAAAAGCATAATTTGGGATAAAGAGGGTCATTACACAATGATAATAGTTGTAATTTACTGGAAAATATGGCTAACTGTGTAGCCCCAGAATATGTAAAAGAGGACAGGTCTCGAAGGAAGCCCAGGAGCCTTTCTCTCCAAGGAAAGGCAAGTTGATGTTGGCACGATACTTACTAGTTTCATAATCTCTGGTCAAGGTTCAGGACAGTGAGAGTAATCAATTGATCTCACTTAGTCTCATATCAGAAACGGTGGAGGATCAACTGGATGATGTCTAAGCTCATATCCAAATCTAAAACTTATTCTCTATGAAGCAGTTTTGGGGGGTATAAGTTAATTATTCCTGAGCTCACCTGTAAGAACTTAAGATGACTCATCACCCATTCCATTTAAGTTCTCCCAGACTGCCAGTTGAGGTGAACTCGGTATTCAAAGTCAGAGCTAAGGGGCAGGTGCTAGGAAGGTGATGTGTGCAATGCCTGAAGCGCCTCATTTTGGTATATGATGAGTTTAGCAGACACACTGTAAAGACGGGGAAAACCCAGCCTCTGTACCCAGAGCTAGGGGACTGGTCCTAAGCCACACATGCAGACTGGCTCACTCTTGGATAGCACCAGACCCGTTTAGTTGGATGGTGACATTGAATCAACCTAGACTACATTGGACAGATGCCTGTGGTTGGCCTCATGGGCCCATCCCCCTTGGAGTCTTCCAGAGTTCACATCAGATCCTGCTCCTGGCTGGATGCTGCCCATGGGACATTCCATGAGCATAGGCTTAGAACTGTCCTTGTCTGGGTAACACACCTGACCACTCCTGTATAACTTAGCCCTCGCCACAGTATAACTGTAAGCCCACACAGCATGTCTTTCCAGGTGACAGTCAAACTCCCACATACCCAGCAGCTAGTAGAGGTGTGACATATCCAGAAAAAACAAGCTGTCTGGTCTTCACTTTTTAGAAATTGCTATCAGAAAGCCCTCTCTGCCTTGCCTCCATGCCTTGGAGGCAAAGGTATGAGCTATAGTGCTGCAACCATCTTTTTTAAGAAACACACAGCTCATTGTTTGAAGTTTTGTGGATCTTTTAGTCCACCCCAGACGTAGCCAGCTACAACCCCTGCTTAGATCAGAAGAACATAGGCATGGTTCCATCTCCAGGCTGCCCCCATGGAAGAATTGGCTGCATCTTTGGTTGCTTGCAGCAAGAAGGGCCCTGTAGCAAACCTATTCTGAATGATGCTCTGGACAGCTCTCATTTGCATTAAGTGACTACTGCCCCTCTAGGACAGCCTGGATTTATGAAATTTTCATCAAGTGTGGAGTTTGTGTTTCTGTTCATATTCTTAGAGAGGACCTTTTAGACTAAGTGAAGAGGCAAGCAGCCTACACTCCCTCAAAGACCTGTCATTTTGCTATTTATTTCTTTATATTACTGTTACAGCTCCTACTTCTCTTTTCAGGACATTTGTTAGGGTTTTCTAGGGAACTGAATCAGTCAGTCTCCCTTACATCCAGCATCCTAGCTGATTGAGAAATAAAAATGCAGAATCTGTCTAGACTTCAGACCCACACACGACAAGAGAAAGTCTGCAGAGTTGAAATTTACACAGTTAGTAGGCACCTAGAGGAACCCGACCTGTTTCATGCCCTGTCAAGCACAGAATGCATGAAGGCAGGAAAATAATGGACAGATAACCTCCCTGATAGTAAAGGATCAGTGGAAGAAGCTTTCACCATCTCATCTATCAGATAAAGCACCCCTCTTTTCATGGGGAGGAGCAGGTGATTTCACCAAGATAGGACCATCAAGGACATTTCTGTTCTGATGTGAGCTGAAGTAGAATATGGGGAGAGGGTGAGAATGGTTCTTCTACAGTGATTATTGCAATAAAATCAGCAAAACTGACACATCCAGTCAATTTTTTGTCGAGTGTGTGGTGTCAGGCCCTGTGCTAGGTACTGAGAGTGAAAACACACGGCTTCTGTTCCTAGGGATCTCGTAGTCTCATGAGAGATACAGTAATCAAATACTCTCCCTAAGGAATAAGTGAATAAAGAACATAAGGCACCACAGTTTCTCCTGCCATATGCCTCATGTGGGCAGCACTGTCACTGAGGTGGCAGGAGAGTCACTTTGGATTAAAAGATAAAGTACCCACAGCTCCTCAGAGAACAAGTACCAGGTGCTGCCTGCAGGGTGAAGGCTAGAACTGCATCAACAGTGATACTAGAACAAAAGCCACAATAGAAACGGAATACCCAACAAAGTAAAATCAGGTTTGTTATTAGCAGCCACGCTGGTTCTCATTTTAGGTACAGTGTCTTCCATCACCTGTTTTGGGGTCTCTCTGTACAATACCACAGAGCTAGAAATTGACTTCGTTTCCCCAGAGCAGCAAGGAAAGGGTTTCCCTGAAGATAATTTGATATAACAATAGATTTGGATCTTTTACATGACAAAATCCTGCCTGTCTCATTAAAAGATTACATTAGATTCAATAAAATAATAACAGATTCTCATGCATGGACTTTACCAAATTTAAAGTGATACTTTTTTCATTATTTTGCCTCCCTTTTGAGGTCTCTTGGGTCAAAAATGCCCCATCCATTTTTGACTTTGGGGATGTGGTGAGGAGCAATTCCAAAGGCCTGGCCAGTGGATTAGG
This sequence comes from Tapirus indicus, assembly GCA_031878705.1. Classification (NCBI taxonomy): domain Eukaryota; kingdom Metazoa; phylum Chordata; class Mammalia; order Perissodactyla; family Tapiridae; genus Tapirus; species Tapirus indicus. The sequence goes on from CM062929.1 coordinate 60,490,374, forward strand.
ATTTCATACCAAATTTGTGAATATAGAGACAACAGCTCCGTTTTAGTCCAAATAACAATCACAGTAGTCCTCTTTATATTTCATCTCTTGCATCCATCACTTTGTGCAGCTTCCTTTTCTAACACATGAGATAAAATTGGACCATAAGAAAACAAGCCCCATTCAGAAGATAACATTACGTGTTCAGAGTTGGGGGGCAAGGGGACAGAGTTGCAAAACCAACTTGCCTGATTCCTTTTGCTGTCCAAAAGAAGCAAATAAGTGATAAATGTATCTGTATCTTATCTCTCTTCACAGACACAGGATATTTACATTTACAATATTTACATCTTTCATTTTTGGTTAAGCACTACTCAAATGTGTCCACTTTAGCTCAAGGATCTTCCCTTGATAGGAAATCTTATAGGATCCAATTAATCTTAAATAAGTGTTTGTTTTGTTTTTTCCTTAATAAGGGAAATAAAATGACTGTGTAGGACCCAGGGCAGATTTTGTTCTGACATGACTTCTTGTTTCTCATTGCTCCTGATCAGGGTATGAGAGGTACAATGCCATGCGAGCAGACCCAGCACTTTGCTTCTTGGAGAAAGTTGGGATGCCAGATGAGAAGTCCCTTTGTGCAGAACAGGGTGTTACGGATGGGACCTCAGACATTCCCGAAAGGTGAGAAGCTGCATAGGCCAACTGTGATGTGACACTTCATGCCACAAATCTCTGACCCCTTCCACATAACTAGCACTCTCATAGTCTCTTCCCCACAGTCTGGCATCTCCCTTAAACCTTGCAATGCTGGAATTGCTTTCCAAAATTGCTGCTATGCCTCTGGCCTTTTCTTTGATTTCTAAGCACTTTGAATCAAATACCAGTTCCTGTCCTTCATGGGTTCTCTAAGCTGCCCACCATCCTGCCCTACTCCTTAACCAGACTCATCTCCTGTCTGGTCAGAGGATTCTCGAGGAAGAATTCAGACCTCTCATACCTGGCAGAAAGCTAAAAAGAGGCACAGCAAGTACAGCCTTCTTGATCCTGAAATTCTAGCATTATTTAAGGATTGCATGGTCCATGAGTAAGGTGGATGGATTTAGGAGCCATGTCTGATGGCCATGGCATTTAGGCCTTGTCCATAGGTTGTGTGCAAAAAAGTAAGGAAGCTTCCCCTTTGGCTGAGTTTTATTTACTGTTGGCATAACCCCCAAATATGTTAATTCATAGGAAAGCTAAATAAACAGCCAAAAACTATAGTTCTCCATGTAAATACACAAAATATATATATATTTGCAAAGCATAGTATGAATCTCTTAGCTTGTATCTTGGTAAGCTTTTGACATGATCTTCTCCCCAAAAGTAACAGATACTACTTTGCATTGCCTAGGACTGTGCTTAGTCCTAGACATGAGGGCAGGGCACTGCCAGGAGCCTCTAACCATCTGCCAAAGCCAAGAAAAGAGTGAAATGCATTTTCCATCTGTCCTTAACCCCTGAACAGCACTTTAGCTGTCATAATGTTCTCTGCCCCCAGAGGTGTTTCCTATGGGCAGATAATAAAGATTCATTCAGAGAGGTGTTAACAAATGCCCGAGTGACTGGTGATGCAAATGTTAAATTCACTGGGTCAAGGCAAACACTGCTTGGGTGAGGTACCTGAATGTGGCGTAAAGCTTACATTTTGTGGGGTGGCTGCTTGTTCTGTGGTTAAGCAGTGAAGGTAGGAGGTTCTCATCCTCCAGGACCTGAGTGGCAAAAACAAGAATATTTGAGACACTAATACTTCAAAATCAATTTTAAAAGGAGACGTGAAAAACAGATAGGCACCAGCAATAGTTAAGCTCGTAAGAGAGAAGACATTAGGCGGCTACCCTAGAAGCAGGTGTCTGATGGTCGAAGGCCAGATGTCCTTCCTTCTCAGCAATCATGGCAGAGCTCCCTTTCAAGGAGGTGACTGCTGCCAAGTGTGAGTGGTTCTGTGTGCAGATTCCTCCTACTGTAATCTGGGGGTTGGCACCTCAGGACTCGCTTGGTTTGCACAGCCTTCAGTCTCGCGAGTCTGTTCTTTTATCAAAGCCGCATATTTCAGATAACTCTTGATGGGCAGTAATTACCTCCTTTATGATAGTATCGTTGTTGAATAGCCAGCCTCTGAACTTGCCTGAGTAGATCGTGAGTCTCATGCTCACGTCTCAGCAGAGTGGGGGTCCTTGCCCATAGAAGTTTTGACACTGGAAAAAGCAAGATTCTGAGGCTTTCTGGGGAAAAGGATCTACTAATACTCCTTTTGGTCAGTGATTTAGGGGGTTTTCTTGTAATCATCCTGGTTGCAAAATAGCTCCTAGGTGGTGTGTGATGCTTTTTTTTTTTTTTCAAATTTTATTTAGAGGCAACATGGATAAAGAAGACAATACTGAAGACAAACTAGACGGCCTCCAGAAACAAACGGTGAGTCCCACGTGCCATATGGGTAATCCACATCATCTTTAATATGGAGAGGAAAATCCCCATCTTGGTAGTGGTCTTGGGGAACTTGATTGCATTGCTGCAGTTGCATTGCATTTTCCCCAACATTTTATCATAAAAATTGTCAACATACGGACTGCATTACACTTCTAGTGAAACTTTTGATTTTGAGATAATGGTATATTTTAGATGCAATTGTAAGATACAATACAGAGTGATCCATGTACCTTTTATCCAGTTTCCCACCATGGGAACATCTTGCAAAACTGTGGTGCAGTATCACAGCTAGGACGCTGACATTGATGAGACTCAAGATATAGGACATTTCCATCACCACAAAGATCCATCATGTTGCCCTTTTATAGCCACATCCACTTCCCTCCTGCCTTCACCTCCTTTTTAATAACTGGCAACCACTACCCTTTTCTCGATTTCTATAATTTTGTCACTTTAAGAATATTATATTAATGGAATCATACCATATGTAACCTTTGGGGATTGGCTTTTGTCACTCTCCATAATTCCCTGTAAACTGATCCGAGCTGTTGTCTGTAACAGTAATTCATTCCTTTTTATAGCTGAGTAGTAGTCCATGGTGTGGATGTACCACAGTTTGTTTTACCATTTGTCTATTGAAGGACATCTGGGTTGTTTCCAGTTTCTGACTATTATGAATATCTCTGTAAACATTAGCATACAGATTTTGTGTGAACATAATTTCCGTTTCTCCGGGATAAATGTCCAGGAGTATAACTGCTGGGTCATATGGTAGTTACATGTTTCGCTTTTTTAAGAAACTGTCAAGCTATTTTCCAGAATGGCTGTACCATTTTACATTCCCACCAGCAATGTATGAGTGATGCACTTTCTCCTCATCCTCACTAGCTTTTGGTGTGGTCACTGTTGTTTAATTGAGCCATTTTGATAGGTGTGTAGTGATATCTTGTGGTGTTAATTTGCATTTCCCTAATGGCTAATGATGTTTAATTGTTATATGTCTACTTTTCAGTGAAATGTTTCTTCATGTCCTTTGCCCATTTTCTAATTGCATTGTTTGTTTCTTTGTTCACTATTGATATTTGAGAGTTCTTTATATATTTGAGATACTAGTCTTTTGTCAGATATGTGGTCTGCAAATATTTTCTCCCACCCTGTAATTTGTCTTTTGATCCTATTCACATTGTCTTTCTCAGAACAAAAGTTTTAATTCTGATGAAGTCCAACTTATCAATTTTTCCTTTTATGGATCATGCTTTTGGTGTCAAGTCAAAGAACTGTGCCTACCTGTAGATCCCAAAGATTTTCTTCTATGTTTTTTCCTAAAAGTTTTAGTTTTACATTTAAGTCTGTGATCCATTTTAAGTTAATTTTCATATAAATGGAGAGAATTCTTTTTTTTACCTGTTAATATCCAGTTGCTCTAGAACAATTTGTTTTAAAAAGCTATCTTTCCTCCATTGAATTGCTTTTGCACCTTTGTCAAAAAGTCAGTTGAGCATATTTGGGTGGATCTATTTCCAATAGCACAGAGTATTGATTACTGTAGCTGTATCATAAGTCTTAAAATTGGTTAAACTGATTCCTCTCACTTCTTTTTGAGAGTTTTTAAAGTTGTTTTAGCTTTTCTTGTTTCTTTGTCTCTCTATAAAAAATTTAAAATAAGTTGAAATATCTACAAAAATTCTTGCTGGGATTTTAATCGGAATTGCATTAAACCCATGTGTCACTTTGGGGAGAATTGACATCTTTACTATATTGATTTTTTGCTATATTAAAGTGTACTATATATATCTCTCCATTTATTTCAATCTTCGATTTCTTTCATCACTGTTTTGTAGTGTTTCAGCAAACAAGTCCTGTGCGTGTTTGTAGATTTACATCTAAGTATTTCATTTTCTTTGGAGTGATTGTAAATGATGTTATATTTATGTTTATCTTGTATCCTGCAACCTTGCTGAACTCACTTCTCAGTTCTAGGAAGGTTTTTTTAGGTCTTTTGAGATTTTCTACATTAGTGATCATGTCATCTACAAATAGGGATAGTTGTATTTCTTACTTTCTGATCTATGCCTTGTATTTCCTTTTATTGAGTTATTGTGGTGCTCAAAAGGAGGAAAGTCTACTGTATTTACCCATATTTTTGTTTACTATGTTCTTTCTTCTTCCTGGTGTTCCAAGGTTTCTTCTTTCTGATTAGAGAAATTCCTTTAGCCATTCTTTTGGGGTAGGTCTGCTGGTGACCATTCTCTTAGTTTTTCTTCACCTGAGAATGTCTTAATATCCCCTTCATTTCTGAAGGATATTTCACTGGATATAGGATTCTGGGTTAAGAGTTTTCTTTCAGCTCTTGAAAAGTATTATGCCACTAGCTTTAAAGATTTCTTTCTTTGTCTTTAATTTTCAGAAGTTTAACTATGATTTTTGTGTGTGTGGATTTCATTGAGTTCATCCTGTTTAGGGTTTACGCAGCTTCTTGAATCTGTAGGTTATGTCTTTTCCCAAATTTGGGAAGTTTTCAGCCATTATTTCTTCAAGCATCTTCTCCTGCCCTTCTGGGACTCTGATAATATGAATGTTAGATCTTTTGTTAGGGTCCCACAGGTCCCTGAAGCTCTGTTTAATTTTGGGGTTTTTTTTTACTCTAATTCTCTGTTGTCCACATTGGACACTTTCTATTTTTCTATCTTTGAGTTCACTGATTCTTTTCTCTTTCTCCTCCATTCTTCTGTTCAGCCTGTCCATTGAGGGGTTTTTTGGGCTTTTTTGTTATTGTATTTTTCAAATCTAAAGTTTCCCTTTGGTTCTTTGGATATTTGTTTCTTTGCTGAGACTTTGGTTTTTCATTTGTGGTGAGTGTGTTTAGAATTGCTCATTGATGATTGCTTTAAATTCTTATGTCAGATAATTCTAAGATCTCTGTCTTTTCAATGTTAGCATCTATTGATTGTCTTTTTTCATTCAGTTTGAGATCTTCCTGATTCTTAGTATGATCAGTGATTTTTGTTGAAACCTGGACATTATGGGTATTATAACGTGAGACTCTGGATTTTATTTAAAGCTTCTGTTTTAGGGGACTACCTCTGACGCCTCTCTTGCAGGGGTACAAGGGGTATGAGGTGTGCCACCTTGTTACTACCAGGTGGGAGTAGAAGTACATGTTCCCAGTCAGCCCCCAATGACACCCAAGGGGAATGTCTCTCATTACTATTGGGCAGGAATGGAAATTCAGCTCTCCACATGGTCTTTGCTGACCCTGTAGGTATGGGTAGGGACCTCAGTACAGGCATATTACAGGTTTGCTTCCAGACAATGCAGTAAAGCAAATATGGCGATAAAGTCACATGAATTTTTTGGTTTCCTAGTGCGTATAAAAGTTATATTTACACTATATTGTAGTCTATTAAATGTTCAATAGAATTATGTCTTTTAAAAACTATGTACATACATTAAGTTAAAAATACTTTAATTTACGAATCGTACCGATAGACTTGCTCAACACAGGGTTGCCATAAACTTTCGATTTGTAAAAAAAAAAAAAAAAAAAAACCACAATATCTGCAACGCGCAATAAAGTGAAGCGCACTAAAATGAAGTATGCCTGTGCTACCTATCAGGAATGGAAGTCCTAGCTCCCTGCTTGGCTTTTTGACACCACCCCAGCAGGGGAATGAGGTGCCCTGTTACAGCCTGGCAAAGGTGGAAGTCTAGATTCCTCACTAGGCCTTTGCTGGCATGGATATGGTGAACCACAGTTTCTTCTATGTTGTTGGGCTGGAGTATAGATGGTATTGTAACGTTTTGTGTATTCCTAACCTGCCCTTTTCCTGGTCCTTTGCTAGAGAGAGCAAGCTTTTGTGGGGGCTTTTTTTGGTCTGCATCCTTTGGCATTTCCAGGTAGCTAGCTCCTTAACTCTAAATCTAGGATATATAAGGCAAAAAAGAAAACCCAAGAACTCACCACTGTGTCATTCCTTGGTCCCTAGTTGGTCTGCCTCCTTTTTACCTTTCAGAGTTTTCTTATGTTTGTTTTATATTTAATCTCCAAAGGTTTTAGTTGTACTTAGAGTGAGGAATAGGGAAATGTGCACCTTCCCAGAAGCAGAAGTCTGCATTGCATTTTATAAGTGAGTTTCTGGGGCTTTGCATTAGTAGACTGAGACCTTACCAGGGCCCCAGCACCATTTGACTACATTTTCTCTGACTTTGAGGAGTGGACAAATGAATCTGTTAGAATTTCATGTATTCTGGGTGCCAGAGGTTACTGTAGCATTGTCCCCAACAGACCCACTGCCAGAATAATGTCTCCTCTCCTGATCACACCCAGAAATTATCATTCTTTTCTTTTGGTGTTCTAGTTTGAAGAATATGTGGTATTTACTTTGGCTTCCATCAGCTCTGATTCCTGTAAAAGGAACGATAACACCACTTTCCCAAACTAGGAAATAATTATTTTTCAAAGATATGTTTCCATGTCTCCCCAAGGTTTGGGAAGCAGTAGATTGAAGCAAGTCATCATGAAGCTTCAGACCCTGGACCTGAAGGAAGCTGCATTCTGGTCTTGACAATTAAAATCCTAGTTCTGCCATTCAAGTCCCTAACTTATACTGTTACTTCTTTTGTCTGGAATTTGGGATGCATTTTCCCACAGAAACAAGTCAAGTACCAAAGACAGGAAAGTAATACCATATACCTATACGGAAATTTACTCTTTCCAAAGCACTTTTTCCATTTGTGTCAGTTGATCCTCACCTCAGCTGTGTGAAGTAAGCACTTCAGACGTTACTACCCTCATTTGAGAGCTGAGGAAATTTAGGCCCAGGAAGTTAGAGGACTTTGCCAAATTCTCACAGCTACTAGATGCTAGAGTTCAGACTAGATATTCTCTATTATTCTGGTATTCTTTTTTCTAATCAAGTATTCTTTTCATAGTCAAAAAAGTAGAAAGTATTTCAGCTGTACATACATGCCCCTTCCTCCCAGCAGCAGCCTCTGAAAAGGCAGCCACCAGACCAACTGCAGGCTAGGGCCAGCTCTGAAAGCTGTTCACAGTAAAGTTTACATGCTTAACTGATTGGTCTTCAATCTTGGAGAGATCTGGGCACTGAAGGGCTTGTGGCAGAATTGGTAAAATACCTTAAGTTTCCTTATAGTAAGTTTAAACTCCTTAGGAACTTCTTTTTTATTCATTTACAAAATTATTGCCTGTATTATTTATTTTGCTCTTCAAATCCCTAAAACCTGGGCTATAGAATATAATCAAAAGCAGATGGAATGGGGAGTGGCTTCTCCCAGATTGTGAGGTGGACAAATTATAAACAGATTAAGCTTGACTTCTAGTCTACGTGCTAAAATAACAAATGTGGAGGAACAGCCGCCATCTGAACCCGGCCTGCTGCCCACCCCTCTTTCCCTCCCACCCTGTACCTCCTGCGCTGAAGACGCAGCTGGTTGGGTATTTCCTTCTCCCAGTTCTGTTCTCAGGCAGATCAGCCAGCAGGCAGGGTTAAAGAAGCCCAAAGAACCTGTTGTCTATAACCAGGGTAATTCCTCTGAATTAAACAGACCTGGGCATAGAAAGGGGAACCGTTAATAGATTGGCAGAATCTTAGCATTGCAAAGAGCTCTAACACATGTCTGAGAGGTCTCTGAGTGTTCCATCCTCTCTCCATCATCATGTCAGGGGTCATTCCAGGTAGATTTAGGTATTTCCAGGAGTCCATAGGAAAAAGAGGAGGAATGTGCTGCTTTCCAAGAAAGCCATTTTGTTGTTGGGTGATACTTCCTTGTACTGACCCCGAAATCTGGCTTCCAGTTGGTGCCATGGATTCTATCTAGTTTTCTTCTGGTTCTACAAAGAACAAAACTATTCTTTCTTTGCTCTTTGATTTTAAGTTCATGAGGCCAACTAGCTACCTTAATCTCTCTAAATCTCTTTTCAGGTGAAATATCCCTAGTTCCTCTGCCTTTCTTCATATTGTATCGTCTCCAGACTCCTTACTATTCTAGTGCCTTCCAGAGTACACTGTAGCTGTTGTCCTCTTGACATGTGGTTGGAGAATCACAGAATGTTAGACTTAGAAGGGACACTTGAGATGATCTAGTCTACTCCCTTCTCCCACCCTCTCTCTGTTTTTTAAATACCAATAGAATTTGTGATTGATAAACAGTTAGAGATTTCAGATGCAGCTGGAGTCAGTGAACCTACAGAGACCTTCAAAAGCACTTAAAGTCTAAAAGTTTACTTGTGTTTAGAATGGTCTGGAGCTTAGAGTTGTAAACCAAATCTTTCTCCATCTCTCTCCTTAGTGTATAGGGAGATTAACATCTCCTTTAACAGAAATAGTAATAAGTAGTAGCACAACTTTACATAATAAGTAGTAGCACAGCTTTCACTAATGGAGCTATGTTGTAATCAGTATGTCTTGTCCTCGCTCTGCAGCACTTCCTACTACAGGTGCCCTGAAACAGAGGTCTATAAATAGAGGATGAAGTCATGTCCAGAGTGAGCTCAGAAAAAAACTCTCACAGGGAAATTTAATCCCTAAAATGGTCTAATCTCATTGTAAGAAAAATTCAGTTGGGATCTGAAAAATTACCCTTTTCTTATGAGTTAAGAGTTTGAGAGTTCTCTGAACTCAAATCATAATACTTGAAAGTAGAGTACTTCAAAGCTTACAGAGCACATTTCCCCTTCAGTTAGGCATTCTTATCCCCACTCTAGAGAGGAGGAAGCTCAAGTAGTTTTAATCAGCTACAAAAAGTCAGCTGAGGACACAAAAAGCTAGAGGACACAAGAGCGGTGTCTCGCCAGCTCGCATCTCTTTCTAAATCCCACCGTCTTTTCATGATAAAATCCTTGAATTTTACATTAATGACATTTGATGTGTATCTACATTTTACATATTTATGCAAGAGTAGTAGGATGCTTGATTTTTCTGCAAAATGAAAACCACTGTAGGAGCTTTTTAACTCTGCCTTTGTATATCCTGTTACCTCTACACAGAGAGCTGGTATGTTCTCCTCCTGGTGAACGCTTATGTGTTCTTCAATGTGACACTCAAAAGTCACCTCTTGGATATCTTTCCCCCTACCCGAATTGGGTCTGGCAGAGTTGGTGACGTCCTTTTTTCCTACTGTGTTAAGGAGCACTTACACACTGCATGGCCAGTGTTTGTTCATGTGTCTCTCATAACCATCAGACTGTAGGCTCTAGAAGGATAAGGATTTCATCTTTTTCACTGTTCTAGTGCCTCAACCTAGCGCAGTTTCTAGCATTCAGGAGACACTCATTGTTTGTTAAATGTAAGAAGACAGCTCATCACCTGTTGCATTGGCCCTAGGGTTTTGTAAGAGCATAGAAGAAATTCCATGGGTCTACAGGTCCCACCAGGTCTGTGCTGCTGCTGCCACCAACTCCACCCATACCAAGACCAAATAGGGAGAGGCAGCCAGGCCTGGAGGGGCAGTCACAAGCAAGGGAGACTAGACCTTCTTTTCAGATAAGGAAACAGAGCCCCACTTCCTCCAGCAGAGAAGTGATATGCATAGACTCTTAGTTACTGACAGTGCTTTTGATTCAGCCCAGTGTCTCTTCCACCCATAGAGGCAATACAACAGAGTGGTTAGAGCCCATCCTCTGGAGTCAGACCATCTGGGTTTGAATTCCATCTTCACCACTTAATAACTATATGTAATCTTAGATGACATTATCAGCCTCCTCATTCTGCAATTTCCTCCTGTCTAAAATGGGTCATTTATTCATTTACTCATTTATACTGAATAAATGAAAAAATGCATATAAAGTACTCAATGTGATATTGGCAGCTTACTTACCTGAGTCTCAATAGACCTTTGTTGTTATTGCTGCTCTTTTACTGTATTAGGAAGCCTTCCTTAGAGCACACATCTTAGTTGAAAGATGGAAATACTAAGTGATTATCTAGTAGTTGGGACTGTTTATTTGTATTTTCTCAGTCCCAGCATCTATTTATTGGGCATTTGCTTTGTGCCAGCATTTGGTTAAACACTTTACATCATCTACTCATTTGTGCCCCACAGTCACCCTGTAAAATCTTATCTCTGTTTGGCAAATGAAGAAGTGAGCTTGAAAGAGATTGAAGCAACTTGCCCATGGCTAGAGAGCAGAGGCCTGTCAGCCTCCAAACCACATGCATGCTCAAGATGGAGAAATTGCGAATTGTAACCAATCAGTTGCCTTTGTTTTGACATTCTTGTTGTCAGAACTCCCTGGGACCCTTCGCTCTGAAATGATTGATTCACACTTCTTCTAAGATGAGCATTTATTTCAGATTGATTCACGTAGGCAGTAGTTGAGATACTAAGTGTCCAACTGCATACTCCTGATGGCAGGGCTTCCAGTGTGCTTCCTGTAATCCCAGTCTCTCCCTGCTACAGCACATCACACCCTCACATTAAACTGGTTATTAACTAAGATGATGGCATCTTTTTCACTGGGGCTACTGATCAGCCAGATCTTCTCCATCCTGTCATTTCTAGAGCAAGGAAGTGCCTGCAAGAGAGGGCAGGATACAGAAAAAGGCACTTGCTGATCCTACAATCTTTCCTTACTGGAGAGTTTGCCTAAGGTTGTTTGTGTTTATTGACTGCACCAACAGAAGCTGTTAGATGGACTGGAAGGAAAACCTACATATTGTGTATGTCTACCTCACACCAAGCTGGGAGCTACCCCTATGGATTGGGGGTATGGTGAGGCCCCGTCAGCTACCTGTACATCATAGTAAAGAGCATGGTAGCCCTGGGACCTGAATCCACATTTTGTAAGCTGTAGAACGTTACTCAGTCTGAAAGTGTCTGTAATTACAAATTTCAGCATTCAGAGGATCTTCACAGATTCTGTGGGGATACTCAAAAATGTTCTCTCTGACAGGAAAGGATATAAGGCATGGTCGGTTGTTTTTTGTTTATTTTTTAACTAAGTGGGAGAGGATAAAATGGCATGTTTAAGTGCCACTTCAGAATGGCCCAGTAGATCAGCCTAAGGTTTCCACTCTTCTCTAACATTAGAAGGCAGGAAACAGTTTTGGCCAAGGAAGGGATATTAAGCTTGTGTTCTCCAATTCTGAATATGCTTCACTCTCTGAAACGAATTTTCAACCCGGACTCCCTTTTTGCTCCTTTTTGGATAGCTTAGTGGTTGAAAGTGCAGGTTCTCATCAGACTTCGGTGTTTGAAACCCAGCTCAGCCCCTTGCTAGCCGTGTGACCTTGGGCATGTTACAGAACCTTTCTAGGGCTTGTTTTCTGCGTCTGTAAAAGGAGGATAATAGTAGTTGCTACCTGGTGAGGCAGTGCTGATAACTAAATGAGATAAGTCATGTAGTGGGTTTTGTACAGTGCTTAAGTAATGCGTAGTTCTCAGTAATGTTAGCTGTTATCACTATTCTGGTAAGAAAGAACTACATTCAGAATATGCGCTCCTGCTCCTCTTTACCTTTTTCAGAGTTTTGTCTTTTAGGTCCTTCCATGGTATTAGGGGCCCAGGAAACTGTTTTGAATTTTAACTCTTGCCAGGCATAGGTGTTTATCCATTCCAACTGTACCTAGGTTACTGGTCTCCTGTGCTGTGTGTCCTACCTAGTCCAGGAGGCAGCAAACGTTTTCTGTAAAGGACCAGAGACTAAATATCTTAGGCCTGGGGGCCACATAAAGTCACTGTTGCATATTCTTCTTCTTTTATTTAACCCTCTAAAAATGGAAAAACCATTCTTAGCTTGAGGGCCATACAGAAACAACCTACAGGCTGCAGTTGGCTGATCCTTATTCTCATCTGACCCTGTGCTCTAACATGGCCAAAGTCTTGGATCTTGGGGTTACTCTCTCCCATCATTCAGGTCAGCAGATGCTAGTTAAAGAAACTAAGTTTTCATGTTAAAAAAGGGGACTGGCCCTGTGGCCTAGAGGTTAAGTTCAGCACGCTCCGCTTCCACGGCCCAGGTTTGGATCCCAGGTGCAGACTTACACCACTCGTCAGCCATGCTGTGGCAGCAAACCACATACAAAGTAGAGGAAAATTGGCACAGATGTTAGCTCAGGGCTAATCTTCCTCAAGCAAAAAAAGAGGAAAATTGGCAAGAGATGTTAGCTCAGGGTGAATCTTCCTCAGCAAAAAAAAATGGAGTCCAAAGGGAAAATAACATTATCCCTTCTACTGCCAAACTGCCACATGCCTTATGTATAAGGAGCTTTTAAAGTTCCATTTGTGAGACCAAGAAAGTGTTCCTAAAGGAATCCATTAGAGCCAGCTTGACAAATACTCCAACTTGGATAAGCTCTGTGCCTGTGATATTACTCCAGATTCCGGAGACTCAGATTGTGATTTTAATTTTAAATTCCTGGGGTTGTGCGCCATCAGGTCTCATGTCTGGAGCAGTCATGTTTTAGGAAAATAGCATCTGTTGCTGTGAAGTAAACTAACCATCATGAACATGAGCGTGATATTTTTTCACAGCAAAAAAGACAGAAATGCAGGCAAAACCTTTGTGAAATGACAGTATTAAATTGCAAGTGACAATGTTAAAGCAAATATTTGAATTCACAGCTAAAATAGTGCGTGTAAAATATAATTGCCAGGGAGACCGTGCCAGTTCATCATTCTTTAAGCTAATTCTCTACAGGCAGAATCATTCCACACGGTTCCAGGAAAAAATGCTTATTTTAAATAAACTGTTTTCTGGCTCTTTTAAGACTCTGCATAAGTAAGTTTTATTTCTCAGGGACCATGTTGATCTTTGAGATGTTCATGGGCAGGAAATATCTCTAGTGCGTGTGTACTCCTTCTGTATAGGGGCTATCTGTACTGGTTTCTTATGAATTGCAGTTTTGCTGATGGGATGGCTTCATTTATCCCTAGGAGAGTTCCAGTGATGGAGGTGATGGCATTTTTGGTGAAAAGAAAGATGACAGCCGGGCAGGTGAGACTGTGTCCTTCTAAAGGCAAAGAAAAATAAGGTCCCAGTTTGTAGTTACCCTGGAGTACATGTGTAATAAAAAATGCTCTTTTTTAAGGAGGCTCTTTTAAAAAGCCAAGTAAGTTGACCATCAGACTCTCCTGGAGTCACACATGGAGCTTTAACGTGGCTCTGGCAAGCTTCCTCCACCAGGCATTGAAATTCAAAAGTGAAATGAATGATAATATCTGAAGTCAGGATGGAGTCTGAGAGATAAAAAAGAATCATGGTTTCATTGATTTTTCTTTTTTGGGGGGGAGAAAAGTTAGTGATGTTTGGTTTGGTTTGTTTCATGTTTGTTTTTCTGAATTCCAACTTAATGGAGGTTTTGGCATTTGGGAGGCTCAGCTACACAAAAGCCCATCGTTCTATACGGAGAAGGCCACAGAGAGTGCTTATTCTGATGCCTTAGAGCAAGGTCCTCTTCCGTTCTGCCTCTAGAGACAGGCACGGTTGTATCTGAGTGATAACAGAGCCAACCACAACCTAAAGCTGTTTCTGATGCAAAATTGCAGGCCTTCCAGCTATGCCTAGCTCCTGAGCTGGTTGTTCAGCAGTAGCTACTTTGATTAAGTTATTGAGTCACCTTTGTTTTGGTTCTGTTTGTAAATACTAATATCCTCACTGATGTTTGAAGCCCAGGATGGCTCCGACCCAGACAAACCGCCCTGGCCAGTTTCATCTGCTCTCACAGCTCGTCTCAGACGTCTGGTCACTGTTTACCAGCGCTGCAACCGCAAGGAGCTCTGCCGACCTGAAATCCTGGGGCCAGGTAACCAAGGATACTGGGTCCAGGAAGAGATGTTCAGGAGAACCTCAGAAATGGATCTCATCAACAAGGAATCCCAAAAGAGGTAAAAGCCAATGGCCAAAAGGGCGTACTGAGCTGCCCGCTGGATAAAGGTGACGAGGGGAAGCTGATGGCTGGAGGACAAGTGTGTTTGATGTTCTCATGTGAAGTTAGGTTGTCTCCAGAATTAATTATATCCAACCTCCAACTGTGGTGTTGTTGTCATGCTGACTGGGAAGTCTGAGGACACCTTTTGTTCACAATTCCCAGACATTTATGATTTTCCAACTTGACCCTCTTCTCAAAGTTGGACCCCAGTCTCTGGGGATGTGGTTTAAAAACATGACACTGGCCATGTTGTTCTAGCAGCAAAGTGACTAGTGTGCATCAAAGCTGCCTTATAGCCACCAGTCCTTATCAAGCCGTTGAGAGCAATAAGTACCATAAAATGCCAGCCCAGAAGGAAAAATAAATAACCAGGAGTTACTTGCCCGCCTGAGAATTAGCTAAAAATGACTACAGAAGGCCCGCACAGGCTAGGAATGATGCCACCAGAAAATATCAACAAAGCTGCAGTTCTTTGGGTCTTTATAGCTCTCCGTCCTTGCTGTAACATCTAGTGAATTAAAGAACATCACATAAGGGTCCAGCTCGTGGCACAGTGGTTAAGTTCGGCGTGCTCTGCTTCGGCAGCCCAGGTTCGCAAGTTTGGATCCCAGGTGCAGACCTACATCACTCGTCAGCCATGCTGCGGCAGTGACCCACATATGAAATAGAGGAAGATTGGCACAGATGTTAGCTCAGGGCTAATCTTGCTCAAGGAGAAAAATGAGGAAGATTGGCAACAGATGTTAGCTCAGAATCTTCCTCGCCAAAAAAAAAAGAACACCACATAAGCGAATTCAGTTACTTCTGTGTACTCCTTCTGGCTTTATGAAATTTGGTAATTCAGAGAAGATATTTCTCCCATCTTGTCACAGCTCCAAAGAAAGGAACCAGAGCCCCTTTTTCCCTGTTTCTCATTCTTCCTCTGACCTCCTCACCCCACTCCTAGCCTGACTCCCTCTGGGGGTAGAGAGTACTGTGCCCAAGAGCCCCTCATAAAGACTATGGTAGTGTATAATAATGCAACACTCTTAAGTCATTATCTTAATCCTGCAGGATATAAAGACCAAAGAACCTTTGTGTCCTAGAGAGTATAATTGATATGGGCAACCTCTCTACATGAAACCAGAAAGAAAGCCATTGTGAGATAGGGGGTCAGGAGAGGTGTGCAGCTGAGGGAGTTGTTTCCCTTCTCTGGACCAGTTTCCTTATCTGTGAAATAAAGGAGGTGAATGTAATGGTCTGGAAGGTCCCTCCAGGATTCTGAATCCCTGTTGTCATACAGGGGGAAAAATATGGCAAAATATTTAAGCATATATAGTATTTTAAAAATCTTTATCTCCCACAAGAGGAAGTTAACTAGGTAATTTCTAAAATTGATGGATGAATCAAGAGACAGCAAGTATGCCCACATGATTTAGAAATAAGGAGGTAAATATCAGAAGAAAAACTTGAAAGGTTTGAAAGAGGTGGTAGGATGACAGGCTGTTTTTATTATAAGCCTCTCAGCCCAATTTAACTTAAATAACAATAAACAATAGAATAGACAAACCAGCCCTAGCTGCTTTCCTGACCTCATGGGCTCTCCTAGTGGGCACTCAATAAATAGTTGTTGGGTTTTTTTTTTTTTTTTAGAAAGAAGGAAAAACAGCTCACTTTCCCTTTCTGATTAAATCTCAAGGTGGACTAGGAGAGAGCAAGCAGACTTCTACAGAACAGTGTCTTCCTTTGGTGTTGTTTATGATCAAGAAAAGAAAACTTTTGACTGGACACAGTTCCGCATCATTTCCCGTTTGGACAAGAAGTCGGATGAGAGCCTGGAACACTATTTTTATAGTTTTGTGGCCATGTGCCGGAATGTGTGTCGTCTGCCTGCGTGGAAAGATAGTGGTGAGAAAACTCTCTGTCAGTATATCCCAGATGAGACAAGGAAAGAACAGGCTTATTTTCAAGGTACAAAGTTATTTCAGGTATATTAAGGAAAGTGAAGTCTACCTGAAGAATTCAGGTAAAGACAAGTGAGTTTTCAAATTCGTGTACTTCTAATTGAGTCCACTCTCATAAAGTAAAATCTCTCTCCCCAAATTATATAACTCCAACAAAAATTGAAGTTGAGATTAAAACCTCATAGAAATATTGAAAGACCACTGTTAATTACCTTTTAATTACTGTTAATTACCAAAGTATAGTTTTGTTTTTTTAATCTCAGATTTATCCTACTGTGAACTTTGCACCTTCCGTAGATTAAATCTTAATAACTTTAACTTTCTCATGTGTTGACTGGTAGCTATAGAAAGTAAGTGGCTGTCATTTAAACATCTCCTGATCTGATAGACACCCCTTCTGAGACATTTCTTCCTGATTGGAATTTGCAGCAGCTTCCTCCTAGTCCTTCTTCAGCCTCACTGTGTAGATAAACTTGCTCTGGACCATATGATTATATTTAGGAAAGCTAAAACAAACATTGAGCCTGTCCAGTGTGGGTTCTGAGCTGATGGCAGCATGCACATATGTCTCAACTTTTGCCCCCGTGTGGTATGGTTTGGGTGTTTTCATCAAAGCCACAGGGCTGGATAGATTGGAAACATCTTGACCTTGGAGTCACACTGACAAGACCTGGACTCGAATCCTGGTTCTGCCACCTTGAGCAAGTTAGCTTATCTGTGCCTCCTTCCTCATCCTTAAAATAGGGATGATGATGGGGTATCCTAGAATTTTTGTGAGAACTAAATAGCATGTGTAAAGTACCTAGTGTCAAGGGCACACAGTATGTGCCTATTGAATGGGAACTAATGTTATTTCCAGAACTGAAGTTTTCATGCTCTTCTTTCACCCACACTGGGTCTGTCCTTGTTTCATAAAAACCTTCCCTTCTCTTTTAGCTTTTCATTTGAGCAGGGGCACACACACCTAAGACTGCCATGCTGAGGAACCAGGGAGTTAAACTGTAAGACCAAAGATGCAGGGGCTCAGGTGGGCAGCGAGTGTCCAAGGACTGCCTTATGTGATAGGCTCTGCATTTACCTTTCCAGGTGCCCCAGATCCCACCATCTACGTTGAACCCATCACTGAGGAGCGGGCTGCAAGAACTTTGTACCGCATTGAACTGTTACGAAAGGTCCGAGAGCAAGTGCTAAAGTGTCCTCAGCTGCACGAACGCCTCCAGCTCTGTAGGCCCAGCCTCTACCTCCCAGTCTGGTGGGAGTGTGGGAAGCATGATCGAGATCTGCTCATTGGCACCGCCAAACATGGGCTGAACCGCACTGACTATTACATCATGACTGACCCCCAGCTGTCCTTCCTGGATGCCTACAGAAACTATGCCCAACATAAGAGAACTGACACCCAGGCACCAGAAAGTCTCTGTTGCCTTTACCAGACCAGCTCCAAACTATATGAATCTCTTACCTATACTCAAATGAGCAGGACTTCGGAGTCCCTAGAAAATGAGCCTGAGAATCTAGTGAAAATAGAAGGTAGAAATGATCATCTTGGTCCGCATGGGGGCAGCTTGTCTGATATGACTTGTGAAAACTTTATCTCTAAAGTTCAGGATGTCATTTCCATCACCCGTGATGACAGTCTACTACCTGAGTCCTTGGAGAGCGTGATGTATGGTAAGAATGCGCTCAGCCGAGAGCCAGGCTCTTTTCAGGAGAGCCCAAGTACCAATACAGAATCCAGAAAAGATGCTGCTGCCATCTCAGCAAGCAAAGATGGAAACTGCCAGCTTGGTGGCCATGAGGCAGAACTAGCTTCAGGCCCCTCTTTGATGGATAGTTTAGAAGCAGGAGTAGCTCAAATGAACATTAAAAATGGGAAACATTTGTTGATGTCTCTTTCAAAGGAAGGGGAACTCTACTGTAGTGAGGCAGGGCAGAGACCTGAAAGCATCGGGCAGCTAGAAGCCCAGTGCTTAGCTTCCCGTTCCTTGGATCAAGGAAATGAAAGTGGGTTTGTAGATATGTGCAATCTTAGTGTCTGTGACTCCAAAATAAACCTGTCATCAGATCACCAATTAATTGATTTATTAGAAAACAAAAGTTTAGAAAGTAAGTTGATTTTGAGTCAGAACCACAGTGAGGAGGAGGAGGAAGAGGAGGAAAATGAGGAGGAAACCTTACACATGGCATCAGGCATGAGGGAAAGGCCAGAGGTTTTGCATCTCACAGAACCCACTGCTAATATCCCAAGGGAAATGAGCCGAGGCTTCCATGTAGACGAAGCCAAGAAAGGAAGCATGGAGGCTGTAAGCCAGAATCCTGGACCACAGGGGGCTTTTCCTCAAGCAGCCTGTCAGTGTCACTGCAAACTTATGGAGAGGTGGACGCATGGCCTCGAGAATGATGAGTTTGTTGTGGAGAAACCCAAGGGTTATAACCCAGACCTGTACAGAAGCAAAACGAATAACGTCACAGTGGAGGGTGAGCCCACTGCTGTTCCATCAGAGCCATTTCAAGTGAAGCGTGAACTTTTAAAAGAACCTTGGAAAGAAAATGCAGAAGGGAAAAAAAGTTTCCTTACATATCCTCCTGAAGGAAGTGAGCTCAAGTCAGAAGACATGGATTTTGAGAGTAAAGATGATTATGATCGAGATGGAAACTGCCATAGTCAAGGTACGGTATGTGGGATCTTGTGGTATTTTGGATAAGCCAGTGCTCACATGCCAGGGATGGGGAGCAAGGAGGGAGGGTTAAGAGTTTTACGGCTTCTGAAACGGACCTCCCTACACTCACCATGTGTTTAAAACCAAAGGTCACAGGCCTTGGTCTGAAAATGAGGCAGCGTAGCTAAACTGTGGTCAGTCCAGAAAATTGAGGATGATGGTAGACAGTCGTAGCCCTTTTGCTACATCAGCCGGGGGGTTTGGGCAGGGGCTGTGTGTGTTTGCACGATAGATGCTAGATACGGCATCATCAAGGGGAAGCAGCTTGTCTTCCGCTAGATGAGGTGCTTCACGGCCGTTCAAGTAGAACAGCCTGGGAACGTCAGGAACCAGCAATTTAATATAAGTGCAGTTAATTTTTCAGGAATTCCACAAAAATACAAATAAATGTGATCTTTATTAAGGTAAGCAAAGATATCGCCATTTATTCATGTTATTGTCAAAACCCTGTGATTTAGTGTTGGTGCATTTGTTTAGATTCCTTTTAGCAATGCAGCAGAAATAAAGTTAAAGTAACTCAACAAAAATACAAATAGATTTGATCTTTTTAAATAAGGAACTCTTAGACAAGGGTTCCAGTTAGAAGGGATTTTAAAATGCTAAGAATCTAGATTTTATATGCTCTGCAGGGTATAATACAATGGTTAGAGATCCTGAGCGACAACAGATAGTTTTTAACTTTTTCAGTTGTTTTCATTTCTAAAGACCCAAGAGGGCATACTGGGTGAACAAAAATCGGTTCTATTTATCCTCATCATTGTCAGAAAAAACAGAAAAACCCTGCTCATGCCTGGCCCAATGCCAGCTGTGGCGCTCAGGGATTTAGGCACAGCCTCTCTCTTCTGGGGCAGTGACTTGATATTACAGAGGAAAAGAGAGAGGGGAGCTAAGCCAAGCTCCCCTGGGTTAACTAGCTTCCCTTTATTTTTAAACTCTCCCGCCTTTGGTTTTAGTCGTTGTGATCAGTGACTATCCTGGGAAGGGTTCTGAACCCAAATTAAAATTTACACAGCAGCTGGGATAAGGACAGAGAAGCTGAATTGAAAGCAGCTTAATCGACTTGTAGCCCCAGCCGACCCAGGAAGAGCCAGTCTACGGCCATGCTCATCCTCCTCACCCAGGCCATGAAGGATCTCTGTCACGTGTTGAATAATAAAACCCCCATTGCTTTTTGTACCCTTGTGGGGAAAATCACCAAATAATCAGTCCTTGGATATCCAGACAGTCAATGAGTACAGGGTAAAGAAGAGGATGGTTTAGAGAAGGACTGTTCCTGCACTGATGTCCTTTGGGGGCAGTGTCAGCCTTGCTGAGTTGAGGTGGAAGGCAGCAGTGAACTTGATAAGCTTTGGTGAGCATCACGCACACCTGTGGGTGCGGGTCCCTTGCACCACTGCTTTTAAAAGTGCTTTTGCAGATCTCAGAAGGGATCCTCCACACCTGAGAGGTGGAGCAGGTGGGGGCAGGGAGGGTTAGCCCTGTTTCTGAGACTAGAAATCTGCAGCTGAAGGAGCAGGAATTGGTACAGCTGTCAGGGCCAGTCCCCAGGTCTCCTGGCTCCTTTTCCCAGATTTTGTCTCACATCATTTTGCTTTTCCTCAAAACTTAAATCCAACTCATCTGCTTAAAACCTTTTGGTTGTGCTCCCCATTGGATCTAGAATAAAGTTTGAATTTTTCCATCATGGCCTACAGGATTCAGCATAGTCTAGATGATTCTAGTCCTCCAGCCTCATCTTTGTGCTTTTCCCCCTGGGTGTCTCTTGGTTCCTCAGCATGTCCAGAATACCCTTCCCCTCTTCTTGGGTGTTCTCTCCTTCAAGAGGCTCTCTCGACAGCCTTCCCCTCTACAGTAGGTCCTCTCCTCTTATTCCCTATCTGAGTACCTCGTTTGTTTCCCTTTATAGCACTTACCCATGGTTTATCTTTGTAATTATTCATTTATTATCACTGGTTTCCTGTCTTTCCCTCATGAAAGACACTGTAAAAGCCTTGAGGGCCAGGGCCTCAACTGTCTTGTTTATCCTTGAATCCACTGGCCTGGCAAGGCCTTGTTCACCGTCAGGGGTCTCTGCAGCTCACTCGGAGATTTGTTGCACAGTCAAAAGTGACATCTCCGCATTTCAGAAGATAGACATTCCTTGTCATTTCACCAAGAAAGGAGGTTCACTACTTTTCCTGCCCTGGATAGTTTGCTGCCCTCTCTTCATTCCCTGTCATTACTGGTAAGTGGATCTGTGAAGATCCATTTCACATTGATGATAAACTTTCACCACTGAAGCTTGAAAGAATGAATTGCATTTCCATTTCTTTCCATCAACGAAGTAATTTAAATGTTCTAGGTTTCTTTGCATCGTTTTTTACACGAATCAGGTCTGTTTTACCTTTGTTGTAAGTTTGATGACTTTTTATCCTTCATCATTAATATCAGCCTCTTGTGTTACATTTCATATACTGTCCCTTCAAATGTACCAAAGTATTACAGTGTTCAATTTCCTCTTGTCCACTACCCCAGGTGTGAAAGCCTCTTTGTGATCATTCATCTCTTCTCACTCTTGAATACATAGGAAAATATCCTTTCTCTTTTGTTGTTGTTGTTGGAATGTGGATGCAGACTCTTATCAGATGATTTGCATGGGTGGCCCTAGAGCAGGATATGCTTTTATGGCTGAACTGATAAGGTTCTTCTGGAAATAGAAGGCATGGTAATTAATATTCGATTTAAAATAAATTAGCACAGAATGGGCTTATTTAAAAAAAAAAAAAAAAGATCAGATTTCCTGATCTTTCAGATCACTACTATCTCCCAAGTGCCTAATGAATTTTTTTAACCTTTCTTCCCAGATCATCCAGGGAAGTACTCGGAAGAGGAGAGCAAGAGCTCGACGTCGGGCATCACAGGAGACATGGTGGAGGATTTGCAGGAGGCTCGGGCTCCCACCATCGCTCAGCTGCTTCAGGAGAAAACCCTCTATTCCTTCTCTGAATGGCCAAAGGTACCTCCTGGAGCTTGCATTCCCCACCCAACGCATTCTCAGCTTTGACTCCTTTAATTTTACGTTTCAGAGTATTTCTGAGTAACAGACTCAGAGAAATGATTAATATCTTTAAAAGGTATTAGTTACGTAACATTTGAAAATTAAGGATGTATGCATCTTTTTTTTTTTTTTTGTGGGGAAGACCAGCCCTGAGCTAACATCCGTTGCCAATCCTCCCCTTTTTGCTGAGGAAGACTGGCCCTGGGCTAACATCTGTGCCCATCTTCCTCTACTTTATATGGGACGCCGCCACGGCATGGCTGACAGGCAGTGTGTCGGCGGGCACCTGGGATCCGAACTTGCGAACCCCGGGCTGCCAAGTGCGGACTAAACCGCTGCGCCACCGGGCGACCCCAAGGATGTATGCATCTTGACTAATTAGATCGTAAGACAAAAGTGTCAAGTTGTCTTCATATTTACAGCACTCTGGCTTTAATTTTCATTGTCCAAACTATGAAATTTATTTTAAGGCTTGTAAAGTGAGTACATTTGACTGTGCTCTTTTCTAATCAGCTCCTTCTGGTTAATGGAGTTGACCCTTGATCTCAAGGGACTTAGTGAATTTGGGTAACTTGGTACTTATCCCTCAGAGCTTGTTCTTTTCTGTAGGATCGTGTGATAATCAACCGCCTAGATAACATCTGCCATGTGGTGTTGAAGGGGAAGTGGCCCTCCAGCCAGCAGTATGAGCCCTCGGGCACAGTGCCCACCCCTGTGTTAACCAGCAGTGCTGGTTCTCGAAGCAGCCTCTCAGAGCCAGAGGCATCAGAACACAGCTTCAGCAATGGTGCGGCGTTGGTGGCCCAGATCCAGAAGGTGAGGCCATAAAAATGGTGTTGACTGTGAAACAAAGAATGGGAGACACTTTACACTTCTTGACTGAGTCATTCATTCAACAAATATTTACTGAATGGATAGGATTTTTTTATTTTGTTGTAAAGCCATTAGTGTTAATTGAGGAATTTGGATTTTATCCTGTAGGCAGCGGAGAGCTATTAAAAGTTTTGGAGCAGGGAAATGGATGATGAAAGCAGGGTTCTGCAGCTCAGCTGGAGTGGTATGCAGGTTCATGGAAATGAGGATCAGGAAAAGGGAGTGCCTCCCAGGCTGGGAAGCCAAGTAGGGTCTGATGAAGAGAGAGGTTCTAGACTAGATTAGTGGCAGGGTGGATACAAATAAAGGGGGGAGAACTGGCAGTCATGATGTGATGACTATATAAGGAAAGGGAGGCATGAATGGATCCATGTGTTCAACACTTGGAGGACCAAGAGAACGATGGCAGCTGATAGAAAGGAGGGAAATCAAAGCAGGAATGAGTTTTGTAAACTCAAACTTAAAACTCAAGATTCATTAGAGATACGTTGTCAGCACACTGGCCCTCTCAACCGCACGTTGGAATCTGCTGGGGACCTTGAAGAGCTGCTGGTTCTGATTTAATTGGTCTGGGGTGTGGACTGAGCTTTGGAATTTTTGTTTAACTTTCCAGTTGATTCTGATGTACAGCTGAGGTTGAGATTCCCTAAATTATAACCTTGCAACTCCAAGTGTAGTTCATGGATTAGCAGCTTTAGCAGCATCTGGAAACCTGTTAGAAATGCAGAATCTCAGGCCCACTGAAGTAGAGTCTGCATTTTAACAAGCTAGCCAGGTGATTTGGTACTAAAGTTTGATAAGGCTTGAGTTAGAAGAACCTCTCAGAAAAGGATTAGAAAACCTACCAGCCCAAGGCAGTCAGGCCTGGGGAAGGAGCTGGCATTCAGCCACAGAATGACATTCCACCCCTGTTGCCACATGTGTGTGTTCACAGGAGAGCTTCTTGGCTCCAGTATTCACAAAGGATGAACAAAAGCACAGACGTCCTTACGAATTTGAGGTGGAGAGGGATGCAAAGGCTCGGAGCCTGGAACAGTTCTCTGCCACCCGTGGGCACCCCCCCATCGTCCTCAATGGCTGGCATGGGGAGTCAGCAATAGACCTCTCCTGCACATCAGAGGGGTCCCCAGGAGCCACATCCCCTTTCCCAGTGAGTGCCAGCACTCCTAAGATTGGGGCTATGGGTTCCCTTCAAGGAGCCCTTGGCATGGACTTATCTGGGATTCTACAAGCTGGCCTGATTCATCCAGTGACCGGACAGATTGTCAACGGAAGCCTCAGAAGAGACGACGCTGCCACGAGGAGGCGGAGAGGGAGACGGAAACATGTTGAAGGAGGGATGGACCTCATCTTTTTGAAGGAGCAAACACTTCAGGCAGGAATATTGGTGGGTATATATGAGGCCATTAAGTAAAAACATCAACTTTTCTATTCTGAGCAACAAACCCTTCTTCCTCAGACACAAAATTTTTTGGTTTATAGATCTTTTATCCCTATTTCAGTTGTCCTACTTATTTTCATTATGTCCTCATTATAAGTTGCCCTCAGTCTTTTCTAGAAATACATATCAATCCATTAAGGGCCCTTAATCTGCATGCAATCTGGAGAAATGAGCCAGGAGGTCTTGCCATTTCAGATAGAAAGAACCCAAATCCTCCAGTGTTTCGGAAGAGCCCCTGATGATTGAATGAGTAAAGCAAGACAGCAGGGTTGAGTTTGTAGCAGCGTTGCTCCAGGTTAGTGGGCTTTCCAGGAGCTGGGATATGGGAGAAGGAACAGGAGTCAGCACTTCCTGAATGATGATCCTGGCTCTACTACTTGACTTACTGGGCAACACTGAGCCTCACTTTGCTCCTCTGTAAAGTGGGGGCAGCAGCATCTACCACAGAGAGTTGCTGTGAGGATTCACTGATATCACACTAAGATGTTCTAAACTCAAAGGAGATCATTGTAAACAGCAGAACAAGTCAGAAACTGTACACCTGGCCAAGAGAGATCCCCTTAGACTGCTTAAAGTGTTAAAGACGACTGACTTCTCTTTGTATTTTGTTTTTTCCTATTTATTGAATTTTGAACTCCAAAAAGGGAACCACAGTTCATGTTTTGTTTTGTTTTTTGGTGAGGAAGATTAGCCCCAAGCAAACATCTGTTGCCAATCCTCCTCTTTTTGCTGAGGAAGATAGGCCCTGGGCTAACATCCATACCCATCTGCCTCTACTTTATATGGGACGCTGCCACAGCATGGCTTGATAAGCATTGCGTCGGTCCACACCCAGGATCTGAACCCGCAAACCCCTAGCTGCCAAAGCGGAGCATGTGAACCCAACCACTACGCCACTGGGCTGGCCCCTTATGTTTTCCTATTTTTAAAGGAATAATAATTACCAGTATTTACTGAGTGCTTACTGTGTGCCAGACACTGTGTTCAGGATTTTACATGATTGTCCTATGTGATCCTCGCAACAACCCTGTGAAGGTGGTGTTATTATTCCCATTTTATAGGTGAGGAAATTAAGGCTGACAAGCATTAAGTAATTTGTTCAAGATTATCCAGCTAATAGGTAGCAGATCAGGGAACCAAGGACTTTGTCCCCTAGAGCTTTATTACTAAGGTGTATTGTTTGGGATATGTCTTCCTCTTAGACTTTCTATATAATTTGGGAAACTGAAGTGGCAGGTTCTTTCCCTGCCCAGTGCTGCAAGATTTTAAGAAGGTTGTCTCAGTTTTTAGAGGTGCAAAGCCATAGTTTCTCTGTAATGATCATAGAATTCCAATGGAATGACTGATAAAATTTTCCCTTGGCCTCAGAGTATTTTTTTAAATTCGTCATGCAAGCATTTATTTAGCGCTGACATTGTAGACCCGATTATAGCCATTGGGAATAAGAGATTTGTAAGATGGGCATTTGAACTATAGAGGGGGAAATGGGTGCGTAAATTGCAGTGTGGCATTTTCTGTTGTGTGAAAACCTGAGGGTGCTTTGGGGGAACAGGAAGTGGAGCAGCCAGCGTTGTGTGGGACTGTCAGTGATGGTGATGAAGAAGGTAACACTGAACCTGAACAGATAGGGTGGAATTAAAGTTTACCAGGTGGACGAGAATGGGAGAGGAGCATTCAGGTGGAGGGAACAACCAACATGTGCAAGAGCTTATGTGTGGGTCAGGATTCTTATTGGAAAACAGCAGAGTACAGGCATGCGTCACTCAAGGACGGGGGTACATTCCGAGTTGCATTGTTGTGCGAACATCATCAAGTGTACTTACACAGACCTGGATGGTACAGCCTACGACACACCTTGGCTACATGGTGCTGATCTTATGGGACCACTGTCATATATGTCGTCCATCATGTACTGGAGTGTCATTATATAGCACATGATGATAATGTTACAGTGGAAATAGATGGAAAGAGTCACAGAACACCTTATGTGTTTTCCTTTTAGAAACTAGTTTTCTTTCTGTAATGATTAACTGCACACACTTGTTTTTCCAGGAAGTCCATGAAGACCCGGGGCAGGCCCCTCTGAGCACCTCACACCCTGAAGGGCCAGTACCTGCCACTTCGGCCCCTGAGCCCGCCCTCGCAGCCGGCAGCCAGGCCGAGAAAGCCATTCCCGGCAGGAGTCTGCTTGACTGGCTGAGGCAGCAGGCTGACTACTCCTTAGAGGTTCCTGGCTTTGGAGCAGTAAGTGTTTGTTGGTGCTGCCTGAGACTGCAGTTTACTTCCTGCTAACTTGATGCCCCTTTTGACAAGGAAGGAGTATGCTCAGGGAGACCAGGAAGTTTGGGAGAAGTCTGTGTCAACTAAGAGCATCATTTTAAAGGTTTTTTTAAAAAATAGATTAAATTTTGATTAAGTTTTCCAGTAACAGAAATTACAGCCCACGTCAGAACGCAGTACCAAGAAGTAGATACGCAAAATCTTATGAGGACAGAACTGGCCTAAGCTCAGCCCCCATCTCTCCCCAGAATTACCACACAGTCTCATAAGCTCACAAAGAAATCTGTAGTTGTATAAACACTGCTACTTCATGAAAACGTTCCTGTGTATTCTTTTCAAGTTAATTCGTTACCACTTTGCAGGGATGTTTTACACTTACTGCTTTGGGACTTTTCCTCAAGTCTTCTTACTGCCTTTGTCCTAGATCCTTCAGATTAGAAATCCTGAGCACTGATGTCTTCTCTGGGTTTTTCTTTTCTCATTTGCTCGTTTACCCCACCACCATCTGTGTCCTGGGTACATCTAATTAATAAGATACAGAGGTAGAGAGCACACAAGAAAAAGAGAATGTATTCATGGATGCACACCCTACAAAGATAGACAAAGCCCACCAGGCAGGTAGCAGTGGAGAAAGAATCTGGGGAAAGGCTAGGAATTAAGCAGTGCCCTGGAAGACTGGTGGGTCAGCTCAGGTGTTCTAGTCTGGAGGGCCAGGAGGCCCACACAGCCTGTTTTCCAGCTTACTGCAGGAATGCTGTTGCTTCAAGGAGAGAGCCTAGGTGAGGGCCACGTGACTGTTTCCTTCAACCTAACCTGATTGAGTCCTGTGCAGAGGGTCATTAATGAGAAAATAGCAAACCCAGCTGAAAAGCACCAATCCTCATAAGAAGACAGAATGTTTTATAATGTTGGTTTCCGTTTGTCTCCTAGAATTTTTCAGACAAACCAAAGCAGAGGAGGCCACGTTGTAAGGAACCTGGAAAATCAGATGTCAACTCGCTGAGTGGGGAAGAGAGGGTTCCTGCTGTCTCCAAGGAGCCAGGACTGAGGGTAAGGAAGAGGGACATGTCCTGATGGAACCAAGCCTTACAGACTCAGAGAGAAAGCACCAGCTGGGAAGTGGGTAGCTGGGTGACTTTTTCCTAGAGGACAAGAGGCCAGCATGGGAAGTTGACAAGTACTGATAAGTGGTGTTGGGGCATCTTGAGCAGTGGTATGACTTGCCAGAGTCATTTGTTTTCAGCCTTTATCTCCAAAACTTTTGGTTTAAGTTTGTACTTAAACCATTCCCAAAGCTTGATATTTTTTTCCTTCCTATTGTAGTGAGTTACAGGGAAAAGATACCTTGACTCTTGTCAGGAGTCTGTTTCCAGTGTTTAACAGACTTCATTATTGGAAATTTTCATTTTCTAAGCTAAGTTTTTCTGGCCACCATTTAAGACATTTCCTCCTAGTGTCCTCACTGGCGATGAAAAACAGCTGACTCCAAGCACTGCCCCTTTCCTATTATAGGATCGTGAGCCTGGAAGAGACTTCAAAGACATCTGCAAATACTTCTAGTATAACGAATCTGAGTTAATTATAGCTTGCAGATGAGTACAAATTTGGAATAGAAAATTCTTAACCTCTAGGGGGCGGTAATAGCATTTCAACCTGAAAATGTGTTGAACTTGGGCAAATTATACATAAATGTGAATAAAAAGTACATTCTGCCCAAATAGGGAGCCTCTGAAGGTCCTCATGGGGATCTGCTCTTCCTGGGTTGTCCCCTAAACCCACAGGCTTCCCAAATGCCTCTCTTCAGTGTTTTGCCAGCCAAGGCTTTGCTTGAGTATGAATTCCCATCTTAGTGGGATTGCCTTGATGTGATTTCTTTTTTTAGCTCCCAGAGACCACCCACCCTAGTCATTTCCTCCTCCTTGTGCACAAAGAAGTTGTTACTTAATATTCTCAAGGAGCTTGTTACTGATTTTGTCACCTGGGTGATTACTCTTCTAGCAGCTCTACATTGCTGCTCGCACTCATCTCCATCCACCACGGCAGCCACTGTGGGAGGGAGGCCTGGGCCCGTCCCCAGGGGGCTGCTTATTAGAAAGTTGGTCACATTGGAAAAGCTGCCCTCCCTTTCCTCTCTCGCTTTATTCTCGGAACATGTCTCCACCACCCCTTTTCTTAGACCTGCTTGTACCGTACAAGCTGATTCAGCTTCGGTTCTTATCCCATCTGTCTTTCTCAACCCCTCACGCTGCCTCCCCGTGTTCTCCTTTTGTCTTAGCACAGTGTCTCCACAAGTCGTCCAGTAGTGAGCCCCAGTTCTTGCTTTGTTGTAGTCTCTGAGCTCTTGGTTTAGAGCTCAAAAAAACCCATGTGGTTTCCCCTTTGGCTTTCTCATTTCTTTCTGCGTGTCTAAGAACTTCCCTCATGTTCTCTGGAAATTAACGTTCTTCACACCCCTGCAGACACTGACCCCTTGCCAGAAAACCCATTTCTAAGCTCTTCTTGCAAGCCAGCCTCTTAGCAGAGATATATTTTCCCTCCTTTGTTAAATAAACGCAATCCCTGCCTCGGAGGCCCTTTTCCTTCAGTTAAGGCAAGAACAGGAAGCACTCGTCCGCCTGGTCTTCAGGGCTGCTCGGCCTTCTCAATGGGAAAGAGCGGTGCGGTTCTCTGCTTGGCTCCAGGAGGGCCCATCTCCCCTCACCCGAGTCTCCCACAGCTCCTTGTGGGACAGGAGCCCTCTGGGGTGTGCCTACCCCTTCCTCTAGAAACGGATTCAAATCCCACAAGGAACATCTTCCTTCAGCCCCTTCTGCTCAGTGTGCTGTGGCTCACCTGGACGAGCTCCACAGACCTAGCATCACACAGGCTGGGGCAAGGTCATAGGATTCAGCTTTCAGGACACTTGGTACATAGTGGTTGCTCATTAAATGTATGTCTGCACATGCACATACCTTCTATATTTTATCTGTAAGTTATGTTTGTCTTACATATGTGTGTATGGTTTTTTTCTTTGTTTCTAGCTGAGCCATTTGACAGTAAATTGCAGACATGACACATCACCCCTAAATACTTCAGCTTGCGTCTCCTAAGAATGTTTTCCTATGTAACTATTACCGTTATCACACGTGTGGATATTAATATCTAGTCCATATTCAGACTTGCCGTTGTCCCAAAAATGTCTATGAGAGCTAGTTTTTGTTTTGTTTTACTTTTGCTTTTAGGATTTTTAAATTAGGATTCACACACTGCATTTGGTTGTTAGGTCTGTTTTCATTCAGTGAATGTTTGTTGGCCAAACCTACCAACCTTCCTGGGAGGAGTAAGGAAGTTTTGGTCACCACCTTCTCCACCTCTACCCAGGAGTTAAGTTTTAGAGTTGAATATGCAGGCTTTGGAATAAATGCTACCATGTATTGATGAAGAAAGATGTTCTTCTGGGGTTGGAATTCCCATGTAATCATCTAGGAAAGCAAATTTGCCTCCTGTGTTGCTTAACTTCTGACTCTCGTTTTCCCCGCTCCCCTTGCCCTCTCCCCAGGCTCCCCTGGAAGAGGAAGCAGGTCTGCTCCCAGGCTATAATTACCAGGCGGGAGAGCTGCCAAAGCCCAACTTGGTCGCTGTGTGTGGTCGCCAAGCCGCTGGGAGGGGGCACCTGACTAGGGTGGGCAGCAGCTGGGTGGCTGGAGTGACTCTCCCTCCCACAGGAAGTGGTGAGAGCCGACTTCCTCCGCCAGCATGCCTCTTGCTTTGCTGTAGATGAAGAACTGTTCTCTTCACCGTGGGGCCTTTCTGCTGCTGCTCTCCCAGTCTCAAGGGGAGAAGGCGGCCAGCTTGTGCCTTCCTGGCAGTTCTGAAATGTCCCGGCATTGTCTCCACATCAGTGGTTCTCAACAAGGGCAGGGAAGGGACATTTTTGGACATCCTGATGCCTGAGGAGTGTGACTTGAACTTAGTGGGCAGGGCCAGAGAGACCAAAGGTCTGTCTGCAGTGTGCAGCCTGTTTTAATTGAGCTATCCAGTCCTAAATACCCTGATGAGCTCAGAATAAAGTATGTTAAAGAATGTCTAATTTATAGCAGATTGAAAATAAGATGGAAGCATTATTCATCAAGCTCTGGGTTTGTTTTCTTCCCAACAGAAAGACTTCTAAGATCGAACATGCCTTCTCACTGGAGAGTTACGAGGGAACATTTGTGGGTTTAAAGGAAAAAGACACACCCCGACACCTTTCCCTGGCTCTTGGCTGTGGGCAGGCCGCAGGGAAGAGGGCCTGGAAAAGCCTGTGGTTGAGTTGTGGTTACCCAAGGCTGAGGTGGTGTGCCCAGCAGGCCTGGGATTATGCGGTGTAGTCCAGAATGAAGTGATTTGCATTAATGGGCTCAAGACAGACTGGTCGGAAATTATGCTTTTAGCCTGGCCCCAATCCATCAAGTCCTCCTGTCTGTCTAGAAACAGGAACCAGGCAGGACTTGCTCCCCGAGTGATCCTCCCCTGAACCAGAGCAAGCAGTTGCCCAGCACACCCCAGGGTAAACCAACCTTGCAGACTGCAGGTGGCTGGTCACGTGGGAATAAGAGACAAATGTGGTATGATGCATGCAAAGAGCCATGGGCTGGGGGCCCAAGGGCCTGGGTTCTAGCCTCCTCTGTCCCTGACCAGCTGTGCCCCCAGGAGCAAATCCCTGACCCTGTCAAGAAGGAAGGGGCACCAAACACAACAGTATCAGAGGTTTCTCCTTCTGCTAAACCAAGGCTTTTTGAGAAGAGTTCCTCCTCAGTCAAACAAAATTGACCATCATAAAGCTTTTTGCCCATGAAGACCTGATTTTTCTTTAATATTCTTTGGGAAATTGAAGGACAGATATAGGACTTCAAAAAAAAACATTATTTCTGGGGACTTGGGAACATTCAAGTGCACGGTTTTCCCGTGTCTGTGAATCTGTAAACTCCCTGTAAAATGGCCGTGGTAATAGTATTGACTCCGTAGGGTTGGTGTGATGATTAACTGAGACCGTGTGGCTACAGCCCTGAGCACAGTGTCTGACACAGGGTAGATGTGTATTTAATAGGCTCTCCTTACTCTGCTGCTCCTCCTGTTATCACCACCCCTCGTTGGCACCCCAATAGCCGCTGTCCCTCACTGCTGAGTACCCTCGCACCCGTGGGAAACAGGGTGTCCCAGCTGCTGCTCGTTTTGGAGCCCACCACACACACGTGTACTCACAACTCACTGAAAACCTGAACTGGTGTCACCGGCTGACGCTGTCTCTCCGACTCCCCTTAAGCAAAGATCTGTCGGATTTTCTAAGTATTTGACTCCTTTAACAGTTAAGGGAGAAGAGAGGCAGTGAACCAAATGGAAACAGCAGAGCTGCCGGATTTAAGTTCAAAGTAGGTGTCTTTGGGAAAGTTGTAAAGAGATTTCTTAACTGCTCTCAGGCCTGGATATCCTTAGCCTCCCTGCCTTCTTTCTCCACATTCTTTAGGACTCCTGGCCCTAATAAAAGGGTTTTTCGTATTCCAAGGATACTCCACTGAGGAGTGCAGCTGGTTCCCTGCCTCTGAGCCTCAGAGACGAGGAGGCTGTGGGCTGGTGGGGTCTCAGCTACTTCTTGCCAGATCCCCTCACTCCAGACTCACAGGAAGGGAAGGCGTTTACACAAATGCCTTAGAAGCCTGCAGAGGCAGCCATAGAGAAGCATGGGCTCCTCCAGCATCACGCCGAGGAGCCTCACTGTTGAGCCCTCCCACCTCCTGCCCTGTGCAGGGGCCTGTGGGCCTGCCCCCACCACACTCTCCACATCCTACCCCTGATGGTGACCTGCATCTCCAGGGCGAATCCAGTCACAGATCCCTCCAGGCCACTGTGGACATCTTTAACCTCACCATTGCTGTGATCAAAGAAAAGGTGGTAGAAGAACACCAGCTTTGTGAGAGGAATAGGAGGAGGAGAAGCCTGGGCAGTTAGGGTCACTTCCCTTCCGTGTGGCTCAGAAAGGGGAGACAACTCCCAGGGGCCCACAGGGAAGGGCTTTCCTTTATGCTTCTCTGTGCAAAGATAGACTGCTGAACAACAGAAATATAGTTTGCCTTGAATACCATGGACATGTATCCTTGATAAACTAAATGGTAGCAGCGAGGAGTGGGGGGTCATGAAAAGAGGGGAAGGGGTGCTGTTACCCAGGGGGGTGTAGGCACTTCAGGCACTGAGTCCTGAAAGAAATGTCTCCCTTTCTATGGGGAAAACATTTCTCTCTTTATATGGGGATTATTCATGCCATCTTTGAGAGACATTCAGAGTTAGATACCTTGTAATTGCAGTAGTTTAATTCTCTCTCTGCAACCAGACCATGACCTCCAGAAGAGCAAGTTCTCGAGCAGGTTCTCACTGGGTCCTCTCTGCCCCGCTAACTCCTGAGCCCACCACAGAGGAGATACATGTGTGGCTGCAGCAGGCTCACTCCCAGTTGGCACTGTCTCTCCGCCATGCTGCCTGCCACTCACTGATCCTGTTAAAGCAGTAGGTTCTCCGTGATTCTCTAGCTAAATCATACAGATGTGTAATGGTAAAGTATTCAAAGGTGTGGTGCCAGGTGACCTGTGTGCAAGCAGAGCTGTAAGTCCCAGGCATGGTCACAGTTCAGTCCACGTGGAGCAGAAGGGCTTAATTCTGGAGTAAGAAAACTGGAGAGCAAACCTCTGAGCAGAGGAAAAATAGATTGTCTCCCTTAAGGGAAACCAGAACATCACTTATTTTGGTGTATTTCCCCAATGATCTTCAAGAATGCCTTCATTTCTTCAACAACCACATAGCCAGCATGTTTCGTGTCAGAGTCATTGCCCTCCAGAGGAAAGGCGGGCACGCATGCAACTAATAGTGGCCCTTAGTGAGCTTTTCTCCCTGTGGGTCAGGTCATGGGTTCAACACTCCCCTGTCGGTAACCCTGCAAGATCGGTGTCATTGTCCTTTCTCACCACAACTCTGAGAGGTTAACTGCCTTGGCCTGAGTCCCACAGCTAGGGGGTTACAGAGTCAGGATTGAAATTCAGGTCTGTCTGCTCCAGAACCCTGTCTTACCTACTCTGCTTTGTGGCTTCAGGTAAAAACCTTCCTGTGTCACAAGGAAGACAAATGTCGGGACCTGGACAAGGGGTCGCAGCCACAGAAGTCTCGACTGTGCTCACTTTGGCAGCACATATACTAAAATTGGAGCAACAGAGAGATTAGCATGGTCCCTGCACAAAGATGACAGACAAATTCATGAAGCGGTCCTTATTTTTTTTACGTTGTACAACCTGAAACTAATATAATGTCAATTTTACCTCAATCAAAAAAAAAGTCTTGACTGAGACCTGAGCGTCTTTAGTGCTGGTCTCTACCTCCCAGCACTGTGACGGCTTCTCTGCAGGGTGGACGCCACTTTTGCATGGTGAGCATGTTGGAAGTGCTGCATGGTGGTGACAGGCTCTCGGCTCTGAGGGAGAAACTCTTCAGGTGCAGTTAGGCAAGAGAGCCATCGGACTCTGGGCAGCTAGGCAGGAGGCACTCCCACTCTGGGATCCTTCATGCAGCTGGGACAAGATGGGTCAGTGCAGAGCCCCTGCTGATCGCCCGCCATCCAGTAATCTTCAGCATCTTGTGTCTCTTTGTCCTTTTTCAGGGGTTTCTCCCAGAAAACAAGTTCAATCACACCCTGCCTGAGCCTGTTCTTCGAGATGCAGGCCCCCGCAGGAGGGGGAGGCGGCCTCGGAGTGAGCTCCTGAAAGCTCCTGCCATCGTGGCGGACTCTCCTTCTGGAATGGGGCCACTGTTCATGAATGGACTGATTGCTGGGATGGACCTGGTGGGACTTCAGAACATGAGAAATATGCCAGGCATCCCCCTCACAGGGCTGGTGGGGTTCCCGGCTGGCTTTGCCACGATGCCCACAGGCGAAGAGGTCAAAAGCACCTTGAGCATGCTGCCCATGATGCTGCCGGGAATGGCCACAGTGCCCCAGATGTTTGGTGTTGGAGGACTCCTCAATGCACCCATGGCGACTACCTGCACTTCCACCGCTCCAGCGCCTCTGTCAAGCACAACAAAAAGTGGTACGTCTGCAAGCGAAAAGACTGCAGAAGACAAACCGAGTAGCCATGATGTAAAAACAGATGCTTTAGCTGAAGACAAGCCTGGTCCTAGTCCATTTTCTGATCAGTCCGAACCTGCAATAACTACAAGTAGTCCTGTGGCTTTTAACCCATTTCTCATCCCAGGAGTGTCTCCCGGACTCATTTACCCATCCATGTTCCTCTCCCCTGGCATGGGCATGGCTCTGCCAGCCATGCAGCAGGCCAGACACTCTGAAATAGTAGGTCTGGAGAGCCAGAAGAGGAAGAAGAAGAAAACAAAAGGAGACAACCCAAACCCCAACCCAGAGCCTGCTCCCGGGTCGGAAAGGGAGCCAGGCAGGGATCAGAACTGCCCCGAATCTAGGCCCCCTGTGCCAACAGATAGAGACCATGCAGCACAGGCCGGGGAAGGGGGCCTCAAAGACTCCAACAGTGATACCAATTAGAACTTTTTCATTTGAGAAATTATTGTGACTTGTAAGTTTCTTATCCCATAAAGGTTTGTTACTTCCCTCACTTCACCTTCATAAGAACCTGTGTTTCCATAAGTAATATTACCTACCTAATTTCCTGTCTGAGAACTATGGTAACAGATGTTAATAGTTGCAGGGTCTTGCCACTTCATTAGATAAGTGTCGTCGACCTAGTCTAGGAGGCACAGAATTCTCATTCTGTTATCCAGTTGTTCATTCCAGCAATCGTAGTTAATACAGTACTTGGTGACACGCCCTACCCCCTTCTCTTCCAAGTTTCCCACTTATTTGAGGAGGAAAAACAGCAAAAGAAAGCTGTCTAGGGATTTACTATTGAGGGGCCGAAGGAAGAGACAAAGAGTAGCTCTTTTTTCCATGAGCTGTGTTGACTGGGAAGAATGTAACGGGAAAACCAAAAAGCACAGAGAAAGGAAGTGCTGGTGCATATTTTTTAGTTAAAATATTTCCCTATTTTATCATGATTACTAAGTGAGTAGTGTAGACAGAAGTATGTAACTAATGGGTGAAAATGCATATATTCATTTCTTTATAAAACAGAACCTTGCTAGTAGTAACATACCCTCCCCCTTCATGGTTTTTCAGACACCTGCAGCAAGAAGGACTAACTAGGCACTATTTTATCCACATGTATTCCCCCTCTCCCAGGTTAAAAGGTTATTCTCAGTAAAAGGAAGCTTCACACACCTGGAGTTACAGCCGGTGTGGGGGGTGGGCCAGGGGCTCGCCCTCCTGGAGCTGCAGGCTGCTCACGAGCACATGACCAGCACTCTGCCCTCACCTCGTTCTCTCAAGGATTGCTCTTGCCACCACCAGGGCCAAATGGGTTTTTCTTTTGTGCTTTCCTTCACCAGGAATAAGGCTCTTTCTGGAGCCTGTGAGAAAATAGTCACTCAACACTTTTACACTCACTAGGGCCTTTTGTCAAGGTTTTTTGAGGTTGTCAAAACGTGTGTACCACCTTTTATAATACGACTGTGAAAAGTTTTTTTCTTATCTCCATTTTTTCTCTATTCTGTTTGTATTTTACAGTTGGACTCAAATTCCAAATCAAGATAGTGGAGACTATGTTGCAAATTAACTCTACTTTCCCGTCTTCCTCAGCTTCCCAAGCCGGGGCGCACCTGCCTAAGTAGCACTTACTCCCATTTTCTTTCCCTTCCCGCTCGTGTTCCATCCCTTCTGATGGTCTTATTCTTTATTGACAATTCACACTCTAAGACTTGAAATAAGCTCATGGTTCAGTACTCTGGGGGCACAGGGCTGTGCAGGACTGTTGGAAATGTTGGAAGTGTTACTAGTACCCGTTCCACTTTTTGTTGTCACAATTTACTGTATTTTTTACTTTTTCTGTTACAGTTTTGCTAATTTATCAGAAGGTCCAAAAGTTTGACATAACTATTTCAGTTTGCATTATTTATTTATGATGCTTTTGTCATTGTCTTTTATACATTTGGGATTATAAATTATGTAAATGTTAAAATGAGCATCTCAAAGAAGTCTGTTAAATCATGACCGAAAAAAATCAATCAGATGTATTTGCAAAAAGTGGAATCCCAGTTTTATGAATCAGAGATATAAATCAGAAATTCTATAACTGATCATATAAGAAGAAAGAATCCAGTAATTGAACAAATCCTATTTAATAATGTCTTTGTAGCATAGATGGTCTATAATGCTGACAACAGATTTCTTAGAAATGCTGTTCTCTCTATTTAACTAACATTTTGTTCAGTTTTGCCTCCAGTGGAAGCAGAAAGGGTTTTCAGCTGTTAAATCCTAAAAATCAATATAATTTATTTATGTAAAAAAAAAATCACTCAATCGATATATTTTTGAACCTTTTAAGTACTAATTTTCTTTTTATCAAGTAGAAAAAAAAATGTATTTGCCCTAAATCCTTAAAATACAAATGCTATAAAAATTCATGTATCTTGAAAGCCTTACTGCAAATGAGTATTATAGACATCCAGCAGAGCCTGGGTTTTCTTTGTTGTCGTCGTTGTTTTATATGGAAAAGCTGCTTTCCCCAGGTTCCACTTAGAACCTCCAGTAGGTCACAGGGTTCAATATGGATTTGATTTAAAAACCCACCAGCATGCTGAATCCCTTGTTATATCTTATCGAACCTGTATGTTAACTCTGGGTGTTTAGGCTTATATTTGACTGCTATTGTGTCCCTGTTTGCAAAATGAAAATGACACTCTGTGGATTATTTGCTCTGTAAGGCATAAGTGCTTCTTATAATTATTTTGACGTTTCCAAGAGCAAAAGCCAAATTTAAACTCTCTTCAGCAAACTTGAGCCTTTTCATCTAATTCCATGTCACTCACAGCCATAACTTTCCTTGATCATTCTTCACCCCATGTCTTACATAATAAATTGTCTGTGGTCTTGATCCTGAATTTAAAAAAAAAAAGTTTAGAAGTCCAATTTGTACTTGAGAAATTCAGTGGCACTTGGATGTCTCTTGCTGCCTGGGCATTTGTGAGCACATCATCTGCACACGGGAACCCACGTCCTTCCTCAGTGCACCGTTTGTGCTGGGTGCCCTCTTGGGGGCTTGTTAAATATTCACTCATGAGGGTTGACTTACCTGTCTCTAGACCTACCGGAACACCTGGTTAAAAGAGATGCCATCTAGAAAGGTGCAGCGCAGCATAGCTTCCCAGACTTGGGGCCTGAATGGTCGCAGCTGATGCCTCGACAATGCCACTTCCTTAAGCCACATTCCAGAAGTCCCACCTCAAATCACACACCTGGGACTTCGGGGGGTGGGATCCCGGTGGGTTGGAGCAGGCCTGAAAACAGGAATGCCTCAGTAACTGAAGTTCTTAAGGCTTGTTGAGAACTTTGTGGTCCTTAGCTTCAGGAAGCATCACTTATCAAGCCCCGGAAGGGCTGTGTCAGAAGTTATCGAGGAGGTTGGCAGGAAAGTGCTGAAGCCTTGGTGAGGCTGAGAGCAGGAGGGAGACCAACTAGCCTCACCCTTGCTGGGCCCTGCCAGGTACCGATAGCTGTGTGGGTGAATAGCCTGGAGGATGGGGGGGTATTGTTCTATAAGGCCTTGGAGTCCTTTGCTACAGTTTTTCAAGTAAGAATATTGCAGATTTCTTTGATCTCTATTGGAAACTTGGAGAGCTGTCCTGGGTAGAAGAAGAATTTATACAGAATAAGTAGGACAGAGTCTTGGTTTCACTTTTGACCTCAAAGTCTGCCCCAGCCGATTCTGCCTCCTTATCCAAGGGCAGAGGAGTAGTTAGTCTGGTGCATCAACCTAGTGTTTGTGCTTTCTTTGTGTGTTTGGCTAAGTGACCTCCTTTGTCCTCAGAGCATCTTAGTTGCTGGGTAGAGGGATGCTGGCATCCAGTCTGCCTAATGAAAGCCAACGGAGAGGCTGCAAAGCCATCTCGTCAGTCACAGACAAGATGACTCATATGGGCTGAGGTTGGAACACTCCGCCTTGGTGACACAGATCTGGGACCCCTCAACCTGAGAGACCAGATCTGACTGAAGTACACTCAGGAAAATGCGCTGGGAACAGCGGAACAGCCGTGTCACACCTATGGAAAACTTGATGCTTGATTGACTTACACTGAATTCCTTAAAATGGTTTCTTGCAGGAATTACTGTTCATTTGCCTGGTCTGGAAACCACAGAAGGATTTCTTTCTTAGGGCAGCAATGGAGTTCACGCGGCCCAGTGACTAGCACCTTGGTTCTAGACTGTGGCTTCTCTAAACCTAGTCTCTGAGGTACAGGAGCATGAGTGCGAGTCCTCACGACATAGGGCTTTTGCTGCCTAATGGCCAGCATTGTGACCACCCTCATAATCCAAACTTGGCCCATGTGGTCTAAGATAAGAAGTAAGGGAGAGGAGTGAATTAAGTACTGCCCCCTGCGAGGGGGCCTGACTCTGTCCCCATGCCTGCACGCAGAAAAGAAGGGGCCTTTCCACAAGAGCCCATTGGTCTGAGTGAACTAAAGGGATGAGGAGGCACTTGTGGGACTGGGAACAGGGAGGCTCCTGGATCTGTGAAGCCTTCCTCAGTGTAGGGGTGCCAGATTTCAGGGGAAAAAATGACACCCCAGTTAAATTTGAATTTGATACACTATTTTCTTGGTATAAATATGTCCATGCAATCTTTGGTACATAATTATACTAAAAAAATTTTTTTGTTTAACTGGAATTCAAATTGAACGAGGCATCCTGTATTTTCTCTGGTGACCTTACTCATCGTAGTAATGCACAGTTACTAGGCACGTCCTTGAGTGGGGCTTGTTCTAAGTGCTGTATGGCCTTATTTTCAATCCCCACAGTAGCTCTGAGGTTATCCCCACTTCACAGATGAGAGAACTGAGGCCTGGAGAGCCTAAATAACTTCCCCAGTGACCCAGATGGTAAGTGGCAGAGCTGGGATTTGGGATTAGTCTGAGGCCTGGGGCAGGCTGCCCCTCCAAGATGCAGCTTCGTAAATAGCATTAAACATATGATCAGCAAGAAGGGGGCTGTCCTGGCCCATGCTGCCCCTGGGGGAGCCCCAAGGCCAGAGGAGCCAGGAAACTGGGAGAAGGTATGTCCTTCCCATCCTGCTGTGCTGGCCTAGGGATGCTCTTGGTGTCTAGGTGCTCAGACTCCAGCTCGGGTCCAAGGCGCCACATGAGAAGCAGAGTCCAATCTTAGAAGGTGGAAAAGAAGATGGCAGGGGCTGGTGTAATTGCTCAGCTGTTAGGGCCTCAGGGAAGGGGCAGGGGCAGGGGGAGAAGTCCTCTGAGACTGAGAGAGGCAACTTGCAGATGATGTGAATAAGCTTCCCTGACCAGAGTCTCAAGGCCAGAGCCTACTCTCCACCAGAAGGTAGAGTAATGACCTGGAAGCAGGACCAGAAATCCCAATTGGGAGAGCTTCAATCCAGCTTTTTGGTGTGGAAACTTCACCCCTTGCCCTAACGTGTTTGTGCGTGGATCTCCCACCACTACTGCACTGGTTGCTTCAGGAGCTGCTGGGAAGGGGAGGCGGCATCTCCTCACCCACCAGGCCCTGGCTATGAGCTTCTTCCACCCAGGGCAGCCCAGCCATATGCACCTCTCTAAAGGTAGCCCCAGCACTGCCTCCTGGGTGCCCACTCTGCTGCTCGCTGTGCCGGGCCTTGACGAGGATGAGGCTCAGGTAAGTTGTCACCTGCCTTCAGTGGCACAGCTAGTGAGTGGAAAAACAAGAATTTGGAGGTGGGTCTGATTCTAAAACCACAGGCCCGACACACTTCCTAGAGTGGAGTCGGCAAAGTATGGTCCATCGCCTGTTTTGGTACAGCCCACAAGCTAAGAATGGACTTTACATTTTTAAATAGTGGAAAAGGCAAAAGAATAATACTTCATGACATGTGAAAATCATGCCAAGTACAAATTTCAGAGACCATGAATAAAGTTTTATTGGAGCACAGCCACACTCATTCCTTTATGTGTTGTCTGTGGCTGCTTTCACACCACAACAGTGGAGTTGCATAGTTGTCAGAGAACCACATGACCTGCAAAACAAAATATTTACTGTCCAGCCTTTTACAGAAAAAGTGTGCTGACCCCTGTCCTAGAGCATCAATTTTATTCATAGATTCAGTGCAAAAACTAAGTCATTTAAAATATTTTTGTGTTGACTCAAACATGGTTTTGTGTAAATATGAATCATACACTGGAATATAAGAGTGACATCTACTTTTAAGATAAAACAGACTTCAAAGAAGCACTGGACTTTGGGCGTGCCTCTTAAGGGTCCGCCTCCAAACCCCCAGGCATGCTTTCATTTTGGAGAAAAAGTTGGAGCTGCCCTGCCCTCTCCTGTCCACGCAGTGTCCTGTTTGGGGCAGAGGACAGATTTGAAGATGCTGGCAAGAGAGAAGGGGCAGTTTATAGAGAGAAAATCCAAAAAGAGCAGGAAGAGGAGAGTTTGGAGAACACGGGCAGAGGGAGACACACAATGTGAGTTTAAGGACCAGGAAGCAAAACTGCCCACGACTTGGGAGAGGGCCAGTGAGACAGTCCTTGGTCAGTGGCTGTGTGCTGGCTACTTGCAGAGTGGGCAGAAGGGAGGTCTCCCAGGAAGACAGGCCTGGAAGATGAGCCGACGTTGGTCATATTCCCACTGGAGCTCAGGCAATAGGAAGGCCAGACGTGGGGGAGCTGAGTGCAAGGAAGCAGCGGCTGGGAGCCCACAGTTAGTGCCCTGGCCCAGGCTGACTGGCAGCCACATCTTGGAAGCAGAGGTCAGAGGAAGACAGGAAAGACCAGCTGGGATCAAGTGTATGCAGGGAGAAGTGCATCTCACGCCCTCCCACACCTGTGGCTAAGGGCAGCAGACACACCTCATCGGGCCAACTGGGCCCTCATTTGACAGAGAGCTGGTGAGCAGGCTTCCTGAAGGCACTGGGCTCTTGGACACTCCCTGGGGACTTCCAGTCTCTCCTTCTGTGTGCCGAGCGAGGCTGTGCTTGGGGAGACAGATCAGACACCACCTTGCTGTTGAGAACCTCAGTATCTGGTTGGGGAACAGGACTGACCCAAAGAACTGCTAAATCTGCTAGACATTGCCCTCTCCTGACTCGGCACCAGGTAAAGGGACTTAAGACTTTGAACAGATTACTGCTGTGCATTCAAGTCTCCTACCGGCCAGTGTGGCTTACACCCAGGAGGCCAAGAACAGCTGTCATGGAGCTGTTCCCGGTCTCTGAGCAGTCATGGGTGATGGCAAAGGTGTGGGAGACAAGATGGAGGAAGTGCTGCAGTTTTCAGAAAGGGAAATGGGCGATTCAGCTAAATGCAGCCTAGTAAATTTGACATCAACCCTAGTGGGCAAAATTGTAGAAAGGAATTTAAAAGATGTCCCGAGGGTTCACCAAGATCAAGTCAAGCCACACTCACTTCCATCCCCTCTGCGGATGACTGTTGGGTGAAGAGAGTGGCTCTGGGTGTTTTTCATAGCGATGGGCAAAATGGAGAGCTGTGGGCATTTGTCCCTGCCCAAATGGCTGTTACCAAAGTTAACTAAGAAACGATCTGCGTCCATCCAGGAAGACCTCAGTGGCTCCTGGGCCCTTTTCTCAATATATAGCAGTGTTTGTAAACTCACACGCCTACTGGGTGAGGCAGGTAACATACATGAGTGACATGGGCCAGATTTAAGGCAATAAGAAGTGATGGGACTGTGGACACCGGAAACCTCTTGTCCTGACTAAAAGGGACAGCCACAGCCAGGTGATGCCGTGCAGGAATGTGGGCTCTGTGTTGCCCGATACCCTGATTTGTTTTTCAGTAGAGGATGGAAATTCATTTATAAGAATACAGAATCAGGATGCATTTTAAGGGAGGTGACTGTCCTGTCCCCCACCGGGCGGTTCAGCTGGCTCTCAGAAGCAGGACACTAGGAAAGGCTCAGGAGTTCAGGTCAGTGCAATACTGGGAGCTAGCAGCCCCCAGAGAGGTGAGCTCTGCCCACGGGGGATGTCCAGGAAGGCGCTGCGGTCCCATGTGTGGGAGATGCTGGGCACATGCCAACGTCAGACGGGAGACAGGACTGAGGCAGCTTTGCAAAATCTCCATCTAATCGTCAGGCCCCTTGACTCTCTGGTCCTTGTGTGTGCCCATTGTACCACCCTCTCAGGACGACACTTGAGCCTCACCTTTCTCTGTCCCCAGCACATTTGGGTTCCCTGAAAATCCTCAGGGGCTTCCAAAGAGTGAGTGATCACACTTATAGCCACCTGCAGGTGCGAGTGGTGGGAGGAGGGCAGGATGGGGTGGGGGGATGTCCAGGCTGAGCCGGGCAGGCAGTGACTCAAGACTGCTGAGGTGTTAAGCCTCTTTCCTGGCTCTGACCAAGAGGAGGCCAGACCAGGAAAACTCTAGACACCGCTCCCACCAACCCCCCTTGCCCCCTTCCCCACTCCCTCTCAGATCCAGGCTTTTCCATTCACAGATTCCAAACTTTCCAGGCCGGCAAAGAGCCAGAGGAGCTGCCAAGGCCCAAGTGAATGCCTTCAGTAGGGGCTAGGGGGCTGTGCAGGCCTGTCAGGTAGGTCATAGGGACCTGAGGAAAACCCCCAACCCCGGCCCCTGGGGCCCTCGGGTTGGAAGACCCTCCTACTCTCTCCCCAGTCCTTTGTCCAATTTCCCCATCAGGAAGCAGGAGACATGTATATAGGGGGCCCTCATCTCAGGGACTCCTAGTGTGGGTGTGCATCTGAGAGAGAGAGATAGAGACAGAGTCAGAGGACCGTGGGCCAGGGGGA
The DNA here is from genome assembly GCA_031878705.1 of Tapirus indicus. Classification (NCBI taxonomy): domain Eukaryota; kingdom Metazoa; phylum Chordata; class Mammalia; order Perissodactyla; family Tapiridae; genus Tapirus; species Tapirus indicus. Next base: position 60,533,887 of record CM062929.1, read on the forward strand.
CCAGGTGCTCTTGCTGGTAAGCCCCTGCAGCCACTTCCTTCCTTTTCCCGGACGAGTTGGAGATAATTAGCATCTCATTTGGGGAGGTGATGGAGAGGCAGCCCCCTCCCCTGGCCTGGGGGTGCGGGAGGATTTGGAGCCCCCTCCAGCAGCATTCTCAGTGCGCAACCCAGCACCCAAAACAGGCCCAAGGAGCAGGGCCACATTCTGCTGCCGGACCGCACCGGCCAGCACCCCCAGCCTCTGTGAGGAGCAGGAGTTAAAGAGGTGAAACATCCATGCAGAGCGGTCCTTTCTGTGCAGAGTCAGCTTGTGGCACGATATTCTTAGATCTGATCTTGTGTTTTTAGGTTTCAGTTATTCCTGTACCCTTTGGTTCCACTCTCCCTTCCACACAAAGCCAGTCAGCTAGTCTGTGCTCATTTCTCAGGGACAAGATACGACAACAAGAAGCGAGAAAAAAGATTCTCTGCATGGCTTTTGAGTTTCAGAATCAGCCCCCAGCCTGGACACAACGTGACAGGTAAGAAAGAACAAGGCTTCCCTGTACCATCCCTCCCCTGTCTAGAAAAGATTCCTGAAGGGAAGAGGAGAGGGGTGGGTAGTGGTGGCCGGTGGGGACTGGACCAAAGGAGCCAACCTCCTCACCCCATCCTGTCCGATTCCATCACCCAGGAGCCTCCTGGAGCCGAGTCCGTGCAGCAGACTTCTGGGCTCCTCTTTGCTGGGTGCCCATGGGCCTGCCCTTCCCATGTGGCTGTGGCATCTCTTCAGCACCAGCTCACATGTCCCCGTGGACTGACAGTGAGACTGGCTGCCACTTGTGCCCTGCACTTCACTCAGGATCAGATTTTCTTACTCCATGGGACAGCCCTCCTTCCAACACCCTAGGACACCTGCCAGACCCCTGTGCCATTAGAGGGTGGAGACCCGGATATCAGTGGGGGGAGAGCAGTGCAGAAAGCCCCTAACACTGTGTTCAGTGGGGTTCAGCTGCCTGATCCCTGGGGTCCCTCGCAGCTCTGCCACCCTGGACATGAGACCCTGAGATGCTGTGTACCCCCTGCTTGGGGGAGGAGGGTACTCAGACTAAGCTCAGCCTCAGGACACAGGACTCCCTCTCTGGCTGAAGCTCAGCTCACTGATGCTCCCATTTCATCTTGGGGCTTGGAGTGGGGGTCCTGAGCCCCCTAGGCAGGGTCCCCACCTTCCTGTTTGGCTATTCCCTATGAGCCTTTTTATAATGACTTCGGCTGGGAGCCAGGGAACTTTTGGAAAGTGGATGGGCCAAGCCAAGCTGTACAAACCTGTCTTCCTCCCAGAGCTGAAAGGGGCCAGGTTGTTCCCAGACAAATGCAGAGGCGGAAGGGGGTGAGGGTGTGGGAAGAAGGGAGGGGGCTGCTTTAGGAGGCCCTGCACACTGCAGAGCAGCAGCAAGGGTGGGTAGGATTGGGGGGGGGGCATGGCCAGAGGCAGCAGAAGTGGGGGCCTGGGACCAGGTGTCTCATTTGGACACACACATGAAACTTACACACACACCCAAAAGCACTTGGGTACAGACAGGCTACACAGATGCATAGGCCTGCAGACGTGTACAGATGCGTGCTGGTGTATACAGAACTATGCACAGACATGCTAACACGTGCAGACCCACACAAACATGTATGCACGTGCATACACACCTGAAGGCGTCCACAGAGGATGCAGACTGAGAAATGCCAGGCCAAATCCAGAAGGCAGGGAGAGAACTTGACTGCCCTGATGACCCAGCTCCCTGGGACCCAGCACCCACATACACACATGCACAACCTGGGAGGGAACAACTTCCTTCATAGGAGCTTTTGGATCCAGGGCAATGCACAGTCGAGACCTCGTGCTGGGAAAGAAAGCGCCTTTGTCTGCGGGGACCCAGGCTGCGGGAGCAGCTGCAGCCTCCTCCAGGAAAAGGGCCAGGCCAGTTCTTCGCCCCGGGGAGGAAGGTCAGGTGGGCAGGGGATGGGGGGTGAGGGAGCTGGGGGCTCTGGCAGCCTGCCAGCAATCCCAGGACACTGTCTCTGGCTGGCTGCACGGAGCTCAGAAAGCCAGTTGCTCCAGCCCTGGCCCTTCTGACCCCTGGGCCTGGTCTTGTCCTGTCCCCAGAACGACCGTGGTTCTGAACTCCGGCCCTGATGCTGCACTGCCCCAGACTGAGGCCCAGCTCTGGCCCCGGGCTCCACACCTGCTGTGTGCCAGTGGCCTCGCTTTTTTAGCAGAGTGAAAAAAAGTCAGGCTCTGGAATCAGAAAGATGTAAGACTGAGTTCTGGCTCTGTCACTCGCTAGCTGGGTGACTTTGAGAATGGACCTAACCTTTTTGAGCCCTAAATTCGAGCCCCTGTTACAATGCTCAAGGCCCGGAGGCAAATCCTCTTGATTGAGCCGGCAGCACACAGCGGCCTTCTCTCAGTGTGCGCATGATCTCTAGGCCTGGCCCAACTGATAGAGCACCTGCCGTCTCCCACTGCTCCGGTCCTAGGGAGGAAGGCGGAACCCGGGTGCAAACCCCCGGGCTGCCATCTCTGGAGCTCTGCTCCCTTTTGGCCTCCCTGCCTTGCGGTCCTTGCCTTGGCCCACCCAAAGGTGCCCAGTGCCCTCTGGGCCTCCTCATCACACTCTGGAGACGCCTCCCCCACCTCCCCCGCACCTGCCCCAGGCCCCCAGACCTCTGCTACCTCAGAGCTGCACCCTCTGCAGGCTGAACCTCCAGTGAGAACAGCCCTATTTTCTAACTCAAGGGGATTTCATCAGAGGTGACTTAAGCACGTTCCCCAGACTGTTCCAGAACTATTTCCAGTCATTCAGTCAACATATATTTACTGAAGGCCTATTATGCGCCAGATGCTCTTCCAGATGCTGGACATTCAGCAGTGAACAAATAGACAAGACCCTCTGCCCTTGTGGGCTCACATCCCAGTTGCCATACCCATGATTTGGGGGGCTATTAGCATCACATGTTCCCCTCGTCTGCCCTGAGCGCTGTAATCATCCTGCAAGCACACACATCACTTCCTTCTTTGTGTCCCCACAAAACTTGAGAGTGTCACTATCATGGCTTTTTCTTCCCCCAGAGACAGGGTATCTCAAGGACAGGGACACGCTGGCACAGAGCCTGGTATGAGGCCATGATGTCAGACTCAGCAATGGCTTTCAGTAGTTTAAGTGCATTTAACTCCCACTGCCCCTGGGTGTGTTTCTTTCTTTTGCTCTTACTGTAACTTGGCACCTCTTTTTTAATGTTATTTCTCATAATTACATGGTAGTTAAATAACTTGTGTCCTTATTGTGAATAAAATCGTACTGTTTTAGGAAATAACATGATGACCCTGAAGTTCGACTAGCCGAGCATGGGGAGTGTCAGTTCAAGGGCTCTGCTCTGTCACCCACGGTACGATTCATTTGTTCATGCAATAATGGTTGAACACCTGCCCCAGGCCAGATCTGGAGAGGGGGAGGGAGAACCCACGGAGACCCCTGTCTGGAGAGGCCCATAATCTAGCAGGGGAACCAGCACGGGCAAGCAGAAAGGTCCAGTTGGGTGGAGAGTATGATGGGCAGGCAGGCACTGCGGGAGCCCGAAGGCAGTTCCATGAGGGGCTGGGTGGATCAAAGATGATTTTGCAGAACAGGTGACATTTGAGCTAAGCCTGGAAGGAGTGGCTGGATTTTTTTCTGGTGAAGATGAGAGAGTGTGAGCCAGGCAGAGGGACCAGCATTTGCAAAAGTCATGGAAATGGGAAGTGCCTGATGTGTGTGAAGGAATGGTGATGGGGCGGGGGTGGGGGGTGCAGGGTGGGGGTGTCAGGCTGAGCTGGAGAAGAAACTGGCAGCAGATAGGACTGTGGATGCCAGGGAGACTGGGGAACCCCTGCCACATGGAGGGCACCCAACCCTGGCCCTGGAGCTGCCCCACTGAGCTATCTGCTCCCTTTCTGAACCCTCTGGCTCAGCCCCACCCTCCCACCTTCAGCTTGCCCTAGGAAACTCGGGTTTCACTGTGGTCAAATTCCCCTCTATTCTTGGCTTAGAAAAACAATTATGGGCAGGAATTTTTGTAACAGTTCTTTATATATTAAAATTCTTGATTCTTTGTTACATATCTATTTTGTCTGTCTTTTTTTTTCCAGCAGTTTGACCGTTATTTTGTTTTGATGGAAAGAAGCCTTACGTATTTTTGTTGTCAAATCCATGAATCTGTTCATTTGACGTCTTCCTGGAAAATTGTTGCCTATCCCAAAATTGTGTACATATTAGGATTCTTTTATGGTTTAACTTCTAACATTTAAATCTTTAAGCCATCTGAGGTTTCTTTTGGTGTAAGGTAGGAATCTAACTTTATTTTTTTCCGAATTGTTAGCCAGTTGTCCAGTCCCATTTAGTGAGTAATCCATCATTTCTGCACTGGTTTGTTTATTCTGTTCAAAATTCATTCCTCTTCTTCTCCATTTTTAAAGTCATACTTGCAATCTGGAAAAAAAAAAAAGGAAGAAGGAAGAGGAGGAGAAGTCAAATATCATGGAAATATATGGCTTAGAAGGTGAAAGTCTGGGCCCACCTCCCCAAGATAACAACCATCAGCAGTTTGTTATATATCCTTTTATTGTTAGTGTTATAACACTTATTAGGTTTCTCTTAAATACAGAGATGTACAAAGGAGAAAACCCAAAAGGAATCAAAATCTCTAGATAACATATACTGACATAAAAATATGTTGACATTAAAAAAAGAGTAATACATATACAAGGTTGAAAAAGTCAAACAATCCTGAAAGATACAAAATGAAAAATAAACGCTTCTGTCTCACTCACCACCCTCCCACAGCAAGTCCCTCTCCCCAAAGATAACCAGCTAACATTCCTATTTGCTTTAGTTTGAAATGCATTTCTTTACCACATTTCACATTCTCATCTATGGATGGGTCTATTTCTGGACTTTCAATTTTCTGTGCCATTTCTCTCTCTGCTGTTCTGGTGCTGGAACCATTAGCACTGGTGCTGGTACTGTGTAAAGTGTTAGAGTTCTTCCACATGTGTTAACAGCTGGGAGGGTGAGTCCTCCCTTCCCTTATTGTTCTTTACATGCAGAGATATCAGACTGTCTTAGTCCGTCCCAGCTGCTATAACAAAGTACCATGGATTGGGTGGCTCAAACAACAGAAGTTTATTTCTCACAGTTCTGGAGGCTGGAGGTCTGAGAATAGGGTGGCAGCCTGATCAGGTTCTGGTGAGGACCTTCTTCTGGGTGACCAGCGGCCAACTTCTCATTGTGTCCCCATGTGGCAGAAAAGGGGCGAGGTCCCTGGGGTCTCTTCCATGAGGGCACTAATCCCATTCATGAGGGTTCTGACCTCTGTTCCCGTTGCCTGCCAAAGGCCCCACCTCCTAATACCGTCACGTTAGGGGTTAGGATTTCAACATATGAGTTAGCGGGGGACGCCGTCTGTCCATAATAATGACTATTCTACACTTATTTTCCATGTCAACTTTATATTGCACACCTCTCAATTTGATTGGAATTTTGTTGGAATTGCATTATTTTTGTAGATTAATTTGGGGATGATTATCTTCTTCATGACGGTGAGTTTTGCTGTTGTGGATAAGGGTGTGTCTATTGCTTGTGCCTACATTTAGGTTCTGTGATCTTTCTTGTTTGGGATCTTGAACATCCCTCCTCAGAGCACCTTAACCTTAATCCAGCACAGCCACCTGAGAAGAAAAGGGCTGGGAGACTCAGTTGCTGTCTTCCCACACCCAAGGGCCATCAGGTAGAAGAGGGAGGGGACGTGCTCAGCAAGGCTTCAGAGAGGGAAACTCAGACCAGCTGGGGTCACCCAGAAGCCGCCTTTGGCTCGGCAAATGGAAGAATGTTCTATCTGTTGGAGCTGCGGGGCCATGGAACAAGCCGCTGGGGGAGGTGGTGAGTGCTCCATCATGGGCCCTTTTCCAGTGTTCCAGGGAAAATGTTGCCTGGGCTGCCCAGGGGCTTCCCGGCTTATGGGGAGAGTGGGGGAGTGCTGGGTTACAAGGGCCCGGTCCTTCCACTGACTAAAGGGAAAGGCCCAAGGCTTCCCAATACCTCCTCCGTGCCCCTCACCTTGCTTCGCTCTTCACAGTAGCCCCGAGAGGTGGTATGGTGTTGATCCACTTTACATCCGAGGACAGTGAGGCTCAGCAAGGCCAAGAGACCTAACCAGAGTCACCCAGAGGCACTGGTACGACTCAGATTCCCAAGCACACGCCCCTCAGGCTGCCTTTCTGTGACTGTCTCCTGGGAGCACCCACTCAAAGTCAGGGCTGAGCAACAGGAGGCTGGAACACCGTCCTCACCGTCCAGTCAGGGGACAGCTGCTGGTCAGGTGAGTGGCCCAGTGGGCAGCAGGAGGGCACCACCAACTCCTCTCCCATGCCTGGTTCTGCACGTATGTCTGCCTCTCTCCCCCGGGCTGCTCTCAGCTTGGCTCACGGTATCCTCAGGGGGCCAATGGGCTTCTTGATTCCAGGCTGCACATCTGGAAGTTGACGCTATTAAAACAAACCCCATTATATAACAAACGGCCATCTGGAACCCGTTAGCATTGAGTTTTTAGAAAAAGAAATTGTTTTGGATGTGCTCTCTCCTAAGAATGTGGCGAGGCGCCCTCACCCTGGCTGTCCAGGAACCCAGAGGCCAGGCAACCTCTCCTGGGCCCATTTCTCAAGGTATCTCAGGCCGGGCCAGAGGTGGGCCGAGGCAGAGGCAGGGACAGACTCACCCCACCAGACAGGTGAGTTCACTGTCTCCTGAGGGCTGCATCCTTGGAAGGCCCCTTTCCAGTTTCATTCAAATATTTATTCAGCAACCACTTGTGTGCCTACTATGTGCTGCCAACTCCATGTCACTCACACGCCCACCCCTAACACCCCCACTATGCCTAATTGCTCCATCATGGCTTACGAAAACAGATCGTGGACTCCCCTGGATTCTAGGCAGCAATGCTTAAACAACTCTGTACCTCAGTTTCCCCCAACACTGAGCGCGAACACTTTAGCTGGTCCCTGGAACTCCCTAGCATCCTCAGGCATCTCCCTGAATTGTCTTCCTACTCTTCCTCCCTGGACACAGGCATACTGGGGCTTAAACATTGGAGGGGCACTGCCCCACGAATGAGTTAGCATGGCGTCATGGTGGTTCTCTCTCTGAGTGGCCCTTGATCTAGCAATGAAGAGGCTTTATGAGAAATGCCCAGCTAACATTTTCAGAAGGAAATTTTATTTTTAAAAATTCCCCCCCCAACATTTTATGATGAAAGATTTCAAGTGTACAGAAAAGTTGAAAGAATTGTACAATGAATGCCCGCATATGCCCACCACCTAGATTCTGCAGTTGTTAACATGCTGCTCTATCTATCCATCTATTCACCCATCAATCAATTCAAAAGCAATTTGCAAGGGGCTGGCCCGGTGGCATAGCGGTTAAGTTCACGCGCTCCGCTTCGGCCGCCTGGGGTTCACAGGTTTGGATCCTCGGCGTGGACTGACGCACCGCTTGTCAAGCCATGCTGTGGCAGCGTCCCATATAAAGTAGAGGAAGACGGGCATGAAGGATAGCCCAGGGCCAATCTTCCTCAGCAAAAAAGAGGAAGATTGGCAATGGATGTTAGCTCAGGGCTAGTCTTCCTCACACACACACAAAAAAAAGCAATTTGCAGACATTACTACACTTCACCCCTCAATCCTGTACTTGCATGTCATTAACTAGAGTTCAATATTTCTTTCTGGTTTTCTTTGAGGAGAAATTGACATACAATGAAATGTGTGTCTTAAGTGTACTCCCCCAATAAGTCTGACAAATGCAGATACATGTGTAACCCAAACCTCCATTACTATACACCCTTTACCATCAACCCCAGAACGTTCACCATGGCCCTCCCAGTCAATCTCAACTCCATACTCCTCCCAGAGGCAACCACTATTCTGGTTACTTTCACCAAAGATTAGGTGCTATGGGCTGAATTGTGTTCTCTCAAAATTCACATATTGAAGTCCTAACCCCAGGACCCCAGAATGTGACTGTATTTGAAGATAGGACCTTTAAAGAGATGATTAAGGTAAAATGAGGTCATATGGGTGGGCCCTAATCCAGTAAAACTGGTGTCCTTATAAGAAGAGATTAGGACACAGATATGCACATCCATCGAGGGAAGACCACGTGAGAACACAGGGAGAAGACGACCATTTATAAGCCAAGGAGAGAGAGTCTCAGAAGAAACCAACCCTGCCCACACCTTGATCTTGGACTTCTAGCCTCCACAACTGTGAGAAAATAAACTTCTGTTGTTGAAACCACCCAGTTTGTGGCAGCCTTGGCAAACTAATACACTAGGTTTGCCTTTTCTAGAATTTCACATAAATAAAACCATACACTATGTCTTCTTTTGTGTCTGGCTTATTTTACCCAACGTAAGGCTTTTGGGATTCATCTATGTTGCTACATGAATCAGTACTGTGTGCCTCTTCATTGCTGAATAGTATTCCATTATGGAAATATTCCACAGTTTCTTTAGCCAGGGCAATTTATTTTTAATGACAGAGGAATTGTTTCATGACATTTCACTCTAACGTACGTTCTTTATGTCATTCCAGCAACAGAGAAGACATTCCACAGCCAGCCCTACTCAGCAGGGAGCTTCAGAACTATACTCGAATGTCTAATCCTGGAATCTATATACAACACGTTATACCTTCTGTAGTGAAACGTTCTTGGAGATGAGATTAAAGTAGGATGCATCATTTTATCTTCGCGAATGCAGACGAATTCATGATGTCACAGGCGCTTCAGCTCTTCGTCTGTTTGGCTACAAATAACATAGTGATTACACTGGCTTTGGGCGTCAGGGGCTCTGGGTTTGTTTTGGTCACTGTGTGACTTGGGCAAGTCACTTAACCTCTCTGAGCCTTATTTTCCTCACCCGGGAAAGGAGGCTAATAATCCCTTCTCTAAGGATTGCTTGAAGACTGAATGAACTAATGAGTTCAGGGTGTTGCCAGCGGCTGGAAAGCGTACGGAGCCAGGAAGTGTTCACTATTGTGATCTGTCCCACTCCACGGCCCTCAGAGTCAGAACTTCTCTCATGATAGGGCAGCAAAAGTGGATTTCTAGGCCACAAAGAGTAGAAAATGAGCTTTACGCACTGCCGTATGTAATAGCTGAGATCAAGGAGCGGGGTGGTGACGACCATGTCAAATCAACAAGCTGCCAGGATCAATTAAGCTGATGCAGTCACAGCTGAAGTGGTGCTTTCAGAGTTTCATAAAACACGCTCTGAATTGTGGAATCAGAAGTGCTTCCAGTCTGCACAAGTTTGACCATTTCTGTTTGTTATTTCATTCTGTCTGAATGGGCCAGTTCAGAAATTTGTTTCGCTTTCTCACGATCATTTCTAGGAAAGCTTAAATTTAAATCTGATCATCTAGGAACCCATCCTTTATAATAGGTATTAATACTTTCCTCCTGACAAAGCCGAGAAAGGCGTAATCTGAATTATGGATTTTATTTTGTTTCAGAAGTTCTTTTCTTCTGAAAGAAATATTTTTCAACTTTGAAGTCCTTAGGAATTATTTTTTGGCATAATTTATCCACTCTGTCCCAAGTGGCTTTGAAATGTTCATAATTTCTCTCAGATGATGATCTTTTTTGGCTTTTAAAGACAAAGAAAACGTCTATAGTTTCACTTTGAAGCTCTTTAGAAAAAATTCCTGTGACACTTACCATGTGGTAAAGAAATTTAAAACAAAAGATAAATTCAAATTTGGAAACAGGGCTATCACCTGGATCCACTGGTCGCCTGTGGGAGAAGAATCACTCACTACAGCTTCCCGGGGTCTGCACAGGGTTCCTCACAGCTGCAGGTGTCTTAAAGAAACCACCTTGCCTCCTGCACACTTCATCTGCACCCCACTTCCAAAGGCTTGGAAAACTCTTTTAGTGGGAATGTCCTGTGTTGCCAAGAACAGAACTGAGAGCATCTGAGGTCCCTTCCTTTCCTCCCTCACTAGACTTCATTATCACCAGAGCCAAAAGATGTGCAGAACTCAACCTTCCTTCAACACCACTCAGTGTTCTATGCATTCTAGATGCATTGTTGTCGACCTAGAAGTGCATTTTATTCAAGTCAATTCCACTTCGCTGCTGTTTGTTTTTTTGCTGATATATTTTTATAACCCTGCATGAGATGATTGATCCCAGTCATTTCTTCTGTATCCATGAAACCCAAGAACCTCTCTTTAATTAAACCTCGTGGATGAGGGCTGCTCTGCTTCTCAACTTCAAACATGCTGCTGCAGCAGAGCTCCAGGGTCAGCCAGCAGCCAGGACTGGCCAGTTGGGCAGGGCCTCTGGACTGAAAGGGCTGGCTCCCTCCAGGCCAGACAGTAGGGACCAGCTGCAGAGAGATCCTTGGATGAGAATCAGATCTGCTTTATTCTAGGAGGGAGCTTGGCATAGGGATCCGCTGGAGAGCAGAGGCCAGTAGCCTTGGGTGGTCCTGGGAGGACCTGCGGAATCCCTCCCTGTCCCTGGGAAATGGGGACATGGAGCACACCCTCCTGTCAGCTGGACCTGAGCCTTGGGGGTAATTAGAGCTACAAGGCAAAGGGATAAATGTCCCTCTTAACACCACTTTTGCTGCATCCCATAAGTTTTGGTATATTGTGTTTTTGTTTACATTTGTCTCAAGATACTTTTTAAGTTCCCTTTTGATTTCTTTTTTGGCCCAATGGTTGTTCAAGAGTGTGCTTAGTTTCCATGTATTTGAGAATTTTCCCATTTTGTTACTGTTGTTGATTTCTACTTTCATTCCATTGTGGTCTCCAAAGATACTTGGAATGGTTTCAGATGAATGGATAAAGAAAATGTGGTATATACATACAATGGAATATTATTCAGCCTTTAAAAAGAAGGAGGTCCTGCCATTTGCAACAACATGACTGAACCTGGAGGGCATTATGCTAAGTGAAATAAACCAGACACAGAAAGGTAAATACCGCATGAACTCACTTATATGTGGAATCTAAAATAGTCTAACTCATAAAAGCAGAGAGAGGAATGGTGGTTGCCAGGGGCTGTGGGGGGGAGGCAGTGGGGAGATGTTGGTCAAAGGGTATAAAGTTTCAGTTACACAGAATAAATAAGCTCTGGAGATCTAATGTACAACAATATGACTATAGTTAATAATATTGTATTATATACTTGAAATTCACTAACAGAGTTGATCTTAAGTGTTCTCGCCAAAAAAAAAAAAAAGTAACTATGTGAGGAGATGGATGTGTTAATTAGCTTGATTGTGGCGATCATTTCGCAATGTATACATATATCAAAACATCGCGTTGTACACCTTAAATATATACAAATTTTTATCTGTCAATTATGTCTCAATAAAGCTAGAAAAATTTGGAACTTAATAAAATTTATATTGAAATGCTGAAAAAAAAAAAGACAAAGAGAAGACAATAGACACCCGAGGGAACCCAGCAACCAGGAGAAAGAGCCTGCAAATCACTCAGAACCGCAGGAGGAGACAAACCACAACCTGCATGACAACAGGAAAAAGAAAACAAAACAATAAGAGCACTGTAAAAAGTCAGATGCAAAGGAAAATACTTTCGTGAACTAGGAAAGATAATTTTAAATTTAAAGTGAATTGGAGGAGAGGTTGGAGAACTGGGCAACCAAGTGGAAAAGAGAATGCAAAGCCCAAAGCAAAAATAGAAGACAGAAATCGTGCAGAGGAAACAAGAGCCTCGGAGGAGAGAGACCCAGGAGACTTAATATGTGAATAATAAAAAGCCTAGAAGGAAAAAAACAACAAATGGAAGAGAAGCAATAATTTTAAAACAGAAAGAAAATTTTCCATGGTTCGAAGAAAGACTTGAGTTTGAAAGGGATCATTGAGTTCCAGGCAGGAATGATGGAAAAAAACAGACATCTAGGCATAGCCTGGGAAGATTCCTGAATTCTATGATTAAAGGGAAAACTCTTACAAGTTTCCCAAATGAGAGAACAAGTTGCATAGGAAGAAAAGAGAATCAGCCTGAAACCACACATCTCATTTGCAAAGCTAGAAAAGAGAAAAGCATCCTATGCCAGCCACAGTGCCGTTCACCTCCCCAGGACAGAAAAAATGCGAGTCCAGAGAATTTCTCTGTAAGGGGAAAACACCCAAGAAAAGGAATCGAATCAGGCAGCAGATGAATCAGATTGGAGACAAGGGAGATGAAGAAAAGAGGAAGCCGCGCTGAGCTACGAACCTCCCAATTCATGTGCAGTTAGCTCCAAATGGAACTGGTAACAATAAGCACTAAAGTTTTTTTTTTTTCAAACAGAAGAGAGATGCGATAAGACCTATGCTAGCCTACAACTAAAAGTCCTAAATGATCTTGGCAAATGGTAGGAGTTGAGGAGGAAAAAGGGAGCCAGCAAAAGCATTTTAAATCTCTCTATTGGATAGTGGAGAAGGAAGAAGTGAAGAGAGCCCCTGGGTGGGAGGAACTGATTGGTACCTTGTTGACATGTAATTGACCTTCCCAGAAAAGGGAAGTCAGCATGAATGGAAGACAACAGATAGTAAAGCTTCCAAAATGAGAAAGGAAAAGAGGAATAACCAGCATCTGCTGTCAGTTGTTCCATCCTTTTCTCTCTTTTTTTTAATTAAAAAAAAAACTTTCATCATGGAAACTTCTAAACACACTACAAGAGAAAGAATACACAAGGAATCTCCGTGAACCCAACGCTAGGGTTCATGCCTCATTTTTTTTTAAGTTGGGGGAAACATTAATCGTCACAAAACCCTACAACATTTCAGTTTTAATTCTTCCCAGCAATTTATTTAGAATTTACACACTTTTGTAGGAATCAGCACTCCTCTTCATTGATCAAAAGATTTCTCCTCCCTTAGTTCTTTTTTGGATCTCCAACAACTCCAAAAACATGCCTTCATAAAAAGACTTACAAGCATGCTCTTTTTCTGGTAAACATTTTAGCTTCTCCACAGTTGACTTTTTTATGGCAGACAACTGGCAAAGTCACAAAATGCTAAATCTTTCTAATTACCAGGACTCTTAAAAATCCTATAGTTTGCATAGAAGTTTTTGTGTTTTTTGATGGACTGTATCAACCAGCATTTATCTTCACTCAGTGACACCTGGCTTGGAATGGTATCATTCACCCTATTTTGGTGGCAGGTGTTAATGATTCTGGAAAACTCCATACCATCACTTAACTCCCTGGGTAGCCTCTAGATTCTTGGTGGAAAATGACACAGACTGTACTTAAATAATCAGAATTACTAAGAAAGAAACCACTGCCAACTTTGGTCAAGATGTCAAAAACTGAAGAGCAGTAACTGTTGGCAGGCATAGCAGTAAACAAGCCAGACAGGTGGGCAGGCTGGTGACACCAGCCAGGTAGAAGGGGCACACGGAAATGCCAGCATCAGTCGAGTTGTTCCCAAACATTCATATTTTCATTCATTGTTTCTTTTCTTTCTCATTGAAAATGTGTGATTTTTTTTTTTTACATTCCCACAAAACAAATAGAGCCATGTTTTCTAATTTACATACCTGGGTGCAGGTAATTTTTGAAGGCACTGTGGTGTTTCTGCCACTTCGAAATTTGTTTCCTCCAGGAATCTGGGTTGGGGAGGACCCAATCCTTATTCCTCCAGGTCCCCACCGCCCTCCCCAGATTCGTACTTGCAGCCCTGAATAAGCCCTATCAGCCATATTTTTGCCCCTCCAACCCCCATCCCAAGCTGCCGAGGGCTGTGGTCAGGGGAAGTCACTGGGGCCTTGTAGCCACCACACACCCTGTGATCTAGTCTCTCCAGGGCACTCCATGTAGCCTTTCCTCAAACCTTCACTTCTCCTTGGCCCCATCTAAATATCCTCCATTCCCACCCCAAATCTCAATCTCAGCTGCCATTTAGCACAAGAAGCCCAGGCCATCAGGTGGAAGCCCTTTCTGCTTCCTGCCACCCCCTCTGCCCCCTACTGCACCTGCTTCTCAGGCCTTCCTGACCCTCTCTTTCCTCCCACCCCTACTCCCTTGGGCCTGGGTCCATCCCTTTGGGGACCTTGCTTCCCTCTCTCTGGGTCTCCAACCTCTCCCTCTCCCTGGCTCCTTCCCTCTGCCTAGAAACTCTCAGCTCTTCCCTCTCAGAACCCCCAGCCTTCTCTGGACCTTGTTCACTCATCTGCCTTGTCTTCTCCCCACCTCCTCCCAGCACAGTTACTGGCTCCACTCCTCACCCCTTCACCACCCTTCACCCTGTTTCAGCCCAACTTGGTGCAGGCAAAGGGGCCACTGCATTCTCTCTCGGTCGGGAAACCCAAGTTCTCACCTATGGCTTCTGTGAGTCTCCTCCTGGAAACTTCTCCCTTGTCTTGGCTGGCACCTCTCTCTCTCCCCCCAGGTCTCCTCTGCTGACTCTTCTTCCTTGGTTTTCATGTTAAACGTCCCCAGCTTTCTTTTCACACCACACAAACTCCTTGGGAGATCTCTGTTCCCATGGTCTCAACTTGTGCCAATGACTTAACTTCTCTCCAATTTCAGACAAACCAGATGAAGCAGGTTTTGATCCTTCAACTTGTTTTTGTTATGAAAAAAAAATTTTTTTTGGTCTTTAGTTCCCCCTGCATTAGGAGTCATCAGCCCATTCTGGGGAGGGTGACCCTCCCCACAGTTGAATGTAGACATGTCCCTCCTCCTCCTGGGAATGCCACCTGCCTGGCCCTTGGATGTCTCAAGTCAGAGCTCTCAAGGTGGGGAAACCACTTTTTCTGTGGCTGGCAATTTGGGCTCCGGATATAATGGGTCATCAAGGCCCTTCCTGATTATGGGAAAAGGAGAAGAAGGTTTGGGGAGGAGAGAAGGAGGGTGCCTGGGCAGGAAGCCTGGAGAGGCTGGGGAGAGAGGGGGAAAGATGGGGTCATACCAAGGACCCAAAACTGAACAGGTGGTCGGTGGTAGAGCAGCTGCCTGGGAGGTGCCAGGCCAGCGGACCGAGGGAAGGTCGGTCTCAGGGGCAGCAGAAGCCTCAGCTAGCTGCCCAGACAGAACCTGGCCCTCCAGCCAGGTGCCACTGCCCACTATCTGGGAGGAGTGAGGTCACCAAGACCGCTGGTTTGCCACTTCCCTGTGATTGGGACAGGAACTCTAGACACCAGTGGTGTGTGGGGGTGGTTCTCCTGACCTCACACTGGAGGACGATACTGAGTACACACCAGCCCCTGAAGCTGGGAAGGGGCAGGGACAAATTGGACACTCCAACGTTGTAGACATCCATCTTCTCCAGGTGTCTGCAGGCACCTCCACTTCAGCGGGGGTTCCCTCCACACTTGTGCCTTCCCATCTTTCCTTGTTGCAGCAAAAAGTACCCCTGAGCTGGAAACGTGCAATCATCCTGGAGCCCCTCAAAAGTCACCAAGTCTTTCCCGTTCTCCTCCTAACCTTCTGGATGCTCTCCACTCCCTTCCATCCTCGCCTCCATGGCAGCAGTTCTGGCCTGTACCCTTGGGCGCCAGCACAGCCTCCTAACCAGCACTGCTGTCTCTTCCCTTGTCCCCAACCCACCCAGGGATGCCGTGGGGGTGGCCAAGAGGATGATGGGGCCCTTCACGAGAGGGAGACATGGGAGAGCAGATGTGAAGGAAGGAGGAGCTGCGATTGCAGATGCATTCAGTGGGCGTTGGACAGTATGGCAGGGATGAGATAGCGGGGGAGGAGGGTACCCTAATCCCAGCGCAGCCACTGGGCGGGGGAGGGAAGGAAGGGATAAAGTCCCACCGTGGGAGCCTCCTGCCTGCCCTTTCCCAAAGGAGCTGGGGCTGCTGGCCAACGCCAGTGTAGCCAGGAATGTGGGAGTCCCTGACTGCAGAGATTTGACCTGGGAAAGGCCCCATTGGTCACATGGTAGGTGGCAAGAGCAGGTGGGTGGGACCCCAGCAAAAAGAGCTGGCTGGGCTACTCTGGGGGTCAGAGTGGTTGGGCCTTGGCAGGGAGCCCTTTGAATAGATGCCAAATACATTGTCCAGCGCTAAGCATGAGACAGGCAGGAGACAGAGGTGTGGGACCTGCCTCTGACCTTGGCCCTGACCTGTCTCTCCAGCCAGCTCATGGAAGCCTGGCAGCCCTCCCTCCAAATGCCTGCTTTTTCTCATCTCCAGCATCTCTTGCCTGGATCCCCACACTAGCCCCCCCAGTGCACCCTCCTCATGGCTGCAGAGTGACCAATCTAAACCCGCAGTTCATCCATTCAGCAAACACAGGCAGGAGGTGGCCTGCAGCAAGGACTGTCAGTCAGGAGGGGAGCTTGATGCAGAAAGACAACGACAGTGGCATGTAAGAAGTGGCAGGTGAGTGGATTCATGGGGTCTGAAGACCAAGCGTCTCTGTGCACCACCTCCTACATCAGCCTGCACGCAGCCCTCCCACTCCAGCAACAACCCCTCCTAAGCCTCTTCACTCTCATTGGAGTGCCCTCCCCCCCCGCCCAGGGATTCTCTTGCCTGTCTCACCTCCCCAGGCCCCCTTCCTGACCCCTCCTGGGACTTCTCCCAACTCAGCCACCTCTAGTCTCTGGGGCCTTGAGCACACAGCCTGGGGCCCACCTGCCTGAGGACCGAGTGGGAGCCTAGCAAATGTCCCAGAGAATTAGGGAATTAAGGCAGATCAGGTCGAAGATAAGGGCAGTGTTTGGGTGGAGGTCAGGTTCTGCCTATCCAAGCATGAGTTTTCCATGGCAACGACTTCCCCCCCAACCACACCCGCCCTGGTGGAGGGTAGCCCCCTCCCCAGCCTGGCTTGGCCTCTCTGTCCCCTCCCATCGCATGCCTGCCTCCTCTGTCACCAGCGATAATCCTGTGTGGTTTTTACTCCGGTGCCCATGAATAGAAGAGTTAGAGGAGGGCAGGCGTGAGCCCTTCCCAGGGCCCTGCACCCCGCCCCTCCTGCAGGGACCAGCTCCCAGCCACTGGAATCGGGCCAGCGGTGCCACCCACTTTTGTCAGCACCCACCTTCCCGGAGGTCTGTTGGCTCGAGGCACAGCCTGGCTGTGGCTGCCCTGTGGCTGGCACAGGGAATGCAGACCCCTGCCCTATACAGCTCATTAAACCCTTCCTCTTTCCCCACACTTGACCACACATGGCCACCCCCGCTCCAGTCCTGATGTTTTGTCTACCCTCTGCCTGGCAACTTCCAAGAATCCTTCTCACCCCCATAGCCCCCAAGTCAGCCACCAAGACCTGTCAGTTATCTGTCCTGGAAGCCTCTGGAATCCAGCCCCTGTTCCCTCCTACCCCTTTCCCCCATCCCTGTCAATCGCGGCTGACCATTGCAGCGGCCACCTCCCTGGCACCCCGCCTCCAGTGCCTGTTCCATGCAGTGCAGCCAGGGGACAGTTTTCAAGACAGCTCAGTATGCGTCGTTCCCCTGCTATAAAGTCCGGACTCTTCACTGGGTTATTCAAGGCCCCTCTTGTCTGGCCTCTCTTGGGGCCTGCCGCACCTCCCACCTCCGAGCTCTGCAGGGTTCCCCAGACACATTGGGTGTCTCCTGCCTCCATGCCTTGCACATGCTGCGCCCACCTCCTGGGATGTTTCCTCCCCAAAGGTGAACTCCAGTGCAGCCTGTCTGGGGAGACATCTCTGACCCTTTCTCCCAACCCCGCAGTTCTTCCTCTGTGACCCCATGGCTCCCTATGGTCCTTGACCATAATGAGTATCACGTGCATTTTCCCTCTCTGCTTGCAGGTCTTGCTCCCTGTCTTGGGTCAGGTTCCCCAGAAGCAGAGCCAGAGCCAGAGGTTCAGGAACACGGGATTTATTAAGGGAGGGCTTTCAGGAGAAACATGTCAGGGAGGGAGGGAGGGAAGCAGGCAAAGGAAGGGGCAGAGCAAGAATGGGACCTCAGACAGAGTCTAGACGTGGCCTGATCCAGGGGGGCCTGGAACGTAAACCGCACTGCTGAGCTGTCCCCTTGAGGCGAGGAGGCCAGCCTTTTATATCCCTGTGTCAGCCAGTCACTGGCTTTGGGGTAGGAGGGTTTGTAACTTCCCCGGGGAGGTGGCTCTCATCGCTGAGGGCAATTCACAGAAGGGGCAGCTGTGAGCATTAGCAGTGATCACTCCCGCAGCAAGGGGATGGTGGGTGCTCTGGCCTGGTTAAGGGGGTCTGGCGGGGGACCAATAGCATCCCTCACACCCCTGTCGAGTGGGACCCCTGACAGTGTTCTGAATGAGGGAGGAGTATGTGGATTCTTGGCCCACAGCTGGGCTGCTGCCCTTGGAGAAGGTCCTACCCATGGCCTGAGGGGTGCAGTCGCCACCTCAGTGAGCAGAAAGAAGCCCAGACATCCAGCCCCCAGGGAAGGACTCTTGAGTCCTGCCCCAATCGCCGAGCATCTGTTATGTGCCTGACCGGGTGGATGGGAGCTTTAGCCAATGTTCTCATTTAGTCCTCATAGTAACCATTTTACAGATGGGAAGACAGAGGCTCAGAGGGGTGAAGTGACTCCATGAAGGTCATGCAACTTGAGAGGGGAGGAGCTGGGATTCAAACCCAGGTCTGATCGACTCCCCATCTGGTTCTGTTCCCCTATGGGTGAACAGCCTCAGAGCTAAGCCCTTCCTGCCCACCACAGGCAAGTCCAGGGTCATCTCTCTGCCCCACAACAGAGCTCAGCTAAACTCTGGGTCCCCAGGGGCCACATCTGGCATTTGCAATAGTTGGGAGGCCCACACATGTATTTTGCATATGATTTGCATAATGATTGCATCTGGTTTGCATGTGTCCACGTTGAGGGCCCAGCAGCACTGCACAATTTTTACGTTGCTTCTAAGCAACTCTCACTCAATAGAAGTCCATCCAGGCTTCACAGAGTCCAGTTTCCATGATTTCTGGACTCCTTCCAGGCCCTCACCTTGGGGCTGTACATCTGCCCACCCCGGGGTCCTGAAGAAGCCACGCTTCAGTCCAGTTGGAAGGGGTTGCTCCAAACCCCTGCCCCAGAGATACACGTGGAGTTGCGAGTAACCCCTTTTGATAGTGTGGATGTAATCAAAATGCCAACTGGGCTTTGAGCATGCTGATGTTTTTGTTGAGGGGAGAGTGAGCCTGGGCACAGAGCCTTGCTACACAGAACTTCAAAGGTGGCCCATGTGCAGGGAGGCTGAGCTGTGCACACTCAGAAGAAAGGAGATAGGGTGGGGTGGTGGGCAGAGACAAAGGGCTGGTGGGGTCAGGAGCCTGTATCCTAGGGCCGGTGCCACCACCAGTTGGCTCCGGCGGAGGGCTTCTCTGTGGGGGAAGGGCTTGTATCAGAAAGCTGGCAGTTTCTATACTTTCTATTTCTGTGTCTTTTATGCATTCCATAAAACCGTGTGAGGCTCTCAATGATCTTATGTGGTGGGTCTTGATAAAAAAGGAGAGAGCCTCCTGGTGAGCCTGGAGAGGGGAGAGGAACCTCCTTGGATTCTGAGAAGTGCATGGAGGCAGGGAAGGGATGTCCCAGGCAAGTGGGATGCTGAGCACCAGAGCCTCATATTAACTCAATACCAAGACAGCAAGCCGCTGTCTCTGCAGCTTCCTGGGATCTATTCTCTCATCTTCTCTGAGCCAGTTCTTTCCTTCTGCCTCAGGAAGCCCCTGGAGGAAGGAGGGAAACTCCAGTGTCTGACAGAGGTTCCCACTCATGTCCCCCCACTGTGCCACCACTGTGTATGGAAGTGGTGTGGGAGGTGGACTGAGAGTGTCTGGATATGGCTGTGCATGTCCCTGTGAACAGAAAGCATGATCTGTGAGTGGCCCATCAGCCCACCTCCATCCAGGTCTAGACACTCCAGTCTGAGTGCAGGAGGACATGACTGTCTGCCTCCCTCCCCTGCCTCTGGCCTCCCTAGGTTTCCTGTCTGGCAGTTGCAAAGTGGCCTCACCTTCTATGGAGGAGACCCCAGCCTCTGGCTGGATCCATCCAAGACCCTGAGCATCTCCCCCACAGACGTCCTCCACCCCCACCAGGACGAGGCCCAGTGCTGGCTCCCAAAACTGTTCCAGTTAAAGAGGGAGCATAGTGTTTGATGTCAGCCACCTGGGAAAGGGGGAAGCAGGGTCCAACTGTCCTTTCAGCCCCCTGTTATGTGAACTCCTCCAAGTTCAGACAGGGTCCAGCCTCCTCCCTGTGAGTTATAGGCCCCACATCTGGGCTGGAGAAGGGAGTGAGGAAGGGGCAGGACCCCTTGGAAAAGGATCACAGCTTCTGGGGCGGGGAGGGGGGTTTTCATCCAGAGCCAGCTGGGCAGTGCTGCCAGGCAGTCAGGACGCAGCCTACGGTGAGAAGTGGGGGCCCTGCTCATCTCCTGTTCAGACGTCTCTCACTTTCCAAGAAGCGGAAATTCAGTGGTTACAAGATCAAGAGCATGTTATGGAGGCTGTGTATCTTGCCCCCGGCAAAATGGCTCATGACATCTCAGCTGAAGGCTGAAGATTATGATAGCACATTTGGTGGATTTGTGGCGGAGGATGAAAGGCTGTCTTAGACGAGCATCATTTGCTTGCTGGGATCAGAAACTCACGGGAGCTCGCTTGAGTGAAGTGGGCTACTGGAAGCAGACAGGGAAGCCAGTCACCAAACGGCTGCTCACCACACTTCCCCCTGAGTACCATCGCCTCTCAACTCTGCCGCACTCTCTGGCAAATTCTCTTCCTCAGCTTCCTTATAACTCCTGCAGAGCTATGGCGACAGCATGCCATGGTCTATCCTCTCAGCACCCCTCAGGGACCCTGTAGTGGGTTGAATAGTTTCCCCCCAAAATTCATGTCCACCCAGAACCTTAGAATGTGACCTTATTTGGAAATAGGGTCTTGGCAGATAAAATTAATTCAGATTGAATTAGAATTAGAGTTAGTGCCGTCAAGTTGGTTCCGACTCCTAGTGACCCTGTGGACAGCAGAGCAGAACTGGTTGTTTTTTTTTTTTTTGCACCATCTTCTCACCTTCCGGCTCTAGATCAGCCAATGCTCCGCTGCTATTCGTAGAGTCTTCATGGCCAATTTCTTCGGAAGTGGGTGGTCAGGTCCTTCTTCCTAGTCTGTCTTAGTCTGGAAGCTCTGCTGAAACCTGTCCACCATGGGTGACCCTGCTGGCATTTGAAATACTGGTGGCATAGCTTTCAGCATCACAGTCACACGCAGCCACCACAGTTTCACAACCGACAGACGGGTGGTGTGTTTCCCTGACCGGGAAATGAACCCGGGCAGTGGTGGTGGGAGTGCCAAATCTTAACCACTAAACCACCAGTGGTGGATTAGACTGGGCCCTAAATTCAATGACTGGAGTCCTTGAAGAGGAAAGGACACAGAGATACAGAGAAAAAGGCCATGTAGACACAAGGGAGAAGGCCACGTGAAGACAGAATCAGACATTGGAAGGAAGTGGCTACAAGCCACAGAGTGCCAAGGATTGCCAGGAGCCACCAGAAACTGGAAGAGGCAAGGAAGGATTCTTCCCTAGAGTCTCTGGAAAGAGTATGGCCCTGCTGACACCTTGATTTCAGATTTCTAGCCTCCAGCTTTGTGGGAGAATAGATTTCTGTTGTCTTAAGCCACCAAGTTTGTGGTACAATTCGTTACCACAGCCCCCACCTGGGAGCCGGCTCCCCTCAGCCTCTGTATTAATTCCAAAGCCCACAAGAAAGAACAGTCGGCTTGCTTGGGTCGGGTGTCTGCCTCACGGGACCCACAAGCCCCTCTGGCTGGGAGAGGGCAGGGGCATAGAGGTGGGTTTCAGAGCTGCCCCATTCCAGCAGCCTTGGTGTCAGCACTTGACCCAAAGGGTGTAGATTCACACCTCAAAGTCAGGTTGGAGGGTGGTCCCTCCAGGTGTGCCTCAGAGTTCTGTGCCTTCTGCACACCCATAGCTACCTGGGTAAAAACACAGAAGACTGTGGTCACCTGTGTGGATAAGACAAAGCCAAGAAGAAGTGCCACTCTGTTGGATGACAGAATCAGGATTCAAAAGGCTCTTTGCAAGTTAGAAAGTCAACAAGAAGATGTTGAATGAAGATGACTGTAAAGGCCAACTCTTGGGTTCTAAGAGTCAATTTCACAAGGGAAATATGGAGGAAGTCTGGCTTAACAGCAGCTCCTTGTGAGAAAAACCTAAAGGTTTTCTTTGACCGATCGCTAATAATGAGCCAGTACTGTGGTCCAGCTGTCTGAGAGTTGCACAAGGAGAAGCAGAGCATCCTTGGTTGGACTGGAGAGGTGACCGGTGTTTGGGGCTCCGTGCAGCCCATACCTAAGAGACAAAGATAACACTGACCCCACCCAGGGAACCAAAGGGACAGCCTGGCCACTTTGTTGCAGAGGGTTAATGATCTGGGAGGGGTTAAGATGCCCGGAGAGGGGTGAGCAGAGTCAGATGTCCTGGGCACCTCCGGACAATGACAGTGCGAGGAGGCAGAGCTAGCCAACAGGAACAGTCTGGGGCCTATTCCAAGGAGGTGGCTGGGGAGGTGTTGCTGGCGCGCCCCAAAACACGGTCATCTCAGCTTCAGAGCCCTGGACCGCGGGCCCCGGGCTCACACTGGCTTTTAAGACCAGCGTGTGTCCTGTGGGTAGGCGGGTCCTGGAGAGCCCCGCGCCCCGGCGGGCCCCAGGGGTCTGGCTCTATTTCTCAGCCCGGTGCATGCGGACGACGGCGGTGGATGGGTGTGTTTTGGCAGCCTCCCAGGGCGCGACGGCCTGCGCCCCTGCCACCTCGGGGCTGCTCCCTTCTTAACCTCTTGCTTGAAGGCGGCCCCTCGGGCGTCAGCTCGGAGCTGGGGCGGGGGGCTGGCGGCGGAGAGGGGGCCGGCGGAGGAAAGCGACGCGGCCCCAATTTTATGCTAATACGCGCAGAGCCCGCCTCCCGCCTCCCCTCCGCGGCCCCAGCCGCGAGCAGCGCCGGCCACTCCGCGGGACGCAGCCGCTGCGAAGCGCCAGGCGGCCGGGCCAGCGAGCTCCGGGGGCCGCAGTCGGCGGCGGGACCCGGGCGGGCGAGCGGCGGGCGGACACCCGGCGGGGCTTCCCGCGCGGGGCCAGGTGGAGACCCGGAGCCGCGATGGGCCGCCGCCGCCTGCCGGTCTGGCTGTGCGCCGTCGCGGCGCTGCTCTCGGGAGCGCAGGCCAAGGGCACCCCGCTCGTCGCGCGGCCCGCGCCGCTCGGTGCCTCCCGCTACAGCCTCTACACGACGGGATGGCGCCCGCGGCTGCGCCCGGGGCCGCACAAGTAAGCGCGGGCCGCGCGGCGGGCGGGAAGCGGGAGAGCTGGGGCCCGGGCGGCGCAGCTCCCACCTGCCCGGACCGCGCGCGGGGGCGGTGAGGGCCGGGCACCGGAGGCCGCGGCGCGGAGGGGGCGGCGCCCGGGGCCGAGCCCGCGTCCGGGCTGGCGCCCCACGCTCCGGGAGGCTGCGGGACTGGCGAAGAAAAATAAGCCGAGGGGGCCTGGCGCGGCAACTGGGATCCTGGCAGTGCCCGCGGAAACCTTTCCAGCGAAGTAACATTTTCCAGCTGCGCTGTGTGCAAACTCCGGGCACAGCGGACCAGGTGGAGGGAGAGGAGGGAAGGCGGTCCGCGCACGGAGCACGCGGGGCTACCCACCCTCTCCAGCGCCAGGGCCTCTCATCTCTCCCCCGCCCCGCCGGGTAGGAGATGGAGGCATGCGCCCGAGGCCCGCCCCCTCCCGCGGTCAGCCTGGCCCCAGGAGCCCCTTAGGAGCCCCAGTGTGGCTGGGCCCGCAGAGCTGGTGGGGGCTCCTGGGTCCAGGGTCCGTGTTGTGGCTCCAGGGCCCAACACCAGTCCACAGGTGGTCGGTTTATGCCAGGCAGCCGCCTCCCTGGCCCATGTGGCCTGTGAGGGGGGCTGCTGGCCCTCCTCTGCCTCAGCTTCTGCTGTTTAGTAGGGAGTGGCTTGCGAACTGGCCTCAGTCAGTTGAGTTAGGGGCTCTGCCTGGGGTGCTGCTGAATTTGAACTCGAACTGAATTTGAGAGGTACTGTGGGAAGAGAGTGTCCAGCCCGCAGCTAACATTCAGTGGGCCTGGGCACATCAGAGCAGGCTTCTTGGAGGAAGCAGTACAAGAAGTGATCTGAGAAAATAAGGAACCAGAAGCAGAGGCAGGGCCCAGAAAACTACAAGGTGGATGCATTTCCCCAGGAGTCAGTCAGGGGAAGAAGGATGAGAAGTGTGCTCTCAAAGGTACTACGTTGGGATCTCGGAAGCCTCAATGCCAAGATAAGGAATTGAGAGACAGTGAAGGAGTTGGATGAAGTGGGGAATGTGGCAAGGCCCTTGGGGGGAGTCCAGGGTGGGCCTCTTCTCCGGGCAGGGAGGGCAGAGGTCAGACCATAGGAAGGGCAGCCGCACCAGACTCCTGGTTCAGTACAGTGCGAGGCCAGTGACCAACCCACTGGGGAGGGTAGGATTGGAGAGACTAATAGTGGGGCTGGAGCCCAGGCCAGGGGCCCTGGTCCCCAGGAACAAGGAGACGGGGTAGAAGAGAGATGAGGGTCTGGTCTCCTGCTGAGGCCCACAGATGGGGGAGGGGGAGCAAGAGCCTCAGTGGGCCTGGCCCAGGCCAGATATTTCAAGGATGCTGTTCTCCCCTGCAGGGCCCTCTGCGCCTACGTGGTGCACAGGAATGTGACCTGTGTCCTACAGGAGGGAGCAGAGAGCTACATAAAGGCTGAGTACCGGCAGTGTGGATGGGGGCCCAAGTGCCCGACAGTCATGTGAGTGCACCCCTATCCCGCCCACTCAGGATCCCTGGGCACAAGCCCCTGGCCTGCCTTCAGCTGGGAGCAGCCAACTCCATCCACAAGGGCTGGAACTCCTTGGACTTCAAAGAACTACCCCAGCCCCCACACAGGCTGGATGGAGGGGCTGGGGAGGAGTCAAGGGCAGGCTTAGGTTGGAGCCCACATGGAGACCAGGGGAGGGTTCTGTTCCCAGGGAGAGGCAGCACAGGCAGGAAGAAGCAGCAGAGGCAAACGGGGTCGGGGAGAGTGAGGGAGACTGGGGAGGGCAGAGGGCCACACTGGCAATGGTTGATGCTAAAGAGGGCCCTGGGCAGACCAAGGGAGGGCTGTGGTGGCCATGGAGAAGGCAGGCCAAGGAAGGGGATGGAAGCCGGATTGTCGGGCTTAGGCCAGACAGGTGGGGTTGTGTGAGGACTTGTGATATTGTACACATGTGTGATGCACAGGTCTGTACTTGGAGAGGTTCAAGCGCGTATCTGAAAACAAACCTTTTTGCTCCAGTGTGTCAGTGGGTGAACATGTACATGGCTGAACAGGTGAGGGAGTGGCCCCTGGTGAACACTGCCCTGCCCCTCTGGGTTTTCCCCTCTGTGTTCAAAATCAGAGGTGCCCTTCCCCCAGCCTCTATGACCAGAGCTGCGTTATTGGAGTAGACTAGGGAGGAGCGGGAAGAACTAAGGGGAGCTGATGGGAGCCAAGAGTAGCCCCCAGGCAATAAGGGCTGTCTGCCCCAGCTCCAGTGCAGTATCCCCTTACCCGCCCACAGGGGAGGGACTGGGGTTTTGTCAGAATTCTTCAAGGTCCCATCAAAGCCAGAGTGGAATTTCTGGTGCAGTATGAGCTAGAGCGGGTCCCAGTGGTCTTGGGAGTGTTGGGGCTAAATCCCTGCTAGCTTTCTCCTGAGGCAAACAGGAGGGGCTCACATTTCTACTTGCAGCCTCCCCTGACCCATCTCTGAACCTCTGCAAGGCCTGCTTCCACCCCACCACCCCGTCACCTTAAGCACAGAAAAAGGAGAAATGCTGGCGGTGTTGTGGAGGCGAGGAGATATCTAGACCTTATGCGAGTGTCTGAGAGTGGCCCTCAAAACCAGCCAGGGGGCAAGGTCACCTGCCAGGAGGCAGGAGCCTCAGCCCACACGTACAGGGTTCTGCTGTCTCCCAGGTACCGCACAGTGCTCAGACCCAAATACAAGGTTGGCTACAAAACAGTGACAGACCTCGCCTGGCGTTGCTGCCCCGGCCCCACTGGAGAAGGCTGCCCTGAGCACCTCACGGACCACAGGGCCACCCCACCCCAGCCAGAGCCTGAGCCCCAGATTCCCTCCGGGCAGCTGGGCCCAGGTCCCAGGCCCCCTCCTTCTAACAGAGCAGCTCCTGGCCCCCACGGTGAGTCTGCCTGTGGAGACCCTACCAAAGTGATGGGGTTTCTTGGGGGAGGTGGGAGGGGACTGATCCAGGCTGGCTGAGCTCTGGCAGGGCTGGGGAAGATGCATCTCATGCTGGGCATGAGGGTGAGCCCCTAGGGTACCTCCCCCAAAGCTGAGGAAGCTGTGCCCCACCAGAAGGTAGGCTTAGAAAAGGAAATCTCTTGGGTGGCCTGGCAATAGGACAAGCTGAGAGAGCCAGGCCAGTGATGCCCTGGGCTTCTCACCTCTTCTTTCCCAGGAAGGAAAGGCCCAGGGCTGTTTGGTGAGCGGCTAGAACGCCTGGAGGGTGATGTCCAGCGCTTGTCACAAGCGTACGGTACCCTCAGTGGCCTGGTGGCCAGCCGTGAAGACCCCAACAGGATGACTGGTAGCCCCAGGGCTCCTGCCGCCCCTGTGGGCTTCGGGGTCATCCCTGAGGGGTTTGTGAACCCTAGAGACAGAGCTGGAGGGCCGTTCACACCTCCTCTGGACGAGATCTTGAGCAAGGTGACGGAGGTGAGCAACACGCTCCGGACTAAGGTGCAGCTGCTGGACGAGGTGCACGGGCTGGCCCTTGGCCACGAGGCCCACCTGCAGCGGCTGCGGGAGGCGCCCCCATCTCCGCTCACCTCCCTGGCACTACTGGACGAGTACGTGGACCGACGGCTGCACCGACTCTGGGGGAGCCTGCTGGACGGCTTCGAGCAGAAGCTGCAAGGTGTCCAGAGTACATGTGACCTGCGGGTGCAGGAGGTGCGGCAGCAGTGTGAGGAGGGCCAGGCGGCCAGCCAGAGGCTGCACCAGAGCCTGGATGGCCGGGAGCTGGCTCTGCGCCGGGAGCTCTCACAGCTGGGTACCCGGCTGCAGGGTCTGAGCGTGGCTGGTGGGGGCACCTGCTGCAGCCAGCTGGCCTTGATCAGTGCACGTGTGGACAGCCTCGAGAGGAACCTGCGGGCAGTCACAGAGACCCAGAGGGGCCACAGCCCCCCCACCAGGGATGAGCTCACGCGGCTCTCTGCTGCCATGCTCGAGGGGGGTGTGGATGGGCTGCTTGAGGGCCTGGAGTCCCTCAATGGGTCGGAGAGTGGAGCAAGGGGCTGCTGTCTGGGGATGGAGGATGGGGGATGGGGTGTGCGGGGCTTCAGGACCATGCTGGAAGAGCGTGTGCAGAGCCTGGAGCAGCGCCTGGTGGCGCTGGCTGGGGAGCTAAGCCGTGACAGCACCCCACCAGGCAGGTCGGCACGGCCCCTGGTGCAAACAGAGCTGGCTGTGCTAGAACAACGGCTGGTTTCACTGGAGACCTCGTGCACCCCCAGCACCACCTCAGCCATCCTGGACAACCTTGTGGCAGAGGTGAAGGCCTGGCAGAGCCGGAGCGAGGCCCTCCTACGCCAGGTGGCCAGCCACACAGCCCTGCTGCAGCAGCTCAATGGCACCGTGGCCGAGGTCCAGGGGCAGCTTGCAGAAGCGACAGGCAGCTCACTCCAGGGCGAGATCACCCTGCTCAAGGTCAATCTGAACTCCATGAGCAGGTCGCTCACGGGCCTCAGTGACTCTGTCAGTCAATACGCTGATGCTTTTGTGGCTGCCAACACATCTCTGGATGAGCGGGAACGCAAGGTGGAGGCCGAGGTCCACGCCATCCAGGAGCAGGTCAGCAGCCAAGGCTCAAGGCTTCAGGCTGGCCACAGGCAGGTCCTGAGCCTGCGGGGGGAGCTGGAGCAACTGAAGGCCGGTGTGGCTCATGTGGCCAGTGGGCTAAGCCGCTGCCAGGACACAGCCCAGGAACTCCAGCACACAGTGGGCCACTTCAACCAGAGGGTGGCCCAAGTGGAGAGTGTGTGTGGGAAGCTGAGCCTACTGGCTGCGGGCCTGGACGGCTTGCCTACCGAGTCACTCAGGCCCAGGGAGGGCCTGTGGGGCCATGTGGACCAGCTGAATCGCACGCTGGCCCAGCATGCACAGGACATCGCCCGCCTCCAAGATGACCTGCTGGACTGCCGGGCCCAGTTGGCTGGGCAGGCCCAACCAGGGCAGGCCGACTAGGTGGGCTGAATAGGACTCAACCCCCAGATCCCACCAACCCTGGGGACATCACCCCAGAGCCCAGACCATGGCTCCCAGCCTCCCCTGGCCAGCATGGATGCCACTTCAGAGGCCACTGAAGCAATAGTCTTGGTCCAGCTCCATGTGACTGTCCCAGGCACCAACATCCACACTCAGTACTGCACCAACTAGACATTCAGGATAGCAGTCAAGGCAAGTACATCATGCCCAAAGGGCAGGGTGGACCTAAGAAACCTCACAATCCCGTCTGCAAATTGTTCTTCTGCAGATACTCCAGAGTTGGCACCTGTGCAAAGACCTGCAGGTCCATTCTCAGACCGTGGCCTGCCTATAGCTCCCTTTGTTCACAGGCAATAGCCCCAGCCCAGGGAGACTTCTGGTTCCCTTGTCCCGCCGGCTTCTCCCCAGCCGCCTGGGCTCAGTTTCTGCAGGAAGGTGCTGCCCTCTGGCCCTGTCCTCACACCTGGCAGCTTCACAGGACACTGTTTCTGAACCAAGGACCAGAGGTGTCCACCGCCCCACAGGTCCTTCAGGACAGACAGAAACAACAAGGACTCAGCCAAGAGTTCTCTTTATTCCTTTTGATCGTCCCCCTGGGTGAAAGCCTAGGCTGCTTTAGAACCCGGAGGAAAGGATGGGATCCAGGCCATCTGTTTGGAAACTCTGCCCCAATTTATGCTTTTCCTTTCCTCTCCAAACATGTTTTCGGGGTACTCTGGTGCCCACACAGTCCTCCTCTTTCCATCTGGGGGGAAATCTCCCCAAGAGGTTAGGGCCTCTCTCCAGAGGGCAGCCCTCATGTAAGTCACGGCCTAAATGAGGCCAGATCCCGGACAGGAGGCCACAGCTGGAGGGAGAGAGCTCCAAGCCTAGTTTCCAACATCCTTGCAAAATCCCACCCCCACCTGGATGTTCACAAAGTGGTGAGAAATTCAGGTACGACGCCACCAAGGGGCAACCTGAAATCACAAGTGTTCATCCAGCCCACGCAGTTCCCAGAAACCCTGATGCCATCTCTGCTGAGGCTCCTGGCCTTGGTTTCCCCACAGCAGCACAGGCCCTCCTTGCTGTGTGCAGGTCCCTGTAGCCCTGCTTTTTGGTTTCTCACCATGTGGTGTTCTGCCCTCCATTCTGGTGCTGTTGGGGGAGGGCAGGCCTAGATTAAAGCTTTTAGCCCGTCTAAAGGTACTTTCTTCCCCAAACACAGTGGGAGGGAAGACTGCAGTGGGGTGTCAGCCCTGCCTCCCACAGCTCCTCAGGCAAGAGCTCACTTAGCAGCTGTGTAGGCACTGAATTGACCAGCAAAGGCTAGGGGAGGGTGGGCAGGTCAACCCCTACCTGCCCTGGCAGGGTTGGGTCCTCAGGGTTGGTGCTGAGGGGAGCAGGGGCAGCAGCTGGGTGTGCGCTAGGCCAAGTGGGGGCCACACTCCCTCCGCCTTTGCACTGCCCCAGAATCCCCCCCCCCCAGCAAGATGTCAGAGGGACACTGAGCATGTGGGGTTGGGATGTGCTGAGATACCAGGGCACCAGTGAGGGAGAGCAGTGATGTCTGGCTCAAGAGCTGTGGGAAGGGGCCAGAGCTATGGAAGGGTCTGGCTTCAGAGGGTACAGTCTAGGCTCTGTGCAGGGCGTGGGGAGCATTGTCTTCTTCCCGGATGCTACTGAACCCCTCCCCACTGCTGCTGCCAACCCTGCCATGCGCACACAGGCCTCCAGCCTCACTGGGGCTTCCCTCTTTGTCCTATCAGGAGTTGAAGCAAGGTCCCAGAGTGACAGGGACAGAGACATCAAGGGCATGGAGAACTCTACAAGGGCCCAGGGGACAATCATTTAACTGCCACAGGCCAGGGCCACACTGAGGCCTGGAGCAGCTGCCCCACGACCTGCAGCTCAGCTGGCAGAGGGAGGAGACAGGACAGGGAGGAAGGGGGTCTCTGTGGCTGCCAACCAGCCTGCAGCCCCCTCCTCCCCTTTGGTGGGTTCGCCCTGTGGCACCCAGCTTCCAACCCCCTATGCCCTTTGACACCCAGTCAGTTCTGGGCCAGGCCAGGGAGAAGGGGCAGCCAGGACAGGTTCAGGCCAGGGCATCAAGGTCCACCGTGGTCAGTGGCTCCCGCCAGTAGCAGAAGTTGCTGTATTCAGGGTTGGCCAGGTCTGTGCTGGGGCCACGGGCCACAGGCGGGAAGATGAGCTCCACCACCTCCCCGAGCCGCTCATACCTACGGGCAGAACAGCGCCGGCACTGAGAGCTCGAGCTGCCACCAGGCCATGGCCTCTGCCATCAGGCGGAGACCACGTCCTGCCTGGGAGCCCAGGGCAAGGGATGGAGTCCCCAGGGGGGAGGTAGAATGGGGGCCCAGGGAGTGGCTGGGGCCTGGGGACTTGGCAGGGCATGGGGGACATGTGGCAGGGTTGGGCCTCACGTGGATTTGTGGTTCTTCATGAGCTCCTGGATGAGCTCTCCCCGGGGGTTGACAGTGAAGATGCGAGATTCAGGTAGACCCACTTGCCGGTAGGCAATGACATCCTGTGGGGAACAAGGAGAGGCCAATGGTCTAGGAGGTGGGGGGAGGTGGCTCAGTCCACAGGGAGGGGACACACTCACATTAGGCCTGTTCCCAAAGGCAGCATAGAAGGGCTGTCTGTGGGGCAGAAACAGCCGCTGAATGTCACTCAGGCAGGCAATCTTGAACACCTCTGGCTTCTTCTCAATCACCTCCCTGGGGCAGCCAGGGCCACGGCAGGGGAGGAAGCCATGGGGGGGGCGAGTAGCAATCAGAAGATGACAGGATCAGGGGACACGAGGTCTGACCCAGTTGACACCCGAGCGAGGCCTGATGCTGGCCTGGCCTGGGCTGGCAGTGGACCTGTCACTCCCCCCAAGGGGCCAGGAACTTGTACTGTGTAGGGTGGTTACCTGTGGAGGGCGGAGAAGAGGCTGCTGGGAGACAGCAGGATGGGGCCCTTGGGGAGGCCGCAGCCCCGCTCGCTCACCCACTGCAGGTACCCCTTGGTGAGGTCAGCCATGCCAATGGCCCGCGCTGAGCAGTACAGGAACTTGTACCCGTTTCTGAGGGTGGGGGACAGGGGAGGCACAGAGCCATTGGAGATCAGCTAGCCCCCATCCTGCCCTTTTGGCTTCAGCCAGCTCAGCCCAATGCCGGAGCTCTGGCCTTCAAACCCAGAGGCCTTTACGGGGAGAAGACTTAGGGAGAACAGCTGGGCCAGGCCTGAGAGGTGGCCTCAGCAGCTGTCCCAGGTAGAAGGAGCATGGACAGAGTCCTGAGGCCCAGGTGGACTGTGATGGACAAGGGTTTGAGCAAGTCTGTAGGCTTCCTCTACAGCATGAAGGCCAGCAGTTAGACTCAGATCCCAGACCACAGGAGACAAGTCTTTCACAGGAGGACTGAGGACCAGTAGGTAGGTCTCAGCACTCCAGGACATGCCCTGGCTTCTTCCCTGTGGGCCTTGCTGGTCCCTAAGCCTGACTTCCCAGGGCAGAGACCAGGGTGGCCTAAGACGTCCTGTCACTCCCTCCCTGGAGCCCGCCCCAGCGCCAGCCCGGGCACTCACAGGTGGATTTTGTGGTAGAGACTGGTGATGCCCTGGTGTGTCCAGTCTTTCCCCAGCTGGGGCAGAATGTGGCCCAGAGCATCCGACCTAGAGCCACAGAGGAGGGGTCACTCCGAGGTAGCCCCACATGGCCCTCATGTTCCATGTGTGGGGCCCAAAGAGGCCCAGCACCCAGCCCCAGGATGGCCCAATGGGAGAGGAGGGCCTCTCTCCCTGTCCCCCATCCCAGCACAGAGGGAGGTGGGTCCCTAGGCCCTTCTTCTCTCCCCCAGCCAACTGGGCCTCACTTGGTAATGGTGCCATCAATGTCCGAGATGACCACCTTGTCGTTCCATTTCCACAGGTAGATGGTGGCCTTACAGCGGCAGGTGCCCTGGTACTGGGTGGTCACACTGAAGACCACATCGTTGGCACCTTCTTGCAGGTTCAGGCGCCGCTGGGGCCAAGCAAAGGGGGGGAGCTGCGATCCACTACAGGCGGGTGCCGTCCCCTCCCACCACCCCAAACGGTGGGCTTTGATCCCCATGGGCCTCTCAGTCTCCTCTTCCTCCCAACCCAGAGAACCTGCCTGAATTCATCAGAGATAGCCACGCGCAGACACATCCACATGGGCAGAGGGAGCCCTCGAGGAGGAAGTGAGGGGGTGCTGGTGGAGTGTCCCTTTGGGATGAAGCTCACAGACAAAGCCCTGACTCCTGCCCAGGTTTCTCAGGTCAGCCTCAAGGCACTGCTTTTAGTGGAGAGCCACCCCACTCCATAGAAGGGGACCTGTAGGGATCTTCACTGCCTGGGACTAGGGTACCTGTGACATCCCCCCAAAGAGGGACCTAGCCCCGTCCTTGGTCCATAGAGAAGGATCAGGGCAGCTGTCAGCCATAGCCAGTGACCAAGACTATCAGGCCCTGGCTGACCCCGAGTTGGGTGTGAGCCCCTGGGTACCACACAGATGGCAGCTGCTCTGTACCAGGCTGGCCAGAGCCTGCTGGACACCTCCCTAACCACAGAGCTCACTCGGGAAGAAAACCTTATTACAGGAACCACTAGTTACTGAGCTCAAAGACGTGACTCAGGGGGGATCCGGGGTCTGTCATCAGCATTTGAGTCCTTTAGTGTAAGCTCCCAGAGACAGACCCAGAGCCAGCCAACCTACTGCAGGCAGGTATTTTAGGACTATATAAAAGGGGGCTTTTCCAGTGAGCATCAGACAGAGAAATGGGCTGGCATATAAAGAAGTGAGCCTCCTGCCCCTGAAGGTATTCAAGCAAAAGCCGTCACAGGGGCTGCGAACAGGATGGATTCTGGGTTTTGGTGAATGCATGGCTCTATAAAGCCGTTCCTCAGCCAGGTTTTGAGGGGCTCTGGGACAGAATTCTCTCAGCTCCTATCCCCCACACACACGAACACACCCATGCACACACTTACTATCTGATCGGAGGAAAGGCGGAGGGACTTCTTGTAGGTAGGAGTATAGGCTGGAGGTGAGGGTGGCAGGGAGGGGGCCTCGAGGATCACAGGGCTGTCTGGGGCATCGTCCTCACTGCTCAGGACATCAGTCTTCTCCCTACAGTCAGCCCAGCTCTCAGGCCACCTCCCCCAGCCGAAGGTCCTGCACACCCAGTAGATGCTCACCCCTCGGCCCAGGCCACAAGGAACCTGGGGCTTGTCCCTGCCCCTCCCAGAGACTACCCAGGGGATCAGAAACCCCTCCCTCTAAGTGCTACCCATCTTGGGGGTGGTAGCAGATGTAAGGATGCAGTCTGGCAGTCTACACCCAGAAAGATGACAGCAGAGCCGGAGCCGAGGCCCAGGGCTCCCGCCCTCAGTGCGCTCTCCACAGCCAGGACGCCGGGACCTACCTTGGAGACATTTACCTGAAAAACCTAGAAGTGAGTCTTAGGGTTTATTCCCAGTCCAACCTGCTTTGGCTTCAGCCAGCCTGTCCATGATCACTCCCCACCCAACCTTCATTCTGGGTCACTTCCAATGTGAAAAAAGGAAGCAAGGCCAGCCAGCCCCTGGAGGAGCCAGCCTGCTCCTCCTTAATACGGTAGCCCTTTGTCTGGGCACCTCTTCCAGCTCTGCCACTTCCCAGCTATGGGACCTTTGGTGTATCTCCAGGTCTCATGTTTCCCATCTGTGAAATGGGGACATTTCTCAGGAAAAAGAAGGGGTGTAGAAGTGATTGAGGAATGACAAAGAACCATGGCTGGGGAAGGGGTGCTGGCTCCACACCTGC
Organism: Tapirus indicus; assembly: GCA_031878705.1. Lineage (NCBI taxonomy): Eukaryota > Metazoa > Chordata > Mammalia > Perissodactyla > Tapiridae > Tapirus > Tapirus indicus. Next base: position 60,568,029 of record CM062929.1, read on the forward strand.
CTCTGCCCCCGCCCCCGCCCCCGCGGCGATCTTCCCCAGGCTCCGGCTCCAGCTGCAGAGCCCCAGCCAGGAGATCCAACTCACCCCGGCTGCTCCCTGGCTGTGGTTTTCTCCCTCTGGGCACTGCGCTGTGGGAAGAACATCCATCTAGTGAACCCCTTCTCCTGCCTGTGCTGGCCCTACTCTGTGACCATGACCACCCACCTCCTCAGCTGGGAAGTCCCTGCGTCGCCAGGAAAACCACCAACGCCCTCCCTTCCGGGGCATCTTCTCCTTCTCCAGCTTGTCCATGGTGCTCTGTGGGCAGATAAAAGCCATGGCATTTTTTCACACACCACACAAACCCACCTTACATTGCCCTTAGGGTCCCCAAGAGCCCAGAATCTGGGGCTGACCCTAGAGCAAGGTGCTGTCAACATCTGGAGGCTGAGGAAGCATACCCACCTCCATCCTGGGATTCTGAACAATGACTCATGGAACTAAGCATGGGAGACCAGAGCCACTCCTGCCCACCCCACTCCACCCCAGCCCTGACCTCCTAGCTCTAGCCCACCCTTGGCCTGCCCTCCAAATCCTGTGGATCAGTCTCCCTACTAGAGTAGCTGAAGGCAGTGCTTTGAGAGTTTTTCAAGATCTGGTATTCCCTGCATGATGCCACCAAGTGGCAGCAGGAAGTACAGTCTGTAGCTGGTACTTCCCTCAACCTCTGAGACCAACATAGGCAACTTCTAAGATAGGTGATCCTATCTCATGAACAGCCTCCCCCTCTGTACGTTACCATTGCTGTCTGGTGGGGGCAATATGACCTTGTGAAAAATGCTGATTAGATTTGTGCTAGAGAACCCCAGAGAGAGCCCAGGCCCAGGCCTACCTGGGAGACACATCAGCTTCCTACAAACACAGAATGGAGAACCCAAGTCAGGAGGACATGGGCTCAAGGTGGGTTGGCCAGGGTGCTCACTTGGGCTGGGAACAGGCTAGGGGAGTCTCCTGAGGGCCTCAAATGGTGGGTCTGTCCAAGCAAGGTGAGGAGAGCCAAGCAGAGGAGTCTTTCCCCCAGGCTCTGGCTCCTAGCTCAGACCCAGAGCAAGAGTACAGAGCTGAGCATCACCAAAGGGAGGCACAGCTGTCAACATCTGGTTAGTGATGTTCTTTGGGAAAACCTAACTGAGCTGAGAACAATAGGCCACACCAGGGTGGGCCCCTGGACCACTCCCAGAGGGGCAGGGAAGCAGGTCAGCACAGGGTGGAGGTTCTAGGAGGAACTGAAGAGGCTGGGTTCCTTCCCACCTCCAAGCATCTGCACATGCTGTTCCCCACCCATCACTTGCTTAGGGCTTACTCACCCTTCAGATGTCTGCCCAGTGGGCACTTACTCAGAAAACCCCCCTGTTGTTGTCTCTCAAAGCACCCAGACCTATCCTTCTCCATACTCACAGTTGCATTTTATGTTCATCTGGATGAATCTTTGATTAATTGTCTTCCTACGAGGGCATGACTATCCCAGCCTGTGCCTGGCACACAGTAGGTACTCAACCAATGTGCGCTGATAAAGTGAGCAAGCACCCCAGTTCAGCCTGGAGAGGTTCGCAGGTAAGGTGAGGGGTGGGACCTACTTCTCCCAGGCTGTCTCTCAGATCCAAAAACCCCCTCTTGAAGGCATGTCCCTGTCGAATGTGTATCCCCCGCTCCTTTGCCCTGAGCTCCTTTGAAGTTCAAATCTAATAGGATTCAGCCTATTCAAATCTAATAGGAAACCAAGGAAGGGGGGCTTCACCCACACAGCATGGGGCGAGGCTTCGGGGACCTGCGTCTCCTCTCCCAGAGAGGGTCTTGCAGCCGGTCAGCCCCAGGCCCATCTCTGCCCATCCTCCACTTCCTGGCCCAGGGCTCCTCCCGCAAGGTTCTGGCCACTTTCCCCAGGAGGCCCACTGGTGCTCTAACCATTACCTTGGGCAAGTTCTTCTGGAAGGCTTGCAGGGAGAGGATCACAGGGGCGGCTACAGCCCAGTTATAATGCCTGGAGACACAGAACGGGGTGTAGGGGCTACAACAGCCACAGGCCGTGGGGGGCGGGTGACTCTCTGGGGCTGCTAGCAGCCCAGCCCCGGCACTCACTTCTCATTGATTTTCACCACCAGGTTTGGGTCGTCCAGGAGCCCAGGGTTTTGGGTGAGGTCCTGGTAGGAGACGATGTGCTGGTTGAACTTCTCTGGGCACAGAGGCAGAGAGTGAGGAGTGAGGCTGACACAGTCCACGTGACCCACTGCCCCAGCCCCTCCAGCTCCCCGCACTCTACCACTCGGGCCTCCTGCAGGTTGGGTCTTTGACCCAGCAGGGCTCCTGCCTACCTGTGGTTTTTGCACCTGCTGTTCCCACCCCAGGCACTTGCCATCCTGGATTCACAGGCTAAGTCACAGCTCAGCGACATGCATTTGCTTCATGGGGTCGTGAGAATGCCCCACCCTTGCTGGCTGAATGTGAGCTCCACAGAGCAGAGAAGGGCAGGGGCACCCAGCCCAGCCTCACACCCCCGCTGCTCCACCTTCTGGGGGCCTCCCTGCCCTCCCTGGTCCCCTGGGCTCAGTGCTAACCCTCAGAAGGGCTCGGACCACAGTTGAACATACCCAGGGAGATGTCCCGGCTGTCAGCCAGTCCACCGCAGAGGGACAGCACTATCGTGTCCACTGTGTCCGGAGTGGGTTCTGGCTCCTGCTCCAGGTTGGGGTCTCCCATGCGCTTATGGCTGCTGGGTTCACTCCACGTCCTGGCCCCAAGCCCACACTCACTGGGGGTAAAGGGGCCAACAGTGACATGAATACAAGGAGGCTGGGAGGAGGGGCCCCACCGCTCCCAGGCCCTTGATAGCCAATCCCTGGCCCTACGGGCCCGTATCCCAAGACACTTGGGCGCCCTGAATCCAGGCACCTGTGGGGGAAGTAAAGGGCCGCATTCTTGGAATCCAGGGAAGGCAAGTCATCCAGGTAGATGTCACTGGGGCCCAGATGCTGGCTTCTCTTCAGCGAGCCTGAGGGCAGAGGAGGGGACATCTGTAGACCTAACACGTGTTCAGTAGTGTGAGCAGTGTGTGTCCCCCTTCCTTTGAACACCCTCAGACAGCACTGTTCAGTAGGACTTTCTTCAGTGATAGAAATGCCCTGTGTCTGCACTGTCCAATATGGGAGCTGCTAGCCACACGTGGCTATTGAGCACCCTTAAAAAGTGGTGTGATGGAGAAATGGAATTTTAAATAGCCACAGGTAGTCAGTGACTACCAAATGGGACAGCACAGGCCTAGAGCCTTCCCACGCTCTTAGGATAAACCCGGCGCATGAGCCGGGAATGATCCAGCCTCTGCTCCTCTCGCCAGCTTCCTCTCCTGAGGCTCCCCAGCTGCCTCGGTTCCTAGACCCGAAATCTCTGTCCTCCTTCATGGCCTTGACACGTGCTGTTCCCTCTGCCTAGAATTCTCCTCCCTTGACCCTTACTTGGCTGGATCTTTATCGTCCACAGCTCAGCTGAGACATCACCTGCTCAGAGAGGCTTTCTCAGGTCACAGGACTTCCATAGCCCCCATCCCAGCCATGACTCTGTTCCACTTCACCCACATCATGCTCTTCCTGGTGTATGCGTGCGTCATCACTGGGCCACAAGCTCTGTGAGGGCTGGTGCCAAGCATGGTGGCTGGCACGCAGTAGGTGCTCAAAACACGCTTGAAGTCCCAGAGTCCATCGGGGGGAGAACATGAGGGCAGGGAAGCAGTGGGAGGGGTCCAGCCACCACTCACCTTTCCTCTTGGAGACCCCCTCTGGCTGCCCGCTGGGAAGTGGGCCCTCCAGAGCGGCCCAGCTCCACGATTTAGAGGCAGGAGGGAGGCCTGGATCCCTGGACCTCTGAATCTTGGTTTCCTCTCTCTCAGGGGCGGGGAGAGGGGGACCCACGAGAGTGGGTGCCTCTGTGTCCGGCCGAAGGTCAGTACCAGCCCCTGTTGGCAGGATTGGGGATCCCGAGGGGTCCACGCCAGCCACAGAGACGGAGGGGGTGCTGGGCCCTCCCTGAGGAGGAGAGGCTGCCCCAGCACTGCCATCAGGGACCATCGAGGACTCGGGCCACTCAGCTTTGGTTACCTTCAGTCAAACATTGGGGGAAGATGTGGGTCAGTGTAGGGTCCGTCTCCCAGCACCCCACAAGGCCTTAGGGAGGTGGCCCAAGTCGCAGTCACTCCAGTCCTGACCCGCAGGGGCCATGGACCCCCTTCAAGGCAGGGACGGGGGGCTGAATGAAGGGACTCACCTTAGGGAGCCTCCCCCAGGCCCACTGCATGTGGGACTCAGCTCTCAGGGGGCTGGGCTCCGGGGTCCGCAGCTCCAGCTCTGAGTCGCTCTTAGGGGATGTCAGCACACCCAATGAGAGGCTGCAGGAAACAAGGACTCAGACGCCCCGTAGCCAGCCTGCTGCCCCACCCTGCCCAGCCTGGGAAAAAAATATTTGCAACACATATTTATGCCTGTGTTGGATCTAGAATATATAAAAAATACATAAATATTTAAAGAACTCCTACAGATCAATAATAGGAAGGCAATCCAGTAAAAAAAAAAAAAATGGGCAAGGTTGTGACTTCTTAATGGGGATAGAATTTCCATTTAGGATGATGAAAAGTTCTGGAACTAGATAGGGGTGATGATTGCACAACCATCGTGAATATACTAGGTGCCACTGAATTGTGCACTTTAAAATGGTTAAAATGATAAATTTTCTGTTATGTGTATTTTACTACAATAAAAAACTGGGCAAAAGACTTGAATAAACACTTTACCAAGGAGATATACAAATGGCTGGTAAACACATAAAATGTGTTCTATGTCATTTTTCATCAGAAAAATGTAAATAGAAACCACTCTGAGACCTTGGCCTTGAGTCCCTGCCCTCAGCCCATCTGGCCTCTCACCTGGCCTGGGGGCACCACTCGCCATCGGAGAAGGGGTAGATGTCTTTCGGCTGCAGCGAGGACCCTCCTGACCGGACGCTGCTGAGGGGCCACAGGGAAAGAAATGGTCACTGCTGTTCAGGGCACCCTGGGCAGGACATGGGAGCCTGGACATCAGGGGCTTGGGGAAGTGAAGCAACTGAGGCCCCGAGAGGTCAAGGCTCTTGCCCAGGGTCACACAGTAACAGCAGAGGAAACAGAGCGTGAACCCCAGTTGGTATCCCTACACCCTTGGCCGCCACCCACTCCCCACATACCCTGGGGGCTCCGGCCTTGGCTTTTCCAGTGGGGATAGCTCACTCTCAGCGCCCGTCTCCAGCTCCTCAGAACTAGCATCAGCTGCCACCACATCCTCCTTCCGCCTGGATTTCCTCCTGCGACGCCTCTTCTTCCGCCCCGTGGAGGCCGTGCCCGTGATTATGGGCTCAGGCTCGCTGGCTGTGCCCAGCTGGGAGTCCGAGGGGAACCCGGACAGGCCCCCCCAAGGGAGGGGTGATGTGCACAGGCGGGGAGGCACGTGTTCCTATGGAGCAAACCAGGGGCAGGGCTAAAGCTTGCGGGGACCATCCTTGCTCCCAAGTCATCCTGAGCCCTGCCTGAGCCCCAGGTCCTGGAGTGAGCTCATTTAGGATCAGGAAACGTGTGGAGGCTGAACAGTTACAAGGCAGCAGATGGCCTTGCAACTCCTGCTGGCCTCAAAGCTCCCTAACAGAAATAAAGCAGCCCCAGGCCCAGGGCGCATGTACCCCTGGCAGCCCACGGCAAGCCAGGGTGCTGCATGAACCACACTGTCCAGGCAGAAACCTGGCCATCAGCCTCTCATCTCCTTCTCCGCTGACATGTACTTCCCCTTTAAGACTCAGCCAGGCAGCACCTCTTCCAGGAAGCTTGCCCTGACTACCCTCAGCCTCAGTTCCAACCCTGTTCGCTGCAATGACCAAATAGTTTTATCATCTGTTGTTTACATGTCTATCCCCCAGGCTAGACTGGGAACTTTCTTTGAAGGCAGGGGTCACCCCTCATCTGAGTCCACTGCAGTGTCTGGCATACAGGAGGGGCTCAGTCAAAATTTGTCAAGCTCAAACTCTTTAAACACCTCTGCTGCCTTGTGCTGGGCCCTGCTTCCCTTCTGCGAACACCCTCTCTTCATCCCCCACCCACACACCTCCATGTTGCACCTGCACTGAGCCAGACCAGTTCCAGAACAAGCCATCTTATGCTTTCCAGCCCCCAGCCATTCCTCAGCACCCTCCTCCTCTCCAAGCTGCCCAGGGAAGACCTCCTCTTCACCCTTCAGCAGCCCAGCTCAAGTGTCCTCTTCTGAGAAAACTTCCCTGGGAAGTAGAGTCAGCCCTCCCTGCCCGTCCCCTCCGCCGGGCTCACCAGCATATCACAAGGGCCTGAGGCCAACCCCAGCTGATGCCCCTGCATCAGACCCTCACAGATTGGGTACTCCTGGGGGTGGCAGGGATAGTGACAAATCCCAAGGCCCTGCTCAGAGGGGACACCAATGTAGGGGCTGGGGCAGGCGACATTAAGGACAGAGGCACTCACCTCATCGCTGTCCAGCTCCTGGACGAAGAAGGCCTCCCCGCTGTCCCCCAGCTTCATGTGCAAGTCCACTGGCTCCCCATTGATCTCAATGTCTACCTGTAATGGGGCGTGGTGGGGCAAGGATGCACACTCCCCACCATCGGTCCTCACTCCCACACTCTGGTCCACTGGCCTCCCAGCTGGTCCTGGAGACGCAGGCTTCCTGCTGCCCCCTGCTGCACTTGCTGGAACTCTCCCCTGACTTTGGCGTGCCTGGCTGCTCCCCACCGAGGGTCTCTGATTGCTCTCCTTCCTCAGAGAGCCTTGTGCCCCCTCTCTCTCACACATCTCCCCATTCTCTGGGCTTTGTTGAACCTATCACCATCTCAGAATTCTTGTTTACGCCTTGGTTTCTGTGTTCCTCTCTCTCCCACACCCCATAAGAATAAGAAAGTGATCCATCTTGTCACTGTTGTGTCCCCAAGCCCCAGGATAGTGCGTGAACCTTTGTTGACTACGTGAACAATGGTAAGGCACTTAGTATCGTGTTTCACCTAGACTATCTGGTTTAACCTTTGCAACAACCCCTTGCAGTAGCTCCTATCATTATCCCCACTTTATAGATGAGGAAACGGAGGCTCGGAGGGGTTAAGTAATTCGCTGGGAAGTGGCCAAGTGAGGCTATGAACCCAGAAGGTCTGAGTCTACAACCCAGCTCTTAACCACTTGGCTATACTGTCTCCAGAAGATCACACTTTCCTATTAGGACTCTGGGAAGTTCACAGTCACCCTGCTGTGAAGGGGATTTGGGGCCACCACACCTCTTTTCACACTCCAGACCTCGGTGCTAACAAAAATCTCGGTCATGTTCGCCTGAGCCCAGTGAAGATATGCAGGTTTCCTAAGGAAGAGGAACTAATCTTTGAGTGTCACCCACGTATCTGGCCCCAGGAGAGTGTCATCAGCTCCTATTTAATTCTCCCAAATCATCCCACCACCACCAGGCTGATGAGAGCCTAGCCATTTGCATAGATGAAGTGACTTACCAGGAACACACAGGTATGGTCTTAGTAAACTGGAGCCAAGGGTGATGGCCCCAGTACCAGGGACTGTCCCACTGTGCAGGGGAAATGAAAACCCTCTTGGACCCAACCCCCAAACCAACCCAAAACCTTCAAAGAAAATACAAAGGAAAGGAAGCCTGTCCAGAGGATAGATCCCCACCTAAGAGAGGCCTGGGTCCTCTCCTGGGACTACAGTGGCTGCCCTGGCATCAAGAGCCCACCCTGCAGTGGCCCCTCGGCCGGCCAGCACTCACCACCTTCTCCCGAGACCGCAGGACGCCCAGCTTGCCGAAACGCACGTGGAAGGGCGAGCATCGGAAGGAGCCATCCACCTGCTCCACCACCAGCACATCAATGCCACCACTCAGCGTGGCCGGGTTCAGGCCCCGGTACAGCTCCTTCACTGTCCCGAAAACCGTCTCTGCCAGCTGCCCCACGTAGTTCATGGCTGGTGCTGGCAAAGGGAGGTGGTGCTGGGACCAAGGCCTGGCCCAGCTCCCCCTGTGGGGAGGCTCCACAGCCCAATCCCCAGGTCCCCAGGCTGACGGTGAGTCGCCCTCAGAGTGCCTTCGCAGATGGGCAGCAGTTGCGGGAGGAGAGGTACACCTCTAGACGTCGGTTCTAGACCCAGCTCACCCACCGATTGGCCGTGGGGGTCTTGGACAGCTGCCTCCCTTCTTCAAGTGCCGATCTCCACATCTGTCAAATGAGGGCCCGGGTAAGGCAATCTGAGGTGCCTTGTGCCTCTAAATGCCATGAGTAATGATAATGACCACGGTGCTCAGCGGCAGGGCTCATTTCATCTTCACAACAACCTGCAAGGCTGGCTGAGCGGGTGTCATTATTCCTGTTGATGAACAAGCCAGCTGAGGCTCAGAGAGGTGGACTGACTTGCCCAGGATCTCACAACTAGTAGGGAAAGGAGCTGGGATTCAAACTCAAGCCTGTGTGGCTGCAGAACCTCTGGTGTGAACCATTGGGATGGCCCAACTGTGGGAACAGGAGGGGGTCAGCACCCCTCCCTGGGGTGCAGTGGGGGGCAGCCTCAAGATATATCAGGCCCAGGGCCCTGCTGAGTAACGGGGGACAGCCCTAAAGACTGATCTCTTCCCAGGCAGTGGGGAGAAGGAAGTCTCAGTTTTTCATCTGAGAAATGGGTTCAGCTGTCTTGCTGCCTCCTGGTCCTAGGAGTTGGGAGGGGCCTTGCTGGGCCACTGTGGCTGATTTGTGGGGAACCCAGGGTAGGGGTACCCCAGGTACATAAAGTTTTTCCCAGCTCTATTCCTGGGGTCAGATGTTCAAGGCAGGGCATCCCCTCTAGCTGGGGGTGGAGGGAGCTCCCAGTTTAAGGCCCCAAACTCTAAACTCCTTCTCAGTTTCCTTGGGATGGTGGGAAGTCCATCGATGACCCTAGTGTCACTAGGCCATAGTTCCCCACCCTGACTCCCACTCCACAGACCCGGGCTCAGCAGGCCAGGCCCTCAGGCCCACATTCAAGCCTTGTGCTGGCCCTTGGCCCATCAAAGCTGTTCCTCCTTCCCCCAGCCAGACCAGTTTTTCCAGCTCTCCCACACCAGGCAGAGCTGGGTGAGCCAGGGCCATAATGAGAGCCGCCTCCACCCTGGCTTGGTGCCTGCCCCGCCAGCTTCAGCTCATCCCCTCTTCCCTGCTGGCCAGGCCAGTGGCCTGTGGCCCCTCTGGCTGCCAGGACCCAGGCCACCCCACCTCCACAGGCACTTCCCTCTCTCAGACCCTGCCTCAGAACCCCTGGAGGACCACCTGCCATGAAGACCACATCTCAAGGAAGTTAAGCGACTTATACAAACTCTATTGAGCTAATAGGCCATAGATGGGGGAGGGAGTGATGACTCATATCCCGATTTCCTGACTCCATACCCTGGTTCCTTCCACTCCACGGTCCCCAAACCACATCACAGTTTTCTGCAGAGAGGGCAGCCTGGCCCACAGCCCACCTCTACTCCGCCCTGTAATGCCTTGCCACTCAAAATGTGGTCCCTGGCCCAGCAGTGTCAGCATCACCTGGGAGCTTGTTAGAAACACAGCTTTCCAAACATAAGGTACACCTGGAATTGCTAAAGTAAAAACTTGGGGTAAAATGAAGCTCTTTGGACTCTGAAACTGTCACTCAAATTTAATAAATATTTTATCTGCAAGGCACCTACTACGTGCTGGGTGGTTTCTCCCTGCCTAACACCAAACTCTGAATATAGGTCTGAGACAGACAAACTGACAAGGACAGGTATGTGGTAGGTAGGGCCGCAGACCACTGTGCCCAGGAAAAGCAGAGAGGACTCCAGAAGTTTCCAGGAATAAAGGAGCAAGCGTGAGAGGGGCAGACCAGGGTGGGGGCAAAGGTCTGCTCGGCTGGAGGCCCAGGCATGAGCTATCTGCCCTGCTGAGGGCAAAGAGCTGGGGGAAGGCAGGCTCAGCTCAGCCTAATACAGAGTTTTGCATCATTGCCGTTTGGGGCTGGATAATTCTTTCTTGGGGGTGGGGAGATTGTAGGATGCTTAGCAGCATCCCTGGTCTCTACCCACCTGATGCCACTGGCAATCCCCCTCCAGTTGTGACACCCAGATTGTCTCCAAACATTGTCAACTGTTCCCTGGGGGACAAAACTGCCCTGATTGAGAGCCACTGAGGCAGCAGAAAGAGCTGAATGGCAGAGACGGCACCCAGGGGGCACTGGGTCCTACCTCCGATCCACCATGGAGTATCCTCAGGCAAGTAACTTGCTGGCCTCAGTTTCCCTTCTATGAAACAAGGCCTTGAATTTTCAGACCCTTCTCAGCCCAAATGTCACGGGGAGCCTAGAACTCATTCCTCTCCCTGTTCCCCCTACCCTACAAGTGGATGCCCCCCACATCTGCCTGTCCAGCATTTGGGGGGACTCCTGTGAGCCAAGCCCTGGGCTCCCCTCTTCTACCTGCACCCATCTCTGAAGGCATTTCCTTGCCCCAGGACCCAGCTCTGCCTCCTTGGTCTTCTCTAGACGGAGGAGAGCTCTGCTTGGCTCCCCTATACCACCTTCACCCCAAATTAACATATCTAAGATCAAACACTTCATCTCCCGGGGACCTGGGTCAGCTGGATTCCTCTCGGGACTCATGGGTACCCCTCCCTTCTGAGCCCTCTGAATCCTATTCCCCAATTTCCTACACATCCAGCCCCTCCTTTCTCCTTCTGCTGTCATAGGCCAAGGCTTTATTAGGGGATGCCAAGATCCTGGGTGGCAGCTGGACACGGTGGGTAAGGCACCAGACTGTCTGGGTTCTAATCCCTCCCTGACAGTTACCAGCTGTGACCCTGGGCGTCACTTCACCTCTCTGAGCCTCAGTTTCAGCCTCAGACACAACATAAGGGACGCGTGAGTAATTAAGGACATAATTCATGTAAAGCACTAACATGCAGCAAATGCACATAGGCATCACCTATCAGCAGCAGCATCTTTTTTTGGCATCCTGACAGCCCCTCTCACCCAGGCTGGTCCTGAGGGCACTACAGGTCAGACAAATGCCCTGCGCTGAGCTGAGATTTTAGACTTCTTAATGTGGCATTCGAGGCCCTGCACAGGGGCCAGCCCAGTGGCGTAGTGGTTAAGTTTGCGTGCTCGGCTTCGGTGGCCCAGGTTCACAGATTCGGATCCTGGGCACGGACCTACACCACTCATCAAGCCATGCTGTGGCAGCGACCCGCATACAAAATAGAGGAAGATGGGCACAGACCTTAGCTCACAGGCCAATCTCCCTCAAGCAAAAAGAGGAAGATTGGCAACAAATGTTAGCTTAGAGCCAATGTTCCTCACCAAAAAAAAAAAAGCCCCTGCACATTGGTGGCCCCACTGTTTGCAGAAGTGAGCAGGTAGGCTCCAGGTAGGCTTCACAGGGTGCCCAAGCCTCAGAGCCCATTCTGGGAACGTCCACAGGCCTCCCAGGCTAGTGCACAACCCCACCACCAGGAAGCCAGAGCAAAGCCTGAGCGCTCAGCCTTTCTGGGCTCCAGATTTAGGGAGGGGCGGGAGTGTGGCCCTCCACGTAGGACCCGAGGGAGCAGGAGGATAAGCATTCTTATTGCCTTGGAAAGGAGAAAGCTCCACCCCTAGCTCCTCAGAGGCCTTCCCAGCTACTGCAGCTGACCCGCCCAGTCTCACAGACCCTGTTTTGCAACTGAGGACACTCAGCACCAGAGAGGGTGGGTGTCCTCCCCGAGGTCACACAGTCAGCCTGGGGTGAAGCTGGGCCAGCCTCCCCTGAGCGGTTTTTGCGGCTCATTCTCTCCTGATCCAACGCTCTGGAAGTCCGGGGAGTCCGCAGCCGCTGGGCCGCGGAGAGAGACGAAGTGTGGCTGGCCCCTCCACCCCTGAGTTCCCTTCTGATGGCTAGAGATGGACTCAGGCTCAGGAACAGAAAGAAACGAGGGTCGGATGGCAGGACAGATGGGCGGGGCAGGGGGAAGGGTACCTCTTCCCTGGCCCGGATTGGGCCCTACCTGGGGAGCTGCCCACTGGACCTTCGGGACGCAGAGCCACCGCCTCTACCTGAGTGCACAGGGTCAGCAAGTAAGCGTCCTCGGCCCGGCACTCACTCGGCGCTTCCGGCTCCTCTAGGACAGGGTGAGATCCTGGCTCCGCCCCTTCCACGAGCCAAGGGCGGCCTCTGCAGGCCCCAATCCGTCCAGGCTCCACCCCCCGAAAAGACCCCGCCCCCGCCCAGTCCCCACGCCCAAGGGCCCCTTTCACAGATAGAGGCGGGGTGGCGGGGTGGGGGGCCGGGCTTCAGGCTCCGCCCACTCAGGCTCCGCCCCGCCCCCGCCTCGAGCCCTGGCGCTGCTAGATGGAATGTCCGAGTGGCCCACCACCAGCCCCACCTGCAAGAGCGGCAGAAATGCGGGGACTTTCTAATCGGGCCGACCTAGGTTCTCCTGGCTTTGCTTCCAGCTCGCTGTGTGACCTTGGGTAAGTTCTTTCCACAGTCTCAGCCCGTTTTCTGCTTTGTCAAGGGGGATAGCCACCTCGCAGGATTTTCGAGATTATATGAAATGCCTTTGTGAGGCACCTGGCGCCCAAGTGTCCCCTCCTCGGAGGCAGCTTTCCCTGACCCTCCACCCCCTACCCCACCCCCCAGACTGGACGGGACCCTGGTAATCACACGCTCACATAGCCCACAGTTGTAATTTCATATTTGCTTTGATGACTATTTGATTATTGTCTGCTTCTTCACTTGAATTTGAACTCTGTAAGGGCAGGTGGCCCTTGAAGCCCAGCGCCCGGTTCAGTGCCTGACATACAGCAGGAGCTCAATAAAATACCCGCTGCCCTTCATTCCATGCATCCGACGCACTGGTGGAGCGGCAGTGGGCTCAATACCGCCACTGGCCAGCAGAGGGCAGGCGGTGACCAGCCTTCCTCGCCCAGCTGAGCATCCTCTCCGCCCGCAGGCGCCGCGGGAGGGGGAACAGGTGAGCCCAGGTGCGCGCACGTCTGAAGGATAGGTCAGCCTGTGAGCCGCGGGCGAGGTTCAGGCCAAGGTATGGTTTTTCCCTTTGGATCTGTGGCTCGCGGCCTGTCCTGTCTCAAAGACCTCTCTGGCAACCTGTGAGGATGTACGGCCCCTGCAAAGAAGATGCTCTAAGAAGGATCAGGAGGTGAAAGTTTGCGGTAAAGGGGGGGGGGGGGCACGGAGGAAAGGCTTGGGGGAGGGGAGGCGGCGCAATGGCAGAGAGCCAGACTTAGAAAGTACTGGGCGGTGGGGAGTAAGAGGTGGCTGCCATTGTTCTGTGACCCAAGATGACAGGGCCTGGCTGGAACCTCAGTTATCCTTGCTTTAGCAAAAGTCACCTCGTGTCAGTCCTGAACCCAGGCAGTGTCTGGTTGGTATCTCAGAAGAGCCCTGTTGGGAGCAGAGCTATCTCAAGGTGGTCAGAGGGCAGCGCCATGCCACAAACGTGTCTGTGGAAGCATTATATATAACAGCAAAACGCTGGAAACATCAGGAATTCCTCCTGGGAAGGAAGGAAGGAGAGGTCAGAGGTTGCAGCTACAGATGCCACAGTCACTCTGCCTCTTTGAGCCTCGATTTTCTCATCTGCAAAATGGAGATAAAACCTACCTTGCAGGATTGTATTGGGAGGATTAAACAAGATAAACTAAATCAGTGGTTCTCAAACTTGGCTGCACATTGGAATCACCGTGACCTGGGCAAATACTGATGCCTGGGGTACTGGGATTTTACAGAACTCTCCAGGTGATGGTAATGTGCAGCCAAGTCTGAGAACTACTGAGCTAAATAAAATGCTGAACACAGTGCAGGACACACACTAGGTATTCAATAATGTTTATCACATTTTTTTAAGATGGAGCACAATTTGTTTTCATTGTTCCTTGTTAGAAAAAAAAGTTGATATACAGGTTGTTGCAGAAATTGGATTTCTGACAGGCTTGTTTCCAGAACTACGAATCTTCTGGGATTTGGTGATTATGGGGGTGGGGGAGACAGAGGCAGCCTCTGGTGATGTGACTTGTCCTAACACCCAACTGAGCTGAACAAGTCAGGGACCACCGTTGATCTAGCTTGCCATCTACATCAGCATCTCTGAGGCATCCTCTGAGCGTGCAAACAGCATGAGTGCTTGTGTTTGCCCATTTCTGGGGTTATGGATAGAGGCTATTTTCTCCTCTCCCTGGGTACACTCATCAGGTGGGCCTATACCACGGTGGGCAACTGCTTGTTTCTTGAGTTAACCCATGAGGGCAGGTGGCACTTCCTTCTTTATGGAACTTGGTAGCCTATGTGCTTCGTTAAGTCACAGACCTAGTGATTATTTACTGTGCCCCACTACTTCTTGCTGGGTGAACCTGGCATGAGGTGGGAGGACCCCCTCACCCCGGCCTGTAGCTGTGACTGCTTGTCATGGTAGCAAGAATGACTGCCGAAGCAGCTCCTCAGCCACTCCTGGTGGCCTCATTGAAGGTGAGAAGGGAGGCAGAGGAACCTGCAGCTGGCTCCCTCCAGCATGCAGCCTTGGGGGTTGGGGGCAGGCAGTTGACGTCCGTCTAGGATTTTCAGATTTAGCAAATAAAAATAAAAGATGCCCAGGGGCCGGCCCAGTGGCGCAGCAGTTTAGTCCATGCTTGGCAGCCCGGGGTTCGCCGGTTCAGATCCTGGGCGTCCGCCGACGCACTGCTTGTCAGCCATGCTGTGGCGGCGTCCCATATAAAGTAGAGGAAGACGGGCACGGATGTTAGCCCAGGGCCAGTCTTCCTCAGCAAAAAGAGGACGATTAGCAACTGATGTTAGCTCAGGGCTGGTCTTCCTCACAAAAAAAATAAATAAATAAAAGATGCCCAGTTAAATTTGAACTTCAGATAAATAGCACAAGTTTTTTTAGTATAAGTATATCCCATGCAGTATTTGGAACATACTTATGCTAAAAAATTATTCACAGTTTATCTGAAATTCAAACTTAACTGCATATCCTTTATTTTTGTAAATCTGGCAACCCTATGCCAGGCTAAACAGCCAAGGAGAACCCAGCACGTGGGATCTGCTGCCGGCAACGGCCTCCTGCCCAGTGTTGCCACATTCAGCTTCCACCTGTCACTGCCCTGCTCCAGAACTGTGTGTGGCTCCCAGCTGCTTCCACAGTGCAACTTGGACTCCCCAGCTGCTGTGCTGGGCCTTACTCTTCTGCCAGCCCAGCTGCTCTGCTGGGCTCTTTCCCACCTCTGCTCCTGCTGTCCCTGATTGGCATGTCTCCTACTCACTCCCAGTAACAATTGCAAACACCTACTGAGCACCTACTGGTGCAGGCACCATGCTGAGTTCTTCATTTGCATTGTCTCATTGGATTCTCACAAAACCTAGTACAGTAGCGAAGTAGTTACCCTATTTTATCGATGAAGAAACTGATGCTCTAAGACAGTGATTCTTAAAGTGTGGTCCCTGGACCAGCAGCCACAGCAGCACCTGGGAACTTGTTAGAAATGCAAACTCTCAGGCCCTGCCCTCCCTCAGACCTACTGAATGAGAAACTGGGGGGGGGGGGGGGGGGCGGGGGGGCGCTAGCCATCCGTATTTTAATAAGCCCCTCACACACCAGGTGATTCTGATGCATGTTTTCTAAGAGATGAAGTGAGGACAGGAGGCTCCTATCTAGGCAGAGGTATAAAGGACCTCCAGGCAGTATGTTTATGGTCTTACTGAGTACCATGCCTGGGCCAGGGACTGGAGATGCTGTAGCGACCCCACAGTCTTGGGGAGGGCCGTGAGGAAGGGGAGGAAGAAGGGAATGAAGGAGAAGAACGGATAGGCAGCCAGGCAATTGCGAAGTAAGATGAGGAGGGCTGAAGTGGGCCAAGCCCAGGAGCCCATAGCAGGATGGGAGGGGTCGGGGAAAGCTTTCCTGAGTAGATAGCTAAGCCTGAAAAATAAATTGGAATTTGTTATATGAAGAAGGGTGGGAACAGTGTTCCAGGTGTGGGGACTAGTTTGTACAAACGCCCTGCAGAGCTACCTTGGGGTAGTTGAGACTTGAAGATGGAAGGTGAGGCGAGGGGAGTGGGGGCGAGGGAGGAATCGGATTGTGCGGGGTGATCCTCTGCCCTCAGAGCAAAGGAAGGAACTTTGATGGGTATTGAGAAAACGCCCTCCGGCTTCCAGGTGGAAGACACTAAGGAAGGTAGTGTGTGGGCGGGGGAGGCCCGAGGAGAGACCTAGGGGGTGCCAGGCCTTCCCCTGCCCCTAGATCAGGCTGCTTCTGCCCTCCAAGGCGTCTGCCTTGGACTGCCTTGGACTTGGGGGTTGGGGGGCTCAACTCCCAATCACAGCATTGGGTAGGTGCGTGTATCCGAGGCCCGCTCCTTCCGGGGCTAAGTGGCGGGGCTGGGGAAAGCAGCCTCCGTCCCGGCCCCGCCCACCCCCGCCTGCCCCGCCCTCCGCCGCGGGCCCCGCCCCCGCTGCCGGCTGAAGGAAGCCAGGCTCTGGGCTGCTGGCCTGGGTTGCTTTTCCTTTCCACGTTCCCTTTCCCTGCTGATGTGGCTGAGACTGTGCAGCTACTGGGACCTCTTCTCCCAGCCTTTCGGGACGGGTCCTGGATCTGGTCAGGGGTCCCTAGGCTGGAGGGCTAGAGACTTCTGTTGCTATCCCCTACTCCTGCCAACGAAGCTTTGGTGTCAGCCAAGGACTGACCCGGCCTGGCCAGGTTGCTTGGCAGTGTGGGCTGTGGCTGGGCAGTTCCCGGCTCCAACTGCCCTTCCCGGAAAAACGTCAGTTTGGCTGAACTCTGGGAACCCGCTTGCGATTTCTAGCCTAGGGAAGAATACTGAAAGATCGTTAACCACTGTATGAAGTGGAGCTTTCTGTGTGTCCTAAAATCCCTGCGGACTTACCAACTGCCCCAGGGGCTTGACCTTCAGCAAGGGGACCTCCTATTCTTCCTTTTTTAATTTGGGTATAGCTTCTGCCCTCCACCCTCGATCTGGCATCGAGGACCATGTCTCATTATGCTTTGCAATTCAAGAAGGGTCTATTGTGGTGCCCTCCATTAAATAGATGTTTAAAAATATTGTTTAGGGAAGATCAGTTTATACCCGGCCTTAATTATGTATAGATGGAGTATATATGGGAGGGGCAATGGCAGTCTAAGTGGGTGCAAGTGGTGAGTGAAGGCATGGGTGCTGGAGAGAGAAAGTGAGTGTAAAGAGATAGCCTATCTGGCCTTGAACCATGGGCACTGAGGAGCCATCGATGGTTGTTGAGCAGAAGAGTGACACAATATTGTTAGTCACTGTACTAGATCCTTTATAAATGTTATATGCACTGTCCTGCCCACATTGTTTTCTCTACATGCATAGTTCTTCCCTTCTTCTGTCCATATAATTAATGCCAACTCATTTTTCAGATCCCAGCTCCACTGTTACTTCCTCAGGGAACCCTTCAATGGCAGACAGACTCTAAGGTGACTCCCTATATCCCTGCCTCCTGGTGTTCTTGACTTTGTGTAATCCCTTCTGCTCGAGCAGGGCAGGACCTGTAACTTGCTTTAAACCAATAGAATATGGCAAAGGTGTGGGATGTCACTCCCATGATGATGTTACATCATGTAAGAGTCCTGCCAGCAGACTAGCTCTGGAGACTCTCCTTGCTGACTTGATGAAGTAAACAGCCATGTTGAGGAAGCCCACATGGCAAAGAGCTATGGGTGGTCTCTAGAAGCCGAGGCAGCCTCCAGCAAGGAGCCAGAGTCCTCAGTCCTACAGTCACAAGGAAATTAATCCAGCCAACAACGTGAGTGAGCTGGGAAGTGATTCTTCCCCAGTTGAGCCTCCAGATGAGGATGCAGCCTGGCTGTCAACTTGACTGCAGCCTTGTGAGAAGCAGAAGACCCAGCTCAGCTGTGCCCAGGCTCCTGAGTCACAGAAACTGTGAGATAATCAGTGTATGTTGTTCAAAGCCTCTAAGTTTGTAGCGATTTGTTACACAGCAATAGCTAAATAATATATCTTCTGGCTAGGTTAAATCTCCCTTACATAGGCTCACATAGCAACATGTGTCTTTTCATCTTAGTGTTTTATGTGACCCTTTACTTATATATACCAGTTGATGAATGCTATGTCTTCATGAGGGCACTTTCTGCTCATCGCTATATCCCCAGAGCCTTACCTGGTGCTTGGTACACAGAAGACCCACAATAAGTATTAGTTGCACGTGTTAGTGAATGGATGCTCTTATTTAATCTTGGTTACAACCTAGTGCAGTAGGAACCATTGTTACAAATGAAGAAAAGGAAACCAATTATTAACTTATACTGAACAAAATCTTATACTTAATACAATTTTGGTCATGCATGTCACTTTATCCTAATTTTTAGTGTGACCCAAGAATAATGTAAATGATTTGGGAGCAGGGTGTGGGTTGTGTGATTTCATGGTGTGACATCCTCCATGTAGCATTGTATTTTCCAAAAAGCACAACTATCCAAAAATAATTCTGGGCTCCTTTGGTTTTCCCAAAGGCTTCTCTTTTTTTTTTTTTTTTTTTGTGAGGAAGACCAGCCCTGAGCTAACATCCTTGCTAATCTTCCTCTTTTTGCTGAGGAAGACTGGCCCTGGGCTAACATCCGTGCCCGTCTTCCTCTACTTTATATGGGACGCCGCCACGGCATGGCTGACAAGCAGTGCGTTGGCAGGCGCCCAGGATCTGAACCGGCGAACCCTGGGCTGCCAAGCGTGAACTAAACCCCTGAGCCACCGGGCTGGCCCCCCAAAGGCTTCTCTTAAACCTTACTTAAACCATTCTTCTGAAACTCCTGCCCTGTCACTGTCCTTTTTAAATATTGCCAGACCTGCATCTGCCAATGCTCTGTGTGGTTCCAGCTGTTCTCCAACATCACTCTCATTGACTTCATAAAATTCTACATCTTTGGAGGGACTTGCAGTTTCATTTTGTGCTCCACTTGCATTGCACTCTCAGAGGCCAAAGCCATCTGATGGTGGGATGCTGTTAAAATCAAAGTCAGTTCTGGTTAGAGCTCTGCTCAGGATCCTCCAGTGGCTCGCAGCTTCACACCTCCCGTATCTCCGCCCTCCTCTCCCACTCCTCTCGCCCTCACTCACTCTGCAGCCATCACATTCACCTCCTCGTGGATCCTCAAGCACACCTGGCACACTTCCCACTTTGCCCTGGTGGTTTCCTCTGCCCAGAATGCTCTTTCCCCAGGTACCCAAATGGCTCACTCCCTCACCCATCTCAGATGTCACCTTTCTACCCTGACCCTCCCATCCGCCTTTCCCTGTTCTAATCTTCCAGTAGTACTAATCACCTTCTCACATGCTATATAAGTTACTTATTTATGATATTTGGTGTTTGTCTGTCTCCTGCCGTGAGAATGTAGGCCCCGTGAGGACAAGACGTTTGATCTATCTTCACTGAGGTATCCTAAGAACTGCCTGGCACATAGTAGGTCTCCAATAAAGATTAGTGAGTGAATGTCTTCATCTGATGGTCTTGCCTCTACCTTGCTCCTGGTCCATCTCCCTCTGGCCTCTCTCTCTAGTACTCTGGACCCTGCCCAGGTGATATGAGTTGTTTCTGGCGTCTGCCTGACTCAGTAGGATCTTCCCAGAGTGCCCGTGTTTGGATCTCGCTGTGTCCCTATCAAATCTCCAGCTGGTGTGAAAAACTAAATTCCAGCTTTTATTTTTATTTTTTAAGGGTTAAAGAGGAAGGAGTAAGGAGAAAGAAGGGAGATGATGAGGGAAGCAATGGGCAGAGTGGACAGGGTGGAGGGAGAAGATAGTCACAGATTTTCCTGGGGTCCCCACCCAGTCAGCTTTCCAAGCTGCTTGGAGAAGCAGCCAGCAGTGTGTGACAGCTGTGTGCCACATATCCTGAGCTGTGTGCCACATGGCAGAAGCAGTCCTGTTGAGTCATGGGACTCACAGCCACACTGCTTTATAGAGTGTGGTGTGTGGAGTATTTTTGTTTTTTACAGTCCATCTGTTTGTGTGATGACTTCCTTCCCTCGGCCTTGTTCACTGAGGTGTCCCTGAGCGACCAGCTGAGTCACCGCATTCCTTGCAGCTTAAAACACTGGCCCAAGCACCAAGGCTCAGTTCCTTCATGTAGGTGGTACCTCAGAAGGCTGCCAGGAAAGACAGGATATAGAGCTCCCATGTCTAACCTGCACCTTTCCCTCAAATCATGATTAAAAAAACAAGTAAAACTAGAGAAGAAATTCCATCTGTTAAGCGCTAGGGAATGGCCGTAGCCGTGTGCCACAGCCTGAAGAATTATTTGTCAGCAACCACGAAGTCAATACCAAATTGAACAGGGGCGCCAGGAACCGATGTCCAGGCCCTCTGTTCTGGTGCAGCGTGAAGGGTCAGAAACCCAAGGGAAGAGGCTGGGAACGCTCATGCTCAGCTGACAGGAGCGGAAACTTGCTCAGACCTTCTGTAAAATAAGCGTGTAGTTCTCAGTAAAATACAGTATGAGTAGGGCATGTAGTTCAGCAATCTTGCTCCTTGAAATATATTTTGAAGAAAAAGTTTGCTCAGATACATCAGAAGACAAGGAGGAGGTTATTCACGATAGAATTGTTCATGGCTTAGGTGACTGGGAGGCAACAGAGGTACTGAAGGAAGGTAAACCGTGGTGGATGTGTACCTTATGTACCCGAGCAAACTTTCTTCAAAATATATTTTGAGAAATGAGATTGTTGAACTACATGCCCTATGTTTATTCAATTTTATGGAGAACTACCTGCTTACTTCATAGCTTATTTCTATACAATAGTAAGAAGTTACAGATTAGACATACACACAACAGCATGGATGGAACTTATAGTGTTAAGTGAAGAAAACAGTAAAAGAGATTTAAAGCACGATACTCTTCCAGTTTTACTGAGGTATGACTGACGTACAATAAACCACACATATTTAAAGTGTACATTTGAGTTTTGACATGTGTGGTTACCCATGAAACCATCACCATAATCCAGATAATGAATAGATCCATCACCCTCCAAGGTATGAAGTAGTTCTATGTGTATTTAAATGGACAGATATTTAGCACCTATTGTTAAGTCAAAAAAAGTTCAACAGTATATATAATATAATCCCATAGTTATAGTAACAAAAAATGTTTAGATACCCTGAAAAAAACTGGAAGAACATATACCAAACTTAATTATGTTTGTTTTTGGCAATCTTGTGAAAACTGCATGGCCCTGTTTTGCTAATGCGCCTTGCACCTCATATTGCCCATGCCTATTGTCTCATATTATGGTCTCCATGATGAAGGCTTAGCACACTAGATATTTGTCATTATGGCCCCCTAGCTTTGAGTGACTTTATTAAAATGTCACTGAGGTTATCACAATGGACCCTGACAGAAGGGGTACCTGGCTCTCTTGTCTCCCACCCTCACATCAGAAAGCTGTGTCAATAACTTCCTTCAACTCACCTCCAGGACTGTTTTCTCTCATGATCCCTCCAACCAGGAGATATTCCAGCAGGGGGTTGATTGTGGTTGGGGACAAAAGAGTGATACCCCAACTTGTTTTCAAATCCATCTTTTGTTACCACTTGTGTATCTCATAAGCACAGGAGTGGCAGAAGGTTGTGAGGGCAGGGGCATGTTTAGTTTTATCTGGTTATGGGTTTTCTATAGAGGCAGTCATTAAGTGTGTATTCTTTTGTGTCTGTCTTCTTTCACTCCGCATTATTGTAGTCTTCCACGTTGTTGCCTGCAGCTTAGTTCATTCACGTTTAGTGCAATATATAGCATTCTGTTGAGTGAATATACCATAATTTATTTATCCCTTCTACTACTGATTGACATTTGGATTGTTTCCAACTTGGGGCTATTATAAATAATGCTGCTATTAACATTCTTGAACATGTCTGCTGCTCTACTGGGCGTATATTTCTTTTAGGTATATACTTTGGAACAGAATTGCTGGGTTATAGGTACACCTATGCTTAACTTGAAAACATAATGCCAATTGTTTTCCAAAATGACTATACAAGTACACTCCCTCCAGCGATGTATAAGAGCTAACTGTTCTCACCAGCAGTTGGTACTGTCAGACTTGGTACTTTTAGCCATCTGGTGGGTCTGTAGTAGTTGTTCACTGTGGTTCATTTCCTTGATTACTAATGAGGCTAAGCACCTTTCCTATGTTTATTGGCCATTTGGATTTTCTTTGAGTGAAGAGCTTGTTCTTGCCTACTTTTCTGTTGGTCTGTCTTCATTATTTATTTGTAGTAGTACTTGAGTTTGTCAGGTATGTGCATTGCAAATCTTTCTCCTCTCTGGCTTGCTTTCTACTCTCTTAATGATGTTTCTTGATGAACAGAAGTTCTTAACTGTAAAGAAGTCCAATTTATCAGTCTTTCCTTTGTGGTTAGTGAATTTTCTGTCTTGTTTAAGAAAACTTTTTGTACTTTGAGATCGTGAAGATATTATTGTATGTTATCTTCTAAAGCTTTATTGTTTTACCTTTCGTATTTAAGTCCATAATCCAACAGAAATTGGTTTGGTTGGTTGTTGAATAAATGAAGCTAAATTGAAGTAACACACTTCATATAAACACCCATTCATTCAAAAAATATTTATTGAGTATCTTGTGTGTGTCGGGCCATGTTTATTGTTTTGCTTTTCATATTTAGGTCCATAATCCATCAGAAACTGGCTTTTGAGTATGGTATGAGATAGGGTTCCACTGTCATTTTTCCCATATGGATATTCAATTGACTCAACACTATTTATTCAAAAGACAATTTCCCTACACTGTTGTGTAATGCTGTCTTTATCATTGATCTGTTTTGGGGGTCTCTCTAGTTTTTGTTTACTCTTGTGCAAATACCATACTGTCTTAATTATTAGAGCTTTATTATAAATCTTATTATCTCAAAGAGTAAATCCTCCCACCTTGTACTTCTTCAAGAGTACCTTGGCTGTTCTTGGCCTTCTGCAGTTTCACATAAATTTTATATTAGAATCATCTTGTCAAGTTCCATATGAAAATCAACTGGGATTGCTTTGAACGTATAGACCAACTGGAGAGAATGATAGCTTTACAATATTGAGTCTTCCAATCTATTAAAGTAGCCTCTCTCTACATTATTCATTTATTCTTTAATATCTATGAATATGTTCATGGTTTCCTCCATAGAGGTCTTGCATGTCTTTTTTGTAAATTCATTTATAGGTACTTGGTATTTTTTTGCTATTTCAAAACAATTTTGACTATTCTTTTAAAAAACTATTTTCTGACATTTGCTGGAATATGGAAATAAGGTTGATTTTGGTATGTTGATTTTGCACCTGTGAAGAGAGCCTTCATCAGAACCTGACCATGATGGCACCCTGATCTCAGACTTCCAGCCTCCAGAATTGTCAGAAATAAATTTCTATTGTTTATAAGCTCCCTAGTCTGTGGTATTTTATTATAGCGGCCAGACTAAGACAGTCATTTATTAGTTCTAAACGTTTGTTTGAGATTCCTTGGGATTTTCTATCTACACAATCATGTCATCTTTGAATAAACACAGTTTTACTTTTTTCTTTCCTATTTTTATGACCTTTTTTTTCCTTTTTCTTACCTTATTACACTGGCTAGGACATCTGGTAAAATGTTGATTAGAGGTGGTGATAGCTGATATCCTTGCTCTGTTCCTGACCTTAGGGAGGAGAATGTTCAATATTTTACCATTAAGGATGATATTAGTTCTAATTTTTTTTCCTATTTACCCTATATCAGGTTGAGGAAGTTCTATTCCTAGGTTGCTGAGTTTTATTGTGAATAGGTATTAAATTTTATTAAATTATTTTTCAGTATCTATTTATAGGATCAAATTATTTTTCTCTTTTATTCTGTTAATGTGGTTGGTTGATTTTTAAATGTTAAACCAACTTGCATTCCTGGGATGAACTCCACTTGGTTATGATTTATTATCCTTTTAATTTATTGCTGGATTTGATTTGCTAACATTTTGTTTAGGGCTGTTGCATTTATGGTCATGAGAGATATCGGCCTGTGATATTTTCTCTTGTCATCTTGACAGGTTTTGGTAGTAAGATTATGCTGACCTTATAAAATAAGTTGGGAAGTGTTCCCTCTATTTTCTGAGAGAATTTGAATAAGATAGGTATTCTTATCTAAATGTTAGCTAGACTATTTCCATTCTTTTATCTTTTTAACCTATATATCTTTATATTAAAGTGAGTCTCTCATAAACATCACAGAGTTGAGTCTTGTATTCTGTTTGTTTAAATTCAGCCTGTCAATCTTTTTCTTTTTATTACAATATTTACTCAACTTACATTTAACATAATTACAGATATGGTTCCAAACCGTTTACATCTAAAATCTTATTTGTCTTCTATTTGTTCTACCTGGATTTTGTTCCTGTTTTCCTCTTACTTTTGGATCAGCCAAGTATTTTTTATTATTCCATTTTATCTTCTCCATTAGATTTTTAAAATTATGGTAAAATACACATAATGTAAAATTTACCATAGTAACCAGTTTTAAGTATACAGTTCACTAGTTTTAAGTACATTCACATTTCTGTGCAACCAACCTCCAAAATGCTTTTTATCTTGCAAAACTGAAACTCTATATCCATTAAACAATAACTTCCCATTCCTCACTCCCCCCAGCCCCTAGCAACCGCCATTTTACTATCTCTATGAATTTGACTATTCTAGGTACTTCATATAAATGGAGTCATATAGTATTTGCTTTTTTGTGACTGGCTATTTCACTTAGTATTATGTCCTTAAGGTTCATCTATGTTGTAGCTTGTTTCAGAATTTTCTTCCTTTTTAAGACTGAATAATATTCTATTGTATGTATACACTATGTTTTGTTTTTCCATTCATCTGTCACTGGACATTAGGGTTGCTTCCGTCTTTTGCCTATTGTGAATAATGCTGCTATGAACTTGAGTGTACAAATATCTCTTTGGGACTCTGCTTTCAATTTCTTTTCCGTTGGATTTTTAGATAAACTATTTTTTATATATTTTTAGTGCTTGCTTTAGAGATTATGATGTACATCCTTAACTTATTACAGTATAACTTGAATTAGTACTTTATAATTTTCCAAACAATGTAAGAACCAGTGTAATTCCCTCCACTGCTCCTACCCTCTGTGCTATTTTTGTCACATATTTTACTTCTACATCTTACAAATCTCACAATACATTGTTGTTATTGCTTCAAATAGTAATTTATTTTAAATTTAAAGTAGTTTTTATGTTTACCCACATATATACCATTTCCCATGATCTTCATTTTGTCCTGTTGATCTGTGCTTCCACCTAGAATTGTTTTTCTTCAACTTGAAAAACTTTTAGTATTTCTTGTAGTGCAGGATTCATAGCATTGACTTCTCCGAGGTTTTTATTTATTTATTTTCTGGCCTGAAAATATCTTTATTTCTCCTTAATTTTTGAAGGCTATTTTCATTGAGTATAGAATTTCTTGGCTGGCAGTTTTCTTCCCTTGTACTTTAAACATACTATTTTAGTCTTCTGTCTTCTTTCTGATGAGAAGCAGGCTATCATTCTAATTGTTGTTTCTCTGAAATATGTCTTATTTTTTATTCTGCCTGCTTTTAAGATTTTATCTTTGGTTTTTGGCTATGTAATAGTTTGACTATGTTGTATCTAAGATGTGATTTTCTTTATATTTATTCAATATATTTACTTGCTGAGCCTCTTGAATCTGTGAATATCTTTCATTAATTTTGAAAAATGCTTAACGATTGTCTCTTCAAATATCTTTTTCTTCCCACTCTCTTCTCCTTCTGGGACTCAAATTACTTTTATATTAGACCAATTTGATAATTCTTTGGTTTTCTGTGGCTTTGCTGTGATTTGTTTAGGTGTAGATTTATTTTTATTTATCCTGATTTGAATTTATTTGGCTTCTTCAATCTATGACTTGATGTCTTTCATGAGTTCTAGAAAATTCTCAGACATTATCTTTCCAAATATTTTTTTTGTCTCATTTTCTCTCTTTTCTCCTTCTGGGACTCCAACTAAAATGTATGTTAAACCTCACTGTATCCTATGTGTCTTATCTTCTCCTATATTTCCTGTCTTATTGTCTCTCCATACTTCATTCTGGGTGTTTTCTTCTTAGCTGTAATGTCAGTGGATATTTATGTTGTTTCCACCTTTTGGCTATTGTGAATAATGCTGCTATGAACATGGGTGTATAAATGTCTGTTTGAGTTCTTGCTTTCAAATCTTTTGGGTGTATACTCAGAAATAGATTGCTGGATCATATGGTAATCCTATGTTTAATCTTTTGAGGAACCATCATACTGTTTTCCACAGCAGCTGCACTATTTTATATTCCCACCAATAGTCCACAAAGGTTCCAATTTCTCTACATCTACTCCAACACTTTCTTTTTCTTTTCTTGTTTGGATAATAACCATTCTAATGGTTGTGAAGTGGTATCACATGATTTTGATTAGTCTGAGTTTGGCTTTTATTTCCTTGAATGTGGTAAGCTTCGTTGTTTTTAGTCTGTGTCTGATAATTTCCTGTATTTGGGGTCCCCATGAATCTGTTTCTTTGTTGCTTTATTCATTTTCTCTTATGGCATCTTATCTCCTTATGTCTCTGGTTGTATTTGTGCATTAGACATTGTAGTGCATTTGAAAAAATTATTTGTAGAAACATTTTAAGTTTAGGATGATGTAAACTTCTTCCAAAGAGATTAAAAAAATTTTTTTTCTAGCCCCTTGGGAGTGCTAACAGCTAACAGGATCCTTTTAATCTGTATTCAGAGCTTGACATTATCTAGACCACTCAGATGACTTGAAACCAGCCTGCATTTGTGAAGGGAATGGATCACTTACAGTTCATATCTTCACTTAAATGAAAGCTCCTCAGGACCCTAGATTAAAGTAAAGAGTATTGTTGGCTGAGGATGTGAATGTCACACAGAGGAGTCTGGAGAAGGGATGGGTAGTCCTTGGATTGGTATTGGGTCAGAGGGCAGCTTATTGAACCTTAGTGCTAGGAAGAGATGGGGCCCTAAGGAAGTAATTAAGGTTAAATGAGGTCATAAGGGTGGGGCCCTGATCCAGTAGGATTGGTGTCCTTATAAGAAGAGACACCAGAGAGCTCATTCTCCCTTTCTCCCCGTGCATACATACCAAGGAAAGGCCATATGAGGACATAGCAAGAAACTGGCCATCTGCAAGCCAGGAAGAGAGTTCTCACCAGAAACCGAATTGGTTGGAACCTTGATCTTGGACTTTGAGAACTGTGAGAAAATTAATTTCTGTTGTTTAAGCCACCTAGTCTATGGTATTTTGTTATGGCAGCCCGAGCAGACTAGGACGTCTAATTTAACCTCTATTTTTCCCCTTTAGATCTCACACCAATGATTTCTCTAAACATCTTTGAGCCAAAGCCTCCTATTTCTGGATCTCATGGTACCAGGCACCATGTAAGATTTGTTTTTGATTATTTGACCAATGTCTACTTTACTTACTAGACTGTAAGCTCCATGAAGATCTCTGGTTTTATTTACTGCTGAATTCTCAGACCCTAACACAGGGCCAGGTACACAGTAGGTACACAATACACATTTATTGGGAAAGAAAGTTGTGGGTGGGGACAGATAATGCCGTGAACTTGGAGGGTTTATGGACACTCGAGCTCATCTCTGGCCCAGCAGAAACTGCATATTTAGAAGCAAGATGTAACTCCAGGCCCCACCCTGTGATAGGACTGAGGCTCCTGCCTATCATGCCTGGCTCTGGTCCTGGCCTGGGCTGGGCTAGCCTAGCCCTGTCCATGGAGGCAGGAGAACCCCAGCTGTGAGGGCTGGCAGAAGACCGGCTCTGACATCAAGCCTCACCATTGTATTTTTCCTCTTACAGTGTTCTCTTGAGGATGAAGTCATGACTTTATGAATTGCTGTTATAGACACAGTTGGACTCCCCCGCTTCCCCCACCCCCAACATATACCAGTTCTTTAATCCCAGAAACTTGTCTAGTTGGCACCACTGGTGTATCAGGCATGGTCCACTCAGGCAGCGGAAACCACATCAGTAATTTGAACCAGGAAAATTTAATATAAAGAATTATTAACCAGTGAAGAGTGGTTAGTGACCAAAAGGGCCAAAAGTGAACTGCTAAGAATACATGTAGGAATAGCAAATGTAAGGAGCAGCTACTACCTCTAGGGCTGAGTCAGAGTACCCAAGGGGAGAACAAACTTGCAAGAGCCTCTCCTCCAACCCCAAACTGAGATTTAGATCTTGGAGAGAGCAGGAAGTCAGCCCACTGGATGGTGGAGAAGTTTGCCGGTTTGCCACAGAAAACAGGTCAGAAACTGGCCATCTGGGTGGCAGAAAAACTCACTGGAGGGTGAGCACCACCGGGTCTTCCATAGACCACTGGCAACCATGTGTTGTAGGAGTAAGAAGAACAGACTGGAATCAGGAAGATTCTGAATCAGGAAGCCCCTTATGCTTCTATGCCTTTCAGTATCCCTTCAGCCCTCTCTACTGACAATGTATTGTGCCACTAGCAAAAGAGAAATGTTTCCAGAATTCAGCTCCAGTATCACAAAGCAAGGCAAAGGAGGGTGGATTGAGAGCTGAGAGGCAATAAATTGGCACAACTGGATTCAGAATTTTTCTTAAAAAGACTGATGGGACTTCCTTTTTAACCTTTGAGGCCTTATAATGCATCAGACACCATGTTAATAGCAACATGTGGATTATCTCATTCAATTTTCATAACAAATTACGGGGTTAAGTTATTCAAGCTCACACAGTGAGTAAGTGGGGGAGATAGTATTCAAACCCAGGAGTTTTGAATTTAAATCCTACTTACTTACTACATTAAACTACCTCCTGGATTCTTTCACTCCAGACTTTATAAAGGCAACATAAGGATTAATGAAGAGTGATAGAACCTTCTCGATGAAATGAACTACATGCTGTTGATTAAGCTAAGGGATCTGTCACTATCCTAGTCCTATAGGATTCTTCTTCTGATCTTTGGTTCTCAGCCAGTTACTGTTCCTTCTCTGTGCTCTGCCTGCATTGTGATACCTCATTCTTGAAAAGGAGCTGGTATACAAATCATGTAGAATTTTCAGCTTCTTTTCCTGCAATTGTTCAAACATCAGACTCTTTACCATCTGTGATTCTCTCATGGTGGCTACTACTCAGACTGTGCAGAATAGCCATAATTGGAATGCTTGTGGTTTGAAGTAATAGAAAATCCAACTCAAATTAGAATCAACAACAAAGGGAATTTATTGATTTACATAACTTTATTTGGGAGAGTGGGATTCAGGTAAGCCTTGATCAGTACTCCAACTCTATTTCTCTTAAGTTCTCTTTGGTTTTCCCTATTATATGTGTTGGCTTCATCTTTAGGCTGGCTCTCCTCATGGTCACAAAATAGCTGCCAGCAGCAAATTGTTCCTCACAGACATCCAGGGAGGCAGTGAGGGTTTTATCCAGTTATTGTGGTGAGGTGAATATCATGTACTGATAGATGTAGGCCTGGGTAATAGGTCTATCCCTGAAGCAATCAATACAAGGTGGATGAGATTACTTCAGTTGGCTTAGAACAGTCAGGGTCCACACCCACATTTGGGAGATGGGGTCCATCCCACCGAAATTGCCTCAATGCTGTACAGTGGGGAGTGGGATAGACTGGATGTTAGGAAAATACATCTGTCAAGATAGGCTATTTTTTGCTACGGTAACAAACAAGCCCCAATCTTGTTTTTATAACAGCAAAGGTTTATTTCTTGCTCACGCTGCATGTCCACTGTGGTCACTCAGGGGCACTATTTTATGTTTACTCACTCCAGGACCCAGACTGATGGAGCTATCACCATCTCAGGTATTGTCTATTGCTGTTGCTAAGGGAAAGAGTATATAAGAAAATTGCCTGCTAGCTCTTAAAGTTTGGACTTGGTAGTGACGTACTTCTACTCACACTTTATTGACCAAGCAGGTGACATGGCCACTCCCAACTCCAAGCTGTCAGGAAGGATAATCCTATCATGTGCCTGGGAAGCAAACCAGAAATATTTGGTGGCTGGCATTAATGTTAACTACCACATGAGGCCACCAAAATACCCACTACAGAGGGCTTATGGAGACCACCCCAGTTTTTGTGGGGAAAAGAACAACTTCCTGTTTTGGTTGTTACTGAAAAAGAGGCCTCCCTACTGTGCAGAAATCAGGAACTCAATAATCATTTCCTGTGTCACTATCAAATGCCTCCCAGGTGTTTTGCCATTAAGTGGAATCAATGGTTCTGTGAGGGATTTCTATTAAGATATCTCCTCAACTCAAAACAATTCGTTTTTGTGGTCTTGATCCACAGAGGTGGGTTCCTGGTGAGCTACATGACCTGTAAGCTGACTGTGATTGTTCGGGGGTGAGGGGAACACCTGACTCAAGTTGGGACATTTAGAGCCTCTTCCCTGGGGTTTTAGAATTGGAATTATTAGGGATTTTTAGTCTTTCTCGGGTTAGTTGGAATTGTATCGTGTACTTGGGAGTGGTTGGTAGACATATTTTCCATTGGAAGTAGAGAAAACAAGGTTGCAGGAAGAGTCCTACTGGCAGCCTATGCTCTGCCTCCAGTACACCCAGAAGTATACAGCTGGGTTCCTGTCATTGGCCTGAGAGACCCTTCCCCTCTCCCCCTAAAAAGGCTTAAGATAAATTCCCCTTATATTTTTCTTAAACTGGCCTGATGGGTTACTGGTACTTGCAGCCAGCAAACTCACAACTGATACATGTTCTTTGCCTCTGGACTCTGACACAAAAAGGTCACAGGTATAGCCCAATCCAAAAAGACAGAGGTCAGGTTGTAATTCTATTGCACCAACTATACTTCTGGCAGTTTCTTTTCTGCTTGAGAAAGCTCATCAGAATGTGAGTGAGTGCAGACATAGGGATCATCTGGAATCTGCTTAAATTATTTCTTTAAAGGAAAATAATTTGCCTCCTTGGATAAACATTATTTGTGACACGCTTCCCAACACTGGTATTAAGTGCATGCTGTTTCCTCTCCCTGGAGTCCTCTCCTCATCAATTCTTTAGACCCAGCCCCAATGTCACCTCTTCTGGGAAGTCTTTCCACACTTTCCTGTATAGTATTAATTATGTCCTTCCCTGCTTCCCGAAGCTTGGCACATCCATCTAGTGTTACATATTTTCTTCTAGAAGTACTTCTTTACATGTCTGTCTCCTCTCAAATACTGAGTTCCTCAGTGGCTGGGAGAATGCCTTGTTTATCTCCACATGCCACAGTGCCTGGATCGGAACAGATGTTTAGGAAAGTTTGTTGAGTAAATGAAGTTAAATTGGAGCAACATATCCAATATATACTCATATGCATTCAAGAAATATTGAGTACCTGACCATGTCAGGCTATGTTCCAGATGCTGCAGATGAGCCACACAAAGTCCTTGCCCTCAGGACATTACAGATGATATTCAGGTCATAAGGGCTATGAAGAAAAGTAAAGCAGGATGAGGGGAGAGAGTGTGATAGGGGTTGGGACTTGATATTTTAGTAGAGTGGTCTTGGAAGGTCTTTCTGGGGAGGTGACTTTTGAGGAGAAATTTAGATTAAGGACACACACCTTATATCTTGGGGAAAGAAACACCAAGTGCAAATGTCCAGAGGTAAGAGTGTAGGAAGGAGGCTAGTGTAGCTGGGATGGAATAAGGGGGTAGAGTGGAAGGAGATGCAGTGAGAGAGGTGGGGGAGGGTAAGGGGGCAGATCACATAGGATCTTGGAGGCCCTTGAAAATAAGATTTTGGTTTTTACTCTGAGTGAGGTGGGAAGACATTGGAGGCTTCAGAGAAGAGGAGCAATATGTTTTAACTTAGGTTTTAACAGAATCCCTCTGGCTACTTGACAGCAAGCTCTCTGAGAGCAGAATAGATTCAGAGAGCAGGTAGGAGGTTATTGCAAAATTCCAGGAAAGAGAAGATGAGGGCTCAAATGAAGATATTTTAAAGGTAGAGTTGACAGGCTTTGCTACTGGATTACATGTGGGATATGATAGGAAGAGAGGAATCAAGGAGGACTCCAAGGTTGGCCCAAGCCACCAGAAAGATGGAATTGACATTAACTGAGGTGGGGAAGACTGTGAAAGGGGCAAGTTCCAGAGTTTGGCTTTGGACATGTCAAGTTTGACATATTACTCAATACGTGTGTGTGTGTGTGTATCCCCCCCTCCACTGGTTTTCAGGATCTGAAGGTTATAATGCAACCTGAAGTTAAAGTCAGCCTTACTTATTGAACACCAGGCACTGTACAGAAAGCTTCATGTGTGCTGTCATTTTATCCTTTCAACCATTCATGTTGACTTAGTTACTACTATTTTCATTGTCTTTTTATGGATGAAAGATTAAATAGCATGTCCGAAGTCACTCTGGGATTCCAACCCAGGTGTCGGACTGCAGAGCTCTTGCTGTTTATTAATCCCTGGATTCTAAACGTGGGGACCACTTCCTGAGCCAAACAGCCAAAAACTTGGGCTCCATAACAAAAAAGGTGCCTGGAACGTGTGACAGAAACTCAGAAAAAGGCCCACGGCCATCCCAGGCGTTACAGGTTACATGATAGAAGCTGCGAAGAAAGCATTACTGTACTTGGGGGGCTAACTGACGCTTGAAAGGTTTCGAGTACCTGAAGATTTAATGTTAAGAAATCAGTCATCAGAAGTTGTTGTTAAGAAACAGAAGAGATTAAAAACTGCAGTGAAGCGTTGGTGGCATACAGAAAAACCAACTCCCAGGCGATGCTTGTTGGGAAACACTTGACTGTGGAGAGAAGGGCCAGACGTCCCTGCCCCGCCTGTATCCTTTTGAAAGTGTAGACTGGTGTGGCCTTCCTCAAGTGGTCCTCTAGAAAGATCAGGATATGGAGTACAAAAGCCGGGAACCTTTGGGGCCGCAGCATCCGCCCCCTGTCCCCTCCTTCCCCGCCCCCTTCAGGCTCCACGCGGAGAAAAGCGGGACCGGGCCCGCGCATGCGCTCGGGGCAAGGTCCGCTCCCCCGCGACGTCAAGGGGCTTGCGCCCGCACGAAAGCCCCGCCCCCCGGGCGCCAGAGTCGACCTGGGCGGTGGGCCTCCGGCCACGCCCCCAGCCTAGCCGAGTGGGGCCGAGCGTCTCCGAGCGTCTCCGAGCGCGGCCGAGAGGAGCCGAGCGGCCCGGAGTCGGTTGGTGCAGCTGCGTCCCCGCCGCTCAGCAGTCCGGGGCTCCGGCGTCGCTGCCGCCGCCGCCTCCGCGGGTCCTGCGCCGGCCGGCTGCCCGCCGGGAGCGAGGCCCGA
The DNA here is from genome assembly GCA_031878705.1 of Tapirus indicus. Classification (NCBI taxonomy): domain Eukaryota; kingdom Metazoa; phylum Chordata; class Mammalia; order Perissodactyla; family Tapiridae; genus Tapirus; species Tapirus indicus. The sequence goes on from CM062929.1 coordinate 60,601,492, forward strand.
AGCGCGGGGAGAGCGGCCCGGCTGCGGGCGCCGCCGCCGCCGCCGCTGCCAGGTGAGCGCCCGCCGCGGCCCGCCGACCCCGTGTGCCCCCGCGACTGTCAGTCCCCGTGTCTGTGTGTCTCTCTGCCTGTCAGCCCCCTGTGTCGGCGCGAGCTCCTTCCCGCCACGCCTGACCCCCGGCCCTACCCGCACCGTCCGCCAGCCCCTCCCGCCCGCTGCCCCGGTCTTTCTGTCAGCCGCCAGCACCCCCATGCTGGGAGGCTCCGCCCCTTCCCCCCGGAGCCCCGCCCTTGCCCCATCTGTCATCACCCCCCCACCTCCCCGCGGGCGTCCTGGGGGCGTGAGGGTGCCGCCGCTCCTGGGGGTCGGTGTAGCCCCGCGGGCCACACAGCTGCGAAAGGAGCGACACGGGGGTTGTGGAGGGGAAGAGGGGTGTCCTCAGATGCCCGCCTGACCGTGCGAGGGTGCGTGTCCGAGTGTGTGAGCGCCGAGAGGGGGGCGCGGGGGGCGGCCTGACCGACGTGGGGCGGGGATGCTGGGCGGTCGGAGCCGCTCGCTCCCACTCCCGCGGGCCGCCGCGTCCTGCGGGATGGGGCCGCCTATGCCTCTGGTGTAAAGAGCGAGCGCTTGGCCAGGGAGGCAGCTGACCGGGACTCGAACCACTCGGGGTACAAGAGATTCTTGAATCCCGGGACCCTTGTTTGCCCACACAAAAACAGTGAACCTGGGCCCCGGGTTCCCGGGTGGCGTGTGAGCGGAGTTGGGGGCTTGTTAAACCTTCCCAGTTTGGGATCTTCATTCAGGGAAGCCTGTCGGAAGTGATTGAGGAGTGGGTGGGATGTGGAGTTTAGGTGGAAAGTGTTTGAGAGCTTGAGTCATCTTGAGTTGCGTGGTTTGCATTTCTGAGCAGTGATTGCCCTGGGCTTGTGCCCTGTGAGAAGCTGTTATGTGATGGGGGGTTAGGTAGAGGAAGAGTATACTCCTTTCTGTTTCTATCTGTCATGTGAACACGTAGTATATTTATTCATGAGACCTCCACACATCCTCACTTTAAAAAAGGATTACAGTAGTTTCCATTTATACATGTTCTTGTGTGTTGTTGTCTTGATCTTCGTTATTTGCAGTTACTTAGTATTGCAATATTTCAAAACTAAGAGAAAATGCGTCCTGAAAACAATTGGTATTTTGCCGGATAATTCTCAACCATGGGGAAAGAGCCAAAAGCGCACTTCATTAGCTGGAACAATTTATTCGGGCTTAATTTGTTTCTAAGAGACATACAGTGGAAAAATCCAGAAGCGGCAAAGTAGTATCAAAGACTCTTAGGAAATCAATGAAAAGGGCCCTTCTATTGCTGCCTTGGAAAGATGGTATCAGAGTTGCTGTAGAGGACAGAGCTACTATGTAATGATAAACATATTAACCAAGTTGGTTTTGTGACCTGGATACATTGAGCAGCGCTTGATTTGTTCAGTGCTTCATAACAGGCAAACATTGCATGGGAAGTGGGGTAAATTTTGGAGAAAATGTTCTTCGTGTTTTATTTTTTTCATATTTAAGTAAGAGTACAAAAGCCGGGAACCTTTTGTACTCTTTTGTAACCTTTTGTACTCCGGGAACTTATATAATTTCAGATTATATTCAGAGATTCACGCAGTCTCACAATGGGAGTGGGTTTTTTTTCCCTTTTTTAAGATAATTAAAAATTACAGAAGTAATTCATGGTTAAGGCAGAAAACTAGAAAAACAAAGAAAAGTGTAAGAAAAAAACCCACAATCCCACAAACCTTAGTAAACCACAGTTTGGTATTTATTCTTTTAGTCTTTTGTTCCCATGTATAAGTGTTTTCTTCTTACAAAAATGCTACCATTCTAGAAGATTGTTTTATTGTATGCTTTTTTTCCACTTATAAATAGATTATGAGAGATATGTCTTGGCTTTATGGGTAAGAACTTGTATTCCCTTTGTGATCCTTGAAAAAAGTAAGTTGGATCCTCTGCTTAGAGTGCTCTAATAGCTTCTCATCTTAAAGTAAAATCTGAAGTCCTTGCTGTGACCTACTAGACTACCTCCCTGTCCTCACTTCCAGCCTTGCCAGATGGATCTCTTTGCTATTTCTTAAAAACTTCAAGCATATGCCAGCCTCAGAGCCTTTGCATTTGCTGTTCACTCTGCCTATAACTGTTCCCTGGATATCATAGTTCATGCCTCATGTCACTGCTCAGATACAACTTTATCAGGCTTTCCCTGATCACTCTGTGTAAAATACACCTGATTCTCCTGTTCCCCTTAACCCACTTTTTCCTTCATGGCACCTACCACTACTTGGTAAATATTTATTTGTTGGTTTATTGTCTCTTTCCCCCCATTAACCCAGAAGTGTGAGACTTTTTTCCCAGATGTATCCTCAGGGCCCAGAACAGCACCTGATACATTTATAAGTGCTTGATCCATATTTGTTGAATGAACGAATGAATGAATGCTCATTATCCATCCATTCATGTGACTTTCCTGGTAGCCTCCAAGGCTTTAGGTAGCTATAGTATGAAGTGGGATAACAATCCCTTAAAAGTCGGGATAGTCCTCTCCTTTATATACCTGAGAAAAAGAATTTTACAAGTGGGGTTATCATCTCAAAGAGAGTTACAGTCTTGATTTAACTTGAACAATTGAGGGAAGGAACATTTTTGGCAAATGTTACTGACTTTCCTTCTTGTGCATTATCCTTGTGTCACATTGAAAACCTTTGAAAAGTGTAACGTATCCCAGTTATGTTTACAGCTGTGATTTCCATTTGCTAGTTCTTAGTGATAGTATAAGGCTCAAGAGCATAGTGAGTTTATTGTGTCAACAGATACCCAGAGATATAATTACAGCTTTAATGTGTTTTCATTTGAGGAGTAGCTGTTATATTTACTTATTTTCCTGGCAATTCTGTCCTTTTCAACTCCCTGCTTATCAGTTTTTGGATGGCCTCACAGGCATACTTAAGTTTTGGGTTTTTTTTAAACATTTTAAAATAAATCTTTGATCTCTTGAGCATTTTACATCTCTCATGTGATTCTTGAACTGTTTGAAAGTACCAGTTTCATCTTTCAGGCTGAAATGACGTTTGTCGTGAAACATATAATTGCATTTTCATTATAAGGATGGGAAAATTTGTATCTTGGAGTAGAATTTTTACAGGGAGGATATAGTGTGAGTGTAAGTTTTTTAAAGGCTTGAATTTCAAGTAGGCTACTTTTAATTTTAGTGAGTTTTTGAAAAAAATCCTTGCTTTTTGCTCTTAAGGAAAAGGATCCCTTTGAACACAATCCAAATAGAAACCTTAAAAACTTTTTTTTAATGTCCCAAATATACAAGAAGTTGAGGGAAAAAACCTTAAATGAAAATTTTATTCTTTTTAAGGCCTAAAGGGAATGTGTTAAGAATTTATTTTTATTTGTTCCATAGGCATCTATTGAGCACGTAGTTGGGGAGGTTCCATGTGTTTTTGTATGGGCTCTGTTACCATGTTCAGTTTTAGATTACCAACCTGATTTCTTATTATTTCTTCTCTTTTCCCGCTTGGCTACCTTCCTTCTCTCATCATTTTCTCTCCCTACGTGACCTCATCCGTTCCCAGGACTTTAATACCCTCTGGATGCGGGTGACTCCCTCAGTTGCACCGCCTGCCTGGACCCTTCTCTGGTTCCAGACTTGCATTTTTAGCCAAAGTCTTCTGCTATCTCTGCTTGCTGTCTCACAGTGATCTCAAACTTCATATGTCCAAAATTGATCTCTCAATTTCCCTCTCAAACTTCCAAATTTGTATTCCTCATTCCTGACCTCTTGCTTTCCTCTCCCCCAGCGTTTCTTTGCCCCTAGCCTTTCCTGTCTCAGTGTCATTACTGTCCACTTATTGTTCAGGCCAGACACCTGAAAGTTGTCCTTGGTTCTTCCTGACTCCTCACCCCACATTCAGTCCATCAGCATGGCCTGTTGGCCTAGCCTCCAGAATACCTCAGATCCTCTCTTCCCTCCATCCTGATGATCCAGCCACCATCCTCTCTCAGCTCACTGACTTCCTCTGCCTGTTACCTGGTATCCCAGCTTCCACTCTTGCCTTTTTCTAACTCATTCTCCCCATAGGAGCCAGAGTCATCCTACTAAAAAGTAAATCAGATCATGTCACCCTCCTCACCTCCTGCTTAGTGGCTTCCCACTGCACTTAGACCCACATCCACACTTCTTACTCTGAGGTGCCCAGCCCCTGCCTCCCTCTCCAACCTCTGCTCCCTGCTCACCATGCTTCTGTCAGGTTGGAGCACCGTCAGTTCCTCAAACATGCCAAGTTCTCCTCCTCTTCTGTACAGGCCCTTCCCTCTGCCTGGCGCTCTTCTCTCCCACTCATGTCATAGAAAGAGCCTTCTCAAACATCCGGTCTCAGCTAAAATGTCCCTCCTCAGAGGGGTCTTTCTTGATCACCCCTTCTGCAGTAGCTTGCTCCCCATCGTCCCCTCTCTCAGTGCATATGCATTTCCTGCTTAGAGCTTCACCAAAATTCCAAGTACTTTCTTAAATATATGTTTCTTTTTTTATTGTCTGCTCCCCCAATAGACTGCAAGATCTGTGAGGCCAGGGGCAGCTTTGTCCTGTTTATGGTACAGTCCTGACACCCACTGCTGTGCCTAGAATCCAGTAGGTGAAGGTCCTCAATGCATTTTGAATAATAATATAACAGCTAACTTTTTTTTTTTTTTTTGGATGTACCAACATTCATTTAACAACCATCTTGTTGGGCTTCCCTGCCCATTCCCACCACCAATATTTTCCCATTACAAACAATATTGAAAGGGTCTTGTAGGCAAGTTTTTGTGCTCATCCTTAATTAATTCTTTTGGATAAATTCTGAAGGGAGCATTTAACTCCACTGATGACTCGGCTCCCTCTTTCTCTTGGCTTCTATGACACTACACTCCCTCTTTCCTCTCTGGCCACGTCTCTGCTTCCCATGCAGGATCTTCTCATGCTCCCTATTAGATTTCGCCTGGACCTGTGCTTTTTTTCTCCCATTCTTCCTCAGCAAGCTCACTCATTCCATGCCTTCAATACCATCCCTATGCTGATGACTCCCCATCTCTGCCTTCAGTCTAGACATCTCCCCCAAGCTCCAGCTCCTAAAGATCTCCGTATTTCAGATGTCCCCCTTGGATGCCTCACAGCCCATAAAACTCAGCATAGCCAAAATGGAATTCATGATTTTACCTCCCAAATCCTCATGCTCCAGTAACTCCTGTTTTAGGAAGCAGCACCACCATCTACCCAGTGGTTCAAGCCAGAAATCTGGTGGTCTTGCTTGTCTTCTCTGTTGCACATTTTGCCAAGTCCTGTTGATTCTACTACCCACCTTTGAGCTTTAGAATCCATTTACTTCTCTTCATCCTCACTGTGACCTCTAGACCAGACTGTCATCTCTCACTTAGATTCATTAATCAGCTCCATAACTGGCTCCCTGCCTCAAGTCTTATTTTCTTCAATCCATTAATAATATAACAGCTAACTTTTTTTGACACTTACTATGTGCCAGGTCCTTTGCTAAGTACGTTCATGCATTATCTTTAAATTTCTGGGAGAACTCACTAAGGTGGTGATGGTTATTTATCATTTCTATTTTTAGTTGAGAAAACTGAGCTTAGAGAAGTTAAGTAATTTTTGAAGTTATGCAGCTAAGAAAGTGGTGGAGCTAGGATTTGAATCTACGTGATCTGACTGTAGAGACTTCCTTCTTATTCATTACTGCTTTATGATATGAAGGTAGGAATGAATGAATGAATGTGAAATATGCTATAATATTAATATTTGATGGTTCCTCATGTTTGCATTTCTAAGCATATGTTGGAGTTTAGAAAGTAAGAATGCTTGGGTGAGGGTGTTTCATTTCCTGGGAAGCTTCTGTTAAACACTATGCCAAAGCACATAGATTAGTCTGTGTTCAGGCACTGTGTTTTAACTTTACTTTTGCCACTTTGTAGCTGTCAGCCCTTGGGCCAATTACTTAACATGTCTAAGTCTATTTTTTCAGCTGTAAATGGAGAAAAATAATAGTTCTTATCTCACAGGGTCATTGTGAGTAGCATACACAAACAACAATCAGTATTAGCTATTAATGTTATAAGGAGCAAAAAAAAAACCACCTCAGGAAAAGACTTGTAGTCCCATCAACAAATTAGAATTTGGGTAAGAATAAAAGACAGACCATAGCTAACAGTGTTGTTTCACTGACTCTGGTTTTGAACTTATAAAAATTATCAGGGAATTAACTATTTGGCTTGGGATTTATAATCATTCTATTGATGTATGGCAACTTTATGTTTGGATTTAAACTTGTTAAATGCTTGTAGGTAAGATAGCTTTCTTTTCTTCTCCTTCTTTTTAAACTCTTCCCCATCTTAGGAAAAATTCTCAGGGTAGAGAGATCCTTTCAGAGGCTTTTGAGAGACTGGCTGTTTTTTCCCCTTTCACTAGAAAGGTACACACCACCATTACTGCTTACTTCAGTAATAATTATCATCAGGGAGTTTACTTCAAATAACCAAGCAAACAGTAGGCCTAGTACAGGCACCATGGGCTTGGCAGTCCTTATGTTGGTGTATCTGGGCATAGTTGCATTTTCTGGTGGGATGGCTTTATGAGCAAGTACTAGTCTGGTGGCTTCCATCATCTCTGTGAAATAGAGGGTGAGGTTATCTGCTAAGAGTAAACGGGAAGAGGTCAAAGGAAAAACAAGGAGATTTGACATACAATTGAGGTCAGGAAGAGGAAGAGTGGCCTTGGAGCAATAGCCATGATCTCTGGGCAGTATGCAGGGCTCTGCTGAGGTAGGAGACCACGCACTGATTGGGGTGCCAGTAGTATTCTGCTGCCTGGTTTTAGGACCAAATAGAAGGCATATAATTGGATTGAGCCAGGGTTGGGGTTTACTTGGGGTGAGCGGCAGAAAGACAGTGGAGCAGAGGAGCTGAGAGTATTGGCCAGGGATTGATTAACATGTTAGGTAAGGGTGTCTAGGCTGCATAGGGAGGAGAAAAGGACCAGAAGTGTTGATGAAGTCAAGGAATGGGAGTACTGGAGTGATGGAATAATAGGAGGATGTGGTTAGAGAGGGACATGTGAGTGGAAGATTTCAGAGTTGAAGCAGTTAATTACTGGACACGACAGGCTCCTAGGTTTTGCCACAGACATGAATAGCTGAAGTAAAGTGAACTCAGTGAAGATGAGTAAAGTCAAGGAGGTCCAGTAACTGAGAGACTGGAGAGTTGTTTGGGTCATCATGTGGTCAGAGAAGCCATCAGAATGATACCAGGACATTTGGGGTGGAGAGAAGGAAGGCGTGCTAAGTCTTCAGTAGATGAAGTACCAGCAATGAGAAGAGGTGTTATGGACAGCTTGCAGGAGCCTCAGAACATCAGAAGATTTTGCCTGAGGGCAGTGGAAGAGCAGTGACCTGGAAGCTTTATTGGTTGCAAAGTCTCTCTGGAAAGAGTTGGCCTTGGCCCAGGTTCATTATGTTTCTGAAGGAATCCCAATTCCAAGTGGGCAGCACTGATGACACGTAGTATTGTGTTTCTAAACTTGGTCAGGAAAATCATCTGAGGCTGTGTTAAAAAATACAGATTTCAGAGCTCTACCCCAGGCCCACTGAATTGGAATTTCTAGGAGGGGAACTGAGACTGTGTATTTTAACACCCCCCCCCCCCCCCCCGCCAACCTGGTAATTCTTTATAATTAGGCAAGTTTGGGAAATGCAGCTGTAGTGGTTGAGAACATGGGGTCTGGAAGCTGACTGCCTGGATCTGAAGGAGATGAGACTGGTGGGAGCGAGCCTTAGCCCATGACTCTTAAATAGCTTGCCTTTCCAGGTCTATCTGATATCAGAAGCTACAAATTAAGGGACCCTCCATTAGGGGCAAACGTGTTGACAGAAGCAAGAAGATTCACCTGGTGATGACAGAGATAGAAACACTAAACAAGATAATTCAAAGTATAGAATTTAGGGACATTCATTGTAGAGGGGACAGTCTTGTTTGCCTCAGTGGTCTCTGAATACATTAATTAATATAATTGTTATCCTGTTCAACAAGAATAGGTCAAATTATGGTTTGGTTAGTTCAGAAAGGCTGAGAAGGAAGTAATGCAGTTTAGAAAGCTTTCCATCATAAGCTTGCATGTTTTAGTGCATCGTTATTCGTAAAATTAACTTATGTGACACAATTCTGTCTTTGAAGATACTGGATTAACAAACCATCAAAGACAAGAGCAGTTATTATCCCCAAGGGGTGGCATATATGATTAGATACTTAATATTATGCTATGTCAGCCCTACCACCTCGTTCTCCCTATTTTCACCAAGAAAATTCTGTTCCTTTACATGACAAGGAAGAGGTATCCTGCAAAAGAATAGGTGCTGAGGAGGGAACTTGGAATTAGCTATTCTTGGCTGACCAGTTAGAATCCCCTATTGCTAGTAAGGAGGTTTTGAATTTGAGTTGCAGTGTTTAGAATACTTAAACTATACTTAACACCTGGTTTGTCTAAACACTAAAGCTTTGGGAAAAGAATGTTGTCAGCCCTGCTAGAAGTGGTTGCTATGGACCTTGAGCCTAAAATTTGATTTGCTCTATCATGTATTCCATTTCTTATTTCCTCTTAGCACTGCTGGTACTGAGAAGCCTGGCTTTCAAACTGGTGAACTGAGTACCAAACATGGCCTAGCATCTCGGTAATATTCCTGTCACTTACCACATCCTTCCACTTGCTGTTGCATCTCCCTGGTGAACTGCAGGGAGCCACTTGAATGCGCATCTTGGGACCTAGAAAATGTGGCAGTGGAGGTTTAGCAATGCCAACTCGACCAGAACTTTCAGTTTGCAAGTTGAAATTTTTAAAAAGTAATTCCACTTTAGAAAAAATTAGGGATTCAGATTTTTTCCCTTTTAGAAAAACGTTTTCTTCTAAAGCCAGGAAATACTGAACAGAAGCCAACGAACATTTGAATGATAGTAACGTGTTCTTCTAATATGACACTTTCCTGCCCTACAGAGCTCGGGAACCGTTGAAGGCTCTGCTGTATTATGATGCTCTTTATAATGTATGAGTCACTAAGAATATTCAGTGTGTGAAGTGTTTGTATGCCTGCTGTGAGCTAGGTACCTTGGGGTTAAAAAAGAAGGTCCCTGGTCTCAAGGAACTTATTTTTTAAAAGTTAGACAAGGTGCATTTAAATCTCTAACCTCAAGCAGACCATGCTGTGTGCTGTGAAGGAAGTAGAATCAAAATGTAGGATCACAGATGTAAGAGAGGTTATTTCTGGTGGTGGGTGGAAGTGGCGAGGGGCGATTGGAGGATGCTTTCAGGGAGTGTTTGTGTTCAGACTGGATCTGGAAGATTGGGTAGAATTTTGAACTATTATATTTGATATTCTCTGTTTACTAAGGCATCATTTATTTTAGCAAGACTACAGACATATTTTGGTGCTTAATGAATTAGCTTTCAGTTACCTAAATGACTCACTCATCCAGAATGCCTCATTACTTAATTATTTTGGATAACTTATCTCTGTAATTAGCATATGAAGTATTAAGAAGTGTATAGTGGAGAAGGGCTTTTGTGGAAGCCCTTAAAAATGATCTTGGGATCACAGAGGATATCTCAAATCCCAAAAGAATTGGAAATATGGTGCTGTGGTGATGAATAGAAAATCAGAATGATAATGGAATGTATGTGGTTGGATATATGGTTTAGGAAGATTGAGCTCTGAGTGATATTAGTGAGGCCTTCATAGAAAAGGGATAGTCGGCCAGGTAGGAGGCCTCTTGAACACTCGCCATCTCATTTCTGAGTATCTTTCTCAGGAATGGTTGGCAATGAGGGCAGGAGAGCCCTATTGGCTGGGGCCATAATAAGCTGAAGGAGGCCGGCTCCTCCTCATTCTCCCTTGCTCTAGTGTGGCTAAGCACCAAGAGTCTTAGAAAAAGTCTGTGCAGCCGTGCCCAGAATGGCTCTTCTGCTCCAGGCCTGTGGGTGCCTTGTTCCTGGGCTTGACCTGCCTCAAAGCAATATCTTCCTGCCACAGAGTGGATTCCCTCTGGCTGATGTGTGTCCTTCTGGGTGGATCCTCACTTCTTTAGCAAGCCCATTTCTTGCCATGGTAGGTTAGCTACAGCTGGACCATTGTGCCACCCCTGCAAATGGTCATTATTATGCCTGAGACCTTGCAGTCACTTTTTCCTTTTCCCATGTTAAGTTTTCACTCTTCCACTTCCCCCATCAATTCAACACTTAATTTTCCAGGAAGCTGAAAAACATACGACTTGCTACCTTTTGTGCTGAAATGGGTTCCTGGCTCAGAATTCTAATCTCCTTGGGAATTAACATATATGGTTTTGAAAAGATAGTATTTTCCTTTTTGTTTATTCCTGATAAGAGCATTTTAAAAAGCCAAGATATTTGGCACTGCTGTATGTCCCCTTTTACCATGCAGGTGACTAAAACAACTCTAAGAAAATGAATTGTCACTCACTAATAATGTACTTATTTTGTGTCAGGTACTATGCTAGACCCAGTGGGGAGCAAGTCAGACGTGGTCTCTCTGTGGCCTCATGCCACTTACAGTCTGGTGGATCCATGGCCAGAAGGCCATGATAGATTTATAGAATAACTGTAGTGGGGAGCAGGCAGAGAGGCCTGGTGTCTAGTCCTGCTTTCATCTTTAATCAATTATATGACCTTAGGTGTTTGCCTCTATTTTCTGTCATCTGGAATAAAAAACTCTTTAAAAAGATTTATAAGAGTCTTATAATATTTAAATGACACTACATAGAAAAGAGCTTTGAAAAGGTCAAGTTACTATATATGCAACCATGGAGGTGGGGGCAGGTAATCAGCCCCTGCCTTGTTTAATAGGAATGGCTAATGGAGGGTTTCCACTACTCGGTGGTTTCAGAGTATGCCATGTAGCTTCAGTGAATTCCTAAAAATAATACTTGGACGAACTATTATTAATGTTTCACTAATTCTGTTTATTAATAATAAGAAAATCAGCTAATTTTTGGTGCCTGGGGGTTAATATAGGCTACTTAGTCATCCCTAAAGAACCATAGATTTAATACATACTGGCAATATTACAGAAAACAATACTTCTAGATATTTACCATGTAGCCAGAAATTTATTACTACAACAATAGATATGTGATAATGTTAATAATCTAATACCATGGTAATTATAATACAGTAAGAAAAATACCTGAACAAAAATTATAATAAAATTAAAAGTATTGTTTTAAGTAGTAGAAGATATCTTTACTTTTTGCAGATTTAGGTAGATAAGGAGTTTTGAACTGCATGGTTCCTTTTTAGTTCTGACCTTCTGTTGTTTTTATGGTCCCTCTTACATGCATATCACTGAAGAACTAAGACCTTTCATTGTAGGCATTTTCTGTAGCAACCTAGACAAGACCTTTAGTCTTTCTGACCTCAATTTACTCATAAAATTTGGCCTTTTCTTTGCCATGTCAACTTCACAGGGTTGTGAGACATTCAAACAAAGTATTGGAATAGATTGTGCTTCTATCTGTGTGATGGTTCTCATTCAGTCATAGGTGTAGTGCTCAGATAATTCTGGCAAATGAATGCCCCAGAAGGGCTGTGTCTTGATTTATATAGCATAGCCTTTGTTCAAATTTCCTGATTCTTCCTTACCACAATTCAGTGCCTTCCACACATCCAGTTGTCCCATTCTCATTTAATAGCATTTCACTTTTTACCTGGTTGGTCATTAGCCAACATTTATTGAGCTTCTGCTGTGTGTCAGGCACTGTGCAGGGTGCTAGTGATATAGAGCTGAGAGGGCCAGACCCTGACTCCAGAGTGCCTGTCTGAGTGGGGGATGAACCTAGGACTGCAACATCAGTTCTTGCCTGAATTTCCAGCCTGCTTGCCTTGCCTACAGATTTCAGACTTGCCAGCCCCTACAATCATGGGAGCCAATTCTTTAAATCTCTTTGTGTGTACATACATACATACACACATATATCCTATTGGTTCTGTTTCTCTGGAGAACTCTGACTGATATAGTACTTAACGAATGCCCTAATTATTGATGCAGAAAGAGGAGGAACAGGTGTGGTAAGCAAGATGCTTAGTGTGGTTTTAGCCATATTGAGTTTGTGGTGTTCATGGAATCTACCTGGAGATACCAGCAGGCAAATGTAGCCAGGGTATGGAGAGCTCACAAGAGTGGTCTGGACTGCAGATATATAAGTTTGGAAGTTACCAGTGTGTAATTGTCAGTTAAAGCTATGTTTGTGGATGATGTCAAACAAAGAGAGTAGAGTATGTAAGGTAAGAAGAGGTATCAAGATGGAATCCCAGGAAACACCAACATTTAGAGGGGAGGTGGAGGAAGAGGAGCCTATAAAGGAAACCAGGAAGGAATAGACAAAGAGGAGGAAGAGTAGGAGGGAGTGGGGTCATGGAAATCAAGGCAGGGGAGAATTTCAAGAAGTGAATCAGCGTTGTCGAGTGCCATAAAAAAGTTAAGAGAAATGTTGGAATATGTCCACTGAATTTAGTTCCTAGGAGGTATTGTTAGAGGTGACCGTGTCAGTGTCATAAAACATTACAGTGGGTGGAATAGAGAATCCATGGTGATAAAGTGGAGATGCGTATTTACTGCTGCTGCTTGTTAAAGGAACTCAGTTATGAAGTATGAGGATAAGAAGGGGCTGTGGGCTTCCTGAGGAAGGGATGGTTTTAGAGTGAGAGGGGCTCTAGCATATTCAGAGGCTGAAGGGACAGACCTAGTAGAAAGGAAGAAGGTAGAGATTCAAGGGGAGAAAGGACAAATGATTGGTCAAGGTCTCCTCCATGGAAGGGGGTACATGCACAGGGGATGGTCAGTAGCATCGCCAGGGGAGGGATGCCTCTTGCACTTGGTATGGAAAGAGGAAAGGCTATTTGGGGTTACAGATAAGTCTATAGAAGGTAGGAGGCCAGAAATTTTGCCCTCATAAAAGCTTCTATTTTCTTTGTAAAGTGGACCTTTGGTGCCAACTGATAGCCAAGGGGAGATGGTGCGGTAAGGTCTTTGAAGACAGGGGTAAAGATATAAAATTATTGTTGTGGGACTTGAAAGTGGAAGCTGATTATTGTTCCCCACTGTCTTATTGAATGAACGTTATACTCCACAGTCTGAGGTTTATAAAGTGTTCCACAATCTGCCTTTAACCAATTCTGTGAGACTGCCTATCTTTTTTGTTTCATTCCAGCGCCCTTGTGAAGAGTATCTCAGTTGTAGCGCTAGAATGTGGCTTTGAGAGACTAGATGCTAGTGAAAATGTCATTGGACTATGAGTCTGGAGTCCTGTGGTCCAGTCTTGGGCCCTCCATTTACTAGCTATGGGACCTTGGACATAACTTCTCAAAGTCTGTTTCTTCATTTGTAAACTGTTAATTATAACAACAATAATAAGCAGTGATGATGATGATGGTCGTGTCAAATGAGAAAAATGTATTTTAAAGTACTTTGAAGAGACTGAGTAGTATATAAATGGAGGTGGTGTCATGAGGCCATGAGTAATCCTAGCTCCAGGCTTTTGTATAAACTTTCTTTACCACTTGAGTCCTCCCCCTTCTCTCCAATTATCTAAATTCAGCCTGTCTTATGTAGAGAAATGCTAGCTCCTGTGACAGATAAACCCTGCTGAAATCTCAGTGGCTTTAAACAGTAGACATTTGCATGCTCATTTCAAATCCAATCAGCCATGGGAGTTGAGGGGGCCCAGACTGATGGATGCTCTGCCATCTTCAAACCATCATTTCCAGGGTTGCTCTGGGTGTTGATGTTCAGCCAGCAGGGTGGGGAAGAGAAAAAGAGTGTATGATTGTCTGTGAGGCTTTTATGCAGCAGGCCAAAGGGGAGATGGTTGAGAGGAGGCATTTACTGGATGGAAGATGAATTTGGGGTGTGTGGGTTTTTGGGCACAGAATGTCAGAGGGGGCTCTGAGAAGAGTGAGGCAGGACCTGTGCAGCCCTAGGACAGAACAGAGGGGCCACTCCTACTGCTTTGATGGACAGAGCTTGGGAAGGGCCAGGGGACCTAGGACTGGTTCCTGGTGAAGGCAAGCACTGCAAAGGTGGGAGAGAGGCCCCCAGGTCAGAGGACATAGGTGGGCAAGAACCAGGGTGTTTACACACCTCCTGAGATGAGCTTCCTAACAGCTGGGGAGGCAGATACTTTATCTTTTTCAAGATGAGAAAACTGATGAAGTGGTGCCTTGACAAAAGCCAGATAACTAATAGGCAGCAGAGAAATGAGCTAGGACTGGAATCTTTTGCTGTCAAAGCCGCTGGTGGTGAGAGCCAGGAAGTAATATCCCACTTGGAGGACTGGAAAACCTGGACTCTGAAGTTGGTTTGAGGTGAATCCCTAGGCACAGGGTGGAGGTGGACCACTGTGGTGGTTGTTCCTTTATAGGTGGCTCGCCATTTATCTGCTTCAGTTGCAGGAGGGTGGGCAAGAGAGGAGTATTCCAGGCAGAGGGAGCAGCCTGAGCAAAGATCCTAAGGCAGAAACATGCTAGAGGGTTCGAGGACTGAAAGGAGGCCAGATTGGTCCATGACAAGTAGGAGGGAGAGGTGCGTGAGAAGATGCTGGAGAGGGAAGCAGGACCAGATCACACAAGAACGTACAGGCCATAGAAAGGAGTTAAGATTTTATTCTAAGGGCAGTAGGAAACCAATGTACATTTTTTTTTTTTTTTTTTTGGTGGGGAAGACCAGCCCTGAGCTAACATCTGTTCCAGTCCTCCCCTTTTTTGCTGAGGAAGACTGGCCCTGAGCTAACATCCGTGCCCATCTTCCTCTACTTTATATGGGACGCCGCCACAGCATGGCTGACAAGCAGTGCGTCGGCGGGCGCCCGGGATCCGAACTCGCGAACCCCGGGCTGCCAAGCGCAGACTAAACCGCTGTGCCACCGGGCGGCCCCCGAAACCAATGTACATTTTAAGTGGTGGTGGTGGGGGGGTAAGATAGCCTGATTTATAGTTTAAAAAGACCACTGTGGCTGTTGTTTGGAGAATGGCTGGAGGGGAGGCCAGAGTATATGTTGAATGTAGTCGGTGAGGGAAGAGGAGGAATTCAAGAGGAGATGTGAGTCTGGAGCTCAGAGCAGCAGTTCAGGCTGGGAAAGAAAATTTGATCCTGTATTTCCTGTTAGCTCACTCCCTGTTCTTAACCAAGCTTCCTGCCTTATCCATGGTCTCTACTTAGTCACCTCCTGCAACTCAACTCTCTGTGCTCTAGCCTCTGTCATTGCCACTTCCCTGAAATGTCTTGGACAAAGGGCACCCAAGGCCCTTTGTGGTTAGCCACATCCACGCCTTTAGTCCTCGCCTGGCTTGACTTGCATCCAGTCACATTGTGAGCCATTCCTTGAAATGCTCTTCTCTTTAGTCCTCTGTCTCTCTGGTCCTTCATCCTGTGGTCCCTTTGTGGTCCCCAAGTCCCCAGACCAGCCCTAAAATGATAGCAGTCCCCAGGCTTCTGACCTTGGTCTTCCTGGGTTTCCTCTGTGTTTCTTTGAATAGACAGAGCCCTCCCCCACTTCATCAGGCCAACACCTGCTTGCCTTTCCAGCTTCATCTCAGGTGTCCCCTCCTCCAGGAAGCCTTCTCCTCCTTTTCCATTTCTCCTGGAGCATAAAGTGGATATGATAGCACTTAGCACCCTGTTTACTTTTTTGTCTCCCAGTCTAGTAGTGCTTGAAGGATAGGATTACAACAAAGTACCCTGTGAGCTAGGACAAAGATTGCTTTCTCCAGTTCAGATGAAAGCCACACTTTATAATGAGGGTATCTACACCTGATTCTGTGTCCTTTAGTAGAGCATTCATTTCTCACTGGGTCTGAAGGCTGTGAATTCTGGTATAATATCTTCTGTGAATGGAAGGAATTAATTTAACTCAAAAGAATCAGTAATTGTCTCCATCTTCTGAAAGAAAAAAAAGTCTGAGAATTTAAGAATATGAATTGCTTCAGAAGAGCTTCCAAAAACTTGCATTGTGTGAAATTTGATTCTCCACTGCGTAGTTCCCACCCCAAAACCTGTTACATGTGCCTCATATTTTGTGATTCCACAGTTCTGGGTTTGACGTTACAATTGCCTCCATGGTGATGAACACTAACGTTCTCCTGGGCTGAATTGTGATAGCCTTTGAAGGCAGCAAATAGGCTGAATGAAAAATGAGCTTCTGCTTTTATATCCTTCCCTCCTGTTAACCAGCTCATTGTGTAAATGAAAAAGAAGAGATGGGTAGAGACAGTGTAGTATATACTTAGGTGTAGAAGTCACACATCTGGAATTTCAGTAAGGTTCTGGGTGGTTAATGTCACTCAACTTTCATGCTTCTCTTTCAAATGTCTTTTTCTACTCTTTTGAATTCTTTCTTTTTGTCCTTCTCTCAGTTCCAAACCCACTTTATCTTTTTTGGCAGGTGGAATGAAGAAAATAACATGTTGAATCACTTTCTTCCCAGCGGCTGCGATTTTTAGAATCTTTCTTGATTTTTTTCAGTGTTTTCTGAGCCTAAAAGCAAAAAGCAGTAACGCCTTTGGCTAAATGAAACTCTTAGCTTCATTACTCAAAATAATGCTACAAGTTATACTTGTGCCTTTATGATGTAGTGTAGGGCTGATTATTTTTTAAGAAAAAACACTGTGGGGTTGCTGTTAATTATTTTTAACTATAAATCATCTCTCAGATGAAATAAGACTGCCTAAGTTTGTGTAATAGTGGACTAAATTTGAGCCCCCGTATTACTCTCTCAAAGGTTTATTGTTATCAGGATGGGAAATGCTTGCACACATGAGCTGCACTCTATTGATTCCACTCATGTTTATTTCTGGTGTCTAAATAACACATTAGGATTGCAGATTGTCAGACAGGAAGTGACCATAGGGTTTTCCTGTATGCCCACTGGTGAGGTGCCAACTCCCCTTCTTATATGGGGGACCTCTCTGTTAGCCTGAGAACATTCTTCCTCACAGGAAGCTACAGTCTGTGTCTTGTGACTTTGACCCACTGGATTTACTTAGCCTTTCCTACCATATACAACATATACAAGTACTTAAAGATAGCTACAATATTCCCTTTTATAACCCCCATGCCCTTCTGTCCAGACTATGGATCCCTGGTTTCTTCAGATGTAACCTCCTTCCTTATTCTACATATTGTGATCCTAATAGATCATCCCAAGATTTTGTTAGCTTTTTGAGGTGGCTCAATCTCTTGTTGAATTTACTCTCAGCTGAAACTTATCTTCATGGAACACACCTCTGGGTGGAGGTTCTAAAATGTCTATGTAATGGAATATTTTTATCTCAGTGGTCTTACTTAACAGTAAAGCTATGCTTTTCTTATATCTGATAATATTTTAATGTACTTCCCCCTAAAAGAAAACAAAGACTTTTAGGTCCTGGGGTGAAGGTAAAATGCCAGTAAGGCCATAGAATTTGATTTCCAACCAGAGGGGACTTAAGCAACTTCAGTTGGTCTGATAATAAGAGCTAGCTTTGATTGAGCCCTCACAGCATGCCAGCCACTGTGCCAAAGACTGTTACATATATCATTTAATTTAATATTCACAACAACCCTGGTTAATAATGGTATCATTAATAGTAGATACTATTATTGACCTCATTTAGTGATGAATAAACTGAGGCTTAGAAAGGTTGAGTCTTGCCCCATGTTTTACATGTTGCAGTGTGACCCACACCTTGAACTTTTAATACACTGCTATACTGCTTCTTTAACACTTTTCTGCTGGGTAAAGCTCTGTGTACAACTCCCTTCTCTTTTTTTTTTTTTTTTTTTTGTGGGGAAGACCAGCCCTGAGCTAACATCCGTCGCCAATCCTCCCCTTTTTGCTGAGGAAGACTGGCCCTGGGCTAACATCGTGCCCATCTTCCTCCACTTTATATGGGACACCGCCACGGCATGGCTGACAGGCAGTGCGTCGGCGGGCGCCCGGGATCCGAACTCGCGAACCCTGGGCTGCCAAGCGCGGACTAAACCGCTGCGCCACCGGGCGGCCCCCACCCTTCTCTTGTCTTATATTTAGCTCTCTGGTCTTAATTAAAATGTAAATTTTAAAAAGAAAGAATTGGATTGTTCTTTGCGACTCACCAGGGCACCTAGAAGAGCACTCTGGATATGGTGGGTGCTGACAGTAGAACTGAGGCCCTTAGTTCTAGTCTCCAGACCCAGTAAAAAGAGATTAAAACTCGATGAGTTCTTCAGCCTTGGGATGCTTAGGGCCAGTCCAGACCTCATATATCCATCTTAAACCAGTAAAAGTGTAATGCTATCATAGTGGGCTAGGACTAAACTCAGGGGAGTGTTTGCTCTGATTTGCCTTTGGGCAACTGGCTAGCACAGACCAAATGGGAGAGAGTATGGCTGTTGTTAAAGTTGGACTGGCAGTCAGATACTTGTATGTATTTAGTTCTGACCTTCACTTATATACCTACCCTCTGTGAGCCTCAGTTGCCTCATTTCCTGGAAGTTGCGAGGGAGAGAAAGATATGAGGGTGGGGGAGAGTTGGTTACTTCACATTCTTTTCCCACTCTTTCAGAGGTTAAAATAGCCCTTTTGGTGTTGGAGAGTCAGTTCTTGTGCCCTGTTTCCCAACTCCACACTTGAAACAGTGGCACAGTTGGAAGGATGGGAGTTTTGGGAGGCTGGCATTTCCCCTTCCCCTAGTTCCTAAGAGATTGGTGAGTTGGATACAATTATTAACTTGGGGCAAAACTGGGACTCCTTGACTGAGCCTGGACTGAAGTGTTAAAATATGGGGCTGCCTAGAACTTCTCCCCCAGTTCACAGGGCCCCAAAGATTTAGGAACTGATGTTAATTCCCCTGTGGTCTGAGGAGAGTGGCTCAGTTGTGGGACTACTTCAGTCCTATTGGGAGAACACTGGCTAGCCTTGCAGGTCTGGTATTTTAGAATCATCTGGTCTTGCCTATGTATGCAACTCAGGCTGAGATGAACTCTAGAACTGCTCATTCTTCCCTGTGATTCAGGATATAAATGATCCTGGAATGCTGTAAGTAGGACTTTATCAGTCAGAGTCCCAAGGAAAAGTTGGTATTCTCAATTTAGGATAATCCCAGAGAGTTTACTTAAAGAAGTGTGGGTAGGATATAGAGGAAGTCACAAGGGACAGAGTAGGTATCCAGAGTTGCAGTGATGGTGGAGCTTTTACCACCCCTAGCTCCAATGGGACAAGTGGATGAAGTGGTTATCAGAAGCCAGAACAGATTGTCATTTAGAAGAGCCCACCTTGAGAGAAGCAATGACTTTTGGTTGAGGGATGCACCCAGCCCAAGTGGAATGAATTCCCTGACCTCACCCTGTTTCCTCCCCTTGATCTCTTTCTGGGACTCATCACTGGACAAACTTAATCAGAAGTTAAAGGGCACAAGGGCCTGTTGATGTGATCCATAAAGATCAGCCTGGGGGCAGAGAGCAAGGTAGAGAAGGGTGGAGTGCCTCTGGAGGAGCAATAGAAAGATATTAGATGTAAGGACCATGCACTTTCATAATGGGCAGAACGTGTGTGTGTGTGTGTGTGTGTGTGTGTGTGTGTGTGTAGTGGAAGATGGCAAAAAAGGATGAGGTAAGCATTTCTTGAGCATCACCATGTGCTGGGGACTTTCTCATGACACAACCACCTTTTGGGGTAAGTAGTAATATTTCCATGGTATAGATATGGAAAACTTGAACCCAAATCTCTTGGCCCTAAGTCAGCTCAGTCCTGGTGATCCCTGTGTGACAGATGGTAGCCAGATATCCCTCACATCTGACTTTCTCTGCAGCCCATTCCAGAAAGCCACAGTTCATGGCATTGCGGGGAGGACTGTAAAAGAGCTGCTGTGTATTTTTTTTTCTTCTCGTCTATGAACTTGAAGAGAGGGGGAAAGAGGAGGAAAAAAACTCAACTTGGCATGAATGATGTTAAGTGAGATCAAATAAGGTGAAAAGCAAAATAGAGTCCAGAAATTTAGTTTTGCTTTTACCCAAAGTTCACAGGCGGCTGCTGTACAAAGTCCTTTTTACTTTCCACAAATGTTAAGCACTTTTCATAACATGAATCTCATTATCTTTTACTTTTGGTTTGTGAACTTAAATAGCTTTATAAAAGACAAAGAACCAGTTGAACATTAAGATCAAACTGTGTGTCATCTTTGTTATTTCATTTCTTGCTAATGTACAAATTATTACATTTATGAGTTAAAATTATTTTGGTTCCTGATACATTCATTGTAAAAGTATTTATTGAACAGTCAACAGTGAAATAGAAATTTTAAATTAGAAAAAAAGAATCCTAACACCCTAGAAAATAAACTTTAAAATTTTCTTTTTTCTACTTTTTATTGCATGCATGCATACATTTTACATGGCATAGAATTGTACAGGTTTATATTATTTTACATTTTACATAGAATTGTACAAGTTTATATTATGGTCATTATGAGTATTTTTCCACATTGCTATATAACCTTCATAATTATTTATAATAGTTTATCACTTTACCTTAAACATTTTCCTACTTGCTGGATATTATTATTTATTTACCCTGCTTCATGCCATGAAAATATTGGAGGTTTTGTTGAATATTTAAGTGGTTTATTTAGTATTTTTCTTTGTAAACATTGTTCATTTGTATCTTCATGCAACTAGTTTTCCACCCCCTCTCCCTCCTTTGGTCTTTCTGGCAGAGGGAAAGGAATTGTTATTTTTTTAGGATAATTTCTCAGAAGTGGGATGAGCAACTCTGAAAGTATATCAAGGAACATTAAATATCATAGTTTTAGGGGTTGCTGAGAGAAGCAAGATTACAATTAAAATGAGTCATTGAGCAGTTTTTGCTTAAAATCTTAATGTGGATTTTTATTAAATCTTAGATTTTAAAAATTATTGCTAAAAGAGAAATTAGACATTTACATTTACATACAAAATTTAGCTAAAACCCTAAGTTGTGATTAAGTTTAAAAAAATTTATTCTTGGCTACATTGAACGTAGTGTAATTCTAAACAAATCTTGTATTTGATTAATGATATTGGCCCCAGTTATCCTGCAACCCTGGAATATTAGCATTGGCCTGTTAGTCACCTGGGCTACTCCCTAGGAGGTGGTCATCCCTCCCTAACCTATCCTCCTCAGCCCTGGGGAGCCTGGCCACTTCTGTCTATTCACTCCTTTACAAAGCTAGAGCTCTCTGGCCAGAAGGGCTTTCTTGTTTGGTGCCCTTGCCCTCCCCCTTGCCTTCTAGCGGCCAGAGTTCTGCTTTCTGGAACAACAAACAAGTTTCTTCCACTAGTCAGGAAACTTCAGGAAATCAGAGATCAGTTCTGGTTTTTGCTCTCTGTGTCCTTAGCTCCTGGCATAGTGCCTGGCACATAGCAGATGCTCAAAAACACATTTGTAGAATGAAATGTCTTGAGGCATCCCTTCACATGTGTGAATACAATCATGATGTCCTCACTTAGTCGCCTCTGGGTTTAATATCCTTCAGTTCAGCCATTCTCCATGATAGAATCTCCAGATCCCTTTCCCCCGAGTCAGTTTCTCACCATTGTCTGTGACCAGTTTGCTGTCAGTCGTTCTGATAGAACATGAGGGCAGATTTGTATCCAGTTCTCCCGAAGTGGTCTGATTTGTAGTAATACATTCTAGTGTGTGTGATTTTTTTTTTTTCTTTAGCAAATCCCTGGTTGCTTATATCTTTTCACATGATCTGCTTCAAGCCTGGTCTCTTCCAAGAGGTGCTTGTGCAATTGAGTGTTTCCGTCTAGATTAGAATCATTTGGGATTTGATGAGGGATCTTCAATATCCTCATGTGAGTCATCAGTAAAAGTGAGGAACAGGTGAGGACCACGGAAAGTGCTCTGTGGAAACCTCCCTCCAAACTAACAGTAATCCCCTAATCCCATGCTTTTTAAACTGTGATGTGCTTACAGATTACCTGGGAATTTGGGTAAAATGCAGATTCTGTTTCAGTAGTTCTGGGTGCAGCCTGAGATTCCGTCCGTCCTTCTAACGAGTTCCCAGGTGATACTGATACTGTGGGTCTGTCAGGTCATTCTTTGAGTAGCAAGGCACAGTTTTTGGATAGAGTTGTTCATGAGAGCAAATGCTTCAGTGTTTGGATAGCTGTGCTGTACCCATCAGAGCCCCCAAAAGATACTATCTGATGCAGGTACTTGACCCCATACTCAGAGGTTCATCTCCTACCTCACTTGGTAAATGAAGAAAACAAGAGTGGTGCTGTTTCACCAGCTTCCAAGTGGTTGTGTACCTCCCTATGCATGTTTGATTGGACCCTTTATTCCAGGTTGAGAAGCTGTTATCCAACATATTTGGTATCCTTTCAAGTTTCTTGTCATCTGGACATTTGATAAAGTGCTCATGTATAGTGAGCACTTTATTTTTAATTATTAATCTGGTATACTTCATACATCAAAAAATTACCCAAAGAGAAACTAGATACTTAGATTTTTAAACATTGGTTATAAAGTACAGTGTTACTGATAAAATTCTTTTCTAAGAAATGTTGTGGAATGTCCAAATTTTTTTCACTCAATTGGAATTTGGAGAAAATGGATGCATTGTTGAAATTACATTCCTAAGCTGAAAGATACTCATGCAGCTGGCAGCCTTTCAGTACTATATTAACAAGTGAGTTCTGTAGAATGCAGGTTGGGGAGGTCGTGAGCACCTGATCCCCCTTTTCTCCAAACTTTTAATCTTTTAGCTTAAGGGGTGGGTGCTTTTCTTTTGTTCTTTGTACAAGGCAGATAACACTGTGACCAAGACTTTTTTTGTCATTTAAAGGGATGATTATTATGTCAAAATTTAGACGACACATTGTTTACACTTTTGCTTATTTTGTAGAGCTCACTGTGACCTCTCAATAGGGCATGTCTCTGCTTTAGGGATTCCCTACCTCTTTATGAGATGAGCTCTCATTCCTCAAAGCCATGGGATGAATAGGAACAAGTATTTAGCTAAAGTTCTTGAAAGAGAAGTTTTACTTTGAATCATTCTGAGCTCAGAGTTGGTGCTTAGAACTGACTAGCATTCTCCTTCCCTGAGCAGGCTTCTAGGATGCAGTGTTCTTGAGGGGATAGGATATCAGAGTCACTTTCAAAGTGCACTCTGCCCAGTTTCCTGGTCGTGGAGTTTATAGCCTGGTTGTTCCAATTATCGCAACACACACACACACACACGAGTCATACAATCCCTTAAATTTTACCTGTGTAGGCCACACTTTCTTTTGTTTTGAATATAATAGGTGTGGCTACCACCCTGGAAGGTATGCTACCCACTGAATATCAAAAAAAAACCTCTCTCCCTGTGTTCTCAAAGCCCTTAAGCCCCAAGTTCATTTGAGCATATGGGGGACAGGTAAAGGAGTGACATGTTGCTGCTATAGTTCACCCATTAATTTCTTCCCTTTCCATGATGACGGTTTTCCATGGTCAACCAGATGTCTCCCTGTTCTTTCAGCTGTTCACATGCAAGCACAGTTGCAGCAGCAAACATGCCTTCCCTTTAACAATTTTTTTCATTATAGTAATTTTCAAATATGTATCATGAACCTCCATGAACCCATCAGATAATCTCAACAGTATCAGTGTCTTTTTAAGCTTGTTTAATTTATTTCCCACCCCTCTTCATCCTTTTCCCTACCCATCACCATATGTGGTCTTCTCCTCGACCCCTCATCTTATGGTCTTTTAAAGCAATTTCAGGTATCCTATCATTTCATCTGTAATATTTCAGTATGTAACTAAACAGAGGAATATTTTTAATAAACTTTATTGAAGTATAAAACTATATATAAAGAAAAATGAACTAAGTGTAGAGGCTGGTGAATTTGCACAAACTGGAAGGACCTATATAACCAGCACCCAGATCAAGAAACAGAACTTTACTAGCACTAACAGTGCCAGCAGTGGACTTTTCTGGATGAATTCAATGTTAATCTCCACCTTATCCTTTACTAAATAGTCTGAACCTAGTCTGGTACATAACTGAAGCTTTTATGGTATGTCTGTAATTTAATTAGGCAAATATAAGTAAGTTTTCATTCCAAATATATAAAACACAATTTGACTCTAACTCTGAACAGCAAACAAAAAAAACCCAAGTATTAGTCTCAGTGAGTTGATTACTTCATCACTGTTCATTAATGTGTTTAGATAATTCTGATTCCTAAATACCAAAGACAGTGTCTTCCAAATGTCATAAAAGTTGAATCCTGTAACTAGACGTTAAGTTAGAAGATCCCAATCAGAGGAGAAAGATAATAGCAACAAAAATTAAGCTGCCACACTGATAATAATTAGACTGCTTTATTTTCAGTGAAAAATAAGCAGTAATGCCCATATTCAATCCAGGTTGAAAAGTAATGACTTGAATGTATTAATAATTACTGAATAATAGAACTTTAAAACCCATAACTGTAATGCCATCAACATACCTAAAAATACCAATAAGTTCTTTAATATCATCTAATACTCAGTATATTAAAATTTTCCTGATTGCTCAAAAATGTGTTTTTTTTTTGTAGATTCATGCTTTACTTTTAATTGGCCCATATGAAAATTGTCATAGGTTTAGAATATATGTTTTTTAATCTATCTTTTATTGTTTTTACATAACCACAGCTTTCATATAGTAGTTATGTTCTGTGTTTGCTGTTATTCGCAAAGAAAAATGTAGTCATTTCTATCATAATTTTGCATCTTTGGTTAGAAGATATTTTAAAAATTGATCTAGCCAGCCTTTCCAAACCTGTACTAACTTGGTTCAGTACAATACTGACTTACAGACCCTGCTATAACCCTCCTTCTGCAAAGTCATTTGTATTATTCTGGTTTTGCCTTTCTCTGGCAGCATTTCTCATCTATTTCCACATTTTCTTAAAGTTTTATGTGAATTCTATTCTCTGATCTTCCCTTTTTCATGTGGGTAACCCACCTTGAGATTATGTGACACCCCTTTCAGTAGTGGAAGGAGCACTACATGGGAGGGTGGGGGCAAGCCTGGGTTTGAATCTCAGCTCCACCACTTACTAACCCTATGACCTGAGGCGGTGTATTTAACTTCCCCAATTATGAGTAACATGTTTAATTCCTTTTTAGTGGGCTGCATCAAACAGTACCACAAATTGTTTAAAATATCTTAAAGCTCCCCAAACTTGTAGGCAAGGAGGAAGCAAATTATTGGGTCACTGCTTATCTTCCCAAATTAGGGAGCATTGCCTTAGGAACTAGGATGGATGGCCCCTAGAAGAAGAAAGTAGGAGAGGAGAGACACAGGAAGGGAGATGGTAACATATTTACTGAGTACCTGTAACCACTTTTTCATGTGCTGATTTGGACCTCACAGCTGCCCTGGTGATTTTATGATCAGAGAAACTTTGGCTCTATCAGCGTAGCTAAGAGGTTAAGAGCAATAGTCTGGGTTGAATCCCTGCCTTGGCACTGTGTGACCTCAGGCAGGTCCCTTTGCCTCTCTGTGTCTGATTCCTTATCAGTAACATGGAGATAATGAGTATCTGCTTCATAGAGTGTTTGTGAGGATTAGGTGAAATAAATATGTAAGGTGCCAGGCACAGTACCTGGTACATAATCATCATTCAATAAAGCAAATTGTTATTTATCCTTTACTTCTTTTTAAACTTCCAGTCTTTTTAAAAGAAGGCTGTGGAGTTTTAGTAGCTTAATAACATTCAAAGTTGTGACTACAGATTTAGCAGATTTTCCAACAGCCATCACAGAACTTTGTCAAACCTATTATTGCTTTCCTTTGAAACTGGTCATCTTGAAACCCTCTTACTTATACCAGTGTTGCCTTCACTCAGAATGTGTTTGGACTTCTTATTACTAGTTTTTAGTATATAGGTTTTTTTTTTCTGGCTAAAATTACAACTAGGGTAGAGGTGAATGCTTACATAATTGAATTTAGTTATTTATGTATTTATTCAGACTTTTATTGACCACCTATTAATTGTCAGACGTACTGCTAGGCACTAGGAATACAGCAGTGAGCAAGTAAGACAGGATTATTTCCCTGTAGCATTTGTAATCTAGGGGGCAAAAGCTTTCACCAGCACATTCAGTTGTGTCATAAATGGGACAGTACTGAGCCAGCCCGATGGCGTAGCGGTTGAGTTCACGTGCTCCACTACAGCGGCCCTGGGTTCACTGGTTCGGATCCTGGGCACAGACCGATGCACTGCTTGTCGAGCCATGCTGTGGCAGCGTCCCATATAGAGGAAGATGGGCACAGATGTTAGCCCAGGGCCAATCTTCCTCAGCAAAAAGAGGAGGATTGGCAATGGACGTTAGCTCAGCACTAATCTTCCTCACACACGCAAAAAAATGGGACAGTACTAAATGACATTGTTAAAATTGCTGAAAGCAAAAACGCAAATTTTGGAATGTTTTGCATATATATTCAATACTTTTATTTGTACAAGATCACATCCTTGATATGTTACCCAAAGGAAGACAGATGCCTTTTTTATGAATAAAATGAGATGTACTGAGGGAGATACCAATCTGTATCCAGTGCAGTGATGTAATCAGCACTTTAAATTCAACTTTGAAATAAAACAAGGAGATCCTTTATTTCTTCTCTTTTTGTGACTTTGGAGCCACTCATTCATGAACTTGAAATCAGAAGCACAGTTACATTAAACAACATAATTGAAACTAAGTTATCTTTCACCAGTGGCCTGGTGATTATTGAAAATGGTTATACATTCAAGAACCTAACATTTGTTAGGTTTCATCAGTTAGCCTGTCTAAAAAGTGTGTTGCTTTCTTCTTACAACTTTCTAAATATTTGTGTATATTCAATTTAACACCTTAATGTTAAATAATTGCAAAATACATACAGTTAAATAAACAGAATTATAGAGTCCCAAAACTCAAAGGGGCTTTAAAGATAGTTTAGGATAGTCACCCTTGCAGTGTAAAAATGTCCTCAGCCTATACCCAACACCTCTGGTGAGGGAGAATGTTTAACTACAGACCAGGGGTCATTGGCGTACAGATAAAAGTGGGAATTTGTCTAAGACAGGGGCGCTAATTACCTATGGGAAACTTTTGGGCCCTATCTGTAAGTATAATTTTTTTTCCAAATATCATTCTGGCCAGCTAAAACTTGTCTTCTGTAGTCCAGTTTCTGCCTCTGGACCTCCAGTTTGTCGCCCTTCCAGTAAACTTGGGCATTGGCTAGGGAAACATCCCAAGATCTTTTTAGTTTTCTAAATTTGTAATTAACATTATAGCATATATTTTTAACCATGTATTCATTTAGCGAATATTTATTAAGTGTCGTGTGCCAGTCACTGTTCTAGGCAAAAGGGATGATGGCACTGAGCAAAAAGTCACTACCATCATGAAGATTTCAAGTTCAAGAACGAGTGGCTCTAAAGTTGCAGTCAAACGTGAAATGAAGGAAATGGAGCACATCTGAGGGAGATGATGATTCTGGTTTGGGACATCTTGAGCTTGGGAGGCAGTGGCCTATACAAGAGCAGATATCCAGTAGGCAGCTGTCTCTGTGGTTGAGAGAAAGCTGGCTTTGGAGATCATTGGCATGTAATGTGAGACTTGAAGCAATTGGAGCAGAGGAGGTCAGCAAGGGAAAGTGAGTGGTCTCAGAGCAGGAGAGAGTCTAGGATGGCATGATGCTTACTTAGCTCCTTGTAAATACCAAATAAATGTTTATGAATTCATTTATTTGATCATCAGCTGTATTCCTGTTTAAGTAACTATGTAATAAGTATTCCTTATTCGGTAATTGTAACATTATGAAGCAAGTACAATTTTCTCATCACTTTGGGGAAACTCTTTTCTATTACAAAGGTTTGAGGATTGAAGGTTTTTGTGTAATAACCTTTTTTTTTCTTTTTAGAATTATGTAAGTAATACACAAATATATATATACTTTTAACAGCCAAAAAATATGCAAGTATAGAGAGTATAGTTTGTCTCTCTTTTTTTTTTTTTTGTGAGGAAGACCAGCCCTGAGCTAACATCTGTTGCTAATCTTCCTCTTTTTTGCTGAGGAAGACTGGCCCTGGGCTAACATCCATGCCCATCTTCCTCTGCTTTATATGGGACGCCGCCACAGCATGGCTGACAAGCAGTGCGTTGGCGGGCACCCGGGATCCGAACCGGTGAACCCTAACCTCTGTCCTCACTGTTTTCCTACCCAAGACTTTTTTCTATGACTTTCCATGTACTGTTTCTAAGAGATGCTGTGTTCTGAGCAGAATCTTGTTTGGAGACTGGAGAATGCGATTCCTCGTTTGCCTTTGACTCGCAGTGATCATAGGTAAGTTATATTCATGTTCAGTGACTGCCTACCCAGGAAATGTACTTGTCTTCACCGTTAGTGGTGGGTGACCTTGCTTTTTTAGGAAGTCATTCAACTGCATAGTTAGAGGATGGCTGAAGCTCCATATTATGGACTTTGAGAAGCTCTACTGCAGCTGGGCAGATGCAGGTGGGGAGGAGATCTCATTTCCAGGGTATAGAAAATCATTGGCACGAGAATGCACACATGTATTTGCTCATGTGTGTACACACACATGCAGATGGGACATCTAAAGAGTTGTGAAGTATCTTCAGTGATGCACTGAATTTTGAGTGTTATTACTTGTACTAGTCTCTAGCTGATCAAAATAATTATCTTTAGGGAATGTTAGTGAGAAGTAGTCACAAAACACTGTACATTTTATTAGGTTCCTTATTTTCCCAGTTTTATTGCATGTAATAGACCTAGGTTTCTAGAGTTTATGTTTGGCCATCATTTGGAGGTAAATCTTATTAGAGGCATTGAGAGCCTAATTGTCTAATGGACTTCTGAGACATTTCTTCCACAGTGTTAAATATGCATAAAAATATGTACTTGAGGAAGATTGTTGTTTGGTAGGGACGATGAGAAGAGAAATTATGTGATTGCCCTTGGTGTTTGCAGCATATCACAGGATCTAGAATTTAAATGAAAAATTAGTCCAGAGCAAAAGTACTGAAAGAGCACTTAGTGGACAACTTGGACAACTTGCTGATCTCTGGTCTTCCCTGTCTTGGTAAAGTGGTACCTTCATGGTCAGAAACCTGGGAGTCATCCTTAACAACTCTGTCCATCATGCCTACTCCACCAGAAGGCCTGCTGATCCTATCTCCAACACACAGAAAACCCATCTTCACTGCCAGCAGCCCAATGCAGGCCGCTCTCACCACTACCCAGGACTTCTGCAATAGCCTTCTGCCTTCTCTTTTGGCTTCTGCTCTTTCCTCTCTCCCACGCATTCTACACTTGAGCCAGAGTGATCTTTTTGGAAATATAAATCAAATGTGGATTTACTCCCCTCCTTGAAACTCTTAAATGGCTTCCCATTGCACTTAGGATAAAATTTTTAAATCCCCCATTTGGTCTGCAAGACTATATGTGATATGGCCTTGGACTAAATAACATCATCTTGAGCCTTTTCACCTCCATTCAGCACCATCCATCCAGTTCCTGGAGCAAGTCATCCTTTTATTTGAACCTAACTTTTCTCAGTAGGCATCAAAATTTAAATAGCCTCTGTTTCCTCCACAAATAAGAAAAGACTTTAAATCTCTGTCTGCTTCTCTTTTCCTGCTCCTTTGGTTGCCATTTTTTTCAAAGTTTCTGATTAATTTTCTACTTTATGCCTGTTTTCTTTGAAAAATTCTTATTAGCAGTTGCATCACACTTCACATTCTATTTGATCAATAGTTGACATTTAACTGTAAGTTTTACTTATTTCTTTGATCAACACTTCTTGTATCCCAAAAATGACTTTTATTTCTTAAATTCAAGTTAAACTTTGCCACAGTACAACAGAGAGGGGATTCTCTTCCCCTCTCTGAAATGCTTGGGTGGTAAACTTCATGGAGCTCTTGCATACCCCAAAATATCTTGATTTTACCTTCATACTTAAATGATAGTTTTAGGGGGATATGGGATTCTAAGTTACAATTATTTTTCCTTCAAAACTTTGTAGAAATTGCTTCATTTGTTTTAATATCTGGTGTTATAGATGAAAAGTCTGGTGCAAATCTAATTTTCCTTTTGTTGTGGTTAACATTCTCCGCCATCCTCCCCCACCTTATATTTCAAGAGTCTCTTTGTTTTTGCAATTTAAATATTTCACAAGTTGTATTTAGGTGTTTGTTTTTTCAAGATTTTTATATAAACTGTTGGCAGACCCTTTCAGCCTGTTCTCAGGTCCCTCTTCAATTCAGAGAAATTTGATCCTGTTATTTATTTGGTAATTTCTTTCCCTCTATCCTCTCCCTTTTTTAAAAATTAGACGTATATTAGATATATATTGGATCATCTAAATTTATCCTTCTTTCCTTGCTCATGTTTCCCATCTCTTAATTTAGAAGAATTTATCAGTTCAATCTTCCAGATCACTACTTGTATCTTTGGTCATGCTCCTTTTGCTATTCAGACCTCTGTTGAGGGATTTAAAAAATAATTTTGTTTGTAGTTTTTTTTCTTTATTCCCCACTACTAATTTTTAGTATTGCTTTTCCCTCCTTAGTATCTTATAGATCTTTGAAATGGTATCTTCATAGATCTTTCAGAGAATACTAAAATTATTGTCTTTTTCTTTTATTAACTCTTTTTTCTTCTGGGCTTGATTCCTCTGTTTAATTTGGTGTCACTTTTCAATCTGTTGTCTTTCTTAGTGTTTTATTCTTAGTTGGTTTTCTGTTCGTATTTATAAATGAGAATCCAGACCAATGGTTTTAAATCCTAAGGGTGCATTCAATTATCTAGAGAGCATTTAAATACAAATACCTAACTCCCCATTCCCTCTATAAATGCTGATTCAGTTGGATTTGGGTGGGGCCTTAGCAACTGGTTTTTATTTGTTTGTTTATTTTTACTACAATCCAGTTTTATTTTTATTTTATTGAAGTATGATTGACATATAACATTGTTAGTTTCAGGTATACAGCATGATGATTTGATATTTGTATATATTGTGAAATGATCACCACAATAAGTCTGGTTAACATCCGTCACCATACATAGTTACGAAAGTTGTTTTTTTCTTGTAATGAGGACTTTTAAAATCTATTCTCCTGGCAACTTTCAAACATGCAGTACAGTGCTATTAGCTATAGTCACTGTGCTATACATTACATCCCATGACTTACTTATTTTATAACTGGAAGTTTGTACCTTTTGACCCCCTTCACCCATTTCACCCACCCCCTATTCTCCCACCTCTTGCAACCACCAATCCATTCTCTGTTACCTATGAGTCTGAGCTTGTTTTTTTGTTTTGGGGGTTTTTTTAGATTCCATGTATAAGTGAGATCACATGGTATTTGTCTTTCTCCATCTGACTTGTTTCACTTAGCATGCCTTCAGGGTCCAACCGTGTTGTCACAGATGGCAAGATTTCATTCTTTTTATATAGCTGAATAATATTCCATTGTATATATACACCACATTTTCTTTATCCACTCATCCATCAATGGACACTTCGGTTGTTTTCATATCTTGGCTGTTATAAATAATGCTGCAGTGAACACGGGTGTGCATATATCTTTTCAAGTTAATGTGTTTGTTTTCTTCAGATAAATAACCCAGAAGTGGAATTGCTGGGTCATATGGTAGTTCTATTTTTAATTTTTTGAGGAACATCCATACTGTTTTCCATAGTGGCTGTACCAATTTACATTCCTACCAACAGTGCCCAAGTGTTCTCTTTTCTCTACATCCTTGCCAACACTGTTATTTCTTGTCTTTTTGATAATAGCCACTCTAACAGGTAAGATGATATCTCACTGTAGTTTTGATTTGCATTTCCCTGGTGATTAGTGATGTTCAGCATCTTTTCATGTACCTGTTGGCCATCTGTTTGTCAATTTGTATCTTTGAAAGGTCCTCAGATAATTCTGATGTACAGCCTGGGTTGAGAACCCTGGTTGTGTGATCAGAGTGGTAACTGTAGTGGGTTCCCTCAACACAAATGGGAATTGTTCTTCCAGGAGTAAATTCAGAGTACAGGAGACCTGGTCCTGCTAAATGGCCGGGATATCCCTCCAGAGTTCTGTGTAGGTGTGTGTGCCTTGTCATTTGTGGTGCTGTTTCTTCATTCTCTAGTCCTAGCACTAATGTGGGTGCTGATCCCCCACTTTATCACAGAGAGCTCTTCTCACAGCTTAGCCTTTGTGAGAACATTGGAGGATGCAGCTGTTCCACAGACCTGTAATTATTCTCCTGACAATCACTGGCCCACTTCTACTTCCACATCCAGCTTCCACTGCCTCTGAATTTGGGTTTGTTTTCCCCCAAGGTTCTCTTGGCATGCTTACATTTTTAGAATTCTCTTCTTTTGGTTCACGTTGAAGGTTCCTCTACATGGTTAGCACTGCCATCTTTCAGTTCTGCTGGCTTTTATTTTTTGGCCCAGAATTCCTCACTATTCTCCTGATGGCATCTTTGTTGTTTATCTTGTGCTGCTGTGAACTTAGTCTTACTTTTATATTTTTGTAATATATATTCTAACTGTTATAATAATTAATTAGTCCTTTATATTTGTCATTTTAAGGGAGGAGAGAAGTACATTCTAATGCTCCATTATTTGCCATGAACCAGAAGTCTCCAAGCACTTTTTGGTAATCTCAGAAAAGTGTCAGATATCCAAGGAATTTAGTAGACTGTTCATAGAAGAGGAACTATAGGTGGTTTAACCAAATGAAAAGCTACTTCATTAGTGAAAAATGCAAAGTTGTAAGATACCATTTTCACATATCAAATTAGCAAAGGGTGTTTTAGGGGGTTACGGTGGGAGGTATGGTGGGAAACTTATGAGCGATGGGGAGTGTGTGTGTGAGAGAGACAGAGAGAGAGAATTTAATGCTGGCAAGGGTGTAGAAGTACAGACATTCATATATACTGCTTGTTGAATGCAAATTGATACGACTCTCAATGCAGTTTGGCAACGTGGGCCTTAAAAATGTTCATACTCTTTGACCCAGGGATTCAAATCCTGGCAGTCTATCCCAAGGAAGTAATCACAGGTTAAGACAATAATTTATATACAGAGATGTTTATCTCCACATTTTAAAGTAAATAGGAACAAAAACAAAATGAACATGTTCAAGTGTCTGACACTGAGCAATTTTAAAATTATGGTACATCTATGCAGCTAACAAAATTCTACAAACAAAATGAAGCTAACAAAAATAGAAAGACTTCAATAACATAGGGAAAATGCTCATGTGGTTTTTAATGATGCTAAGTGAAAAAAAGAATATCAATTTTATAAGAAAAATGTATGTGCAAAGAAAAGTAAAAATTAACAGTAGTGATTGCTTTTATGATTTGGACTATGTGAGTTTTTCCCCTATAGTCTTAATACTCTTCTGTATTTTCCACAGTAAGTATATTATAATCAGGAAAAAAATCAATATTTTTTAAATTGCCAAGCTGTCTCACAGAGAAATAAGAATGGCCAATAATCATATGAAAATATGTAACCTCAGTAGTAATAACAAATGCAGAGAATGCTCAATGACATAGAAAATGTTTGTTACATGTATTTAAGTGAGAAAAAAGTAACATTACATACTATGATCCCAATTTGGTTAAAATTTTGTGTTATGTGTGTATCAAAATGTTGACAGCGCATATCTCTGGGAAATGGATATTTTTCAGATGACTTTCAATTTTCTTCCTAATGCTTATGGTTTGGATTACATGAGTTTTCTCCCGCTATAGTCTTATCTACTATTCTTTATGTTCCAATTTTCCTATATTGAATGCGTGTTGCTCTTATAACCAGGGGAAATTTTTTTCACACATGAAAAAATAGTAAATCAGTCTTTCCATCCTCTGCAGTATACTTTCTGCTCTGCAAACATGCTTAAAATATTTAACTTGGGGGCTGGCCCAATGGTATAGTGGTTAAGTTTGCCTGCTCCACTTTGGTGGCCAGGGTTCACAGGTTCAGATCCTGGGTGCAGACCTGCACACTGCTCAGCAAGCCATGCTGTGGCAGTGTCCCATATGAAAAAAGAACAAAGGAAGAGTGGCACAGATGTTAGGTCAGGGACAATCTTCGTCAAGCAGAAAGAGGAAGATTGGCAGCAGATGTTAGCTCAGGGGCAATCTTCCTCACCAAAAAAAAAAAAAGAAAGAAAAAAGAAAAAAATTAACTTGGATGTTAGAGTAAGAGAAATTTGAGAGAGTTCTTTATGTAATTCAGTCTTAAGAATTAAATGAATACATTGATATAAATTTAAATTTCTATACTGCTTTAAAGAGATTTATCTTTGTTTTGTCTAAAGAAGTATATTTGAGTACTTCAGATATCTTGCCTCTTTCTCAAAATGTTAGCCACATGGGTGCAACACAATGGAAAACTTTTTGCCATTTTTTAATAAAGACTTTTAAACTTTTTTATTTCTAAAAATGAAGATGTTTATATACAGCAAAATGTGCAGATTTTAAATGTACAGTTCAATAAGTTTTGACAAATGTTTATACCCATGTAAATACCATCCCAAACAGTACTATTTAGAACATTTTTGTCACTCCAGAAAAGTTCATGCTCCCTTCTTGTTAGTCTTCATCATTGAAAGGTATTCTCTATTCTAATTTTTATCACCATAGATTAATTTTGTTTTTTCTAGAACTCCATATAAACAGAATCATATAGTATATTCTCTTTATGTCTAGCTCCATTTGCTCAGCATGATTTCCATTAGTTCAAATTGTGTATATCAGAAACTTATTCTTTTTTTTAAATGCTGAGTAGTATTCTGTTGTATGAATACCACAATTTGTTTATCCATTCTTATGTTGACAGACATGTAGGATGTGTCCAGGTTTGGGCTATTTTAAAATCAGGGATGGTTAGTTTGTAGCTGTGTCATAAACCCCGGCATGCCATCCTGTTTCTCTTTTCTTGCCTAGCAGTGCTTGCAAATCAGGCATTTGCCCTGCAGTTAAGGGCTTGTTTCCAGGAGCTTGTAGCTAAGACCACCACAAAGAGAGCAGAGAACAAAACTAAAGCTGGCCATCCAAGACCAGGGCCGACGCCTCAGGAGTTCAGCTGCTGGGCACAGAATGGCAGGCCTGCAAATTAACTGAAAGCTCCTTTTACAGAAAGAAAAAAAAGAAAGCTCAGCAGTGAAAGAGCTCAGGGCACCCAATTGGGAACCAAGAGAGCCACTACCACATTGGGCCCAAATCACAGCAGTTTTTCGAGGTTACTCACAATGCTGAGCGTTGACTATACCCCAGTCAGCCCTGCAGCAAATGTTGCCTGGATGCCCATCTGGACTCCCTTCTGCTGGGGCTTCTGGGGTAAGGAGTGCCAGGATGACTTGAAGTTACTTGCTACGTGGCCCCTGACTGCTCTTCCAATACGAGCTATGTAAAAAACCCATGGCCTCTTTGGGTGTATAATTTGATAACTGGGAAAAAAACTCACCCAGACTCAAGTGGCTATCATACATTCAGGTATTCAGTGTATTATCTAAGAGCAGGAATTGTGAGTTCTGGGTTTGAGAGGCCCAGGATGACTCTTTCTGTGACAGAATAGGGCACAGCACCCCCTTCCCCCATTTTGTTCCTTGTAGAGTTTATTTCCCTCTGTGTCACTACCAACCAAGGAGACTATGGCCTTTATCCCATTTCCTCAGACCCTGCCCCTTTATCCCACCTGTCCCCTGAATCTTGACACAGAGTTCAGATTAACTGACTGCAAAAAGAGCTGAGGAAGTGTGGAGAGAGAAGTAGAGTTATTCAGTTAGCTTGTTGAAAACACTCTTAGAGGATGGGAAATTATGTGGGCCCTGAAGACAGGGCCCTCATTAGTCAGGACCAAAGGAGGAGGTGCCCTCTCCACCTGCCATGTTATAAGAGCTTTCCAGTTATAGAAGAATTTATGGCAAAACTCATGCCATGAGAGTGAGTCTACCATGGATGTTATACTGACCAGCTTTGCTGATAACTGTGCTGAAAGAATCTTCTGACACTTGGCAGTGGACCCAGCCAGCAAGCAGTCTACTCCATATACACCCTAGGCCATCTTTTCCTTTCTCTGCACTGTTGTTTATCTGTTACCTCACTGTGTCATTTTCTTACCTGCTTATCTTCTGGCCCCCATTTCTTGCCCAGGTCTATTTATTTCCTTACCTCCGTTTTCCTTGCCATCTTCAACTTAAACTTTCTGGTTAAAAAAACAAAACAAAATAAATATCAGACCTTCTAACTTTGCATTAGCTAACATTCCCTGCCAAGGCACTGACCCTGAGCACCTGCCAGAAGATATTTTTATTGCCTTTGGTTTCATTATAGATGACAAAATACATGGAATTGGATTTCTTTTTCCCAGGATTTGGTTGCTAGTTGTTTATTTCAACACCAGATGCTATTTTCTGATTGAAGTTATTTATAAGGAGTTTGATTCTTAAAACGCTTTTCGATGTTACCAGATCACCATGGACCATGAGTTCCCACTGACCCATATGTTGAGAAGGAGGTATAAACTGAAGCTTTGAAATGTTGACACCAAACATGGGAACTGAAGCAATCACTATCTCTCAGACTAATAATCTACCGTTCTTAAAATGACTTTACTTTTGGGGAATATATAATTTCCTTGAAATTGCTAGTCTTAGAATAAGTCACAGTTATTTTTCCTGGGTTACTATGTTGTCTTCAGTTCTAATTTTGATGTGAGAGCAAAGAACAGATTGTGTCTAGCCCAAGTTACATTTATGACTTCAAACAATTGTTCTCTCGTAGACTTGAACAAAAAATTTTTAGAGAAAAGACTTATAAAGTCTTCCTCTCCTCCCTTCCAATTAAAGTTGACATTTTAAGCTCTAACTAATCAAGCATGTTTGAGCACCATTTTTGGCAGAGTAATGTTTCATAATCATTTTTTTGGGATTTGAACTATATGAAAGAGAGTTCACGATACCATTCTGTGAAGTCCATTAAACAGCTTACTCTTACCAGTGAACGTATAAAGTTCAAGTGTATCAATTCCTCTACTAAGAACTGAAAATGATGAAAATTAACTGTAAATCAGGGAAATGCAAATCCTTGAGTTCTCACCTTTTCCATAGACAAAAGCAAACAGAAGGCTCCTACACAATTGACGCTTCTTCTCTGGAATATGAATATTGGACTGTCCATGACAAGTGTAAACTTCATATTTGTGAATTACTCCAGGGTGTTAGTAGATTACCAGAGAGATATAAACACCTAAAGAAAGTTACTGCATTACCTTATCAAGGACATTTTAAAGTGACTTAAAATTACATCATAGAATGGAAAGATGTCCCATGTTCATGGGTTGGAAGACTTGATATTATAAAGATGGCAATACTACCCAAAGAGATCTACAGATTCAATGCAATCTCTACTAAAATCCTGGCAGCCTTTTTTGCAGAAGCGGAAAAGTTGATCCTAAAATTCATATGGAATTGCAAGGGACTCTGAATACTCAAAACAGTCTTGACAAAGAAATTTAAAGTTGGAGGACTCATGCTTGCCAATTTTAAAAAAACTGCAGTAATTAAACAGTGTGGTACTGGCATAAGGATAGACATATAGATCATGGAATGGAATTGGGAGTCCAGAAGTAAACCCATACATCTGTAGTCAATTGATTTTTGACAGAGGTGCCAAAACCATTCAAAGGGGGAAAGGACAATCTCTTCAACAAATGATATTCACATGCAAAAGAATGAAGCTGGATCTCAACCTCACGTCGTCTACTAAAATTAACTCAAAATGGATCAAAGACCTAATTGTAAGAGCCAAAACTCTTAGAAGAAAACATAAGGGTAAAGTCTTCTTGACCTTGGATCTGGTAATGGATTCTTAGAAATGACACCAAAAGCACAAGCAACAAAAGAAAAAATAGATAAATTGGACTTCATCAAAATTTAAAACTTTTGTGCATTAAAGGATACTATTAAGAAAGTGGAAAGACAATCTACAAAATGGGAGAAAATATTTGCAAATCGAATAAGGGCCTAGTATCCATAACACATAAAAAAATTTATAACTCAACAACAAAAAGAAACAACCCAATTAAAATATGGGCAAAGACTTGATTGGACATTTCTCCAAAGAAGATATGCAAATGGCCAACATACATATGAAAAGATGTTCCATGTCATTAATCATTAAGGAAGAGCAAATCAAAACCATGATGAGGGGGCTGGCCTGGTGGCGTAGCAGTTAAGTTCGCGCTTTCAGCTTCAGCAGCCCAGGGTTTGCTGGTTCGGATCTTGGGTGCGGACCTACTCATCGCTCATCAAGCCATGCTGGGGTGGTGTCCCATATAGAATAGCTACAACTCTACAACTATGATACACAACTATGTACTGGGACTTTAAGGAGAAAAAAGGAAAAAAAAGAGGAATATTGGCAACAGATGTCAGTGCAGGCCCAATCATCCTCAAAAAAAAAACCACCAAAAAACCAAACAAACCACAATGAGATACCGCTTCACACCCATAAGGATGGCTATAATTAAAACAAACAAACTAAAAACAGAAGATAAGTGTTGGTGAGGATGTGGAAAAAGTGGAACCCTCATGCTCTGCTGGTAAGAATGTAAAACGGTGTAGCCACTGTGGAAAACAGTTTGGCAATTCCTCAAAAAGTTAAATATAGAATTACCATATGATCCAGCAATTCTGCTTCTAGATATATACCCAAAATAGTTGAAATAATTGTTTCAATAATCGAAACAAATACTTGTACACAAATGTTCATAGTAGCACTATTCACAGTAGCCAAAGGATGGAAACAACCCAGGTGTTCATCAATGGATGAATGAATGAACAAAATATGGTATATTCATACAATGGAATATTTTTCACCCATAAAAAGGAATGAAGTACTGATACATGCTATAATGTAGAAGAACCTCAAAACATCATGCAGACACGAAAGGTCACATATAGTGTGATAGCATTTATATGAAATATCCAGAATAGGGAAATCTAGAGACATAAAGCATATTAGTGGTTGCCAGGGGCTGGAGCAGAAGGAATGGTAGTGACTGCTTAATGAGTACAAGATTTCATTTTGGGGTGACTAAAATGGTTTGGGACTAGGTAGAGGTGATGGTTGTACAACTTTGTGAATATACTAAATGCCACTGAATCATACACTTTAAAATGGTTAATTTTGTGTTATGTGAGTTTTACCTCAATTTTTAAAAAATTGCATCAGTTTTTGTGATCTCATAACTGTGGCTTTGCTGTCATAGTTACCTTGTGACTGTTGGAACCCATGTGCTTTGTAGCATTAGTACATTGGGAAGGTTCTTTCCACCTGTGAGCATGAAAACTCAAAGACGTGATCCCAAGTGCTTTTCTTCCTAAAATAACAGTTAAGGACTATAGTTTTGCTTTTTCACTTTTCTTTGTGGAAGCTGGTAAAACTTCTACCTTGAATGGGTCCTGGGTTGTTTGAGAATGTCATCTGGACTGATACTGGTTGGTTTCTTCATTTAATTTGGAAAAACATGTTTAACGTAGCTTCATATTATTTGGAGATGGAGCAGCATTTGGTTTTATGAAAATTAAGAGTAATTTTTAAAGAATCTTAAGATATACCTGTGGAATTATAGTAAGATTTTTCTGATGGTTTGCTATACTGCACTTTTAGAGATTTTTGTGACACTTTCTAAAACCATACAAGTGTTTTTTATTGTCAGTGGAATTGGTGTCAGGAATAAGAAAATTCTGTTTTCAGATAATCAAGCAGAGCTTGTACAGAAACTAAATACCTCAGTTTCTTATTTTTGTCTTATGCCTGTTTTATTTTTGGAGGGAGAGTGGCAAAAGATCTGAGACTGAGAAGACCTTACTCAGAAAGGTAAAAGTGCTTTGCCAGTGGTCATAAAGCTTTTCTTTATGTGAAGTTGATGCTCTGTCTCGTAGTCCTGCTTCTGCCCCTGTGTTATATGTGGATTTGTTTCTCTAGCAGATGTATTTATGCTAGTTGTCTTCACAGTCCCACCTAGTTCCCCTTATGACCCAAAATATGCCATCCAGGCTGAGTTTGTAGACATGAAGCAAACAAAGCTACGAGTTTGTAGTGGATTGAACCCACAGCTTTTGGCCTCATTAGCATCATGTCCCAATCAACTGGACTAGAGAGTAGTAAAAGAACAAATGCCTTGCTTGAGTAAGGGCTTTGTGATTTTCAAGTTAGAAGGGATCTGGTAAGCATAGGAAAATATCTGGAATAAATGTAATAAGCTGATATAGTGGGTGAATGTGAATATTCAGTGTAAACTAATTATTTCTTCTGACTCCATAAAATTAGGAAGATTTACTTTTTGTGATGTTCACTGGATAATTTTTTTTAAGTAAGAAAAGGTCAGTTTTTAAGTTATGGAGAATTAATTTTTTCAATTAGGAAAGTTGTTTATTAATTAGGAAAATATTCCAACAAGAACGAATTTAACTAGACATTAAGCTACTATGCCAAGACAGCAGTAAAAGAAAGTGAAATAGATGGATGAGACTGCAGCTTACTGCAAGGTTATATTTGCCCAGGAACCCCTGCCTATGAACAGCAGCATAGTGCATTTCCTTACACAATTTACTTAACCTCTCTGTGCCTTAGTTTCCTCATCGGGGCACTTAGAATAGTAGAATCTACCTTATAAGGTTGTTCTAAAGATTGAATTAGTTAATGTAGTTGAAGCTCTTAGAACAGTGCTTGACACAGACTAAAAGCTTGATGTGCGTATGTTAAAGACATAAGAATGATGGTGAAAGATAACTAGGAGCTACTTTGGTGAGGGGTGCTTTTTTGAGGGGCAAACTTGTTTACATTCACAGATACTCATAGTCCTGACCCTCTCTAGTGTTTGTTGAGAACACAGATATGTCTCATTCATTCACCAAGAGTTACTGTGTGCCAATCATTGGCACTGGGCAGAATGCGATGACATAGGGATAAGGGTGAGAGAATAAAGATGAAGATAACAGAGTTCTCTGGCCTGAAACTTACAGTCTAGACCATTTTTTATACCTCTAGAATCCATGGCAGGAAAACCCCAGGGCTTTGAATGGAAGAGCATCAGAAAACAGCACATCCTTAATGATGTACATTCTTGAAGTTGTAAGGCCACACATCAGTTAATTTTATCATTTCTGCTCTGCCATCTCAAACTTAGCTAGGAGAGAGAGATGGCAACTCATTGGTGGAAAGAGTGTTAAAATTACAGATTTTAATGAATCATCTTGTTCTGATCTATTATCATAGACAGTTGAGTTTGCCTTATTTCCATTTATATTTTTCAGTTTCTACTAGCATTTTTAATAATTTTAAATTGCTAGTTTGTATTTTGATGGCCTCTTTTTACTCTTCTCACCCTCTTGGTTTTTCTGTTTGTGTGTAGTTCTGGGGAAAATGAATTAGGAAAGAAGGTTGATGAGATTGGATAACTCAGCTTCCTAGAATATACTTTATCTTTTTTCTCATGAAGTGATGATATGCTGCTTCTTTTATAGGACTGAATTGCAACTGCATAAGCAACAAGTGAACCTTTAAAGATGCATAGGAGCTGCATAAAGTGAAGAGGGAAACTGAAGAAACCAATAAAGTAAGAAAAAAATATGTTTCCCAGGTAAATACTGTGCTTCTGGATTTTAACAAGTTTCTTGCCATATCAATTACCGTAACTTAGTAACGTCTGAGTCTTTATAGCCATATTTACTCTGTATTGCTGTTGAATGTTCTTTATTTTCTTCTTTCTCGGTTTTTATTGCTGAGCTCTTCAATCAAATGATTTTTGGGGGGTTAATCTAAAAATCTGTATTGTAGTCTGTATTTGTATTTAGGGGATTTCTTAGATCACTTGATATGAACCTGTTATATCTTAGGTTGACTGTTGGGTATTATAAAAGTAGAGTTGTATGTTGTGTCTGTGTGACGTGCAGGTTTAGTCCAAGGCCAGCTTTTAGTCTGAGTGCAAGCCGTATTCTCAGGCTACAAGATGTGTGGCACTGCCTTCTGAAATAGGAAACATTTTTCGATGCTAAATTTAATACTAAAGACAAAGCAGACTGGAAATAATCACTGTAAATAGACATAGCCTTCACTTAGTGAAATAGATGTGCCCTACTAAAATTTTTTTATTATTTATTTATTTTTCTTTTGGGGTTGAGGATTCAACTTATTCTGTTATTCAGCTACTCAGAAGCTTAGACTTTGTGGGGGGTTTGTTGTTGTTTAAAGTTTTGGGGGTTTTTTTGGTGAGCAAGATCAACCCTGAGCTAACATCTCTTGCCAATCCTCCACTTTTTTGCTGAGGAAGATTGTCCCTGAGCTGACATCTGTGCCCATCTTCCTCTATTTTTTATATGTGGGATGCCTGCCACAGCATGGCTCAGTAAGTGGTGCGCAGGTCCGTGCCTGAGATCCGAACTCACAAACCCCAGGCCACTGAAGCAGAGCACGTGAACTTAACCACTACACCAGCAGGTCGGCTCCTGTTGTTGTTCAAGTTATTTAAATAAAGGAAATCTATTACATTACTTTTCATTATAAAGTTAAGAACGTTTCCAGTGTGCTGAGTAGAAATTTTTGGAAAGGAAGGGGAGGAAATGGAGTTAGAGTCATTGATGGTATATAATGCTGTAAGTTCTGTGCATAGCATCCTGACTTAGACAACTCCGTGGCAGCATCACTCCTCCAAAGCATGAGGCCACCCAGCCCATGGGAATTTTTCCACAATTGTAGCTTCTGGAACTTCCTGCCTTATTGTGGATTGGAGCAAGGCCACTGTTGGATATATGATATATTCCAGCTCACTCATTCTTTAACTTTGAGTAGTAAGGTTGAATAAAAATTATTTAGTGGCCTTGTATATCAATATTCTAAACTAAAAATGGCATACTGTGCAAAATGTCTCCAGTCCATTGCAGTTAAAATCATGCAGTTTACTTGTAAGTAAACTCGTCGCACGTTTTCTAGTGCTCACCTTCACAGTGACTCTGCTTCAGTCATACTGGTCTCCTTGCTGTTCTTCAGTCCATCTAGAAATGCTCCTCCCAGATAGCCACATGGCCCCTGCTCTCCTTCTTCTTCGGGTTTCTGCTGTGGGGGCAAAGTTAATGGAAGGACAAAACCAAATTGGAATCACCAGGAATTTTCTGTTATGTTGGTCTGTGTACCTACTACCTGGCAATACTGAAGCATCTTGCCTAGCTCCAGCTTACCTTATTTTTCCCACTCCACTCCTCACCCATGAAGTATGATGTTTTGTTTATTCTACACATCATGTTTTTTCTATTTTATCTTTAAGATCTTTTAAAATTAATCTTTCACTTTTAAAGGCGTATACCATTTGACTCAGTAATTGCATTTCTAGGAATTTATCTCACATATAACCTCATACATGTATGCAGGTAACCTTATACCACCTCAGCCCCTGTTAAATCCTCATGCTTTCTTCCTGTC
This sequence comes from Tapirus indicus, assembly GCA_031878705.1. NCBI lineage: Eukaryota > Metazoa > Chordata > Mammalia > Perissodactyla > Tapiridae > Tapirus > Tapirus indicus. The sequence continues at coordinate 60,645,134 of CM062929.1, forward strand.
TCAATAGCACTTCGACAGAGACTCTCTCTTGCTGCCATCATTCCATTGGAGGCATGGTTCATGTCCTCCCTGCAGTAACCTCGGCAACTGCCTGCCTCTTTGCCTAAACTGCAATGAACTGGAGACATTTGTACAGTAGCTAAACTATACCCCCCTTCAGGGTTCTTCTTTTGAACTCCGATTCCCTTACAGCAATCTTCCTCTTCCCATTTGCAAAATCATGAATGGTTATACTTTTTTTTTTTAGATATTTAGGTAATTGAATTTTTTTAGATATTTAGATAATTAAGCATATAGTAGTAGTATCTCTACTTGGCTGCACATTAGAATCACCTCAGAAGCTTTATAAAATACTAATGCTTGGTCCCATCCCCAGAGATTCTGAGGTAATTTGTCTGGGGTGAAGCGTAGGCATCAGCATTTTTAAAAGCTTCCTGGGTGATTTTCACGTGTGGTCAAGTTTGAAGACCAGAAATACTATTGATTTTTCTATGATGGTGATGACTCTGGTCACTTTAAACTCAGCATAACCATTTAAATGATTCCTTTGGGTTTATAAGTATACAGTGTTATATATGAAAACATCTGCCTCTGCCTTTACTGTATTGGTATTTCTTGTTTGCTTTCATGTTACTTTGTATTGGAAGGAACTTCTGATACTGTATTAACAGTGATGATAAAATGCTTCTTCATATCGTGTCTGTTTTTAATGACCACATGGCTCATTTTTTCCTTGAAGTATAATATTGGCATTTGGTTTTATTTTTTTTATTTTTTATTTTTTGTGGGGAAGACCAGCCCTGAGCTAACATCTGTTGCCAATCCTCCCCTTTTTGCTGAGGAAGACTGGCCCTGGGCTAACATCCGTGCCTATCTTCCTCCACTTTATATGGGACGCCACCACGGCATGGCTGACAAGCAGTGCGTCGGCGGGCGCCCGGGATCCGAACTCGCAAACCCCGGGCTGCCAAGCGCGGACTAAACCGCTGCGCCACCGGGCGGCCCCCTGGCATTTGGTTTTAAATGGATACTCTAATAAGGGTAAGAAAATATACCTTTATTATTAGTTTTAGAATTTTTAAATTAAGAATAGTTGTTGGATTTTAACAAATGAATTTTTGGTATCTGTTGATATGACACAAATTAAAAATATAATATTCCTAGAATCTATTTACTATCATTTTCTTTTAAATTTTTGAGCATGAATTCTAAGTGAGCTTTGTCTATGGATAGTTTTCTCTCTTTTCATTTTCTTTAGCCAGTTTTAGGATCAGGCTAGTAGAATAAACTAGATAACCTATATCTTGACCTATTTTAGGCATGATTTCTATAATGTGAATTGTCTGTTTCTAGAGAGTTTGAAAGGATTTACTAATAAACCATCAGAGGCTAGTTGCTTTGTGGGGGTGTAGTTATTTGATTTTTTTTAAAGATGTTGGTCTAGTTAGGTATTTTATTTTTGCCAATGTTAGAATTTTACATTTTTAATAGAAAAAAATCCATCTATTTAGTTTTATCCAAATTTATTAACATATACATAGTATTCCTCTACAATTTTATTGCCTCTTTTTATGTCCTATTTTTCCAATTTCTTGCATTTCCTTTTTTTCTTTGTAATTAAATTTACCAGTAGTATCACTTTTAGTCTCTTCACAGAAACTTTCAGTTGAAATGTAAAACTTTAAAAGTACAAAAGGAGGTAGTGAAAAGTCATTTTCCTTCTCACTCCTGTTCCCCAGGCAATCAGTTCCCCTCTCATAGGCAGCACCTCCTGCCAGTTTCTTCTGGGTCCTTCTAAAGTATTTTAGTTTCTGCTTTTAAAATATCTAGTCCCTTTCTTTTTTGAAAAAGTTCCTCTAGGTTTTTTTGGTTGTTTATTTCTCAATATTACTGGTTGCATGTTTAGTTTTTATTTTTGGTTTGTGGCAGTACTTAGAGCCATGCTTGTCCTTTATTTTTTTTTTCATAGCCTATAGATTTCTTGGGTGGTGATTTTGTTAAATTTTCTAACTTCATTATTGCTATTTCAGAGCTTATCTCTGGCAAGCAGAATATTGTTGGATTTTGTCTTCTGTTCAACCAATCTTGAAGATTCTATAACTTATATGTGAATTTATCCTCTTTAATTTATGGTTACTATGGCATTTGTTATGTTTTCTATATATAATTTGTTTCTTAATTTTTATATTTCTTAGTTGTCTCTCTTCTGTTTTACCTTCTGTCTTATGGAATGTTCTTCCCCTTCTTTTAACTTTTAAACACATTTTAAAGGTGAACAGTCTTTTGAATTCTCTTAGGGCTAAAAATAGCATTTGTTTCTATGTTTTTTTTACTATCATCAAAGCAAAAGCAGGAACTTTCCCTTCCTTCCATATAAGGACACTCAGTTTCTCCCTGTTTTGGCATCCCCTCTTCCTGTTCCTTATCTACCCCCATGATTTTTTCCTTTCACATTTTGCATTTGTTCTTTGAGGTGTACCAATTCTCCTGGGCTTCAGCCTAGTACATAAGGATTTTGCTGTTCTTGATTCAGTTAGTTAACAACCACTGAGACCTCACTCTGAGTTGGATGGACACTGAGCTAGGTGCAGGAGATACACAGATGAGGCAGTTCTGTTCCTGCCTTTGGGTCCCCTTCCTGGTTGAGGAGGTGGCATGAATGCACACCAACAATGGCAAAAAGGTGTGATGTGTCAGATGTCCTGGAGACACAGAGAGAAGGAGAGAGTGATATTCGGTGAGTAGATGAAGGCATCCTGGGAGCTGAGTGTTACTCTCCCAGTAGGGCTTTGCAAGATAGAGGATAAAATGAAAGGGCAAAAGCCTGAAGGTACCCAAGTTCATTGCCCAAGTGTATCAAAGCCTGAAGATACCTAAGTGGCTGGAGATGAGACTGGACAGAGGGATGTTGGGGCCAGATTGTGAAGCACCTTGAATACCTGGCCAACAAGTTTCAGTTTGTATCATGTGGGCTGCACCACAAAGGTTTTAAAGCAGGGGAGTATGCTAAAGTTTGTTTTTAGGAAGGTAACCCTGGCTGTCATGTGAAGCATGGACTGCAGGGAGGAAGTCAGTGAAGTTGCTGTGGCAATCATCCAGGTGAGAGACGATGGCAGCTTGACCAAGGTGGTAGCAGTGGTAATGGAGAAGAGAAGATGAGGTGTTTTGAGACAGAATCTAAAAATACAAGTGTCTGACTCAGGTGAGATTGGCAATTAGAGGATGACTCAGAGGGTTTTTATGTTTGTTTGGTTTAGGGAAGGTGATAATAGATGGCAGAAATATTGACCAGCTTACAGAGTGGAGTAAACAGTGTGGAGGGGGTTGTAGAGACTAATTTGGAGAGAAATAGAGGAGAGTTTATTCTAGGACTTGTTGAATTTAAGAAACCTTCAAGAGATCTAGGAACACATATCTAGGAGCAGTTGGAAATATGGGTCGGAAACTCAGGTGAGATGTACGGGATGGAGATAAAGATGGGAGATACACTTGCTTCAAGGAGGATGTCAAAGCCATAAGAATAGATATAAAATAGACTCAGAGCATGTAGACAGAAAATAAAAGGGCTTACGATGGCCTCTTGGCAAAGACCATTCTTTATGTGCAGGAAATCGAAACATACTCAGCAGTGTAACACATGTCCAGCACAGGGTGGCGAGAGCTTTTTCAGATAGCTTTATCTTCTCAATAGCCTTGTGTGTGGAAATCATTACCACCCCACTTTGTGGGCCAGGCATATAAGACTTCAAGGCATTGTTACTAAGCTAGTAAGTGGGTTTGCAAACCAGGCCTGAATGTCAAGTTGATGCTTGAGGAAGAGGTAGGGGAGAAGCAGAAAAGCTGGTGTGGAAGAGATAATTTCCTGCAAGGGGCAGTGGCCGTTCACCCAGAGGTCCAGTAGGATAAGAAGAAGCTAAGCCACTGGTTTTCTCTATTAGAAAACTGGTAGTGATCCCAGCACACTCAGTTCCCACAGAGAACCTAAGTCAGCTCACACTGGGGTCAAGAGGACCTGAGGAAATGCAGACAGCAGCTGTTGACTGCCACTCTTGGAGACAGCTTGGTGGTAGAGCAGTGACGAGGGGACTTGGTCTGGGAAGTGGCATCATTTTGTTTGTTTACAGATGACAGCTTGAAGTATTTTGATTTGCTCTTTTTTTTTTTTTTTTTTGAGGTCTTATGTCTTAGATTGTCTTGTTTCTGGTCTTCTGTTACTAAAAAAAAAATCAAAAGTAACTCTTTTGGATTCCCTTTGCTTGTTTAACTTGTTTACTTAAGAGTTCTTTTTTTTTCTCTTTTCCTTCTACACGTTGTTTCCAGGCTGTGTCTTAGTGACCCTCTTTGATTGCTAATTATGTGAGAGACTCTGGGAGCTCCTTCTTGTTTCTTTTCTCAGGTCTTTCCATTCTGGAAGTGGTTTTCTTCTGTCATTTGAATCTTGTTCAATTCAGCTTCCATCTAGAACTCTAATTCGCAGACTGTCTCTCTTCCAGATGATAATTTGTTCTTGCATTCTTTGACAATAGGACAGCATAGTGCTAAGAGCATGTGCTCTGGAACTAGGCTGCCTGGGTTCAAATCCTGACTCCACCAGCTGCTAGCTGAGTGACATTGGGCAAGTTACTTAGCTTCTTTGTGCCTCGGTTTCCTCATCTGTAAACTGGAGGCAATAATAATACCTAGTACCAAGGGTTGTGAAGAGGGTTAAATGGACTATTGCATGTGAAGTGCTTAGAATGAACAGGGTCCAATGTGTGTCATGTGCTCCACCGTTGTTAACTGCTCTTGTTGTTGTTATTGTTCTGTGGGAAAATATTTGGAGAGACGACCTTTTCCTGATTGTCATTTGGACCACACAAATAAGTGATACATTTACAGACTGTTGAAACCTTACTTGGTAAACTAGAAATAGGCAAATCCTGGGAACCAGGTGGCGTTCCTTCAAGTTTTTAAGGAGTTCAGCAACGAACAGTTTTAACCTTGGTCCAGATGTGGCATCTGGAGTTGCAGATGTCCACTGTGTGACCTCATCCTCCCATGGCAATGTTCAATTGATTTCCTTTAAACTATTTGGCCCTGGGTAGAAACTGGCTTAAGAATAGGAAAGAAAGCTTTAGGGTTAAGTCCTCATCTCTGAATGGGTAAATGATAATGATGACCTTCCACAGGCTCATTTCCTGAGATAATGAATTTTCTAGACCTTTCTAAAATGTACAGTAGTGAAAAGCTATGCTGATGAGAGATTTTTCTGAAAATTTTATGAGGCCAAGTGGGCAGAAAATTAGTCAATACAAGATACTATACTTAAGGAAACAAAAGTCCAAACCAGACTTATAGAGTGTCATAGGTCCAAAGATATCACTTAGTACCCTGGAGTTCTCTGAAGATATTGCTGCAGTGTTTGCTGCTGAGGCCAAAATGGCCTGAAACTTGGTGCACGTCCTTGCAGAAATGACCAGACCCAAGCAGTCCTCTGGAGGCATATGTCGATGAAGGTCTGTCCTTGGTCATTAGGAAGCAGTCAAGTTAAAGCCCTCTGAACAGAAAAATCTTAAAAGCTAGGGGTATATATCATGTTCAAATGAAGAATGTTGCAAAGGGGCAGCAGACTGGGAGTCTGCATGGAGTCTAGGAGGATTTGGAGGGTAGGACTCTCTAAGAGTACATCTCGCTTTGTCCACAGGAGGGGAGATGCCACACTGGCCTGGGGTAGACATTTTGGTTACTGCAAAGCTGGGTTTGCTACATATGAGGTTGAAAACCTTAGAAGCTCTAAATTTGTTCCTCAGGCAGCAGCCTGATTAGGGATTCTGTTTTCCAGATGCCCTGATGTTAGGAAAGGACAACTCTGGGTAAATGACAGGAATAGCGAGGCTCCTAGAAAGCTATACCCCATCTAAAATGGGGGTGTGTTGGGGGTGGAATCCAGTGTGTTTCCATTGAATTTGGTTGGTATTTAACCATTTCTACCCCACTCAATTAAGAACTTAATAATCTCATTGAAATAAAAAAACATCATATTTCTGAACTTACAAAGCTGGGGACTAGACTATTTATTCAGTCAACAGATACTTTGTGAGCAGCCTTTATGTGCCAGGTACTGTATGAGGCCCTGAGAATATGGCAATGAGCAAGACGGTCATGGTCTCTGCCCTCATGGAACTCTCAGACCAGGAGATTGTTCCTCTGAGCCTGAACCAGCCCACCCACCTACCTCACTCAAAGGTGCCTCTGCTAACAGGTTTGGTTTACACCACAATAAGCAACAGTGCTGAAAAGAAAAGGTTTTTGTGTGTACTTCAGGTGTTTAATTTACATAATTTTGAAGCAATATATGGTACCTTTGATCATAAAACCTGCCTCTCTCCTAGCCACTCCCCTCAGGCTCTGATGTTGAAGGCAGTTGGTAAGGCTTAGTGGGTTTGCTCAGTGCCTACGGCAATCAGAAACGTGTTTACCAAGGCAGAGCGAGCTCTGAGAGGCGCAGCGTGGCCACCTGGCAGCGTCCAGAAGGAGCCAACTCTTCTCTGCTGCCCTGTGGACATTTCTCCCTTCCTGAACTTAATCTCTTGGGTCAGATTCCAAGTTGAACCTCAATGCAATGAGCCGGCTAGAGTGGTACTAACAAACTCGATTCCACAACACTGTTAATAAGCTCTTCCCTGGCCCTAACTCCACGGGCTGTGGACCTTCTTAATGAGTAAAGTTATGTCCCCATGCCTTGAGTTAGTAAAATGGTTATGGTTACGAATTTTTAGTTATTCATATATAAAGAGGCAGTGGATAAATGATGATCAGTGTTTATCAGATAGAAAAATCAAGAATAAGTTATTGGTTGACAATTAATTTGGAAGACTCACCTCTACTAACCCAGTGGAGTATATGAATGGATGACCATTTTTCAAAGTACTTTTGCAGAACTAAGTCTACATTCATCAGCAGAACTATCCACCATGTGATCCCAATCCTTTTCCAGTCACGAATCTTCCAACCTGCCCTTACCTGTGTTTTATTAAGCTCTAATAGGCTGTCTATACCATGTACTTTCACATATGCAGCTTTTTCTTCCCCTTCTCTGCCTTCAAGTCCCAGATCACCAAATGCCACCCCCTTGAAGCCTTCTTTGGTCTTCCTCAGTCACTATTATCAGTCTGTTTTTCCGGCATCTCAAGCCCATTGTAGCACATCTCTTATGGTACACATCATGCACCACCTTGTGATGCTTCTGTTGACATGGCTTTCTCCTCCCCTGTAGAGGTGTCAGGGACACTCCTTGAGGTGTCAGGGACTTACACATTCATCTTCATGCCCTCTGAGTATCCAGCATAGTGAATTTGCTAACACTGATTGAATGCTTACACTGTTTCAGCCACTGTCCAAGCACTTTTTATATATTATCACATTTAATTGTCATAATAACCCTACGAGAGACACTTATCATCTCTTTTTCACAGATGAGGAAACTGAGGCACAGAAAAGTTAAGAATTTTGCCCAAAGTTACAAAGTAGTGGAGTTGGGATTTGAACCCAAGCTGTCAGTTAGGACTCAGGGCTTCGAACCACTACTTGATACTAGAATAATATGCTGTAGCCCCTGTTCTTTACTGTATGTTATACTGGCATAATAGCTAGGATTTATCAAACACCAGCTATGTGGCAGGAGCTGGGCTGTTATATTTAATTTATTCTTAATTCTCTTATCTTAGTTCTGTCATCTTATTCTATTATTCTCTCATCTTAATTTTCACAAAAATCCCATGAGGCACATGCAGTTATTATTCCATAGATAGGAAACTGAGATTCAGAGTGCTTCAGGTTAAGCAGCTTGTACTAGACAAGACTACAGTCTGTGGCTAGTAAGTGTTTACAGGTAAATGAACAAATGGATGAATAATGACAGGGAGAAGGTTCAGGAGAGAACTAACATGTATTGAGTGCCTTCCATTTTTGTCCGTAGGAAACTTTTTCCCAACATTTTATTATGAAAAATTTCAAACATACTGCAGAGTTGAAAGAGTTTTACAGTGAGCAGCCATACACCCACTATCAGGTTTTGACCATTAACATTTTACTGTATGTGCTTCCTATCCCTCTATCCAGCCATCTGTCTTGTAAATTTTTTGTGTCTGTGAGGAAGATTGGCTCTGAGCTAACATCTGTTGCCAATATCCCTCTTTTTGCTGAGGAAGATTGGCTGTGAGCTAACATCTGTGCCCATCTTCCTGTTTTGTATGTGGGACGCTGCCACAAGCATGGCTTGATGAGCAGTGTGTCAGTCTGTGCCTGGGATTCGAACCTGCAAACTCCAAGCCACCGAAGTGGAGTGTGTGAACTTAACCACTATGCTACCAGGCCAGCCCCTGTCCGTTGTATTTTTTAATGTAGTCTCCCTCAGTGTTTAAGCATGCATATCACTAAGTAGAGGTCATTTTTGTTTTACAGGGTTTTTTTCTTTTGAGGTAAGATTTGTACATTTCATTGTAGTTAAATTTTAACTGTATGTTTGCTAAGTTTTGACAAATGCATACACCTGTGTAACCCAAACTCCTACCAAGATATCATTACCCAGAAAATTACCTCATGTCCCAGTCAACACCCAGTCAACACCCACCCCTACTTCCCAGAAGAGTGTCTGCTATTTTTGTGTTGTATATTTATACAGTCATACACTGCATAACGATGTTGTGGTCAACGATGGACAGCATATGTGACGGTGATCCCATAAGATTAGTACCATATAGCCTAGGTGTGTAGTAGGCTATACCATCTAGGTTTGTGTAAGTACACTCTATGATGTTCGCACAATGACAAAATCACATGATGGCACATTTCTCAGAACGTGTCCCTGTGTTAAGCGATGCATAGCTGTAAGCTTTTTTTGTTCCAAAAGAATTTAAGGTGACCCATTCAGGTTCATAAAATACGGCAAGGAAACATAAATGAGAAGTAGGTGGAAAAAAGAAGCTAAGGTAGGAATATTAAATGGAGCCAGGAGAGCAACTGTGATATGCCAGGCACTTTTATAAGTGATATATTACTTAATCCTTATAAGAGGTATGCATAATTATTTCCATTTTATAAATGGAGGGGGCTGAAAAGTTGTGTAGCTAATGAGTAATAGGGTCACTCTTTGACTCCAAAGTTCATACTTTTTCCACTCTAGCCCAAAAAAGCAAGACAACAGGTGAAATAAAAGCTTATTTTAAAAGTTAATATAGTCTCAAATAATATGTGCTCAGGTATTTGTAAAATTGTGTTACCTCATCATGTTGGTAGTTTAACTATGGGAGATGGCAAAGGTGGGAGCACTAAAATAGTCCTGCAAATGTTTGCAAAACGACTTAAGGTCAAGGTTGGCTTTGAGTTATTCTTTATGGCCCTAGAGATGGAATTCCATGTTCTCAGTAAGAGAAAAGGACAACTTTTCCAGAATTGGTGATAAAAGTGGGAAATCTTGAAATGATCCCAAAGACTGTTAAATACATAGCAATATCAACAAGGAAGTATCTTATACATGAAAGAGCCTTGGTCAGAGCTTTGAACTTTGATTTTGATAGGGTTCATTTGTTAGTCGTGTTAAGAATGAGTAAAGATATCATTTGGTAAAAGAATTATAAATCTCTAATAGGGAACCTTAGAAATCATTATATGTGCTACCTTCTACATTCTATTTTGAATCTCCTTTATAATAATAGATTGGATATACAAATAAAGGGTAAGGACAAGTTGAAGATTACTTTTAGGTTTATTACTTGAAATGCCAGAAAAAGGATTGGGCCTGTTGTAGTAGGAAGGGCTCCTGGATAAAGTTAGGCAGACTTTGAAAAAGAGAGGAAGATGGGAGTGTTAAATTGATACCGACTTGGCAATATAAAACAGAAGAATTTCTTCTTCTGTACTGTGACCCCCAGCATGCTGGGATGATACTTGTGTTAGACTCTGTTGGGCTGTGAGAACCAAGACATACTCTTGTGGCCTTGGGTGATGGAGTGAGGAAACACGGGAACCAGCTCAGTGGTCAGACCTGTGGAGACCTAGAGCAGTGACACTGAAGACCACTGGAAGTGAAGTGGGTGTGCAACAGTCCTGCTTTGCTGTCCACACTGTTCCCCACCCCCATCTGTCTGCTCTTTCACCTCTCCCTATCCCTCTACCCCTGGATCCCAAGCTTGCAAACAGAACATTTTCTGGGTCTTCTAGGCCTTCTGCCCTGTGCCTCTGGTCCTCTGGGGAGCAGGGAAGGGGTATACAGTCAACTCACCAGTAGAAAGGTCCACGTTAATGGTGGTTTCCAATAATAAATATTAGTTTCAGCAACTGGCAGCAATACAGTTATCTTTAATAGACAGCTTTAATTGAAGAGAATTTTTAAAAAATGGCATTGTTTTCTGTTTCTAGAAACCATTCATTATGGTAGATAATCTGAAAAATATAGGAAAGCATCATGAAGATAATTGAGATTCCTCTGAGTGATATCTTGATAGCATTCTTTTTAGGCATTTGTTTAGAAATTATTAATAAATTATAGTGTGAAGCCATGCTATATATACATTTTGTATCTTGCTTTGAAAATATTTAATATTTACTTACCATGTCTTATAAAATGTAATATTCTAAACATTTTTCTATCATTAAAAAATTCATAAGCATAATTTTAAATAGCTGTTGATATTCTATCTATTGTATGGACAGTACTGTATTTTCAGCCTACCTATTTCATTGAATTTGAAGTGAGTTTCTTGTGAACAGCATATGGTTGGGTTGTATTTTTATCCACTTTGCCAGTCTCTACTTTTTAATTGGTGTATTTAGACCATATACATTTAAGGTAGTTGTGGATGTGTTAGGGTTTTAATCTGTCACTTTATTATTTGTTTTGTTTCCTGTTTCTTGTTCTTCTGTTTCTCTTTTCTTGCTGAACATTTTTTAGGATTTTTATCTTGACTTATTTGTAGTGTTTTTGAGTATATATCTTTGTATCATTTTCTTAGTGGGTGCTCTGGGTATTATAATTTACCTGTTTGACTTATAACAATCTACTGGTATCAACATTTTACCACATTGAATGAAATGTAGAAACCATACTCCCATCTAGGTCCTTTTACCTCCCCCCTTCCAAATATAATTACCTTGAGTATCAGATGGTGCTATGATTTTTGTTTCAGTCATTAAATATAATTACATATTATATTTAATATATAAATATAATATAAAATAATTTATAAAATATAAAACTCATGAGGAGAAGGATAGTCTGTTGTATGGTTATATTCTTTTTCTGTTGTTCTTTTATTTCTTTCTGATGCTCCAAGATTTCTTCTTTTATCATTTCTTTTCTGTTTGAAAAACTTCCTTTAGCCATTCTTTAAGGGTATGTCTTCTAGCAACACATTCTTTTAGGTTTCTTTAGTCTGAGAATGTCTTTTCCCCTTCAGTCGTGGAGTATACTTTCCCCAGATATAGAATTCATGGTGCACAGTTCTTTTCTTTCAGCACTGAAAATGTTGTGCTACTTCCTTCTGGCCTCCCTGGTTTCAAATGAGAAATCTGTGGTCATTTGAATTGGTGTTCCCTTATAGGTAATGTGTTGTTTTTCTTTTCAGAAGTTTTTCTTTATCTTTAATTATCATGTGTCTTGTCATGGATTTCTTTGGGTTTATCCTACTTGAGGTTTGCCCAGCTTCTTGAATCTGTAGGTTTATGTCTTTTACCAAGTTTGGGAAGTTTTCAGCCATTATAATTTTGAATACTGTTTCAGCTCCTCTCTTTCTACTCTCCTTTTGGGACTCTGATGAGATGAACTTTGGGTCTTTTGTTATTGTCTCACAAGTGCCTGAGGCTCTGTTCATTTGTTTTCAGTCTGTCTTTTCTCTTTTGTTTGTATTGGGTAAGTTCTGTTGCTCTTATCTTCAAGTGCATTGATTCTATCCTCTGCCATCTTTACTCTGTTATTAAGCCCATCTAGCAAGTTTTTATTTCTGTTATTTTTCAGTTCTGTAATTTTCATTTGGCTTCTTTTTATAACTTCTGTTTCTTTGATGAGATTTTCTTTTTTTTTTTCATTTGTTTCAGGAGAATTTGTAATTGCTTGTTGAAGCATTTTTATGATGGCTGCTGTAGAATCTTTTGTAAGCTAATTTCAGCATCAGATTCATCTTGGTCTTGGTATCAGTTGATTATCTTTTCTCATTCAAGTTGTGGTTTTCTTGATTCTTGGTATGATGGATGATTTTCAAATCTATTCTGAACATTTTGTCTATTATGTTAGGAGACTCTGGGTCCTATTTAAATCTTTTGTTTTACCAGGCAGTCACCCTATTTAGGTTTAGCACAGGGTTGAGATCTACTTTTGTGGGCTGTGGTTCCAATGACAATTTACTTTTCCAAGCCTTTGCTGTTATTATGTTGGTTTGCTTGGTTTATCTGGTGCTTCTGGGGTTCCTACTGATCTCTGCTGGTGCTAGCTGATGGAGGGGAAGGAGTTTCCCCAGGCTATGCTGCCTGGTGCCTCTAGGTGAGGCAAGTCTCCATCCTGCTGGGATGAAGAGTACTTCCTGGGGACCCTGCAGGGAGGGAGAGTGCTTCCCCAGGCTGTTTTGTTGTCAGTGGGCTCCTGATCTACCCTCTTTGTTGGTGCTACTAGCTGGCCTGGTATTAACAGCAGAACTCTCATTCTATCATGGGAAAGGATGAGCCTACCTACCTTTTGTTGCTAGGCTGGGGCTTGGGAAACATTGGGCCTGGGCCACCTTTTTCTGTTGGATGGTAGTCATCATAAGATGACCTGTATCTGTGTTGTTCCTCCAGTCCTGGGGTCCCTAACCTGTTTACCTTCCTTTTTCCACCTTTCAGACTTCTCCTTTGGTTGCCTTGTATTATTTCCAGGGTCTATATTTGTACTTAGTGAGGAGGTTGGGGGAGAAATGGTTTATGCCATCTTGTCTGGACCGTGACAGTGTTGTATTTAACTATTTGTCTTTTGGATGATTAGGCTGTTTTAAATGGTGAGTACTATAGACATCACGACAAGGGGGCCTTCCAACAGTCTTGAAATCTGAAAGGCTTACTTACTACACAGACCCATGGGCCTGGGCCTGGTTGGCCGCCCAGGACAGGATGTTACTCATCTGTCTTCCACTTGCTTGGCTGGTGATGTCAGTTCTTCATGTCTGCTTTAAAGGCAGTATTTGTTGTTGTTGTTCTTATGCTTGTTGAATAATGTAGTAGTCTGCCACACTTCTATAGCATGATTAAATCAGATGAACTATCGCCTTTATAGAGCCTTTTCTTATCCTATCCTTTTGGTCAGTTTTGTCTCTCTTTTGGTAAGAATTTTATATTAGACTCAGCCATGCAGATTGTACTTAATTATGATTTAACTATGAGATATTTAATTTTTTATGTGAACATTTCTATTTCAGGGCTGCAAAACAATGACCAAGTTTTTTCGTAAATTAGTGTGAAAAAGTTTTTGACATTTTCCACTTGTGAATGAGGAATTCGAGGTCATCTCAGTTCTTCCACTGTAAATGTGCCTTTAAAAAAAAATCAGAGTGGGAAATCCTTTATATTGGAAGCCATTGGTCTCTTTGTATAGTTTACAATAATAGTTTTGCACAAATAATTTCAGGTTAAAATTGCATACTATTTATTCCCACCCATTTCCTTTATTGGCTGTGACACACAGGAATTACGCCCATTGCTTGCCTGACCTTTCTGACCTTTTGTTACTTGGCTATAAATTGACTTGGGTCTTTTGCAAAAACACTGTCAGGGGGGAAAAATCTTTTTGTTAGAACCCAGCCAATTCCTGCTTCAGTGCAGAACAGTTTGTTCTCCTGAAGAAACGAGCCAGTTCAGTGAGCAGAAAAACATAGCCATAAACTGGCATCGCCAAAAACTGCAAAAGTGATTGCCCACGATCATTCCACAGAGCAGGGAACTTTATAAAAGAATGAGACTTTGGAGAGAAAAATACAGTTTTGAGTTCCACAGGCTTTAGGTAAATGTAATTGACTCATTAGAGCTGCAACCACATAAAAAAAGTTTATTTTTCTGAGCTCTGGCAGTCACCAACATTTTAACATTTTAAATGGGAATGTTGTAGAATTCTCCCTCTGCCTACTCTCACAGTCGCAGACTGCTATGGTAGCATATACCCCCTCCACTTCAGTTGATCTTTCCACTAGGTTGGAAGCTTCTTCTGTTCAGCAATACAAACATTTCCTGAGTGTCTGCTCTGTGCAAGACTGAGTCCTGGGTCCATCCCCCAAAAGAAGACATTTATAGTGCTCTAATGAATTACAAGAAAACGTGAAAAATAATTATACCATGGCAAGTACAGTAACAGAAAAATGTACAAGACACACAGTTAGTACTCAGTAACAGAAAAATGTACAAGACACAGTCAGTACTTGACAGACTGTCACAGAAGTGGGGGGAGTTGAGTGAAGTTTGAAGACTGTCTAGGAGTTTGACAAATAGATGAGAGGAGAAGGGTATTTTGGGCAAAGAGGAGCATATGTAAAGGTGAAGAGTGATGAGACAGCATGGAGGTTCCAGGTACTATAAGTAGAATTGCTTTGGTATAAAGTAGGAGGAGGGAAAGGAGTGGTGAACAGTGAAACTAGAGAGGGACAGGGACCAGATACCATGTGTCTCAAATGCCAGTTTAGAATTTATACTGTAGGCCATGGGGGGTCATGTAAGGGCTTGAAGCAGGGGGATGGCCTGGGCAGAGTTGGAGTGGGAAGACTTGGGTTTGCAAAGAGCCATGAGCTCAGCAGGTTGGACCAGACTAAGAAAGAGCCATAACACCAGGCTCAAGTGGGCAGACTTTATCCTGCAGAGAATCACTGAAGACAATGATCTCTGTGTTTTGGAAAGGCAAATATGGTTGTGATGCAGAGGACCATATGGGTGTGTGTGTGTGTGTGTGTGTGTGTGCGTGTGTGTGTGCGCGTGTGCGTGCGTGCAGTGTAGGTCACTGAAGTCCCTGCAGCAGTCAGCATATGAGAGCACAGGGACAGTGCTCAGAAACCTTCACAGGGGCCACCTTGGTGACTGGGGAGTGTAGGGAATGAGGAAAGAGGTAGGAAGCCTGAGACTTCTGCTTAACTCTCAACACGCCCATCGAGGATGCTTTATACTATCTGGTTTAATTTTCATAGTGAACCTTACACTGTATGTGCTGATACCATTCCCATTTTATAAAAGAGAAAACTGAGGCTTGGGAGGTCAAATACGTCACCCAAGACCCAAGTGACCTGTACTAGGAAGTTGCCAAGTCAAGGTTGGAACTCAGGTTTGTCTGACTCCAACCACAGTGACATGCCACCCTTGAATAGTAAGTACTTGCTATAATTGAGCCGCCCAGTGTTAGCAAGTCTCAAAATGTACACATAGTCTTTATAAGAGCTATGCCTATAAGTAATAGCTCTACTAATATTTAGATGTTAATATTATTAACGTATTAGTATATTAACATCATTCAAAATATGAATATTTTAATTCATATTTTGAAAGCCTATTTTTTTTTCTTCTTAACCTGTCATCCCATGAAAACATCAGATACACAATTTTATTTCTTAAAAATCTCACCATTTTGGAAGAACTGATGTGGGGGAAGGCCTGACAAAATTGGCAAAAAGTATAAATGACTTAATATACTTAAAGAAATGTAATTTTTAGTGTTCAAGTGTGTATGTATATATAACAATTCATGTTAGAATAACAAGCGATGGCTTTGAGAAATTAGAGAAACTTTTAGGACTAACATGGTTAATATGGTAATTTTTAGTAAATGTATGCTTTTAAAGGTCTCAGAAAACGTTTTTCAGGTAACTGTACTAATAGCTAAAGAAGAGGTTTACTAAGCAAAACCCATCTTCAATCAAGTCTCAGGACAAATGAATGATTCTTCTGTGAAGCATTCATTCTGCAGTCATGAGGTCATGGATTCCAGGGTTAGGGTCCAGGAGGCAGATGGGAAAGAACCAAAAACAAGCCTGGCCTACGCTGTATCAAAAATATATTCTTGAAAAAATATATATATATTCTTGGTTAATGGATCAACCCCTGTTTAGTAACCAAAGGGAAATACTGTCCCGTTTGGGACTGGAGACTTGAGGTTCCAGTATCAAAGGCTATAATTATGGAATGTTGCAAGCTGTCTCTTCAGCATCTCATTTTCTTTGCTTTTTAAAGTGGAACCAGAAATAATGAATGTTTGTCAGATAGAAGTATCTAAATCTTAAGCTATCTGTGTTGTTATTTTGTGGCATCACTAGTAAAAGAAAATTTGCTGGATTTTTAAGAAAAAATTAATATGTAATATGACTGAGCTGTGGAACTGTAGCATGGTCTCCTGCCAAAACAGAGATTATATATAGCGCAGGAAAAGAAAGACAGCCCTGCTTTCCTCAAGTGGCTGCCGAGCATAGCGGGAGAAGCACTTACGTAACTGGGTGTGCTCATTAGTCCGGCTGTAAATTCACACAGCTGGGCTTCGGCGGGTCCTTTGTTCGCCTCAGCGTTAACTCTTGCTTGCTTCCTTCATAGCTTTGGGGCCTGTGCCCAGCACATAAGGAAATGCTGGATACACAGAACCTAGAACACAGCTCCTGACTGTCTAGTTTAGTGGAGCAGACAGACAGGCAAGCAGCTATAGCTTACATGGAGCAAGAGGCTGTGGACTCTGGAGCCGAGAGGAAGGGCAGCATGGAGGAACCTGCCAACCATGCCTGGGGCCTCTGGTCATGCTGGAGGCCCCTTAGCCTGTCAACAAACAGAAATTACTTGTCTCTCTGCATCTCACTTTCCTCCACTATGAAAAGAGTATAATACTCACACCATTCATAGGTATGATATGATGCTGTGAAAATCGAATGTGGTAACTCATGCAATGTGCCTTACCCAGAATTGACACTCAGTGGGCATTTTGTAAATATTGACTTCTCTGCCTCTTTCCTTTCCTCAAACCACCAGACCCAGTTCTACTTTGTTTTCTCTTTACTGAGAAACATGGTCCCATTTGTGAACTCGGTCAGTATATCTCTCTTGAACCTCAAAATTCTCTCATCTTCACCCCCCCCCTCCTTTTCCCTTCCTGTCTCTTCAGGAATAAGTATCCCAATTCCTTTCCTCTTTTCTTGGGCAACAGCAGTCCGAGAGTGAGAGGTGAGGGCGTGGGAGATGGCCTGTGAAGGAAGGATGACATTGCAGTCATAGATACATCATGGACCAATATTTCTCCTAATTCAGGTCCCCTCAAATCCTCCCAAATAGGTTTGGGAATTCCAGGCTCTTGTGGCATTCCCTGTGTATTCCTCTCTTGCTTCAGTTTACTGAAAAGAGAAAAGAAAGTAAAGGTTTGCCTTTCCAAGTTGCCTAGGTCTAGAATCCTTTCTCTCCTCCCTCCTGTAGACGTTCTACCCCCAGCCAGGATCCTGCTGGGCATTCTTTAAAGGGACCCCATTGTGCAATAACGTTTGGCTCCATTTGTCCTAATATTGTTAGAGTCCATACTTGAGGAACTTGATGAGAGGACACTTGGAGCACACATCTGTTCCCTTTCCTGTTCATGGCCTTCCGCTTTCATTCTGCTCCTCCACAGCCCCCACAGCCAGCCAGGTCTCAGTTGCTGGCACATCTTCATCTAAGGCAGTAATTCTCAACAGGACATTTGGCAATGTCTGGAGACTTTTTTGTCACAACAAGGGGGTGGGGTGGGAGGTGCTAGTGGCACCTAGTGGTTAAAGGTCAGAGATGTTGCTAAATATCCTCCAATGCACAGAAAAGCCCCCCAGAACAAAGAATTATCTGTCTAAAATGTCAATACCAAGGTTGAGAAACTCTGATCTAAGGGATTTCCCACACAGGTCCCTTTCTTTGTGCTTGCCTGCCTTCATGTCTGTGTTAGGGTCTTTTGTTAACTTCAAAAGCTTCTCCTCAACAGTGGATGGCCTCACCTCTCTGAAGTTGTCTCTCATCTCTACTCCAGTCAAAGTTGATCCTCACCCTAGAATTTTCAAACTGCTTGTGTCCATTTATTGCAACATTTACCACCCTTTACCTTCTGATAGCTCTCTTCAACATGATTTATTCTTTCTCTTTTGACAGCAGAATAAGAGCTTGGCTATAACAAGGATGACCATCCAAACCCCAGTTTATATAATAATAATAATCCAAGGCCCCAACCTTGCGGTAGGAGAGTCAGTAGCACAACCTGGAATCAACACCGGACTTGGCGTGAGGAGATTTGGTCTGGTACCCAACTATAATGTTCCAGCTCTGTGACAATAGACATAACTTCCCTTAGCTTTAGCTTCCATACAGGTAAGACAGAGAGAATGTCCATTTCCTAGGATTGTTTAAGGCTCTGAGGAGATGTTAGCACAGAACCTGGTACATAGTGGTCAGTCAAATGTGGATTGAAACTGAAAAATGAATCCAAGATGTGACCTTGAAAACAGAATTGTTTCCTATTGCCTTGATAGCAGCAATCTTAATTCCAGATGGCGCCTCACCATTACACCTTATGAGAATGAGTGGAAGCCCTACCTGCACTGGGCCAGTAGCATGTCCTATTCACTGTGGAAGTACTAGGGTGTTGATACTTTCCCCTAATCTCATGGAAACAGAGGAAATCCCATACACTTCTGACTTGCTACTGTTTTATAAGGAGATATTTCTCCCTTTCTTGGAACACTGGGGCCCTAGAGCCACACCCTGAAGTTTGGGAGGTCCACCCTGACCTGAGGTAACCAGAAGTCAGCTGCTTCGTAGGGGGCTGCTGAGGCATGAGAGGGACACTGCATCCATTCACTCCCACGACTTTCTGGTACGTGGAGACCAGCACAGAGGAAGTAGTATTACATTTTGTTCAGACATTATATTACATTTACGTTTTCCACAGTATTCGGTTAGTAACAATTGATCCCATGGGCAAAGACAATTTTCATATATTCCTAGGGCTAGGGTTATAAAAACCATATAAGTATGCAACAGTGGAAATACCATCTCGTATTTGCCCAGAGAATTTCAAGCTTAATTCCTCTATATTTGGCCTTATCTCTAGAACAGAGAGGAAGTCTGTGCACATCAAAGAAAGAACTGATTTCATCCTTGGGGATAGCTATGAAATGTCCTAAGGCCTGCAGAAATGTCGTTGACCTTCCATTTTTATCAGTGGCTAAAGAATGAAGAAATATTACATGAGTAGGTCATGGGTCAGAGGCCAGGGGACAGATGATGTATGATCAGTTGGACCTCAGCATCAACAGGGTTCACACAACTAACAGCAACATATCGTGGCTCATCCTCACACGATGTGACTTCTTTGGTTTCCTCAGAATCCTAAGCACTTAACTCTACATCCCAGGACTTAGTTCTTCATTCTAATATACTCTCTTGTACTATTCACTCTTATAGGATGTTTGTGTCTGTTTTCTTGCCAACCAGATGTGCTGTGGGTTAAGAGCATAGCTTTGGAATCAGGAGGAACTGGGTTTGAATCCCAGCTGTTGCCTGTTGCTTGTGTGACCTGAGTCAAGTTATTTAGCCATTTAATTTGGTTTCCCAGTTTGGAAAATTGGTTGATGATACTTAGCTTATAGGATTATTGTGAGGATTAAATTAAATGAGGAATGTAAAGCAGTTGGCACAGTGCCTGATATATAGTAATTTTATTCAGTCAGTGGTGATAGTGGTGGTTGTACTCCTTGAGGGCAGAAACATTGTGGCTTTGAATTCTCCCATTTCCACCAATTTCTTACCACAGAAATGAGCATGTGGTAGCACTCAAATATTTTTTATTTGAAATAAGTGACAGGTACACAAATACATACAAACACAGAGGATAATCTGATAATGACGATAACTTGAAAAACTCTGGAGATCATGTTTTTAAAGTGTTTTAGTTCATTTTTAGAAATTTGATACCTAAGAAGGAGTCTAAGATAAGTCAGTCCCTACTTTTTGGAGTAAGTTAGATCGTTTGAAGGGAAAGCATTGGACCATTTCATCTCAGCCCTCTTCTGAAATAACTTTACTTGGTTATGATTTACTGTCATATCCTCTGCCTTCTGGAGGATCCATGTAAGAATGGCCTGTTTGAATGTGTTTCATTGTATCTTTCCCAGCTTAGCCTGCTCTCCTCACCTTTACCCATTTTCCCTTACTTAGAGTTCCAAGACATGTTCCTCCTTGAGTTTACCTCCAAGAGAATTTGTCTCTTTATAAGAATAAATGTTCATCTTTGTTAAATGATAAAGTGTCACTCAAAATGCATTTTCATGTTTGCCGTTGATACTGGGGATCTGAGAGTCAAATTCAGTACCAGGTAAGGTGTGGAGGACCTTTATAATTGTCCCCATCCCCCCCGACATCTCCTCTACTTCCCCACTCCCTCCCGTAGCAAACAGACAATGTTTGTTTTCGCCTTCTAGTAGAGGGGGATTGGTCCCACCCTTAGTTCCAGGGTAGGGTCTTGATTGTTTAAACCCAATAAGGTGACCCTTGGCATGTTGCCACGGTGATTAACCCAGTGGCTGTCACTGCCAAGAGGGTTAGTTCCGTGCTGGGCATGTGACCCGGTTCAGGCCATCGGAATGTTTGCTGAGGACTTTGGGAAGAAGGCTCCTCAGTGTTTTGAGAGACCTCCCCAAAGCCAGCCCTCTCTCTGTTCTGGATTGTGTGGGGACAGGAAGTCTGGGCCTACTACAGCCATCTTGCAGTGAGTAGGGAAGCTACCCCTAGGATGTGGCTAACAAAGTAGAGAGAAAGAAAACAGGCGCCTGCTTTCATCATAGAGCAACTGCATCAAACTCAGCCTCTGAACTTTCTGCTTACATGTGCCAGTAAACCCCTTTATTATGTAAGCCATTTTGAATTGGATTTCATTACTTGTACCTTAGAATCCCAGTGGTACTTGGTAGATAAATTTCCTTCTATTTTGTTTGTATTAGTGGTTCTAATCTGTGGACCAAGACTCTACCTTGGAGGAGGGGAAATGGGTTGGAGGACTCCATTTTGGCAAAGCATGAATTGCTTACATATTTCTGCAAATTAAAGAAATTTCTTATGTATATATTAATATTTTTCATATTTATCTGAAGGTTTTAATTAATGAAATACAAATTTAGGCAAAAGTGCTGAATTTATAGGTTTTTGTCCTGTGTTTTCACAATGAATAGATGTTAAAAGCATCATGTAAATTTCTGCCAAAATGGTTTTTGGTGGAGAAGCCATTGCTTAGATAAGTCTTTCCTTCTCCCCTTTTTCTTTCCCTCCTTCCCTTTCCTTTCTTCTTCTCCTCATCTTCCTTTCTGTTTCCCTCCCTCCTTTTCTCTAGTTCTTTCTCTAAATCCTTTATCACCCAGTTTCCCTATTTAGTCTAATTAGTTATCTCAATCTCTGTTAGAAACGGGGCCGCCTGGTGGCGCAGCAGTTTAGTCCGTGCTTGGCAGCCCAGGGTTCGCGAGTTCGGATCCCGGGCGCCCGCCGACGCACTGCTCGTCAGCCATGCCGTGGCGGCGTCCCATATAAAGTGGAGGAAGATGGGCACGGATGTTAGCCCAGGGCCAGTCTTCCTCAGCAAAAAGGGGAGGATTGGCAATGGATGTTAGCTCAGGGCTAGTCTTCCCCACAAAAAAACCAAACAAACAAACAAAAAAGAAATAGTTGAGATATAAATTCTAATTAATTTTATCTAGATTAAGATTCAGCTTAACTTTTCAGGCTCTGCACATATGAGTTCTACACACATGCAAACAAATCCTGGGTATTGGGTGCTTTAGTATCAAGGGACCCACACTGAAGTTCAATCCCATGCAACTACTTGGAAATTGGATAGGAATGCTTATAATCATAACACCCCTTTTTTACTAATAAAGCACAACACTGCAGGTGGACTCCTGTAATTGGTGTATTTAATAGATGCCCACTGTGTACGTATCACCATTGCTGAAGCTGAGTAGTGTAGTACTGAACCCTTACCTCAGAGATCTTGCAGTTCTTTGGAGAGAAACGACATGTACACCAGATACTAAAGGAGCCAGGGCTGTTTTTATAGAGGAATACATCAATAGACCATTCTGGAACTTCTTTCTTAGAATTTCTCTACCAGAAGAGCACTCTGGAACCTTGTGTTTAATAAATGTCAGTCACTCCTATTATGAAATATGCTGTTTGCTAATAAAACACACTGCTCAAATGCCCTGTTCTTTACCTTCTCTATTCTACCACTGATTCTTGATCAGTAATTCTCAGTCTTTTTTTTTGAGCAATACACAGCAGTTTTTTTGCCGTAGAACCAAAATTTTGACACCCCTCCCAGCTGTGCACACACACAGAATTTGCTGCAAGTAAAGCATTACAGTAATTCATAATTATGACTCTTTCATGGAAAAGAGGCTACTGTTGGCTCTTCATAGGTATAAGCGAGCTAGCTGAACTCGATTCATTTCTTTCCTATTAAAGTATAGCTGAATGCAAGGGAGAGAGACTCATTATAAGGACAACCTTGAATTGTCTCCTAATTTGTTCAAAACAAAACTTACCAACTCTGGTATTTCATGTCAATAGTGACAAAGGCTCCCTGAGCTCCCCAGTAGTTGCCTGGCAGTGCGTGCTGCTTCTAGAATACCAGTAGGAAGGCCAGGCTGAGGTGGCCAGCTGGCTGTGGAGCCTTTATTCTAAGACTGTGCTGCCTCTTTCTTGTGACACTGGAGTCAGAAGAAAAAGAGGCTTGCTGCCAGTAACCCAAAGGATTGTATTCAAGCTGTGACCTATTTTTACACTGTAATTGGGTTGGGTTTCTCTTTTTCCCTCGTGAGGCAGTAATCTCACATTCTTCTAAGTGCATGAGAAGCCAATTCCCTGTTACCTCTTTGGCTTGCTTGTTTTACAGTTTGACGTAGGTCACTCTTAACTGGGAACGAGAATATCTACCCCTTTTCCACAGTTGGAGGGTGGGGGTTGGCTTATGAGGATAAAATGAAAGTCTCAGAAAACATGAACCAGGTGAGGATGGATAACTTATGAGGAAGAACAAAACAAGGTGAACTAGATAGAGGAAGGTGTTTGGGATTATAGGTCCAGGGCTCTGCTCTTTTAAATCTTAATCATGTATGTGAACGAATTATTTAGCTTATTCATCAAGTTCTGTTTGAGCTCTATATGTGCTGAGTGATAGAGGTATAGTGATACAAAGATCCAGCTCTTGACTCAACCCACAGTCTTGTGTGGGGGGAAACTTGTACCCACAGTTACAGTGCATTGTCGCCAGTGCCACATAGGAGGTGGGCACTGAGCAAGGCTGCTGACATGCTCGAAGGTTGGGGGCTGAGAAGGGTTTCACAGAAATTCCTGCTTGATCCTCCCAGCCAGACCACTAGTCTCCTAGTGCTCTCCACTCCAGCCCGTTCACACCTCCATCAGACCAGCACATGGTCTGTGTCATTTGTTTGTTTGTTTGTTGCCCCGTAGGTGTGTACTTTGTATAATGTGTAGCGGTCAGGTTGTTCAGATGTGTTTCTTATGTCTCCTCAAGGAGATCTTTGGAAGGGGAGGAAAAGTGTGTCACATGGCTCCGTTCTCCCAATGGTGACATGCCTGGGGGCCATGGTTTTTTTAAGGCCTTGAAGTCTTTACACCTAGAATGATACATGCTCTGTCTTCTCTGCCTGGACAATGCCTTCTCACCCTTTAAGACCTGCTCCCACAGGATGTAAATTCTGCTCTAATATCCTGAGGAACACCCAGATAGTTCTTCTCTGGTGTTTCCATTGCCTTTTTCCTTTTCTCTGTTAGCACTTAAGAGGTTTGAGCTTCAACTTATCAATTGACACCTGTATCTATGGACTGTAAATCTTGGACACAGGGCCTGTGTTTTATTCATCTAGGACACATCAGCTGCTTAGCAGTAGTGAGTCACATGAATGAAGTATGTGTGTCACATAAATGAAGTTCCCACCGCGCACCAAGATGACTAAGGATGTGGAGAGGACCTCAAAACGTTCTTGATTGATTCTCAGACTTTTTGATCTGGTAGAATGTCTTTTGTACTTAAAAATAAAAGGAAGGGATACAGAGAAAGTTTTGGAGTGTATATAGCCTAGGAGGGTGTAAAAGGTGGCCTGTTGGCATTCAGGAGACAAAGAGGGATTGGTAAGGGATTGGAAATAAGGGCTGTGTACATATGACCGAGCAAGGGAACATGTCAGAAGAACACCCCAGATTCAGGCGTTCCCAAACTTTTGTCTATAATGCACTCCTGAATGCAGGGCAAAATTCAAAGGATCTGGTAGACAGCACTGTCATGCCTCAGCATGAAATGTTTATGTGCCAGCTGATGTATCAAAGCCTGAATTCAGCATTCAAAAGGTGATTGGGAGGTAGCCATGTTTGATGTTTATAAAAGTTGAGGTTGCTTGTGTAAGAGCCTTCCTGGTATAAAAGGGGAAGTGCACAGTAGCTGCTTGATAAAGATAGATGTAGCAATGAACACTAAGGCCAGCCTGGTATAAGTTTCTCTCGACTCTATCATGGTTTGGACATTATATTTTGAGAAATACTGATATGTCAAGAATCTTCTTTGATTGAAAGACAGTTGTGTACACCAGAGGGTGCTGTGTTTCAATTTTCATATCTTTATTTCTTTTCCATTCCTATAGTTGTATGTTACGTGACTCATTTGAAAATGAGCTAGTTGAGGATTTGCCCTCAACCAAGGATTGTTGAAGGCCTGAACATACCCTATCCATTTGCTGCTTTCTTAGCATAATTAAGGCATTTGGAAATGGCTACACCACACACTCCCTGGGTCTGCTTTGCTATATACTAGTTCTTAGCCGTTAAATTCTTTCTTTAAAACTAGACAGCTTTTCTTATGCTGCAACTTAAGTCCATTTTCAGTATTTTTTCTTTGGTGGAAATGGAGACCATCTGGTCACCAACATTTGTGTAATAACAGTGATTGAAGGTGGTTATTAAGTCACCCTTCGGCCTTTTCTCTTGTCTAGGCAAAATTGTCTCTGTTCCTGTGGCCATTCCCCATAAATCTCATTTTCCAACGCTTTAATCATCTTGGTGGCTTTCTTGGGAAACTACATCAAAGGCTCAGTTTCAGTGCCTCTATGCTGATGGGGTCTGAGCTGTCAGCTAATGGATATGGAATGTGGTTGTTTTAACCATCCAGTTTCCATAGCCAGTCCCCACATTTCCAAGCCAATAAGACTCCACTAACCATTAGTGGCTGGTTTACCATCTCTTTAATTGTGACACATTTTATAAATATTGTTGAGGTGTTGATTTCACTTAAAATGCAAATTTTAGCTTGTGAATAATTCTACCTATTGGTCAATATACTTTTACAGCTTGGCTTGTTACATATAAGATATTTTTCTTAGCTTTCTGAT
The DNA here is from genome assembly GCA_031878705.1 of Tapirus indicus. Taxonomy (NCBI): domain Eukaryota; kingdom Metazoa; phylum Chordata; class Mammalia; order Perissodactyla; family Tapiridae; genus Tapirus; species Tapirus indicus. Next base: position 60,670,552 of record CM062929.1, read on the forward strand.
TGTTAAGTGGATATGTTATCTCTTATTAGAATATAATCTGAATTTTGTTGTGTTTCCTTCATTCATTTATTCACTCAACATCTGTGAGTGCCTACTGAGTGTTAGGCTCTGTGCTAGGGATTGAGGACCCAAAGAGGAACAAAACATGGTCCTCAACTTCAGGGAGCTCACAGTTTAGAGGGAAAGTCAGATAAATTTTCAAAAAAAAATTACAATATTAAGTGCAAAGTGCTGTAAAAGGTGACTTACGTGCAGTGGAAGTTTAGAAAAGCTTCACTGAAGATAGATTTGAACTGGGTCTGAACATGAATTAGTCTTCAGGGATAAGGGAGTGAAGGAAGGCTCTAGTGAGGGGACTCTAGTACATGTGAAGGCAAGGAGGCTGGCATGTCAGGGTGCAGTGAACTTGGTGTGGCCAGGCATGAACTTGAGTGGCTGGAGAGGCAGGCAGATGCCAGACTGTGAAAAACGGCCCATGCCAAGCCAACAGGTATCCAAAAGAAATAAAATGTGAGCTGCATATGTCTTTAAAATTCTAGGAACAACATTTTAAAAAATAAAAATAAACAAGAAATAAGCTATCATGCATTCAAAAGACATGAGGAACATTAAATGCATATTATTAAGTGAAAGAAGCCAATCCAAAAGACTACATACTATGTGATTTTAACTATATGACATTCTGGAAGAGGCAAAACTATGGAGACAGTAAAAAGATCAGTGTTTGCCAGGGGTTACAGGGGAGGGAGGGATACATAGGCAGAGCACAGAGGATTTTTAGGGGAGTAAAACTATTCTATATGATACTATAATGGTGGATATGTGTCATTATAAATTTGTCCAAATCCATAGAATATATAACATCAAGAGTGAATTGTAAACTATGGACTTTGGGTGATAATGATGTGTTCATGTAAGTTCATCAGTTGTAACAAACATACCACTCGGGGGGGTGTTGATAATGGGGGAGACTGTGCATGTGTGAGAGCAGGATGATATGGAGAATCTTTATAACTTCTACTCAGTTTTGGTGTGAAACTAAAACTGCTTGAAAAAAAATCTATTAAAAATAAATAAGTTGAATTAATGTTAATAATATATTTAATTTGACCCAATCTGTCAAAAATGTTAATATTTCAACATGTAATTAATATAAAGGTTATTAATGAGATATTTCATATCACTTTTTGTACTAAATCTTTGAAATCTAGTCTGACTTTTATACTTACAGCACATCTCAATCTGCACTAGCTGCATTTCAAGTACTCAGTAGGAATATGTGGCTAGTAGGCTGCTGTGTTGGACAGAGTGGATCCTGAAGGTTGAAATCTGAGCTTGCCTGATTCAAAAACCTCAGTTTTCAACCACACTGCTCTCCTGCTTCCTAAGCACTATAATGATAAACACAAAAGGAAGGGAGCTTGGGCTGTTAATCCCAAGTGTCAGCTGTTGCCCTTCAAAGTGTCTCGGTGGCCCAAGTTCAGAGCATCAGAGCAGCACTGTCCAATAGAAATATAATACAAGCCACATGTGTGATTGAAAATGTTTTAGGAACCATATTGAAGAAGTGAAAAGAAACAGATGAAATTAATTTTAAGAATGTGTTTAACCCAATATATCCAAAATATTGTTTCAACATGTATTTAATATTAAAAATTATTAATGAAGACATATAGACCAATGGAATAGAATAGAAAGCCCAGAAATAAACCCTTGCACATGTAGTCAAATGATTTTTGACAAGAGCTTCAAGACCATTCAATGGGAAAAGGACAGTCTTTTCAACAAATAGTGCTGGGAAAACTGGATATCCACATGTAAAAGAGTGATGTTGGACTGTTACCTTACACCATATACAAAAATTAATTTAAAATGGATCAAAGACCTAAATGTAAGAGCTGAAACTATAAAACTCTTGGGAAGAAAACATAGAGGGAAAGCTTCCTGACAATGGATTTGGCAATGATTTCTTGGATATAATACCAAAAGCACAGGCAACAAAAGAAAAAAATAGATAAATTGTACTATGTCAAAATATGAAACTCCTGTGCCTCAAAGGACACATTCAACAGAGTGGAAAGCCAGCCCATGGAATAGAAGAAAATATCTGCAAATCATATGTCTGACTAGAGGTTAATATCTAGAATATTTAAAGAACTCTTACAACTCAACAACAACAAAAACAACTTGATTTTTAAAAATAGGCAAAGGACCTTGGGGGCTGGCCCTGTGGCCTAGTGGTTAAGTTTGGCACACTGCACTTCAACAGCCCAGGTTCAGTTTCCGGGCGCAGACCTACATCACTCATCAGCAGCCATGCTGTGGTGGCAACCCACATACAAAATAGAGGAAGATTAGCACAGATGTTAGCTCAGGGCAAATCTTCCTCAAGCAAAAAAGAGGAAGATTGGCAATGGATGTTAGTTCAGAGCCAGTCTTCCTCAGCAAAAAAAATAATAATAATAATAAAAATAATGGGTAAAGGATCTGAATAGACATTTCTCCAAAGAAGTTATACAAATAAGCACATGAAAAGATGCTCAACATCACTAGTCATTAGGGAAATACAAATCAAAATGACAATGATACCACCTCACACCAGTTAGGATGTGAAAATAACAAATGTTGGCATGGATGTGGAGAAATTGTAACCCTTGTCGCTGTTGGTAAGAATGTAAAACGGTGCAGCTGCTATGGAAAACGGTATGGCGGTTACTCAAAAAGTTGAACTTAGAATTACCATATGATCCAGCAATTCCACTTCTGGGTATATACCCAAAAGAATTGAAAGCAAGGATTTGAAGTGATAGTTGTACACCCATGTTCATAGCAGCATTATTCACAATAGCCAAAATATGGAAGCAACTCAAGTGTCCATTGATGGATGAATGGATAAATAAAATGTGGTATATACATACAAGAGAATGTTATTGGGTCTTACAAAGGACAGAAATTCTGATACATACTATGACATGGATGAACCTTGAAGATGTTATGTGAGTAAAATAAGCCAGTCACGAAAGGACAAATACTGTGTGATTCCACCTATATTGGTACCTAGAGTAGTCAAATTCATAGAGACAGAAAGCAGAATGGTGGTTTTTAAGGGCTGAGAGGAGAGGGGATAGGAGTTATTATTTAGTGAGTACAGAATTTCTGTTTTGCGAGATGAAAAGAGCTCTGGAGATGGATGGTGGTGATGGTTACACAACAATATGAATGTACTTAATGCCACTGAATTCTACACATAAAAATAGTTAAGATGGTAAATTTTGCATTATATATATTTTACCACAATTTTTTTTTTAAATCTCCCTCTTTCTAAGAAAGGTGTAATTACTTCTGAGACCATAAACATTTCAGACGGGAAAAGAGAAAAAGTAGGCATGAGTAAAGGGACTAAGAAAAATAAGCAACTACCAAAAAATATAAGCGTGTTGATTCAAAAGAGTAATTTAAAGGTGATTTAAAGATACTAGATAAGAATTTGTTTAGATAAGCATTGTTTTGTCTCTGCTTTAAAGAACTCGGTTCTATTAAAGAAATTATTAATGAGATATTTTACACTCCTTTTCATACTAAGTCTTCAAATCCAGTGTGAATTTTACCCTTATAATACATCTCGGTTTGGACAAGCCACAACTGAAGTGCTGAATAGCCACATGTGGCTATTGGCTAGAGTATCAAGCAGCATACGTGTAGAATCTTCTGATTGGAAGTAAGAAGCCAGTAGAAATTCTTTCAACCAAGGAGTGACATGAACAGATTTGGTTTTTTAGGATGTTGACTCCGGTGGCAATGTTAGAGGTGGACTGAAGGGGAGAAAGAACTAAGGGCTGGGAGCTTGAAGGTTGTTATAGGACTCCAAGTCAGAACAGACAAGGGACTGAATTGTGGTAAAAGACCCAAGGATGATGCCAATAGCCATTGTTTATGGTGCACTTGCTATGTGTCAGGCATAGTGTTGCATGCCTTGTACCTATATTTTAATTCTTGCTCTGAAAGATTGAGGCTATTATCTCCACTTACAGAGAAGGAAATGGAGACGTAGAAGGCACCAGCACCCTTCCTGGGGTACCAAAGCTCATAAGTAGCAGAATCAGGACATAAACCAGGCCTGTCTGGCTCTAGAGCTTAAGTGCTTAACTCTTGGACTATGTCTTTCAAGGATGGAGACAAGAGGTCAGATTTGCAACATTCTTAGATTTAAAGGATTTGATGACAGGCAGATAAGGTGAAGATGGGAGAGGGCTGCGTAAAAGGACGCAGGAATGATTTGGAGATCATATCTATTGCTTGGAAATCTGAATGGATGGTGAGAAGTGAGATGAAGATCTAGGCAGTAGAACAGAGTGGCTGAGTTTTTTTTTTTTTCTCCTGAGGAAGATTCGCTCTGAACTAACATCTATTGCCAGTCTTCCTCTTTTTTTTTTTTTTTTTTTTTTTTTGCTTGAGGAATATTAGCCCTGAGCTAACATCTGTGCCTGTCTTCCTCTATTTAGTATGTAGGTCGCCACCACAGCATGGCTGACAAGTGATGTAGGTCCATGCCTGGGATCTGAACCCGTGAACCCGGGCTGCCAAAGCAGAGCGTGCCAAACTTAACCACTATGCCACAGGGCTGGCCCCCAGAGTGTCTGAGTTTTCTGTTTGCTTATTTATTTATTTTTTGTGTGAGGAAGACCAGCCCTGAGCTAACATCCGTTGCTAATCCTCCTCTTTTTGCTGAGGAAGACTGGCTGTGGGCTAACATCTGTGCCCATCTTCCTCTACTTTATATGGGACACTGCCACAGCATGGCTGACAAGCAGCCCGTCGGCAGGCACCCAGGATCCAAACCCGCGAACCCCAGGCTGCCAAGCGTGAACTAAACCAGTGCACCATTGGGCTGGCCCATTTGTTTGCTTATTTTGTTTTGTTTTTTCTGAGGGGTGAATGCCAAGGTAAGGTGAGGCAGAAACTATGTGTGTAGTTTTTACTTTGGGCTTTGTTCTTTTTCTAGTTCTGTTAGGTGTAGTTTAAGATTACTTGTTTGAGATTTTTCTTGTTTGTTGAGGAGGGCCTATATTGCTATGAATTTCCCTCTTAGGACCAGTTTTGCTGCATCCCATAAGAGTTGGTATGATATATTTTCATTTTCATTTGTCTCCAGATATTTTTTGATTTCTCCTTTGATTTGTACATTGATTCATTGGTTGTTCAGTAGCATGTTGTTTAGTCTCCATGTATTTGTGACTTCCCCGTTTTTTTCTTGTAGTTGATTGCTAGTTCCATAGCATAATGTTCAGAAAAGATGCTTGATGTGATTTCAGTCTTCTTAAATTTATTGAGACTTGCCTTGTTTCCCAAAATATGGTCTGTCTTTGAGAATGTTCCATGTGCACTTGAGAAGAATGTGTATTCTGCTGTTTTTTGTTGGAGTGTTCTATATGTATCTATTAAGTCCATCTGGTCTAGTTTTTCATTTGGTTCCACTATTTCCTTGTTGACTTTCTGTCTAGATTGTCTATCCATTGATGTAATTGGGGTGTTGAGGTCCCCTACTATTATTGTGTTGCTGTTACTTTTTCTCTTTAGGTCTGTTAATAGTTGCTTTATGTACTTTGGTGCTCCTGTGTTAGGTGCATATATATTCATAAGTGTTATGTCCTTTTGGTGGAATGTCCCTTTTATCAATATTTACTGCCCCTCTTTGTCTCTCATTGCCTTTTTTGAAGTCTGCTTTGTCTCATAAAAGTATGGCAACACCTACTTTCTTTTGTTTGTCATTTGCTTGGAGTATCGTCTTCCATCCCTTCACTCTGAGCCTGTGTTTGTCTTTAGAGCTGAGATGTGTTTCCTGGAGGCAGCATATTGTTGGGTCTTGTTTTTTAATCCATCCGGCCACTCTGTGTCTTTTGGTTGGAGAATTCATCTCCATTTAGAGTGATTTTTTTTTTATATATGAGGGCTTAATACTGCCATTTTATCTCGTTTTCCAGTTGTTCTATATTTCCCTTGTTTTCATCACATGTATTTCTGCCTGCCATTTCAGTTTGGTGGTTTTCTATGATGGTTTTCTCTTTATTTATCATTTGTGTCTCTATTCTGATTTTTTGTTTAGTGCTTACCATAAGGTTTGTATAAAAGATATCATAGATGAGATAGTCCATTTTCTGATAGCCTCTTATCTCCTTAGCCTAAGCAGGTTCCATACCTTTCCTCTTCCCCGTCTAAGTTATTGTCACAACTTATTCTGTTTTGTGTTGTGAGTTTGTGATTAAAATGAAGTGTTTACTGTTATTTTTGATACTTTCCTTCCCCTTATCTTTAATGTTATAATTGTTTGCTAACCCGTTCTGATAGAGAGCTGCAATTTTCTGATTTTCTCTATTTTTCTTCTTGCCCAAGGCTTTGTAAACCTTTTCCCTTTTGTTTCAGGTGTGAGGGCCTTCTTGATCATTTCTTGGTGGGGGGGGTCTTGTGGCAATGAACTCCTTCAGCTTTTGTTTATCTGGGAAAGTTTTTATTTCTCCATTGTATCTGAAGGATAGTTGAGCTGAATAGAGTATTCTTGGCTGAAAGTTTTGTCTTTCAGTATTTTGAATATATCATTCCACTCTTTCCTAGCCTGTAAGGTTTCTGCTGAGAAATCTGCTGAAAGCCTGATAGGAGTTCCTTTGTAGGTTATTTTCTTCTGCCTTGCTGCCCTTAGTATTTTTTCTTTGTCATTGACTTTTGCCAGTTTTACTAATATATGCCTCGGACAAGGTCTTTTTTGCACTGATGTAATTAGGAGTTCTATTGGCTTCATTTACTTGTAATTCCAGTTTATTCCCCAGGTTTGGGAAGTTCTCAACTATTATTTCTTTGAACAAGTTCTCTGCTCCTTTCTCTGTCACTTCTCCCTCTGGAATACCCATAATCCTTATGTTGCATTTCCTAATTGAGTTGGATATTTCTTGGAGAATTTCTTCATTTCTTTTTAGTCTTAGTTCTCTCTTCTCCTCCACCTGAAGCATTTCTATATTTCTGTCCTCTAAATTACTAATTCTGTCCTCCGTAGTGTCAGCTCTGTTTTTTAAGGATTCTAGATTGGTGTTTTTTTTTTTTAATCTCATTAATTGTGTTCTTCATCTCCAGTATTTCTGTTTGGTGTTTTTTTAGAGTTTCAATCTCTTTTGTGAAGAATTCTTTCTGCTCATTAATTTTATTCCTGAGCTCATTAATCTGTCTTTCTGAGTTTTCTTGTAACTCAAGTTTCTTTATGACAATTGGTTTGAATTCTCTGTGATTTAGATCGTAAATTTTTGTGACTTCAGGATTGGTTTCTTGAGACTTGTCATTTTCCTTCTGCTCTGGAGTTTTAATGTATTTCTTCATGGTGTTTGATGGAGTTGACCCTAGCCAGCACATGGTGGTAGTATCTGGTCAGAGATTCCACCTGCCACCACTGAGTGGGCAGGCAGGAGCTGTGTTTTCTGAACTGGCCATGTCCGCTGGAAGTTGTGCCAATGGGGCTCTCTGCATTTGCCTGCTGGCTGTCGTTGCTTCACACACACAGGTGCAGGGGCTCTGGTGCAGATCTGCTGCCTTGGCTGATCAGCTGAGCTGATGCGCCAGGCGGGAGGGGGGAGGGGCACTTTCGCACATGCAAACCCACTCTGTGCTCACTGGAAGCCTGCCTGGGCTGCTTGGCTTGGTGGGGGTGCCCATGGGGTGTTTGAGGCACCTTGGCATGGGGTGTTCCCACGGGCTGGGAAGCAACTCTGAGAAAGTGTTCCTGGAGGGCTGCTTGTTGCCCCATCTCCTCTCAGAGTCATGCGCTGGCTGCCGCATGAGGTCCCATGTCCTAGATTGCTGCCGCTGGGGAGGGGGAGATCTGCTTACCTCCTTCCACTGCTTCCTGGGGATCCAGTCTCCCCACCTTCAGACGTATGGCTGCATGGATCTCTCAGACATCCTATTGTGCTGTGTGTGTTCTTTATAGGTTAATGAATGTCTTTTTCATTGTGTCTTAGTGGGGAGAGACTAAGGGAACAGCTCACTCTGCCATGATGCTGACATCACTCACCCTATGTATAGTTTTTAAAAACCTACAGGGACCAATGGCAATTGGAAGTGATGGATTTGGAGCTTGGCAGGTAGTTCAGGGGTAGCAAGGGCAACTTGGAAGTCACTTGGGTACAGGAGATTGCAAAGTCCTGGGCAGGGGTGAGTTTGTTTCCTTGTGGAGAACTTGTAAAGGCATGGGTCTTAACCTCCTTTGGGTCCTCCTTTGAGACTTGCTGAGGAGTCAGAAAGAGCCACTTGACTGGTGACCTTGGTGCAAGTAGTTTGAGAGGAATGGGAGGAGGGAATTGAGCCTGTGGAGTGCCAAATACTGACTGAAAAGAAAATTGAATAAGTAGGATGGTGGGGGCTGGTTCTGTGGGGGAGGGAGGAGGATGGGAGAGGGCCAATTAAGGGAATGATTTCTATTTTTATGAGAGTTTAGTGGTATTTTAAGTAAAGTCAGATGAAATTTTATTGTCCAAGATTATCATAGAAACAACAGCAGCACCACACCAACACATAATATTAAAGCAGCACTTTTGTCTAAAGACAGCTGAACACATATAACTTTTACCAAATTTATGATGGCGGGCACATCACATCAGTTCTCATATGCCATCAACAGAAGTTCTTAGAAACTTTTGATTTAGGCTCCTGAAATCTCATGGAAAGAAAATAAATATGCTGACTAATTTGCAACAGAATTTACATCTCTGCACTCTCCTGAGTGTATCAGTGGTGAGTGCATGTGCACACATGCATGCTTGTATGTGTGTACTCATGTATCATAGAATAGGGAGATATGTGTACTTTATTCCTGGTTTGAGGATGGTTGTTGGATAAACAGTTGTTGGAATTTTCTATTTTGCACAGTTACAGCCACTCTTTCGTGATTTGTGATTGCGTTTACTGCTTTATAGATTAGAGAAGGCTCAGGTGCTGAAGCCTATTGCTCCCTCTTACCCCTGGGTGACCTCAGAACCCTAAGACTCCTCAAGACAGAGCCAAGCATCCCCAGAACACCTGCAATGTGTCTTCCATCTGGCTGTCAACATCTCTGTTCTGCTGCCCCTCTAGACAATATTGTGAAAGTGATTGTGATCCTGAAGAGTTCTGGGAAAATGTGGAACTTTGTTGATCAAATCCAGTTGGTCCCTTTGGTTGGGCATAATAAGATTGGAAGTGGATTTGCATAGAAATATCCTGGCTCTAAGTCATAAGGGTGATAAACCCAATGAATGTTATTTAATCTTACCTGTCAAGGGAAACTAATAACTTCCTGATGAAATACTAACAGCATTCAAAACATTACTTGTAAAGTGAACATTATTAAAACTGTCCTGGGCCAACTGAGGTGGCGCCATAGCCTGGCACTGTTCCAGGGGGCTGCGCCCTGGGCTCCTACACCTCCATTCTGCTCAGGCCTGGGGCAGTGCCCTTCTCTGGATGAGGGACCTGAATATTTTCCAAAAGAGAGGGAGAAGGGAAGGTTTAATAGCTTCCTTCCCTTCTTGACAAAGAAATAAATTCAAAATTTGATCGGTTGAATTCACTTAAAAATAGAGGAACCTGGAGAACATCAGAAAGGCCTAAGGAGTGAGCTTGAGAGGGAGATAATTTGGTGACAAGAGAAAAAAGGTGAAGGCAGATATGACCACTATGACTGGTGCTGATCTGCTGGCATCATGGGATTGTGGAGAGCTTGAAAGAAAAAAGTGATATATAACTGAAACAATTGAAAGCAGGCTCTTGAAGAGATATTTGTACACCCGTGTTCATAGCAGTATTAATCACAATAGACAAAAGGTGGAAGCAACCTAAATGTCCATCAGCAGATGAATGAATAAAGAAAATGTGGTCTACACGTACAGTGGAATATTATTCAGCCTTAAAAAGGTAGGAAATCGTGTCACGTGGTACAACATGGATGACCCTTGAGGATATTATTATGAGTGAAATACGCCAGTCACCAAACACAAATACTGCATGGTTCCACTTATGTAACGTATCTAAAGTAGTCAGACTCTTTTTTTTGTGAGGAAGACTAGCCCTGAGCTAACATCTGTTGCCAATCCTCCTCTTTTTTGCTGAGGAAGATTAACCCTGGGCTAACATCCATGCCTATCTTCCTCTACTTTATATGGGACGCCGCCACAGCATCGCTTGACAAGCAGTGCATCTGTCTGCACCTGGGATCCGAACCTGTGAACCCTGGGGCACCGAAGCGGAGCGCGCGAACTTAACCACCACACCACGAGGCCAGCCCCATGTAGTCAGACTCTTAAAAACAGAAAGTAGAATGGTGATTGCTTGGGGCTGGGAGGAGGGAAAAGGGAGTTGTTCAATGGATACAGAGGTTCAGTTTTGCAAGAAGAAAACATTCTGGGGATCTGTTGCACAACAATGTCCATATAGTTAACACTACTGTACACTTGAAAATGGTCCAGATGGTAAATTCTATGTTATGTGATTTTTACCACAATTAAAAAAATAGTGAGCGGGATAAAACAGCTGAAGTACCTTTTACTATCACAGTTAATTGTCACCCTCCAGTGGCCAGCCTCTGAGTGGGAGGGAGTAGAATTAGAGCAGCAGCAATTGCTGCAGTAACTATGATTTATTCAGTGTTTACTGTGTACTGCTGTGCCACATCCTTTTGTACACTCCTTATCAATTCACTGAATATCATGTCAACTCAGTGAGGTAGATATTATTGTCTCCACTTTACCAATGAGGAATCAGATCAGGAGGAATTAAGTCGTCTGCCCAGGAATACACAGTTCATAATGGGAGGAGGCTGGGACACCAACCCAGCTCTGTCTGATATTAGAGTTCTTAACCCCAATCTCAGCCCCCATTTATTCATTCACTAAAAATCATTATTATGTGCCAGGCACTGTGCTGGATGCTGAGGATACTGTGGCTATAGGCCCTGACTTTACAGAGCTTAGAGCCTATCCGGGGTGAGAGACAATAAGTGAGAAAAGAAGCAAATAAAGATCCAGTCACAAATTTTGCTAAGTGTTGTGAAAGAAGCAGTTGGGTGTTGTGATAGAGCGCTGCTCAACATGGAGATTGGGGACCAACATAGACGTTTTAAAAGGGTGTTCAGAGAAGATCTTATAAGGGCTGTGATACTTAGGGAGAGAGGTATTATGGGCGTGGAGAGGTCCCAGATGCCATCACCACCGAGGCCCCCTGGAGTCTGTAAGAGCCTCATTGGCCACAGAGGGGTGATCCCATGTGGCATGGCTATAATAAAGGACAAGAAACAGAAACATTCCCTCCTTAAGACGAGAAGGTAGAATTCAAAGAGGCAAAGGGAAGAAAGCCCAGAACTACTCTACCAGAATTGTAAATGAGTGTCTGAAAATGTGTACCCAAATGGCCTTGTGATGAAAGAATCCCAGTCCTGCCAAATTCCAACAGTGTTTCCTTGTCCCACTGGGTCACTTCACCTCTCTAGGTCTCAATTTCCTCATCTGTATGAAGAGAAAAAGAAAGAACTCTACCTAGATAGATTTCTGGTAGTGGTAGTAGCATGATTGAAACACTTTTTCCATTTAATTCACTTCTGGTTGGGCTACATCTTGAATGCTTGTTCAGTTCTAATTGCCACATTTTGAGAGAAACGTGGACAAATTAGAATGTATTCAAAGAGCAGGTCACTAGAGAGAGTGTGGAATGAATTCGGAATGCTTAACCTATAGAGGTGAATAGTAAAGGATGAAATGACCATCTTCCACTGTGTGAAAGGCTGATATATAGAAAGAGAGTTGACTGAACACATAGTGAAGAGTGTTGACTTGTCTGGTCAAAAGATCTAAACAGATCTAAAACCTGGGGATCAGGTCCATCTGATCAGGTCCATCCTTACAAAGAAAGGAACTTTGTAATAAATTAGCGTAACTGCTAATGAGCCTCCAGACCATGGAGATACTCAAACAGAGATTAGATAACAGGTTGCTATCGTATTTTTTAATTGGGAAAGAGGTTGCTCTGCGTATATTTTCCCATTCCTCCATCTTGGATGTTTCTAAGTTATTTTAGAACTATGGCTTTAAGCTGGAGGCAGATGGAATATATTTAGTTGTAAGTATTATATTTAGTTGTAGATGAAATGCCCATGTGTACCACTACAGAAGTTAAACCAAAAGCCCATGTGTAATTATTAGAAGTTTGAAATGTAAAGGAACTCTACATGGTATTTGACCTCAGTCACATATTCTTTAAGAACCTCTGCCCCAATCCCATTAACCACTCACTTTTTTTACTTGTTAGTTGTAACCCACACACTTTGGGGAATGTGCTAACATTTTTTCCATTTACATATTTATTCAAATTTTATTTTTTTGTTTTAAATACGTAGCACATTCACATTGTTTAGAATTTAAAAGAGTTCACAGGGAAAAGCTTCCCTGTCTCCCTGTTTCCCTTCCCAGAGGCAACCACTATTCCTAGTTTCTCTTGTATTTTTCTAGAGATATTTTAAGTGTATATATACATAAGCACATGTATATTTTTTCTTCTGCACTTTGCTTTTTTTAAAGAGAGCATATATCAGGATATCCTAAAGATTAATCCATAGCAGTATAAAAAATGCTCCCTCATTCTTTTTCATAGGTGCATATTATTCTATTCCCCTGTCGTGGACAATTAGGTTATTTCCAATCCTTTGCTATTACAATGTTGACAGTGGACTACCTTATATGTACATTACTACACACATGTACAAGTATATCATAGGCTACGTTCCAAGAGGCCTACTTGCTGAATCAAAGGGAATGAGCATTTGTAATTTTATTAGCTATTGTTAAGTAGTTCTCAATTTTCACCAGGTTTTCACTCCTGCAAGCAGTGTGTGAGAGTGCCTTATTTCCTCAAACCCTTGCCAACTCAGTATATTGTCAAACGTTTTAAGCTCTTCCAAAGTAAGTGAAAGAAAGAGACTCAGAGTGATTTTAATTAGTATTTCTCTTATTGTGAGTGAAATCGAGCATCCTTTCTCACATGTAAAATCTTGCTAGGCTTTGTAGTGAGGCCGGTGAAGAAAGTCATCAATGCAGACTGAGCCCCGAAGGAGGGGGAGGAGCATCGTATCCTCAGGGGAGAGCCAGAGAGTTCCTTTTTAAATGAATGTTCTTGAGAGGTTCAGGCAGGCGCACTAGCCTGCAAGCTATTTAGCCTGTAACTCTGGCCCACACTGGAAAAATTCAGTTAAAACCAAACAAATGTAATTCAGAAGTAAAACCAGATCCAGAACAAACCATTTATATCGCTTTTCTTAATTTTTAGTTTTAAAGTTAATAAAATAATTTACTTTTTACTTGAAACAAAATTTAGGATGCAAGTACATTTTAGATATAACGTGTTTAACTTTGGAAGGAACTGTCCCACACCTCCGAGGGTGAGGTTCTGACTACTTGGCTCTCAAGGTATCCTAGGTTTGCTCCCAGCCTCCCCCATCCCCAGCACTTCACCTCTTCCACCCCTGCTTTCTGTAGTTTCTCTGTGGATTTGAGCAGGTTTTGGCAAAGACCAGAGTCTTTTCACTGAGAACATTGGCATTGCACAGCCTCCCTGCTCATTAGCAGCCTGACCCATTAGTTCTCTGAAATGCTTATGCCTAAACCAGCTCAATGTAGTTTTTCACCTAGAAGAGAACATTCCAGTCTTAGCAGCACAGATTTGCTTTTGCATTTTGCAGTAAGCTTCTCAGGTTCAAACCTGTCTTGGTTGATGGCAACACCATCCTTCTAGTTGCTTAGGTCAAAAGTCTCGGAGTCATCCCTGATTCCTGTGGATACAATGTTCACACACTCCATCCAGTCCCTTAGGAAATCTTGTCGGCTCTACTTTCAAAATGTATCCAGAATCCAGCCACTTCTCTTTACCTCCATCTCCACCATCCTAGTCCAAACTGCTGTCATCTCCTACCTGGATTGCTGCCATACCAGGTTTCCTGCTTCTCCACTTGTTTTTCCTGCAGTCTGTTCTCAACACAGCCAGCAGAGGCATCCTGTAGCACAAGTTGAATCACATCAGCCCAGTGCTCCAAGCCCTCCCATGGTGCTGCCCATCTCAGAGAAACCCAAGTCATCACAATGGCTCTGCACAGTCTGCCTCCTCACCTCTTTAGCCTTGTCTTCTCCTGCTCTCTCTTGACTACTCCCACTCAGCTGTCCTTGCCTTCTCTGCTCTTTGAACAAACCAGGCACATTCCCACCTCAAGGTCCTTGCAGCAGCTTGTGCCTGTGCCTGGAATGCTCTTCCCGCACATCCAGATGGCTCACTTCCTCACCTCCGAGTCTCTGCTCCAGAGCCACATTCTCAGCGAGGCCCTTCCCACCACCATATTTAAAATTGCAACCTCATCCCCTCCCCACCCACCACACTGCTTGTCCCCATCCCTGCTTTATTTTCTCCATTGCCCTTATTACTCTTTAACACACAATTTCATTTACTTGTTTATTTGTTTTGTTGTCTCTCCCCTAAACTAGAATATAACCTCCAGGAAGGCAGAGATTTTTGTATCTCTTTTTTATCTTACTCATATTCTAGCATCTAGAACAGTGGTTGGCACAGGGTAGGCACTTAGTATTTGTTAAATGAATTAGCTGTCTTTCTGCCAAACTTGTTCCTCAAAGTCTGCCAAACCTAAAATGAAACAAACAAGTGTTGTATTTTGGTACTGGTACTAGTAATGTGAATTAAATCCAAGAGCACTGATTCATATTTTTCTGGGGAATCTCACAGTATAAATCATCTGGCATCATTTGGGTAACAACTTTTATGGAAGGATTAAGTATAACACAAGAAACTCCATTAAGGAAAGTGATAAATACATTCAGACTACATCTAGAGAATTAGATATAGATTCAGGTGCCACTCTTACGAGGGCTATGGACAAATAAGAGCACATTCAGAGAAGAGCAATGGGGATGGTGCAAACATTCCAACCCATGACATGAAGTTCAGGAATGAGGATGATTGGCTTAGGGGAAAGGAAGACTCTTAGGGAATATGATTCCTTTTTCAAATGTTGAAAAAGGTGTCATGTGGAAGATTAACAGGTCTACAGATCTTCTCTAACATGTCCCTATTCCCTTCCACCCCATCAAAGGCAGATCTAGCTTTTGTGGAACCTGAATATTAGGAGGGAGGCCCTCCTAAGAAAAAAAAGTATAAAGAATAGAAGTATAAATTTATAAAAATATAGATACAGGTCTTAGAAGGTGCCCATGCAAGTGAGAGTCCCACAAGCTTCAGCTTCATTAGCTACACAGTAAATCCACCACATTCAGACTTCATGTGCCAGCAAAACTGAACTTCTTGTAGCTCTCCAAACATACCATGTTTTCTCTTCCCTCTGTGGCTTTGCATAAAGTGTTCTCTCTATCTAGAGCACCTTTTCTCAGCATGTCTACTTGGCAGTGTCTACTCATCCTTCAGCCTCCAATTCGAAGGCCGCCCCCTCTGTGAGGCCTTATCCAAGTCCTCCAGAAAACTTTGGTGAGTGGTAAGTCTTTTCTGACACCCTCACTGAGTCTCGTGCATGCCTCCACTACAACACTCAGCTTATTGTTTGATTTGGATTGATTTGTTTGTCTGGCTTCCTTTATACCATGTCTCAGTCAGGAATAGGCTGGATTATACTGTAGTAACAAGCAACTCCAAAAACCTCAGTGGCTTAAAACAGCAAAGGTTATTTCTTGTTCACAGTATGTGCACATAGTGGGTCAGCTTTTGTTCTCCCTTTAGGACCCAGGCTAATAGAGTAGCCACAGTCTGGAACATTGCCAGTTACTGGGCCAGAGAGTAAATAGTGAGGCAAAGCACATACTTTCTCCTGTATCTTACCCCTAGAGATGACATATTTGCCTGCATTTCATTGGTTACACTTAACTTCAGGTGGGCAGGGAAATCCAGTGTGTCCAGGAGAGCAAGCCCCAGAATATTGGTGAATAGCCTAATAACCACAAGAAAGTATTAGCTTCTTGAGTATAGGGATGGCATCTTTTAAAAAATCTCTGTATACCTAGTGCCTAACACAGAGTACTTAGCACATAGTAAGTCCTCAGCTGTTTTTGAGTGAAAAATTAAATTTAGTGAGTAAAATCTACAGAAAGGTAATTTTTTTTGGTACTTACTACAAGAAACCATTTCCAACATCTTTTCAACCTCAATAGGTGCTGACCTCCCTGTCTCTGGAGATATTCAAGCATAGGCTATCCTAACCACCTAGTGATACTGAGTGGTTAGCCATCTTAAACCACAGTAGTGATACTTTCAAGATGATTCATGCAAAGATGAGTGGTTGAAATATGTGGTATCTAAAGTCTCTTTAATTCTGAAGCCTCTGTATTTATATCATAATCACCTTTTTGAGCTTGAGAAAGAATAAATTAGTGTTCACTATAGAGGTGATAACATCTGACTGGAGCAGGCTATTTTTGTTGGTGACTTGACAAAAACAGGAATTGTTTGAGGGGGAAAAACAAGTAGAGAGCTCTGGCCCTGAAGCCCTCAGCTAAATGGTGATTACTAAATGCAGAAAGTATTGTGACCCTTAAGTATCCAGAGAGCAAAATGAGGCCAGCTCTGGGCTTGATATTGCTTTGACACTTGAGGATTCGGGCTTTGAAACAGACTTGAATTCTTTGTAACTCCTTTCTTTGTTTCAGCAGAAATCGGATGATTCTAGCCAGCAGATCTGCTGGACTGCCAGGGTCCTGCCCACACACATTCCTGAGGATGGACAGTTTCCCTTGTGTTTTTTTTGTTATAGATTCCTGCTGACTAACCTTGATCTAATCACTTGGCCCCACTGTAACAGAGTTCTCTAGTCATACATAAGAATAAATAATACATCCCCTTTTCTGACAGTGTAAAAATGTTACAGATATTAAGGATTATGATAGCCTTGTCAAGTCATTTTAATTTAAAAAGGTAACAACATTGGAATAATTCAGCTTGTAAAATCTTTGAGCCTTCTGTAAGAAGGCTCAAAATAATGTAATTGATAATGTAAGTAATGTAAAAGTAATTAAAGGTAATGGGTATATTATTCAGTTGGTATTCAGAGTGAATGTGGCCTAAATAAGAACATAGGATTTAGAATCAGAGTATCAGGCTGACACACAAATCTATTGTGTGACTTTGGTCATATCACCTCCCCTTTCTTGCTCAATGGCTCCTCAGTGGATGGGACAAGGGGCAAAAGTAACCAAGTCAGGAGGCTATGGGGATGGATCAAAAGAGATGAAAGCACTTTGCAGGCTAGGAAGCATTCTGAGTGATGGAATTAAAGTAAATCCAGTTTCCTGGTTGGTTATGGAAATTTCTAGCATAGCAGTGGCGCCATCAGTGCAAATTGATCCACTTGTGTGTGGTGTTATCTTATACTTCAGAAGTCTCTTGAGATGGAACCCATTGATTTAATTTGGCGTTTATGGCAGTGGTTCACAATACCAGCCACTGCCATTATCAAGATCACTTGACTCAGGCCAAACAGCGACTCTAAAAGGTGTTCATACATTCTATCACTTACATCCTGGACTGAATTCACATGAAAACCTGCTGGGGTTTTTGTTTGTTTTGTTTGTTTGCACATCTGGCCCCAGTTCAGCTTTTTGACACTTTCAGTGCATAGGGGTTCACTAATTTTTTCAGCTGTTGTGTGCAACTTCACACAAATATGGAATTTTTAGGATGTTTGTAACTAGGGCTATTTTCAATTGTCAAAACTGCATTTCCGAGGATTCTGCCTCAATCATATTGTGCCCTTATGAATTTTAGGGTGTCAAGGGTCCAATGAAGTGGTCAAATCCATTGATGGTTTGAAAGTGATAGTTAAAAACAATGAGTGGTCAGATTCCCTCCACTTCTCTGGTATAGGTAAATCCATGGCAATTATCATTTATTGTTCCAGTTGAATGACTTCAGCAGGCAAGTTTGCCAAGCAAATGATAAGACAGTGATACCAATTAGGGGCTCCATTTCGACAAAGCCTTGGCATCTGTGATGGTATCAGGACCCCCTCCTCCACCCCCTCCCTCCACACATAAGGCAGTTCATGTCACAGTGAAACCTCCCAACTCAAAATGAGCAACTCACAACCTCTCCATATGCTGGCCACCCAATTTGCAGGGTATACTGCTCACTAGCACGGTTAATTTTATTTTTTTAATTCTCACTGCTATTTTTAAATTAAAAGCAACACATGCTTGTAACAAATTCAAACAATGTAGAAGACATAAAGTTAAGGGAAAAAAGTAAACATTCCTCTCCTTCCTAGTAAAGTTGCTTACTGTTTAATAGATCACTGTTTATCCTTTGTTCTTTTAAATTCTGTTCACACTCAAACAAATACAAGTCTACATAGATTGTTCTTTATACAGTGAAATCATATGTTTTATTATGCAGCCTATCACATATTTTATTTAAATATGTCTTGGAAATGTGTTCACATCAGTACACAGAGGTCTTAATCCTTTTAAATGGCTGCATTTCATTTCCTAGTACGTGTTCAATTTTTTGTTTTATCACTATGTTACTAATGGACATTGTTCGTGCTAACAAATGTTGCAATGAATGACTTTATTGATATCTTTGGGACCATGTGCATGTATTTTTATACTTCATCAGACTATGTGGGTTCTTAGAAATGAAATGACTTGATGAAAGGATTTGTCTTTTTAAATTTTGATGGCTATTGCTAAATTGACCTTCATGAAAATTTCACCAATTTATACTCTCATCAGTGCTGCATGAATACTACATGGTCTGACTCTCTGATTTTTGCCAATCTGTGAGGAAGGGGAAAAACATCTCATTTTTGATTTAATTTTAATTTCCCTAATTACTAGTGAGGTTGAGCATCTTTTCTAGTTTATAGCTGTGTATTTTGCTCGTTCATTTTCTTTGCTCTTTTTTCTAATATTTTTGTCTTATACATTATAAATATTAATTATTTATATGTTTTATAAATTTTCTCCCAGTGCGTCACTTGTGTTTAAACCTTATTAATGGTTTCCTTTAGTATTCAAAAGTTTGTAATTATGTAGTCAAATCAATCAGCCTTTTCTTTTGTGGTTTCTAGGTTTTGAGTCTTGCATAGGAAGAACTTCCTCAGTATAACTTAAAAAAATTCTCCTATGTTTTTTTCTAATATATTTGTGATTTTGCTTGTTATATTTCTCTGTTAAATTTGCTTGGAAATTATTGTCCTTTATAATGTGAGTTAGGGATTGAACTCAACTGTCCTAATACTTATTCATTTTTCTCTCTTTCCCAACTGATTTAAAAATAGCACTGCTTTCATAGTCTGAAAATCCCATATATGCAAAGTGTATCTAGATGATCCATTCATCTATTTATCAATTCTTATGCTGATAATACATTATTTTAATTATTCAAGCTTTAAAATATGTTTTGATGTCTGGTAAAGCAAGTTCCTCTAAATAGTTCTGTTTTAAAACTTTAAAAGGTGTTTTGTACTTTTTTTCCCTCCAGAGCAATTTCAGATTCAGCTTGTCAAATTCCCCCAAAAATCCTGATGGCCTTTCTCCCAATATGTTTTTTATGAAAAGTTTCAAACATATAGAAAAACTGAAAGAATTTTATAGTGAACATCTATATACTCACCACCGAGATTTTACCATTAACATTTTACAATACTTGCTTTACCTGATGGCATTTTGATTGTGATTAAAACTGTACTGAGGGCCGGCCTGGTGGCACAGCGGTTTAGTTCACACTTTGGCAGCCTGGGGTTCGCGGGTTCAGATCTCGGGCAACGGCCGATACACTGCGTGTCAGCCATGCTGTGGCGGCGTCCCATATAAAGTGGAGGAAGATGGGGCTGAATGTTAGCCCAGGGCCAGTCTTCCTCAGCAGAAGAGAGGAGGATTGGCAACGGACGTTAGCTCAGGGCTGGTCTTCCTCACACACACACACACAAAAAAGTACTGAATATAGAGATTAATTTAGAGAGAACTGACATCTATATAGTTCTGAATCTTTACCTTCAAGAATATGCTGTGACTCTCCATTTATTTAGGTCTTCTTTTTTGCTCTTGTTAAAGTTTTATACTTATTGTCGTATAGATTTTGCACGTCTTATAAGGTTTATTCTGAGATCTTTTCTAGATTTGGTTGTTAATGTGAATGAACTCTTCCCTTCCACCTACCCCCCCCCCCATTTTCTTCTCTAATGGATTATCTTTGGCATATGGGAAAGTTAATGATTTGTGTGTTTTGCAAATGTATCTCATCATCTTATTCAGTTCTCTTATTAGTTATAATAGTTTTTCAGGGGATTTTCTTACTAGACAGTTTCCTCATATATAAGCAAATAATACTGATTTGACTGTCTATTCCTCACATTTCTTTTTCTTATCATATTTTACTGTCTAGGATCCCATTACAGTGTTAAATAATGATAGTGGGAATCCTTATCTTGTTCCTGACTTGAATGTTTCACTGTTAGGTATAATGTTTTCTGTAGTTTCTGACAGAAATTCCTTATCTAAGGATATTTCCTTCTTTTTTCCTTCATTTGCTAAATCTTTTCAAGAATGAGAGTTTAGACTTGAACAACACTGTAGAACAATTGAACCTAACAGATATATACAGGACATTCCACCCAACAACAACCTTCTCAAGCGTACATGGAGCATTCTCTAGGATAGATCACATGTTAGGATACAAAACAAGCCTTGACATATTTAAGAAGATTGAAATCATACCAAGTATCTCTTCCAATGATAATTAAATGAAACTAGAAATCAATAGCAAAAGGAAATCTGGAAAATTCACAAATATGTGGAAATTAAACAACACACTCTTGAACAAGCATTGGGTCAAAGAAGAAATCACAAGAGAAGTTAGAAAATATCTTGAAACAAATGAAAACAAAAACACAACATCCCAAAACTTGTGAATGCAGCAAAAGCAGTACTAAGGGCATTTATAGCACTAAATACCTACATTAAAAAAAGAAGGATCTCAAATCAACAACCTAACTTGACACCTCAAGAAACTAGAAAAAGAACAACAAACTAAACCCAAAGTTAGCAGAAGGAAGGAAATAATTAAGATTAGATAAAAAATAAACAAAATAGATAATAGAAAAACAGTAGAAAGAAACAGAGTTGAAAAGATCAATAAATCTGACAATAAATAAAGACAAAATAAAGGTCAATAAAATTGGCAAACTCAGCCAGACTAAGGAAAAAAAAAAAGAAGATCCAATAGTAAAACTCAGAAATGAAAG
Organism: Tapirus indicus; assembly: GCA_031878705.1. Classification (NCBI taxonomy): domain Eukaryota; kingdom Metazoa; phylum Chordata; class Mammalia; order Perissodactyla; family Tapiridae; genus Tapirus; species Tapirus indicus. Next base: position 60,691,862 of record CM062929.1, read on the forward strand.
AGGAGACAGTACAACTGATGCCACAAAAATAAAAAGGATCACAAGAGACTATTATGAATAATTATATGCCAACAAATTGGATAACCTAGAAGAAATGGATAAATTCCTGGAATCATGAACCTACCAAGACTGAATCATGAAGAAATAAAAAATCTGGCCAGACTTATAACTAGTAAGGAGATTGAATCAGTAATCAAAAACCTCCCAACAAAGAAAAAAGCCCAGGACCAGATGGCTTATTGGAGATTTCTACTGAACATTTAAAGAATTATTAACACCAAAGCTCAAACTCTTCCAAAAACTGAAAAGAAGGGAACACTTCCAAACTCATTTTATGAGGTCAGCATTGCCCTGATATCAAAACCAGACAAAAATATTACAGGAAAAGAAAACTACAGGCCAATATCCCTGACAAATATTGATACAAAAATGCTCAACAAAATACTACAACATTCAACAGCACACTAAAAAGATTATACACCATGACCAAGTGATATTATTCCTGGAATGCAAGGATAGTTCACCATATGAAAATCAATCAGCATAATACACCACATCACAGAATGAAAGACAAAAACCATATATGATCATTTTAATTGATGCACGAAAAGCACTTGATGAAATTAAACATCCTTTCGTGATAAAAAGCACTCAACAAACTAGGAGTGGAAGGTGATTACCTCAATGTAATAGAGACGATATATGAAAAGCCCAAAGCTAACATTATGCTTAATGGTGAAAAACTACAAGGCAAGGGTGCCCACTCTTACCACTTCTATTCAACATACTACTGGAAGTCTTAGCAGAGCAATTAGTCAGGAAAAAGAAATAAAAGGCATCCAACTTGGAAAGGAAGAAGTAAAGTTATCTCTCTTCACAGCGGCTATGATCATATATGTAGAAAACCCTAAAGATTCCACAAAAATAACTGTTAGAACAACAGAATTCAGCAAAGTTGCAGGACACAAAATCAACACACAAAACGCTGTTGCGTTTCTATATACTAACAGTGCAAAATCCAAAAAGGAAATTAGGAAAACAGTCTCATTTACAATAGCATCAAAAAGAATAAAATACTTGGGGCCGCCCGGTGGCGCAGCGGTTTAGTCCGCGCTTGGCAGCCCGGGGTTCGCGAGTTCGGATCCCGGGCACCCGCCGACGCACTGCCTGTCAGCCATGCTGTGGCGGCGTCCCATATAAAGTAGAGGAAGATGGGCACGGATGTTAGCCCAGGGCCAGTCTTCCTCAGCAAAAAGGGGAGGAGTGGCAACAGATGTTAGCTCAGGGCTGGTCTTCCCCACAAAAAAAAAAAAAAAAAAAAAAGAATAAAATACTTAAGAATAAACTTAATCAAGGAGTCAAAAAACTTGTATACTAAAAATTAAAAAACAACGCCAAAAGAAATTAAAGAAGACACAAATAAATAGGCATCTCATGTTCATGGATTGGAAGACTTAACATTGTTAAAATGTCCATACTACCAAAGTAATCTACAGGTTCAATGCAGTTCTTATCACAATTTCAATGGCATTATTTTGCAGAAATAGAAAAAACCATCCTAAAATTCACGTGGAGTCTCAAAAGGACCCTGAATCGCCAAAACAATCTTAAGAAAAACAAAGCTGGAGGCCTCACATATCCTGATTTCAAAATATATTACAAAGCTACAGTGATCAAAACAGTATGTTACTGGCATAAATACAGACATAGACCAATGGAACAGAATAGAGAGTCCAGAAATAAACTCTCACATATATGGTCAAATGATCTTCAACAAGGGTGTCAAGGCTCCACAATAGAGAAAGGATAGTCTCTTCAACAAATGTTGCTGGAAAAACTGGAGTTTTTCCAAAAGAATGAAGTGGGACCATTACCTTATACCATATACAAAAATTAACTCAAAATAGATAAAGACCTAAACGTAAGACCTGAAACTATAAAACTCCTAGAGGAGAACATAGGGAAAAAGCTTCATGATATTGGTTTGGCAATGATTTCTTGGATATAGTATGAAAAGCACAGACAACAAAACCAAAAATAGACAAACGGGATACATCAAACTTAAAAGCTTCTGCGCATCAAAGGAAACAATCAACAGAATAAAAAAGGTGACCTATGGAATGGGAGAAAATATTTGCAAAGCATATATCTGACAAGGGATTAATATCTGGAACATATAAAGAACTCCTACAACACAACAAAAAACAACCTGGTTAAAAAATGGGCAAAGGACTTGAATAGACATTTCTCCAAAGAAGCTATACAAATGGCTAACAAGCATATGAAAAGATGCTCAACATCACTAATCATTAGGGAAATACAAATCAAACCAAATGAAATATCACCTTATACCCATTAGGATGGCCACTATCAAAAACAAAATCAGAAAATAAGTGTTGGTGAGGGTATGGAGAACTTGGAACCCTTGTCACTGTTGATGGGAATGTAAAATGGTGTAACTGCTATGGAAAACATTACAAATGTTCCTCAGAAAATCAATAATAGAATTACCATATGTTTAGCAAATCTACTTCAGTGTATATGTCCAAAAGAATTGAAAGTGGGGACTCAGAGATGTTTGTACACCCATGTTCATAGTAGCATCATTCACAATGGAATTCACAATTCCAAAAGATGGAAGCAACCTAAATGTCCATCAAGGGATGAATGGATAAAGAAAATGCGGTGTATACACACAGTAGAATTTTATTTAGCCTTAAAAAGGAAGGAAATCCTGTTACATGGTACAACATGGATGAACCTTGGATATAGTGCTAAGTAAAATAAACCAGTCACAAAAAGACAAATACTGAATGATTTCACTTTTATGAGGTATCTAAAGTTGTCAGACTCATGAAAGCAGAAAGAATCGTGGTTGCAAGGAGTTAAGGGAGGGGAAAAGGGGACCCGTTGTTGTTCAATGGGTATAGAGTTTTAGTTTTACAAGATGAAAAGAGTTCTGGAGATCTGTTGTACAACAATATGCATATAGTTAACACTATTGTACTGTCCACATAGAAGTAAAGGTGGTAAGTTTTAGGTTATGTGTTTATCACAATAAAAAAAGAGGATAATCTTGTTAAATGCTATTTTGGTTTTTCTCCTTTAATTTATTAATGAAATTAAAAATTTTAAGAGATTTCCTAATATTAAAACATTCTTCAATCTTGGTGTAAATCACGGCTTCATCTGTGACAGATGATGAGTGAATTTCCTTAATATAGAGAACTCTTCAAATACCATAAAAATGGACAAAAACATAATTTATTACAAAATGTCAGTGACGTGAAAAGATTCTTAGCCATGCCTATAAAGAAATGCAAGTTAAAACAGTAGTCACCAGTTTTTTATGTATCAAATTAGCAAAGACTAAAGGAGGAATAATGTGCACTGATAGTGAGGGCACTCTCATTCTCTGGTGGTGAAAGTCAGTACCATCTATTTGGAGGGCAATTGTGTATTTTACTAATAATATTTTTAATGACACAGCAATTCTACTTGTAAGAAATTCAGAATTTCAGAAAGTCTCAAATGCACAAAAATATATGCAGGGGGACAGTCATTGAGCCATTGTTTATAATAGTTTAAAAAACTGGAGAGATGCAGATGTCTGTTAATAGCTAGATTGGTTAAATAAATTATGATGCAACCCTAAATTAGAACATTGTTTAAAAGAGTGAGATAAACTGTAGATTCTGACATGGAAAGATATTGAAACTACATTGTTATGGGAAGAAAAGCGAGGAGCAGCACAGAATGTAAAAATATAACTCCATTTTGCGTTTTTAAAAAAATTGGTTTTAGTAATCTATGCCTAGAAAACATATCCGAAATAACGGACACTAGATTGTTAACAATGGCTATCTCTGGGGGTGAATAGGGAGGATTTTCAATTTTCTTCATTATTTCTGAGAGAGGTAAATTTCTATGTAAAGCATAACTTGGAAAGAAAGTACAAAGGATAAATTTCATTGTAAATCCATATTGCTAACAAAAAAAGGGAATGCTATTTGCAAATTTTTGTTTTGGAATGAGTTGAGGTTTACATGTGATCTATAATACCACATGACCAACTTTTAAATACGTTTCATGAATGTATTTAAAAGACTGAAGTTGATTACTGTAGAATATTCAAGACTATATTCATATCTGTCAGATCAACCTCATTATAGTCGTCACATTCTTTACATCCTTTTTTCTTGTCTACTTGGTATGTCAAAACCATGAATAGTATATTAAAATCTCTAGCTATGGTTATGTTTCTGTAACTCTGTTAGCTTCTCCCGTTATTCCTGTTTTTATTGATAAATTGTGGGTTGTATGTCCAGCAGGGCTGCAGCCAGACTACCATAACTCTTAGAAAGAGTCTGCTGAGAGTCGCCTTTCTAAACATTTGAATTCTTCTGTTGAACTCTTACTGTCCTTCCAGTTCCTTCCTCAGAATTAAGAATACAAAACATTCCTAACTTATCTATAATGCAAAGCTAAACACTTTAAGAATCTGATTTACAAACTCACGTGTATTTTTTTTCAAGCCCCATAGGTATGATATTTTGCAGTGTTGAAGTATAGTGACTATTACCTGCAACTTTGCTAATTTAGTGAACTGAGTAATTCCCAATTCCCAAAGACAAATTTTTTTTAAGTTATATATTTTCACATAAAAAAAAAGCCATTTACAAGACAGAAATTTTCGTGACAGGGTATAGGAAGGATTATACAGAGAATGATGAACATGAAATTGTCATCTGGCCCTTCTCTGTGAATCTCTTTGGCAGCACAAACCTTACATTTATATCAACTTTCCTTACTCAAGGCTTGACTTAGGAAACAGTGTGTTTCCACACGGTAATTAATGCCTCATTTGTCAGACATGGTCCATGAATGTCTTCCGGATGAATGGTTTTCTAGATAATTGGAGCTTTACGCTTTAAGCACAACTTTTATTGAATATCCTTTTTAAAATGTATGACAAATAAACAAACCCAAACTTACCTAAATGGGTAATGTTGCTAAAAATAGCTCCATGGTAAACATGCAGGTGGTGAGTATATGAGTGTTCACTGTAAAATTCTTTCAACTTTGTTGTGTTTGAAAATTTTCCTAAAACATTGGAGGAAAAAATATCACTTCGGAAAGTCGTGTAACCCTTATTCCAACAATGTTGTGGTTATTCAGAGCTCATTACTCAGCATGTAATGGTTAAGGTTGCAGGCTCTGGAGCCAGACTGCCTGAGTACACATCATGCCTCTGCTGCCTCCTAGCTGTGTGCCCTTCAGGTTACTGCACTTCTCTGAGCCTTGTCTTTCTTGTCTGTAAAATGGGAATGATAATTGTTTCTCCTTTTGGCTTTGTTATGAGAGAGAAATCAGAGGATGTGTATTAAAGCACTTCCTACAGCATTAAACACTCAATAAACTGGCAGTTGCTGCCACTACCCGCACTACTGCTATTTTGTAATTGTCTTCAGTGTGACAACTGAGCCACTCTGAGAATGGTTAGCAGTGTTACTCTCCATCATTTATTTGAATGACAATTTGGGGCTACTTTGAGACTTAATTTTGAATGAATTGGGACTATTTCCCAAAATCAAATCCATCTTCTCAACCTTAGTAAATAAAATATCAGGAACATTATTTAACTCTTCCCAGTCTCCATCACAAATACCAGTTACGACCCTGTGTCCAGGTGTCTGTGCTGTGAAGGTGGGGCCCTCCACTTTCCTGCTCCTGAATTCTACTGGCTGCCTGGCCTTCTGGTGAGCACGTGGTCTCTTCATTTGTGTTGGTGCTACTTTTAGCTGGCAGGTCTGTGTTTCTCTTCCTTCTCTCCTCTTGAACCTATGTTCACAGCCACTGCTGTTCACCTTTTCCCAGGGCAGAAGTAAATAGTACCAAAGTAAGTCAGAAGTATCACAAAGAAGTGACACACCTGTATTTGAACCTTGAAAGTGAGAATGATGACCCTCTTCTGCAGAACTGAGTGCTGGAACTTTCTCTCCTCTACCTTTCTTGGGTTTGATGTCCTTTCAGTGGTTTTTAGTATATTCGTAGTTTTGTACAACCATCACCACTCTCTAATTTTAGAACATTTTCATCATCCCAAAGAGAAACCTTATACTTGTTAGCAGTCATTCCCCATTCTCCCCTTCCCTCAGCCCTTGGCAACCACTAATCTACTTTCTGTCATCATGGATTTACCTATTCTGAGCATTTCATACAAATGCAGTCATATAGCATGTGGCATTTTGTGTCTGCCTTCTTTCAGTTAGCATGTTTCCATCCATGTTGTGGCATGTATCGGTATCTCATTCCTTTTTATGGCTGAATGATAATCCATTATATGGACATACTAGATTTTGTTTGTTTATTCATCCACTGATGGACATTGAGATTGTTTCCACTTTTTGGCTATTATTATGATGATGCTATGAATATTTGTAACAAGTTTTTGTGTGGACATATTTTCACGTTGCTGGGTATATACCTAGGAGTAGAATTACTGGGTCTTACGGTAACTCTATATTTAAATTTTTTTTCACTCTCTTTTTTTTTTGGCAGGGGAGGATTCACCCTAATCTAACATATGTTGCCAATCTTCCTCCTTTTTTCTTCTTTTTCCCCTCTAAAGCTCCAGTACATAGTTGTGTATAGTTGCAAGTTCTTCTGGTTCTTCTGTGTGAGCTGCTGCCACAGCGTGGCTACTGACAGATGAGTGGTGTGGTTCCGCACCTGGGAACCGAACCCGGCCTACTGAAGTGGAGTGTGCTGAACTTTAACTGCTAGGCCATCAGGGCTTGCTCTATATTTACCTTTTTGAGGAAGTGCCAAACTGTTTTCTAAAGTGGCTGCACCATTTTACATTCCCACCAGCAATGTATGAGGGCTCTAATTTCTCCATATCCTCACCTATGTGTCGTATTGTCTGTCATTGTGATTATAGCCATCCTGCTAGGTGTGAAGTGGTATCTCATTATGGTTTTGATTTGCATTACCCTAATGACTAATGATGTTGAGGACTTTTTTAATATGCTTATTGGCCATTTGTATATCTTCTTTGGAGAAATGTCTATTCAGATCCATTACCTATTTTATAATTGGGTTTTGTCTTTTTGTTGTTGAGTTTTAAGAGTTCTTTATATATTCTGGCTACAAGCCTCTTATCAGATATATGATTTGCAGATATTTTCTTGTATTCTGTGGGTTGTCTTTTTCACTTTCTTGTTGGTGACCTTTGAAGCACCAACATTTTTAATTTTGATGAAATCTAATTTATCTTTTTCTTAGGCACTTTGTGCTTTCAGATATTCCATTTGATGTCTTGAGTGAAAATCTGATTTGCTCACTGGATACATAACTGTATTATTCTAGTTTTCCTGATTTGGAATTGTAAAGCACTTGATTTAAAATGTTTGCCAGTAATATATAGAGGAGCTTAGAAATGTTGATACTCGTTGAGCTGGTAAACCCATTTCTGTGTGCTTTAACCTCAGGGAATAATTTGAAAGAAGAAATACATCCTGTATGCCAAAGGTCATTTCACTGTCACCTTTGAGAGTAGGACACTGGAAGCCTGTTCAATAGCATAGGATGATGAATTGAGTCCATGGTGGTACATTATTAGGCAGCTATCAAATACTATAATTATGAAGCTTATTTAATGAAAATGCTTATGATGTAATGTTCAGTGAAAAAACAAAACAAAAGTGTGTGCCCATTATGATTAAAAACGTGCAAAAAATATTTGGATTAGATGGAAGAGGATACAAAACTATAGGTGGTTTTATTTTCTTAAATTTCACTTAATATTGATATTTTATCTTTACAATTAGAAATTAAGTAGAAAAAATATGTGCATGACATTTCAAATAAGTGGGGGAAATGGTGACAAGTGGTTAGGTCTGGGTGTATGTTTATCCTTATCACACCCCAACTATTTCTTTAATAGTAATTATTTTGTATTATTATGATCGTCAGGGTTATACCTACAAACAGTTTGCTGTGTTTATTTACTAAGACTTTGACTAGAGATATTTTAAATTTCTTTACATTTTTATATCAAATCCAAACACTGATGATAACATGACATGATTTTGATATTAGAATTACTATTATTTAGTCATTATCAGCATTAAAATTTGCTAAAAGAAAGGTAATGATGGGGCCGGCCCGGTGGCGCAGCGGTTCGCGCTTTGGCAGCCCGGGGTTCACCGGTTTGGATCCCGGGTGCCGGCCCACGTGCTGCTTGTCAGCCATGCTGTGGTGGCGTCCCATATAAAGTAGACGAAGATGGGCACGGATGTTAGCCCAGGGCCAGTCTTCCTCAGCAAAAAAGAGGAGGATTAGCAACGGATGTTAGCTCAGGGCTGGTCTTCCTCACAAAAAAAAAAAAAAAGAAAGGTAATGATGATATTATCTTAGTAATAGGGATCATAGAAATACTTTTCTCGTGGTATCTCATGAAAGAATTATTATAATTATTTTACATGTAAATAAATCAATCACCCTAGCTTTTGAAATAAATTTCAAATGGATCAAAGATTTAAGAGTTGTTTTTTTTAATGGAACAATAAAGGCATTGAAAGAAATAAAAAAGGAAGCACAGTACAAGGTCATGTGTAGTTTGCGCATCCAAGGTGAAGGCCACACTTTGAGTTGCTGCACCCAGAGAGAAAATGTACAGCTTGCAGGGCTACGAACTGGGTCTGTGGATCCCCTGACCCTCAGACATTTGGCTTCAGCTGAGTGACAGTGATCCAGGGTACAGCTAGTAACTGTGAGGTGATCCTTCTTTCGTGGCCTGGAATGGATGTGATAGGGCAGCAGGCAGGGAAAGGCCACAGGGAGAGGCCTGTCTCCGATAGCAGCCAGCTACCTCCCCCACCCCGCCCAGTTCACACACTGCAGCTGACTTGGCCTCTGGGCCTGGCTTGGGAGAGGCAGAGGCGTCATCTTGTTCTCATATGTGGGAAGACTATGAAAAGAAAAACCCTTGTTGGCCCAAACATTTAAACAAGAATTACACTAGGATCTTTTGTTCTCACTCTGACATGGTCAGAATTAATTTGGAGGTCCAAAAGAGGATGATTTTGTTGTTGTTTTTGAATCTGAGTTACTTAATGCAAGGATACAGAGGAAAATATAAAACAAAAACACATGTCTTAAGTCTGTGAAATGGTATTGGAACATCCCTAGGTCATTCTTAGGGCACTATTCTGTTAGTATTGGGGGGGCTCCTGACTCAAACTTCACATCCAAGCTACTGCTAAACTTCTTATGAAAAGGCTCCAATGATAGAAGGCAAACAGTGGAGTGTGTCTGGTTATCTAAAAAATACACAGACAGAGCTCAAGAGATCGTAATCATTTTTTTCTTCCTCCTCAGGTTTAATAGGGAAAACTTGCTTTCTGCAAACAACTGAAAAAGCTACCCTTGGAAACTGTTTCTTTGGCCCTCATGGAGCAGCTGGAACTTGCACTGTGAGGCCCTTGATGGGACAAGCTCTCACCCACTGATCGCCCAGAGTGATTATCGCCATGGCCAGCAAGAGGAAATCCACCACCCCGTGCATGATCCCCGTGAAGACTGTGGTGCTGCAGGATGCCAGTGCAGAGGCCCAGCCCTCTGAGGCTTTGCCTGAAGGACCCCAGCAGGATCTGCCCCCAGAAGCACCTGCCTCCAGCAGCGAGGCAACCCAGAACTCCAGCAGTACTGACGGCACTGCGCTGGCCAATGGGCATCGGAGCACTTTGGATGGCTATTCATATTCCTGTAAATACTGTGATTTCAGATCCCAAGATATAACCCAATTTGTGGGGCATATGAACTCAGAGCACACAGACTTTAATAAAGACCCAACTTTTATATGCACTGATTGCAGTTTTCTGGCGAAAACTCCTGAGGGGCTTTCTCTGCACAATGCCAAGTGTCACTCGGGGGAAGCCAGCTTTGTGTGGAATGTGGCCAAGCTAGACAATCATGTAGTCGTGGAGCAGGGCGTCCCTGAGAGCACCAGCACTCCTGACCTATTGGGTGAGCCCAATGCTGAAGGGACCGATGGACAGGCCGAAATCATCATTACCAAAACTCCAATCATGAAGATAATGAAAGGCAAAGCTGAAGCCAAAAAAATCCATACGCTCAAGGAGAATGTCCCCACCCAGCCTGTCGGTGAAGCCTTACCGAATCCGCCAGCTGGGGAAACGGAGGTGAAAGAAGGGGACCACTCCTTTGTCAATGGGGCGGTCCCAGTCAGCCAGGCATCTACCAACTCTGCAAAACCCCCCCATGTGGCCAACGGGCCCCTGATAGGAACAGTGCCAGTTTTGCCAGCTGGCATAGCACAGTTCCTCTCCCTCCAGCAGCAGTCCCCGGTGCATGCCCAGCACCATGCCCACCAGCCACTGCCCACATCCAAGTCCCTTCCCAAAGTGATGATCCCCCTGAGCAGCATTCCGACGTACAATGCAGCCATGGACTCCAACAGCTTTCTGAAGAACTCTTTCCACAAGTTCCCCTACCCAACCAAAGCCGAGCTCTGCTATTTGACTGTGGTCACCAAGTATCCAGAAGAACAGCTCAAGATCTGGTTCACAGCCCAAAGGCTGAAACAAGGTATCAGCTGGTCCCCTGAGGAGATTGAGGACGCCAGGAAAAAGATGTTCAATACAGTCATTCAGTCCGTACCTCAGCCCACAATCACCGTTCTGAATACTCCCCTGGTTGCCAATGCTGGCAACGTCCAACATCTCATTCAGGCTGCTCTACCAGGTCATGTTGTGGGACAGCCAGAGGGCACAGCAGGGGGGCTTCTGGTCACTCAGCCACTGATGGCCAATGGGTTGCAGGCACCAAGCTCATCTCTCCCGGTAGCAGTTACGTCCGTCCCCAAGCAGCCAACTGTTGCGCCCATTAACACTGTGTGTTCCAGTACAACGTCAGCTGTAAAAGTGGTCAATGCAGCCCAGTCGCTCCTCACAGCGTGCCCCAGTATAACTTCCCAAGCCTTCCTCGATGCTAGCATCTACAAAAATAAGAAATCTCATGAACAGCTGTCTGCTCTGAAAGGTAGCTTCTGCCGGAACCAGTTCCCAGGACAGAGTGAAGTTGAGCATCTGACCAAAGTGACTGGCCTCAGTACCAGAGAGGTGCGGAAATGGTTCAGTGATCGGAGATACCACTGCCGGAACCTGAAGGGCTCCAGAGCCATGATGCCTGGAGATCATGGCTCCATCATCATCGACTCCGTGCCAGAGGTGCCCTTCTCCCCATCGTCCAAGGCCCCTGAGGTGACCTGCATCCCGACAGCAGCCACCCTGGCCACCCACCCTTCTGCCAAACGACAGTCCTGGCACCAGACCCCCGACTTCACACCAACCAAATACAAGGAGCGAGCCCCTGAGCAGCTCAGAGCCCTGGAGAGCAGTTTTGCACAAAATCCCCTTCCTCTTGATGAGGAACTGGACCGCCTGAGGACTGAAACCAAAATGACCCGAAGAGAGATTGATAGCTGGTTTTCAGAGAGACGGAAAAAAGTGAATGCTGAGGAGACCAAGAAAGCCGATGAGAGTGTCTCTCAGGGAGAGGAGGAGGCTGCTGAGGGTGAGGGGAGCGAAGAGGATTTGCCCAGTGACCTGAGGGTCCCTGGTGAAAATGCCTCCCCAGAAACACCCAGCAGCCACACCTTGGCAGAACGCAAAGTCAGCCCCATCAAAATCAATCTCAAGAACCTGCGGGTCACTGAAGCCAATGGCAAGAGCGAGCTTCCAGGGCTGGGCACCTGCGAGCCTGAAGATGACGGATGGAACAAGCTGGCAGAGCAGCCCCCAGGCAAAGTGAGCTACAAAAAGACAGCCCAGCAGCGGCACTTGCTGCGGCAGCTCTTTGTGCAGACACAGTGGCCAAACAACCAGGACTATGACTCCATCATGGCCCAGACGGGTCTGCCGCGGCCAGAGGTGGTGCGCTGGTTCGGGGACAGCAGGTATGCCCTGAAGAATGGCCAGCTGAAGTGGTACGAAGACTATAGGCGAGGCAACTTCCCACCAGGGCTGCTGGTCATTGCCCCTGGCAACCGGGAGCTGCTGCAAGACTATTACATGACCCACAAGATGCTGTACGAAGAGGACCTGCAGAGCCTCTGCGACAAGACCCATATGAGCTCACAGCAGGTCAAGCAGTGGTTTGCTGAGAAAATGGGCGAGGAGACCCGGGCCGTGGCAGACACAGGCAGTGAGGACCAGGGCCCTGGCGCTGGTGACTCTGCAGCAGTTCACAAAGGGATGGGTGAAACCTATTCAGAGGTGTCCGAGAACAGTGAGTCATGGGAGCCCAGTGCCCCTGAGGCCAGCTCAGAGCCCTTTGACACACCAAGTCCCCAGGCTGGACTTCAGCTGGGTAAGGAGTCCACGGGAGCCATGGCTATCCTCTGTGGGGACGGGGTGGGGGGCGCTCATGGGTGGACACTGAATTTATAGCATAGGGGGCATCTGCTGATTCTAAGGCTGCCTAGCCGCAAGACTGAATTGCTGCTTCAGAGGGCAACTGGCAGCAGAAGCCACTGGAGCATAATGTGATAAAGGGTTGAGAGCTGTTTTTTCATTACATTTCATATTTTTTTAAACCTGTGCAGGGGAAGAAGTTGAACCTACAAGGGTCCAAGCTTTTTGAGCCATTTCTCAGCAATAGGAGAAGAGGTCAAAACATCATCTGGGTCAGGCAGAACCATAACCACCGGGCAGGAGAGAGCAATAGGACTTTTGAGAAAATTCAACTCAAATTGATGAACCAAAGGAAAGAGAGCTCTTAATTGTTTTTAGATACATGAGGTGCTTTTTTAGTAATGATGAAAATCCTGTAATTAGCATTTCTATTGTTCTTCCTATATGGAAGTAATGGAAAATCATCTTCCCTCTTAGATATATATGGAATTAAAAGCTTGAATTTTGTTCTTCAGTTTCTCTGGATCATGGATCACTTGAAAGAAAACTTGAGAAGATGATTTTATTGAATACAGTTTTGAAGCCACAGACAAGTCAAGTTACTGGGTGTTGATTTTCAAGGGTCTTGATCCCTGAGTTTCCAGCCTCTCCCTTCCCTCCCCACCCTGAGGTATTTGTCTCCTCATTAGAGGCCTCATCACAGGATAGCCAGGGGCGATGTAATTTAGTTCTTCACAGGAGGCTGTGGAAACTGAGGAAGTATCTGGATTCTCAGATTGTCTGATTTGTCAACCTTCAGAAGTTGGTCCTGGAGCCTCGTATTTCTGGACGTAACCTTGTTTTCCTCCAGGCCCCCATGAGTCAGTCAGGTCCTCACAGGGAGTATCATGGGCACCAGGGAACAGGTTTGGCTTCACAGGGCTGGTTGCCTTGGGCATCTTCTCCAGCACTGGACCTGCCTCCTGCGGAATGCCCACCCCTGGCTTTGGCTATGCCAGCAAAAGAGCATAGACTGCTGAGAACTGAAACAGACTAATTTCTTTTATTTTTTTAATTAAAATTTTACTAAATTATATTCTTGAGTAGTGGGAAGCAGGGTGATAGTTACACAACATTGTGAATGTACTTAATACCACTTAATTGTACACTTAAAAATGGTTAAAATCGTAGGTTTTATGTTATGTGTATTTTACCACAATTAAAAAAAAAAAGCTAACCTGGAGTTGAGATGAATGGGTTTGAATCACAAGCACTGGCTCTCCTCACCTACTGAATTTAACACCAAGTAAAATGTGGGTGTCCTAGGTAGGAGAGAGCAGGAGTGGCAGAGGTGGCCATGTCATTGTGGCATTGTCCTCTTCTGTCCGAGGCAGATAACTGTGGGTACAGAAAGGGCTTATCTGTTTATCTGTAGTTGGTTTCTCCCAGCTTTCTCAGCCAGCCTCAATGCAAGGACCACATCTTTAAGCATCACAGATGATGGACCTCTCTCAGCAGCCCCAGTGATTTTTTTTTTTTTTTTTTTGTGAGGGAGATCAGGCATGAGCTAACATCCCTTGCCAATCTTCTTCCTTTTGCCGAGGAAAATTGGCCCTGAGCTAACATCTGTGCCCATCTTCCTCTGTTTTATATATGGGACGCTACCACAGCATGGCTTTATGAGTGGTGCATAGGTCTGCACCCAGGATCCGAACCTGTGAACCCCGGGCCGCCAGAGCGGAGCACGTGAACCCAACTACTACGCCACTGGGCTGGCCCCACAGCCCCACTGATTTTGACTTTAGGGTTGGAAGTTATAAATGAAGTGAAGACATCAGTAGAATACATATCAGAAACTAGACCCAGCTGCCATTATATTAGAATAGTGTGTTCTGGAAAGTCGGGAAGGAGAGGGCAAGATGAGACAGATTAGGACAGAACTTCAGAGGTGGTGGTGGCGGCCTGGGAAGCTGAGCCGAAATGGTCAAGGGTTAGTGAGCCCAGAGAAGACAAGTTCCTGCTCCAGCTGCTAGGCCTGGGGTTTGGCGATGGTCCCTTGGAGAGTCTGAAGGCCTTGCCGGATTTAGCCAGCATCCCCTCCTTAACCCACACTCCGTTCTTCACATTCCCTCAGGCTGGAGAGTCAGGGAGTGGCTGGCAAGAAGGCATTGCTCATGGAATTAAGAGGTCCCCAAAGCCAGTGATGCCACTCTGGCATGGCAAGGACCAGGCTTCCCTGGGGACTATATAAGTGGCTGCTGACATGGAGGTGACAGGCATGTGTTTTCTCCTCAGAAACAGACTGAATTTGAACCGATTACTGTGAAGGACTGGCCAGTCTGGGATGCTGCCTGCCATGTGGAAGGGCCCAACATGCTGTACCCATGCCTGGCTGCTGGGCATGCACAAGACCTTCCAGAGGCCTTGCAGACAGCCCAGAGCCCGCCACCAACTTCGGCCTGCCACCACCAAGCAAGCGGGAAGAGTAGAGTTCTCGTCAGTTCTTCCTCCCACAATGCAGGACCTTTCCTTTGCCTTCCAGTGGATAAAATAGTTCAGATTTCATATTCATAGACACAGAATCAAGTTTTTAACATATAAATTCGCCTATACACACTTAATAAAACATCAGATTATAAACACTTTTCATTGCATAGAAACTTCGGTTAGCAAAGCAGTACATTGTCTTTCACATCATCTCTGAAAATGCCCTGTGTCTGTTCTCTGGAGACTGCTGGGGCCACATGTTCCCTCACCTTCCACAGTTGGGCAGCACACTCAGAACTACATCTGGAACCCCCATGTGTCCCTTTTGCGTTCCTCAAGGAGAGCAGTACCTTTGAAGAGATCTCTGCTGCATTTAGCGGTGACCCACAAAATGTCATGCCCGGCTTGCCCTGCCTTATGGGATAATCAGTGCAGAACCTGCAGTTCCCTGCAGTTTAAAAACTGGACTGGTTATGTGATTAGTGTTGGATGCTTACCTTTTTCTTAAGTTGTTACAGTAATCCTGCTTTATCATGGGAGTTTGAATCATAGAGCATACCTTTTTGGTTATCAGATCAACTAAAGAAATGCTTGTTGTTAAGCCTAATGTACTGACCTATGTGCCCGCATTTTTTTTTTTTTAATCTGGACATGTTTAGAGTAAGAGGAAAATAGAAAAAAGAAACAGGAGTGAGGGATGAAAGAAAAGTGTAGAGTCACAGTCTGTAGCTTTGGCCACCAGGGTTTTCGGAGCCCTTTATCCACACTCACTTGAAAGCCGCCTGTGGTTTGGGAAGGAAGCCTCACGCTTGTCCAGTAGTGAGAGAGAGAGCTGAGGGGGTGCGAGGACTTTTTGGAACTATCAGAGCTGGGGTGGTCTTTGGGACAAAGACCTTCATGTGGAGGTTCCTGGAAGAACACCCACAGTACTCCTGGCCCCCACCAAGGGCCTGGCTGGCATGCTGGACATCACTGGACGGGTCCTTGTGAGGATGTTTTTAAAGTTCTACATTTATATCCCCAAACCTGGAGACAGGATCTCTGTCTACTTTAGCTTAACCCTCATATCCATTTTTTTAATTGAGAAAATCACAGGAAAAGGTGCCTTTGAAACATTGAGGAGACTTGCTTACAAAGCGGTACTAAATGGTAAATCCCTATTTCCCCAGGACTGGCTGCTTTGAGGGCAGCGGGTAAAGCGTGGGGCAGCCAAAGATGCATCACCTCATGTAAACCACCTGCTTCCCAAAGCACCAAGGTCTTGTGGGCATGCTGCTCCTGGGCCCAGACTGGGTGGGAAGCAGTAGGAGACCCCAGAGAGAGGGCAGGGGCTTTGGGCAAGAAATATTGGTGGTGGGTTAGGCACAGTCCTCCCCAACCCCTCCCAGGGACCTGGACCGGGCAGGGCACCTTGCTGGCTTGGCTCTGAGGACGAAGATGGTGGTAGCACCTTCTGCCTTCCGGGGGAGGGCTTTCTTTGGAAACCAAAAGCCCTTGAACCATTGTTCTTCTCAAGTGTCTTCTCCTGCTCTCCCTGTCCCAATAGGGACCGCCTCTTATTTGTTTCAGACAGGTGACTTGTGAGGACTTGACAAGTTTTGCAGCCTGTTTTTGTATCCTTTCCATTTTGGGTGTTGAAGCTATTTAGCCCCAAAGGCCTCTTTGCAGAATTGCCAGGATTGGCAAGTTATTGCCTTCCTGCAGAGAACAGACACCTGGAGTTTTTCCTTTAGTGTTTATGTACATGCAGATTAATTTATATAGACACATATACAGTGCAGATACTCATTTGATACTTTACTCCTGAAATGTATATCTGATGTGTACACTTGAAGAACTCAGTGGCACGTGGGTGTTGGGGAAAGTAGGCTGTGTTGGAGGGAGTGCCGGTACACTGGGCACAGCTGGGCAGCCAGCACGAAGCATCTCCAAGTGTCTGAGACGCCACCCTGCTGGCGTCACTGCCGGAGCCCTGCATGCCCTGGCCAAAGGGTTGTGTCTTTAGAGAGGATTTTCTTGGTTATTTTACTTGTGTTCACATTTCATTTACAACCCAAACAGCAGAACAGAAAAAGTAAATTACATGGTGGACAAGTCAATGCAGGTCACAGAGAGTGACCCAACCTTGGCACCAACTCGTCTTTGAAAGGTGGAACAGTTACAGTGCTGCAGGTACTTTTCCTCACAGATGTTGGCCCTGCCCAACAGCCAGGGCCACATCACCAATGGCAAGACTGCCCAGGTAAGGAGCCCAGCAGACTGGACAGACCCTCCTCCTTCCTGCGCTGGTGGATTGGAATGAATAGGTGGGCTTTGGGCCTCATGCTTGAAAGAATAAGATGATCAAAGGTGATGATGGGAGAGATGGTTGGGTCATCGAGCAGGTGCCTAAAGGGACGTTGCAGCAGGTACCCAGGGCTTTGGGTGCAAAACCATGAACACAGCCAACCGGACACAGAGAAACACCCACGCTAGCCCAGAAATTGGGACTGCACCAGCAGTGCAGTGGGGATGTGGGACAGCGGCAGCCAGCCCTGTGGCCGTCGCAAGGCCGATCACTGCGGTTTTGCACACCACTGAAGGGTTAGATTCTGTGACATTGCCTTCAGTAGAAGGCAGTCTGTGGGCTGCAGGGTTGAGAGAGGTGGGGTGGAGTTAGTCTCTCTTGAAGAAAAAGCCTGTTTTATGAGGTGACTAATCTTCCCCCTCTTCTCTGTATGCACTTGGACTTGTCAGAGATAGTAAAATATTTCAGTGTTTCTTGTTGCCTATGTCTTGTACGTGTTTGGTTTATTATATTTTTTTACATGGGGTTGTAGATCCAGTTTTAATAGGTGAAACTAGATCACCATTCTGATAAAGGAAATCTGGATTTATGATACATATACTTGGCATATTTTGATTTCTTATTTTAATTCTTGACTATTAAGGAGCTTTTTGACTGGGGAGGATGGTTCTTGTTTTCAGGAGTCTTGGGTTCCTGAAATAGAAAGCCCTAGTTGGATGACTTGCCAGCACTTTGGGGTTTGGTAGCACTGTATGACTTAGAGCTCCTTTCTTGGGCAAGTGACTGGCAGCTGTTCAGGTGGACCAAAGCACCTTGACCCGAGGCCCCTACACCCTGCTCTCCGGAAGCAGAAGGTGGGAGCTGGGCACAGTGTTGGATGGTAGCTTATAGGCTGCCACATGTACTAATGGCCTCATCCCGGCTGGCTGTGGGAGGCTGTACCACCAGAAAGTTTCAGTGTGTTCTCCAGGCTGAGATGTGGCTCTTGTGGGTTTTATCGTGCTCAGTCAGTGGTTCAGTGACAGGCCCTGTGTCACCTCCTTCTCCTCTCTGGCTCTGCAGCATCTGTGCCAGGCTGCCTTCCTTCGAGGGTGGGCGTTGGCCTTTCTGTTTGGGAGCTCAAGTTTCTATGCACATCCTCTCCCACAGCTCCCTGCTTGTGCTGCCCTGTCTTGGGCCCTGTTGCTTCTCGTCTTCCTGTTCTCTTCTCGGACCAAAATCCTTGGATGGGAGCAGCTTTGTCGGTCAAACATCACAGCCCAAATAGATAAAGGCACTTGGCAGGAGAGGAGGACCAGCCAAAAAGAAAATCTTAAACAAAATCAAACCTGGAGTTTTGCTTTGCCTAAAGTTTTCCCCCCTTTTTCCTTGCTTAGAGTTTACCTGGGGCAGGTTATTGGTTTGACTCACATGTTGTATGAAAAGTTTAAATTTTCACGTATCACATCAATTTGCAAGTTGTATGCTGGAGTAGAAAAGTTCTCTACACATGTGAAGATCTGCGTAGCCAACTCTTCCAGGTCAAAGTCAGCAGCTGGCCTGGGTCAGGAGGATAACAAGGCTCAGTTCTCCTCACTCCAGACTGGAGCCCCCTTTTCAGGGTCTCCTGAATCAGCTTCCTTAGCTCCCTTTCCCTAGGAGCCCAGACCCTCCCTGCCTTCCCGCCCAGACCTTGAGGAGCCATTTCTTCTTGGCTTAGGGAGCACCTACCATCAGAAAAGCTCCAAGACCTGAGAAAGCAGGGAGTGTGGAGCCCAAGGCTTTTCCTGAATAGTCCCCTCCCAAGCTAGGTTTCAATCTGAGGTACTCGCTGAGCTGTTTTCTCGGGCCCATATATAATAGCTGAGCCGTGCGACACCAGGGCTGAGGAGGCTGTGGGTGACCTAACAAAGTGATGGATTTTTATTTTGGCCAAGTGACTGGGTGGAAGTGGTGATCACGAATGCTGCTTGGCTTGCTACTCAGCCCAGCTGCAAGTCTAGATGGAATCGACAGGCCGCGGTTCGAATTAGTTTCTGCTGGAATCTGTGTTCCCAGTGCCGGGTCACTCTGGGAAGGGGAGGAGGAGCGATAACCCCACTTCTGAGTTGACCCAGCATCTGCATGTAGCTGTGAGGTATAAAGGAGTGCAGACAGAGCATTTGGCCCTAGAGAGGACCAAGAGCCTGCTTTTTGGTTCTTCAGTTCGGAGCTCACTTGTCAAGACTGGCCTTTCTGTGACATGCCTGCAAATCTGGCCTCCTCTTTGGTTGGGTCCCCAGTCCTTCACCAGACTAGAGACATGACAGCCTGGATCTAGCAGGAACAACCATGCTACTGCCCCAAGTCCGGAGCAGGGGTGGAAACGTAAAGTCTGGGATGGACTAGGCAGACCCTGGTTACCATACAGACAAGGACAGGGACAGTACCTGCTGCTTTGATTTTTAAAAATGCAGGACTGCAAGGATCCACAAAGAATGTAGAGTTACTGCTTTGTTGTCACCAGCCCAAGGCTCCCACAGCCCTCAGAACCTGGCCCTTGCTGCTGCTCGGGCCAGAGCAGGCTGAGTGGAGGGAGGGGTGAGTACAGCCAGCAGGGCCATTCTTGGGGGGACTGTGGTCGTCTTCTCTTCTGGCTTCTTAGTGTCTTTCCTGCTGTCCACTTGGGGCCAGTGGCAAGCCAGGGTACCTGAGAGGAGTCTTGAGTGTTTACCTGCCATTAGTGCCTCTTCCTTCAGGAAGACCGGCTCTGCTGTGCACGTGTGTACACATGAGCACTTGAGTGTGTTAATGGATAGCTTTTCTTGGCAAATGCTTTATAACTTCTGTTTCTTTCCATGATAAACGGATGATGTGGAAGTACAGTGTGACTGGAGTTGAAGGTGAAATGTCCAGGATAAAGGCTGTTCAGAGTCACTGAATACAGGAAGCTGCAAGTGCTTGGTCTTTCCCCAGAGTCTATCCTCCACAGTAGACACTGTTAAAGGGTAAGAATCCATCCACGTTGTACCTGGTAATCCTTTAATTTGTGTTTAAAGAGTGAGATTGTCACGCATCCCTAGTTCCTGCCCATACAGCTCATTCTTGCAGTTTGCTTGAAAGGCAGTGGAGCCCCAGTTTGATTCGAGCTGACTGAGTGGGAGAAGCTCACCCACTCCTCCACAGGGACCCAGCATGGTAATCAGGCTGCCCAGTGAAGCTGGGTGAGTGCCAGCGGAGAGGGGGTCACCCCTGTGCAGCAGAGGTCCTGCTGGCTTCTGAGCAGCCGCTTTGTTCAACGCTGTGTCAGGAGGGCCAGACTGTGCCATAACTGTGATTAAAAAGAGAAAACACGCCAACCTTCCCCTCTGCCCTGCCGGCCATTGTTCATTGAAAGTTTACTGAGCACAGTCTTTGTGGAAGTCAGGACGTTGCCAAAGGCCTGCAGGTTCCTTCCTGACGGTCCTGATTCCTAGTTTTCTACCACCCATTTATATTCTGGTCTTCAGAGTAAAACCCTGTGTTCCCTGAGGGCCAGACTGCTGAGAAGCCAGACTGGGGAATGCCTGTTGAGCAGTGTGCTTTTGGTGCGCTTCCTGTCTCCCAGAGACAGCTGAAGAAGTGATCACCTTGGTGCTAAGTAAGAGACAACTGCCCTGTTTCTGTTTGTCCACAGGCAAATTGAAACTTTAGCAAACTGTACAAGAGGGTCCCACCTCCTGCAGTGGCCAAGTGTGAGAGACCAAATGGCGAGAGGGGCATACTTTGACTATCATTAGGCCTGGGTGGAATGGGAATTCTTTACGCTGGGTAAATGTTTGTAATAGAAAGATAGAACTTGCCTTTGGACCCTGGCTGTGCTGAGGTGGGAGGAGTGGGCTGCCCTCTTTTGGGCTGAGTCTCCAGGCCTCACAAGGTCCCCTGTGGGGATGCTGCTATTTCTAAGATGCAAATTGCACATTTCCTAAATTTTGTATCTGTGGATTTGGATAAGGGAGGGGAACAGGGACAAACTGCTTGTACAATTTGAAACGGGCCGAAATGGTACTTCAAATCTTGATTGTTCCTGAATAAAAACATAAATACATTTCACATCTGCTGACTTTATTTTGTGGGGGAGTCAGAAAAAAAAGCTAAAAACACTTCCCGTCTGCTGATTTATTCTGTGGGCAAGACTGACCTTAAACTTGGATGGATGGGCGGGCAGTTTCCCTTGGCCCACTTCAGGAAAGTTCCAACTCGCCCATCTCCGACACTGCTGGGTCCACTGCAGTGGCTTCTACGAGAAAGAATTGAGACATTGTAGAAATTATGCTGAATAGACAAAGGCAAACTGAGTCAAACCTGGAGTCGTCAGGTGTCTGGTGAGAGGCTACTGGCAAGTCTTTGCCTTGTCCTTTTTCTTGTGGGAAAAGTACTGAGAAGCAGAGCTTGTTATTTGCTAAGCAGGGGTTGGCGAATATGCATAAGGACCCAAGGGCCTGGAAGGAATAGGATTAAAAGCCCAACTTCTAAGATTCAAAGCAATTGAATCTTGTTGGGATGACCCTTAAGGGCCTGTGACAGAAGGAAGAAGGGACCCCTGAAATAAAATTACCTGGGGTAGAGACATACCATGGCAGTCCAGTGATTCTGATCCCCGGGGGACACCAGGGCCCATTCCTGACTTGGCCATTCTGGAGGCCAACTTAAGTCTTAGGGAAGCAGCTTTGTGTGGGAGCTAGGCCAGCCTGGTGTGGAACCCTGAAGCCAATCATCTGCACCCCATGGTGGGTGCAGACTCAGGTAGTGGCTCACTTGGGGCACAACTGTGGACAGAATTGGCGGTAGTGGCCGCTGTGGGCTTGGGGCAGCTGTAGTGGCCTCCAGGCAGGGCACAGAACCTGACTGACCCCTGGGCATGAGTCCCCTGGGGATTCTCAGAGGAAGACCCAGTGAGGAGGTCTCTTAGGCTGACACAGGGCTTGATTTGTTTAATGGAAATGTGACGGAGGCGTCCCTGTTCTGTTCCATGAGCTAGTTTGGTGTTATAATCTGATACTACTTATAGTATTTTTCCCCAGCAGAACTGAAATGGTGAGAGATGATGGGCTCCAGTTGAAAGACAAGTTGAGTTCTAGCCCCAGGCCCAGCCTTCAGGTGATGTTCAGGATGTGCCCTCTCTGCTCCTGGTCACAGATCTTTGTTAAGGCAGTGCTCTCAACTGAGAGAAATTGCTCTTGCCTTCTCCCCACAGGGCAGCCTTTAGAGCAAGGAGTTCTTGACCTGAGTCCTACCATCAGGCTGCAGAAAGCCCCTGACCACATAGGCAGTGCTGTGTGTGGGCATGTGTCCACTGGCTGAACATTAAGGGCTACCTCTTTGAACCCAGTCTCCTTGCCCCTGCTCTGTCAGCCAGCCAGACCCAGTTCCTGTTGATGATGATAGGAGAGGACCCTGCAGGGGAGCCAGTCCACTTCTCTTTGCCTTTGCCCCTGGTACCACTTTCTCTCCTCTGTCCTGCTCTTTTGGTTTCCTCTGCTAAAATTGGAGGTTCTCAACCCTGACCACTTATTCAGATCACTTGAGGAGCCTTTGAAAGATACCTACGCCAGGGAGCAGTGTTTTTCAGAAGATTCCCGGGTAATGCATAACCCAGTGGGTGGAAGGCAGTACCAGGCCAAGCTGTCACACTGTGGGGATGTGGCCTGTCTGCACGATGTGAGGCAAGCAACTCCCCTCCGTGGGCCAACATTTAGTCCCAAGTGAGGGTCTCTCCCCGGCTCCACCCCTTGCTGGGCCTCCTGGGTCAAAGATCGTCAGGTGTGTCTGGAGGAATTTGAGGTGAAAACTGATTGGTGAATCTGTTGGACTGTGGGTCATCATGTCTTCTCCTAGGAAGAGTGATCTAGACCTTTGCAGGGAAAGGCAAAGGCAGTGTCGCAGGAAAGCTTGGAGACAGGTGGGCCTCAGGTCTGTGAAGCTGCCTTAGAGATGGCAGAGCTGTTCCTCCCCAGCTCATGCTCCAGACACTTGTTCAGTAAATGGAGGTGTGTCCTGATTAAAGTGGTCAACACCACCAACAAGCCAAGGATGTCATATGATGACACAGCCAGCCTCTTAACTGAACGGCCAGCACGGAACTTTTTCCTTCACTCGTTAGAAAAGCTCTCTCATGGCCACAAGAATCTGGAGCAGGAAAACATGAATCAGGAAAGCCCAGGTTAATTTCCACCCACCACCTTTTCTTGTCCCAAGGAAAGGACCACCCTCCTGTCTCTGACTAGGACCGTGAAGCTGTAGGAAGAAAGTCAAAGGGCCAGCAGAAACCTGAGCAATGGCACTGTCTGATACTGGCTGTTGTATCTAGTTCAGTGAATGACAGGAAGTAGTTTACACTGTGAGCCCAGATTTCCAAGTGGGTGGTGCTCAGAGGGGCCTACAATGAACCAGGACTGACCCCAAATCTGTGAACTGGGGAAATACGTATGTCTTTGGTCTGACTCATCATGTAGGAAAGGGATGCTCTCAACTTACAACTCTAATTCCGCCTTGAGTTTGTCTTAAAAAAATAAATAAATAAAAATCTCGGTCTCTCCAAAGCCACCACCATGCTTTGGAACGTGTATTATCACGCCAGGGGTGTACTCATTACCGTTTTGAGTACCAACCAATTACGCTTACCTGCGTCTCTTCAATGACAGATCTTCTTAGGCTCCCTGGGCTGGCTTTTTATGCTTATCCCCACCTATCTATCCATCCATCCGGCAGGCCAACTCTTTGTATGCATCCTTTTTGATCCACACCAGCACAGACTACTATGAAAAGAGAGCCACAGGAAGGGAAGGACAAGGCCTTTTCAACCATGTTCTGGGCCTGTGCCACAGAGGTTTTGGTTACAAGCTACAGAGGCCACCAGAGTGGCACCCAACAAGCTACATTTGAATGGTACGTGTTTTTTTAAAAGGAGAGGTTTCTGTGGAACTGGGAAGGGACTCTAGTTGTTGCTTCCTGCTCATTGCCAAAGCTGGCTGGCCACGGAAACGGCTTGCTCCCACACAGGCTGTACTTTACCCAGCCACACCTTCGGTGGACAAGCTGGAGGGGAGGGTGGCCTCCCACCTCTTCGTAGCCCAGAGGAGGAAAGATCTGCTTGACCTGGAAAGTTACCAAGAACTTCCCACCTGCTTCTATTGGAGAATAACCATCATCAGGCAGTTGGCCCTAGTTAACATGTCTCCAGACAACAGACTTTCCTGAATCTCCAAAAGAGCACACAAGTTAAAGAAAAAAGGACATGAAGATGATTTATTTGGCAGTCAGATCTTAAGAGGGGAAGCAAAACTAGTAAATGGCAAACCCTGAGCCCAAAGTGGGCAAGTGGGTTTCCATCTGCTGAATGCTGGCCATGCTATGAGGTACCTTTGCGCCCACGGGCCTGGACCCCAGCCTCTGTCCTTAAAAGTGGGGCTGCCTTCCCAACCTTTCCATCTCCTTCCTTGGATCTTTTTACCAGCTAGACAGAAATTGCCGTAAGTGCAGCAGCTTCACTCAGCACCTGCCTGCCTGTCCCCTCACCTGCCCACAAGGCAGGCAACTCCTTAATCCCTCTTCCATTCCTAAGGGAAAGCATCTCAAGTCGTCTTTGCCTCAACAACAACACAACCACCTCATCAGAATAGGCTTTGCTGTTTCTTCTTTTCCCAACTCCTACCCCATTCCTGATAATGCCTTAATGTCCCAAATCAAATCCCTCCCAACACAGTGGGGAGCCCACCCACCAGTCTCCTCTGAAAGGCTCTGCTCTAAGGTTTCCCTCCAAGGGTTTGGGAGCAAGAGTAAATAACTTAGTTACAATACCATTGAGAAGAAAAATAATACTGCTGTTTTTTTAAATGCTTTTCAGAAGAAAAGCTTTCCCAATAAAATTTAAAACTTTTATTAATATTTAAATTATAAACCAAACGTTGGCAACCATATATAGACATGTTTGCTATGGACAAATTAAGATTGTGAGGCCATACTTTGAAATACAACTTCGGAATTAGTTTAAATAAATCAATACATTTTTCTCAGAAATTGTATAATTTCCTCCGGTTTACAATCCATGATACGGAAAGTTTAATATAATGTTAAATAATTTACCATCTACCCTAAAAGTAAGCTATAGAAAAACTGAATCACTATTAGGATCGAATAATAACAAGGCTTTAGGAGTATATATAAATCTTGAAAAGATAACACTGTTAGTTGAGCTGTAAAATCCATAAAAATAACAGTTCTGCCACAGCGCAGATAAGTTCCATTTTGCTTCCCTGATCCCCCCACCAAGCAGCTTTCAGGTTAGAAGTGGAAGACTTAGAAAATCATACATCCTATGTGAAATAACGAAGACACAAACAGGGTGTGCAAAAAATAAACTTTAAAATTCCATACTCTCCAACATGTATGCCTATTAATAGGAATTTTCAATGGATTTAATACTGGAGATAATCTCAGATAGCGTCCTCTTGCAGTGTTGTCTGGCAAACTCACATCCAAGGTTTTTCGTTGCAAAAAGGGAAAGTGGTCTTTGGTCCGAAATAAGACAGGGGTTTGTAGCCAGTCTGCTGGGGCCTGCTGGGGGTGCCTTGTTGAAGGAGGGTCCACTGACTGTGTGCAGGAGTTGCCTGAATGTACTGGGGAAAGTCCCCAGCTCAGCCTCTGCGTTGGTGACTTGCTTCTCCATTCTGGCCACACTGGTGCCGATCATCCTGACAAAGGCTGTCCATCTTGCTGTAGACCTGCCGCATCTCATTCAGCTGGCCTTCATTTAAATACGAGGCACACCCTGGATGACGACTTGGGAGAAATCGCCATGCAGCACGCCCACAAACTCATCCATCCCGGTGAGCAGCTCCTCCAGACTCGCATCCAGGGCTTTGGCCTTGGACTGCACCCCGACTGTGGGCAGCAGGCAGGCAGTGTAGCCTGCAGGGGCACGCCGAGCTCTGGCCCTCATCCTCCCATGGCCCCAGGGCGCTGCTGTGGCTCTGGAACAGGTTGCTGCTGTCCTTGCTCCAGGTGGCGCCCTGGGGCTTGGTCACCGCCTCCTCTAGCCCCTCACGCAGCAGCCAGGCTTCCCAATACTGCTATTTTTAACATGATCCCCTGTATCTTTCAGGCTGGGTAGTGTTCCCAGCCATGGGCAATGTGCCCTTGTGCTGTGTCGTCCTCTTCAGGCAGGCAGACCCCTCTCCAGGCAGGCCCTGTGCTCCTTCACCCTGGCTCCAGGGCCAAACTGTGGGGGCATCTACCCTCTCTCCCTGCCTGGCTGTGGTTTTAAAGCTACAGGACAATGTAAACTTTGTTCCCCTGGCCCAGCAAGGCTGCTGCTCCTCCTCCATTCTCAGGAATGTCAGTGGCTCCTCAGAGCCTCCTGTGCTGCTGGCTGAGGCAGGCTCCCTTTCCAAGGGGCTGCAGCCATGGTCCTGGCCCCACAAGATGAAAGGATCCATCTCCAGAAGTCAGGGCCAGATGTGTGTGCTTAATGTGAGACAAAGTACAGTTTTTGCCTTCACCCAGAGCTGGGGCGTGGAGGCCCAAAACAGTAATACATTCTCATTAATGGCTTGGTTTTTGTCTAGTATTCACTGCTGGAATCCAGGCTCTAGGCTGCAGGACCAGGAAGGGTGCCACGGCAGGCCACTTCCAAAGAACCCAGTTCACGGCGTTCTATGAGGCGCGCAGCACCTGCTGCTCTCAAGCAGGCTGGGACACAACTAGAGGCGATTGTCTCCGTTGACCCGAGTCCTTCGTGGGGCCCTGGACAGAAGGGAAGGGTGTCCTTACCGGCAGCAGGGCCTTGCAGCCCAGTGGGACAGCCCAAAGCCAGATAATTATAATTCTTCTACCCAGGAGAAAGAGAGGTACTAAAGCAGGAGGAGGACTGGGTCACTCCTTCCTGTCTCTCCAGCACCCTTTCCTTCAAGGTGCACACTGGCCACCTACCCTCCATTCCCCTCACCTTCGTTCCCGACTGTCAAAATGGTCTGCGAGATGCTCCTGGGAGATGCGAAAATCCTCAAATGGCTGCTGGTAGCGGGCTTCAAAGGAGCCTTCCCGGGCCCGGCCATGAAACAGCTGGCCTGAGGCATCGGAGCCCCGTTCCCGCAGGGACGTACCACTGAAGGGACTGAGGTCACCGTTCTCCTGCTTTGACAAGGGCCAAGTGCACAAGAGGTCAGTGACCCCTGCAGCTCATGGGGCTGTTGCCCGGCTCTCATCCCACCCTGCGGCAGTTACCTTGGCAGGGAAAATGTCGATCTTGACGAGCAGGGAGGCCAACTCCAGGTCCTCACTGTAGTTGTTCTTCAAAGGCACTGCTCTGTATCCTAGGAGGAGGAAAGCCTGGCCCTCAGCCCAGGAGGGAGCCAAGCAAGGCCTCCCTCACCAGCCAGAGCACAGGGACACTGTCTCTAGGAAGGATCCTCACCTGTCTTCAGGCCTTTCACCGGGAAAGTAGCCTGAGCCAGGAAGTTCTGATCACTAAACATGTCTTCCTCATACACTACAAAGCGCAGGAAGGCGAATTCAGGGTTACTGATCTGGAAGTGGAAGGGTTTGGCTGGCCACACGGGGTTCAGTCCATTGTCCACTGCAAAAGCAAGGGCAAAAGGCCTCAGGCCACCACCAAGAGAGGACAGGGTCACTGGTGCAGAGGAGCCTTCGTGCCCCTGGGAGGATAAGGACAGTGAGCAGGGAAGGAAGGCTCACCCACAAACTCTGTCTTCTGCTTGGTGCTGTCATAGTCAGCTCCAGCCACCTCAATCTCCACAAAAGGACACACAATGCCTCGGCCATTCTTCGGCAGATGCCGGGCCCCCAGTACCTGTAAGGCAGGCAAAGATGGGCCTGGGATTGTCCTTCTTGCTCCCTTCAAGTCCCCCCTATGCAGTGGAGGCAGTGCGCCCTCTGCTGGGGCCCAAGGACACTGCCCATTAAGTCCCTCATGGCATCAGGGCCCTAAGAGCAGCCGCTGCCAGCAAAAATTCATTTGGAGAAGTCTTAGCTTTGGGCAAAATTTTCATTGAGTTTTTACAATCTACTTCATATTCAATCCATGAGTGTTTTAACATGGAAATTTTAAATTACTTCCCCCCAGGAAAAAACAAACAGAAATCTCTTCTCTGGGGGGGCCGCCCAGTGGTGCAGCGGTTTAGTCCGCGCTTGGCAGCCCGGGGTTCGCTGGTTCGGATCCTGGGCGCCCGCCGACGCACTGCTTGTCAGCCATGCTGTGGTGGCGTCCCATATAAAGTAGAGGAAGATGGGCACGGATGTTAGCCCAGGGCCAGTCTTCCTCAGCAAAAGAGGAGGATTAGCAACGGATGTTAGCTCAGGGCTGGTCTTCCTCAAAAAAAAAAAAAAAAAAGAAATCTCTTCTCTGGGAAGAAGCCCGTGCTTACCCCAGGGCTCTGCCTACATCCTGGATGTGTGCAGCTCAACCCATGCTGTCCTTACTCCTTCAAGACTCTGCTCAGGCCCCACCCACCCTGAATCGCACAGCACTGGGCTGCCAACGCACAGCTTCTCACCAGGGGGCTTCAGGGGTCCTCAAGGATTGCTATAAAGGAGTGAGAGCTCTGTGGCCTCAGGGGTGGGACAGAGGGGTCACTCTAGCTCAAGCCTTGTTCTAGTAAGTGCCATCTACCTTGTTCCTGACGATGCGCTCCTGACTCACCAATGCCACTAGCTTCCTGCCCATCTTCTGCCTACTCCTGCCAGGCAGTGGCTACCTATGACTTGGCCTCACTGGACAGCCTGACTTCTTAGTATCAAGAATTGGCCACGTTTAGCCCAGCTGCCTCTGGTCTGGGCCACTCGGAGCCCAGCCCCACAGCAGAGGCTCGTAGCTGCCTTTCCACCTCAGAGGACGGTTATTTCTTCCTCAAGCTCAAGAACAGTCGAGCGCCCCCTCCCCAGTCATATTAACCAGCACCCCAGTCTTCACTCCTGCAATGAGCCCCAGCGGAGCAGCCCCATTCCCACCCTGAAGCCCACAGATGAGCACCACCCACCTCGATGCAGATGGCACATGGCTCCAGCCCACGGAGGCTGCTCTTGTCAAAGGGGTCAAAGGCCTCATCCCGCATGGTGCTTGGCTGCAGCACGTAGCCACAGTGCCCGCCAGCCAAGAAGAGGGCCTGGTTCATCTGCATAGGCTTGTCTGGAAGAGCCGGATTATAGTGGCCTCCAGGCCAACTGCCTGGCAGTGCCCCACCCCACCCTACAGGGCACCTCCTCACCTGGGGTCTGGAAGTTGAGGGCCACCAGCTGACTGCCACAGATCCACATGGGCAAGGGATCGTAGTTGGAGGAGTCCAGCCGCTGGCCCTTGGGGTAGATGCGGGAGAGCTGCAGTCGGTTGTACTGGAGGAACTTCTTGCCTTTGGCCTTGTTCACATATTTCTCAGCCTTGGTTTCCGGAAAGGACGACATGTCCCGGTAGCATGCACGTTCTGTGCCAATCTCTGGGCCAAACAGGGAGAACACTTACAGAGAGCCCAGCGACCCAGGTAGTACTGAGGGCCAGCTCCCCCATTCCCTGCATAGAGGGACTAAACACTCTTCTGGCACCTACTATGAAGGGCGCCCAAACACACGTACACCCTGCCTGGGCCTTGGCACTTACTCTCCTCATCGAAAGGAACAGGCCGGCAGTAGACAACAAGCTCGGAGAGCTCCAGGGCGATCTTCTTCCTCCGTTCCATCATCTTCCCCTCAGTGAGCTAGTGACACACAGAAGGCACTGTAGCCCAGGCTGGAGCCACATCAAGGAGAAGGAAGCCCCGGCCAGCCTTGGGCACGCCCACACTACTGGTATTCTGGGTCCTTCCTCCCCCTCTTCCAGACCCCACTGTACAATAAACAAGGGCCCTCTGTCCTCAGCATCACACCAGAATCGTCCTCTCTCTTCTTTGCCCCCGAGGATACACTTGCTCTCCAAGACTCTTAGGGGGTAGGATCCTCACCACCATCATGCCCCAGCGACACCTTGGAGTCCTAGTGTTGGCTGCACTCCCCAGTGATGCTTTGTGACTATTCAGTGCCCAGCCTCCCTTAGGCAAACAGGCCGCCTTCTGGTTTCCCTGTGACTTCACTGGGGACTCGGGCCTCTGGCTTGGTGTTCTGTGCCCTAAGGATGATCCTTCCCTTGTGTGCTCTCTGCGCTCTCTCCCATGACCAGGTCCTAGACAGGCTGTGCCCGTGCCATTCCACTCTCCATCATGCCCACTGCCATCCAACCCTGGCCATGACACTGACACGGCCCTTGGTAGAGTCACTAGGGCCATGTGCCGCTGCCAAATCCAACGGGCACTTTTAGATTCTTATCATGCCTGTCTGGATCTCCACAGCCCTCAACACTACAGACCCCCATCTGCCTCCGGCTGCCTCTCTGGCCTGCCCTTCCCAGGCTCTCCTGCCTTGCCACCCACCCCCTCCAATGTTAGGGCCTCCTCCTGCTTTATACCACCTCATGCCTCCTAAGCCTCTGGGCACCCACTTCTGCTTCTAGCCCTTCTTCTCTTACCTCTTCTCCTCTTACCTCTCCCCTTATGTATCCAATCGCCCACTAAGCAGACCCACTTGGATGTCCCGTGGATATCTCAAACTCAACACATCCTAATGCCACATGGCTGTCCACATGTCTGTTTCTTCCGGATCCCTGCCTAGAGGCGGGGGCTGTGGTTGCACACCTGAGGCTGCCCCACTGCTCTCTGGGGCCTGGAGGCCTCAGCCACCCAACAGGCTCACATGCTGCCCACCCAGCAGCCCCACCAGCAACCCCGTGGGCTCCACGAGGTTCTCACTCTCGCATCCGCAGTCTGGGCCACTTCACGGATCTTTTTCACCCAGTCCTGCAGCTCCTCCTGAGAGTCAGCAGCAACATCCAGGGACCAGTGCGCCACCGATGCCATGCTGATGGAGAAGACGAAGAGCCGGTTGTTCTTGCCCTCAGGACGGATGGCTGTGAGAGCGAGAGAAGACGAGAGCTGGAAAGAAGCATTTCTATGTCCCCCACTCCACACCCCAGGCAATGGCTCAAATGAGTTCTCTCATCATCTGTCCTCCTCCCCACACCCGGTGAGGGAGGCAATGCTGCTCTGCCAGGCCCATTTTATACCTGAGGACGCTGCAGCTCAGAGACAAGTCACTGGCAGGAATGGTAGGCCAGGGCTCAAACCCAGGACTGTCTGACTCAGGCCTCTAACCCGGGCCATGGGCCCCTCCCGACCCTGTCTGCAAGCCTTTGTCACACCCCATGACCCAACCCATTAGGACTGTGGATGTTGGCCAGCCATCAGCATCATCCACAGTACCTGGCACAGGGTGAGCATGCAGGGGTCAAAGCTGGAGGTGAAGAAGGGAGCCAGGGGTGTCCAAGTATGGGGAGAGTCAGAGTTGAGGGCAGTCTTTGGGGGGTCCAGCCATCAACTTCCTCCCTCAGAGCATGGAGAATGCCACAAAAGGAGAGCCTGACACTAAGGCACAGTGGGCGAGATAAGGAAGGGGGGTGCTCACCAATCTGACAAGCCGGCACATCCAAGACCCCTCGCAACAAGTCCCCCAGGGGGCTGTTCTCGTCCAAGTGCTGTAGGAAGCGAAGCCCATGAGATCGTCAGCATGTCTGCTGTATACATGCGGTGAGGGGATGTCTGTGTGCATGTGACAAATACATCTTACAAGTGTACACGTGACTACACAAACGTGGCACGTGTATGTTGGAGACTGTGGATACCATGGGGTGTGACCAGACTGCATGTGGTGGAAGATTATGCATGCACAGGCATGCCTGACATTGTATGCCTGGGTGTGCGCATAAGAAGAGAATGTGGGGATGGGAATCCTGTCCCACCAACATGGCTCTGGTCTCACCTCCCTCTCAGGCTCCAGGGCCGCTGGGCTGATCATTTCTTCCACATAGTTGGATGGGAACCACAGCTGCTTCTTCCCACCATAGTCCCCTCGCCACCTGTGGAAGCCACAGGGTGCTGACCCCCAGCAACCATCCCAAACTTGCATGAGGATATCCTTTGTCAGGGGCCCCCACACCTAAGCAAGGCCAAGGAAGGCACTACTGGTGCATGTGTGGGACAGAAACTCCACAAACATATGTCATCGGGGGTACACGCAGGACCCCGTGCCTCCTAGCCCACCACACCCCAGGCTCTCCAGCCCCAGGGACGAGGCTCACCAGCCTCCCTCTTGCTTCTCCACATTCTGAATGATGGCGCTCTTGGTGAAAGTCAGCTCGTCCTCTCTCTGGGCCTTGTAGTCAAAGAGGGCTTTGACTGCACACTGCAGAGGTGAGAAGTACCAGTTAAAGCAGACAGTCCTTCCCCACCACTCTCCTGACCCAGGGCCCCACGTGTGCACACATGTGTGCTTGGGTTTCCCAGACAGGGCTAAGGCGGCAGGAGGAGCCACTGCTGGCAGCCCGCCCTAGTTACAGTCCTCACTACTGGCCCTGCAAGAGGCTCCAGGACAGACGTGACCGGGGAAAGAGCCAGGGCCTCTACCATGGAAGCTCCTCAGGATCCAAGTGGAACCTTGCGAGCCCCGCCCTGGGCCATAGGGAGAGCCTTGAATCTGCCCCAGGAGTGGGCTGGCAGGCCAGGAAGGGAGTGTCTGCGGGTGCCCTGAGTGCCTCCCCTGGGACTGGAAACCTATGGGTGTGGCTGGGATCCCATCATTCCTCATCTAGATGGTAGAAGAAGGAAGCTTCCCCCAGGTTCCCTGGCTGCTGAGGGAAGGGGGTGAGGAATAGGGCCCAGCTCCTTACCCCTTAGAGAAAAAGGCAAAAAGAGGAAGATCCTGTCTGACAGATCTCCATGAGGTAAGGGAGTGAGTGGCAAAAAACTAAGTTTTCTGGCCATGTGCCCCATCCCTGGCCTGCTGCTGCCCAGGGAGGAAATGGGAGTTACCCCGGGGGAGCAGTGTGGAAGGCCAGTGCTGACCCCCAGGGACAGGACTGGGGAGGGGTCAGCCCCGGGAGAGCTGCGGTCGTACACCAACCACACATCTCTCACAACCTCTTGAGCCTCGGAAAACCACAAACACCACTTCTCCACAAAGACCACAGATGGGCCCTGAACAGAGAAATGCAAGCCCCAAGCAGCTGGGGACCCTCCCCAGCTTCCTGTGCCCAGAGACCTGAGGCTGTACCTTGAAAGTTGGCATAGGGTTTGCCTCCACATAGAAGCCAGGGTTGCGTCCCTCATACAAGGCCCCGTAGTCGGGCTCCTAGAAACAGGACAGGATGAGATATGTTAATCCAGAGATGCTGGATTCCACGTGCCCCCCTCCCCCTGATGCGGCTGGCCCCCACCTGGCCTTTGCCAGGCGGCCAAGTCTGCCCCTTCATTGGCACCTGGTCCACCAGGGTCCCCCAAGCTCAATGGGGATGGCCTCAGGGGCCTGGCCTCTCCCCCGCCTCTCTCCATGTTCTTACCCTTGAGGCCCACCTCACGATTCTAAAATCTCTCTGTTTCTGGAGGCCCAAACTCTTTCTCAGATTTCTGCAGCTGTTACCTGATATCCAACTGTCACTGAGACTTCTGCAGTGAGCCCCCCGGATACCATATATTCAGTGTTCTTGTTTAGTGGCTCATTCATTCACCACTGAGCCACCCCCAACCTCCAGCCCCCAGAGGATGACAGTTTTCTCCCTGGCCACCTGTGTCCACTGATGAGAAGAGTCTCAAGTGGCTCTTCCATCCTGGACTCCTTCCTTCTATCCAAGGCCACAAACATGGCCCAGAGCCCTCACCACCCTCTGCGCCATCAGTCCTGCCTTCTTTTCCCACTGTTCTCACCCTGT
Organism: Tapirus indicus; assembly: GCA_031878705.1. Taxonomy (NCBI): domain Eukaryota; kingdom Metazoa; phylum Chordata; class Mammalia; order Perissodactyla; family Tapiridae; genus Tapirus; species Tapirus indicus. The sequence goes on from CM062929.1 coordinate 60,725,853, forward strand.
AGCTCTGCCCTCCACAACCACATTTCTGGAACCCACTCTCCCCTGCCCTGGGGCAAGCCTCCAGTCGCAGCCCACCCTCTCCCTGTGTGAGCTCTAGGACCTCCTCACCCCATACCTGGACTCATAGGGATCTCTCTGCTTGAATGCTTATCCCCCATCTCTTCACCTGCCTAACTCGTGCCCATCCTTGCAGACACAACTCAAATGTCACTCCCTCTAGGACACCTTCCTGGCACCCACTCTGTGGCTCCCAACGGGGCTAAGTGGCCCTCCTAAGAACTTCTACAACACCCCAGGCCTCTCTGTCCCACACATCCAGATTACCCCGTGACTGTTAGACTCTGGGCCTGCCTAGCAGCAAGCCTGGGAGTTTCTGGGGGGCCATGCTGTCTCTCCCCTGCCTGCCATGCCCTCTCAACCACCAGGCCCTCACAGCTGTGCCAATCTTCTCCAGCGCCTCCTCGTTGATGGGATAGCGCAGCTTCATCTTGCGGTACAGCGGATGCTTCTCATAGTAGCTGATGAGGTCAACGAGGCTGTCAAACTCCGAGTTGCCCAGCATCACTGTCTGGCCCTCCTGCTGGACACGGCAATGCTTGATCTTGCCCTCAGCCCTTGATAAAAACAGAACAGTCATACAGGGTCAGGACAGACCAGACCCAGGCGCAGTCCTGTACCACCCCCCAGGGCCACACCCCTCACCGGAAGGAGATGGCGTAAGAGTTGGGCTCATTCCGTTTCCGCACCAGGAAGGCCCCATCACGGGGGACACGCATTAGCATGTGCTCGGCCTGCGCTCTGGTCAGGCTTGCATGGTACCACCTGAGGACAGGCCCAAGTCAGGCTCCAGCTATCAGCACCCAGGTCCCCGCCCCACCCCCTGTCCCCTCCCTCACTCTTTGCTCTCGTGGGCATTGGTCTGTGGGACAGGCTCTGAGAGGCGCATCTCAAATTCGTTGCAGCGCAGGGGCACCTGCTGGTAGTGTGTGATAAGATCATAGAGGGAGTCAAAGACGAGGTTGTCTGTCAAGAAGAACTTGGGGGTCCCAGCATCCTGCCGAGAGTGGATCCTGCAGTGCTGGACTTTCCCATTCCGCCTGAGGGAAGACGAGGAAGCAGTGAGAAGCAGGCCTGAGCCCTGAACACCACACTCCAACCCAAGTGAGGCACCAAGTCTCAAAGAGGGAGGCAAACCTCCTAAGGAACTCAAGTATGGGGCAGCCCTACAGGAGGGGCCTCACACTAACCAAAAATGTGTGTGTGCACACGTGTATGCACACGTGTGTGATGCATGTGCACTTGCTGAAATGATGTTTCACATGAAAGCCTGGAACAAAAGACAAACTGTGGACTGTGGCTATCTCTAGGTGGTGCCGTATCCACGTGCACATGCACGGGAGTGGGTTACCAGAAAGAGAGGGTGTAGTCGCCCACGAAGGTCTCACTCTCGCGCACTAGGAAGGAGCCGTCGGGGGCCCCGGTCTCGATGCAGTACTCGGTAAGCAGGCGCTCGGCGATGTGCCGCCCATCCCGTCCTGCCCCGAGCTTCCCATGGAACCACTTCTCGTTGGAGTGCAGCTCCGTGCTGCCACTGGCCTGGGAGGCGGAGGGCGACAGCAAAGACACTCAGTGACTCTGATCCCAGCCCGGCCCCCAGCCCCGGGCTGGCCCCTCACCTCCTTGGGCTCCTCCTCATCCTCGTTGCCCTGGTCACTGCTGGTCTCCTCAGAGTAGTAGATCTTGCTGCTGGTCAGAACAAAGTAGTGGGGATACCACTCCTGGAAGAGACCAAAGTGAGGCCTGTGAACAGAGCCCTCTCACCACCTTGCCCCCCCCACCACCCAGCCTGGCCTGGCCCTCACGTGGTTCACAGGGTCCTCTAGGTAGAGGATGCCATTCTTGATGGAGTTGCTGATGTCGTTCTCAGAGTACATCACGGATGTAGGCACCTCCTCATAGGCACTGCCCTCAGCCAGCTTCTTGTGCTGTGGGGGGCAGGCCAGGACATGGCAATGCCAGCTCCAGTCCCACAGCTCCACCTCCTCACCCAGGCCTAGACCAACAGCTGGAGCGCCGGCCTGGGAGAGGCACTGCGAAGTGTGGGGTTCCCCGCCAGTCCACACTCCTACCTTGATAAGGATCTTCCTCTTGAGCTGATTGGGTGAAGGCAGCCCATCTGCGGCAATGTCCACAGGCTTGGTGAGGAGTGTGTCCCCGAGCACTTTCTTGAAATACTGGGCCATGTTCCTTTGCTGGGCAATGCTACAGTGGTCCTCAATGGACAGGATGACCGGGTACCTGCAGGGTAGGGGACCAGTGCGGTAACAAAGACCCTGAGATTCTGCAGGGTCAAGGCTCAGTCCAAATAGCCCCTCCTACAGTGAGGTTTTAGCAGCTAAGGGCTTGGGGGCCCTGTCTATAGGGGAGCTATCCCAGAGAAGAGGCGGGCCCTGGCCACTGGAAGGGTGGAGGGGGTCCTACAGGGGCAGCTATAGTGCAGCAGAAAGAAAGCGGTAGGACTGCTGCAGACGGGCTTCCTCAGAGCTGGGCCATCATGGAAGCTGCCCCAGCAGTGCAGAGAGACACCCTGCACGAATGAGCTCAGGAGAGACGAGAAGCAGCCTCCAAATTCAGCTACTGGGGAGCCTCTGGTGATCCCTTCAGAGAGGTGGGAGAGACTAGTGACCACAGGTTAGGGGTGAATAGGACTGCAGACTGGGACACAGGTAACAGACAATTCTCTGGGCTGTGAAGGGAAAGGAGTTGGCAAGAAAATGGGCAAAAAAGGCCAGGGTTAAGCAGGTACTTTTTGAGGATGGGAAGAGCTTGACTGTGTTCCCGGGCTAAAGAGAAGGACCCATGAAGAGAGCAGGCCAAGGATGAAGGAAATAGGGAGTAATGGGAAGCAATGGCTCAAGCAAGCATCAGGAGAGGAGGAAAGGCCAAGAGGAAGGACAAAGACAAAAGGCAGGGGGAGTGGGGACAGGGCATTGAGGTGAGGCCTACAAGAGAGAGCTGGGTCTCCCACCCCACTCACTCTGAGGCCACAAAGGCATGCTCCTTGATGGTGTGCAAGACGTCTGAGAACTTGATCTTGGTGGTAAGAGTGTGTCCATGGTAAATGACAGGCATCCCGTCTGGGCCATCCCAGCAGTCCACTGGGGAGCAACATGACCACAGTCAAGTGGGCAGGCCTCCCATCTTCCTCCCCAATCCCGGCCCCCACGCACACTCAATGCAGCGACAGCCCATCCGCAAGCAGCGAGCATAGGCTTCCAGGGAGGACTCGCTGGAGAACTGGTCCCCGGTCAGGTACCTGGACAGGGAAGGAGGGGGTAGGTGGTCAGGCGAGCCCCGTCCCTCCCGATGTTGGGCTGGGTGGGGTCGAGGGAGCCACTCACGTATTGTGCGAGGAGGAGATCCAGTAGTGGGAGAGAGGGTTGTTCATGGTGTCTGGGCACACTGCATCCAGCTGCGAGTTCCACACACTGTTCTCTTTGGAGAACAGAAAGGTGACAAACTGTCCAGGAACAAAAGTGGAAGGAAAGAGGAATTGAGTTCCTGCCCTAGCCCACTGGCATAGAGGTGGTGGGAAGGAGAGAGGTGCTCAGTCTCAACTAGGGTGGGCAAGTGGGCATCCCTAAGCAGAATCCGGCTTCTGGGAACCAGGCGGGGTTCTGGTCAGCTCCACCCATTCTCTTTGACACAAGGGGTGAAAGGTAGGCCTCACCTCGTCCAGGAAGAAGTATGGTTCCTCAATCTCTCGCAAGGGGTCTCGGAGGAAGCTGAGCATGAACTCCTGCACCTGGAGCCGGTCAACAGCCCACAGCTCCTGATGGGGGCAGTGGGGAGGGCACAGGAGAAGCCTCGAGTCAGTGACGAGCCCAGCCTCCCTTAGCCAGGAACCCTGGCCCAGCCCCAGCCCAGCCATACCCCCTGGTACTCGAGGAGAAACTGCTGGAACTCAGGAAGGGACACTCGGCAGAGCTCCGGCCGCTCCCCAGCCCTGCAGGAGAGAAGGGAGGTGCCTGGTGGCCAGCTGGCTAACACAGTCCACAGATGAGGGGCCCCTTGGAAGGCGGAGCCCAGTTCCCAGACAGCAGAGCCGCTCAGAACGCTCCAGCATGGCTCACCCCTCCTGTTGCCTCCCACCTGCATCATGAATCATCCAGGGGAGAGATGAAGGGCCCCAGGGGAGAATCCCACTTCCCCACTTCAAACCAAACCTCAGGGCACTGGCTTCCAAGAAAGGGAGATCCATCTGCAGGAGACAGAAGCTGGTCAGAGCGAGAGGCCCTGGAGGCCACGTGGGAAAGGGGCTCTCGGGAAGAAAGGCTGGGGAAGCAGATGGGGGCAGGCCTCAAGAGGAGAAGAGCTGGAGAAATGGCACCCGAAAGCCCCCAAGCAGGGCAGCAGGGCTGACTGAGGCAGGCAGGGCTGGTGGGGCTGGGGTGGGAGAGCAGGGGCAAGGGCCGTGGGAGGGCAGGTGGCTCATGCACCGTCTTCTGGGCGCTGTACATGAGGCTGCGGTACAGCTGAGCAAACTGCCCATAGGTGATGTCACTGCTGCGCTGCTCCAGGTCCTGTGTGGTACAGAGCAGGACTGCCGGTCAGGCCCATTGGCCAGGGGTTCCCAGCCTGCCCTGCCCTACCTGCAGATGGCCCAGGAGGCCCTTACCGTCAGCCGCTCTCGGAGGAAGCGCATGTTGGGGACCCGGTAGTTGACCTGGGACAGCATGTTCTTCAGGTCCTTGGCTGATATACTGAGAAAACAGGGACATCCCCAGTGGTCTCACCCAACCTCTCATGACCTCTGATCTGTGGGCTGAGTCCACCTGGGGCTGGACAGGTAAACAACACTACTCTGAAGTCCTGAGGGTGAGGCTGGATAAGAACCCTTGGGGTGCCCAAGGGAAGTCCCTTCCTTTATCTGAGCCTCAGTTTCCTTATCTGAGCAAAGCCAAGCCCATGATTCTGGCCAGGAGTGACCAGACTCTCTACACTGGGTCAGGCATGGGGGGAAGGGGAGCGTCTTCAGCTCCCTTCACCCCCCTCAGCACTGCTCAAGCCACACCTCTGGCCCCTCAGCTCTTCTAGGTGCCAGGAGGCCCATCCAGGACAGAGGGAGGCAGCCTCCTGCTGCTGCGCCTTCAGACTCCAGCAAGGCTCACTCCCAAACTCCCTGTGAGGGGCAGCTCAGCAGCGATTCTCCACCCACCAACCCTGGGATGCTGGGAGTTTGGGAGGAGAGGAGGGGGAAGGTCATTCTCAGCTGTATACCGCTACTGGTGACTGGGCACTCTCCTGGGGTCTGACAGAGAAGTGTCCCCGCCCTCCAGGGGTGCTCTGCCCAGGAATGTGGGGCTAGGGGACACTGCTGGGCCTGGCCACAGGATGGAAAAGATGGGGAGAAAGAGAGGCTTTCTCTCCTGGAAGGTGGCATCAGGGAGGGGAGGGCGGGCACCGCCCTCTCCTCCTGTCCAAGAGCCTGGCAGGCAGCACAAAGCTCTCTGAGAGGATTCAGCTCTGTACTGAGTGGTCCTGGCCACGATCCACAAGTGCTGTTCAGGAAGCACTTGCTCTGCACAGGCGCCGGCTCATGCGACCCTCAGTCACGCAGGAGGCAGGCTCTGTCAGGTCCTCACTTGACAGGCTAGGAAACTGCTGCATCACCAACCTTTCCCTCTGGGGACTCTGCCATCAGCATCACCAGCAGGCTGTTATCTCTCCCACTAAAACCACCTGTCTTGTTCCTGCTTACCTCTCCAGCCACTGCCCCCTTCTCTGCTGCCCTTCATGGCAATGCCCTGAAGGAGCTATCCATGCTCTCTTTCATTCCCTGAACACCCCCTCTCCACTCCTCCACTGCCTATCTCAATGTCACCAATTACCTCTGTGCTGTTAAGTCCAAGGGGCACCTCTCAGTCTTCTCCACACCTGATAAGGCCTGGCGTAGCTGACCACTCCCTTCTCCCTGGGCTTCCAGAACTCTACACCCTCCAGGTTTTCCTCTTACCTCACGAGCTGCTACTTCCCTTGGCTGGCTTCTCCTCACCTACCCCATCCCCAGTATGGAGTGGGGCAGCCTGGGACCAGCCACTGCTTCCCTTTTTTTGCTGCGCTTACCCCCAGGTGATCTCCAGCCTCAAGGCTTTCTGTGTCATCTAGATGCTTCCCAGACAACATCTCTAGCCCCAACTTCTCCCCTGAACTCATTCTACCCACCTGCCTACTCAACGTCTCTACCTGGACATCTAAGGGCATCATAAAACTTACCATGCCCCAAATGAACTCCTAAGCTCCCCTAAATGTGCTCCTCCCACAGCCTTCCCCATCTCAGTGAATGCCAACTCCACCTTTCCAGATGCTCAAGCCAAAGGCTTACTGTCATCTTCGACTCCTCTCTTTCTCTCGCACCCCAAAATCAACCTGTTAGGAAATTGTATTGGGTTCTATCTTCAAAATACAGTATAGCCAAAATCCGACCCCCTCCTACCACCTCGACCCTGCCAAGCCCTATCACCTTTCCCCTGGACTGTTGAAGCTGCTTCCTAACTGAGCTCTTCGGCTCTGCCCTGCCCTGGACTCGCCAACAGCAGCCAACAAACCTGAGTAACTGAGGCAGGTCACGTCACGCCTCTCTTCAACACCCTCCATGGTATTCCATTTCATTGACAGCAATAGTCAAAGGTCCTTACAACGTGACCTGGTCTTTATCCTCCCATTGCCCCTTGGCCCCTCTGGCTGTCACACCATAGCCTCAAAGCCATGAGCTTCAAGCCACCCCCTCGCACACTACAGGCCATCCCAATCCTCTTTCCAGGACACCCAGAGTCAGTTCTGCACTTCCTGTCTCTGCCCACGGTGGCAGGGCACACAGCTTATTGTCCTTGTCCTCTCTCGCCAGCTTGTACCAAGGCCATCAGAGGGCTTTCTACAGGAAGGTGCTTGTGCCAGAACCACTGCCCACCCCCCAGCCCTGCTTAAGGCAGGTCCCCTGGGTCCTCTGGTTCTCCAGGCAGCTGCTCAGAGGCCTGGCTACTGTTCTGACTGCCCCAACCCACCCCGCTGGGCTAGAGCCGCAGCTCAGTACCTACCGGTCCTCACGGTTTCGATCCACTGAGTAGAACTGCTTCCGCAGCCACCTGGAGGGAGAGAAGCCTGAAGTGAGGGCCACTTCTCCGGCCAGGGCCAGGCTGGGGAACGAGATCAGCAGGCAGTGCTGGGCACACAGAGGCTTGTGTCCCTGCCCCTGCTCCCAAGATCCCAATGCCCCCACCCCTAACCCCAACCATATCAGAAGTGGTTCTTACCTCTCAATCTGCAGGGGTGTGGCTGCCTGCAATGTATCCTCCATCAGCCAAGTTAAGCCCTTAATCCACATGTTCACTTCATCCTCAGATGTAGCTGCGAGCAAGGAGTAAATAGCTGAGCTGAGGGCACAAACCTCCCGCTGAGCCAGGAGCCAGTAGACATGTCCCTTAACCACCCTGCCTCCTCCAGCCCTTTGACTCCTACCTTGCAGGCTTAGAGTCTTCAGGCGGAATTCCATCCCATATAGGATGACAAAGCAGTGCGACTGGTCTGGTCGGAATGCAGGGTCTTCTTGGTAGCGATCAAAGTCCCGTGAGGTCTTCCCTGGGCGGATCTCCTTGATTTCACGAATGTCAACTAGGAAGATAGAGAAGAGACCAAGGTCAGGCTGGGGTCTCAGAGAGTCAGCACTGAAACAACAGCAGCCTGGTTTCCTCACTCATTCCCATGCTCTCCCTCTGGGAGGGACCACAGAGAGAGACACCCCCTCGAGGGACAGAGCCAAGACCACTCATAGTCCCATTCGGTGATAAAAGAGAGCTGGGCTAAGTCTATGGATAGACTTCTGCTAAAAGCTGAGAGGTCTGAGCAAGACGTCTAGGGAGCAGGGAGCTCCGTCCTGGGTACTTGCCCTCACTGAGAATATAGGTGGGTCACTCTGACCTGGAAAAAAGCTGGACTCTAGAAAGAGAAATGGGGACCCAAGGCTGTTCTGTGAGGACCATTTCCTGACACAAAGTACATAAACCAAATCACAAAGTCCCCAGGGTAGGACTGGGGCTGGGTAGGCCTGAATGGGTCTCAGGATCGATGGAGGAAATAGGGATCAGGCCCAGAGAACTGGTATACCATGAAATGGCCCACCCTCTAAAGACACCCCCAAGCAAATGTCAGGAAGAGGCCCAAAGCAGCAGCTGTCGAAGAGGATGTTTCCCCATCCTGGCTGTCAAAGGGCCTGCACACACACCCCACCCTCACACAGCAGACGCCTGAATGGCAGACACCGCTGAGTGACTCATTTAACTTATAGTCTCGGTTTTATCATCTATAAAGTAAAGGGCTTGACTGAATTTCTCTAGAGGGCAGGGTGGTAGAAAAAACACGCACGGGCTCTGGGGTGAAACTGCCTGGAGTAGAATCCCACCTCTACCTCATGTTAGCCATGTGACCTCAACAGAGTGACACCCACTCTGACCCTCACTGCTTCATTTGTGAACAAGGGTTAACAAACCACAGCATCGTGAGGGTGTTGCTAAGATCATAGTCATAATAGCCAAAAGTGCCCAGCCCTGTAGGTGGCACATGGTAGGAGTTCATTCAGTGCCAGCCGGCTCCCTCCCCAGAGTCTGCTCAGACCACAGCTTCTGGTCCCAGGCCCGGAGAGGGCCCTGGCACTCTGCAGCACACGGAGGGGTTGCCCCCGGCCACACAGCCACACAATCTCCTGGTGCTGGCTGGGACCCTGGACAGAGAGCAGACTTTCCAGGCCAGGCAAAGAGAGATGTAGGGAGGATTAGGTCAAAGAGAAGAAAACCTGGCTTAACACCAGAACCAACTCTCTCTGAGTACCCCCTTAACTCTAGAGCCTCTTCACATGCTCTCAACCCAGACTGGCCTGGAAAATTTGGAGCCAGTAACAGGGCCAGCACGCTGCCTGGCCAGCCTCCACCCCAGGAGCCCTCCCAGCCCAAACAGCATACCACCCTGGCTGGAATGTGGCCACCAGGCTCTCTTCCTGTCCCTCTAGCCACAGCTATGCCCCATCTCAAATACGGCATTGCTTCTGGCCCCAAACCCAGCTCCCCCACCACAACATTACTCGTTCCATCTGGGCCCTGCTCCTGTGCCCTCGGCAAAGCCTGTGGGCCTGGTCTTTCAGGTGAAAGCCTCGACCTTCCTGCCAGTTGCACTGTGCCCCCCTTCTGCTCACCAATCAGCTGTCTTTTCTGAGTCTTCTGAATCTTTATAAAACATTGTTCTGATCCGTCCCGAGGCTGCTCACTAAGGGAGAACATGTTCCTTCTCTGGCCTCCAAGGCCCTTCATGATGGGGTTCAGTGATTTACCTCCCCCGCTTCTGCCCTCCATCCTCTCTGCTCCATCCACACTAAGCTGGACCAAGGGCAAGAAGAGCCAGTGCTTCCTGTCCGCTATTTCATCCTGGTCCCTAACTGGGGACTGTCTATCTCCCAGGCTCCAATCTCTCCAACCAAAGATCCAACTTGGAAGCATCCTCCTGCAGAAATCATACCCTTGACACCTGGTGGCACTACATGGGGGTGTGTTCCTTATCTCCCCCTAGGCCAGCCAGGGCCCATCCAGTGCTTGCTGAATGACTGAATGAACAAATGAGAAAGGCAGGCACACAGGTGGGGGAAGAGGCAACAAAATGAGAGTGGAGTTTTAAAAATGAGCGGTTATATTCAGGTAGAAACAGGGAGGGGGGAAATTGAGTCACAAAGACCCAGCTTGAGAAGACAGAGTTTCCAAGGATGGAAGGAGGAGCTGAACAGGGGAAATGCCCAGATCAGAAACTGCAGAAGAACCACAGACTCTGCCCTTTGAAACAGAAACCAGCATGCTTTTCCGGTGTAGAGCTGCTGTTATCTCCCTCCCACACTTCTCACACCAGCACACAACCTCACACACACAAATACTTACAGGCCAGGGCCTGTGTGGTCCACAGCCTGGGCCCTTCCTCTCAGCTGCCTGCCAGTCATTAGAGGTAGTCCAAGACATGGCTACTGCCTGGCACACAACTGAAGGGGCGGTCCGAAGCCTGCAGCCAGGTCACATGCAGCCACATGCACACATACACACACATACAACATACACAACACAGTGCCAGCAAGTGCTATGTGAACCTCTGGCTGCCCTGTGTTCCTGGGCACATTCCCTTTGAGACCAGGTGAAGGCAGAACAGGCTCCTGCCCAAGACAGGTACCAGGTAGGCACAGAGCAGCTCCAGGCCAGGCATCCAAGTCTCCCAAGCTCCTGCTGGCCACACCTGGCCCCTTGTACTTCCCCCCCGTAAGGAGGAGCCAGCCTGGCCCTAATGCCCTCTAATTTCTTTAAGCCAACAGCAGTTTGAAAGGATGTGACACCAGGGTGAGACACTCTACTAGGTTCTTAAAAGCCACATCCTGTGTGACCTCCCAACCTACCCCCCATCCTCCTGCCTCCCAGAACAAATAAAAGCAGGGTCCTCTTTCCTGAGAGAGCCACGGCTGGCCCCCCAGGGACTGCCATCATGGGGAGGAGACTCCCTGGGACAGGCACGGCCTCTGTCCTAGTTGGGAGGAGAGGGAGGCTGAGCCATTCGGCATGGTCTGGGTCAGACCTGCAGTGGGACAGGAAGGGCAGGAAAAGGGATCCTCCCAGGACCTGGGAGCCTGGGGAGGGGAGGAGAACTGCTTAGAGGAGAATAGCATTCTATGCCCAGAGACCCAGCGCTGGTTCCCACTCAGAACCATGGGAGTACAACATTCAGGGGAACATCAGGGAAAAGAGCGAGGGATACTGAGAGGTCCTTGCTAGGCTAGAGACAAGGAAGTGAGATGGGGAACCCTCTGAGGACAAGGGCAGGACCCCACAACCAGCAGCTCAGGCCAGACTGATGCATAGCAGAAGGGAGTGTAGGGCTTTTCATCATGACAAAGGCCCATCCCCAAGTTCACCCCAACCCAAAGGCCTGAGGTTCCGTTGACACAACCCAGCCAGCTCAGCCCATCAGTGTGCTCTGGTGTACTCATTCCTCCAAGGACCAGATCCCTGAGGCCCATGCAAAGACTGCCCAGGCTTCAGGAATGGCATGGGTGTCACCATTCCAAGCGCGGCCATTGTAGACAATGACAAGATAAGCTGCCAGGGTGGTGAAGTGGACTCAGTCCCCAGCATTTAATCATCCACAAACTCTCATGAAGAAATAGAGATTAGCCCTCCTCGAGAGACTTTGAGGTAATGAGGGACCACTCACACCTGGGCCAGGGACTGAATTCACATGAGGGCTGACGACCTCCTCACAGGCCAGGCTGCCTGGTGCTCTGGGCAGAAGTCTGGGGGTCCTGGTGACGATCTGCCTCCTCCACTCCTTCAGGAAGCCTGCCTTGACCATCCCCTTCCTGAAGGCTGCCCAGGCCTAGCAGAGGAGAACCACAAAGGTCTTCAATTCTGGCTGTGCAGCCCTGGGCAGTCCCTCACTCCTCTGGCCTGTTTCTCCATCAGTAAACTGGGAATTCCCCCTACCTCACAGGATTGCAGTAAGGGCCCTGCCAGGAATCACCGGGTCCCAGTCAAGTCTGAAGGAGCCTGCCCCCTGCCTGTGTGCCTAGTGCCATCAACACGGGGCCTATGTAAGCTGGCAGCAGGGAAGACATCTGTGGCCACCTGCTAGGCTTTGCTGGGGGCAAACCCAAACCCAGAAGAGGTAAAACTGGGCCAGAGCGGCCTCGGTCTATGGAAAAGAAATCCAAGGTTTCGCAGGGATGGGGCACCGTTGGGGAGGAATGAGACTCCGGGGCCTCTGAGTTCAGACCAGCGCATGCAGACATGTTCTAAGCCAGAGGCCGCTTCCTGAGCCTGCAGCACCTGGCTTGATGCAGCCACAACACCCACCTACACACTCACCAACAGTTGAGGCACATGCACTCCACCACCTCACATATGGTGGGGTGTCACAATGAGAGAGTAACAGATCTGAAATCACAAAGACCAAGTTTTGGATCCTGTTTCCAAGCGAATAGCTCAGACCTCAGGCAAGTCTGCTCTCCTCTCTGATAGGTCATAGATAAAGCAAAGGCTTCGCTGGGGGTGAGCCCACCATAACCCCTTCACATGCAGACAGACTACTACACAAAGACACCCATAAGGGAGAGTCAGCTTTCGCCTGCCCTGAGCGCCCTCAACCTGGGATCAGTTTTTATGCAGAGGGAAACATGCTCGCTGCCTGGAGGCAGGGGCCAGCTCTAAGCGTTGAGGTAGAATGCCACAAGACTGAATTTGCAAAAACCAAAGCTGGCGTGACTAGGGGGAGATCCTCTCTTCTCTCCTCTTGGCCCAGGGGAAGACTATTTGCCTGAGACCACGGATACTAGAGACCAGCAGTTACTCAAAGCAGAGGCCTGGGTCATGCAGGCCTGGAGAAAAATTGCATTCTGCGTATTCCAGTAATGGCAGTCACTCTCCCTTTAAGAGCCTTGGTTTCCTCATCTGAGTCACAGAACTGATCTCAAGCACTTTGGGAGCTGTGCAGCTAGACAGCAACAACAGTATCCTGTTGCCATTCTCAGGGTCAGCTGAGAACTAGCCTCTGCAGGTGAGAAAGCCCCCACTTCTGGGATAGCACCCATTCCACCGGGTTGGGAGAGGAGAGAATGTGTGAAGGGGACAAGCTAAATGGCAGGCAGCCAGTCTAGAGCCTGGGAAGGGGTAGAGGACAATGACCACAGAGGACCTGTCTGTGCTCGACTCCTCTGAAGGTAGGGCTGCTTCCTGTCTCGGAATCCTGCTCCCCAGCCCCTCCCAGACATCAGGCCAGGCCACAAGTTCCCCACCAGCCCTCCTCCCACCCAGTGCATCAGGATGGGCACTGTAGGGATGAGCAGAGGGGCAGCATTCCTGTCGACCAGGCAGAGTCCCAGGAAACAGGAATCCCAGGGAAGAGAAAGGGGGTGAGACAAGCCTTTTTCAGGGTTCCTTAAGGAACACAGCCCATGAGAGTCAGTCAATCCTGCCCCGGGGGGTAAAAACATGGCTTCACCTTGACTATGGCAGGCCCTGGAAGGGGAGATAGAGCCGAAACATCAAATCCAAGACCCTAAATTAGACACAAGCTTCTTGGTCAAGAACTTGTGTCCTAGCATCCCCTGCCTTCAACAGCCACTTTCCAAATATCCCTACAAGATAGAGGTCCCCCAAACCTACTGGCCCTTTAATCACCCATCAGGCAAAGAGATGAACAAAGACTTGTTAGCAAAAGCATCAGCAAGTGGGCAGGAGGCACGGTCCACCTCTGAGCCTCATTTTCCTCATGTGCAAATGGGATCCCCATTCCTGCCAGGCACCTCCTTCACTGGGCTACTGTGAGATGTCAGTGAGACAGGAGACATGCAAGTGATCTTACCAGAAAGAGACAGGAGGACATATTGAAAATTAAACCTCAAAATGATGAAGATACGGCCAAGAAAAACACCACTACAACCACCACAACAAAAACAGAAGGAAATGGCACACATCACAGATTTCTGGACACGAAACATGCTTTCACTGAAATATTTCTCTTAAGAGTTTTCCCTTTACAAGGTGCATAAGTTAACTGATGTAAACTGCAATAGAAACTACCCATATAAAAATACACATAAATATATTGTGTAACTTAAAAAAACTGCAATTCATGATAAATATGAAAAGCCTTAAAATCTAAAGAGCTTGGAAGAGGTAAGTGAATATTACCTGGACAGGTTCCCTTCCCCTCTTAGGATTTTCACTACGCCCACCAGTGGGATGTGGACCTCTGGCTCCCCTCCAAGCTTGTGTGCCCAGCCCTGCAGGGGGCGCTGGAGGAAGGTGTGGAAAGCCCAGCCCTCCTCAAAAGGGTCCAAGTCCAATCAAGGCAATGAGACCCACAGACCCCAGCCCCACATCAGCTCACAGCACTCCTTCCTACCTCTGAGCCTTTGCACATGCCAGGCCTACCTTCCCATGTACATATCCACCAAGCCCAGCCCAGTGGCATACTTGGTGCTCCACCACTCTTGTCATTGTCTAGTGCTTTCTGGTGTCTAGGCCACTGGCCTGTAAGCTCCCTAGGGGAGAAACCACATTTGACTCTCCTCTCCATTCCCCAAACCCAGGTCCTGGGGAGGCCTCAAAATGTTTACAGAGTGCTTAGGAGCAGGAATGAACACATGAGAGTTAGACTCTAGAGCTAATTATCTAAGAGAGGCAGCAAAGGCTACAGAAGCTCAAAGATGGTATCAGGGATGGCTTCCTGGAAGAAGGGGTGCAGTGGGGCAACAAAGGCTGAGGAGCTACAACAAATATGCAAATGTAGTAGTCAGTGAGGTGACTATGGGGACAGAAACAAGAACTGGGCACAGGGGCCAGTGCAATCTGAAAACACTGGGAAGTCCCTGCACAAAGGCTTCCGCAGCCAGTGGTAACCATGGGAAGCTAATGGAGCTTCGGGGAAAACGGAACAGAATAGGCAGGTCTCCCTGAGCACCATGCCCTGCTTGGCTCTAAGCCAAGGACAACAGGCAATTGAGAAGAGTGGGTCCCAGGGGTCAGGAGAGGTGTGCAGATCTTCCCAGAAACGATCTCTCCATCAATCATCCTCTCCACGCACAGCCTGGGGCAAACAGATGAGCCATTCCCAGTCCCCCCACCCCTCAAGTTAGCCACCTCCTTCATCACCCTCCAAAGAAACCAAATGGAGCTGAGCCTTCTCCCCCGAAAGGATGCTGATATGGAGAAAGGAAGCCACAAGGGGAAGCGACTGCCATCCAGCCATTTCCCAATTCTGTACCTCTGCCCCCCCAACACACAGAGGTTCCTGCATAACTCCCCAGAGGTAGGGCAGGCACTGCACCCCAGAGCTCCCTTCACGGGGGGCAGAGTTTGGGGCTCTACACCCCAGGGTGCCTGTCCCAGGCAGGAACCTACAGCTTCGAAAGAGCCTTCACAGCTCTGAATGAACAGGATGGAGGCGGCTGAAGAAGAGACAAAGAACCTGGACACAGGAGGGAAAGGAGCCTGAAGCAGCAGGAGCCAGGGGCATGGGATGGCCAGCAGCTTTCATGCTGGCCGCCTATTGCCCAAGGCCCCTGGAAGGAGTGTGAGATGCCCTCCCCCCGATTCCCCTCTCTGTTCTGAGGCTACAACCTTCCTCCTCCTACCTTCCAACATGAACAGGAGCAGCTCCCACCAGAGGAAGGCAAAAGCGGAGGGGTGGGTAGCTCTCCACCTCCATTTTACAGAGAAGGATCCAGGCTTGGAGACCTAGGGCCACAGGATCACACGGGAAAGGGAAGGTGAGGCCAGGGCTTATCTCTTTCCCATTCCTGTGCAGCAGATGCCTTCAAATCAAACCACCAGGGGACACAGGGCCAGAACTCCCTCCCAGGAGGCACACAGGAAAACCCACGCTGAACCCTGGAGTCCATGGCACACCAAGGGCAGAGCTCAGCATCTGCTCTCGGCTGGGGTTTTTCATCAGTCACTGATCCCCAAACACCTGACTGAGAAGAGCAGCCAGGCCTGACTCCGGCATCCGGCCCCTTTCCCACCTTGATAAACAGGAAAAGGCCATTCACACAGCTGGATGAAGGTCTGTGGGATCCTTCTACATGAGAACCTGCACCCCTATGTACTAACTGCTTCAGGTCACAGATGTAAAGGATCCTTGCCAGTAGATGAATCATCTAGAGTCTAGATTCTAGATGAATCTCTTCTTCGGTGCAATGAAGAAATGGAGGCTCCAAAGGGTCTTGTCACGGTCACATGGTGGTTCATGGCAGAACTGAGACCTTCTACAGTGGCCCCACAGCAGCCACCATCCCTGACATTGGGTATGCAGAGAAAAAGCAGGGCGGCCCCAGAGAGCCTTCACACCATCCAGGCAGGCAGCCCTCTTCCCTAGGACGCTAGACGAATCCCACTCATTTCAGAGGTGGGAATAGCAAGCCCAGATCCCAAAGCAAGGAAGGGAAAGGAGGACCCACCCAGAGAACTCAAAGCTGGGAGACAGCCGAGCAGTTGTCTATTAGGCTTATTCATTCATTCCATCATCCAATCAAACATTTATTACGCATCTGTCTACTCCACATCAGGCCTTGGGTTGGGTCCTGGGTAAACAGAGATCAATAAGGCATTTCAGTTCCTGCCCTTGAGAAAGCCCCCGCCTGGTGGAGGAAACAGATGGGGAAGCAGATAACTATGAGGTTGTGCAAGGAGTGGAAAAACAGGGAGATGTCTGTGGTGCTGAGAGCGCAGAGAAAGTGAGCAGCTCTCCTTGGGAAGTCTCCCGCTACTCTGCAAAGGCAGGTTGGGAGGGCTGTGCTGCCCATGTCAGGAGAGGGGATCACAGAAGCCAAGGCATCAACGCAGCAGCTTGGTTGTTTGGGGAACAGGGCGTTCAGAGTTTCATGGACGAGAGGGGAGGGAAAGCGGGCCTACACTGGCCTTCAATGCCACAGTAAGGGAAAGCCGCAGCAGGGAGAAGGGGCTGGCCCCAACTTTTCTGCCCGAGCCTAGATGACTCCCCAGGTAGCCCACGGGTCAGCCTCTGGGGCAGATGTTCTGTGCACTCTGACCTCTGCCTCCTCTTCAGGCTGATGCTGCCCAAGTTCTTTCTAGATGGTGTATGTCTGCTAGGCCCCCAGCTACAGGAGAGAGGCTGAGGGCCCAGGAGGACCAGGTCACAGAGCTGTCCAGGATTGCAAAAGGCCCAATGAAATGCCCCTATAGTATATTCAGCCCACCTAAAGAACCAGAGTACTGAGCATAAGTCACTTTTCTATCCTCCTCTTTCCTGACCCTCAGAGCAATCACCACAGTTGACCACACCCTCCCTTCCTGCTTGAAACTCTGCCCTTGACTTCTCCCTCACAACCTCTCCTGGTTTTCCTGCTTCTTCTTGGGCTCCAGGCCTACCCCCATTACATGTTGGCCTACGCCAAGGCCCAGGCCAAGACCCTCTCATCTCCTGATGCTCTACCTTCTCCCTAGTTCATGTCATCCACACCCACAACTTTAATTACCTCCTACTACAGATCATTCACAAACACACAGCTCTAGCCTAATCCTCGACTCTAAGCTTCAGACCCTTCAATCCAACTGACTGCTTGCCATCTCCACCTGTTCACCTCAAAGTCAGTCCTTCAAAACCAGACACATTATCTTCTCTCACCAAAACCCAGACCTCCTGCCACACCTCTTAGGTGAGCTAACAGCATCACCTCCAAAAACGTACATAAAGTAGAAACTTTACAATCATCCTTAGCATCTCCTTTTCTCTCACCACCCCCTAATCTAAACCTTGAATAAGTCCTATGGGCTTTATTTATTATTCACAACCATATTTACTGAACACCTAGATGAGTGGACACATACGTGTATTTTAAGGATGTTTGACTGACCGTCCTCTCCACTGGAGGGTAAGCTCCTGAGGGCATGGACTGTGTCTGTCAGCTTCAATGCCCCAGTGCTTAGCAGGAAATGGAATGCGTCAGGAGAAGAAAGAAAAATCTGAGGCCTCCCTCCCCCAAGGAAGCAACAGGGGCCTCTGACTGGGGACTCAAGTGATAGGGGCTGAAACGGGGGGACAGGTGGGAGGGGACACAGGGGCCTCCCCGTGTGGAGCTTGCTGAGCCCCATGCATTTCACCACCCCAGCCCTGGCTCCCCACCTCTTCAGTTTCCATGTTACTGCCACTCTGGGCCCTGCTCCCTCTTCGGGGAGATGTGAGGCCAGCCCTTAACAGTCAACCTTGCTAGGAGGTTGGAGCCATCCTAACTAATGAAGGGAGTCATCAAGCCAGAGGCCTGCTTGCTCAGATGCCCTGTTCTGCACACCCCATTAGGCTCTCCCGTCTTAAAGCTGCTTGGCCCAGCCTCTCCTCAGCATCTGGCCACACTCCCTTTGGGCCATGCCAGCCCAAGCCAAGCCACTCTCCTTGTCCTTTTGCTTCCTGGGGAGGCAAGGCCCCAGTGCATGATCTAGTCTCTGATCTCACTCGGAGGTAGGAGGGAACTCACCCACTTGCTACCTCCCCAGGAAGCCCAGCTCAACTCTTCAAAATCACCTCCCATATTCAGAGGGATGACTACCTTGAGACTTCTTCCCCTTCCTGATTTTAATTCCCTAGTTTTACCCTCTCAAGACAGCTTCTGGCCTCACCTCCCCTAGCATACGTCCTAGGAGAGCTGCCTCTGCACTTCCCACCCTAGCCTGCAGAGCCTCACAGTGTGGCCAGTTCTCAGGCCAGGGACCAGGATATCCTAATGGGAACAGTCCAGGCACCAGGTGCTCTGTTCTCCCTGGAGTGGATGCTCTCTGTATTTCACTGCTGGCCTCAAGAGGCCCTGAGTAAAATCCCTGACAAAGTGACATATGCTACCTTTTCTAACCTCCTAGGTGGAGACACTAAGAGCTCCCAAGAAAGACCACAGTCCCAGTTAGGAACTGACAAGCGAACACAGGCACATTATACTCCACTACTGCTGTGAGTGGAGGAAGGGACTAGGGTAAAGAGGAGAGCTGCCTCCAAACAGCTGGAGGACCATCAGGTGAACAGGCAGCAGTGGTCTGCAGAGCCTCAGAGAGGGACCCATCACCCCCTGTGTCTGGCGCTGCCCAATCTCCCAGCTGACCTCCTGCCCCCAAGTCAGATGAGAAGCCTTTGGGACCTGTGGCCAACTCCTTCCTAGGTTAGTCACTCCATGCACTCAGGCCCACACTCTCTGGGCCTGAAACGTAAGTCGCTCAATCCCATGGGGTTAGAACTCCCCCACCACACACCCACAGCTACACAGCCAGAGTCCCAGTGTGGTCAATGCCCTATTCCCCCCACAGGCAGGGCCAAGCCCAGGACACTGTGACCTAGGGCATCCCTTAAACAACCACTGCCCTTAGGACGTTTTAGCTCAGCCATATCTCCAGGTGTCCAAGAAAACAGGAAGCCAACCCCAAAGCGAATGGCCCACCCCTACCGAGTTAGAATTAGATCTCACACAAACAAGTGGTAAAACTTGCCGGGGCCCAACCCCTCACCAGTCTGGTCAGTGGTTTGCTGCCAGGGCCTGGAGCTTTGGTCAGACTGTCCACTGGTCACTCTGCCCACGCCTTGCTCCCAGGAACCTCACAGCCTTTGTACAGATCCTCTAACCAAGGCTGGCATGCCAGCCAGCAGGCGGAGGGACCCCACAGGCTGCTACAGAGAGGAAGCTGATTCTGTCTGGATCCTCGGGCTCAGCCTATAGCACTTTAGGCACAACTGTCTCCTGCTGGCCCTAGGCTTTCATGGTTTTCCGCATGTTCCAGATTGCAAACTTCCCAGGATCAAGGACCAGGTCACTCCTTTTCTTGCTTCCTAACCCCAGGCTCCTCTGTGCCAGGCCCGGGCTCAGCAGAGGAGATGCCAGTCTTCTGCAGGAGAAAGCCCCGCCCCGTTTATTCTGCATCCTGAGTCTTGCTGAAGCCAGGGCCACCCGCCAACACCGGGAAGGGCCCGGAAGGAAGCAGCAGAGCCTATATACAAAGCCTACATGTGGGCTATAAAAAGGAGGCCTCTCAGGATGGGCCTGGTTCCTAGGAGGTGACAAATGGGGGAGAGAGCTAGTACTTGTGCCTGGGCACACAGCCACTGCAGCCTCTCAAAGGCCAGCCAAGCACCACCTCGAAAGGAACGAGTCTGACAAGGAGGTGAGAGAGAACATTAAGAGCTGAGCCAGGAATGCAAGCGGAGATTCTCTGAGCCCCATCTCCTGGGACCACAGCTTCTCCCACAGCAACCGACTCCACGGTCCCCACTGCCTCTTCCCCTAACCCCAGAGTGTTCAGGGACCACCCCCTTCTCACACTTCTTTCCCTATCCTCTGGGGGCCAAGGGCACTCCCCAGAGGCCTTCTAGGCATCCATATTCTCCACTCCCTCTGGAGACCCCAGCACACCCAGCAAAGGAGCTCTGGGGAGCAGCTGTGATGAGAGGGAGTGAGAGGCTCTAACTCTGAGGTGACAGCAGGAAACGGTGGCCACAACAGACTAGGATCAGGGGCAGCTCAAGTAGGGGCACGTGTGTTGGGAGAAGGTAGAAAGATGACAATTAGGCAAGGGCACAGCTATAATATCTCAAAGTCTGAACACAAAGATACCTGTTTCAAAGAGTCCAACGAAGGCAGCCCTTTGACCCAC
Organism: Tapirus indicus; assembly: GCA_031878705.1. NCBI lineage: Eukaryota > Metazoa > Chordata > Mammalia > Perissodactyla > Tapiridae > Tapirus > Tapirus indicus. Next base: position 60,746,075 of record CM062929.1, read on the forward strand.
ACGGGCAGCAGTCTACTCTGCCACAGCAGCAGAGCCACCCTCACCGCACCCCATGCCCAAGTCACAGTATTTAATTCCTCCCCAGCCTCCCTTCTCTGAATCCCTCTCCAGCCTAGTTTGCCCAGAGTGTTCAGGCTCTGCACCAGCGGGCTGACCCAGAGCCACTGAGGCCACTCTTTGGGGACAGTGGATGGCTTGTCATGGACACACACGTGTAGCATAGGGATAAATGAGCCTGGGTTGTTGTCAGCCACTGAGATGGGGTCGTTCATATCACAGCACACCGTCCTCTCTCCTGACAGCAGCCTCTGGCTTGTTTCCTTCACAGCACTGCCCAGGTCCCGTAATTATGTTTCTCTCTGGCTGTATCTACCTTAACCTTGATGTTCACTTCCAGACCCTACGGTTCAGCAGATGCCAGAGTCCAAAGCCAGGGAAGCACAAGTGGTGTCTTCTTTGTTCAGTGTGCCACAGTGGCCCAAGAAAGCTGGATTTTTGGGGGTCTGTTTTTTAAGGAAAGAGTAGCTATGGTGATATGGAAAGCACACCAGGCTAGAGAACTACTGCCTCCGTGAACGAGCCAGAGGTTGGCGTAATCACATCCAGCTCAGCATGCCTAACACAGTGGCTGGGCCCACAATAAACGTGGGACAAATAAGGAACACAGGGATGAATGCATGCATTGCAGTTGTTATCAGGCTCCGGAAAGGCCCTTCTCAGAGCACCTAGAGCATGAAGCCCCAGGTTCCCATTTCCCTGGCAGAGGCTCAGGTGCAGCTGTCATCATGAGCCAGTAAGAGCAAGTCAGTGCGAGGCTCTTCTGTCCCCCCACCTCAAATCAGCTGCTGTCTTCACCCTCTGCAGGAGTGAGGGAAAGTATCTTGAGGGAAGGTAAGATGAGGCAAGATGAGGGCAGCAGAGGATCTAGATGGAGGCTTTGAGTCCAGTTTGTCCACAGATGGAAGCCTGGGCTGGTCAAACAGTACTTCTGGCCGGAGGGCAGAGTAGAGATCAGATAGCTCTGTCCACATAAAAAAATACCTCTGGTCCTATAGAACAGTCCACCTTACTGTCATTTTCTCTAGAGTGGAGGAATAAACTGAAAATTGTCATGGGCATCAGCAATCCAAGGCTCTGGTCCCAGCACCACCAGGAACCTGTTGTGTGACCTCACCCTGGGGCCTTGACTTCCTCATTTGTAAGAGAGGCCTGATCACTCCTGCCCTCCCTCAATTCATGGAGCTGCGGTGGAGCTCAAACAACACAATGGATGAGAAAACACTCCGTGAACTCTAATACACTATTCAAATATCCCATTTTTCCCATGCCCCAGGTCCTCTGTGTACAGACTCAGGGAGGCAACAAAGAAAATGAGTAGGGAACAGATTTCCAGCAGGTTGTCAGAGCACCACTGATGGCCAAGCTTGGTGGCAGAAAAAACCGGAGCTCTGTAGTTAGTTAAGGGGAAGCGAAGGTAACAAATATTTATGAAGTGCCTAAATGCTGTGCACTTTCACAGAAAATCGCTTACTCTCTTACATGATCTCAGTGACTATCGTTAATATACAGCTCTGTGAGGAATAAATTATTTCCACAGCTGAAGATCAGTTTCAGATAGGTGAAAGTAACTCGCCCAAGTTCACAGAAGAGCTGAGACTCAGACCCAAATCTGACTGATTTTAGCCACATACCTCTGGGCACTGCAGCCCAATTACCAATGGCTGCTGGAGGCCACTCCCCACCCTTGGCTCTGCCTAGTGTCGCCACCTGTTACAATGCTGCTCTCAAAGATTCCCCCCAGGGAACCACAGGCGCCATGCTTCTCTGAACAAAGCACTCTATGAGAGCACTAGAACATTCCCTCCTATCCCACCCCCATTTCTCCTAGCACTCTCCTCAAAGTCCCCACTGACTTCTCCAATTCTAAGAGAGGGAGTGGAGAGGGGAAACAAGTCTCCTATCCCCTGGCATCAGGCCTTTGGGACATTAGGCCTCACTTCCTCCAACTTATCCATCTCTGGCCTTCTTGAAGCCACGTCCCAGAGGAAAGGGCACAGAGTGGGAAGAGATCCCATGAGTTAATGGAAACTGACACGGGCGGTGACAGTAGAGGTAGAGGCAGGCCCCACCACACTGAGGTGGTGGCATTAAAGCACTTCCTGGAAGACAGGGGTCTCCCAACAATGTGCTCAGATAGCATTTCTCCGGGTTAGACACTCAGAAATAGGCCAATCTGACACCTTCATATGATACCAAAGCAGCTGCTTCCAGCCAACTGCACAGTCACCTTACAAATGTCAGCAGTGGGAAAGAGCCCTGACAACAGAGGGGCTGCTCAGAGCTTTGAGACAGAGAATGGGTGGGCCTCCTTGTCTCTGAATCAAATGGCTTGGTGGCCAGGCACCAGCCCCCTCAATACAACAGGTGCATTTACTCTGTTCCACTGTTGGGTTCTCCTGGGGAACTTAATCCTCATCTTCCTCCTTGTCAGAGCTCCCACAAATTAGGCACTTACACATTGCCCACTGACGTGAAGCCATGTACACAGATTCTCATCAAAACCCTTATGAGATAAATGCAGTTTGTTACTATCCCCCTTTCATAGATGAGCAGGCCAGAGAGATAAAGTCACACACTCAGGGTCACAGAGCAAGTAAGTTGCACAACAGGATTTTAACGTAGGCAGTCTGAATTCAGAGCCCAAATGCTAACCTCTCATGCTCCATTGTCTCATCCCTCCAGACCCAGGCCTTTCCCTCCACCACCACTGCATCCCCAGCCTGCCTCAGCAAGGTCTTGCCCGTGCTCATCAGCTCTCCTGCAAACTGCAGTAGCTCACTGGTCTCCCTCCTTAACCTTTCCCAGACAAACATGCAAGACAGTCCTGCTTCAGCCTCTGCTGACAGCTGCTGCCTACAGGACAGAGTGTAACCCGTGAACACAGCACACCGCACCCTCCCAGAGCTGCACCAACCAGCCCCAGCCTCATCTCTACCACACTGAATGCATTCTCAACCCCTGCACAGTGATCCCCGTGCCTCGGCCTGGACACAGGCTAGCTCCTCAATCATCCAAGGTCCAGCTCATAGGTCACCTCCCCTGTGAAACCATCCCTGGCTCTCTCCTCTCAACCCCCAGCTTGCTAAGAAGAGCTCAGTACTTTGCACTCACAGAGCTGTCTGAGCAGACCTTTATTATGGCACGTAACACATGGGGTTATAATTACATGTTCCCAAATCTGTCTCTTCCAAGAGTCTGGGAGTTCCTCAATGGCACAGACCACGTCTTATTCATCTTTTGAACCCTCAGTGCCTAGCACTGGATAAACAGGTGTTCAAACAATATTAACTCAACAAATAAATGTCCCTCATTCCAAGGGGTTACCCAAAACAAGGTTAGTGGCCAAGATCTCTAACCGGTGACTCAAGCTTGTGCATCTATATACGTGTATGTGTGCATGCACATACTCACAGAGAAACTGGAGGTGGTTGGGGGCCCCTATGCTGGGAACCCTCAGCTCTTCCAGTCATCTCTCAAGCAGGCCCCTTTCCTAGGTTCACAGGAAAGAGAGGGCTCCAGCTGGACAGGGGGCCTGGCATCGCTGGTCTGGAAACACACACACCTCAGGGCAAGCTTGGGGTACTGAGGAAACACTAAGAGGTCTGACTTCCCTTGGAAAAACTGCAGTCAGACAGGAAACACACAGGCAGGGATGGCTAGCTCTGGAGATCCAGACACGTGCTCTTGCCCCTCTCCCACTGGGAGCAACCAGCCAGTACAAAGAAAACCCCTAATGACACCAAGCCTCCCCCGTCAGGCGCCTTGGGCCTGTCCCTCAGAGCAGGCCTCATGGTCTGTCTCCTCACCATTCTGACAGCCAGGGGTATCAAGCCCCAGACAGCTGGTCCCACTATCACCTCCTCTCTGAGCATACCTGCCTTGTCCAGGCGACTTTGCTTTATTCTGCCACCCCCACCCCACCGTCCATCAAAGGTACCACTCGGAATCATCACTGTCTGTTTTAGTTTCCCTGAGAGCAAGGACCTGTTTTCACCCACCATCTAAGGGGGCCTAGCATCTAGAAGAGTATCTACAGAAGAATCAAAGATGAAAGCCTGTGGCTCCAAAAGTCCCTACAGACTTGCCTGGCTGGCATTCAGAGCCCTCCATGGAGTCTCCACCCAGGCCACTGTGCCCACAATGGCCCTTAAGTGAACCATCTCACCCCAGAAGGCACCAGAAAGAAAAGAACCTAGAAAGGCTGAGGCTGTCTATAATGTACGGTCTGAGCACGAAGGTTTCTCCTCACAGAGGAGCCACACAGACCACAGGGACACGACGCCTGAGCTTACAGTCCTCTTGGGACTGGTCAGCCAGTCACTGGCTGGGTCCAGCAGAAGCTGTCCCATACCAGCACTATCACTGTGGCACAATTCACTCCCTGCATCTCCATTTCCTCATCTGTAAAATGGGATGGTACTCGGGACCACCCCCCAGGCCCCTGGGAGGATTAGCCAAGAAAACATGGTGAGAAGTTGCAGAAGCACACAGCAGGAAGTCTGTAACTGGTTTGTATTCATTTATGTCAGTATCTGCAACATAAAAAGCCAAACATCAACCTGGTTCCTGTCACACCACCAGAACGGGCACCAAAGCACTTCCCCACCCCTTTTTTGAGCCAAACTACCTCCCTAGAAATCAGCAGGTGCCAGCCCCCTTTCACAAGTGGTAAAGTGAGAGGGCTCAGAGTTAGACCAGAATGAGGTCTATAAACAGGAGTGCTGTGCACTTTCACTGAACCACACTGGCTCTCCTTCAAGGCCACGGACACCCTGAGGGTAGCAGAAGTGTCTCTCTCTTTGGCCGGGCTACAGGCACTGTGTGGTACCTTGGCAGGGTCAGCAGGAAAAGGCCAGATACCTGAGGCACCTGGGCAAGAGGCTAGGTGGCAGGGGACCTAGGTGGCAGCCCAACCTTCCTCAGAGCCTGAAGATGGGGGCTGCAGGGATCAGAACCACCAACGAGGTGTAACCATGGATGGGCAGAAGTGGGGCAGCTTCAGTGGGAGGCTCCATCGGCAAGGTCTGAACTCCACACAAGCATCTACTAGCCTTTTTACCAGACTCCTTCAATCCCGGCCTCCAAAATCAAAGGGCCAGGGCACCTTCTATGCCCTTTGCCTATGCTCCAGGCCTCTCAAATCCCTGCTAACTGATGGGATCACTGAATTTGTACCCCTCTGGCTGACCCACCCTTGGGGACTGGGGTCATCAGGTCCTCTGCATTCCTGCCTCCATCCCCCAAAGACTTGAGACGTCATGGACTAAACTCTTCTCTCTCCACACCCTTCCCTTCTGTTCAGGCCCCAACATACAAATAAGAAAGTCACAGCCAGAAGTCACACGTGCACATTTCCATATACTTACTCTATACACTGTTCTACATGGTAGATGGGTGGGTGAGGAGATGGGTTAGAGCAAAACAAAACCATTTCCTCTCCTTTTCCGGGTAGTGATCTAAGTGAAATGTGAACTTGGTCGCCATCCTCCTCCCTTCCTGTACCCTCACCCTCTCCAACAGCCACACTCCACCTCCCTCAACATTCCCAGTCCAGGGTCTCGGAGGGTAGTAACAGTCTACTATTGTTATTGTTATTTTTAATAACAGCTCACATTTATTAAGCATTTACAATGTGTCAGGCACTGTGCTATTTATGTGTTACATCAGTTTTCTCATTTAATCTGCAGAGCAACCATATATAGTGGATATATTACTCCCATTTTACAGATGAGAAAACTGAGGCTCAGAGAAGGTAAGTAACTGGCCGGGGGACACACAACTAATATATGGGATTCAAATCCAGCTTTGCCTTCAACCACTGTGCTGCACTTATTGGCTGCTGGTCACGTCTGGTCCGAAATGCAGCCGTCACCCAAGAGATCTCTGTCTGGGAACCTCCAGCCAGTGCTGCCAATTAGCAGAGCATAGGGAGCACCACAGAAGCAAGGGGCCGTGCCTGGAGTCTGATGCCTGGGTGATGTTCCCAGGACTATCTCAGCTCTCTGCAGTGTCTGTCCTTTGTCCACTTTGGAACCCAGTTTCTCAAATCACTAAAATTTTCTCCCAATGGCTGACACAGCAGTGGGGGCATGGAGGGAGGCAGCTGCCATTTCTAAGTTCAGCAACCGTGTCAGATCTGGAGTTTGTAGTTGAGGATGGCTACCTCACCACAAGACCTTCCTTCCTCCCAATCTCCTCACCCATCCACATGCATGTACACCATACCCAAGGAAATCTGTAGGACCTTCCCTTGGGGGTGTCACTTCCTGACCCTCCTTCCTCCACATGGACCTAGTTCTGAGCCTGGCTCTCTCTTAACACCAGTCTCTGGGTGTCCCTGCGGGAAGCAACCCACAGTATGGGGTTGCAGACACATCATCTCTCTCACTTGGAGGCGGGGGAATGGAGGGGAAAGCTGGGTGCCCATCCGGTCACAGTACGGGCACAGACTAAGTGGAATAACACTCTCAAAGATCTGGGGCTTTTCAAAATCCCCCAACTCCCTCCTCCCAACTGAGACCTGCGCAAAGGAAGCCAAGCTCAGGCCTGGGAAGGCAAAGAGGCAGGAAATCAAGAGTTACCGCTCCTGGCTCTCTGCAGCCATGGGACACAGGACGCAAGACACAAAAGGGCTAGACCCCAAACTAGCTGCGAGCTCTTGAAAAGAGCATCTGACTCCCAGGCACTGAGGCTAGCCTTTCTGGGACCAAGCTCCAAAGGCAAGGGGAGACTGGCCCCTTTACTAAGAGTCCCTGCCCTGGCTTTGGGTGTCTCTGCCCACCCACACAGACCTCCAAAATTCAGCTTCAGGACAAAGGCAGCAGCGAGAAAAACCCGCCACTGCCTTTTCTCAGGCTTCTCCAAACCAAACAGGACGACTTTGCTCCGTCTCCCCAAGACGAGGACGAGTAGGCCCGGCTCTGCTCCAAAACCAGCCCTACCTCAACATCTGTCTAAGTTCTACTTCGGGAACCCAAAGGTTTCTTTGCAAATAAAAGCTCAGCCTGGGGGCCCAGCGGCTTTCACCAAGACTGCACTTTTTGGAGAAAGGGTGGTGGGCAGTGATCGTCCGGTCTGGCCCAGCTCCTGGGCGGTGGACGCTGCCTTGGCTCCCCTCGCCTCAGCCGACACCACTCCCGGGGTGTGCGGGACCCGACGCCTGCCCCGCTGGTCTCCAACCCGCTAGAATCTTTAGGCCTCTGGGCAAAGCGCCTGGAACACTCCCCCCCATGCTGGGGGAGGGGGTGTCCTATCAGGTGACTGAAGACCCGGATGCCCCCCGCCCCCGGTGACCACCGGGGCCGGGGCGGGGGCGGGACCCAGAGGGTGCGGGAGGGCCCGAAAGTTTGCCCAAGTCACTCCAGCGGCAGGCCGGGGCGCGCGGGAGGTGGTCGCGGACCCTCGCCACCCCCGCGCGCGCAGCGGGCCCCGGGGAGGGGGCGCACTTACTGGCCCCCTCGATCTTGTCCGCGCCGCGGCTCCACGTGATCTGCCGCGTCTCCAGCTTGACCTGGAAGGTCTTCCGCTCGGGCCGCTGCGACTTCTTGGAGTAGAACAAAGTCATGACGGTGCCCACCTCGAGGCTGCGGCAGAGGTGCAGCACCTCGGCGTCCGAGGGCGCGCCAGGCCCGCAGCCGTTGGAGCAGGGGGACGCGGCACCCGCCATGACTTCGGCGCGGGGGGCGGCGGCGGCGGAGGCGGCGCAGGCCCGGCCGGCGGGCGCGGAGGGCGGCGACGGCTGAGGCTGCCGGCGAGCGGGCCCCGGCGGCGGCTCCTGCGGGCGGAGACGGGGCGGGGCCTGAGCGGGGGGGCGGGCCGGCCCTGCAGGCCCCGCCCCGGCCCGCGCGCCGGGAACAAAGGCGCCCGCGCGCCCGTGGGGAGGACCCCCGCCCGCCGCCCGCCGCGCCTGCGCCCCGCGACCCCCGGACAGGCCCGGGGCGCAATGGCGGCGGGAGCGCGCGCGCCGCCGGCGGTCCACCAGCCCGTCCCTCCGTCCTGCGGCGCTCCCTCGCGCGGCCCCGGACACGGCCCGTCACTCGCGGCAGCCTCGCACCGGCCCGGCAGTCAGTCGCACACGCACCGGCGGCCACCCAGCCCGCTGTCCCGCACAGGCCCAGCCGCTGCCTTTTCCTCAACCCCGCTCCCCGAGCGCCGCCCGCGACACGACCGGGAGGAGAGGTGAGGATGCGGAGCGCCCCCCAGGCCCGCCGGCCAAACCCAGTTACCTGGGCGGGCTGCCCGGCGGAGGAGCCAGGCCAGGCCGCGCCGCCTCACACCCGCGGCGGCGGCGGCGGCGGCGGCGGCGGGACAGCCGCGCGCCCTCTCCGGGGAGGGGCGGGGGCGGGGCCTCCTGCGGATTGGCCGACGGGCTCTGATGGACAGCAGGCTTGTCCCTCCCCTCCCGTCTGGTCGCGCAGGGCTGGCCCGCAGGCCGCTCTTAGGACGGCAGGACCCATGTCTGTCCAGCACTTGCGCCCTGTGTGTCCTTCGAGGGTCCCATCATTCGGAGAAGCCCCCCAGGCCTGAGGTCCCCTGCAGGGCCTTTAGACCTGCGGCCCTCGGTGGCCTTCGTCTCTGCCCCTCGCAGGGGCCACTGCCCACCCACCTCCCGCCCCGTCTCCAAGCGGTAGGACGCAGTCTCAGGCCCTACCTCACCTCGTCCCTCTTGCAAATGCTCTGCGGAGCTTTGGTTTTCTTGGGCTGACTCCCCTTGTTTTCCTCCTCCCTCTCTGGCCACTGCCTTTCGGCCTCAGAAGCTTCTCTTTCTCTGGGCTGGGTCCTGAGCCAGTTCCCAAGGCGACCTGACCTTTCCCATGGCTTAACTCCCCACCCAGGCACCGGTAGCACCAGATCTGTCTCTCTCCTGCATCCCACTGCCTGCTCCACTAACTCACGCATCTCACCTCCTTCCTCCAACTGCTCCTCCTACAGTCTTCGCTTTCTCAGACATGGCATAAACTCCTCTAGGTGCTTAGGCCAAAACCCTTTGGAGATATCCTTGATTCCTCCCTCTGCCTCAACCCCACAGTAATCCATCAATGCCGGGTCACTCTACCCTCAGATATCCCCACTCCACCCACAAGCCCAAGGCCCATCTTTTCCCACTTAGTCTGTTTACCCTTCTTGGTCTTGTTTGCATCTCTTCTCCATGCTTTAATGTTTAAATTGAAGTTAAATCATGATCCCCTACCTCCGTCCTCAAACCTTCCGTGACTTCCCATTGCACATAAAATCCACACTCCCTACCTGGCCCAGCCGGTCCTGTATGGTCTGGCCCCTTTCTCTCTCTCCCTCTTCATCTCTCACCACCTCCCCTACACTCTTCACTCTCCAGCCACAGGCCTTTTTATGGTTATTTGAATGATTCACACTCTTGGTCTTCTTGAAGCTGGCTGCCCCTGTCACATTGCTGCCCCTGTCACATTGCTTCCCTTATCACAGAGCACCACCAAAATTGAAAACACCTCTGCTCACATTGGAGCCTGGCTGACAGATGTTGAGCCAGGCAGAGCAGAACAACTTGCTGCATTTCAGAGGTGAGAGGCCCGGCAGAGCACCCAGCTGATGCTGGAGGAAGACAGGTTTCCTGGAGTTTCTAAGTATATGACTGTGCTCAGGCAGCCTACCCAGCTGGGTGGTGGCTAGTGTCTGGGGCTGCCTCTGGCTTTGTCTTGATGTAATGGTAACTTGTGTGTGCATGTGTTTTGATTCCCTCAGGTGTGGCCCCTAAGAGGCTCACAATTCAGCCTCAAGTTGAGACACTTGTGTTAACAGGCTTCAGCCACCTAAGGGGAGGTAGAGTGGCTGAGACGGACTGCCGCCTAGTGACAGGCCTTTAAAGTGGGAGGGAGGAAACTAAAGTGGGGCGTAAAGACCCGATGCCCAGCCCAGTGTTATAAGGCTTACACGTGTGGTCACACCTGATCCTCAAAATTACCCTCTAATCAGGGATTATTGTCCCCAACTTACTGGTGAGGAAACTGAGATTCAGAGAAGTTCTACAACTTGCCCCAAGGCCGCATAACTAATAAATGGGGCTTTGACCCAAGTCTGTCTGACTCCATGCATTTTCTGCCTCATGAGAGAGCCACTGGCTTAAATAGGTCCTGGCAGTCTGTAGCCAGTGGGCACAGGAGCTAGCTGGCTAATCAGGATTGGTGGGGGAGGCCCTGGGTATGGCTGGCCCTGGGCACAGGGAACTCGGCAGAACATGAGTGCTCATAGAGTGTGGGTCGGGCTTAAAGTGATGCTGCCCCTCTCTGTGGCCCCTGAGCTTCCCTGTGCTAGGCATTGGTGCCATGAGTTGGGAGAACAAGAGAAGCCCAGCCCCAGCCCTCCAAGAATTCACAGACATTAAACAGATAAGCACTCTGTTATGTACGGACAATTGTGATGGGGGCTACGGAGGAAAAGAACAGAGGGCTATGAGATAAAACTATAGGGAGACCAACTTCAGATCTAGTAGACAAGAAAGACTTCTCCAGGACTCAACAGAGGCCTAAAGAATGTGAGTAAATGGCCAGGTGAATTATCAGAGGTGGGTTGGAGGAAAGTACTTTCCAGACAGAGGTAACAGCATGTACAAAGGCCCTGAGGCCAGTGAGAGTTTAGTGAGTTTAGGAGTAGAAAGAAGGGTAGTTTGCTAAGTGAGGGGGAGCATGGGAGGTGATGAGGCCAGGAAGACAGGTGGGGGCCCCTCTTTGCTATCTGGTCTTGCCCATCTTTCCAGGAGGCCCCCTCCTAAGTGCTATAGCCCTCCCTTAGCTTCTTGTGCCTACTTGGGCAGCCTGCGGGCCGTGATGCACTTGTAAAATCTGTTTCTCCACTTTCTGAGAGCTTTCCGACATGCAGCCCATGCTTCCTTGCTTTTGCTTTTGCTTTTGCCTCTGGAGCCAGGCCCCCAGGGGCTCCAGAAATCCCTGCCAACGGGAGCTCATGTTTTCAGTCTGCTGCCAGGCCCTTAATCAGGAAACAGGGCCCCATTTCCTCCTGCGACTTCTGAGCCAGCATCCTAGGCCTCAGGTGCCTCGCTCCAGCAAAGGAGGTTCAGGAAAAGCAGGTCGCACAGAGGGTGTGGCTAGAATGGGCTTCCCCCAGCTCAGCATATATATGGATACGTGGGTGTAACTGGCAATGCGTGCAGCTGCACTGGCTGAGAGGGAGCAGCCCAGCACCCACACAAGGCACATGCCCATGATGTTACCCAGGCTAGCCCTGCTTGGGCCTATTTTTGTCAACACTCATGCTTCAGCATGCTCTGGCCTACCCACACCTGTGCCTGGAGTTGGGAGGAGTCCCAGCCCAATGCCTCTCTGGCCCCGTGGGCCTGACCTCACAGGTGTTTTTTTAATTTTATTTACCGAACACTTAGAACAGTGCTTGGCATATTATAAGTCCTATGTAACTGCTTTACCCTCATTGGCTCACTTATTCCTCATTACAGCACAATGAGATATGTACTCTTATTATCCCCATTTTACAGATGAGAAAACTGAGGCATGGAGCAATTAAGAGACATGCTCATGGACACACAGCTAAGAGGTGTCAGAGATGGGATTCAAACCAGGCGGCCTGGCTCCAGAGTCCATGCTACATTGCCTCCCATGTGGGTATGAACATTTTATTGTGTATCCTTACCCTTTTCTGTAGTACCCCTACCTGATGTGTTTTCTATTTTTATTTATTTGGTTAAATGTTGTCACAGGTTGGGTTCTTTGGGAGGCAGGTTCTGTGACAGAGGTTAGTGTGAAGAATGTTTATTAGGGAGTGCCCTTGGGATCAACACTGTGGAAGGGGGAGGAAGGAAGCAGGAGGTGGCACAGGGAGAAGTTAGGCTGTGATGCAGGCCTGATGACAGCCTCGGCCAACCCCTAGGGAGCTCTGTGGTCGGCTTGAAATGGCTGGGCCTTCATAGCTCCGCCTCCATCAGCCGTTGGATGTGGGCTGTCCTGGGAAAAGCACAGCCTCTGCTAGATGGCTTTCTGCAACTGAGGTGACCTTAGGGGGCTGACAGGTCTCCCAGCAGTTGGGGCAACAAGTGCTTCCCTGAAGGGGAATCTGAGTGGCACATCACCGTGCCCACCACAAATGTATTCTTTTCCAGTCCTTTAAAAAAGTTTAGAGTACTTAAGACAAAGGACAAAAATATTGTACTATAGAAATGGGATATGCTGTTATAAAAAGGAGGATTATTGTATGGTTAATATGTATTACCACGGCTGCTGTTATTGAGAATCAAATGTGGCTGAGCTTCCTGGTAGCCAAAGCAAAAACTCTGTTCTGATAACTGACTCTTTGGGGGAGAAAAATTTTACTGGGGTTAAATTATAAAAGAAGTTTCTCAGGGGCCCTGGCCCGATGGCGTAGCGGTTAAGTTCGCACTCTCCGCTTCAGCGGCCTGGGGTTTCTCAGGTTCAGATCCCCGAGCACAGACAGATGCACCTCTTGTCAGCCATGCTGTGGCGGCGTCCCATATAAAGTAGAGGAAGATGGACATGGATGTTAGCCCAGGGCCAGTCTTCCTCAGCAAAATGAGGATTGGCAACAGATGTTAGCTCAGGGCTAGTCTTCCTCACAAATAAAATAAAAGAAGGTTCTCATATCTTATTTGATTGAAATAGTGGAGAATGTTCTCAACAAATTAATAGCAAATTCTAAAGCAGTTTTCATTTGTTCCTTATAGTAACCATGTGTGAATACAAAAGGTATAGTATAAGAGTATAGTTCAGTGAAGCCCCTTCCACAATTGAAGGTAGGCAGACTTATAGACTTGCAGTGTCTAATTTGATTCACATATAAAACTTTATCCCTTTTCTTTAAACTGTTCTTTAATTTTTACTCAGTAGTTTCTTACATTAGATGTCTGACCAGCCCTTCTCTGGGTCTGTGAGCCAGCCAGCCTGTACTTCAGCATACAGCCAGTACTTAACAAGTACTCACCTTAATGCGCCTTGAGCTCTACCCTGCAACCTGTGGTCTAGGCTCTTGACCTCTGGCCCAATAACTATCTATGGTTCCAACTTAGTTATTGGGCCTCACACTTCTTATGTCATGTCCTCCGGCTCTCATCCTCACCTGGGATATACTCTCAGCCCCTTGAGAGCCTCGTGTTTTCTATCACTCAAGGCAAAAGCAGGCCTGGCCCAGCCACTCCCAGGGACTCTGCTCTCTCTACAGACCCTGCTTCTCCTTTGCTGGTGGATCCCTATAGTGGGACACAGATATTGAGCCAGGAGAGCTGGGCTCCAGACATACCTTCTTCAGGGAGGTGGCAGGGATGCTGTAATTGCTTCACTGAAGGAAGAGAAGGGGAGAGCCCTTACTAGCCACTGGCCCAGGCCAGGGCAGACCTGCTCTTCTGCTTTCCTTCCCTTTCTTCCAACAAACACTCCTGATGCCTCCTCTGTAGCAGTACGACAGCGGAAATGAATCAGACCAAGTTCTCACTGCAGCAGTGCCTAAAGAGATACCAACAGATATTTGCCAACAGGTGACAATTCAGTGTTGAGGGCCCCTTGAGTACTGAGAAGGGACACCAGACCCTACCTAGACCTGTTGGTGGCTATGCGGATAGAGCAGAGAGAGGGTGTATATGCCTGAAGATACGAAGGCTCCAAATATAAGGCGATAACTCGATTTCACAATAAAGTCACTCTGGGTGTTCTGTGGCTTTTTTTGCAACTAAAATATAAACATTTTTAGAGATGCATGATTCAAATGTCCACATATAACAGTTTATTTAGTTACACATACATATCTTAAATCACATTATTTAAAACAATATATTAATTTATGAATATTGATTTTTCCCACTCTTGCCTATCCTATAATAAATTATGTTCAAACTCCTTACATGAATATTCGATTTCTATGTAGTTGTCACCATAGAGCCACTTTTGGAGTCATCTCATATTCCTGAAAGCACATCACCTTCACTGCCTTCTAAATTGTTTGAGAGAGAGCACTTCTGAAAAATCAACTTTATTGAGGAATAATTTACATATAATAAAATGCACCCAATTGAAGTGTAAAGTTTGATGAGCTTTGACAAATGTATACTCTTATGTAACCTCCACTCAATCAAGATACAGAACATCTCCATCACCCCAAAAAGTTTCTTGGTGCCCCTTTGCAGTCAGTCTCCCTCGCCCACATCCAGCAGTCACTAATCTACTTTCCGTCACTGCAGATTAGTTTTGCCTATTCTAGAATTTCATATAAATGGAATTATAGAGTATGTACCCTGGTGACTACATTCAACATAATGTTTTTGAGACCCATCCATGTTGTTGCAGAGAGAATACTTTTTGAATCGGTATGTGATGCTGTCACTGGAAATTTTAACCTAAGCATAATTACCTTTTTGTGTAACATTAAAACAGGTTTCTTTTCATTTCTCTTCTACCTACCTAATATATAGATATATATTAATGACCTGCATAATAACCACTTACTGTATTGCTTTAAAAATTTTATGGAAAATTTCAAATGTATGTAAATATAGACAGGATAATATAGTGAACTTCCATGTACCCATCTGCCAGCTTCAATTATGAACTGGTGGCCACTCTTGTTTCATGTCAAACTCTACCCACTACCCTTTCCATATTATTTTGACCCATATCTTAATTCTAATACATTATCCATAATTTCAGTGTTTTTCTAAAAGACTCTTTAAAAATATATACATAAATATACTACCATTACCAAACCTAAAAAAATCAACACCATATTGCTATTTAAAGGGCTCTTTAAGAGGTTTGTTTACATGTAATACTTGGAATTGTGAGAAATAATTACTAGGTCTGTGGTAAATTTCTTTGCCTCCGTGTTTACTGATTTTGTCAGGGGACTACTTATAATCATCCAAAACTAGCTTGACTGAGGTCATTTCAGGGTAATGTGTTTTCTCCAAAAAGGACTTCTTGGTTCAAAACAAGTTGAGAGCTCATCCCATTAAATGAGGGATTTTGTGAGGACTGAAATATAAGTAAAGTCTCCCTTTCTCAGAAGAAAAAAATTTTTTAATTTTTCTGTGGGGTAAATACCCATTATTAGTGTGTTTGGTATTTAGGAGGTGATTTCAGAGTGCAATTTACTGAATGTGGAAGTGAGAGAAGGAAAGCAGTGAAGGATGGCTACCCGAGGTTCCGGTTGAGGGGTTGAGGGACAGAGTGGATAGTGGTGCCTTTACCTGAGATGTGAAACCCAGCGCAGTGGGCTCAGAGTAGTAGGTCCTGAGCTCAGTTCCAGAGATAGAAGATTGAGTAGCCCGTGGACATCCCCTACAGGGATGTAGTTGGCAGTGTGTCTGGATATAAGAGATATGGGAGTCGTTTCATTCGGGTGCAAATGAAATCAGCTAGGCCCAGTGAGAAGCGAAACCATGGCAGTTAAGGACCTGATAGAGGAGGTAGCTGAGAAGCCACAGCCTGATAGAGATAGGAGTAAAACCAGGAGAGGACAGCATCATGGAAGCCAGAAAAAAGTGCTTTAAGAAGGGAGTGGTCACATATTGTATGATTCCATTTATGTGAGATGTCCAGAAAAGACAAATTTAGAGAGAAAGTAGATTAATGGAGGCTGGAAGTGGGAATAGGGATTAACTATAAGTGGGCACGAGGGATCTTACTGGGGAGATGTTCTAAAACAGATTTATGGTGATGGCTGCTTTATTCAGTAATGTTACTAAAAATCACTGTACACTTGAAATGGGTGGATTTTATATGTAAAACATATTTCAGTAGAGCTGTTGAAAAAAAAAAAGTAAAGTGTCCAGCACCACAAAGAACTTAAGATGCATAATGCAGAGCCCATTTTTTGGTTTGGTCACTCATTCATTGGTGATTGTGGTCAGAATAGAAAGGGAGAATTGGGGGCAAAATGGGCAGATGCTAGTTGCAGTGGGTAGGGGCAGGTCTGGGTGGTGTAGATGACTTATTCCAGGTGCTTGTTTGTGAAATGGAGACGGAGAGGGCAGTGGCTGGAAAGGGCTGTTTTTTTTTTTTTTCGTTTTTAAAATGTGTCAGAAGTCTGAGGTAGATTTGACAGGGAGAATGGACAGAACCTGCTGACCAGATGTGGGGAGAGAGGAGCCAAGTAAGCACCCAGATGTCTGTCTTGGGTAGCACGTGTTAGTTGTCTCCATTTGCCCACGGGTGGACTGAAGCATCACAGAAGGGCCTTATAGGTGGGTGTTTTTCAGACCCTGCACATCTGGCCTCTGCACCCAGACATGGCTGAAAATGGAAGAAGTGAACCGACTTACTGGATCAATAGGCAAGGGGGTGGGTCTCTCCTGACTCCTTGCTCAAGTATCCTTCAGGGCCCTTCACATCTGGCCCTCACCTACCTGTCCAGCCTCTTCCCTCATCCTCAGTGGCCAGGTCAGCTTCCCATTCTCTGGCTTGCTCTTCCAGGCCTTGCTGCCACCACCCAGGATCCTTCACAATTGCTCTTGACCAGCATCTAGTTGCCCTGCCCTTGCCTTCAGAAGGCTTGCAGGAAGGTCCTTGCTGGGAAAGGTAGGCACAAGTTGCTGCTCATCAGTAAAATCTTCTGCCTGCAAGGCCTCCTGTCCCTGATTTCTAGTTGTAGACCAAGGTTTGTCCCCTAGTGTGGCAGGTCCTGCTCAAGTCCCAAACTTGAGGTCCACTTTCTCATCACCTACCCATCAGCCATAAAGTTTATCGATTGGGCACTGGAAGAACCTCTCTGTTGTTACTCTTTACATTCAATGGTCTAGCTACCTCAACACCACAGAATTCAGAAATACCTGGCTACAATCTTTTGCTCCAAAGTCATGATGGCTACATAAATTCCTTTTTTCCCTGAGGTGAATGCCACCTCCCTCACTGGCCAATGAAATGCAGGCTGCCAAGACGGACCCTCCAGGATTCCCTGCAGTGGGCTCAGCACCAGCCCAGCTTCAGGGAGTTCAGAGACCATCAAGGAGATGGCTCTCCTCTGAGTGTACCTGTGCTTGCTAGCAAGCTAGAGGGCCTAGGGCTAAGTCACTACTCTGGTCTTCCTGCTCCCTGCTCCATTTGACCAGGCGACCTCACCCTTCACCCTGAATTCCAGACTTAGCTGTAAGCTAGGATGAGGGGACAAACAGTTTTTGTAGGGACCCTGGCCAGCTCGCGTAACAGCACCAGGAAGTGGTCATAGACCACTCTGTTTCAACCAACCAGTCAACACGAGGAGAAGTCTGCGTTCCAACAGGGGAGGGCTTCTGGGATCCAGTGTTCTAACTGGCTTAGTACCCTTAATTTCTCCCATCCCGACTATCAACTTAGCCACATAAGCAAACCCAAAGCAGCTCCCTACTGCTTCTGGCCAACACTCCCAAAATCTGCCTCCCAATTCACTTGCTCCATAAACATTACTCACTCAAGGTTTCTAATACAGTTCCTGCGCCCCACCTGTTCTTGCAGATTTTTTGCACCCTCCTTCACTTCCTGGGCCTGCCTTTATCTAAGGATGTGGACTTTGGCTCCTCTTTGACCCACACCCACGGCAGCAGGACAGATGCAGCCCCTTCCAGGCCCGGCCCAGCCCCAACTCCTGGGGAGGGAGCCACCCTTGCTGATCTGAGCAGCCAGACCACATTCCTCACCAAGTCCTAGCCCCAGAGCCCCACTCTGGCTGGGGGCCCTGAGTAACAAAGAGGCAGACACTAAGTTTCCATTAAGTTGTAGGAATTTATTTTAAATAACCTACAGTTGATTAAAAGGGAATTCATGATAAAAATAGAAGATACTTGAGGAAAGATATGGGAGATGGACTCTGCACACACACTAAACTAACAATGCCTCTAAAACTAATGATTATAGCAAAAAATGTCTTCACATTAAAATTCTGCTTTTTATGTTTTTTTTCCATTTTTTACACAATTACAAAAGAAAAAATAAAAGCCCTAAAATCTTGATTATTTTTCCTTTTTTGGACCAAATACACATTTTCCTCTAAATTTATTGACCTGTGGAACTTTTTATACAATAAAATCTTTCAAGTGAAAGACTGGGGTTTAAAATGAAAAAGATGAATATCTGCAAGGATACAGAGAATGCTCAGAACAAAGGATGATGGGAAAATGGTTTCAGTCACTGATTATTTCATTATCTTTAGACTCACTCACCCCTCATCCCTCCCCAACCCCAATCTACACGATCTTTAAGATCAAGAAAAAGGTTTAAATATTTTAAAATAATTAAAAAGAAATAAAAATTCACATTTAAAAAGGAACACTCAAGTCAGGAAATATTTTCCCATCATGCTTTTCTGTGAACAGGTGTCTGAACCAAAACACTGCTGATGTCACAACTGCTTCAAGTTTAATGAAAATTGATTCCCATGACAATAGTGACGACTCTTAACAGGTGCGCTGGGTTTTCTACTTAATTTTAAATTCCTGAAATGGGGGAGAGGGAGGGAGTTTAGGAATTCATTTCTATTAAAATATAGAAGTTATTGCAAAACCCTAACTGTAAAAACGCACCAATATAATCGGACTTCGTATACAGTAGCTAAGAGAATCCAAATGCTTCAGTGAAACAGTGAATTTGCCTGGCAGAACTCTTGACAAATTCCCATCCACTTGCCCTCTTGAAAATAAAAACAAAATTCAAAACAAATCATACAGCTAGAATTTTGATATCTGAAATATTTTTAAATAAGTTGTCCATAGGACAACTGGCTCAGCTCTCCCTTATAATATCTCCAGGTTTATCTTCGCAAAGATGTTGGTTTGTTAAGACTTGCCGCCTCTCTCCCTCAGGTGCGAGGGCAAGCGAGGCTCACAGTTTATCCATCTTCCCCAAACCACGCTGTTCCTTTTCACAGAACTCTGCCCCTCAAGACTGGCTAGAACTCGTAGTCCTCGTCAGCCATGTCGATGGCCCAGGCAAACTTCTCCCGCTGGGTTTTGTTGTAAATTTTCTCAATTGGGACCCCCCACTTCTTGCACCTGCAAAGAAGGGAGAAAAAAGGGGGATTAGTGTGTCTCAGAGCAATGGCCCAGACTTGAGGCCGGGGCTTGGATATGCCGCCTTCTCCTTTATATCCACCTGGTGAGAATGAGAATTAATAGTGCACCAGAGATGTTCTAAGATCTTCATGTGCTCAACTCATTTAATCTTGACAGTGACCTCTAAAGTAGGTGCTACTACAGATACACAAATGAAAAAGGAACAGAGGAAAAACTAAGGCAGAGAAGTTAAGTAATTCGCTTACACTCTCATGCAGCTAGTGAGCCTGGAGCTGAAAACTGAACCTAAGCAGTCTGGCTCTTGAGTCCATTCTCTTAACCACTGCATTATACTGCCTCTCAAGCTAACCAAACCTCTAGCACCAAACAGGGCAAAAAGAGTAGAAAGGGTACAAGAGCTGGGTGGAACCCCTGGCCCAGAGGAGCAGGTGCCATAGGTGATGCTTCCCCTACGTAGGCCCAGAACTTAACAACTCAAGTAAACTAATAAGCATCTTCAAAAAAAGCCACTTATTTTGGATGGTATTTTATGACTCTGTGGGGGGGGGGGCGGCGGGGGGCAAACAAGAAAGAATTTATCTGCTTTTATTAAAACGTCCTTCTAACTCTTGGTATAGGTTGCTCAGCTCTGTAGTCTCATTTTTGTTTTTTCTCCTTGTTCCTACTTTTCTTCCCTCACTTGTAAAAAAAATCTTATTGAAAAGTTTTGTTAAAGTGTAGATAGATGGGCTCTTTCGTATTTTTCCTTCAATAAGGGCTGAGTTTCCACTCTTGTCCTAAAGTTCCATAAGGGATAGGGACTACACCTGCCTTTTTAAAACACATAAAGTCAGGGGGCCGGCCCAGTGGCGCAGCGGTTTAGTTCACGCTTTGGTAGCCCAGGGTTCGCAGGTTTGGATCCTGGGCGCCTGCCAATGCACTGCTTGTCAGCCATGCTGTGGCGGCGTCCCATATATAGAGGAAGATGGGCACAGATGTTAGCTCAGGGCTGGTCTTCCTCACAAAAAGAAAGAAACAAAACACATAAAGACAATCAAAGGCAGTGTAAGAGTATGACCATTTAGGTCCACCCAGGATGTTCCAACGCATTTGTAGTGTGCATGCCAGAAGGCAGAGGTTTCCCAAAAGACTAAAGTGTGCACTGTGGGAACGGTATGTGAAGGCCAACAATGCTCTTGGAACCCACACCACCCTTCTCAAGCCAGCAACAGGAACTCAAGAAGGTCTCAGTTCTTACCAAGCCACTGTGATCCTCGGATCCAGATAATTGAGTTTGGAGGTTCCCAAAGCAATTTGTTTATTCTCCTCTCGGTCTGTGGCCTGAACCTCGAGCTTCATCAATTGCTCCTCTAGTCTCTGCACAGCCTTCTTCTTTGACTCTACCACCCTGGAAGAATGAAAGTCATCAAGAACCAGGCCTGGCTTCTGAACAAGAGCACTGCAACCCCCACCCTGCCACTTAGGAGCAGTAAAAGCAGGAAAGCCCCAAGTACAGAGATTTCCAAAAGATATCACTCAGAAACCCTAGAAAAACTGGTGCCCCGGGACCTCTGGCTGATACTGCACCCGCTTTTCTCTCGCACCCGCTTTTCTCTCTCAACCAACCCCCAGCTTTGCACACCATCAGGCACATACTTCTTGGTCTTTGCGTCCTTCAGGACCTTGGCATCAGCCTTAGCACTTTTCAGGTCTCTCCGGGCATCGGCTAGCTGTTCCTTCTTGGCATCAATCTGGGTGGGGAAGAACAGCAGTAAGATTTAGGAATAAAATAAGCCCAGAGACAAAAAAGAAGAGCTCTATCAGAGAAGATGAAACCTAGAAGTTGTCTTCAGCAGACAGGCTGTCTCTCTCAGTGGTTTGCCAGGTAAAAACACCCGGGGTGGCTTCATGAAGGCCCAGAGTAGATGCACGGTGACTGCTGAGTTCACTAACGGCTATTTGGCCATTTATGTTCTGCAGTGACCCCTCAAGAAGTAAGGGTTCTATGGCAGTGGCCCAGGGCCCCATTAATCCAGAAGCTCAGGGAAAAGAACCCACTGGGACTGGAACTGTGGGTGCTAATCTTTCAGTCAGAGAACACTTTGGCTTTAGACACCTGGGAGGCGGCTATAGATGAGAGTTTATCAAATAGATCCTGTGCCAGGTTGTAGCCTTCATTCCGAGACTCCTGCAGGAGACACTCTTTATTAAGCTGAGACAGGATCCTTGCTTCTACTGAGTCCAGCTCATTCCTCAGATTCTGCCAGCACTCTGGGAAGGAGCTGCCAGCTTCTCAAGAAAAAAGGATGCACTGAAGAGAATATCCAAGGGACTAAAAAATGGCAATTAAAAGGTACCCAGGAAGCCAAGTAGCTCAGCTAGTCTGATCCAAGCCAATACAAGGCATGGCCTGGCTTTGGCTTTTTTTTTTTTTTTTTTTAAAGGAGAGAGCTGAGACAGGAAGGAAATTAAAGTAATTATCACTCAAAAACAAAGATTTGGAAACATTTTTAGTTATGGAGCTCTTTTCCCAAATGAAATCTCATGGAGTCCCAGTCTGTAAAGGAAGAGACAAGGGCAGTTCCAGCCTTTCTTGCTTGATCCCTCAAAGCACCTCTGGAGAACCTAAGTTTTTCTTAGCTCCTGCTTAAGGAGAGCAGCAGGCAACACCATGGAGCTAGAGCCCAAACCAGTGAGCTCATGCTGCTGGGGACAGGAGAACCCCAGACCTGCCATCACCTTCTAACCTGAGAGGTCAAGGAAAGCTTACTGAATAAATACATGCGTGACTCACACACATTGGGCTGTTGCTCTCAGCCTAGAATTGTCTGTTAGAATATACACACACAGCCTAAGATTGGAAACAAAGGCCACCATTGTGAGAGAATTATTAAATGCATTTTACTATGAGTGGCTTACTTCCAACATCTATGTTGTCCAAAGTCAAGCTGAAGGAACTGATTCTATACACAAAAGCGTCACAGACGCCACTAGCCAGATTCTTAGGCTAGAAAAGCAACAAACCACAATCTTTTAACCATTTCTGTGAATGCTAAATTGGCAGGCTATGTCAAATTCTCTCAAAGCATCAAAGACTCCATTGATTCACTTGAAAAACAGGGGTGTGTGTTTGCTTTGTGGGCACATAGGAGAGGGTTCCTGGGTTTGGAGGGCTCGTCTGGCAGGCAGCCTGGGCTGCCCAAACAGTGGTTCCAGAGTGAGATCAACAAAAGACCTCCTCATGCTGCAAGGAGGGGTCTCCTGAATTAGGTAAACACCACCTAAATATTCATGCTTTTATTTCTGGCTTGGAACGATCACATGAGAGTAAAAGATACCAGATGTCCGCCATGTAACAGAGTGGCAGCAAATGGGAGCTGCTAGGATGGGCAGTCTGTAGGGTTCTTTGCCTGCCAACCATATGGTCCAAGGATTTGAGAGGTCTATGGATGTATATTCATTTACTGTGGATGTGTATGTCCCTTCAGAAAAGCCAGATGGCATCTGTAGCATGAACTGATGGTTACATGTGTCTTTTGACCCAGATGTACTACTCCTGGGTATTTATCTTGAAGAAATTTCAACAGAAGGAAAACACTCTAGGCCTGAAAATGTGTATGTAGTCTCACTCTCCAGTTATCCAAGTACAGATTTCTGTGAACATGGATGGAAAAGAATCCCATCTGTAATTTCATTAACCTCTTGAAATTCATCATTTCTTCTTCAATTATAAATGTGGGCAACAAACCACAGTAATAATCAGGAGTACCTATGACTTTATCACCAATAGACCGTAGAGATATTTTCATACCATTTTACAATTATTGTAGAACTCTTGACGTATCATTTATATTCATTACTACCTTGAAATTTACAGTAGTTACTAGACCCACCTTAAGATCTTACTTAATAAATTAATAAGGAAGCACATCTATTACTGTATCAGTATTTAAAATATATTTGGTAAGTATACCTCAAGATAATTGGTTTCCATTGTAACCCAATGTGTCCCTATGTGTCTGCTCTGTGGTGAAATATTTGCAAATTCTCACTGTGGGTTAGTACATTAGAATGCGTTAGTTACGTAGCCACTGCTAACACAGAAATGCTCATCATCAAATGTTAAGTACCTCATGTACTTAAAAGCTCAGTATCAGACAGAGTTGGAGGGAGGAGAGAGGCACATGGAAGAGGAACAGCATCTACTTGTTTGCATGTTCAGCCTCTCCCTCTAGAGCAGCAACTCTGGCACAGAGCCAGTATTCAACAGATGTCTGATGATGAGCTATATAAAAATATGATTCATGTGGAACATGTAAAAATAAAAATAGTTGTGCTAGGAGTAAGAGGAAATTAAATATCATTGTTTCATCATCTTTTCAATTTGAAACAATCTAATTTGGAAACAGTTGTATTTCTGGGCTGTGGCAAGGAATTGTGAAGACTCTTTATATCCATTATCCTCATGTATAATAAGGACAATAATTAGCAATATTTCAAAGAGGGTATATCAAACTTAAGCTTTTCAAAATAGGAAGTGGCCAATGTAGAACTTCTGTCCACAGAATTAAGACTTCCTGAACAGTGGGTATTTGATATTCAGTATCTTGATCAGGGACAACTACTATCATATGTCCATTTGTTTATCTTTAGCATGGAACTTTCTTCCAGAACAGACCCAGAACTGACCTTCTGATATCTCAGTCCAAGAGGCTGGATTATAAATGCCTCTCATTTTCAGATTATTGCCCACAGCAGACATGGTACCCTTCATTTTGCTACCCCACCATCCAGATCCAAGATACCTTAGATTGCAAGTTCATCATGGACTTCTCAAAAGTTTTTGGTGGTGCTCTCTGATGGTTACAAAGAATTGCAACAGCACGGTTCGCACGGTTATAAGACAAGATCTTTGCTGGGATATTCTCATCCGCTGTAAAAAAAAAAAAAAAAAAGAAACATGATAATAAAAGAGTCAGTTTGTATACCAAGAGAAATATACAATGTGCCTTCCCCAGTGCTTCATCCTCACGATTTTACTGGCCCTCATCTCAGATAATCAATTCAAGTTCCCCCAAGACACCAGATCAAAATCTGAGTTGAAAAGTCAACAGAGTCATTTGCTTGCCTCAGTGCCCACCTCCTCCACCTATCTCCCCAATGTAGCCTGAAGAAAATATGGAATTGGGACAGAAAAAGTCTGTAGAGGAGGGTAAGACAAAGGGATGACCGTAAGTTTTACATTTTAAAACCACATGGCAGCGTATGTGTGTGTGTGTGTGTGTGAGGAAGACCAGCCCTGAGCTAACATCCGTTGCCAATCCTTCTCTTTTTTTTTTTGGCTGAGGAAGACTGGCCCTGGGCTAACATCCGTGCCCATCTTCCTCTACTTTATATGGGATGCCACCACAGCATGGCTGACAAGCAGTCCGTGGGCCAGCACCCGGGATCCTAACTCACGAACCCCGGGCTGCCAAAGCGTGAACTAAACCACTGCGCCATGAGGCCGGCCCCAAGGCAGTGTATTTTTTAAAAAGAAAAATAGAAAATGTCATCCAGGGGATTTTTCTGTGTATGTGGCATTGTTTATCCCACCCTAAAATACTGACCCTCAACATACATCTTTGGCTTTTCTGGCTCATATTTTACAGCCATTTGATATTATTTATAAAGAATGGTGGAAATTTAGCAGTGACTGGGCTCCAGGAAAAAAAGCTTCTAAGTCTTGAGGATACCTTTGGCAGCTAGGTTTTAGGAGAATACTACCTACTCTTAAGGGGGAAAAAAATGACAGAAACCTGAGGGAAAGGACTTGCTCCTGTATTTTTTTAGTAACCATGACAACCTTAACTCCCTCCAATTTAACAAAACATCACAGCACTATGCCTTCACTCTGAGCTCTTAAATAACATACATATAAAACACAAAATGCAGGCATTTTCAGAGCAGACAGAAAGCCCCTATCAGCCTTCCCTAAAACTAATCCAGAAGTTGGGGTAGGAATGGGGGAAATAGCACTGATCTTATGTTTATACAACTAAGCCTTAGCTCTCTATTAGAAGTATGGAGGGAAAAAGTTTCCTGTCACAACGTTAAGGAGAAAAAACGGAACAGATCTAGGACTTAGCTGAGCAAGGACACTGGATGTCATCAGTAAGGGTGTGGGCCCTGTCTGGCCAAGTAATACTTACGGGCTGTGAGTTCTTTTAGCTGCTGCTGTAGCGTGATGGAGGCATTGTATGTACGGAACACCTTGGCTGTCAAGCCTTCCATGAGATCCTGAAGATGCTTATTTAGAATACCAGTCTGGAGGAGACAAAGCAACGAAGAAGATGTTGGGATTTAGATAAAAGCCATACCACCCTGCCCCTTCTGACAAGCTCTAGGACATTTATGCCAGTGTGATCACAACCTTGCCAAGTTTATTGTTCTGCCAGCAGGAGGTTAGGAAAAGAGGGAAAAGAATTCCAGAATATAGGCTTGCATGATACCTCTCTAAGAAGTACTTCTATCTTAAGCAGGCCAATAAAGTAAATTTATTCTTCCCTATTAAGATCTTCCCTGATAAGATATCAGGGACAGGTCTTGGGTCTCTAGCAGAGGTGGCTTGGCATCTAGCCAAGGGAAGGCTCTGCAGGAGCCAAAGGAGGATAAAAGGCAGACTTTGTCTACCCCGTCTCAGGGCTTTGGCCATAGATTCAGTGTGTTCCCCCAGGGAGGAAGAGTGTATGGGGTATCATAGAGCAGGTCGAAGGGAGAGTCCAAGTCACCCCCAGGCAAACCTCTCCTTTAGGAGCTTGTGAAGGGCCCTCGCTGGGCCCCTCTTCAACCTAGAGCGCTTTGTCCACTCACATTGAGTCTATCAAAAAGATCGTCTTCAGGCTGTTTGTTCTCCATAAATAGTTGTAAGTTCTTAAAAACCTAAAAGAAATAAGTGGAACCTAATTATTATTTTTAAAACCTTTATTTTGGAAATAATGGCAACTTAAAGAAGCTTACAAAAAAAACCCCACAAAGCACAAGGAATACCCATATCCTTCACCCAGATTCACCTACCATTAACACTGTACCTCATTTACCATTTGTGCAGTCCACATGTTCACTCACTCTTTCTCTCTACATATATGTATGTATATACATCATTATTTGTTCTGAACCATTTGTGGGTACTTACATATATTATGGCCCTTCACCCTTAAATATTCCAGTGTGTTTCCTAAGAATTTCCTAAGGATAGAGATATTCCCTTACACACATACTGATCAGCTTCATAAATTTACATTGATACATATTTTTATCTAATCTGTCCATATTCCAATTCTGTCCATTGACCTAATGATGTCCTTTACCTCCACAGTGTGGAATCCAATCTAAGCTCAGGTATTCTATTTAACTGTCAGGTGTCTTTAGTTTCATTTAATCTGGAACATTTCCACAACCACCAAAGCCTAATTACTGATTAAATATCAGACTGCTGGATTACTGGGGTCCGGCACTCTGTAGGTCTCTGGTTCAAGCCCAGTACTTTGGTGGGACCATGGAGCTGCAGCATCCTCTTCGGCTATGGGGCTCAGAGATCTGGGGACTAAAGGACTACCTTTTTGATCAATCAGGAGATGGGGAGAGGTTGAGCAAAGCCACAAAAGTGACAAATGTGGGACATGACCAGAGGATACTGAAATGTGGTTAAATCATTAAAACAACGTGGTGGGTTAAAGCTCATGTTGAGTTTGTTTTGAGGGCCAACTCTCTAATGCATGCTCTGTTGGATATTGCTACAGGAGATGGCCCCTCATTCCCAGGAAGGTAGCACAGGATGGGGGGTGAGGGGCAGGGACTAACAGGAGGTACACAGGACACCAAACAATACCTCTCCCCTCTCTCTCAAGTCATTTTTTCTAGTGCTCAGCAGAGTACAGAGACATGAAAAGCACACAACAAATGTCTGTTGAATGAATGAATGAAGCACAGGCCACATTAACTTACTCGTTTCTCAACAGGGACTTTGTTATAGTATCTGATTGAGTCCTTCCCAAGGAAGTCAAACTCTACCACGTATTCCTGACCATCCAACTCTGGGTGCAAATTGATGTGCTCCACACGAAGTGAGCAGCAACCCACAGTGTCCGCTGTTTCTCCTTCCTCCTTCTCATTGCCTGCTCTCAGAGCAAGCTGTCCAGGGAGAGGAAAAAAAAGAAGATGAGCATGAATCAAGAAACCTGAATCTCATAGGGTCCCTAGGAAACCAAAATCAGAAGTCTCCCAATTATCTCTGGGGACAGAGCATCAGTCTGCAAGGCCTGGGAATTCTGGATTCTGCATTGTTGCTTCTTCCTCTATAAAATGAAGTATGGAGAGTCACAGGGATATTCAACTTTCCTAGAAATCCAAGCTTCTCTTTATTCTGTCCTCTCAAATGAGGATGGAGTCAAGGTAGAACATTTTTTTTAAAACAAGCAACAAATGAAGGAGTGTTTCTACTCTAAGCAATCAGACTCAAAAGGCTATTCTCTTAATTTTGCTTAATTTTTGAGACAATTCAGAATTTGTGCTAAAATATAAGCAGTGCAAAGTTGGGGAAAGAAAACACGAAAAGAACTTTTTCTTCTAAAGAGTACTGAGAAACTGATTTCCAGAGCACCGTCTTTCAAACTGTAGGTGTGATACATTAGCGGATTGTTTAACCAATTTTAAAGGTTATGACCATCCTTTTTTAAAACAAGAAACAATAAAAAAAAGTCAGAATTCACTGCTTGTAGAAAGGCTAAGAATTGTTTTCTGCAACTCTTGTTTCAGTACAAACACAAATATATTTATGTGTGTTGGGTTGTGATGTAAAATAAAACTTTCTGGTGGCTCAGTCATTGAAAATGCCAGTATTTCTGGCACATTCAGGTCCATGCAAATTCTCCCATCAGGCAGACTGTATTCAGACAGCAGCAGACACTGAATGCCTCTCTCTCTCCACTTCTACCGTTCTTACTGGACCAGAGACTGAGTGAGTAGGACCATGAGTGTCCAGGCTGTCACTGCCTCTCCAGTACTTAGCACAGGGCTTGGAGGAATAAAGGCTCCCTATATCTTTGTTAAGCTGAACACATTAGGTGACACTACAGGACAATTTTCTCACCTTGTCAATGAAGTACAGGGCTACAGCTCTCTGCCGGACTTTCATCTCTTTGGACTTCCAGTCTTCTCGATACTGGTTCCGGATCTTGTCCACACACTTCTTCAGCCGCCGAGCGGTCTCATATTTCTGCCAGTCTTTCTCACCCTGCAAAGACCCAACCCCAAAGGTGGATTGCTTAGGGATGGTGGAGTACAGACAGACTTTGAATATCCAAGGCCAGAGCTCTGAACCAAAGAGAAGGACTTGAGCTCAAGCAAGGAAGAAAAAAAAGAGTACTAAATAGAAATTTTAGGGCATTTAACCTGATGAGAACTCATGCTGTCCCATTTCACTATCAAGCACAACTGGTTCCTGTCTAATTGCTAAGAAAGCCTCTGGCTTTCATTCTGTAAAATGTTTATGTTCTTGGGAAGCGCCCACATGACATGTCCCAAAAATTGACTTCTCTCAACACAAAGGGTATAAACATCCCCATTCCCACATCAGCATCACAGCTTTGCTGGTGAATCTGTGACCCAACAGCAGTTTTCTGCTAGGACTGAATTTCATTAAATTCAAGACAACCATTCACAGTTTGATGGAACTGTCAAGGAAGCAGAACCAAAGATTACAACATGTCATTACTAAGGAACACAGTGACTTCCAAGAACAGCCATAATTATTCACCATTTTCCAACTTCTGCGTTTAAAAGTATTCTTGATTAGACTGAGGGAAACATTGTTACTGGGAAGACTTTTTTTAACATTAGACCTTTTGGTAGAAGGTTTAAAAAATTGATTCTAAAGCCAATGAAAGGGTTTTGTTTTGTTTTTGGTGAGGAAGATTAGACCTGAGCTAACATCCATTGCCAATCCTCCTCTTTCTCCTGAGGAAGACTGGCTCTAAGCTAACATTTGTGCCCATCTTCCTCTCTCATATATGTGGCACACCTACCACAGCATGGCTTGAGTAGCGGTGCGGAGGTCCGCGCCCAGGATCAGAACCTGCGAACCCTGGGCCACTGAAGCAGAGCACGCAAACTTAACCACCACACCACCAGGCCGGCCCCGAAAGGTTTTTAAAAGGGTATGAAAAGACTGAATCTAATCAACAGTGACAGGAGAAGATTTCTGCTACCATGTGGAATGGAAACCGATTCACAAGCAAGGACTGATAGTAACGTCAACTTAGAAAGGTAAGGAGGGAAAAAATAATCCAAGAGGTTTAGGGAGTATTACAGGGCCTAAAACAGACTATATGACATGAACACAGGGATGGAATTTAAGAACCCAAGAATCTCTGCTCTTAATTTCCCGACCCCACAACAAAAGAGAGGGGTAGTGATTTCTACCCACACATGCCTGGTTCCCGCCTATGACAGGGACACCTGGTCCTTGAGGCATAAGAACTGTGGTCAAGATAACTGACCTTCTAGGCACGCAGCAGTGTGGGGTACATGGAGCAAGAAATGTCGTCTACTTCTATCTTCCAACAAACGCTCATAAATGAAAGCTTACCCAGGTATGCTAAGGAGTTATCAGCATTCTCCCAAACTGTGTATGGACTAGTTGTATGTACTTGTTGGGCTACAAAACAAGAGGTGCAGTAACTACTTCTTGTTGTGGGTAGGTGATTTAGTAGTTGGTGATACAGAAGGAATGTCTAAGTTCTATTTCCTGACATTGGAAGCTGAAAATTTCTCACTGATTTTTCTAAGTACCTTTTGACATTTAAGAGGGTGAATAAGAAAAGGTGTGATACAAGCTGTCCTCATGTACAAGTCAGTAATAAATTTCCATGACAATTGTTCTTACATATACAAACACAATGGAAAAGTTTGGACGTGAAAGACTCATCTTTATTAGTACAGTCTCCAGCTCAGGAATGGGCTATCTCCCATCACTCTAATGTACACAGGCCTACCAAAGCCTGACTCTGAGTCTTCAAGGTCCTATAAGGTTACATTTGCTCAGTTCCTTAGTCATGCCACTGAAACAAGGTTTAGAAAAACCTAACAAATAAGTCATTCACAGAGGATACCACAAGACCAACTTTTCTTCACAGGTTCGCTGGGCCCTGGCACAAGGATCCAGGATTCTCTCAAATAAGGACACAGAGATGGGGTGGGGACAGAAACCACCTTGTCCAGGTCTAGCAGGGGACAGCTGGCCTCCAGAAGTATGCTTATCCCTGCTGCCTTCAGTTTCCCTGAAGAGAATCCAGAGTAAAACGCACTTGAACAAGCTTTCTCAGACTACTTCTAGAAAATAAAATATCTGTTTAGGTCTTCCAGGCAAGGTCTTCATGAAAACCATCTCAGTAAAACAAGGTATCCACTATAGGGGAGCTGCCTTTAACCCTTTCTCCTCTTCCCCTATTCAGTCAACCCTCTGTAATGGATAAGAATCTAATTTGATTAATTATACATGACATTCTTTGGGTTACTATTTTTAAAACTAGTGGGCCCACCATATTTTCTCTCTCTAATATAACTGCTTCTTCATTAAGTACAGCAGGGTAAGTAGGGTCAGGTCTGGATTCAGGACAGCAAAGTTGGAGGTGAGCTAAACCCTGTCCTCTAGTCCTTTCTCAGAAATTTGTATTGGAAAACGATGACAATTGCCAATATTCTTAAGTGGCTCTTTACTTCTCACTTAGTTAGTGATCCCTATGTGAGTTTGCCATTATAGAGAGCACCAAAGAGAATGAATGGCATTCTGAATTCAAACATAAATCATTTAAACAAAAGACACAACAAACTGGCCCTATATGTCTATACCATGTTTAAAGATAAAAGCCAACCAGCTTTCTATACATACCCATTTTTAAATGTTTGTCTTTTTATTATTTATAGAGTCCTTTATATATTCCTTATTTATTCAAATCCTTTTTCAGATATAAGTAGTGTATTTTCTTCCAATCATTCTGGATAATCTCTTTTTAAAAGATTTTAAGTTTTATGGATTTAAGTGTACAACTTGACCTGATTTGACAGTTCATAACCCATGTGACCTACACCCCTATCAAGATAGACAATATTTCTATCATTCCGGAAAGTTCCCTCATGCCCCTTTTGAGTTAATCACCAAACAAGCAACTACTGATCCTTTACTATGATTTCTATCATCATAGATTAATTTTGCCTAATCCAGAATATTATATAAATGGAATTACATACACTCTTGTGTCTGGCTTCTCAAAGTGTTTTTAAGATTCATCCATATTGCTGCATTTATCAGTAGTTCACTCCTTTTAACTGCTGGTATATATGGTATATCCTGTAACTAGCACTAATGTGATTGACTATAACATGATGTGTTTATTCTGTTGATGCACGCCTGGGATATTTCCAGTTTTGGACTCGCATGAAAATAGCACTGCTATGAACATTCTTGTACAAGTCTTTGTGGACATATGTTTTCATTTCATTTGGGGCAAAAATACCTAGAAATGGAATTAGTATTTCATTGTGGTTTAAATCTGCATTCCACTGATAATTAGTGATGTTGAGCACTCTTGCACATGGTTATTTATTAACAATTCCTCTATCTTGTAAAGCAAGTGGTCAAGTCTTTTGCTCTTTTTTTATAGAGGTGTTTGTCTTTTTATTATTGAGTTATAAGAATTCTTTGTATATTCTGGATACAAGTCTTTTGTCAGATATACATGTTGCAAATATTTTCTCCAGTCTGTAACTTGTATATTTATTTTCTTAACAGTGTCCTTTGTTGAACATAAGTTTTTAATTTTAATGAGGTCCACTTTATCAATTGTTTCTTTTATTGTTAGTGTTTGTGTCCTAAGAAATCTACTCCAAGGTCATGAAGATGTTCTACCACGTCACTTAGATACATTCAAGGTTTTAAATCTTACACTTCCAAATTTAGAATTTTATACCAAGAAGTCATGTTCAGAATATAATTAAAAAAAAAATAAGCATATGTCTTATTTTATCTTCCTAATAAAACTCACCAAAAGCAGAGTTTCCCAAGACTATAAAGTTTTATAAAGATATTTTCCTTCAATCCAGCCCTTTAATCCCCAGATGGTTACATCTAAACGGCTGTAGGCACATACACCTTTGAAACCCCACAGAATTATAAGTTCTAATGAGAGAAAAGGCAGAAATGTGTATCTGGCACTGAGAATATTTTAATAGGATTAAATGCAATGTGATGTCAACACTAATCCTGAATTTTGCTTATTTAAAAGAAAAGTCATGATAAATTTTGTTTGTAAAGTTAAAACTGGTTTGAAGAACCTTACTTTTACCAAGGGCTACTTTTCCAGGTTATGAGACTAGATAATGCTTCCAAACTTGGCAGTGGATTGGACTTAGCAGTGAGTACCTATAACATGCAGAAAGTGAATGAGTAATATACAGATGCAAGAGCAAGCAAAGAATCTTAGAATGAGAGAAATCTCTGGAGGCTGTAGAACAAAGCCCTTTGATGGTTGGTAGCCTCCCATAAATTGGACCTAAAGACCTCCATGAAGTAAAACCACCAATTACCACCCTTCACATTCTACTGTAAAAAAAAGCTTATTCTTTATAGACTTTTGTGTCAGATCAGGTCACTGAAATCATGCTTTAATCATTGCTTTGCTCCAAACATATAGCGATGAAAGTGCTCCATGCAAGAAGGGGGGGGACCTGAAGCCATGGGCTGTTAGCTTAGGCTGAGCTGGGCTAGAAGACTCCCTCTAAGACACGAAGAATGAGCAGAAAAGTGAATGATACATAGACCAAAGCCAACTCCCAGTCAAAAGCATTTACAAACAGAAATTCCAAAAGACATAAGGAAAATGGCTTAGGAAAACTGCCAACAAAACAATAATTAGTATATGAATTCACTTCAGGTAACATTTTAAAGAACAATCTGACAAAGATCTTCAAATAAATATGTTTAGTATGAATAAAGAGAAAAAGATATAACATTCACTAAAAAGGACAAGAAATTATGACACAAAACAAAAGCAATAAAATCAAGTAGATATGAAATAAAAATGAGAAATCCTGAGGCAGGCCCAGTGGTGCAGTGGTTTAGTTCGCACTTTGGCAGCCCGGGGTTCGCGGGTTCGGATCCTGGGCGCCCGCCGATGCACTGCTTGTCAGCCATGCCGTGGCAGTGTCCCATATAAAGTAGAGGAAGATGGGCACGGATGTTAGCCCAGGGCCAGTCTTCCTCAGCAAAAAGGAGGAGGACTGGCAACGGATGTTAGCTCAGGGCTAGTCTTCCTCACACACACAAAAAAGAAATTCTGAAAACAAAAAATAATTGAAATAAATTATATGGATAAACTTTAGATTGGATATAATAAAAAAGAGAATTAGTGAATTAGAAGTGAATCCTAGACAACTCCCCCAAAATGAAGACCAGACCTAAGGAGATAAAGAATATGAAAATATGGTTTAAAAAAATGTGTAGATTGAGAAGTTCCAACATTCATCTCATAGGATTCTAAAAGAAGCAAATGGAAGGAATGGCCTAGAAGCTGTGGAAGAAATAATGGCTCAGAGTTTTCTAAAATAAAAATACATTAGTCCTCAGATTGTGTATCTATAAAAATATATCTATACTTAGATACAGCATAGTGAAACCACAGATCACCAATAATAAAGATATATTCTTTACTGAAGAAAAGATAATGAGAATGAAAATAAATTTTCAGGTAAACAAAGGGAGAATTTGCCACCTATGGATCCTCACTCAAGAAACAGTAAAGGGTGTATTTCAACAAGAGACGTAAACCCAGAAGGAAGGTATTGAGTACAAAAATTAATCAAACATTTGACTCTTGACAACTGTGGACTGGAGAGAGGGTTAGGGTTTTTGGATGATTGTGTGTGTGTGTGGGTTTTAATAAAAAGTAAAACTTAAGCAAAAGAAAGATGAGGTATAAGACCTGGAAATAAAGAGTTAAAAACTATCTTTATAGGTAATTTAATTGTCTATCTAGAAACTCCATAAGACACAGACACTTTTACAATAAGAATTTAGCAATGTTTTGTCAGATACAAGATCAATATTCAAAATCAACAGCATTACCACTCTTGTAATAACCAACAGAAATGTAAGAGAAAAAAATCTCATTCAATAGCACCAAAAACTATAAGATCTAAGAAAAAAAAGTTTTAAAAAATGTGTAAAACCTCTGTGGAGAAAACTACAAAAAAACATTGGAGGATATATTCAAAGACATGAATTAAGGGAGAGGTATAACATGTTCATGGATTGGAAGACTCAATAAAATGTCAGTATTTTCCCCCATTAATCTATAAATTCAGTGCAATTCTAATAAAAATCTCAGTAGTCTTCATTAGAACTTGACAAATTTATCTCAAAATCAATGTGCAACAGCAGAGAGCTAAGAACAGCCAAGACAATTGTGAAGAATGAGACAAATGAAACCTGTCCTACTCAAAAGTAAAACTTTATAAAGCTACAGTGGTTAAGACAGTACGCTATTGATGAAGAAATAGACCAACAGACAAACGGGACACAGAGCCTAGCAACACTCTGATATATATGTAGAAATTTGATATATGACACAGCGAGTAATACAACTAAATAGTTCTGGGACAATTGGTTATTCATTTGGAAAAAAACATATTAGATCTCAATCTCATACAATACACAAAAATACATTCTAGTGGATCAAAGATCCAAATGTAAAAAGCAAAACTTTAGAAATGTTAGCAAGGATATGGAGAAAAGAGGAATTTGTATGCACTGTTGAGGGGATGGTGGTGATGTAAACTGGTTCAAGTATTAAGAGAACAACTTGGAAATACCTAATTAAGAAACTTTAAGGGAAATTTTCATTCATATACACAAGGAAAATGTATTTAATTCCAGCACTGTTTATATTAGCAAAAGATTGTAAACAACCCTAAATGTCTCGACAAGAGAACAGATAATTTTTTATATAATCAGAGTACCATGTAGCAAGTAAAATGGATAAATTAGATGTCAGGATGATAAAAATCTCACAACAAAAGCTGGGTGAAATAAGCAAGTTGCAGAATGATCTCAATAACATACCTAATTTAAAATTAAACCTTGTAAAAACAATACTACATATTGTTTATACACACATAAACACACTGTAAAAACATAAAAATACACATGAGAATGAAAACATCAAGTTCATTACAGTAACCTCCAGGGAAGGAGATGAATGGTAGACAGGGGGCTTCAGCTGTCTTTATCAGAATACTTTTTATGAAATGAAGTAATTGAACAAATAGACATGATGTTGAAGTTTGACACACCCAGATGGTGGGCATATGAGTGTTCATTATATTATCATCTATTCTTGTATATTTAAAATATTTCATTAAAAATAAAACTCCTAATGCTTATATCTTTCTATTTTTATCTATAAAGAGAATGCTTCTCTTGCTGTCAGTGCAGTTAAAAACTATTCAAAGCACCGTCAAACCCCAACCTCTGAAGTTCTCACTGTTCCGCTCAGTGGGAAATAGCCGATGAGGATTGGCAGAAAGCTAAAGAAATCACATTTCTTTTTCCCTCAACAGTACCACTTGACAAGCCTTTAACTATCTTCATGGCTTTCAGGATCCCAACCCAGCTGACTAGAATCAGCCACTCTGTCCTGGGTATAAGATTCCAGGCAGGGCCTACAGTGGGGTGACTTCTAGTTTCATCACTTATAACCATCATCCAGAAACCTACACAAATCCCTACAGTGTACAAGAGTTATCTGGATATTGTCTGGAATAAATTGGCTGGCTCTCTGCCCTTGAGGTACTCCACCTAGCCTATCTAACAAGGATCGCAACCCTCAGAGACTCTCCTCCAATCACCTCTAATCCTGCCTGTGAGAGTACACAGTATGCATCTATTTGGAATCTGTTCCCCTCTCTCCAGCCCCACTGCCATCACCTTGTGTAGGTCACCCGCACTTCTTGCCTGGAGTACTACAACAGTCTCCTGCTGGTCTCCCTACTTCTTGTCTCGTGCAGTGCAGTCTCGGCAGAGCGACAGTCAGAATGATCAATTAGGTCACAGGTTTCTAAAACACAAATCTGCTATTATTCGCCTCTTTAAAACCCAGTGGCTTCCTATTGGATTTAGGGTCATAAAAAAATTTTTAAGGAAGGGTTGAAAGATCTGGCCTGCATTCCTCTCTAGCCTCTTCCTCATGCCTCTTTCTTGCTCACTGTACCCCAACTGCATGGACCTCCTTTCAGTCCTCAAGACCACCAAGCTCTTTTTCGCCTCAGGGATTTCAAAAGGCTATTTTCTTTGCCTAAAAAAGTCTCATCTTAAATGTTACTTCCTCACAAAGGCCTTCCTGAACCCCAGAGGTCAGATGAGGTGCCCTGGTATAGTCTCAAATGGTACCCTGTACTTTTCCTTTGCAGCATTCATAAGAGTTTATATTTATCCAAGTGATGATGTATAATGCCTGTAAATCTTGCTGAAGTGGGGTTATGTTCAAGACACTCCTCTGTTCAAAGTACTTCAATGGTTCTCCATCAGATACAGAACATGGTCCGGTCTCTTTAGCATGGTATTTAAGACTGGCCACAGTTTGGTGGCAGGACGTCACAGGAAGGCATCAGGATGCTGAAGATCTAAATCAGAGTTACTAACTATTGAATCTTGGCAAAGTTCTTTGGCTTCCCAGAGACTAAATTTACTTATCTATAAAATTGTGGCATTAGAACTTGTCTGGTAGGGTTGTTAAGACAATCAAATGTCAACTTACGTGAAAATACTTTTTAACAGTAACACAATATCCATTATTTTGATAAATTTTTTTATTGTGGTAAAATACACATAAAATTTACCATTAGTGACATTTATCACATTCACAATGTTGTGCAAATATCACCACTTCACAATTCCTTTTTTACTCCTTTTCATACTCCTCCTCTCTGTCCATAATGACACAATTCTCTCTGTTTGGAATACCTCTCTTAAGACGTAACTGTAACCTAATTTCCTTCATAAAGTTATTCCTGATCTCTAACTGCTGGGAATAACTGCTCTATTTATCTAAAGCATTTAACATTTACCTTGCTTCTAATACAATCAAATTCTTACCCAATTTGCCCACCAGCCTACAAGTTTTTTGAGGGCTAAAACCATTGTTTATCCACCTTTGTAGCCCTCCAGCTTTGTCTATTTCAGAAGAAGAATGCAACATTTCCTTAAATGACTTGACTTTTGCTCACCATGAGGGTTCTCTTTCTGATTCTATACTTACTCTAAACTAGGAAAAGTGAAATTTTCCAATTGAATCGAAGGAAACGTATAGATGGGTATTTTTCATTAGAACACAGGACTGTAAGCTAGAGAATGCACAGTTTAGTCTCAGCAAGACACACAGCCTTTTAAGCTCTGGCTTTCATATCTTAACAGATGTTTAATAACCTATAAACCAAGGTCAAGAAGGTCTTTAGTCCCAGTCCCCTGCATGTCAACAGTCACAGCCTACACAGAACTAATTCCTTGTTAGGTTGCTATTCACATTTCCATAGTACGTCTGAGGGCGGAAGTTCATTGGACTCTCCCAAGCAGGTATGCCTAGCAGGGAAAGCCCTTCCAACAGTTTTCCCCTTTCAATAATGGTATCAATAAATAACAACACATGGGTGTACAACAGTTTATGGTGTGCTTTCACATACATTATCCATTTGGTCCTGGTGGAACCTATCCAGATGAAAACTTAGGAAGCCAGAAGCTTGTAAGATTCTACATTTTACAACTTCTTTCTGGATTCAGAGCAATTACATTCCATTCCTCAGAGCCAAGAAAGGTGAGGAAGAGAGCTGTAGAAGCCAATATATATTTACCATATTCTTCATCACAATCTGATCATTGAACAGTAAGCAATGAGAAG
Source organism: Tapirus indicus (assembly GCA_031878705.1). Lineage (NCBI taxonomy): Eukaryota > Metazoa > Chordata > Mammalia > Perissodactyla > Tapiridae > Tapirus > Tapirus indicus. Next base: position 60,784,088 of record CM062929.1, read on the forward strand.
GCAGGGACTGCATCTGTCTTGTTTACCAACACAATTCCTAGCACCATGCATACACTGTGCCAAGCATATACTGGGATTTCAGTTAATGTTTGTGAATTAATAAATGAATAAGATTACAATGTGATGCAGAAAACAGATGTATCTTAGGGAGGTCACCAGATAATGATAATAATGAGAGTACTTGCCTTATTTTGTGGGGAGGGTTTTCAATTTGTCAGAGTGATTCTAGAGGCTGAAAAAATCATATTTCAAAAAAAAAAGACAGAGATTATGAGCCCCACTAACTGCTGCAGCTTACCTTGATTCGTGAACTGGGGTTCAACATGATGTATTTAATGGAACCTTGGATGTTCTCTGTCCAGGAGACTAGCCAAGTAACCTTGTTATCGTGTCGGACCTCTTTCCATTTATGTCCTGGAGGAGGAGAAGGAACCTTGGCATCTCTGTGGAAATAACAAAGCAGGAGGCCAGTGAAACGAGAAGTGAGGAAAAATTTCACCTTTCATGACCTGAAGTGGATAAATCTGCTGAGCATATATTTCCAAGTTTCCTCCTCACCAGTCAATAACTGAAAAACATTTGGAGATCTATACATGGAAATACTGTGTCCTTCTCAAACAGTCCTCTGTACCATGGGAAATATTCCCAACTACCAAGAACAAAGGAAGCCCCCTACACTTCACTTCTGGCCCAAAGGATGAACTATGCTCACTTGCTACAGTTGATGATTATATCCTCAGGCATGATCCGTCTCTTCAGCATGCCCATCTTGGGGTGGTTGCCACGGCCACGGAAAAGCCCAGGAGGTTCTATCTTGAAGTTGGCAATCCTCTCTCTGTGGTTATCCATAACACAGAAGCCATATTCTTTCAGTAAGTTTTCATTCTCCTCTTTGATTTTCTGGAAGACAGCAAGGAAGTACTCAAAATGAATTCAAACTGCTGTTCTCTATTGGTACATTCTTATCTTTTGTGTGAGAACAGGTCTGTCTAAGACAAAAGTCTAAAAATCACTAAGAAATGAATTCAAAGAAGGGATAAACCTCTAATAGATTTGTCAAACTTAAATACAAAAAAATTCCCCAAAATATCTACCTATAAGGATTGACTTCAACTATTCAAATTCAAACTAGTCAGATTCAAAACGGATTCTCTTAAAGGATTTATGAGTATATGTTACTTAGGTATTTTTAAATATAACTTTAAAAATTAACATGTTTTGTTCAGTAGTGTCAAAATGCAGGATAGAGAAGAGTCTCTGACAAGACCTCATAAAGAATGTCTCCATGTTTTCTAATAGGTTCCAGAGACATTTAGTTGAACAGCATTTCACATGGCTTTTCAAGCTCAAACAAATCTGTCATGGATTCTTTCCTAGGTATATGGGTATATACATTCTACACTTTGTGATCCTTGCTACAAAAGGGGGGGACAAGGATCTGGAGCCTCCTTACCCTCTGCTAATTCTTCACTCATATTATATTCAGCAATTCAATTTAACCAAGTCCTGCTGCCTTGTGGATGGAAACAGATTCAGAACTTGCTGGCAGCAGGTATCCTTGACAGGGGCTCTGACAAGGTGATACTTCGGAATCTCCCTATTCCAAGAACAAAGCTCCAAAGTAGTTTTTAAGTTTAAAAACACCGCTAAAGTGAAAAATAAACCAAATGTCACTAATTTGGAATATTGGGGAGAAGACTAAACTGAGACTGAAAAGTCTGATGCAGTTAACATTCTTATAGTAACTCATAATTTTTAAACTAAAGGTCAGACAGGCACCATCAAACAATGAGTTATATAAATACAATGGCCTAAATTATATAAACATGCAAGTCTTTAAAAATACTGAAACTACAGAGCTTTGAAGTGCAAAGAATTCCTTAAAATCGTTAACTTCTGGACCTCCAATTTGAAAAAATGAAACTCTAGCCTGGATTCCTCTAGATCAGGGGTTGGCAAACTTTTTCTAGATAGAAAATATTTTAAGCTTGAAAGCCATACGGTCTCTGTTGCATGAAAACAGTCATAGATGATATGTGAACAAGCAGATGTGGCTATGTAATAAAACTTTTTCACAAAAACAGACAGCCTATAGTTTGCCTCCAGGACTCCAGAAGAAAATGACACCCCAGCCTGACACTAGGAAGATTTTTCAGGAACGAGGTCGGCCAAGGCTGGAAGATGGAAATGGACGAGTGTGGCTAGATTTCAGGGTAAAACACACCAAAGAATAGGGAGATACATGGCCCAATATTATTTTATACGTCTTAAATCCCTAATATCCAGGAGCCACTGTGGGGCAGGTCTTTCCATCTTTTAATATTACATTATTGAAGTTACTGACTGGTTTTTAGGTCAAAAAAGCACCAGGGTTCTTATACTGAACCACTAAACAAAGTGCTTATTCACATTTTTCAGTCTACGTAAAACCCTTATGAAAATTCAGACTCTACTAGGCCAAGAATCCTAAATCTTTAGTATAGAGCCATGTGAAATTACTAAAGCTGTGTCCTAAGAACCAAGAAGAAAATTAGATGGACTAGTCACTATTCCAAAATTCTCCAGAGGTTTAAGAAATTCTGTAGTACCAGTTTCTCTTCTTTGCTCAGCTGTTTCCGAGCTTCTGTCTGGGCTTTGAAATACTGGCTCATCTGGGTAAAATCACATTTGCTTAGGTTGGTGATAATATTCTTCTCTTCATTAGTCATTTCCTAATCAAAAGAAAAGAGGGAGTTAAAAAAAGAAGATAAAGGTAAATATACTAATAAGCACTCAGGTTTCTTTGCAATTACAGCAAAGCACTATTTTTTCCGTCAAAGGTATCTGGAGAGGTAGTCAATCTAAATTAGCAAGTTTTGAAAAAAAGAAATTAATTTTATTACTTTGTTCTATAATAAAAAATTTAATAGAAAAATGCTTTAGGGGCTGGCCCAGTGGCGCAGCAGTTTAGTTTGCGCTTGGCAGCCCAGAATTCACCAGTTCGGATCCCGGGCACCTGCCGACGCACTGCTCGTCAGCCATGCTGTGGCGGCGTCCCATATAAAGTAGAGGAAGATAGGCATGGATGTTAGCCCAGGGCCAGTCTTCCTCAGCAAAAAAAGAGGAAGATTAGCAACGGATGTTAGCTCAGGGCTGGTCTTCCTCAAAAAAAAAAAAGAAAAATGCTTTCAATGACTTATCATTGAAAAAAGGTTACTCTTATGTAGTTTCTTGGGCTCCTTGGCACATTGTCACAATCCCCTAGGCATATGTATACCACAATTGGAGAAACGTGAATATATATCATTTGTTTAGTAATGAGAGAAATATTTCCATTTTAGAAACATTATCTCTGCTCTATTCACTTATTAAATCTTATTTCCAGAGCTATTCAGAAGGTAAACTTCAGCTCAGCCCCTGTTCACATTATTCAAATTGAGAATAATGAGATTGTTTAAAAATCACCTAGGCAGATATAGGATATGTGGTTTTAAGACCAGAAAGTACCTAAAGCAAATAAGCAAGAATCAAGAGGGAATGGGCCATCACATTAAATCTCTCTTTGCACCAGCAGACAGAGGGCAGCCCTGCAGAGACAGATTTTCCTTTGCTCAACTGGAGTTGAGGTTTTCTATTTGACCTAATCTGATAAACTCCCTCCTGCAGCCAAATGAGAGCTGAGAAGAAAGAAATTTAAGTATTTCTGTTGGACAGAAACCTTATATAATAAAGTAAACGAACAGAAAAAAACTTTTACTACATGAAAACTCATAACATTCAAATTTTATATCAGCGAATTTTTTGTAAAGTTATAATTTATTACTTAGTAGTCGACCAATATTTTTGCAAGGTGCTAGGATATTAATACATGGGCTACAATACCTTTCTCCAGTCTTTAAAGAAATTTTTCCTAAATATTTCCTTAGTAGTATATTCATGGTCGAGCATTTTTGCAAAGAACGTAGCTACTTCTTCTGCTTTGGGGCTCAGCTTCATGACTTTACCTAGAGGAAAAAGTGGTTCCAAAAGTTGAGGTGTATAATTCATATTCTGAGTATAAATACTCAGCTCTGGAGACATCTTACTAATGGTTTACCTTCCCAAGATATATAGAGGTCTGGTGACACATGGTAACAACAACAACAAAGACAATATACTGATTTATATCTACTTGGATAAATTCTCCTTCTCTTTAGCAGATATTTACCTGGGTCATTCTTTGGAGACTATGCCAGTAAACTGTTCCCAGGTTCCTGCTCAGGACAGGGATGACCTGGGGGAGGCCCAGTCATTCTTCCTTTTCCTTTCAGCAAGCAGGGTCCTTTACACCTCTTCAATGGTTTTTAAAAATCAAATCCTCAGAGGGACTCCTGCCACTGCTAAGCTAAGCAGCTTCTGTTCAAGAAGGGGAGGAAGGGATAGGGCAGGGAGTGGAAGAAAGGAATTGTGGGGAAAAGAAATAGGCATCTTTCTTCTTTAAAGTTAGGTGGGTGGAATATGAATAAAAAAAAATATATATCCATAGCAGGCAGCCCAGATATCCCATATGAAAAGTCTAAATAAGACCTTCCTCTAGAACCTTGCTACTCAAAGTGTGGTTCACAGACCAACAGTATTGGCATCACATGGGAGTCTGTTAGAAATGCAGAATCTCAGGCCCCACCCCAGACCTACCGAATTAGAAAGTGCATTTTAACAAGACCCTCAGGTGGCTGTGTGCACACTAGAGTTTGAGATGCACTGCTCTGGAACACAGGCCCTATGAAGTTGCCTCTTCCAGGGAAATGGGACTCATCCAGAGCACAAGGAATGACTGGGGTTCTTGGCATTGTATACATGTTTAGTAAAAGCTGTTCTAAAGGAGTTCTGATGTTATACAATGAAAACTGCTAACTGGCAAAGAAAATCTAAATGGGGCCTAGGGGTTTTGTGTACCATAATTAGTCAATAAAGCAATAAAGGAAAAGTACTTGAGAGTTTAATCTACTTTCCAAATGGAGTACTTTTAACAGTACTCTTAGGGCCAATTTCCATTTTTCTTGAAAATCCAACTTTACAACACCATCTGGAGCTAATCCATTGCATAATAATCCGGCTATACTTAAATGAGGTTAAATACTATTCTACTGCCTTACTATTACATAGGTACTAATAATTCACCAAGGATTTTCACATTCATTATAGAAAACTAAAATGTAACCAATAATCCATTCATTTCAAAACTCAGAAGACATCTCTCACGATGATTGGGAAGTTATCCTGCCTGACTGCAGGGATGGAGAGAATTGTAGCGCAAAATTGAAACTGTCTATGTAGACAGAAAGAACCTGCTTGGAATCCATAACTTAAAAGGCCAACAGGTGGCGCCACTTCCCCCACTCAACCCCCCAAGCTCCTGCCTTTGAAAGAAGACACTTTGGGCCTCTAGGATAGGCTGGCTTTCAAGGGTTTCCTGTACTTCTTCAGAACTCCCCCATTCAAGTCTGAAGCAGAGTTGCCAAGTAAAGTTGCAACATATTTCCAATATAAAGGAAAACATTAAGTCACCAACAATAAAAAATAAATGAAATAAAATAAATGGTGAGAAAGAACGTAAACTGTTCTTGGGTCTATTTGGTATAAACTAATTATCAACTATATTTGAAAAAAAAAAAATAGACTCTTTGGGCAATTTTACTGAATTCTATCCCAATAGAGAAAGCAATTTTGACACCTCCTGTGTTAGATGAGCTGTCAAAAGATGAAATGACAGCTCCCAGCAGCACCGTGGTGGCATGATGACTTGAAGGTTCCTGGCAATGGTAGCACTTTGTGGAAAAGGCTGAGCTCCAGGAAGAAGAAACTGCTGAGTCAGAGTTGAAAACTAGAGGTTCTTAGCAGAGGCAATTCACTGCTTCAGCCAGCCTGTGCTCCACCTTCCTGGCAGGTTCTAAAGCAGTCTGAGAATTCTCTTCCCTAGAGAGTAGGCAGGACTTACAGTATCAATTTGGACTAATAAATCAAATACAACTTCTTGACTTGGTGCAGAGCGAGAGTTTACACAATCAAGGGGAAGAAATCCCAGAGAGAAACTCAACTGAGAAAAATGCCAGAGCCCTGAAGCTGGAGCTCTTATAATGGACAACTGGGCAAGAATGGGGGAAGGGACCATGGTGACCAGTGATGACTGGTTCAGGCCTCAGCTTCCCATCTTGAAAAGTAAGAGGAAGACTAAGGAATCTAGCTTTCCCTCAAATTACTTTGAACCTCAAAATGAGGCTTTACCAGTTGAGCTTTCTAAAGCTCTTAGTTAAGCCCAGACTAGAGCTACAGAATACCCGCACTTCTAGGATTATCTAGGTTCTAGGCTTCTTCAAGGTTCTAGGCTCTTTCTCTTCACTGGAGTTTTGCCTTTGAGTCATATTTAAGAGCCTCCAAGGAATCACCAACTGTGAGGGCTGACAGCAGAACTCTGTCCTGTGCTGTCTGGTCAACACAGGTCAGAATATTGATCTAATACAAGCATTTGTCATTGAGGCTATGGGGTCCTGCTAGACTGCAAACGCCATGAGATCAGGGATTAGTCAATACTGCCTACTGCTGAGTCTTGGTGTCTGAACACAGGCACACTCAATAAACATAGTTTTAAACAATGAATTCCAGCTTGCTAAATTTGATGTGTCCCTCACTTGCAAGACCTAGCCTTTCAGTATAAACTACTACCTTGACCTATAAGTATCTGTGGCCCTGAGGTCACTGCTGGTGGACAGAGAGATGCACCAGAACTCTCTGTGTCTTCACCACCGATGCTTTTCAGCAGTTCTCCTGCCCAGTGTTTCTCAAAGTTTGGTCAGCAGACCACTTGGATCAGAAGCACCCAATACTACTCCACACCTATTTAATGGGCCCAGATCCACCTGGTGAACCTTAAGCACATACGGGTTTGAGGAAAAATGCTCTAGCCATTTCTGGATAGAACTCTTGGAATGCAGGAGATCAGCTGAGCATTACCATCTGCATGCTGCTACACTGCTAATAGGAGTGTCAAAGACTACTCTCAAATTCTTCAACCCAAAGACAGAAATACCAATGATAGTTAATGGACAATTCTGAGTGTTCTAAGAGAACTAGGCAGGGCATTTCTTCGAAGCAGCTAATCAGACTTGACCACACAAATAGCAAAGGCATACTGTCGTGCTATGTAAAATGAGTGACAGACACCTACCAGCCCTATCTAGAGACTGATGGCAGCCTAATTAATCCTGAACCAAATACTATCGCTATTTGGAACAATATGTAATTATATAGGTGCAGCTTGTCAGCTTGAATTATATCACTAAAATAAAATACTACCATTCAAGTACGGCTATTCTAATAAATCTTGCAAAGAGTAGCTCCTTAGAAATGAAGTTCAGATAAAAACATTTAGTTTGTGGACCAGGTTCTGTGAGCTGTGTAGATGGAACTTTTGGGGACCATGTAGTTAAGACATTAACAGCCCCTTTCTCAGGGTACTTCAGCACCAAATGGGCCTTTAAGAATTAAGTAAACACCTGATGACCCTTCCCCTAAACCATACAATGATAATAAAACAAAATGAAATAAATGAAAAGGATCTATAGCACAAGATACTTCCTCATTTTCTATTCCTAAATAGAAGCAGACTCTTCTTGGCCAAGAATTGGGCAACCTTGGAACAACTCACCATCATAGTAAAACTTGACACTCTCTGGAAGAGGTTCATATGGTGGAGCAAATACAGGGCCTTTATGTTCTAGGAATTTCCACTTGATGCCTTCAGGATAGCGCTCTTCTTCCCACCTTCAAAAGACAAAGTACAACCCTAATTTAGTGATCACTTCACCTAATAAAAAGATTATCACCTATTAAATACCCAAATAATTATCTGCTCAATTGACTGATGCTCTGGAATGACTCTGGGCCCACATTCAAGGCTTGGATCAAAATAATCAGTGTCTTTGACTTTGAAAAAGCCACCACTCATAATGAATAAGATGGAATACTCAGGTGAACGGAGGAAAATAGACTTCAACAGTTTGGTTCAAAGATATTGGATACAAGAAATCACTCAAGGAGCTGAGCAACAAGTAGGGGATATGGAAATGGAAACAGTTGTCTTACAACACTGGTATAATAGTAAACCACAATGGTATACATGACAGAGGTATTATTTATGCTGTTAATACACAGGAGAAGGCCTCCTAGGAGTGGAGATGCCAGGGGAAGGTTTAGGAGAAAACAATCCTATGAGAAAGTGCATAATGGAACAGAAGACTGGGAAATAATAGTTCAGCTAGGGTAAATTGAGTTTAAGGTCCTTGTGGATTATCTAGAGCTATCTAGCAGACACTGATAAGTAAATGTAAAGGTCAGTGGAAACACTTCTTTTAACCTTTTAATTTTAGAAATGAATCAAACATACAGAAAAACAATACAATGAACACTATATACCCATCACCTATATACAACAATCATTAATATTATGCTCAATTTCCTATTTTTAGCTGAACCATTTCAAAGTAAACTGCAAATATGATACCTTACCTCTAAATATTTCAGCAAATATCTCTACAAAAATAAGGATATTCTCTCACATAACTATAATACTATTATCACATCTAACAAAATTAATAATTCTCTAGCATCATTCTAATACCCAGACCATACTAAAAACTTCCCAATTATATCCAAAATGTATTTTATAGACCAGGATCCAGTTAAGGATCACGCACTACAATTGGTTGATATGTCTCAGAGCCTTTCTTTCTCTGGAATTAAATAGACCTCTCACCACCATCACCGTTTTAAGAGTCAGTCAATCGTCTTACAGACAGAATATTTTAAAACTTCACAGATTTTAATCTTTACTATTTCTATTTTAAAATGAAAAGCCCTACAGTTCTTACAAAATCCTTCAGAAGGTCAATTATGCATACTCTATTACTTCCTATCAGCTTCCAACTCCAATATTTTAAACAAAGTTCAAAAACATCAAATAAAAATTACATGTATCAAACTGTACTGTAACAATAGCATTACTATAAAACCAAAGTCAACATACAAAATGATTTTTGACAAGAGTGCCAAGACCATTCAACAGAGAAAGGACAGTCTTTTCAACAAATGGTGCTGGGAAAACTGGATATTCAGATGCAAAAGAATGAAGTTGGGCCCTTACGTTACACTATATACAAAAATAAACTCAAAATGGTTCAAAGACCCAAACATAAGAGCTAAAATTCTTAGAAGAAAACACAGGGCAGGCAAAAGCTTCACGACACTGGATTTAGCGATGATTTCTTAGATATGACACCAAAAGCACATGTAACAAAGGAAGAATTAGGTAAACTGGACTACAAAATTAAAAACTATGCATCAAAAAACACAATTAACAGAGTGAAAAGCCAACCCACAGAATGAGAGAAAATATTTGCAAAGCATATATCTGATAAGGGGTTAATATCCAGGATATATAAAGAATACCACTCAACAAGAACAACACAACTCAATTAAAAAGTAGGGAAAAGGCTTGAACAGACATTTCTCCAAAGGTATACAAATGGCCAATAAGCATCTGAAAAAATGCTCAACATCACCAATCATTAGGAAAATATAAATCAAAACTATGAGATACCATTCACATCCACTATGATGACTATTGTAGAAACAAAAACAAAGACAAACCAGAAAATAACAAATGTTGACGAGGATGTGGAGAAATTGGAACTCTTGTGCACTGCTGGTGGGAATGTAAACTGGTGCAGCCACTGTGGAAAACAGTATGGCAGTTCCTCAAAAATTAAACATAGAAATTACTGTATGATCCACCAATTTCACTCCTAGGAGTATACCCAAAAGAACTAAAAGCAGGTATTCAAACAAATACTTGTACACGAATGTTCACAGCAGCCCTATTCACAGTTGCCAAAAGGTGGAAACAATCTAAGTATCCATCAACAGATGAATGGATAAATAAAATGTAGTTTACAATGGAATATTATTCAGCCTTAAAAAGAAAGGAAATTCTGACACATGCTACATGGATGAACCTTGAAGAATTTTCTTAAATGAAATAAGCCAGTCACAAAAGGGCAGATATGGTATGTTTCCACTTATATAAGGGACCTAGAGTAATCAAATTCCTAGAGACAGAAAGTAGGATGATGGTTACCGGGGGCTAAGGGAAAAAGGGGATGACGGAGAGTTACTGTTAACAGTTTCAGTTGTGTAAGATGAAGAGAGTTCCAGAGATGGATGGTGGTGGTAACAGTAGCACAACAATGTGAATGTACTTAATACCACTTAACTGCACACTTAAAAATGATTAAGAAGGTAAATTTTATGTTTTCATATTTTGCCATATATTAAAAATAGCTTAAAAAAACCCTCAAAGTCAAGACTTAACAAAATTTTAGACCCAGAAGGAGCATTAAAGATTCTCTATGACCAACCTACCACTTTACAAATATGAAAGTGGCAGGAAAACCCAATTAGATATTGGCATAGAAAGGCCTGAATGCAGGAACCCACCCAAACCCCAGTCTATTACTCTCCAAATCATAGAAAATACATATGTATGTATGCATTATGTATGTAGGCATGTATGTGAGAACTATTACAAGAAGCCTATCTGTAGCAGTCACACAGTAACTGTGAGGAGATTCAGAACGCCATGTTTTCCCTCATCATGGGACTTGGTTCCATTCTTCTCATCAACTCCAGTGTCTTAGACTCCAAACTGGTTTTATAATTCCTCCTATTGCATTATGTTCACCTTGAGAACTCACAGTAACTTCCTTACCATTTAAGCAAAGTAAGAGATTCAGTGAATCACTCAACACCAAACCTCAGTCTAAACAGAAAGACAGAACATATCCCCCAATAGGCTGCTATCATTGGATCAACAACTATTACTGTACAAACAAGAACAGTAGTGTTGGCCTTTTAGGCCCCCCCTCAAAAGTTCACCATCAAAATTAAGAAAAACATGTACCCAGACATCAAAATGACTTCTCTATAGCAGGCTTGACTTATGAATTCAAGGTAGGTATCAATTTGACAATAAAATGTGCTTGAAAAGGGGAAGGTGGAAAAGTGCTAGAAATGTGGGTAAGAAGAAAAGTAAACATCCATATGCTGTTTGAGATCAAGTTCCCTTGCAGTTAAGAAGCACCTCACAGTACACTATAAAATGTATATTTAATTTTTAAAATTTCAGAAATAAAGGTCATATACTACAGCTTTCTGGAAGCTAATTTCTGGAATCAAGGACAGTTTCTCTGGTTTGAAGAGAACGTCAATCCATATTCCATAAATTTCTTATCACTATTACTGATTGTATTTGTAAGTCCTGGTCTTTCAACACTAATTCCTTAAATTATAATCCTAACTCCTTATAGCATTTTACCTTTGCCAAAAGAAACAAAACTCCATTTAAAGTCACAGCTAACACAAGCAACAAACTCCCCAGTTTCCAGGTCTTTTTGTGAAGAATCATCTGTTTAGAATAAACATGGGACTTACATTCCAACAGGTCAGCTCTGACACAAAAGCATCCTTAACTCAAGGCAGAGCTGAAACCCTACACAACTACAATGAGGAACAGTTAAAAACAGCGGGATCTGATTAAATAGGTTTCATGGATGAGCCTGAGCATACTGCCATCACTTATTAACATTTTGTTTCTATGGGGAAAATGTGATACAGTAAAGAAACCCAGAAGGATCTGGACCATTTTCCCATCCCCACAATTACCAAAGGGAGGGAGATAAGGATCAAAGTTTGTTTGTTTATTTTTGGCAGGATGAACAAGTCTGCAGACTGGGGGGAAGCAAAAGATCTGCACATCTGCCAAGCTAGTAAAGTGTGTAATTCTTTTAGTGGGATACCAAGGAGAATAATAAAAAGATGAGAGTATCTACCATTTAAGTTCCCTGACTAGGCTACGAGTGACAGTCACTGAGGACTGGACCACTGACTTCAGAGTATAATAGGCAGCCTATAGTGACAGAAGAAAAGGACAAGCTATCAGTTAAGAGGCTAATCATTTCTGTTCTCTACTTCTGAAAACTTACAGTGTACCATCAAGCACTGTTTTTAAGAATGCAAAAATTTAATAAACAGACTTGAGAAAAGCATGCATTGGAGGCTGTAGCAAAGATTGCTTACCCACAAGCCAACCATCTTCAATTAAATACTAACCAGGCCCACTTAAACCAAAACAAGAATAAAAACCAAAGGTCACAGCCTCTCAGAATTAATGTGTGGCAACAGTGACAAGGATTTCAACCACAGAAGCAAAATTAGGCTGTTAGACCCTTCAAGGGTACCTAACTCCATACACACAAGGCTGGACCAGAATAAGAGTACATCTGCTTCAAGGCCCAACAAGAGCCAAGGCTCCAAAGGAAGGGGGAGGATAGCAGGGAGCTACTGATGACAAGGAAATGAACTTGTTCATTCAACAAACACTTAATGAGCACCTACCACAGAACCCTGAGAGACATAACAGACTGATGAATTACTAACCCACCATTCTCACAACTCCCAATAATAACCCCTGATTTATACAATCACTTCATTTTATCTTAAAAAAATCACTTTATTAAAGGTCATAAAAAACTTTCAGTATTCTATCACTGAAAACCTTTGACTAGCTTCAAAGAAAAAAGTGAAATAAAAATGAGAAAAATGAAACACATGTTCTTTTGTTTTCCGACTCTGACCTCTGGAAAGGCCCAGAATTCCTCTGCTCTGTGATCTTCCTTTTAATCCCACATATGTTCATACAACAATTCTGATCACACAGCTATGCTGAGCATTTCTGCCACTGCAGCTCTGCTCCTCTCAGCTACCTCCCTGGTCACTGATCTTTCCCCTTTCCTCAGAGTTGCTGGGGACATTACTGTTCTCAAGTATAAAAGCCATAGAGTAGATGCATACAAGTGGGTCTGGAAGTCTACACACCAAACCATGAATAATGGTTACCTCAAAGCTGGAAAGGAAAATGGGAATGAGAGAAAGAGGTAAAGAGGACTGTCATTTTTTTCTAACTCATATACCTCTGGATCATTTGAATTTTTTCAACATAAATACCAATCATTTATTACTGGTATAGTAGTTAAATAATACAAAGTTTCAAGAAAAATCAGTATAAAAAAAAAAAATACATGTTTGGGGCTGACCCAGTGGCATGGCGGTTAAGTTCACATGTTCTGCTTCGGCAGCCTGGAGTTTGCAGGTTCGGATCCTGGGTGCAGACTTACTCACTGCTCATCACTTCTATGTGCCGCATGCCACATAGAAGAACTAGAAAGACCTACAACTGTGATACACAACTATGAACTGGGGCTTTGGGGAGAAGAAAGAAAAAGAGGAAGACTGGTAACAGATGTTAGCTCAGGGCCAATCTTCCTCAAAAAAAAAGTGGACCTGAGTAGAGATTATTTAAAAAAAAAAAGTTTATTTCAAAATTCTAAACACCAAAATTTATTAAGAAGAAAATAAAAATTTCCCACCTAAACACACTTCTCAAAATTAACCTCTGTTATTGCTAAACTGTCCTCCATAAAGACTGTCTGAATCTTCACTCCCTCAGTGAAAGCCAATGCCTGTTTTCTCATATTCACAACCCTAGATATTTTGATACTTATTAATCTTTCCCAATCTGAGAGACATTAAACAAAAAGATGTAACAGTTAAAAATAGGGAGATCTGGGTAAACAGGTTTTCACTTATTATTTTTCTTTGCATCTTTGATTACTCATAAGGTTGACCATATTTTAAGATGTTTACTAATCATTTATTTCCTCTAATGAATTGCCTGTTCTTCACTTTTCTATCAGACTGTTCCTTTCAAATTTGTTTTAAAAGACCTTTTTTCATACTAGGAACCTTAGCCCTTTGTATCACAAATATTTCCCCTTAAGATTGTTTTTAAATGGCATGAGTTTGCATATAGATTTTAATTTTGATGTATCAAATTTATAAATCTTTTCCTTATGGCTCTGGTTATATGTCTTGCTTTAAAGGGTCTTGGCTATTCTACAATTACAAAAATATTCACCCAGGTTTTCTTATGGAGGTTATTTTTTTAATAAATGGGCAGTTTTCCCAACATGATTTATTTATTAATCTAGCTTTTCCCTATCATTTTAAACGCAATTTTCTTTATATGCATAATTCCCATATATACATAGATCTACTTCTACAATTCATTTTGTTCAATAGGGTGGGACCTAGTTTTGAGATCCAATAGGTTGAGCACTAGTTAATGCTTTTCACTAGGACCTATAAAACCTATTTCAGAATGTTATTTTAGAGAGATTCTTATAAGTACTTCTCTCCTTCCCCAAATATCAGGCTATTAATTTTAATAACTCAATACTCTTGCTTAATTAGGTTGTGGAATAAAAGAGCTGACATTTTAACCCAGTGCTGAGATGTTACCATTTCCACTTCTGCTCCTCTTCTTTTTTCGGCTTCTTTTTCTTGCTATCTGGCTCAGGAACTTTTTTATCTTTATCTTTATTCTTGGTTTTTTTCAATTTACCGTCCTACAAAGAAACATGGTAAGAAAGGACTTAAATAAGGACCAATCACATTTCTAGAAGTAGTTTTGGGGGAGCATTAGGAAGAAAAACTGGAATCATAGAATATTAGAACTAGGGAGGTTCTCAGATCCAATCCTCTCAATTTATCAGATGGATAAAAATTTACTGGTACTGGTATTTCCCACAACTCCCTGATAAATGATTGATTACCTGAGAACATAGTTAAAAACACTCATTCTGCAGGGGAAGAGGCTGGGAAACTGTATTTTTTTAGACTCAGGGGAGTTTGGGAAAGCACTGCTATAGAGAGTAATCCCAGCGTATTATCCTCACTTACTTTTAAACCTACTCATCTTTAAACCTCTTCTAATACCACCAAATAATGCATATAGAGGCTTTGTATTAGATATTTAATATACAATTTGAAAGGAAATTCCTGATCAAGTCTAGTAGTATACCTTCTATCACTGATGTTTGCATACACAAAGTCACAAAGCAGTAAACAAGTATCTGTGAGGTCCTAAAATGATTACCGATTCCTAAGGTGGTATTTCTTTATGGCTGTTCTTTGAACTGTGACCCTAGATGAGCTATCACAGTGGTGCAGAAAAGAGCATCAAACATAAACAAGTGCAATTCAACAAAATAGGAGATGAACCTCAAAACATACACATCCAGACAAAAATGTGCTACTCAACAGGTGAGGGTCCCACTTGATAGAAACTAAACTCCTTTGAGGAATATTTTCCTTTGTCCTAATTATTCAAGATAATTTAAGTCTTTATTCAGTAAGTTTTATATAGCTATGAAAGGTGGTTTTGAGTCATCTTAATCAATTACAGAATGGAAGAGCTTGAAAGAGCTTTATAGACAGTTTGGTTTGACCTCTTCCAGTTATAATCAAGGAAACTCTGAAGCAGAGGTTTTGTCACTTGCTCAAGGTCATATAGCTACTATTGACCATGATGTGAGCCCAGGTTTACCAGAAAAATAACAGAATGTGACTCAAAGGAGTGACTGGACTAGACAAACATTCTAGCATTACCATTAGAAGTAAGGTTGGCAAGAAGTGGATTGCCATAGAATGGCAATCAAGATAAACTCAGGGTCTTAAAGTAAACGACCTTTGGGGTAGAAGGAATGGGAAAGACTACAATACCACACATTCAAAAATAGGAATGGAGAAGATAAATGTGTAAGTATGTTTGGGAGGAAAGTACTAGAGGATCACATTAATTCAGATAATGCTTACTGTTTAGGCTGCAACACACCACAGGAAAGGGAAATGTTTTTCAGTTGAGACATTCTCTGAACAGCTTCTGAACAGGCATACAGATGGTCCCATCAGGAAACTACTGGCTACACTGTATGTTTGCAAGCCTCAAAATGGGATAATCAGTCACTGAGAGACTTCAGAACAATTCCCAGAAATTAAAAAAACCATAGCCAGCAAGTAAGGGTTAATGACCGATCCTGCCATCTGGGGACCCTGCCACAATAAGACCGTATTAATTCAGTCTTTCAGCTTGCATTTTTTTCACCCCCAGTAGGGATAGGGTTGCTAAACATACAATAAAAAAATGAAATCAACTGTTCTTTTTTTCCAAATGGTTTAACATTTATTACTAGCCTCTTCCAAACTCAGAAAGAAGGTAGTATTTTATATAAATGTAACCTAAGCATAAAGGTGATACAGAAAGCCTGAAGAGCTAAAGTCTTACCTTTCTTTATTGACTAGTCTATAGATAACCTACATGAAAGTGGAGTGACTGACTACCATAATCACTACTCAATATTTCACTCTCAATTCCTTGAGTTGGCTCTCATAAACTTGAACTTCTGCCAAGAATAGACTAGTTGTCAGAAAAACTACAGTTCTCTAAATCCAGGACCTGAACATCTCTCTATGGGTCACCTACTCATTAATAGTCTTAATATGATTTCATTAAAGACCCTTCTTCTCCCTTCTTGTTCAGTTAAAGGATAAGCCAAGTCCCACAGGAGGCAGGATAACGTGATAGCTAGTGTGCTGGCTCTGGAATCAGACTGCATGGGATCAAATCCCAGCTTTACTACTTAGTAGCTGTGTGACCTAAAGCAAATGATTCAACCTTTCTATACCTATGTTTCTCCATCTATAAAATGGAGATAATAGTAGCAATATCTCTAAGGGTTGTTGTAAGGATTAAATAAAATGATACAAATAAAGCATGAAGAATAGCGCCTGGCACACAGTAAGCACCTATTACATTTAATTTTAATTACTAACATTATTCTTACTACTACTATGACAGATTACACCCTTAAGACTCACTGCCCCTTACTATCACTATCTTTACTGCTGATACTTCAAGTTATTGATTTTACACTTGTGAATCCATTTTGCTCAAGACAGTTGCTAACTTCAAACGCAGCACAAGAGCTAAGAACTCACTCAACTCCTTCTCTTAGAGAAGTGTCACTCAACTCCTCTTAGAGAAGTGCAAGATTAAGATCTCTGTGAATTTCTGACACCTTCTTCTTGAATTATTTGCTAATAATAACTCTTTAGTGTAAGAAATAGAAAGTAGCAAAAGAAGGAACCATATTATTGTATTTTAAAATCTACCACAAGCATCAAATAGAACACTTAGAAAAGTACTTGAATTGAACTGAGATTTAAAGAAAGGTTATAAGACAGGAGAAAAAAGGGAGGAAGAACATGTGTGTTTCAGACAGAGGGAAGAGCATGTGCTACATAAAGCTCTGAAGCACAAAAGAATCTGGTGTGGAAAAGCAACAAAGGTTAGTGTGGCTGGAACAAGGTAAATTAGAGAAGAGGCACAAACTGCTAGGGCCAGATTTCGAGGAGTTATGGTAAAGAGCTTAGATTTCATCCTATGTCCAAGGGCCCCCTCCAAAAGGACTGTATATAGGGATAGTTACCCAAAGTGAGTGACGAGTAAGCTTTGTTAGATATAAGGGAGCACTAAAAAACATTCTTAGGGAAAACTCTTCTGGGTTGTAAGTCAAAATATGATTTCTTGGTAACACTTCCTCAGTATGTATGAAGATAGTGTAGTTTCTCCAAGAACGTCAGTTGGCAGCATAGATATGGGTAGACACCCAGGAAGACTAAGAGAGATCTTAAAACCAAGAGTGCCACAGCCACTGTTGCATGTGGAAGAGTTTTTCCTAGTGTTTCCTCTACAATAGACCAATAAATTCCTAAAACCCAACTGCCTTCACAAGCTGTTTTATGGAAAACTCCCTATTTCAAATTCAAGCCCCAAAGGGCCAAAGGCTCTTTACTAACCTCTTCTTCTTCTAGTTTTCGTTTCTTCTCTTTCTTGAGATCTTCTGTTTTAATTTTCTTAGGTTTATAATCAGCACTAGAAAGGGGAACATAAATTTGCAGTTAACGCAGTTGTGACTCAGTAGTTCTCACAGTAGGATTAGGACCTCCAGACTCCTCTTGGAAGCCTCCAAGGCAGGCGTGGCTGCTATTATCCTTGGCTGGGCATTCTACAGTCAAGAATAGGAATGGAGAAAGTAAAGAAGGCCAGACCAAGGATCAATAGTTATATAACTAGACCAATAGTTATCGCCCTATCTAAGACAAAACAAACAACTTTATACTACACACAGGCCTAGAAGGGAAGTGGAATAGAGAGATATATACAGAAATAGATACCACTAGAAGACGGAAATCTGGGAACCAAATGCACAGCGCAACAATGGCTACCACAAAGTAATAACTGGCTGGAAAGGGGAGGAAAGAAATTCTATATGAATTCTGAATGAATACAAATGAGTTCACTAAGTATTTCCCTCCTCCCTTTCTACCCACTTTCTACCATAAATCCTTTGTAGATTCCTGGAGCATGATAAGCTATACAAGACTGAAAATAATGAGTAGAATTTAACCTCACTGATTGAACCTGAGAAATAGGTACATGTAAGCCTCAAAAAACTGTCTTAAATAAGAGCAATTTTATCACTTCTATACAGTGAAACTTCACTTAGAATGTATTAACAGGCACAGATCCTGGGAGAAACTGCTTTAACAGTGAAAACTTATCTGTGATAGGTGATGATAAACTTAAAGTAACTTAAGTATGCTTCACGAATTCTGTATTATTTGAAATTTTGACAATAAATATGCATTACCTTTTTAATAAGAAAAATGTAAATATATATTTTCCACTTAAGCCTCAGGTACACTAATTTGCTTAGCAAACCGTCCTTTTCATATTTCAAAGAGAATTCAATTGCCCAGTCCATTAATCACAAATCCCAAATAAGTAAAAGTCAATTAATGCAGTTTTCCTGTGTATTGCAGAGACATGCATCACATTTATCTTTAAACAACTCCTTTTTGTTTTCAAAAATCAAAGTAATAAGAAATACTCACTCATCCTCATCTCGAGGTCTCTTTAACGGTTTTATATCCTCTTTAGGAGGGGCAAAATAGCCATCATCTTCAGGTTCATCTTTAATTCGTGGTGGACTAAAGAGAAAAAATTGCTAGTTAATGAGTGTTGGAACATCTACATTATATTAGGCAATCCAAAGTAGGGATAAACGATCTCACTGAGAAGCAACTAATATAAGGGTAACAACATACATTTGCACCTGTTATAAAGGTTTTACATGAGCACTTTTTCTTACTTAATTTTCACTACAACCCTGTGAAGTAGAGAGTATTGTTCTCATTTTATAGATGAACAGGCAATATCAAGGCTCGGGGATCAGGACACCTTATTCTAAGTCACTTAGAATGTAATGTAGTCTTTCCCACTACATCTTAGCTGCCTTTGCCAGCACGACCCAAACCACAACAGGAACAAACCTAAATTGCTTCCTCACCTCACATGGGAGATCTACTATGTATCTGACCCCACAAAGGATCTGAACTGATTATTCTAGTGCTCCAAAAGCTAAAGTATAGTTTTTACAAGGAAAGGAATAAAAATTTATTTCCCAAACTTGGTACCTTAAAGTTCCAAGGGAAAATAACCTCAGTTACATGGGAAAATAACCAAGCTGACATTACAACAAAAGAAGAGCACGTGCTAAAATGAGAGGCCCAGACCAAAATGAAGTCATTTTAAGCCAGATCTATTCATTGTTTGACTTCCTCCTTTGGTTTAAACAGAAGAGTGCCTTGCCTTATTTTCTTGTTAAGATTTTGCCTTCTGAATATAAAAAGATGATGCTGTTAGACAACTGTCTTGAATAAAAAAGAGGAAGGAACAAGTAAAAAAACCATAGGACCAGCAACCACCATAGCCTTGAGATGTTCTCTGGCCTGGCACATCTTGTCAGAACCTCATTGCTCACAGCCAGAAGCACCTACAGAGCTAACTAACGCAGTACAGGGAATGGCCTCCTGACACAAAGCCACCCATCTCTAAGGGGTCCAAGGGATAAGCATCCAGATTCCGTTGCCAAGGAAAGTCAGGATATCACGGGGTTTCAATGCTGCCAGCCCCTACCCCTCAAGCATAATGGATCCCCTTGCTTGCCACAGAATTTGAATGTTTAAAGAGATCAGCTTTCCTTCCTTATTTCTGCACACTCCCCAAATGCCAACCTCTATACCTGTAGCTGTTTCCCCCCACCATGGAAATCACTGACATAGCCCCAAGGGTCCAAAATCTCTAAAAGCTTTGCACCAACCAGAAGGAAAGAAACACTGTCATTTACCCAACTAGTTAAGTAAATGCTAGATCCTAGTACTGTCATGGGTGAAGTTAAAAACATGTGGGAAGGGTTATTAGGCCTGAAGGAAGAATTTCTAAAACGATTTACCAGGAAACTGTGTTTCATCCAGTAAAGCATCTGGATTCTCTACAAAGACACACATGCAAACTAGGAAGCAGTCCAGCAAAGTGAATATAAAGACCACTGCCTCAAAGGGTGTGTTCCTAGTCTTCTAACCCAGAAAGTCTGAAACTGAACCCAGGACTACACACCAAGTCCAGAAAGTCTATTCATATTTTATTATTAGTTTAATAAAGTCCTAGGTGGTCTCTGTAAAGAAAACAGTCACTCTGTGCTCAGTCATTTTATCTAAGAAATCAGAATGCCTGGGGTAGCCTACAGCTCTAATGTTTCTTGGATTTTATTATTCTGCATTCCTAGGATAGTTACAAAACATGCCCAAAGAGGGCACTTGCTTCTCCTAGTCCAAGGGACCCAAAGTATGTGGAACAATTTTCAAAAATGTTCTCAAGGGCCAGCCCCAGTGGTTAAGTTCAGCGCACTCTGCTTCGGTGGCCTGGGTTTCGTTCCCGGGTGCAGATCTACACCACTTGTCTGTCAGTGGCCATGCTGTAACAGTGGCTCACATACAAGATTGGCAACAGATGTTAGCTCAGGGCAAATCTTCCTCAGCAAAAAGAGGAAGATTTGCAACAGATGTGAGCTCAAGGTGAATCTTACTCAGCAAAAAAAAGAAACAGTTCTCAAACGAAACTCAAAGTTCAACGTTTCAAGGAAGCAAAATTCTCAAAACACTTTGTCCTAGTCAATAATGCAAACACTTTCAACTCCTAGTAAATTGATTGTCATTCAGTGGGAGTGAGAAAATATGATCATAAACTTCTAGTTTTTTGAAACTAGAGGGAACCTCTGGGCTTACTTTAGGGAGTTGAGGCTGATGAGGAAAACAATCAAAATGGCAAAAACAGTAAAAGAAATGTGACCTCTAGATGGTGTGCATTTTCCTCTCCTTAAAGAAAAGAGATATGTATTTCTACTCAAATCTACACCTATCCCTAAAATGTAGATCAAGTAACCTTCTATATATGAGCCTCAGAATATTACTAAGGGAGAATTCAGAGTAGAGGTTTTTCAGGAAACTCCGTAATTACCACTGACTGAGAATAGAGTTTCTCTTTTTGGGGTGATGAAAATATTCTGAAATTAAATGGTGGGTAGCAGAGAAGTTGTATAACCTTGTGAATATATTAAAACCTAATAAACTGTATACTTTAAAAGGGTGAATTTTATGGTAGGTAAATTATACCTCAAATTTAAAAACTTTCTTCCTGTCAACCTTCTCCACTCAAAATAGCCTTCTGGAAAATGTGCTGGTCAGTCTTACTAAATGGCTTATTTTAGGGAATCTAGAAATGCTCAAGCTGGCCTAGACTAAGTCGTCTCACTGCCAACTTCCTTGGAAACCTGGAGGTGGCCAGGTCAGTGTGTTTCAGGTAAAGTTCAAACAACACTAAACATGGGCAGATGGCTTGCTGGGCACCCCCAGAGAAAGAGAAGCCAAGATAGCAGAGGAGTCTTACCTAGAAAAGCCATTTTCCTTTTCCTTCTTTATTTTTGCATCCCCAGAGGCTCTAACCTAAAAGGTAAAATAACAGTAACTGATTAGTACCTTGAAAGGACTAAATTTAAAGAAGCCTCTCTCTTATTTGAGAATATTTGGCCTCAGCTCTTGGGGCAACTTGATCCCAGAGTAACTTTTCTTATCAGCAAAACTGAACAGGTGAACTAAAGGTCTTGACATTTTTCTAAGACTCCTTTTTTACAATTCTTCAGGGTGAATTGTCCAATTTACTAAGAAATGTTTTCCTTCAAAATGGTGGCTTTTTACCTTTCAATAATGGCAGGACCCCTCCCTCAATAAATATACTCCACCTCTCAAGGATTTGCCCTTGGCAGTGCAGAAGTGAAATAAAAAACAAAACAAAAAGGAATAGTCTATTTCCTGCCTTCTCTGATTTAGCCAAAGTATATTCAACATTCCCCCTCCCCCAACTTCCCAGACACTCTAGGTCTTTCAAAATCTTCACACATAACACACAAAGGGAAACACACATACACGCAAACACACTACAAATATACATAGAGTATCTCTGGAAGAATACAAAAAATAGTCAGTATAGTGGTTGCCTCCAGAAAAGGAAAGATGGAGGACAGTGAGTCAGGGTGAAAGGGGTATGTATTTTTCACTCTATTTCCTATTTCGTATTGTCTGAATTTACCAAGTACCAACATTACTTTTTCAGAAACTAAAATAAAAATAATTTATTTTTAAGTCTATCCACAGTACTACTCATTTGCAGCCAGAGAAGCCTAGCCACTTTGAGAAGGCTTATACTGGTTATGCTAGAACCAAAAGACACAAAGGGCACCAGCATCACTAAATCTTCACTCAGGAAAAAGCTTCATTCAACAGAGGACCAGCGTGGCATTAGGCCTTCTCCTAAAAACAGAATTAACTTTCCCCATGAAAGAAAACTGACATTTCCAGAAACCCTACATTCTCAATTTATCCCTTTGCTATATAAAGTAAGATAACGATATGGATAGATTTGGTACTATGAAATACGGTGGAAAAGGGTTTTGGTTTCATAGTTTAAGACTACAGTTGGTGGCCCTAAAGTCTCCTGACAGAGACCTTATCTTTTCACTCAAAGACCAAGGAATCTTACTACGCAATGAAGGTACTTTCATTACCTGCTTTTAAAGGTAAACAAATGAAAAGTACATCCCACATCTCTTCCTTCCCCACTGGAAAATTTGGTTACCTTTTCCTCCTTTCGTTTTTCCTTGTCTCTGTCTTTGTGTTTGTCTTTATGCTTTTCTGAACTTCCATCTTTGTGTTTGGTTTTCTCTTTCTCTTTGTGTTTTTTTTCAGAATCTCTATGTTCACTGTGAAAAATAAGACACAAAGAGTTAGCCCAGAGTAGGGACCACAAAGGTTCATTTCACAAGATCAACTCACAAGATACCCTAAGATAACGTGAACCAGGGAAACTTACAATGCTTTAAATAAACAGTCCTGAGAGAAGGTTCAAGTAGAGGCTCTAGGCTACATTGGACTTTCTTTATCTTGTTTGATGTTTTTATTTTTTCGAAGGAGCAAAGGAACCAAATAGAGAAACGTAGTTATTCTAAACATACCAGGCCATTTTTTTTAAGTGACTAAGAATATACAGCAAGCCCACTGTACTTCCACAACATTCTACCAGCAAAAGACTATAATGAAAGCTCCAGCTTGAGCATTCATATCTGATGTGAGGGGGTAAATTAAACAATTCACCAAAAATGCATTTGGTGGCTCTGTGCCAGACTGAGACATATCACACATGTAACCAAGCCAGGGCTTTGTGCAGTGAACAGCCCAACACAGTGGATGTTTCCTGCTTACTTTAACTAGGAGAAGCTACTCACTTCTAGATGGGGCTTATAAGTCCTGCTTGGTCCTTTCTCACAATAAGAAAAGATCCATGAAAAAGAAAGGGCATGTCCTGAGCTAAATGTTTAAAAGCCTTTCTTTTAAAGGGGACTGTGGACATACTGGTAGCACTGTAAAAAGGCACAGCTCCTCTGGAAAACAAAATATGACATTACAAAGGAAGAGTCATTAAAATGTTCATAACCTGGGATCTGGCTCCTGGAAATTTCTCTTTGGGAAATAACATTAAATAAAGATACTGGATTTGATGCTTCCCATAACAAAAAATAAATAAAAACAAACAAAAAACCATCAAGAATCTAGATAGAACCTCAGTGAGTAACAAGAGGAGGAAACTGTAATATATCAAATTATGTAGCTTTTATGCTATAATTTGTGAGTCCTACAAATATACATGGAAAATGTTTATGACACAAATGGAAAAAAGGAGTGCAACGATATAAAAACATGCATGTGGACAAAGACTGAAGAGGCAATAATTACAACTTACAAGCTGTAGTTTAAGGAGGCAGAACATTGGATGACAGTTTTCTTCAGTGCATGGCAGGCGGTTTAGGAACCTTGTGCACTACACCAACCAATATATTCCGCAGGTTAACAAAAGGGAGCTTAAATCCAACTGCTATGAATTGGGGGTACACCCCAGATACAGGACAGCCGACAGAAACCCCAGCCAACAGAGACTGTCAGACCTATAGGCAGCATCAGCTCTTGCCTTTCCCACCATAGACTGTATTTCCCATCTTCACATTTAGCACCTTCAGCCCAGAAAAAATAGATTTTACCAGCAAGGAGCTCATTAGGCTATGTCCATCCCATGAAGTTTGTTCTAAAGAGATTTGGCCAGCATGCTTGTCTACATCAAAGACCAAAAAGGGTCAAACAAATGATGGCAACCAGTTAGGTGAGAGCCATAGAACCTGGATCAGGAAGGCCGTCACACACATCTCTGCGCACAAAAAGAGCCCCAACTTGAGATGAGAGTTTGGGTAGTAAATAAGCAGAAACTGTATGAAATCTAGCCAGGAGGGAGGGGGAACTAGTAGAAACAGCACTACAGGTTTAGGGAAGATCTAGGAACTGTCACAGATGGGAAAAAAGCAATGCCCACTTTTCCTTGTTTATCTACTCCTCTATGTTGCTCTCATTTGTTGTTATTTAGATGTGCCACACACTGAAATAACAAGTTTCTATATGAGCAAACTTTTGTTTTTAACTCTTGAGGGCTGAGCCCAGTTCCAGCATGTTTGGAGGTACATGGTTACCAAGTTTTCCCACCATGCTTTTTATTATTACAATCATTATCATGTTACTCTCTACTCAATGTGTTCTCATAATCTGTCTTTACCAAAATGCAATGTTTTATCAAAAAATTTATCCTTTACTTTGTACAAAAATGGCCCCCAACTGCATTAACACTCTTACTTCCAGTTCTCATTAATTTCTCCAGCTTTACAATGACTGGTAAAATATCGACATTGCCAAAATTGCAACTGATTCCTCAGGAATTTACGCATATGAAATCATAGGCACATGATTTTGATATTACCAGCAAAATGTTTGAGCTTACTATTCCATTATACAAGCATTGCAGTTTTTGTTTTTGTTTTGTTTTAACATTAACTACAAAAGGAATTAATGGTTATCTAGACAAGTTTTTGCCTAAAAGCAAAAAATTTGGATCAACTACATCCAAAATATTGACAGATGAATACACTTTTCCCTCCCAAAGTAAGAAAAAAACCCCACTTTCTAAGCAAGCATTGTGCTTGGTGTTTTCAGATACATTATTTCATTCAATCCTCACAACACTCCCGTGAGGTAGGTTTTATTATCCCCTTAAATTGATTTAGAAACAGAGGAGCGAGTGGTTCAAAGTCTTATTCAAAGTTACAATGTGAGAAGTGAAGCTGGGATTTAAACTCAGTATTTCCATTGCCAAGTTCAGAGGACCTTCCACTAAATCAATATCATTACATTTCCATGAAATTGATAGCTACCACTTAAGGTAAATTGGTGTTAGAGACAAATGCATGTCCAGTCTGAGATTTGATATATAAGCTCAAAATTTTATTTTACCATCAAGTAGAAACTTTCCAGAATAGAGATCTTGGATATTTGAAATGATAAAACCTTTGGGATACTGCTTATCATTTTGTCTTGCCATGAAACTATAAATGGCTGATTCAGGAATCTAAGTTTAAGAACACTTTATCCTCCTTTATGTTCTACCTTCCCCTCTTGTTCTCTTTCTCAAAGAAAGCAATTCTTAGAATATTAATCTCTTTCACTAGAAAACAGGCTTTCTGGCCTTTTGGCAATCACAGTATGAGCACATAGCCCTCCAGTTTTCAGCTTTGCTGTTCATTATCACACCAAACAGAGATCAGGCAAAAAAAGTCAACAAATGACAAGGCAATGAGACAGTACCCAGGCCACCCCAGGAAAGTGAAAAAAGTCAATGATACTTCCTGTGCCTGCTAATCAGAGAATAATCTATTCAGGAAACTCAAAGTTCCTGCTAGAGTAGTAACTCCTTTGTAGGTCATAATCACAAAGACCAGAATGACCTGAAACTATCAACTTGACTTTCCAAAAGAAACTCACTCTCTTCTATTCCCAACTATTTAGATGTAAGAGAGCAGGTTTGGATTTTTATACTAAGTGATCTCAGATGGTTCAGGGTTAAGGCTATCTTGTGGTACAAGGCATTCCATTGGGGACTGTTCGAGACGTGGATTTATGGAGGCCTAATAGGCCTCTGAACACAATGCTAACATATCTATTCGTCAGATGCTGTTCATGTCCCTGCCTCCAGAAATAGAGAGCAAAGTACCAAGAGTCCTACCCCCTCCTCCATAACCCCTACACTGGCAGGAGTGCTGGAAAAGAGCAAGCCCCAGTGTCAGTCTTTCCTAGGAATCTACCTGAAATAAGCAGCAAATGCACTTGGGGGACAAAGTCCTGTGCCAAGGAAGTCAGAAGCAGGATTTGGCCAGTGGTGGAAAATAGAGCCAATCTGGGATCAGTTAGGCTGACTCATCATCATTCAAGATTTCCTAACATGTACCTCTTTTTCCAAAAGATTTAAAACTAGTTTGACCTTCATAGTGGCTTAAGAAGTAGCACCTTTTCCACTGATAGTGAAATGATGGAAATTCTGACCAGTGCATAAGAGAAGTTCATATGTTGACTGCCAGTTTTAAGAGATGTTACCCTTGTTTTTATACTGATCCTGCTATTTTCACAACAGATATAATATGTCAAAGTTACAAAATGGGCTTTAAATACAACTGAAGGCTATACTACTGGCCAGTTCAGAGGCTGTAGAGCAGATGATTGAGATATTGAAGAAATTTCAGTGGGGCTAAATAAGAAAAATAAACCAGAAGAAAGGCTTAATACTGACCACTGTAGTAAGGAACCCAGAGATCTGAAGAACAAATACATTTTAAGAATGAGTTTAGTGTGGGATATACTGAAGGCCAAAATATAGACAGTAGCTAGCATTCCTAGAATCTCTGTTAACAGTCACACTTTTGGATGAAATATGAATTTCATCAGGAACACTGAGAGAGAAAACACCCAATTATTGGCTATGCACAGAAGCTGACTCCTTGGCTCAGGGCTCATGTTTGTCTGGGGATAAGATCCACCACACCAGCAGAACTTGGACAAGCAAAATTCAGTGCCAAAGAGAACAAATGGAAAGATTCAATGCCACCACTCCAGAGTGTTCATGCCTGTCTTATGCTTCAATTAGCTAACTTCCACTAAGGAAAAAAGTAACCTACACTATTTTTAAAGAGATGACGGTGAAACCTTTGGTCTGTGACTTGCTGGAGCCAAGTGGACAACAGGGAAGGTTGACCAGGGTTCCTCTAAGGCACTTAGCAGAAGAGTGGGAGAAAGGGTGGAAGTAGGGGGATGGCAGTGGGAAGCCAAGAGAAAAGTATTTTCTTTCTGCCCCAGGAAGGCATTTGCTGCCTCTGTAAAAAAGCAAACAAACAAACAAACAAAAAACCTATATCTGATATTCTGGGAAGCTAGGATATTGGATGTGGGAAACAATTTAAACCTGTACAAGAAAACAAAAACAACAGTCTATCTTCTATCACCAATAAAAATATTTAACAGATACTTGAACAGCACTAAGT
Organism: Tapirus indicus; assembly: GCA_031878705.1. Classification (NCBI taxonomy): domain Eukaryota; kingdom Metazoa; phylum Chordata; class Mammalia; order Perissodactyla; family Tapiridae; genus Tapirus; species Tapirus indicus. The sequence continues at coordinate 60,811,978 of CM062929.1, forward strand.
GCCAGGCACTCTAAGCAATTTAGCCCCCATGACAAAACTCTGAGATAAATACCAATATCTCCATTTTACAGATGTGGAAACTGAGACACGGAAAGGTTAAGTAACTCACCCACAAAAACACATCTAATGAGAGATAACTAGGATTTAAACTCAGGTGGTCTGGCTCTGGAGCCACACACTTGACCACTCTGTTACATTACTTCCCAAACAAAGCAAAAAAGAAACACTGATAGCGGTAAAAGGAGCCTCTTTATCTTCTGAGAACAGGACTTAGCTACTAATGGCCAAGGGAACAAATTCATCCCAGCTACCTGCCCACTCCTCAAGGCAGCAGACTCCTGAGGTTGCACCCAGTGGAACCATAGCAGATTCCTATGGGAGAGCCTAGAGAGGTTCAAAGCTGCAGAAGGAGGAAATCCATGGACCCTTCAAGGAAAGCAGACAATTAAAGCTTAAATAATGTTTGTTAAATTAAAAATTCTAGGTAAATTCAAAAGTTGCCTCTGGGAAAAGAATGCAGCAGCCAGTTTCTGAAATGCTCTAAGAAATGAAGATTTCTTAATGCTCACCATTGTTATAGGTGACTAAACAAAAATCACAAGAAGTACTGAAACTTTGAGTTGGATGGAGTCTTAGAAATTATTTAATCCTTTGTTTGCAGGCCAGAGAGCTTGATAATTGCTTTTCTCATTGTCTGGAATGCCCCTTTCCAGCCATCACCTTCCCCTCGTCAAGATCTTACCATCTTTCAATTGCTAGCCATCTTTCAAATGTCCTTTCCATCATGAAATCTTTTAAAAAATGATTATAGTTCATTATAATAGGGCTAGATATAATTGAAAACTAGGGCTCCAAACTAGATGTTATCAGTAAGTAACTACTGTATTAGATTCAACTACCAAAACTGACAGCTCCAGTTTATCTGAATGATATTCTACCAGGCTTTGTAGTAATCACCACCACCATCATCACCTCAATTATTTAGTATGTTACAGTTTCCAAAGACCTTTCATCTTCATAATTGCACTGAATTCTCCCCAACAAACTTGAAAGCTTGACCAGGCCAGTACTGCTATCAACACTTGACCAAAATGGAAAATGAGACCCAGAAGTTAAGCAGCTTGGATTAGGGCACACAGCTAGTAAATGATAGAACCTGGCCTCTTGATTTCTGTTTTAGTGTGCTTTTCACTACATCACATTGACTCCCATGTGAATGGTGGAGGTACTCAAGTTCCTCATTTCTAAACTACTCAACCTTCTCTATCTACCCATGTTTTGTCCATTTCCCCGAGACAGGTTGATACAGAGATGTGTAGATAAATGAAGGGCTTCAGCAAACAGCTCACAGAAAAAGGAGAAAACACATCTTTTAAATTTGATTACTTTCATAAAAATTTCCCCTAATCTGAGAACCAGCTGCTTAATTCCAGTGCATTTTCTTAAGATCCTACATTCTCTCAATTCTAATTCAGGTAGGATTTGGAACTGAAGGGAAAGCAGAAACCAAAAGCATCCTTATTCTCAGACGTTCCTCACACTGACTGTATAGATTAGCACTGCCAATATGGCTGGAAAAGCACTTCCCTTACTATTTCACAGCAGTGCTTTTCTGTCTTCCCTGGCTTTCCACAAATTTGTCACTCCAGCTTGAGTGCCAGGTTTGAAATTGGCAAGAATGCACAGCCAACAACTAGCAGGGAGGAATCTCGTTTTTCACATGTGATAGTCCTTTATTTTCTAAAATCAGCTCCCCCTCCATAATTGCTTTTCATAACGTTGTTTATATAAGAGGTCTAGTATTAAAGATAATTTATGACTAAGAATACAATCTTTCAAGAGAAGTATCTGGTGAGATCCTACAAGCCCAGTGATTCCTTAGCATCTAGTAAGAATATTCCTTTTGTTTCTTTTGAGAGGATTTATGTATGTTTTAAAAGGACCTGAAGTTCTAAATATTAATGCTAATGGAAAGAAGGAGTGTCAGAGATAAATAATAGAAAAAATTATTTTTAATTTGTCTTTTGAATAAACTCTTCTTGTGATGTTAGACCAAACAAGAGATAGTCAGGGATGGGGTTTTCACAGGGACAGAATTTAATGAGACATACTTCTACTGCCAAAAACTTTAGGGATTTGGGACCCAAAGAAAGAGGCAGTGCCTGAAATGATCTGGCATTTTAAAACCTAAGCTGCCTACCACATGCATCTGAGAAAAGAGGTGCTTGTATTTAAACACTGATAGTTTAGCTACACAACTAACCTTCCTTAGGGAGGGAGTTTTATTTTGTTTTGTTTTTCTGGAAGGAATAATGTAATGAGAGGAAAACATACTAGGACTCAGAAGCCCTGGTCTCTCCTCCTCACTCTGCTACCACATTACCATGTGACTTTGGGCATGTCACCTCAGACTCTTGTCCACATGAAGATATAAAATGGAATTATCTTTAATACTCTCTCCCTTATTTTGCATCTTGAGTTAGGATAATAAAGAAGAAAGCATTATGAATAAGATGGGATCTCCTGAAGGGTGAGTCTACATCCCACTCTGTCTCAGCAGAAAGGGTAGCCTCCCATTCTCTGACTCTCCAAGTATGCATACATGTTACCATGCAAGAGAAAGATGTCTCCTGGATTTGGATCCTAAGTGTAGCCTAATGAGAAATTATTGATGCTAATAACTAGCAGAGAAGAAGGAACACAGAAATACATTAGTTTAAAACTTGTTTCCTTATAATAGATAGCCACCAAATTAGGCAGGATTGATTAGCAAAGTGTTGGAATAAAGTGAAGCATTTTGGAACAGAACATGCTAAATCTTAATTATTCTGGGCTTCACAGGTGATTAAACAATCCTCAAGACTTCCTTAATCTGCCACAAAAGAAAAATGAAAAAGCCCAAAATTACTAGAAAGATCGGAAGTCACTTAAAAAGGAACATGGTGTACAGGATTTTACTGGAATATAACCACTACACTTTCTTTGTTGCAAAGAGGTAGTGTGTCAGTAGAGGTCAAAACAGGAAGTATCTAAAACTTTGCTTACCACACATCATCTGGTTAAACTGTCTTAAATTTACTCACATGTGAATTAGAGATCTAGGGCTAGATTTAGTCATGGTAAAGAGAAACTCAGGAAAGGTTTTTCTAATGCCTCCTGGCAAAAAGGCTATTATTTCCTTAAGTATTTTGATTAGAAATGAAGAATATATTAAAAGGCACAAAACTGCATATAACAAATTCCTGAATTTGCCTATGCTATAATCTTGGAAAAGTATGCTTTTGATAGATGTACAAAATATCATCTCCTCAAATTTGTAGAGCAGTTCATATTAAAGAGCTTTTATAGGTATTGACTCCCATGGGTCCCCTCTGAAGCATGTGTTAATGAGGAAACTGAGGAAGCTGAGTTGAGAAAGGTTAGGTAACCTAGTCAGCGTCACATGAGACCTAAGTAATTGGACCAGGACAAGGCCTTTTCCTAGATAGAACTGATTAAGCTATTTGGACTTTTCAAGAAAAATGACACCAAAATCACATATTTTATTTTTAAAAAGGAGATTTTGGTAAAACAGGGCAGGGCCAAACTTATGTCCCAAAGCCTTTTATGCCACTTCTACCTAATCTTTTCTCCCACCACATTTGCAAATTATGGCTGGTGAAGTAAGACATGCCAGAGAAGAAGAAATCAATTTTTAAAACCTTATTAAATATTCTATCTTTTTAAAGTTTTTTAGACAGACTTCTGGTAACAAAAGTTTGCATTTCTTCATCTGATCTATAAGCATTTTCCTCAGATGATGAAGTTCTTCATGGTCAAAGATTATCTCATATTTTTTTGGCATTTCACATCAACTAGCACATCATAAACATGGCAAGCAGGATAAAAATACTTGTTTGATGTGATTTGGCAATTCTACTTCTAAGAATATACCCCAAAGAATTGAAAGCAGGAACTCAAACTTGTAAATCCATGTTCATAGCAGCATTGTTCACAATAACCAAAAGGTGGAAACAATTCAAGTATCCATCAACAGATGAATGGATTTTTTAAAATGTGAGACAGACATACAATGGAATATTATGCAGCCATAAAAAGGAATGGAATTCTGATATGCAACACCATGATGAACCTTGAAAACATTATGCTAAGGGAAATAAGCCAGACACAAAAAGGACAAATATTTTATGATTCCACTTATATAAGTTACCAAGAATAGGCAAATTCATAGAGATAGAAAGTAGAACAGAAGTTGCCAAGGGATGGGGGGAAGGGAGAATGAGAAGGTATTGCTTAGTGAGTTCAGAGATTATTTGGGATGACAAAAAGTTCTAGAGATGGATACTGGTGATGGTTTTATAATACTGGGAATGTACTTAATGCCACTTCAAAACAGCAAACTTTATGTTATGTATATTTCACCACAAACACACAAAAAACTTGTTTGAAAAACGGGTTGTCCTAATGGAACTATCCCACAGAATATTGAGAATATGTGAAAAGAAAAGAGAAGATGGTAATTGAGGTACCCATAGATTATCCACTCATTGATTCAATAAATATATGCTAATAAGTGCCACCTATCTGCCAGGTACTATACTAAGCTTTGAGGATGTAAAATGAATACAACAGACCTCAACTCTGCTCCCAGGGACCTTAAGAATATAGTACAGCATATAGACAAGTAAAGAGACAAGTACAATACCAACACACTTGGTAATTACTATGAGAGGGATATATTCAAGGTGTCAGAGAGCACAAAAAAGCGGCATTTAATATGAGGGGGTAGGCAGAAAGAATATCTGGAGGAAGTAAAGTCTAAGCTGCAACTAAAAGAATGATATTAAGAGGGCAATAGAGTATTGCAGAACCAGTAATAGCACATTTTAAGGCTTAGAAGTATCAGAAAACATGCTGTGTTTGAGGAATGAAAAGTTCAGCAAGGCTGAATATGGAATGTGAGAGAAGGGTAAATAGTAGGAGAGGTAGCAGAGGAGGACAGCCAAAGACTATTAGAGAATCTCTATGAGCATTAGAAAGAGGAGATGAAAAAGATGGCCAGAAAAGTGGAAAAAGATGGAGACATGCAAGCCAAGGAAAGTCAATTTTAAGAAGGAGGTCTGGGCCCAGAATATGGTGCATCATGGCAAATGTTCCATGTGTATTCTGCAGAGTGTAATATTCTATAAATGTCAATTAAGCAAATTGGTTGATGATGTTCAAGTGTTCCACATCCTTAATGATTTTCTCTATTTATACTATCAATTGAAAAAAAGTTAGTAAAATCCAACGATAATTATGAATTGTCTATTTCTCTTTGCAGTTTTATCAGATTTTACTTCATGCATTTTGAGGGTCTGATATTAGTATATAAACATTTATAGTTGTTATGTCCTCCTGGTTAGCTGGTCTCTCTTTTTTTATGAAATGAAATGAACTTTATTCCTGGCAATATGCTTTGCCCTCAAATCTACTTTGGTAGATATTAGTATGAGCTGGACAACTATAAATTGGAGAAGATGCATGTGAACTGAGACTAGATTCAACTACTGAGATTAAATTCACTAGAGTAATGAAAATGGAAACTAGATGATCAAGTGTTAAGAAATGAGTGAGTGGTGGGGAGAAAAGACCACAGGAGTGGTAGATGATTTGTGAAGAAACGTCCCCACTAGAAAAAATTCATCTGGTTATTTTAATGATTCATAAAGACTTATTCATAAAAAGAATTCATTAGAAATATTTTTTAAAATTTCAATGATTCATAAAAAGAAGAGAGTTAGAAAGCAATTCTCACTTTAACTGGTCTACAGACAATAAGCTAAGCTAACAAAGTAGTACGAAGAGACTCTAGGCTGGAGGCACCTGTGCCAATAAATGGTTGATCTTTACATTCCCTTCCAACAAAACTTGGGCCACTATGGAAATACCATATGGCTTTCTCACCAACAACGGCCTTTACTCAAAATGGAAGCCTAAGCCCTCATTTTCAGTAAGTGGTCTTATATCCAAAGATACCTTAAGTCTTTGGGCTTAACCACTTGCCTCCCACACCAAAAAATGGGAGCAAAATGAATAAGAAAACATCTTTCTGAAGCTTGGATCCCAGAGTGCAGCACTATTGAGTTTCATTTATATTGGTGGTCATTGGCTTTTGCAAGAGCTGAACCCCCCTGATAACCTGATGAAAGCTAGGAATGCTCTCTCCAGGAAAATCTCATATACCCAATCTTCTGCATATGATTTCAGGGGCTCACAGACCATGGAAGCCCAAGTTAAAAATTTTTAACATATACCTCTTAAAGTACAGAAAGAAGAAAAAAATCTAGTTTCCAGTCCATTCACCTTTTGTCTAGGCAAGCAGAGACGGGACAACTGATTAAATACTATCATGTGTTACAACGAATCCATAGCTGACTTAGTTAAAAATAATATTTTTAATGAGGTATTGAAAGAAAATTCATCATACTTGCTTGTACATGCTGATCCAAACAATGGCATTCCGAGTAGGGCCTGAATTATCAAGGCCATCCTCTTAGTAACTCTGGAGTCAAATACAGTCTCTGTTTACTTCACTTTACTTATCCATGCTATCTACCTGTGGCTCAAGTTAAGGCCTATTATAGGTGAGGCAAGCCACAGCCAACCCAATGCTGAATGATCAGGGACTTGCTGGTTCAACCCTTACCTGTTGCTATGCTTGGACTTTTCTCGGTCCTTCTCCTTGTCCTTCTTGTGCTCTTTGTGCCGGTGTTCTCGATCTTTGTGTTTATCTTTGTGTTTATGAGAATCTGCAACCATAAGAGATGAGTCAGTTAAGAGGAGTCATGAGCTATCTCCTGCCCCTCTACCTTGACAAGCTGGTCAAGAAGCACAATGACAGGATTCAAATGGCGCGGTAGCCATAACAGCACATTCCATTGGAAGGAGCATTTCACAAAGTAGCCCAGACAAGGCATCCTATTACCCTGCCTCTAAAACAAGACGTGTTACAAACATGCAGGAGGAGGGGAGCCAATTCTACTGTAAAAGGAAGCAACAGTTTGGCATTCTTTTCCCTGGATCTGGTACTATTAAGACTAAGCCATAAATGATATCAAGTGATAAATCTTGAACACTGACTCTCAAAATCAGATGGTTATCTATGTAACTTCTAGAAAATCCAAACTTCGTGATATGTTTTTAAATCAACTTTAATGGAGTATAATTTCTATACAGTAAAATATACACATTTCAAAGTCACAGTGTGGTAAGTCTCACAAACATATGCACAAGTGTAATCCCCACCACAATCAAAATTTAGAACAATTCCATCACCCCAGGAAGTTCCCCTTGTGCCCACTCCCAGACAATCCCCATCTTCTACCCCTAGCCTGAAGCAACCATTGATCTGCAAGCACTATGGATTAGATTTGGCTAGATTTCTAAAGTCTCATATGAATGAGGTCATACAGGATTTACTCTTTTGTGTCTGACTTCTTTCACTCAGCATATTTCTGACATTCATCCATGTTGCTGGATGTATTAGTAGTTGGTTAGATTTTATTGCTGAGTGGTATTCCACTGTATGGATATACTGCAATTTATTTATCCATTCGCTTATTGATATTTGAATTGAGTTATTTCCAGGCATTGGTTATTATCAACAAATCTGCTATGAACATTCATATATGTCTTTGTGTAGACAAATTACTGGGTCATATGGTAAGTGTATGTTTATTTATACAGGAAACTGCCAAACTGTATGCCCAAGTGGCTGTACCGTTATACATTCCCACTGACAATACATTAGAGTTCCAAGTGCCACAAATTCTCACCAACACCTAATATTATCAGTGTTTAATTTCAGCCACTCTAGCAGGTATGTAGTAGTATTTCACTGTGGTTTTAAGCCAGTTTCCTGATTAAATGATGAGCATCTTTTCATGTGCTTACTGGCCACTCATATGTATCTTCCCTGGTGAAGTATCTCTCCAAATCTTCCCCATTTTAAAAATATTTGTTTGTGTTCTTATTACTGAGTTGTAAGAGTTCTTTATACATTCTGGATTATAATCTTTTTGTTAGATATATATGATTTTTTTTTCTAGGAGTTTTACAGAGGAAAGGGGCAGGATACATTTTTAAATCTATAGAGATGTCCAGTTGTTCTAGCAACATTTTTTTTAAAGACAGCCCTTTCCCCACTGAATTGCCTTGGCCTCTTTACTGAAAATAAAGTGACCATATAATTGCAGGTCTATTTCTGGACTCTATTCTATCCTTACACAAACACACTATTTTGACTACTATAGCTGCACAGCAAGTTTTTTTCATAATAAATTTTGAAATCAGGTAATACAACTACTTTGGCTTTGCTCTTTTTCAAAACTGTTTTGGCCATTCAATGTCTTCTACATTTCCATATAAGTTTTAGATTCAGTTTGTCAATTTCTTAAAAAAAAACACACAGAAAAGTCAGCTAGGAGTTTGTGTTCACAGGACAATTTGGAGAAGTGACATCAAAACATTATTGTGTCTGTGATTCATGAACATGGTATCTCTCTACACTTATTTAGGTTAGTGTCTCTCAAATTTTAGTGTGTATCAGAATTAACTCAAAGGCTTATTAAATATGCAGTGCACTGGGGTCAGGTCACCCCAATGTTGAATATGAATCAATTGTAAGTTTATCTTTCCAAGGTATGTGTAGTGGCTTTAAAATATGTCCAACAGATTCTTTGATACTTTTCCTTTCAAGAGGTGTGGCCTAATTTCCTTTTCCTTGAATACTGGCTGGACTTAGTGACTCACTCCTAAAAAACAGGATAAAACAGAAATGTCAGTATATGACTTCTGATACCAGGTCATAAGGGCACTGGATCTTTCTCCTTGCTCTAGGGGAAGCCAGCTGCCATACTGTTAGGACACTCAGGCAGGTCCATGTGGTGAGGAACTGAAACTTTCTGACAACAGCCAGGTGAGTGAACCTCTAGAGTCCGTTAAGCCTTTTAATGACTGCAATGTCATGACAGACCCTGAGCCAAAACCACCCAGCTAAATAAGCTGCTCCTGGATTCCTGGCTCACAGAAACTGTGAGAAAACAAATGTTTGTTGTTTTAAGCTGATAAATTTTGAGGTAACATGTTTTGTAGCAATAGATTAATAATAATGTATAGGCGTGTGTGTGTTCATCAATTCCTGGCTAAGTGCAAAAGAAGCCACATTTGGCATAATTCATTAAACATCTATTTTGTGCCAGGACCCAGGGAAACAGAAATTTGCATGACCATACCCCTAGTTATAAGAAATTCTCACCCCACAGAGATGGGACAGTGTCAGAAGTAGGACTTGAACCCAATCTTCCATGCAGCATACAGAATCCTACAACTTCTGAAATTCTCAAGTCTAAAATTTTAAAATGCTGAGTCAATCAGATACATGAAGTTGGTGGCCTCTGTTTACTTGACAGTAATAAATACCCCCATTACTTCTGCCCCAAACTAAGCATTTATGGTTAAAACCATAACGACAAAACATGCCACCAGCACTTCAACCCAGAATGAAGTCTATGTTGTTTGATTTTGTTTATAGGTCAGATTTAACAAACAAGAAACAGAACATTAGGATCTGCTCTTACGGCACAAAGATATGGCAAGGACATCATATTAAAAAAAAATTACTCTGTACAATTCAACACAAAAACAAACATACACAAAAAAGACTAGAAGACAGATACCAAAATGTTAAAAAGTAGTTATCTTTGGGTGGTAAATTTATGAGCAACTTGAGTTTTTGTGTGTATACTTCACCTTATTTTCCAACTTTTTCCCATGATGAATCACTTTTATAATAAAAAGTAAGTTATTTTTAAAAATTACCAAGCCTTAAAAATTTATTTTGACAAGTACTGGTGTACACAAGGAAAAAGTAGTTTAATTCATGAAAAAGCACTAAAATTTAAAGAAAAAAGAGAGTAAGTAAAAGATAAATTGAAAGTAATTCTAGGTAGGTTTCAGATAACCAGTCTGCCAACAACATTATCTTTTTAAGTGCACAGAACTTCAAAATTGATTTTAAAGCCAGGTCCCCAAGTTGTCTAAAGCAATTGGTAATCTAAGAATGCAAAACCAAAATGTCTGGTAAGAAACTTGAAGGCTGTGGCTGAATAATTCCATTGATACAAATAAGATCTAGGTCAAAGATCTGAACCCTGTGTGTCCCTAATTTAAAAAGAAGTTATTACATGTCTACTATGTGCTCCAATTGTGCTATATGTGCTGTGACAGGTACCCAAAAGTATAACATATGACCACTTCTTCAAATATCTGAATGGCTACAGTATAGCTCCACATGGCAGATTGCGCCTTCTGAGGAGAAAGGACAGGGAGGCAAAACATAATGAGGTGTCTCCTGAACAGCAAAAGTGTGTAAACAAACTAAATTACCAACTGACAGGGAAACTAACTGTAGAGATAAGCTGCACTAGGTAAACTGACAGATAAATAACTTCTAAAAATGCAAATGGAAATACTTCCAGGTGAATGATGTCTAGAATTTGCTTTAAAACACCCTCAGGCAAAAAGAATTGGGGGATTTGGGGATAGATAAAACAAGATTGGCAAGAGGTTGATGATTATTGAAGTGGGTGGATAAGATACACGGGAGTTCATCATACTACTCTACTACTGTATATGCTTGACACTTTTTGTTTGTTTTTTGTTTTTTTGTGGGAAAGGCCAGCCCTGAGCTAACATCTGTTGCCAATCCTCCCCTTTTTGCTGAGGAAGACTGGCCCTGGGCTAACATCAATGCCCATCTTCCTCCACTTTATATGAGATGCCGCCACAGCATGGCTGACAGGCAGTGCGTCGGCGGGCGCCTGGGATCCGAACTCGCGAACCCCGGGCTGCCAAGCGCGGACTAAACCACTGCGCCACCGGGCGGCCCCCTTGACACTTTTCATAATAAAAAGTTAAACACTTTCTCTAACCTTCTTCTCTTCCAATCCCTTATTTTTCTTATTATATAAGGGTAAAGCAAGGAGAAGACCAGCCTAGTCCAAGAGAAGATTTGTGTTAAGGAGCAGTAAGAGATAAACTTTGATAGATAAACTAACCCAAGAGTCAGGGTGTCCTACTCTAAGGATGACAGGGAGCCACTTCAAGCAGAAAAGGAACAAAATAAAAGCCATACTTAAGGAAGATTAATTGAAGGGCAGTGAGGGTAGAAAGGTAAAAGCAAAATAACTAGCTAGTGGTTTCTGAAGCAGTCTAGAAAAAAAGTGATAGCAAAGGGGTTGAGAAAGAAGGAAAAAATGTAAAAGCATGTTGAGAAAAATGGAAGTAGAACCCAGTTTCAGGAACTCACTGCTATGTGTAATAAATAAATGCAGAGGAAGAGTCAAAGACTTTGGGTCCAGGTGACTAAGAGAACAAGGTGCCTTCAAAGACACAGGAAAGCTGTGCAGAACAAAGATGGGGAGAAGGAAAAAGACTCCAGAAATGATTAAATTAATTAAAGTCATATTATATTTAAGGTAACAGTAAGACATCTGACTAAAGATGTTGGTCAGAAAAGAAGCTAGTAAGTGAAAAAGTGAAGCCAGTAAGGGCACACTGATCTATACCCCTCATGGTGAAAATATACATAGACAGCATACTAATGGCTTTGAAGATTACTTTTAGTACACACCCTTTTCCCCTTAACTGGAATTCATCTAAGAATAGATATTGTTAAAATGTTTTGGAGAAAAGATCTTGCCACTTCAAGCATCTGTTAAATGCAAAAAGAACCATGTTGAACATGACTTGATAGATTAGAAATGAAAGATGCAAACTACTGTATTAATCATCAGAAAACCTCATTCATTGTGAATTCAGGTCACCTAATAACCTCCTGAAAACAACTGTTTCAAATCCTTTAGCATTCAAAAATTCAAGATAAAAACATGGGAGGAAGATCCCTGAAATAAGGCAGCCTTGAGAAGACAGAAGACATGTAACAACTAATTCCTTTCACTCTAACTTAACTGGAGTTACTCCATAAGGATAGATAAGTAAATGAATAGATAGAATAGGAATCAACCTCTTTTGTTATTGTTATCTAAGGTGTTCCCTGAGGTTAACAAAGATTTTAAGTAGAGACTTCCAAATGACCAAAGAGGGAAAGTATCTGTGTCTTCTCCGATTGCAGGAATAGTTGCTGGCTAGCATTACACAAGGACTTGATGGTTAATGTACAAAACAAAAGGAGACCTTTTACTACTGGATTCAGAATTATATTCTGAGGGGCTACTTCAATTTATAACCATTTAAAATATATTCTTAAATCCAAAGTATCCTGCTAAAGATTCATCAGACATGGACTCTGCCCTCAAGGAGTTTACAATCCAGTAAGGCAATTATGATATGAACTCAAACAGCCATGGCCTAAGGCATGCAAGAAAAAAAAAGCCATTAATATAGGTGCCAGAACCATCCTAGAGTACTTACAAACATTGTCTCATTCAATTTTCTTACCAATCCTATGATAAGGAAATATTATCCCCATTTCACAAAAGATAATAACAATAGCAACCGCTTACTAAGTGTGTACTCTACGCAAGATAGTATGCTTTATCTGTCACCTCTAGTTTTCACAACTCTTGGGTGGTACTGATTCCATCAAATCTAAGATACATTTTTGCCTCTTTTAACATCTCTGAAAAGGTGCAGGTAGTTCATGTAACCCCTATGGAGGGGGAATTTGGCAATATCTAACAAAACTAACTTACACACTCTCTTTTGACCCAGCAATCCGTATCTAGGAGTTTAGCCTCAAGATACAGTTCCAAGGCAGAAAATGTATGCTGGCCTATGTATACATGAAGGCAGATGAAATTAAGTCAGCAGAGAAAAAAACCTTTCTTAATTTTAGACTTACTGAAATGAATTAAAATTCTTACCCTCAAAATCTCAAATGATTGACATCAGAGTAACAGTGTTTGAATTGCATCACGATGCTCCTATATTTAGAAACTATGCAAACTTTCTGTAAAGGTAATAGACATTTTCCCAAATGTCTACACATGAAACACGTGGGTGTCATTACCTCCATCTCTTTCACGATGGCAGAATTTTCTACTTTTCTGCTCGGCTGCTATTTTTCAGTACGGATAGTAAAGCAGTTGGATTACTTAATCTATGGGCATTTTGAAAAAAAGTCTTAAGAGTAAAAATATTGAATCTGGGTTAACTGCCTCCTTTCCAAGTAAAAAGTAATATAATGAGGGAAAACAGCCTGATTCCACCAAAGAACAAGAAGAAATAGAGTCTGGATCCAAGAAGGCAATGAGGAGTCAACACAGCCTTCTTGGAGGAGGCAGTGTTGGAGCTAATAAGTCTCACTACAGGCTAAGAGGGTGTTAGCAAAGTAGAGGAAGGAGAAAGGGCATTCTTGGCAGATGAGCCATGAAAGTCAACTATCTATTATTATTATTATTGCTGAAAAACTTATCTTCTCATGATTGAGCAAAATTAAGTGAGATATACTTCCTCTAGCTAGGAAATGGTAGATTTGATTCTTGTCAGGAGCATAAAATAAAATCCCCAAGTTATATTTAATTTGCCTCTCTAAAGCCCTGTGTCCCAAAAGCAGTTTCTTTTAAAAAAGACATAGATACACTCCTACTTCTTGTAGCTTTAGAGTCCTAATCCTCTGCTTAGATGGAAGGGAAACAAAACCCCAGGAATAAGAAACTTCAGTATCAAATATGTCCAGCAAAATTTGATCCAACTGCTATAAAATTCCTGAAAGCTGGCCTAATCCCAGGGTGACAACGAAGCTGCAGGTTTGGAAACCAGGTACAGAGTCAGCCCCAAGTACCCAAATCAGTGCCAAATCAGGCACAAGATGAAGAGTTCACTCCTCATAGGAAAACTAGACACATACACAAACTATATGAAAAAGGAAACCAAGTCAATAAAACAATTTGTTAATTATGTTCAAGAATGATCTGGTTAGAACAAAAGATCATGGCTAAACCTTAATGCCAATTAGAGACATCACAGAGTAGCACAGAATGCTGGAAGAGACCTCTGAAGGAAGCAGACTGGTTCAACAGAGTGAAAAAGATCCAATTCAAATCCTTGTTCTAGCACTCACTGTATGACTGACCTTGGGTAAAAGTCACTTAACTACTGGGTCTACAAGAAGGCAGCACAGGTCAGTGATTAAGAGCTTCAAATCTCTTCATCATCAACTTGTTATCTGTGACCTTGGTAAATTCACGTCTCTAATAGATGAAGAAACTGGGGGCTGGCCCGGTGGCGAAGCGGTTAAGTTCATGGGCTCCACTTCAGTGGCCTGGGGTTCGGATTCCAGGCGCGGATCAACGCACCACTTGTCAAGCCATGCTGTGGCGGCAACCTATATAAAGTAGAGGAAGGTGGGCACGGGTGTAGCCCAGGGCCAATCTTCCTTAGCAAAAAGAGCAGGATTGGCAACAGATGTTAGCTCAGGGCTAGTCTTCCTCACACACACAAAAAAGAAACTGGGGCTCAGAAAATTTAAGTGAACTTAAAGAATTTTATTTCAAAAGTCAATCAAATTTTTTTGTGTATGGTTGTAATAGAATTCCTGGCTAATCTCCACAAAATTAAAAACATGCTGGCAACTGTAAATAAAGTACAACTATTACTGAACCCACTTCATGATTAATTTACATAGAACCGAATACAGCCTACACAATCATTCCAAGTAACTTAGGGTTCAGCTTCTATACATGCATTTAAGGCAGCAACTATGCCCATTCACCTTGCGCAACCGCAACCAGTCAGGGATAGATAAAAGGCTGTCTGATTTTCTTTCCTGTACTCAGATCCAGGAAAGAAAAGCACTTATGAAGAAAGAAGTAAAAATCTGGCCTGCTCTAACAATCCTATACCCAGAAGCCTAAAAAACCTACAGGTTTTAAGCAATGCACGGATAACACCAGTTAACACCCTCCATGTAAAACACATTTGCATTAGTTTAGCTGCAATCAGTAGGTGGCTAACAGTGTTGCCAAGCTTATCCCACCCAGGGTCTCTAACTCAATCACAATGCAACCCAAGCATAAACATTTACACTTTCTTAAGAGAGAAAGAAAAGGCTAAGGAATAAGCAGATTACAGATCATTTTATCAACTATTCCATGATCTTAAACCATTTTGCCATTCTATCATTCTTCTAAACTATTAGGGTATTCAGAACAGGGCAGGGGAGAAGAGTCCTTTACTCTCTTATAAACAAAGGCAGAGACTTTTATGATATAAAGAAGGGCTCTTTGCCATGTTTTGAGCCACACGTCTTTCCACTGACTTTTGACGAGAGGTTTTGAGACTTAAACCAGCTATACAGTATGATGGGCTCCTCCTTCAAAGATAGTCAAGTGTGTGGAGGATGGGGGTGGGAAATAGTTATTCAACCAAAACGTGCCTTCCCCAAAGCAGTACTCACAATACAACTTTGTCAAAGATAACCTCTACTCATCTCTGACACACAAATAAACAACCAGTGCATTAGGAAAGTGGACACTGGAACCATTAGGGTGAAAACACTGGGTGACGAAATTAATTTTCTAAAGAAGATATTTATTACCTGCTCATTTATTAAATCAGTTCTAGTGGGATAAATCCTCGCATCTTCTCCTTCCTCCCTAACCTTCAAACCCACGAATACCACATCCCCAGAAGCTGGCGTTTAAACAAAATCAACATTTCTACTTAACACTCTACACCCAGTATGTTCTAACACTTTAAAAGAAGACTGGTTTTGTCTAGGACAGATAACAAGCTGGTCTCAGAGATAAAGACTGGCATCCGGGAGTGTGGTCAGTATCAGGGGTGTGCGAATCTCCCCAGGAACTTAATGCCAAACTAAAAGTAGACAGGAAGCTTGAAAGCCCATCATTGGAAGGGGGATGGGTTGAGGCGTGAAAGAATTCTACTCTTCCCTCTTCCCCCACACAGCTGTCTAAATTCAGACTTCACCAATGTCGGTTCAGTTTCTATCCAGGAAACCCAGTCTGTGATCCATCTTAATGGTAGCTGATTTCAATTTGTAGCCCATAGAGGAGTCCTTATCACTATTTTACAGTGATTCTCAATGAGAACATTTTCAAAATTCCAGGGCATAGTTAAAAGTAAGCAGGACAGAGGCTGTTCTGGCTAAAAACTCAAAGAGCTCCAGAATTTAAAAGGAAAATGTTGGGAGGATTCAGCTCTAAAGAAAATCCTTAGAAACTCAAGAATGAAAGAAGAGACTAGTAACATTTCCAATTTTTAAAGTCCGGATTATCATCTGTTCTCCTCTAATGTGTACTGTATATATACAAGACCTTTCATCATGGACAGACTTGTTCATTATTGAAACTAATGGGGTTCCCCCATTAGGGACGTAATACTCTTAAGCTAATAAAACAAAAAACGACTGCAGCTGAGAAGATGGCAGATGAAAGTATAAACATTTCTTCTCTCCTTAAGGAAGCTGGGGTTCACAATATTTATTTATTCAAATATTTACTGAGTGCCAACTCTCTGTCAGGCATTGTTCTAGGTGTGGGAATACAGCAGGAAACACCACCAAGTCTCTGCCTCATTAAGTTCCATAATAAGCATAAAATACCCACCCCAATCCTTCCCAACAGCAGCAGCTATAGAGTAACTTTGAAAAGGGAGGGCAAAAAAGGATCTCCAGAACTGCCCAAGTTTCCCTGGACTTGGTCCCATGAAGTTCCAGAATCAGACTTTAATGCTGCAGCTGGAAAAGACCTTCATAAGAAGTTATGGAGGCCATGTCCAGAAAAGGGTCAAATTTAATCAAATGAAAGTTGCCAATTGTTTTGCAAAGTGCTTAAGTTTTTCTCCTCAATATTCAATACTTGGTAAAATTTCATCATCAGAAACTTAAAAGTACATTGCATTAAAAGACAGAGTTGCTCAAAGATAGAAGCCTAGCATTTCCAATTTTGTTTTTATCAGCTCTGCAACACAATGTAAAATTTCTAAAACCTGTCATGACATTTTCCAAAGAGTCTACGTGTTCAGAAGAAATGCCACAAATTGGCTTGAAAACATCTAAGAAAACCTACCTTAGTTCTTAAACATCAGCAACTCTGAGATTAGTGGCCAGATATCATGGAAAAGACACAACATGAAGCAGCCAATTGGTTTGCTTTAGGCTTCAGTCCCACACAAAAAAGGGTTAAATGGTCAGAGGATGTTTTCACTTCCAGTCCACTTCCACATTTAAATTTGACTACTTTTATGCTTTTACCACACTACAATTACCTTAATCTGTCTTTTCAGCCCCTTCCTGTCTATGCACCCTATTTTAACTTATTTTACAACCTTCTCTCCCATTCCTCTCCTTTCCTTACGCTCCTTAAATTCAAGTTCATCTTCCTCTCTTCCTCTGGTTCTCCATCCCAGGGACCAATTAATTACATTAAAAAATAAAAAACAAAAAAGGAATTCAGATTTAAGTGATGGGACCACCAAATTGTCTTCAAAAAAGTATATGTCACTGGGGGCCGCCCGGTGGCGTAGCGGTTTCGTCTGCGCTTGGCAGTCCGGGGTTCGCCGGTTCGGATCCCGGGCGCCCGCCGACACGCTGCTTGTCAGCCATGCAGTGGCGGCGTCCCATATAAAGTAGAGGAAGATGGGCACGGATGTTAGCCCAGGGCCAGTCTTCCTCAGCAAAAAGAGGAGGATTAGCAACGGATGTTAGCTCAGGGCTGGTCTTCCTCACAAGGAAAAAAAAAAAAAAGTATATGTCACCTAATTAACTATAAGATGGTCTCTAGAGCTGGCATTTCTAGACACAATGAGGGGCCAGAACAGGCTGCTCACTGTTATATTATTATGTCAAGAACTAAATAACATATTTTAAAAGTCAATTCCACTTTCTAACAGTAAGAAGACATCCTTAGAGCAACTTCAAATCTTTTATGCAACATCCTGATGGGGTCCTGGGTCATTTATTTCTCTGCTCTGTTCTCAGTTTTCTAATCTGTAAAGTGACCTCTATTGACCCCTTACACTTCCAGTCACAAGAATTTTATGACCTTTAAAAATTGTTTAGTTCAAATGGATTAAGGTAAAAGGAAAAATTTTAAATGCTGGAGATCAGTGGTTCTCAAACTTTTCTGTATGAGACCTGGGACTTAGATCATCCCCAGATATGTGTAACACAAGCTCTCCAGGTGACCATAATCTACATTGTCCGGAATCATATTTTGAAATACCTTGCCTTGTTGTTTCTTGGTCCTTTGAACGATAATTAATACCAAATACCGGCCACCTGCAATAATGGACATGCTGCTGATTTTATTTTCAGTTTCTATTTCAAACAGGTCTCTCTGTTCCTTTAAAAGGCAGGCACAAGGTGCTGAGTTGTTTTTTTTTTTTTCCTGAATTTACAGCTGAGAATATTGAGTCTCTACAATTGAGGAAGAAAGAGGTTGTTTTCACTTGCTACTCTCCCAGCCCCTATGTGAGAGGAAGAAGGAAGAGCTACATAAGGAGTGGCACAGTTACCTCAACTTATAAAGAGTAGGGTAGTCAGGCTCTTTAGAATAGAAATTTTCTTTGTTGTTTGGACATCAGTGGACAGAGCCATGCTAAGAGAGAAACAGGTAACTTGAGTCCTGCCAGTGGGATTCAGCTGGAAAATGAATGACAGAAAAGAGATGGATTAGATTTAATAAAGCTGCAAGCTCACACAGTAAACTTTTGACAGTGGGCTTATACAGATTCCTTTGGGGGGCTAGAGGCTACCAAGTAACATGAAAAGAGTCCTATGAGCTTTCTGTGATACACAAGCGCCACCCAGTCAGGTAAGCAACTAGCACTACTCACCAATCCAGGGGTCAATGAAATTTTTCTGTAAAGGAACAGGTAGCAAATAGTTTAGGCTTTGTGGCCCATTCAATCTCTGTTATAGGTACTCAATTCTGCCACTGTAGCATAAAAGCAGCCACAAATTATATGTAAATGAATGAGCATGGCTGCATTCCAATAAAATTTTATTTACGGACACTGCAATTTTAATTTCATACAATTTTCCTGTGTCATGAAATAATATTCTTTTTAAATTGAGGTATAATTGATATATAACATTGTATTAGTTTCAGGTGTATTTAATAATACTCCCCCAACCAGTAAAAAATACAAAAACCATTCTTAGTTCATGGGCCATACAAAAGAAAGCATAGTGTGCAGAACCCTGCACTAATTAGTAGTAACTAGAAACTATCCCCAATGCCCCTGCAGAGAGAGAGACAGACACCTTTCTCAAGCTCAGTGTGTAAGTGAAGAATATCCTTCCTGCTTTACCTACGACTCCTCTCCTCTCTAACTCCTAAGCTTTCTCCAATCGATATCCATGCTAAGCCTGGCTCTCACCTCTCTCCTTCCTTCAAACAGCCCATGAATGGCATTAAGCAACTTGATTTAAAAGTGGTTAAAATTTATTCCTGTTCTGCAAAACTAAACAAAGTCAGTCACATGAGTGAGAACTCTTGAAGGGGAGGCCAATGCTGAGCCCACTGCTAATTCTGCTTCTTAAGCAGCTAGCTAGTTAAATTTGTTATTTATCCCCCTTGAAGTAGGAACAACATTGTACTGTTCATGTACTGCCAACTATCTTCAATGAAATTCCTTAATAAATAAGCAGACTTCAGAGATCCTTCTAAAATAAGGGGAGGGGGGATTCTAGTTAATCCTTGGTTAGCAAAAAGATCCTTTTTCTTGAGTATTCAGATAAATACAGGTTTTACTGATTTCTGGAATAACTGGCTCCAAGCACAGCTGAACTGCTAACAAATAAATTATCCAGGGGTCTTTGCTGCACAGGCAGGCAAGCTTTCCTTAATAGCGAAAGGATTACACATTAAAGTGCAGCAGAGCCTACTTAGTCAATGATATTAGTCTGGTAAAGATCCACTGTAAATGAGAAATGAAAGCCCTTAGTCTGATACTACATGGGTAGCTCCACCACAGGCCAGAATTCCCGAGAGGCAATTGAGTCACCCAGGCTCCCCTTTATCTTGTTTTGTGTCACATTTAAGAACTCAGGCTGTGCAATCAGATAGGCCTGGATTAGCCTCCCAGCTCTGGGGCTTACTTAAACTACATACACAGCCTTGAGCCTCAGTTTCTTCAAAAGTAGAGAGACTAAATATTCAAATATTAGCTATTTATTTCATCCCTATTCCATTTCCTCTTTCCAACTCAAAAGTAACTGATCATAATTTGAAGCTAAAACTGGAGGAAAACTGGATCTGTCCCTGGTCTTTTTGCAAGTTACTCAAGTTGTTCTCTGAGACCTCATATGTCCACTCTATGTCAGTGTTCCTCATAGTGGCCAAGGCTACAAAATCCCATTTTGTTCCATCAGACTAATATTGTCTAGCTAACTGTGGGCCAGCCAGATTACTTATAAGATGCACTCTACATTCACTATGAGCATGCAAATGAGAGGAAGACCCCAGAGGGGGTGTAGAAGCTGGGCGAGTTAACCACTTGAGTACTGTTTGCTTGCCTGTACAATCTTAGATTCTCTACCACTTATAGTCAGACATTCGCTTATTACTGACTACAATTTAATAAACACAAATTAACTTCTTGTTATAGCAACATGCCAAAAACTTGCAATTACAAATGAAGCTGTGGGCTAATACCAACCATTTTAAAGAATAATGATCAATAAAGGTGCATATAAATGTAAGTTAATCTATTTTGTCAACGACAAAATAGACATGACCTTCCCTCATAGGGCTGCTGAGACAAAATAAGAATTTATTCAATCCAAAGGACCTTAAATGTTCATCTTTGTGTAGCACTGAACGGGTCAAGTAAAATGGAGAACTATCTGAACTTCCAACTGCTTTGGTAAACACAACTTTATCTACCCGTTGTAAGACCTCTTAGCATGTCACCCAGAATAAGGCAATGTAGACATACAGAAGGAGGACTGTTACTCAAACTCCCAACACATCAAATTCAAACCTGTTTTGGATTTTTAAGTTCCAAGAGCCCAAACCACCCATATTCCAAGCAAAATCTAAACCTGAATCTCTTTGCTTTTATCTAAATTTTATCTAGAGCTGTGCTGTCCAATATGGTAGCCACATGTTAGCTCTTTTCTTTGGCCACACTAGCCACATTTAAAGGACTCAACAGTCTCATATGACTATCAGCGACCACATGGGACGGCAGAGATACAGAACATTTCCATCATGACAGTTCTACTGGACAGTGCTGACTGGAAAGCTTGGATCCAGGTCAACACCTTCCTTTTACTGGTAGGGTGCATGAGGCACCACATCGTGTGATTTGCTCTGGTCACAGCTGACAAAGCTAGGATTGAGACTTCCTTTGTCCTGACTCCTTGCCTAGCACTCTCCATTCCATCACCAACTCCCCTGCGGGAGCCCAATCAGGGGCCTTTTCCCTACATGGCAAGGCACAATGCTGACCAGTTCCTTAAGGCCAGCCAGAAGTTTGCCTGGCTAAACTGGCCATTTCAAAAGCAGGCCAATTCTGCACAGAGCCCTTGGACAATCAGAGCCTCAATAAGTGCTGCCCAAAAGAACATTCCAACTATGGTATCAGTCCATTGAGGTATAAGTCAAATACAGCAATTATTTTAAGCTTCAGAAGTATGGTAAACAAATCCCATTTTACTAACTCATCTTTGTTCTCTAAATACAAGGCAAAGTTAGAATATTTTACTCTTGCCTCTGAAAGTAATTAACCAGTACAAGACCCTTAAGATGGGCATTTGCATTTCATATACTCCTCTGCAGTGAGTCACACTTTCACAAGGACATCCCTGCACTGAAAATGCTTCTCCTTTCCCAGGAGGCAGAACTTAAAAGAGAAAAAAAGGACTTGTCTAACCTGAAAATGTACCTTCTCAGGCCAGCTCAATTAGGACAGGCCCATTCCTGCAGGCTCATCCTCCTTTGCTACTATTAAGTGAGCCCTTAATGCCTGGGAAGTAGTGAAAGTGACTACAAACCTCCTGCCTATGCTACTCAGGAATCCACAGCTCAGTCTAAGCTGCCTTTGTTTCCATTATGCACTGGACTCAAAATGCCTCCAAGCCCAAACCTCGTCTGGCCATAAAGGTGTCAAGTGTGCTAGTGCGTTGCTTCATGCACCTTACTACTAATTCAACCCAGGGACCCTCTTTGTCTCGAGTATCACTACTGACTGTGCTTGAAATGCATGGGCCATTCTCTGGGCGACTAGCTACGGAAAGAGTAAGCCTAAACACACATATGTTCTTTTGAAGCCTTTCTGGTGCTACTCATGTAACTGACTCCTTTTTACATTCCAGAGGACCTTCCTCCCATTATGAATTACTCCAATTTCATAACTATAAGGAAGTATAAGTATCAAGGCCCAGCCATGTGCCTTGTAAAAAACAAGGAACACTGCTTAAGAGGTTGAATTACTACAAAACTAGTTCTAGGCTTCATATGAATGTCAGGACTAAACAATTTGAACAGAAGCTTATTTTGATCAGTCACCTTATCTTATTCTTGATAATTATTTGACTTTGGGGATATAATAGTACCAGGTACTATTAGGTGCTCTTTTACATGACTGTGAGGTAGCTATTATCCCTACTTTTACAGATGAGAAAACTAGAATCAGAGTTGTGACTTGCTCAAGGCCACTCAGTTAACAAGAGTTGAACTCAAGTTTATCTAACTCCAAAGTCTACATTTCACTGGTGAGCATGTGAACTTTGTCAACTATTTTTCATTCCCCCTAAAAATGTGAGGCTCAAATATGGAAGGTGAACTTCAAATCTTACTCTATTCCACTGGTTCTGAAACTTTAGTGTGCATCAGATCACCCAGCTGACTTGTCAAAACCTAGATGGCTGAGCCCCCACTCCCTGAGTTTTAGCCAGTAGGTCTGGATGAGGCCCAAGAATTTGCATTTCCAACAGGTTCTGACAATGCTGATGCTGCTCATCAGGAAACCACACTTTAAAAACCACTGCTCTATTCAAATCCTTCCATGTCAATCAATGCCATCAGAAGCGAAAGACCCCTAATTTAATCTAAGGTAGTGACCTCCATAGATAAGATTCTCAGCATTCCACGAAACTATGCTGATACTTCCACTTACCTTCTAAAGCCCTGCCTTAACTATCCTAGGAACATTAGTATGAAAACAACCTCTTGCTCTTTGTGCTCCACTTACTCATCCAATCCTAAAAGATGACTTCAGGATTAAATAATGGCTTGTTAAAGATGGAAGTAGGAGAAACGATTAGGATTCTGATGAGACACATAGTAAAACAGCTGCAAAGGCAGTTAATTATCTCCGCTATTTAGGTAAATGCTCGTTGAAAGGTAGAAGATATTTATTTAAATTAAAGTGGGATAAGTATCAAGCTTTTATAAACATATTGGAAAACACTGTTCTGGTCCTTTTTAAAAAATCATGTAAGCTCAACCAACGGAGTATACCTCAATCAAATGAAGCAAAACACATGTCTTAGCCAAATAAGATAGTAAAGTCCAGATAGATCAGTTTCTCCAAAGGTGATTTATGGGTCACCTGTATTAATCAGAATCATTTGGGATTGTTAAAGATATATAAAAAATGCAGATTTCAGGGCCAGCCCCATGGCCTAGTGGTTAAGCTCAGCACACTCCACTTTGGCAGCCTGGGTTCACAGGTTCAGATCCCAGCTATGGACCTACAACACTCATCACCCATGCTATGGTGGTGACCACATACAAAATAGAGAAGATTAGCAACAGATGTTAGCTCAGAGAGAATCTTCCTCAGCAAAAGAAAAAACAACAACAAAAAAAACACAGCAGATTTCTCAGTACACTCCACCACTTGCTCCACTACAGAATCAACTTTGAGGCATAGGACTAGGAATACATATTCTTGACCAAGCACTCCCAGGTGAGTCTTATGCATATTAGCTTAAGAACAATAAAAACTTAGTGTAAAGCTCTCAGTGTTTCTCACTTGCTCTTCAACCAGCTGGTGAGCTAGGAGAGAGGGGTTCCCATTTCACAACTTAAAACATTTGTTGAAAGCATCTGTATTGACCAAATAAGATGAGAAAAGTGCTCTTGCCCACTTCCTAGTAAATAAGCAAAACATGTAAAATTCTCCAGACTAGAATGAAAAATTGGAAGAGGACAACAAAGGCTCAGTGAAAGCCAGAGAAAAGTGGTTACTTCTGGCTTCGGGTTAAGTGGTGATTGCAGACAGACTTTGCTGGAAAGGAAACGGAGACTCTGACTACGCCTTCAATACTGAAACAGGCTCTGAGATGTTTCTAACCCTCCAGGAGTTTACAATACTTATTGCCTTCCTAAAAATAGGGAGTAAAATGGAAAAGTACTAGGTGTACTTATCCTGATCGTACCAAATTCTAAAGACTAAGAGGCATTCCAGGGTAAAAAGGAATACCTGAACAGAACAAAACATGAGCATAGAGTGGTGGGAGAAGAATGCACACTAAACTTTATTACTGGGAAAAAGGGTTGCTGCAGAAGGCCTTTAAAAAAAAAATCAAGTTTTCAATAAATGTACTTGGCAAAATTAATTTTGTATAACAGCACCTACTGACATGCATATTTACATATGTGCCATCCATATGGATTCTGCTTGATGTTCTTCTAGTCTTACTTATGCAAACACTTTCATTTATGGACACATTTCATCATATTGTACTATTGTATAATTTTAAACTATTCCCCTAAGAATTTGAGCTCAACATAAACACTATCTGACATCTAAATTCTAGAGGTTAGCTCCAGTCCTAAAGAAGTTCTAGGACCAGCCCCAATGGCTTAGTGGTTAAGTCAGTGCACTCCACCTTCAGCGGCCAGAGTTTAGTTCCCAGGTGCAGACCTACACCACTCGTCTGTCAGTGGCCATGCTGTGGTGGCAGCTCACATACAAAAAGAAGAAGACTGGCAGCAGATGTTAGCTCAGGGTGAATATTCCTCAGCAAAAAAAAAAAAAAAAAGAAAGAAAAGAAGTTCTATAGTATTTTCAGGATTCTAAGGAGGAAAAATTTTAGCTTCTTGTTTACCCAACTAGAATCCATTTCCCCACAGAGAAAACAAGCATACTTCTGCTAACAGACAACTTTACTGACATTCTGAGATTAGAGTATAATCTATAAGGATCTATAAAGGACCTTAATATTAAGTTCTGCTGAGGTGTCTATTTTCATATCACCACATTCAACAGAAGAAGATGGTGATTTGATTTTTAAGGGGAAAAAAGTAATAAATATGGTCAAACCATCACCAGCTGAAACTTCAGAGCCCACCCTATCTGCCTTGGACTTCTGTACTGCTAAGGGAGCTAAGTAGGCTAACCCTGAGCTAACATCTGCTGCCAGACTTCTCAGAGTTGCAGTGCCTAGCCTTGGAGAGCTTTCAGTTTAGAAGTCAAGCATAAGAAGCCAGCAGTTACAAAGACTAGCCAATTTGCGTTCCACCTCCCCCTTTTTGTTTCCTTTCCTGGTTAAATGAAAACGTAAGAAATAGATCCTAATGTATGATCAATTCCCCAAGACACTCTTGTTTCATTTCTAATGTTAAACAGCAGAAACTACTGACATTGCGTCCATTCCTGTGAAAAGAAAGTGATTGTAAGAATAGGGCACAGTTAAGTCTAACATTTAGTCTCAATCACTTTTCTAATACTGTTCAAATCACTATGAGTAATACCACTATGTTCTCTGAACCTTCTTCTGAGGAGTTTAACAGCTTTTGTGTATTGCCCATATCAAAACACTTCATAGATTAGGAAGGAGTAACAACTGTAATATATTAAAACTTTTTCATAAAATTAGTTTTCCAGGACTTTAAGTACTGAGTCTAATCTCTAAGATTTTAGTTCTTCGAATTTATGAAGATGATGATTTCACACTTTATTTCAGGCAATTCAGTTCAAGGATCTAAACTATTTCAAGCAACTACTTGAATTAGCTATTGTCACATGGATATCACACAGAAAGTGAACATTTCTAGTCACTCGGACAAATCTACCTGTTCAGGGAAAACTGAAAACTACTTTTCTAAAATTCATGCAGTACAGGTGTCTGATACAAAAAGATAATGGGAAATAAATGCACAGTACTTTAAACTTTTCTTCTTCTCTTCCAGGTTAAAAGGTTTAATGAGCTTATTATAGTCATCCAAAAAAAAATTTCTACAACAGTTATGAGTTTGGACATCTTCAGAAATGGAAGGTCTTAGGTTTCCAATTTCTTTAAGAAAAAAAATAACCTTCTAGGATTAGGAATAAATGGAGACATCCCTCTCTTTCACTGATAGTGAAGCATTAACTGCCAGAAAGTACCTTCCATCCCTATTCAGCCTGGTATGACAGGAGCCTTTGTATTGAGGCCCAGTGAAAAATATGGACTCTCCACAGAGGAAGTGAGTGTACAGACCTATGTCGTACTAACTACAAAGCGTTCTGAGAGCCATATGGGTTTGTCTTGTTCCTCTGTGTCTAGTCGTTACTGATATTTACTTTCTGAATGCTTGAATGAATGAATATGGCAACCTCAATTTTAGATTTGCAATTAAACATGAAATTTTTAGCTTCCTAAGTAGATCTCTAAATATTACACCATCCCAAGTGCAAAGGCGGAAAAGTTACTCCCTGCCAAAGATTCTTAAACTGGAACTTAACTTACAATACAGCCACAAAGTCATGGCAAGGCAGTGGTACCCTCTTGAGCCAGCCTGTCTCAGATTCACAGCAATGGTATATTCAAGGCTCCCTACTGACCCTCCTCCTCAGGTAAAATCTCACCATACCCAAATTTAAAGAAATTAAAGATGTTCCCTTTGTACAAACGACGAATGAAGCAATCTCTGAAAAAGATGTTTGGACTTTGTTTTTTTTTTTAAGAACTGGTAAGGAACTAAAAATTTTGTTCTAAGCTTTACCTTCCTAAAGTGATCCTTGAATGCTCTTTAATCCTCAATCTTGTGAGGTAAGTATTAGACCAAGTTTATTGAAGAAGGAAGTCTTGGAGATTAACTTGTTCAAAGACCTCACTATGAGCCAAAGCTCAAGAACTCAAATTCAAATCCCTTTGACTCATGGAGACTCTGTCCTTTCCACTATATCATGGTTGCCTGGTGTGGGGAGAGGGGAAAGGACAACCCCCCCAAGACTATTCACATTCTGGGTCAGAGAAAAATGATATAAGAGAAAGAGGCCCAAATAATTTTTATTTATTTATTTAATTTTTTTTTTGCTGAGGAAGATTCGCCCTGAGCTAACATCTATTGCCAATCTTCCACTATTTTTTATGTGAGCCACCACCACAGCATGGCCACTGATAGATAAGTGGTGTAGGTCTGCACCCAGGATCCAAACCCAGGCCACCAAAGCAGAGTACACCGAACTTAACCACCAGGCCACCCTGAAGACTTTTAAATCCAATCCGTTTTGGACACTCTCACACACTGAGGGCAATACAGCCATGCAGTATTTAATAAATATTCACTTTCCCACAGGTTTTTCTCCATATACTTTAAGAACTCTATGTTCCTGAGATGTTTATCTTTTAAAGATTCTTTAAAATTAGACCCTATTCTGTAATTTCTATCCTACAAAATTATATTCTCTGGCCTACCTTTAACTGAATATTAATTTTGAAATCTGCTCCTGTTGTGATGATTCCTTGATAATCCTTTTGATCAAAAGGTATAAGATCTCTACTAAGATCCATTTGGCTTAATCTAATGGACATTAGTGAATGCATCCCTAGCTGACTTTGCTTTATTTTCAAGTAGCACTTTCAAAATAACAAATTCAAGGCAATTCAATAATCAGCATTACCTAGACTTATGGGCCATTACTGAAATTTCTACTGACTAGATAAGTTATTTCACGGAATCTCTCAAATGTGTATACTCATGCACAACTGTTAACATGGAGTTTGCTACTTAAATTCTCATACCTAAGCTTTATTATTGAAGGCATTCTTGTTCCCAAGAATTACTATTTCACAGGAAATTGATTTGCTCACTTTAAACAACCATTTGAATAAATGAAAAATTAAGGTAACTCTCAAGTGCTTTGCATCTTCTCAGTTTAAAAGTGTTTCGGCGGTGAAGTAAAATAAGTGGCCTTTGAAAAAACATGCTGACACAAGATGATACTGAGTTTTGTGGTTTAAAAAAAAAAAAAAAATCACAATGAACTTGGAATTTCACTTATTAAATGCATCTAAAAGGTAAAGCTCTGGGTATCTTTTTTTTTTTAATTGAGGTATAATTGACATATAAGCTCTAGGTATCTCTAATAGAAAATCCATAGTTCTGTTAAAGGCATGAGAAATTAGCCACATCAATATACTTCCTTCATTTCTAAGCCCATCTTCTCTATTGCTAGAAGAAGCTCTTTCAACAAGGACCACCTTGGCTTAGACTTATTCTTAGAAACGTAGGAACCAGATATACATTTGGCTCCTACTTAGCCAAAACCTAGATACAGATATACCACCTTTTATTTTACAGTGATTGCTTAATAGTCAAAAGAGATCAGTAGGCCATGCAGTTCAGTTAGGTAAAGATTCAACCAACTCTAGTTACATGCTACTGTTCACTGTGTAAATGTCAGGAAGATTTAAAATGTTAACAGGGAATACCCGTGAAGGAAGGAAAGAGTCACATCACTACTTGAAACCTAACATTCAAAATAAAGATCCTTTTCAGAATAGCAGCGGTCTGACCAAAGTTTAAATTTTAAAATGTGGGCAGAGAGGCACCTTCATATACTTATTTAATTCTCAATAGCTTGTGAAGGATAGAAATATCCTTGTTACAGATGAGAAAACTAGGTATAGTGACCAAGACAAGTTTCACAGTAAGAAAAGGGACTTACCTAGATTTTTCTGATTTCTACTCCAATTTTTTGTTTTACCACAGTTGCTCAAGAGCATAATATCTCTCCACAGTCTCCCTCTTCATCACTTATACCCTTCAATATCAATCTACTTCCAGCCTTAATGCAAAAGCATCTCCTGGACTGATGACTGGATAAAGAAGATGTGATATATATATACAATGGAATACTACTCAGCCATAAAAAAAGACAGAATTGTCCCATTTGCAACAGCATGGATGGACCTAGAGGGCATCATGTTAAGTGAAATAAGCCAGAGAGAGAAAGACAAACACCACATGATTTCGCTCATATGTGGAATATAAACTAACACACAGAGAGAACCGGTTGCTGGTTGCCGGGGGAAGGGGGGGTGGGAGGTGGGCACAAGCGGTGAAGGGATGCATCCATATGGTGATGGACAAATAATAATGTACAACGAAAACTCCACAATGTTATAAACTATTAACATATCAATAAAAGTTAAAAAAAAAAAAAAAGCATCTCCTGAAGACCTAACATTCCAGGTTCCAGGTGCAAGGGGTCTAAGCTACGTCCATCAGCAGATAATTAAGGGCAGGCTGTGACATCTGTACTGGAAGCTTACCAATTCCAGCCTGAGTGAAGTTTCTGGAATCTGGAACAAGGCAGTATGCTACCAAAAAGAGGAGATGAGAACATGTAAAAGAAGAAAAATTTTTCTTTCTTGGTCTCTGGTTCTCCCACAAACCTATGCAATCTATACTATTCCCATTAAATTCAGATTGACAAAAATGTGGTGTTTATTAAGCTCTCAAAATTAGTTCCCTTCCTCCCACTTCCCCTTCTGCTGCCAAGCAAGAGCTCAGATAGCTGACTACAAAGAAATAAAGGGGTTACCTTATAGGAGTTTGCTAAAGTAAGGGGTCTTAGCAAATGAGATTCCCTAATCCACTGATCCTGAAACTTGCTAGGTAAGTCTTCTGCCCAAACAGTTTTTGCCGACGAAGCTTTATAAATCTGGGCATTCATGTACAGTAGCAAGATTAAAATCCGGACTTTTACTAAGTGGCAAGAGGGTGCATTTCTAGTGTATTCAAGGGTAGGACTAACTTTCAACTTACAACTTTTTTTTGGTAAACTCCAGACAGCCTCTCCTGCAAGAAAGGTCCCAGGCATCTATGCTAGGTTATGCTAAGAAAAATACAAAAAAATATTGGGACCAAGGGTTGGCTAATTTGTTCTTTCCTGTTCTTAAAATACAGGAAAATGTCAGAATATCCAGGGATCTATTCAACTTGTCTTCAACAACATCGACAACAAAGACAAGAGAATTAAAGGCCCCCAAAATGCTGATTGCTTTTAACACTTGTTGTTGGAGTTTATCTGGGTGTATCTCAGGAATGCTAATGAACTGAGTTCTTTGGTTCCTTAAATCCATAAAAACAAAGTTAACTTCAAAGGTTCAGAGAATTAACAACCTGGTTGAGATGCACCTCTACCCCAAATCTAATGGGGAGTGCAGAAGGGAGATGTAAATAAAAACATTTACTATACATTTCAGAAAAATTCTCAATAGTACAGAAAGGTAAAGATGGCATGGAGATAACTGAGTAGATCTAAAAACTTAAGAAATTAAAAATGAATACCTACTAAAAACTTAAGTTGCCTACCTCCCTTGGAGTTTCCTTCTTTACTAAAATTTAGACACATGAATGACAGATAAAGACACTTAATACAAACTTTGATAATGGGTGGTCTTGCTTGATGAAATAACCTATATACCCTAGAGATATACTTGAGGTAATCAGCAAAGTCACTTCTCTCCTGATTTGAACAGAATAAAAATATGTTAAACAATACCTATTTGCTGTTAAATCATTTCAGCAAACTGTCATATCCGATAACACTACCAAAAATACCAGTAATATCCAACAGATATTCCATTATAAGCTTTTTCCCACCTAATAAAGCTGAGGCTACGTCACACCCCTCCGTCCATCTTTACTTCCCCTCCACAGTACCCAGGCCCTATGCTATCAACACAGAGCACACTGGGCACACCTAGATAGGCAGGTTGTGGGGTAAGGGCAGGGGTTGCCAAAATGCTAATTATTCCATGCTGATGGCCTCTATTTTAGATTTCCTATTTCAGCTACTGGCCTGGAGTCATGTGGATGGAAAGCTACTTCTTAACTTCAGATTTACAAAGCATGAAAATAGAAAAAGACTTGTCCCAGCTAAGACTACTGAAAGTTTAAACACAATCTGAAAGCTTCCTTTAAACACAATACCTCAACTCACTTCTTAAGCACCAGTTAGGAACTTCTCCCATCCCAAACTTTTTACTTTAAGAAGCCAAATTCTCAACTGTTTGCCCAAATGTCCTTATTATGCAAAGTTAATGGTTTCAAAATAATTAAGGGGCAGTCAGATAATCTAAACCACAGAAAAGTCACTCAACTGACTCTCTTCCACCTCCAAATGCAATGAATTGACTATATTTTACTGTTCTTTCAAGGTTTTTTACCTCAGGGTCCTACATCAAATAGGACCCTCACTTCTAAAGCCTCATTCAAAGTAAATAATTACATTTGAATCCATTTTTCCAAGTGAACCTAGAACTTTTTGGAGTTCAACATACTTTCATGAGAAGGATGCCATCCATCACAAAACACACTTCTGGGGAAACAACTTTGTGTTTGAAGAAAATAATTTTTACTTTGCACTGAAAGTATGGCAAAAGTTGTTAAAGATCTGTAATGTACATATGCATTCACACCCAACTAATGTGAAATAACACACATAATTTCAGTATAATCTGAAGGCTCTAAAATGAAATACATCCAAAAAGTACAACAGAATCAATTCCCATACCATTAGCAGCAGAGGTTAACTGTTACTGTAGTATACAACACAAAGCTTTCTCTAACATATTTACAGACTCAAAGGCAGACACTTTTTGCATCCCCCCCATAAGCCAAAAACAAACAAACAAACAAACCCCCAACAGCCTAATTTCAGAATATAAACTTTAAGACATGTTAAGAATCCCTGGCACTTGTGTAATATATAAAAGGATACTAATTCACTAAGACCCAGAACAAATTAATGAATCTTTCAAATTCTCACAATTCCCCATTTTTACGCTGACGTTAAAGACAAAGTCAGACTCAATTCTTTTTTTTTTTTTGCCACTATTGATTAAAAGGACATCTGGAGACTGAACCTGGGTTGCTATTTTCCATTTTACTTTATCTACTTACCAAAGAAAAGTATGAGTTGGCGACAGCAATATTATCTAGTTTTCACCTTTCAAACCATCAGGTATTTCTGATTCCTTTAGTAACTTTTGAATTTTCTTATTTTAACAGGAATATCACAATCTAAAATTTGTGAGTTCTGACATGCTGATAATCTAAAAAGCATATGTTGACAAGCAACTCTGCTTCATACCTAAGTGTAGTATAAAAATTCTACAGCAGCTCACTAATTCTGAAAAGATGCCCCAAGGAGTCTGGCTGCAGTGGAAGGAAAGACAACACTGGAGCTCAGTGTTTAAGTGTTTCTGGATTGAGTATAAAGATGTGCCAGATTTCATTTGAAGGTGCCATCAGTTTGCAGTTTTTATAACGTCATGAGAATTTTCCCATAGCCACATTATCAGCCTTCCCACACCCCACCCCAAACTGTGCCCAGCAGCACAGAAGTACAACTAACTGTTAGCATCAGAAACAATTTATACTTAATTCCCCATCCAATTTGAATCCATTAACCTAACCAGAATCAACACAAAATGATGTCAAACCATAATCCCAAATGTTATCATTTCTTAGAATAATCACAAATGGAATCAGGTATTACACTTTGCTCATACCGGGGAGAAAAGAACCCCACAACTCCAGAGTAGATAGGCAAAAACTTCAAGTCCTTGAAACAACAAAACTATCACTAACCCCCAACCTGATGTTATCATTATCAACTCTATAGATAGTTCAGCAGTCTGCATAGTACTGTAATAATGTCTCAGCCCCACTACAGTTAGTGCCACCAATACTTAAAAAAGAAGTCTTTTCACCTAGGTAAGAGATCATGATTTCTCCTTCCGAAACTCCCAGCTCACTGTCAATATTTTAAATATAAATACATTTCACAAAAAACAGGTTTTCCCAGCAGTTGCGTATGGCCAGAAAGTTCTAAATTCTACACAAACAGCAACAGTTTTCACTATTGTGAAGAATAAGCTCCAAAGAGCAAAAAATCTTTTAGATCTTAGGGGGTAAGGGCAGGCAAAATGAGGGATGTTTGTTTTAATATATGAAATTGCACAGTTAACCTATAAGATGGGTTAGGTCCACTTAAAATCATGCTTAAGCAAACTCTTCTTCGTACAAAGATCAATAATGACATGCCTGAGCATAATTAAACACTGATTTTTAGTTTTTAAAAACTGTCTTTCATAGTTACATAAATCAATCTCTAGTTACCAGTGTATTACTTAAGAGCAAGTACACAGTTACTAACACTACATCTTTCTTCTAGACAATATTTACAAAGATAATTACTCCAGTGTCTGGCCCTTAGGGTGGTGGAGAGCCAAAGTGCTTTTTCTCTTAAAGGAGCGGGTTTAGATAAAAAGCAAATGACAAACTATCAAACCCTTCCCTTGTCACCTTTTTCAGCTCTGTAAGTAGAGATGTGCAGCTTTTAACTTCTTCATACTAGAATCATACATATAGCATAGTGGCTAAGCTTGTGAGCTTTGGAGTGCCCAATTCACTACCCTTGGGCAAACTAGTAAATATACCTAAGCCTTGGTGTCCTCACCTATCAAATGGAGATAACAGAACCTAACTCAAGGGTCCTTCCAAGGATTAAATTAGATGATCCACAGAAAGAGCTGAGATTCATTTCTGGCAGACAGTAAGCATTCAATAAAGATTAGCAATTACTGCTATTACAAGCGAACAAACACATCCTAAAAGTCCACACAGCCAGTTTACTTAGTCTCTATAAAAATGGCCATAAAGGTCAATAACCTCCCCAGCCCACAATCATTCAAATATTCAATAGTTCCTTTGTATAATTTAGGTGAGAACCATGGAGGTCAACTTTCCCAGGAGAAAGGACTAAACTTTGTTTCATTACTAAATACAGTACCTACTCAGCCCAGTCTGAAAGTCAAAAAACACTTTTTCTGTATTAAGATCCTACCTTCCTCCAAGAGAGGTCAAAAGGACCTCTACCTCCTCACCTGCAACATCTTTTCTCTGCTCCCACATCCCAAAGAAACATATATATTCTTTCCGGCTTTCTCCCTCTTTTAAAATCCTGATACGCTGGCTAAACAGTTAAGAAATACCTCAACCCTGACACTCAGCACCTAGTCTTGCACAAAACCTAGCTCAGAAGTCACCTTCTGAGAAATTTCTCCACCCCTAGACAAAATTAAGTCCCCTAGTTTCCCAAAGCATTCTGGGTATATATATGCCCCAGCACCTACCTTATAATTAACTAATTATGTCTCCCCCAATAGACTAGACTGAGGACATGAGCAGCATTGTGGCCGAAGGTTCAGATCTAGCGCTAAGCACAGTGCTTACAACATATTAGATGCTCAAGAAATGCTCCACTTATTTAACCAGATTCTCTCCTCAAAGAGTACCAACTCCTGCTGGATGCCCCACTTCAAAAGCTGAACATAAAGCTGCTCTCAGTAGAGCAGGCTAACACGATGGACTGCTGATTACAACATCAGAAAACCTACTCATCAGCTTCTCCCATTGGAGAGGTTCCCGGAACCCAAACTCAATTGAGCAGGATTATGTACCACCAGAATCAGTGGGAATTCCCAGCACACTACAGAGGGTACCTTCTCCTTCAAGGGGATTGTTGAAAAGCCCCTGGGGTGAGCTTTTTATTGGGGGAATCTTCACTGGGTAACCGAAGT
This sequence comes from Tapirus indicus, assembly GCA_031878705.1. NCBI lineage: Eukaryota > Metazoa > Chordata > Mammalia > Perissodactyla > Tapiridae > Tapirus > Tapirus indicus. Next base: position 60,846,824 of record CM062929.1, read on the forward strand.
GGAAATACTCAAAGAATAAATGCCTTGATTTGGCTGAAAAGGGTTCAAAGACATAAAGATCCAGGAAAAGCAAGCTAGCTCTCAATTCCTGAAAAACAGCGGCTTCTGAAAAAGAATGAACAGGAAGCAGGGGTGGGTGCTGGCCACTCTCTGTTTCATTAAATAAAATCTTTTTTCCTTCCCCACAGCCCAAAAGAAAAGGCCAATACACCAGGTCCAGAAGAGATGCTCAACAACCCTTCCTTCTAACAAGTACACTAAATTGCGTTTCTAAAAAAACACTGCCTTAGGAACCTCAGCCACACGAAAAGTTCTAGTCAGTAATACCGTAATTTTTTAAAAAAATCAATATGCCCGAGTCCAACATTTACATTGGACGGCCCATACAGAACTTGCAAACTTTTTGAAGGGAGGTACAACTACCTTTGCAAAGAACACAACTTGGGAAAAACAACCTCAAAATATGAAGAACTCCACAAAGGGTGGCTTTCGTTTTAGAGCCATAATTCCTATCATAAACATCTTACCAAAAAAAAAAAAATCAACAGTTGCCGAAGGGTATCTTTCATTCTGGAAACAGAAAAGGAAACAAACAAGAAGCAGAAAGGGAATAACCCCCAAAATAAAGTTCTCTTTGGGAAAAATACTAACATCGAGTGTCCCACCCTTCCCTCCCCGGTGCGGTCTGTGATTTACACGGCTTTGCTCGGCAGAAAGCTCTTTCTGGGCAGCTCGAGGAAGGAGCCGAGGGAGGGAGAGAAAGAGACACAGCCACAGAAAGGAGAGGAGAGAGAAAAAGAAAATGGCGCAGAGACTAAGTCCCGACTGTCGACAAGGCGACTTTCCCGGGAGGAATCCGGGCCCGGAAAGGCCTCTCGAAGCCCGGCGGCGGGCGACACGGGGTCTCCGTTGCCCCCTCTTGGGAGGGCCGCGAACTGGGGTAGCTGGGGTCCTCGGAAAGGGGGTCCAGAGGCGGCCCGATGGGAACAATGGGGCCGGTGAGCGAGGAGCCGGGACTTAGTCTCTGGGACGCCATGTCTGTCCTCTGCCCGGCTCGGGCCGGGCGCGGGGTGGGCGGCAGGCGGCTGGGGGGCCCGGGGTCGGGGCGGGGGGCACACTCACCATTCAATCGGAAATCCCCTTCGATCTGGAGAGAGAAAAGGAGGGAATGTGAAACGACAGGCACAGAAGCCCCGCGGGCGGTGAGCGCGCGCGGCCGGGGGCCTAGCCCACCCTGCGCCCCCAGGGATGAAGGGGCCCCCGGGGCGGCCTGAGGGGGCAGCCAGCCCCCCAAATTGTAACTTGGCGCCTTTCGCCTGGGGCCCAGTAAGCCGATCTCCTCTGGCCGGCCGTCTCTGGCCGGGGGCTCCGGCCTGTCAAACCGGCCGGGCCGGGCCGGAGCCTGCGCCGGGGGTCGGGGGTCGGGAGGGCCGGGGCGGGCCGTACCTGGGAATCGTTGTGGAGATGGTCCCCGCTCATGTCGGCCGGAGCGGCGAGCGCGGCGGGCGGCGAGGGGCGCCGAGGAGATGCGGACGGTCGGGACCGGCCTGTGCGGGCGGACGGGGGCCCCCGGAGGCTCCCGGAGGCGCGGGTAAGCGGCGGCCGCGGCGGGCCCGAGACTCCCGGAACCGCTGAGGCGGCGGCGGCGGCGGAGGCGGCGGCGGCGGCAACGCTGACTGACTGCCGGGCAGGCGGCGAGAGCAGATCCCGGCAGTTGTGTAACAGCCTAAGTTCGCATTTCGGCTCACTGCGCCTGCGCGGCCGCTTTTAAACGGGACGTCGGCGACGTCAGAGACTCGCGGAAAAAGGCCGAGGGTTGCGGGGCCCGCCCCCTCGCGCTTCCTAAGGCGAACCCGGCTTTGCATCGCAAGCCCCGCCCCTAGCCTTCGCTCGCCTCTATGATTTGCATAAGGAGCCGACTCCTCCCACGGCCGCCCACCCTGAGCAACCTTCCCTGCCTCTCCCGGCGCTTTTTCTCGGAACTCCGGACCCCTCTGATAGGCAGTGCGCAGGCGCAGCCGGGACTCCGCCTCCGGATCGGGGCTGGCGGCGCGGCCACGTGGTGGGCCTTTAAAGGCCGCGGCGGGACCGCTCCAAGCCCGGTCGGAGCTGGTGTCCCGCTTCTTAGATTCTTTGAGCTGCAAGTAAGTTGGCGGCCAGGGCGCCAAAGCTTTCCCCAGCTCTCCTCAGCTCGCTAACTGGACCCCGAGGCCGGTTGGCAGGAGCCCCTGCCCCAGCCTTCGTCCAGGCCTTTTAACTTCTGGATTATTTCACGCCCACTTGCTAAAATTTATTTTAATTTTTCAACCAACCAGAGGACCGATTTAGCTCCAGTTTTCAGCTGGGTACATGTAGCCCTGTGTCACAAGAGGCCTAATTTCATTCGTTCATTCTACATACATTTATTGAGCCTCTACTGTGAGCCAAGAATTGTGCTGAGAAAGGGAGTGGCGCAGGAGGCCAAAGGGTACTGGAACTCAGGGTGAACACGACCTGGCTCTGTCCACCGCTGTATTCCCAGCATGCTATGGGGGCAGAGGGGAGATGACATGGAGAAAAACTGCCGTTTATGGAGCATCTACTCCGCCCTGAATGCACACAATAGCTCTGAGTCGCATAAAGTTAAACTGTGTCAGAGATAAGTGACCTAAAACCTCCTACCTGACATCTACGCTTGGATACCTCACAAGCTTCTCCAGGGCTGAATTCACCATCTTCCTCCTCCACCCAGCTAGAAAGGCTCCACCCTAGACACCTTCCTCTCGCTCATTTCTCATTGGTCCAGCTAATTGCATCTCTTCAGTCCGTCTTCTATATTTCTCCCCTGCCCACATGCCTGAGCAAGTCTGCATTATATCTTTCTTGGATTATTACAATACACTCCTAACAGGGGTCCCTGTTTCCATTCTGGCTCTCTCACACACTGGTCGCCAGCAGTAGCCAAAGTGATCTTCTCAACATGCAGGTCTAACCATTATCCCCTTCCTGCAAAACTTCCCATCACTCTCAATATAAAGTTAAAAATTCTAGATGTAGCTGCCAAGACCCTGCATAGCTTTCTTAATTCAAGTGTCACTTGTAAATTTTGCCATATCTATTACCACTTCCACTGTTATTACTTAAAATTTTAATTGATCCCTTTATTTACCTTCATCCTAAGTAATAATATCTATGAATAATAATGTCTATGAGATCATTTACAAATAAATATGAAAAGGGTTCATTCATAGACCATTAAAATCATCTCTATCACATCTGGTGGTAAACACTTTGGGGTTAATTCTTGTGAATGATTCAAAGCTCAACCTAAATATCTCTTTCTCAAAGAGACCCCCCCTCTAATACTCTCTGACTCCCCCTTCCCACCCAGATCAAATGCCCCTTGTAAAGTGACTTTTTCCTTTGTAATGCTTATCACGATTGTTATTAAGTTACTAATGGGGATAATTAGTGATTTTTTGTCTCTCTCCCCTACTGAATGCAAGGTCTGTGAGGATGGGGACCTTGTCTATCTTGTTCAGCACTTGATCCCCAGCACCCAGCAACAGATCATACAGAAGAGGTGTGCAGTCAATGAGTGAATGAAAGCACGGTAATACAGTGGTTAGGAGCACACACGTAGAAGTCAAACCAATCTAGGTTTGAATTCTACTCTGCTATTTATTAGTCACGTGAACTCAGGCAAGTTGCTTAACTTCTCTAGCCCCAGTTTCTTCATCTGAACAATGTTGATAATAGTGGAATTTTACTAGAGTATCAAAAAAAAAGAAGTTGCTTGAGAACACATAGCTAGCAAGTGCTGAGTTTTGGATTCAAATTCAGGTCTGCCTGACTTCAAAGCTATGCTCTTTCTCTCAAGCAAGCTACCAGAACCAGTTTCACCTTGCTCTTGGTATCTTTCCTCATTGTCTTCCATCTCAGAATCAATCCCAGGCCAGCAGGTGAGGCATGTGGTTCCTATGTGCTTAATGCAGTTGGACCAAGATAGTTTGAGGACTGCCTTAAGGAACAACGGTGCCTCCTACCACTACTCCACCACCACCCCCAAAGCCCAGGGAGAATCTGTATTTGCTTTCCAGCTCCCTCCAAGGAACATCTGGGTAAGCATGAAAACAGAGCACAGACTCCAAAATGGTGTACCAAGCATGGTCCTCATGCACAAACATGCAGGTATCCAGGCGTCTTGTCACAGGCTGAACTTCTCTGCCAGCATGTGTGGCAGGCAGTGCTTGGAGGTTGACTGGTTCCCAAGCCCACATGGCCACTCTCTGACTCCTGATACTTCAAACCAGTGTCCCCACAATATGGGCCATATATCCCTAGTACATGAGAATATTGTAGGCAATGCATAGACAAACTTTTGTTTTAATCATTCTGTATATATTTCTGTGTGTATGAGGAAAAAAATTTAACCACCACATCAAATCCATGATTTTAAGGGTATAACTGTTTAGGATGAGGCTAAAAAAAAAAAATTGGCTCATCGATTTAAATAAAAATATCAAGAAATAGCACAGAGGGAACATATAAGACAAACTCCGGGAAGGTCATAGGCAAGTAAATGAGGCTTGGGAAGCCTACTTTAAATCAAGACTGCTCACTCATGGGCCATCCCAGCCCCCATAAAAATAACTAGAAAATGACAGCTGATGTTGTAGACTTGTTTCCAAAATATGCACTGTGAAAGGTGGATGATTTATAGATATTCCACTAAAAGAAGGGCTCCATACAGAAACACATACATTGTTGTAATTTAAACAGTTCTTTTCTCACAGGACTTCTCAGAGGCATGAATACGCTACTACCGATGTGAATCTTAAAAAGAGAGACTTAGCATGCAGCGTCTCCAAAATGTACGAAGGCCCAGAAACCACTTTTTCCACGCTACTTCTTGAGACTGAGCTATTTGGAATGACTGGAACTCAGGCCACCTGATTTAGGTGGTCACCCAAGATCCAGCCCCGATTTGTTCACTTCTGACTCCCTTGAAATTGTTCTTATCACCTTGGCCTAACTGTTGGCTCCCAGAACCGAACACCTACAGGATCGTCTGAACAACTTCTGCTTTTCAGGGACCTGTGCTTCTGCACAATGTGCACAAATGTACAAATATGCTGCTGTCCCTCTGGCCACAGTCATTTGACCTAAGCTGACCCAAGCTGAGCCATTCAGATCGACTTCCTTGAGACTTTGGAATTGAGAAGGAGAGAGTGGTTTGGTTTCTCTTCTTACGTGGTGGATCTGTAGTATGTAAATTAGGGAGCTGCCCTAGTGGTATTTTCTGCCAAGAGGGCCAGAGAAGGCTGAGGGGATGGGAGAAGGAAGGGAAGGGAAGATAAGAGAAGAGAAGACCCTAATGGAGTTCAAGGTCCTGGTTTCTGCTATCTCCTGAGGCCTTATTTCACTCCATTCCTATACCTTTAAATAAATTCCCCCTTTTGCTCTTGCTCTGGGGGGTCACTTAAGACAAAGAGCTCTGATAATACTCAGTCCTAATCTACACTTGATTCCTGGGTATTCTTAAGGCCTCTGTTATCCCTTTGGCCCCAGCTCTGGACCCCTCATGTTATGGCACCTGGACACCCCTACTGGCATTTTGACCTTGTATGCTGGCACAGTCTCAACTTTGCCAATTCTTGGACAGCAGTGTCTTCTGGCAGTTCTCCCTGCCTAAGGACCTGCTGCCCTTTTGAGATTTGGGCACCCTCAGAAAAGAACCTGTTTGATGTCCCAGAAAGGAGACTCAGGCTGGCAAGCCCAGCAACAATTGGAAACACCCTTTGTCTGCTGGTAATGAAACAGCTCAGCAGAGTTTGAAATTTGTGGAATAAAAAGAAGAGAACAGGAAAGCTGTCAAGCCTTGAGTCATGGAACAAGAGGACAGACAACAAGGATGTAGGAGCCTGGCCATGTGGCTCGGGCAAGGAGGGGAGTCCACTTTCACATACCTCCTTTGCCTTCCTGCCAGAAGACATCTTTTCTGTGATGAGGACATTTATTCATTCAACCAATATTCCCCGAGGAATGAGGGAATAGGGTCTATGAGGTAGATAGGTACTATGCTAAGCCCTGGGGATACAGATATTAATAAGATTTAATGCTCATTTTGGGGGAGTTCCTAGTCTGATAACAACACAGAAATTATTCCCCAACTGTTACCATAAGGTACAAGGAATAACAGGGAAGAGGTGCCCAGCCACCAGTTGCTATGGGAATGGTGGGGTTGGGGAGAAACATCCAATTCACCCGTGGTGGGCAGGGGGCAATATTAGGAAAGGCTTCCAGTTGGATGCCATCCTTGAAAGATGAGGAGGGGCTGGCTTGTGGTAGAGAAGGGAAGGTATTGCAGGAAGAGGAGCAGACTATGCAAAGGCAGAGCGACTCGTGGGTGTGAATAGCTTTGGTGAGAATGGAGCAGAGGGTAAATGTGAAGACACACCACAGAATGAGGCTGGGAAGGTGGGGAGCCCTCCCCTAATGACAGTGGAGCTACTGCAGGGTTTTGAGCAGGCGTGAGAACAAGCATGGGCAACAAAATGGGGACAGTTTGACAGAGCTGACACTGGAGACAGGCGGATTAGTCAGGAGGCCCATGCAGACCATTACAAGTGTTTCAGACGCATCGTTAACCAAAGCGGGTCATGTGGAATGGTTGTAAAGATGCAGACTGTGAAGGGAACAGCAGGATATTGGCCTGTGTCCAGGGTACAGCCCAAGGAGAAATTATGTTGGCAGCTCCCTCTGAATCTCCCTCTCACAGCGTGTGCTGCCGGGATGTCCTGCTGCTGCTCATGTCTAGCTGCCTCCAACTCAAGAACCAGCTGGCAGGGGGAGGCAAAGAGGCAGAAACCTGGGCTTCAAGAAATACTGGAAAATTCTGGGAGTGAGAAAAAAATCCAAGCTGACTCAGCATGATTCTCCAAGAAAATGGAACAAAAGTGGCTGCCACACTCAATAACCAGCAGGTGATAGCTTAGCCAAAATCAGGTGTTTTTTTTTAATTAAAAAATTAAGATTTTATTAGGCTTGGGGGGGGCAGTTTCTATTCTCTCACCTTCCCCTGTGCCCCCATCTCACTTTTGGCCCTCTTTGCATGCTGCTCCCTGACTCATGGGTCATAGGGCAGGGCCTCCATAGACACAGGTAACAAAGATGGGGCAGCAAAATCAGGTTTTGAAAAGATCTACCTCCCCGTACCCTGAACTAGCCCTCGGAGTCCTCAATCCCATCCCCTCCACCTCCCCAGAGTCTGGCTTACTCCAGCATCTTCTTTCCCTCCTGCATGGCAACTTCTCCACTTGCTCCCCTCTCCAATTTCCCCCCTTGACCTTGTTAAAAGTAACGTCTCACATTAACTGATTACTTACCATGTGCTCTGGCCTGTGCTAGGTGCTTCACGTACATTATCTCATTTAATCCTCACAATAACCATTTGAAGCAGGTACTACTGGTTCCACCATTTACAGACCAGGAAACTAAGGCTTGGGAAATAGGGTAAATTAACTTGCCCAAAGTTGCACAGCTATTGAGTGGTGGGGCTATGATTTCAACCCAAGCAGTCTGACGATGGAGCCCAGTCTGAATCCCTGTACTGTCTCCCAAGTTGTCCTTAGGTCACTGTTCCTCTCACCTTGTTTGAAGGTGATGGTCTTTTGAAGGTGAAGATGATTTGGAAAGGATGATCCACACTTGCTAACTTTTTTGCTTTATTTCCTGTCCCTTAAACACTGTTGATCTGACTTCCATTCTAATCAGAGACTTCCTAGTTTGCAAACAGAGTAGCCTCATTCTCCTCCACCTTCCTGCGTCACTCAGTGATGTGCACGGGCACATTCTTTGGGCCCTGTCAGTTTGACTCCAATGGCCATGAATTCTCTTGATTTTCCTCCTACCTCTACAAATGACATTTTCCTGCCTCCTCTTCTCCCAGCACAATGTAAGCATTCTCAAAGTTTCTGCCAAGAATCTTCTCTTCTCTCTATACATCCTCCTCTTGGAAGCTTTATGGATTCTATATTGACTTCTGTAGATAGCCTCTCAAATGGATGTTTCTAGCCTTGACTTCTTTTGGGAGTTACAGAAATATTTACCCATCTGCCTAGTGTATGTGTCCATTTGTTTGCCCCCACAGTCCTCTGCTCCTGAGTTCAAATTTTTCCCTGAACCTATCTTTCCCTTCTATGGTCCCTGCTTGGTGAATAGCTTTACCCACTCCCAGTTAGGCAGGCTCAAAACCTGGGAGCCTTTTGAGTTGATCCTGTCCTCCACATCTCATTAGTGCTACCTCTGAGAGTTTGCCAAGACCTACTTCTGTAATTGTCTCTCCCTCCTTCCCCAGAGTTCTCATTGCACACACATCCCAACTATGAACCAGGTACCATGTCTGGTGCTAGGGATTCAGTTGTAAACTAGACAGACAAGGTCCCTGCCTCAAGGAACTCAGGCCTGATAGGTGGGACAGACAAGACAACAAGTAATTATCACTTACTATGATAAGTGCTCTGGGGATAAAGTACGGTATGTTTGCTATAGGAGCCCTTTAGGGTGGCTGCCATGCCGGAATTGAGGAGTCAGGCAAGGCTTGCCAGTGGAAATGACATTAAACTGAGGCCTGAATGGGAAGAGAAGTTAGCCAGGGGGAGGTTAGGGAGGAAAAAGAAGGCAAGTGAGGGACATGAGCACTAGAGGCCAAGGGAACAGATGGGTAAAGCCTTGGAAATTGGGTAGAGTATGGTTCACTGGGGAAACTCCCGGTAACTCAGTGTAGCCGAAGGGTAGAGTGTGAGGAGAGGGGGTGAGAGATGAAGTTGGAGAGGTAAGCAAGGCCCAACTCATGCAGGGTCTTTTGGTTAAGGAGTTTACAATTTATCCTGAGAGCAATGAGCAGCCACTGATGAGTTTTAAGCAATGGAGGAATGTAGTCAATATACATTTTAATAAATATTACCTATCTAGAAAATGGATTTGATGTAGTCAAGACTGGAGGCTTGTTAGACCACAGTTAAGAATGTTGATATCATCTAGGCAAAAATGATGGTGATGATGGCCCTGATCAGCAAAAAGCTGTGAGTATGGAGAGAAGTGTATGCATCTGAGGGATATTCATGACAGAAGGTTGATGTATCAGTGATTGATTACATGTGTCAGAGAAAGGGAGAGGGGAGGAATCAAGGATATGGATGGAGGTGCCATTCACAAAGGCAGGGAACACTTGAAGATGACCTAGCTTGGGCGAAAGATGATGACTTCAGCTTGTGCATTCGAGTTTGAAGTTGCTGTGGGTTAGCCGAGTCAAGATGTCTAGTAGGCAGTTGGATACATGGGTTTGGAGCTCAAGAGAGGGACTGGAATTTGTCAGCATCAAGGTGGTACCCGAAGTAATTAGGCTAGATGAGGTCATTTGGGAGGGCCTGGAAGGAAAGCTTTATTTTAGGGATGGGCCTGAGTTAGGAAGTAAACAGAAGCTGAGGAAGTGGAGGATAGCAAGTTTAGACAAGTTGTTCAAGAGGTTTAGCTATAAACAGGAGAAGGAACATAATGCAGTAACTGGAGTAACCAGGGGTTAAGAGAGGGTTTTTGTTTGTTTGTTTTATGATGGACAAGACACACTCATATTTAATAAGAGGGACTGCTGATTTCTAATTCAGGGCCTTTGGGATCATCCCAACCCCTTTGACCAAGTGCTAGCACAATTGAGCTGATAAGGCAGGAATTCTGGGTCAGATAAGGAGGCAGGCCCCTTCAGAGGAGACATCCTTCTTTGCTTGTAAGAGGCCACAGACTGCTTCAAACCTCACCTCTGGGGTTCTGGAAACTTTCCCACCGGAAGTCGCTTAAGGATTGACTCAGAGAACTCGTTTTTCAGGGTGGTTTATCCAGGCCCCTGGGGATATTCTCCTCCCAAAGGGCATAGTCCATCCCTGCAGGATTTGTCTCTACCTTTCCAGGACTCAGCTGCAGGTGGCCGGGAACGGGTTCGGCAGAACAGACATCAGCTCTGGCGGTGGAGCTGGAGAAAGACATCCAGAGCCCGAGGGATGGATGTTCCTCCTCAGATTCTGCAATGTGGTTAAGTTCCACAGACATTTCCTGATGCCTATTTGGTGTCAGGCCCTGGTGGCAGTACTGTGATGAATTAGACAGGGCCTCCACCTGGAGGAATCGACAGTCCAGAGGAGGAGATAGACAAGTAAGCCATCAATTACAAGAGAGCATTCTGAGAACCTCATGAGAGAGTCCTTGGGCAGACTCTTCTGTGGGAGTCCAGCCTCAAGGGTTTGATGGCAGAAAGCTGAAGACTCCAAATCCTCCTACGGACCCAAAGCTTGGCTCTTCTGTTATTTTTTGGAAAATGGCAACACAATCTATTTTAAATTGACTTTTTTTTCCTCTGTGGACTTTTCCCTTCCTGAAAAGTGAGCATGTGGGTTGAGAACTCGGAGACAGAACACTGGGGAAATATTTGCACAAAACCTTACAGAATGTCCAAGTGGAGCCTTGGAACCCCCAAACTGAAAGCAGGTGAGTCCATCAGACTTCTCTTCATTCACTATCTCATCCACTCGTGTGGCTTTAAATACCAGTTACATACTGAGGAATCCTAAGTTTGTATCTGTAATCAGGACCTTGCCCCGCAGCCTCAGACTTGTATATCCAGCTGCCTACCCAACATCACCATTTGGATTTCCAATGGGCTTCTTAAACACAACACCTCAAATCAAACTTCTGTCTTTGCTCCCAAACCTGCCCCTCCCTTGGTCTTCCCCATTACAGTTAATGCCTTAGGCCAAGGCTCAGAGTCATCCTTGATTCTTTCTCTTGCCCACCTGCCCCCCCACATCCAATCTGTCAGCAAATCCTGTGGATACCACCTTCAAATATCCAAATGCTAAACATTTCTCCCTATTCCCTCTGCTTCCATTTTAGCCCAAGCCTCCATCACCTGCACCTGGTTTAATGCAGGAGCCTCCTAACTGGTATTCCCTGCTTCCATGCTTGTCTTCCCATGGAACCTTCTCAGAACAAGTGATCCTTTAAAACAGAGTGATTCTTTTAAAATGTAAGATCCCATCACTCCTCTGCTCAAACCTCTCCTATAGCTCCCATGTCACTCAGAGTCAAAGTCAAAGTCCTTACAATGGCCCCCAAGGCTCTATTATGCCTGCCCCCCTCCCTGGCCTCCTGATCTCATCTGCTAGAGCTCTCCACCTCAATCACCCCTTTCCAGCTGCATTCGCCTCTGTATGATGCCTACCACACACCACTCACCCGCTGGCCTCAGCACCTTTGCATGTGTGAATCTGTCTGCCTGGAACATCCTTAGCTCAGATATTCCCAATGCCTACTTTCTCACCTCTTTCAGCTTCTTACAAAAGGTATCTCCTTTTCAGTAAGACTTTTCATGACTACTCTATTTAAAATCACAACCCCCTCCCCTCACCACTTCCCCACCTTTCATCCCTGCTTTATTTGTCTCCAAGGCACTTGTCACCATTTACCCTACTAAATATTTTACTTATTTGTTTATTGTTTATTTTCCTCCTGCTTGAATATCAGCTTGATGAAGGGATTTTTATCTGTTTAGCTTAATGCTGAATTTCTAGCATCTACAGCAACGCCCGGCACACATAGGGTGATCAATTAATATTTGTTGAATATGTTAATTAATTGTGGGCTGCAATGAGCTCCTAACATGTGTGAAGCAGGGGCCTGGAATGTGCCAGTAAACTCCTTGTAGTGAGTGACATGATTCCCATTTTGCAGATAAGGAGACTGAAGTTTGGAGAAGTGTGAGTGCCCTTCCTCTCTGTCCCCATAGCAACCTGTTTAGGTTCCCAGGACCTATCATTCTCCACTGTCATTGTCCATTTCCCAAGCTAGATGTAAGACTTCTGAGCTCGAGGACCATCTCTTACTCATCGTTGCATCTCCAGCACCTAGTAGGAAGCTGGGCACATCGTAGGTGCTTAAGAAATATTTGTTATATGCATGAATGAACCAATGAAATGGCCAGATCAGGATACAAACTCACAAGTGTCAGATAGCAAAGTCTCTGCTCACTGCACCCTGTCTGGGAGTGTCCCTAAGACTGCAACAACAGTTAAGAGTTGTGGCAGAGTGCCCTTCTTGCACATCTTCACCCACAGAGCCAGAAGTATTTCAGATGGAGAACACTGTACAGTGGTGACAGTTTTTTCCATCACACCAGGCAAATGGAGAGAATTTCTCCACTCAATCCCTTTACAGTTCCCCAGACACAGAGTCGAAGTCTCTTTTATTCCCCCTCTCCTGATCTGCAGTCTGCCCCACTAGTTTCCCCAATCTTCAGCTGCTGGGTTGGTCTGCCTGGCCATCCATCCACTCACTTAGCCTTCAGCCAACAGCCTCTGTGAGCCTTCTCCAGACCACAGTGATAACTGGGCTAACCCTTCACCCCACCCTCACCCCATCCCCACCGTGAGTTGGCTTGGTTCTCTGAATCTTCATTCCAGCAAACTCTCTCCTTTGCCTCTTCTTCATAGACTCTCCTCCATCCTCCAAACCTCATTTTAGGATTATGGAGATGGCTCACTCCATCCGTGGATGATTGTGGGCTTCTTGTCTCATCTGTATCCCTCTCTTGTGCCTTCATTTCTCTAGATCAGCAATTCTTAAACAACTAGGGGGAAAGGGTCCTAGACTCCTTTGAGAAATTGATGTGGGCTATGGCCCCTCTCCCTCCAAAAAACACGTATACTCTTAAATACAGCATTTTGCATAGAAGTTCAAGTGCATCCCAATTAAGACGTCTTCTTCTAGATGGTCTCTTTTCTCCTTCTCTCCTTCCCTCTAGATTTCCGGTTGTTGTTGGCTTCCAAATCAGTCCACCTGGTCTCCTTTCAGAAGCAGAAGCTTCTCCCTACCATATTATTACTAATACCGTTATTGTTATTAACAGCAGCTACAAAATTTGTACCACACTTTTCACGCATCAACTGATTTCATTCTCTCAACAACCCCAGGAGGAAGGAACTATTATTGTCCCATTTTTACAGATGAGAGAACTGCATGGTTATATGTTTTTACAACACCCTATAGCTCTAAGTCCAGAGTTTCTTTCCTCTGCACCATGATGTGTTGCCTATTGTAAACTGCTGTTTTCTTTGACCTTCCCCATCTCCACCACCTGAAACCTACCTCTGCCCCCACCCCCCATGGTGAGTTGCCTATTCTTCTTAACTGCTTTTTTTTCTTTTCTTTACCTCCTCCCCATCACCTGAAATGCACCTTCTTCATCACCTCCCCCACTTCTCTGAAGCTCCCTCTTTCTCCCCCATCCACGCCTTCAACTGACCACAGGTGGCTTCTTTGCAGTTGCTTGAGCACATGTGAGCCATGTAAGAGTTTCGTTTCCCCTTCCACTTTTAGCCCAGCTGTGCTAGTCTCTGTGCTCCCTGCTAACTGGGAGCACTCCAGCCTTTTCTGACAGCAGGTCTTGGCACTTCTGGGACTGCTATACCTGAAATCCAGGTAAGAGGAAGGGAGGGGACATCTATTTGAGCACCTTCTTTGTGCCAGGCCCTGTGCATGGCATGGGGACATAGAACCCAACCAATCTTTAAAAGCTGCAGCTTCTGGGTATCATACTGATGGGCACCTGGAGGCTGTAAGGTGATTCTTCTGAATCTATCTACTGCCTGATTGTGGATGGTTAGGGGCCTCTCTGCAGCTAACCTTTAGCTGCCCTCTGAGCCAACAAAACTGCTGCTCAGAGCTTACATGAGAAACACCTGGCTGTTGGTTAACCTCTTCCTCCTCAGCTCAAATCTCAGACCAGCCTGATAATTTTAGTTAGGTTAATCGTAATCACACTCTTTTTCTTGGTCTGATAAAGTAGTATATTATCACAAAAGCAAATTCTAAAACTGTTTATCAAAGTGTAATATACATACAGAAAAGGGCACATAGCCAAAAGTATGCAGCTTGACGAATCTACACCAATTGAACACATCTGTGTAACCTGCACAGACTCAAGAAACAGAGTTTGCCAGCACCCCCCAAACCCCCTTGTGCTTCCTTCTGTCATTACCCCAAAGGTGACCACTATCCTGATGACTTCTAACAGCACAGATTGGTCTTGCCTGGTTTTGACGCACAAAAGTAATTTTAAAAGAAACAAACCATCCTCTTGACCACCCCCCAGACTCACATTTTGATTGACTGATGATTGACTAATTCAATTAGTCATTGACCAGATGTTGACTATGTATAAAGTGGATCAAGAATCTTCTGAATTGAATCAAAAACCTATAGACTCAAAGGGGCTTTGGCTAGAAACTGATCCTCCACTGGGCCTCCAGAATCCCAAAATGTGTTCTTAATAAAGGGTCCAGAATACATCAGCATGCCCATCTGATCACTTCTTCTGAAGTTCAGGTCCTCATGTCCACTGCTGCTTTTTTTCTTTTCTTTTTAATTCTGAAAGAGGGAAATTGGAGACTCTGGGGAGTACCCTGCCCCCCAGAACTCCAGCCTTGATCATTCTGAGTGATGGAAAAATCATTATCTCGTAAGGCTACCTGTTGCATTTTCCAGACAGATCTGGCAAGTTAGCTTTAAACTGTTAAAAACACACATGTACACATACACAAAACCCCCCAAATTTTCCTGTTTGAGCTCAAATATGCTGCAGTTTTTGCTCACTGATTCTAGTCCTGCCTTCTGTAGCCTCTCAGAATTAATTAGCCAATTCAATAATCAGATTTGGGGTGCTTCCTCTGTGCCAACCTCAGAGGCACGTGAGGTGGGGTCCCTGAACCCCAAGTTCTTCCTGTGGGGATCCTGGAATTGACTGAGTCAGGGATGTGACTAAACCAGCTTTTACCAAAGAACATTCCACTGGACACCAATCCCCAGAAATGCTTTACAAGAGTAGAGCTATGAGCTCAAATGAGTTGGGCAAATGCTACATATTCTCTGGTCTGTTCCTAGAATCACATCTTACATTAGCACAGATAAGACTCTGGGAGGTCCAGAAGCATGAACAGCCTGTTTTACTTTGTCAGGACACAGGCCAGTTAGCTTTAAGCATCTCCAAAAGGGCACTGTCCTGTCTGGTAGCCACTAACACATAGTGATACTGAGCACTTGAAATGTGGCTAGTCCAAATTGAGATGTGCTGTGAGTGTAAAATATACACTGGATTTCAAAGTCTTAGTACAAGAAGAAAATAAAAAATATATAATTTTTATATTGCTATATTATTTTTGAAGTGTGGGGTTAAATGTATTATTAAAATTAATTTCATCTACTTTTTACTTTTTAAAATGCAACTAGCAGAAAATTTATAGTTATGTATGAGGAGTGCATTATATTTCCATTGGAGAGTGCTGTTCCAATATTCTGTGACGGTTGTGAAGGCTTTGTTGGCCTATACAGGGGCATGTGACAGGGAGGGGGTGGGTAGCCCAGTGGAGGAAGTACAGGGGAACTGTGGGAATTCATTGAAGGGGCAGCTTACGAAGCTTAAGATAGGGTAGCAGGAAGTGGTGACTAAGCTGAGACCTGAAAGATGAGAAGGAGTTAGCGAGGGGAAGGCAGAGCAAATAGCATGTGCCAAGGCCTTGACATGAAAGAGGAACTGTGAGTATTCCAGAATGTCCGAGGCTTGGGGGGCAGAGGGTAGGTAGTGACCTGACATGAGGCCAGAAAGGGCAGCAGGGGACAAGATTTCGGAAGCCTCGTAAGCCCTGGTAAGGGATTTCTCTTGAGGGCATTGAGAAACTACTGAAGGGTTTTCAGTTAGGTGAGACTAAGCAGATTTGCATTAAAAAAAATTACCTTGACATTTGGGTGGGGCATAGATGGGTATAGGGATAAACTGGGGGCGGAATGGTCTATTCAAGTCTATAAAAGTCTGGACTATGCTACAAGCCCTGGAATTAAGGAAATCCAGTGTCTGGGAAATAGAGTCAGAGATGGGACCACTGGTCCAGGCTACTGCTTGGAGATGGGACCAGGGAGCAGGTGGAGTCAAGGTTGATATCCTGGTTTCTGAGTGAGGGTGTGATGGGAAAACAGAAGTCTGTGGGAAGGGAAGAGGATGTGTTTAGGATGGTTCAAGTTGAGTTTGAGAAACATGGTGGGTATACAAATGAAGATGCCCAAGACAAGGTACATAGCCAGATTTGGAGCTCAGAAGAGACCTACTGGGTGGAGGTAGAGTTGGTGGGAAACATCTTCCTTATGAGACTCAGGTTCCTCATCTGCAAGATGGGCACAGGATCTCTTTCCCAGAGTTAGTGTGATGATTAGATGATGTAACATGTTGAATGTGCCTGGCACTGCGCAGGCACGTGGTAGGTGCTCAGGGAATAGTGGTTCTTTGTTTCAGAGGGTCTCTCATCTCCACTTCCTACAGGGTCAAACCCACCAAGATCTTTGCAGCTACCACTTCCTCCTCTAGGACCCGTGGGGCCCACATCTGAGTTTTCCAAGTTTCCAGTGCAGTGATGGAAATACATTGCTGGAAAAAGTTGTGGGAAACGGGGAGTGAAGGCAGCTCCCTGTGCCTGGGTAGCCCTGCAATAGGAAGGGGGTGAGCAGTTGGGGGACGATGCAGTGGAGACGACTCAAGATTGGGAGGCAGAAGGAGAGGCTACTTTCCTCAACCCTGCCACCAGCAAATCAGCAAACCTTGCCCTGTTGTAAACCTCAGTTTCTCCACTGGCTCAAGGAGTCGCCTGCCAGCTAGGCCCTCCCCTGGTTCTGTCTCTGCCTTCTTCTCACTCTCAGAAAACCTCTTCCCTTCTCTTGACCCACAGAAGACATCACTTCCTTGAAGACTTGGCTCACTGTGGGCCTCCTGGCGGCTCCTTCCTGGGGCAGAGGGCCAAAATCCTGACAAGATTAAGAAGAGGCTTTGGGACTGGGCCAGGCTGGGAAAACAGGAAAGATGACGAATCAAACTCCCCTCCTCTGGAGATTGTTTATTCCAGTGTTCCCTCAGCTGAGTTTTCTGGGTACACAGTAACCCTTGACTTTTCCTTCTGTGCCCAGCGTCTGGCCCCAAAGCATCTAGTGTACCCCTCGGTCGTAGAGCTTGTGGGATGGGCTTGCTCCCCTGTCTGCTTCACCAACAGCACCGAACTCCTGGAAAGCAGCAAGAACACAGACATATCTTAACTGAGTGCCTACCACGTTCCATGGGAGAAACTGCCCTCTTACACGAGCCTCTCCAGCTCCCCAGGGTAAGCAATATTCTTCCCATTTTCAGCCATGGAAACTGAGGCTCAGGGAGGCTACACAGGGTCCCCCAGCGTGTTGGTGTTGGATCCAGAGATGAGGAGGGGTGGAAGGGAGAAGTGTGTCTTACTGTTAAGAGCCTAGTCTTCAGAGGCTGACAAACCTTGCTGGGTTTGAATTCTGACCCTGCCACTTCCAGCCTGTGGAGTGTGGGCAGTCTCCTAGTGGGAGGATGTCTGGGGTAGCGGTTGGGAGCACGGGCTCTGAAATCAAATGTCAGTTCCACCATCTGCTAGTTATGTGACCTTGGGCAAGTTCCTTAGCCTCTCTGCACTTCAGTTTCCACAGCTGTAAAACAGGATATTAATAGCTCCTACCACATCGACTTGTTCTGGGGATTAAACGTGATAATCCATGTGGAACACTTAGCACAATGTCTGGCCCGTGGGCCAGCTCCATCCATGTCAGCTATGGTATGAATGCAGACCTGGCTGACTCCAGCTACCACCTGTTCCCCAGCCTGTCACCCGTCACCCTGGTGGCTCACTCAGCCCTTGGTGTGTGGTAGGTGCTCACTGGCTTGCTGACTGAAGGAGTGATTGGAAATTGACTCATTGTTTCTGAAAACAGGCTTCTGACAACATGAGGGAGTAGGATTCTGAAGGAAGATGATTTTCAGGAGTTTCTCAACCAACCAGCAAGTGATTGCCTTTTGCATGCTAGTATAAACTTTAAATTATTTCCAGACTGCATTTTCCTCTCTGATTGCAGAAGCAACTTATGCTCATTGTGAACTGTTCAAATGTTACATAAAGATATAAAGCAGAGAGTTAAAGTCCTAAGTAATCCTACTTTGAAAGAGGTGCCCACTGTTTTTGTATGAGGCATGTCCTTCCAGACTTTTCCTGTGCCTGTACCTAGTTCTTGAGCTCCACTATGGGCCCCACTCTGTGTTAGACACTGCAGGGCCCCTGCAGAAGTAAAGATGACTGTCTGTACCTTAGGGGCGGGCACAGTTGGGGTGGGACGCAGAATTTCACGGAACACTTAATCAGCAATTAAAACCACCATCGTATGGATGACTCATTCGCTCAGCACGCACTTAATATTTGGGTCTCTGGGGCCCAGAAATGAGGCATCAAGGTCCTGCCTAGCTTTGGAGGGAAACCTGAGATTGAATCAGCAACGAGACCCTCTAGTGTACTTGCTCCCTGATTATGCGCATGTCAGCCAAGCCTCAGTGAGAGGGCAGAATGGGTGACATGGCCCCCCACCCAGAGAATAGCTTTTTCCCTCCTCACTCACTGTGTGTAGGGAACCGAGCCGAAGGAGCTAGCCAGACTCGGCTTGCCACAGGTGGTTTATGTGACCTTGGGCGGGTTGCTTCCCTTCTCTGAGCCTCAGCTTCCTCATTTGAAGAGTGAGGAGAATCTTCCTGTCTTGAAAGGCACATTCCCCGATTCATTAATTCACTAATTCATTCATTTATAGAAGATGGTATTTCCTAAGAGTGTGGGGAGATTACTCAATAAACATGGCCATCTAGGAAAAGAAGAGTTGGGTCCTGTGGTAGACTGTATTATTGTTCAGTAAATATTTAATTCCCCCAGCCCTCCTCACCATGGGAGGAATATACTTCCTCATTCTGTTGATAGTGGACTTAGCCATGTGACTTGCTTTGGCCAAAAGAATAGGTGTGGAAGTGACAGAAGCCAGCTCCAAGACACTGAGTGTTTCTATTCACCCTTCTTGAGCAACTGTCCTTTGCCATGAGAACCATGAGTCCCAGACAGTGGGGGCTCCTTCAGCCTGGACTCAGAATGAGAAGACACTTGAGGCAGCCTTGCACTGGACCGGCAGCCTGGAACTCAGCTCAGCCCACACCAGGAGAGCCTTGAACCCCAGCCGACCCACAGACCCCTGGGTGAGAAATGAATGTCTACTGTCGCAAGCACTGAGTTTCTGGAAGTTGTTTTTTATGCAGAATTGTTGCAGCAAAATCTGACCAGTGTGGATCCCTAGCTAACTCCTTATGCTGACTTTAGCCTGGGTCTGAGGAAGGATTCTCTGACTAGGTGATATTTGTCCCGAGATCTGAATGTGAAGAAGGAGCTAGTTATGTGGCCATCTTGGGGGAAGTGTTCTGGGCAAAGGGAACAGCAAAGTCATGGTCCTGAGGCTGGAGGAAACTTGGCCTATTCTGGAATGGAAATAAGGCTGGGGGCTGGACTGTCTGGTAAGATCCAAACCCATGTGTTCAATGGGGCACCTCACATTTCCAGTTGGGTGTTTCTCAGACACTTCAAACTCAAAACGTCAGATCCAAAGCTGAACCTGTGGTCTTCTCTCAGACCTGCCTTCCTTTTTCATTTCCCCACCTCAGTCAATGACATGACTACCCACCTACCCAGTCACCCAAGCTACAAGGCTGGACCTCATCCTTAACTTCTTCTCCCTCAACCCCCATATTCAGTCTATCTTCAAGTCCTGCCAATTCCACCCCACTCATTCTCTCATATTTATCCACTTCCACTGAGACCACCCCCATTGAAGCCACTATCATCTCTTGCTTGGATGACAGCATTAGCCACCCCCCTAGCTTCCCTGCCTGCATTCTTAGCCCTTCTCCAATTGGTCCTCCACATGGCAGCCAGTGGTCTTATTTAAAAACAAATCACCTCTCAATAAATGAAAGGGTAAACAAACTGTGGTACATCCACACGATGCAATATTATTCAGTGATAAAAAGGAATGAGCTAAGTTCTGGAGATGGATGGGGGTGATGGTTGCAAATGGATGAGAATACACTTAGTTCCACTGAACTGTACCCTTAAAAATGCTTAAAATGGTAAATTTTATTTTGTATATTTTAATACACAAACACACAAAAGAATGAACTATCAAGTCATGAAAAAAACGTGGAAGAACATTATATGCATATTGCTAAGTGAAAGAAATCAGTCTGGAGAGGCTATATTCTATATGATTCCAACTGTATGACATTCTGGAAAAGGCAAAACTATAGGCAACAATAAAAAGATCAGTAGTTGCCAGCAGTTGAGGAGTAAAGGAGACGGATGAATAGGTGAAGCACAGGGTATTTTTAGGGCAGTGAAACTATTCTGTATGATACTGTAATGGTGAACTCATGTTGTTATACATTTGTCAAAACCCAACGGACTGTACACCACACAGAGTGAACCCTAGTGTAAACTGTGGAGTTTAGTCAATAAAAAAACTCCACAAAAACAACAACAAAAACCCAAATCAAGTTTCATGACTCCTCTATTTAGACTTTTCAATGCCTGCCCTCCTAACCTGGCTGGGAGGGTTTATCCCTCCTTCCCATGGCTTACCCCTAGTCATTCTTTAAGGGCTCAGCTTAAATGCCACCTCTTCAGAGAAGCCTTCCCTCATTCCCTAAACTAGATCAGGTCTGCCAGATTTTGCCTTCCCCATATTTTCTGTTCTTCAACTCTGCAGCATTTGCACATTTGTAATTAGATAGTTAATTGTTTGTATTTATTTGCATAATGGCTGTCTCATATGCCCCACAAAGGCAGAATCACGTCTGTCTTCTTCACCATCTTATCAATAGCGCTTAGCTAGTGCCTGGTACATAACAAAGCTTAGTAAAAGTGAGATTGGACAGAGTTTGAAATAAAAGATCACATATGGTAAGATTCCATTTATAAGAAATATCTGAAATAGGTAAATCTATAGAGACAGAAAGCAGATAGGTGGTTGCCAGGGGCTGGGAGAGGAGGGAATGAGGAGTGAATGCTTAATGAGTATGGGGTTTCCTTTTGGGGGATGAAAATCTTTCAAAATTTGACAGAGGTGGTGGTTGTACAACATTGTGAATGTACTAGTTGCCACTGAACTGTATATTTTTAAATGGTTTATTTTATCCTATGTGAACTTCACCTTAATTTAAAAAAACAGTTTGAAATATTAACTAATGTATTTCTTTTTCCATACAAAGTCTTTCATCTCATCACCTTTCTCAGGTTCAGACTAGTACATTTAGCCACAGAGGTGGTTTTTGTAGCAGAAATGCAGAAAGAATAAAAATAAGTTAATGTTAGCTTCTTTCCTTAAAACTTTTTATTATAGAAAATTTTAAAATATAAAAAGCAGAGAAAATAATATAATGAACCTTCACATACCCATCACCTAACTTCAAGAGTTATCAACTCATGGATAAACTTATTATATGCCCATCTAGCCCTCTCCTCTATTGGATTATTTTGATGCAAATATCAGACATCATATCATTTCATCTGTAAGCATTTTCTTATGTCTCTCTAAAAAATAAGAACTTTAAACATGTAACCACAATACCATTATCACACCTAAAAATTCAACAGCAAATTCTTAAGATTCTCAAACATCCAGTGTTCAAATATACCCAATTGCTGCATAATTTTAAAACATGTGATGTTTTAACAAAGTTCACAGATTCCATTGATTAATATGTCTCTTAAGTCTCTTTTAATCTGTAGGTTTTTCCCTTTCTCTCTCTTTTTGAAAGTGTGGGAGAGAAATAGACAGGACTCCCTTTCTCTCTCTTCAGTTTATTTGTTGAAGAAATGAGGTATTTGTTTTGTAGAGTTTCCTGCATTCTGGACTTTGCTGATTGCATCCCTGTGGTGTCATGTAACATATTCCCTTGACCCCTTTATTTCATGTGGCTAGTATTTGATAACGTCAGGTTAAATGTTTTTTGGCAAGAATACTTCACAGGCGATGTTGTATACCTCTACCAGGAGGCACGTCATGTATATTTATCTCTCTTTCTGTGAAATTCCTAGCTATTTTTGACCATGGCTTAAATCCATTGTTTTACTGAAGGTTGCAAAATACAAAATGCAAAATTCTAATTCTTTAAAACTTATTTTCCTTTATTAGCAGAAACACTTCTATCAAGAGA
The DNA here is from genome assembly GCA_031878705.1 of Tapirus indicus. Taxonomy (NCBI): domain Eukaryota; kingdom Metazoa; phylum Chordata; class Mammalia; order Perissodactyla; family Tapiridae; genus Tapirus; species Tapirus indicus. Next base: position 60,868,980 of record CM062929.1, read on the forward strand.
AACTTCCTCTAACCAATTATTTCGTTACAATGAGATTCAGTTCATATAGGAAAGGTAGGAAAAATGCTTGATTCTTTCCCTTTATTTACCAATTTTCAAAAGGATTAGTCTCTTCCCTAACGTGCTCAAGGCAAATCCAATGAGGTTTTCTTTTTCTTTTTTCCTTTGAGTATGATTATGATCTTATGGATTTTAAACCTTATTGATGCTCAAATTTTCTCATGTTTGGCCAGCTAGAGCCTCTTCAAACTATCTCCTTTTGACATGACCCTGCAGCTTCCTTGCTTTCTGGAATGACAAGATCTTCCAGGTTCATCTTGTATATTTTTGCCCCAGACCTTGAATCTGCCATTTCTCTAAGGACCCCTGGTTCTTTTACTGGAAATGGCATTTAGATCTTTCACCATCTTTTCTCTAGGAGTGTTCATAGCTACTGCATTGGTAACTGTTTCTAGGCCTTTTCAGTGGATAGAGATGAACATTTTTGAGAGATCTTGAGTTCACACTGGTATTTTCAACTTCAATTTAGATTACAGGGCTTTCACTTAACTTCTTTGATTTTATATTTTTAATTCTTTTCTCCTAGGCTAAGAGTCTTGGTTCTGAATGGCAATAACATTAGATTTGTTTGCTTTATCTTATAATGAATAAAACAACTTTTACTAATAATATGATTACCAGCAACATTTTAAGATTTAAAACTTTTTTTTTGCAGTTCTTCTTGTCCTTTGAGTATATCTGGTTGGGAACGTACAATCAAATGACTGTGTCTATAGTCATTTGAAATAATTCTTCCTGGGGTGGTTACACTATCATTTTAACTCATAGTTTGATACCTCTGTTTCATTTTGCTTTCAAGTTTTAGGGGTTACTTTATCTAAAATCCAATTTTGTCTTAATAATTATGTAGAACATTTATACCATTCTATAGCCAAATCTTCAAAATAAAGTATATTCAGGTAAGTCTGGCTTCTATACCTGTTTCCTCCACTCAGTCTCTCCCTCTCCCATAGGTAATTATTTTTTTAAAGTTTTTTGTTTTTTTTTCTTTAATTAAAAAATATGAGCATATATATATATTTTTATCTGCTCTTTCTTACATAAATGGTAGCATACCATCTACATTTCTTTCAGTAAATATATTCTGAAGTTCACTCTATTATAGTGTATGTTTTTAACAATATGTCTATAAAAATATGTTGTGAAAGTCACCCTATTATGGTGTATAGAGATAGCTCTCCTTCCTTTTTACAGCTGCATGGTACTCCATTGTGTAAATGTACCATGATTTATTCACTTAATCCCCTGCTGATGTACGTTTGGGTAGTTTCTAGCCATTTGCTATTACAAAGAGTGCTGTAACAGATGGTCTTGTGCATAATTACTCTCAGGCTTTTGCCAGCATATTTTTGGGTCAATTCCTAGAGGTAGTATTGCTGGGTAACGCATATGTAATATTGGTTTTTGAAGTCCTAGCCCAAGAATACTTTCTGTGTGACCTTTTCCCCATTACCTCTCTGTGCCTCAGTTTCTTACCTGCAAAATGAGAATAATAACAGTATTTACCTCAGAGAGTTGTTGGGAAGACTAAATGGGCTACTGTGATTTTTTTCTTTTGCTTGAGGAAGATTAGCCCTGAGCTAACATCTGTGCCAATCTTCCTCTGTTTTGTATGTGGGTCACTGCCACAGCATGGCTTGACGAGTGGTGTAGGTCTGTGCCCAGGATCTGAACCCATGAACCCAGGCCACTGAAGCAGAGCGTGCTGGACTTAACCACTACACCACGGGGCCGGCCCCTGGTCTAATGGTTTTAAAATGCTTAGAATATGCCTGGTACAGAGGAGGTTTTCAATAAATGTTAAATGGGAGGTAGGGGAGTATGTGGGCAGGTGGAAACAGCAGAGTTAGATGCTGGGATGAATCTTTGAGATGGGATTCTATACCTGCCCCTGCTGCCCCTCCAGGGGTGATAGGAACAGTAGAACCGAGAGATGAAGTTTGGAGATTAAAGAAGAGATTGAATGAATAAGACATGGACTCATAGCTGGGTGCCAGCATGAACAGTGGTCCCCCCAGGCCTCATGTGTCCCCCCTCCCAATGCTTGGGTGCCACCTTCATGCTCTGACCTGCCCTGAGACAGATGTACTCTGAGAGAAACGAGAGAGGAAATCCTCACTCAACTGCATTTAACCTGAATTTATTTAGCGTAATCTCTGCCACTAGGCAGCATGAGCACTTGAGATAGACATTAAATTCAATTATAGAAAAATAAAGTATCTTATATATTTGTTTTACAGGAGTTTGTGGCCTGTGAAATTCAAACCCATTACAATATAGTTATTGACTGATAGCTTGAGGCACAGGAGGAAGAACAGTAGGATGTGAGAGAATGGAAGGAGAGGGAGAGAAGAAGAAATATGGGGAGGCGGCTTTGCTCACCTTACGTGTGAGTCTAGAGCTGTGCTGTCCAATATGGTAGCTACTTGCCCATGTGGCTAATGGCTATCACATTAGAAAATCTAGCTATGGAACACTTCCTTCATTGCAGATAGTTCTATTGCACAGTGGGGGTCTACTCTAGCCCCAGTGGAACAGCATACGTGGAAATGTCGATTGCATGTGCATGGGGCAATAGAATGAAGACCCTAGTGCTGGAAGCCCCATCCTAGTATCCTCATCTCTGATGACCAAGGAAATGGGTCAGAACTTGTCCTCTGAAGGTCCGGGGTAGCTGCCTGAATCCATGTGGCCATCGAAGTCTGTGTCTCTGGCTCTCACTCCCTCTTTCCTCCTCCAGGGAGCATCTGCCTGCAGTTCCAGCTCTTCATTCCCTTCCCTCCAGATGTCTCCCCCAAAGTCATGCCCTGCCTCATTCCCCAGGTCTCTTCCCCAGGATCCTAGCAGGCCCCAATCCAGCTGGTCTATTTGTCCTTCATCATCTGCCAAGGCTCAACTGAGGTGGCTGGTAGGCTGCCTAGAGGTGGAGGCAAGCAGGGGATTCCCAGCTGGTCCTGCTTAAGTTCTGCTGGCTCATATTTCCTGTTCCTGTAGCCAGGTCCCTGCGCCTATCAAAGAGTAATGTGGAAGACTGCCCCTTCCTCCCCCCACCGTGTTTACTTTTGAAAAGGAGGAAGTGGAACTGCCCCAGGGACCCTGAGCTGGACGGACAGCATCATTCTCCTGCAGCCCTCCCAGCCCTGAAACCTCCAGCTGTCAGTCCTACTGAGGTACCCACACCAACCCATGAACAGCCCTTCCTCCAGAATTGCAAGGTCTGAGGAGCCTGGTGCCCCAGACCCAGAGGAAGCCCCCCTGCTCTGTTCTGCTTGGTTTTGCAGGGATGGTGAGACCATCTCATCACTATCCCACTTTTATTCAACAAGTGTTTATTGGTCCTCTACTCCGGGCCAGACCCGAGAACACTAGGGTCTACAAGACAGATGAGGCCCCTGCCCTTTGGACATCCATTCAAGTGGGAAAGAGGACAACAAACAGGAAAAGGGGGGGTCCTGGCCGAGGAGCCGGTTGGGAGGTGGATTCTAATATTGGAGGTTCTTCTGGGCTTGCTGTGGATACCGGCACGGAGGTGGGTCCAGAGAAGCCAGGGGAGAGGAGGTGTGAGTATCATGGAACTCTTTGAAGACAGGGACTGTGGCCCATTTGCCCTCTTGGAATCCTCAGTGCCTGGTCCAGAGCAAGAGCTCATTAAACATTGAATGAATGAATGAACGAGTGAAATAATGCTGACTGAGAGAGGGGACAAAGCTGGGGGCTTCTAAGCCGGCATTGCCTCTGTGGTGCCCCCTGCCGTCCACTGTTCCACGGCGCCTGGCCCCCAGCCCCAGACTGGCCAGCTCTGCTCCACTGGCATTCATTCTCTGGTGTTTCCCAGTCATCCCCTGAGCCGCGGCCTCTAACCTACCCAGCTCAAGGCCATGACGGGTCCTGGCAGCTCTATCCTCCTGCCAGCTCCTCACTTAGCAATTTGTCAAGTGGAGACATCAAGTGGTCAGACCCTGGAATGGCAGCAGTCAAGCTGAAGACGGGGAGTGTTGGAGCCCTCAACCCAGGAGTAGCTCTGATCCAGCCACAGACGGGTCTTGACCCCATGTCCACGCTGAACCTCATCCTGGCTGAGCCAGCCTCCAGCCCGAGAATGAGCTCTAACCCTGCTCACAGACTGAGGCCCTCTCCCCCCAGATAGCACCCTAATTTAAAATTTGTGCGATAGTGACCTGATACCACTTTAAAAAACTTTTTATTGAAGTGTAACACAACGTTGAGAAAAGTGCCCACATCACAAGAATTTTCACAAACTGAACACATCCACGTAATCGACACTCATTGTCAGCATCCCAGAAGCCTTCTCGCATTCCCTTCCGGTCACAACCTCCCAAGGTTAACTACTATCCTGACTTCTAGCAGCAAATATTAGCTTTGTCTGTTTTCATACTTCTATATGTTTGAAATCATACAGTATATACTTTGTCTGGTTTCTTTTGCTCAACATTGTGTTGGTGAAACTCGTCCACATTTCTCTGTGTAGTAGTTGATAGTTCATACTCATTGGTGTCGAGTGTTTTAAGCTCACTGAGAATCTAGCCAAAGGGATTGAACCCAAGTCCAATCAAGCCTCTGGATCCAGCTGCTACCTTGCAGGAAGCACAGAGGCATAAAACCTAGACATCTCCCAACTCATAAACAACCACTTCCATCATTTAACTGCTTGTTCTTAGTAACCCTTATCTGAAAAGGTATTTTGTGGCATTTAACCTGGAGAATTCACCAGAAAATAACTGTTTTTACTAAAATGGGCTTCAGCATTATACTGTGGGCCTTCATCAAGATGAGTTATAAGAAACAGCCCTAGGAAACTGGTTGCCGGATTTACTGTCAGGATCTTGCTGAGGACAGTGTTCATTCATTCTGTCCACAGTGGCCTCTCCATGAGAACTCCAGGATAAATTTCTTCCACATCTTAATAATAGGAATAGGCATCTTCCCACGGGGGAAACGGCTTTGCATTTAGCTGACAAGCCTTCTGAATCATGTGATGGATCTTGTTTTCCTTTTCACAATGGTTGCTAGGAAGCTCAGAGTCAGATTTGTGGCCCATGCTTTCCAGTGCCTAGGACTCTGAGCTGTGTTGTCTGCACTAAACTCACTCCTGCTTGTTCTTAACTTTTCTTCTCCTATTTCCCTTTTTCTTCACCTTCCTTTTTTTTTTTTTTTTTTACAATTTTACTCTTGAATTGTCAGTTCTTGAGGGATGCAATGAGGTGGCCACCTCAGGAACATGGAAATGAGAGGAACAAGGTTGCCTTGGAGAGATCAGCCCTGTCTGTTTGGAGCACAGAAGTGCACAGGCTCCAGGTGGAGATAGGACAGCTTCCAGGCAGAACATGTGATTGTAACCTGTGTTTGTGTGGTCCCTAGCAGGGTCCCCATTACCCAGCACAGCCTCCTCTCCACACTCCTGCCCAGTGATTAACAGACCAGGTTCTGATCTTGGTATTTGACCAACTTCCCCCTTCAGACTGTGAAGGTTGACAGCTTCCTTATGTATGTGTGTCCCGCAAGCAAGGGCAACAATCCACCTGTCACTTAAAAGAGAGGAAATTTATGACTTTCAGCTAAAAGAACCATTTTTACAAGAGGGATACTTGATTGGTTCCCAGCTGTGGTGGCTTCCACAGACTGGGGGCTGGAGGGTCTCCTGGGCATCTCCCCCTTGTCCTTCCTGCATGGTCTCCACGGCTGGGAGTCCAGACCCAGAGCCAGCAAGTCAGATGAAGCAGGAGAGGGGGACATGGATCTGGGCCCCTGGGCACTCCATTGTTTTCTTTGTTTGGGTCTGTTTTATACTTTCTGCAGAGCTGGAAGGAAGCTTCTCAAGATGGCCATTGCTTCTTTGGGCTGTCTCAGTTGGTAAAGAAATGGTCTTTCTAATCACCAGTGAACAAGGGAGTGTGGCAAAGTCTTTCTCAGCCTGGATTTCCCCCAGCAGGCAAAGCTTGATCCTGGCCACTGTCCTTAACTCATGACCCTTGGCTGATATCAGAGGTGAACATTAGGACCACAGAGAGGTGAGCATAATGTCTTGTCCAAACTCTAGAAGGATCCAAAGGGATGATTGATTTCTTTATCTTCTGATGGGACATTTTACCAAAATTTCTTTGGATTGAGAAGTGGGGCTGTTTTCCTGGTTCTAAAGTCCCCCTCTTGGTAGAGAAGAGGGCAGGGGATTCACAGCATCCTAGGAGTTTATAACGATGGCCCTTGTCTAGGCAGAATAACGGTCTCCCAAGATATCTGCATCTGAATCCCTGGAACTTGTGAATATGTTGCCTCACATGGCAGAAGGGACTTTGTGGATGTGATTCAGTTAAGGATCGTGAGATGGGAAGATTAGCCTGGATTATCTAGGTGGGCCCAACATAATCCCAAGGTCCTGATCAGAGGGAGGCAGGGTTAAAGTCAGAGAAGGACACGTGAGGACAGGAAGCAGAATCATGTGATGCAATTGCTGGTTTAAAGATGGACAAGTGCCATGAGCCATGAGATGTGGGCAGCTACTGGAAGCTGAAAAAGGCGAGGACCAGATTCTACCCTAGAGACTTCAGAGGTCACACAGCTCTGCTGACCCCTTGATTTTAGCCCAGTTCTGATTTGTAGAACTCTAAAATACTGCATATTGTTTAAGTGGTCAAATTGTTACAGTAGCAACAGGAAAGAAATATAACCCCAGATACACATACATGCAGCGTTCGAAACACGCCTTGTGGACTTTTCTTCATCTAGCCGAATATACTCACAATATAAAGAAAAGAGGTGTCCTGGGGGCTAGGATTTGGTCTGGCAGAGCCGAGAGCTGGCAGAGGCCATCCAGGCACATTCTGAGAAGAGGGGCTCAGAGCCAATGGACTTCAGGCATCCCTGGAGCTGCTGGGCAGGGAAGCTCTGAGGGAATGGATTTGGCCATCCCAACCTGATGTCGTTGAACATCCACTTCTCTTGACTCAGGGTGGGGGGCTGCTTATGGGGAGAGGGTGTGCTGGTCTGGCCGGTGAGAAAATGCCGGTCCCCACTGCTCATTGCACATTCCGAACAGGCCCTCTGGGTCCTCCCAGCCCTGTGTTCTTACGATAATAGGAAACATTTATTGAGAACTCACTCTGTGCCAGCACTTTGCGTGGGTTAACTTGTGGAATGTTCGGCAGAACTCTGTGAGGCTGGCTCTGCTCGACCCTGGGCTGTCAGTGAGGACCTCCAAGTGGCCAGCAAGCCCTGGGATTTGGTCACCGAATTGTGGCTCCATGCCCAGGGCCTTGGGTACCAGCATGAATGTCCCAGGCCAGGATCACATCTGCTTCCATCTCTCTTTTTCCTGATTTCTGCAGTCGGTATTTTTAAAAGTTGCCTTGAGTCCTTCTGGAACAATATGGGGTAAGTAAATAGACGGTTAATTAAAAAAATCTGACTGCTGACTGGCCACAAACTGGTTCTCTAATCCTAACCTTATACTAAACTAGCTCTCTCTGTCCCCTGGCCTCTGACCCTGGCCCCATACTGACCCCTAATACCACATTGACCGGGTCCTAACCTTGGACAAACTTCTCTTAGTTTACAGAATAACTCATTGAGGGCTCAGTATGTGCCAGACACTGGTCTAAGGGTTTACCTTCACTAACCGATTCAATCTTCCCAATGACCCTGGGGGTAAGTGTTAGTATAACTCCCGTTTTAGAGGCAAAGATGATATATTTTGAAAGTATTGATTGAGCCTTGGACTCCATGTGAAATAGATCAAAAGTGATGTATCAAATTCATTCACTCATTCAATCAACAAACATGTATTGTGTTCCTGCTTTTCTCTCAGACCGAGTGCTGGGGATACCAGCAACCAAGGCAGACAAGGCAGAAGCTCCAGCCTGCAGAGCTGACAGCACAGTTTCATCTTCTCCTCATTTGCTCCAGCTCCTAGCCCCCGCAGGCAGGGTAGCAAGGGGCGGGGGCGGGGGGCCGTCAAGCTGATCTCTTAGTTTCAGGCCAAGACTCTTTCCCAGACCCTCCCTCCTCTCCAGGGGACAGAAGAATCTGGGAGGTGTTGAGAAACAGAAGTGAAACTTCATCAAATGAAGTTTCTGTGTCGAGTCTGGGGTGAGAGAGCGTGGGCGCAGCTTCTGAGAGCCCCGCATAGGCCCCGCACAAGGGAGGGGCCCTGGGGCATGCTGTGGCTGTACCCAGCTGGGTACCAAGACCAGCAAGTGTTCCTTACACATACCCCCACCCCCACTCCCTCGCAGGGCAGGTGGATCTGAAGTTAGGCTGTTTCATCTCAGCTGTTTGCCCAGCAATCAACTCAGCAGGTGTCAACAACTGTTTGTGGAATGAACAGGTGAACCTCGCTTGGGGTTTCGAGCCCAGCCAGGCAGCTTAGCAGATGTGCGATGTTTGGCAAACTGCTTTCCTCTCTGAGTTTTCCCTTTGTCATCCGTCAAAAGAACAGTGAGACCTACTAGGGTTGTTCATTCATTCAGTCATTTCAGTCTTTTTTTAAACCTTTGTTGTAAAGTAAACATAGACACAGAAAACCACACAAAACCAGTGTATGGTTGAATGAGTTATCTTAGCAAACATCTTTGTAATCGCTACCCAAGTTAATAGAACTTTGCAAGTGCCACCTTCCCCAACTCGCTCCAGGTGCCCCTTTCCAATGGGAGCCCTCTCATTCCCCCTGAAATTAGCTAGTAGCCTCACTTTGTAATCATTTTCTTGCAATACTTTGTTTCACCACCTCAGTGTGTGTCCCTAGATACTATTGTTAAGACTTGCCCATTAAAAAAAAAAAAAAAAAGATACATCTTTGAAGTCTCTTTTAATCTCTAGGCCCCCCGCCACCCTTTCTTTTCCTTACAAACCATTTGTTGAAGGACACACCTTTTGGCCGGTAGAGTTTCCCACAGTCTGGATTTTGCTGACTTCATCTTTATGGTGCATTTCCACGTGTTCCTCTGCCCTCTGTGCTTCCTGCAGGTTGGCAGCTGGATCCAGAGGCTTGATCAGCCTTGGGTTCCGTCTCTTTGGCTAGATTCTCAGTGGGCTTGTGTTCTTTCATCTGGAGGCATATAATATTGGGTGGTCCCTCTGTCTTAGCAGCTGTTGATGCTCATTATCAATCAGTCTGTTAATTCATTGAGGGTTGCAAGTGGCAACATTCCAATCCTATCCTTTTTTTTTTTTTTTCATTTATCAGTTGGAAAGAGACTTTAAGGAGACACTTCCTCTCATTTAGTCTTTGTTACTCAGTGGTACAGTTCATATTAGAAAGGCAGGGTGTATGCTTGATTCTTTCCCTTTATTTGCCAATTTTCAAGAGAATGAGTTGGTTCTTTATCATCCTCCAAGGGAGACCAATTAATTTCTTTTCAATATCATTAGGAACTCTAGGATTGAAACATATTTGATGGGTTACAATCAATTACAATTATTATTCTTTTTGAAGCTCAAATTGTCCCATTTTGTTGTCCCATGCCAGTGAGAGACTCTCCAAGTTGGCTCTTGAACCCTTTTGCCATAACCCTAGTGGTCTCTGAGAGCTGCCTTGTTTCTGTATGACAAGATGTACCACATTTATCTTGCACATTTTCTGCCCCAAACCTGGAATCAGGCTTTTCTCCAAGAAGGACTTTTATTTTATTATTTTATTTTTTTGTGAGGAAGATTAGCCCTGAGCTAACATCTGTTGCCAGTCCTCCTCTTTTTGCTGAGGAAGATTGGACCTGGGCTAACATCCATGCCCATCTTCCTCTACTTTGTATGTGGGACGCCTGCCACAGCATGGCTTGATAAGTGGTGTGTAGGTCCGCGCCCAGGATCTGAACCTGCAAACCCTGGGCTGCCGAAGTAGAGCACTCAAACTTAACCACTATGCCACCAGGCCAGCCCCTTATTTTTTCTTAAATAATGGAAAATAGCATTTCATGATCACTATCTGGGTGCTAGGAATGCACACTGCTACTGGTTTGATTATGAAGAAATATATCTTATCACACACACCCCTCAGCCAGAAACCAAGAGGACAGAACCCTGTGTTCATACTGATAGGTCCAATTCACATTTAGGATTTTTACTTAATCTCTTCTATATGACATCTCTCCCTTATTCTCTTCTGTATTACTTCTTTCCTTTCTTTCATACTGAGAATGGGTTCTCAAGGATATAGGGGATGATAGAATTAGAATATCTTATAATTACTTACTTGCTTTATCCCATATCACATACACAATAGTCTCAAAATTATGACAGTAATACCACCGACAACATAATTACTGGGAACAGTTAAAAACATGTTTTTCTTGGCATATGCTCTTCCCATTCTCCATATCTTAACAGTGGTCTTATAGATACACTGTCAGAACACATAGCCATTACATGCTGTACTATCTCCTTTCAATCCCCGTTTAGCCTCAGTTGTACCAGTAACTATATATTTAATGTTCACTACCAATCCTTGTTTGTGTGTCTTTCTAGTCATTTCGGTTGTCTGAAGCTTGTTCTCTAGTAGATTCTTCAGGAAAGGCTCATGAGAACAATATTCTCTGAGTTCTTTCATGTTAATAACAATTTGTCTGAGCCCATTATACTTAACAAGTCAGTTTTGTTGGACATAAAATTATTAACTTACATTTTCTTTTCTTGAATATCTTAAATATGTTACTTTAGGGGCTGGCCCCATGACATAGTGGTTAAGTTCAGCACGCTCTGCTTCAGTGGCCTGGGTTTGTGGGTTTGGATCCTGGGCACAGACCCACACCATGCGTCAGCCGTGCTGTGGTGGCAACTGACATACAAAATAGAGGAAGACTGGCACAGTGTTAGCTCAGGGCTAATCTTCCTCACGCAAAAACAGAGGAAGTTTGGCAACAGACGTTAGCTCAGAGCCAATCTTCCTCAGCCAAAAGAAAAAAAAAGTTACTTTATTTTTTCTTCTGGCATAAAGCATTGCTCTTGGAAACCCTGATAATCTAACTTATTTTCCTTATGAATCGGTTATTATTATTATTATTGCCTAGATTCCTGAAGGATTTTTTTCCTCTTTCCTTGAAGTCCAGTAATTTTATTTTATTACGATGTCTTGAATATGTCTGATTATCCTGGATTGATATTTTCAGGTATGCAGTATGCTCTTTCAATATGTAATTTAAATTTAAAAAAATTTCAGTAAGTTTTCTTGAATTATATTTTTTTGGTATTTGTTCTGTTCTCTTGGTTTGGTTTTCTTTTCAGAGACTCATTATTTGTATGTTAGAACTTCTTTGCCTAATTTCAATATTTGTCACTTTCTCTAGAATATTAAAAAAACTCTTCATTTCTTGATTTAAAGTATTTCTCTCTTTTCATCTTTGTCTCTTAAGGCATTATCTTAAGGTTGGGTTAATTGCTCTTGTGTTCCTTCTATTTGAGCCTTCATTTCTAAAATGATTTTTTTCCTTGTATTTCTAATTCTTCCCTAAATTCTGTCACCTTATTTATAAGATTTTCCAATTCTGATTTAAATTGTTCTTTCACATCTTGCATAATTAAAAAGTGTCTTTTAGGCCATTCTGAGATAGAAAGTTGTGGTTTTGATCTGTTCTGAAGAAATGTCTTGCCAGCATGCTTTTATTATTTCTGGGGATGCTCTTTTGCTCCTGATTCTTCTTTTGCTTGAATTAACTTTGTATGGGATTTGACCTCAAGACTCCTCTGTTGCTCATTTTTAGTGAAATGAGTTTTCCTAAACTTGAAGGTGATGTTTAGGATGGCATTTCTAATCTCACGAGCTCCCTCTCCTGTTGTTTTCATGTGGTGTGCACAAATACAGTGGCCTGCTTTCTGAAGTTTCCTGGCTCAGTCTCCCTCTGCCACTTCGATCTGGATCTTCTCCTTCCTTCCTCTTGATTGTCTTGATCGATCCTCCTCCATTTGGATCTACTGGCCAGCGGATGGGGCACCAAAGGCAGAGGCCAAGCCAGGAACAGCCTCCTGGGGGGACCACAGGGCATCTGATAACATGTAGGTGGCTACTGCGGGGTGTGCTCCCCACCCATATTTTGGTGTTCGTGGGGATACTGTTGTCACCTAATTTTGAAGCAAATGTTGTCTGTGTGTTTTGCTTTTGCTAATGTGCCCTGCTTATTTTTATGTGGGAATTTGGAGAGATTAAAAAACGATGCTGACATTGCTACACTCTCTCCAGCCAGTTCACTGTTTTTAATGCCAGTTCCCATACTGGGCCACAGGAAGATGAGATGAAATAATAGACCTGTGTAAAAGTATGTAAGGTGCCTGGCCATCTTCAGCATCCTGTAAACTAGCCTGACGCTCTCATTCCGTGTGCAGGCTTGACCTCTGGTCCTTGTGCCCGGCTCAGAGGATGGGGCATGAGGTAGTGCAGGCCCCCAACTGGCTGCCCTGGTACTGGGTGACCCTCTGGACTTTATACCCTTGCTCTGCTGGGACCCCTCTGGTCATTTCCTCCTAGAGCGGGTTTTGGAGAAGAGAAGGGAAAGACTTCTACACCTGCCACGCCCGCACCCCCCGTAAAAGGGATGGGCGGCGCGCGCGTGAAGCATGCTGTGAGCCTGCCCCGCCATCTGCTGGCCTTTTGTTTAATTGCAGAGAGGAGCGGCTTTAAGTCCCCCGTGGAGCATCATATCCTATTGCCGCCCCCCGACCCGCCACCGACCCCGACGCCGGTCCAGCCAAGGAGGTGCGTTAATCCTTTCTCTCCCTAGTTTAAAAGATATATTATGTTAAAACGATGACGATAAAGGGAAATAAAAAGAAAGTTTTCCCACATGCTCACACTGCCTAGACAAGCACGACTTAAAAAATACGTAAATAAAAGTTTGTTTTTACTTTAAGGGCGGTGGTCCAGTGTGTCCTGCCCCCTGGTGCCTGAAAAGGGGTCCAGAGACCCCGGGTATTTACATATAAGGGCAACAAAGGGGGAAGGAGCTCAGATTCTGCAGCCCAAAAGACTTGGGTTTGAACCCCACATCACCAGTAGCAAACTGGAAGGAGTGGGCAAGTTAATTCACCTCTGATTTTGGATCTGTGTGTGTTAGTCTGGGTAATGCCCCTCCCCCCCAAAGGATGTCCCTGTCCTAATCCCTGGAACCTGTGAATATGTTGCCTCACGTGGAAAAGAGGGTTTTTCAGAGGTGATTAAGGTTACAGACCTGGAGATGGGGAGATTCTGCTGGATTATCTGGGTGAGCCCAATTTAATCACACGAGTTCTTAAAGGCAGAAAACGCTTCCTGGCTTCAATCCCAGCGATGGGACATTGCCGGCTTTGAAGATGGAGGAAGGGCCATGAGCCAAGGAATGTGGGCAGCTCCTAGAAGCTGGAAAAGGCCAGAAATGGATTCTCTCCAAGAGGATCCAGAAGGAACGCAGTGCTGCCCACACCTTGATTTTAGCCCGTGGGACTTGTGTGAGACTTCTGACCCAGAGCTGTACGAAAATAGAGCTATGTTATTTTAGCCACTAAGTTTGTGGAAATTTGTTACTACAGTGACAGGAAATGATACACTGGAACATGGGGTGATAATAGTCCCTACTCTGTAGGTTGGTGGGGAGAATGGAATGAGGTCACTGTGGGAAGTGCCTTGTAAACAATTTACAGGTGTTTCAAGGTCCCTTCTGGGAAGATCTCTATTTATTCTTGGACTTGTTCCACAGTTATTTTCTGAGCACCTACTGTGTGCCAGGCACTGTGCTCAGTGAGGGGGTTAAAGAGTGAACATGGCCCCTTCTTCTGTGGGGCTTACAGGTTAGGAGGGGAGTGAGACATTAAGAGGTCACACAAGCACACGTGTCATGGGATTATGATCACTGTGCATGCCGTGAAGGGATTGTGCAGGGAGCCGTGAGTGTGGAGCTGGGAACCTGCCAGATCTCAGGCTTCAGGCAGGCTTTCCAGGTCATGGCTTGTCCTTGCTCACCTTCCCGTATAGGCTGGTCTGCCCTGACCAGGGAGTAGGGTGCCAAGGGCTGGAAGTCAGGCCAGCATCCCAGGGCCATCAGATGGGTCTGTGCTGGTCCAGAGATCTGGGGTCTAGTAGGGGACCCCCTATGCTGATGCATAGGGTGCAGGGGTCTGAGGCGAGTGAGCAAGGCTGCCTAGAATGGTGTGCAGAGAAGAAGGTAGAGCTTGGCATATGGCCACAGACCACTGACCCCTGGGCCTCCATCTACCTTCCCAGCCTGGGCTGGGCCCAAGACCACCACGCCTTCAAGGAGTGAAGGCCTTATGGGTTCAAGGCCTGTGGCCACAGGTGAAGGGACAGAAGCTGGGACAAGGAGCTGGGCTACTTTATTGGGCTCTGGAAGCCCTCTCTCTGCTGCACTCTGGCCTGAGTTCCTTGTGTCACCTCCTGGCTTTTCCGGGGCTGTCTGGTAGTCCCACCCTATGCCTCCAAGTGTGATGGAACGGAAGAGGTTCCTTTGGAAACACAGACTCTCTGGGGGCACAGGAGATTCTCTGTGTCTCAGCTGCAGTATCTTACCCAGCTGGAGGAGTTTTCTGATGGGGGTAGGAGGACCCAGGATAAATCACACAGCTGAGACAGGCAGAGGAACCACGAGGCAGGGTCTGGATGCAGATCTGAGGGTCCCAGTGGACCTGGAAGCCGAGAGAGGCCAGAGCCAGAGCAGGAGCTGTGCTGCCACCTGGTTGCAGAGTTTGGTCAGATGTCTCCTGGGTCTGGCTGGAAAGTTCAGCCCTGCTCAGTTTAGCTCAGCTCAGCGTCTGAAAGAGTGGACCATTGAGAGTGCCCAGTGAATGAATCTGGTAGAGAAGGTGGTAAGGCCAGGCCATAGAGTCCCTTTCACCCTTCACTGTCCTAGCATTGCCCAGGCTTCACCGTATTTCTGAGAATCAGGGGCAATACCAGAAAAGGAGCTGTTGGGAACTGGGCAGCCACCCCTCATCCCCCATACACAAGCACCAAGAGAGACTGCCATGGGCCTCAAGGTCTGTGTCAGTGGTCTCTCCCTCAGACCTGACATTCTGGAAACATCGAGTATGGAGTTCACACATGCACCTGGAGCCATAACACGTGATAGGGGTCAGCCGGAAGGATGGTGCTGGTTAACTCAGATTTTCCCATGAAGCTCCTCACAGACTGGGTGGCCTGCAAACTGGCCCAACTTGCAAACGCTTGGGTAGAAACATAACCCCTCCTCCTGGGCTCCACCTATCTCCAGGTGTTAGATGTCCACAGGTCACATGGTATAACTAAGAGGGTGCAACCTGCCCTGCTACCAGCCAGCTTTGAGGTCACAGAGCTCTCAGCTAAAATCCTGAAATCAGGCTTGCAAAAGGTAGTGTTGTTTACGAAACAAGTGATGTTTTAAAAAACATTATTTGAAACCCTTTGAGTATGTCTCCTAAGAAGTTGTCTGTCTTGGAAAAATTATAAAAGAAAAGGGAAGAAAGAACAAAGTCTACAGAAATGTGGAAAACATTTTGGCAAACGTTTTTCAGAGCCTTAATTCTGCTTCACCTGGGGTAAATAAACTAGAAAATGAATTTGTTCTTGTATACATTTTTTAAAATAAAAACTAGTTTTCTCCCCACCCCCACCAAAATGATGTTGAAAAATATTTCAAAGAATATGGGCACATATCCTAGGGGAACTGTAACATACGTGCACTTTGAAATGCATGAGCTTGGAGGATGTTGGCTGTAGCACTGTTTGTAGGCATGAACATTTGGAAACAACCCAAGTGTCATCAGCAGGGGCATGGATAAATAAATCGCAGTGTGTATGGCAGATGTCAATGGTATGACGGCCTCCTTAGTTAAAACGAATGGTTCTCTGTATTGATATTGCAAAGATCTGAAGAGCAACATAGCATTAGAAAGCAATTTGCAAAAGCATATATTCAGTGCGTTATTTGTGGATTTGTATATGTGCAACAAAAAATGAAACATGGGTAAAATGAAGCACTGCTTTCATTTGCCAATGAACAAATGGATGCCTCCTTGCCTGGGAAAGGCCTGGTCATCTTTCAGATCTCAGCTCAGTGCATCACTTTTTCAGGGAAGACTTTCCTGACCCCCAGGCCAGGTAGGCACCCTGCTATCTGGTCTCAGAACTCATACTTTTCCTTTGTGTCTCTTGTCATTGTTGTATATTTATTTGTGTGATTATTTGATTAATGTCCATTTTCCCCACAAGCTTTATTTGGCGAGCAACCCTGGCCATCTTCTTCACCCTGGCATGCCCAGCACCTAGCCCAGCGTCTAATGCACAGTGGGCATATCATAAATGAATTTGTGATTTCTCTTCCCCAACTACGCTGTAAACACCATGAGACAGGGGGAGTGTCTGCTTTCTTTCTCACTGAATCTGTCGAGGCTTAGCGATTAAGAGGGAAGGCTATGACATCAGAGCTCAAATCCTGGCTCTGCCACTTGCCAGCTGTGTGACCTTGGGCGAGTAACTTTGCATCTCTGAGCTTCAGTGTTCTCAACTATAAAAAGGATAATGATCCTTTCCTTAAAGTGTTGTTAGAATTCAATGATATAATGTATGAAAACAACTCATCAAAGTGTTTGGTATTAGGGCCTCAACTGAAATTTGTTGAATGTCTAAATGCCCTCGTTGTGAGAAGCTCATGGGCGGAGGGCTTACAGGATGCTCTGTTCAGCCCTCTGGGGCCATCTGGGCAATCTCCCATATTACCACCAGAGGGCGCTGTGATCATTCGCACGGGCGATGCTCAGTCCATCAGGTGGCTCAAAGCGGTTTCCAGCCTCCCTCCCAACAGGAATCCTGTCTGTAGGTCTCTAAGTGGCCGGTCCGTCTCTGCTCTAACCTCTCAGTGATGGGGAGCTCACCATTCCCAGGCTGGAGACTTTTGCAGGGCTGGTCTGAGAGCCCCTGTCCTCTGGGTGGAGGCACCCAAAGCCCAGGAAACTGGGGGAGCCCAGACGGAAAGTAGTGGGCAGCTGAGGGTGGGGACTAGTGTGAGGTAAGTGAGGGGCCCAGGGTGCAGAATTTAAGGAGGTGCTCACTCTCCGGCTTGTGCAAGTGTGGCATCTGACCACCACTGGTGGCCTCATAAGGACACCTGGGGGCGGGGCTATGGGCCTGTCCAAAGCTTTAGTGCTACCTGTCCTCCACTCCTTTACAGTAGTGTAGAGCTCTCACCAGCTGCCAGGCTGTATAGTAACTCACTTGTTTCTCTGAAGAACCCTAGCTGGTAAGAACTATTATAATAATTTTTCAGGCAAAAAAATTGGCACAGAGACCAATTAAGAAACTTGCATGTAAAAAGGGGCAAAGCTGGGATCTGAACCCTGGCAATCTGGCTCTGGACACCACCTCTTGACCATTGCCCTCCACTGCTGTGCTAATCTGTCATCCTTCCGTCCCACTACCAACCCCCCCTTCCCCAATGTTTCTTTATTGATCAGTCACTCTGTTCCAAGCACTTTGCCAGCGGGGCCCGGCCCTTGTGGAGTTGACAGTCCATCAGGTGGAGCCCTGGCTCTGCCACTTCCTTATCCCGTGACCGTGGGCAAGTCATTTGACTTCACTGTGCCTCAGTGTCTTCGTGATGACATGGGTATGAGAGTCCTGGCCTCTTTGACCTGCAGGGACGATGGAGTGGCTCACACCTGCGGAGAGCTGCGGCCAGGCACACGGGTGGGGTTTGGGGACCGTTAGCTATAATCCTTCTTGGAGTCACTACGGAGAAGCTCTTCCAGCCCCCCTGGCCCCGATCTCCAGGAGCCAGGTGACTGGTCACCAAGTGGAAGAAGAAGTGAGTCAGAACCCGACACTCTGGCCTTGAATCTTGGCTTTGGCACCGTGACTGTCCCAGACGCGGGATTTTGGACAGCCATCTTTCTGACTTTTTTCCCCTGTAAACCAGGAATGACTAATACCAACCTTGCGGTGTCCTTGTGGTTGTTAGATGAAGTAAGAAGGTTGAGAGCTTGGCACATAATAGGGGCCTTTGTAAGATTTTGTTTCCCATCCTCAGAAGGAATCGGGTGGCCACATAAACCCAGGCATCAGCACATCTGGGGTTCTGACGTCTTCCCTTCTCCCAAGGAAGGCCTGGACCTGACAGGCTGCAGGACTCTGTTTTCTTCTTTTGCTTCCTTTCTTTGTTCCTGTTTGCATTTTGTTTCTTGAGTAAGGAGAGTGCGTTTCACAGCTGCCCATGCATGGGGCTCCGTGTTAAATGTCTTGGTGCCTGGCAGAGGCCTCTGTCTTGGTCTTTTGTCCCCCAGGGCAGTTGGAGGACAACTGGTAGGTGTGGGGTCCCAGGGCCACTCTGCACCTGAGGCATCCCGAGAAACCAGAGGGTAGGCGGGGAGCTGAGGGCTGACAGGCAGCTGATGGCTGGGAAGCCCTGTCTTGTCCAGCGTCCTCCAAGGTCCAGGGGTGTCCTGGCTCCCCGTCTCTCCCCTCCCACACTGCTCCTGATGCCCCTGCTTCTCCTACCCAGAGACCAGAGCTGTGGCCCTGCCCCGGGGGTGCTGAGACTGGGTGAGGTGGACAGTGTGTGGTGCCCAGGGACCAGTGAGGGCAGCTGGGCAGTGAGAAGTGGCTGCTCAGGGATCTGGCCCAGCGGGGGGCATCACTCCTCTCCCCTTCCACCAATTGCCCCCCAGGGTCATGGTGCCAGGAGCCTCATATTAGGGTCACCTAACACTTATTCCTCCCAGCTGGGTGCTACCATGCACGTTGTCACTGACACCATAGTCATAACCACCGCTCCGGTTCAGAGATGGGGAAACTGAGCCTCAGCAGCAGGACAAGATGTGACCAACCCAAGGTCCTGCAGCCAGGAAGCATCCAGAGTCCAGTGGGGATTCATGCCCAGCTCTCCCTGCCTGTCCCCCGCCCTCCCCTACCCCCCACCTCCTCCAGCGCTTAATTTTAACGGCCCTTTGATTGCACGCCTCTTCTCGAGGAGAGACTAATCATTATTAATGAATTTGGGCTGTTCCAGTGTAAATGAGCCAATGGGGCCGCTAGTAGGTAGCTGGATGAGCAGTGAGCAGGCAGTGGGCATCTCCCTTTGGGCCACAGAAAGCCCGACGACGCAACCTCTTGTTACTCGTTTATTTCTCTTTCCAGTTAAACCAGATGCTCGGCTGGAAGCGTGCTGGAGTCTTAACACTTGTCCGCCGCCTGTGGCCCTTATCCCGGAGAGGGGGCAGCTCACTGAAGACTAGGAGGTCCCGGCCTGAGAGCAGAGCCCCAGAAATGCCTGGACCTGCACCATCCAGCAGCCCCCAGGACTGGGGTGGGGGTGAGGGCAGCTGCAGTGGGGGCCCACCCCTCACCCCACACACTGGCCTGTTTTCTTGGCGGCAGCAGCCCTTAGGAAGGCTCACATGGCTGGGTTTTAGATTTGTTTTCCGAAATTGAAAGGAGAGAAATAATCCTAGTGGGAAACGACAAAACAAAACAACAAACCAAAAACAGACACAATCTCTTTGGGCTTTTTCAGTCCTGAACCTTGTCCTGGCTCTGTGCCGACTTCCTGGATGTGGTCACCTTTGGGACCAGCCCCTGGTGGTGGCAGACAGAGCTGGACTTGCTCCCCCCCGACTCCGGGGAACTTGAACCGGCCCGACCTCTCTGAACCTCAGCTTCCTCAGCCGTGGACTGGGCGTGACGTTATACATTGGATGCATGACATTTCAGATGAGATGGGGCGATGGGCGCAGTTTGCAAATGAGGCCTTATGATGGTAATTTTATCATGAGCGGGAGACAGACACACTCACTCATACGCCCCCAAATCACTAATGGGGCCTCCCCCTGAAGGTGCTCCTTGCTTCTTGAGACAGCGTGATTACTCTGTAGGTTCTGTGTAATTATTTAATCAGGCCCGACCAAGCCCTCAGCGCGGAGCTGGGCGCTGACCAGACCTGCTCCCCTCCTCCCCCAGGAGGTGCAATCAGTTAGAGCTGCCGAGAGGGAGTCCAGCCCCAAGGCTGCTTCTCTTTGTGTAACAGCTGGCTGCGGGGGTGGGGAGGGCCGGAGGGGGCAGGTCACCTTGGGGCTCCCCCGGCTGAGGACAGGGCAGGAGGGATTTGTGCAGCCCCCTTATCTTGCTTGGAGGACACTGAGGACCAGAGAGGAAAAGGCAGCGTGAAGGTCCCACAGGACCTTGGCCCAGACCTGGCTTCTGGGATTCACTCCCTTCTCCTTCCCTGTCTCTCGCTCCCTCCTTCCTTCCTCCCTTCCTTCTCTCCTTCTAGATTTTTCTCTATGCACTCACAAACTTACCAAAGTTCCTACAGAAATACCAGTTTTCGTGCTTGCTTTTGTTCTCATAAACATCCCTGATGCTGTTGAGAGCAGTTGTTCTTGGTTGGAGTGACTTTACCCCACAGGGGACATTTGGCAACGTCTGGAGACATTTTTGCTCATCGCTATGTGTGGGGAGGATGTTCCTGGCATCCAGTGGGCGGAGGTTAGGGATGTTGCTAAACATCTTCAGTGCACAGGACGGCCCCACAACAGAGAATTATTGGGCCCAAAACATCGACAGTGCTGAGGTTGAGAAACCCTGCTCTAGAATGTTCCTCAACTTGTTTTTTTTTTCTGAAAACAATATATCTTGGAAATCCTGGCAGGTTAGTAAATATCTTTCCCTCACTCTTTTTACTTCAGTGTAGTTTGATTGCATCACAGTCCCCTTATCTAATTCTCTTTTGATAGATTTCAGGCTGCTTCTGTTTTTTTTTGGATTAATGGAAATGGCGCTGTGTAAAGCCCTTGTTGGTACACTGTGTGCACGAATTGAGCCTGGGAGTGGGGTCCTGCGTCAAAGGGGTGGCTGCTGGTCGATTGAGCACGTGTCTAGCACTTCTGTGTGCCGGGCATTATTTTAACATGGCAGACACTTATTTTCGATTTTAATAGATACCACACCGTGCTCTTCCAGAAAGGCTGTGCCAACTTACCTTCTGACTTTTCCTACCGCAAACCCAAGGTTTCAGGAAAGATAATAAGAAAACTGTCTGGAGTTAAAGCTGTTATGTCCCCAAGAGGACTAAAGGGAACCCGACCTTCACAGGGTGTGTGGGGGCCCAGCTATGATGGCCCCCACCATGGACCCCTGCAGACTCGTCCACTCCCACTGGCCCTGTGCCACACCTGGGGGAAGGACAGGGGCGGGATGGGTGCCCCCATTTTACAGATGAGGCTCAGCGAGGTTGAGCCGCTTGCCCCCCAGCTGTGGGAAGTCATACCCTCCCGGAGCCCCCAGTTGGAAGCCCACAGGAGGTTTTGCAGGTGGAGAACAAGTGGGCAGAGTGAGGCTGGCCATTGTTGTGGACCCTGGGAGTTGTCGCCGTTCCAGTCGGCTGAATACCCTACCAGACCCCTCATGGCCCTGGGGCTGGGGGTGCCCATTTTACAGGACACCCCTGTGATATTTGGGACTTTCTTGCACTCAAAGATTATTCATTGTTCATCTGAGATTCAAACTTAACTGGGTGTCTGGTGTTTCACCTGCAATCCTATGTGGGGAAGCAAGGGAGGGAAGGGGGCCCTCTGGCAGGTTCCCACTAGCCTGGAATCACCTCTTTGGGCTGTTGGCTTTTCATCTTTCCCTCCCCAAACCATTGATGCTCTCCAGATCTTGCCCCCAGGCCTCCTTTGTCTCCAGAGAACCTGGAGGAAGCCAGGGGAAGCAGAGCTGCTCCCTGCATGGTCTGTCTTCTCCAGGTACCAAGAGAGGAAGGAGTAAATGGGTGGGACTGGGCGGCCCCTCCATTTCTCCCCTCTCCCCCGTCTCTCGCAGCCTTGACAGCCGCATTCGAGAGCTTGGTGTTGCTTGTGCGTGAGTGGCAAGACTGGAGCAGAGGGCAGTGGGCGTGTCCGGGGCAGCACTGATGGCCATGCTGACCCCACCTCCCCCCGTCGTCCATACTGAGAGCCAGCGGCCACTGCAAGTGTAATTAGTTAATAAATCACCCCGAGTGATAAATAGAATGATAGATGTGGGTTTCACTTGATCACTTTTTTATTAAGGAGAAATAAATCAGCACCACATTGTTGCTATAAACCTTTCAAACTGGTCAGATCCTGGCTGGTAGAAGCTGATTAACATGGCCACATGGAGGGACCATTTGTAGCTGATCATTGAGATCAATCAATCCTTGTCATTCTCCCTCCTTGGAGGAGGTGGCAGAAGTCAGGTGCTGTTCCACCATCTGACACTCCCCCGGCTTCTTGCAGCCTGGGCGGTGGGGGGAGAAAGTGTGCGCCCTGGTGTCAGACAGCCCAGATTCGAACCCCAGCTGTGCCGCTAACCAGCTGTGTGAGTCTGGGGAGCTGTCACCCAGTCTCAGCCTTAACGTCCTTCTCCCTAACAGGAGGTGGACAGCAATGGTTCAAGTTCGTATGGTTCATATAGGTAGTTGTTCTGAGCATCCAATAGAGCAGTGGGTCTAAACTTCTCAGTCTTAGGAATCCTTTCCACATCTAAACATTATTGAGGACCCCAAAGAGCTTTTGTTTATGTGGGCTGTATCTATCAATATTTACTGTATTAGAAATTAAAATAGAAAATAAAAAATATCTATTAATTCATTTATAATAACAATTAACCTATGTCAGTATAAATCTCATTTTTAACAAAAAATAAGTGTATTTTCCAAAATAAGAAAAATGTCAGAAGAGTGGCATTGTTCTACATTTTTTGCAAATCTTTTAAGTTTCTGACTTAATAGATTGCTAGATTCTCGTATCTGCTTCCGCATTCGATCTGCTGTGATAAGTTGTTTTGGTTCAAATGTATGGAGAAAATCTGGCCTCACTCAGATATGCAGTTGGAAAAGGGAAGAGTATTTTAATAGCCTTTTTAGGTAATTGTGGCTACTTCAAGTGGCCTCTGGAAAATCCCACCGTATACTTGTGACAGAAGGAGAGTAAAAAGCCAAATAACATCTTAATATTATTATGAAGATAGTTTCAACCTTGTGGACCCCTTGAAAGGATCCCAGGGACCCCTAGGGGTCCCCAGACCACACTTTACGAACCACCAGAGTGAAGGCTGCATGGAGAAGGGGTTGGATGTGGTGTGACAGTCCTGTCCCTGGCCTCCATCACGTCAGGTCTTGCAGAGTCTGCTCTCTTCTCCTGAAGCCCGTAGGCCCTCTATGAAGGTGGTGCTGGACGTGTGCCCCCCCAGGTCCACTGTCCACCTTCCCTGCCCTACTCTGGCCCTGGGTGGCTGACCTGCAAGGACTGTGTCCTGGGCTTCCTTGCCTTCCACCTTCTGGATGCGCTCAACCAATGGGGAGTTCTGGCCGGAGAGTGGAGGGTGGGAGGAGAGGGAGGTTTGGGGCATTTATTTTCCCAGCTCCCTCCCTACCAAGCTGGTGACAGGAGCCACAGCTGCTGTCAGTGCCCCTTGTCTCTCCTTGTCCCAGTAACTGCCCCCCTTCTCTTCTTGTTCTTTTAGGCCTCGGCTTGGTAAGGTCTCCCCACTGCTGCTACCCCTGGCATATGGCACTATCCTGGTTGATTTTCCTACATCTTGCTCACTTAAAAAGAAAATTAAACTCTCCTCAGTCGCCGTTTGTTTTCTGTGGGATTCCAACTGAGGTACAATTTTCTGGGAAAATTCCCTTTCCTGGAGAAAACACACTGAATGAAGAGTGAGAATAACCCCGCCCCACCCAAGTGCATGGGCTTTCTCGTTACAAAGTGCCTCCCCAGGCTTCATTTCATGAGCTCCTTTGTAAGACCTCTGAGAAGCCAGGATGAGAATCTTATATCCACTTGGCTGTGGAGGAGCCAGGCTCAGGGAGGACGGACCTGCCTAAGGCCACACAGCGGGGGAAATGGTCTTTTCTTGTAGTTGGTCCAGGACACCCCTGTGATGTCTATCACTTCCAGGGGTTGTGTGGGTCTAGTGGAGGAGCCCTGCTCCCTCCAGGGCCCTCTAGCCCTCAGTCTATCTGTCCTGGAGCCCCCTGCCCAAGCCCCTCACCTCATTTTCTGCAGCCACAGCAGGTGTTCCCACTGGCCTCCCCACCTCCTCCCAGCCGGGTGCTCCTTAGCTAGTGCTCCACCTTCAGCTCTGCCCCCCACATGTCCTGGAGGAGCCTGAAACTCCCTGCTCTTGACCAAGCCCCTTCTCCCTTCATGGCTTCATGCCTTTGCCCATGCTCTTTCTTCTTTCTGGTGGGCTCCTCTCACCTGCCTTCCCGGTTCATTTTTTCTCCTCTGGAAACCTCCTCTGACTGTGGCTCCTCTTTCTTCCTACAGAACTAAGTCCTTCCTCCCAGGTGTTCCCATGGCTCTGTGCACATCTTGGATGTGTCAGCATCACACCACATTATAGTGTTCTCTCTGTCTCTCATTTTTCACCATGCCCTGCCCCCCCAGCGTGTGTATCAGTTAGCTATCACTGTGTAACAAACCATTCCAAAACTTAGTGGAATGGTTAGAACTTAGAACAATAACTATTGCTCTAACTCATAATTCTTGGGTCAGCTGATGGCTGGGCTTGACTGAGCAGTTCTACTCCTCTCGGTTAGGGCCCCTCCCATGTCAGCTGATTGTTGGCTGATCTAGAATGGCCTTGGCTGAGATGACTCTTTTCTGCTCTCTGTGGTCTCTCATCCTCCAGCAGGCTAGGCCAAACTTGTTTTAATGGTGGCTGAGCAGGGTTCTAAGAGAATAAGCAGAAGCATGCAAAGCTGCTTGAGGCCGGGGCTCAGAACTAGCTCATTGTCACTTCCAGCACATTTTGTTGGGCAAAGAAAGTCACAAGGCCAGCCTGGATTCAAGGGATGGGGAAATAAACTTCATCTCTTGATGAGGGAGCTGCAAAGTCACATTGCAAGGGATGTGGATACAGGGAGGAGAAAAATTGGGGCCATATTTGCAATACGTCTATCACAAATGAGGCTAGCTGAGAGATGAATAAGACTTCTAAGACTCCAGTGCACAGCGGTAATTTTTATAGTCCAAACTCTTGGCCATGGCCTGCAAGGCCCTACATGAACTGGCCTTGCCAACTTCCTCATCCTTAGCTTGCTCCATGCTCTAGCCACATTGGCCTCTTGTTCAGTGCCTTGCCCTTAAAATGCTCCCTCTACATATGCTGCCTTTACATATGCTGCTTTCTCGGCTAAGACCACTCTGCTTTAGTGTTTCCCTTAATTAATGTCTCCCCTTCCTTCACATTTCAGCTCAAGCCCTTCCTGTGTTTCCTGACTAGGTTGAATCTTCTTATTACAGGCTCTCAGAGTACTATAGGTATTCCACTTCCTACAGTTGCAATTTTATATTTGTATTTATTTGACAAACACATTACCAGGCACTGTTCCAAGTGTGTTATAAATATGAAATCATCTCATCCTCAACACAACTATGAGGTAAGTACCAGCATTATCCCCATTTTACAGATGAGGAAGCCAAGGCAACAAGAGTTTGAGTGACTTAGTTAAGGTCACATAGCTATTAAGTGATGGAGCAGGGATTCAAGTTCAGGAAGTCTGGCTCCACTACCCCTCCTGTCTGTCTCTCACTCTGCTGGGATTATTTGATTCAAATCTGTTTCTCCAACTGTGAACCGATAAAGACGGGGACCACCTTAGTTTGCCTACGATTTTGCAGCCTCAGGGTCAAGCCCAGTGTCTGGCGCGTACCAGGTGCTCAACAAATATTTGTGGAATGAGTGAACTGGAGACGTCAATTGCTTAAAGCCACGGATGAAAGGAATTTCTGCAGCACTTTCCAGTTGCAGGGTCGTAACACTGCAACCTGATCCCTCCCTGGAGGGTTCCTTTTCATGTTCTGGGGACCCTCCCACAGCCCACGACCTCCACTTCTCTGAAGCCCCGAACCCTAGGAATCTCCCTTTCCATCCGTGTCTGTGGCAGCTGTTTCCCCTGCAATGGCCCCGAGGACATTTCAACAATGCCAATTTCCGCCCCCGTCCCAGCCACCCCCGAATGAATGACCCTGCTAAGAGTGCAGTTTTCTCTCCCTCTCGCCTCACTTTGATTTGATCAGGCCAAATCTGAAATGATGTGTGAAAGTAATGATATTTTGTAATTAAATCTCTGGTGACGGCTACCGCAATTTGTGCTACATGCATTGTTCATAAGGAAAAAACGCATCAATTCATTTTCTGACCGTCTACTCCAGGGACTGGCAATTAGGAGCAGCTCATCTCTTGTTGCCTCGCATATTAAAGAGCTACTGAAACGCGAAGAGAATTTGGGAGGTTTTTTTTTTTTTTCCAACCTTCTAATAATGTTAGCTTAATTAGGGAGGCTCAGTGATAAAGGGGAAGTTTTGGATGATTTGAGCATATTGTGGTGGAAGGAAAAGAAAGAGTAAATAAAGAGAAGTGGAAGTGTGGGGCATGGGGGCCACGAGGGCTAGGAGATCTGGAATGTTCCATCCCGAAAGGCTTGACTTTGTTGGACCAGGGCTGGCTATGGCCAAGGCCAGGAGGCCCCTAGGGCAGGCTGGGCCTGAGGATCTAAGCTAAATGCTGCTCCCTTCACGTCCTGGCTGGACCCTTTCTTTATGTATCCTTATTTTTGTGATTGTGTTTTGGAATGCATCTTTTTCGTCTGCTACCCTCCCACACCCATGATGGCTCTTCCTCTAACCTGGTTACTGCTGTTGGCATTTGCTCTGGACCAAGAAAGACTGTTTCATCTTTTTAAAAAACAGACTTTATTTTTTTCGAGCAGTTTTAAGTTCACAGCAAAATTGAGTGGAAAGTACAGAGTACCCACATCCCCCACCAAAAGGAGCCTCTCTCCCTATCAGCATCCCTCCCCAGGGTGGGACATCTGCTACAGGTGATGAACCTACATCGACACGTCATCATCATCCAAAGTCCATCGTTTGCATTTGGGTTCCCTCTCGGTGTTGTGTATTCTATGGGTTTGGATGAATGTGTAATGACGTGCATCCACCGTTGTGATGTCATACAGAATAGTTTCACTGCCCTAAAAGTCCGCCTATTCCTCCCTCCCTACTCCCACCCCCTGGCAACCACTGATCTTTTTACTGTCTCCATAGTGTCGCCTTTTCTGGAATGTCATATAGTTGGATCATACAGTATAAAGTCATTTCAGATTGGCTTCTCTCACTTAGTAACATGGATTTAAGGCCATCCCCTTTTCAGGCTCCCCTCCAGAGCCCTCCATGTGTCTGATGCCTTTGGCTCTGTCTGTGCAGGCCCCAGGGATTGCTTGAAGGTGTGGGCAGAGAGGAGGGTGTGAGAGAGGCAGAGATCGAGGAGGATGGACTGGGGAGGGAATGCAGCTGGGCCCAAAGATCTAAGAGGAAGAAGGGCAAAACTCATCGTTGAAGTGGATTCGGTCAACACTGTCTGTGCTTCCGGGATCTGCCAGTCAGGGTGAGGGTCTAGGTGGTTTCACATACGACTTTTAATTCGGCCCTTGGGATAACCCTGCTGCCCAGGGTGGGATGATTAATACAGCCCATTTTACAGTAGAAGAAACTGAGGCTCAGGGAGGTCAAGTGCACAAACCTCACAGCGAGCAAGGGCAATGCCAGGTCTGAAGCCAGGTCTGTGTGACTCTAGGCCAGTGCAGAACTTCCTGTGGTGATGGGAATGTTCCATATCGATGCTGCACAGTACAGCAGTGTCCTAGTCTATTTTGGCTGCTATAACAAAATACCGCAGATTTTGTGACTTGTAAACAACAGAAAATTATTTCTCACAGTTCTGGAGGCTGGAAAGTCCAGGATAAGGCACCGGCCTTGTGTGATGAGGGTCTGCTTCCTGGTTCATAGACAGACATCTTTTCCCTGTGTCCTTCCATGGCAGAAGGGGCTAAGGGGCTCTCTGAAGTCTCTTTTATAAGACCATTAATCTCATTCATGAGGGCTCCACTCTTATGACCTTATCACCTGCCAAACACCCCACCCCAAATACCATCCCATTGAGGATTTGGTTTCAACATGTGAATTTTCGGGCAGATACAAAACATTCAGTCTATAGCAGGTAGCCACTAGCCACACATGGCTACTGAGCACTTGAAATGTGGCTAGTGTGACTAAGGAATTGAATTTTAATTGTTTAATTTTAATTAATTTAAACTTAAATAGCCACATGTGGTTAGTAGCTACCATATTGAATGGCACAGCTCCAGACTCTTGGAGATCTTGGTGCAGCTCCCAGCTGCCCCAGCCCATGGGTTTCCCAGCAACATCATGACTGAATTGTCTTCTCACATCTTATCTCCTTGGGAGCAACTTTGTGTATCCCTCTCTGCCACGCCCCAAGCCCATCATGGAATTATCCACCAACACTTGTTGGATAGACACCTGCTTGTGCCAAAGGCTTAACTAACCTGCAGGATTTCAATGAGTTTTCTCAATGATGCTGTGTAGTGGGTCCATTATTATTCCCATTTTATAGTAAAGGAAAGAGGCTCATCAAGGCTAACTGACTTCTCCTAAGTCACACAGCTGGTAACGTGTGGGACAGATTTGGAGCCCAGGTTATCTCTGCTCCAAAAACCCATGGTCTTTCCTATGCAGCATGCACAGGGGCCAGTTTGGGGTGGATCTCCATTACAACTGCCAGCTTGATGACCCCAAAGGTATTGTTCTTACCCTCTGTCTTACTAGACATGGATTCAAATGCAAGCAATTTATTTGGGAGGTGAAAACAATACAGGGAGTGAGGAAGTAAGACAGGGAGGGGAAGGCAGCCAATAAAGGGTGCGTGATCACCCTACTTCCCACTGGGTGACTGGTTCTTAATCCTGGCCCAGAACTGTGGAGGCCTGCAGAGAACACACTGCAGGGTTATTCCACGCAAGGGACGGGGAAGCTGGGGTATTTATCCACCCACTCTCACCGCTCCTTCACTGAGAGCTGCTCCAGGGTTGTGGGGTGGCACTTCTGGCCTGCGATACAGGTAGACAAAGTAGACTCACTGGCCAGAGAAAGTCTTCAGGCAAAGAAATGGCAATTGATGGCAAAAACAGAACTTTGTGGAAGTCCCTTGCACTTGCAAAGCTCCTGGGGTCAATGTAAGCCCCGTTTCATCAGAAGGTAAGGTGATGATGCTTTTCTTCTCCTGGTTCCAAAGTTCTCCATCACCCTTAGAGACCCTGGGTTGCCTTTCAAGGGGTTTAGCCAATAACAAGGCAGATGGATGCTTTGCTAATGATCTCTGAGAATTGGAATCTATTTGCAGTTCAGAAAGGGGGGCTGGGGGTCTTTGCATATGTACAAAGAAGGTGTTTTCTGAGAATCATAATGGCGTAAATAAGGTTTAGGCGCATGTTTAAACCTACTTTTTGAGCATTCCCAAGGCCTTCAGAAAGTCTTGTCAGCATATAAGCAACTCATGGATTACAAATTATTCGTCTATTTCATTAAAGCATGCCCCCTCATCATTGATCACAGGCAACTCTTAGTTTGAGTAGCTGTAAGGATTTGAAAAAAAAAAAAGTGGGTTTTTGTGTATATTCAGTAATGCAGGTTTGGTTCTAAGGCCAGCATGACTTCCTCATTCTGAATTCAAGTTGGAACACAGCCCTTTTGGCCAGATTGTCTTCACTGTTAAACTGTTAAGATTTAGTTTTCTTCCCAGGTTTTAATGGAGTCAGAAGCTACAGTTAAGGCTCCCTAGACATTTCCTCTTGGGTTCTTACTTCTTACTGCCCTCCATTTGGAAACTAACATTTATTTAGCATCTATTAAGTGCCTGGCTCTCAATTAGCCTCTCTTAGTCCATTTCATTTTGGCGGCAACCTTGCAAGGGAAGTATTTGCATTGCCATTTTTCGAAGAGGCCAAAACCCCCCAGGGGAAATGGGTGGGAAGGTTTCAGGGCATGTCCACTGGGTGAAGAATGCCAGCTGACTGGGGGTTAGACCAGTGGTTCTCAACCCTGGATGCATAGTAGATTCACTTGGGCAGCTTTTAAAAATTACTGACGCCCAGGATGCCCCCAGACCAATGAGGTCAGCATCTCTGGAAGTGGAGCCTGGGGTGGGTTTTCAAAGCTCCCCGGGTGGGGAGTCAACTGAGAGCCACAGCATTAGTGAGCGTGGGACCTTTTTTCTGATGCTGAGTCCTAACATTCAATGTAGTGGAATCGACATGGACACCGGAGCATGTGGACCTGGGTTTGAATTTTGGCTCTGCTACACATTAGCTGTGATTTTGGGCGAAATATTTTGTTACTGGGAATCCTCTTTTTGAACTGATGCTGATAATAATAATAATGATTAATACTAAGACTTGACTTGCACTGTTTTTCTGAAGATTCAGTGGGATACTCCGGCACTCAAGGTGTTCTGATAAGGGGTGCTCCTCTTATTAAGTGCCCCGGCACCAGCCTCCCCCAGCCTGGTTCAAGGTGGCCTGGTTCTCACCCCGCCTGGAAGCCTGTAGCTGACCCTGAGTCCCAGTGCTGGCCACTCCTCTGGAAGCCGCCCCCTTGTCACTGCCCGCGACATGCTCGGCTGTGCCCATCTTCTCCCGAGGAGGATGATATCGACATTTCAAAACAGTTTAATTATTCTGCGGCTGCCTGGCTATTATCTGCGACAAGAGAGCTCAGGGCTATTTTTCAGCATTAATTTTCCATTTGAAATGAATTCCTTTTGGTTACACTTTTTAAATGTTTCTTTTAATTAGACGCAATTACTTCAGAAGAATTGCTTTTATTCCTCAGCCTGAGATCCCAGTGATAAAGTCGCTATCTGGCCCCACCGAACGGCCGGGATGGCTCATTTAGTCGCTGCACTAAAGTATATTGAACTAGGAAATTATACAGCGAATCAACTATTAATTCCTTTTATGATCGCTCACTCTAACATCTTGAATGAGATCTTCAGGGGGAAATTTAGTCACAATAGGGATCATCGTTCTCCACCTCCAGCCACTGGCCCATGTGAGGGGGGCTGGCAGCTGGGGGCTGCCCTGCCGCTGGGCCTGATGCAGGGGGCAGGATGGCCAATGGCTCCTGGCGTTCCTGGGGTTTAGGGACTGGGGATGGTGTGGGGCAGTGCAGCCAAAGCCCCTTGGCCAGGCCGGAGGGGGTGCCCCTTGGCCCCCTGCAAGGGGAGGGGCTGTGGCTATGCAAAGGGAGAATGCAGACAATTGCTCACTCTGAAGCCTGCATGTTTCGACATGTTTTGAGGATTCCTTTGGTAGTTCGGTGTTCTGGAGGGAGCCTGGGAGTCGGTAGGTGGCACTCTTCCCTCTGTGTTGGTAACTTGGCTTAGGCTGATGGGAGGCCCCGGAAGAGCTTTTGCAGCCGGAGCTGGAAGAAGCCTTTCTTTAGAGGCTTTAGCCCAATCCACTCTTGATAGATGGGGAAACTGAGGCACAGAGGGCTGCACAGTCACATTCAGAGACAAAGGCTGAACCAGGTCTCTTGGTCCCTGGCTAGTTCTCTGAACATGGCCCCTGGGATTTTCTTGGGGGTGGGAAGATTCCTCTTCAATCCTGGCTGGCTGATGGCTTCTCCTTGAGAGAGTGTTGGTGGTGAAGGCTACAGCTCTACCCACTAGGGCTGTTCTGCCACCCGTGCACCCAGAGGTGCTGCACTCCCAGCCTGCTGGACGAGGAACGGGTAGGCAGGGCCGCAGGGTGTCCCTTGGCACTTGGAAACCATGGGGCTGCAGAGGCCTTGGGGGTGGAGTGGTGCAGAGGAGGACCTAGATGTCGGCAGTGACCTGAGGGGAGTCATCCCTGCCTCCACAAACCCTGCTGGACAACTGGTCTGAGCTAGGCACTGGAGTGCTGGTTGGAGGAATGAAGACAGAGAAAACACAGTCCCTCACTTCTAGGAGACATTCACTCAAAACCACAACGTGATGGATGTGTGGAATTTCTCTTAGAGGAGCTGGGCTTTGAAGGATGACTAGGAGTTTGCAGGGGAAAGGCATTCTTGGTAGAGGGCACTGTAAGTGCAAAGGCGTGGAGGTGTGAAAGCAAGAAGGTTGGGTGTGTGGAGGGGAGTGGCAGGAAGTCCTCACGTGACTGTCCAGCTAGGCCTTGTGTGCCATGCCAGGGAGTTTGGACTTTGTCCTGAGGGCAATGAGGAGCCACTGAAGGTTCCCAGCAGGAAGGAGACATGGTCAGATTTGTGCTTTTGACAGATGGTGCTGGCTGCTCTGTAGAGGATGTAAACGAGGATTTGAGAGAACAGGCTGGGAGACCCCCTGCGAGGCTCTCCCCCTGTCCAGAAGGGGGGCGAACATGACATGAATTAGGACAGGGATGGGGGGATGCAAAAAGGTGGGCATAGGTGTGGTTTTGAGCAGCACTGCCTTATCGCTTCTGTGAACCCAAACATGTCTGCCTCTGTGGGCCTCTCCCACAATAATAGATGTTCTTGGGTCCTAAAAATTTCATTTGTTTCTGGTGAGAGAAAAAAGTGAAACATTTCTGTCTACTCTAAAATTTCATTTTTTCCCCTGATTTTAAAAGAAATAAGAAATATAATATATACATAGAATGGAATACTATTCGGCCTTAAAAAAGAAGGACATTCTGCAATATGTGCCAACATGGGTGAAACTTGAGGACTAAATGAAATAATGTAGTCATACAAAGACAAATAGTGCATGATTCCATTTATAGGAGGTA
This sequence comes from Tapirus indicus, assembly GCA_031878705.1. NCBI lineage: Eukaryota > Metazoa > Chordata > Mammalia > Perissodactyla > Tapiridae > Tapirus > Tapirus indicus. The sequence continues at coordinate 60,901,637 of CM062929.1, forward strand.
TCTGAAATAGTCAAATTCAGAGACTCAAAGAGTGGAATGGTAGTTGCCAGGGGCTGGGGGGAGGGGGAAATGAAGTGTTACTAACCAACGGGCATAAAGTTTCAGTTAAGTACACCTTAAATGTGTACAATATTATATGTCAAATATATTTCAATAAAAGAAAGTTTCAGTTAAATAAGATGAATGAGCTCTAGAGATGTGCTGTAAGACATTGTTCCTATAGTCAACAATACTGTATTGCACACTTAAAAATTTGTAGAGCGTAGATCTCATGTTAAGGGTTCTTGCCACAATAAAATAAGATAAAAAGAAATGAAAACATTTTTGAGAGTTCCTAAAATATCGTTGGCTTAGGCGCGGTGCTCTTGAGCCTCGTGAAGTCTGTGCTGGTTTTGAGGAAGAGCAGGTAGGATTTGGAAGTCCAGTCTTCCAGTTCGTGGCTGAGGGAGGATCAGGGTCCCATCCCCTTCACGTCCTCCTTCAGCCCCTCCCCACTGCCCAGGGTCCTGGAGGGTGATAGTAATGACAATGATGGCCACTTATTGAGCACTTACTATGTCCAAAGCATTTTATGTGGCCTATTTACTGCTCACCACAATTCTTTGAGTTCGGGTTGATCATTCTCCCCATTTAGTAGATGAGAAAACTGATGCTCAGAGAGGGTAGCTTGGCCTGGGGTAGAGTTCCTGCCCCCGGAATCATCGAGCAAAATCTCTCTCAAGTTTATCTGGGGGAGGGGAGGGTGGTCAGTAGGAGTCAAGGTCACTGCTCAGGCTAGTTTCCTTTCTGTCCCCAGGTACCCTACTGTGGACTGAATGTTTATGTCCCCCCAGTTCATATGTTGATGCCTAAACCCCCAGTGTGATGGTATTTGGAGGTGGGGCCTCTGGGAGGTAATTAGGTCGGGAGGGTGGAGCCCTCATGAATGGGATTAGTACCCTAAAAGGGGGTGAAGAGGCCAGAGGTCTCTTTCTCCCCACCGGATGAAGATGCAATGAGACGATGGCCATCTGTAAACCAAGAAGAGGGCCCTCACCAAGAACCTGGGCATGCTGGCACCCTGATCTTGGACTTCCAGCCTCCAGGACTCTGAAAAATAAATGTTTGTTGTTTCAGCCATCCAGTCTACGGTATTCCATTATAGCAGCCCAAACTAAGACACACCCCTTTTGACACACCAGCTGTTTGACGCTGGTCCTGGCCAGGATGCCCTGCCCCAAGGGGAGCCATGGACCATCTCTCAGAGACCTGGAACCAGGCCCATGGCTGGCTGAAGGGAAACAGCAACTCCTTCCCAGGCATGTTGAGGTGAGCCAAGCATGCGGTTGTGAGGGTGACCAACTGCTTCCTGGGACACAGGGCTTCCAGTGCTAAAATCAGGCAGTCCAGGGCAAAGTGGGATGGTTGGTCATCCTAGGCTGTCTGTGTGTGACTGTAACACAGAGCAGGTGGACATTTCTCCTGCTAAAGACACCACCTACTTATCACCTTGTCTTTGAATAACCTCTATCCCGTAGCACATTTCCAGGGGGGCCACGCTGACCAGTTCGGCCCCTTAGGATGACTTGGGAGATTGGCTGACTAAAACACCTTTGGATATGGGTAATCGGGTTCCAAATGTATTGGAGAATTACCACTTGAACATGAGGTCACACACTTCTCAGTTTGAGCTCAATTTTTTCAAGCAATATGGACCTTAGGCTAGTTGTACCTGTGAACTCCACTTTCCATCGAAATTTTATTTCTGGGAGGAAACGTGTTTCTGCTCTTTGCATGTCTTTGATTCAGCTGACTTCCAGTTTTCATAAAAGAAAAATGCGTGACTTATGTTAGGTCAGTTAATAGATGATTTTAAGCAGTTCAAAACTGATCAGGATTTTTAAAAACAAATTTTTATTTCTTTAATGAACACTAGCTTTAAAAAGCAGGTAGACACCTAGGAAAAACGAATGAGGTGTTAAGAAAATCTTATGATAGAGGAAGAACAATACAATGGAGGTATCATCCAGGGCTACATGAGTGTGTAAGTACCCACGGTGTGACTGTTTGGAAAAGGCAGAGCAGAGTGAGGCCGAGAGCCCCACCTACCTGGGTTTGCCACTTAACAGGTGGGCTAAATCCTCAACATCTCCAAGCCTTAGCTTCCTCATCTATAAAGTAGATATAATGAGTGTTGGGTTGTTCTGAGGATTAAACAGGATCATTAATGTAAAGTACAGTTTCTGGCACATAGTAAGGCTTGACAAATGGAAGCTAATTACTTTTATTTTTATGAAAAAGACAATACAAATGATCAGAGTGAGTAGGAACCTGAAGAATTCATATGGTCAATTAACACATTTTCTCTAAGCCAGGGGTTCAAAAAATTGGAGAGCTCATCAGAGTCACCTGGATGGCTTGTTTGCATACAGGTGGTGGGATTCCATTCCCAGAGTGTCTGATTCAGCAGGCCTGGGAATCTGCATTTCTTACAAGTTCCCAAGTGATGTGTGTGCTGACAGCCACTGCTCTGTTATAAAATTGGTCGTTAAAGAAGGAAGAGAAGTTGCCCATTCTGAAGCACCTTGAACATGAAACAACCTGCAGTTAAAATAGAAGCCTGTATGAGGGAGAGCTATGATCTTTCACAGGCTTCTACTTAAAAAGGGGCAGCTGAAGGCTGTTTTCTTCTTCCGCCTGGGAGAAAAAAAGCAGTTTGATTAAACAGAGTTTGTGAACAGCAGACGTTAAATGAGTACAAAACCACTTGAATTTCTTTAAACCTTGCTCCAAGTCAGCGGTTCTCACAGTGGGGTCCCCAGACCAGGAGCGTCAACATCACCTGGGAGCTGGTGAAAAATTAAAATTTGTGGGGCCCAGCAATCTGTGTTTTCATAAGCCCTTCAGCGTGAGATTCTGGCGTGTGCTCAAGTTTGAGAAGCACTGCTGTCAATGATGTGTCACTTCTTTATTCACGGAAAACAGGCTAGATAATGTAAGTTCATCTCATTTAAACAAAGAATTAGAAAAAGCACAATTGGCTGATCATACTCTCAAACACCTCTGGGAAAAGCAACCCCTGGTGGCAGCATTGTAGACACAGTCTCAGTCCTGCCTGCATGTTAATATCACCTGGAAATTAAAAAAAATATGAATGCCTGGGCCCCACCCTCAGAGATTCTGCTTTAATGCATCTGGGGTGGGGCCTGGGCATCTATTTTAAAAGCTCCCTAAGGTGATTATAATGGACAGAGAACCGTTGTCCTGTGTAATCATAGATCTGTTTAATGTCTGTCTGTCCCAAAGGGCTGGAAGCTACACGACATCAGAGACTGTAAATATTTGCTGAATCAAAAATGAATGAAGGAAGGAGGCTATGATAGTCAAGCCTTCTATAGGGTGTTGGGGAGGAGGTGATTGGAACCTGCTGAGCTGCCCTGGACTCCTGACTGTTGGGAGCTGGCCTTCCCAGTGGAGGAAATGGCACTTACGTGGGTGTGGAGGCTGAAGCACACATGGATAGCTCACAGTCAATCACTCAGCCCAGCCTGATAAACATGGATCAAGGGAGCCATAAACAGTACTGAAGAGGGGCCTTGAATGCCAGGGTAAGGAGCTGGCACTTTTTCTACTGGTTACCTCTTCTGGGATCATTGCTTCCGTTCTCTCTCCTCTTGGAGCTCGGCTTCAGGGTGGAGAGGGCGTGGGGGCAGTTTCTCCTGTTGATGCCTGCCCTGTGGTCCACTGAAGCCAGGGGCAGAGAGGGAACACACTCCAGCAGGGCTCCCGAGAACATATGGGCCTCGGAAATCATAATAAGAGGAAGCCACCTTCTTCATTAATTGATTAATGTAATTAAAGAAAGATAAGTACGCCAATGCCGACCACATTAGAGTTAATTTGTGCAAGCAATTAGCTGAGCTCCTCCTTCATGCCAACTGTCTCAGGCATGTGTCCTGGGGGCATTAGTGGGTGTTGGTTCAAACGTGGCCCCCCCGTGAACCTTGTTCTGGACATCTCAGTGCCCAAAAGGAGCACTTGAGCCCCCGGACATGAGTTAGACATAAGTTCTGTGACCTTGGGAGACGTCTCCTGATGTCTCTGATCCTCAGTTTTCTTGTCTGTCCAGTGGGGACAATTACCCAGATCTCATGAGGGAGTTGTGAGCATTCAATGCGGTGCTATATGTCCCAGGTCCTGGGGAGGAGCAGGACATCCCTTCCTTCCTGTGTCCTTCCAAGGATGTTTCCCTTTTCAGGCCTGATGGCCAGCCCTGGGCACTCTGTGCTCTGGACCCTTGGTCTGGGATGTTCCTGTAAGGCCTCTGGGGACTTTGTGGGTCTGGTTCTCACCCCACTTCTCCCCAACCCTGAACCGTCTCCATCCTCACTTGCTCTCCGGGGACGTCTCTGAGGCCTTCTGTTTCTCTCTCTCCACACACCCCCCCCTCAGTCTCCCTCTGGGCTGAGGCACTGACTCCCAAAAGCTCTGATCCCCTCTCTCCTGCCAGATCTCTCCTCGGTCATCCAGATCCAAGGACCCAGCTGCCTGTGGCATGTCTCCCCCAGCGTGCAGCACCTTCAAAGCCGACTCCCTCAGTTTTCCTATCCCAGCACGCCAAATTGGTTTCCTTTCTAGGAAGCAACATACTTATCTTTTTTTTAAAATTTTTTATTGATGTCTTAATAGTTTATAACACTGTGGGGTTTTAGTTGTACATTATTGTTTGTCCGTCACCATGTGGATGCATCCCTTCACCCCTTGTGCCCACCCCCACCCCCCTTCCCCTTGGTAACCACCAATCAGTTCTCTCTGTCCGTGTGTTCATTTATATTCCATATATGAGTGAATTCATGCAGTTTCTGTCCTTCTCTCTCTGGCTTATTTCACTTAACATAATACCCTCTAGGTCCATCCATGTTGGCAACATACTTATCTTATCTTACCTTTCTAGGGCTCCCAATTTTTGTCATCCTCTCCGCCTTTGTCCATGAACCAGCAGATCCCAAAGAGGCCTCTGGGTGCTTCTTTCTCAGCTCACCCACTGCTTGCCCTGCAGAAGTCTTCCCCTAAGGTGATTTCTGTCCTGCTTTCCACTCCACCCTGTCTACGCATCTCTGCATCTGCTTTCAAGGCCCTGCTCCTGCCTGCCCACCCCCTCCTCTCCCACCATGGAAGGATTCCTGTCCCAGGCCATTTTCTCTTCCTTGCTCCCATCCTCCCCTCTTTGGCTCAGTGTTCTCCCCACATGGAGTACCCTCTCCCCCTTCTCGAACTGTGACCTGTCCTTTCAGTTACAGACTCATATACACAGCCATCTTCTCTACATTTCCACTGGGAAATCAACTTTAACACGTCAAAAACTGAGTTCTTGACCTCTCTCTTTCCCACCTGCCCACAGCACCCCGCTCTCTGCAATCATCTTCTCTCTTGAGTATTCCCATGTCAGGAAATGGTGCCTCCATCCATCAGTGGCTCAGGCCAGAAACTTGGAGGTCTTGCCTGACATTCTCTCTCCCTCATCTGCCACATCCAATCCAGCAACAAGTCCTGTTAATTTTTTTACAGCTCTATTGAGGTATAATTGACATATAATAAACCACACATATTTAAAGTATACAAATGGAAAAGTTTCATGTGTGTGTACACCTGGAAAACCATCACCACATTCAAGACCATGAACATGTCCATCACTCCCCAAAGTTTCTTCATGCTCCTTAGAAATCCTCTCTCCTGCCTCTCCCTACCTGTCTCCTCCTTCCCATCCGTAGCCAACCACTGATCTGTTTGCTGTCACTATAGATTATTTAGCTTTTTCTAGAATTTTATATAGATGGAATCACACAGGATGCATTCTTTTTTTCTGGCTTCTTTCCCTCAGCACAATTGTTCATCCATGTTGTTGCATGTGTCAACAATTCATTCCTTTTTACTGCCAACTAGTATTCCATTGCATGAATATGCCACAATCTGTTTATCCATTCACTTGTTGGTGGACACTTGGATTATTTCCAGTTTTGGACTATTACAACTAATGTTGCGATGTACAAGTGTTTGCATGGGCACACGCTTTCGTTTCTCTTGGGTAGTAGGAGTGAACTGTCTGGATTGTTGGTATATGCTTAACTTTTCAAGAAACTGCTAAACTTTTTCCGGAGTGGTAGTGCCATTTTACACTCTCACCAGCACTGTATGAGAGTTCCAGTTTCTCCACATCCTCACCAATATTTGATATGGTGAGTATTTTGAATTTCAGCTATTCTGCTAGGAGTGTAGTGGTGTCTCATTGTGGTTTTAATTTGCATTTCCCTAATGATTAATGATGTTGAGCATTTCTTCCTATGCTTATTTGCCATCCATATAACTTCTTTGGTGTAGCGTCTGTTCACAATTTTTACCGATAGAAAAATCAAGTTGTTTATTTTCTTATTATTGAGTTTAGGTAGTTTTTATATATTTGAAATACAAATTTTTTTACCAAATATGTCATTTGCAAATATTTCCCCCCCCCCCCAATTTGTGGCTTGTCTTTTCATTCTCTTAACAGTATCTTTCAAAGAGCAAAAGTTCTTAATTTTAATGAGGTCCAATTTTTGTTTTTCTTATTTGAGTCATGTTTTGGTGTCATATATAAGAAATATTTGTCTAACTCAAAGGTACAAAGATCTTTTTCCTATATTTTCTTTAGCAGTTTTATAGTTTTAGGTTTTACAGTTAGTTCTATCTTTTTTTTTTGTTAATAGCTTTATTGAAATAAAATTCACACACCACACAATTCACCCATTTTAAATCTTTAACAATTTAGAGGTTTTTAGTAAATTCAGAGTTGTGCGATCATCACCACTCTAATTCCAGAACATGTTCGTCACCCCAAAAAGACATCTCAAATGCATTAGCAGTCACTTCCCATTCCACTCTTTCCCTAGCCCCTGGAAACCACTAATCTACTTTCTGTCTCTATGGCTTTGCCCCTTCTGGACATTTCATGTAAATGGAATCATGTAATATGTGGTTTTTTGTGACTGGCTTCTTTCACTTAGCATAATGTTTTCAAGGTTCGTCCATATTGTAGCATGGATTAACACTTCATTAATTTTTACTGCTGAATAATATTCCATTGTATGGATTTGCCACATATTGTTTATCCATTCATCAGTTACTGGACATTTGGGTTGTTTCCATGTTTTGGCTATTATGAATCATGCTGCTATAAACATTTGCATACAAATTTTTGCGAGGATTTATTTTTTTGTTGTTTCTTGTGTATATATACTGAGGAATGGAACTACTGGGTCATAGGGTAACTCTATTTTTAACTTTTTTGAGGAACTGCTGAACTGTTTCCCAAAGCAACTTCACTGGCAATGTATGAGGCTCCAATTTCTTCATATCCTCACCAACAATTGTTTGGGATTCATCTTTTTGATTATAGCCATCCCAGTGGGTGTGAAATGGTATCTCACTGTGGTTGTGATTTGCATTTCCCTAATGACTAATGATGTTGAGCATCTGTCCATGTGCTTATTGGTTATTTGTATGTCTTCTTTGGAGAATGTCTATTCAAATCCTTTGCCCATTTTTAAATTGGGTTGTTATTTTATTGTTGACTTATAAGAGTTCTTTATATATTCCAGATACCAGACCATTATCAGGTATATGATTTTCAAATATTTTCTGCATTCTATGGTTTATCTCTTCACTTTCTTGATTGTATCCTTTGAGGCAAAAAGTTTTAATTTTGATGAAGTCCAATCTATGACCCATTTTGAGTTAATTTTTGATTATGATACAAGATATGGATCAAGATTTTAAAACTTTTCCTTTTTTTTTTTGCATTCTTTCTCCATTGAATTACCTTGGCACTTTTGTCGAAAATCAGTTGACGTGTATATGTGGGCCTATTTTTGAAGTCCTATTAATTTTACCTTCAAAAACTTCTCAGATTTGTCCCCTTTTCTCTCTCTTTAGAGTCACCTCCCTAGTCTGGGCCACCACCTGCCACCTGAAAGACTGCAATGGCTTCCTCCCTGGCTCCCTCTCCCGACTCTTACCCCTGTAATCCATTATCCGCTCAACAGCCAGGAGGAATTTTTATTAGGTCACTGCCATGCTCAATATCTTTCAATAGATTCCCACTGCCCTTCAGTAGAATGCAAACTTCTTGCCATGACCCACAAGTCCACATGATCTTGTCCTCTTTCTGATCTTACCTCTTACTACCACTTTCCCCCTTGCTTTCTGGGCTTTTTTGAGTTCTTGGAGTATATTTTGCTCTTTTTCACCTCAGGGCCTTCGTATATGCTATTCCCTTGCTTTAAAAGCTCTCCCTCCCACTTTTGCACTCTTGTGTGTCTAGGAGTAACTAATTTTTCTGTTTAAATGTTACTTTTCCAGAGAGTTTGAATCTCCTCCCCTCTCCCATCTAAATCCAGTCTTTCTTTATGGCCTATCATCCTATCTCATTATCTATCATCACACTCTAATTGGTCAGCTATGCTGTATAACAAGAAAAGCACAGAATCTCAATGGCATTCAATAGTAAATATTTGTTTCATTCATGCGTTAGTGGCTCAGCTCTCATCCACTTCTCCTCCGTCTCCTGGGATCAGCAGGCTAGCTGGGGTAAGTTCTCATGGCTATGGCTGAAGTGTAAGAGGACAAGCTCACTGTGCAAGCACGTTCCAAATTCCTCCTTATGTCATAACTACTTACATTCCATTGGCCAAAGTGATGCTCTAATTGGACAAAGTCCAGGAGTGGGAGGAACTGCAACGTAATATGGGAAAATCTTGATACAGAGGGGGGTGAAGAATTGGAACCAATCATCCAGCCTATCCTATATCCTGTATCCTTTGCTCAATCACATTGAATAGTTAACAGTGACTTATTTTCTTATCTGTTAATTTTTTATCTCCCCCTAGACTGTATGCTCCATGTGGGCAGGGCACTGCCTGGCCCATTTATGGCTGTATTCCTCAGCGCCTAGCACTGTGACTGGCACGTATTAGGTGATCAGTATTGAAGTAATTGGTTGAACGAATGAATGAATGATGTAACTTAATTTCTTTCAGCCTTTTTTCCCTATCTGTAAAATGCGGATCATAACCTTCAGGTCACTGGGTTGTAGGAAGGATTCCGTTTAAGTGAGCCTTTATCATCTGGAAGACCCTTAGGATTTGGTATTTCAAGGTCCAGCTCAAGATGAGGGTCTCACCCTGACCCAGAGAACTTTTCCCTCTAAGGGTCCAACACATCCTCCATCCCCACTCACTAGGGAGCCCACCCTGTGCTCCTTCTGTAGGTCAGGGAATTGCATCCAGGCTCCTGGAAATCAGCATCTCCAGTTTGAGTGCTCCCATGTCCCCCTGAAAGACTGATGCTGTGACGCCCATGAGGAGCATCTGCTTGAGTGGCCAACTACAACGTCTCAGTGGGTCCCGCCCTGCTCACTCTCTAAAGGCTGCAGCATGTTGAGTGGGAGTGCGAAGGATGTTCTTCTCAGTACCATCTGCATCTGTCTGAGTAGAGGGCATCTTTATAGGACAGGAAATGTCATACCTATAAGGATGTCTTCCAATATATCCCCTCTTGACAATACAACCTAGCAGGCTTCACAAGAAGACTTCTCTCTGGTGCGAGTGAGACCTGAGCTGGCAGCCAAGGTGGGGTTTGGGGCTTAGTTGTCCAAGCACTTGCCCCAGCCTGACTCACTTGGGGGCAGCCCCTCCTTCCTGCTGGGTAAGGTCAAGGGCCTCTCTGACCCAGCCAGTCCATCCATGACCCTTCCATCTGGCCTTCAGAGTCTCATCTTCTCTGGCCTTTGCACCATTGATTAACTAAAGTAATCATCAAAGCTGACTTTCACTGGGAATGTACTTGGATCCAGGCCCTGTGCTAGGCCCTTTTACAAGCCTAATTCAATCCTCCGAACAACCTCAGGAGGTAGACAGCATTATTATCTCCATTTTACAGATGAGGAAACTGAGGCTCAGAGAGGTTGTCACTTGTTTGAGGTTATGCTGCTCTTGGTTCCTTCCCATGGAGACTCACACATGTTTGGGGACCAGAACTCTCACCTGCATTAGGGGCTGATTCTCCTGAGTCCTTGCTTTCCTGGGCCTGCTGCCTGCTATCCTCGGGGCTTGGGATAAGATGGTCCTGGGACATGGTGTTCCAGAATCTCAGGGCTCCTCCAGCCACAGAGGAAGAGGAGGCAGCCCACCTCCAGGGACTGTTTCCAGGCAGTGAGCTTGAACTTACTTTATTCACAGGTCACAGAGGCTAAGACCCCAGCGGGCTGACAGACTGAGTCTGGGCTCTGGATCTCTCAGAAACACTCAGCCACTTCCGTTGCTGTAAAACTCATGTTTTTAGAGGATTTTAGAAAAAATTCCTAACGTGAAAGAAAAAAAGCTATGTGATTAAAAAAACCATCTGAGAGGCAGCCGTTGCCATCTGCTGCACGTGCAGCTGCTTCTAGGTTGCAGACCTAGGTTGCCCCCTTCCGCCTGATTAGCTGGGGGAGGGCTCCAGGCCCCAGACTGGTATGTTGGGCCTGGTGCAATACTTCTGAGTAGGAAGCCCAAGGCACCCATGCAAAGTGCTTTGAGATCCCCCATTCTGAGCCCAGCATCTCTCCCAGCTCCATAACTGCATGCTCTTGACTTAACATAGACAAGCCTTAGTTCCTTGACCTGTAAAATGGGATAATATTTGTATATACCATTGGCACAGAGAACTCAGACATGGGGACCAGCTCTTGCTTTTGATTATAAGGCTAAACCTTCACTGCCTCTGGTCTCTGGACCACGCGAGTCCATCATTCATTCCCCTAATGTAAGCCACAGAAAGAGGGGAGACATATTTTTATAACCACCATTTGGGGGCTTCCTGCTGCAGGAAGAGGAGGCCACAGAGGTTAGATATGATGATAACTTTTCCTGGCTGGATCTCCTCTGTCTGGAGGGGGCTCTTGATGGAGTGCTCAGTTGCAGACATGCATGCGGTGGGTGAGCACAAACAGGCTGAAGAGTACTCTTTTTGAATTGGGGGCTTTTGAGAGATCCAGAACCCAGGCCCAGCTTGCCAGCCTGCTGGGATCTTAGTCTCTGTGACATGTGGTTAAACTAAGCTCAAGTCCCCTTCAGCTGTTCTGTGTGTTCCTTCCTCAGGCTCTGGAGGCAGGTACCATGACTGCCTGTATAGCACAGACGTGAGAGTTGACCATGGCAGTGAGGATGTCTACAGAGGGCAGGAGGGGAATGGGATCTGAGACAGAGCAGATATCTTCTAACCTCAGAGGGAGGATGGAGCACTGAATGGAATGAGGCTTAGAAAGCGCTCAGCACAGTGACTGGGTCAGAGGAAGTGCTTAATGAATTCTACTTGTTATTATTATCCTTAGCATTGGTTATTATTCTTATTATGTACTATCATCATCATCATTAGAGGTGGCGAGGTGAGGTAGAGATGGTGACCTGGCCTCCAAAAATTCATGCTTCCTCTTTCATAGAATAGAGCCGGTGCTTAGGGGGCAGCTGGCCAGACAGGAACTACATTTCGCAGACTCCCTTGCCATCTAGGTGGGACTATATGACTAGTTCTCACCAGTGGGCTATAAGCAGAAATACTTTGTGTCAACTTTAGGCCCACAGGGCTAAGAAGTGGGTCTGCCTTCTCCAACCTCTTCCTCACCTCCTGGCTAGAAGCAAAGGACTCTGAAGCCCTAGCAGGGATTCTTAACTTCTTTGTGTGCCATGGACCATTTAGTAGGATAGTGAGGCTTATGGACCCCTACTCAGCATAATGACTTTGATTGCGTGAGTAAAATCCACAGGATTACAAAGGAAACCAATTATATTGAAACAGAGTTCTCTCCAAGGACTCCTTGGGGTTGTGGACCCCAGGTTAAGATCTGCGAAAGCAGGGTTTCTCTGCAGCACCAATATTAACATTTTGGACCGGATATATTTTTGCTGTGGGGATTTGTTTCGTGCATTGTAGGATGTTAAGCAGTATCCCTGTCCTCTACCCACTAGATGCCAGCAGCACCCTCTTCCCCAGTTGTGACAATCAAGAGTCTTTCTGGCAGTGAAAATGTTCCCTGGGGGTGGGGGTACAAAATCACTTCCAGTTGTAAACCACTGCACTAGAGGACAGTGGAGCCACAAATGAGAGGAACTTGGGTCTAAGACTCACCGTGAGGAGAAAAGCTGCTTACTGACCAGTGAAACCTGCACTGGATCATTACATGGGTGGGAAATAAATGTTTATTGTGTTAAATCACTAAAATGTGGGAGAAAGAGGTGTACAGTGGACATTATATAACCACCACTTAGATTGTACAATTAAGATTTTGTCTATTCATTTTATCATTTATCTATCCAGACTGATGAATTTTTACATATGCATATCTCTGATCAACATACAGAATATTTTCATTGTCTCAGAAAGTTCCCTTATGCCCTTTTCCAGACAATACCCCTCCCCCCATTCATTCTGATTTCTATCACCACAGATTAGTTTTACCTGTTCTTGAGTTTCATGTAAATTGAATCATACAATGTGTACCGTCTTATGTCTGACTGCTTTCACTCAGCATAAGGTATCTGAGATCTGTCTGTACTGCTGTGTGTCGGCAGTTTCTTCTTTCTCCTGTTGCTGTGTAGTATTTCATTGGACGGATACACCACAATTTGTTTTTCCATTCTCTTACTGATGGGTGTTTGGGTTGTCTCCAGTGTTTGGGTATTATGAATAAAGCCATTATGAACTTCTGTTTACATGTCTCTTTATGGATATATGCACTCATTTCTCATGGATAAATACCCAGGAATGGATTGCTAAACCTTACGGTCAAATTTACCCTCTCACCAGCCATACGTGCGGGTGCTGGTTCCTCGTCAACACTCAGTGTCAGTTCTTTAAGTTTTAGCATAATTACATATTGAGTTGAAATTGTGGTATGCGCTACAGAGGAAAAGCTCAGGTGGGTCAGGGGTTATACTGGTAATGAGACCAGAGAGGGACCTGGAAGCAGGGGCAACAGCCTTAGTAAAGGCCTGGAGGTTGGAGGGAGCATGAGATTTTGGAGGAAGTGAGAGGACAGTGTGGCTGGGGAACAAAGAGCAAGGAGCAGAGTGGAGAGACGAGATTGCTGAGGTTGGCAGGAGCCAGACTCTATAGGACCTTGAGGCCTAGGCAGGGAAATTTGTCTTTATCATAGAGTAAAGGGCCTCACAAACTGCTGGTGAGAATGTCAAAATGGCAGTCCACTTTGGAAAACAGTCTGGCAGTTCTGCAAATGGTTGAACACAGTTACCATATGACCCAGCAATTCTATTCCTAGGTATATAGCCAAGAGAAATAAAAACGCATCTTCACGTAACTTATAAACAATATTTGTATCAGCATTATTCGTGATAGCCAAAAATGGAAATACCCAAAAGTCCATCAGCTGATCAACAGACAAGCAAAATGTGGTATATCCATATAATGGAATATTATTCAGCAATAAAAAGGAATGAAGAACTGACACATGCTACAACATGGGTAGACCTTGAAAACATTATGCCTAGTGAAGGAAGTCAGTCCCAAAAGACTGCATATTCTATTATTCAATTTATATGAAATGTCCAGAAAAGGCACATCCATAGAGACAGAAAGTAGATTAATGGTTACTTAGGCTGGATGTGCATGTGAGAGGACTGGGGAGTGACAGCTAAGGGGTGAGGGATTTCTTTTTGGGGTGATGAAAATGTCGTAAGATTGACTGTGGTGATGGTTACACAACTCTGTGAATACTAAAAGCCATTAAATGGGTGACTTGTATAGAATGTGAATTATATGCCAATAAAACTGTTAAAAACAACACAAAATAAAACAGAGTAAAGGGAAACCCCGTTTAACAGTTTTAAGCAGTGAAATGACATGATCTTATTTTTTAAAGCACTCTGGCAGCTGTGGAAAAGGGACAGGGACGGAATCAGGGAGAGAGTTAGGAGGATGTTGCTGTGTACTGAGGTGCTGGCACCCTGGTCTAGGCTGTGGGGGTGGGGAGGGAAGATTTTGATTCCCCACATATCTGGGTCTGGCTGGCAGAGTGGGGGTGCAGAATCTGCTGGGGACACTGACCTCAAGAGTCTGCACTAAGGAACAGGGTTTCTGGATGGCTAGGCCAGGTGGGGCATCTCCCCAGGGATAGCAGAAAGGTGGCTCAGAGAGGGAGTTGGAAAAAAGGCCAAGCATTGGCTCTAAGGAGCACGACAAGATCATAACCAGGACAGTGAGTCCAGAGAGATGCAGTGGCAGTGGGAAGTGGAGTGTGTGTGGCTGGGGAGAATGGTTCACGACGGAGGCTAAGGTCAGAGGTGCATACATAGTGAGTGTTACCCTCAAAGCACCAAGGGTCCATGCATGCCCCCCGCTCAGTGGAGAAGCCTTTTCAAGTGGGATCTAGACTGGGGCACCAAATCTTTGAGATCTCCACTTATGGGTCCAGGGGATCCTTTTTCCTGGACTATGCTGTGGAACTCTGCTCTGTTGACCAGTCTTTGGGGAGGTGGGCATCCACATTGGGTGGACCCCTGCTGGCAGATGCTGGTGGGACAGACCAGATCAGCAGCCCTCTTTTGAAAGTGGGCCAGAGGCAGACTCGCTCTTGTTCAGGTGCAATCCCAGTTATACTAGGACGGAGGCCTGTCCATGGTGCCATGAGAGCACAGAGGAGGGGGATCAACTCCCTTTGGGGAGGTGAGGGAAAGCCACACTCTGGGGGTCATGTTTGTTCTGGGTCTTGAGGGATGAGTAAGCTTGTGTAAGGCTAATGAGGGTGTGTGGGAGCATTCCAGACACAGAAAACAGCAAGTGCAAAGGTCCTGAGGTATGAAAAATCATGGTGCTTTGGGAGAAGTGAGCAATTCAGTGTACTTTGAGAGGTGTGTGCTGGGTTGGTGTGTCAGGAGACCAAGGGGTGTAGGTTCAAGTCAAACAACAAAGGGGTCAAACCACCAAGAGGTTTGATTCTTGGGCAAGAGGAACCAACAGAGGCTGAAAAAAATTATTACCAGTCAGTTAGAACGGGTCATACATGCACATGGTAAACAGTGAATAACAAGCCTCCCTCCCTCTTTGTTCCCAGCCCCAGAGCCTTTTTCCCTCCACAGAACCAAATGTTGTGAAGATTGTCACCCTTCCAGAGGAATCGTCTGCATATATAAGCATAGATGTATATGTGTCTATATCCTCAAAAAAACCCTTACAAATAGCAGCACTCTAATCACACTATTCAGCACTTTGCTTTTTTCACTTAACAATATATCTTGGAGATTGTTTCATATCCGTACATAAAGAGCTGCCTCATTCTTTTTTAACAGCCGTAAAGATTTCCTTTGTATGGGTGTATGGCAATTTATTTAAGCAGTCCCCTGTTGATGGACATTTAGGCTGCCTCCAATCTTCTGTTATTATAAACCATGCTGCAGCGAATAGCCTTGCAATCCAACTTTGCATACATATATGCAAGAATGTCTATGGAGTACATTCTAGAGCAGTAGAATTTATGGGTCCACGGGTATGTGCATCAAACATTTTGATAGAGAGTGCCAAATTGCCATCCATGGAGGCTGTGCCGGTTGACACTCTCACCAACCTTTGAGAGTGTGGGTTCCTCCACACTCTGGCCAGTTCAGTGTGTGATCAAACATTTTGATCTTTTTCAATCTGATAGGTAAAAAATGGTATCTCCTTGTAGTCTTTGTTTGCATTTCTTTTTTTTTATTAAGATTAAGGTGCAATGTTTTTGTATGTTTAGAGATTATTTGAATTTCCTAACCTGAGAAGTGCTTGTTCACATCCTTTGCCCATTTTCTCTTGGACTGGTGGCCTTTTTTCTTACTGAGTTGTTAGAACACTAGTATAGTGGTATAACTCTTGCCTGTTGGTAAATTTCTTCCAGCCCATGACCATCCCAGTGGTTGCAGTGTGTGTATACAAATATCCCTTCTCTGAGCTGAGGTGGCAGTGGCAGTGGCCAAGAATGACGGAGCTTAGGAGAATGGGGTTCTGGTTAGCTCTTCCACAGAGACATGACTAATGGGATGGAGCATTCTGCTCCCTGGCAGAGGAGCATATCATCAGAGCAGAAGCCTCTGACTGGGGCAGAGCTCTCTCCCTCTGCTTCCCACCAGCATTTTTCTTTTCTCCCTGGTTCAATACCACCCTCCCTCCCCACACCCCAAGAGTCCTCTCTGCACAGCTTCCCCTTTCCTAATATTAGCACAGGCACAACCCTGCCCCCTTGTCACAGGCAGTGATTATATAGCAGATTAACCACAAGCTGTTCCGTCCTTGTCCAGTGGCAGTTGGTGAGAAGCTAAGCCTGAGTAATGACTTGTGTAGTTGATGCTCTCATCTGTAATTTGTGTGTGCAATAAATGCAGAAATAAAAACCCGATCCATATGAAAAAGGGACCAAGTAAAAGAAGCGGGGGTGGAGGAAGAAATCATGAATTTTGTGGTCTGCATCTTACAGTCTGGCTTCAATTTCCTCTTGAGTAATGCAGTCATTGCCTGTGTTTGATTGATGGCTGTGTTTGCCTAAAGGATGGAGGCAGGCAGAGGGAGAGTCAGAGAGTAGGGCTTGAGTCCTGAATCCTTGAAGTGTGTCTTTGAGAACAGGGCAGGTATTCTTTAAGCTTTAGTTTCCTCATCTATAAAATGGGGATAATAGTAATATTCACCTACAACCAGAGGTTAAAGAGCCTGGATTTTGGAACATGGTAAATCCATGGCAAATGTTAATTTTCTTCCCTTCCTCCCTCCCTCCTTTTCTTCCGTTATATCAGGTAGAGGGTTTTAAAATTGAACTTTTCGTTTTGAGATGATTATTGATTCATATGCAGTTGTAAGAAATAACAGAGGAGATCCTGTGTACCCTTTACCCTTATTCCTGCAGTGGTAACATCTTGTAAAACTATAGTACATCACAACCAAGATATTGACATGGATACAATCCACAGATCTTACTAACATTTCCCCCATCTACTTGTACTTGTGCGTGTGTGTGTGTATTTAGTTCTGCACAATTTTATCGCATGTGTAGGTTAGTGTATGAACCACCACAGTTGAGATAGATACCAGTTCTGTTACCACAAGGATCTTTTGTGTTGCCCTTAAATAACCACACTCACCCCCTCCCATTCCCCAGGCCCCAGTCTCCAACTTCTGGCAACCACTAAGCCATTCTTCATTTCTTAGCTTTGTCTTTTAAAAAATCTTATATAAATGGAATCATACAGTGTGAAACCTTTTGGGATTGGCTCTTTTAAGATTCAGCATAATTCCCTGGAGATTGATCAAGGTTGTGTGTACCAATAATTCATTCCTCTTTATTGCTAAGTAGTATTCCATGATATGCATGTACCAGAGTTTATTTAACCATTCATCCACTGAAGGACATCTGGGTTGTTTTCAGTTTTTGACTATTACTAATGAAGTTGCTATGAACACTCGTGTGTAGGTTTTCATACGGTTTCACTTACACGTAAACATACATTTTCATTCCTCTGGGATAACTACAGTGCAATTGCTGGGTCGTATGGTAATTGTATGTTTGGTTTTTATAACAAACTGCTAAGTGTTTCCCAGGGTGGCTGTACCATTTTACATTCCCACCAGCCATGTATGAGTCATCCAGTTTCCTTGCCAGCACTTGGCGTTGTTACTACTTTTTATTTTATTTATTTATTTATTTTTATTTTAGTCATTCTTATAGGTGATATCCTATTGTGATTTTAATTTGCATTTTCCTAAAGGCCAATGATGTTGAACATCTTTTCATGTACTTATTTGCCACCTGTATATCCTCTTCTGTGAAATGTCTCTTTATATCTTTTGCCCATTTTCTAATTGGAATGTTTATTTTTTTTACTGTTGAGATTTTTGATATTTTGTTTTCCCTTTTAAAAAAAATAACAGCTTTATTGAGATATAATTCACATACCATAAAGCTTACCCTTTAAAAGTGTACAATTGAGTGGGTTTTTTGTATATTCGCAATGTTGTGTGTTGATCATCACTATCTATTTTCAGAACATTTCATTACCCCAGAATGAAACCCATACCCATTAATAGTCACTTGCCATTCCTCTCTCCCCAGCCCCTGGCAAACACTAATCTATTTTCTGTCTCTATGGATTTGCCTATTCTAGACATTTCCTATAAATGGAAACATACAATGTGTGATCGTTTGTGTCTGACTTCTTTCGCTTAACATAATGTTTTCAAGTTTTATTCATGTTCTAGCATAGTTCAGAACTTCATCTCTTTTGACAGGTGAATAATATTCCATTATGTGGATATGCCACATTTTGTTTATCCATTCAACAGTGGATGAACATTTGTGTTGTTTCAATTTTTTGGCTATGATGAATAATGCTGCTATGAATATTTGTGTGCAAATTTTTGTGTGAACATGTTTTCAATTCTCTTGTGTATATACATAGAAATGGAATTTCTGAGTCTTATGGTGACTCTATGTTTTGAGGAAATGCCAAATTGTTTTCCAGATTGGCTGCATCATTTTATATTCCCACTAGCAAAGTATGAGGGCTCTAATTTCTGCACATCCTTGCTAACATTTGTTATTCCATATTTTTGACTTTAGCTATCCTAGTGGGCACAAAGTAGAATCTCATTGTAGTTTTGATTTCCACTTCCCTAATGACTAATGATGTTGAGCATCTTTTCACATGCTTATTGGCCATTTGTATGTATTGCTTGGAGAAATGTCTATTCAAAATCTCTGCCCATTTTCAAATTGGGTTATTTGTCTTTTTTGTTGTTATTTAGTTATGAGTTCTTTACATATTCTAGATACATGTCCCCCATACAGATATATGCTTTGCAAATATTTTCTCCCATTCTATGAATCATCTTTTTACTTTCTTGATAATGCCCTTTGATGCACAAAAGTTTTTATTTTATTTTATTTTTTTTTTGAGGAAGATTGGCACTGAGCTAACATCTGTTGCCAATCTTCCTCTTTTTTTTTCTCCCCAAAGCCCCCAGTACATCACTGTATATTCTAGTTGTAGGTCCTTCTAATTATTTTCTGTGGGACACTGCCACAGCATGGCTTGATGAGTGGTGAGTAGGTCTGTGCCCAGGATCCGAACTGGAGAACCCTGGGCCGCCAAGGTGGAACGCATGAACTTAACTGCTGCACCACCAGGCTGGCCCCAAAAGTTTTAGTCTTGATGAAGTCCAATTTATTTGTTTTTTCTTTTGTTTTTGCTTTTGGTGTTATATCTTAGAAACCATTGCCTCATCCGAGGATGTGAAAAATTACTCTGATATTTTCTTCTAAGACTTGTATGGATTTAGCTCTCACATTTAGGCCTCTGATCAATTTTGAATTAATTTTCACATGGTGTGAGGTATGGCCCCAACTTCATTCTTTTGCATGTGGATATCCAGTTGTTCCAGCACCACTTTCTGAAAAGATTGTTCTTTCTCTATTAAATTGTCTTGGCACTCTTTTTGAAAATAAATTAATCATAAATGTAAGGGTTTATCTTCGGATTTTGAATTCTATTCCATTGATCTATATTTCTATCCTTATGCCAGTACCACAATGTCCTGATTACTATAGCTGTATAGTAAGTTTTGAAATTGAGAAGTGTGAGTCCTTCACTTTTGTTCTTTTTTTCCAAGATGATTTTGTCTATTCTGTCTATTGTTTTTATCTCTTCCTTCATTTCCATGTGGATTTTTAGTCTCAGCTTGTCAGTTTCTGTAAAAAAAGCAACTGAGATTTTTTAGTAGGGATACTATAGATCAATTTGAGGAGTTCTGCCGTCTTAACAACATTAAGTCTTATAATACATGAACATCAGATATCTTTCTATTTATTTAGATCTTCTTTAACTTTTTTCAATGACTTTGTAGGTTTCAGCATTTGAGTCTTGCATTTCTTTTGTTAAATTTATTCCCAAGTATTTTATTCTTTTTGATGCTATTGTAAATGGAATTATTTTCTTCATTTCATTTTTGGATTGTTTATTGCAAGTGTATAAAAATATAATCAACTTTTGCATATTGATCCTATATCCTACAAGATTGCTGAAGTCATTAATTCTTTAGTGGACTCTCTAGGATTTTCTACATATAAGGTCATGTCATCTGTGAATAGAGGTAATTTTACTTCTTGTTTTCCAATCTGGCAAATCTGCCTGTTATTTCTGTCTGCTTTTTATTTCTTTTTCTTGTTTAATTGCTCTGGCTAGAACTTCTAGTACAATGTTGAATAGAAACGGCAAGAGCAGACTTCCTTGTTTTGTTCCTGATCTTAGAAGGAAAGCACCAAGTTTCTCATCATTAAGTATTATGTTAGCTGTGGGTTTTTTTTGTAGCTGGCCTTCATTAGGTTGAGAAAGTTCACTTATATTTCTAGTTTGTTAAGTATATTTCTAGTTTGTTAATAAAAGGCTATTGGATTTTTTCAAATGCTTTTTCTGCATCTATTGAGATGATCATATGGTTTCTGTCCTTTAGTCTATTAATATGGTTTATTATACTGATTTTTGTATGTTAATCCAAACTTGCACTCTGGGATAAATGCCACTTGGTCACACGTTGCTGAATTTGGTTTGCTAAATTTTAATTTTGTTGATGATTTTTGTGTCTCACTCTTGAATTTTGAGAGTTCTTTATATATTCTACATACTAGTCCTTTCAGGTAGCATTAGGTTGCAACCTAAATTGAGCAAACTCTGACTAACCCAAGCAAAATTTGGAATATTATGGAGCATGTGAGGTCATCAGGTTCAGCTCTTCGGATGGAGTCCAGTCTGGAATCAAAGACCAGTTGGCTCAAGGGGCCTCTGTCCTTTCTGTCCTTGCATCACCTATATGAGACTCAAAGTCCTAGGGATGAGCATATTGGCTCAGCTGGAGTCATGTGACCACAAAGGTGGGATACCTTGAATGACAGTCCCAGAAATGCTGCATGCAATGAGGGCTGAGTGTTTCCCAAGGCAATATTTGGTGGCTGTTGTCAGAAGGAGAAAGAATACTCTGCAGGGTCTGTCCAGTAGAAAAAGACTCTGATTCTGAGATACACGTCATGAAAAAGTTCAGCATTTTGTAGTAATTGAGATTATGTTCTTTGAAATCACTGAACTAAGTGTGAGTCCTGGTGTTATCATTATTGTCTGCAAGATCCTGAGTGAGTAACTGGATCTCTCTGTGCCTCAGTTTGCTCACCTGTACAATTTTAGAGGCTTCATCATAGGATTGTTGTGAAGGTTGAATGAGATAATGAGTGTAAAGGGTTTAGCATAGAATGTGGTATAAGATGAAGTGCCAAATAAGTGGTAGCTGTTATTAACAAATTAAAAATATTTTTACAGTACAGTAAATAACTGGGGACTGGAGAAGTGCCCACACTATGTCCTAAGGAAGCAGAGGAGGTGATATCAGGGAGAGCTGCCTGGATGTGGTGGGCTTTGAAGGTTTGATGGATGTGGAGGAGCTGCTATAGGTTTCTGGTGGAAATAAAGGTAGTGGTTTTTGCCAAAAACATGTGAGGAAGAGTTCTAGGTGATATCAAGGGTTAGCACCTCTGTCCTCCCTTCCCCCCATCCTCGTGTGAATCTCATGAGACTGAGACATGGTCCTCCAACTGAGGTGACTGAGTCATTCACTCAAGATTAGACTGGCCCCCAAACAATCCCCCACTAGAACCCAGCCTTTTAATTTAATAAAGGCAGACTCTAAGCCCCAGGGGTCTAGGGAACTTGGTATCCATCTTAGTGGGAATTTATTTCTTTTTCATATAACATTAGTGGGCCAGTGGGAATTTATCTCTTTTTCATATAATATTGAATGCTTTTTTATTATAAAATTAATATTTCTTCATAGGAAATGTGGAATATATAGAAAGTATGAAGAAGAGAATATCAACTACCTGCAAATCCACCACCCAGAGAACATTCCTGCTAACATTTGGGGAATGTCCTTCCTATCTCATAAACATTTCTCTGTGTGTGTGTTTGAAAAAATCAGGATCACACTGTACATACTATTTTGTACCTGATTTTTTTTCACTTAATAATATATCATGATCATTTTCTCATGTCCTAAGTCATTCCTTATGAATGTGATTTTTTGTGTGTGTGTGCGGAAGACCAGCCCCGAGCTAACATCCGTTGCTAATCTTCCTCTTTTTTGCTGAGGAAGACTGGCC
The DNA here is from genome assembly GCA_031878705.1 of Tapirus indicus. Classification (NCBI taxonomy): domain Eukaryota; kingdom Metazoa; phylum Chordata; class Mammalia; order Perissodactyla; family Tapiridae; genus Tapirus; species Tapirus indicus. The sequence continues at coordinate 60,923,862 of CM062929.1, forward strand.
CTAGGCTAACATCCGTGCCCATCTTCCTCTGCTTTATATGGGACGCCGCCGTGGCGTGGCTGACAAGTAGTGCGTTAGCGCCTGGGATCCGAACCCGTGAACCCTGGGCTGCCAAGCGTGAACGAAACCGCTGCGCCACTGGGCCAGCCCCTGAATGTGCTTTTTAATGGTTGTAAAATAGTCTACTGTATGGATATACTATAATTCATTTAAACCAATCTTCTGTTATTAGACATTGAGGTTGTTTCCAATTTTTCTTTATTATAAATAATATTATATTAAATGTTTTAGAGCATAAATTTTAGCACCTGTCTCTGATTAATTCCGTGAGATAAATTTCTTTTAAGTGCAATTGGGCATTTTTTATTAAAATTTTTTTAAGTGTTTCATTTTGAAAAGTTAATACATACACATGATAAAAAATATCCAAACAGTTCAAAAGAATGTTCATTAAAAAGTAAGTCTTGTTTTCATCTTCCATTCCAGGTCTCCATATTCACTCCCCATAGAAAAATCAGTGTAACCAGTTTCTGTGCATAGCCCCACAAGAATACAGATATGGATATGAAAGGCATATTTGTTTTTTTTTAAACTTTATTTTATTTTTGTGAGGAAGATTAGCCCTGAGCTAACATCTGTTGCTAATCCTCCTCTTTTTGCTGAGGAAGATTGGCCCTGGGCTAACATCCATGCCCATCCTCCTGTACTTTATATGGGACATCGCCACAGCATGGCTTGATGAGCAGTGTTTGGTCCATGCCTGGGATCCGAACCCATGAACCCCAGGCCGCCAAAGCAGAGAATGCGAACTTAACCACTATGCCACTGGGCTGGCCCCCATATTTGTATTTTATACCTCCTTTTTCCTACTATCCTCTACACATCTTTGGCACCTTCTTTTTTTCACTTAACAATATATCCTGAAGATCATTTCTTATCACTATATGTCCTACAGCCATCTCATATTTTTTAATTGCTGCATAGCATTTCTTTTCACGAATGTACCATAATTTATTTAAGAAGTTGGTAGTAGATATTTAGTTTATTCATAAACTTTTGCCATAAAAAGAATGCTTTAGTGAATAACCTTGTACATACATCTTTGCACCCATATATGAGAATACCTGTGGAGTAAATACAAAAAGTGGACTTATTTAAAATTTGAATACATACTGCCAAAATGCCTTCCAAGGGTAAGCATCAATGTATATATTCCCACAACACTGTGTCTGTTCACTCCTAGTGTTACTGACAGCACGTCATTAAACATTTTGATCTTTGCCTATCTGATAGATAAAGAGATTTAAAATTGTGGTTTTCATTTGTATCTGAGTGAGGTTGACCACTCTTTCGTGTGTTTAAAAGCCATTTGTATTTTTTTTCTGAGAACTCTCTATTCTTTTCTTGTAACCCAGTTTTCTACTTTTTCCCTTTATTGATTCGTGAAAGCCTTTTTATGTAAGGGAGAAATTCGTTCTCTACTTTATGTTGCTTATATTTTTCCCAGAAGTTGCCACTCTTCCTTTTTCTGTTTTACCATACAGAGAGTTAAAATTTTTTTTTTTTTTTTTGTGGGGAAGACCAGCCCTGAGCTAACATCCGTCGCCAATCCTCCCCTTTTTGCTGAGGAAGACTGGCCCTGGGCTAACATCGTGCCCATCTTCCTCCACTTTATATGGGACGCCGCCACGGCATGGCTGACAAGCGGTGCGTCGGCGGGCGCCCGGGATCCAAACTCGCGAACCCCGGGTTGCCAAGCGCGGACTAAACCGCTGCGCCACCCGGCGGCCCCGAGTTAAAATTTTTAATGTAGTTAAATCTCTCAATCTTTTCTTTTATTCAATGGCTCCTGGATCTTGTGTCCAAAAGATGCCACAAAAAGCCTTTTCCCATACTAAAATTCTAAAAATTATCCCATATTTTTTTCCTAGTACTATTCTGATTTCATTTTTATGTTTAAGATTTTTGATACATCTGGAATTTATTTTGGAATGAAGAGTGAGGAAGGCATCCAAATTGCTATTTTTCTAAATGCCTAGCCAGTTTTTACAATTGAATAATCCAAATGGATTATTTCTAAAGATGGCCTGAGTCTATTTAGTAATCCCAGTGACCCAGGAAGCCAGTAGGGGGTCATTTGGGGCCAGCAGGTGAAACTCACCTGCTGCCTTTTTTTTTTTTTTGCTGGGAAAGATTCTCCCTGAGCTAACATCTGTTGCCAATTTTCCTTTCTCTCTCTCTCTTTTTTTGTTTCTTCCTCCCCAAAGCTCTGGTACATAGTTGTATATTCTAGTTGTAAGTCTTTCTAGTTCTTCTATGCGAGCTGCCGCCACAGTATGGCCACTGACAGATGAGTGGTGTGATTCTGTGCCTGGGAACCGAACCTGGCCCGCTGAAGCAAAGTACGCGGAACTTTAACCACTAGGCCATCAGGCCTGGCTCACTTGTTGCCTTTTTGCAGAAGGATTCTGGGCAAGTAGGCTAGGGGCAGGTTGCAGCAAAGTGTCTCTGGGTTTTAACCTTATATTAAGCAGGAAATGATAAGGAAGAATGATACTGTTTAGAACTCCGAAGATTTGCTTTTTTAAAGTTACGTTGTAGAGTTATGTTCTTGACTCCTATGGATACTATAAGAAACAGCCTTCTGGTACTCCCTGGCTGTTTGAGGGCATTAACACAGTGGTTATCAATAAAAGGTTTGTGTGTGTGTGTGTGTGTGTGTGAAAAATTTGTACAACTTTTTTGCAAGATATTTCACAATGCAGTTTTACAGTTAAAAAAGATACAAAACAGAAGAAAAACTGTTGGTTACATATGAATAAGTAGAAGCACTGAAGAAAAACACATTTTCACTATTATAACACTTTAAAAAGTCTGATGTAGGGAGTAGGCACCTTGCAATGTAACATGTTTAAAAGGTTCCTGAGGATCTTGTTCCCACCAGAGGATGTTGCCCATCAGGACTGATTTCTTGATAAAATACAGGATTCTGTTATATTTGAATTTCAGATAAAAAATGAATAGTTTTTTAGTGTAAGTATGTCTCAAGTATTACATGGGACATACTTAAATATTATTCGTTGTTTATCTGAAGTTCAAATTTTACTGGGCATCTTGAATTTCTATTTGCTTAATCTAGAAACCCTACCCCAGGGGACATTTGACAATGCCTGGAGACATATTTGGTTTTCTCAACAGGAGTGGGTGCAATGGGCATCCAGTGGGTAGAGGCCAGGGATGCTGCTAAATATCCTACAATGTACAAGACAGACCCCCAACAACAAAAATTATCCAGCCCAAAATGTCAATAGTGTCAAGGTTGAGAAACATTTAAACTGGTTTAACACATTTCTCACAGTCTCTAATTAAGAACTCTCTAGCATGGACTTTCCTTTAGAATCAAAATTGAAGAAATCCTGAGTCCCCTGGGGAACTAGCTTTTTTAATTCTTTTATTAATGACAGTAAAATTTAAGTTGCTGATTTTATTTCCATTTTCTCTTTGACTATCAGGAAACTCAGAGCAAATTAAAGGTCCAAGCATAAAGACTGTGTGGGATTTTACTTGCTGCATATATATTTTATTTTTTCCTTTTGGTCTTGACATTCTGGGCTGATTTACGTTTCCCTGGTCCTAATTCTTATTCTTTATTCATTTTTCACCATTTCCTGTAAGTCACTCAAATGCCTTGTGGGATAAGTTGTGACACACACACACACACACACACACACAGAGTTGCATTCATATAAGTATTTAATCATGGAGTTTATCAGATATTTGAGAAGGCCCTGTACCATGCCCATGGGAACCAGGTAGAAAAGTGGGGGCTTCCCAGTCCCTTCCCAACATCCTGCAGGTCTCAGGAAACACCTCTGCCCTCTGGTCTTCTGTTTACCTTCAAGCCCAGCCTTACAACACCAGTGGTAGTTGGCCCTTGAAAACCAGCGCTGCTATAAGACTGGACATTGGGCACCGGGAGAGTGGATGTTGGCTTCCTCCAACTTGATCTTGGGAGGCAGTGACGGTCCTTCCTGCTGCCCAGAATGTGGGGGACCCTTGACAGAGGCCAAGCAGGCAGGGCCGCGCGAGGCACTGCGACGGCCCACACAGACACACACTGGGAACGAGATTGCATCTTCCCCCGGACCAGCGAGATTCTATAAACATAATCAAAATGTAATAGAAACTTTTTGGAAATGCTGTTATGAGGAGAAAGCATCAATCTTGATGGAACTCCGCTCAACAGGCTTTGCCGAGCTAATCAATCATGGTCAGGACTCGGCCTCCCCATCTGTCTGCGCCGGGGACCGCGCCGAGCTTGCTCACTCCCCGGCTGGGGCTGCGTCCCCTCACCAGGCAATCCATCATGCTGCAGGGGGATGGCGGGAGGGGGATAATAGCACGCTAATAAACTAGGGGCTTTTTTTCATTCCCAACTAATTTTTAGTAAATGAGCCCAATCCAGACAGAGCAGGAAAAAGAGCCCGAGGAGATGATGCTTCCGAGATGCGCCTGGCTGGCCTGGGACAATGGCTCATGGGCCCGAGGGGAAGCAAAGAGCCAGCCGGGCCCAGGGATGACTCTGTGTTCAGCTGAGGCCGAAACTGGCCTGTAGAGGCTGCGGGGGAAGAATGAGGCCGGAACAACTTCTGGGTTGGTGGTGTGGACTTCCGGGTTGGCTCATAGCTCTGATGCCAGGAATGCAGCTGCAAAACCGGGGTTTTGTTTGGGGCTTGAACTTACAAGGGAAGCCAGAAGTCAGAGAGCTAGGTCCGAGCAATGGGCCTGATGCCGATAAGAAGATATGAAGCCAGCGTCCAGAGCCAAGGAGTAGAATGAAGAGCAGAGTGCAAGACCTGCTTAGATAGGGGCTGTGAATAATCGAAGGTGCGTGGGGCCCATTTTCATCCTGCAGTAGCTGCCTTGGAGGTGAAACCTTCCAAGTTGCAGAGCAGGAGGGGGTCCAGAAGGGGATAGTCTTAGAGAGGCCTGTGATTTGGGGGACCATGTCTGTTTGTACTCATGCTTTAATCTTCAGCACTTTGCTTCGTGCATGGAGCATGGTAGGCACTCATAAATATTGGTTAAACGAATACATGAATGAGAATTGTCCCTGAGATAGCAGATTTTGAAGATCTGGTGTGACAACTTTAAATTCTTCAAGTTCCTGTCCTGAAATACACCACAGGTTCAGTCCCTGGTTTTTTCACACCCAGGACCCTGTCTTGGATGGAAGGACAGTTTGGAGAAGGTGTATGTATTCATAATCTATTGCTGTGTCACAAATTACCCCAAAACGAAGTGGCTTTAAACAACAATAAATATATATTATCTCACAGTTGCTGTGGGTCAGGGATTCAGGAGCTGTCTTCTCTGGACTGTTCCCAGTCCTGGTAAGTCTTTCTGGAGGCGTGGTCATCAGTTCTACAACAGGAATTTATTGATGGCTGCAAATATTTTGACACTCTCTCATCAAGAGATGGGGGTCTATCTCTTCTTCCTTTGAATCTGGGCTGGCCTGTTACTGTCTTGACCAAAAGAGGAGTACAGAAGGAGGGATGTTATGCTAGTTCTGGGTCCAATTTTTAAAAGGACTAGTAGCTTCCACCTTGGTCTCCTGGAGCCTGAGCTGCCATCTAAGAAGTCTGACCAGGCTGCTGGACACACTTGATGGACAGGCTCTGAGTCTCCATGGAGAATGGGACGTGCTCAGCTGATCTCAGTTTTCTAGTCCTTGCCAAGGTCCAGACATGTGAATGGGCCCACCAGACTAGCCCAGCTAACTGAATACCACCAAGTGACCACAGTCAATGCCACATAGAGCAGAAAAATGGCCCAGGTGAACCTTGCCTCAAAATCATGAGACATAACAAAATGGTTGTTGTTTTAAGCCACTAAATCTTGGGTAATTTGTTTTGCATCAAGAGGTAATTGGAAAACCCAGAATCCAAGGAAAGATCATTAGATCATAGCTGGTCCAACTGCACCTTCTGTGTTTGAATCATTTCCGTGATTTTTTCCCCCAGACATCATTCAGTCTTTTGCTTAAATACCTATAGGGGCAGGACAATTATGACTTCTGGAGTTAAGCTCCTACAGTGGGATGGTTATAACTCTCCTCCCTTCTTTCTTCTCTCTTTCCATCCTCTCTTCTTTCTGCCTCTTTCCTTCCCAAATATTTATTGGGAAGAGAATCAGAAAATGGTTCTCAGAGGAGGTGTATTAGTCAGGGTTCTTCACATAAATAGAACCAATAGGATATATGTAGGTATATGTATAAGAGAAGATTTTTAAAAAGAATTGGCTCACATGGTTATGGACGCTGAGAAGTCCCACAAGCTGCCATCTGCCAGCTGGAGAACCAGGAAACCCATGGTAATTTTACCCATTTACCCATGGTGAAATTCAGTCCGAGGCCAAAGGCCTAAGAACTGAGGGGCTTGCTGGTGTAAGTCATGGAGTCCTAAGGCCTGAGAACCAGAAGCTCTGATATCTAAGGGCAGAAAAAGATAGATGTCCCAGCTCAAGAAGAGAGAAAGGGAGAGAATTTGCCCCTTCTCTACCTTTTTGTTTCATTTGGGCCCCCAATGGATTGATTGGCTGAGGCCTGCCCACATTGGTAAGGGAAGATCTCTTTACTCAGTCTACTGAATCGAGTACTAATCTCATCCAGAAATACCCTCAACAGACACACCCAGAAATAATGTTCTACCAGCATCTGGGCATCCCTTAGCCGAGTCAACTTGATACATGAAAATAACCATCACAGGAGGTGATGCCTGAGTGGGTCTGAATTGGAGTGTAGGAGGTGAGCAGGCACATGGGAAGGAGCTCATTCTAGGCAGGGCTGCTGTTGGGAGTGCATGCTATGGGAAGGGTGGTAATGGTGGAACTTGAAGTGAGAGGAGAGGTAGCTATGGCTATGTCATAATAGGCCTTAATGCCACTTAAGAGTTTAGACTTTATGGCCAGGCTGAGCAGGAAGAGATTTCCCTTTCAGAAGCCACCTTCTAGTTGTTGTGTGAATGGTCAGTGTGGCAGCAGGGAGACCAGTTGAGAGGTCGATTGGGTGACAGATGGTGGCAGCTTGGACCAAGATGGAGGTGGTGGAGTTGCAGGAAACTGAGTGGTTTGGAAAGTGTAACATGTTTGCTGTATTCTTGGAGAATATGTAATTTTTCTATAAAGGACAAGAAAAATGAATAGGATGGATGAAACTCAAGAAGTGTTTGGCATAGATAGTACATAAACTAGTAGCTTACGTGACAGAGGCAAAACTTGGAGGATGTGTTAAGTACACACAATGAGTAAGCTTGTGAGACTCAGGCAGGATTCATAAGATGTGTTAAATATAGAGAGTAAGAATGTTAGTAACCTGCTAATCATAGATAGATTAGATGGCTATTATGATAAAACAAACAAGAGTGTCATAAGTAGAAATGGGTGGAAAGACCAAGCCATAATTATGCCACTTCCAGTCTGACAGCGAGGTCATCCCTAAATTGGCCACCCATTGGTGTTCCCAGTCCTGGTCTCATTCTGTCCTAACATATGCTCTGTCCAAGAAACGCAGATAAAACTCATGGCTTTGAAGATAAAACTTCAGCAGGCAAGTGGCCAAGCCACAGCAGTGGCCAGGCGTACGTGCTTGCCTTTGTCTCTTCAATAGAGCATGTGTGTGATGACTCCAGGCACCTTCTGTCTTGGACTGCTTTGCTCAAACCTCCACTCTGGTCCTCCGAACCACACATCAGCAGGGCAGGCTGATGTGACAGAGAGAGACAGGACATATGAACATTGCATACCCCAGGGTTCCAGGGTCATTTGGTTCTTCCATCCATTTGCACCCCATCTTAAATGTAGCAGCCAACTTTACTTCCATTTTTTTCTTGATTTTTTGCTTTGTGTCTTAATTGGTTTAATGAACAGTGCAATTTAAGCATCTCAATTTAGCCTGTGAGCCTGCTTGTTCTAAAAGTTAGTTGCCTGGTGGTGGTGCTGTGATGGGAGAAGGCAGACCTTTGGCAGGGACAAGATGGGTTATCAAGAGCTCTCTTAAGCTAAGAGCATCCGTCTCTGTTTGGGAAGTACATGTTTAATGCACCCAGGGAGGGCTCTGGGTAGGGGTGGGGTTGCAGGGGAGTAGTCATCAGGGGCCCCAGCCTCAGCTCTGTGGGTCTGTTACACTCTGAAACAAATCCAAGATCAATGCACGCTGACCAGACCCTCCCTAGTTTGTGCCTCCTCCACTCTCCCTTAGACCATTGTCCCAGCCTCTTGATCATCTTTCTGCCCATAGCCTGCCCACTCCAGCCCACCCCCCACCCCCAGGGGTTATTCTAAAACACAGATCCAGGCTATGATGTGAAGTCCATGTTCTTGGAGGTAGGGAGATCTTGGAGAGTGTGAACGACATGAGGCAGGAAGAGGGAGTAACATACTTTGCATTAGTTAGTTTTTGCTGCATAACAAACAATCCTAAACATTTATTTTTATGCACACAGGTCACTGAGTTTTAGTTAACCCTGATTGGGTTTGGCTGGGCCAAGCTGGATTCCAGACTTCCAGTTGAGCTCAAGTCTGCTCCATGTGTCTCCATTTTGGGATCTGGGCTGAAGAGTCAGCAGCTATCTGGGGCATGATCTTCTCATGGCATTTCACTGGAGCACATGAAGCCAAGCCAAGCTCTGCAAGCAGATTTAAAGCTCCTGCATGCATCATATCCTTCTGCTAACATTTCATTGGACAAAGCAAGTCACATGGCTAAGCCCAATATCAATAGGAATATTAGTCAGCCTTAAAAAGAAAGGAGATTCTGACACATGCTACAACATGATGAATCATGAGGACATTATGCTAAGTGAAACAAGCTAGTCAAAAAAGGACAAATATTGTATGATTCCACTTTTATGAGGTCCCCAGAGTAGTCAGATTCATAGACAGAAAGTAGAATGGTGGTGGACAGGGGCTGGGGGGAGAGAGGAATGGGGAGTTGTTGGTTAATTGATACAGAGTTTCAGTTTTAAAGATGAAAAGAATTTTGGAGTTCTGTGCACAGCAGTGTGAATATACTTAACACTACTGAACTGTACAGTTAAAAATAGTTAAGTTGGTAAATTTTTTTGTTGTTGTTTAAAGAACTTTAATTCAAATAAAAAGGAAAATTCAACTTAGACATCAAATGGTATAAAATAAGTGCAAAGACAAGAGTAATATATTGTCCATAACCCCACCACACAAAGATAGACACTGTTAACCACTGAAGTCCCCGCCAGACATTTCTCTGTATCTGAATATCCCTTGGAGGCATATATTAATTTTCTTTAACAGAAAGAATGTGGCTATACATCCTCTATTGTGACCAGCTTTTCTCAAGCAAAATTGCTTTGTTGACTTATTCTGGAGTCAATACATAGGGCCCCCACCATCGTTGTTAATGGCTGGATAGTCTTCCGTGCTTTATGTGCTCTAATTGCATCAGTTCATAATGCCGTGTAACAAAACACCTCAAAACTCAGTGGCTTAAGACAACCACCATTTATTACTGCTCATGAGGATTATTGTGAAAATGTTTTACTGGGGGACTACTCTCAGGAGAAGGGAAGTTAAGGAAACAAGATAAAGCAGGGGAAGAAAGGTAAGTCAGCATGTGGTGTTAGCTTGAGATAAGCTTCAGCCCAGTTTGATGGAGACCTCTGGAGCAAAAAGTGCGCCCCACATTGGTCCCACCTGAAGGCCCTTTAATACACCCCTCCCTTGTCAATCAATCACCGGCTGGAAGCTGAGAGATCCTGTTTAGCCAATGGCAATTCTCAGAGAAGGGTGGAAGTGGAAGCTATTAGCAGCTAATATTGATAGCAGCCTGGTGAAGGAAAAGGTGGTAAATTTTATGTGTTTTTAACTGCAACTAAAAACAAAACTTAAAAAATCAGTGGGGTCAGGAAGGACATTCCATTTACAGTGGGAGATGCTGCAAAGTTACAAGGCAAAGGGTGTGGATGTATAATCCTGATATAGTGGAGCAAAAATTGGGACCACCTCATGCTCAGATTTGCGTGGTGGGAAGACTTCTTTGGCAGTCACAGAGGGGGATGGGATGGTGCTCAGCGAAGAGGCAACAATCCAGGTGAGAGAGGAGGAGCCCTGAGCCAGGGCAGCGGCAGTGTAGATGGAGATGGGGTAAAAGATGTAATAGTAGCCCCGTGTGTTGAGGACTTACTATACTGAAATACTGTTTCCAAGGCTTTGCATTTGGTTTCTCCTTTAAGCTTTCAACAACCCAGTGACATAGGTGTACTATGAATCCCATTTTACAGATGAAGTAGTTGGAGGGGACTATCTTGCTTAAGGTCACACAGCTGGTAGGAACTCAAACTGGCATTCAAACCCACATCTGTCTGCCTCCAGGGCCCGAGTCTTTAGCCACCACCGTGTCCTACTGCCTGGGTGAGGTGAGGGGCATCTGATTTGACCTCCAAGTTTGGGTGAGCACCAACTAAGGCTGAGCACCACAGTTTTGAGATCAACTGGGGACAGCAATATGGGAGAGAAAATGGGTGGGAGACTGATTTTGAAAGGAAAAGGAAAACTCTGAACTCCAAAATAGCAGGGCTTTCCTCTGGCCTCGCTCTCTTGCACTTGTTTACTCGTAACTTCTCCTGGGTCCAACTGCCGGGGACAGAGAGAAGGGGAGGACGGAAATCCTCCAGGGGCTCAGGCTGCTGTTCAGCTCGCAATGTAGCCTGACAAATCAAGTGGGTAAAACCCATTAATTAGCAGTTTGGGGAACAGTTGCAAAGTTAATTATTCCGTTTTCTGATGAAAGAAAGCTAATTTTTGGCATTTACACCGACAGTGACATGAACTAACATTTTTCGAGTTGACATCCCTCAAGATAAATGATGCTGTGAGGCATTTGTGCAAACATCCTGACCCACAGCTCACTGATGAAGGCTGTCTGAAATGGGTGCCTTTGCCACAGTTTTTCCTTGGCAAGTTTAGGGGGTGGGCGAGCCAAGAAGGGGGATTTATCTGGGGGTGGTGGAGTGAAGGAGAAATCTGGTAATGTATAGAGAAGATTCAAAGCTGGAGAGAACATTTGCATATTCAGAAGGTTTTGCTGTAAATAAGAGATCAGCGGAGTGCATTAACATCTTTGTCTGTCTGTTTGTGGTGAGAATCATACCCAGAGGAGGGACCTAGTTTTTCCAAGTGGTTGCTTCCAAATTTAGATCTTCTCCCCAGACTTTGCTTCTGAGTTCTAGGCCCAGGCATCCAATGTTCTGCTTGACATCTCCACTTGGCATCCTATGGGCATCTCAAACTCACTTTGTCCCAAAGGAGCTTTCAGCTCCCCCCTTCAAAGGTTTTCCCTCCCCTAAGTCTTCCCATTGAAGGCTATGACACCATCATCCATCCAAATGCTCAAGCCAGAACCAACGCCATCATCTCTGTTATTTCCCTTTTCCTCATTCATTTGGGACATCCAATTTATCAGCAAGATCTGCCAATGCGACTTCCGAAACGCCTCTCAAATATGTCTTCCCCTTTTCACATCTACCATGGCTACCCTAGTCTAAATAACCATCATCGCTTTTTTTTTTTTTTTTTTGTGGGGAAGACCAGCCCTGAGCTAACATCCATTGCCAATCCTCCCCTTTTTGCTGAGGAAGACTTGCCCTGGGCTAACATCCGTGCTCATCTTCCTCCACTTTATATGGGACGCCGCCATGGCATGGCTGACAGGCAGTTCGTTGGCGGGCGCCCGGGATCCGAACTCGCGAACCCCGGGCTGCCAAGCGCGAACTAAACCGCTGCGCCACCGTGCGGCCCCCAACCATCATCGCTTTTAACTCAGTGCTATCCTGTAGAAACATAATGAGAGTCACACATGAAAGTTTACATTTTCTCGTGGCCACTTTAAAAAAAGTGAACAGAAATGTGAAGTTAATTTTTTTAAATTAACGAATTTTGTTTTTTAGAGCAGTTTTAGGTTCACAGCAACATTAAGTGCAAAGTACAGAGATTTCCGTGTACCCCCGTCTCCACACATGCAGAGCCTCCCCCATTACCAACATCCTGCACCAGTGGTACATTGGTGACAATTGATGAACCTCCAGGGACATATCGTCAGCCAAAGTCCACAGTTTACGTGAGGGTTCACTCCTGGTGTGCATTCTGTGGGTTTTGACAAATACATAGTGACATGTACCCACCATTATAGTATCATACGGAGTAGTTTCACTGTCCTAAAAATCCTCTGGGCTCCACCTAGCCATCCCTTCTGCCTCCCTAACCCCTGGCAGTCACTGATCTTGTTACTGTCTCCATGGTTTTACCTTTTCCACTGCAGTTTGACATGATGTCCCCCTACTCTTGCTTCTGTCCAACCCATTCCCCACGGAGCAGCCAGAGAGATCTCTTAAATGTGCAAACTGGACTATGTCATTTCCTGCTAGACCTAGAATAAAAATGGAACTCCTTCCTTCAGCCTATAAGGCCTTGTGTGATCTAGCCCCTGCCTACTTGCCCACCTACCTCCTGCCACTCTCCTCCGCTCATGTGACCAGTGGCCTTGGCTTTCTTTTAGTTCTTCAGACACGTCATGCTTGGTATTGCTGAAGTGTAAATTGCAAGGGGGGAGCAGAGTGGGTCCTCAGGCACCTTGCAGGCCAGGTGGTCCTGGGGGTTCATGGGGCCTCCACTGGCGGTACAGTGTGGGGAGTGGGTGGACCGGGGTCTGCGCTAACCCTGTATGGCTGCCTCCCTCTGCCTCTCCAGAACTGAGCTTCAATCGTGTGCTCCGGGCAGCATCCCTTTTAACACAGGCAGATTAATTGGAAACAGATGTCAAGTGGTGGGAGTTAAATACAGACATTTCACCAAATGTCAGCCCTTCCCCTGGGCCACAATGGAGTCCTCACTTCTCATGCTCACCAGGGAACTGGGAAAAAGCCTCTTCAACATGCTGGTGGCATGCTTGACCCGGAGAGGCTTTTAGCCCTTCTCAAAAACTTCAGGCAAATTACAACTCTGAAAATCAGAACCTGCTCAGTGAATTGATCTGTATCAGATGCATGCAAACAAAAGGTACTCTCAGGACAGGTGACTCTTAAAATAACCACAAAACCCTCAGATTGTAAGAACTGGACAGGATAGTCTCATCCCCCCACTTCAAAGGGGGTAAAATAGATCCAGAGCATGGAAGGGATCTGTCGAAGTTCACTTAGGAGGTTAGTATCAAAGCTGGGGGTGGGACCTACAGCCAGAGACTTTTCTAAAGTGCAAATCTGATGGTGTCTCCCTCCACACCTTCCTGTTGCCTGGAGACTAAACCCAAACTCCTTGGCAGGGCCTGAGAGGTCCTTTACCCTCTCCCTCTCACCACAGCCTCATCTCCCCAGCTCTCCCAGGTTAAGGGATCCCCCTGCATTCCTGGGCATATCACTCTGATGCTTTTGCCCATGATGTTTCCTCTGTCTCTCCCTAGTAAACTCCTATTCACCCTTCACAACCCAACTCAGATGTGCCCTCAACTCTCCAGGTAGAGTTGCTCTGCCTCTCTTCTGGGATCCCACAGCACTGAATGGGTGTCATTGTAATTATTTGTGTATTTCTCTGTCCTCCCCCACCTCTCTAAACCCCTTTGTTTTATCTTTGCTTCGCTGGAGCTTGGCACAGAGCCTGGCACACAGTAGGCACTCAGTAAATATTTGTGACTTTGACTTTGCCAAAGTCAAGGGACCACTTTCCTTGCTTTCTTACTTAGCTTTTCTGTAGCATTGGGTGCCACCGAGCTCTTTCTTCTTGAGATGCCCCCTTCCTTAGCACCTATGGTTCCCTCCTGCCTGGTTTTCCCTCCCACAAGTTTTTCTCTTGACTATTGTACCTTGGTCTCAGTTTTGGGCATCCCCTCCTCTGTCCATCTCTTCTAGGCTGTGGTTGTTCAAGGATTTGTCCTAGCCTTTTCTGTCCTCCTCTGGAAAGCTTTCTCTGCCTTGGTTAAGTGTCGTGGGATTCAGGGCCTCTCCTATGCTGTTCCCTCTCTCTGGGACACTCTTCCCCTCATTTCCGGCATGACTACCTTCTCAACCTTCAGGTTTCAGCCCAAAAGTCACCCTCTCAGAGAATCCTTCCTCAATCACCTGAGCTCCTAGCCTGGTCACTAAGCAGCTGGCAGGATTGATGGATGAATGGAGGAATGAAGGAGTGCACAGGACCTGGGCAGAGCAGAGCATGGGGGAAGTGCTAACAGCTCCTTTCAAGTCAGTGACTGGGTGTTCTACTTCTCCTCAATCCAGAGACAGGCAGGCCCCAGCATTTTTGGGTTATTAACTCCCCTCAGTAAACTTCCAGCGAGTGTGATAAAACACTCAGCAGAATGTAGCAAGAGCTCATAAAAGCAGGATTTAGTGCCATTTTATAGATGTCAGGGCTGACTTCCACACTCAAGCTAGTGTGTATTTAAAATTCATGTCTGCTCACTGCCTTCTGGGAGAAGGCCTGAGGCCTGGGGAGGAGATGACATGGCCTCATGCTCCCCTCCCTGGTCTAGCACACCTGGAGGGGGCACTGGCGTGGGAGGCCTCCCAGCAGGGATCAGGCCAAGCTGAACTGGGCCTCCTGTGACCTCCTTCCTGATGGGTGGTGAGAATGGGCTTTGCAGCCACACAGACCTGTGCTTGAGTCCTGGCCGGGTGGCCAGCTGGCCCTGTTTGTCCAGGATGGAGGTGCCTCACAGGATGTGGGACTTTCAGTGCTAAAACCAGGGAAGTTCCAGCAAACGAGGATGAGTTGGTCATCTTAGAGCTGGTTAGGTTGTTTTTGTACTTCTACCATTTCTTTTTTACACTTTTCTCTCTGCATCTCATTTTTCTCAGCTGTCAAAAGAGAACAGTTGCCCGAGGTCAGCAGTGCGGAGCAAGCCATAGTGTTGTGTGTGTGCAATGGCTATTGTCCAGGTCAGGGATAAGACACAGTTGGGTCTATCCTTGGTGAGCTGCACTAAATCATAGCCTCCTCCGAAAGTGGACAGAGTCAGTCACCTGGGCTAGAAAGGGATAGACCATTCATTATAAATAAAAAAATGGAACAATTAAACCTACTTTGTTGGGTTAATTAATGCAAAAGTCTGTAACAAGCAATCCCCAAATCTCCATGGCTTAACACAGTACATGGCATTTCTTGCTTCCGTCACAGTAGAATTCAGATTCAGTGGCCCCCTTACAGCAGCGAATCAGAGAGCCAGGCTCTTCCGTTTTGTGGCTCTGTCATCTCCTAGAGCCTCCTCCTCTGCTGGATCCTCTGTATTAAGCCAGCGGAGAGTGAGGGTTTAGTGGGATCTTTTAGGGCAGGGGTTGGCAAACTACACCCATGAGCCAAATTTAGCCTCTGGCAGGATTTTGTAGGTAAAGTTTTATTGGAGCAGGCACACCCATTTGTCTGCTTATTGTCTATGGCCACTTTTCCTCCACAGTGGCAGAGCTGAGTAGGTGTGACAGAGACTGTGTGGCCCGCAAAGCCTAACATATTTACTACCTGGCCCTTTACAGAAAGCGTTTGCTGACCTCAGTTTTAGGGGTCAGGCCTGAGAGTGGTATCCATCACATCTAACTACCGTCCAGTGGCTACAGCTCAGCCTATTGACCCCCAACCAGCCGCAAGGGAGGCCGGGAAGTGTGGAGGAGCACATGGATATTGCATTCTGTGACAGTTCCTGCCGTACCTACCTCTCGGGGTCATTATAAAGATGCAATAAAATAATGCCTGGAAAGTATTTCTTAGAAGGTCTGGCACATGGTAACTCTTCCATAGTGACACGCGTGGCTCCCCAGGTCTCAGGGATGTACTAAGTGCCTGGGCTGCAGGACTGTGTGGGAGGACCCTCTCCCTACCCTTGAGAAGAAAGAACTGGGTTGCGCAGGTATTTTGGTAACTAGGACACAAGCTGAGTGCCTGGTCCCCTTTGCTCTGGATTTAGGGCTCTGGCTATATCCATGTGACCAGCTGGGACAGGTGGTCCTCAGGGATGCTTATTTGGGCCCTAAGCCTAACACATGCCAGCCAGATTTTTTTCTGTTGGATGAGCAGGGTAGCTGCTGTGTGTTTACCGGGCCCAGCCATCAGGACGTTGCCCAGCCTCAGTGTGACCTGGCTGGACACTCATGATCTGACTTCTGCTTGTCCCCACCCTCCCCAGCCTTAATGTTATTGAAAAAAAGAGTTTGGAAAATTAAAAAATACTTTCTATTAATCACAGTATATGAAAGATATATACCATTGAGCATATTGCATTTTTAATGATATTTTTACCTTGTAAAGGAACTATAATAAAATTTATTTAAAGCATCGATTGAAGGTTAATTAGTAGTTAAACTTGATATTTTAAAGTTAATTCACTAAAGTGAGGGTGATTATTCACTAATAATAATGAAGTAATTCTCATTTTAGGTTCAAGTTTGCTAAGTTTTCCCCCTTTTTGTATTTGATTTTCATATGAGTTGAGATCCCTAATGTATAGAATGTGATATTGAAATCACATAGCAGAATTGTCAAGACTTGTTTTTTTTGTTGTTGTTGTTTATAATGGAAGATTTCTTTTTGTAATAGAAATCTAGAACTACTCGTCAAGAGAGATGCCTGATTGTTTCATTTTAAGCCCGTAGTCTGGAAATAGAAGTCAGTTCTTCTTGTAAAATAAAACCCAAATCAGCAATACCAGCACCCTCATCATGACTGCCTCTCAGGGTGCCTTGCAGTGCATATAAAAGCACCCACAAATATCAGTCTAGGCGTTGGCTCACCTTCAGCACTGAGCCACTGTCCAACTCCTCCCATTTTCTGTCCTGACCCAGAGTCCTCATGTGCTTAGAAGGAGGAAATGCTCTTTCTGGCCTGACCCAGCAAGGACCACTCTCCCTGGTGATGGAAAGCTGAGCCCACTCTCCAACTCACTGTTCCCAGTTCTGCTCAAGGATGATGCTGTCCTGATGGTTGATGGACTTCAACACAGCAGTGTCCATCCTCGGCCTGAGACAAGTGTTTGCCCTGTAGCAGTGTTGATGCCTGTCCAGATCTCCTCAAGACCCTTTGTACTGTTTCATTGCTCATCCTGACCTCTTGCTCTGGAGGCCATTGGGTGTGTTTTCAACGGCTAGCACTTGTGTCTCTTCTCTCTTCTTTGGAGAATTGTCTTTGGGCTACTGGGTCACTTTGCCCAAGTGAACAGAGAGCCAGAATATTCCTGGGAACCTACAGTTTACATCCTCTCCCTCACCTCCACCCATTGTGCTGGTGGAGCTCTCCTTTCTTGGCTTAGGACCACCCTGAGGCATACTTCCGCTCCAAGTGCTCACCTGCAGAATTAGGCTGAAGCTATCCTTGGTGGGACTTTTGTCTGAAATCTCACCCCTGTGTGGCTTCCTCCCCTTCCCTGAACTGGTTCTCTCCATCCTTTACTAGTTTCTCCTGGGAGCATTTCTCTAATAAATCACTTGCACTCAAATCCTTGTCTCAAGGTCTGCCTGTGCAGAACCTGACTTAAGATGGGAACACTGATGGGAGATTAGTGCTGCCTCTGCGAAGAGTTCATGTTATTTGAGAAGCAGGTATCCAGCCATGGGGTAGGGATGGGGGGAAGTTAAGGGCTCAACTTCCAAACATGGAAAAATTTAGACAATAGAGCCTAATGGTTATGATTATAGCTGTTAGTGTCAGACAGAGCCATATTGGCGCCCCGGCTCTGTCACTTACACACTTCCTGTGGCCTTGGGCAGTTTGCTTAACCTCTCTGGGTCTGAGTTTTCTCATCCACAAAATAAAGATAATGGTAATACCCACTTCATGGGATGGTTATGAGGAAGAAAGAACATGCATGTAATGTGCTCAGGACAGACTCTGGTATATGGCAAGTACCCAATGAATCTGGCAATGATTATTATTTGGTTCAAGCTATTATTTTTTTGACTTGAACTTGATCTCGGATTTGTAATTGGGATCCTAGCAACATCAGCCCCCCAGGTGGCCAGTTTTCATTTCTAGATGCGGAATGTGTAGTCAGGAGGGAGAATTCCCTTCCTTCCTCAGGAACAGGGAAAATATTTAAGCAATATTTACCATAGTTTGCCTTCTATCTATTAGTACAGATTGTTATGACACAGTGTGGCAACTGCCATCATCAAGGTATTCGCACAAATGAGGTAACTTACTGAGCAGACCCTGTCATGTGGAACCCACCTGTAGCTTCCTCAGCTTCCAGAATGACGGGTGTTAGGGCTGGAAGGGGCACTGACAAAGACAGAACAGCACACAGCCATTTCCCACTCCCAAAGAAAAGAGCAATTTTTCTGGCTTCAACAATGTGATGTAACACTCCTTTCTGTGGTGGGTTCTGGTCCCTGTTGTCCTTGGCTGTCCCGCTGTGGCTCCTTCTTATGGCAGATGAAGCTGTTGGTGAGGGAAGGAGAGCCGCTGGGGCTGAGGCCTCAGATGTGGGGGTTTTCTGTCCACCAGCCACGGCTTTGATACCCACAGTGTAGAGCTCATTTGGGATTGTCAGTGCTGCTGGGCCATCTTGGGATAAGCAGGGCCTCTGAACTGCAATTCTAGGTCCATTTTGGGGGATCTGATGGATTCTTTGGTTCCTCTCCCAGAGAAACACAACCTACACTCACACAGATAGAATAGCCCTGGCATTTGGGGTAAGAACCCTTGTATTAGGGCACTATGAATCTGCTCTTTTCTCATTTACTTTGTGGGGTCCCTGTTCGGTTTTGCCTTCCTTCCCTGTTCGGCTGTATATGTGGTGCTGGTGCCAGTGAATCTCCAGCATGGAGAGTGATGGTGGGACACCGTGACAGCGAGTTCCTCTCTCTGTGCTCAGCTGTCCTGGTGGTGACAGCATAGATGACAGGGACAAGAGTATAAGACTGGGATGGGGCAAATAAGGGCCGGGGGAGGTGGGTGGGGGAGAGGAAGGAGATGGGGAGAGGAGAGACTCTGGGGAGGAGGAAGAGAGAAGAAGCAGAGGATGGAGGAGGGGAGGAAGGAGGCTCTAGAGGAAGGAGGAGGGGAGGGGCAGGTGGGAGGCAAGGGGCAGAGGGAGCAAGGATCCCTGACTGGGGGGCATTCAGGACAGGGTGACACGTGAGTGATGCCCGGTGACTTAAGAGGGAAGAAGTTGGCGGCCTGAAAGGGAGGGAGACAGAAAGCAGGGCTTTTCAATATGAGCATTCATGTCGTGGTGACAGCAGTCATTTATCATGCCCTGAATGGGAGCACAGGGCCCAGCGCTGCCACCAAAGGCCTCTGGTTAAAGTTTTACCTGAGTGTGAAAGGGACTGGGGCCTCGCCAAACGGCGGCCCTTCTGAGACTGCGGGGGTGGCCCCTGGGGGCCCATCTGTTTGGAGCAGAAAGGCTCTGGCACCAGAGGAGGGGCCATGGGACAGGACATTTCCGGGTGTGGGGACCCCTCCAGGCATCCCAGGCCACTGGGGGAAGGGGTTGCCGCACACAGGGTCCTGGAAAGGCCTGCTCCCAGCACTGAATTAGGAGCCTGTTCCCAAACTGATTTTGTGAGCCTGCCATGGGGTGTGGGGTAGGGCAAGTCGGGGGGGTGCACATTTTGGCAAGTGATGTCACTGGTGCCCACTCAAGTTGTCAAAAAAGATACTACTGGGGCCGCCCGGTGGTGCAGCGGTTTAGTTCGCGCTTGGCAGCCCGGGGTTCGCGAGTTCGGATCCCTGGCACCTGCTGATGCACTGCCTGTCAGCCATGCTGTGGCGGCGTCCCATATAAAGTGGAGGAAGATGGGCACGGATGTTAGCCCAGGGCCAGTCTTCCTCAGCAAAAAGGGGAGGATTGGCAACGGATGTTAGCTCAGGGCTGGTCTTCTCCACAAAAAAAATACTTATTATTTACCACGTGTCAGACACTGTATATACATTTAATTGGGGTGACCACCCCTGTCTGCTGTCTGAGAATGCAGGGGTTTCCTGGGTTGCAGGACTTTCAGTGCTAAATCTCACAGTCCCGGGCAAAACAGGGCAGTCGGTCCCCTTAATGTTAACTCAGTGGATCTCACAGTAGCTCTTGGGAAAGGCGTTGTTTTTCTCTCCATTTACAAATAAGACAATAGGCAAGGAGAGTGAAGTAATGTGTCCGAGGTCACAAAGCCAGGGAGTGAGAGGGCTGGATCTGGAGTGAAGTAGTCTGGTTTCCAAGTCTGGGCTCCCAGCCCCTCTGCTTTGCCCCTGAAGCCTGGAGGAAACGCCAGTGTGAGCAGGTTCTCCCAACCGAGAGCCAGGACAATGACGTCTGATGTGTCCGCTGGTCTTTGGGACCCCGTGTTGAGACAGGCCCTGTCCCTGACTTCTTGGTCTGTCTAGTCCACAGAGGGGCCAGCAATGGGGGAGCTAGACTGTCCCTAAGGTGTGCTGTGCTTTGAGTGTGTGGGGCCCTGGCATTTGTCCAGGAACATAGCTAATGACCCCCCAAGGTCCTTGCCCAAACTCCCAGGCCAATGAGGGCCAGAGTGGAAGGTCAGGGAAGACATAAGTGTTGGAACTTGAAACCCAGGATGCTTTGCCAAGAGGGCCTACACCCCAGCTATGAGCAGGCGCCTGAGTGATGGCACCTGAGTGAGGACAGGGGATAAGGTGGTGTTCCTGGGCAGGAACCGCTTTGGCCTGTTTTCCATCCTGGGTTGTGGGACAGCTCAGTCATCCCTGCACCAGGCTCCTTCCAGAGCAAGGATGCTAATCTGGATCCTGTGAGTCAAATCTGTTGCCGAGAGGCCATTTGGGAGAAAAGTAAAATCTCCCTAAGTTCTCCCATTTGGGAGAACTTGAAATGTCCTGTTTGTGGACTGTGCTGATGGAGCCTTTCAGTGCAAATATTTTCTGGATACCAAGGTCACACGTAGCACTGTGGGCTGAGGTTTTAGTCCTGGGAAAACAAGAGGAGTGTGTGTGTGTGTGTGTGTAGGGGGTGTGGGAGTGAGGGGGCTGGAGCATCTCTTGTTTCTGCTAAGAGAACAGCCCAGCTGGAAGCATGGAACCATTAGCAGGTTCTCATCTCAGCTCCTGCCGGGAGCCGGGAACCCCGGCTCACTGGCCCATTCCAGCCCCAGCCCAGACCTTCAGCTCTCCACACAATGGTGGGACTTTGCTGTGTTTGTTAATCACACTTGGAGACTCAAGAAGCCACACTGTAATGTCCCAGGGCTGGCTGATGGGGTATGAATGATGGGAACTCAGAGGTCTTGGGTGGCAGAGAGAAAGGCCACCAGCAGGAGGTATGAACCTCCTCAAGGACCAGGCGATGGGGAATTCAGAGAAACATGTGAGGGAGGAGGCTGGAGGGGGAGGCATCAAGCAGGAACCTGGGCCCAATGCTGCTTACCACTTCTCTCTCTCCTGTGAAGTCATCCCTTCAACATATGCAAAGCATATTCCCTGACACCTACTGTGTCCTTGTTCTGTGTTGGGCTCAGGATATACAGGAGACACCATGGCATAGTCTCTGTCCCATGGAGCTTGTATTCTCAGGAAGAGACGGACATGAATCAAGTAAGTTACATATTGTGGTTAGTATAGATAGGTA
Organism: Tapirus indicus; assembly: GCA_031878705.1. Classification (NCBI taxonomy): domain Eukaryota; kingdom Metazoa; phylum Chordata; class Mammalia; order Perissodactyla; family Tapiridae; genus Tapirus; species Tapirus indicus. The sequence continues at coordinate 60,945,463 of CM062929.1, forward strand.
TGTAGGATACTGAAATAGTGAATGACAGGGGGTCTGGGAAGGCCTCTTGGAGGAGGTGACACGTAAGTGGAGCTTGAAGGATGGACAGGAGCCGGCCAGGGAGGAGTAGGGGCAGTGTCCAGGCAGAGGGAACAGCATGTACAAAGACCCTGGACTTGCAGTGTTTGAAGAACTAAAAGGTGGTTTATGAGGTTAGAGCCCAGTGAGTGGCGTGTGGCCTGAGATGGAAGTGCAGATGGAGACCAGATCCTCCCAGGCCCTGAGTGCCGTGTTGAGCAGATGGGTTGCTGGATTGATTATTTTACTAGAACAGAGCCTGTGAGTCTTATTACTAGATCTCACTGTTAGCATAAAACAGTAGGTGCCCAATAAATGTGTGTTGGGGAATGAGTGGAGGCATTACAGGGGAAGCTGGGTCAGAACTGAAGGGCGGTGGGATGTGAAAATGGCTAACTTGGTGTCTAGGGGCAGAGGCAGCCCCTGCATCAGCTTGGTCCCCTCAGAGCTGCCTCTGCCGTTCGCCCCATCCCCTGTCCTTGTCCCTTTGCCTGTCTTAATTGCCTCGGAGGAGCTGAACAGGGAGCCCGCCAGGGGCCTGCATTTGTGCCTTGCACAGGGGACATTAAGTGAACAGAGTCCCTCTCGGTTTTTCATGTCATTAATTGGTGATCTTCAGATTCTGAAATAGCATTTTCCCTCTCCCATCCCTTATTTCATTATCCTCAGTTCAATACACATCAGTGCCGCACAAGGCAGCCTGCTTGGATATATTAGGAATTATTTAAATGAGATGGGGATGTATGGGTAGTTAAAAATGCAGCCTTCTATTCTGCCCTAATTATGTATCAAATTATGTTACAATTATTCCCAAATATAAACTTGCTGAGAACCTCAAAAGGGGAGGTTCTGAGAGCATCAGGTGAAAAGTGAAGTGGGGCACATAGGGGTGCTGGCCCGAGGCCCTAGATGGTTTCGAAACCCAGGCTGTGTGTGTGTGTGTGTCTGTCTGTCTGTCTGTGTGTGTGTGTTATCAGCTCCACTGCCATGCTGTGTCCATTGCAGGGGTTGTTGGCTCAGGCCTTGGCCGCCATGAGTGGGCAGGAAGATGTCTTGTCCAGCCTTTGTGCCAAGGGATGTGCTAAGACTGCCATTCCCCAGGTATGTAATCTAGAAGCCTTGTAACTTCTTAGGGCCTCGGTTTCCTCCTTTGTAAAGTGGAGGTGAAAAGAGCATCTATATCCTATGGCCCCTGGCACTTTGGAGGCTCTGGGGAAATGGGACGAGCTACCATTGTTACTGCTCTCTGCTAACCAAGTGGGTCCATCATGGTCAGCAGATTCTCTAAGGAGTGGGACCCTTTGAGGCTGTCCATCCTTCCTGGCTTTCGCTTCCTCTGCCTAGCTGATCGGGCCGAGCTAAGCCTGGGGCAGCCATGACTCAGGGCTCAGGCTTCAGTAAGGCTCCAGCCTCATGCCTTCCCTGTAAGACTCGGCACACACTTACTCTGCATGGGCACTTTGCAAATGCCTCTTATACAAGGCTCACTCAATCCTGGGAAGAAGGGCTAGACCTGCTCAAGATGTTGCAGCCAAAAAGTGGGAGAGTGGGATTCACACCCAGGTCTGCTTCTGAGGCCATGTGCCCCAGGAGGTGAGAGGGAACTGCTTGGTCCCCAGGCTAGTGGGCAGGTTTCCTCTGAGTTGTTTTCATCCATTTGTTTCACACTAGAAACCAGCCTCCTCTGCAGCTCTTAGGAAAGATCTGGATTAATCTTTATCAATATTTATTAATTAATAATTATTAATCAATTATTTATTTATTTATTAATAATTATTAATCACCATGAGGCTACTGATGTTGCAGGGGTCTGAGTTTGGCTGCTTCCATTTCCCACACCTGCCACCCACAGCCACTCATAGTCCAGGCCTGGGGGTGGGGGGTGGGAGACGTTCCTGTCAGAGCCCTTCTTCCTCCTCTCTGGTTATTAGGCAGGTGGGGCTGTCCAGGGCTGCAAAGACATTTTCAGCCAAGACCTCAAAGCATGCTGGGACCTTGTTATGGGTTGAAGTGTGTCCCCCCAAAAGATGTTGAAGTCCTAGTCCTCAGGACCTGTGAATGATGTTATTTGGAAATAGGGTCTTTGCAGATAGTCAAGTTAAAATAAGGCCATTGGGGTGGGCCCTAATCTAGTATGACTGTGTCCTTATAAAAGGGGGGATTTGGACACAGAGACAGACACGCACAGAGGGAAGATGATGTGAAGAGAAGCAGGGAGAATGCCAAGTGAAGCTGAAGGCAGACGTCAGGGTGTGGTTTCTACAAGCCAAGGAACGCCAAGGATTGCCAGCAAACCACCAGAAGCTAGGGGAGAGGCGTGGAGCTGATCCTCCCTGCCAGCTCTCAGAAGGAATCAGCCCTGCCGATACCTGGATGGTGGACTTGAGAACTATGAGACAATACATTTCTGTCATTAAGCCACTCAGTTTGCAGTACTTTGTTATGGCAGCCCTAGAAAACTAATGCAGAACTCAGTGGTGGGATGCAGGCAGGGAGGAGGGAGTGGAGGGCTGCCCAGGTGGCAACCAGGAGCTTCACCTTGCCAAGGGTCCAAGGGGAAGGGCAGGCCTGGCCTAAGCCAAGCTGCTAGCCATCTTTGTGGATGCGGTCTGTGGCAGGCAGAGTCCCTAAACAGAAATGACGTGCCTTCTCAGGCAGATGGCCGCCTGAGGAGTTCTCTTTGAGTCTGGACCAGGAATCTGACCAGTGGTTGAGGGGAGAGGGAGCTGACTCCTGTCTGTGGGGGCGGGGACTGCTAGGACCTGGGTCTTACGGCGGGCTTTGGAGCAGAGATGTCTGGGACTAACCACTATCCATCTCTTCTGCTTACTAAGAACTTACCAAGGGTTGCTGGGAATGTATTCTAGCTCTGTTCCCTCTGCCCCTTGATTCTGACTTGCTCTTACCAATGGAATGTAAGAGAGGTAATGGGAACCCCCTCTGGGCCGAGGTAGGTAAGAAGGAGTGTGCCCTCTCCACACTTCCTCTCCTTTACTGTCTGCTGCCTGAATGGGGTACTCAGAGGACAGAGCCTTGGTATAAAAGGGGCCTACGTCCTGGAGAGGACCCTGGAGAGGACTACATTAGCCATGTGGAGGGGTCTAGCCCAGTGCATGGTGCTTGGCATAAAGGACATGCCTGGTCACTGTTTATGTTTCTCTTCCTTCTGGGGTCCTGCTTCGCAACCCCAGAGGTGAGCCCATCTTGGGTGACCATCTTTTTCCCGAATAAGAAACCTCTTCCCAATGATATCTGTCCTCCAAGCACCTCCTGGATTCTTCACAAGAAGCTAGGGTCCCCAAGCCTGACCTTGGAGCCTCTTTGATTTGCATGATTGCTTATTTCCATTTTAAAGGAAACATTTCTAATTAAGGTAACCAAAACTCACGTGCTATTTTTGGATACAACTTCCTTTTTTTTTTTAGGTAAGACAATTTTGCTAATTAGATGTAAAAATCATTCCTGGGAAAATTATATAATTTATATGCAATTTACAAAATAGACCTTTGATATTATTTGTGCTGCTGCTTTGCTGTGAAATTAGTAAACAGCATAAACATGGACCTGGGTGAATGTGCTCCAAGGGAAGGAGGTCAGGTGGTTCCAGATCTTGGGCGTGGCCTCTCCAGGTGCTCACTGTGGAGGCCCATCCTCCCCAGAGGCAGCCCAGGCAGTGTGAGCCGACACCAGCCATGCCCCCCCTGTGCTGGATTACAGTTCAGGATGATTCATATATGGCTTTCTACATGTCTCAGCTCTGATGTGATTTAGAAGTACGCAGGGGTGAGAAAGGCCTCTTGGGAGGTGCTTTAGGGGAATGGGAGAGAGGTGTCCAGTGGTACACAGAGGCCTCTGTCCTGGGTGGTGTTTTGATCAGTGACTTGGATGAGGGCTCTTGGTCAGTTGATCACACTGGTAGATGACATGAAACTGGGATGGGTAGAAAATGGGTTGCGGGGCTGACCCAGAGGCACAGCGGTTTAGGTTGCGCTTTGGCAGCCTGGGGTTCGCGGGTTCGGATCCTGGGCGCCTGCCAACGCGATGCTTGTCAGCCATGCTGTGGTGGCATCCCATATAAAGTAGAGGAAGATGGGCACGGATGTTAGCCCAGGGCCAGTCTTTCTCAGCAGAAAAGAGGAGCATTGGCAACGGTCAGGGCTGGTCTTCCTCACACACACACAAAAATAAAATAAAGAAAACGGGTTGGAAGACAGTTAGGATCCAACAATCTCGAGAGAGGTGGGAGCTCTGTTCAAACCTACAGCAGGAAATCCAACATTTGCCTCTAGAAAATCACCCATTTGGTATACAGTGGGGGAAGAGGAGACAGCGGCAGCCTACCAGTCCAGGTCCAATCAGGAGAAAGAAACCACAGCAGGTGTTTTAACAGGAAGTCTTTTGTATAAAGTCTTTTAGTCATCAGAAAACTGAAAGGTAAAAGAACTCTAAGGCATCAAGGGGGAGCGATTGCAGGAAGCAGCCATTTATGGCTGAGGTGACAAAGGGACGAGGTTGAGATCATTAGAAGTTAGAAGCTGGGAGGAGGAGCCCCAAGGAGCTGGGACTCAGACCTCCAAGGAGGAAATGCCAGCTGGCAAATGCTGGTGTCTCTGAGGGGATGTGATGAGGCTGGTTCTGCAGGTGTCGAAGAAACCTACAAACTGGATTCGGTTTCTGTAACTGGTACAAAGTGCCACTGCCAGGGTGAAGCAGCATGCTGGGATGGTGCTACCCAGAACAAGAACTAAAACAAGAACAAAGAGAAAACATGAAGGAGCGTGTCCCTTCTTCCTCCTGCAGCCTTCCTGTCTCCCTCTAGACCGGAAGGACTCCCTCTAGGGTCCCTATCGTCAGAGTTTAACATGGACCCTTCTGACCAAGGAGAGATGTGGTTTGTAGAGTCCCAGCTCCAGCATCAAAAAGCAGAGTACAGAAGGATGAGTTTGAAACTGATAGACAATGACTTAATAACTGACACAATATGAGTCACCCAAAATTTAATGTAGCTATAGGCTGCATTATTCAAAGTATAGAGCCTAGTTTGAGGGAGGTGATAATCATCTTTTATCTTGAACTGGTCAGATCCATTGTGTTCATGTACGTGTAGCACAATTTAAACAGGATCTAGGCCTCCTAGAGCCCACCTAGAAAAGGGGGTTTAATCTGGGGAGGAGATTCAGAACTAAGGCAATATCAGGAACACACGATCACAGGAACTAGCATCAACAGAGGAAGTGAGTGTTTTCCTTCACACCCCGGAGGCTGCACGTGAGTGTCAGAGCTGACTTGACCTGGATGGTTCCAGGTAGGTAACAATAAAGGGTGGCTCCAGAAAGTCAGGTTCCAGCTTGGAATAAAGAAGACTTTGCTTTCCCTAAAAAAAAAGAAAAATAAAACATTTTTTATTCTGATTGTAGAAGCAGTACTACCTGTTATTGCAGAGCACTTGGAAGGCACAGGTCACCGAGGTGTCAGTTGGGGTGCAGTGAGAGAGAATTATCTCTCAGAGTGCTAGGTGAAATGTGCTAGGTGCCAGACCCGTCCCAGAAGCAGAGGGCGCGCAGAACACTGGCCGGGAGTTCTGTGCGTTCCCCCTGGGTTCTGTTCTCCAAGGCTCCCCTGCGTCTTAGACCCCCTGCCCACACAGCCCTGAGTCACAGCTTGGCCTGGCATCAGTTTCCCCTTGGTCCAGGCCCTCAAGGACTCAGCTTCTAGCCCACATGCTTATCAAAGCATTTCTCCAAAGCCAGACTCTTTCCTAAGAGGAATTTTGGCCCCAGCTCTTAAGATAATTACATTTTTTCCACCTTGTTGCATACAGAAAAGTTTAAAGAAGCAAATAAAAATCATTTGTAATTATACCTCCCAAAGATGACCACTGTTAACATTTTCGCCTTTTTTTCCCTGCACAAACATGTTCCTTCTTAAAATAATTGGGATGATGGTGAACATATAATTTTGTATCTTGCGTCCCCTTCCCCTGTCACTTAACACGTGAACATTTTCCAAAGGCCACTATGTGTTTTTACAAATATCTTTTTACAGCAGTGGCCTAATATTCAGTTCTTTGGCTGTATCATAGTTTGTTATAGGATATTTTGCTCATAACTGATTTTTTGTTCTTTCATGACCAGTTTTCTTGAAATCTTTGTATGTATATCTTTGTACACATCTTTGATAATTTCCTCAGGAAACATCTCAAAGAAAGATGACTGGTTCAAGTGATATATTAAAAACATCGTTTATTATAGAAAAATTTGAAATATACACGAGAGAGAATAGTATACTGGAAACTCCGTACAGTCATCCAGCTTCAACAATGATTATCATTCTGATAGTCTTGTTTTATCTGACCCTCCCCATTTTTTTGTTGAACTATTTTAAAGCAAGTTCCAGGTGTTGTATCATTTCCCCTGTAAAAGCTAAGTTTTACTTTTCGAACGGGTAAAATAACCGTTTGAAGCATAACCAGAATGCCATTTGCACACCTAAGAAATTTAACAATAATCCCTAAATATCATCTAACAGCTGGCTACGTCCGATTTTCTCCAATTATCTCAACAATATCTTCTCATAGCCAGCCTGTTTGAATCAGGATCCAAACAAAAGTCCACATTTTGCATTTGGTTGCTACGTCTTCTAAGTATCTCTTAGTCTATACTACTTCTCTCTCCTTTTGAAACCACATTATTTGTGTATTCAAGAATCTGGTATAAAGAATTTTACAGTTCTCGATACATACTAGAGAGAAAGAAATATACATAATTCTAGGAGGGTTGTAACAATTTGCGCCTCTGCCAGTGACATGAGAGAGTGCACGTTTCATTCTCAGCGTTGAATATCATTAAAATTTTTAAAAATCAATTTGGTAGGTGAAAGATGGCACCTTATGGCTGCTTTAACTTGCATTTCTATGATTATGAGCAGGATTGGACATCTTTTTCCATATGCATGTTAGCTGTTTGTATTTCTTCTTTTGTGTATTATCTCCTTTGATCTTTGCCCCCTTTAAAAAGTGGTATTGATTATCATGCTTGAGTCTACAAGAGAAAAATTTAAAATTTTTATGCGGTCACATTCATTATCTTTTCCTTTGTGAATTCTTCCACTGTTTTATGCTTAGAAAATCCTTTCCTACTCCCAAATTCCATTCGCCTACTTTTTTTCTAGTTTTCTTGTTCGATTTTTACTGAGTTTTTAAATCCATGTGAGATTTCATATCATTAGACCAATGAACTAGTACCATGGATTGAATAATCCTTCATTTCTTCATTAGTGTGTGATATGCCTTTACCATGCTCTAATTTCATTTATACACACACACACACACACACACACACACACACACAGGTTGGTCTGTTCAGGAAGAACTTGTGCAGTCACCAGTTTTCTGGGGCCTTGAGTGATGGTGAGTGTCCCATTGTGGGAAGTATGCAAGCAGAGACTGATCAAACACCAGGTCGATCTGGGCTCTTCTGCCCCTGGCATTCTGGGAGTTTCTGATTTCTCTGTGTGGAAGGCCTGTGCACCCCCCCATCAGCTCTGGGAGGCAATGACGATTTCCCTTCCCTCTCCTTCCCTTTCCTGCTCCTCCTGCTTCCAGGGCGGACCTTCAGACTCCTGTTTCCGTCAGTGCTGTGGCCCAGTGCTCCACACCTTCAGCAGGGTTGTGGAGCCTGGGCCACACTGGAGAGGCCTGGCCCAAAGGACCTGCAGGCCTCTCGGCTGGACTGCCTGCTCCTCACACTGTAGACCCACATGGTGACCGGGATCTGTGCTCCACTCTGAGCAGTGGGGTTTGTCCACTTTCCAAGATCTTCTTTGCCCTCATAGCCTTCCCCCCAATTTATAATTACAGCCAATTTTGTGGTTTGCCCCCAAGGACAGAGAGAGGCCTTGTATTCCCACGTGGCACATGGCAGGTACCTAGGAGTTGAAAGAATGGGCGACAGTCCTTTGGAACTGGAGGGTGAAGGCTATGGTGACTTCATAATCTAAGCCAAAAGTGGAGACTGTCATTTGCCCAGAGCATATGCTCTTTTGGGAACAAAGGGACAGAATATCTGAAATTGAGGTCCATCCCAGAAAACCCAGTGCAGCTAGTTGTCACAGAGAGGGCCCAGTCTTCTGGATCCCAGGTCTGTCTGGAGCCGTGAAAGTCACCCAGTTTGACCTTGAGCTGACATCTGACCTCTAGAGCTGATTATTTCTCCTCTCCATGAGCACATTCCCGACAGAATGGGGTCGGAAGACATTTGCATCCAAACCACCAAGCTCTTTAAATGCTGGGGCCCGGAGGCCCGATGGGTTTATTAGATTATCATTGCGGAAGTTAATAAAGAATTAATTTCTCTTCATGTGACATCCAAAGGCAGTTATTTCAGGAGCCTGTCCATTTACACAAAGCCAAGTATTTGTCAAGTGTCAGAGGCAATTCCCAGGTCCCAGCCCCCCCTCAATAATTCTGGATTAGGGACAGCCTGAAATGACATTACACAAATTTTCTTTCAAGATGCATTGAGCTCTGGGGACCACTCAGGAATTTCAGGTTCCTGAAGGTTATACTGTCAGCAAAAGGGCTGGGGTAGGGGGAGCTGGAGCAACTGCAGCTTCCCAGCTGGGCCAGCTCTGGAGGGGGGAGCTGGGGGAGGGAGGAGGAGGAAGCCATGAACGGCCATTAGTCTGTGGGGGCCCATTTGCCTCCTGAAAACAACTTACTTACTGCCATTTGTTTCACAAATCTCGCGCCCAGCTTGATGGTTTTTCCTTGTTCTTTGCTCGGGCCCAGGGAGGGGCCGTGGCCTGATGGGGATGGCAGGACTGGCCCACGTCACCTTGTGGCAATATATTAGGGAAGGTCAAGGCACCATCAATACCTGTCTTGGAGTTAAGTGCTGGGAAGGGGGGCCACTGCAGGGACGGCGTCACTACTAGACCCTAAAAGCAAGTCGTCGAATAGCCGGTCGCCCCTCAGAGCCACGGGGCAGAAGTCTCTAGGGCTGGGCTGGTGGGAGTGGGGCCTGAGCCTGTTCCAGGCCGGGCGCCTTGGAGTGGTAGTAGGAGGCTGGTGTGGAACAGCCCAGCCCTCTTGCCAGAACTCCAGGACACCTCCCCGTGGATGTCCAACAGGCCCCTCAGACTCTGCCCGTCCCAAACGGGACCCCGTGCCTCCAGATCATCCCACCCCACATACCGGATGCTCCTTCATCCTCCGAGTGCACCAGGCCCTTTCAGATGTCTCCCTCTCTGTGAAGGCCTTCCTGATTACCCTAGAAAGAGTCCAAGTCTCCTGCCAGGGCCACGGGTACATATGCAGCCCCTTTGTGCAAATTAAGGAACCCTACCCCTACCACCCCAACGTGGTCATATCTTTTTGGCAAATGGAAAGTGCCTGCATGTGAATTAGAAAAAGGTGCCCTTTTGTTCCCCACAGTCATAGTCTCACAAGGGCTCATGGCTTGGTAAGAGGAATGTGGGCTAAATTTTAGCCCCAGTGACCTTCTTAGATGGCTATTTTTGGGAAATGTGCAACCTGTACAACCACACATGGCAGCCCTGCTCCTTCCCCTGAGATCCTACATCCCTCTAACTGTGTGACCGTGTGTATTAGTTTCTTATTGCTGCTGTAACAAATTACCACAAAGTGGCTTAAAATAGCACAAGTTTATTATCTTATAGTTCTGGAGGTCAGAAGTTTGAAATGGGTCTTACCGGGCTAAAATCAAGGTGTCGGCAAGAATGTGTTCCTTCTGGGGGATCTAGGGAAAATCTATTTGCTTGCCTTTTCCAGCTTCTAGAGGCTGCCCACATTCCTTGGCTCGTGGCCCTTCCTCCATCTTCAAAGCTGACAGTGTGGCATCTTCATCTCTCTCTCTGACTCTGACTACTGCTTCTGTCATCACATCTCCTTTTTTGGCTCTGATCCTCCTGCCTCCCTCTTTCACTTATAAGGAGCCTTCTGATTACATTACCTGCTCAGATAATCCAGGATAACTGCCCCATCTCAAGATCCTTAGCTTAATCACGTTTGTGAAGTCCTTTTGCTATGTGAGGTGACATATCCTCATGTTCCAGGAATTATGACATGGATGTCTTTGGGGGCCATTATGCTGCCTGCTGTGCATGTGATCTCATTATATCAAACTTGTTTCTTCCTCCAACTGTGAAACCCCTGAGAGCAGAACCACTGCTCTACTCAGGGCTCTCCTGAGGGTCCAGCACAAGCCTGGCACAGAGTAAGCGTTCAGAGAATGTCTGTTGACCAAATGCAGGAGGGTGTGGACACACGGGACCTCCTCTGGGAGACAGTGGCAGGAGGAGACACTTGTACACAGCTTTCCTCAAAGAGTTGGTTACAGACCTGCACGATTCACTCAACTGGGGAAATTTTGTCCCCAGGGGACACTTGGCAATGTCTGGAGACATTTTTGGTTCCCAGAGATGCCCTTAAACATCCTACAATGCATGTGGGCATTAAAGACTTATCCAGCCCAAATGTCTACAGTGCTGAGGTTGAGAAATCCTGGTTTACACTAGGACTGAGTGGCTGGAAAACCCAGGAGGCAGCTGTGTGCTGGGACCTGTGCAACATATCTCAATGTGTCACATACGTTGTTCCTCAACAGGTTGGGTTGATCCAACTCCAGTTTGCAGATGACAAAACAGATCACTGGAGGTGCAGCAACTTGCCCAGGTTTACAGCTATTCCTTGTTGGGGGTAGATTTTGAAATCAGATCCCCCTGACCCACGCAGTGGACAGACGGAAGAATGACATGGACAAAGGTGGCTCTTCCCTCTGAGCACACTGGGCTTGTCTGGCTTTCCTCCTCCCTCTGATGGCTCCTTCTCTGCTTTCCTGATCATGCTGCTCTACTGAGCCCCCCCCTCCCTGTGCTACAGGTGTCCCCAGGTTCTATGTCATTCCCCCCTCTTTCTGCTCTCCTTCAGTGACCTCAATTGTCCTCCCTGTGCGACAACTCTTGAACCTCTGCTTTAGCACAACCCTCTTTCCTGAGCTCCGGTCCCTCATTTTGCACTGGCATGTGGACTTACCTGCTCTTCCTCTCAGCACAGCCCAGCTCTGATCGTGCCATCTCTCAAAAACCTTCAGCGGCACCTACGACCAAGCCCAGCGTTCAGGCCTTGCTCTGGCCAAACTGAAAGGCTCACTGTCCTCCAAATCCTCTTTGTACTTTCTCACTCCTGTCTTTGCCCAAGCTCTTCCCTCCACCCTGAACACTGTCCCTCTTGCTCCTCATCTTTATTCTCTTGGTGCCCTCGGGAGTGGCATAGACTTGCATCAGGCCCGTGGGTCAGCCTGTGGTTTGGGGAGAAGTAGGAGGTTGATTAAATAATCAGTTATTGTATTTATTTACTCAGTCGATGTTTACAGAGCACTAGTGTGTCACAGGCACAGGGGTGGGTTTGGGGCATATGGAAGTGGATGAGAAAAGTGTCTTAGTCGTCACAAAGTTTGCAGCCTCCAGGGAGACAGACACGGAATAGCTAAGTTTTAATCCATTATTTGGTTTTGGTTGTGGTTGGGGTGGAGACGCTGTGGGAGTCAGGTCAGCAAAGCTTCCCCGAGGAGGTGACATTTGGGCCCAGGCCCTGCTGGTCATTGTCAGGACCTAGTGGTGGCTTGAGCTGCAAGCGCCCAGAGAGTTGAAGGAGGGGCTCTCCGTTGAGGGGGGCGGTGCAGCCTGGTTGGTATAAATCAAGGAGACCTCTGCCAGGCCCCTTGGGCTCTGCGGAAAGGTTACCCCGAGCGGTGATTCCTGGCCAGGCTTGCTCAGACACCATTAATCGGCTTCCAGGAAAGGCATCAGGCCAGGCGGGGGCTGGGGCAGCAAGGACAGGAGGATGTGAGGGTGGGGGTCGCTGGACTAAAGAGCCCAGGAAAGCCAGGAATGGTCATGTCACTGTCATGTCAGCCCCCACTCCACTTCTTACCTGCAGGGTGACCTGGTGACCCACGTTTCTAGCTGCTCACACTTGTGCTTCAGAGCACCCGCCGCAGTTCGTAATTGATTGATGCCTGCCTCCCCTGCCACCTATGAACTCACCGGCAGACCTCAGCTCTTCACTGCACCCCAGCACCTTGTACTGGGCCTGGTGGATGCTCCATACCCATCTACCAAATGAATCAGGACCACTGGGGCTTGCCTCTCCTGTGCCCAAAGCTGGAGTGTTATGGGCTGAATTATGTCCCCTCCTAAATTCACACGTTGAAGTCCTAACTCCCAGTACTTCAGAATGTGACTGTATTTGGAGATAATGTCTTTAAAGAGGTGATCCAGATAAAATGAGGTCTTGAGAGTGGGCCCTGATCCAATATGACCAGTGTCCTTATAAAAGGGAAATTTGGACACACACACACGCACAATGCCACGTGAGGAGTGGAGTTATGCTGCCAGAAGCCGTGGAACGACAAGAGGCTGGGAACGAGGCCTGGAACAGGTCCCTCCCTGGCTCCTTCAGAAGGACCCTGGCCCTGCTGACACCTTGATCATGGATTTCTAGCCTCCAGAACTGTGGCACAATAAGGATTTGTTGTTTAAGCCACTCAGTTTGTGGTACTTTGTTATGGCAAACTCAGACAACACCCCTCTGGGAATCCTGCGCCCAGGGCAGAGGCCTCTGCCTGGCTCAGGGTGGCAGGGGCTGTATGTATGATGACCAGCCCTGGGGAAGCGGAGAGGTGTCCTTCCTTCCACCAAGCTTCCTCCAGGCCCTGTGGCCCAGGCAGGGCAGGTGAGGCACCACCTTAGTCCTCTCCCATTCCTTGAGTCTGGATTTGCAAATCAAAGGGCCCATTCCAGGGGGAGTTCCCTGGGCCACAGGGGGCCCAAGTGACAGCGTCATTCTCCAGGCCCCTGTGTGCCTTGCTGGGATGGATTTCGGAGGCAGGGAGGTGGCCGGAAGGGAAGCTCAGCTAGCAGACAGGAGCCAGGTGCATCTGAAAGGGGCCTGCCTGGGGCCCTTCGTTCTCTGCATGGTGGCTGCGGCCCCCACAGACAGACATCCTGGGCCAGGTTAACCTTTAACCAGGCGGTTCCGGGCCTCAGCTACTGGGCCTGGGGCTCCTGCCCGCCTATGAGCAGGCCTGCTTTTCTGCTCTTGTCTCCGGCGAACCGGAGTCCCTGATGAATTGCCCGCACACCCCCGCCCTGAGCTCTGCCACCATGTTGAGTGCTGGTGTCCCCAGCAAAGATGAATGGGCCCCACTAATGAGCCGGAGGCGGTGGCGCTATGACCCCTGACCCCACGCACTCGGAGCCAGCGGCCTGGGAAATGGCTGCCCCAAGCCTGCTTAATGTGTCGGGCTGGCCTCTGAAAGGAAAACACATTTATTGCTACTTAGAGAAAATTGATCTAATTGGGCTGGAAGCATTCTGCTGATGGAACATGGAATTTTTATTAGGAGGGTGACTCAAGTTCAGCCAAGGTATCCCAGTTGGGAGGAGGCAAGAGAGTGTTTCTAGGGATTTCACCCAAACCCTCTTTCCAGCTGATACCACATATCTGGCGGGGGAGGGGGCGTGGGGGGGAGCGGCGTGGGGAGGAGGGTCTGGGTTTGAATTCCAGCTGTGCAGCCTGTAGCCTATGTCCTGGAAAACTTTGGCAGCTTCTCCTAGGCCTGATGCCCTAACTGTAAAATAAAAAAATAATTACAGCATTCTCGCAGACTTGTTGTGAGAGGGAAATGAGATTAGGCACGCATCAGGCTATGGCACTGCCCTTAGCGGGAGACTGGATCCAACAGGACCTGTTTGAGCCAAGACTACATGCCGTTTCAGTCCCTTTGGCCAAATCGCCTGCAATTCAGTAACAAACCAGCCAAATCCTCGTTGGCTGCGATTGAGGTGACTCATTTGAGAGCTATTTTTAGATAGAGCTCTGGTCCCTGGAATGTGGGGGCCACACCCACTGATAGCCTCAGAATCACCCCCAGCTTCTCTGCAGCCAAGTCTGTTTAATATCTCCTAAATTTCTCTAAACTTCCCTTGACCCCATTACTGCTGTTCTGGCCTCAATACAGGCTGTCATGATCACTGACCACTCTGATGGAGAGACTGTCCCCATCTCCTTCCTGGCCTCTCATCTCATTCCACCCTGGTCAAGCCTCCACATTCACTCTCCAAACTAGTCCACCCTCTATAACAGTTCATCCTGCACACTGGTGCATTCTCTGCAAATGGGTCTTTCTAAAACATAATTTGGATCAGTTCACTCCCCAGCTTAAAACCCTGCCATGGCTCCCCATTGCCTCCCTGGTAAAATCCAAATGCAAACTGGGCTTATCAACAGGGTAACCATATTGAACTTATCATTATCTAAATCTAGACAATTTTATCCAGAACAAATAGTAAATTGCATGGAATGACCGGTTAACAGGGATAAATCAAGACTGTCCCGAGATGTTTGGTCACTCTGTCCATGACGACCTGGCTCCTGCCCCATCTCTAGCCATTCAATTTGGTGCCTTCTCTGCTTCCAGCAAAGCCCCGAAATACCAGCTCACTTCTGTCACCTATGCCTTAGCATGTGCTGTTCCCTCTACCTGGAATGAATGCCCTCTTTCTCCATTTTGGCCTGTGTTCTTCAGGCGTTGGCTTAGATGTCGTTTCTGCAGCTTTTCCTGACTCCCATCAACACTGAAAGCTGTTTCCTTGTGTATTAATCATTTATTGCTGCATAACGAGTACCCCAAATGTAGCAGCTTAAAACAACAAACACTTATTATCTGACAGTTTTTGTAGATCAGGAATTTGGGAGCAGCTTAGCAGCATGGTTGTAGCTCAGAATCTCTCGTGAGGTCGCAGTCAAGGTGTCGGCTGGGGCTGAAGTTATCTGAAGGCTTGACTGGGGCTGGAGGGTGTGATTTCGAGATGGCTCACTCACTTGATGGTGCTGGCTGTTGGCAGGAGGCCCCAGTTCCTCTCCGCGTGGGCTTCTTCACAGGGCTGCTTGAGTGTCCTCATGGCAGGGCAGCTGGCCTCCCCCGGGATGAATGATCTAAGAGACAGCAAAGAGGAAGCTGCAGTGCTCTTAGGACCTGCGTGGTGCTCCCTGGCTCCTTATATCCCACCTGGCTGAAGGGGCAGCCCTTGTCCTGCCCTTTCCTCTTGGAAGTCATACATCACATACCATCATTTCTGCTTTATTCTGTATGTTAGAAGGAAGTCTCTAAATGCAGCCATTCTCAAGGGGAGGGAAATTAACTCCTGTCTTTTAAAGGGAAGCATATTGCAGAATTTGTGGACATATTTTAAAACCACCACACTAGGTTTAATTAGAGTCCCTCAGAAGACAGGCCTCAGGACACCTGCATCTGAATCACCTGAGACATGTGAAAAATGTAGGTTCCCAGGCCTCATCTCAGCTGATCGAACTGGAATCTGAAGGAGATGAGGAGTGGGAGGAGGTGAATGTGGTCAAGAGTCTGTGTTTCTGTAAAAATCCCCCTAAGGTTTGGGAACCACTCACTTCAGAGAATGGTGGTTAGAAGCATCAAGTCCAATTCTCCTGGTTTGAATCCTAGCTCAGCCACCTATAAGATGTTGTGACTTTACACAAGTTACTTAAGCTCTCTGTGTCTCAGTTTCCTCACCTGGAAAATGGGGCTAATAATAGTACCTTTCTCACTGTTCTGAGGTCTAAATGAGTTAAATTTGTATAGTGCTTAGAACATTGCCTAGCAAATGGCAAGTAATAGAAATGTTTGTTAAATTAAAAAATTAACAAAAACAAATACCTGGAAAATACTTCATTTTAGTCATCTGTTTTTCTTCCTATTTCCCATATTAGGTAGAAGCTTCCAGAAGGTATATCCTTGGTCCTCAACCATGCACCATATGTGTTTGTGGATCAAAGATTAGTGGTTCTCAGTTATGGCTGCCTTTTAGAATCACCTGCTATTTCCAAAAATCAGAAAATATCAAAGCCCAACCCACTAGGGGCCAACAGAATCAGTTTTGGGGTGTGGGCTCTCCAGGAGATTTGCAGGTACAGCCAGGGTTGAGAATGAAGACAATGAGAAATTGAAATAAGGGTTCCATTGGTGAACTTAAATTAAGGCTTTGGTTTAAATGAGACTCTTCCAGAAGAGAGTGATCAAGTGCAGGGCTACTGGGCAGAACGATGGGCGCTAAGGATTTTCCCAAACCTGCCCTGGGAATCAGTGGCTGACAAAGGATTTTTGGAAGCTGTCACCTGGGTGCTAGAATAGTGGGATTTCTGAGCTGTTTATGGGGATAACAAAAATGCTTATTTCAAGTAAGGGCTGTAATTGGGGAGTGGTGGGAACAAGGACCTGTAGTTTTAATTGTGTTCAGAAGGCCTGGCATGGAGTCCTTGTTCTGCCACTGTGGGGTCCCCACCTGTGATGGCGGGTATCAGGCTGATCCCATGGGTTGGTGAAATCATGACCATAAGGCCCCTGGAAACTCTCTGTAAACTGCAAAGGGAGCCACAAAGGCAAAGAGTTACACTGTTATTGTTACTATTAGTGAAAATGGAAATAATTGGTAACCAGCTCCTTCCTCTCAGCGTGTAGAGAGTGTGTAGGAGGCAGACTGTCCCCTGGATTGCTGTGTGGCTCTCTCTTTGGAGGGTCTGCATCTGGTCTCTCCCTGCAGGGCACCTGGGGGTAGGTATGTGCATGGTTGCGGCTGTTTCTTCTGCCGGCAGCAGAGCCCACAATGTTAGGTGACCACTCTGGCTGGAGGGTGGAGAGTGGATTGGAGGCAGCTGCGGCAGAAGCAGGATGACCGGTGAAGATGGAGGTTAGGCCCAGGGGAGCAGAAATGACCTGCAGATGTGAGGGGTGAGGGTCAAGGAGGATTCCTTGGGTTTAGTTCTAGCAACTGGGTGGATGGGGGTGGTGCCATCGACTGAGACAGGAAACATGGAGAAGATCCAGAGTTTCATTTTGGCCACGTCAAGTTTGAGATGACTTTTGGAAGTTCACATAAGGACATTCTTTTGGAGTTCAGGGAAGAGGCTGGGGCTGGAGATAAAAAAGTGAGAAGTTGTCATTGTATCGATGATATTTATTTGAACTCTGGGAGTAGATGAGATATTTAGGGAGAGGACTGGAGAGGAGAGAGAGAGCGAGAGAGAGAGAGCGAGAGAGAGTGAGAGAGGGCGCTCAAGATGAGCCCTGGGGTGCTCCAACACTTAGAAGTTGTCTAGGGAAGGAGAGGGAGCTTGTAAAGACAGAAGGAGCAGCCAGAGAGGCAGGAGAACTAGGTAAGTGTGACGTCATGGAAAGCAAGAAAAAACAATGTTGCAAGGTAAAGTGGCCAGCTGGGCCGAATGCTGCTGAGATGGCAACTGAGAGAGCTGGAGTGTCCCCTAGGGAGGGACAGACAGGCTGGATGGGGGGGAAACAACCACCGGGAGTGTTCAAGTCCATATACATGCAATGTGTCCTGTCTGGAGGGCTGGAAAGGTTTCCCAGGAACAGATCGGGGAGGATAGGAGCAGATTCTGGGGACAAAGGACTCCCCCTGACTCTGGGGCTTTGGTCACACCCTCACCCAGCAGTTTCCCAGCAATGGGGTTCCTCCTCTTCTAGCCCCTTGGGGCTGCTGATCTAATCCAGCTGGAGCTGGAGGTTGGGGAGGAAGGGGAAATTCCTAATTTTAATAAACCAATCTGGTTTCATCCCATATCTCAGTCATTTCTAATGAATTTTATGGGTGCCCTTTAGGGACTTTGTATCAGAAGGGACCTCATTAGCAATTCCTCTGGGATAGCCCCCTTTAGCTGTCAGGAGCCCGGGTCAGCTCAGCCTCGCGGTTTGTGGCTCTAAGTGAAAGTCTGAAACCTTGTATGTGGGGGCTCTGTTTACCTCAGTGGATGGGGTCCCAGACCCTGAAGGAGCCCTCACCTGGGACCCTGGTCCCCAAGAAGCTTTAGCCTACTTTCTTAGGCATCCTCATTCCTGTACCATGATGCTGTGATGGCTGTAAAGGGTGTGGAGAGCTGACTTCATTTGGTCTGCCACTGGCCACATTTCTTGGCCCTCTTTATTCCAATTATTGACCTAACATATGGTCCAAGGACAGAGTTAATACCTGCCTTTGATTCTTAGACATGAATCATTCCTCCCTTCTTCCCTCCCCTCTCTTTCCCTCTAGCCATCCATATCCATCCATCCAACAAATATTTGATTTCCTCTCCTGCTCCTCTCCCCTTTCCTCTCACCATTCCACCTACACTGACCTCTTTTCTGTTTCTTGAACTTCTAAGCATATTCCTGCCTTAGGGCCTTTGCATTGGCTGTGCCCTCTGCCTGGAATGTTCTTCCCCCAGAGTCTCACATGGTCAACTCCCTCACCTTCTTCAAACTTTGCTTACATGTCACCCGTCAACGAGGTCTTCTTCACCACCTAGTTTAATTTTGCAGGTTGTACTTTTCCACCCCAATGCACAATCCCCCCTTACCCTGCCCTGCTTTTTCTTTTCCCCCCATAGCACTTTCTTATCTTCTAACATCCTATGTGTTTGCTTATTTATTATGTTTCTTGTTGAATGTAGCCTATGAGCTCATGAAAAGAGGACTCTTTATTTTGTTCACTTAGAGCAGTACCAGCACATCATAGACATTCCTTAAATCTTTGTCAATAAGTGAACATTTATTTAGCACCTACTACATATCAGGCACCATAGGCACTGGGTGAGCACCAGAAATATAGCAGAGAACAAGGCAGGCAAGGCCTCTGCCTTCATAGGGAGAGAGATGGGAAATGAATACAACAGGAATAAAAATAATTATTGATCGTTATGACTGGTATGAAGGAGGAATAAAAGAAGATGTGTGATGGAGAATACAAGGGAGACCTACCTTAGTTAGGGGGTGTATTCCTCTCCTAGAGTTGCTATAACAATTTAACACAAATCGTTTGACTTAAAACAACAGAAATTTATTCTCTCACAGTTCTAGAAGCTAAAAGTCTGAAATCAAGGTGTCAGCATGCTGTCTCTGAAGGCTCTGGGGAAGAATCTTTCCTTGCTTCTTCCAGCTTCTGGTGGCCCCAGGCCTTCCTGGGCTTGTGACCTCATAACTCCAATCTCTGGCTGCATCTTCACATGGCCTTCTCCTTTCTGCATCCATAGTTCTCTCTCCTTATTATGAGAAATCATTGGATGAGGGCCCATCCTAATCCAGTATGATCTATCTTAACTTGATTCCATCTGCAAAGACTCTGTTTCTAAATAAGGTCACATTCACAGGTGCCAGTGGTTAGGACTTGAACCTATCTTTTGGGGGGATACAATTCAACCCACAACAGGGGTCAGAGAAGCACTCTCTGGGGAGATGACAGTTGAGCTGATACTGAAACTCTAGAAGTGGGCCAGCCACAGGAGAGTGAGGCTAAGAGTGGAGGAAGTGTGCTCAGGCAGGAGTCCCTGCAGGAGCTGAGCCCTGCAGCAGGAAGAGTGGAGCAGTGCTGTGCATCCTAGTGGTAACTGCTGTGGGCCTCGGCCTCTCAACCCAGAGCCTGGCCTGACCAGTGTGGGGTGACAAGTGGGTGGGTCTCATAGACCCCTAGCCTGGAAGCAGCACTGGTGGCCGTGGTGAGCTGAATTAATCATGATGTTTCCATATGCAACGCTGAGCTTGTCCATCTCCTGCTTCCTACTCTCCCATGGCTCCCCACTGCCCTCGGCACAAAATCCCAAACTGGCTGCTTTTCCCTCCCCCAGGCTGCAGAGGTGGGAGGAAGGTTTGTGATGAACTCCCAAGTCTTACACAGTTGAGTAGCCTTGAATGAGCCACCTAATCCCTTTGAGACTCAGTTTCCTCATCTGTAAAATGGAAAGGTGTTGCAGGACTTAAAGGAGATCACGGAGGTTAAATGCCCAGCCTAGCATTTAGTGAGCTCTCAATCAGGTGAACTTCCTACCATCCTCCTGATCTCCAGGTCTTCCCTTCCCCCCAGGCCCTGGGACCCCCTCAGCCACTTCGCCCCGAAAGGGCATTGCAGCTCAAAGCAGAAGGCCTGACACTTGGGAGCATGCCTTTGGTCAGTGTTCTGGGGATGGAGAATCCAGGTGCCTGTCCCCACGCTCGTGCCTCGATGCTTGTAAAATGCCTTTCACTTCTCCCGGGGCCCCTCCTCTCACCTGAGACCACACCCTTCCAATTGCCAACACCCACGTGCAACACAGATGGCTAGAAGTCGCCAAGAAGAGGAGAGGAAGAAGGAAAGCTGGAAAATCAACACGAACATGGCAGATGAGATGTCTTTCAGTGGTTGGACTGCGATGGTCAGCGTGCATATTCGCTGAGGGCTCGATGCTCCCCAGAGGGGTGAGCTGTGAAGGGAGGGCAACTTTATCTTCGGGCTGGCCTCACTTGGGCTGCTCTGCTGGCTGCAGGTGATGGAGGTGAGAGCTGATCGCATTGCACTGTGCTTAACGTCCCGTATCTTTGCCCCCACCCAGCCTGGGAGCTCTTGGGAGTCCAGGAGCCAGATCTTGGGGGTCTTGCTGTGTCCCCAGCCCCCGGTATGGGGCCTGACTCTGAGCAGGTAGGTGCTCAATGGAAGAATAAACAAATGCCCGAGACATCCATCCAGTGTTCTCTGATAAGCCCCCACTTGGTCACAGCATTGCCTTAGTTTAGGTCCCTGCAGAACGGACCTTGTCCCCTGAGACAAGGATTTGTGTGCAGGTGGTTTGTTTGTCCCGGGATGCACTTGTGGGGGAGAGGGGACGTGAGACAGAGAGGAAAAAGAAGCCCATAAGACTGTTATTGGGCAGCATAGAACATGCACCCCTGAGTTATCCCACACGAGGGGCAAGGAAGCTGGGGCTTTCACACAGCAACTCACTGTCCGTCACTGTTGGAGGTTTGCTTCGGGGGCATTTACTCCCTGGCGCTTCCAGCTCACCGTGTGCCGGCCGAGCAGGCTTCTGCGGCCAAGCAGCCCTCCAGGGGGTGCAGGTGGGTGGAGGAATCGGAAGTGCGTGTGGAGGAGCCATGGGCAGGGCGCTGAGGAGGCTCCCGGGCTCCAGTGGCCAAGGACTCACAGGTCTGGATGCAGAGCACCGATTCTGCCTGACTGTCCTCAGGCTCCACCGAGGGTGGCTGATGGAGGGCAACTTCTCGGGGTTCACCTGGCCTCAGCTCCAAGAGTCTGGCGTGGGTCCTTGTCGCTGTCCCATCCCAGGCCGTGTCGGGCCCTGCGCTCCTGCGAGCGGGACTATGGCAGGGAGGAGGGAAGGCAGGAGGGTGCCAGGCCGGTGGACTTGGGCTCTCCCCGCGACGGGAGCCGACTTGAGTGCTGAAGAGGGGATGAAAAACGAGCAGCCTCACGTGCATTAAATATTTACTATTCTCTCCCTGGGAGGTGTCAGGGAAAGGACCCTGTAATAAATACGGCCCGGGACAATTCCAGCACAGCGCTCATCAGTTAACGGCCTCGTTTGCTCTGACAGAAGCGTTGCGGATGCCGGGTCTGTGGCGTGTTTCGGGTGCCTCCCTTGAGCCTTGGACCCAGGAGGGCAGGGGGCAGGCTGAAGAGGGTCCTCCAGGTTGTTGTTCTTTACCTGAATACTCGTAGAATTAGTGGAATTATGGTTGTGCGGAAGAAAGGTTCATCTAACAAACACACCACACTTGCTGCCTTCCAGGCCCTGTTGTAAATGTTCCACGAGTATCAGCTATTTAACCCTCTTTACTACTATATTATGATGATTACTTCCGTGTTAGAGGAAGGGAAACTGAGGCACAGAGCATCTGCTGAGTAACTCATCTGAGTTATCGTGGTGATCGTATTGTAATGTATATAAATGTCAAATCACTATGTTGTACACCTGAAACTAACGTTATATTGTAGGTCAATTATACTTCAATAAAAAAAAACCTCCAAAATAGGGCTGGCCCTGTGGCTTAGCAGTTTAGTTCGCGCTTTGGCAGCCCGGGGTTCGCAGGTTCGGATCCCGGGCGCCGGCTGACGCACTGCTTCTCAGCCATGCTGTGGCGGCGTCCCATATAAAGTAGAGGAAGATGGGCACGGATGTTAGCCCAGGGCCAGTCTTCCTCAGCAAAAAAAAAAAAAAAAAGAGGAAGATTGGCAAAGGATGTTAGCTCAGGGCTGGTCTTCCTCACACACACACACACACACACACACACACACACACAACCCCCCAAAACAAAAAAAGTCACACTGCTGGCAAATGGAAGAGGCATGACTTGAATGAAGCCAGTCAGGCTGGCTCCTGAGTTTGTGCCGTGCTGCAGGAGCTCTGGGGCTAAACAGCTGTGGGGTGGGATCCCAGACCTATCGCTTACCAGCTGCGTGATCGTGGGCAACGTGGCTCAACCTTGCTGAGCTCCAGTTGCTGTGTGTACAAAATTGGGACAACACTAGTCCCGTTTCATGGAAGTTGTGAGAATTTCCTGAGGAAAATCACATGTAAAGCTTTAATCACCACACTGATAAACGTGAGCTCCTGTCACTTCTTGAAACCCAACTGTGGTTTCCTGGCTGTGTGACCTCATGGCAGGTGACTTGACCTCTCCAAGTGCCAGTTTCCTTATCTGCAAATGGAGTTAAAAGTCCTATCTCCCAGGGATACTGGGAGTGTCCTTTGACCTCTGAGCCTTAGGGTAAGCAGCCAATATTCTTCTTGGTCCCAGTGTGCCCTGGTGGGCCAGGCCTGAGTCAGGCGGTTCCAGCATGCCCCGGTGGGTCAGGCTTGCGTCAAGGGGTCCCAGTGTGCCTAAGTGGGTCATTCTGAATCAGGAGATCCATTGTCACCTGCAGATTTTCATACCCCTTTGCTGGTACCAAACTGCCCTGTGCTGCCCGATGGGCAATTTGCATCCCAGAAATTACAACTGAACTGCTGCGGTCCAGGAAAGCGCAGCCTGACTCAGGCTCCTTGCAGAGAAAATTCACAACCCTGTGTGTTCAAACAAACATGCCGGAGCCCCGGGGAGCCCACGATTTCCAGCAACATTCTGGGGGCTCCGGGTGGCCCGTGGCTGCTGTGCTCTGACACCAGGCATTGTTCTATTTATGACCTTGGCTCTGGGCATGGACATGCAAGTCTGCTGCCTCTGAGGCTGAGGGCGAGAGTGTGGGACAGGAGAGGTGGGGTTCTGGCCTGCGACTGAGCCCAGGACACCCCCCCTGCTCCTAGTGGCAGCGAGTCTCTGGATAGTAATGTTGCAAAGGTCGTTCCAAAGGTCGCAGGCTCTAGGGAGCCGCCCCTCATCCCAGGGGTGCCATCACCAGCCTGTTTTACACCTCAGAGCCTGGAGCTGGTGGTGGGGGCGGGGAGGGAGGGAGCAGGAGGGAGGGAAGAGTGCACGGTCAGCAGCGGCTTTATGGATGGCCGCGTGAATGTGAGGCGAAAGGGACCTCGATGCTGCTCCCCAGCAGTCCCGTGCTCTGCCTGACTGGGAGCAGCTGAGATATGCTCCACTAATTTATATTAATTCAAGTCCGTTAATGATGAGCTATCGTCTCTCTTTTCTCTCTCTTCTCCTTCTCCCAGCAGGAAGACAGCGCTCAGATTCAAATGCCGAGTTCTGCTGGCCCTCAATTCCTTGCACAACAAGCTCAGGATGGGAATCCAAATCAGGCAGCTCCGGCCCCTGACTCCCACTCTGTCTCTTATCTCTTCCCCAAGAAACAAGTCCCTAGCATTCTTTTGTTCCTTAAGTTTAACCAACTATTCTCCTAATGAAGAAAAGAGCCCCCAAACTGTCATGAAAAGTCCAATGCTGATGTGGGGGTGTAGGGCTCCCAAGGGACTCAAGTACATTTGCAACAACCACACAGTATAGCCTTCGAACAACCTCTTCCCTTCTTCCCGCTTGTGCCTGAAACTGCTGGAGGGGTGAGAGGGCCTCCTGTTTTGCTTTTCTGCAGACTCCCTGCTCACAGCTCTTATTCCAGACCTCACTGGAATTTCACAGCAGGCCTATGAAGTAGAGACAGGGCTGATGGAACTGTCCTCATTTTACAGAAGAAGGAAGTGAGGCCTAAAGAAAACGACCAAGTGAGCCCAGGGTCTGGGACCTAATCCAGGCATACTGCCTCTTGCAGCCACAGGGGGAGATTTCCGACTAAGTATCCGGGCACAGTTGTTCAGTTCCCATGGGACCTGGGACGAGGTCGGGCCACAGAGCTGCCAGTCCCCAGAGCCGAGTATGACAGGCACCTCGTTTTCAGGGTGTCTCCAGAGGCAATGAGTAGAGATACAAGCAGTCAGCCAGATGCAGTCCTCCAAGAGCAGGCCAGGTGCTGGGTGTGCAGGGGCTATGGGGAGAAGGTCTATGGGCGGGGCCCAGCCAGGGTCCAGAGGACAGCGGGGGATGCGAGTCAAAAGGCCTGATCATCAGAGGCCCTTTGGCAGGGCTCTTCTTTCAGGCCTCAGTCTTCCCATCTGGACACTGGGAACTGTCTGGGAGACCTCTGTGAACATCGGCCTGCAGATACCCGAGTAGGGCCTTAAGGAAAGGAAGGCCTTTCAAATATTGTGCCTGGGAGATCCCGGTGGGTCTCCCCAGCTGTCTAAGTCTCGGACCCCAGACCCAGCTGGTTGAAGAGCCCGGGGTAAGGCCAGGGACCCTGCAGAGCACCGCCCCCCCCAGCCCTCCAGCTACCTCTTGCCTCCCCTGAACAGTGGCGGCTTAATTCCGCTGCTTTTGCTTTTTTGCTCCTGGTTGACGATGTTAAACTTGGGGGCGGTGGAAACACTCACACGCAAACCCACACAAATGATTTCTCCCAACATTAACATATTTCCTTTTGAAACCCTGTGAGGCTTTTCTCCAAAGTAATGGATTTTTTCCCCACCCCCTTGTCTGGGCCAAATGTATTCAAATCTCGTCCGAAGATTCCTATCAGCTCAGCAGGGCTTCCCTCCTGTTTCCTGGCAAATCAGCATCCTTTTTATTCTTCCCTCAGATCTCTGCGTAAAAGGGAGGCTTTCTATGCGAAAGTTTTGCTGGGACAGACAGATGGACTCGATGTTGCTGGGGCCTTTGATAGCCAAGAACACAAGAACTGACTTCAGGGAGCTCAGAAACTTCATCAGCGGAGGAGGGGAATGAGGAGAACAGGATCCTGCTGAAACAGCCCTTTGAAATCCCCCAAATGATGTTTGATGTGGTGGCGCCTTTCAGCCTAAGCCATACCTTTGGCATCAAAAGTTCCTTTTGAAAAAAAAATTAGCTATTTTTTAAGGCACAGAAGGAGTAAATTTAATATTAAGTCCTAATGGCAGAAGTCTTTGAAAAGGCATTTCTGGACTTGGGATCATTTAATACTCTCCCTGATCTAGCAGCACAAGCTTTTTTTCCTTTTCTTCCTCCCCACCCCTTCAATTCTTAATCCTCCTGTTTACAAATCCTGGGCCTCTGTGATGGCAGGTCAGGGCCTGGCCTCCCGTAGGGGTGCAGTGACTTCCGGCAAATGGAGCAAGCGTTTCCTTCGTTTGGCCACCCAGATCTTCTAGCTTTTAAAGCACTAGCCAATCCTAGAGATTTTCTTCTGGTTTTGGCCTGGAGAGGAGAGGCTGAAGGTATTGCTAGTGCTGGAAGCTGGAGCCACAGCCTGGCTCCCCAAGGTGAGAGCACAGACCACCCAGGGTGGCCTCCACTTTAGAGGGACTGGGTGGGAGATGGAGAACCAGCCCTGACGGATCCTGGACCACCCAGGGCTCAGAGGCTCACCCAGCTCAGCCCATCCTGGCTTTCCCGACTGGCCCAGCTCCCCAGGAAGTGACTCGCTAAGCCCTGATTCTGGAGGGGAGCTCCCCTGACCGCACACAATTGTTTGTGACATTCTCTGGGGAGCATCTTTCCCTTCCTCTTCCCGGGACCAAAGCAGCCAGTACCATGGACAGCTCTGGGCGTGTCCAGGTCTGGTTGCAGGGGGCACTTTGTATCCTGGCCTCCCTCTGAGAGTTAGTGCTCCCTCCTTGTGCTAAAGTGAGCTTACCTTTTTGGGATGGGACATCCTGTTCTTCTCCACAGGAGTCAGCATTCAGGTGGAAGGTTTCTGAGGGAATCCTAGAGATTGCAAGGAATGGAAAAGGAAAGAGTGCAGAAGGACTCCTGGGTTTCCTGCCTGGTGGCATGGGGACACTATTGTTGGGAACAGGGAAGTTGGGGTGGGTGTGTTCAGTTGGGGAGAGGGCAGTTGGGGGGTTCCTGGGGGAGTGGGTCTGTGTGTGAGACCGCCCTGGCCACCATTGGGTCTCACCTAAATCATTCCAGCTGTCCCATCTCCACCAGCCCATCCCTTTCGTGGCTTGCCTGATTGAACTTGCCCAAGTGCAGTTCTCCTCATATCAATCCCCTGCTTAAGACCTTCCATGGCTCCCCATTTCTCTTAGAATATAGGACAATCTCCTCAGCTTGGCAAATGAGACCTTTGAAGATCCAGCTTAGCCAACATGCCCTGTTCCACTTCCTGACTCCGTTTCAGGCAAGCTGCACACCTTGCATGTGCCCTTCCTTGTCGTGCCTCCATGTCTCTGCACTTGCAAGCCTCTCAGCCCAGATTCCCTCCCTTCTCTTCTCCACCTGGTAAATGCCTGCTCTCTGGTCAAGACCCAGCTCACGGGTCGCTGCCTTGGTGAAGGCCCCTCTGATCACTCAGGCACTGTGTTTTCAGGGCTGTTCAAACATCTCTACCAGGCTTAGCTTCTTGTATTGTGGCTGTTTGCACCTGTCTCTTCCCAGTGACTCTCAGCTCTTTAAAGAAAGAGCTAGGGTCTTATTATTCTTTGCATCCTTATCACCCAACCCAACCTCCTTTCCCAAAGCTTCCCATTTTGCAAATGAAGAAACTAAAGCTTAGAGACCTTAAGTAACTTGCTTAAGGCCACACAGCTAGTAAGCTGAATACTCCCCAGAAAAAGAGGAAATCTGTAGGAGAAAAGGGGTTTCTTGCAGCTCAAACACCATTTTTGTGTGTGTATGTGTATGTGTGTGTGAGAGGAAGACCAGCCCTGAGCTAACATCCGTTGCCAATCCTCCTCTTTTTTGCTGAGGAAGATTGATCTGGGGCTAACATCCGTGCCCATCTTCCTCTACTTTATATGTGGGATACCTGCCACAGCATGGCTTGGTAAGTGGGCTCAAACACCATTTTCGAAGTTAGAGCTTTCAGAGATGGTCAAGTGGAAGCCTGTCCAAGCAAAGCCTCCTTCCCTCAGACATTTTCTCCAATAGGGCAGGCTGCCCCAAAAGCCTTAAGTGTGATGATCTGTGTCTGGAGCGTCCTAGGTCCCTTGCTGGTGGGGTTGGCCCCAATTCCACCTGAGACTGTGGAAGGGAGAGGAACCTGCAGACAGAGCAGAAATGGGGAAGTGCATTCATCATTCTCTGGGTTCTGAAAACACTGTCCAGGCCTAGTTCTGAGAAGGTGTGGGAGCTCCAGGCCATGGCTCCTACTGATTCATGTGCCCCCACCCACAGGCATTAGTCCTTTATGACTTCATATTAATCTGTAGGCACTTACTGCTCGGCAAGGCTGTTTTGACAAAAGTTCATTATCAAGACTGCTAAATGCTTTTAAAGCATTGATTGGGCGGATTATTACATCACTGGGGTAGACACTGTGTTTGAAGATGGATGGTGTTGCTCAGACCATCTGAAATTTTCCTTCTTTTAATTGGATCGATCCCCAGAATA
The DNA here is from genome assembly GCA_031878705.1 of Tapirus indicus. Taxonomy (NCBI): domain Eukaryota; kingdom Metazoa; phylum Chordata; class Mammalia; order Perissodactyla; family Tapiridae; genus Tapirus; species Tapirus indicus. Next base: position 60,973,194 of record CM062929.1, read on the forward strand.
AACGAAGTTTAATTGAATTTTGAGGGAAATTGAGCAGTTGTTTGTGAGTCTGTGTCGATAGGCATTATTTCAATTACATGGTGATAAGTGAGCGGGGGCAGGGTAGTGGTGGTGGGTTGGGGTAGGCAAGATTGAGCTCCACTGTACGCAAGACTGGATTAAAATTTCCCTGAAGTGGATCCCACCTCTGGTCCCACTCATTCATCAACTCTGTGCCCCAACCCAGCGTTGGACCAGTTCCCTCTGGGGTGGCCAGGAGCACAGGCTCTGGAAAGTCATGCTCCTGGATCCAAATTCTGACTCTACCACTACTAGTGATGTAGCTCTGGGTAAGTTACACACATTTTCTAAGCCTCAGTTTCCCCACCTGTAAAATAGGAATATGATGGCCCCTATCACTTGGGATTGATACAAACATGAAATAAGATTATATAGATATTATCCCTCAGTTGTACCTGGAAGGTTCTGCAAGTCTAGTCCCATACCAGAGGGAAAGCAATCATGAACATTCACAGATATCAGAGGATAAGGAAAACCTCACTGCTAGCATTGACTTGTCTTTTAATCTCTACAGTTGTTTATTTATCAGGGAGTTCTTTCTCTCCCTTTTTCTCTGTCTCCTGGTCTCTCTCTGTTTCTTTCTTTCTTGGGCATGCTCTCTTAGGCTTACTTCTTTCTCTTTCTCCACTTTTCCTTTAGCCCTTTTCTCCCCCACAATACTTACTTAATTGTGATTAGTACAGGGTGCTGTACAGTGTACACAACAGGAAACTAAAAGTCTAGGGCATCAGGATGAGCAGGGCGAGTGAGCAAGCTGTGTGTATATGTTTATGGGTGTGTTTGTGTTTATGGGTGTGCACTTGTGTGGGTGGTGGGAGAGTGTTCTAGGCAGAGGAAACAGCATGTGCAAAGGCCCTGAGGTTGAGTGTGAGATGTATGAGGAGCTGGATGGGAAAGAAGTGAGAGTCCAGGTTAGTGAAGGACAGACCACACATGACAAAGTGAGGAGCCTGGGCTTAAACCCAGCTCCATAGAACTCTAAATCCACACTCATCCCATCGCTCCATGCCATCTGATCAGGTCTTCTTCAGTCTTTTTTGAAGCCCCAGACAGATCAGAGCTAAGGGACTCTGTGCCTCCTTGCCCCCCGGGGTCCATTATGGGAGGGCAGTGGTGGACTTTGTTGAGGTAACCTGAGGATCTTTAGATTCTTCAGAATGGAGCATTTCTAAGCCATCAAACCTTTCTCTCACAAATTCTGGACTCTTCTTCCAGCTTAACCAAGATTCAGGACTGGTAATCAAAGTCTAGGCCAGAGGGGTCTCAACTGGGGGCAATTTGTCCCCATGTGAGCATTTGGCAATGTCTGGGGACATTTTTGATTGTTATAACTGGAGGGGAGGGCCCTTGCTTTCCCTCTGGCCATCTAGTGGGTAGAGGCAAAGGATGCACTAAACCACCTCCAATGTTGAACTGTGCAACACCCAACCCAAAGATTATCCAACCTGAAACATCTACAGCGTTGAGGTTGGGAGACTCTGCCTTGGGCAATACTGGACAGTGGCCACTGGCCCTTTTACCACTCACAGCTGGTGAGTGGAGAAGTTAGAGGCCTCTCTTTTGCCAGCCACAGATGATTCCTCCCCAAAGCCGCTCCTCTCAGTGGCTGGCCTGGGCACCCTAGACCCCCAGCTTGTCCTGTCCTTGGAGAGAATTTCCTTCAGTGGTGTCCTATACATCCCGGCAGTCAGCTGTACTTCCCTACTTTAAACAACGCCTCTGGTCTTGTTAAGGGCTCGAAGATGCTGTGTCTTTCAGTCTCCTTTCTGGGGTTTCAGGTCCTTCATAGCTGCATCCCCCAGCCCCCACCCTCTCATCAGAGCTAAGCACTTGGATGACACACACCCTGTGTGATTTGGATATCTTCCTCACTCGTCACTAATTGCAAACAATAAAATAAAACATCAGATTGCCACCGAGACTGCATTGCTGTTGAAATCAAGTCCATTTCCATTTAAACAAGTTTGTGAAACATGCTCATTGGAAACAAATGTGTTCCCTGCACATGCATTCAGATGATGACAAATGTCTTTTTTATTTTCCAGAGTGCATCTTTCCCTTCACTGGGAGCTGCAAACTTCTTGCAAGTGCCTTTGTAAGTCTAGAGTCAGCTCGAGGCCTGATTCTGTTTCTCCTGGTCATTGTCCTGGGGATGGAATCCTGAAGAGGGCAGACCATTTTCGGGGCTGTAGCCTCGCTGGCAAGAGGCTTGAGGGGATATGACACCACGGACATGTCACTCCCGTGCTCAGAATCCCAGCTCTCTGTTGACTGCAGGATAAAGGCTGAGCTTCTCCTAATGACGCTCGAGGCCTTTCACCATGTGGCTCTGCCTACCCATTGAGCTTTTGGCTTCTTCTCCACCACATTAGACTTGACATTTTCCTGAGCATCCTGTATCTTTGCAGAGATTATTTGCTCTACCAGAAATGCCCTTGCAATTCATGCCTGTAAAGTGCACATATCCTTCTGGATCCAACTCAAACATTACTTCCTCTGGGCAGCCTGGCTTCCTCTTCTGGGATGCTCCATTCTCCATATTCTCAAGGTGCTGTGTCCACACCTCTATTGGAGCATGTCTCACAAGGTTTATTAAATACGTATTTACTCATATAACCCAAATAAAACCAAGGCCCCACGTGGTCCAGTCTCTGCATGGAGTCGCGTTCAAAGAATCACATATAGCAACCAAAGGAATTTAAATATTTTATTGGTATCTCTCAGAGAATGTTAAAGAGGATCCAAATCATAACTCACAGCCATATTTAAAATTCTCTTTCCTCTTTCCTCTGGCTTTTAGCTCTCCCTTCCTCCACAGCTGCCCTCATAATTAACTCCCAACCAAAATTCTCTCTAAGCCAAACCACTCATGGCCCTTGATTTCCTTTTTGCTCTTCTTTCTCTCTCAAGTCCTTTTTTTCTCCTTAGTGGTTTTTCCTTACATTTTCCCAAATGGGAGTAAAAAAATCCCAGGGAAACTACTGGCAGTGGGGAAAGGGGGTCAGAGCCAGACAAGCTTCTCTTTAGCAGTCTGGGAGGTGGGGAGGTTGCAAACATTTATACTAGTTCGACGTGTCTTTTCCGCTGGTGCTTGTCTGCCTCTGCAGCTAGACTTCAAGGCTGGATCTGCATTCCCTTCATTTGGGTCTCAAGCCCTGTGCAGAGGGTTTTTCACCAAATATCGTTCAATGTTTGTTCCCACGACTCCTCTCATATGGAAAAACCAAAGCATCAAATTGGGTGGATTGAAAAGGCTGCAGGCTCAGCCTAGACCCTTTGGATTCCATATTGGGGGGTGGGGGGCCTGTGTGTGCTGTGACATAGTCATCATCCACTGGGGTCTGCATCCTCATGGGGTTTGCTTTCTTTTATTTTTTTTTCCATGGCGCACACTTATTTGTTTTTGTTTTTCATCTGTGAGTGGATAAATTATTTTTATATATTCTCTGCTTTTTGAAACATTTTTAATTATACATTTTCAACTGTTTTAATGTGAACATATGAGCAGCTACTGAAAGTGCAGATAAATGCACCACACTTCCAATTGTTTGTCACAATATTTGCTTTTCGCAAAAGATTCTGGGGATGTGGTCTCCCACATCCACATTTTGTAGGCTGTTTTGGAATTGCTGCCAATGGCATGGCCAGTGTTGTGAAAGCTGAGAAAGAGAGGGTCTGCAGCTGTACAGTCATTGTTTGGGTGGGTTCTGGAGTATGCCATGATATTCCTGGCCAAGCTGTATATACAGGAGGAATGGAGGGGGGATTGAGCTTAGGTAGAGGGTGTCCAATAGACCAATGAATGATGTACAAGGGGTGGGCTGGGGTTTCATTCATTCATTCATTCAGTAAATGATTCTTGCAAATCTTCTGTGTGCCTGGAAGCCCAGATCAGCATAGGATTTTAGGCAGTGGCTATCTAAGCCTGGAAACAAGTACTGACCAGGGGCTTTGGGACATGGCCAACTTGAGTCATCATGGGGATCAGATGGTGTGCAGAAAGGCTAGTGGATACACGGAGTGGAGGTCTGAGGACTGGACTCTTGTGCAGGGAGTGAGGGGAAGTCCCTAGAGGTCCCAAGGAGAGAGGGGTACTCTACTATCCCCAGACAGAGTTTGAGGGTATGTGATGGGTTACATGGTGGTCAGGCCAATATTTCCTCCCTCCCTCCTTTCTCCTTCCCATGTCCATGGAGGAGTATACTTATCTGCTCCTCTGAATTGGACTTTGCCATATGCCTTGCTTTGGACTCATGAAGCGTGGAAAACACTTCTTTATTCCTTGACTTTGGGTATGGCCATGTGGCTTGCTTTGGTCAATGGAATGGCAGCAGGACCCAGTTCCTTTCCTGGAGCCCAGCCCAGCTAATTGCAGCCTAGAGCAACCAAATCCCAGATGATCTGGAGACCCATAAGTGAAAAATAAATGATTATTATTGTATGCTACTGAGATTTTGAGCTCGATTGTTGCACAGCAGTAGCAAGCTGATATGAGGGTCTGGCAGATACAGAAGGCTCTTTGAAAGGTTATACCAAAAGGCTGCACAGTGATTTTAAACTCACGCCTCCTTTATAAATACACATATCTCCTACTCCCCCCACCCTAGCTGAGAGATCATGACACATCCTCGAGGGACTGTGCCCTCTTCTTCCCTCTTGAGCATTATTGTCTTCTGGACATCTTCACTGGTCAGGACATTCTTATCAAGCTATACTTCTTATAGTTTGGGCTACGAAAGAAATAGGTGAGATTTTAAGTTTCCAAGAGATCAAATCATATTAGGAGTTTGAGGATACTTTCCAAAACTAGGCAAGTCCCCTGACATGAACTCCTTGAAGGCAGGCTGAGCCCAGGGATGGCCTGGAGGGTGGCTCTACCCTAAGATGACTGCAGCAGGCCTGGATGTTTGCGGCCAGGCTAGGGCTTCTCCCTCTCCCGGCTGGGGCCTGTGCACTCAGAGTTAGAGCCCAAACACAAGGTCTGGCCTGATATTTGGAGTCAAATAGGGGTCCAGCAGCCTAGGGATAGATTCACACCCAAACAGCTCAAGGCCACACTTGATCATGCTACCTCCTATTTGAGCCACCGAGGCCAGGGCCTCTCTACCTTCCCAGGACCCACCATGGCGGGTATCTGTAGGCTTTCCACCTGGACTGAGCTCCTCCCAGATACCCAGAGGCATGAGCATGACCCCAGAGGTATAGGCAGAGTCCTTCCTCCCACAGCTCAGAAAGGTCCACACTCTCATGTCCCAAAGGGCCAAGTAAGCTTAAACTTCTGAGGTCAGCTTCCTCCAGGGAGCCTTTCCTGACCTCCCTGGTGGGACACATCTCTCCATTCTGTACTTCTCAGCACCTCTCCATTTCAGCACTTGTTTGGGAGATTATTTAATATAAACATAACATAATTATAATATTATAGTATATAATAGAATCTAATTATGTAATCTGGCCCATCTTCTCTGCCACATTATAACTCCTTGAGGGTGGGGGCTGGGTCTCTTTTCTGCATGCTATTTTATTCCCAGTACCTGGCATGGTAGTTTGCATACAGAAGGTGATCGATAAATATTTGGTGATTAAATCAATCTTTAGTTTGGTGATATGTATCTTCTTATCAATTTTATCTTTGCTGACAAGGTGTCAGGATGAGCATCAAGGGACAATAATGACAATCACAGCCATAGCAGGAAGTGCTGTTTATTGAACGCTTACTGTGCACTGGGCACTGAGCCAAATCCTATTCGGGGCTTTGCTCATTTAATATTCACAACAGCCCCAGGAAGTGTTCTATTATCCTCATTTTAGAGGTGAATAAATTGAGGCAGAGAGAAGTTCAGTCACTTACCCAAAGTCACACAGTAGGATTTGGTGAGGCCTGGCTGAGGACACTTGGGTCTCTGTATTAGTTTCCTATTGCTGATGTAACAAAATTATTACTGGCTTAAAACAACATGGATTTATTATTTTACAATTCTGGAGGCCAGAAGTCTGAAATGGGTCTCACTGGGCTAACATCAAGATGTCGGCAGGGCTGCCTTCCTTCTGGAGGCTCTAGGGGAGAATCTTTCCTGGCCTTTCCCCGCTCGCAGAGGCTGCCTGCATTCCTTGGCTTGTGGCCCCTCATCGTTTTCAAAGCCAACAGCATATGTAACATCCTCAAATCTCTCTCTCTCTCTCTGACACTCCTGCCTCCCTCTGATAAGGAGCTTGTGATTACATTGGGCCCACCTGGATAGTCCAGGATGATCTCCCCATCTCGAGATCCTTAATCATATCTGCGAAGTCCCTTTTGTCATGTAAGGTTTTGGGGATTAAGATGTGGACATCTTTGGGGGGGGGTGCATTATTCTGCTGACCACAGACTCTGCTGTGTTACCTTCCTTTAATGTTCTTCTTTGAGAACCTCAAACAAATCCCAAAGGGCCCCCTTTCTCTCTGTCTGGGTCCATAAGACTTAAAATCTCGGAAAAGAAGTCCTCACACCAGCTGCTAGGATGGGTGGGAGGTCACAGGGCAGCCCACACCCCTTCCTTGGGAGCAGGAAGGAGGTGGGGGGAACCAAAAGGCAGTGAGCATCCTTACAGCACTGAGGCCCAGCCCTGGGACCACTGGTTCCTCTCTAGGTCAAGCTGATCTTCAAGGTAACGTTTGATATTCGCTGGCTGGCCCCGCTGGGCTGTAAGTCTTCAAGTGTAATTTAGGACAATTAAAATGAAGTGTTAGCAAGCAGTGTGCTCCCCTGTGATGATGAGTCTGTATAGCTGAGCAGCTGGGGCTCTCGATTCATCAGAGGCGGCTGATGCCAGCCTCCAAGCGCATTGCCGATCTCCCACGTGGAATGAATTAACATGGCAGATATAATTTCCCTGGGTCAATGTGCTTCACCCTGCAGATCCATCTCGGTTCCAGCTCGGGGAAGGCTGACTGGAGCCACCTGCTTGCCTGGCCTTGGAGACCTTGTCTGGGTCTGTCTGACCCTCCCCCAACCTCCAGCTTCTGCTTCTAGCTGAGAATCCCCTCTCCAGTCTAATCATTGGCAGGAGGGTAACACAATCAGCTTGGGTGTAAAATTCTAAAGTCCTTTGGAAAATGCAATTGGAACATAATCCTGCCTGTTAACATTTCCCAGTTAATTATCATCGGCTGTATTCTTGGCATCAGGGCTGAGCTGGTGGGAGGGGTGTGGGGAGGCGAGGAGAATGGGGGGTGGCATCTTCATCACAATACCAGCTTTAGGAGTCGTTTATCTTGTCTTTTAGACTAATTATCCCAAACTCACCACTAGGCTGTCACACTTACATGCTCCAACAAATGTAGTTTTAAATCAGCCGCTGACTTTGCGGCAGGGGTAGCGCGTCCCTGGCTCGTGTCTAACTAGGGCCATCCATCTGTAATCATGGCACTGAGGGGAGGTGGCACCGTTTGGGCCTTCATGAATGATCATGCTTATTTATATGCAAATACGTTTGACAAATCAATAATGTATGATTTAGCTGTACACAGGCCGGCGATCCCAGGTAAGTCTTCCACAGAGGGTCTGTTTTAGCCCCTGCCCCATCCCGTCAGGCCTTGGCTTGCAGCTGCCCTTCCCCACTGCAACTGACTTCTAAGGTTTCCAAGTTCAAGGCTTCTTTGCTCAGCTCAAGGAACTTGCCCTTGTGAGGGTCTTTGTCCCTGTCTCTGACTCTGCCCCAGTTGGAACTTTGTCCCTTTCTTAAACTCAGCACATTATTAATTATCAGATATTTATTGAGCATTTACTATTATATCTATATCTCTATCTCCATCTGTCTATATCTCTCTATAAAATAAACCCTTGTGTAGCATTTATGATGTCCAGCCCTGTTCTTTTTCTTTTTTTGGGTGAGAAAGATTGGCCCTGAGATAACGTCTGTTGCCAATCTTCCTCTTTTTGCTGAGGAAGACTGGCCCTGAACTAACATCTGTGCCCATCCTCCTCTATTTTGTATGTGGGATGCCGCCACAGCATGGCTTGATGAGCAGTCTACAGGATCCGAACTCGCGAACCCCAGGCTGCGGAAGCAGAGTACACAAACTTAGCCACGATGCCACCAGGCCAGCCCCCCAGCACTGTTCTTGAGTGCTTTACACACACCAGCATTTAATCTTCCTAATGAGATAGGAACTATTACTGGCCCCATTTTAAGAGGGAAAAACGGAGGCACTCTGTTGTCCTAAGCTATACAGCTCCAGAGTACCGGTTCTGGAATTCAAACCCAGGCAGTCAAGCCCAGACTCTCCACTTGTACCTGCTAGGCTTTGATGTCAAGTGCTCAGCTGGTTCTGGGGCTGCAGCAGTATACAAGGCAGACAGTTCCTCACCTCATGGAGCTTTCATTCTGGTGGATAGACTAAGAGCAAGAACAAAATATAAAACAACACAAAACAACAACAAAGCCCATACAAGTACATGACTGACTAACAATTCACAAGTTGTGATAATTGCTTTGGAGGAAAATGACAGAAGGAAGTGAAGAACAGAGTTAGAAAATTCACCTAGCTGAGCACAGTGCTGTTGGAGGGTGGTCAGTCCAAAAGGAGGGTATTAGTCTGGCTTTGCACACTCCTAGGGACTTCTAATCTGGTGGGGGAGCCTGGTGGTAAGACTCTCAGGAGCAGAATATTAGGTAGTGTTTAAAAGCTGGGGAGGAGGGTGGTGGTGGGGAGCTAGGTCCCAGAGAGAAGACTTTGACGCAGGCGAAGGCTCCTGCACTCACCAAGAATTTACTGAGTGGGTACTCTGTGCTAGGTGCCTGATCTCAATCAACATCCACAGCAACCTTATAAAGCAGGGTTAGCAATGCTACAATGACCCCCTTTACAGAGGAGAAAACCGAGGCCCACTGAGGGTAAGGGACTTACCTAGGATCGCATAGCCAGCAAGTGAGTAGGGGGCTGGCATTCGAGACAGAACCTCTGTCCAGTTCTCCAGTTCTAACCCTAACTCCAACCCGAAACTGAATTCTCTGGAGTGTGCTACATTCCAGGGCCGACTCAGGGTTCTGTCTCCATGTCTCCTGAGCATCTTCTCAAAACCACCCACACTCACCTGCCATTGCTTGGATGTGGCAGACGTGGGGCCCACCACACCCACAGGGGAGTTGTAAACCCTTCAAAGTCTCCCAGGGCTCCTAGGATGAAGCCTGGTATTTCAATGCCCTCTCAGAGCTCCAGCCAAACTGAACTTTGTATTTTGTTCCCCATGCCCCTGACTCTGGGCCATTACACAGGTTGTTCTCTCTGTTGAATGCTCTTCCCTCTTCCTCTTTGCTGAGAAAATTGTGTTTTTCAAGTCTCTAATCACATGTAATTTCCTCTAGAAATCTTTACCGGATTCCCTTATACCAGACTAACTGCCCCTCTTTGTGCTTCCACTTACCCCAAGTGGTAACCATCCTCCAAGATGGCCCCCAACAATCCATGTCTTCTGATATCCATGACTTTGTGTAGTGCCCTCTCACACTGTAACAGGGTTATCTGCGTGACCAATAGAATATGATGGAATAATGGTTTGCAACTTCTGAGGATGGGTCATAAAAGACATTGGGGCTTCCATCCTGCTCTCTTGGATCACTCACTCTGGGAAAAGCCAGCCGCCGTTGTTGTGAGGGCACTCCAGCAGCCTTATGGAGAGGTCAATATGGTGAGGAACTGAGGCCTCCTGCCAACAGCCAGCACCATCCTTCCACACGTGAGTCACCTTGGAATGGGAACCTTTAGCCCTAATCAGATCTTTAAACGACTGCAGCTCTGGCCAACATCTTGACTACAACTTCGTGAGAAATTCTGAGCAAATAACACTCAGCTAAACCACTTCCAAATTCCTGACCTACAGACACTGTGATTGATAATAAATGCTTATTGTTTTAGGTCACCAAGGTTTGGGGGTGATTTGTTAAGCAGTAATAGACAGCTAATACATCTGACCAATATAATTTCCCATTTTGTTTCCTGTCTTTCACACTTGACTGTGAACTCCATGAGGACAGAGACTGTGTCTTTTTCACAGGTGTATCCTCAGCACTTAGCAAGGAGGCTGGCACCCGGGGGAGAATTCTAAGATCATTAGTCAGTGAATGACTACAGGGTGGGAGTTCCTAGAGGCATTTCAGAGGGAAAAGAGGCTGGGCTGGGACTCCTGACTCATCTTTCAGCATGCTGTCAGAAAAGGTGAGGGCCTCCCTGGGTGGACCTGGCCATAGTCCACCCTCTGCTTACTTCTGTTACGTTCCCAGGGCTTGAGAAGTCAGTGTGTGATGGCTCGAACGAACTTCTTTCTCTGTAGAAGTTCCCAGGAACCAGAAGGTAGAGGCAGGAAGCAGATGTTTTGCTGACTTGAAAAAGCAGTGGCGGGCTGTGTCCAGATGATAGGGGGCTCATCAATTCCAGTTAGCGGCTCCCCTCCTGGCTTGGGAGATTGTTCTTGCCTCATCCCCCGGACTATTAATGCCAGCTCTTCCTAGCACACGCAGCCAGGCCTAGCTCTGGGCTGGGGGCATTCGCTTCCTGCGGGGCTCACAGCCATGAAATATTCAGTGCCAGTGACTTCCTCACTCATATTTCTTCATATTCAGAGTGGCCACTCAATTGATATGTAAATAAAGTGCACGAGCACCGAGCGTGTCCCGCACTGCATTATTTAAGCCGCAAAACGATGCATCATCCGTCATGGGGCCCATTGGCGGGACCCTGCTGGGCGCCGGGCAATAAAGCCCACAAGAGCCTCATCAGAAGCAGTGGGTGGCCTCGTGGAAGTTCATTTATGCATGAAATATTCAGCCAGCAACAGTGCCAGCCTTAAACATCAGTAATTGGGGGGTTTCTATTGCTCCTAACTAGTGCCTCTAAATTATTGCAAAAGATTGGCCAATTTTCAAATTACATATATTTGTCATGCTCTTGTACCTTTCCTGAAGTAACTGAAATGGCCTCTGTGTTGTGGCTGCTTTGCACACTCACCGTGGTGAGCCGTGCCCAGTGGAGCTGGGCTCCTCTGCAGAACACAACAGAGTAGAGGCTGCATCAGCTCAGCAGGCCCTGTGCTACCTGCCCACCTTACCCTCCAGGCTGTTGTCAGTGTCCTTCCCTCTGGTCCCCTTAGTGGGACTTCTTCGTGCCTAACAAGTGTCTGAGGCCCCGGGGGCCAAACATCCCCCAGGGCTCTCCTGAGAAGGGTTGGGTCCAATGTCTGCCCTGGCAGGGACTTCCCTAGTTCTGTGAGGTCAATCTCTCATTCAGTGTTTATTTAGCATCTTCTCTGTCCCAGGCCCTGTGGGAGACGCTGGGGATACAACAACGAGCAGAAGACAGGTTGCCCCAGGCTTTAAGGAGCTCACAAATTCAGTAGCTCACAATCCCATTTAGATCACTAAGTAATCATTGAGTCCTATCTTATGTTGACTTCCCCCCAAGGTGGGCCCTGAGGCAAGAGAGTGAATGCAGACCATTTATTTGGGAGGTGATCCCAGCAAACAGTGGCAGGAGTGGAGAGGCGAGACAGGGAAGGGAAGGAAGTTAACACAGGAAGTGTTTATGGGCCAGGCAACTGGGGTTCAGTGCCACTGGGGACTTCTGAGAGACAGTGTAGAATACACCTCAGGCTTATTCCACCTGAGGGATGAGGGAGCTGGGGTATTTATCCAACTCCTGGCAGTCCCTTTGAGGGACATTTCAGAGAGATGTTCCTGTGTGTGGCATGGGAGGGGTGCAGTTAAAGGCAATTTGCTTGGCATCCTCCCCAGTGTCACCATGGGAACTGGCAGCATCTTACAACCATCTGGTAAGAGAGTTTTTCATTCTCTCTGAATTCTGGCATGGATCCTGTGTGTGGAGGGACAGAGGGGGAGGAGTTCCCTGGGGAGGACCCAGCCCAACCTGCCCAGGGGGCTGCTGACCTTTTGGACAAAGTGGTCTTGTCCCTCAGCTGAAGAGCTGTCTGCACTTGTTGAAGATGAGAAGGAAGGGGGAAGAAGGAAGGAAGGGGCACTAATCATCTCATGACCATTTCTGGATCATTTCTAATGGTCTCAAGAATGCCTTTTCACCTGGCTCGTACCTCTCAGCCTTCAGGGCTCAGTGAAGTGTCACCTCCTCAGAGGTCTTCCGTGACCACCGATCCAAGTAGATGTCATCCCTGTGTTTTTTGTCATAGTCGGCCATTGTTGCATCCACAGCACTTATCACAATCCATAAACATCTCACTTACTTATCTGCTTGCTTGTTGTCTTGTCTCCTTCCACCAGGTGGTAAGTTCCAGAAGGGAGTGACCGCATCTTCTTGATTCACTCCTCTACTCCCAGGTCCTTGCTCAGCATCTGGCTCACAGAGGGTCCTCACTAAATGCTGCTGAGTGAGTGAACAAGTAGAGGAAGGCTGTGGGGTAGGTGTTATATTCTTCTTGTCACAGATTGGGAAAATGAGGCCAAGAGAATCTGAGGGAGTCATCCACATGGTGGAGTCGGGGCTGGAACCCAGATGTGGACTCCCAATGCCCCCCAGCAATAACTTCTTCCTGTCCCCTTTGCAAGCTCTTGGCATTCGCCAATTTTCAGCATTAGTGTCCCCTCGAACCATACCTGGGGTACCTTGAGGCCAAATTCAGCCTTGAGAGCTACCCGAGACAAGATTCCCGGAGCTGAATTGCCCATGCACGGGGAGGGCAAAAAAGGGTGGGTTGAAAGTCCCTTCTTCTGGTGGCTGTGGCTCACTGTGCCACCGGAAGAGGCCAGCATGCCTGCCAGCTCTGTTTCCTGCTCTGCAGGGACATGAGGTTGGGCACTGATTCCCAAGGCTCAGCTGCCAAAGGAAAGATCCTGAGGGGGAGAAGAAAATACCCAAGAAGCCCTTCCAGGCCTAGACCCTTTTGTGATAAGCTCCTCAGAGGCATTTCCTGTGCTAGTTGTAACCCTTTGCAATGGACTGGAATTTTTTAATCTTCGTTTTGAAAAATGAGGCAAATGAGTCTTGGTGGGATTAGGTGATTTTAAAAAACTTTTTATTTTATTTTATTATTATTTTTCTTTTGTGAGGAAGACCAGCCCTGAGCTAACATCTGTTGCTAATCCTCATCTTTTTGCTGAGGAAGACTGGTCCTGTGCTAACATCCGTGCCCATCTCCCTCTACTTTATATGGGACGCCGCCACATCATGGCTGACAAGCAGTGCGTCAGCGGGCACCCGGGATCTGAACCTACGAACCCCCGGCTGCCAAGCGTGAACTAAACCGCTGTGCCACTGGGCCGTCCCCCTTAAAAACTTTTTAAATTTTGAAATGATCTCATATTTACAGGAAAGTTACAAAAATAATTCAAATAATTGCTTTAGGCCCTTTGCTCAGATTCCCTCAAAGTTAGCATTTTACCACATTTATTTCATCATTTGTGTGTGTGTGTGCATACATGTGACATATTTTTTTCCTGAACTGTTTGACAGTAATTTATGGACGTAATCTCCTTTTGCTTTTAATACATCAGTGTGTATTTCCTGAAAACCAGGAAATTCTCACATAACCATGATTGCAGTAGAATTTTCAAAATCAGGAAATTGGCATTCATACAGTACTATCATCTACTCTGCAAACCTTATCCAAAGCTCACCAATTGTCCGGTAAAATGAATTAAGTGCCCTTGAAGGAGCAGCATGGGCTGGGGCTGGAGTTAAAGAGAACTGGTTCCAATCTGGCTCCTTCTCTGTTTAGTCTGGGGACTGGGATAAAGAATATATCCCACCCTGAGCTTTAGTGTCTTCCTCTATAGAATGGGCATGATAATAGGACCTTCCTCTTAAGACTGTTTTGGAATTAAATGAGATAATGCATGCAAAGTGCTGACCCCTGCACCTGGCAGCAAATACACGTGCAATAAATTGTAGCTCTTGCTCTGAACGGCGTAGGGGTGCCTTGTTGTAGAGCGCCATGTATTGGGCTGCGGGCACTCGACACTGCCTCTGCCTTCTTCAGGTCTGGGATGGTGAATGAGGTGCTTGGCTCCACCTCAGGTCCCACTCCCCACTTGTCTGTTTCCTCTGCCTGTGGACAGCTGTGGCGGATGCCATTGGTGCCCCACGACGCATCCCTTCGTCTCGTCTCTGACTTGAGCTGTATTTGCCATGGGGGGGTGGTTCCCATGCAGATGGACAAAGTCCCATTTTAAGTGCTCGCTGTGTCTCTCAGCTCTGCCGTTTCAGGTCTTTCTCCAAAGCTTGAGGGAGTCTCCTCATTCCCTGCCCAGGTGCAGCCTGGAATTGTGGGTGAGAGGACACCCTGGGGCAGCCAGCAGGAGTTGTGGGTAAATGCCTAGCTTCCTGTCCTCTGGAGGGACAAGTCTGAGGTGCATCCTCACGATTCCCCAGAATCCCCATGGGCATGAGCTCCAGTTGCCCACAGTGGTGACCAGCTCAACCAAACCCACCTTGTATTGGCTTTCCATCCTTCTGTGCCTCACTCTCCCCATTCCTCATTTCAGGGGTCACCTCCCAAGTAAACTACCTACATCTAAGTTCTTTTCTTAAATTCTGCTTTTGGGGGAACTCAAACTGAGGCAACAGTCCATTAGAGCTTTGAAAATATCTTCTATGTCCCTTGTTTCTTTAACCACTCCTCCTGGACTCGGCTTCCAGCCCCAGGCCCATTGACCCTGCCCCTCCCTGTTTTTCCTCATCCTCTGGGTGCCTGGTGGTCCAGTGGGGCCTGACCCTTGGATGTCCCTTCAGAATACTGCTGGACTTCATCCGTCCTCTCTAACCTTGCAGCCAATGCCCTAGCTCAGGCCTCACCATCTCCCAAGAGGACTGTTGAAATAATGTCTTAACTGCCTCCTCTCCTGAGTCTCTCCCCTTCAGTCTATTTTGTATAAGGCTTCTCAGCGCACAATTCTATTTTTATTTTTCTAATCTGCTTAAAGCTCTTTTTGAGCTATAGGATGAAGCCTCATTTGGCAGCCTGGCGTGGAAGGTTCTGGCCAACTTCTTCAGGCTCTCCCACCTCTTTGCTTGTGCCCTCTAGGATCTCCAAGTTCCTGTAGTTCCCCAAAACACCAGCCTGTCTCATACTCCATGCCTTTCCATGTGCTGTTCTCTCTGCTAGAAAAATGTATCTACCCCAGTGGGCTCAGAAAATTCCTGTTGGCCCCCAAGCTTCATCTCAAGCATCACTGCCTCTTGGAAGCCCCTGGTCATATCCTCCCTTGCTTATTTCTGGCAAAACATTTATTGCCCTAAACTGAAACTTCTTTATTTATCTAGCCTGGAGCTCCTTAAGGGCAGGCCTGGTCTCCTTCACGCTGCATCCCTCCAGCCTGGTGCTTGGCTCAGATAAGCGCCTGGGCAATGTTTGTGGAATGAATCAGAATGGCAGTCTTTTCAATCCAGCTCAAAGATCTGGACTCCTTTTATTCAAACCCACATGCCCAAGTTTTATGCTCATTGGTTTGCTAAGGGGTCCAGGGGCAGGAGGGGCCCTGTAGGGAGAAGGGGAAACTCAGTCACGTTGGTCTGATTTGGACAGAACCAGCGGTTGTCATTTTCCTCCTCCTATGCTTCTCCAATCTCCACATTTTATCCCTTTTCAACTGCCCTGCCCCCACCATGGATGCCTGCTTCTCCTTGATTCCTGATCTTCCCAAACAAACTTCCCATTAACATTTGCCTGATGCAAATGTCGAATGGTCCTATGTGGATGCTATTAAAATAATGAATGCAGAAGGGAATAGATGAACAAGGCTGGGAATTGATCTTGGACCCCTGATGAGATCATTAAGAACTGGGGGAAGGGGTGGAAGCATCATTCTCACAGGTTGAGATTTCACCAGCGCCTCTTTCCCCCTCCATCAACTTCTTTCCCCCTTCTCATCTCCCCTTTGATTTATGAGCTGGAAGCCTCCCCCTCCCCCATCCATTACCCTCAATGCAGGGCTAACTCACCATGGAAAATCTATTTGAGTCAAATGGAATTTTTTTTTTTTTGCCTGGGAATTAATGCATTTTGTAAAAGATATTTTAATCATGCTTTCTTTATGGCAAGAATTATTGCATAAAAAAATATCTGCTCCAAAGACTCAGGCAGGTGCCATGCAGAAGATGTACCTCTGCTCCTTGATGGGGGACACTTGGCAAGGAGTCTAGACCAGTCATCCCTGAGGACTAGACATTGTGGGGGGAAGAGGAAGCTGCATGGAGGTAGTTTTGGCTGGGTGATGGAGGGGGGCATGGAGAGCTTCTTCAACTCTTAAAAGCAATAACTTCTTGGGGGCTGGGCTGGTGGTGTAGTGGTTAAGTTCGCATGCTCCGCTTCAGTGGTCCCGGGGTTCACAGGTTCAAATCACAGGCGTGGACCTATGTACTGCTTATCAAGCCATGCTGTGGCAGGCATCCCACATATAAAGTAGAGGAAGATGGGCATGGATGTGAGCCCAGCACCAATCTTCCTCAGCAAAAAGAGAAGGACTGGCAACAGATGTTAGCTCAGGGCTAATATTCCTCACCACAAAAACAAAAAATAATCACTTCTTTTATTATTGTCAATAAATTCTTGGAATCAAATTCTCACATCTTTGTAAAACAAAGAGATTTTAATTCTGATGATTTGATTCAATTCAAAAGAGGTCAAGGAGGGAGCGTGATATGGGAACAAGAGTTACACCTGCATAGGTTCCAAATCCCAGCTGTACCACTTTCCAGAGTGTGGGGATGACTCTTTGAGCTGCAGGAAAATGGGAATTACCTTAGTTACTGCCTCCCTGCTGTGTTATGAGGATCGAGCGAAAATATACACACAAAACTGCACAGCTCATGTCTGGCACATAGTAAGTCCTCAATAAATGCTTGTTTTCCTTTACTCTCTTCCTTCCTTATTTGGAGCCAGAAGGTATTAGGTCAAGTTTTAACATTGCCAGTTAATAGTGGCCCAGCACATGGTAGGTGATCTGTAAATATATGTTGAGTGAAAGAATAATTTACTTGTTGGATCACTGACAGACTCAGCTCTCTCTTTGGCTTATGGAGATAAAAATTCTGCCAAACAGACCTTTCCAAGTGGGCTATGGATTTGTTATTCTCTCTGCAACCTACCTGGATTTTGTTTTTCTCTTCAGGCACTCTCTACTATGTCATCTTATTTAAATTTAATTCTTTTATTGTCTGATATCATCTTTTTTCATTTACTTGTTTGCTCATTGCCTGCCTCCTCCACTGGATTATAAGCTTCTTCATGGGCCACGTCTTTCTCATGTACTATAGTATCCCTAGGACTTGGCACATGGTAGCTGCTTAATGAAATATTTGTTGAATATATTCATAAATAAGTGAATAAGTAGAATAAATGAAATTGCTTTTTTTCTTTATTGATCCCTGCTTGATTGTATAGGTGTCATGAAAGCTATGCTGGGCCAGTCCATTTCCAGAAGAGCTGGTACAAAAGACTTAAAACTGTAGCCAAAGGAGTGGGGGTGGCTGTGGGAGACACTAGTGAAAGAGGTGCCCTATGGTCCAATGTAAGATCTCTGAATGTTGCAGAAAATTGCTCCCTTTGATCTGGGAGAAGGGCAGCGTGGTTTGGATCGCAAAGACCAGCTTCTTAGTGGGAGTGGGAGGAAGGAAGGGGATGACTTCAGGTAACAAAGTAGGAGAGGGTGTTGCAGAGACTTCCTGAGAGGGGTTCCCTACATACCAGCTTTGAGAGGATGGGAAAGAAGGAATGCTTCTCTCCCATATGCCCCTGGTTTGATTGTTGAAGGGGAGGAAGTATGTCCTGCTTGAGCTACCCTCCCTCTGCTTACTGGAGCTGGTGGAATGGGGTGGCTGCCAAGACTAAGAGGAGGTGCAGCAGAGAGCCCTCTCACAGGTGGGTATAACTTCCAGAATCACAAAAGCTTGCATCAGTGGATCTCATTGGCTCACAGGGGTTCAGGTTCTCATGGCTGATAGGCTCATGTGTGAAGTGTCAACCGCTCTGACTTAATCCCTCTGCTGTGAGTGGCTTTGGAAAATAGCTCTGGCCTGGTCAAGGGAGTGGGAGAATAAGGGTGGCAGGAGGAGTGAATGGCGTGCATTCATTTGTTCACCCATTCAACCACTCAATTAATGAATTCACTCAACGAATTTTTTGGAACACCTATGTGCCAGGTACTATGTCAGGCCAAGGAATTCAGAATGTAAAAGATAGGCATGATATCTGCCGACATGAAGCTTATAGTTTAATGGAGGAAACTATATAAGATAAATGCACAAATAAATATATAATCACAATTGTCACCTGCTACGAAGGAAAATTTCAGATGTGTATCAGTTCTCGATTGTTACAAAATGCTGTGTAACAAACCATCCCCGAAACTGGTGTCTTAAAACAACAAGAATTTTTTTAGCTCATGAGTCTGCAGGTCAGTCCTTTAGGCTGAGCTCAATGTGGTCGTTATTCTGGTCTTGGCTTGGTCACTCGTATATCCGGTGGTTGGCTGTGGGTTGGCCGATCGGGATGGCTTCAGCTGGGATGACTGCGGTGGCTTGTTTCTGTTCACATATCTCATCTCCAGCCCGGGCACATTCTCATGGTGGAGGTAGGTGAGCAAGGGGGTAAGTGACAATACGCAGTGCTTCTTGAGGTCTAGGCTTGGAACCAGCACACCGTCACTGCTGCTTCATTCTCTTGGCCAAAGCAAGTCACGAGGCCAGCCTAGATTTCAGTGGTGGGGAAATAGACTCCACTTCTTTAGTGAGAGAGGCTGCAAAGTCATAGGCAAAGGCTGTGGATGAAGGGAGAAAGGAGGTGGTGAAGCACTGGGGCGTTGATGCAATCAATCTATTGCAGCATATCCTGATCATATAGAATAAGGCACTTGATTTAAATCCAGTGGTCACGGGAGGCCCCTCTGAGGATGTGACATTTCAGCTGAGCTATGCAGGGTAAGTAGAAGTTAGCCAAGTGAAGAGAGAGGAAGAATATTCCAGGCTGAGAGCATGTGTTCTGTGAGTTCTGAGGTGGGAGTGAACTGGATAGCATCAAGAAACTAGAAGCAGGGAAGCACGGCTGGAATGTGGCGAGAAAGGCTTCAGGTTGAGATGAGGCTGAGGGGATGGCAGAGGCCAGCCCAAAGTTGCTCTGGAGCTGCCTTGCCAGGAGCAGATGCTTTATTTGAAGTAAATCACAAGCACTCATTTATTGAGCATCTACTATGAGCTGAGCCTGGGTGGGTGGATAGAGAACAAGACATTGTCCTTGTCCTTAAAGGACTCACAGAAAAGTAGGGAAGTGGTGGGTCACATGAGTAAGTGACTGTGCACAATGAGGGGTGTGACCTGCGGAGGGAGCAGGTGCCTTGGTGGGTGGGGACCCAGAGGGATGGGAGCTGGGTCAGAAAGATGAACAGGTGTATCAGGTGTCAAAGAAGGAGAAGGGCTTTCTGAGTGGCCCATGTGTGTGTGAGAAGCGGCCCAAGGGTCAGTGTGGCTGGACGTAATGGGGTGTCAGGGCAGGAGTTGGGGCTGTAGAGGGGGCAGGCCAGGCTTGTGAAGGAGGTCGAGCCAGCTGAGAGGTTTGGGCTTTATGTTGGGGGCCGGGGCAGCCCCTGCCACGTCTGAGGGGCAGGGCAGGAGGGAGTTTGGGTTTTATGGAAAGACCACCGTGGTTGTGTGTGTGGAGGTGGTTGAGGTGGGGAAGCCAGAGCTACCCCAGGAGTCCAGACAAGGGTCTAGACGAGAACTGGTAGTAGAGTGAGGGATGCAAGCCGAGGAGAGGGAGATGTAAGTTCGCTCAGACCTGAGGGAGCCGCAGAAGAGGTTGTGTCTGGGGCAATGGGAGGGGGCCATGGAGGCTGGAGTGGTTCCCAGGGGGCCTCTTGGAGAAATAGTGGGCAGAACCTTCTTCACTCTCCATCTTTCCTCTCTGGCCTCAACCTCAGAGAGCTGAGGCCCCAAGAGCTGACAGGTTTCCTATCCAGTCTGTGACAGAGTGGGAGTGAGAAGGAGCTGACTGGAGGACCAGAGTGGGGAGGAGGCTAGGGGAGCTAGAGAAGCAACCCCAAGGAGGGCCCTTTCTGCAGTGTCAGGGACAGGGAGGGACTCAAGGCATTGAGTGGACCTGGGTTCAAATCCTGCTGTATGACCTTGAGCCAGTCAATTCACTCTGAGCCTGAGTTTCCTCATCTACAAAATAGGTACTCAAAATAGTATTTACCTTATTCTAAGGTTGTGGGAGAGGTCAATGGGAGAGTGCACGTGGAATGCTTAGCACAGAGTTAGGCCCGTGGCTGCCATCTAGAAATGCCAGTAGGGCTGCTGCATCGCACAACTCCAGGGGACATCTTTTACATGGAAAACAAGGTGAATGCTGCCTTCCCAGTTCAGCAATAAAGACAGTAAGGATGGGAGACAATGACAGCTGTTGGTCTTCAGGGCCAGGTGACTTGGTGGTACTCAGCCTTATGGGGTGGGGCCTGGGCGGAGGCTTGGCATTTGAAGGGATGCTGGCCCATCCATTCCCACACTGCTCTTCTGTTCTCTTAGGAGCTGCCCATCTGTCAGGGGCTCAGGCTGTCATGCAGGCTGCTGAGGGGGCCTGCGGGCGAGGGATGCTTCCCCTGACAGGGGAGTCCTTCACTGTCAGCAGCTTTGCCTCCGTAGGTTAATAAAGCCATCCATCACCCTTCTCCATGCCAGGTATCTAAATGCCTGCTTAATATCACCCTGGGGGGTGGGAGCCTGCAACAGGGATGCTCACCTGGCACCAAGGTGCTAGGACGGGAGGAACCTGCCTGGTGATTTGGAACCTTGCACAGCCCATGCAAACCCAGGCCAGGGTGTCCCTCCGCCTGGCTGGCTTGGGCTTCTACGAGATCACGTAGCTTGTGGGCCGTGAGGCTGTGGCCTGACAAACAGCATTGAAGCACACTTGGAGCAGACACACCCGAGCTCCTGTTTGCCCTTTGACTGCTTGAAGAGGACAAATGTGGCATGGGAACAGGTGTCCAGCTACCCAGAGCTGCGGGTTTAACAAGTTTGGGCTCACGGAGGGAAGGTGAGGGGACTGGGGTTGATGAGCATCAAATGACAGGCTCTTATTGACCGAGCACTTGCTCTGTGCACTTTACCTGCATTATATCATGAACTCAGTGCAGTTATTATCCCCATTGTGCAGATGGCAAACTGAGGTCCAGAGAAGTGAGTTGTGTATGACTAGGGAACCTCCTGGCCCAATCCATCCACCTCCCTCTCACTGGCTTTTTGACCAGCAGCTGTATTAGTTGAGATAATTCTGTCAACGCACACCTTTCGTATCCAGAACGGGCCTGGTAAATTTGTTAAAGAATACCCCAGGCTAACACATCATTACACTCCCAAACTCATCTATCTTTTACTTCGGATTAATTCTTTTTTTCCTTCTCTCTTCACCTCCTCCATAAATCCTGGTGCACTTAATTAATTTCAGTTCCACTGTAAGGTCCATAATACAGAATTGTTCAAGCAAACACAAAATTAATTATTCTATTTACAGCCTTCTCATTGAGAGGAGCATTTCATCTTTCATAATTACATTTTGGAACGTCCAATTATGAATTCAGGAGCCTGCTGTTTTGCATACGGGGACAGTCCCCAAGTGTCCTCGAGGTCCGGGAGTCGGGCTGGCGGCCTCTTGTGCCTTCTGCCACTGACTCAGGCACTGCTGGTCAGTCTCTGAAGGACCTTTTAAGGAGACATTGAGGCAGGGGCAGGATGGCAAGGTCTGGGAGGGGAGCCCAGAGATGGGGGTGAAGGGAAGGAGGAGGGAAGAGGGGAGGAGGAAGGGTGGGGGATGTGCCAGTTTAACTGGGATCTTATATGAGCAAGAGCCATCAAATGGGTGAAAACAGACCTCTTCATCTTGCCAGCTTGGCAGGGAAGATTCTTGGGTTTTCTGCAAGTCAATGAGGCAGGCACATGAGAGCCATCTCATGCCTGGCCTTTGCCCTGCTCTCAGGCATGAACCCTGGAGGCCTGACTTTTCCTTATTCTCTCTGCCTCTTCACCACAGAGGACCATTTTGGTGGCATGAGTTCACCAAGCCTTCTCTCGGTCAGGACACTTCCAGCAGAGTGGGAGAGCCACTCTCTCTGCTCCCTGAGGGATGCTCTCTGCCCCTCAAAGGTTATGGACCAGCAGTGCCTCTTAGATGGGGTGGAAGGACACTGCTCTCTGTTCAGGGCCTGCTCTGGATCCCCCAGGGCGGCCCCAGAGGGCAATTACTTGGCTGCACCACAGTGCTTGGCCCGTTGGAGTTTTAAGATATTGCAAGAGGCCCTGTTTAAAGGTTTTAAAAAATATCAGTTTCCAACTGACCCATGTTTAGATGAAATTGCACATATCTGATTAAAAATGAGTCAAATAATTCCTTAAAACATTTATCAAAAGTAAGGTCTAGTTCTTGGAGTGGGTGTGTCTGTAGGCCCTCACTAGGGAATAGTGAGGGAGTAGACTCCCTTCCTCTCATTCCATTCCCCCATCCTCACTTCAGAGAGAATGGGGCTTCCCTTTAACATAAGTGGAAATGTTTTCCTTTTCTTAAAAAAAAAATCTATTGTGTTCCTGCTAAATCTTAGGCATCATGCTGGGCCCTGTGCTGGGTACTTTGTGTATGTTGCTATTTAACCCTCACAGACACCCCATGACACTCAGAGGTGAATTCCTGACACAGGGGGGCCTCATCTCAGATAGGTGTGTGCAGGTGACCGTGAAGAGACTTGAGTTCCAGGCCCGAGTGGGCGGTGAAATCTCAGGGAAATGACCGACACCATGAAGGCAGCGAGGTGTAATGTCAGAACTAGACTCTGGACTCGGACCGCCTGTGTTTGACTCCTTGCTTCATCTGTGAAACTGGGATAATATTACTCACCTCACTGGGCTGTTGTGAGGTTTCTATAGGACTATGTATGGAAAGCCATGGCTCATGTAGAAAAGGTCCTCACTCACCGGTTCAGGTTCTCCATCTGTGGAATAAGTAAATTTTGAGTAGAAGGTGATGGTAATGCTTTTTGGAATTGAATACTCTGTCATGGTTCACAAAGGCCAATGCTGGGGCATGTTAGGACTTTAGAGGTGAGGCAGGAGTTAACATGGAGGAATGTGAAAGTCTTGAATGTCTGCTGCGCCCTCCACTTATATTTCTATCATGTTGCTCCCTGATTAAATCCCTCTAAAGGTTTCCCAGTTCATTTAGAATAAAAATGTACTCCTTGCGGTGGCCTCTAAGGCCCAACCAGATCCTGTCTCTTCCTGCTCTTGAAACTTGCTTCCCACTTTCCTCTTTCCTGTTTATGCTCAAGCCACACAGGTCTTCTCTCTGTCCCCCCTGCAGATATCTTTCCCACCACAGGACCTTTGTACTAGCCATTCCCCCTGCCACACATTCTTCCCTTTGCTCTTAGCACAACTGCCTTAGTTCAAGTGTCATCTCTTCAGAGAAACTTCTCTGATCCTCCTACCTGTAAAGTAGCCCTTAGCCCAGTACCCCTCATCACATCACCTAGTAATTGTCTTCACGGCCCTTATCACTATCTGAAAGTTCTTGCTTGTCTTTTTATTTATTGTCTGTCTCCAAACCACTAGAATATAAAGATGCATGACAGCAGGGGTCGTGTTTGTCTTGCTCCATTCTCTATCCCCAGATTTGTGTGGGGGTGTACAATAAATATTTTTTAAGTGAACACTTTACCTCCATCCCTGATGTGACCATGGCAAGCCTGGAAAAATGAAGACTTTGGAATATCTTGGTCTGTGATTAGCTGTAGAGGAAATGGGTGAGGCTTAATTTTCCTTTAAATCAGTTTCCTGATCTTGAGGAGATTTCCTCCATCCTAACACACCCTCGAGATGGGGGAGAACCCTTGATTTATCTCATAAGTGGTTTTTTCCGGACCTGCCCACACCAAATAATTACTTTTGTGGGCCAAGATGTCTTTCGGCTGTTCCACCTGGTAGGTTTGTTTTGTTTGTTAATTAGCTATTAATTGCAAGGGCGCCTGGGGACTGGAGGTGGAGGGGAGGCCCCGGAGGTGGGCCAGGGGGTCTGAGGAAAGTGAGGACCCCATATTGGAATGAGGATGACCTCACTGGGCACCAGGCTAATTTATTTCAAACGCTGTCATGTCCGGATGGTCAGTGAGTTCCCGGGATGATGAGTGATTTTGTTAGTTAAGTCCTGTAAACACTACAGCTTCATTTCCAGCAGTGGGGCTACAGCTGGCAGGTGGGAGCTGCCGGCAGCTGCGACAGAGACTGTCCTTGAAGGAATGGGCCATGGACGGCGGGAAGGCTGGGCAGGCAGCGGGGTGTTCAAAGGCAGGAACCTCACCCTGGGTGCATTCTTTTCTCTCTCCTCCCTTTGTCCCTTCGCTATTTCTCTAGGCCAGATCTTGCCCATGGGAATAGCCCGGTTTGGCAAAAAAATAATGCCCATAATTTATATGAAAGGGATTTCAGAGAGAGCACCCCTATCCTCCCAAAGTCCCAAGCTGGAAACTTCCACCATTGTTTTTCATCTTCCTCTACTTCACCACCCCTGGACCTCACTTCCATCATCTCCTCCATCTCCAAGGCCTAGAAAGTTTGCCTCTGAGGCTGTCTGTCTTGCCTTTGCCCACGTCTCTCCATCTCCCCCAGCAGCCCTGCTCCAACCCACCACCATCTCTCTCCTGGAAGACCTTGGTCACCATCTTGTGGGTCTCCTTGCTGCAACTCTTGGCCTTGTAAGTCTTTCTCCACACAGCACCCTGCATGATCTTTCTGAAATGTACATCCTACTATGTCACTCCCCTTCTTAAAATTCTCCAGTGGCTTTCCATGTCCTTTAGATAAAGGCAAAGTCCTTCCCAAAGTCTGTAAGACCATGCAAAACCCCGCAGCCCCATTTCTTACCACTCTCAATTGCTCACTTTGGGACCATTTCTTTCTTCTTCATTTTATTTTTTTGGACTCAATCACATTAAAAGAAATACTTCAGGTCTTTGAACAAGACGTCCCTTCCACTTGGAACACTGTCCCTGCTCCCCATCATCTACCTCCCAACGCCTTTGCTTGGCTCACTCCCCACCATGTGGGTCTCAGAAGTCCCTTCATCAGCTCAGGGGAGCTTCCCTGGCCCCCGTAGCCATGTAAGGCCCCTCCAGTGGTGCCAGCATGGAGAACTTGACCACGTTAGAGTGCTCACACTGTGTAACAATATGTTTATTGTCAGACTCTCATCCTTATAGGGCAGGCTCACTGCTCTACTCCCGGTGCCCAGCACGGTGCCTGCCACCTAGTCGATGCTCGATACGTATTTGTGGAATTGCGTGAATTCAACATTGAATTGCTATGATGGACAGAGGCATTGGGGTGCAGAGGTGGGGAGCAGTTGTTTCCATGGGGGGCTGTGAAGAAGGTCTTCAGAGAGGAGGAGATTTGGAGTTGAGTCCTGAAAAAAATGGCTGCAGGGATGACAGGCTTCAAATGACAAGGGTACTTCTAGATTACCAGTTTCCCAGCAGAGTGAGGGGAGTTGGGAGTATGAGGAGACAAGGTCAGCACTGAGGGTCACGGGCGGGTTGGGTGGGTGGCGGGAGTGGGAGGAACTATCTGAGGATTATCCCAGACCTGGAAGCTGGGGGACCTGCAGCCCCCCCATGGCTTGATTCCAGGATGCCTGCTGCCCTCACCTGGACCACCCCTTGGGGGATGCTCTAAGGTTGTCTACATCAAAGGGAGCCTGAATTCACTTCTAAGAAAGTGCTGGCTTCCTGAGACATGCCCTTCTTCCTGATGAGGACAGAGGTGCAGCACAGAGTCCACGGCCTCTCATGTTTCTGTGGCCCTGATTTTATATGCCAGACTGATCAGATCCGCACAGCCACATAGACCTCATACATTTTCTTTCTTTTTTTTTTGTGAGGAAGACCAGCCCTGAGCTAACATCTGTTGCCAATCCTCCTCTTTTTGCTGAGGAAGACTGGCGCGGGGCTAACATCCGTGCCCATCTTCCTCTACTTTTTATGGGACGCCACCACGACATGGCTGACAAGCAGTGCGTCGGCAGGCACCCGGGATCCGAACCTGCGATCCCTGGGCTGCCAAGTGTGAACTAAACCGCTGCACCACCGGGAAGGCCCTCATACATTTTCTTTTGGCCTCGACTACTCCCTCTTCTTAGGATGATGCTTTGTCTATCTTTTGCTGTGTCCTACCCCAAACTTACTGGTGTAAAACAACCATCCTTTTATTCTGCTCACAGGTTCTGTGGGTCAGGGATTCTGGAAGGGCACACTGGAGAAAGCTCTTCTCTACTCCATGATGTCTGGCACCTCAGCTGGGATAACTCGAATGGCCAGGGCTGGGGGATCCACTTCCAAGGTGGCTTCTTCATTCCCATGTCTGGTGCCCAGGCTGGGATGACTAGAGGCTGGGCTCAGATGGGACTGTCACCCACAGGACCTGCATGTGGCCTCTCTAGCATTGTAGTCTGAGGGTAGTAAGATTTCTTCCTTCCACTTCTTACCATGTTGTGATTTTTCACTAAATCCTTCCCTGCCTCTAACTCATCGCATAGCATTAGGCAAGTTGCTTAATCTCTTCCGAGGCCTCAGTTCCTCATCTGTGGAATGGGGACAATGATAGCTGTCTTCTTGCTGTGTGCTTGCATGGCCTTTCCTCCATGTGTGCTTGTAGACAGAGACAGAACAAGCTTTCTGGTGTCTCTTCTTGTCAGGATACTAATCCAGTAAAATCAAGGCCCCACTCTTATGAGCTCTTTTCACTTTAATTACCTTCTAAAGTTCTCGAAATACAGTCACATTGAGGAGTAGATCTTCAGCGTATAGATTCTGGGGGGACAGAATTCAGTCCATAGTAGCCTGGTTGCTGGGATACACTGTAACTGGAGTGGAGCACTCTCTCTATTGATCCGTTGACTTGTTTCAGCAGTTTACTGCCCGGTCATTTAATTGTTACCCTGGTGGCCATGCATTTTCTGGAGCTGGCAACATCAGTAGCAAAATATACCTGAAATAATGTGCTACAGAAACTCTGGCAGTGTTAAAAAGTGATCACATCCTTGGGTCTATAGTTTGTTTGTTTGGGCTCAGCCTTGGTTCTGTGATGACCTTTGTGTCCCTGAGTGGCTCACTTGACCTCTTTATGCTTCTGCTTCCTCATCTGAAAGTGGGTATTATAATAGCCCCTGCCTCACAGGGTTTCTCTAGGATTGAATGAAAGAACGTGGTAAAAATTGTAACTCGTCACTGTTATCATCCCCACCCCCAACATCATCATTACCATGATCATCTGCTTGCTCTTCATCATCATTATCATCTTCATCATTTCTCCCAACTACATGAGGAGAAAGAAAGGAAACTAGTATTTACTGAGAACAGATTGTATGCTAGGCACTCTCATAAATGTTATCTTATTTGATCCTTGCCGCATAGACATCTGTATTTTCTGTCTGTCTGTCTCATATATATATCCAAGTGACTCTGACTTCCTCCACTCTGGCCTGGTTATCTTCTAAGCCTGGTGTAAAGCATCATCCTGGACTCTCTCTTCCCCAGCCTACTGGGGATTCCTTGTCACTCACTCTTGGGTTGGATTTCCTATTTTCTGAACCTTGTCTTCCTCTTCCTTTTTTTTTGGTGGAGTACCTTCTCTAGTTGTGTCTTAAAAAGAGATATACAAGAGGTAAAAAACTAAAGGCTTCTCATGTCTGAAAATATCCTTATTTTATTCTCACACTTGAATACTTGGCTAGTAGTAAATTTTTTTTTTTTTTAGAATTCATTTTCTTTCATAATTTTGAAGCCAGTCTTTGGTAACAGCTTGTAAAATAGCCCCAATAATTCTCATCTCTTGGGATTCATGCCCTGAACAGTCGCCTCCCACATTTAATAGGGATGACCCGTGTAACCAATGGGACATTATAGAAATGATGGTCATAAAGGATGTGTGGCTTCCACCTTGCTCTCTTAGGATCACTCTTTCTTGGGGGGAAGCCAGCTGCTTGTAATGAGGACACTCAAGTAGCCTTTTGGAGAGGTTCACATGGTGACAAACTGAGACCTCCCACCAACAGCCAATTGCAAATTGCCAGCCATGTGTGTGAGGCATCTTGGAAGTGGATCCACCAGCCCCGGTCAAGCCTTCAGATGACTGCAATTCTGGCCAACATTTTGTCTATAACCTCATGAAAGAGCCTGAACCAGAACCACCGAGCTAATCCACTCCTGAATTTCTGATCTATGGAAACTGTGTGAGATATGAATATTTATTGTTGCTTTAAGCTGCTGAGTTTTGGTTGATTTGTTATGTGTGATAGATAACTAATACATACTGTTCCGTTGTCTTCTACTTGTTGAGACATTTGAAGCATTTCTGATTTTTCGTTTGATCTGTTTTTTTTTCCTCTCTGGAAGCTTGTAGGATCTTGTCTTTGTATCCAAGATCCTGACATTTTCCTAACCTTTTATTATAATATGCCTGGTGTGAGACTACTTCCATCCTTTCCATAAACTCTTTCAATGAAAACTCATATTCTTCAGTTCTCAGAAATTCTCTTGAATAATTTCACAAACGTTGTCTGTCGTCTCTGCTCTCTCTTTCTAGAGTTCCCATCAATTGGATTTGGGACATCTTTGACTGATTCTCTAATTTTCTCATCTGTTCTCTCCTATTTTCCACTTTGTCTTTTTGTTCTATTTTCTGGGGAATATCTTTCTTTATAGTCTAACTTTTCTTTTGAGTTTTTAAAATTTAAACTGTTGCATTTTATATTTCTAAGACCCTTTGTTGTGAGTTCTGAATGTTTCTTTTTATACTATTCTACATTTTTTGATACAATCACTTTTCTTCTCTCTCCGAAGATGTTACACATACAATTATATATTACATATAATTTTTTGTAACAGCTTTATTGAGATATAATTCATATAGCATACAATTCACCCATGTAAGTGTACAACTTGAAAGTTTTTAGTATATTCACAGAGTTGGGCACTTATCCCCACAATCAATTTTAGAACATTTTCATCACCCACAAAAGGAACTCCAAACCCTGTAGTTTTCACCCCTCAATCCACTGGGGAAGCCTCCCCAGGCCCAGGCAGTCACTAATCTACTTTCTGTCTCTCTCTATTTGTCTGTTGTGAACACTTCATATAAGTGGGATAACATATATATTTTTTGAACAGCATAGTTTCTGTTTTCTCCTAGTTGCTTCTCGCCATACATTTGTTAGCTTTGGTCTCTATCTTCCATGTCAGGGCCCTTTCTCAGATGTCTGTTGATGCTCGGTTGTCTATTCCCATTGAAGAAGGAACACTAACCTGCTGACTGGACACTCTGAATGTGTGGTGGGACTTGTTGACTCTGAGCTTCCCCATTGGGTGACTGTGGCTTATTTGGTAGAGCAACCTCAAAGGTCATCATTTTTAGGTCTCTCTTTTTGAGACGGCTAGATTCATAGAGAAGGTTCTTTCAGTCTCCTACCTGGAGATGAAGTTTTGGCTGTCAATATTCTGAGAGCCAAGTGGGAGAAGAGCATGGGGAAGTCTCAACATCTAATGAGTATAACTTTACTTAATTCTCCTATTTTCAGTAAGGAACCCTGGTCTCAACAGTGCCTGGTGTCCTTGTTCTAGAGATCCTTTGCCTTATGCTCCCTGGAGAAAACTTCTCCCTCATCTGCTGAGACAGGGCAGGGGCAATTTCTTCTCTGTGAAAGAGTTGGGGAGAAGATCTAGGGATCTGACTGCTTCTGAAAAATATCTTTAACCAATTTTATTCAACACATGTTTATATAACCACTACTATTTCCAGGTACTTTTAAATTTTAAAAATTTTATTGTGGTAAGAACATAACATGAGATCTACCCTCTTAACAGATTTTTAAGTGTACAATACAGTATTGTTATCTAGAGGCACAATGTTGTACATCAGATCTCCAGAACTTATTTATCTTTCATAACTGAAATTTTATACCCATTGATTAGCAGCTCCTCATTTGCCCCTCCTTCTGGCCTTTGGCAACCACGGTTATATGTTTCATTGAATTTGACTATTTTAGGTACTTCATATGAATAGAATCATGCAGTATTTGTCGTTCTGTGATTAGCTTATTTCACTTAGCATAATGTCCTCAAAGTTCGTCCATGTTGTTGCATATTGCAAGATTTCCCTCTCTTTTTAAGCCTGAATAATATTCCATTGTATATCTATACCACATTTGAAAAAATCCATTCATCCGTTGATGGACATTTAAGTTGTTTCCATATCTTGGCTATTGTGAGTAGTATTGCAGTGAACATGAGAGAGTTACTATCTCTTTGAGATCCTGATTTCAATTCTTTTGGATAAATACCCAGAAGTGGGATTGTTGGATCATATCATAGTCTTATTATTATTATTATTTTTATTTTTGGTGAGGAAGACCAGCCCTGAGCTAACATCCGTTGCCAATCCTCCTCTTTTTGCTAAGGAAGACTGGCCCTGGGCTAACATCCGTGCCCATCTTCCTCTACTTTATATGGGACGTCGCCACGGCGTGGCTGACAAGCGGTGCGTCGGCGGGCGCCCGGGATCCGAACTCGCAAACCCCGGGCTGCCAAGCACGGATTAAACCGCTGTGCCACTGGCGGCCCCTCATAGTCTTATTTTTAAATTTTTGAGGCACTTCCATACTGTTTTCCATAGTGGCTGCATCATTTTGCATTCCTAGTCAGGTACTTTTCTAAGCTTTTTACAGAGTCTTCTTTTAGATCTTCTTTCACCCCCACTTGCAGTGGTACTTGATGCCTTCAATGCCTAAAACTTTTGGAAATTTCAAGGTGAATCAGGTTGGTTCTCAGCTTTCCCCACTGCCAGTTTAGGATCCGGTTTTCTTGGGTGTCTTAGTTTGGGTCCTTCCAGAAGTAGACACCAAGATGGGAGTGAAGATGCAAGAGACTTATTGGGGAAAACATCTATGAGGGGAAAATGAGGAGGAAGCTGGAGGAGGCTGGGAGAGCTGTCAGACCGTGATGCTGGTCTAACTACTTTGGGAGAGAGAAGGAAAGAAGGAAAGTTGGGTAGGAAAAAGTAGTAAAATACTATGCAGTTCCAAGAAAGTTTCAGCAAAGCTGCTGGGGAGTTCTTGAGCCTTAGTCAACCTTCAGAGCAGTCTTGTATCTCCCAGGAATAGACCTGCCTTCGTATCTCTGTTCTGCTCAGCCAGCAGCTATGAGTGAATGTGGTGATGGATTCAGGGCATAGCAGCTGGGGCAGTTGATCAATTACCCTGAAGATGGACTTGAAAGGCACAATCTCATGGCTGCCATATAACCACATCAGGGGTGCTAATTCCCTTCCAAACCCTAAGTAAAACAGCAGCTAAGGGATTTTCTTAAAAGGCATAACCCACAAGGATGGAGAGAATGGGAAAGGCGATAGCAACAAAGTTTTGGAAGCTGGATATATGTTTTTAATCTGTCGTATTTACCCAGATGGGAAAGACCTGACTCTAAGGTTGTGGACATGTTAAGGACTTGGGGCTTGTTCTGGAGGCCGTGACTTATCCATTCATTTCTGGTAGTTTGGGCAGTATCCTGAGGCTGTCATTATCCCTGTCCTCAGTACCCCAGGTCCTTCAGTATATCTTGCAGGTGCCCCGGGTGTAGGGCTGACTGTGGATATCTTCCCATGATGGCGCTGTTCTCACATTTCATCCTCTTAGATGAAACCTGTGACACCTCACCCTGCCTCCCCCCACTAACTATATAGCCCAGAAGTATTATCCTTTTGTTGGCATCATCTCCCTCTGAGGCCCCCACTTCTGAGCCTGCTGAATTGCACTCCACACTCTCTACCTTGCAGGAAGCAGGAGGCTGGGACCCCCTGCAGACCCCAGACTGGGCTGTCTGGCTTTGAGAAGAGAATGCCTGCTCAGATTTTCCCAAGAACCCCAGGAGTCACCTGCTTACAATAGGGGTGTTGAGAAGGGAGGTGTGTTGGGAGTCAGACAGATCTGGTGCTAATCCTGGCTGAGGTGCTTACCTGCTGGGTGACCATGGGCAAACTTTTTCTTTAGTGAGCAAGCATTGGCTGATGCCATCTCTGCACAGCTCTATGCTGGGTTCTGGGGAAACAAGACACTCCAGGGGAGACAGACAGACAGACACAGGGAGGACCTCAGGAAGAGGTAAGCCCTACCTTACTTGAGAAGGAGAGCGTTATCATGAGTCTACAGTTGAGGAAATTGGGGCTTGGAGAGGTCACATAACTCACCCCGAGTCCCTGTAGCTCTTTTCTCCTGTACAACAACCCCTGTCCCCAAGGTCTGCCCAATAATGCCATAGTAGCAGCAGCAGCAGCCCACAGACCCACTCTCTATGGCCATTGCCCTCTTCCTCCTGCCTGTGGAAGGACTGAAAGAACAGCGAGCCTGGAGGGATGGAGACTGGCCCAGACCTTCAGGTGGCCCCACCTGGAATGGGCAGGGAGGCCTGAGAAAATTTGAGCCCCTTTTCTTCACCCGCAGGACAGTATCTCCCGTGTCCCTGGACCCTGGGCAGGGTGGTACCTAAAGCTAAGATCTTTGTGGGGGCAGCCATTAGGGCTTCTTTCCTTGGCATATCTGACCCGCGGGGCTGGGTGTGTGCGCTAGGCTGTCAGGAAGAGTTATCTCCAGACAGCCCCTCGGCCTGCCTGCTTTCTCCTCCGTGGTCCCCTCCTAATTCATTTTCCGCCTTTAATGTACTGTTGTGGAGCTTCCTCTCCCATTAGGGCCTGTAATGTGCACCGATTCCCTTCAGCTTGACTGCCCTTAATAGGCAGCGTAAATAGAATTTAGTGTGGCGTGCACTAACATCTCTATCCATTGTCCAGAGATTAAATACTTGCCACCGATGGTTCATGCATCATCAGCCTCGAGCCCAGTTTCATAGCTCCCAACCAAAGGAGGATATTAAATTAATTTGCAGGTTGCTTTAGCAAAACCTAACAAAAAAACCTCCGCGGGAGAACAAGGTGGGGGCATGATGCATCTCCCCTCCATCAGTCATGGGATGGGGCGGGCATTGTTAGGAACCAGGGATGGGGCTCTTGTCCATCCTGGCTGGGTCCCTCTAAGGGCCTTGGTCCATGGCCAGCCCTTCTTTCAGTTCTGGAATCCGGTTTGACAAGTGGAGTGAGGGATGAGAAAGGGATGTGGAAACTGTGGGGCCAAAGTCCAGAATGCAGGGGCTTCTTCCTTCTTAGGGGTATAGCCAAAGGGCAGCACGTGAAATGCCCCTGGGGTCCTGGTTTGGGAGAACCCTGAAACCTCCCTTTAGACCTTTTGGGATACTTTGACATCCCTTCTTGTTGGGAGCCCTGCCTGGCTGGCTGTGGAAATCTAGGATGTGGAAGGCAGGGCTGAGGGTCAGCACAGGCCCCACCTCTGGGGTCTGGCTGGGGCATTTCCTGGCCTTTTTGCATTGGTCATTGGTGGTTTGTTTCACAGGACACAGTCATGTGGGGGAAGACAGACCTGCAGACAGATGATGATGACCTAGGTATGAGGGGCTTTGGAAGCCTAGATAGCAGCTTACCCTGCCTTAGGGGGTCACAGTGGGCACTGGGGGTAGGTAACCCCTGAGTTGGACGTTCAGGGATAAGCAGGAGTTATCTGGCAGGGTGGAAGGGAAAGGGATGTTCTAAGCACATAGTTTGGAGGTGTCGCCATGCATGATATTGTCAGAGAATGTCAGGGAGTTCAAAATGTCTGGAAGGCATGGTGAGCATGGAGAGGGACTAGAGATGAGGCTGGGAGGTGTGCTTTGTGTGAAGGCACTGGGGAGCCAAGGAGGGATTTTCAGCAGGAAAGGCTCGTGTTCGGGATTGTGCATTGTGGAGATCATTCAGAGACAATGTGAGGGAAGCTCTTAGCGGGGTGAGGCTGGAGGCAGGGAGACATGGGGAAGCCTTGCATGGGTCCAGGGAAGATGGGGCTGGGACTGTGACACCAGTGGGGACTGGAAGGATGAGTCCCAATCCTGGCCTGGAAGTCTGTTGGACAAAGGAACAAAAGGTCCCATCCCTCCTCTTAGTTCTGGCACGGCTGGGAACAGACAACGAGCCCGAGTCCTTGTGCTCAGTGGGGCGCTGGGAAGAAACGCTGTCAGGATCCCTGTCTTTTGTCTCTGTCTGCCCAGAAAGGAGGCAGGTAGGAGGGGTTTGGCTCACTTGGGCTTGGTTGGAATGGAAGCCACATCCAGCCAGTGAATGGACCCGAAGGGTAGACACTTTCCCAACGGGGTTAGGGGCAGGAGTGGTGGATACACAACCAGCATGCCACCACCCTCCACATCATTGCCCTGGTAGACATCACTAGTCAATTAAACCACTCTTCCCAGTGAGGGACAAAAGTCTTAGGATCCTTTTCAGCACAGTGCACTAAGGCAGCCACCTCTAATGGACAGGAGTTGGCACAGGAGGATTTTGAATTGACTGTTGAGTTGCAAACAATGGTGTCTAACCTGGGGCATCCCTGGAAGACTGGGCGTGACCACTCAGGATGACCTGAGCTTGGCCCACGTGGCCATTTTTCCTGATAGGAACTGATGGAACCAGCCAATTGCTTGTTTAACTCCAAACCAGGCTCTCATTTCTTCCCAGGTTTGAGCAGGCACGATAGGTGTGGGGATCCTCTCGTTTTCTCAGATCTTAGCGGATGCTTCCAGTCCATGATCCTACTCTTCCCTGAATCACGGGAACGTGGTGGGTCCCTGCAGCTTTGGAGGGAAGGTGAGGGAGAGAGGGAGGGGTCCTCAGCAGCGGCATGAGACTCTGCTGTGGGCTGCCAAGTGCTCCCTGATGAGCCCCTTCACCAGTGGCCTCTACTCGAATTGGTTTATTAATAGCTTTTAACACAATCATTTGGACTAATTGAAAATGGAAGTGATGCTAATATGCCCCTTACGTTTCATTTCTTTTTTATTTAAAAAAGATGCTAAAAGCATTTATTGAGTAGTTTCTGGGGAAAAGAAATAAAAAGGTCTCCCCTCTGGCCATTGCAATGGTGTGGTCTCCTGCCAGCACCCCACGCAGGGGGTTCTTGTGGTTCATTAGCATGATTTAAGGTGTCCTGGTGACCCCGTTATAAAGCCATCAGTGGGAGCTTCTCGGAGACCTCCTTTGCTCACTGGTAAGCTCTGCCTGGTCCTGAACATGAAGAATGGGTGGGACTGAATGAGAGGTTTTTGGCTGATGGCCCTTCCCTGTGGCCCATCCCTGTGGCCCATCTATGTGGTCTGGGTGTGATTGTGGTACAGGCACAGAGATGGGAGTGAATGGATTTTTTTCCCCTGTTCTTCTGTCTTTCTGGTTGGGATTTGAAATCCTGAGAGAGCCAGGTCTGATTAGCCTAGTTTAGGGTTAGTACCCATCTCTTGGTCAAAGAGGATGGGGTGCTGGTTATTTTCCATTTGCCTGCCCCCTCTCCCCAGCTCCTTTCTCTGCCCTTCTCTAGGCCTCCAAAGGCTGACCCCTGGACTTGTTCCTAGGGTTCCAATTGGGTCTGGCCAATGGGAGGCATTGACAGGAAATCAGAGGGCAGAAGAAGAGAGGGATTGGGGTCTTTCTTCCACACTCCCTTCCTGCTCTGGTGTTGCGCTAGTTCTAGCGGTCACTGTCCCTCTGGGACTCTGTGACCTGCTGGACAGTCCCTCTCCATAGTCCCAACTCTCCCTTTAGCCCTAAGGGTGGGAATGGCTTCTCACTGCTGCCTCACCAGCCCATGTTTGTTTCCTTAACACAGTCTGCACCTCTGTAACAGTCCCTTCATTAAAGACTTTTCATTTGTGTTACGGCTTTGATTCCAGTTATCACAGTGGAAGATGATCACAGTTCCCTGAAAGGTGATCCTGATGTCATTATCCAAAGAAAGGAGAATGGATGGTGGCAAAGCTTCAATTGTCCTCCATCTTCTGGCCACACTGTTGGCCATGGGCTGAGACACGGGTCCG
Organism: Tapirus indicus; assembly: GCA_031878705.1. Taxonomy (NCBI): domain Eukaryota; kingdom Metazoa; phylum Chordata; class Mammalia; order Perissodactyla; family Tapiridae; genus Tapirus; species Tapirus indicus. The sequence goes on from CM062929.1 coordinate 61,009,241, forward strand.
GCTTCTCCTTTCCTTTGGGTGTGTGTGGTTTTGGGGCTGGGCTTTGGCTCACTCTGCCTCTGGCCATCTGGGTAATGACTCTGGTCAACCGAGTCCTCATCCCACTCTTGGATCTCTGGCCCTATCCCCAGCATGGGATCGTGTGCCTGTGGTCCCAGCTGGGAAAGGCTCTTTCTCCCCATCAGTCACCTCCAGAACTATTTCACCAAACCTTCACCTCCATATATGGCTCCCTCTTAGAACTCTCCTGAGATGGTCTGATCAGCGGTTCTCCCATTGAGCACACTAGAATAAATACTAGTGGCCTGGAGCTGTATCCAAAGTCACTTCTATCCTCAAAGCATCAGTGTTTGCCTTTGACAGAGCTTTCTGCAAAGCTCTGAAGGTCACGGGCAGCACTGTCCAAATAAGTGCAGGGCTTTCCAAGGGGATCCCTTTGAGGCCAACAGAGGGATATGGATGAGCTAGTGGCTATTAACCAAGTAGCCACAGCTCAGGTTGTGGATTGTGTGTACATATACCTGAAAGTGTGTGTACCTGAGTGTGTGTTCTTGACAAAAGCCCTTGTGGGAAGGGGAAAACTCACCACAAGGTGAGTGGCGGTGACTGGACTCATATTCCAGGGGAAAGGAGTCACTAGGACCTACTGTCCCAGATCTCACTTCATCCTGGCCAGGGGAGGCAGCTGAAGACCCTCCAGGAGCAGCAAGAGGCTGGGTCAAGTCAACAAGCATCCACCCCTGGTTGTGCTAGGTCCTGTTCTAGACTCTGGAGGTAAAATGTTGACTTGGGCTTGGATACTGGCTACTTCTAACTTGACAGTGACTTTAAGGTCTTCTTGGATCCTCAGTGTCTTTATCTATAATAGGACCAATGTCCTCTGAGAGTCCTGAGACTCTGGTTCTCTGAGTGGGGAAACCTGGGTTTCTCAACCAGGGCACTATAGGCATGTTGGGCTAGAAAATTCTTTGTTGTGGAGGACCATCCTGTGCATTGTGGGATGTTTAGCAGCATCACTGGCTTCTACCCACTAGATGCCAGAGCACCTCAACGCCCCTCATTTTGATCATCAAAAATGTCTCTAGACATTGCCAAGTGTCTCCTAGGGATCAAAATTGCCCTGGCTGAGAACTGCTGGTCGAGAATGATGATAGTAGTTTACCATGTGCCTGGCCAGGGGTTTTCCCACGATTCTCTTAAGAGAACAGACTTATCATTCTCATTCTGAGGCATGGGGCCTGGGCCTGCACCAACCTAGCTTCACGAGGCAGTGGAATCCTATCCTCCATGCCTTTCCAGCTTCAGGGACTGAGGTCTCATTTATTCAATGATCAGATAAGGTCTGAACCTGACAGCTGGAAGCCCAGCCACAGGGAGTGAGCAAGGCCCCAAAGGGGAGGGCAAGAACAAGGCCTGTGTATGGAGGGAAGGGCATGGAGGGAAGGAGTGGGGCCTTCGGTGACCAGGAGCGGTCGCCTCTTGGTGTGCCCTTGTGCAAGTTACTAAACTCTGTGTCTCAGTTTTCTCATCTTCAAAATGGGGGTAATAATGGTAACCTGCCTCGTGGGATTCTTAGATCAGTCAAGATCTTGGAAGGAAATAAAGAGCACACTCAAAGGATTCCTCTGAGAAGGATATCCTGATGGGATTACTTATAGGGTGTGGGCAGGATTAAGGAGACGGTGAGGGATGGTGAGGCCACATGGGTTAGCAAGAGCAGAAAGAGTTGCTTTTCCTTCCTTACCAGGTTGAAGGGGCAAGAGGCTGTCCCCTTGCCTGGGGACATGAATTCCTCAGACCTGCTCCGTCTCCTCTGCTTCCCCTGGTTCCATAGCTCATGCCCTTTGGCTCTGACCCCACAAGTGGGCCAGAAGCTGGGAGGCCTTGCAGGCCCTGTCTGGGAGAAGGTGGCCCAGCCTGTCCTGCACTCAGAGGCCCCTGGGACTGGATTTTTCATGATGCACTGAAGGGATTCTCCTCTGCTTTAGTGAGTCCCTTTCACGCAGCACTGCAGATGTGGGATGGGCACCCCAAAGGGGCTCCTGTGGGGCCTGTGCTCCTAGCTACCTAGAGTGATGCCCCATCAAGGGACCCAGGTGCCATGAAAGGTAGAGGGAGACAAGGAGGCAACATTTCATGAGCTTTCATGCTTCATCTGTCATGGTTCTGACTGTGGGTTGCCCTCTAGGTGGGTGGTGGGCTCCCCGCAGTCACAGGGCCCATCCACCTGAAGGGATCCGGGGGTGCTGTGAGTCAGGGCCAGAGTCCTTTTCCACTCAGCTCTGACAGAGGCACTGGGGGGTAGGCCTGGGCTCAGCTTCTGGGGCTGGCACAATGAGGGGAAGGTTCCTAGTCCACTCCCCACCCCACTCCTACCCCATCCATGGCTGGTTATCTGTGTCTAGTGGGCTCGAGGGAGCCCTGGACACTCTCTGAGCTCCAGATTGTCCTGACTCTCCACCTAGGGCTGCCAGATAAAATAAAGGCTGCCCAGTTACATTTGGATTTCAGATAAACAATAAATCATTGTTTAGCATAAGTAGACCCTAAACGTTGCATGGGACATATGCTGAACAACAACTTGTTATTTATCTGAAATCCAAATGTAACTGGGCATCTTGTTTTTGTTATTTTGTTATTTTTTTTTTCTGCTAAATCTGGTAACCCTGCCCCTGCACTATCTCTGGCTTACACCCCCTCCATTCACTGGTCCCCAAAAGTAGGGCTTTCACTGCATCCTCCCTTCCTCCATGGTTCTTTCCCAAGTGAAGTCCGGAATCCAAGCTTGAAGAGCTCTGTAATGGGGCCATTTCAGACCCACGACGCCCCAGGGTCTGGTGGGCTGAGCCCTGGCTCCTCTCGGCCTTTGTCAGGGGCCAGGGGTGGAGCTGCGTGGAAGGGGGCTGGGTACTCCACGTACTGTGGTGCTTTGACAGCACAACTGACCCCCCACACTGCAGCCAGTACTAGAGGTCTGAACTTGTGTAGACTTTGTGTTCAGCACTTGACTGGTCTTGTCTCATTTCGCCCTCCCCCAGCTCTGTGAGACTGGTGCCAGTAGTATCTGTGTAAATTAGGAAATCAAGGCACAGAGAGGTTAAGGGCTGGCCCAAGGCCACACAGCTGATACTTGATAGAGCTGGGGTTTGAATTCAGGTCTGACTCCAGGGCTGGGCTCTCAGCTGCTGGACCGCACTGCCTCCCCTCCCAGGTCCTGACCTCTCGCTCCTGAGGGTGTCATTAGGCCTGGGGTCGCCACGTGGAGGGGGCTGCAGCTCAGGAACGAGGCTGGCTGGTAACGTTTTTCACATGCCCCCCGCCACCCCCGCCCCGTGCAGCTGTGTAATGAGCCCACATCTGTTACCACCACATGTTGCTCAGTGCTACGCAGATGTAAAGTCTCAATTTTTCTAATTAGCAGCAACACGAAGTCTATCTTAATTTTCTCCTCCCCTCCCTCTAATAAACGTGATATTAACAAGGTTACACGTCTGCGTCTTTGCTGGGTGTAATTGAATCAGGTTGCAGATTTGATTAGTGGGTGTGGGGCGCCTGGGTCTGGTCAGGCTGGGGGGCTGGGAGGAAGGGCTGGGTGCCAGCCATGGACGGGCCTCGGGATGGAGAGAAAGAAGGAGAAAGAAGAAAGTGAGAGGAGAGAAAAGGGAGGAAGAGAGGGAGAAAGACGGAGGGAGAGAAAAGTAGAGAGTGGGAGAGAGACAAAGAAAGGCAAAGATGGGTGGTAGTTACAGACAGAGAACAGCAGAGATAGAGAGGAGGAAGGAGGAAGAGAGAGAGAAAGAGGAGGAGGGGGAGAGAGAGATGCAATGAAATGGAGTGGAGACAGATAGAGAGACGGGGAGAGAAGGCACACACACACACACACACACACACACACACACACACACACAGAGGGCACGCCAGTGAGCAATCGACAAAGAGAGAGGAGGACAGAGATGCAGAGGACCAAGAAAGACAGAGTGGAGAGGCAGTCAATGATTGTGTCCTGCTCAGACCTTTCTGCAGAGGTGCCTGGGCAGACCCCCAGCCCTGGGGCTCAGGGGGGCCCGGATTGAGGTGGGACAGGCAGCCACAGACCCCACCCCCCACCCCAGCCTCCATTGCTACCTCTGAGCCTGAGAGCTCCAGGTCTGAGTCCTGGTCCTGGCTCTGGGCAACTGAGGGTCAGTGGACTCCCCCATCTGGGCCTCACTGTCCCCATGTGTAAAAAGTGGTCTGTAAGTCCCACTCCCTGTGCTGAAAGCAGAGATTCTCTGGAGCCTCCCCCCAACCAACTTCGACTGGGAAAACCCACTTACAAAAGCCCAGGGCTCATGACTGCAGCCGAGATGGTCCCTAGAAGCATCCCTTGCTAAGGGGCACCCTGAACAGAATGGGGGAGAGATCGGTAAACCAGTGTCAGGAATGGGACCCCCTTGCCTCCAGTGGGCCTCCAAGCCCTCCAAATGGCATCCCTCCAGGCACCCCCACGCTGGCTTGCCACGGGGTAAACCCAAGTCCCTCAGTCATCCAGTCCCTGCTCACTGCCCCGTCCCTCTCCACCATCCTCTTACGTTTCTGTCTATTCCCAGAGCACTGCATGTTCTTTCACACCTCCTCACTTTTGCTCCCGCAGTTCCCTCGGCCTGGAATGCCCTTCCCTACCTTCTCTGCCTTGTCCTCTGTCAAATCTTAACTCAAACGTCACTTCCTTCTTGGGACCTGCCCTGATGGACTGAAGAACTTGCTTCTTCCTCTTGTGGTCACATATTTATGTCTTTCCTTTTTTTATAGTGTCAGGTATGTATCTGTGCATTTATGTGACCGTCTTCACTCACTGTTTCTACCGTCATTCCTGGCTGGCACCTGGTGGGTGCGTAGTGTGTGTGTGTGAAAGTGTGATCGGGTGTGTGCACGCGTAAGTGACGGTGTATACAGGAGGAGGGCCATGGTGGCTACAGCAGTGTGCCAGTGCTGCATTCCTGCTGTGACAATTTCTCCCGCTGATGACTCAGTCCCCAGGGCCTTGGGAGGCGCGGAGAAGCTTCTGTCAAGGGGCAGTGGCTTTTTCCCCCTCGCTTAAATGAGATATGAATAATTGATTCAGCTCCTGAATAATTAATTAGATATTCAATAAGGAAAGTAATTGTTTGGCACATCCCCCACAGACAGCCTGGCTCAGCCACCGCCCCACTTGGGCTGGGAGGCTGGAGGGGGTTATGGGCCCAGGAGGAGGCCAGTGCCAGCTGGGGGAGGTCACCTTGTCCAGCACTTCTGGCACTCCTGTCTGGCTCACCATCCCCCAGGAGGCCACTGCCTGCCTCCATATGCCAGCTAAGACTGGGGTCTTACTGTCCTCTCACCAAGTTGTCCATTTGTCACGGCTCCTTCCCTGCCCTCCCAGCTCTGCAACGGGCCCCCTTCATCTGAAGCTGGCACCCCCTGGACACCACTGCCTCCGAAGGATGCTCTGCCCAGGAGCCAGCAGAGGGGGGTGTGGGCAGGCCTCACTTCCCCATTGTCACCCTGCCTCTGCCTTCCCACCAGTAGGAGCCTGGGCGGTGCTGCCCACTTTCTGTGCTGCAGGGCCAGTCTCCTTAGAGGAATTACAAGAGGATGGGGCATGTAGGTGGCTGACCAAGTCTGGGTCTGCACCATGCCTGGCAAAGCCCTGAGAAGTGCACCTGCATGGGGGCCCTCGTGGGCCTCCTTGGACTTGCCCCTCTTCGAGAGAGCATCTTCTTCTAGGTCCCTGTGTGACCTCCACCTGCCCTCTATCTGTGGAACCCACCCCCTTCCTGGAGTGTGTCGCCTAGTCTGAGTTTCAGGGAACAGCTCCCCTGGCGGCTTCAGCCCACAGTGATGGTCTCGGACGCTCCAATTCTCACTGAACAATTTGGGGGTGCCTTGGAGCCCCAGTTCTGTCTTCTGGGGGTGGGTTCTCCTACTGGAGTCCCCTTTGTGATTTTCTTTATGAGTTGCAGGTACTTCTGTGTGTTGGGCCAAATACATGCACATGTGCCACACACACAAACCACACAAACACACACCAGACACACACAGACACATATACTATACACACCACACACATTAGACTAACATATACACAAACCACGCAAACATAAACAAGATGCTCACAGACACATATACCATACACAGCACACATACATCACACAAATACACACATGAAATACACCACATACACCTTACACAAACACACACACAAACTATACAAACACACATACCAGATACACCACATGCACAAACATACCACACACACAAACACATATGATACACACATCACACAATAATGCACACACATCACACAACCACACAAGCACATGTAAACACATACATCACACACGCCACACACGTGTCACCTAAGCACCACCCCCATCCACACAAACACACATTCACCTCCACCCCCTCTTCCAGAAGGTCTGCATTAAACCTCAGAACTGAACGCTGGAATCTATAAGGAGGAAGAGGTTTTCTTTACCACCTCTGAGGGTCTCTCCCTCCATCACGGGACTGTGCAGAGGGGTTTCCTTCTTCCCCTTCATCCTACTTGCTCTCTGAGACAAGGGCATGGAAGGCTCTGGGCTTCTAGACAGATAAAACCAGTGTGTTGGGTGGAGCTCAGCTCAGCTAAGGAGGGAGTGGAATGCAAGTGAGTGGAGAGGAAAGCACTTGATGGGTTTCTGTGTGTTTGTAGGTGTGTGTGGAAGTGTGCCTGTGTGTGTGTGTATGTGTGCACACATGCACACTGAGCCCCAAGAGCCCCAACTCACCTCTCACAGGCCTTGCCTGTCCCACTGCTCTCTGACTGTCTGCGTGTTTCCTTCAGGGCAGTGTGGCCAAGGACACTGGTGTCCCCCGCGAGCACCTGGATTGTGACTGCTCACCCAGCCTCACCGGCAGACACGCAGATGGCGGTGTCAGGAGACTGACGGTGAGTGGCCGGGGCTGGGCATCTGATTCAGGCTGTAGGCGGAGGGGCAGCTGGGAATCCATACGGAGTCACCCAGGCCCTGTCGGGGTCCAAAACGGAGTAGCCAGCAAGTTCCACATTTATTTATCTGACAAGTATTTATTGGGCACCTTTTGTGTACCGGGGACTGTTTAAGGCACCAGGGCTACAGCAGTGAACAGAAAGGGGAAACTCCGGGCCTTGTTTTAGTGGAGGAGACAGACAATGAATGAGAACAAAATACGTAGTATGTTGGACGGTGATCATGACTAAAGAGAACAAATAAAGCGGGGGGGGGGGGGATCATGGAATGTTCCAGCAGGGGTAATATTTTAGACAAGCAGGGGCCAGACAGAATAGAAACCACATTAGCTATTTCTAACACTCTGGTTCCAAACCCCTCTAGGGAATTTAAATAGGGAATTGGTGGCACTGAGGGAAGAGCTGGGGCACTCAACAGGGAATGTGAGGCCACCTGAGATTAGCAACAGAGGGAAGCCGCCACCACCCCAGGCCTGGAGGGATACATCTCGGGTGATAGCCATCCCTGGGGGTGGCTTTCATCAGTCCAGCTCTGCAGGTGACTTTCACCCTGGGGGCAGCTTTAGGGTGCCACCAGCCCTGCCACAAATCACCTCAGTGTCTTTATTAGGAAAATGTGGGTTATGATGTTAACCTCTCAAGGTGATTGTGAAATGAAAATGGTACATTTTACTAATGGTAATGCTCTGTGTATGTAATTAGGGATTTGTCCGCTCAGCCAGCCACTAAGAATGTAAAATAAAAATCAACCTTCAGGGTACCCCCATTTAAGCACAGCAGGTATCCCGGCCTCAAAGAAATATCCCCAAACCTGCCACTATGGGACAGGCCCGGACAAAGGATGTTCTACTGGAGTCCACCTGTACCCGCAGACGGTTCCCTTTCTCTTAAGCCCTATGTTTCTCTTTTTTTGGCGGGGGTGGGGGGGTGGGGGGGGAAGATTGGCCTTGTGCTAACATCTGTTGCCAATCCTCCTCTTTTTTTCTTTTTTCTCCCCAAAGCCCTAGTACATAGTTGTGTATCATAGTTGTAGAGTTGTAGCTCTTCTATGTGAGATGCCACCTCAGCGAGGCTTGATGAGCGGTGAGTAGGTCTGCGTCCAGGATCTGAACCTGCAAACACATGAACTTTATCGCTACGCCACTGGGCCGGCCCCCCAGGTCTCTCTTTTTCCATACTTGAGGGCTTGCTCCGGTACCAAAGGTACCTGCTTAGCCTCCAAAAGGCGCCACTCCAGAGTGTAGGGGAAGTCATGCCCTGGACACAACCCTCAACCTGCCCTTCTACTAGAAGGGTGATTCTGAGGCATGCTCCACGTGGATTCTAGAGGCCCCAGTGTGACTACACCCGGTTGCCCACTGCAGTAACCTGCTCAGTGACATGCCAGTGGCTGGTTTTTCTCCCTCACTTCTGCTTTCTTGGTTCACCTCCCTGAGAAGCAACCCCTTTCCAAGTCCTTGTTGCAGGGACTCAGTTTAGAGGAGCCCAGGCTAAGACAGGCCCATGTGCTCCAGGTCAGAGGGGAGCAGGTTTCGAGCTTGCCCCCTCCTTCCCTCCATCTCTTTGTGTTACCGTTGAGAGTCCAGATGCCAAGTGTTTTGCTTCTGCCCCAGGAACATTCTCAGTGCCTGAGAGAGTAGAACGTTTTTGCCTCCAAGCTTTTCATCTCCATCAGCAGAACAAAAGCCCTTTGCTAGACCTGGAGTCTGTGTACGTGGTTTGAAGAATATGGTCAGTATAGCTAAAACAGAGTCTGCGTTCCCTGAGGTGGCTGTTCTCACAGGCTTTTTGTCATCCAAGTGTCAGCAGAAACACTTCTCTTCCCAATGGTCTAAGTTCCTAGGGTCTTTTAAAACCCTCCCAACAGTTTAGACAACCCATGCCTGGCTGCCTGGTTGTCTCCTCTGATTCCAGTTGGAATCTACTGGAACGGCTCTCAGTGTTCACTTCTGTCGGTGGCTGCTAACCTCCATTGCCCACCCCGGTGCTGCCTCTTTGTTAGGACTGCTGCATGGGCCTGTGAACTTATGCTGTACCACTCCAGAGAGTGCCACTGACACAAATTGTGACACAAATGACATCCCCAAGACTTGTGCAGTGTACAGCCTGAACAGCTGAACACAGCGGCCCTGCTCTTGAAAACAGCAGGCTGCCTTACTGTGCTCTCTGGCTACCGTCTCTACTTGCTCCTGGATTCCTGTTCTGCCACAGCTCCTGGCAATAGAGTATGGCAGCAACCTACATTCTGATGAACTGACTTGGTCAAAAGTCCTCCCACCAGCCTTGGGGTCCAAAGCCTTTGTTAGTAAGTATAGGAAGTGAGAGGATCAGAGGAAGCAGGGACTGCAGAGTGATCGGGAGGGACACCAAGAAGGTGTGCGTAGCCCCTGGGCCCTGAGCTCAGGGAATGCTTCCGTTAGGACTGAACTTCCAGAGGCCCCTCGCCTGGCCAAGGGCATCCTTAGACCCTTGGCCCCCTGTCTGGAGTCTGGGCTTGCTCCTGGCTCTCTGACTCTCTTTGGACCCCAGAGGCTCCTGATGCAGACCTGCTGCCTGGCCTTTTTCAGGTTTGCCAAGGGCCAGACCAAGAAGCCCTTGGAAAGATTTCGGGGAAACCTGGCTGCAGGAACATTCCGAAAGTGAAGGATGCGGGGAGAGGAGGGTGGCAGCATTTAAATCAGAGGGAGGAACTGCCTCCCAGGACCTCAGCTCTGGGTTGTTTATGCACATTCAGAAATGGCCTCACGCGTCCAGTCGCAATCCAATGATTTGTCAATGAAGGCCTCCTCGCGCCCCCCAGCCCCGCCCCTGCCTCTCATAACATTTACAGTAAATCTATTGCACTGACCATTAAATCCGAGGCCGCCTCGAGCGATCGCTTCAATGGGGTGCTGACAGGCCGAGAGTTAATAATGACGCAGACGCTAACCTGTTTATTGATTTGCTTTTTGTTCCCTTCATCCTGCTCACTCCTTCTCCCTCTCGGAGGAGAAATCTTGGAATTAGTAGTCAGGTGACAGCCTCGCCCCCCCTCCTGTTCCCAGCCATGTCATCCTGCTTAAACTCTCTGAGATAAATTACTGCTACCTCCCCGGCCCCTGCCAGCCATTCTCTCTCCAGTTACTCAGCACGAGATGCCGCATCTGTCACTGGAGCCGGCAGACAGAAAAAAACATTAACATAGACACGAAAAGCTTTTAACTTTGACAAGAGGAGCGCAGCAAAGTTTTATATTTAGCCCCTCCAGCAAAGGCCATGGTCAATCCATTAGGGTGGCTTGTCAGACTCAGGGCGAGGTGGGAGAGGGCTGGGACCAGGGGGCTGGGCGGGCGGGGGCATCGCCAGCTCTGGCCTGAGGAACATGGACGTGGGTTCAGGATCTCTTCCGACAGCTGGACAGTTAAGTCACTGGGGGCTGAGGAAAGGACCCAAATGGGGGTCTCTGCTTCTGGGTTGGAATAGAGATTTTAACCTCCATTTTATGATTTTAAGATGTGGCATCGCATCAAGCTAACCTGTTTTGTGGCCGAGGCATTGCCAATATCCACGAAGAACATGAACATTTTTATGGAAGCCTGAAAAAATAACAAACGTTTGCTTCTAGGAAGCAAAACTTAAAACTTAAAAAAAAAAAAAAAAGAATTCATTTTCTCCCCAAGAGCCAGTTATTTCAGGCTGAGAATGGTCCTTAAATTCTTCTGCTCCTCCTCTCTTCTCCTTTCTTCTTTCTTCTCTTCTCTTCTCTTCTCCTCCTCCCTCTCTCTCTGTCTCCTCCTCCATCTACTTCTTCTCTCTCTCTCCCCCCACCACCTCCCAACTCTCTCTCTCAAACTGAGCCCTTGCTGGCTCTTGGAGCTTCTCTCCCTCTCCTGAATCTGTCCTTTTCTCTTCCTTGAGAAAGGATTTCAAAAAGCAGTTTTTTTATCCCCCACTCCCTGTGCCTTTCTTCAGTTTGCACAATGAGAGTTCTGGACCCAGTGGTAACAGGCAGAGTTTCTCTCAACAGGCAGGAAGGAGGAGAGGCGAGGAATGCACACTTACGAAGTGCATATGTATGTATGTATGTATACCTACACCTGCATTCCTGCTCCAGGACAGGAGTGGCTGGAATGCCTTGTGGAAGAGACAGAACTCAAATTTGCCTTGGAGGAAATAAAGAATTCTTGGGAGCAGCAATTGGGAGTGGCATGGGAAGGGGCTGGGATGGAGGCTCCAGGTTGGGTGCACAGCATGGGCCAAGGTCAGGGCAGTGCCCTTGGTGTGTTGGAGGAGGGAGACATAGCCACCTTGGGCAGAGTGCTCCTGGGAGGTCAAGCAGGAATTTGTAGGTGGGGACCAGGATGTGAGAAGCCTTTCAATGCTGTTTCAGACTGGCCTCCTCCCAAACCAGCCCTTGCAAGAAGGATTCGGGTGCAAGGGTTTACCTTGGGAGGTGATCCCAGGAAGCACAGGCTGGGAGTTGTGACTGAGTGAGGGGAGGGAAATAAGCCAATACAGGGTATGTTAATGAGCAGGTTGTTGCTTTGGGTAACAGAGGCGTGATCCTGCTGGGACCCTCTGGGGGACCCTGTGGAACACACCTCCTAGTTGCCCCCACCACCGGGAGGGAGGAAGCTGGGGCATTTAGACACCAATTCTCCTCCATCACTGTTGAGGGCTGCTCTGGGGTGGGAGGGGCAGCAGCTTCCTGCTACTTCTGCCTGCCCTCCCTGGGGCTGGGGGCCTCAGCAGGCTCTGGGGCCAGAGAAGGTCCTCTGGGAGAACATCTCAAGTGTTTGTAGTAAGAAACCTTTGATATTTACAGACATGGGCAGTGTACCAACAATAGCTGCTACAAACTCCCACCGTCAGAAAACGTGTTCTCCGTTCATCTGCCAAATGGACCCCGGGAAGGTTTTGGAGCCGGAGGTCTGTGCTCTCAATAGTTTCTTGAGATGAACTTGCAGCAGAAAGACTGTGTATTGATGTTTCTTTTTCTCCTCTAGGGACTGGGCCAGATTCATCTTTGTACCGTAGTGCACATTTCACAGGGTCTGGCTCATAGTAGGTGCTCAAAAAATGTTGACCACCACCTTGTCTTTGTCATTATTTTTGCACTTATCTCCTTTCTCTATGCGTTTAAGAGCTTGTGGAGGGCAGAGAGGGGGTGCTGGTCAGTTTTTACCTCCAGAGCTGAGCATGGGGCTATGTACAAATCAAGCGTTCAGAGATAGTTTATCAAAGGAATAAGGGAGGGAAAAACCTCCAGGACTTTCCAGGGACTTGGTAAGTGGGTTGAACAGACAGACCCTGTGAATCCTTGCTTGGGGGTATAAAAAGGAGCATGTTAGCCCCAGGTGAGTTACAGTCCTTTCTCAGGCTGTGGGGGAAGGACCCTGGGGTGAGGACGCGGGGGAAGGGCGGGATCTGGGAGTGCAGAGGGGCTGGGGCAAAGGTCAGTGGACACAATGTACACACCATTCAGGGAGCCCTGACAGTAGGAGCCAGAAGCCCAGCCCCGGGTTGAGAAGGAGTCCTGGGGGCAGGAGATCAGCTGTGGACAGATGGTGTCCAGCAACATCTCCTTCCTGCCCATTTCCCTGATTTCCTATGCCTTTTTGTCCAGCCTCAGGGTCCCAACCAAGACAAGAAGGATCTAGGTGCTTCTGGATCAGCTCTGATCGAAGCTGTGCATTTTTAACATTGGCATAAGAATTCCAAGCTTGGAGATGGGACCTCCCTCCCTAAGGCAGCCATTCTTCTCCAGCTTGTTGAGCTGCCTCCTTCTCAGTAGCTGCTCAAACTCCCCAGCGGCTCCTGGACCAGAGGAAGGAGCCAAGCATGGTCCCCAAAGAGCCAGAGGAAGAGGCTCTCCTCCTCTCAGGCAGACGTGGAGGTGGGACTTCAGTCCCCGGAACACGTTGGCCCCTGTTACAGCCTCTCCTATGGGGTCCAAACCTGGCTCGGTTTCTGGAAGGGACTTGGTTCTCTGGGAGCTCCGGATGGCAAGGACGGGGTCTGTCCTGGCTGGGAACAGCTTTCCTGGGGCAGGGAGGTGAGAATCCCAGCAATGTGAGTGTTGGGGGAAGCAGGCGTCTGGCGACCCTGGAGGCTGGGGTATCATTTCACCAATGCCAGACGAGGTGAGTCCTTGGCCGCCGGACAGGCGTAATAGCTCTTACTCTTTGTATGGCGATAAAGGCCGAGAGAAATCAAGCTGGTGCAGATCTGTGTCTCCTGTAGCAGCCACAGTTGCTGAATCTGCTGTTTCTGAGAAAGTGAAATTTCAGTCCCTCCACGGGCTGGGCTGTCAGGGCACGTGGAGAGAGTGTCAGCCACCTCCCAGGCCTCGTAGGAGAAAAGGGACATTCTGTGGAGGCATAACCCAGGTCTCTGCTGACACGGCCAATCTGGTGGCACGGTCGAGACACATCTGGACCTTGGCGTGAGAGAAGCTGCAGACAACTTCTCTGTATGCCCAGCCCCTAGCCTGGAGGCATTGGGGGCACCCTGTGGAGGGGACAGAGTGGGCAGAGTCCGTGCCCTGCCCTTCAAGGAAAATGGTGCACTGCCCTCTCTTTGCTCTCCCACCTTTATTCTAAAGGGAAGACCGGTTTTGCACAGGAAGGGTCAAGATACAGAGAAGATGGGCTAGCAGGCTGGAGAGAGGGAGGCAGGGGAGAAGAGAAGAGTCCACTCAGGTGACACGTTGAGGGGCTTTTGGTGAACTTCGGAAAGTTAGGGGTTGATGGGAAGCTTTGGGGCCTTGCCAGCATCTTCTATGTGCCTCCCCAATTCCGTTTCCTTTATCTCCCAGGCTCACAGCTTCCTTTGCAGCCAGGTGGGTGGGTGGCAGTGACGTGCGTTGCTTCCAGGTCCTGAAATCTCCCACCACTTCTCGTCTCTGTCTTTCTTCACTGCTGGCTGGGTGGAGAGGACACTGAGGATTTGGGGAGGCCAGAGACACAGACGGAAGGACTCTGGGCCCTGCATCACCACCTGGAGGAGAACTGTTAAACTGGAACACCCACATTGCTCCCTTGCAATTCATTCATTTGTTCACTCATTCACTTAATCACCCAACCTTGCCGAATGCCTTCTCCGTGCTAGGAACTGGGGCACCACAGTCTTTGTTCTCAGATGTAACTGGAGTGTGTGTGTTTGTAAAAAGGGGTGCAGAGAAAGAGGGGGTGGGGATTGGGTCTTGGGGAAATGGGAAGGAGCCTTGGTGGCCGTGGTAAAGAGTTTGGATTTTATTCTGAACGACAATGGGATGCCCCCGAAAACTTGGGCAGAAGAGTAGGGTGCTCAGGTCTGCATTTTTGAAAGCCCACTTGGCCGCTCTGTGGAAGAACACTGGGGTGAGGACAGAGGCGGGGAACCAGCTAGAAGGCCTCTTGTCTCATGTATGTTTGTTCGTGTACCTTTTCCCTCCTCCATTCAAAGTACAGAGCCAATCTTCAAGCTCCCTTTTCTCAGGAGAGGCTGGCGACGGGGTTGGAGTGAGACAGAGAAGTTGCTGGAAAACAGAGAAACATCTTAGCAGATTTCCCCAAAATCCAGTTAGCAAACTCTCTGGCCTACAATTTTCAGAATCTATGCTTATCCTGGGGACAGGAATTTTCATGCTCCAGGCTTCTGGAACCTCTCACATTCTCCTACATTCCTTGGAGGTTAGGGAGAGGGATTCTTCAAGGAGGGTGGAGCAAAAAAATAACACGTTTTGAAGGCAGACAGACTTGGATTTAAATCCTGTCCCATCAACTTCTAAGCCTGTGATTTGGCTTCTCTGAGTCTCTTTTTGAAAATGAGGTTGTGTGAGGATCATGTGAGGGAAGCATGGGGAAGCTGCTGGCTGGCGAGTGCTAACACGGTGATTTCCTCTCCTTCCTTCCGCCCCCAGGTGCCTGGGTCTGGAGGCAGGAGATATGGAGCAGGTCACCCCACCTGGATCAGGCCAGTAGGATTTACCTGCAGGCTTTTTCCTGTACCTGTGGGGCCAGGACATCGTACTAGCAGCAGGGGTGATGCCATTAGCCATCAGCTAATAATACGACTTTAGGACTCTGAGTCCCCTGCCTGATGACATCTCTGTTTTTCTCTGTCGAATCTGCCTGCCCCAGTGCACATCTTTGCCTGATAATGAAGCCACACGGAGGGTCTTGACATGAGGCAGCAGTGGATGTCTGAGCTGCTCCTGCTTGGGGTGGTGGTGTGTGCTAGGAAGACCCAGGAGGGACTGTGAAGGCAACGAGCAGAGTCTGTAGTCTGCCGTCTTCTAGTCTAGCCTAAAAGGGCTAGAGGGTTCATTTATTGCCTCAGTTGGGAGAGGAGGGCAGAAGGGTGAAAACAGACAGAGAGATGCAACGTTGAGAGAGGGCACTGACCTCAGGGGCACTGACCCATTCCTGAGTAGCAGGCAGCAGAAGCACTTTGCACA
Organism: Tapirus indicus; assembly: GCA_031878705.1. Lineage (NCBI taxonomy): Eukaryota > Metazoa > Chordata > Mammalia > Perissodactyla > Tapiridae > Tapirus > Tapirus indicus. The sequence continues at coordinate 61,024,669 of CM062929.1, forward strand.
GTGTCCCTTTGTTATGGGCTGAGTTGCGTCTCCTCCAAAATTCATATGTTCAAGTCCTAACCCCTAGTACCTCAGACTGTGACCATATTTGGAGGTAGGGTCTTCACAGAGATAATGAAGTTAAAATGAGGTCATAAGGGTGGGCCCTAACCCATTATGACTGGTGTCATTATAGAAAGGGGAAATTTGGACATAGAGACACAGACAAGGAAGACCAAGAGAAGCCACAGGGAGGAGACAGCCATTTATAAGCCAAGGAGAGAGGCCTCAGTAGGAACTAACCCTGCCAACACCTTGATCCCAGACTTCTAGCCTCCAGAACTGTGAGAAAACAATTTTCTGCTGTTTAAGCCACCCAGTCGGTGGTACTTTGTTACGGCGACCCTAGGAAAGTAATATAACCTTGGAGGAAAGAAAACTTTCCAGCCTTGTCCTGATCTGTGCTTTGGCAAATTGAGAACACCAGTATCTGGGGATACGGATGGTGTAGTTGAAAATCTTGCATACAGCATCTCAGCCTTGAGCAAACTCAGTCAGAGAGGATGAGAGTTCTAAGCAGATTAATGTGAAAGATGTGGCCAAAAGGTGACAATACTGACACAGATGGCCCATCAGGGACATGGAGAGGAGTCAGTGAATGAAGCAGAATCAGAGTGACAAAAGAAAGGATCCAAACAGGACCAAGACAGGGTCTGATGCTCGTAGCAGGGGTCCTCGGCTTCCACTTCTGACTTGCCCACACCCTACACTGCTCTGAATCCCACAGGCCCCTGTAAATGGCTTGCTGGAGGCTGAAGTAGGACTTCCTCACGTCAGCCAGCCGACAAGACTTTTGAGCTATCGTGTCGGTGCTGCCTGCCCCGAGTCCAGTGTCAGCAATTATCCCATCTTTGTTTGTAAAGCAGTGTTTATACCATTATTACTATTTTGTCTTTATTGTTTTATGGAAATGAATGGAAAATGAGAGTTTTCACACCAGTGACAAGATACATAGGTCTCGTAACCTTAACACAATGGTGACAAAGATGGAACTCAGAAGGTGTGCTGAAATAATAAAACCTTTAGCTTCATTGGAGCACATTCGACATAGGGAGGGTGGCTGTGGGTTGAACTGGGAAAGAGAAGGACAAAATTGAAGAACTCTGTATCGAATGGATGTATTTCTGAGGATTGTGTCTAATGGCAAGGTGTAGTTAGGGGTTTCATAAATGTTCTAGCTCTCTGGGAACGGGACCCTCCACTTACAGCATTTAAGTCGACTATCTAACTTTCATTCAAGCTTCACACACATTTCTGAGAATGCATTATACACCAAAGCAGCAGGCATGGATGGTGGGTGGGGGAGACAAGGATTCCCTCTGTATTAGCTTTCTATTGCTGTGCAACAAATGACCACAAACTTAGTGGCTTAAAGCAACACTCATCTATTAGCTCACTGTTCTCCGGGTCAGAAGTCCAGGTGGGCTTGGCTGGGTTCTGTGCTCCGGGTGTCACAAAGCTGAAATCAAGGAAATGGCTGGGCTGGGCTCCTATCTGGACGCTCTGCAAAAGACTGTGTTTCCAAGCTCATCCAGGTTGTTGGCAGAATCCAGTTCTGTACGAGGTTCCCATCTCCTTGCTGGCTGCCAGTGGGGGAAGCTCTCTGCTCCAAGGACCATCCACCTTCCTTCTTACGTGCCCCCCCTCCATCTTCAAACCAGCAATGGAGCTTGAAATCTGACTTCCTCTTCTGCTACAGGCTGGAGAAAATTTGCTGCTTTTAAGGAAAAGCACGTAGAAGGCATGTAATTAGATTAGGCCCCACCTGGATACCCTTTTAAAGTCAACTATGCCATAAACATAACACGATGAGTGATATCTCATTGTACTCACAGGTTCCAGGGATTAGGAGTATGGAATGTTGGGGCCATTTCCAGAAATTCTGACTACCCCACCCTCTGGATGGCTGTGTACCAGAGCCCTGCTGTACTTGGGGCCTTAAATATGTTTCAGGCAAGAAATCCCTGGCTGGCGGAGGTTGCTAGTTGAGCCCAACTCACTCTCTCTTCTTCCATAGTAATGAAATAGTTGACTGGGCACATGGCTGCCTGGAAGAAAGACTACATTTCCCAGCCTTCTTTGAAGCTAGTTGTGGACATGTGACTTGGTCTGGTCAATGGGATTTAGGTGGAAAAGTAGTGGGGCACATTCTTAGCTCTTCTCCTCACTTCCTTCATCCCCCTCCTTGCATCATGGACCTGATGCCTGGAGCTCCATCTCTGGCCACGGGGATGAGGCCACAATGGCAGAGCAACAGAGAGAAGCCTAGGTCCCTGTCTTGGTGAAGTGTCACATCAGCTCTGGATTATCTACCTGGACTTCTAACAGAGAGGCAGAAATTTCTGTCTTCACCGTTGTTTTGGGTTTGCTGTTACACACAGGTGAACCTAATCTTAACGAACACCCTGGCCTGGAGTTTCCCTGTTGAGGTTTCACGAGACAGGCTGTTCTGTGGTCTGTGGCTCCTGTCCTCAGCTGGGACTGCTGTCTGTGGCCTCTTCTGGGCTGGGCTTCTCAGCTCTGCTGCCATGTCCTTCCATTTGTCTGAGCACTAAGCTGAGACCTGGAGATTTGTTTAGTTAAGCAGTGACTGATAATAGTTGATGCATATCAACATGTAGTGAGAAAATACACTTACTGGTTATATTCAAGTGTTGTATTTTAAAGAAAATAATAATTTTTTTCCACCATATATCTTAGGATCTACATTTCTTATAGCAGATAAACAATTTGTTGGCTAGACTGGGCTTCTCAACACATTCTGCTGAAAGCTTCCCCAACCCCCTCCCCCTGGTGCTGACTTTTCCCTCCTTTGTGCCCCCCAAAAGACCCTCATCCAAGTGTCTACCTCAGCCCTGTGACACTTTGGGGCACACGATGTCTCCTTTTTCAATCCTTTGAGGTCAGGAACTGTGTCTCACTTGTCTTTGAATCCCCAGAGCCTAGTGCAGTGCCTGGCACACGAGAGGACCTTCATAAACGTGCCAGGCAATTTGCCTGCGTTCTCTTGCTCAGCCCTTAGAGCAATGCTGTGAAGTGGCCACTGTCCTTGTCGCCACTTTACAGGAGAGAAACTAAGGCTCAGAGAGGTTATGCAAATATCCAAGGTTATAAACTAGCGTAAGTGGTATACTCAGTATCAAAACCTAGGCTGTCTGACTCCAATCCTTTTCTTTCTCCCAGAGAAAGAATTATTGAGCTATAATTGACGTATAACATTGTGTAAGTTTAAGGCGTACAATGTGATAATTTGATACATGCATATATTACGAAATGATTACCACAATAAGGTTAGTTAACACATCTCTCACCTCACATAATTACCTTTTGTTGTTGTTGTTGTGAGAACATTTAAGATCTACTCTCTGAGCAGTTTTAAAGTATATAATCCAGTATCGTTAACTATAGTCACCGTGCTGTATGTTAGATCCCCAGAACTTATTCATCGTATAACTGGAAGTTTACTTTGACTGACATCTCCTCATTTCTCCCACCCCCCAGCCTACTACTCTCCGTCTTTATGAGTTCGGCTTTTTCAGATTTGACATATAAGTGAGATCATACAGTGTTTGTCTTTCTCTGTCTGACTCATTTCACTTAGCATAATGCCCTCAAGATCCATCGATGTTGTTGCAAATGGCAGAGTTTCTTTCTTTTTTATGGCATTGTATATATATATATGTTACATCTTCTGTATCCATTCATCTGTTGATGGACACTTAGGTTGTTTCCATGTCTTGGCCATTGCAAATTATGCTGCATGAACATGGGGGTGCAGAGATCTCTTCGAGATAATGATTTCAGTTCCTTTGGGTATATGCCCAGAAATGGGATTGCTGGACCATATGGTAGCTCTATTTTTCATTTTTTGAGGAATCTTTGTACTGTCTTCCTAGTGGCTGTACCAATGACTCCAGTTCTGACACTGTTCTAGAGCCCACAGCCATCACATGGCACCGCCCCTGACTGTATGATTTTCCCCTCTAGGTTCTCACCTTATTTGAGGATGGACCCTCCTCCTACTGTGGTTTGTCACCTAAGAACTTGAGGTGTAGTGGAAAGAACATAGGCTTTGCAGCAAAAACGAATGAGATCTGAATGTTGCCTCCATTACCTAAATTTCCTGGACTTTGAGCAAGTTGCCTAACCTTATAATCTTCAGTTTCCCCATTAGCCAATTGATTTGTCAAACCTGATTCTTAGGTATATGTACTTTACCATGCAAAGTTTTTCCTGAAAAACAAGCCACAAAGCAACTGCGTATGATTCCATTTTTGTCCAAAAATTATTACTAGGCATTGATAAATGTAAAGAAAACTGTGTGGGGGGAGTATACACCAAAATATTAACAGTGATTGTCCTTGAAGGGGATATAATGGGGCATTGTCACCCACAATATTGTATATTTCTTATCCCCATTTTATAGGAGAGAAACCAAAGCTCTGAGAGGTTATGCAGCTTGTCCAAGGTTATGTCTGCATTTTTTTTTTTTTTTACAATGGGCATATATTACTTTTGAAATCAGAAAAGCAATAAAGATAAGTCAAGAAGATTAAATGAACTAGCATGCTTGAAACTGCCTAGCACCGTGCCTGGCACATAGTAGGTCTCAATGATTTTTCCACAGATGCAGACTCTTCTTTTCTCCAGGGAGGGAGAGGAGGCGGAGTTCAGAAAGCCACCGCCAGACACAGAGAGGAAGAGGTGAGAGAGCTGTGGGACCCCTGTCTGGTGGGCTGGGCAAGTGGGAGGGCAGCCTGCAGACCTCCAGGCCCCAAACCGTCCTGTTTGTTGACCTCAAAGATCTTAGAGAAAACCTCTCCTCCGGCCTCTTGCTGGTCTGGGGAAGAGAGGATATAACAGGTATATTGTTAGATTCCATTGTTAGCATTCATCTCTTGATTTCCTCTATCTTGTTTCACCAGCTAGCAATGGGATTTAAAAAACTGTCTTTGTAAGATAAGCTTTCCTCTCTCTCAGTTAGGAGTTCTGAATGACCCACTGGTGCGTGTAAAGACATTTGCCTCTTCATTCTTGTGTGAGCCCTGGAATGGCAGGTGTGACGTGGCCACAGGGTGGGGGAAGCAGTGATCCCCACATATCTCTGTTATTCCCACGTACGGTCAAAGTAATGGGGTTGAAGGTGATGGGCTGAATTGCCTCTGCCCCTGCCTTTAAAACATCAAGGTTTCAGCATGGGGTCCTACAGTCATTCCCAGTGTTTTGGATTCCACGGACCAGGAAATGTTAAAAGGATATTTTGAGAACAAACACAAGGCTGATGACTTCTTATTTTGCCAAGTAAAGACATAGAGAATAAAGAAAGCAAACAACCATCTTCCCGCAGAATCATTTTAACACCTCTTGCCCATAGGAAGGACATCATTTCAAAATAAAGAACAGTGCACCCTAAGAAAAGGCAGTCGACAGTCATGCAAGGGTATGAAATATTTGGCTCCTTTCATTGTGGAATGGTGAAAATGTCGTCACGTCATCAGCACTTTGTGGCGGGCATTTGGGAGCCACGATGTCATGGCGGCTTTGTCATTAGGAAGATTTGGGTTCAAAACGTGCTTGAGCAACTTATTCATGGCCCCAGGGAAGTCAAGTGACCTCCTTGAGTCTTAAAGTTCTCATCTGCAAAACGGGGAGAATAAGACCTCATGACTGTAGCAGGGACTGAATGAGTTAACTCATGTGAAATGTCCAGGATGGTCCCCCGCATATGACAATTGCTGAGTCCATGTTAATTCCCCTTGGCTTATTTCTTTTGACTAAAAAATTGCTAGAAATATGTGTGAGAATTTAAGGAAATGGAGGCTCCACAGGTGTGCCCTCTAGGATTCTGGGTTTCTTCAGATTTCTTAACAAGACTTTGGGGCTTCAGTGAGTGCACTCCATTCTCCATGGGTCATCTGGAAGAATGAGAGGGATGTAGTGGTGGGAGCAGGTTCTTGGGGTCCTGCTTGTTATTTCTTGGAGGGGCACTTATGAGCGGGATATTGGAGTGCGCCACTCAAATGGCCCCAGGGATCTTGTCCTAGGTAGGTGCTTTCAGTTCCAACTTGTATCCTGACCTTTTACCCTCTGTCTAACTGCCTGTTGGCCATCTCCACTTGGATATCTCATAGATACCTCAAATTAGTGTCACCTTTCCCTCTAAGCCTGCTTCTCCTCATCTGCTCGTCTCATAGCAAACGGTACCACCATGCACTTATTCTCTTAAGCTAAGAACTCTCTCACTCTCCACATCCTGCCCTCCTACTGTCCCTGTCTCTCACTCTCCAAGTCCAGTCAGACATAAGGCCTGACCTGCTGACTTCCTAAATCTCTGTTCAATCTGTTAACTCTGAATAACCCCGCTGGCCCTGCCTTAGTTCATTTCTCCATCATCTCTTCCTTAGATAATTGTTTCAGCCCACCCCAAATCCATCTCTACGCTGGCGTGTTTCTAAAATACAAATCCAGTCATGTGACTCTCCCACCTAAAACCTTCAATGGCTCTCTGTCATTTCTGGGTCAGATGGAAGCTCCTTAGCAGCACAGCAGTTGAGATCTGACTTCTGCCCCTTCTCTGGCTCTGTTGCACACATCTCCCCCATATACATTGACGACTAAAACATGATGCTAATATATTACTTGTACTCTGAAGACTGGGAGTTCTTAGTTGAGTTCAGTCAATGCACATGGTCTCCCCCTCTTGTCCACCTGGTAAACTCCCATGCTCAAAGATATAACTCAAATGTCACCTTGTCTGTGAAGCCTTCCTGATCTCTCTCCTCCCAGGTAGAGAGAACATTCTCCTTCCTTTGAGTGTCCACAAGAGAATGAATTTTGTGGTGAGATGAGGTTCAAAACCAGCCCCATCCCTTGCTAGAACTGTGAGGGTGAGCAAGTTATCTGACCTGCCTAAATCTTAGCTTCCTCAGGTGGAAAATGAGGAAGAATAGCAGTAGTACCTGTCTATAGGGCTGTTGTGAGGATGAAGAGAAATAATGTATTTCAAGCCTTTAGTTCAGGGTCTGGTCCATAAGAATATGCCCTCAATAAATAATAGCTGTGATAATATTACGTTATAATTGTTTATATGTCATCCATCATCCTCCCCTCCCCCAGGCTCCTAACTCTGAACTCTCTACGGGCTGGGCCATGTTTTGTTCGTCTTTGTGTTCCGTGTCACAGAACAGCCAGCACAGGGACTGTTACAAAATAGGTGCTCAGATTTAGAAACAGTCAGATCATAACTTGTTCTTGCCTTACATAATTAAACACCCAAATAAAAATTTTCAGACTTGGGATGTCAGAGAGGGCAGGACAGAATCCCTCAGAGAAGAGAAGCAAATGAGGTGGGACTTAGGAGAGAGTTCCAAGCTAGTCGGGAGAGACAGGATCCAAACAGAGTGGTCTGGTGGTCTCACTGAGTTGAGAAGACAGAGTTGATGTTCAGGGAGGCCAAGTTTGCTAGACTTTTCAGGGAAAAAAATACCAGAGAGGAAGAGCCAGAGAGTGAACATGAGAGAGAAAGTGAGGGAGAGCAAGGAAGAGAGGGATCTTGGTTGCAGAAGGATCCCTGAGAATCTTCGATTGAGTAATGATCTGCAAGTATGAGGACACTACCTGTGGCTGGGAAAGAGCCACTGGAAAGGGATGGTTATTATAATCCCTATAGCTTATATAGTCAGGCACTCACAACGACTTTTCAGTCAACGACGGACCGCATATACGACGGTGGTCCCATAAGATCAGTACCATGTGGCCTAGGTGTGCAGTGGGCTATACCATCTAGGTTTGTGTAAGCACACTCCATGGTGTTCCCACAACGACGAAATTGCCTAATGATGCATTTCTCAGAACATGTCCACGTTGTTAAGTGATACATGACTCACCAAGGTTGGGAAGAGTTCATGCTACCACTAGCCATAGCGGAAAGAATTCCTATTATACAGGGCATTGAGTAGAACCCTCAAAAGGGATTGTCTCATTTGAATTCTTCACTTTGATCTGGGATCTGAAGTAACGTTTTTCAAAATAAAGACTAAAACTACTGTAATTTATTACAAACTTACTGTGTATCAGCAACTGTACTGATAAATTGAAAAATAATTATCTAACCTAATGCATCTCCTGCTCTTTCATATGAGGGTTTCAATTTCAAGGGTTTCTTTTTTTTTCGTGAGGAAGATTAGCCCTGAGCTAACCTCCATTGTCAATCCTCCTCTTTCTCCTGAGGAAGATTGGCCCTGGGCTAACATCTGTGCCCATCTTCCTCTATTGTTTTATATGTGGGATACCTGCCACAGCATGGCTTGATAAGCGGTGCTTAGGTCTGCACCCGGGATCTGAACCTGTGAACCCAGGGCTGCCAAAGTGGAGCGCTCCAACTTAACCCCTACGCCACCGGGCTGGTCCCTTGAGGGTCTTGTGTGTTTTGTAAACTACTTCTCTTCAGAGGAGCTGCCTCTTCACCAGTCTATGTTGAAGGGTAGATGGGATTAGAAGATTCTCCCTTAATCATTGCCAATATTTGCCGCCGTATCCTTGAAACACTAAATAAAAAGTTACGGCCTAATAACAGCCCATGTCAAGTACTTACTGACTGTCAGGTGCTGGGCTAAGCACTATACATACAATACCTGCTGAATCTTCATTACTGATGAGGAAACAGGCTGAGAGAGATGAAATGATTTGCCAAGATCATCCACTAGAAAATGGCAAAGCTGGGATTCAGATTCACGTATGTTGCACCCCAGACTGCCTGTTACCTGAAAAGTCTCCCTTGGCCCAGGAATGTAATCCCATGGCCTTTGACTTTTTCCTCACCTCCCCCAAAACCCCCATGTTATGCAAAACACAAGTTCCTGGGTCTACTGATGCTTACCCCAGGAATGTGCTGGAAAAAAACCCACCCTGATTTGTAGCATTTGCCAATATGCATGGTGTGAAGACTCCCAGCGTGGTCGATTTCAAGCTACCAGTATGATGGCTAAAGTGGAGCTGGAAAGAGATATGCATAATTGGCTCTCTCCATGGTCCCAGCTCACCACTGTTTTGTCCACTTGAAATATCTCTGTTCTGTGGGATCAGTGTCTTTGTCATCTGCACTGGGAAACCTTCCCTGATCCCTCCTGGCTAGTTTAGAACAGGCTTTAATCAGCACTTACCACCAAGTCCTCCAGCGATGGGCTTCTGCCCTGCCTCCTGCTCTGGTCCGTGAGCTCTTCAAGGGCAGCTCTGAGCACAGCACCAAACACAGAGCACACATCAGCCAGTGTTTGCTGAATGAATACATGATCCAGGGATTTGTACCCAAATCTTTGTTCTGACCTGCCTTCTAGGGCTCAGCTCCTTTACTCAAAGTTGCTAACAATTTTGCTCCAGGTTTTACCTTATTTGCTCATTGGATGTTGAGCAGATGGAAGTTGTTTCAGTTTTTCCCCTTAAGAGCACTCTTCCATCATTTTCAATATAACATTTGATACATTCAAATGAATATATGTATTATATCCAAGTTATAAAATGTGATGATAAAATGAACACCTATGAACTCACATTCAACTTTAAAAACTAGACCTAAAGATCTTTCTTCCTCTTGTTTCTCGTTAGCACCTCGAAAGAGAAGAAAGCCTACCCAAATGTGGTCAATTTCTTTTGCCCTAAAAATTTTTTTCCACATCCTCTTTAGGTCTTAAAAGCCCACACTCCCAAATACTTCCCTTTTTGGCGTTTGAGTTCAACTGTTAGCAGTGTATGGTTAGAAGAGGGGACACCTTCTATTTTGTATATGACAATTGCTCTGTGGACTTACTCTGGAGCTGTACCAGCTCTACCTTGGGGATTCAAGTGGCCCTAGTTGGGCAGGGATTCCAGCCAACCAAGTGACTGTCATCCCTGTGTCCTCACCTGTTAGGGTGAGTGTGTTGGATGCTTCTAGCCCGCTTCTGTTTTCTTGGGATGGAGCAGATGGTCTCAGCTAAAGTCAGAAGACCAGAGGAGCAACTGAGGAATAGTGTTGCATGAGGAGGGACTGTGTTTGGGGCTTTTTTACTGATCCAGTTTGAAAGGGAGCCAGACGGGTGTGAAGCTTACATCATGTCCTGTTGCCTTTCCCTCCAAAATATGCTCCATATTCCTGCAATTCTTTCCAGTATCCATGGCCAAGCCAACACAATCTCTTGCCTTGATGACTGCAATGGTCTCCCAATGAACCGTTCACTACACAGAAGCCAGAGTGATCTCTTTAAAAAGCAAATCAGGTCTTGTCACTCTCCTGCTCAAATCCCTCCCATGGCTCCCTATTGTCTTAAGTACAAAATCTAGACTCCTTACTTTGACAAGGCCTTGCATGATCGGGTCTCTGCCTCTCTCTCCAGCCTTATTCAAACTCCTCTTCCCTTCCTTCATTCTACTCCAACCTCTCTGGTTTCTTTTCACTTCCAGACACATCATGCTCTTTACTGCCTTGAAAACTTTGCAGATCTTTTCTGTATGCCTAGGATTCTGTGTGCTTAGCATCCCTTCCCTGTTTCCACACTGGCTCCTTTGCATCCTGCAGGTCTGATCCTATTATCTTCTCCAAAACTCCAGCTAAATGGTCCCTCCTTCCTACCATCGCAATGCTGTGTTCATCCTCATCACGTCTTTCTCATTTGTAATTACATATATATTTGCTTATCTCTCTTACGTTAGCTGTCTTTCCCACCAGACTATAAGCTCCATGAGGGTAGACACTGTGTTTGCTTCTGTTACTCCTTGCACCTAGCAGTACCTCAATAAGTATTTGCCCACAGAATGATATGTATATTTGAAAGGTCAATCTGGTTTTGAAGGTTGATGAACAAGCATATGCATTGGGGAAGGGAAATTATTCATTTGTTCTTTCATTCATTCATTCACACTCTCAAATATTTATTGTCTGTTATTATGCTAGGGTCTGAGCTGCAAGCTCAGGGAACACAGGAAAATTAGGTATTGTCTTCCTGCCCTTAAGAGGCTCCCAGCAATGCAATAAGGGTTTAATGGAGGAATGTAAAAGGTGCAGTGGGAGCACTGGAGAAGGAACACCTAAGTCTACTGGGGGAGTCAAGGAAGGCTTCACAGGGTGCACTCTTGAGTTAGGTTTTGAGGGATGAATAGGAGTTTGCCGTTTGGGCAGGTTGAGAGAAGTTGTTCTATGTAGATTGTTGTTAGAAAGTGTACTAATATCAGAAAACATGGAGTGTCTTGGGGAAATAGAAGTAGTTCAGTAGTGCTAGGGTGTCACATGTGAGGGGAGTGATGGGAGGTGAGGCCAGAGAGAGGCAGAAGCAGCTCATGAAAGGCATTGCATTTTGTCTTACTGGTGAATTGAAGGGGATTGAACTGGGGGGATTAATGTGATCATATCTGTGTGTTAGAAAGATCACTTTGGCAGCTTTATTGAGGGGGTAATTTGAAGGGGGCACTGGGAAAGGGGAGATTGGAGGTTAGGAGAAGCTTTGACAAGCCTCTCTGCTAAGCTGCTTTCCTGCCTAAAGCAGACCTTACTAACAGAATACTACACTCTTCCCCACTGAGCCTAGATCCTACCTCAGAATCCTTCTCAACACAGCCCTCCAGGCAGGCACAACCAACCAGTAGGACTTGGTTCACCAGATGTACCCCATATGCTCTTCCTAGACTAGATAATTCCAGAGACTCTTTGATGATATCAGAGACTCACCATCTCTGATATTATGGATTAAAAAAAATATGGTAACTCAACCAGGAGTATTTTCATTTTGACATGGATGATGCCTTCATTCAAGAATGTGTAACTCTAATGGTAACATTCCTGGCACTCGAAGCCGTGAGAGGAGGTACTTGGAAGGATGCTGCCAGGTTCTTGTCGAAATGCATACTCTTCATGTTGCGCTGACTTTCTTTGTGCAGAATAGTGCTCCTTTGCCCCGCTACACACAGGACGTCCAAATTCCTTAAGGAAACTGCAGTCAGGGAGACTGATAAGGAAGCCATTTCTGAAGGGGAGAAAGCCTGGGTCTTGGAGTCACCAGACCTGGATTCAAATCCCTGCTTTGCATTTTCCTGACTTCAGGAAGGAAGCGAAGATTTCCTGAGCACCAACTGCGTGCCAGTCCTGGGCTAAGTACTTTCAGATGAATTTTACGGATGGGAAAACTGAGGCTCAGAGAAACTAATTAGTAACTTCCAAGCTGTGAGGCTTGCAATAAATTATCATCTCTCTAACTTTCCATTTGCTCGTTCGTAAAATCTGAATGATTAAGCTACCTGCTGGGGTTATTCCAAGAATTAAAAGACAATAGTTGCGAGGGCACTTCGTAGATCGTAGATGCTCCCTTAGATCAGCTCTCCCGTCCCTTTCTCTGGCAGAAAGGCTGGCTACACTTTCAGCAGAGAAAGCCTCAGCTTAATGTCCTCAGTGAGAAACACGTCTTTGCTCTGGGCTTTGAAATCCCTGGTGCCCACAACTTAATAGACTTGCAATTGGTTAATTTTCTCCTGACATTGATCAGCAACGGGTCGCGTCTGGTACCCGCTGGCCTGGCCCGGGGGGCGGGCGGGGCGAGGAAGGGGAGCCGCGAGATGGCTGGCCTGGCCTCCCTAACCAGAAATCCAATAACTTTTTCATATAAATTGTCCGTAAGAGAAAACTTCTTGTTTTTGGCATTTGTCGCTGTTTCAGCATTTTTCTGTACAAGATGAAAAACTTTTGCATTGAGCAAAATACAGATTTATGGTCAATAAAGTGAAGTTTAACAGTTTATAGGGGCCATACTTTCTTTCTTAAAAACTGATATTAAAAGCCATTTTTCCCAGTCTTTGTAAAAATGGCTCTTCTATCAATCAGGATCCCAGTTTGTTTAAATGATGGGAGAATTAGGGAAAACTCTCTCATCAGAGGGCCTCCCAGCACATGCTCATACTCCCTCCTGTCCTAGAGCTTTGGAGAGGACACAGGTTATTTCTTGAGACTGAAGATGGTCCAGCTGGGAATGGAAGTTTCTTGGAGCCAGACATGAGCTGAACCTGAGATGGGACTTGGAGAGTGGGCAGGTATGGGATGCTCCTCTTGTATCCAAGATCTGTCTGGTACTATTCATTTATTCAGCAAATGTTCACTGAGCACCTTCTGTGTCTTAGAGCCTGAGCTCTGGGATGACAAAGATAAGTCAGATCAATTTCCTGCCCTGAAGGTGCCCACTGTTAAGGAATAGAGTCGAGCAGACAGACAACGACAATGGAGTCAGCAATGGGTATTATGGGAACGTTGAGGAAGGATACCTTGCTCAGACTGAGGGTATCCGTGAAGACTTCCTGGAGGAGGTGATGCCTGAACTCAGTCCTCAAGACAAGTGAGGGAGGCAGCAGCCAGGGAGGGAAGCACAGCCTGGAAGAAGGGGCAGCAGGATGGGGTAAGAGCGAGTCTCTCTTCCAGAATCATCTTCCCCCAGGGTGAACTGGAAAAGCTGGAGTTTGTCTTGCAGCTGCTCCTGAACCTCCCATCAGTTTGCAGGCCCCTGCCCAGTGCTCTTCCTGGCTGCTCCCAGCACCACCATGGACGCCTGCTCATCCCCAGAGTCCGGGGAGGTTTGGCCCTATCAGCGGGAGGCTGCTCCTCGGAAGCATCATGACAGGTAGACCATACTTCCCTTTCCTGCCTCCACCTCCCCATTCCCAGCACGCAGGGCTATCAGAGCATGTTAAACATTACCGCAGTGCGGATGGTACCTGATAGAAATGACAACACAGGAGAAAAAGTTCAAAACTCTTTAAGGTATGATCGTTGAGGGAGTGCCAGAAAGAATGCCAGCATTAACGAAGGTACTCTGAAGGGGTTTCTGAGCCTTGCTTCCTTTCTTAAGGTCTGTTTTTCCTTCTCTCTTTAACCTTCTCTGGAGCCCAATATCAGCTACTTCCCATGTTTGGACAACCCCATCCCTCTGGCCTGCGGGTGTTGATCGCCTCTCTGCAATGCACTCTGAACCCACATCCACGTAACACTCATCTACCGGAACAAATAATAATTCTCAGAGACAGAACTTGCTAGTTTCCCCCCTATTGTAGCATGCTCTGCACAGCTTCTCTGGCACACAGCAGGAACAGCGCTTGACATTTTTATGCAGAACTCTGCCACCTCTCTGAGTTATTCTGCTTTTAGTATGCCCAGGGCTTACCAGGACCTGAAAAACAGAGGCCCCATTGGTGGCTACCTCTTAACTGCACAAAGACAAAGGCCAAAGTTCTGAAATGATGATTTTCCTTATTTTAGGTGAGTTAAAATTCTTAGACAGCATGTGTTCGTTGACCCTCGAGCTGAGAAAACCCCTAGGAATTGGTGGGATGGGAGGGTGTTCTTCCTATCTAGAAGGGGCCGGAGCAGTGTTGTCTAATGGAAACAGAATGCCAGCCACATGGATAATTTAAAATTTAAAATGTGAGCCACATTTAAAAGGTAAAAGGAAACAGGTGAAACTAATTAATTAACCAAATATTAATATTAATTAACCAAAATATCATTTGAACATGTAATTGATACAAACTTATCAGTGAGATAGCTTGCATTCTTTCTTTTCATACTATGTGTTCAAAATCTGGTGCATAATTTACACTTATGGCACATCTCAGTTTGAACCAGGCCTGTTCCAAAGTGCCCAATACTAATGGCTACTGCATTGGACAGCACAAATATGGGTGTAAATGCATGTGTAGGTGTGTGTGCAGGCATGAGAGAGAGAGGAGAGAGAGAGAGAGAGAGAGAGAGAGAGAGAGAGAGAGAGAGAGAGAGAGAGAGAGAGAGAGAGAGAGAGAGAGAGAGAATAGAGATGAGGCTTCAGAGAGATACAGGAGCCAAGAAGATCAGGAAGAGTTTTTGCTGTGGGAAGGCATGGAGACTTTATCCTGAAGACAATGGGGGATGTAGAAGAGTTTTAGGTAGAAGTGAGTTCTGATCAGATTCACTTTGAGAAAGATCCTCTGGATGTACAAAGAGAAGGTATTGGAGGGGGTGAGTAAGTTTGGAGGCAGGAAGACTTAACTAGGAGAATTGCTTCCTGGAGATAAGGGGGGGATTAAAGCAAAGTGGAGTAATGGGCATGGAGAGAGGTGGATGGATTCTACACTTATGAAGGATGCAGAACCCACAGGACTTGTTGGATGTGTGGGTGTGAGGGGGAGCCAGGAGCCAGGAGTCAAAGATGACATGTTCTCCCCTGTCCAACTGGGTAGAGGCTGTCCCATTTACTGAAATGCAGAGCAAAAGAGGATGCCCAGGTTGGAAGGAGGAAGATGAGGGCAGTTTAGGACACATTAGTTTGAGTGGCCTATGGATGTGCAAGCAGAGGTGTCCATCAGAGGAATGAACTTGTGGATCGGGCGCTCAGGGGAGACTTGTGGGCTGGAGATGGAGGTTGGGGACTCTAGTTATGGGGGGGCCCAGCCATACCTCTGACTCCTTTTTAAGGTTTCTAGCTCCTAAGCCTGTCTTGAAGATTGGTGGGGACGGCACACTTAGTGTTTAGCATGGAACTCTGCACATGCCAGGTGGTCTGCAAATGTGAGCCGTCAGATGATGATGCTGGTTGGGTGGGGTCCCTCCTGTTCAGGCGCCTGCCTCCTAGACTTTTGCTTTCACCCGGCTTGGCCATTTGGCAAAGGTCTAAGACAGGTGGTTGTTTTGAGGAACTAGGGTCTGAAATAGAGAGACCCAAGCTGAGCCTGCCTCTGTCTTGGAAACCACCATCTCATTGGCTCACCCATCTTTAACACCTGCCTCCTGGCTCACACCTGATTCTTTCTCACCTCAGGACAGTCTCTGGCTTCCATCCAATTTTAGTTCTCTTTACTCTCAAATTCTTCCTCGGTGTTGGTGATGCTCTGCTGCACTGCCCAGATCCCCTGTTCAGGATGGAAGGACCAATTCCACCCGATACTGGGGATGTTGTCTGCTGATAGCTCTCACTGTCAGCTGTATTCAGGAATTCCCCTGGCTGAAGAGAGCCGCATCACTCAAGGTCACACCCCTTTCCAGGACAGCGCACATCCAGTGACTGGTCAATGCAGGGTATAAAGGCATAGCCCCTTTGCCCCAACTTGAAACAACTCTGAAATATCATCCCAGCTTCAGAGCTCCCCTGGCGGTCAGCTGAGGCTGTGTTGTGGGGAGCCCATCTCACCTTTTGCCCACTCTTGCTGCCTTTCCCTCCTCATGGGCACTGGCCCCAAGAGCCCTCCCTAATAAACCTCCTGCACCCAATCTTCACCTCAGTGTCTGCCTCCTGGGAAGCTCATTCTACAACACTTGGCTTTGTTGTTAGTTCCAGCCATGAAATCACAGCCCCAGTCAGGTACTATTGTTCTCTCTCTGTCTCCCTCACACACGCATAATCTTAGGCATTCACTCATTTGGCCACCAGCTCTCATCTCCCGACACCCCATGATACTGCTTTATTCATAAATATATCTCTTTGCACCCTTCCTTCCACCCCAACTCCCTCTTTCTCTCTCCCTCCTTTCACACAAGTAATCTCTGGCCCATAACAAAACAACTCCTAACCTGCAGGCTTTTCCTTTTCCAGAGTTCTGTGCCCCCTGAAAACTGGGCCAGGAGACAGAGGAGAGGCCTGGAGATCATCAACCTTGGTCTCCCTGTTAGTAGCAGCTCCTTCGAGGCACCCCGAGCCGGTGAGGTGGAGAGGGCATTTGAGGGCTGTGTCCCTGTAGTCCCTCGAGCCGGGCCTCGGGGGGTGGGCTAAAATTTCTGCAAAGATCTTGAATCGGAAGAGCCTAAGTCGTAGCTCACGTCCCCACTGAACAATGAGGCTTGATGAACGGGGTGTGATGTGCAATTGCTGATGAATATCAAGCTGATTCCCCATGACTCGCGATGTGGTGCATGTGGGAGAGCAAAGCTGTGTTGTCCCGGGAGGGCTCTAGAGGGGCTCCAAGTTTCCCAACTTCCTGGCCTCAAAATTGATGTGTACCAAGGAAAAAAGAGAAACAGCAAACCCGCAGAGCAATATTTCCCAAGGCGAAGCCTGACATGACCACTGTCTCTTTAAGCACTTGTATTGCACACACACACACACACACACATTTTTTTTTCTCAACTGCATCTTCCGACTGACAAAGCTCTTTCTTGCCACAAGCGACCGTTATAAAATTATGACTTGCGCATATATAATGTTTGCATTCAACAAGAAAACAGAAATGTCACCTTATTTTGTGGTTACAGCTGCACAATTCACATCCAGCAAGATTGATCATATTAAGGTTATGCAATCATCTAATTGCAAAGACAAGCCTTGAGTAATAACTCCAAATGCTCGCATTTCAGTCGGCACAGCAGAGTCATTGCCGAGTCCTGATTAGCGCCTGGCAGTGTGCGGGCACCATTATCCGCTCTGGCATTGTCTACATCTCCATTTCCAGCTGAAGCAATCTACCCGCTAACTGATCTATGACAAACAGGCCCATAACAACAAAGCTGTTTGGGTTGGAGATACATACATAACAAAACACAGCTCTTTGGGCTGTTTCCAGCTCTTTGCAACAAAGTTTCTCCTTTTCTCGGGAGGAAACAGCCCCACTCACTTCCTTTTGCTCTTGTTGATGACAGGAGGCTGTAGATGACTGGATGAGGAATTTGTAAAACCTTCACCAAATTAACTCCTGCTCTGTCTCAGATCTTGGCCCCAAGGTCACTTATTTTAGAGAGGCTGCCTCTCCAGACTCACCAGTGATACACATTATCCCTGTGCTTTTTCTTTGTAGCACTTAGACCAGTTTGCAACTGTGCCTGCAGATCCTGTAGGCTCCAGCTTCAAGCTATACCCAGAATGCAACCACCTCCATCACCTGGGCTCCAGCCACCAACATCTCTCCCTTGGATTGTTGCATGACTCTCCTCGCTGGTCTCCTAGCTTCTGCTCTCTTGTCCCCCATCCCCACCCTCCAATCTATCCTTAATTTAGCAGACAAAGTGCTTTTATAAAAATGTCAGATAATATCTCCCTTCTACTCAAAACCCTGCAATTATGTTCCCCATCTCACTCAGAGTAAAAGTCAAAGTCCTTGTACCGGCTTTATAAGGCCCATGTGATCTTGCAGTCACTTCTCTGATATCTCCTACCTCTTTCTGACCTTCTCAGTCTACTCCAGCCACGCTAACCTCTTTGCTCTCCTTGAACACACCAGGCACACTCTTACCTCAGGGCCTTTGCACATACTGTTCCCTTTACCTGGGTCACTCTTCCCTCAGATGATCTACTCAGCTTGCATCTTCTCTGCCTGTGGATCACAGTTAAAATGTCACTTTAGGGCCAGCCCTGGTGGCCTAGTGGTTAAGTTTGGTGTGCTCTGCTTTGGCGGGCCAGGTTTGGTTCCCAGGTGTGGACCTTTACCACTCATCTGTCAGTGGCCATGATGTGGCGGTGGCTCACATCAAAAAAAGGGGAAGATTGGCAATGGATGTTAGCTCAGGGCAAATCTTCCTCAGCAAAAAAAAAAAAAGAGTCACTTTATCAGAGACACCTTCCCTATCTTATCCAAATGGCAAACCCTCCCCGCCCCAGAATTCCCTGGCCCCCTTACTCTGCTTCCTCTCTTTCTAGGGCTTGTACACCCTCTAACATACTGTGTGGTTGACTTCTTTATTTTGTGGGTTGTCTTTCTGTCCTCTCTGTAGTCTAGAGCAGTGCTGTCTGATAGAACTTTCTGCAGTGGTGGAAACGTTGTCTATCTGCACTGTCCGACATGGTCGCCACCAGCACGTGTGGTTCTTGAGCACTTGAAATGTGGCTGGTGAGACTGAGGAACTGAATTTTTAATTGGGTTTAATTTTAATTAATTTTAATGTAAGAAGTCACATATGGCCAGTGGCTGCGGTATTGAACGGCACGGGCCTAGGCTGTCTCCTTCACGAGGGTGGGGTCTTCTGAAGGGTGATTTCAAAGCGTGTGTCATGAGCCCTAGAGCTATTCATACTCTTTGACCCAGTCATCTTGCTTTCAGAAATTTATCCTAAGGAATAAGTGTTTGTAGAAGAATGTTCACTGCACTGTTATGGATAATGGTGAAAAACCGGAAATAATCTAAATGTCTAGCAACAGGCGATTGGATAGATCAAATCTAGTGCCCATGTGATGGAGACTATGCAACTATTAAAATTAATATAGATTCACAATTAATGACATGGATACAATGTTTGTGATATATTGTTAAATGGCAAAAGAAGCCAATAAAACTGTGTCTATGTCATAATCCCAATTTTAGGGAAAATTTATATTGTTATATACAGTGATTAGAAAAAGAATAGAAGAAAATCTACTGGTGGAATTACATGTGATTTTGATTTTCTTTGATGTGTTTTCTGTATGTTCCATGCCTTCCACGATGACTATGCATCACTTGATTGTTAGAAAAATAAAGTGAATGCATTCTCTCTTTAAAAAATGTTTGTTTCTCCCTGTACTTCTGATTTGATTTTGCCATTTATAGACAGAGAGTTTGGGAACCAATCTGCTTTGGGTCCTTTGTCCTCATTTTCAGTGAGGGCTGCTGCTGCTGAGTGCTGATTTCCTCCTTTAAGAGATTCTGTTTCCTGGGTCCTCGGTTCCTTTTCTGAGCACTGAGTGACCATGACGTGGTTCTAATTCTTCCCCTCCCTGCCTAGAACGTGGCGCTCTGGGTGGTTTGTCCATCCCAGTGCCCCTGCAGAGGTCAGTGACCGCAGAAGTTTCCAGCTTTGGTCTTGTCATCTGCTCAGGGTTCTAGGACTGTATCTCTTCTTCTGAGCTTTGGTGACTTGGTTCTGTCCAGAAGCATCCTCTCCCACCCAAAGTCCTAATGGCTCACCTGGGCCTGTTGAAGCTTTTGGAAAAGTCCTTCTCTGTGTGTGTTATGACAATGCCACATCTCAGCCTGGAAATCTGCATTGTCTGGCCCCTGCTCACCCCTCTGGCTTCATCTCTCACCTCTCCCACTTGCACATACATAATTATTTGGGGTTCCCTCAACACCTACCTTTGTGCCTTTGCACAACTGCTTCCTTCTACCTGGAATGTTCTTTCTGTGTTGATTACTGCCTCTTTCTCCTTGTGTATTAAGACCTAGAATAACTCTTTCTTCCTCTGGTGTTAGCACTGAGGACAATTTTATTTCTAGAGTTACTTTGTTGTTCAATGCAATCCAGTAAAGCATTTAGGTATCTCAGGCACAGTGCTGGCTTTTGGTGTTATGAGGTTGAAGGGAGCATGGAGGAGAGGGAACAAGCATTTGCTAAATTCCTGCATCATGCTGGGCACTTTCCATATGACTCTCTGTATCAGAAGAGACACACAGATAAAGGGTCATTACAATGCAGCGTGACAAATGTCCTAACTGAAGTATAGGCAAGATGTTACGGAAACAGTCATTTCTGCTGGGATGGGGTAAGCAGTGAAAAGTTTTAGGGAGAAGGTCAGTTCAAGTTGGGTCTTAGAAGACAAATAACTTTTATTTTAAAGCAGCTGCCTAGCAATATGATAATATACCAAGCTCTTTGCCTCCCTGAGCCCCAGTGACCTTACTTCTAAGATATAACTTAATAACTGGTGCCCTGGCCACCTCTCCAGGCCTTTTCACAGATTGCCTGAGTGTGGGTCAGAAGTGCTGTGGAGTTAATGCCCTAGGAGGGACCCTCAGCCAGTGATGGGTGGGAGCTGGGGTATTTATACTCCAGTGATGAGTGGGAGCTGGGGTATTTATACTCCAGTGATGGATGGGGTATTCATACCCCAGTTCCCTTGCTCCTTAGGTGGAATAACTCCGAGGTGTGTGTTCTGCACTGGCCCCCAGACTTCCTGCAGTGGTAACTTTCTCCATCATGCAGCCTGTACTGGCTTCCTTCCTCTCCCTGACTCACTTCCCCCTCCACTACACTCTTCCTGGGATCACTTCCCAAATATACTACTTGCTCTGGAATCCTTGTCTCAGGGTTGGCTTCTGGGGGACCCAAACCATGCCAGCTGGTTTTCCATAGAGATGTGAGGCTCTGTTCCCCAGGGTCTCCCTCTGACATCTCCTGCCCCTCTCACACTTCCTCCCGCTTCCTCTAACCATGCAGTGCTTCCATGCAGGCTTTGGCTCATGATTATGACAATAAAAGCTTCTGGAGCATAAAACTCATAGACAATAGGAACCCAGAGAACACCTAGGCTCAGCAAAACGCAGAGAAAGGGTGGATTTTATTTTACAGTGTGTGTGGGACCGATTCTCAGGGAGCTGCCACCTAACACCAGTCCATCACCTCGGGAGGTCTCCAGCCTAGAGGCGTTTGAAGTTGGCTGCCGGGGGGGGGGGGGGTGGTGGTGGAAGGGAGGGGGACATGATGGGAGCCAGGTCTATGGGTCCTTTGTCATTTCCCCCAATCACTGTGGGGCGGGATGAAATGAAGGTCTGCCTTCTGGCCCTGCCCTTCCCAGCACCCTCCTCCTTCCTAGGCCACGGTACCCCTCCTGAGTGGAGTCTTCGGAGAAGGCGTCCAATCTGTGGCTCTCATTCTTAGGCCGTGGGGAAATTGCCGGCTCTGCCACCCACTTGCAGTTGGCTCCCCCAGCCAACCTTTCCTGGCCTGGTCCCTGCCTGGATCTTTGGAATAAATTAGGATCAGCAAACGAATGCTGAGCATCTCCTTGGCGCCCAGCCCCCCGCCTGGAGCATTGGCTCACATCATCTTCAGATGAAGAAACTGAGGTTGGAAGAGAGGCTTGTGAGGTCCTGGCTGGCAAAGCTGGCCCCTGGAAACACCACCCCTGTGCCAGGGAGGGAGCAAGAAGGCCAAACCCAGCGTCACCTCCCGGCGCCTGCTTCTTGGAACCTTGTTTGTGAGGTGGCAGTGAATCTGTGGTGTTCCCACCAGCACCAACATCTGGGGCAGGGGTGGGGGTGGGGTGGGGTCTTAATTAAAATGCAGTGACTCCATTGGCACCAAAATAAACGTGACATTTATCAGAACCTGCTAAATCTATTCAGCGCTTGCTTCCTTCAGAAGTGCAGGGTTCATGCCGTGGGCCTAGAGGTCTTTGCTTGTGAGAAAAATGGGGCAGAGAGACAGGAAGGAGGAAGAAAGCAGGGAAGGCTGGAAAGGGCTGGAGAGGGGGTGAGCCATAGCCTCAAGCTGCTCTCTCGAATGCCTATGAATCCTCTGCCAAGGGACGGCACCTATTTTAAGGCGAAAATCAATGATGTTGAGGGGTTATCCGCAAGGTGTGGGTTTCTGTCACCTGATTAGAAAATAAAACAAAAATAGTCCCCCCAAACCTAACCCAGATTAAACTAAACTTCATGGAGACCCTAGGATGTTGCTGGCACCTTTGCATAGATTATGTTATTTCGCACAATAACTTGGAAAGTTACTTTCATCCCCACTTGACAGATGGGGCACAGAGAGGGTGAGTAAGCCACTCAAGGTCACTCAGCTAGGGAAGGGCAAATCATGACCCAAGCTCTGCCAAACCATGGTGAAGTGACAGTGATCTAGCTTGTGTGGTTTAGAGGTGAGTGCTTGGAAGAAAGGAGACTGAGGTCTGAGTCCAGATTTACTGTTTGACTCTGGAAAGTCTCTGCTCCTCCTTGGACCTCATTTCCCCATTTGTAAAACATGGTCCCTAAGATCACCCTGGTTCTGACACCTTATGCATGTGAGAATTTTGTGCTCTCAGTCATCCACCATGGAAAAATCCCAAGACCCCTTGCCTGGGCTCAGGTCTCTGGAGTGTAATAGGAAGCTGATGACTGGACACTTATCCGGTAGAAGCAGCATAAGGTGGTGGCACCCTGCCTGCCTGGGTTCGAATCCCACCTTTGCTGCTTACCAGCTGTGTGTCCTTGGGCAAGTTACTTAATCTCTCTGAGCCCTTACACATTATTTTTGTTGTGAGAATTATGAATAATAATTACAGGAAACATTTATTGAGTGGTTATTAAGTGTCAGGTGCCGTGTTAAGGGCTTTCCATGCATGATCTCATTGAATCTTTGTAACTACCTTATGAGAAAGCTACTTTCATTCTCCCCACGTTAGAGATGAGGAAACTGAGGCTTAGCTTTGATATTTCATGATTCCTGGAAAACAATAAAAACTCAGAAAAGTTTTATTTCTTGCTCCTTCTCAGTCTACAAGTTGGTAATTCCCAAGGACTCCCCAGACAAGCACAACCAGAAGAGGAGCCAGGAAATGCGAACAGAGAAAATAAACTCCCTTCATCTCAGGAAGGAAGTGATTTATTTTTCTTTTTAAAGAACTGAGCTGCTGCCAGACCCAGAGCTAGCGAAAGCTGTTATTTTGGAGGGACTCTTTCGCAGATTCCTCCCCGCACCTGGTCGGAACCTCTTCCTGGCACCGCTGGGTGGGTAGGTGAGCCCACAGTTTGCCCAAAGAAGAGTTACTTGGTCCCGTGAGCCTTGCTGTAAAGCTGCGTCTCAATCGGGCATCCTGGAGGCAGACAGTTCGTGGAGAGGAGTCTATGAATTATGAATATGTTTATGTTAGCACCGATGTTTGTGGCCTGCTCCATGTCTGGCACTAGAAGCGTTTGTTGGATGATCTCTTTGTCCTCCGAGCAGTGGGCACTCCTATCTCCACTTTTCAGAGGAGGAGACTGAGTCTCCATCAGGCCATGGGCCATAGGCTGAGAGGCAAGAATTTAATCGACGACCTGGTCCTCCGCATCCTGCTCTCCTTCCTCCCTGCCTAAACTTTCTTTCTTACATGAAATAGTTAACAGTGAGGGGATGAAAAACAAGCGCTCAGTGCAATTATCCCGGAACAGTTAATACATAATTGCATATTTTTGTAAACAAGCTTAGAGGCTTTTTCAGTGACCTCTCTGTGGCTCTGTGGTTTTGCAGACAAATTCTCTTCCCTTTTACTCTCTGATTTTAATTGGGAGCAACGGGTCTGCTGCTGTAGCTCTTGCAGCCCTTAGCGCTGTTCCTGGTGTGTGTGTGTGTGTGTGTGTGTGTGTTTGTGTGTCCTGCACGAGTGCACCCAGCCATATCATGTGTATGTGCCCGTGTGCCTCTCTGTGGCCACAGCAGAGTTAATGACACTGCACTCATGACAGATTCTGCTAGAACTCCTCAGCAAGGAGTGGAGATGCCCTTACACATAGGGAAGTCCTCTTCTTGGCAGGAATAAAGAATCTGGAGTTTCCAGACTCCGAGATGACTGCGAAGATCGTCATGGGCATCATTCATTCATTCATTCACTCCTTCCACAAGTGTTTATTGAGGCCCTTCGCGTGCCAGGTTCCCTGGAGAAATTGCCCCGAACAAGGCAGATCCGGTCACAGACTGGCCAGGAAGTGTTCTCAAACTATATTTAATATTTCAACAAGCAGCTGTCAGGCCACCCAAGTTACCTAAAACACTGAGCTTTGCCCTGGGCGGAAATTGTACCAGTTTGGTGGGGTCACCCTGCTGGTCAGAGAGCTCTGGATGGTTATGACTAGTCAAAGCTGGAAATGACGGAATTGTTACTTAAAATATGCAGGGTGTTGTTAGGCAAACTCCTTTCGAATGTGGTATGTTGGTGGAGGGCTGCAATGGGTCCATTTGTCACCACAGGGCATCTGGGTTTCTGCCACTCCCCTCCTCCCCATCTCCAGACTATACGCTTCCTGGCAGCCCTCCAGGGGGCTAGGTCTCCCCAGATATCCCTACTGCTGCTGTTAGTAGTGGGCAGGGAGAGGCAGGGGGGAGTGGGCCTGAAACTGCCCCACAGTCAGAAGCCTGTACTGCCGTCAAATCTACTGCAGGCTCTGGCGCCCTTTGCTGCATCCTGTACTCCTACCGCCCTGCTCCCTGGCCCTGTCCTCCCGGGTTGCTGGACCCTGGATCCAGGCCACGCTCAAGTCACTGCATTCCCTCCTGCACTTTGCTATGGTGACAAGAGATCCTCAGTTGGAAGCTCAGGGGTATGGCCCTTCCCCGTAGCCCCCCTCCCACCAGCCCTGGCCCCTCCTCCTAAGACCTGCAAACTCCTCAGGCACAGAGGCAGGGGGAGGCCACCGGAGGAGCAATGTTCTCATAGCTCAGCCTCTAAGCTGCTGAATGCTGAACCAAGCAGAAACCCGGTCCAGGAGGCCAAGGATGCCGTGTGCGGGGTGCCAGCCGGGCGCCGGGCAGGTGAAAAATCGAAGACCTGGGTGGCGGGGGCTTGGGCCAGGTGTCTCAAGCATTAAGAGATCAGGATGGACTGGGCTCCATGGCTGCCAGCTGCATCCCTGGAGACTGGGGACCGTCCTGGACACCACACAAGACCTCAGTTCATCCCAGGATACAGGGCAGCAAGGCCCGGCCTGAGCCCTGACTCTGGGGTCTACAGGCCATTGTGGATGTCCACTGGCCCATCTCACTGTAAAGGGAGTACCTCACACCTACATCACATGGTCATGGATATGAATTTTAGGGGGGTAAACTGTAAAGGGCTGTGTACACGTGAAGGAGTGTAATTATGGTGACGTGGTAGAATAGGAGAGCTCTGGAGTCAGACTTCCTGGGTTCAAATCCTGGTTCCACCACTAGCCTGCTGTGCGACTATGGGTGGTGACTTAACCACTCTATGCCTTCATTTCTCATCTGTACAATAGGGATAATAATAATTCCTAATTCATCGGGTAGTTGTGGGGATGAGAAGACTTAAGCTAATTCATATAAAGTGCTTAACACAGTGCCTGGCACCTGGTAAGTGCTTAATAAACAATGATGATGGTGGTGGTGGTGATGGTGATGATGGTGGGGGGGGGTGGGGATATGAGGAGGTGTGTAGACCCTGACATTGTCTTTGTTCATGCTGAAGGGCACTTAGTTCCACATCTCCTCATTGAAGCTTTGACCTTCACCTGGCTCTGGCCGGGGCGGGGGTAGCTGGTTGTAAAGTAGATGCCAAGTCTCAGCCCATGGGGAGTGGGGAGGGTGAGGGCAGCAGGCAGGCGCCAGCTGGAGAAGGGGTGGGGAAGAGCCTGCCCTGTGGGGCCTGTTTTCCTTGGATTCTCTAGCAGGGTCAGTGGTGGGTGCTGAGCCTGTGACTGTGCCAAGGCCCACAGGGGGGTCACTTTGTCTTCCAGAACAGGCACGAGGCCCCCTGCATGGTTACCGGGCTGGGATAATTAGGATGTCGCAGAGCCAAAAAGGAAGAAATAGCTCTGGAGAGAATTCTTCTGCCTACTTGACAATAAAGAGCAGATCTGAGCTGACATCTGGGGAAGTGTTCAGAGCGCTTTTGATTATGAAGTGCTTTAAGCAGCAGAGGAAAGGAGCCTCTGGGGCCCGCAGAGCCAACCCTCCGTGGCGTGCCCTGCTTTCCACGGGGCCTCGTTTCCTGAGGAAGCGCCCCCAAGTTCCGCCTCCGGTCAGACAGCGGCTGCCAGATTCCCAGCCTGGGTGGTGTGGACAAGACAGCCGGTCCCGGAGAAGGAAGGGGCTGGGTGGGGGTCCTGGAGGGAGGAAAGAGGGACATCCTTGGAGTTCCAGGAACCACTAGACCACCAGCCCTCCCTTCAGAGCTGACCACCTGCGCTCTGGCTGGCTCTAGTTCCGGGCAGCTTTCTGGGATATTTCATCATTCCCTTGGATGTAGGCACCTGCCACTCCCTAAAAACAAGGACAGTTGTGACAGTCACGGCTCATCTGCGTTGAGGGGTTGGTAGGCACTTAGTAGGTACTCAGTAGGCACTGTGTCCCAGGTTCTACAAATATCATCACTTAATTGACACGTGGCTCATCCGTTAGCCTCTTGCCAGTTTGGTCACCAGTCATCAGAAGGTATTGCCTACCCTGGGGTGTGGAGGCCAGGGCTTCTGTACCTGCTGGGCTGGGGGCTTGGCTGGGACTGGAGGGCCCCACCCCTCCCTGCCTGTAACTCCTCATCCTGGCCTCTCTTCTCCATGAGGTCTCGCTCGGCCCCTGTGTCTCTCCCCTTCTGATGTCTCTCCCTGTCTGACGGCTCTCTGCCCTCTGCTGTCTCTGACTTCAGCTGGTCAGCCCCCTCTCTCCAGCCATCAGTTCCTGCCAGCTCCTCCCCTCGGTTCTCTGGAGGGACGGGAGGCACTTGGTCTGCTGGGATCAGCAAAAGCCTTGTTCTCTGTCCACAAAACACCAACTGTTGTTCCTCTCTCCCACCTCGGGCGCCTCTAATTATGTCTCATGCCGGCTCCTGAGGCCCCGGCCCGTTCAGGTTTCCTGAGAAAGTTGGTTTTGGGGTGGTCCTGGCCGGTGAGTGGGGCAGTGACGGGGCTGGATTCCCATGGGAAAGCGTGTGCGCACGCGTGAGTGTGTGTTTGTGTTCTCAATGTGGTGACACAGCCCCCCACCTCGCGTGGGCCCTCTGCTGGCTCAGCCTCCTCAGCCACAGACCACCTGGGTCACCCCACGTGGGGAGGAGAAGTTGAGACCTCAGAGCTAAGGGAAAAGAGGCCTGTGGTCCATGCAGGGCACGGGGGCGAAAACCACGTGTTTCCTGGCGTGTCCTTTCCCGGCTCCCAGCTTGGCCCAGGACTCAGGGAGGGGATGAGAATCAGCTAGCCCGAGCTCCTCCACGGGGCAGGGGAGCAGGACGTGGGGTTGGATGGGTGCCCTGGCCGTGTGTCCTCTGACTTTGAGCCTCCTACCTTGGGCTGTGACAGTGGTAGTAAAAACACTGGAAATGAGGGTGCAAGGGGGGGCACCAGGTGGGTGCGCAGGAAGGGGCCGTCTCCCATTTCTCACCTTGCTCTTCTTTCTTCCTCTTCTCCTTCCCTCCTTTCTCCCACCAAGTCCTTTTGAGGACCTCCCAGGCCTCCCCCCTGCCCTGTGTAACACGGGGAGCTGTGCATCCCTGTCTTTGAGATGGTCTCGGTTAATGCAATACAACAGCAGCAATAACAGAAATAATAATAATTTTAAAAAATGCAGGATCTCAGGCCTCACTCCGGATCTACTGAACCAGAACCTGCATATAAATAAGATGCTGGGGGGGTCAAATGCACATTAAAGAACTGCTCTAGGGACCGAGTTCCCATCCTCAGCTCAAGCTGGCTCCGCTACCTACCAGCTGGGTGATTTTGGGCAAATTGATTAACTTCTCTGGGTTTCAATTTCCTAATCCGTACAATGAAGAGAATAATAGAAGTTTACCCTCCGGGGTCGTCGTGAGAATTCAATCACTGTGGTGCCCCTGGAGCACATGCTGGGCACCCAGCCAACGTGAATGTGACCGGGTTGTAGCTGCATGTGTGTCCCCACTCCTCTGGCCTTATGGCTTTATTCTGATATTTAAATAAGAAAGTCTGAGTATCCCACTCAGACACAGCAGAGGTCCCAGGAGAAGTGAAGTTCGTGGGCCCTTGAATCCTGGGTTCAAATCCAGCCTCTGCCTTTTGCCAACTGAGTGACCACAGGTAACTTCTCTGAGCCTTTGTTTGCCCGCCTGTGCAATGGGGCTGTTGGGAGGATTAACGGAGCCAGTACAGGCACCGAGAGTGCTGACACTCAGCGAGGGCTTGGTGACAGGTTTTCGAACCTGAAACTGGCACACTGTCACTTCCACTGCATACTGTTGATCGAAACAAGTCCCAAGATCACCAACCTAGATCCCAGGGGAGGGAAAGTAGACTCCCCTTCTTGATGGAAGGAGCAGCAGGTGTGTACGGGGGTGGGAGGAATTGTTCGTGGCCATGTTGGCAGACAAACTACCACATAGGAACTCTACTGCCAGCTTCTGAACTGAAAATCTCTCCCTTCTGACCAGAGTTACTATCGTTACTCTTAGTGGTAGGACGAGTTGCAGTGTCTGGGCTATAAAAGAGAGGGCTGTAATAGAGGAAGAAATTGCTCAGAGTGTCTGGGGAAAGTAAGGAAGGCTCCTCTGCATAGGTAAAATTAGAGACCAATGTGGGTGGGAAGTGGGGGCGGGGGTTGGAATCAGGCAGAGGGACCAGTAGGACAAAGGCCTGGAGTCATGGAATTATCTGCATCTGAAGGAATAAAAAGGCCACCCCAGGGAGGCCTGCAGGCTTCTGGGTGTCCGCAAGCCTGAGGTTCCAAGAAGGATCAGGGCAGAGGTGGATCTGTAGGAGTGTGCCAGCCTACCCATCCCCTATCCCTGCGCCCCAGCACAGGCGGGAGATAGAGGCCCAAGGCCCCCATCAGAGGCGTCCAATGGGTGGGGGTCTGAGGCATGGAGCGGGAGACCAACTGGTTCTGGGGAGCACGTCTGAGCCATCACTCTTGAACTGTTCAGGGGCGAGCCAGCTTCATTTTCAATGGCGTTCTCCCTCCTTTCATTTGAGAGACCAATTACAGAGCGTTTTGCACGACAATTACCGGCGTTAAAACCTCTCAGTTCCGTTTGATGAATTTTAGTAGTAATTGAACAGAGGAAGCCATCACACAGGAGATTGTCCAATTGAATCTGCCCACGCGCTGAACTGTGAATTCCAGCCCTCTGGAAGCGGCCACAGGGGCCCCATGGGGGGGCTGCCCACTTCCCTCCCATAAGGGTCTTGCCCAGGCCCACATGAGTGACCTGCTATGCGTGGAAATGTGACCGCAGATGCCTCCAGTGAGGGACCGCCAACTCTTAGGGTCTGGCATGGACAAAGGGCTGGAAGGGAGCTTCAAGGTCTGGAAACTGTAAACTCTGATGTTTCAGAACTGGGAGCTGGACTGGATTCGTGCCTTCATTTATTATTTATTGAACAAATACTTCTAAAGCATTTACTGTGTGCTGGCCACTATTCTAAGTACATTACAAGTATTAACTTCTTTAATCCTCATAGCAACACCAGAGTTAGGCATATTATTATTATTCCCACCTGATGGATGAGGAAACCAAAGCTCAGAGAGGTTAATTAAATCGCTCAAGGTCACACAGTTAGTAAATGGTTGAGCAGTGCTCCAGAGTTTCTCTTCCTCTTTTCTTACTCTCCTGTGGCGTCCTCCCTTGGTGTTTAGGAAAGCCTTATAGGAATTCCTAAGTATGTTGGGGGAGCTGAGGGAAGTCTGGCCACTCCTAGCTTGGAGTGACCCAGGAGAGCGGCAACAGCACCTGGGGGCCTTCTTGGTGATTCCAGGAGGAATCCGAGTGAAATCCCTGAGGAGAGCGAGAGACTGAGGGACAGAGTCTGGGCCCAATGGTCCAGGAGCCACTCCTTGCCCGAAGGCTGTGTGTCCAGACCCAAACCACAGAGTTCAGCTTCTGTTCTGAGCAGAGGAGGCCATCTTCCCTCATCCTGTGTGACATCTGGTTGCCGCATCCCTCCCGCAGGTGCTCTGGGCCCTGCAGCGAGCAGGAAGGACAGCGAACCATCTATGCCTTCATCGAGTCCCACTCTTTTGTAGGTTTAGAGTTGGATCAGTCTGGCACCACCTCTGTGCCTTGGACATCTGCAGATGAGGAAACTGAGGCTCAACTAGGAAATGCCATTTGCCCAAGATCACGTGGCCCACGTCTGGCTGGGTCAGGCTTCAAACTCGGCTCCATTTGTCTCCCAGATCCCTGCTCTATCCACTGCCCTGCTCTGCCCATCCATCAAGACAAAAGCAAACCATTCACACACAGCTGGGGAGGGCCCCCAAACACCCTCTGTGAGTGCCTCACTAACCTGCTGTGGGGTTGTCTGTTTGTCTGACTGTTGCCCCTACTCGGCTCGGAGCTCTGTTAGGGTCCAGACTGGGTCTGGATTATTTTAAATCCACCGCAGGGTTTGGCCCCCGGCAGCTTTTGGGAAATGTCTGTTGGGGGGTCAGTGGAGTGGGGAGATGTGCTGGAATCTGAAAACCATCATGGAGACAACTCCCTTTCCTTGAACCCAGGAATTTCTGCTTAAATCCTTGCTGGAGGGGCTTGGCCCCGTCTTGAGTGGCCTGGGCTGGTCTCCACCTCCCACGCCCCCCGCTGGGTACCACTTCTGAGGTCAGTGGAGCTGTGGCTGAGTTGGCTTGACTGAGAAGCAACAAGGGGGCTCTTTCCAGGAAGTCACTGGGTTTAGTCTTTCCTGTTACTTGGAGATGGTAATCCCATGACCCCACTAGCAGGCCAGCCTCAGGCCAGTAGCGCTTCTTAGAGTTTACCCCCTTGACACTTGCAGGGACTGCGTGAGCATCAATGGGATAGGGAAAGGATGCCCCTCAGGGCAGGTAAAGTGCCAAAGCTCTGCGATCTGGGTGGGGAGGGATAAGGGTTTGTATCAGAGGAAAGAAGGGCTCCCCAAGGTCTTCCGATCAGTGGTTCTCAAACCAGGATGGCATTACAGTCACCCGGAAAGCTTATTTAAAGCCCCACCCTCAGAGATTCTCATTCAGGAGGTCTGGGTGGGGCCTGAGAATTTGTGATGCTGATGCTGCTGTCCAGGGACTAGACTTTTTATTTTGACCACAATGACTTTGGCCATTTCTGCCTTGACTCCTCCCATGGGGGGTGCTCCCGCAGACACTGGGCTGTGCTCCTACCCCAGCACAGACCCCGGAGTGGTGCTGAAAGGGTGCATGGTGACAGCCAGGGCCAGGGCATCTCAGGCAGGAGCGTCAAGCCGACGAGGACTTTGCAGAAAGGACCCTGGGGCAGAGCACGGGCGGTCATGGGAGGCAGCCATGATGCTCGTCACCCAGAAGTAACCGAATCAGAGATGGGGGCCCCACAGAGAGCTCTAGAAGATCCTTCTGATGCAAAACTGGGAGGCCATGTGGAGCAGTGGAAAGAGCACAGACTTGGAAGGCTCTGCCAGAGGCTCTGGTTGTGGGTGTGTGAGTGTGTGTGTGATTTTGAGCAAATTACTTCCCTCTCTGCCTCAGTTTCTCCATCAGTAAAGTGGGGCGAAGAATACTTTCCATGATTGGTGTCAGGATATGATTGAGATTATAAATGCAAGAGCTCCTAGAACGATGCTGCCATTAATGGAGAGATTCCCTCTCCATTTTCTTTCCCCATCCCAGAGATTCCATTACCCCGAGTTTAGCTTGGCTCTCCTCTCTCCTCCAGCTTCCGCCTGTCCTCTCCAGCCGCTGGACCATCAGCCTACGTTATCATAAAAAAGAGTCTGGATTTTAATTTGTGGAATGTTTCTTTCTTCTTCTTCCTTTTTGTTTTTTTTTCAAAGAAAAGCCTAATTAGCAAGCCCGTTAAATGCCTGCAATTCCAATATAATTCTATTAAATTCTCCCTGTAAAGTTAATGTTACAGACTTTTTAACAGATGTTTTAATTAGGCATTGTTATTAAAGAGAATACTGTAGAAATTAAAACCAGACCCTAAATGGGGGAAGAAAGGCAGTTTTCTTGTGCTGGGTAAATGGTGGCAGCCGCCCAGCAGAGAGCTGTTTGCAACGGGTCATGAGAAGCACGCACAAAAAGAGAGGAAATGCTGGATGTGATCCGCGGCGCTCAGCAAGAGGGAAGAATGCCCGCGCCCGGTCCACCCAGCCAGTGCAACCTCTGGCCCCGCCAGTGTGGACAACAGGGAGAGAAGCCGGGAGGGGCAGAGGCTCGCTGGCTGGGATGGACAGGTTTTGGGGGTCTCTTATTATTGGGGTCGCACCATGTAGGTTCATCTCTTCTGACCCTCATGGCAGCCATGACTCTTACCCACTTTACAGAGAAGGAAACAGGCTCAGAGACATCTGGTCGTCCGCCCAGGTGGACACAGGAGAGGGCTTGGGTTTCCTGCAGGGTTGGGTTTCCAGAAGTAGAACTCAGCATTTCTGTTGTATGGTGCTGGCTCGTTTCTCCAACAGCAATATAATCTAGTGGTTATACCTGGCATGAGCTTGGGAGACAGGAAGACCTGATCTTAAGTTCAGGCTTTGCTCCTCACTGGCTGTGTGTCCTTAGGCTGTTTGCTTCATCTCTCTGAGCCTCAATTTCCTCATCTGCACAGTGGGGGAAATAATAGGACCTATTAATTCAGGAGGTTAAAGTGAGATATTGCAAATAAGGTACTAACCACAGGGCCTGGCAGATGGCAAGTGCTCAGGGAGTGATAAGAGAGATGATAAGGGCTTTTGGCCAGCGAATGGCAGGGCTCCAATCTAGATGGTCCAGAGTCTGTCCTCTCCCTGGCACTATGCAGCCTCATACTCGCTGGCCGCCATTGCTGTGACCTGTTACCCGGAAAGTAACCTTACCTTTGATGCCAGACAAGGGGTCGGCCACAGAGAGCAGCTGACTCAGGTAAACCATCCTGCTACCCGGAATAGGAATCACTGGTTGCCATGGAGACCCCAAGTGGGCCATCCAGCTCCTTCAGAGATGGGCCACCCAACTTCACATGGCTCCTCTAAGGAGGGAGGGAGGAGTGAGGTTGGAGAGACCTGGATTCAAGTTCTGTCTCCTTTGGTGGCGATAGGGAAGCCACCGGCATGTTGGCCTGTGGCCCCACTCCTCTGAGCCTGCATCTTGTTGTCTCCTTTTCCCAGGGTATCAAGCCGAGGGCCTGGGTGAGAGTGAGCGCTCTCGGGAGGCATTGCAGTGACTGACATACCTTCTGCGTGTGTCTGGTGACATGCTCAGATTTACCTTTCCCAGGAGTAATTTTCCTGTCCATCCTCCAAGGCCGTCAGCCTGAGATTATTCAAATAATGTTTATTTCAGTCCTGTGACCCAGACAGATCTGCCATGAGCACTTTGTCGAGAGCTCAAAAGGAAGAAATAACGGGAAGGGGAGCCACCATGCAGGTCTTGTCCCTTGGGCCCCCTTCCAAGGGAGCTCTGCTGATTCTTATTTGTGCCCACTGGAGCTGACACAAATTCCCATCCCCTCTCACTGCCTCTGTCACCATCATTCAAGTCACCCTTCTGGGTCATGGGCATCCCCAGGGGTGACTCTTGCTCGCGATGGCCTTTCTGGGGGCTGTCACCATGAGAGCCCTGAGTGCTGAGGACACACTGCCTGGCACTCAGTAGGTGCTTAATATCTGCTGGATGTTGAAAGATGACTTCATCTTCCCAACCCTGGGCCTCCTGGGCCTTTTGTTGCAAGGACGTAGAGCAGTTCTTCTTGGTCACTTCTTTTTGTAGGTGGGAGGGTGCTGTGGAAAAGCATAACCTCTGAAGTCAGCAGGCCTGGGTTCAATTTCCGGTCCTGCCTCTTGCTAGCTGTGTGAGCCTGAGCAAGTGGCTTAGCCTCTCTGAGCCTCAATTTCCTCATGTGTAAAGTGGAGTTGGTAATAATGTGTCCAAGTACCCTCCCCAGAATACATCAAAAATGTACATAATGACCCCAAAAGTGGTCACATAAGTTACCTGTAGAGAGTAGCTCTGAGGATTTCTACTTTTCTCTCTAGTTTGAGTAGTTTTTGAATCATGAACCTGTATTATTTCTTTAATTAAAAAAAAGAATCAGTAACAAACCCAATGCAGAAAGTGGTGGTGGTTTGGAGAACTCTGGTCAGTAGGAGTCAGCTGATTTGCAAGCAGCAGTGGAGTCATTTAGCCCCCAGGGGGCTGGCTGGGCCACCCCTGCAGTAGGTGCAGTTGACCTAACTTTGGGCCCCAAGCAACTGGGTTTGAACCTGGCTCTGTGACTTCTCAGCCACGGGACTTCAGGTGATGTCTCTGAGCCTTCGTTTTCTAGTCTGTAAAATGGAGATAACAGAACCTACTTGCAGGGCTATTTTAGGGGAAATGAGGATGGGCGTGAGGCATCAGGACAAGTGTGCATGCCAGATAAGTAGCCATTTGGATGGCTCTAGTGTTTTCATGTTGCTGCCTCTGCCCCAAGAGGCTGCAATCACCCCCTGAGGTCAGGTGAGAAGTAACTGTGGGTCACTGACTCCAACAAGCATTGGCCAGTCTTTGTCTTACTTGACATCTCTGCAGTGTCCACTGACCTCTCTCTGCTCCTGGAGATGCCCTCTGCTTCTCTTTGCTTTTGTGCTCCAAACTCTGAGAATAGAAGGGAGTGGAGTCTAGGCTGGCCCACGTGGACATGACGAGACTGGAGTAGGGGTGTGGGAACCTCCCTCTCCTCGAGAACCTGCAAGTGTGAATCATCCAGAACAATCTGCACGCCCATCAGAAAGAATCTGGTTGAAGAAGTCATTGTGCACCCATCCCCGGAACCAGCTGTGACGAGGGAGTTAGACCATGTCTTCTAGACAGGTGAATGGTTCCACAACAGATTACAAAGAAAATAAACAATTAGAGAAGAGAGTTCATAGTGTGATCTCAGTTTTATGAAAAAGTAAGACCAAAAAATCCTTGGAGTAGCGAGATTAAGAACTTTCCGCGTATATAATCTGTGTTGCTAACTTGCCTGAACAATGACAAGAATTGCAACAACAGTAATAAAGGTTTTAAAAAATATGAAAGGACCTTGCAGAGTCACGTGCTGAGTGGGACATGTCAGGGTGCCTGGGAGGCTGGTCCAGTGGGGGGTTTGGGTGAATCCGGAGCCAGAGAGCTGAGCCTTGGCGGTGAGCCTGGGGGGCAGGGGCACAGGGCCAAGCATGCGGTGACAGAGGGTTCTTCTAGTGGCCCCAACCACAGGGCTGTGACCTGTGGCCTGGCTACCCCCACAGGCCATTCCCTGCCCCCCCCAGCATAATGGGGAGGCGAATGGGAGTTTGTGGGTGTGGCAGGTAGCATAGTGCTACCTCCTGCAAAGATGTCCACATTCCAATCTCCAGACCCTGGGAATATGTTAGGTTACATAGCAAAAGGGAATTAAGGTTGCAGATGGAATTAAAATTACTAATCAAGTGACTGTAAAATAGGGAGTTCATCCTGAATTATCTGGGTGGGCCCAACGTAATCATAAGTGTCCTTAAAAGATGGAAGAGGGAGGCAGGAAGAAGAAAAGTCAGTGTCCAACTGATTCAACCTGCCATGTCCGGCTTTGAAGACGGAAGGGAATCATGAACCAAGATAAGGTGGCTTCTAGAAGCTAGAAAAGCAAGGAGACGGATTCTTCCCTAGAGCCTCCAAAAAGGATCGTAGCTCTGCTGGCACCTTGACTGTAGCCCAGTGAAACCCATTTTGGACTTCTGATCTCCAGAACTGTGAGATAATAAATTCATCTTGCTTTAAATCACTGTTTGTGGTAATTTCCTATAGCGGCCATAGGAAACTAATACAGTAGGAATCGCTCTTTAAAGGGTCAAAGTTTCAGGGGTCAGGAGTGAATTTAATCCGGCCCCATCATGCCTTTATGTGGCATAGAGCCCCAAGAACAGATGAGGGTCTGTGTTGCCCCCAAACATGCCTCCCTTCAAACCTGGAGTCCGAGATGAAACAGCCAGCTGCTGACAGGATGAAGGTGCAGCCTTCAGGTCTCTGGCAATGGCCTTGTTGGAAGGGACCAGCACAGCGTTTCTGTCTCCCCAGGTCCATTACTTGCAGCTCCCTGTGTAGGGAAGGTGCCACCTACGACCAAGATTTGAATCCCAGCCCCGCCATCTCTGCTGTGTGACTCTGAACAAGAGATCTCACCTCTCTGAACCTTAAAGCCTCAACCTGTCAAATAGGCATCGTGCTGTCCTCCAGAGTTGATGGGGGTCAGGTGAGGTACCATCTGTGAAGTGCCCAGGAAAGTTCCTGTTTTGGAAGGGAAGCTGAAATCCGGGCGGAGATCCAGTTCAGGGAAGGTGGGCAGCCCTCACCTGGCCTGCCAGCCCAGGACTCCCTGCAGAGGCTCCCCAGGTATTCTGCAGGTACAGTCTAAGGCTCATCTGTTTGATGGACGTGTGTCCCACACTCGGCTCCACCTGTCATCCTGTTGACACATGCTTCAAAGAAATCCTTTTTGAGTTCTAAAGCACCTCGACAAAATGTTTTCTCTGGCATGGAGGCCCATTGTTTCACAGGAGGCACAATTAGACATTTCTAAGTGCTTTTGCCAGGCCCCAGAAAGCTCCAGAAAATGCTGCCCATGACTTGTATTTGGACTGAGGGGCAAAAGTATGGACCCCCAGCTTCTGTCGGGTCCAGGAGAGGAAGGCAGGCCTCATGCACCTGGGGTCACGAGGGTGGCTGGTGGAAGATGCAGATCCCTAGGCCTCCCTCACCCCTTAGAGGTTCCAGTTCTGGACATCTGGAATGGAGTCTGGGGTTCCGCTTCTTAAACCAGCTCCCCAGGTGATTCGGATGCAGGTGTCTAACATACTGTTTTTCAAGGGTGGACAGGGTGAGAACTTAGCACCAGGCAGACCTGGACTCAAACTCCATCGTGTCAGCTGTGTGACATCAGCTGTGTTCCTTCACCTTGCTGGGCTCCACTTTTCCCATCTGAAAATGTCCTTGTTTTAAATCAACATGATGGAGTGTTTTCTATGTGCCAGGCATAACGTTAGCCCTTTGCATCACTTCACTTGGTCTTCACAACAGTCCTCAAGGTAGGGACTATTATTTTTGAACTCTAGAAGCCTCACTCAAGACCACCTCCTTCCCCTGTGTTTAACTGTGATGCTGAGTCGCAGTGAAGTTGTGTCTGTAAAGTACCTAGCGCAGTGCTGGTCTCCTAGAGGGTGGTTGATAAACGTTCACTGTCCCCCGACCCCAGGCCCATTGCCCAGCACTGAGTGGGTTAGGAGCTGTCAAGGATCTGGGCCTAGAGGGGCTCAGAGCCCAGGGGTGGACATCAATCCATCAGTGAGAATTCACCAAGACTTACCAACACAGGTGGAGGTGAACTGGGAGAAGGGAGCAAGACATACATCCTTCACCATGACACCACTTGGGAGGACACCCACTGTCGCTGCTTCTCCCAAAGTCTGGGAGAGGGGATTCCAAATCCTGGACTATGCTGGTGACCCTGGCCAGGAGGAGTTAAGTGGGCATGAGATAGTTACAGACTTGTTTGGTCTATCTGATAATTATCTGAGTGAATAAAGATGGGAAGCCTTACAAGGGAAGGCTTGGCAGGGAGCTGGGACAACTCTGCTAGAGTGGGGACTCTGAGGGTGGGTGGTTCTTGTAAACTCTTCAGAAATCATCCCCCTTCCTTGTGGAGCCCTGCTTAGTCCAATGAAGCCTCTTCTGGGGAAGTACTGCAGCAGTGTTGTGGATAAATGGAGCTAGATTATTGACACAAATATAAAGCTAATTCACTTCATCAACAATAAAGCAAACCATACCAAAGAGAGCCAAGAAGGAAAATGAATGAACAAATGAGGTTTGTTGTTTTACTTTATCGTTTTATGACAAGTTAGGTTTCACTTTCTCACCCATAGCCTTTCCCAGCTGAGTTTAAATCATCTAAGCCCCACGGATGGGCCAGTGTTAAACGCTCTCTATGACTCTATTAGGAACTTCAAGGTCAAAAGTCCAGCTCCGGCTTTTCTCTGTGCTGCTAGAATAGTCCTTTCATTCCTCCAGCGCATATTTACTGAACGTTCACTCTGAGTGTGACCATGTGTTGGGCATTGCAGAGACATCAGTGAACAAAATAGCAAAAGTCCCTGCTCTCATGGAACCTACATTCTAATGGGGAAGAGAGGAAAAAATTCAAAAACCAACCAGAGCAAACGTTAGGGAAATGGGGTTCAGGGTATGTGGGAACTCTCTTGTATCATCTTTGCCGCTTTTCTGTAAGTCTAAATTTCTGTAAATCTGCTAGGTACTCTACAGATATTTAACTAAATTTAAAACTCAAAAAACAAAAAGGAAAAAAATACATGTAATTGATAAATGCTATAAAGGAATTCAGGAAAGGAAATAAGGAAATTATGGGATGCTCTGAGGCGGGAGGAAAGTTTGTAGTTTTTAAAAGGCTGGTCTTTTTGAAAAAGTGACATTTGAGTAAAGATTTGAAGGAGGAAAAAGAGCAAGCCGTGGGCCGTGAGGATATCTGGGGAAAGAATGTACCAGGTAGCGAAAATGGTAATTGCAAATTCTCAGTGGTACCCAGCCTCCAGGAGGGCCCCCAATGACCCTGGTGTTCCCACCTGTGTGTAGTCCCCTCCCACACTGAATAGGGCCAACCTGTGGAACTAACACGAGATTGAGAAAATGTGACTTCCATGGCTGGGTCATAAAAGAGATTGTGGTTTCAGCCTTGCTCTCTCTTGGATCACTTGTCCCATGGGAAGCTAGCCGCCATATTGTGAGAACACTCAAGCAGCACTATAGAGAGGTCCATGTGGGGAGGAACTGAGGCCTCCTGCCAACAGCCAGCACTAACTTGCCGGGCTGTGAGTAAGTCATCCCGGAAGCAGATCCTCCTGTCTTTAGATGACTGTGGCCCCATTGACACCTTGACTACAATCTCATGAGAGACTTTGAGGCAGAACCACCTAGCTAAGCCACTCCCAGATGCCTGACCCACAGGAACTCTGTGAGATTAAAAAGAAAGTTTATTGTTTTAAATAGCTACAGATTGGGTTAATTTGTTATACAGCAATAAATAACCACGACAGGTTTTGAGGTGGGAGCAGGCTTGGTTGCTCAATGAACAGCAAAGAGGCAATGTGGTTGGTGTGGCGAGTGTAAGGAGAACAGGAGGAAGTGAGGGTGCAGGGCCTGAGTCAATCTTCCTCCTGTGGAAAAGCCTTCCTCTCTGTGGGTATTATTATTTTTTCAGCAATTGGCCTCTCCTGAGCGTTTCTCAGGGCCAGACCTTGGGAACGACTGTGCGATGCCCATTTTCTTCACTCCTCTGGGTCTTCTGAGATGGATTTAAATCTCTCCTTCCCAGGAAGTCTGTGGTGGTGTCATCCTTCCTGAAGTGGTTTCAGTGAGACCTCATGCTGAAACTGGGCCAGTGCCTTTTTGGGTATTTTTTTAAAGGCCAGGTTTATTTTGGTAGAGAACTAACACAGATTTGAACAAAAAAATATGGAAAAGAAACTTGATTAATTGAAAACAAGTTGTTGTTCAGAGAAGAGTTCACAGAGGAGGTGAAGTCTGAAAAGATGGTTAAGGGTCATTGGGCAAAGAAGATGGGTGAGGTCAGTGGGAACAGAAATAGCAGAGATGAGGGGGTGTGAGGAGGCTCACTGCTCTCTGGGAGTTTGGCACTGTTGGTGTGGAGACTGGGAAGAGGGCAGGGGGATAGGGGAGTGGAGTGTAGGGGGGAAGGTGCTGGAAAGGGAGTTGGGTGTGCAGGACTCTGAGTCCAAACTGCATCCTGCAGACCAGAGTTTCTCCCCTTGGGGAGCTTCCAATCCTTTAGAGGTAGGCTCCAAATGGTGGCCCACCTGAGTCCCAGTTAGAATTATTTTGGTTGTAAGGGTCATAAAATCCATGCCAAGTTGGAGTTAGGAAAAAAAGGAGTTTATTGATTTACATCAATAAAAAGACCATGGTCTGATGTCATTAAGACCCATTCATGCTTTCTCTCCTTTTGTCCTGTCTTCTGTCATGTTGGCAACATCCTCCCTTAAGTTCTCCTCTTGTGGTTGCAAGATGGTTGCCAGACTCTTTCTAGGATTGAGTCTAGCAGAAAAGAGATCTTGTGTTTGTTCCAGCAAACCTAGACAAATTCTTGATATTTACCTTGATTGATCATTTGACTCGTGTAGGTCTTGTGCCCACTCCTAGACCAATCACTGCCACCAGTGGATGTAGAACTATGGCCAGGCTTAGGTCATGTGCCACCTCTGTCAGAACCCATAGGCTGAGAATAGGGGTTGAGTGACTGCTTAAATGGAAATCAGGGGCTGATGCTACCAGTGGGTGGATGGGTCATGTGACAAGATGCAAAGGGGCATATTTAGTAGAATAGTCAAGAGTGTTGCTTCATAAGTATACAAGAGAGCAGGGTCAGGGTACTAAGTCTATTCAGACTGATTTGTGGTACTGCACATCTCCTATTAAACAGTCAGATAGTGGTGTGTGCCTTTATAGATTCTATGAGGTATTGTTACATTGTAGCCACGATCACATCTTCATTATTATTGATTTCTTTCATGTTATTTTGAGTCTTTTAATTCCTTTATATTAGTTAGGATAATGCTTGTTGCTATAACAGATAAACTCTAAAACGTTATTGGCTTAAAACAATTTTCCCTCAAGTGCAGTCCAGAATGTGAGTTCTTGATTGGCAGTGCTGGGGCTCTGTTCCACAGAGTCATTCAGGAGTCAGAGCACCTTCCAGTGTGTGGCTCCACCATCTCCTTGGGTCTTAGTCTTTTCTTCCAGCTAGCAGATAGCAAAAGAGAGGTGGAGTGGAGGCACCTGTTTCTTAAACACCTCTGTCTGGAGGGGAGATGCACATCACTTCCATTCATGTTCCACTGGTGAGAAGTAGCCACATGGTTCCATCTGGGTGTAAGAGGAACTGGAAAATGTCCTGGCTGGGCAACCGTGGTCCAACAACCCCATACAGTGGAAAGAGAGCGTGCATCTTTGGTGGGCAGCTAGCCGTTGTTGCCATGCCCTCCAAGTATCCTGCCTCAAATTGTAGATTTTAAAGGTACAGACAAGAAAATGTGTAAAATTGTTACCAAAGATGATTGTGGGACTGCTGAAGGGTTTTAGGCAGGAGAGTGACAGATTAGGTCAATCTGTGCTTCTGGGACATGAAGGAGATGGTGGTAGTGGAATGGAAAGGAAGGAGGAGGTTTTGAGAAAACTTCAGTTAGGCCAGGTCCCTGTTGTCCTCACTTCAG
The DNA here is from genome assembly GCA_031878705.1 of Tapirus indicus. Lineage (NCBI taxonomy): Eukaryota > Metazoa > Chordata > Mammalia > Perissodactyla > Tapiridae > Tapirus > Tapirus indicus. The sequence continues at coordinate 61,066,261 of CM062929.1, forward strand.
CCCCATTTTTGAATGGTACAATTCCCTGGGATGACTTACATTTAAGTTCCCACCATGTACTGAGGACTCATCAATGCCTTTTTGAGATGGTATCTATTGACAACTCAGCAATGCGGTGAGGCAGGTATTAGTACCTGCAATTTAAAAATAAGAAAATTAAAGTTCATGACTTGTCCAAGGTGCATTGGTCCTTCGGTGGGTTGTCACTGAAGCTGCTTATTTGTATTTGGAAATTTTGGGAGGACTCCATAGTGCCAAGCATGTGTCTGCCCTATGGCATGGTGTCTTCTTGCTTAGGGAACAAAGGGGTCTGAGTAACCAGTGTTGATGGGGCCTGGCTGGCAGGTGGATTAGATAACCCTTTGCACCTGCACCTCCCCCAGGGGTAAAGCTTCAAGCACTACTCTCCCTGTCCCCTGCCCATCCCACTGAGTCACCTCCAAGTCCCTAACAAAGATGCTCTGTGAGTCCCCTCATCAGTTCCTGGGAATCTGCTCCATGGCCTGTGGCCCTGGTGGGGGCCAGGAGGGGGCCACAGACGAGCTCCCCAGGCTGGAGGAGCCAGTTCTGCTGACTGGGCAAATGGGGCCCACGCACCGGGACCTGGGGAGATTGAGAGAAGAAAGTGGCTGAGCACAGCTCTGCAAGGCCTGGTGATTTATGAGGAGCAGCTTCCGCCGGCCATCTGGACCAGGAGCTTCAGGAAGCGCATCCTGTGTGGAGGCGCAGGCAGCGTGGGAGCCCTGCCAGGGAGGAGGAGGGCTGTGAGCGAGCGAGCGGGAGGAGGGTGGGGATGGGGAGTCAGGAGTGGGGCAGAGGCAACATGGAAAGAGTCCCGGCAGCAAAGTCAGACAGATCCGGGCTCTTCCACTTGCAGAAACTTTGGGTGGGGCCGACTTGGGACCTCAGTTTCGTCAACTTGAAAATGGAATGACAATCATTCTATCTGCCCTGTTGAGAAGTTTAAACTGACTATTGCTTCTAAAAGTAGCCAAAAGAATGCTTTGCAGGAAGAAAGCTGATATTGAGCATCTTCCATGTGCCAAGCATTCAGTTAGGTGCTGGGAATACAAAGATTCTCAAGGAGTTTGCAGTTTAGTAGGGGAGGCAGACTATTTTGTAACATGTGAATTATTTACAACAAATTCTGGGAGCAGGGAGGTGAGAACAACTAACTTTGCCTGGAAGTGAAATTTGGGCTGGGCCTTGAAGGAGAGATAAGAACTCAATGGCCAGGGAAGAGGTGGCAAAGGGAACAGCCTGTGCAAAGGCATTTCACACTAAGGTCAAGTGTTGGTTCATTTACAACTTCAGCCCTGACTGATCCACTGAACTTCAAACCCATATATCCAACTGCCTACTTGATGTCTCCATTTGGATGTCTGATGGACATCTCAAACTCAGCATAGCCAAAACAGAGCTATTCCTCCCCCTGTCCTCCCTCCTCTACCTACATCAACCTTCTTCCTTCTACGTCTTCCCTATCTTGGTAAACGGCATCACTGTCTACTTAGTCACACAATCCAGAAAAATCTAGAAAGCATTCATCTTTGATTTCTCCATTTCCTTCACTGTATCTAGTGGTGCCATGTTGTACCACTTCATATATATGGTACCTTCTAGAAGTGTGCAATGTAGTCCTGACCTCACATCCTCAAATTCAGTCTATCAGCAAGTCCTGTCCATTTGGCTCTCCTAAGTACATCCAGAATCCATTTGCTTCTCTCCATCCCCTCCATTACCATCATAGCCTAACCTGCTATGGAGTCTTACCCAGGCAACTGCAACAGGCTTCTAATTGGTTTTCCTGGTTCCAAATCTGTCTTTCACAATCCAATCTCCTCATAGCTGTCAGAGTGGTCTTTACAAAAGAGAAATCAAATCAAAACAGCTCCCTGCTTAAAGCTTTTATCAGACAGTTATTTTCACAGCACAACAGTTCACCCTACAACTCAGTACTATACAGCAATAAGCATTTATTTCTTGGTCACATGTCTGAGGGTTGGCTGAGGCTTGACCAATGGAGGCTGAGTTTGGCTGCTTGGCTGCAGGTTGGGTCCAGGTCTACTCTGTATGTATCTCATCCTCTTTGGACAAGTGGCTACTCAAGGTATGTTCTTCTCACGGTGAAAAACAGGAGCAATAGAAGGCAAGCCCATTTGTGCAAGAACATTTCAAGCCTCAGCTCCCAACACATCCAACAACATCCCATTGCTCAAAGCAAGTCATGTGGCCAAGTTCAAAGTCATAGAGAAGGGAAGTGCACTCTGTCACCATGAGGCCGCGGGAAAGGTGTAAATATGTAATTTATTATAGTGGAATAAAGAATTAGGATCAATAATTCAGTCTTCAACAAAGGCTTTTAATGGCTTTTCATTAAACTTAGGATAAGGTCTAAACTCCACTCCCCTCAGGACCTGGGCCCTGATGTATCTCCAACCTCAACTTCTACCACTTTTTCCCTCACCCATTTCTCTCTAGCCATGCTGCCTTCTTGGCTGTTCCTCAGACTTTCCAAACTCGTTTTCCACCTCAGGTCCTTTGCACTTGTCATTCTCTCTGTCTGGAACACACTGCTCCCAGATCTTCACATAACAGGCTCCTTCTTGCCATCCGGTCTCAGGTCTCAGATGAAATGTTACCTACACCTATGTTAAAGGGGCTTGTTAAAGCAAACTCCTGGGCTCTACCTCCCTATTCTGAAAAGACAAGTGTAAGGGTGGGTCTCAGGAGTCTGTTTCTAACAAGACATCCACAGTTGACACCAGTGCTGATGTTCCATGGGCACATTCTGAGAAACACTGTGTAAGAGAAGCATGCTCCAGGAGTACTGGGAAAGACATGGAGGGCCCAAGACTGTTGGGTGTTTGAGGAAGACTTCCAGAAGAGGCAGCAGCTGAGCCAAGGCTTGAAGGATGTGGGGGAGGTTGTCAGGCAGACAAGACTACATGCTTTGGGGTTATCTCATGACTCCGTGGGCTTCCTGGGTGTGAGCTTCCAAGTTATTCTCTCTGGAGCCTGGGCCCTGCTGGCACTGCCTCCCACTGACAACTGGAACTGATGACATTATATACGACCAACATCCGAGCTTCTTGAGACAACCAATTCCACAGGAAGTCTTAGAAAGCTTTTTCTCTCTAAATGATCTTTTTTAGTGTCTGTCACCCAGAGTTGTAGAGATTTTATATCATCTATGATATCCTATTAAGATTTTATTTCCTTATTTTCCTTTTATGATGACTGGGATTTCCTTCCTGAGAGAAGGCCTCAGGAAGTGGGCGTGCCTTGGCAGGAGTCAGGGCCTGGGGAGGGTGGGTTACGGGAGGCAGCCCCAGCCTCAGGGGTAGCAAAGGCATTCAGAGCTGACAGCATCCTTCAAGGTCGTGTGGCCCATTGTCCACCAAAGGTATCCTCTCTAGAGCATCCTATGACCCAGGAGAGGATGCTCTAAAGGCAGCCACGGGGCTGTGGAGGCAGAAAAAATGATCTAGGAGTCAGAGGATCTCGGTTAGGATATAGTACTTCTTGGAGGGCTGGCCTTTTGGGATGCTACATATTTGAGTGACTTCAGGCAAGCCATTTGACTTCTCTGAACCTTATTTGTGTGTGTGTGTGTGCATATGTTACGGTGAGGACGAGATATGATATGTGCTTTGTAGACAGGGACTGTATAAGGACTGCTTATCCATTCTCTACTCAAACAGGTTCAGTGATGGTGAATCCACTGCTTTGAAAGGTAGAGTGTTGAGATCTGGTTCATTCTGGATGAGATTAGCCAGCCCTTTGGTGATCTCTTCTGACTTCAGGTCATCTAACATATGAACCTCAAACCTTGAGAGCCTCATTAAGGACTGACTTAACATGTAAAGAATCAAGGACAGAGCCTATGGCCTCTGCGGAGGACTTCCTTTTAGGTCACTGCTTCTCAACCCTGTCTACTTATGAGAATTACCTGGAATGATAGTACAACCCACCCAAGGCTCAGGCCTTATCCCAGATTTATTAAATAAAAGTCATCAAGTGTAGAGGCAGGGCATCAGTGTGGTTATTAAAGTTCTCTAGGGATTCTAATTATGCAACCATGGTGAGAGTCTCCTTTTAGGTACATTGTCAGTCATGGATCCACCTCGGAGCACTAGCACCAGCTCACATTTTCCCACTTGTCCACAAGGACAACTTGAAAGCATTCTCGAATGAATGCCTGCTTCATTTCGGACACAAGATGAGGAACCTGAATTTATCTAGGTCACTCCAGGTCGAGGTTAAACCTGGGACCATATTAATAAACTCACCCATGTTTTACTGGCTCTGGCCACTTCAGTGGGCCTCTATCAAGTCCTCCCAATTTTGTTGGGGAGTTCCTTATGTGTTTAGGAATGTCTCATTTCTCACCTAATGGAGTTTGCTAAGTTCTTTCTCTCCTGCTCCTCCTTTCTTGCTGACACCTGCTCCCGTGAACCAGGGCAGGGCCCTTCACTACTCCCACCTCTGCTGGTACTCCCTGTAAGAATGCAAATGCCATGTCTAATGTGCAATATCCCAGACATTGGTACTATTCCTTGGCATCCCCATTGATTAAGCTGTACTGGGTCTGGCGCAAGAGTGAGGAGAAGTCTAGGCTTCCCCTTTTGGGTCACATTTTGTCATGTGGGTCCTACAGTAGGGTTGTTAGTGCACTGGTCTCAGCAAGTCTCCTCTGAGTTCGGCCTCTCCAGCCTCTTCCTGAAGCTTCTCCCTAGAGGACCTGGGCATGAGTTCTCGGTCCAGGTTCAGGACCTGAATAGCCCATCATGGCCTCTCTAGTGTGTTTTTAATCCTTTCACTCCAAACCCAAAAGACATAACTGATTCCAATCCAAATTGACTTGTACAAATCACCTACTGGCTGATCTACCCAAAAATTTGCCTTAGGAGCCCTGTCTACTCAGCACTATGTCTTAGAAACCCAGGTCCAACTCAGCCCTGGGTGTGGACTCAACTGAGGTCAAAGCTGAGACTGCAGATTTCTAGGCTTAGAAGTAGATTCTAAGCCTATTTCATTCCCATGGTCTCTCAGATTAGCCCCACCATCTGAGGAAATAATAATATTAATAGCTGCTACTTATTAAATGCTTAGTCTGGGCTGGCATGATGCTAAATGCTTTACATGACTCACCTCATTTAATTCTTGCAAAAGTCTTATAGAATGGGGTTATTATGACCCATTTTACAGAGGAGGAAACAAAGGTCAGAAAGGTTAAGTGAATTTCCCATTGTCACTTAGCATGTAGGTAGAGGAGCTGGGGTTTTCATCCAGATCTGCATAACTCAGATCCCCAACTTATGATCTAGCTGGGCTGTTCCTACATGACACACGTGGATTCCTGGTGCTCCTTTCCCAAGGGCTCATGGATCATCCAGAAAATAAGCAGATCTTTAGACTTAGCAGGAGTCCAGGATCAATTATTATGGTTCCATGTTTTCTACTGTAAAATTGGACAGCATTTGCCCATCTCTTGTCTTTCACTTTCCTAAATTCTCCACACTCCCTCAAAAGTTCACTTAGACCGAGGACTCTGTTGAATGTCAGCAGTGCCCATAGAGACAGACCACCAAGTCCACCCCTTTCACAACAGAGGAGAAGTGGACTTGTCTAAATCACATGAGTCCACAGCAAGCTGGGTCTAGGACCCAGGGTCTTTCTCCCATAGCCTTGGACTCACTGTGACCTTGCAAAAATCACCCCTCTCTGAAGAATGAAACAGGCAGATATCGATAGGGGTAGTCCCAGCATTAAGCTAAGCTTTTAGAGCAGTGGAACTTTTTGACAAAAGGGAACCTGAAGTGAAAATCTACTTAAATCGCTCAAAGCCAAGATGGTCTATTGAATCAGAGGTGTGGCTCTAAAAGATCTTTTCTTCCCCTTGTCCCCTTTCCCCAACTATCCTTGGGCACTTCCGAGAATGCTAGCAACTTGCTGATGTCAGTGAGAGAATCAGGGCTTAAATAGTTTGTGGGCATTGAAAGAGAACTTGATTGAGCTAAATCTAGTCACCATGCTGACTGATCTCAGAGGAAGAGTCCTCCAACCAATGGTGTTGGTAAATGGTTAACAACCTGCCCTCTGAAGAAGACAAAAGCCCTGATTTATAGCATTTGTCCATTTCCATGGTGTAAACATTCCTATGAAGGCCAGTTTCAAGTTACCAACATGATGTTAACCAACTTGCAAATTTCCTAAAAATTTAACATTTGGCTTTGTGAGCTGGTACAAGTTGACTCCAGCACACCATTGCTTCTAAAGCTTCAATTACTTTGCAGGTTTGGATTTTTAAACTTTGTAGCAAGCTTCCATTGTCATGGGTATATGATGAAACAAATGATGGGTGGGGATGTGCAAATAACTTGGATGTCACACTGATAGGTCTTTTCCTGTGATATCACCCTCTGTTTCACGTCTTGATGAAAATGTTGCAATTTCTACCCTGTTATAGAACAAATAGAAGTGTGACTTGTGGTTCACAATCTATGAAGCTGATTTTGTATAATTTTGGCAGTTTGATCCCATTTCTCACAGTTGCAATCTTTTTCCCTCCTGGGATGACAGAATGTCATGTCGGGAGTCTGTGTTGGGAACTGTTTCCCTCTGATTCTTTCTGCCAGGCTACCTTCTTCTTTCTGGGTTTATACTTGCCTAAAGTTCAAGGCTTTGCCACACACTCCTTGTAAGTTTTCCCTGCCCCCAGCCTGGTGGGTCTGGAAGGGGAAATAGGACTCTGTGGTTCTAAATTTCTCCTTGGCACTTGTCCTCAGGCATGAGTGAAGAAACAGTGATTCAGTTCGAACAGAGAAACAGCAGACAGATGGGCCGTTTTCACATCTGGCTACTTGGAGGCACAGCTGCATTTGGCCACCCTCTCTTTTTTGAGCTCGTGGGGGAAGGGATCAGTTCCTTTATTGGGCTGGAGTTTTTTATCTGCGTGGGGGAGGATGCTTCGTTCACATTCTCAGAGATGCCAGGCAGACTCTGCGGGTAGGGCAGATATTTTCTTAAATCTAGATGGGCTGGCAGAGAGGTAGAAGGATTGAGGGTAGACGGCATCCCTCAGTCTTTGTTCGGCTCCTCGCGCCGGCTGTCGGTTAGTGTGAGAAAGCACAAACCCATTTTTATCTGAGTGACTCTAACTGCACCTCTGCTGGGGTTAGGAAACCCATTCCCCAGATGGCACTGAGCCAGAATATTAGCAATGATCAATGAAAGGGGAAGGATGATGAAATAAAAGTGGAGTCTCAATTATGCTCTAAATGAGCAAGGCAATGTTGAGTCTTTAACAGAGGAGGGGCCGGGGACTGGAAGAGGGAAAAAACAATTACTTGGAAGAATTCAGTGCCCTAGTCTGGACTTAGCCATTGATTTCCTATTCCAGTTCCATGGATAGACCATAAAGGCCTTGTAGAGTGCATGTCTGCCCCTGCTAAATTTCTCCACGATCTGCATAAAGGAAACGTAAATTCCTCCGTTCTGCTTTCCTGTCCTCCAACCTCAGGTCCTAAGTAGGTCCAAGGGAACAAATGTCTGTGGGCATTACGTTAGGGTTTCAAACTAACCAGCTGGCGGGAAGTTGGATTTGTGGTTTCGGGCACAGGATGTTTCTGTGCAAACCCTGGTTAATGTCGCTTTGGTAAAATTATAAAAGTAATTTGCTGTGTTTGTATGAAATGTTTCTATGAAATCTGAGTGATCTTTTTTTTTTTGGTGAGAAAGAGTAGCCCTGAGCTAACATCTGTTGCCAATCATCCTCTTTTTGCTGAGGAAGACTGGCCCTGGGCTAACATCCGTGCCCATCTTCCTCTACTTTATATGGGACGCCGCCACAGCATGGCTTGATAAGCAGTGCATTAAGTCCATGCTCAGAATCCACACCTGTGAACCCTGGGGCACTGAAGCAGAGTGCGTGAACTTAACCACTATGCCACCGGGCTGGCCCTCAAATCTGAGTGATCTTTTAAAAAAAACTCTTTTTTAAAACTTTGCTAAAAGGCAAAATAATTGATGTTGAATTTGGTGATTTGCCCTGAAAAATGCAATCATCGGGACAGCCTGTATCAGTCATTTAGAATGGAAACCAAATGTTTTCTTCCATATATATCCATAACGTAAGACTTATCCCCCGTCTGGCAAAACCTCTTTCTGTTGAAATGTTCAGAGTGGAATTGCATTAATAAGTAGACATCAAGTGAAATTTACTATTTGTGCACTTTCAATGGTCTCTATAAACCGAGTTGCACGTAGGGCTTGTATCAATAAACATCCTTACCTGCGGGTTTTCAAGACAGATTAACTGAGAAGAGCCATTATAGGATAAAAGAGGAGGGCGTGCTGGGAGAAAAATGAAATCAAACATTCACCCGTGCAAACACTTCCTTCCTGGTTACTATTTGGATTTTAATTTCTTTTTTTTAATATAAAATAAAATACAAGATGTTGGTGCTGTTTAGAGATAGCCCACATCTGTACCGTAATGAGACAATTCTCCAAAGTGCAGCTCTCAGTGGGGTATTTATTTAATTTGTATTGGTTTTGGACCACAGCCTGTAATGAGGAAAGATATGGGTAGAGGCAGGAGATGGCAGTTGGAAGTCTGTACCTTTCTGAACATGAAAGTACAAAAGGGTCGTGCATGTATTTAGGTTTTAGTGAAAATTCAATAACTTTAGCTGCAGACACTTTGCTCCGGAACACCAATAAAGATGGGAGAGCTAATAAAAGGCCCGAATTCAAGCTTCTTGGAGATAAGGGCTGGAGCAGTTCCAGGTTCAGCTGCCCTGATGTTGAAGAATGTCCTGGTATGTTTTTGCATGTGGGCCAGTTGAGAACTAGGTTGATTTTTAAGGCATCTTCTAACAGTATGTGAGCCCCAGGGTCCTACACACATCAAACAGGCCCAGCTGAAATGGGATTCGCCGAAGGGGGCTTCAGGAATGCTCAAATTTCCTGCTGGCGAATGTCCTGACAAACAGACAGGCCAGAGTTAAAAACTGGAGGGTCCTTCCCCAAACCAGACTGTCCTCCACTGGATCTTTTTGTCATTCCACAAGATGATGGCATAAGACTCTCATTGATGAGCTCAAGTTGAAGTCAAAAGGCCAAAAGTCCTTGAGGAAAGAGACACCAACTAGCCAGAAGCTGTAGGATGAGAAGCTGTAGGAATGGCCTCTGGAAAATCAAGGACTCTCCCTCAATTATCTAATTTCATCCTCATCACCATCAGCCTCTGTCATTTTCTCCCATTTTCAGATGCTCACTTGTCCACAATCACACTCTTGCACGTGGCAGATTCAGGATTTGAACTCAGGCTGAAGGCATAGAGGGCATGGTCTTAGCCCAGCCAAGCTGTCTGGGGCTCTGATCCTTCAGCCTCGGGAGGAAATCAGAGTTCTGGAAAGAGAAATCTGGGATGAGGTCCATCCTAGTGACTTGCTTTGGTCCTGGGCTTGACCATTTTGCCAAGAGCTGTTTGAGACCCATCTTGAACCTCAGCCTTCTCCACTGCAGGCTGGATACCTTCAGCTTACACCAGGGTACATGCTTCATTGATGGCTTTGCCCGCATTTGCAGAAGGCTGCCTGAGAACCATCTGTTTGAGAAGCTCAGCCTTCTCCTCGTCTTGCTGGAGATTCTCAACCTGTACTAGCTTTGCCTGAGGTCTGGATGCTCATTATTGTGGTTATAATTAGTACTGATTATTGCTACAGTGCCAGGCGTGGTGCATGGCATGTTAGTGCATCATTATTCGCATTTTCTAGATGAAGAGAGTTATTTAATCCCAAGTCTGTCTAAATTCCAAGCTCACGTGGTTAATGCTGACCAGGAGGCTGTGAGCTGGGTCCTTTCTGGAGGAATGTGGAGGATGCTCTTGGCATTTTTGCCAGACTCATTGCTGAGAGCTGAGATACACACGTGGAGGGTCAGACAGCCTGCTCCCGGGAGGCGCCACCTGCACCTCGGTCTTCCCCCCAGCCCACTCTTTCATCCCCAGGCTCTGCTCTGGCCCTTTGTGTCTGCCTGAGTTGCCTTCCCTTCCCTGTGGAGTCCTGGAGACTCTCACCCAGCGGAACTGACCTGCCAGTGATAAATACCATTTAATTACAGAACAAGCTTTCCTGCCATTTCTCTCAGCACGGCTTCTATTGCCGAAGATTAAACTTCATTCCAATACCACTGAATTACCTTTTTAAACCTATTATTTCAATGTGATTAACTTCACTTCTTTTCATTTAGCTGTAAGCAAAATCTTGTTTACAAGGCAAAAAAAGTCTTTGCCTTAATATCGGCAATAATAGTACAAACGAACATTGCAAGAAAATAATTTATGTGAAAAACAGGAAAAAATGGCATTGATACATGAGGCTCCTCTTCAATTAATAAAAAGGAGGAAATATTTAAAAACAATTTATCAAAGAAATATATACAGTTCATACATCATGCATTTGCAAGGAATGTACTAATATTCATTCCACAAATAGCTGTACGACCCTGGGATTCTAATTCTTTTGTGTGTGATGGAATCGGGGTCAGGGTTAATATCCAGAGCTGGATTTGGTTAACAAAGTGCCAAGACAGGCAAGGCTACTGACGGAGAAAGAATCTTGTGTTTGCTAGACACCTGCCGTGCATTATACCGTGTTCTCTCTTTTGAATGCAGCCAAAATGCGTGTGAGGTTTTTAGAGAGGCTATTGTTACTGCAGGGCTGGGTGGGTAACCCAAAACCTAGGAGAGTTTTTAAGGCACACCTCTACCATTTCATTTCTTTTGTGCCTCTTCTTTTTTTTTTTTTTTTTTTGTGGGGAGGACCAGCCCTGAGCTAACATCTGTTGCCACTCCTCCCCTTTTTGCTGAGGAAGACTGGCCCTGGGCTAACATCCGTGCCCATCTTCCTCTACTTTACGTGGGACGCCGCCACGGCATGACTGACAGGCAGTGCGTCCGCGGGCGCACGGGATCCGAACTCGTGAACCCCGGGCTGCCAAGCGCGGACTAAACCGCTGCGCCACCGGGCGGCCCCTTGTGCCTCTTCTTTTAAGGACTGAGATCCAAAACACTAAAAATTGTAATGGTATTAAGAATTGCAAAAGGGAAAAACGCTTGGTGATTTAAAAAAAAAATTTGTTTTTGTTTGAAGCAAATCCCGGCAGACTGTTTCCCGAAAGTTGTCAAGGCCGGGTGGTCGCTGGGAAGCGGAGGCATCTGTCACTGCAGTTATGCAAATCCTCTCGGGCTGGGGCCAGAGTTTGGAGAGGGGACTCATGGCTGTGTGTTGGCAAAACAGAAACCGTATGCTACCGCCCGCATTTCTCCCTAATTTATTTTGACCATTTTCTTTTATGGCCTTCCATGAGATGCTCTTCCCAGGGAGCTCCTTCACAGGATGAGGCAGAGAAATTAGCATTTACATCATATTTAACAGTTTACTATGAGTTCTCCTGCTCAGACACAAAACAACGTGCTTTTGGAAGGAAAACATGGATGTCAGGATGAATATTTCCACATATGGTGTCCGTGTTTAGCTGACGTTTGGACTCCCTGATGGGTTAAGAGGAAAAATGGAGAGTTGGCAAAAGGCTTTTTGGCCCAAGCCAGAGTGCCCATCCCACTGTGCCCAGCCACCCAGATGCTGGAGAGGGAGGCTGAGAGGATGTACAGACCCAGGGCGGGGTCAGCAGGGGGCACCTACTCTGGCCCACCTCTTCCCCCTCTAATGCTCTGACTCCTTGTTGCTCACCCTTGCCCCTGACCGAATTTCCTTGACTTCTTCCTCCCTCCCTCCCTCCTTTCTCCACTCCTTTCCTTCACTTGTCTGATTATGTATATTAACCGAGCACCTACAGCAGCCCAGGCTCTGACCTGGGTGTTGGCATGGCGGAGGAGAATCAGACACCCCAAGACTGTCTAATCCATGGAGTTTTTTTAGGCATGTAAAATACACCCAAACACGCACAACCAATCTGACCATAATGTACCTAATGTTGAAATCATTTAGGAAATTCCAGTGATGGTGACCCATACTGGCCAGGGGAAAGGGTGACAGACTCTAACCTCGAGTGGAACCCTGATCTCACTGTAGCTAACGGCTCCTCTATTTTCCTTGTTAGCTGTCCGCCTTATTCTAACCAGAAGCTGATGAATACTGATAATCAGGAAGTTTATTTACTTATTCTCATCTCATTCCCAAAACAACTTGTGTTTTAGAAGAGAAATAGAGGAGGAAGCAGGTGTGGGTGCTGGCCATGCAGGCCCTGGTCCTGCTCCGTGGTGGGATTTGCAGGCAGCCCCTCTGAGAACTCTTCACTGTGTTGGTGGGGACCTCTGGGATCTGTGCCCCACTTGCTGTCTCAGAGAGGGGCTTGTCAGAGCAGCGGGTGTCAGCAAAGCAGCAGAGCAGACTGAATAATCCATCCCTGAGAGTGGGGGCAACCACCGCGAGGAGTGCTCCAGAGCGCCCTCCAGCGGGAGGCCAGGAGCTGTTAAACGCTGAGAGTGCAGCTTCTTCTAGGGTGGGGGACAGAGGCTCCGAAAGGCTGGGGGAAGTGCCAGAAACCATCAGGGCAGGTTGACAGATGTGTTTCCAGCATCTGCCTCGCTCCTGGTGCTTGGCAGATGGAGCGCGGGGACCAGGCAGCTGAAAACCTGGATCAGTTTCAAACTGCTCCATTTCCCAGGCTGAAAGCAGAGTGTTTCCGGAGGCAGCCGTGGAGCCAGCAGCTCCAGGGTGCCCCCAGCCAGAGAAAGTTCCATCAGAACCCTGCACAAAGCATGGTTTTGTTGGCACAGGGAATTGTGGGTCCGAGTGAGCATTCTCTGGCTTATGAAATCCTTATTTCTGCACCTGCTCTTGCAGCTCTGTGTTTCACCTTTGGTGGCTTCAGACACCTGATAACCTTGAGATATGTCCGCTTGCCAGATGGGACTGTCAAGCTGAAGGCTGACTTGACCTCCTGGAGCTGTGCTGTCCAATGTGTAGTAGCCACTAACCAGATGTGGCAACTGAACACTTAAAATGTGGCCTCTCTGAGATCTACTGTAGGTGTAAAATATCCACTGCATTTCAAAAAAGAGTGTAAAATATCTCAATAATGTTTTTTGTATTGGTTGCATGTTGAAATAATAATATTTTGGACATATTGGGTTAAATAGGATATATTGTTAAAATAAAATTTACCTGTCTCTTTTTACTTTTTTTAAAAAAAATGTGGCAATCAGAAAACTTAAAATGACATATGGGACTTGCATTCTATTGCCTTTGGACAGTGCTGTCCTAGAGGGAAGACATGGTAACATCATTCTCAATGATGTTGTCCCTGTGTCCCCAGCAAAATTTTCCTAGTAGCCCTTATTGCTGAGGACTGCCAGGTCCTACAGGCATAAGCCATCCCCTCCTCTCTTGACCAGAATGCGAGCCAAATTGGGTCCTCAGGGATCCAGTCCAGCTGTTTCTGAAGAGAAGTGGCTGCAGATGCTGCTCTGGTTACTTCAAGCAGTTTCTGCTGATTTGCTGCTCCAGCATCTAGACATGGCCCCTGTGCTAGTTCCCAAGGCTCGTGGTTTCTCCCTCTGGACCCAAAGACAGGCTCCAGAGGGGCCTCTTGGGACACCCAGTGCCCTCTCTTCCTGATCTCCGTGGTGGCAGTGCTCACCTCTGGCTGACCCACAGGACCTGTGCCCTCTCCTGCCTTGGACTTTCTCTGCCTTAGTGGGCTGCCAGGTTCCAATCAGGAGCCCCTGCAAACTGGAGCAAGCTTGGGAAGCAGGCAGGAGGGGGAACTTGCTGTAGCTACCTCCATCCTGGGTTACCCCACCCCCACCCCAACATGGGGCACTTTTCCAGCTGGAGGTAACAGGAGACACTGACCCCTAGAGATAGAGGGGCAGTGGGGATGAGGCGCTATCTCTTTGCTCTGTCTTAGCCAAGCCCACCCTGAAGCCCACTCAGCCAAGCCACCTTATCTTTTTGCTCAGAGGTACATCCTGTTTGGGCTCCCCAAGGGCAGCCAGAATTCCCCATCTCTCTTTTGGGGTTGGTGAGGAAGTACTTCACCTCCATCCCTCCCTCACTGAGTAGATATTTATTGAGCACTGCCTCATATGCTGAACACTGGCAATGTAGTAGTAAACAAAAGCACTCATCACTCTGGCCTCTCAGAGCTCCCTCTAACCAGGGAGACATGGAAAACAGTATGGAGGATCCTCAAAAGATGAAAAATAGAACTACCATATAACCTAGCAATTCCATTTCTGGGTATCTATCCGAAGAACACGAAAACACTAATTTGAAAAGATATATATACACCCCTATGTTCATTGTAGCTTTATTTACAAAAGCCAAGATATGGAAATAACCTAAGTGCCCATCAATGGATGAGTGGATAAAGAAGATGTGTGTGTGTGTATATATATAATTACAATGGAATACTACTTGGCCATAAAAAGAATGATATCTTGCCATTTGTGACAACATGGATGAACCTTGAGGGTGTTATGCTAAGCAAAATAAATTAGATGGAGAAAGACAAATACCGTATGATCTCACTCATATGTGGAATCTAAAAAACTAAAACAGGGGCTGGCCCAATGGCATAGCGTTAAGTTCACGTGCTCTGCTTGGGCAGCCTGGAGTTTGCAGGTTCTCAGGTTTGGCTCCCGGGCGCGGACCGATGCACTGCTTGTCAAGCCATGCTGTGGCGTCCCGTATAAAGTAGAGGAAGATGGGCATGGATGTTAGCCCAGGACCAGTCTTCCTCAGCAAAAAGAGGAGGATTGGCAACGGATGTTAGCTCAGGGCTAGTCTTCCTCAAAATAAATAAATAAATAAAACAAAGAAACAAAACAAAATCAAACTCATGATACAGAGAACAGATTAGTGGTTACTGGAGGGGAAGGGGATGGGGGGTGGATCAAATGAGTGAAGGGGGTCAACTGTATGGTGATGGATAGTAACTAGACTTGTGGTGGTGATCACTTTGTAGTGTATGCAGATGTCAAATTATAAAGCTGTACACCTGAAATTTATACAATAAAAAAAAAAGAAAGAAAGAAATCACACCGACGACATCTCATTACAAAGTGAGAGCTACCTGGCAAAGGATACTGGAAACTGATCTGGTCTTTGGTGGAGGTGGCTGGAGTCAGTGAAGGCTTCTCTGAGGATGGGATGTTTGAGCTGAAATCGTTGTATTTCGAAAGGTTTGCGTTTGTCCTCATCCAGCTCCTGTTGAAGGGCTGGGGTCAAATTCCCTGGGAGAGGGTCTTGAGGCTCAGGTGAGACTGGAAAACATTTACCAGTGTGGCCTGAGGCAGAATTGTCTGGAAGGAAAATTTTAATGAGAACAGAGAAGTGATCCAGAAAATCAGCGCGTGCTGGCATTGTCTTAAGAGTAGGACCAGGCTACAAGTGGGAGAGGGAGATCGGGCTGGACCTCACGTCATGGTGGGGTGAGGCAGGAGGTTCAAGGCTAAGGTGGTGATGGGTGACAGGGTGCGTGCCCCCCGCCAGTGTAAGACTCCCACAGCTGCACAGTGATGACTGAATGGATCTGTGCAGGTTGCACGTTGCACACTTGGTGTTGTCATGGGCCTTGTATTTTATTGGATCTCAGAAAAGCATCAAACAATAGAGTGTGCCTGATGGGGCACCCCGTGTTGGAAAGAGTCCTGAACCAAGAGACCTGGTTCAAGCCCTGATTTCGCCCCACTGACCCACTGCATGACCTTGGGCAAACCCCTCGCCCTCTCTGGAATGTAGCCTCCTCATCTGTAAAATGAGGGGGCTGACTGAGTGACCTCCAAGCCCACATGCACATCTCAGGTTCCAGGACCCTGGGAATCAATGACGTGCTTGACTGAGCCGTTTCCAGCTGTAGCCGAGAGGTCGGGGTTCAAGCCTGTTATGAAGCTGCCACTCAGATGCTGCCACTTCTGATATTAATTTCTTTCCTCCCCATGAGGCCTGCAGGGCTTTACGAATGGCTCCGAGAGTTGCCTCTGGCCATGGGAACGGAAGCTGGCCCTGAAAGCAAATGGAGCTAAGACTCTCGAGCACCCCAACCCTGGACTTTCAGTGAATTGACCCAAATCACCTCTTCAATGAGCAAGCTGTGGCTGAACTCCCGAGAACAGGGAGCTGGCGGCAACCTCAGCTGATTGTCCTCAGAGCCGGGCTCTGCTCCATTCGAATCCTGGATGAGCAGTTTCAGGGCAGAGAAAGCCCCAGTTTTATCAGAAGTGCGAAGTCATGGACGTGGGGCTGCTCGGTTGTGAGTTAGAATCCTGTAACTAGTTGAGTCACTCCGGGTAACCTCCATGAGCCCCAGTTTCTTCATCCATAAAATGGGGAAAATAAAGTCAATCACCCTTACCGGGTTATTAGGAGGATTAAAATGAGCTCACATTACATTATATCATACGTAAGCACCTGGTAAAATTTAAAGCTGTACGTAGACTATTATTGTAAGATAATAACAATAGTAAAAATATACATCCCTTCCAGATGAAAAAAAGAGAGCTTAGGGATGTTTACTGTTAATAAATGTACCTTTCATTTGCAGAGCGCCTTAACTGTTAAAACACCTCTCTGTGTTCATCTCATTTTATTCTCACTGGAACTTATGAGGCAGATCTCGTTACTCCTATGTTTCAGCTGGGACAATGGCTCATAAAGGACAAGTGGAATGTCCAAGGTCACAGCTACTCGGAGGGACATAAACCCTGATCTGATTGCCTCTGAAAGAGGTGTTTTCCCACTGTCTTATTCTGGACACACAACTCGTATCTTTTCTCCCTGGCAGCTCTTGGGGTGGCCACTTCTCTTTACTGGTAGGTGTTGGTTACTCAGAGTTGTGACCATCTGGCTAGAAGGGACTTTGAGAATGAGCATGCATCCCTGTCCTTTTACCTGGCCATCGGGGCTGGGGAGTGGGCTTGGAATAGCTCTGGGCCAGATGGTGAGAAACTCCAGCTTCTGTCCCAGGTGAGTGGTGACTGGACCCGGAATGGACTCGCCCGTGTCCTGGGCTGATAGGTGAGGCCTGGGGAGGAGTAGGCAGCCTGCCAAGGTGAGAAACTCCGGGGAAGGAGGTCAATTGCTGGCCTCACTGACTCCTCCAACAGGCCCAGTTCCTTTCCACAGACACCTGAGTCTTCCTGCTACACTCCCGGCCAGAGGCCTTACATGAATTCCTGCTGAAACTTCTGTTCCTGCCCTCGAGATGCACAGTCATGGCCTGGAAAAGCTGTTTGGGCGGCCACCAGATATCAGCCAGCAGGAAAGTTTCTGATTCCTTTCCAGCTAAAAATGAAAATATCTTTTCAGGGAAAAAAAAAATCAGAAAAGGCCCCTGGAAACAACACCTTATCAGAATAATAAAATTAAATTATAACAGGGCTGTCAGTGACACAATATCTGAGGGTGACAAGATGTAATCTCAGTAAAAACATCAGATCTGTCTGTTTATAGATCTAATAAATTATGTTAGAATTGTGCTCTTATAAATCCAGGCTGTCGAGGAAACCCAACAACTAATTCATCAGTTGCTCGTCGAGAGGTCTGCTTCTCCGTTCCAATTGCTCACCATGTAGATAACAAGGAGCCTTACAGACTGGCTGGTTAAATGTCATTTGTTTCAGAGCTGTAACACGGCATGGATCATTGCTCACACATAGTCACCCAATTATATTAACCTGTGCAGCAATACGGTGTAATGACATGACATTAACGCAGCCACTTCAGAGGGGTGCCAACTTCCCTCCTCAGGAGGACGTGCCCAGCCAAGGCTTCTCCCCAGCAGCCCCCTTGTCATTTAAATGCAAAACAGAAGCTCTTGAATGGAAGGAGCGGAGAGTTGCTTCTCTCGGGCAGCAGTCGCTGAAATCTAAAATATTCTAGGCTTTATCCTCTGTCAGCTCTGAGTGGCTTGCCAGCTGAGTTTTTATTCAGTGGCTCAATTGTCCCAAAGGATTCTCCCTCACCCCTCCCTGAAACTCACAATTTCTTGTCTTCGAGTGCAGTTCTGGGATTGTCCCAAAAATATGGAACAATGAGATGAACTGAACTGGGGGATGAGAGGCACAGAGGAAGCCCTATTTACAGAGGTAAATTACAAGGCACAGAGTCCTTCTGGGGATCATGGCATTGGGGCGGGGGGGGCGGGGTCTGGTTTCCTTTGTCTTGTCGGAGATGTAAGGGGAAGGTGAACACATCTAGTTGATTCCAAAGCTTTGTGTATTTCAGTCTTGGCACTATTGACATGTGGGACCAGATCATTCTCTGTTGTGGGGCTGTCCTGTGCACTGTAGGATGTTTAGCAGCGTCCCTGCCCTCTACCCACTAGATGCCAGTAGCACGCCCCACCAGTTGGGACAACCCAAAATGTCTCCAGATGTTGCCAAAAGCCCCCTGGGGAGCAAAATCACCCCCAGGTGAGAATTACTGGTCTAGGGCAACACTTTCACTCTACAAACATTTAGCAAATATGCACACAGCGCCAGATCTGTGCTGGGTTTTGGACCCTTTAAGTTGCTCTGGAACTTTCTTAATAAAGGACGGGCCTGTCTCTGAACTCTCAACGTCTCTCTCCTCTTCAAACAGAGAGGTGTCTCTGCCTTTCTGTCTTTTTAGGTTTGAATCCCAGCTCCTCTGCTTGATAGTGGTGAAACCTCTAGGCCTTGGTTGCTTCATCTGTACAATGGGGGTAATAGTGGCACTGACCTCATTGGGCTGTTGTGAGGATTTAATGATTTATACAGGTAAAGTACTGAAGGCCTGAACACGGGAAGCCCTTGGCACTTGGTTGGTGGTGTTATTTTCATTAAAGCCCACTCATGAAGGGTCCTAGGGATCCTGGGGGTAAGGAGTTGGTTCAAACCTCAGGGACAGAACCTGGCCGAGGGTCAGGGCCAGGCAAAGCAGGTGCCGCTAAGCAGAGCTCGAATCCAAGCAAAGGGAATCAAGGAAACAGCCCATGAGGATGGACTCTGCATATCCAGGAAGGGCTCGTGGGTTACCACTGCTGGCCACTGTAAATCAATCAATTAATCAAATATGTACGTAGCATTTTGTTATCTGCCAGGTGCTGTTGTAAGTGCTTTTCAAACATTACATCACTTGCTCCTCACAATAACCCCATGAAAGAGATGTTTTATCATTACCTCTGTTATACAGTTGGGAAAACTGAAGTACAGAATTTTTTTTTTTTTTAGTAACTTATCCAGTGTCATTCATTTAGTAAGTGATGGAGCTGGGATTTGAACCCAGGCAGCCTGTTCCAGAATCCACACTCTCAACCATTATGTTCTGCTGCTAACTCCAGCTCCCCTCACTGCTGGGGATAAGAGACTCCTTGCTCTGCTCAGGATTGACTTGGGGGTGAGGCAAGGCCGGAAGTCTGGGGGAGGCCGGGGCTGAGAGCTGCCCATCCCCAGGCTGAATTTGCTTCTCTGTTTCTGTTTAAGTTAATCATATCTACTTCATGTTCCTCACCTTTCTGTTGAAATGCTTATGAAAACACACAAACATTGCCATGTTTAATAGCACCAGAACCCTGGAATATTAATCAGTGATATGTACATAATTTCCAACAACCAAAACTTAGATAAAGTCTTGAGGCAGAAAGTGGAGCCATATGGGGAAAAGATAGGAGGCAGCTTCAATTTCCCCATTCCCATTCTGTGGGAATCTTGTTCTAAGGAGGTCAGAGTCTTCAATTCCCTCACCTGACCCCAGCAATACTCTCCCACTGGTACAGCTACCAGTACTGTCATGCCACAGGGGTGGAAGTGCATAAGGGTGGATGATGGACATCCTGGGATGTGATGTTGGCTTTCAGAAGGGGTAGACCCTGGGACAGATATGGGGATTCGGGGGTTGGAGTTTGAATTTACACTTTACACAGATTCTTCAGGAATATGTGACCTTCTCATAATAACATGACCAGCTGGCTGGTTCATGAGACAGCCTCACTCCCCATGAGCCATCAGATTCACAGTAAACATGAGACTAAAAAACATCGGAAAGTTGGAGAAAGGATTAGGGGATGTCATATGAGCCAGCTCTCTGGTGTACATTCCAGGTCCAAGGATTCAAATAGCAGCCGTGTGGACAGTGAAGAGGAACCAAAGAAAATCTCATTTTATTTACCAGAAAAATCTTATGTCTGGACAGACTTTTTTCTTTCTTTTTTTTTGAATCAAGGATGAGTAACTAGAGAAGAAAGAAGGCCATGAGGCCTCTGAGGAAATCTTCACCATGAGACAGAGAGCATAGTACTCACAATGCAGAGAAAAAACTTACTTTTGAAAAAGACTGATTACAGTAAACTGCAGAACATTTGAGAACACATCTAAATTTGTCTTTTCAGCAAAATTCAGAAAAACATGCAGCGTATGATACAAGAAATGAAAAAAGAGCTAATGATACACTAATATAAGATATGAAGGGAGTAAGTTGAGAGGAGTTAGAAATAAAATAAAAGGTAAACAAAATCCAAAAAGACTAAATACAAAGAAACAAAATTAACATCAACATTAGATGCAGAATACAGCAGAATTGGCAATGTGGAAAATAGCGTCAGTAATCACTTAATCTCTATATGCCTCTGTATTGTTATCTGTTCAATGGAGGTAACATGCCTGCTTCAAGGAGTTGATTTGAGCAGTAAATGAAATAAAGCTCTTAGCAGAATATCTGGGATGAGGGATAATAAATATTAGTCATTAGTTTTATAATTAAAAACCTAATATAAAAATTAATATGATCACATAATAAATGATTTTAAATTTATTTTAATTGCACATTTGAACTAATAATAGGTGAGGCAGACATTGGACTTGGAATCAGAAATCTTGGATAAACTTGAAAAACTCTAACAAAATATAAGAGAAAAAAAGCAAAAAGATTAAATGTATAGAAGAGAGAAAATGATGCTCAAACATAAAGATCATTGCTTTTCCTAAAGAGATCATTGGGTATCGTCTTTCATATATGCGATGCACTTTAAAATATTTCCCCCAAAATTTTAAAAATAAAAATGGAATTTTAAAAGAGATCAGAACAACAAATGAAGTAACAATTGAAGGTGAACTAGAAGAAAACTTTCTCAACCTTAAGAAAAACCTAAGTATTTGAGTGGGATTCTGTAGACAATTTCATTTGGGGAACTTTGCTTACTACATCTCCTTCTTGGACAGTAGCAATGTCCAATGCATACTTCCCTCGAAACCTCAGCTTGGTAAAGGCTGACCTGTACATAACCAGGTTAACTACACCCTATATGGTCTGGCCTCCATTACAACTCTAACCTCATCAGCTTCTACTCTCCCCTTGCTCATTCTACTCCAGCCACAGTGTCCTTCCTAGTATTCCTTGGATATACCAGGCATTCTCTCAGTTCAGGGTCTCTCCATAAGCCGTCCCCTCTGTCTGGAATGCTTTTTACCGGATAGCCACATGACTAGCTCCCTCACTTCCTTCAGGTTTTCACTTGAGTGTCACCCTACTAACGGGTTCCTGATGACGCTATTGAAATTGTCATGTATCCAACTCCCTATGCACTTCCTCAGCTTTATCCTCCCTCTTGCAAGTGTCACTGTCAGAAATTCTATATATTTTGTTTATCATCTGTCTCCCTCACAAGAGTTTCAACTCCATGAAGGCAGAGATTTCTGTCTCTTCCATTCGCTGCTGGTGAGATCAATGCTTTGCCCTCAGTAACTACTCAACAAATATTTGTTAAATACATGAATTCATAAATGAACGAACCCTACAGGCATCCAGGAAGAAAACAGGTTTCATATAAGGACAAAGACCAGACTACTTTCAGACTTTACCACAATTCTGAAAACTACAAGACAATGGAACAATATCCATGGAATTTTGAGAGGAAAAAGTCATAAAATGTAATGACCGGAAAACACACCATTCTCAGACAAGTGGTTCATTTGTGAAGACGACAGAAAGATGTATACGCATCTCATCCCAAAGTACAAAAACAAAGCAAATTAAATCCTTGAAGGTATTCTCCACATGAATGAGATGAATCAAAGTCGGAGACACAGGAGTGGGTAACTCAAGATATAAAGTCAAAGTAGTGAATGTTAAAACCAGTTAAACACAGAACTGAGTCTATTATGTTATTTTAATAACCATAAATATGGTTACTTAGCAATGCAATTATCTAAGAACAATTCTTGGAAAAGAGAAACATAATATAAACAAACATAAAATTAAACATTAATAATCTGGATCTAAAAATTGTAGGTTAAATCAATGAAAACATGAAATTGGGTTAGGAAGGAATTGGGGGTAAATTTAAAAATGTTTATTTACTCCTCTTCTAGAGGGGGAGTCAACAAAAATGATTGAATTCATTACATTGATGAACAGACAAATACAGGTTCAAGTACAGCTTTTACAAAGAAAAGGCAATCACTTAGAGGAACATAAGAAAGTATTATACTCTTCAATTAACCAGAAGAGAAAAAAAGCAAAGAGAACAGAGTTTATGGGAATATTTTTGTATTTTACTACTAGTGTTTTTTTTTACATTTTAAATTTTCTTTCAAAATTTAGAAATTAGGCACAGTGCTGATGGAGAACATAACTAACGGCAAAAACCCCACAAAGAACAGAAAGTCTAAAATAGTAATGCAGTAAGACCTAGAATTCTAGGTCTTTAAATAGAATAAACTTTAATACAAAATATAAAGACTTTTAGATTGGATTAAAGAAAGCAAGTACACAACAGAAATCAACTACAAATTTTGTGCAAGATTTAAACCTAAGTCAAATGACACAGAAAGACAAGCTAGAATTCAATGTAAATAGCATTAAACTAAAATAATTTTATTTTAATAAGGAAGTAATCCATAATAACAAAAATAATAGTCATGAATCTTGTGCCAAATAACATAACATTAAAATTCATAAAGTGAACACCGTTAGCAATACAAAGGAAAGTGATGAAACACACTAGTGGTAGAGGCATTTAACACACCTTTCTCAGTCTTTGAGAGATCAAATAGCCAAAATATAAGTCAGGATATTGATGAGTTGAGCAATATGTGTTTTTTGCCTCTATCTATCCCCTTAAGGGCTTCCTTGACCCTTGGAGATTTAGATAAAATTTTTCTAGTTCCCACTTCCATGTCTTAGGACTGTCAGGTGCCCCCTAAAACCTATCAACCTCACCTCCACCTCCTCCTCTTGGCTTCCTTTCTTGGGTCTGTGTAATCTTTTTTTTGTGTGTGTGTGTGTGAGGAAGACCAGCCCTGGGCTAACATCTGTGCCTATCTTCCTCTACTTTATATGGGACACTGCAACAGGATCGCTGACAAGCGGTGCGACGGCCAGTGCCCAGGTTCCGAACCCGTGAACCCTGGGCTGCCAAAGTGTGAACTAAACTGCTGCACCACCGGGCGGCCCCGGGTCTGTGTAATCTTTACACAGGTTTCCATAAAAGATCCCCTAAGCCAAGTATTTGTGGATTTAGTAACTCTATAGAAGATTTTGGCTGTGCCACGTGGAAGGATCACCTAGCTCAGGGCTCAGTACTCCGCCCATCCCTCCACCTGCTATTTTCATTTTCTTTTCCACAAGCCTCTACTCCTTATAGATGATATGACCCTGGGAAATAGATCTCACCCAAAACAGGGTGAGTTCTTTCCAGACTAGCAGCCCCTATGAATCCAAACTGCTTTCCCTACTTCACTTAGAATTCTGATAAAACCTTTCCATCTCTTTAGAAAATTATTATCGTTGATAATGCAATTGCCTTCACACTTTTTTTGAATGTGAATTCCTACATGTAAGATATTTTGAGCATACAGTTTCAATATAAATATATTTTAAAATTATGTAAACATATCACTGGATAAAATATTGAACTCTGTGTTCTTCAGGATAATCGTCTCTATCTTTTTTTTACTATATACCTCTATGTTTAAAACCTTTTCAAGCATATACTTCCAATATGTGCATATTCTTAATAATATTAATCTTCTACAATGCTAATATGACATATGGGATAGATACAAAAATAGAGGTTGTAAGAGACAAGATAAAAAATGAATATTAAGTATGGGTTCTAATATTTTCTTCCTGTGCCCGATTAGGTAATCCTATGTTCCCCTCTGTGATGCACATCCCAAAGGGGAGACTATGTTCTAGAGAAAAAGCTTCTTTTCAAGAACTTTTGGTATAGTAAAACAAATTGATCATATATTAACCAGAACGAAAAATATCAATAATTTCCCTAAAATAAAAGTTATATAAGTCAAATTCTCTGAACACAACATAATAAAAGCAGGTAACAATAATAAAAGAAAAAGTTAGAGGGAAAATGTTTAATTATTGGAAAGGAAACCAAAACCTTGGGTTAGAGAGAACCTAAACTAGCAGTCATCGGATATTTAGAGGAAAGGAATGAGAACATCATTTAGCAAACGTACAGAACATGGCCAAAACTGTACTCAACGGTAAATACATTTCCTCGAGTAAATGCACTGTTGAAATAAGACAGAATACAAAAATCAGAGAAGCATTTTACTCAAGAAATTAGGGGAAAATGCGTATTTTGGGAAAGGTGAGAAGTAATATTCAAGGACAAAAGCAGAAGCTGATGATTTCGAAAGTAGAAACACAGTAAAATTGACAACTAAACCCAAGGGAAGTTCCATAGATGTCAATAAAATCTCTTGCATAACTAATAAAAAGGTCAAAACATGGGAATAAAACATTAGAAGTGAAAAAGGGTATTTAATATCACAGAGATAATTTTTAAGAATACTAACTCAAGAACCAAACCCAGGTGATTTTATGGGTACATCTTTCCTAATTTATAATCTAATTTTTAATCTCATGATCAACATTTCAGAGCATAAAAATAAAAGCAAAATTAGCATAACTATATACCAAAATTATATAAAGGCGGAAAGCTTGAGACCAATTTTACTTTTGAATGTAGTCACCAGAAAATATAAAACACCAAGAGAATAGTATACCGTGAGCACATAAGTATTATTTCAGGACTTCAAGGATAGCTTAATATTAGGAAATCTATATTAGAAATTAAATTTCTCTCTGTTACTGTGTCACGTGAAATGCTTGGGTGAATTTTCTCCAAATTTGGAGAGTATGTTTGAGATTGTCTGCCCTAATATTGTCTGTCTCTGTGGTATATGAAAAATTCTCTTCTTGGGACTGAGAATTCTGAGATGACCCCAGAGAGTTTAGCAGTCATCCTTCAGAGGAGCTGAGGGCAATGGGAGGCTTGTGGTGTCCATATTGAGCCATTATAAATCAGAGGAAGCAAATAGTGGCTTCGTATATGAGTCCCCATTGAAGGCTGCAAGGGCAGACACTCCAAATTACTGGCATTGATTTGTAATCAAGCTACTTCTTTCACGGGCAGTTCCTTATAGTGTGCTACAGGGGGAGAAGCAGCAGAAATCTGTTTATTTAACAACAATCAGTGATTTTCTAAAGTAATGTCAGTGGAGCCAAGAAGTCAATCATTACAATGTAAGAAGAGATCAAATGTAAAAAGCAATATTATCATCTTGATGAAGACTATAAAAGAATTTGGTAAGACTCAATATCTATTTCTGATTTAAAGAATGTTAGTTGTTACAGGTTTAAAGACTCCTTACTCAATAAAATTTTTGCCTTAAAATAATAGCTAATCCGTAAGTGGTGAAACTTTCATTGAAATCAAGAGTAAGATGAGAATGCTCCTCTACCCAGTAGAGGCCAAAAACATCTCCCTAGTCTTGATAACCAAAAATGTCTCCAGACATTGCCAAATGTACTCTAGCGGCAAAATCGTCCCATCGAGAATCACCAACCTAGGTTCTAGAAGTTCTAGTAAATGCAATAAAATAAAGAAAAAGCCCACTATGGAAAGAATTGTCATATCTAACATTGTTTTAGAAGTGCTAGTAAATGTAATGAGACAATTTAATCTAATGTAGTAAATGCAACGAGAAAGTGTAGCTTTTTAAATCACAAATTGTAACTATTGAAAGAGAATTATCATTACTCACAGAAGATGTGTTTATCATCCTAGAAAAGTTAAGAGAATGAACTAGAATATCTATTGGGAGCAATAAAAAGAGTCCATTAAAGTGGCTGAATATGGAATAAATGTACAAAAAAAACTATTCAAAATTCTAACACCAGTTAGGAAATATAATGGACAGGAAGATTTTATTTAGATAGCAACAATAATAGGAAATCGTGAGTAATAAACTCATCAGGGTATGTACTGGAATACATATGAAAGAAACACAATTTATGGGAGAAGGTGTTCTTGATCTATCTCCAGAGTGAGCTGTAAAAATTGAAAACATGTTACTGATTGCTTATCACTGTCAATGGTTTCCCATTGTCTTCAAGAGAAAGACCTAAGTGTATAACATGCCCACTCTGGTCCTTGCTGACCCATACAAAGGTTTGTTCCTACTCACTGCCTGGGCTCCAGGGGGACCCAGGGTATTTGAATACAGCATCACATGCCATCCAGTTCTGCTCTTCTCCAGCCTATGCACCTCCAGAACTTATATATATATATAGTTTATATAATATAGTTTTCTTATATATTTCTTATACTATATATAATATAGCTTTCAGCTTCTTGATCATTCCCATCACTCTTCTCTGTATATATTCCATTAGCCAGACAAAGTCTCTTTTTAAAGTGTGGGGTCTAGAACTGAATGCAATACCCTGAGTGTGGTCTGACCAGAGTAAAGTATTATCCACTCCCTCATCTTAATATTTTACTTCTATTCATTAACATTTCTGGAATGCTTATGGACCTGCATTTAATTCCTGGCTCTATCATTTATTAGCAAGACACATAACCTCTTTAAGCCGCAGTTTCCCCTTCAACAAGATGGGGATAACAGTGCCTCCTCATAGTGCTATGATATTAGGACATAGCACTTGTTCTTTTCCCCTTTCTTTGTCCCAGTTAGTCATGTCCTAAGTCTCCCACCATCCTTTCCCCTTCACTCCATGGCCAATGTCCATGCCAACATGATGTCGTTTCTGGGCTGTTATTGAAGCTGACCGGTTGGACTCCCTGCTTCCATTTGCTCCCCCCTCAAGTCCTCTTTGTGGAGAAATCTTTGTAAAACACAGGTTATATATATGACTTCTCTTCCAGTACCTTTGATGGCTCTCCATGGCCTCCTAAAAGTTAAAACTTTCTATCTGCAGTTGAGCTGTGTCTGCCTTTCTAGCATCATCTCCCATTCCCTCCCTCTAGGCATCCCTCACCCTAATCTGGCTCAGAGGGTCTTTGGCTTGCTAAGCCATGGCCTGAGAGAGGAGATGTTTCCACATGGGTCTTCCTGCTCCAACTTCCCTTCCCTGGAAGGATTCTTGACCAAGAGGGAAAAGATCATAACAGAATGTCTTCCTTTGGAGCTACACCAAACTGCTTCTTACCAGAGAGAGGGACCAAGGTAAGGCTGGAGGATGGGCTGGGAAGCAACAAGGGTTCCAGGAGGATTTTTCTCCCAGAGTCAGAGAACCAGCCCTGGGGCTCTGGAGGCCCCATTTCTGAGCACAACAGCCTCCCCCAACCCAATACCTCATTGGTCACGGACACTTCCATTTCACAGTCAATTGGCCATAATTTCAATTATGTAGAAAGCTTTCATTTTACATGCAAATTCCAAAATGACTCAGAAATCCGTGGAGAGGCCTGGGTATGAAGGACCAAGAGTTTAAGTCTGGGAGGTGGGAAGATCCCCATATTCTGCATAGCCATCCCTACTGGCTGGCCCCGACACACTCAGAGGGTGTTGTGAGCAATGATTATTAAGAGAATATCATAGGTAAAGTGTCTGAAACATAGCAGATACTAAATATTATTTAGTCTAATGTTCTTTTTTTTTTTTTTGGTAAAGTCAGTTTGCTAAATGTGCATTGAAGATGTCATGTTTATATCTTAAAACCCCTTGCATATCAATACAGTCACAAATAAAAAGAAATTTTTTTTGTTAGGTAAGAGTCTTGAGTTTTGATTTGGAAATCCAGACCCCAATTCAAGGAAGAGGGTTTTAGTCTCAGATGGGATGAGCTTCTTCTTTCTCCTCTTAAGTTGACAAAGCAGACAGCAGGCACAGTGGCTACAAGCAAGCTGGCCCCATAAGGGGCTCAATGAATGGCAGGGAGACCCTGTGGACAAGAGGTTCTCAACCTTGGCTGCCCATTAAGATCACCTGGGCAGCTTTTAAAAGCCCTGATTCCCAGGCCACCCCACAGGCGAAATGAATCAGAACCTCAGGGGTTGGGGCCCAGGCTTCAGGAACTCCAACACTCAGCTAAGGTTGAGAACCATCATCCTTCTTGCCTCGAAAAGAATTCTATGAACACATTTATGATGCTACCTGCAAGGAGAAAGAAGGGGCCTGACACGTGCTGAGTGCCTACTATG
This sequence comes from Tapirus indicus, assembly GCA_031878705.1. Taxonomy (NCBI): domain Eukaryota; kingdom Metazoa; phylum Chordata; class Mammalia; order Perissodactyla; family Tapiridae; genus Tapirus; species Tapirus indicus. The sequence goes on from CM062929.1 coordinate 61,094,731, forward strand.
CATCAGACCCTGTGCTGGAACTTTCCTTATATTCAGTCTTCGTAACAATGCTGTAAGGGAATTATGATCATCTCCGTTTCCAGGTGAGAAATCAGCAGCTCAGAGGAGCAAAGTGACTTACCCAGGGTCAATTAACCCCAACTAAGTGGTGGAGTTGGGAGATGAAGCAGATCTTCCTGGCTCCAAAGTCTGGTCTTTCAGTTTCATCAAGGTGCATGCGCTAGGAGAACGGACTCAGCCACGCCATGTCTGGGGTGGGTTTTTGGTCATCACCTCCCTGTCCTAAACTGATTTGAACAGTATTTATGCTTTTCCCTGTCCCTAGAGGAAAAAGCATGAGATGAAACAAGAGCTGAGATGCAGGAAGTATCATGCATCCTCATTCCTGATCTTACAGAATCTTCTGCAATAACTTCAGGACTCAAGGCATCTGTATATATGCCATCCTGTATGTACTTTCACACGCACTTTCACTCACACACAAACACAGATATACACATATTTGCACCCTGGCATTAAACAAATATTATGGGGGACCTACTATATTCCAGGCACTGGACGTGTGTATATGACGTCTGATTATACAGGGAGGCCGTTTGCTGAAGTAGAGGTTAAATGTGTAAACTCTGAAGATACACGACATGGATTTTTGAGCCTAGTTTCCCAGCTGCGTAAACTTAGCCAAGTCAGATAAGTTGAACTTTTTCTTTTCCTGCCATTATTGCTATGCTCAAGAATTGATACACACATCTCTCTGGGTATGGAGCTCGAAGAGAGAGCTGGGAGGTATAGCTCACAGGCCAGTGTCCTGAGAGCCTCTCCCTGAAGTCGGCTGAGGCTCTGGTGGCGGCAGCTGTGTCTGTCCCGATCCCTCTCATGCAGAGGTGTCAGCTTCCATGGGGATCAGGTATCAAGCCAGGACTGGCCAAGGCCAGCCAGAGGAGACCTGGAGGCTGGGGGCGTCCGTGCAGGCATGTAGCACGGTGCGGGCATAAGCCTGAACTGCTCCCACCTTGACTCTTCCTGATGCCCTGAGCAGTGGGGGCAGGTGTGGGCATCCTTTCTTCCTCCTGGAGTTTACCTGGATGCTCTGAGGGCTGCGGTCTTGCCTGCACCCTCTCAGACAGACAGACAGATGGACATCCGCAGGGAGGTAGCCCAGTGCTATGGTTAAGGGCTTGGGCTCTAGCCTTGGACCCATCTGGGTGACTCTCAGCCTCCCTCTTCGCTCAGCTCACGGCCTGGTGGACAATTATAATCTCTGATGCTGATGGAGAGACATGAATCTACGCACCTTGTTTTAATACTCAGGCTCGTTCACTCTTTCTTGCTTTAGTCCTTTAAAAAAACAAACAAACAAAATGATTTAGAGAATATTTGGGCCTATCAGAAAGTCATTACCTCTTTGCTGTCACTTAGCAGTGCCCTTCAGTGTCACAGTGGAAACAACGTGTGTTAAGTTGAACAGATGGACACAGGCCCTTTGTCCAGAATCACTGGACACCCTTAGGGAACCACTCTGACAGAACAGCTGCACCAACATGGACTGGGGAGCGAGTGGACCTGGATCAGAGTCTGGATTCCACCACTGTGCAACCCTGGGTGTGTTACTTAACTTCTCTGCGTCTCAGCTTCCTCCTCTCTGCTTTGATAATGATCTCAGACAAAGTGTGTTATAAACCATTGATTTTTAACTTGACTACTTCTCTCTGATGCCCTAAACAAGGTCAATTCCCCCATTAGAGACGTTTAAAACATAATGATCCTTTCCCCTACAGGCTTCATCTCTGTGTCATTGGATATTTATTTGGGGAATGATTTGATTGCTGTCTACTCCACTTGAACATGAGCTCCATGAAACAAGGAGCCTATCTAACTTGCTCATTGCTGGAACTCCAGGCTGGCCCAGAGCCTGGCACAAAGTAGATGCTGAGTGAATATTTGTTGAGTGATGACCTCAGGACTGACCAAGGTCATGCTGTTGGACTCACTGATTTAAAGAGCAGTCTGTGCTACGAGTTCCTGGGAACATCATGTCAATAGACATCCCAGTAAATTGACGCATTTCACAGGTTAGGTAACAGGCCTCCTTGCTTCCAGACTGAGCTGCCTCAGACGGAGGAAGAGAGCGCTGGGGAAGTCAGGCTGCCTTCCACCCTACAGGCCCATTCACATGGGGCTTGGAAGGGAGGTTGGAAAATCAGGGCTTGGCGAAGCTGTGTGTGGACTCCTGTCTCCTCAGCAAGGACACTGAGCTGATAGGGTGCTGTAGGGACAGCAGCGTTTCTGGGGACAGAGCCTGGGGCTGGGAGTCAGGAAGCAGAGTCCTGCAGACGTAGCTGTAAGACCTAAGGTGAGAATCTGGATGTCTCTGATAATATCACCCAATTGTCATGAGGATTAAATGAGATCATGCAATATCAAGCGTCAAATAATGATATCAATGGACCATAACATGTTAGATAAAAGAAGAATCTCTGAGTCTATACAGTCAGAAATAAATGAATACATAAATAGATGGGGAGAAGGGCAAGCTCTTCTTATGGTATTCTTACAGTAGAATGCTGACAGGAAATGGAGAAGACGTGATGGGTTTAGAAAAATCACCATTTGCCACCATCACAGTAATAATTGACTCAGGCAAGAATCATCAACTGAGACTAAAACAAGAGAGTGCAAGGATATTTACACATTTCAAAGTATCTCTCCACCAATTACTTAAGGATAAAACAGGGAAAATATTGTCTTTACAGTGGGGAAACCTGGGGTCACCACATTACCCAAGTGATTGAGGTCAACATTCTTAATAGTGGGGCAGACACGATGCGTGGGGAAGGACACATCAGTTCTGTGTTATTTCAGCCAAAATTCATAACCTGAACCTAGTCGTGAGGCAACAAACTGAAGGACTTTCTACAGAATAACTGGTCTGAGTTCTTCAAAATTTTGAGATCATGAAAGGAGGGAAACTGTCCTGAATTGGAGGAGTCTGAAGAGACATGACAAGTAAATGCAGTATGTGATCCTGAACCAGACCCTGAAATAAGAAAACAAATGACTGTAAAGGGCATTAGTGGGAGAAGTGGCAAAATATGAATATGGATCATGAACTGGATAATAGGATTGCACCTAGGTTAATTTCCTAATCTTGGCCATTGTGCTGTGGTTGTGTAAGAGAATGTCCTTGTTCTTAGGAAATACAGCCTGAAGTCTTTAGTGGTGAAGGGGGAAGTGAGATAATATGTTGGAGGCCTTGGCTCCTGGCATAACTAGAGACTTGGTTCAAGGCCACTTTCTTGGGTGTTCCCAGGAAATATGCCCGTGGGTGGAGAAAGCAGCCATTTGCCTGGTGCTGCCATGCCCTGCAGACAGATATGAGCTGCCTGGAATTAACCCTTAGAGCTATGTCACCAACCAGTTGTGACTGGGGCGTGGGGCTCTGGTTTATTACAATCCCCGGATCTTCCCTGCCCCACACCATCAGCTCCCCATTACTCAGAGAACAGGCCAAAGACATAATGCTCTTCTGTTTATGTACTATCTATGCTCTCAGTCAAAACCTGCTAGAAAATACATCGAAACAAAATTAACTTGACAGGGAAATGGATATTTGAATGAAGCTTCTGCTTAAAACAATAATTTATCATGTTCCATCGTATGTCTCCACAAAACCGGGATCACGGGTGGTTTAGCTGAAATGAGGGAATTCATTACTCCCCGAAACCTCTCTGGGACTCATTTCACAGGGGCTGGGGATTGTGGAGAATCAACGAGGGAACAGATGTCGACCAAGCCCCCCAAACCTGTCAGATGCTGTCTGGCCATTTCCATGCGCAGCCCCATTGGATCCTCACAGTTAACCTCGAGATGATGATCAGCGTCCAGCTTCAGAAATGAGGACACCGGGGCTCTCGGGAGTCCGAAGACCAAGCCCAAGGTCACCCAGCTCGGAAGCAATGGGCCAGCATTTCTGAGTGGGAAGCATCACCATTAGCCTCATCAAGGTCAGAATAGGCTGCCCCACTCCTGTGTAGCTTCCTGACCTCCCAGGTGAGCCAGGCCTGTTTCTGTGGGTGTGGGAAGCCGCAAGTTCTGTCTTGCAGTTGGGAGCCCTCAGCCTGGTCCCAGGAGACATACTCCCCATGGGTGTTCTTACAGATGTCTGGCAGATGTTGGGTAACCACAGACAAGTGGAGGGGAGTGAGGAGCCCCAGTTAGAGGGCTCAAGAAGGCAGTTCATATAATCTACTCATTCATTCATTCTGCAAACACAAATTGCATACCTACTATGTGCTGGATGCTGGGGAGATAACATGGAACTGAGAGGCTAGAAACTCAAAATCTGGTATCTGGATCAGCAGTGTTACCTGGGAACTTGTTAGAAATGCAAATTGTCAGGCCCCACCCCAGACCTACTGAGTCAGAAGCCCCAACAGTCTGTGTCTTAGCAAGTTCTTGCAATGATTCTGATGCACACTAAGGTCTGAGGACTACTCTACTCATGTGAAATAATGACAGGCTGTGATACCAACAGCCAGGGACAGAGGTACTTGATAACTTTGGGGCTCTGATGATTGCAAACAGAGACAGGATTGCATAGAGATGCCCTTCCTCTTCCATCCAGCTGGAAAGCTAGTCTCTCCTTGCCCCCAGACTGAGCAGCTTTATGCAGTATCCAGCAAGTGACCCATGGCCTAGCTCAGCCTGGGCACACTGGTCCTGCTTGGAGCCCAGGGATGCCCTGAGGGACCTAGGGTGGGGGCAGCTGACAGGAAAGCAGCCAGCTGGGCCTCAAGATAGTGAATACCTTCTTAGATTGTGTCTCTCCTTCATAAAGTGAGGGATGTCAGTGAGTCAACCAAAATTTGCAGTAATCAATGATTCAGTCTGATGGCATCAGAAACTGGGCAGGGAGTTTGAGAAGCATTTGGGACAATAGTCCACAAATTTTAGCGTACAAAAGAATCACACAGGGAGTTTATCAAGCATTCAGACTGCCAAGCCACGCCCCTGGATGATTCTGCACCAAGTGTGCAGCACGCCCAGAATTTGCATATTTTACAAGCCCTGGGGTAATCAGTGCAAGTGGTTTGAGGAACACTGTTTGAGAAACACTATTTTGTGAGCTGCGCTCACAGCGGCCAGCTCTCAGCTCGAGCCACATGCCAGGCTTATAACCCGACCATCGCCGGCTGGAGACAGGTCCGTGGTTTGGTGCAGGTTTCTCGGAAGAGGATGAGTAACTACACTCATCTGATGGGTGATGGCAGGTTCGAAGGGCCTTTAGCTTGCCCGGGGAGTGGTTAATGGCACTATAAGCAATAGAGAAGTAATGAAGGCTTTCTCATTTTATAAAAGTTGCTTTAAAATCTAATTAGAATATGAAAGTTGAGATCTCAGTCTATTTTTAAACACAGCATGAGTTCAGCAGGAATAATCAATACTGGAGCTGTGAGCTGCCGGTCAGCTTTCAGTGGGGCAGGCAACCAGCTTCCTTCATGAAGAGTCCTCAATAATGGGACAAGTGGGTGGAGAAGGAGGGGACCAGAGTTAGAGACAGACGGGGTTCTGGGGGGGGGGGACACTTGGGGGAGATCATGAAATCTCCAGACCCTCTCCAATGTCCCAGCTGACACCTCAAGGCAAAGAGTGGGTGGCCTCAGTGTGGATGGTGTGCGGCCGCTTCCATTAGATTCAGGAAGCAAGTACATCCTATATTGACTGTCGGGGAGAGAGAGCTGTGGGGGTGGTTTAGTGAAAAAGAGCATGAATTTTTGGAGGCAGATCCTAAATTGAAGCTCAGTCCTGCTCACTTATTCACTGTATGATTTGATAAATCTTGCAACCTTTCTAAGCCTCAGTTTCTCCCTCTGTAAAATGGCGATAGTAATGCAGACTTTGAGAATGATTAAATGATATAATAATAGCAATAACAGCTAACATGTATGGAGCATTCACTACGTGCTTTATATGCATGTGTTATTCTGGTTGGTCTTTACAGTAGCCCTATGAAGTTCAGGGAAATAGACGGACGTGTCTTATTAAATGCAAATAAGGGATTCAGGATTGTGTCTGGTACAGAGTAGGTGTCAATTAATATTTGTTTCCTCTTCCTTCCCAGGGGATGGTAAGGAGCCTCATTTTCAGAGAACGGAGCACTCCCATCTGCTACACTTGCCCAGCAGGCAGTGATGGCTGATTGCTTAGGACTCCTAAGCCAGAGCCAGGCTTCCAGAACCACCGGTGGGGTAGTTCTGACCCTGGGCTGCCAGTGGCACAGCGGGCAGATTTGGCAGTGCCTGCATGAGCCAGCATGCACACAACCTGGAGACGTTCGCGTGACAACCGTGGGGCCGCTTCCAAGGAACATCCCACCCAGATTTGCCTTCCTTGAAGAAAAGTAACGCAAAAGGCCATTTTTCACTTTTAAATAGCTTTCATTCTATGTCTTAATAAATGCACGTTTGTTGATTTGTGTAAGCATGATGTGGGAAGTCTGCAAATGGATGTAATCTGCACCGAGGGCACATGTAAGCACCAGTGAGCACTTTTGAATAATGAATCCCTCCCGTAAAAGACGGACGCTATTCATAATAATTCCTTGCTTTTCTCATTTTGCCGTGTACAGTAGCGATTAATCAATTTGCAATGTTATGTCACCCGCAACAAATTGCTAGCACCAAGACAAATTTATTGCTTTATGATAAAAGAACTTGTTTAGGGAGAAACAAATTAAATTTGGGGGTCTGTTCTTCAGATTTGATGTTCACATAGGTGACCCATAGAGAGTGGGCTGGGGAGGTGAGAGGGTCAGGTGATTCCTGAATGGACCTGGCACCCTGGAGAGGAGTGTAAAGGCAAGAGAGTGCTTGCTCAGTTACTGACCCCGAGACAGTACAGCCGTGATGGCAGACAGTATCGTGGAGAGCTCGCGGTGGTTCTCGGGAAAGTCTGCCGGGCTCTCTGTGTCAGTAAGTGTAATTTAGAGCTTTGCACAGAGAGGTTTGGACACTCAACAAGGCTCCAAGGATTCATACCCTCTTCTCCTTCTATGCTTCACCCAAGTTATCAGATCTTGATTTACCTGAATTGGTAGAAGGGAACTTATATTATAGGAACTCAAGAGCAAAGGAAATCTACAGTATTGGAACTGGGAATGGGATTTAGAGATCAGAAGGTGACAGGGACCCTGATGCTTCTGTTTATTGAGGCTGCTGGCGTATTAAAATATTGGGGGGAAGAAGACCAAAATGGTGTTACCAAAATTGTGGTGCAGTAAATGTTACATTCAGCAAATGAATACTTTTAACACATGCAAAATTTAATTCTGTATAATGGTGTTATTAACACAGACCCTGTCAATACCTTCAGTTGGAGGCCCTTCATCGTATAAGGGCCGGCTGAATGGGTTTCCACCATGGCAAGGGTGACTTGGGGACATACAGTCCCATTCCCTGTATCACATTCGTAGAAAAGAAGCTCAGGGATGGGAAGCATTTTGCCCGAGGACAGAGTGGGAGGTGTGGAGAAGCATCTGACTTCCAGGACATCACATAACGTTTGTCATTAATTTATACTCCATTAATTTGGAATCTTGAGTGGAATTAGGGGCTGATGCATTAATTCTACCCTCTCCCCCAACACACACACACACACACACACACACACACACACACAAGCACATATTCAGGGTAAGGTTTTTTTCTTAAGCAACGTGATAGTCTAACATGATTTGTGAAAAGCAGGTTTCAATTAGGAAGGATGTCAGTTCAATTGCCCACGTAAATGGATTTCTCTCTCCCAGCTCATCAAAATCCATTCATTTCTGCTCTTAAAGCAGGAGCTGGGACCACATCCTGGAATACCTCGATACACCCGTTCTACCTGCCGGGGACAGTGCTCCAGTAATTTTTCCTTGGGCCACGGTCTCTGTTGTTCTGGTCTCATTTCAGCCTTGAGGGGCAGGCACGAAGTCCTCCTAACTGAGGAGGTGTCTGCAGCCTTTCTGCAGCGTCTGAGCAGACTCTTGGCCGCCCCCCAACCCCAATGTCCACACCCAGAACCCCGTGAACAATGGGGAGCAGAGAATTCAGGCCCTTTGCCGGGACCCTTTCTACCACCTTGTGGCTGGAGGGGCCCAAGGGGGCGCACGGTAGACCCCAGGGGGTGCCAGACTCACCTGGCGACGGCTTCTTTGTCTTCTGTGCCTGCTTGCTGGGCTCTAGTTGGCTCAGGTCCTGGCTGGGACAGCCAGCACCCCTCGCGCGCCTGGCCAGGCCTGCCTACTCCCTGAGCGCCTCCCCAGCTGAGGGACCTACAGGGGCTTTGGGTCCTCTGCGGGGCTGGGTTGCCCCTGCTCCTGCTGCCCGCCCGCCGGCTAATTCTGATTATTTCTCTTTCTCCTTGCTCTCTCGGGTGCCTTTATTCCTGACCGTGCATTTTCTCTGGGCTCAGGATTAAAAAAACCCACACTGCTAATATCCTTGTCAGCCTTTTCCTGAATCATTGCCGCGCAGCTTCAGGGAGCCACGGGCCAGTGCCTTCTGGCCGGCAGACTCCATCCCTGGGCCTTCCTGTTCTTGGGGTCCTGGAGCCCCCTCTCTGGGTCTCTTCACCCCCTGAAGGCAACACCCAGAGGCCCGGATCCTCTGAGAAATGCCCAGCCGGGGGAGGCAGATGGGGCGGAGAAGTGAGGATCCAGCTGAGCTTGTCCATCTCTCAGGTGACTTCTCTCAAATGCTATTAAAAAAAGAATTTTAAAGTGCTTTTCTCTACATTTTCTCATTTGCTGTTATTATCCCTGTTTTACAGATGAGCGACCTGAACCTCAGAGGACTTAGTGATTTGCTCGAGGTCACACAGCTACTCTGGGTCAGGACTCCAGCCTCCACGTGCCTCCGTAACTCAGGTATGGAAGGAATAATCACCCCCATTTGGCAGATGAGGAAACTGAGGCTCACGTTGCTGAAAGGGCCTGTCTCAAATCATGTAGCCTTGAGAAGTGGCTCTAGAAGTGGGATTCAGACACCCCCAACATCCAGGCCAGTGCCCAGCTCTGGGCAGGGTTCTGTCCTTCTGTGTTGTAAACACAAAGCCAGGTCAGCTCAGGCTGGGAAACACACACCAGAAAATACTCGAAAGCCTCAAGTCTGGGAGTCCAAGGTGGCCAGGGGGCCGTCCTGGTTACTCCTGTCTCCTCACATGACACAGGACCTGGTGGGAAGTGCACGGTTATGTTTCCAGGGAGTCTGGTTAACTGCTTTAGCTCATCATGCTGTGTGGCCTGGGCAGTGTCTCCCATCTCAGTCTGCTCTGGGGACAATAGATCAAATATGACTTTGGTTGGCAATAGAGGTTTCCACAAGTTCTGGTTTGGGACCGTCCCATCAGAGACTCAGGAAGAAGGTCCCATTTAGCAAATGTCCCCCACTCCGGGCAGCCCTCCCTGACTCTTCAAGACAGAGCAGACCCTCCTTCCTCAGTCCCGCAGCACATACTTCTTTGAATGATCACATTCCTACCGATAGAGCCAACTGTTCCCCCCACCATCCCTCACCTCGGCTGAGCTGTGGCCATTAAACTTCTCATGGAGGCACAACCTCTTAATGTGTCCATAGATGTGCAGTCATGTGGACATCAATGTGGCCAGCCACAGTCACTAATACACGCGGCCAGCACCCTCATCGTCTCCTGGAGACACAAATACACACAGAGACACTGTCCCACATATCACACTCAGACACAGTGTCATGTGTCTGCACACACACACTTGCACACACACCCCCGCAGATAAACATAGGCCCCCTTAGGGACAAAGAGTCTGTTTGTGTCTGTACGGGCTGCGTTTTCCAGGTCACCCACCTCCCCTACCCCTGCTATTCCATGTGTTCTCCCTAGGACAGAGGCTGCAGCTGACTGGCCGATGGGGACTGGGAATTTGGCCTGCTGAGGCTCAGAGCTTATAGCTACCCTGGGAACTTTCTGGACAAATAGCCCATTCCAGCTGGGCCTCTCTTTGTCCTCTTTCCCAGACAGGCCAGCCTTGACTATCTCCAGGTGACATCTGCCCACATCACACTCCCAATCAGATAAGCGTTCTTCCTGTGGGCCCTGGGCCCTGTCACCACCTCACCTTGCCACCTCGGCACTTTCTCAATAACTCACCAAGGTCAACTGTTGCTCACTCAGTGATTTTCTTTCCCCTTCACATCTGAAGCTCTGTTTTCCCTCTGGACAAATGCCTTCATATCCCTTGCCTACCCCAGAGGCTATGGGCTTAATGGACTAGCAGACGAGGAAGGGAAGGAGAAGCCAGAGTCTGCTGAACTCTGGTTTGTTCCCACCACAAAGACACTGTGAATCCTGGGAGGGGGACACAGTGACAGAAGACGGATCCTGGAGCCTGACCGGCTTGAGCTTAAACCCCTGCTCTGCCCCTTCCCGGCTGCGTCGCTTTGGACGTCACTCGGCCTCTGCAAATCTCAGTTTCTGCTTCTGTCAAGTGGGCATAACCATTTGAACCTTGCAGAATTGTTGGGAGGATTAGATGAGGTTAAATGCATGTAAAAAAGCACTTGATAAGTGACAGAGGGCTCTAAAAATGTGAGTGAATAAGATTGCTGTTTTAATAAGCACCTTATCCCTGTCCTCATGGCCTCTTAGTTCCCGCTGGGACTCAGGCAGGATCTGAGTGGAGGGTCAAAGAAGGCTTAGCCTCCTGCAGGGGAGGAGGTGAGAGGCTGGGCAGGGTCTGGGCCTCTCTCACAAAGAGGGAGAGAGCTGGGTGGGTCAGCGGTCCCCTTCACTGGTGTGGGCTGTCTCCAGCTACCTGTCGTCGATCAGTTATTGCTTGTAAGGCCCAGGGATCACCCTTCTCCCGTGAAACCGGAAGGGAGGGAATTCAGGGATGAGGAGCCTTACATGGACATGGGCTGCATCCGTGCTGATCACTTTCACACTTATTATCCCATTTAATCTCAAAACAATCTGGCAGGGGAAGGGTTATTACAAACGAAGAAGCTGAGGCTCAGAAACATAACACGGCCCCTAAGCGAGTGAGTTGGGATTTGAACCCTAGATTTCTGGCTTCACGTGGTGGGTGGCTCCCAAGCCTCCCGGCCACCTTGGGAACATGAACAGTAGACGAAGTGGACTGAATTGCAATGATGAAACCGGCGTCCTCGTCCTCGGAGGCAAGATGCTGAATAAACCCATCCTGTAAGCACTGCTTAGAGCGCATCTTGCTCCACAGGACAATGCAGACAAAGACCTGGTTTATGCAGCTGAATATGAAATATGGCTCGTGTCTTAGGACATTTGTATAAAAAGACCATTTCCTTCCTGCCACAGCCTCAAAGCCGCCTCTTACGGGAGTCCTGTCTTCTTACAGGAGACTGATTTGGAAGGCAGAAGACTGGGGAGTCCTTCCATGAACTCAGTGGGGGCCTCAGGTAAGTCTCCTCTCTCTGGGCTTCAGTTTCCCCATCTACAAAAGAACATGGTTTTCTGGGGTGATTTATCTGGGTAACTTCTAATCCCCCCAAACCACAGCTATATTCTCCAATGTAGAACTCATGTTAGATCCACAAATTATGTTTTTCCAACTTGTAAATTTACTTACTAGAAAATCCTTACAAAGCTGGACCACTTAAATGGCATTTGGTTAATGCACTTAGAAAATCCAAGAATAAGTGCACGCCAGGTTTAGAAACCTAGGTAGAAATGGCTGCCCCAGTCTGACTCTATGATGTCCAGAAAAGAAGACTTTTTGGCCTTCAGAGGCTTGTGTTCTTGTCACAGATTCTGGCTCTCTCTCGTTTAGAGAAAGCAGATAGGTTCCTGGTCCAAGGTGAACTGCCCACCTTTGCCACTGTCTGAGGTGATTGAAAACCTCTACAGGAACCTTCTTTCCTCCAGAAACAGAAGTGATAGCATTGGCTTCCTGGCTGTCAGAGGGGCTTCTGCTAAGGAAGACACAGCCCTGGACGTGTATTCTCCTGGCACTTTCTTTTGGGGGTGGGGTGGGGCGAGGGAAGGGCATCAGCATCCGGCTGGTTACTCTACCGACAGATCAATATGTTGACAGAGTCGCTCTCCTCGTGTGTCCATTTAAACACAGATCCCCGCGTGGGATTCAGGCTGACTGACTCCGTTTGCCAAATGCAAATGCATTAACCTTACAATTGGGTAATCTAATAAAAAGGATCAATGGTCTGATACGGTGCTTATGGAGTCATTTACTGCAAGCGAGAGCAATTTAGCCAGGACCCAGATGAGCGGCTTGGGGGAAGCCGAGAGTGGCTCAAGCCGGCCTTCGGAGCTGACTTCACAGGCGAGGCCGGCTCTGCCTGGAGCCGCTGGCCGAGTGGGCTCGGGAACGAGGAGGGTGTTCCTCGTTCATTACTGCCACTTTAATCACTTAGAGGTTCAATTAAGTATAAATCATTAGTGGTATTTCAAGTTACTTTATCCAGGCCCGCGCGTAACACACTTGACTGGCGGTGGGGAGCTTTCTGAGGCTAGATTTAGCGTGCGAGTGAACAAGGCAGTCATATGGGTTTTTCTGCTATGAAATTGATAAATGAAGTGGGCATTCGAGGTACGGCAGTAATTTCTGTGGTGCAGCCAAGTGCTCGCTCCCTTGTCTCCTGCAGCGATGAGGCCATGGGCCCCCTTAATACGGCAGCCTTCCCCTGGGGGCCCAAAGGCCAGGCTGGGCCTCAGGCCTAGGGTTTATTTCCTCACAGAACTTCCCAGAGCGAACCCTGGTTCATTAGTGGGAATTTACCTGGGGAGAAAAGAAAAAGGAGAAAGTTAGGAAAAAAAGAAAAGATTCCTTTGCCGTCATTCACTGGCGCTGATTCTGTTGTCATTTCTTCAGACTAGCAAGCGGACAGTGCGAGAAGGATGGAATCAGGCTGTCTCGGCAGCTCGGTCCCCTCTCCCCACAGATGCGGTTGTCCCTGGTGGCTGGCATCCCTGTCTGGAAAGCATATTTTCTCCTAATCGGTTTTACAGCTCTTTTAAAGTAATATGTCAGATCATTTTCCCCATATACATAGTTAATGAAAGTAACCCTACAAATTCATTTTAAATAGATGGAAGTTGTTATAACCCTGATCCAGAATTTATTACATTCATTACAATCTTGCTGAAGTAGGTAATGTAATGGACTATTACTTTTATTATCTTTTTAATCCCTCAAAATTATTAGGAACTGACTAATATTTGGCATCACCCTGTTAATGTTTAAACAGAAATTGATACTTTAATTCGTATAATAAATGATGAGGACACTCTGAGTGGAAACAAAAGCCTGATGGGGTTTATCTTGATCAGTCCCAAAGACTTTTAAGTGGGGCTTAGGGGTCTGCAGGCAATTATTTCCAGGCAGGGTGCTTCATCAAGTGCTCAGGAAGGACAGGAGAGCAGAGATGGAGATGGTGACAGAGACACCCAGACGGACGCGAAGGAAAAAGGCAGAAAAGTGAGAGGGAGAGAAATTCCACCTACGCATCCAAGTTCTAATTCTGATTCGCAAAAAGCTCCAGTTTGGGCTGATAACCACAGTAGTGAGCTCTACGGATCTTTTCCTTCTTGCCTTCATCCTCCGCTCTCCTCCTTCCCAGATTAAAAAGATTTTTCTTTCCAACATTCCTGTGTTAGTAATCAGCTTTACGGCTAAGGATTCTCAAGTGCTCTAGAATCCGTGCGTTGCTGAGACAAATGATTGGGTCACATTCTCCTAGCGAGGAGTGGAGACCCTGCTTGCTCCTCGGAAAATAATGATGGTTGCTCAATTTGCAAATTACCAGATCTCACCGTGAAATGGGAGGGGGCCGGAGGGGCATCCTGTTGTGTCTCTTCCAGAAGCTCCTGAGTGACTTGTGTTTACCCTCCAGAGCTCTCCCAGACCCGTGTCCTGCTGGGAGGGTGACAGGTGGAATTTAGGAGAATTTGATCTCTTGCACTCTAGTTTTTACAAGGCAAAATGCAATGCTAGTCACTTAAAAAAAATCTGTTCTATCAGGGTGAGAGGAACAAAATACTTCACTTTCTGGCTTGCTAAAAGATGAAGAAAGGTATGTTTGGAGGAGGAAAAGCTGGCATTTTGTGTCACTCCAAGGCAAGGGTGTGTTTTCTAATAAAGGAAGCTTCCAATTAGCAAAATCACTAATTAGCACAGAGAAGCTCATTAGAATTTAAAGTTGCTTTATTGTGTATCATGGCTTTGTTCTAAATGCTCCAAGTTTCCAAAGTAAGAAAAGTATTGATTCAATTGACTCAGCATGAAATGCGTCTCGTTTGTGCCGACTCCTAAAGAGGTGGCTTCCCAGCTTTCCTGGCAGAGAGTTTGCCAGGTGTCCCGTGAGCTGGACCCAGGTGGATGGGCTGGGGACAACGTCCTGCCTGCCTGTACGCCATCGCTGAGTTGAGGGACTGGCTGGCTGCCCATCACTCGGCTAAAATGCGTTTTGATCAATGGAGGGGAAACCTGCCCTTAACTAAGTTTGTTCCCGACGCCTTATAAATCGCACTGGTTGCTTTCGTCAATGCCGAGTTGACAAGGGCTACATGTTGTCTGGGGCTTGATAAAGAGACTAAAAGGCAGCTTCTCAGCATGTTTATTTTTAATAGACATAAAAAATGAAAACAGAGGCTTTCTCACTCTTCCGAACCCTCATTGACAGAAAAATACTGAGTGCATGGAAGTCGTGATGTACAGGCGGAGATCTTGAATAGGTTTTTTTTTTTTTTAACCAAAATATCCTTGTGAACCTGAGAACAGCTTCAGAACTGAGAAAAACTGGGCTCCAGAAAGCTCCGTTATTTCCTTCCGCGACATGAAGTGCCAGGTGCCGTGTTTAGGCATCAACATGTCAGAGCTGTGACATTCTCTGTGTGTGTGATAAACCCGTCTATTTCTACCTCATCTATTAGAAATGCAGCGTTGTGAATTGAAGTTGTGTCTTCCAAGGCACTGGAAATCAAACCCCTTTCTTTTTTCTAAACCTTTACTTAATAGAAATAATTCCTCTCTGCAGCTTTACTAGATGTGTATGGCACCAAGATAATTTCATGGAGACCGTCAAAGCAGAAAGAAAATACCTCCAAAAGCCAATTTAAAATATTACAACAAATGTGACAAAGGGCTAATGTCCTTCATATAAAAAGAACTCTTTCGAATTGATAAGAAAGATATCAAGATTCTAAGAGAAAAATGAAGAAAGTGTATGAAAAAGCATTTACTAAAAAGGAAATTCAAGTAACTAATATTTATGGAATATTTACTACATATCAGGTGTAATTTACATGAGATCTCTCTCATTCATTCTTTATAGAGACCCTATGAGGTAGGTGTTATTCTCATCTCTATTCAAAGATAAAGAAAAATAAAGCTTTGAAAAGTTAAATAGTCAGCCCCAAATCATAACAATTTTATGCGGGGAGCCAGGACTCAAGGTCAGGAAGCTTGATCTAGCACCTGCTCCTAATTGCTCTGCTGTAATCCCACAAATTCACAGATATAATCATGTAATACAGCTGAAAAAAGGTTCATGTTTACCAGTAAATGAAATGCATTAATTTAAAATAGAAAATTGTTACTTATCAAATTAACAGAGAATTTAAAAAATATTAATATTCAATGCTGGCAAGGATGGGTTGAAACAGACATTCTTAAATATGAATCGCAATTAGACAATCACTATTAAGAGTCTTAAAAATGTGCAAGTCTTTTGACCCAGCAATGCCATTGTGCATAATTTATCCCAAGGAAATAAAAATGTAAGCCATGCTTTCGGCACATGTCTACACTAGAGCATCAGAAACCGGTTAAATGCCCCATGTTAGGGGAAAGGTTAAGTAGATTATGGTCTACCCATTCAGTGAAATATTGGAAACAACTAAAATGATGTTGTTGAGGGTTTCTAATAACATGGGGAAATGCTTATGCTGAGTGAAAAAGAGGAGGGTATAAAATTGCATGTATAATGTCAATCATGCAAAATATGAATAGGGATAAGAGTGAAAGGAAACATAAAATGTGAACTACAGGGCATTCTCTGTGTAATGGGATTCTGTGTGGTCATATCTTTTTGTTGTATTTTCCAAGTTTTCTACAGTAAACTTGTTTTGCTTGTAATAGAGGGTAGGGGGCATCCTTTATGACTTTTAAAAGTCAACTTCTTAAGTTAAATCTCAGACCTAATGGGGATAAATTGCTTGACCCCAGCACTGAATTAATCTAAGACACTGGGTGTGTTGCTCCCTGCAAAGGCCTGGGACACCTAAATGCAGCCCTGTGTGTTCTTCAGCTCTCTGAGTGTCCCTGTCATCTGTAACACATCCACTCATGGGGTTATCGTGAGGATAAAATATGTGTAAAGGCCTTAGAACAGTGCTGGCACAGTGTGGGCACGCAATCAACGTAAATAGTAATACATTAATGATGTAGTTGTTTTGTTAGTAGGAAGGAAGGGCTGAGCACCCAGCAGGCACTGAGAAGTGTGTATAGATTGGCTTGTCTTGAGATAGGGCTAAAGCATCTTTTATTGGTGCCCTCCATTCTAGCCCTAGATCTAGGCTTCTGGTGCTGCCCAATTCTTTAGTCAGCTGCTGTAGAGGCTAAGGGGATGCTCTTTGGGTGTCCCACGGACCTATACTCAGACCCTCATTCAACCCCCACTTCCTGGGCACCCTCTTGGGGCCGGGCACTGTGCTGAACCTTTTCACATAAGGATTTTCTCCCCTGCTTTGAGAAGCTACTTTGAGAAGCTGGTTTCAGTAGAATATCTGCTTGATGGCTCAGAGACTAGAAGTCACTCTCCTGGATCACAATGCCAGTAGGTGGCAAAGCTGGACTTTGAAATTGTGTTGATCTGGCTCCAGAGATGTCAGAGAAGAATGGCAATAATGGCCGAGAACGTTGGCTCTGGCGTCAGAAAGATCTGGAGTTACGGCTTTCTGTGTGTCTTCAAGCAAGTAACAAAGGTGCCTAAACCTCAGTTTACTCATCTACAAGACGCAAGGGTACTATATCTCACTTAGTCCAAGAAGCCGGTGCTTGTATGTTGCGCATTGTTTTATGCTAAGAAAAATACAATCATCTTCAGTTAAACTATGATATAATGCTTTCTTATCCCCTAGAATTTTAATTTTATACTTATGGAAAGAGCTCTTGGGTTTATTTAGACATGGATTTTTATCATAAGGCCTTTGTACATACATAAAAGGAAAATATAAGTGAAATAATTTGTTTAAGCTCTTCCTAAAGCTTCTTTATATTTGGAGATTGACTCAGAATTGTCGATGTCCACGTTTTCCCACCCACCAGCATCTTCTGTAACATCACAAGCGTTAATGGTAGCATTTCTTTAGAAACCAGTCCCGTGTTTTCCTCGGGATTTTAAGCCACAGGTATTCGTTCTATAAGTTTTGATGTGTTTTCCCAGATATGACAATGACATCAAGACTGCTGCCAGGTTGACAGTGATTGTAGAAAGCATCTCAATTTCAGAAATGTTAAAATGGGACAAAGAAAATGTATATCTTAGAGTGGATGAAATGTAGTAGCCACCTTATAGGGTTCTTAGGAGGCTCAGATGAGGTTGTGCTTGTTAAACAGAAGACTGGATGTACAGTAAATGCTCAGTGTCATCATCGTCATCATCATTGTTATTATATTCTGTTCTCTGAGAAATATTGCACATATATGAGGCTCCCTGGAATCTTCCTCCAGACTTTGAGCCAGGGTGTGGTGCTGATGACCCCCTGTGTGCTTGGGTAAAGCCTGTCCCACTGCCCTTTCTCTCTCTACCTGCTTTCTGAACCTTCTCCCTCTCCCCCTGCCTCTTCCTCCTCTCCCTTTTTCTCTCTTCCTCCTTCTTCTCTCTGCTTCTCCTTTCCATTCTCTCCCCAGCTTTTCTGCAAATAAATGGCCCTGTCACTCCAGTTCTCTTGTGGGTTTAGAGTGAATGGAAGCGTCTTTTTGAAAAGCTTGTTCCGTCTGACATTCCTAACCAGCTCAGGAGCAGGGTCCTTTGCGCTCCCCTCTCTTCTGCTCAATGATCTGCTCGTTTGGTTAACGATTTACAGGGCTGCCACTGGGCCTTGAGCCCTGCACCCCACAGCAGAGGCAGCTGGGCGGTGCCCTCCGGAGGAGGCCGATGGCAGTCTTGGAGGGGTGCCGTTGGTCCTGCCTCTGGTGGCCAAAGGCAGATGGGCTTAGGGCCTGCCTAAAAAGAAACATTTATTCTCATTTATGATTCTTTAAAAAAGTTCACGGCTTTTATGATGAGCCTTATACATGCATTTAATGACATTAAAGTATTTGATTATGTGCATTAAGAAGAGGTCTGAGAGCTCTCTGGTGTCCTTAGTTTTAAGTGTATTTTAACTGCCTGCAATGAAAGGAACAAGACGAAAAACGAGCTATGGCAACATCTTCATAAATTCTGAGCTGTAACTGACACACCTTTGCTGGCACCAGGAATGGTCCAGGCAGGTGGACATAAGGAAGAGGAAGTGAAGTTTCTATTTTGTCATGGGCCTGGGGACCGAAAAGGGAAAGCAAGATCAGCCGTTCCTGCAATACCTTCTCTTTAGCCAGCATCCAAGTCAGGGATGAGCACAGGCTGGAAATAATATCAGTTGAGGGTCCACTTTGTACCCAGCGCTGTGCTACGCTCTTGACACATATCACTGTGCTTAATCTCAGCAGGTGGGTGTTTTTAGCTCCATTTTCCAGGTGAGGAAACTGAACCTGGGTAAAGTAGGGTGACTCGCTCCAAGTTTGCAAATGTCAGAGCCATTATCTGAAAATGAGTCTTTCTGATTCTAAATCTTTGTATAGCCACTGGGTGCCGAGCTCAGGTGGCTCCCATCTGGGGAATAGTTGATGGAGAAGGAGAAGAAAATAGGTGCTGAGGCCAAGGAAGCAAAGGCCTTCAGAGAGAAGCTTCTTCCTCCCGCCCTCTGGGCCCCCAGCTTCTTGGAGGCACGCACTGCGGTGGAAGCGGAATCAGGACAGAAAAAGCCACTTGAAATGAACTGTGCCCAGACAGGCCGCCATGGTGGCGTGATTGATACTGGAGCATGTAGGTGTAATGAAACTGATGCCGGCTCCTCTGCACCTGTGATTTATTGAGGACAAATTTAAGATGAGAAAGGGCCCCATACCAGGAGCTGCATCTTCCCCTCCAAGGGAGGGTGGTCATCCATCACCAGCCATTGCAAGGGCCCATTGCAGGCGGCTCATCAGATGAGCCAATAGTCTCTTTGTTGGGGTTCCTAACAAGTGTTGGATCAGCAAAAGTCTATTTATGCTGGTGGACCTTTCAGGACCAATTTGTAGTGGGTCACTGATTCTGCTGGGGTATTATCTTCTTTACTACTCGGGCCAGTTGGGGAACGCGGCAAAGATTAATGGTTTTGGCTGCTGACTTGCCGCCGCAATCTACTGCTTCTGGACCAAAGATTAAGTTTTTTTGTGTTTTACCAGAAAGGGCCCACCTTGCGTACGAGATGTGCTTTGATTTACTGACTTGCTTATGGGGAAAGGAGTCGTGGAAGTGTACTTGGTTGTGGTGGGGATTTGGCAGATGGCCGTTAGGCCTGGCATCCACGTGGTCCACCCTAAGGCCCTGGGCAGGGAACGAGCAGCTCCTGGGGCCACAGTGTGGGTCCTGTATGCCCCAGGAGCTCTCCTCGGGCTCGTAGGATATCGAAGCCTTGTCTGGCATCCGGCAGCTGAGTCTGGGTTCAGAGAGGCAGATGGTGCCCTAAACTGTAGTATTTAAAACTATGTTACTAAAAAGAAATTAGTCACGGCCTTTCCTTATCATTTGGAAAATTGCACACGCTCCTTTAATACATTTTGTAAAAAAAGAAGCAAATAAAACCATGCATAAGCCAACTGCACAATCATATGACTGTTAATATTTTGGTTTACATTTTCATCCAAGCTTTTTACTATGCACAAACATATGCATGCTATTTTACACGATTAAAGTCATACTGGATTTATGTGGGGCTTTTTTTGTGTATGGTTTTGTATTCTGCTTTTTGCAATGAACATTACACCATAAGCATTTCCCCATCTCTTCGTCATTTTAATAAGCCATCTTTTTTTTTCTTTCTCGGTTGGATTTGTTGCAACTTCTCCAGTGCCAACGTCCATTCTTTTAGTCAGCAAACATTTGCTGTGTGCCTTCTCTGGGCCAGGTCCTGTGCTGGGATCACAGAGCTGAATCAGACATGTGCCCCTGAAGCGGGGGTGCTGGGGTCAGCTCACAGGGATGTGCTTGTGCCCTGCAGGGAACTGCTTCACCAGTATCTCTCAAGATGGCCCAGAACACTGCAGATGGTTTGGAGGCAGGGAACTGTCACTTATGACCCCTCCAAGGTCCCTATAGAATCATAGTTCCAAAGCAGGAAGTGAGCACCTGCTTCTGCAGGAGGGGAGGCTGCTGTTGGCTTCAGATACCCCAGCTTGGTTTTTTAGGGTGAATTGGGAGCTGGGAGGCAAATCCTCCTGCATGGGCAGTGGCAGCTCAATCTTGGAAAACTGGAGAAAAAGCCCTATAGCCCCCAAGGGACCAGCCACCCCAGGCAGCTGCAGAAACTGCCAGGGAGGCAGTAAGATATGACAAAAAAGGGTGTGGCCTTGGAACTCAAAGAGATCTGAGTTTGAATCTTCTAGCTGGTGACCTTGAGCAAGTCACCTTTCCGAGCTTCATTTTCCTCGTCTGAAAAATGGGCCTTATCCCCCTCAGCTCCCAGGCTTTTGCGCCCCTTCACTGCATGGAAAGTCCCATGTGAAGACTGGTGGGCAGCCCATGCTGGCCCTGTCCCAGGCCCACTTTCTAGATACCGTGCTGACTCAAATAGATGGATGGGTTCTAATTGTTCCAACAACACGTCTGAGTTTCAGAGGGCCTTTCCTCGGGAGCCTTTGTCTCAGGGCCATAAATCACTGTGCAACTATGCCCACGGCTGGCTGGGACTTCCTTCCCCTGGCTGGGCTGGCTGAAGGAGGAGGGGCTTAGCGGGGCCCAGGCCTACTTTTCACCATTGGTTTTTAAATCTCTAATTGGAAGGTTTCCTTACTCAGCGATTCCAATGGTTCCCTTTGTAGTGGCCTCTTCTCTGCCCCAGAGCAGGCTCCCTCCCTTCCTTTCCACCCTGCTCCAGATTAACATTCTTTTTTTTATTGAGGTAACATTGGTTTATAACATTAGATAAATTTCAGGAGTACATCTTTATGGTTTGACTTCTGTATACATTACATAGTGTTCACCACCAAAATTCTAGTTTCCATCTGTCACCGTACAAATAACCCCCTTTACCCATCTTTGAGTAAGTAGAGCATTTTTGCTAGACAAGACATACACAAACTTTCCCAATACTTGTCTTGATAATTTGTAGGAGCATTTGTCAGCTGATCCAAGGACTACGTCTCTACATGATGCGTTCTGTTTATGGGGCAGAAGGTTCTCTTGATTTAAGAGCAGCAGTTGACACTCGCAGATATTCCCCAGCCAAAAGGTCCTCGTCTCATATGAGTCCCCCTGCTCCATCACTCTGCTCTAGCCACCCTCCTGCCCCAGGAGGATCCTTCCTGCCCCAGGACATTTGCTCTTGATGTTCTCTTGGACTGAACGCCCTTCCCTGGGCTCTTCACATGGCCATCTCTTTCTCATCATTCAAGTCTCAGTTTAAACTTTACAGAGAGTCCTTCCCTGACCATTCCTCACCCCAGACCAAGTCATTTCCCCCCATGTTAAACTTAATTTCTCAGACTTTTCATGGTTTGTGAAGATGTGTTTGTGTGATGGCAGATTTAACGAACTGAATCTCTTCCCCACTCCTGACAGTCAGCACCATGAAGACAAAGATGATCACCTTTGTTTCTTTAGTGCCTTTCTCAGTGTCTGACACATCGTAGGCTCTCAACACAGAGGTGTGTTGACTGAACAAACGAATGAATGAATGGTTAGGTGGATGGATGAATTGGAGAGTGAATGAATGAACGAGTGAATGAATGAATGAGTGAATGAATTCCAGGGTGGTGTGCAAAGGCTTGTTTTTCCTTCTTTGATGACCAAGGTCCTGGGGAGTCTCCCCGGTCCTTTCTATCTCCACGGGACCAAACCTCATTAACAACCAATGTTTCTGACAACTGTACTTGTAGTTCTTCCCACATGGTGATCTGCCTCCATCCTCTGTCCTTCTTTTTCATTTAAACTTTTTATTATGAAAATTTCTAAACATACACAAAAGTAGAGAGAATTATAATAAACTCTCATGCACTCCTTACCCCACTCCCTCACTGGAGTATTTAAAATAAATCCCAAGCATCATCTCATTTCATGCATAAATATTTTGGGGGGTATTGCTAATAGATAAGGACTTCAAAAAATTTTAAACATAATCACAATACTGTTATCACACCCGACAAAATAAAAAAACCCACCATTTCCTTTAATATCTAATATTTGGTTAATGTATAAATATTCCAGATTGTCTCAAAAATGTCTTTTTACATTTAGGTGGTTCACAGTAGGCCATGACCACTGCATTTAGTTGATATGTCTCTTAAGTTTCTTTTAATCTATAACAGTCCCCCTCTTCTCCCTGCATTTTAAAATGCCATTTATTTCTCTCTTTTTTTAAGGCCGTTTGTTTCTTGATGAATCTGGGTCAATTATCCTGCAGACTGTTTCATGCTCTGGCTGACTGCCTCCTTGTGGTGTCATCTAACATGTTCCTCTGTCCCCTGTGTTTCCTGGAAACCAGCAGTTAGATTCAGAGTCCGATTCGATTTCCTGCTGGCAGCCTTCGTGGGTGGTGGTGAGCTCTCCTGTTGTACCACATCCTAATGTCTAGTCGTCTCTCCCGTAAAGTTGTTAGGATTGATCGGCGGCTCACCCTGCCCTTCTTAATGAACTCCCCGCTCCCATCTCTATTTCCATTGCTGTAAGAACTTGTTTTGCAAAACAAGTCAGTTGAGAACATTGATCATATCGAGCAGATGTGGGAACAGCAAGGTCTGATGGCAAATGCACTGATGAGAGCAGGAGGCCCAGACAAGAGGTTTCGTTTCTCTGCATCTCGGTTTCCTTGATGAAAGATGAGGCTAATAATACTAGCTTTGAGAACTAATGGGGGGGAGTGTTTGGTGCATTGTTGTCAGCACACAACATGAAGTGCTTATTGTGCTCCAGCTCCCTTAATCTTTCCAACAATCCTATGAGGTATACGCCCCATTACACACATGTGGGAGGGGACACACAGAGTGGTTAGGTAACTTGCCCAAGGACCACACAGCTAGCAAGTGGCAGAGCTGGGATTTGATCCAGGCAGTTGGGTTCCCAAGCGTGTGCTCTTCGACACAATTCTGTGTAAGAGTCACCAAGTCAGCGGGAAGTTCCCTGCTTTCCGCCATGCTAGATGCTTGTCGAGTCATTGCTGGGACCAGGCACCTGTTAGTTCCTATGCTGAGATGTGCGCAGGGGGTGGAGTAAGGCAGTCCCCAGTGGCCAAAGGGGGTTTGCTCTTTGAGCTTTGCGAAGTCGTAATTTCTGTCCCTCACTGCTGTGAGATGGGCCAGAACAGCTTGACAAAGTCACATGCTGGAGATGGGTCTGGAGATAATAAGGTCCCACCCTCATTTGGGTGGGATTGACCTACCCCGAAAAACTCTTCTGAAGCCCAGAGAGGTTAAGTAACTTCTCCAAGATCACGCAGTAAGTTTGCCACTGAGCTAAGATTAGAACCCTAGACTCTCTCACGCCTTGGGCGATTGTATCTGGACCCCCAGGTCCTTACATGCCATGTAGAGGGGGCCCTCCCTCTGCTCTCCACCCCGTGCTCCTCAAGTCATGTTCATTTGGGGCAGAATTTGTGTGGGGGTGAAAATGGACAAACATGCTGGCCAAAGTCACTGCAGCCATTCAGGGCTTTCCTGCACATCACAGATAGTCCCTTCTTGGTCCCTGTTGTGGATGTCTAGGCCTGCTAACCTCACCCTCCCAAGGCATTCTGGGAACTGATCTTTCTTCTCCCTTGGCCTCAGTCTTGAAGCAACAGCAAATAAAGGTGCTGAGCCAGGATTTGAACCCAGTTCTGCCTCCAAGTTCAAAAGAACCAGAAGCTTTGCCAGCACATCTGCCATGATTACAGCCCTATCTTCCAGATAAGGGAAGTGAGGCTCAGAGAGGGGCGGTAACTCAACGAGCTCACACAGCCTCACCTATGGCTTGGGCTGCAGTGTGGGCCAGGCTGTTTCTCTTGCAGGGGGTTCACAGAGTGGTCTCCTTCTGGGCCTGCACCCAGATCCAGTCCCGGAGGGTGTCTGGTGAGCTCAGGGGATCAGGGCTGGTGCTGGGGGACTTTCTGAGCCTAGTGAGCCAGCCCAGTCTGTAGGTCCAGTTCGTCTGATTACAAAGGCCAAGATAATCATTAAAGATGGCTTTGGGTTCCCTGAGCAGGATCTGGCGCCGACGCCTGGTGGCTCCATTGGCGCCTTGAGCCCTGGGCACTCGCTAATGGACTGTGGCTGATCCCAGGACTGATTGGCAGCTGGCCCCAAGGTCCTCAGGGGAAACCTGGAAATTGTGGCCTCCAGCCTGGAGACAATTGTCCCTTCTGGGAGCCACAGGGGGGCTTCTGGTTGGCCCAAGGCAGGAGTGCCACTAAGCCCATGGGGTGAGGCGAGATGAACTATGTCTCCCCCAATCACTGGGATGGAACACAAGAGGAGCCTTCCAGGCTGTAAAATACAGAAGGCTGTCAAAATGCTGAGTCCTCATTTCCTCTCCCTGCTGCCTCCCTGTCCTGCTGTCCTGGGCTGGCTAGTATGAGATTCTCCACCCCGGCCAGAGTGGTGGGACCAATGAGAGGCTCAAAGTGTCCTCAAATACCACATTGGGATGGGGTGTGATCCCAAAACAAGTCAAGCCACCGTCACTCCCAGGACAGAGGAGAAAGAGATTAACCCTTCGGGAGACCTCTGAGAGCACCCCTGCTTTCCAGGCCCAGGGCACAGTCCAGGCAAAGGCACAGGGGCACAGGGGCCAGCAAGCAGCACAGGTGGGAGGGTAGAGCACCAGGGAGGTGAGGCTAGAGGACCAGGCCTCAGAAGCAATGCAAAGTTCTCAGACTTTGCCTGGTTGGCAATGGGGATGCATGGAAGGCTTCAAAGGGAGGGCAGAGAGAGAACCTGGGGTCTGCCCAGAGTCATGGATCTTTCTTACACACATTAGGCAGGGGGAAAGGCAAATACAAAATGGGAGCATTTGACCTTTTTCTAGGACACCCAATATTTATGCACTTTGCTCATCACCCAAATTTTATTCATTTACCCAAAGAGTGCGAAAAAGGCGCTTTAGGAAGCTGCTATAAATCCAGTGCAAGTCACCATGGTAACCTGATTAGCAGCTAAATTAAGTTCTTGATTAAGAAGAAATAAATAAAAATAACTCTCCTCGTTGGCTGGGGTTACCCACTGGGCTACTGGCAGCCGAGCAGATGCTGAGGCCTTGGGAAGCCTGGGCCTGGCCCCCGCAGAGATGCTGGGGCAGGGCGGGAGGCATGGATTTGCTGCAGAGAAGCAAGCCCAGTGTTAACACTGCCTGGGAGTTGATGAGGCCCCTGGCGGCCAGGCTGGGGAGTGCAGGCTGCACTTCTGAAGGCCAAAGTTGTGGTTTTCACAAGGGCCCCTTGCCCTCCAAGAGTGTCTTCTTGATGTTCTGGACCAGCCTTTGTGTGTTTGAGCATCCCTTCCATGTATTGCCACCCCTCCAGTCCCACCCCCAAGTGCTGCCCCAACATGACTCAGACCTGGTTTTGGTCCTGCAGGGGCCCAGTTTAGTGGCAGAAACAGATGTAACAGTCACTCTGAGCACAGGGTGATAAACACATGGATGGAGGTCAGTATAAGGTGCTATGGAAATATGGGCCAACCAGGGGGGCTTCCCAGAGGAGGCAATGCTCAGGAAAAAGACAGATATGTGGCTGCTGGAGATTGCCTACTTCAGGTGAGTGTTCTGGGCCTTCCGTTTGGAGCTGATCAGCAGGCTGTTGGTACCACAAGGCCAGCCTGGAATAGGCTGACATCAGCCCTGATGAGACCTGAGAGGTCTTCTGGGGGCTGTGCAATTAACACATCGCAGGGATCAGCAGCAGGCGAGATGGGCGTAAAGTGAAAAATGAGTCTCCCACTTACCTTTCCAAGCCTCCTTCTGGCCAAAGCAGTCCAGTGCGGTGGTTAGAACCAAATAGACTTTGAATCCTCTTTCTGCCACTTGCTAGCTGTGGCCTCTGGCAGGTGACTTACTTTATTTGGGCCTCAGCCTCATTGTCTATAAAATGGGGGTGATAATGAGAATAGTTCCTCTCTCATAAGGTAGTGCTGGAGGACTGATACGATGAAACTAAATGTAGCACAGTCCCTCACATGTAGAAAACACTCTACAATGTTTACTACTACTGCAGTGAGATGCTGGCTGCTGTGAATTTCACTACCTGGGGAAGTCCGCCATGACTGGCTGGAAGAAGGAGGGTGTGGCGGCCATGGAAATGCGCTGCTTCTCTCCTTCAAGAGAAATTGCCTGGGGAGCATGGTTGACTGCCACCCCTCTGCTCCCCCATGTGCTCCAGCTGACGCTGCATTTCCTCCTAGCTGCTCTCAGCGGGTGACTGAGCATGGGGGTGGGAGGGTGGTGCCAGTGCTAGTCCATTCCTGCAAGATGTAGAGCTCCCAACAGGTGACTTCTGGGAGATGCCCAGGGATGCCCCACTAGCCTGGCTGACACTTTCCTAGAAAGCTCTGTGGTCTGAGACTCTTCCCTCCCAATCTTCTTTCCTTCTCCCTCTCCTCTCAGAGACGTCAGGCCTGCATTGCAGTCTGAAGGCTCTCCCTGCCTCTTCCTGTTCCCTCTTCCTTTATCCTTCACAGGTGTTTCCCCAATAAACATCTTGCATAGCTAATCTCGTTTTGGTGTCTGCTTCTCAGAAGACCCCAAATGATGCTTCTTCTCAGACGAAGAGTCCTAGAGATGGGTGGCAGTGGAGGTAGAAATGAGACCCAGCAGCAGGTGACACAGGTGCCTATAGGTGGGGGGGTCAGGGCCTTCAAAGACTCCACAAGTGTGTGTGCATGTGTGTGTGTGTGTGTGTGTGTGTGTGTGCACAGCCCTGTGCCTGCTTCCATCACTGCACTGACCACAGTGTAGTGAAAAAATCTGTTTCCAGTGGAAGAAGATGAGCTCCTCCATCTGTTCCCAGAGCTTAGCCCTACAGAAGGCCTTGTGCATAGCAGATGCTCAGTCAAAATACTTGAGCACCACTGGGACCCATAGACCCATATCTATTTTAAAATTTTCTTTGAGCCAATTTTATTTTATTTTCTGGTATTTTGAATTGTATCACATTAGCTTATTTAAGCTTTTTAGTCCTTTGTTTTTGTGACAGAGACCTACACGCACAGACATATGTGCAAATCTTTACACTCACACAGAAGGGTGAGAGCAGTCTTGTTTCACAGAGGCCACACCTGCTGGCAGGTTCTCTGCCCCCCATCTCTGCTGAGCCCTCTGCCACCCCCTTTCTAGAAGGGAGCTTGGAGTCTCTCCACTCAGCTGGACTGGATACATCTTTTCTGGGTCCTCTCCCCCTCTCCTCCCACCTCCAGCTCCCCACTTGTCCTTTCCTCTCTCCCTCCCAGCTCGCGAAGATCAGGGAAGCTGTAAACCCAACCCTTACATCAAAAGGGAACTTGAAAAATACTTGGAGCAAAAACTGCTAACTGTGCATCCTTGCTCCGTGCTGGCTCTGATATTAAAT
Source organism: Tapirus indicus (assembly GCA_031878705.1). NCBI lineage: Eukaryota > Metazoa > Chordata > Mammalia > Perissodactyla > Tapiridae > Tapirus > Tapirus indicus. The sequence goes on from CM062929.1 coordinate 61,122,577, forward strand.
CAGGAAATGGCACTGAACAGCCGCTCCAAACACAGAAACAGGGCTTGTCAACACAGAAACCAGAAGCAATCTCTAATGGGCAGAGGTGAAAGGGATCTGGCACAAGGCCGAGATGGGGGACTGAGAACCAGGAACAGACTCCTGAGCCCAGCTCGGGATACAGCAGTCCGGTATCTCTAGCATCCAGAGTGGAGCCAGGCATACGGTCCCTGGCACTGAGTGCACCTTGTCTCTGTGAGAGATGCAAGAGAATTAAGCATGTTGCTTAAACACCTTTGAGACACTTCCGTTCATTTTTGCAGATATTTATTGAGCACCTACTATGTGCCTGGCAGTGAACCAAAAAAGGTGCCTGCCCATGGAGAGATGACCGTCTAGCCCAAGATAGGGGTCTGACTCTTTGTCACAGCATTCAAGGCTCTTCAAGTGTTGGTTCCTGCAGAAGCTGCACCCCTATCTCTAGCCCCTCTGAAGTTAACTCCCCAAGGGCCTGAGAGGGTGCCTCTGCTCTGTGCCTTTGTTTGGGCTGGGCCTACCACCAGGGCTTCCTGCACTTCTCTGTCTGACAAATTTCTGCTCAGCCTTCAAAACCTCAGTTCCGCTCTGCAGTCATATGGGCTAACTTCACCCTTCCCCCCCCAAGAGAACCAAGGGTTCATTTGCTGGAGATCCACCAGCATTGTGGACACATAGCCATCACACCACCTCTCCAGCTGCAACAGGAACGTTTGCAATTCTCTGGAGGTGAGGGAAGACTCCATGTCCATCCCCAAGCCCTCGTCTCCCAGTACTGGTCATAGAAAGGACATAAATAGGTTGGCACCAAAATGAAAAACCTTGATAAAATCCATTGTTGGTGTGGCTGTGGGGAAGCAGGTGACTTTCATCTATTTCTGATGGGAAATTAAATAGGTATAATCTTAGATGCTAATTTGACAGTATTCACATTACAAATGTGTTCATCTTTCAATCCAGCAATTTCATTTCTTGCTATCTATTCTAGAGAAATCCTCACACACATGCAAAAAGGAGCACGTAAAAAGCTATTTGTTGCAGCGTTGTTTGCAGTAGTGAAAGATTGGAAATAGCTTAAATGTCCATCAATACAAGACTGGATAAAAAACTACAGAGCATCTAGTGGATGGATTGCCATGTATTACTTAAAAAGAAAGAAGTAGATCTCGATGTATTGACACAGAAGTTGCTGAGTAAAAATAAAAAGCAAGCTGTAGCTCTAGACATAGATGTTAAAGCTACATTGTTGCATTTTTTACAATGAGAAAGTAGTCCTGTATATCTTGTATAATTCATTTTAAAAAGAAGAAAAGGAAGAAAGAGATTGAGTGACCACTGCAAGATCCCGGCTCAAATGAGCCTGGGCTCAGGAGGAGCCAAACAGCATTATTCCCTCCATTGGCCTCAGGTGGAGGGTCCCAGCAGTGGGAGGGGCCACCCACTTCTCCTGTACCCGGAAGTTTGCTCCCTAAGCCACGATGAGCATATGATGGGAAGCTGGACCCCAGGGCCCCTGAAGAGCATCCAGATAGAGGAGGAGGAGAGTGGGGAGGCCACTGGGATGGGTTTACTCAGATCATCCAGATTTCCTCTGAGTTGGTCCTTGGTCTGAGGATGAAGGAGGAAGAACTGGTTCAGGAATGATTGTTAACTAAGGGACAGGAGCGGGCTGGAGGAGAGGCCTGAGGGTTCTGAGACATCATACTGCAAGGAAGCATCAGTGTTTGCCTAGTTGTTAACTTCATTCATTCATTCATTATTTCACAGCTGTAGTCGAGTTCCTCCTAGTGTGGGCATTGCACTGGCCACTAGGGACAAAGAGACAAGTCCATCACAGTGTCTTCCTCCAGGAGCACATGATCAAGTCCATCTAGTTTCTCAAAGTGTGTTTCTTGGTCCCCAAACATCAGATTTACCTAGGGAGCCTATTAAAATGCAAATTCTTGGGCTCTGCATAGACCTATAAAGTCTGACTATGGATCAGGAATCTGTGTTTGTAACACATGTTCTCAAGTAGAAAGCATTTGGACTAGCTGAGCAAAGCATTTCCTTGACCTTCCCTGAGTTATCTCCCAAGGCGTCTCCCAAACCTGAGGTCTACCCTGATCCAGCTTGGAGAGGGAAGGGACAGGTGTGCGAGCCCCGCTATACGACTCTAGTGTGTGTGATTTCCCTAGAGTGACGAGGACCTTGTCTTGGCTCCTGGGCTCTTCTCCCCACCTCCATTCCCAGGTACATCTCAAGTCCCTGTGAGGCCTAAGAAGAGCCAAAGACCATCTCTTCTATCTGAGTCCTTCAGAACCAAGAGACTGACTCATTCTAGGCAGGGGGGGTGGCAGGTGCAAAGGTCCTGTGGAAGAACATAGCTTGGGCTGTGGAAGAACTTACAGAAGGCAGTATACTTGGAGCATTGCCAGGGGGGAAGGCAGTGAGAAATGGAGTGGGAGAAGTTGGCAAGAGTAGATCATTCAGGGCTTGAAGGCCATGCTAAGTAGTTTGGTTCTTTTTCCAAGTGTCAAAGGAATTTGTATTTAAGCCAGGGGGGCAGGGGATGAAGGTAGAATGATCAGATTTATGTACATGAAAACTGGCTCCACTGTCCTGTGGAGAAGAAGAAAGTCCAAGCCAAGGCCTCTGTAGTCATCTAAGCAAAAGGTGAGGGTAGCTTGGATGAGGATGAAGACAAGAGATGGAGAAACAGAGATCTTGAGGTGGAAGGATGGACGACAGGTGATAGTTGGATTGTGGGAGATGAGGGCCTCAGCCCTGAGGAGCAGTGATGAGGTTTCAGAGTCTCTGACACTGGCCCTGAGGTCATGGGAGGTAGTGGTGGGAAGGGAGCACTGTTGGTCATCCCTTGCTGGCTTTGAGTTGCAGTGAATTTCTCATCAGCATCGAGCCATCTCTCCTCTCTCTCTTTCCTGATATTTAAGAGATGGGTGAATAGGGGCTGAAGGTCAAACAGGCTGAAGGTCAAACTCAGGCCAGAGGCAGAACAAAGATCAAGGCCAAGATTAGAGGTCAGGCTGAATCCAAGGGTGAAGGACAGGATGAGAGGCCTCTGCAAACTTTCTCTCCTTTGGCTTGCATCCCACCGTGATTTCTTTCCCATTCTCCAGCACCACATAGTCAGGGAAGGGGAAAGAGAATGAGAAGGGGCCCAAGGATGTTTCACTGCCACCCACAAGAAGACACCTTAATCACTGCCCTTAGAATTGAGCCATCAGCAGAGACTTGGTACTTGGCAGAGGCTCAGCTGTGACCTGAATGGAACCCTCTATTCTGTGGGGAGTTGGAAATCCTGACCTACAGAGCAGCTGGAGGACCGTGCTGACACCTTGGTCCCTGGGGTGCCACCCAGTCGAGATGGAGACCACATGCTTCATAGTATTCAGAGCACTGGACCTGGAGCCAGAAGCTCTAGCTCATTACCGCTGTGTAACTAAAGAAATCACTTAGCCTCTCAGAGCCTCCTTCTTTGTCTAAAGTGGGGATAATCCCATCCACCTGAAAGGGCAGTTGTGGGGACTAAATGAGTTGACAAAACTCTTAGGTTACTGCTATATATTCGTATTAACCTGCCTACCTGCCTACCTAGCTCTGTAAAATAGACATAATAATAGTTGCTACTTAATAGACTTGTGAGAGTATTGAAGGGAAAAGTGAGTAGTAAAGGCTTTGCAAATCCCCGTACAGATGGGAGCGAATATTATTATTAAATATCCCATCTATATTGGAGGCAATGCTGCCCAGTGGGTGTCTAACACAGAGCTGTCTAATAGGAATAGAATGTAAGCCACATGTCTAATTTAAAAATTTCTAGTATTTACAGTAAAACAAAGTAAAAAGAAACAGGTAAAATAGTTTTAATAATAAATGTCTACTCCCAAGTGTGTGTGGGGGTGTGTGTGTGAGTGGGGGTGAGGGAGGTCCCTGGTCCCCAGGGGAGGGAGCTGGGAAAGGACTCGCAGAGTGGGGGTAACTCTGGCTCCCAGCTGGGACCTGCTGAGTCCTTTGGGCGCTTAAGGCCACCAGGGCCCAGAAGCCGGAGAATAGCTTTTTGGAAGCAATGGGTTGGAATCTGATGGCCATTGTGTGAGGCAGGGGACAGTGGAAATGAAAGCTGCCTTTGGGAAAGAGGAAGAGGAAGGGAGAAAAATCTCCTGTCTCTTCTTGGAAGCAGAGACCTTGGGAAGCTCAGAGGGAGTGAAAGCAAGAGTACCCCACCACTGGGCCTCCTCGGGAAGGTGGCAGAGACCTCGGGGCTCCTTGGAGGAGACAAGTCACCCTACATCCGGGTGATACGAACGCAGAAGGCAGCTCCTGGGGGTCTCCCGAGTCAGGCCCCACTCTGGTTAGAATTCGCCTTGGGGCCCTTGCGACCACCGGCCTCGGTTTGGCGACCCGGAATAGTACAACTGCAACCAACGCGACTCAGGCCGGGACTCGCGGGCTCTGCGATTCAAAGCATTCCGCGTGCTGTGCTTGCCCACCCAACACACGCGCACACACACACACGCGCGCGCACACACACAGCCACCTCCCGCAAGCCTCCCACCGCACCCATGATCGCACAGAGACGCCCACTCGAGCACCAAACACCCGCAGTCCTCAGGAAACGGTGGGTGTATGTCGCACCTTGGGGCTGATCGCGGCTCCCGGGAGCGCGGTGCTGGGCTGGAGGCGCACGGGAGAGCGCGCCGCGGGGCCACTCTCGGGTTGACTGAACAGAGGCGGGCCGGTGCGGCGGGACGAACCTCGAACCCAGCGGCTGGCGGTGGGCCCCGTGCTCCCTTAAGGAATAATCTCTTCGCTCACCCCCACTCCGAGTGTCCCGAGGCTCCGCGGTGCGTCGGACCGCGCAGAGCCTCCTTTCTCACCATCTGTAGCTAAAGAATCCCAAGGTGGTGCGCCTGGGACGCATCGCCTCTGGTCCAACCTGGGGTGGGTAGGGAGAGGGAGTTCACTTTTGGCCGAAAACTTCAAATTGGAGTTTGGGGGGCTAGAGATAACAAACTGTTCAGTAGTGGCTCTGGCCGCCGCCAATCCTTCTCCATTTCCCTTCAAACGAAGCTTGGGACTCCGCTGCGCACTGCTCCTGTCTTCTGCCCTCCTTCCCTTCACATCTCTTCCTTGACTCTCCATTTCTCCCACCAACTCTTCTCTCTGTCTTCCCTGCTTTCCCTCCCTCCACCCTGCTTATCTTCTAGGGATGCGGTGCAGCCTCAGGGTACTGCTCTATACCCATTGATATAGAGCCAGGCACGCTGATCCCCAGAGCCCCCAGGCGCGGAGAGGCGGCGGCAGGCGGAGGCTGCCCAGAGAGGGAGGCCCTAGCGTTTAGGGCTCCGAGACCATGCGACAGAGCGCAGCAGAAGCCGGGGTGCAGGAGGCCTGGCGGCAAGGTGAGGTCGGCTGCCCTGCGGCAGCTTTCACTCCGGAGCAATCTGCGTGTCTCCATCACTCATCTAGTTTCCAACATTTTTGGTTGAAGTGGTTGGGGGTGGGGTGGGGAGAGGAGGGACTGACTAGGCTGGGAGAGCCGCAAAGAAACGGGTTTTGGGGGAAAGTGGACCTAGAGATGGACAGAGATACAGCCAGAGACCTGGGAAAGGGAGTGACCGCAACGGAGACAGGCACAGGGACAAAGAGGAGCGCGCCTGCCCAGACAAAGCCCGAGTTCTGGAGACCCTGACACAGCCGCAGGACGCCGGCAGGAGAGCGGAGGTTCGGAACCGCAGAACTGGGGCCGCACGGGCCGCACGGGCCACACTTCTAAGGCCACCTAAGGCCTCCAAGGGCCACACTTCTAAGACTCGGGTGTCGGTCTTCCACAGCGAGGGTCAGGCAGACCCGAGGGGACACTGGGAGCGCATATACCGGCCCAGCCGCCTCTGTGAGCACGCAGAAGGCCACAGAGTCAGGGGTGCTCTCTGAGCTGCGGATTTTTTACGCCCAGAAGTAGGGCGCTGCCGGCTGGGGTTCAGTGGCACTGGGAGAGCCCAGTGCGTCTCTCCGGCCCTGGCCGCCTAGAGCTGGACCCATAGTCTGCACAGACACCAGACGGCCGACCCAGCGTGGCCTCGAAACGTTCCCCCACTGAGCCGCGGTCCGAGTATGTTCCCTCTGCGTGCGCATGCGACAGGGACACTTGCAGGGAGGGTGCGTGTCCCCAGCACCCAGCTTCAGGCAGGGGTGGGGCAGCGGCATGGCCCAGACTCTCCGGAGAGACAGCCTAATTGTTTCTGCGGAGAGCACGCTTCTCGCAGAAGGTTGAAGACGGCCTCTTCCAGCATTACAGTTGCTGATCCAAACCTTTCAGTCCAAATTTGGGTTAAAATATATTCATTTGATTAAAAATAGGCGGCCCAAGGCCACACCCCACCCCAGCCTCACCGAGGACTCAAGAAAATAGAGGGAATTTTCAGATTAATTGGAGGCAAATATTTTAACCTTCTAACATTAAAAAAAAATCTGGCTGCGCCCGCATTGGTGTGGCCCACTTGACCCCTTCGCGCGGTGTCAGTCGTGCTGGCTCTGCACAGGCAGCTGGCGTGACACACTCACCCAGTGCTCGCGTATCCTGCCTTTCGCTGCGCGCGCCCAAAGCTGAAGAGCAGAAGGCGACGCGGGAGGCGGGTCGGGTCTCCCGGTACAGCGAATTTGCGATTTATCCGGTTTCTGCGCCCAGGCCGGGGTCTCGGAAGGACCTCTTATTTTGGGTCATCTTGGACCGGAGCAGGAGGGGTGCGCAGCGCCCGAGCCCTGTCTGGATGTCTAGTGCGGTGCGCTCCGGGCTCCCCGTCTGCGCTTGGGAAAGGTTTCTCATCGGACAGCCCTGGGCCCTCTCACTGTGGTGTTCCCACTTTGGGCCACCGGCCTAACTCGGCCCTCGACCTTGCCGCGCCGGGAGCAGCCGACGGGTACTCCGCCCGCGCCCCGCCAGGGCTGGGGCAAAGAGTTTCGTGGGGGAGCGATCAGCGCGGAATTCGCGGCTGAATCCGAGGACGGGACCCGAGGACCAGTGCGTGACTCTAGGGAAACCTGTCCTGGGCTCCAGTGCACACAGCCTGCGTTCTAGGCTGGCTTGGGTTGGGCCAGTAAGGAAGACCTAGCTGGGTCCGCGGCGCTGTCTAAGCCTTCCGGCAACGGACCGGGCGCTTCGGCGCGCCTTTGCACACAGTGGCCACTTGGGGTCGCACTTTATGCCTGTTTGAGCCTCTCTGCTGCGGGCTGACGCCGGGATCTGCTTAATCGTTACAAAACGTTCAAACAAAAACAGGGCCGGTTCCCCAGCAGCGGAGAGCTATCCGCAGCACCGTCCTGGGCTGGCCTCTGCCCCAAGCTTCGGGGAGCTCAGGGTTCCGTGCGTCTGGCTGGAGAAAGGGATTTAGAGCCTTTTGGCCGATTCTTTCCCCACTCCTCTCATCTTGTGCATTTGTGGGTGGGGTGAGCGATGGGAGCCGCGGGACCAGTGGATTCCTAGCTCAGGGCTGGGCCACCGCACCCGACAGAAGGGGAACGGCCCCTGTTTGGCCCAAGGAGGTTCCCCTGAGGCTGAGCTGGATTTGAACACAACTCTTGGAGCCCCAACCCCACCCCCCAACACACAATATGCGCAGCTCTGCAGAAATACAGGCATGCACGACGCACACTCACAAGGCCCGCAGCCGCGCGGCACCCGGAGCGTCCCCCACTGGGCGGGGGACGCTTGGGAACAAAGGGCCCGAGAGGTGTCGTCCCGGAGCTCATTCTGAGCCTCCTTAGGGGTGACACGGGCTGGAGGCGGGGGAGCAAATGGTAAAGAGGGAGGAGAGCGCGCGAAGGGGTGGAAGCCACGGCCTGGCCTAGAGTGGGGGCGCGCTCCGAAGGCGAGCGGGCGGGGGCCGGGACCTTGAGGGTGTGGGGGGCTGGGCCCGGGCCGGCCGTCCCGCTCCACTCCAGCCCTCCGCCAAGCCTCGGCGGCTCCCGGGCGGCTCTGGCCGCCAGTCAGCTGACGCGGGGGGCGGAGGAGCTGTCAGGCGCGCCCCGCCCAGCGCCGCCGGGCCGAGGGGGCCGTGCAGCCATTGGCCAGAGTGCTGGGCCGCTCGGGCCCCCGCGCCCGGGTGACATCAGGAAGGCGATAAAAGGCAGCTGCGGCGCCGGATCCAGCACAGCTGCACCGCCGGGCTGCGAGCGGCTGCGATCGAGAGAGCCCAAGAGCAAGAGAGCTAGAGAGCGAGCGGCGGGCGCTCGCCCGGCGCCTCCCCTCCGCCCAAGCCGCGCGCCCCTCTTGCTTCTCCACCCCTCCCGGCTCGGCCCGGCCCCGGCGCGGCCACAGCCCCGAGCTCTGGGGCGGCGCAGGCAGCCTCGGGACTCTCCGGCGCGCAGCCGCGTCCCCAGACAAAGGCTTGGCCGGCGGCCCCGGCCCGCTGAGCCCTCGGCTCCCCGCCTCCTGGGCTCGCCGCTCTTCGCCCCCGCTGTCGGCTCGGCGCGCCCCGGCCGGCCGCAAAGTTTTCCGGGCAGCGGCGGCGGCTGCGCCTCGCGTCAGCGATGGCCGCGGAGCTGAGCATGGGGCCCGAGCTGCCCACCAGCCCGCTGGCCATGGAGTACGTCAACGACTTCGACCTGCTCAAGTTCGACGTAAAGAAGGAGCCGCTGGGGCGCGCGGAGCGCCCTGGCCGGCCCTGCACGCGCCTGCAGCCAGCCGGCTCGGTGTCGTCCACACCGCTCAGCACGCCATGTAGCTCGGTGCCCTCGTCGCCCAGCTTCAGCCCAACCGAACAGAAGACCCACCTCGAGGACCTGTACTGGATGGCGAGCAACTACCAGCAGATGAACCCCGAGGCTCTCAACCTGACGCCTGAGGACGCAGTGGAGGCGCTCATAGGCTCGCACCCAGTGCCACAGCCGTTGCAGAGCTTCGACGGCTTCCGTGGCGCGCACCACCACCATCATCACCACCACCCACACCCGCACCACGCGTACCCAGGCGCCGGCGTGGCCCACGACGAGCTGGGCCCGCACGCGCACCCGCACCATCACCACCATCACCAAGCGTCGCCGCCGCCGTCCAGCGCGGCCAGCCCCGCGCAGCAGCTGCCCACCAGCCACCCCGGGCCTGGGCCGCACGCGGCAGCCCCGGCGACAGCGGCTGGCGGTAGCGGCAGCGTGGAGGACCGCTTCTCTGACGACCAGCTCGTGTCCATGTCCGTGCGCGAGCTGAACCGCCACCTGCGGGGCTTCACCAAGGACGAGGTGATCCGCCTGAAGCAGAAGCGGCGGACCCTGAAGAACCGGGGCTACGCCCAGTCGTGCAGGTATAAACGCGTCCAGCAGAAACACCACCTGGAGAATGAGAAGACACAGCTCATTCAGCAGGTGGAGCAGCTTAAGCAGGAGGTGTCCCGGCTGGCCCGCGAAAGAGACGCCTACAAGGTCAAGTGCGAGAAACTCGCCAACTCCGGCTTCAGGGAGGCGGGCTCCACCAGCGACAGCCCCTCCTCTCCCGAGTTCTTTCTGTGAGTCGTAGCCGGTCCCGGCCCCCGCCCTTGCCCCGGCCCGGACTCCCCGTCCTGTGTCCCCAGCCCTGGACTCCCCCGGACCCTGTCCCTGCCACGGCCCCGGCCTTGACTTGTTTGACTTGAGGGAGAGGGAGGAAGGGCGCGCGGGACGCGGGCAACAGGAGGGCGCGCGGGCGGGCAGGGAACCTTGGCCAAGGGGAGAGCGGCGCGCGCCAGCGCCGCCTCCTAGCCTCGAGCAGAGCCAGAGACAGACGAGGGGGTGGGAAGTCCCGGAGCAACTTTCTGCGGGCTGGAGGGCGGCAAGGCATAGTCCCGAGGAGTCGCCAAGGCCGTCTGGAGACTCCTGGCTTTCTGAACTTTGCGCGTTAAGCCGGGTCCTCTACCTCGCGGCCGGGAGCGCACTCCAGCCCAGGAAGAGAGCAGCGAGGAGAGGAGAGGAGAGGGACCCTGGCGTCCCGTCAGGCGCGAGGCGAGGCTGAGCGAAGGAAGGAAGGAAGGACAGACGGATCTGTCTGTCCAGGGTCAAGAGAACACTGGCTCTCAGCCTCGAGACACGGGCCTCAGTTAGGACGTTCTGCGCGCAAATCTCATCAGTTTTATTGCCTGCTCGATTATATAGAAAAAATACGAAAATCTGCATTAAAAATATTAATCCTGCATGCTGGACATGTATGGTAATAATTTCTATTTTGTACCATTTTCTTGTTTAACTTTAGCATGTTGTTGATCATGGATCATAACCCCCTTGTTTCTTTGAGTGAGAAAGGATCGCAGTTGGGAAACTTCGGCGGCTGCTTGCCGGGTATCGGTCCTGGCTGTCGGCTTGTAAATACCCGCCCTGCCAAACTGCTTAGAGAACCTGGCAGCAAGCTGAGTGTCTTTGTTTGGGTTTATTATTTTGGCATTCTTTTTGTAAGTAAAAAGAAAGTTCTGGGCATTTTGCATCAGAAAACAACTTTGTCTTGGGGCACCCTTGGAAGTTGCATGTTTTCTCCCCCTCCTCTGCCCCCTATTTGGCCCTCTTTTCCCTCCCGCTTTAGTTTTCAATTTTGTTGGTGTTGAGAGAACGAGGACTAGGGTCCCCAGCTCCCAGTACCAGGGCAGGGCAGCTGCAGAGTTCTGCAAGCCTGGATGCCGGGGAGCATCCTCGCTCCCGCCTTGTCTTATGGGTAATTGACACCCCTAACAAGAAAGGAAAAAAAAAAACACCAGATCTCCTTATTTGCTTTTTATTGCAATCAGAATCTCCCCAGGGTCCCTTCCCAACTCTCCCGGCCTGCACAAATTGCTGGGGCCACAGTGCTCCTAGGGCAAGTGGGGACGCCAGCCCCCACACTGCCCAATGGTGACCTGAACTTGTGTTGAACCAACCACCACACTCAGAAAGTACCAGAAACCCAAACATTAGCAAGTAATTTTGCAACTTTCAAGTGAATTCTTTAGACCAACACGTGTGTGTGTTTCTTTCCCTGCTTATGAGATAGTGGGGGAGTTATTGGTGGTGTCCCCCCCCTTCAGTTGTATAATAGTTACAGGGAAGATCTGGGTGTTTTTCTTTATTATTACTTTTTTTTCCCTGCAGGTCAGTAAAAGGTTTTAAGTTGCACTGACAAAAATACCAAAATGAAAGCGTATTTTTTAGTTCCCATTGGAAATTGCTGGCGCTGCTGGCCGGATGCGTTTTTGAGTTTGTATTAGTTGATAAGTTAACAGTAATAACAGGATTGTATGAACCGCATGGTGCTTGCAGTTTTAAATATTGTGGATATTCGTCCTGCATCAGAAACGAGCTTCGGTTTTTACGGATTCAACTGTGTTGAAATCAAATTTGCCGCAACAGAAATTGTTTTTATTTCATGTAATATAAGGGATCAATTTTAAACCCTGCTTATGATATGAAAATATTAAAACCTAGTCTATTGTAGTTTTATTCAGACTGGTTTCTGTTTTTTTGGTTATTAAAATGGTTTCCTATTTTGCTTATTAAAACCATGGAAATGGTGTTTATTTAGAGGACTCTGCGTTCGCCGGACTTTGAGTACCTTCTCTTGCCTCTTCAAGAGTCGCACCAATTTTGGGGCACTTTCATCCCCCTGGCCAGTGGAGAAACAGACCAAGTCCGAGCAAATCTCTCCCTTGCGTGTGTGAGTGTGTGTGTATGTGAGCCTCAAATGTGTTTTCTGCTTCTCGCCCTAGGTACAGACCCTGGTCAGGAGCTGGTCTGTGAAGTCGAGCGGGGGCACACACCACTTTTGTGGGGATTTGAGGCTTGGGCATCAGGACTGGCTTGCTAGCCTGCCGGCTCAGAGGTAGAGGTCTGACCCCAGGAAGCCAGAGCTGCCACCCTAATGGGGAAGCAGGGTCTTTATGGCAATCAGGTTCAGCTGCCCTGTCACTCTGCCCCCCCTGCCTGGGCTGCAAGGCTCTCAACTTTCTCCTGCTTGGTGCATCTTGCTGGGAGCACCCGGAGCTGCCAGAGCTAGAAGGCCTGCTCTGAGTGGAGCCCTCCCCGCCTCCCCACAGGGCTTGTGGGAGCAGGTGGAATCCAGCACCAGGTCCTGGGGTGTAAGACTCTTTAGATAGGAAGCCCCTCCATGCAGACCTGTTTCCTGGGGGTGCTTTACCCAGGGCACACCTGCCACTCAGACCTGGAGCCCTCAGCCCCAGAAGGGCACTACATGGCCGGTTCAGGGTTTCAGTGACTCCTCAAATCAGAGGTCGGTTTGGGGACATTGTTCTGGCACAGCAGCTCCCGCTGGAACCTAGGCATCCTGACTGGGAGGTAGTTCCAGAACCTTTCCTTTTCCAGACTCTTGGGAGAGGTAAGGTCACCCCAAACCTTTCGCAGCCTCCTAGGAATCCCGTCTGTAACTCAGGGTCAGCCTCAGACGCCTCTGAGAGTTGGAGTAGGAGACCCCCGTCCCCAACTCCAGAAGAATCCCCTGCTTCTTTGGCAATGGCTGGTTCCAAATCTCTGCATACTCACTATCTGCAGTCCAGGAGACTCAGCCTTCCAGCCCTGGGTTCTCTGGCTAGAGTTCCTAACACGGAATTTCAGGACCCGAATGGGCAGGTGCAGGAGACTCACCAGCAGAGCCCCTACCAGGAACTAGAGCTAGGAGGAGCCTGAGAGAGGGAAGGGGAGGGTGAAACTAGCAGGGAAAAAATTTTGGCCTGCGTCCCTGAAGGCCTGGGGATGGTGGTCGGGGTCTCACAAAGACGGGGGAAAAACCCCAAATGCCATGATGCAAATAATACCAGTAGTAATTTACATTTAATAGCGCTTCGGTGCTCTTCGGCACAAGAGAAGTCAGAAATTCTAGCTTGAATTAAATTCCACGGCCCAGTACATTTCACCAACTGAAGAAGTATCTGGCAGGAAAAGCTTTGGCTGTGATCTGGGAGGAGGATGGTGGTGGAGTCTGGCTGTGGGGTAATTCTGCTGGTGTGCGCACGGATGAAGGAGCAAGGGGATTCGTTTAGTCGGGTGGTTGCACGTGCAAGTGCACATGCACAGAACTTGATAAGAGCATGCCCTCATGTACAAGTGTATCTCCTTTGGGGTGAAAGAGGTCTGGGTGGAATGATGGAAGAAGTCCGGTTGCTTGGCTCCGGAGACCAAGGGAGAGCACCAGGGCTCCATGCGGTGGAGGCTTGACTCCCTTTGGAGTCATCCCAAGCAGACTGGCATCCTCTACCTCTAGAGTCCCCTGGACTCTCTGGGAGAAAAGTCTCTGGGCCAAGGAGGGTCGAAAACTCCAAAGCGTTAGTTTTCCTTTCTCAAAACACAGAGACGCAGACACCAGCCCAGTGACCGACAGGATCATGCTGCATGCAGGACGGTATGGTGGCACAGGCCAGTTCAGAGTGAACAATTGTGTCTCTGAGAAGCTGACAATCCCACGACACAGTCCTAGTGACACACTGACACACAGATACACAGACACCCACACCATGCACCCACACTGATGCCCTCGCAGGCACTGTCAGTCCCTGCACCAACCCAATATTTGAGCACCAACCGGCCCGTGGCCCACGCAGGCGAGAGCCGGGCAGAGCCGGCAGCGCACGGGAGGAGGCCGGGACCTCAGAGTCTCCAGGGCGGGCTCGTACAGCAGGCAAGCCCCGGCCTCGTCTCGGCCTGCAGTCTGCCGTCCTGATCCGTCGTGTCGCCGCACACCCGCGCCCACAAGCTCAGGAAAAGCGCACTGGGTCCCGAGGCCCTCCGGCTCATCCCACCCCGGCGGCGCCCGGCAGCCCGCACGCTCCTTTTTGGTTCCCACCGCTTCCCGCGGCTCGCGGGCTCCTCGCGGTCCTCCGCGACCCCGGAGAAAAATCTTCCCGGCGCCGAGAGTCTTCCACGCCAGCACTGGTCCCACGTAGACAGGCTGGCGCCCGCACTTGGGGACACACGCCGAGACAGACACACACAGACACCGGGACGCACGCAGGGGGCACACACAGACTCGGGACGGTGGCTCCGATCCAGGCTGAGCCCCTGGCTGGGGCAGCCCCTGTCCGGTCCGGAGCGAAGGCCCCCTCTTAAGACCCCCGGTCTCTCGGGAAGCTGTGCTGGCTGGATCGGCCGCCGCCACCCTCAGCGGGGCGGGCGAGGACTGCGCTCGGCGCAGCATCCCGGGAGCCTGGGGTCCCTGCCGCGCGGGAGGGGTGGAGGCATCAGCCCACTCTGGTCTCCTCGCCTCTTTGCTTTCTTTGCCTTCTCCCTTTCCTTCCTTCGTAAACTCTTCATTTTGGAAAACTTTCCTCCTCCATTTTTTGTTTCCTTTTTCTATCTTTTATCTCGGCGCTGCCAGGCTAGGAAGCGCCTTGGAAGCGGGCTCTGAGGTGTCTGGTGAGCGTGGGGAGGAGTGGAGGGATGGAGCGGAAGGTCTGGCGTCCCCGGAGCCACCGCGCAGCGCTGGTGCCGGGTCAGCCGCTCGGGGCCCTCGCCTCGACGGTTCCAGCTCTCCAGCCCTCCCCTTTCTCGCTCCCGCCAGCGGCAGGGCTGGCTGGGGACTGACGGGAGCAAGGTCCCCGCCGGCGAGAGAGGCGGCGAAGCTCGGCCCTCCGTGAAGGGGTCTCTGCGGAAGCTGGGGCTGGGCCCTACACACAGATCCCTCCTTCCTTCACAGCCGGGCATCCTTCAGTCCAGGGTCTCCGGGCATTTCTGTGGCAGGACAACCCCCTTTCCCAGTCAGAGGTGCCCATCTCCCCCCACCCCTCCAGCTGTGTCTGTCCAGGGGCCCCGGGGACTCAGGCTCAGGGTAAGAGCTGCCAGGAACCACACCAGATACAGCAGGTCGTGATTTGTTTTTATTCTGTGACCTTGAGCCGTAGCTTCTGCCACACCAGGCAAACCCCCTACTCCCTCACCCACCCGTCCCTACTCCTCATGTTCTTTCTCTCTGGGCCCCAGGAAACAGCTGGGTTTAGAGCTTCTAGTAGTTCCTTTGCAGGCTTTCAGATGCAAAACCTGCTTCTGAGCCCTTCTGTTTTCTGAAAGGAAAACTCTGAACTGGCTTCTTGCGTAACCCTTCCCCTTACAGACTACTGTCTGAGGGCCCGGTCTCTCATCCCAGAGATAGTAGTGTTTGGATTTGTTATGTAAGGAAGGGAGGATTAGAGATTTGCTCTGCCCCTCCTCCCCCCACCAAAATAAAAGTCCTCAAATGTTGCATTCTGTAGACAGTTTCTTTTCCAGCAGCAGCCCTCCTGAAAGAAGTCAGTCTGGTTAGAAGAGCAGCTCCCGAGTTTGTGCCCAGCACAGGACTCTCAGGAGACAGGCCAGCTTGCAGTGAAAGGAGAGTCCCGTGTCCAGGGTGTCCCTGGTTCTTGGAAGCAGCCACCACGAGGCTTCCCAGGCTGGCACTTACCTAGCTCAGAGGACTAGCCTTCTGTTGGAGAAGGCAGCTGCTGCGGCTGCTGGAATTTCATCCTTTCCACAGTTCCTGCCCCTGGGAGCAGGTGTCCAGACCCTGAAGAGCACCCCTTTCAGCTGAGGGGCACACATTCTCTATGCCCCGCCCACCTTCACCATGTTCTACATTCATTTTCCGTGCCTTTCATGTCTTTTTAATATCTTAATACCCTTCTCCATTGTCCTACACTTATTATCTTGAACGATGCATTTAGATAAGAAAATCAGAGCTAACTGTTCTCACTTGGAAGAAATTAAATATATGAGATAAGTTGCCACTCCAATTTGGAAACCCACCTAAATTATTAACAAGGATTTGTTCTGAAGCAAAACTCAGTTTTAGCTGCCTTTCTGCATTCTTTGCATGTAAAGTTACTTTCATGTAAAATAGTAGCCACTCATTACACATTCCTTTTTATTTGTATCAAAAAGGGATGATGTCCTCAGGCTGCAGGGGCAGCCACAGGGGCGGTGGGAGAAGGCCTGATACTTTCTGGAAGAAGCCAGTTTCAGTGAGAAGTGAGCGGAAGTCCACAAATCCAATATTTATATTGCTGTGTTTCCCTTTTTGGAGCTCTGTGCGTTTTATCAGGGCTGGCACTTTTTCTAGTAAATGGACAGGGGTGGGAAGCTAGAGGCGCCCATTTCAGAGCTGGGGAGAGGGGGATGGGCATTAAGCCTGGCCTGTGACTCCATTGGGAGTCAGGAGCTGAGGCTGCCCTGTGGTGACTCACAAGTCCTCTTGTTTCTTCTAATCTGTCACTTTCACTGCCCTGACCCTGCCAGGGTTACATGCACCTGGGTCCTGCTGAGGAGAGGCCATGGGCCTGGACTAGTCTGGGGACTCAGCTCTGTCTGTCCTGCCTGAGTGGGCAGTGAAGGGTTGCACTTGGCAATACAGGGCTCACTCTGCCCTCCTTTGTGTCCTGGGAGCCTGAGCCTGGTGCACATGTCCCTTTCCATGGACTAAGGGCAGGCAGATCACAGAGCACAGGAGGTATGAACAAATCATGAGGTTAGTCCCGTTATGACATTTCGCTTAACTCTCCCAAGTGTGGACTCTTATTCTCCATGCAGGTCAGAGGTGGATAAACAAGGCCCAGAGTGGTCATCTCTTGCCCGGTGTCACCCAGTGGAGGATCTAGAACTTGAATCCCAGCCTATCTGATGCCCAAATTTGCATTTTTGCCACCAAACTCCACAAGTCCATTATCCCTTATTTGAAACACTTGGGGGGGGGTGACCTTGAGGGGAAATTATGGAGGGGTGAGAAATAGCCCTTTCTCAGGACAGTTTCCTTTCTAATTCCCTGTGCAGAGGGCAGTCACTCTCTTGGGGGTTACTTCATGCTCTTCAGCCACCAGGTTCCCCGCCCAGGCACGAAGATGGGCTTTGGGGCCTTGGACATGCAGTAGGAGAAACACGACAAGGGGGTCAGCAGGAAACTGCAGATCTGTCACCCATTTCGATCTCTCACGGAGAAGCCAGCAGGGATGGTGGTTCTGAGTGTGTGTGTGTATGTGTGTGTGTCTGGTGGGGGGAGGCCCAGTTGGGCATCCTTGGCTTGGGACATTGGTGCTGTTTTTAATCAACAGTCCTCTCACCTTTCATCTGTTCTCAATTGAACTTTCCAGTAAATGTATCATAATTACCAGCTCAAGTGTTTATAGAAGCAGCAGCCTCTAGGTGAGGCAATTTTGATGGAATCGTCCATAGCATAACCGAGCTGCTTCTGGTATGATATTGAAGCTTTGGACCTGCACCTAGATGTGCTTACACGCTTAGGGCAGCACATGCATAAACAGGTGTGTAACTCAGACTCACATACACAGAGGCAGGCATGTATGTGCACACACATTTAAATGCAGAATCCATATGTGCTTATTTGCAGTTATAAACATACATTTATATAGTGTGCATAAAATGTGCACAATTATGCACATACCCATATGGATTTATACTCACATCGAAACACAATGGATGACATCTGTATATACGCTCTCACTAAGTGCATATGGGGCCATGCGCACCCTCATGTGCTCACGTGCACAAACACACATGCATTGTAGAATTGAACGTGGGACTTTGCATTCATTCACACACAGCACCATGGAACAAGTGAAATGTGGCAGTGGTGGGGTTAATGGAGGCCCAGACTCCCATAAATATTTATACAAAGCACTCAAGCTCTCAAAGTGGGGGACGAAACCTCTCCCCACAAGCCCATGTAAATCATGCAGCTGCTGCGTGTTACCTGTCAGATCCAGGGCTGCGCGGTCCAGGACTTGTTCCACGAGGGCGACCACATACGTGCTGGAGCACACGGCCCTCTCCACACCGAGCTGGGCATCTCAGCCAACGTGCCAAGGTCAGTCCCCATGCCTAGGATTTTTCTGTGAGCAGCAAAAGGAGGCATATGAATGCTGCTGCTGCTGCTGTGAGTGCAGGTTGGAGGGGGAGCAAAGGCTTTTTGTGGATATCGGGGACTTGGCTTCTCCAGTGAAGACAGAAGTTATCCTGGAGGGACAGCATGGGGAGCCATGGTGAGGAGGGGGGTGCAAGAGTGAGGTGGAGGTCCTGGCTGACCCAGGGGTGAGATAGCAGGGACTCTGGCTTCTGGAGCTGCTGTCACCCACCAAAGTTTTGGGTCCCAGGAGCCTACTGAATCACAGTTCTCCACAGCTGCTTTAACCCTGTGTTCAGCGAATATTCTGCTTCCAGTCCCGCCACCTAAGACCATTCATTCTACCATTGAACAAATATTTGTTGTGTGTCTGCCATATGTCAGGCGCTGTGCTCGGTGTTGACAAGACAACAATGAGAAAACAGAAACAATCCCGGGAAACTAATCTTCATGAAATTTACAATATAACAGGAAAGAGAGACGGCAGCTACATATTATACTAATCAGCGTACAATTTCAAAAAGGGATAACTGCTATGGAGGAAAGACGCCCAGCCCTCTGAGAGCATATACACCACAGTGAAACTTACATTGACTGGGGAAAGAGAGGTCAGGGAGGGCTTCCTGGAGGAAGTGATGTTTGAACTAAGATCTGAAGCCTAAATAGGAGTTAGCCAAGTCAAATGGGTAGGGGAAGAACATTCTCGGTCTAAATTGCATTTAGTCTTCATCAATTTTAAAAGAAGTGATCAGGACCTCTGTCTCCTCTCTGATTTTCTCTCCATCTACTTTCTTACCTTGCTCACTGTGTTCCTGCCAAATTGGCTGCCTTACTGTTTCTGGAACACACTGGTTCCTTTCCTTGCTCAGGGCCTTTGCTTGAGCTGTTCCCTCTGCCTGAACCACTCTTCCCCCAGAGAAGCCTGTGTAAACTCCCTCACCCCCTTCACGCCCTTGCTCGGATCTCGCTGCCTTGATGAGGCTTATCCTGACCACCCCATCTGACCTGGCCACTGCCCCTGCCCATCCCTGAGCACTCCTGACCTGCTTATCCTGCTCCACTGCTTCTCTTCTTCTTCCTTCTCCCCCATTCCACTAATCATTTTAGAACCCTGCATCATGTCTTCAGTTAGTGCTTATTTCCCGCCTCTTCCTGCCGGCACACAAGCTCTGTGAGGTCACTGTCTGGAGATTATTTTGTTCACTGATCCTCCTAAGTGCCATGAATGGTGCCTGGCACTTAGTAGGACCTCAATAACCCGAGACTGGTTGAATGAATAGGTGTTGAGTAAAATGTATCTGAAGAGGAAAGGGGTGATGTCTGTGAAAGCAAGGGTTTGAGGTCCTGGCTCACTCTATCTGTCTATCTATCTATCTATCTATTAGTTATCTATTTATCATCTATCTATCCATCTATCAGTTATCTATCTATCTATCTATCCATCTATCTATCATCTATCTTCTATCTGTCCATCTATCAGTTATCTATCATCTATTTATCCATCATCTATCTATCAATCATCTATTTATCCATCTATTAATAACCTATCACCTATCAATCATCTATATATCATTTATCTATCCATCACCTATCTATCTATCTGTCATCTATCTATATCTATCTATCTATCTATCTGTCTATCTATCCATTTGTCACTCATCTATCTATCATCTATCAATCTATCTATGTATATCTATCCAGTTTTTTGATACTCCTTAAAATACATACTGCTAACATTTTTGTGTATCATCCTCCAGAATCTTGTGTACCTCAGTAGTGCACTTTGGGACACATTTTGGTGCCTGTGAGGAGAAAGGCTGACATCTGATAGGAGAGCCAGGTGGGGGAGTGCTGGGGCAGGCTGCAGCGGGGGCGCAGGCAGAGGGGGCAGAGGGAGCTCAGTCTCATTATTTTCCTCTAGATTGTTGGTGGGTCTTTGAAGAGGAAAAGGCAAGAGGGGGAGTCAGAGAAGGGTCTTGTTGGGATTCTGAGGGCATGAAACTAACCAGCTTCCCACGTGTTTCTGACTCTCTTCCTTCCCCCAATTTATCCTTTCCCTTGCTGTCATCTCATGCAGGAAAAAAAAAAGTTCCTCCTCCCTGTTACTTTCTGAGCTGAGAAGAAAGCCTCCTAAATACTTTGTCCCCTTGACAAGTTATTTTTAAAAAGAAATAATGTCTCTAAATCCAACATTTGTGATGATTTTTTTTTTAAAGAAAACACTTCACAAATCAACAGCTCTCTTGTTTTAAGCAATTGCTGGGGTTTGAAGAGGAGGCTGCTTGGTAAATACACTTCGTAAACATCCAGAAAAGATTGTATTCAGTGCCCTCAAGTCAAAATCAACCTTCCCCAAGCTCCTGCTTTCTGTTTCGTTGACGCAGGAAGAGATGCTCTAAAAGCAGAACAGATGAAGGGAGGCTGACGTGGTTCCTGGAGGACATTTCTTCTGGATAATCGGGGTACATCTGTGAGCACCCCCCCTCCTCACACTCCTACCCCCTTGCATTTCTAATATGACTTTGGCTCTTTACCTCACACTGGAAGGGACCAGGCATTAAGGTCCCTAGGTCCATTTCACAGCTAGGTAAATAGAGTCAGGGGAATCTTGTCTCCAAGCCTGGGAGAGAATGTGTCCCCAGGTGCCTGCTAATACCACCAGGCCAAATGGGCTCCTTGAAGTCCTTGTTCCAGTTCTTGAGAAATAAGCTGATTTCTTGGGGCAAATCTGCTTTCGTATTCCCTCTCAGATGCACCTTCCTGGCTTTTCCCACCACCACACCTTAGTTTGGAGCGAACCCACTTCTTTCTTGCTCAATTCCTAGAGTCATAACCTCGACTTCCAGGCCCCACTCCATTCCTCCGAAACCGCCAGGGTCCTTTTTCAAACACTTACCTCTGCTAATGTCACTGTCTTGTTTGCAAAATCAATAAGTCGTTGGTTTGTCTTTGTCCCAGAAGAGAGCAGTGCTCCAAATTTCAGCTCCACCTAAACTGTGTCTTTGGCGGTCCAAGATGCTGAGCCCAGATTCTGAGGCAATTTGCAGAAGGTCAAAGGGCAGAAGTGATGTACAGAGGCCCCTGGGAAGAGTCTGCCCTGGCCCTTGGATGACTTCTGACGGGAACCCATATTTGCCTGCCTGTGGGCCTGCCCACCTTCTGTCTCCTTCGAGGTAAACACAGAGAGTGTTGCGTGTCTGGGTCTTATACTTTTATATAGCAGGAAAGTTACAGATCAATTGGATTACAGGCCTCATGTATCTGAAAGACCTTTCTTTTGCTTGAGGTCTCTAAAAAGGACGGTTCCATTGTGTTTCCTTGGGCGGCCCCCCTTCTTTACTCTGCATGAGGGAGGAGAGTGCACCAGAAGACCAAGAAGAGCCAAAAAGTCCTGCTCTCAAAAGGCAGAAGCTTTAGGTTGAAACTTATGCAATTGTTGATAAGTAATAGATCCATTCTGTGGACTGTAGGTCTGTGAGCCTGAAGCTCGTTCCTGAAGTTGGTTCTTGGGAATCTTCCAGGGGATGTTATAAAAAGGATGATTTGTTGGTAGCGAAGGAACTGGAGATTAGTAGGACCCCAAATGGGATTGCTAAGAACATACCATGTCAGACTCATCCTATTTCCAACTTTGACAGATAGACCGGGGTCTGTGGCCTTGAAGATCCTTATTCGACAAACACTTTCCTTGTGCCTGGTGCTAAGTGTTTTACAATTATTAATTCACATAACCCGCACAATAACCCTAAGAGGCAGGGGGATGGTATTATCCTCATTTTCTGGATGAGGAAACAAAAATCACAGAGATGTTAAGCAAGTTGACCAAGGATGCACAGCTAGTAAGTGGTAGCGCTCAGGTTCAAACCAAGCAGTCTAAATCCAGAGTCTGTGTTTAAAACTTACACTCTTTTGAGGCTGGGGTTGGATGACGGGTGAGGTAGAATTTATAACTGGTTGAAAACCACTTCTGGGATTTTATTCAGTGGAGAGTTGACTCTGCGAAGAGCCCTCCCACCCCCTCCCAGCCTGCACCCTTCTCTTGAGTCATCTGTGTTCCGTTGTGGACATTGCTTTTAAGTTAATTTTCTAATTTCTGAGATGTTGGCAACTAGTCCTGCTCAGCAACCATCGATGGCTCCCCATCGCCTCCAGAGCACATTCCAAATTCTTTAGCTTGGTTGGCCTTTGGGGTCCTGAACCATGAGCCTGTGCCCCTCCATCCATCGCTCCACATCTGTGGTCTGGCAGACTGAGCCGGAACAAGCCTCGGCTTCTCCAGGCTCCAACCTTGGCCTGAGCTGCTTCCCCATGAAGTTCTCTGTCTCCCATAGTCCTCCCCTCTTCAGGTCACCTCCTTCTGCCTTCACTCCTAGGCCACAGGCACTGAAAGAAAGACACTTCCCTTCCTCTGAGATCCTCGCTGGAGCTGGAGTGCGAGCCTGGAAGGAATTCAGGTCACGGAGCCGGGTTGACCTGGGTTTAAACCCAGTCCCTCCTCTTACTGGCTGTGGGGCCTTAGGTAAGTCACTTCCCCTTTCTGAGCCTCAGTTGCCTCTTGGTGAAATGGGGGACATCTTGCCCACTTCTGGCTTCAGGAAGGATCTGTTGAGATAGAGCCTGACAATGATGTCTGGAGAGGGGTGGGGCGCAGTAAGTGGTGGCAGCTGTGATTATGATGGACATGGCTGGGCTGGTCGGTATCACCCCAGGAGGCTGTGAGTTTTGGACAGAGGGCTGAGTCTGAGCCATCTCTGGTCCCTGGCAGTGTCTAGAGCCAGGTCTTACAGGAAAGAGGCAGGAGCTCAGGAAATGCTCCTAGAAGCAATCTAGAAGATTAGACTTAGCTGCAAGTCCAGACTCCCACATTGCAGCTCGGAGACTGTCAAGCAGGCCTAACCGGTTCCATCCTCTGGCCAGGATCTCTGGTTCGGTTAGCACTGAAACTGATTGACAGGGAAGGCCCTGGAAGGCGGCGTGCAAACCCCAGCAGGAGCTCCCAGGAAGTGGGATTTACAGCTGTGAACACACTGCGGGAAAGAAGCTGGAGTTTCAGCCCTGAGTGTGAATATTCTCACCCCTACCGGCTTTTTCCAGATGCTCAGAGCCTGGGGAGCCTTGTCTGACAGGGCTTGCCAACATTTTCTGGCATGGTTGCAATGCAAACTTGCCTCCCACCCTGGGAACCACTTTTTGGAGAGAACGTTTTGAGTCTTTAGGCCGAGGGCTTGGGTCCCTAACTTGGTGACAACACAGCTGGCTTTTGGTGGCCATGTTTCTGTGAGTCTGTGTGGGGTGAGCGTGTCCTGGTACACACGTGTGTGTGCGCATATGGGCTCATGGAAGAGTATGTGCATGTGTGTGCACAGCCACTGGAAAACAGTGTCTTCAGTGTTAAGATGGGGGACCTGCAGTCAGGCTGCCTGGGTTTGGCGGTCGCCTCTGCATCACTGGCTCTGTGAAGAGATTACTTTCACCTCAAAGTTTCAGGTTTGCTATCAGCTGAATGGAACTGTAACAATGCGGAGGAATCAAAGCTCTTGTGAGAATTAAGGTAGATAATGCATGTGAAGGGCTTAGTACAGTCCCGGATGCATGGTGGGGTCTCGATCAATAGCGATGGGTATTGTCATTGTGTTAGAAATCTCGGGTAGGTAATGTTGCAGGTAGGAGTGCAGGCTCTGAAGCCAGAATGCTGGTTCCAACATGTTCTGGCTCTTGGTTTTGGACAAGTTACTTGACCACTCCCTGTCTTAGTTTCTTTATCTGTAAAATGGGGATGATAATACTGTAGCTGCCTCAGGGTCGTTGTGTCATAAGTGCTTAGAACAGTGTCTGGTAGACACGTAGTGCTCGGTGTGTTAGCTGTTATTATTATTACCAAGGTGATCACCATCACCATCATCTTCATCTTCATCTTCGCTACCATGGTCATTACATTGTCAGCCATTATTGGTGCCCACTTATTCCTCTAGAGGAAAATCTGCTAGTGAGGAGATCTCTAAGTCACTTTGTCCATGCTCAGAGCTTCCAGAAGGGCCCAACGAGGTCCCCAGGCATCATCCAGAATGGCACATGGCCCTGAGTTTGTGTCCTGCCCTGCTCTCTCCGGCTTCAGCCCCTCTGTTCACAAAGCACTGTCGGCCATGGCCTGGCCCTCCCAAGACAGTCTGGGTGGTGGGTGAGGAGCTAGCCCTCCACCCCATAGTCTGCCTCCTGGTGAGGACACCTGGCTCCTCCCCAGCCAGGAGGGACGCAAGAGCATGGCTGGTCCAGCCTCCTGGGTCCTGAACAGCTGACTGTTGCTCACTCTTGCCTCCTTGTAAAGGGTCTTCCATCCAGCCCTCAGGGGAGCACGGGCCAGCCCTGTTCCTCTGACCCAGTCAGGGGCTTCTCACTGGGTTCAGGTGGGGTCCTCACCCTGCCACATGGGCAACCCCAGCTTCTGCAGACTGGCAGTTCTGACCTGAAACTCTGGCTCTACCACCTGGGTGGCCTGGGGAGGCCGGGTAATCTTTCTGAGCCTCACTTCGCTCGTTTGCAACGTGGGTATAATCGTATTAATCTGCAAGGCGGTAAAGGAGAAACGAGGAGTGAATGAGAAAATGCACGTAAAACGGGAAGTGCAGCCACAGCACAGAGCAGGTGCTGGTCAGCAAACACGGACCCTCTCTGACTTCCCCTCCAGCACCCTCCCCGTCCTGGGGTGTCCCAGTGGACAGGGGATGGTCAGAAACTTGAAGAGGGCAAAGGGGCTCAGACCTGCTCCTCAAAAGGGCCTTCTGGAAGCAGGGACAGGGTGGGTTCCCCATAGAAGAGTCCGAGGGTGGGCGGGGCCTGAGCCCAGGGCCTGAAGAGGCCTGTCCCCTAGCAGAGTCCGCGCAGGAGCTGTGTGAGCTTACTGCCTTAACCTACGGGTTACAGAGCAGAGGTCAGGGGCTGCTCACCACTCCCTTCCTGGTGTCCCCGGGAACTGAGAGGGTCATGAGCAGGTATGCGGGCCACCGCCCAGCAGCTGGAAGTGGAGTGTGTGTGTAAATTAATGAAAACATGCTCATCTTCAGGCACAGATCTGCTCCTTCACTCAGCAAACACTCTGGAAGTGCTCTGCGCTCAGCACTTCTGTATCCTGCCCTCGCTGATTCCCACGCAATTCCACAGTAACTCCTGGTGACCGTGAGTCCCTGCTCCCAGGTGGCAGCTCCTGAAGACACTGAGGGTTGTGCCCAAGTCCTCCTGCTAAGTGGCTGAGCTAGGATTTGAACTGAGGACTGTCTGTGCCCAAGGCACATGGTTTTGTCTCCTCACTTCAAAGACTCTGCCTTCTGAGAGTCTGGCATGTTGTGAGGGATGTCAGAGCCTTACAGAACCTCGTGGTGCAGGGTCGGGAAGGTGGACACAGTACAAGAGGGACAAATGGCCCTGAATGGGAGCTGGAGGAGGGTGAGATCTGGTGGAGTGGAAGGAGTCAATGGAACAAGCCTAGGAAAGGGAGGAGGCAGCAGTTGGGTTGGTCATCAGCTGAGAGAGAGAGAGCTGGAGGAAAGGGCCCCGAGGGAGGAGTTGGTCTGGGTGAGATCTCAGAGGTGGCAGTGGAGGAAGTTTCCAGAATAGCAGGTGGACCAGCAAGATGTCCTGTTTGGCTGGAGACTGAGGTGCAGGCGGATGGCTGGATTGGAAAGCAGAGGCTGCACACAAGTCCTCAGGGGCTTGAATGCTAAGATGAGGAGTTTGAGTCTTACCCTGCGGTGATGGAATCCTGCTGTCTGATGTGACCCTGATGTGACCCAGACTGCTGTGTGACACAGCCCATGGCCACAGCTGCGTGAACCAGGAGCAGACACCTGATTTCAGCTGGGCCAATAAGCATCTATTTCCCAGGGCATTGGAGTTTGGATTCTGGGGTGCTGGTCAGAGTGTGGTGGGAGCTTGAGTGAGGAACGGGTGAGAAAGGAGAGCTGGGGCAGTCTCACCTGGTCCTTGTCCAGGAGGAGCCAGAGAAAGGCTCTCTGCAGAGGGGGAAGGGTGAAGCAGACACATAGAGAAGGCTGAAGAAGTTCAAAATGGCTCAATGAAGCTGGGTATAATAGAGTGAGCCAAACCACACTACAAATTAGTAAAAAAAATAAGAGGCAGAAAATAAAAGAAGGGTAAAAGAGTGAGATTGAACCAGAAGTGATATTATGGTTCACATATGACATAAAGCCCATGTCGAAATGGGCCACAGAATTGACTCCAGGCTTCCTGGTGGCCAAGGGGAAGTGGGAAAAAAAGATCAACTTTAAGACCCACAGTGCTTCTCAAGGAAGTGCAAACCCACTGCTGAGGAGGAACACAAGCATTGCTGGTTCTGGGGCTAGAGAGAAATTTCTCTGGTGGACTGTCAAGTACATGGACAAATATTTGGTCAGGAGGAGGTGAGTGGAGGCAGCTGAGTCTGTTCTGGGAGTCAGGAAACTGGATTCTGGTCCCAACTTCATGTGTGACCTTGGGAGGTTGCTTAGCCTGTCTGAGACTTAGTTTCCTCTACTGTAACATGGGACATCTACCTTAGAGGGCTCTCAAGGTGGACTGACATATGTGATGGAAGTCCCAGGCACAGGCTTCCTGGTCAGTAAAGCTAGCCTCCCCCGCTCCCTCTGAAAGCTGTCTCCCTTCCATTCAGCTTTTTATTGCTCTCCTGCCCTTTCCCTGCTGTGGGCTAGCTCCTCCCAAGGTCCACCCACTGCCCCTGGGACCAGGGCGCAGCCAAGCAGCTGCTGGCATGGTGCCTCCTGGAATCAACAGGGTCCACAGCTCCACACTGGACCTGTGCCCAAGGCTGAACAGAATGCAGAGCCAGGCTTCACCGGCCCACATTCTCCCAGGGCCTCCCCTGTGCCCGGCCCTGGGTGGAGCTGAGAACTCTGTCCCCCAGCCCAGCTCAGCCCCTTTCACGCGCTCCTTAGCACCTTCTCCACACAAACCCCAGGAATAGATAAATAACTGTCTGTGTAATAAACTGTTTGAACATCCACCTCCCAGCTAGGACACATGCGTCATAAGACATGGTGTATTTTGTCCTCCACTGTTATGTTAGTCCGCAGCAGCACCTGCTTAGCACGTGCTACGTCGTGGGTGCTTGAACTATATTGGCTGAATGAATGAATGAATGGAACGAATGAATGAATTGAGTGAAACCTTGCAATGGTCAGTCCTGTGGGGTCGGGATCACTATCTCCAAGCGATAGTTAAGGAAACTAAGTCTTCATCTCATTGTTCCACCTCTTTACTAGGTCAATTTCCACCCATTCTTCAGGCCTCAGCCCAAAATTTGCTCCCTTAGGAAGTCCACACTAAGGCCCTAGACTGGATCAGGTGCCCCGCCCATTGTGGTTAACCCCACCTCTCCAGAGTTTGCTCAGATTGCCTGCCCCATGCTTTCATCGACTGGGAAATGTTTATTTGGTTTCTTGACCCATTGCTGGGTCCTGTGTGACTGTACGGGTCACATCCCGTGAAGCTGGTCCTGATTCTGTGATGGCATGGACATCGTAGGCCTGGTTTACTGCTGCTTCCCACTTCTCCAAGCCTAACACAGTGCCTGGTCCTCATCAGCATCTCATTTAAGCATCAAATGAATGGATGAATGAATGGAAACCCGACGTATGCATAGAAGTTACAGAGCCTCTCTGAGCCTTGGTTTTCTCTCTGCAAAATGGGAATATCTTGCTTCCCTCCCAGGCAGGCAGTGAGAACCCTCTGAGCTTGGGGCCTTGGGATCGTGTGGCACATGTCCTGGCACCAGTCAAGTGCAGGTGGTCAGAGGCCAGAGGCCAGCTCTGCGTGGGGCAGAGTGAGGTCAGCCTGATAAGGCCAGTGGACTCTGCTCTCTCCAGGTGGCCAGCCCACTTCTGATGACGTCCTCCTACCTGGCTGGAGCCTACAGACCGGGGAGAGGCCGTGGGCCTCTCTTCTTTAGAAGCCCTGTTTATTGAGCACCTACCACATGTCGGGCACCTCATTGGGCACTTTTCTTGCGTCGTCTTATATCCTCATTTGGCAGATGGAGAAACCAAAGTTCAGAGGGTAAAGATGTTGTGTCCAAGGCTACTCAGCTGGCAAGGGCAGAGTCAGCCACGGACGTCAGATCTGTCATCTCTTAGACGGGTGCCCGCTGAGAACAAAAAGTACACATTGCAAGTGGGAGTGATTTGCAGAGCCCCGTGTGAGTTGCCTGCTTGTTCGAGTGCACAGGACTCCGGGGAACATCCCGTATCTTGGCTCTAGACGCTGCTGACCTTCCCTGAGGTCGAGCAGTGACTATCCAGGCAGACCTGTGAACCCCGGGGCTGGAGGCAGCTTGGACTCCTGACCAGCTTGGCCGGTGT
This sequence comes from Tapirus indicus, assembly GCA_031878705.1. Lineage (NCBI taxonomy): Eukaryota > Metazoa > Chordata > Mammalia > Perissodactyla > Tapiridae > Tapirus > Tapirus indicus. Next base: position 61,150,783 of record CM062929.1, read on the forward strand.
CCGTATCAAGTGCACCCAGCAGTATTCGTATCCATGAGACAAACATTGCCTATTTTCCTGGGGTACCATTTTTACACAAATATTTGATTATAGATTTACTTCTTTTTATTTTTTACAATTAGAGAAATACTAGTTGTTAACCTGAAACCTATGCTAAGATTTTTTGGGTCACCTGTATAAGCTTGTGAAGGAAATGTACAATGTAAACAGAAAAAAAAATGAGCCAGAGGCCCTGAGACCCTTCTCTCCCACTACAGAACTGTCATGAATTTATACAACCCCCCATACACACACACACACATGCACACACTGACACACACACACATCCTTTTACTCTCTTTTCAAAGAGGCCAAAGATCAACCGCCTACTTTGAAAACTGGGATTTGAATGTTTTTACGTGGAGGTTCCACTGTGCGGTGTGACACAGGCCTGACTTCTCCCCAGGGTCTTACATCCGTCCACTTCCTGTCTTGTGCCTTGAAAGCATTTGCATTTCAGAAACTTGGCAAGATGGATGCTTTTTTTTCCTTTTTATTTTAACAAAAATGGATCCAACTTATACCCTGTGTTACGAAACTCACTTTTTTCTTTTGCTTAGCAACGTAGTTTGGACATCTTGTCCGCACAAAGTTTGACCTCACACTGTTTAACAGTTGCACAGCGTTCCAAAGATTTACAACTTGAAACATTGTTCTTTATAATATAGCAGCAATGGACAGCCTCTGGAATAAAACAGGAGACTTCAGAGAAATGGCCTGCTTGGGGCAGGTCACTGTGATCGGGCTCCCAGACCCATGGGGTCTGTGGGCACTGGCTTTGGTCTCCAGAGGAAGCTGGGTGGGAGGCACTGGGCCTCGGGGAAGAGCACAGGGCTGGGTCCTCCATGCAGGGAAGCACTCTCTTACACACTGATTTCTACCCTCATGCTCACACGTTCACCTGCTTTTCCACTTTCCTACACACACACCCTGCCACACACTCCACCTGCTGCTGTAAATGTGAACCTGACCTTCTTGTCCTGAGGGTGAGGAATGGGCGCATTGAAACACCAATTGAGACCTTACTGTATGCCCAACACTCTCATCGCATGTGGTCCTCAGAAGGTTTACAGATGAGGAAACTTTGGGGCTCAGACAGGGAGCGTTGTCCCACAGATACACAGCAGGTCAGTGGCAGAGCCTGATCCACATCTTGCTGCTCCTCCAGATCTGGGAAGAGTTACCTAAGCCTGGCCAGATGTGGGGCCCGAGAACCTTAGCTGGGGTGCTTTTGAACACGGAGGCTGTAGCTTGTCCGCTGCCAGCCTGGCTACCTCCAGCCTCTCCCAGAACCCAGAGCTCCAGGAGAGACGCAGAAGATAGATGCTTACGGATACGATTCCGCTGCAACCAGTTTAGAGTCAGGAGGGCCTTTTTCTGTTTGTGGGAGGCAGAATCATGGCCTCCCAGTGAGGTCTGTGTCCTAATCCCTGGAACCTGTGAGTATGTTATCTTACTGGGGCAAAGAGGGCTTTGCAGATACGATTGGAGTTAATGATCTTGAGACAGGGAGATTACCCTGGGCTATCCGAGTGGGGCAAATGTCATCACAACGGTTCTTAAAGGTGGACAGCCTTTCCCGGCTGTGGCAGAGGCACATGTGATGGGGAAGTGGGGTTAGAGAGATACAACACTGCTGGCTTGGAAGGAAGAGGGAGGGGGTGTGGACCAAGGAATGCAGGCAGCCTCCACCAGCTGGAAAAGGCAAGGAAATGGATTCTCTTCTAGAGCCTCCTGCCCACACCTTAGTTTTAGCCCCGTGAGACTCGTGTTGAACTTCCAATCTATAGAACTGTAATTAAAAGTGTAATATAGAACTGCCATCCATCCAGGAAGATCCATTTCTTCACCCATAGGGCCCTTCCTTGATCATATTACACACACACGCACACGCATGTGCACACACATGATCAGCGCTACTTGGATTGAGGGCTTAGGGGTCCAGGCACGGTTCTAAGTAATCACAATAGTAATGATGATGCTCTTAATACTGATAAGACGAATACTGATACTAATGGTAGTAGTGATAGCAAACTCATGAGTCACACCCGCCACGTGCACTCTGCCGAGTGCTTCACGTTTGTGAACTCCTCAGTCCTCGCAACAAACCCCCGAGGCAGGTTAGTCTTTGTTTGCCCATTTTACAGGCGGGGAAACCAAGACACAGAGAGTTTAAATAACTTGCCCAGGGTCACACAGCTAAGAAGTAGAGCTGGGATTTGAACCCAGGCTCACATTTATTTGCTCACACACTTACAGACACACACATCCCCTCACATTCACACTCAAAATCACACATGCACTTCACTCTGCTCTGATCAGCCTCCCTTCCTCACTTCTATCCCTGGCCAAGGTGAGAGGACCAGGTGGAGAAAACAGAGTCTGGAAATCTGGACTCTGAAAGGGATTTTCACGGATGGTCCATGTCAAAGCTTCAAACAATGAATTCATCAGGAAAAAAGTTGCTAATTTTTTCTCCCCTGAATTTCACATCCCCTTTTATGAAACTTCACTCATTTCAACCAGATGATTGTTTCCATGTGTAATTAAACGTGAGTCAATGTGTCTGGCTTGGCAGAATTCTTCAGACCTGTCAGCTCTCAGAAGAGGCATCCTCGGTTGGCCCGTTCCTGGACTCCAGGGTCTGGAAACGCGGGCGGTCTGTGTCTAGGGCATCCTCCCCTGCCCCCACCTCCCCATACCCCCCAGGGCCATGGAGCTGGGCTGGCTGGGCAGGCCAGCGGACTGCAGAGATAATTGGTGTTTTCAGGCAGCCAGCAGCCGGGGGTCATCGCTCCACCTCCTTACCTGCCTCTGGGGCAGGGCTGGGTCTGCTGGAACCTGTCAGGCTGGTTTGGAGGCTGTTATTATCCTGGCTCTCTGGGGAGAGATGGAGACCAGGAGGGTGGGAATGGGGGAAGGGGTGGATGGGGGGATGGGGAGCAGTGGGGGAGGGGTGGGATTGGGGCTAGGGATGGAGAAGGGGGGCTGAGGAGGGGATGGAGAGGAGGAGGGTGTGAGGAGGGCACGGGGATGGAATGGGGCTGGGAAGGAGGGGATGGGGGATGAGCAGGAGGGGTGGAGCTCTGCCTTCGATCACTCCTGGTGTAGCCTGCAGGTCTCCCCATTTCCCAACCCTCACCCTCCTCCCCCAGTCCCAGGAGGAGGACCAAATCTGATTCCCTGGCTCAGCACAGGGCCTGGGAGAAAATGAAGGGGAAAAACCACTTTGAGAATCTACCCCCCAAATCCCCGGGAGCCCACTAGTGGGCGTTGAGCCTGACTCTGCTTCCTGAGGTTCCCTCCTCAGTCCAGTGAGGAGTGTTGGGGGTTCTAGTCGAGTCTGAGATGCCTTGCTGGGAGGGAGTAAGCGGGGCATGGGGTCCACTCAATGGGGACCCTGAGAAATATGAGGCCATCTACACAGCCGGGTTACTGGGTAATCTGGCTGATTGCAGTCGCCCTGCTCCCTGTCACTTTGGGCCTAACTACCAAAATAATCAAGCCCCAAGTTATTTTCCACTATTAATCTCCAGTGTCCAGTCCCATTCACCAGCCCCCAACTGCCTTCTTCTGACCCATTTAATTCTTTCACCTCCCTCCCTCTCTCTCCCCTCCCCTCCCTCCCTCTCTCCCTCCTACAAGCATCACAACACAGCCAGCCCTGTATTTCAGGCTGGGGTCTGGAGGAGACTCAGACCCTCCCAGAGCTCACAGCCCAGGGGGCAGTGCTCTGCCTGCTTGTCTGAGGGACTCCCAGAAGGCATCTCAGAGGAGGTGATGTTTGAGCTGAAATTTGAAGGATGAACAGGTGGGGGTAAGTGGTGGTGATGGTGGGGCCAGCAAAGAGAGTATCCACTGAATTCCCACTCTGTGCCTGTCCCTTCATCCATCCTCTCACAGTGAATTCTCATGAAAACAGTATGAGGCAGGCCTGTGGCTCCAACTGTATGGCTGAGGAAATCAGTGCAGAGAGATGGGATGACTTGTCCAAAGTCACACAGTTGGACCCAGAGGCAGAGGTGGGATTCAGACCTAGGTCAGTCTGTCAAAACCCCAAGCTCAATCCATTTGAGAACTTCCTCCATCGGGAAGGGTGTTCCAGGCTGAGGGAGAGGCACGCCCAAAGGAAGGAAGGATGAATGACATGGGAGTCTGAAGAATCATCAGTGGTTCTGGGTGGCTGGAGTGTGCCTGATGCCATATGGGGGAGCAGTGTGTGGGGGGGACATTGCAGGGTTTGGCAAAGGCCAGGTTAGGACAGCCTTGAGAGTCAGGCTAGGGAATTGGGATTTATCCAGGCAATAGGGAGGCACCGGAGAATTTAATTTGGGAAGCAGAAGGGCCTGGTGCTTGCAGGCTGGCTCTGGAGCTGGCCAGGCAGGTTCGAATCCTGACATGGCCACTTACTGCTGTGAGACCCTGAGCAAGTCTCTTCATCCATGTTGCTCCCGAACGGGCGATGACAGTACCTGCTCAGTGGAATTGTTATGGGCCTTGAATAAATATAGTGTTTAGCACAGAGACTGGCACGCAATAAAGCGGAAAGTTATTCATATTTTCTTACAGAAAGCCAACAACTAGGGCTGGTATGGGAGGTTGTCAGGAAGCCCTAGGAAGGGCAGTTTTGATTTCCAGAAGAGACGTAACTGAGGCCGCAGGAGGCTGAAGTTGGGGACTTCAACAGCCCAGGGTGAGACTGGACCGGGCAAGCCCTGGGAGACTGGGCTGGGGGCGGTCCCTCCCTCCCTGCCAATATCCATTGTCCTCGCCTAGGAGCTCCGGAGTGATGGGGGTGGGGATGGGGAGGGAAGGCAGAGATCAGAGATGCCAAAGGTCACCCACAGGGCCCCAGCACCTCCCAGGGTGAAAGCTCCGGGAAGCGGAGGGTGGAGGGCAGAGGGCAGAGGGGCTGAGCATCTCTCCACCTGCGGTGCTGGGGGCAGGGCAGGCTGGATTTTCCTGCTGTTTCTCTGTGTGCACAAAGCCAGCCTGGTCTGAGTCCCCCCACAACTGAGCCTTTCCTCCCTCTGTCCTGCAAAAAGGTGAAAATGTCTCAAGGAGGAGTGTCATGGCCGGGGGGTTGACCTCCTGGAGGGGTCCCTGGCAGGTGCCATGAGATACTCCCTCACCCACCTCCAAGAGCTGCACCCTGAAAAGTGGCTTAGATGATTTGAAAGGGGACCTTTGGCCATCTTAGGCACAGAGATCACACCGCTGAGGCGTCTCTGCCCAGGGCCGACTTCTCAGCAGCCACAGCAGGCACCGTGTCTATGGCCCATGATACTGTAGGGCCCATGGAAATGTTTTAATCTCTTTAAAGTCAGAAGAAAAGAAGTGAAGATAATCCAGCCTGGATTATATTTTTCTTTATACCGACAGTCATAAATGATGCTTTTTAATATATTTTTATGGAGGAAGGGGCCTATTAAAGCAGAAGTTCTTAGGTCCCAAGAAAGTCATGATGCAGCTTGGTCTTTGCACTTCCTTCTTCTGCAGGACAAAGTCCCAGGAGACAAAGAACATAGGTATTGGACTCACACGGAACTGGGTTCAAGCCCTGATTCTAGCACTTTCCAGCTCTGTGATCCTGGCTAAACCACTTAGCCTCCCTGAGCCTCAGTTTCCTCCTCTGTAAAATGAGATAATGAATGAATGAAAGGCCTTTAGCAAGGTTACCTCTGAGCACATAAAAAGCACCCAATGAATCACAGCTATCAAAAAAATATAGGCCATCAGCCTGGTGTTCAAGACCGTTCACTCAGTAGCTATTGGCTGAGCACCTGCTGTGGAGCTGGCTCTGTGCTGGGCACCCTGCCTGTTCTCAGCCTCTGCAGACCCTGGTCCCTACCCTGCCCATGTCTGTATCTCCATCACCCCATTCCCTGTTCCTGGTTTACAGAGACCCTTATGGTTCCTGCCTAAGCCCCTTTTCCTTCCTCCACTTTCATGTCCTTACTTGTCACTGGGTCCCTGGAATCCTCTTCCTGATCTGGCCAGGCAGCCCCCCTGCACACAGTGAAGGTCAGCTGTCAGCTCCTCACTTTTTGCTCACTGTAGGAGCAGCTGCCCCACCCAAACCCCATGCCCCGGTGGGTCCCATTTGAACACAAGACCCCCTGCTCTCCTCCTCCACAGAGACACATCCAAATCCAGCGCTGGAGTCGCCTACTTTACCTTTTCCCAAACAATCTGCAGAAACATGGGTCAGGCAACCTCCCATTTGAAATGTTGACAACCTCAGCTTCCTAATAAAATAAAAGCCTGTTTTCTATCTTATCCCTGCCAAAGACATCACGAATGATTGATTGATTGATTTAAAGAAATTAAAACATGTCACATATTTTATAAGCAACGTAACTGCCTGTGCTGGCATCTGGGTACCTGACATAAAGATTCCAGCTTTAAATGTGGAAATAAATATTTTTCAATACCGAAATCAATAGGAAATATGAAAAGATGAATAACGAGCAAAAATAATTTATTTTCAGTGGCACTAAAAACTTCTGGAGCAGCAGATTTTCCATGGTTGTATCCATGGCTTAAATTAGGAGAAAAACCACAAAAATTAAGTATAAAAAAATAACCATTGTTGCAAAGACACTGGGTCAATGACTTGAAAAAGCCCTTCCCTTGTTCCCATCTGCTCTCGGGTACTCAGAACCCACTGGATCCTGGTCCATTTCTCCAGTCTCCTCTTCCCAACCCTCCCTTCACACCTACCCCACCCAATGAAGCCCATATTCTGCATCCCCAAGATGTACCTCCCTTGCTCTTACCTGTACTGTTCCCTCAGCCTGAGATGCCCTCTCCCTCTGACCCTTTTGAATGTAAATTCCACAAGGGCGGAAATCTTATCTCCTTCATTGATGGATCTCAATCTCCTAGAAAATTGCCAGGCATGCAATAGGTGCTTATTAAATTTTTGGAGAATTAGTGGTCAGCCTAGAGAACTCCTATTTATGCTTCAAAACCTCAATCAAATGTTCTCTGCTCTTTGTGCCACCCCTGTCCCCCGGCACAGTCGGACCCCGCAGTCTTTGCTCGCACACTCCTTTGTGTAGACTTCTCTTAGAGCATTTTACATGTCTGCAAATCACAGGCATCCTGGCCTTTGGAGCAGGCACACCTGGGTTCTAATCTTGCCTCTGACACTTCATTCATTTATTCATTCACTCGTTCAGGAAAGATTCACTGGGCATCTGCCTCATGCGCCAATCACTGAGAATTAAATGGTAATCAAAGGGAGATTGACACCTGCATCCCGTGGAACTTCCTGTAGATGTGCCCATCAGCCTTCCCGAGCCTCGGTCTCCTCAGCTGTGACACGGGTAATACCCTCTTCCTCAGGTGGTTGTTGGGCGGATTAAACCGGAAGGCACGGCGAGGCGCTCTGTGGGTGGCAGGCGCCCGTAGACTTTGCCCAGGGCCTCGCTCCCTCACTGGACTCTGAGCTCCTCCTCGGGCCAGGGGGGGTTCCCATTTACTTTCTCTTCCCTTTTGCACAGAGGAGGTGGCAGTAAATGTTGGCTGGTACGAGGATGGCTGAGCTGCTGTCTGAGTCTGTCTCTGTGGCTCTCTTTCACACACACGTGTGCGCACACACACACACACACACAGGCGGAGTCAGATCAGGCCTGGCCTGACCTTACAGGCTCTTCCATGGCCCAGAACCATCCTCCATCTCTGCCTGGGCCAGTGCTTGGGACAAGCAAGAGTGACAGATGCCCAGGATTCCCAAGTCTGGGAGGGAGCAGGGTTGCCCTGGGGCAGGGCTTGCCTACTGTCTGACCTGAGGTGGCCGAGGGCCAAGAGAGGGTACACTTTCACCCAATTTCTCAGAATCTCTGGGGCAGTGATGCAGGGCAGATTATAGAATCACCCCCCATCCCACCCCCACTCCTAGGCCTCTGTCTGGCCGTTCACACGCTAATGCCCGCCACGTGACCAGATGGCCATTGGCCCACCTCCTTGAGCAAACAGCCGTGCACGAGAGCAGCATTTGGCCTCAGGCTTGGACAGGGCCAGCTGGTCACTCAGGACTCCCACCCCCATTCCACAGGAGTGGGGACACCTGGGTTCTCGCCCCAGCCCCAACCTCAAGGCAAGACCTGGTGCATATCCTGTCTTGTCTCTAGGCCTCAGTTTCTCTATCTGTACCAGGATCTGGCTGGCTGGGAGGAGAAGCAAGGTTTGGAGCCTTGTCCGTCCCTTTATTTTTCTCTCAAAGTCTTGGGTTTGGGGCAGAGAGGAACACGTGGGTTTTTCAGATGTAGATTTCACACGCGTTTCTCATGCACCCGCCATGTGCCAGCCTCAGCCGGCTGTGGAATCACCTCCAACCTCATTTCATCCTGAGTTTCAACCTACCCAACCTGCCGTCTTCCTCAAGTCCCTCTAGGACATCTCACACTCTTGGGGACCTCCTGAGTTACGTGCCCCTTGCCCCAAAGTAGAGTCTGAAGAGTTGAGAGGGAGTGAGCGCCCCTGGTCCAAAACAGAGCAGTGAGTCTCCAGTCTGGGAGATGGAGGTGTCACGATCTCTGGGGTGCAGTTGGAGGGTCAAGGTGGAATTCAAACACTTATTATATAATTTTATTTGAAATTATGATGTCATTTCATGTTTGGAAAATTATTTTAAAACTGCAAACTTGAGAAAATGATGAGTGTTACGACTTGCTTTGCTGACTGGGACTTGGCAGACGATGTCTTGAAAGGGGCGATGGCTTAAAATTAAGCTGAACCATTGAAGTTGCTGTTTTCTACATCAAACATGGTCAAATATTGTGATTTTGTATGGTTCCACTTAAAATTTTGGGTTATCAGAAAAGTGCATGGGCGTATTGTGAAGAGGAAAGGCTCACATTGGCCATGGCTGGAGAAAGAGGAGGCAGACAAAGAAATGGAGAAGGGACAGAGAGACAGGAGGACAGCCAAGGAGCTCTGAGAAGGAGGGGTGGGTGGCGGTCCAGCAGTGTGGGACTCAGGGCAGATAATTCTGCCATTCAGCCTCTGCAGCCCTGTCTGGCCTCTCTTCTCACCATCTGCCCCAGGACCTTTGCTCTGGCCACACTGGCCATCTGCCTTGCCCTTGAATGCCCCATGTGCTCTCAACCCTGGCCTCCCTACAGGCCGTTTCCTCCACCTGCTGTTATCTCTCTTCCCCTCTTTCACTTCAGATGGACATTTCAGATGGTCACCGTCTTAGGTCTCCCCTGCTCCCTTTGTCAGACACAGTTAGATGCCTCTGATGCTATGCGTCTCCATTTCTAATTAAAAATTACTTGTGTGACATCTGTCTCCCCCACTGGACTGTGAGCTCCTGAGGGCAGGGCCTGTGTCCGTTTTGCTTGTCACTGTGTCCTCTTCCCTGGCACAGTCTTGGGCACAGTGCAGCAATGGCTCCTGAGGAATGAGTGGATGAGCCGCCCAAATCCTCAGGACGCTGAAGCCCAGTCTCCAGCAAGCCTGGCCTCTGACTCAGCCAAAATGCCTGGGCCAGAAATGACTTTCCCAACGGTCCATGTGGAGTTTCTGACTTTGAAAATGAATGTGTATTTCCATTGACAAATTCAGGACATTGAGAAATGAGGACCATCGTCAGATGGTGTCTGATTGTCTAAGGCTGCAGAACAAACCATCAAAAAAACCTCCTGGTGGGAAACAGTGACCTTTCAGTATGCTCACAGGTTCTGTGTGTCAGGGATTCTGGAAGGACACAGTGGGGACAGCTTTTCTCTGCTCTGCCATGTCTGGGGCCTCAGCTGGGAGGATGCCAATGGCTGGGGCTGGGGGATCCGCTCAAGATGCCTTCTTTACTGCCACATCTGGTGACCAGGCTGGGATGGCTGGAGGCTGGGCTCAGATGGCACTGTCACCGAAGCACCTACGTATGGTATTTAGTATTGTGGTCTCAGGATAGAGGACTTCTTAATGGTGGCTCAGGAGTCTAAGAGTGATTAAATAAGGTGGAAGCTGTATGACATGTTATGACACAGCCGCAGAAGTCATCTAGTGTCATAATCATTAATGCCCTCTGCACTCCTCCATATTCTATTCACAGAAGCAGTCACAAGTCCCTCCGGGTCAAGGGGAGGGAGCACGGACCCCACGTCTCGGTGGGAGTAGTGTTGGAGCCATGTTTTAAAGTCACAGTAAATGATTTATGCCATCGTGGATTTTGGGGATCAGGTCCACGCGCAGACGGTGAACTGAATTCCCAAATATGTCTCCCACGCAACTTTTGGCCCTGGAAAAGCACTGCAAAGTTTGCCAGGTGGAGACGGAAAGAGGCTTGTAGCTGCACAGGCCTGAGTTCAAACCCCATTTCTGTCTCTTGGTTCCTGTGGGGTCTTGAGCAAGTCACTTAAGTCGCCTGAGCCTCAGTTTCCCCACCTGAGAAATGGCGGTGACAAGACCCCATCGGGCTGGTGCCGCAGTTTAGAGGGTTTAGTGGGCTCATGGAGGAGGATCGAACACATGGTAAGGGGTCAACAGCAGTTCCTGTCTGTCGTTATTAATGCTCTTTTATGTAAAATGAGAGTAAGAATGATACTTAACACACAGTCTTCCTGGCTTTGGGCCCTCTGTGAATAGGGGTGAATTCAGCTTGTGTTCTTGGCCCGGTTGCTCTGCAAGGATGTGGAGATACAGAGATGAACACGACAGAGCTGTCAGCCCTTGGAGCATCCACGTCTGGAGATGTGAGGTGGAGGGAGGCAGCTGGGCACAGAACATCCCCACAGAGCAGCGATCAGTGAGCCCACAGCCCTCTTCATGGAGGTCTCCTTTGGTCTGGTCTCAGTCAACGTATTTATCAGTGATTCGGTTCAAGTCCGACAGCTCGCTGACTTCACTGGGGTGACCACAGACGGGAACACCCAGTTTAAAAAGAGCTCGTGTGAACAAGGCACAGCCATGGCTTTTACCTGCCTCCGAATAGCACCCAGTGCTTCTTCAGTCCTGTGTTAAGTGCTATTCGTGTATAATTCCATCGTAGGTACCTTCCTGGTCTCCACTTTATAGACAGATCCCAAGACTCAGAGAAGCCAAGTGGTTTGCACGGTGTGAGAGCTGACAAAATGCTTGTGCAACCCTTGACTGCCTGCCCAGAAGCAAAGTGTCCCAAGTGTGGCAGAGACACTCTGTATTCTGTGTAGGTTAGAGCACCCCAGGGTGGTTCTCACTGAATTTCCAGACACTCGAGTCCCTCCAGGGGAGGAAGGAGAAAGGCCTTAAAGATGTAGGACATCAAAGCCATATTCTGAGGGGGGGGGCACTCTTCTCACTATGGGAGAGAGAAGGCTGACAGGGCGGATCATTCCCGCAAACCTCCGAGGGGCTGTTGTGGGGCAGAGAGAGATCCATGCTCACTGCAAGGCAGAACTTGGCCCAATATTAGCCATTTGAGCTGCCAGAAAACCAATCTGGTTCCTTTGTGAAGTAGTGAGCTTCCTATCTCTGGGAGTATTCAACCCACATAACGCTAGATGTGCTGATGAAGATGGCCTATGGTGGAAGGGCTGTTATCCAACAGCCTCTGGCACAGTGCTTGGTACTGAGTAGGTGCTGGCACCAGGGGACCCTCAAGGTTTAGAATCAGGGCTCTCTTGGCTGCTCAGTAAGAATCATTTTTTGGATCCGGGCAGCCCGTTGTTTGCTAAGGCAGTAAGAATTATTTTAATGATGACCAAGCATCTTACAAACATTATTTAATTTCAACCTTGTAATAATGCTGATAATTCTGCATACCTTATGGGGTTATTACAGTTGAGGAAACTGAAGCACAGAGAGGTTAAGCAACTTGCCCAAAGCCGCACAGTAATTGATAGAGCTGGGATTTGAACCCAGGCCTCTGGCTCTGCTCAGTGTTGTCCTCACCTAAGGATCTAACAGGGGCAAGATTGACCCTTGGAGTCTCTGGCCAATGCTGATGATAATGAAATGTGTTCCAGGTTTCCTCTTGTGGCTTTGCCTTCTGGATCTTTGGGTTTTCCAGCTGGAAAACTGAGGACACTGTTGGTAGGACCCCTGAACCAGTGGGGGGCTTGCGGACCCACCCCAAGTAGGACACAATTTTGACTCACCAAATGTGCCTATGTGCCAAGTACTGTGCTGGGTCCTAGGAATACGGCCACAAACGAAACAGGCACGATGCCCGCCTGTGAAGCTTGTGGTCTTGTGGAGGAGAGAGTGGGGAAGAGGTTGCTGCAGTGCAGGGTCGTGGGGCTGTGATGGGGTAGACTGGACGCCAATGCCGGCTTATATCCCCTCGGATCTCAGCGTCATCGTGCTGGCCACCTGACTTCCTGGGGACTTTCTCTGGCTGCCTGAGCCCAGCATGCCCATGCTTGTGGCAGGCAGATAGTTGACGTCCATCAGGAAGAGCCCCCAAACAATGACGATGGGACTGGCGGGTTAATATCCCAGCTCCTCCCCCCGGGCTTATGGCACTGGTGGATTCATACCCTGGCTCCTCCCCCTGGGGTGAGATAGCTCCGTGTGTGTGTGTTCTACACAGAAGCTCTGGGCTCCGGCAGAATGAACCCACAGTTGCCCACAGTGCTAACATGCCCCATACACACCCTCTATTGGCTGCCTTCCTTCCCTGTCTCACTTCCCACTTCCCTGCCAGTGGATGCTGGCATCACCTCCCAAATAAACTACCTGCACTTGAATCTTTGTTGTGACATCTGCTTCTGGGGGGACCCCAATGACTAGGGCATGGGACAAACCTGGGGGACTCTGTGAGCCCAGAAGAGGGGCATCTCGCCTGACTGGGACAGAGGTCCAGAAAAGATCCCTGAAGGAAGAGAAGTCTAAATTCAGACCTCAAGCGTGAGTGGGAGTTAGCCAGCTGACGGGGAGTGAGCAGACAGAGAGGGAGGGATAAGCGTTCTAGACAGAGGACTGGCATTTGAGGAGGCTCAGAGGCAAGTGAAGGCCTGGTTTGTGTGGGAATGGTGGAGAGGTTGTTGCAGCCACCGTGGAGCGGGGCAGGGGAGCTGTGAGCGGTGCGGCAGACCCCAGACCACACAGAGACTTGGAGGCTACAGGGACCAATTTGTATTTTATCCTGAGAGACCTGGGGAGCAGCTGAAGGATTGTTAGCTGGGGGAGTGCATGCTGACGTGGTCAGTTAGGAGGGCCTGGGAGCTGGGAGGGTGTCTGCAGAGGCCGGGCACCGCGATGGCCTCCAGGGTCTGCTTTCCAAGCTGCTCAGAGGGGCCCAGAGGAAGAGGCCCTGCTGGGAAGATCCCCGGTCTCTTTCAGAGAACTTCCTCTTGCTGCCCGCTCCCCCATCTCCGGGAGCCCATAAAGCCGGGCACTGCAGGTAATTACAGGCTGCGAGAGGCCCAGGACAGAGAGGCCTGGGACATGCGAGAGGCGGGTGAGGTGCTGGCCGACAGGAGCCATCATGCCAGGGAGGGAGGGTGCAGACACCAAGGCCCCCGTAAAGTCGCCCCAGAGCCGGCTGCTTTTACAGGCATTCTGGGTGGGGCATGACATCACCGGGAGCCAATCGGGGGCTCCTCAAGGCCTTTTGTCTTCTTTGGGGCCTGTGTCTGCGGTTGTTGAGGCACATTCTTGGTAAAGTGGATGCCTTCTTTTGGAATGCTTGGACCCAATGGGTTTTGCCGCCACTGGCTGTGCCAATCCTCTTTCAAGCAAACCCAGCCAACCCCTGTGTCCTACATTCCTTTCTGAGGCCTCCTGGGCAGACTGAAGGGGCTGCCTTGAGTTCTCTTCAAGCCACAGCTTCCAGCTGCTTGGAATGAATCACCTTCTTTCAAGCTATATCCATTTGAGAAAAATAACATGGATTGAGAAACACAACAACAAAACAGACTACAGAGCAGAGGGACCTGAACTTGAGTCCTGGCTCCACTCCTTACCACCTGTATTGCTCTTGGTCAAGCCTCCATAGCATGTGAGCCTCAGTTGTCCCACCCACTCAGCAGGGTTGTTGTGGATGGGTGTTAGGTGCTCAGCAACCACTAGCCAGGATTTTGGACAAACCCATTCTTCCTCACAGCACTTGATTCAAAGACTTAAAAAGCCTTCCCAGGTCTGTCTACTTCCCACAGGACATTTATGGGGCAGATGATCTTAAGGAAGATGGAAATGAGGCCCAGACGGGCCGAGGGTCTTGTGAAAGCCGCACTGTCTAATTAGGCGCTGTTTGTGGTTCTTTTGTGAAGCACAATCATTTGTTAGCTCCAGTTAAAAGAAACTATAAAACCAATATACAACCCAAGTGAAAATTTAGAAAAGGAAGGAAAAAACCTTCCCATGAGGCTCTCCCAGGCCTAGCACTGCATGCGCAGTGACATTTATGTTAATCCAGAGTTTGTACAGACTGGTTTGTTGCCAGTGCTGTGGAGTTGATTCCAACTCCTAGTGACCCCGTGTACAGCAGAGCGGAACCCTGCCCAGTCTTTTTGAACCACCTGCTCACCTTCCAGCGCTGTATCAGACAGTGCTCCACCGCTATTCACAGGGTTTTCATGGCCAATTTCTTCAGAAGTGGGCGGCCAGGTCCTTCTTCCTAGTCTGTCTTAGTCTGGAAGCTCCACTGAAACCTGTCCACCATGGGTGACCCTGCTGGTATCTGAAATCCCGGTGGCACAGCTTTCAGGATCACAGCAACACTCAGCCACCACAGTGTGACAACCGACAGACGGGTGGTGTGGCTCCCTGATCCAGGAACGAACCTGGGCCGCGGTGGTGAGAGCACCGGGGCTGGCTTGTACTTACTGGACTTGATAATAAACTTGAAATGTGAACACTGCTTTCACACTTACAGCCGAGCAGGGCCTTTCCCTGCTGCACCAGTCTTACAGATTATCATGTTAATGGCTACCTATGATTTCATCAAATCGATGTTGGGTATTGTTGAATTTTACTTTCAGTTTTTTTTTTTCTATTCTAAATAATGCCTTAATGAGCACTTTTCTTTTCCACAGAGTATTTCTCTTTATTTGTCTCATTTTCTTACGATAAATTCTCAGAAGTGGAATCAGTGGGTCTCAGGATAGGAACATTTTTGTGGTTTGTGATACATATTTTCCAATTTACTTTCCCTAAAGGCTTTGCCTCCAGCAAAGTTAGCCTGTTTAGCAATTGCAGGGCAACCTCACCAGCACATGTATTTGCATTTGTATTATTTATAATTTTGCTTGCCATGAGATAAACTGCTATTTCTTCTTATTTTATTTTAATTCGCTTTTCTTTGTGGATTCAAAGTTGTATATGTATTATATGCACGAATGGATTTATGTTCTCTTTTTTTACATTATTTGATATTTTTGGTTGTATTGAATAAGGCGAGTCTTTTGCCACAAAAATGCAAGAATGCCATTCCCACTTGTTCGTGAAAGGCAAGTACATTTTCTCCCATGCCAGACAGGGATAATTGTAATAAACTGGGGCTGCCGCCAAAGTTGAGATAAACAAATGATTACAGCAGACAATAGAAGCGCAAACCTGACCCTGATTAATGAAGTTGCTAATGTGGCTTCCTAGGGTGGTTGTCAGCCAAGGGCTTCCCCTGTGACTTGCATTAGGCCCTAGTGACAGGGTAAGTGGCCTGGAGATGGGAGGTGACAGGATGCTGCGGGCTGGGGAGGGGGATGCAGCCTGGGGTTTGGGGTGGGTGAGTGGAGTCTGGTTTCTACAGGGAGCAGAAAAAGACTGATATGGAAGAACTTCACAGAGAGAGGAGTTTGCTCAGGGTGCACGAGAAGACACAAATTGGGGTATTCGAGGCAGGGCCACGTGGTGATTAGGTTGGCCATCCCAGCCAGAGGCCTGTAACGCAGCCCAGAACTGAGCACCCCTGGTGGGTCTGACAGACAGAGAGATGTGAACAGACAGACCTGGGTTCCAATCTTGGCTCTACCAACTGGACTTGCAGAAGGTGTCGCCGTGGACTGAGTGACGGCAAGGAGCCCAGGTAACATGTCCTGTCCCCTTTGCTTCCTAGCCCTGCCAGCCCACCCAAGCCGGTGTCCTCACTGCCCTTTAGCATGCCTGGCTCCATCTCCTTGCTTGTGCTCCCAAGGCTTCCCTCTTAGAAGACCTTTTGTCCTCCAGGTTCCAAGGCTGACCTCAAGTCCAGCTGCCTCTGGGCCTCTCAGATTTCTGTCCTCAGAGTCCCTGAGCACTTGATGGGTAACGCGCAAAACCTGTCTGGGTCCACCCTGATTCTCTAACTGGAGAATAAGCCCCTAGCTCAGGTTTTAAAAGCCTCGATGTCCACACATCCCTGCAGCGCCAGTGCTAGCTCCCGTCCCCGGGGAAGCCTACTTTGACCTCTCCAGTTAGCTAGTAACTCCCTCCTTTGCCCTCCTTGGTAGAAACTTTTATTGCTGTTCTTATTGCACCAGGCCCAGGATTGCGGGTTCACAGGTAGCTGCTCCTTCCCAGACGCTGCCGGAATCTGCCAGACGTCTGTGCTTCCCTCATCATCCCCGGCACCTGCCCGGGCACATCACAGACTCTCAAGGAATGTTTGCTGCACCAGTGAGTGATCGCATAAACGCTCCACCATCTACAGAGCACTCTCCCCACACATTATCTTCTTTGATATGACCACACTGTGAAGGCAGACAGGCTGGAGGTTGTTACACCCTTTTCAGAGACAGTGATAACAAATGACATCAGCTGACACACTGAACGTTTCAATGTGCCAGGCACAGTGGCCAGCGCCTTATGAGTAGTTTCCCGAGTAATCGCCCCAACAACAAGCGGAGATGGGTACCCTCGCAATCACCCCTCCACTGGGAGGAGGCCAAGTCTTGCCGAGGACAGTAACTTGCTAAGGTCACAATGCTAGGAAGGGACAGAGCTGGAATCTGAACCCAGTTCGGTGTGTCACCAAAGTTCCTGCTCTGCTAGGCCGCACCTCCTAATGACATCACTTTCTCTATCTCCACCTCTGAACCTCGAGTTCCGAAGGGAAGGAACATGTCTTATTTGTCCCTGCATCTCCAGTGTCTAGCACAGGGCTGGCACAGGTAGGCTTCAGTAAATGCTGATGCAATGGATGGATAGACAGATCGACGGATGGTTGGATGTCTGCCCCAGCTCTGTTGCAAGTGGGGAGTTTCTGCTTTTGTGCAGTGGAGTTGGGAGATGGGGTTGGGTTTAACTTGGGGCTGATCTTGTACCTGAGTTGTTCTGGTCATAAAACACGAGGGTGTGTCCTCCTGGGGACACCGTGAGCAACGTGCCTGCCCGCCAGTGCATCAGATATGTCTTGCCAAACACCGAAGGCAAAGTGAAATGTCCTGGGAGAGCGAACAGCTGCCTCCCTCCTGTGCCAGGAGAGCAGGATCAATTTGCTCCATCTACATGCGCATTCCTCTCCCTGCGGATGCCCCTGGGAGATAATGTGTCCCATGCATGTCCTGGAGCATGAGGAGTAGCTGTTGTGAATGTGGTGGGTGCTGCAAGGGCCTGTGTGTCGGGGTGGTGTGGACTCCATCTCTTTCCAGGCAGCAGACGCTGAGGGGTTAGCAGGATCCCACATCCTGGGGCTGCAAAGTCAGACAGGACCTGCCAGGGTCAGCGTTTGCCTCTCCACGCAACCACGGCCAGAGCCCGAGTGTCTGGCCTGCAGACTCTCCCCTACTGATGCTGGAGCTGGAATTAGTCATTCTGTTCTAAGCCCTGCATGTGGGGCCTATCTGGCTGGACATGGGGCTTCGTTCTTAATCTGTACCGAAGGTCCAAGTGCAGAATGCAGGGCACCGATTTTCACTTGTAACTTGTCTGGCTTCCCCATCAGGGCACTCTGCTTTGCCGATCGGCCTTCTCTGGAGTCCAAGGTGGACAATAATAGATATGAAAATAGCTAACATTTGTTGAGCATTTGCTCTGTGTTAAAATGAGTACCTCATTTAGGCTATTAATATCTCAAAATGGTTAGCAGCATGGATATTACAGTTAACAAGATTTGGGTTTAAATTCCCTTCTGCTAGTAACTGTGTGACTATGGGCAAGTCACTTCCCTTGTTTGAGCTGTCTCCTCACCTGTAGAATGTTCTGAGCAAAAATAGTCTTCGTCCCTCACAGGTGGTCTGGGAGGTTAACAGAGAGCCTGCATACTTGTGTTTTTGCACAGGGCACAACACCTTGTTGGAGAGAGACAGAGGGACAGACACTGAGAGACAGAGAGACAGAAAGAGAGAGAGGGAGAGAGGCACTGAGTGGGGAAGTGTGTAGGGCCATGGGGATTAGCCAGTCAGGCCCCCACTCTGCACTCGGGGTCACTATAGGCCTCTGCTTAGATCTGCGGGGCGAGGGCAAGACCCCTCCCCTGGAGGACAGTGGCCAAACCGGCCTGCTCTCTGTCCCGCGTGGCTTGTGCCGGAGAGAAATCCCAGGATTCTCTGAGCAAGAGCCAGGGCCTAAGCTTGGGAGAGGGGCTGCCGGCGGAGGAGCGCTGGGGCTGGGCAGGCGGGGAAGAGAACAGGCCCCGTGAGCCTGGCTGCTTTTCGCACTTGGGTCTGAATTCAGCAGTCCTGCCCATTCACAGCCAGGCTCTCAGTCCTCTGTGCCACTTC
The DNA here is from genome assembly GCA_031878705.1 of Tapirus indicus. NCBI lineage: Eukaryota > Metazoa > Chordata > Mammalia > Perissodactyla > Tapiridae > Tapirus > Tapirus indicus. Next base: position 61,169,391 of record CM062929.1, read on the forward strand.
CCCAACCTCGGTTAGGAGCCGCAAAGCAGGTGACAATGACTTTCTTCCTCAGCTGTATTCAGAAGACCCTGGGTGTCTCTTTCTCATCGGATGTCCCAGTGAATTTTCTTTTCAAGAACATGTTTGTTGAATGAATGAATGAAATGTGAGAATGTTTATGGTTACTTGGCGAAAGAGCGATTATTTGAAACAGGCTTATTCTACAACACACGGGGCAGGACATGCAGTCACACTAGGCAGAGGACGTGTGTGTATGTATATACACGTGGGTGTGCAAGGTGGAGGGAGAGAATTTGGCAGCTGCTCCCCTGTAGCCGCTGGTGCCCCCAGAGCCTGCGATTTCCCAGGCAGGATCTCCGTCTCCCTGTTCACCCTTCCAGCTGCTAGGGGGTGGGGTGGGAGTGGGGGTCTGAGTGTCAGTCTGGGGCTCTTGTTTTCCTGGGAGGGCCGCCAGTCGTCACTGGGGGATTTGTACCAGCAGCTAAGCAGATAATTGCTTGTCAGACTGATTGAAGGCTTTTCAAAATGTCTTTTCCTTGAAACATCCTCCCATCCCCCCAGTGAGCACATTATTTGAGTTGGAACCATTTCCCCCTCAGCTTTTTTTCTCCTTTCTCAAAGTAGTAATTACTGCCCGAGTAGCCCTCCATGGCGTTTCCTGTCATTTGGAGGCCGAAGCCAGCGGCTGTTTCCTCTGCTGGGTGAACGACAAGCAGGCCAATTAGGGAAACACCCCAGCCCCCAGCCTGGCCCTGAGCCCCAGGGCTCCTGGTGGCCTCCATGGGTCCATGAGGGCCTGGCTGTCCCCTGTCGGGATGGAAGGAACTGGCTGACTGACCAACTGAGGTGGCCCCTGGCCCTCTTCCAAATCGTGGGCTTCCCTCGTCCTTTGTGTCCTTGTTCCCTTGTGTGTGCGTGTGTGCATGCACTCCTGCAGGTATGTACACCTGCTGTGTGCGTGTGAGCTGCGCAGGGGCTCTTTGGCTACCATGACCTGGGTCACCCGTGGTGGTTTTCCCAAGGGACCTCAGCCTTGACCACCTCTCCAGATTCGCAGATCTGCAAAGTGTCTGCCGTTGTGAGTGGAAGGCTGGCCGGCCAGACGGATAGATATGCGATAAAGCCAGTATAGTGAAATGCTAATTGCCAGATTTAGGTAGTGGGTTTATGGATGCTCATGGCATAACTCTTTCAACTTTTCCATATTTCCCAATACTTCCAAACTAGTCACAATAAAATGTGGGTAAAGAGTTTGCAAGTTCGTTCCACCCACTCTGCCCACTCTCAGGATTCGCAATGGCCAAGAGATTTGCATTTCATTTTCGTGCCACTCCTCTTCCTCTTCCTCCTCCTTCTCCCCGTCAAACTCTCCTCTCAGTTACAGAAGTCAAAACTGAGCAGGACGCAGTCCAAGATGAGATTAACAGCTGAGACTGATGAATCAAGATAGTTTGAGTCTATTCCAAGCTCTGCCATTCTGTGACCTTGGGCAAAGGACCTTACCACTCTGTGCCTCAGTTTACCCATCTGTGAAATGGGGCTAACAATAATAGAACCTTCATAAGATTGTAGCAAGGATCAAATAAGAGAATGCACATAAAATGCTTAGCACAAAGCCCGGACAATCATCTGTGCTTAACAAATGTTTGGTAAACAAGTGATAAAAACAGATCTCATAAGGAGATATGTACCACGGAGAAAGATGGGCGGGAACATGCCAATGAAATGAGTGTGGCAGGGAACTGTGTGTTTGGGGTTCAGTGGGTGGCTGGGTGGAGTGTGGAAGGACTGGGGCGTGAGGGAGGTAGGGGAGGGAGGTTGGAACCACTTTGCAGTGGTGATTAAGACCATGGACCCTGGAAGCAGATGGCGTGGTTCAAATCTCAGCCCTGCCACTTACTAACTAGGTAACTTTGGACAGATGACTCACAGCTCCATGCCAGCTCCAGTTTCTTTATCTGTAAAAATGGGGATCACAACAGTTCTTATCTTAGGGGGCTGAATTAACCGAGTTAATAAATGCAGAGAACGTAGAAGAGTGCCTCGTTGTCTGGCCCATGGGAAAGTATGATAAAAGCGTTAAGAATGATCACTCTTAGACATGTAGTCACGGACTGCATGCGACCTGTGACAGCCTCACATGGTCGTCAGAACCCGCGTGCACGGGTGCATCTGTGGCCAGTGGTTGTGTCTATATGTAGGAGGGTGGTGGGCACGGGGCACAGGGGGTCCACAGGACAAGTGAACCCCTGGGAGATGACTTATGCATCCCGGGCAAAGAAGCCCTCCAATGAGAGGTGGAGTCTTGGGGGTCCCAGCAACTGTGGGAAGGATTATTTATCAATAAGAGTCAGTGTCACTTCCCTACTTGAAAGCCTCCAGTGGCTCCTCATTCATTCTTTCATTCATTCATTCAGGCATTTCTAGAGCACCCATTCTGCACCAGGCCCAGCCTCTTGGCCCTTTGCACTTGCTGTTGGCTTTGTTTAGCTTGCTCTTCCACATGCGTTCCTCTTTGACCTTCTAGACTCAAGTCCGACGTTGCTTCTCTGTGAGGCCTTCCTGACTGCAGCAGGTCATGTTAGTGGGTTCCCTGGGCAACCAGGTTTTTGTCCCCACAGTGAGACCATGACTCTTGGCTGTTCACCGTTGAATCCCCAGTAACAGGCACAGCCTCAGCACATGTGTCTTGAATGAATGCATGAATGAATGAATGAATTGTTCAGGGTATGGACACTGCAGGGGGTCCATACGTTGCTGACCCGTTCAGCAGAGAGGCTGGGGGTTGCTTCACCAGCTTCTTAATCACTCCAGCCGTCACTGCTGTCGGTGCCACTCTCTCCCCACCAGGAAGGTGGCAGAGGCTGGAGTGGGATTGCTCAGCAAGAGTTAAAGAAGCAGTGGGTGTTGGCTGCAGGGAGGCGTCGCATGGCAGCGGGGTACGGGGTGGCGAGCTCCTCAAGGCTGCTAGATGTGTTGGGAAGGAGGGCAGGAAAGCTGTCAGTGTCCTTCAGATAACGGGGACGTTCCGACCTTGGGCTCAGCCCAAGGTCCTTCCCAGGAGGCCCCAGTGTGCCAGGCCCTGACCCCTAGGGGAGGTCAGGGAGGCCACCTTGACTGCGGCAGCGTGGACACGGAGTGCCGCTTTATCTCCTCACACCACTCGCCGGCTGCCAGGGTGAGTACGTAGTGCTCGGCTCACAGGAAGCAGGAGCAGTTTCTTTCTCTCTGAGGGTCAGAGGTGACTGGAATTTGGCAGCTGGGGAAACGGGAATTTCCTGTGGCTGCCTCAGAGCTGAGATTGGCAGTGGGACCCCAGGCAGAGCTGGCAGCCCAGAGATGCCCAAGATGTGATTTTCGTGGCCAGTTCTTCCTTTAAGACACATGGTGGGGCTGCATTTCACAGCATAGGCGAGTATAGTGTGTGTGTACACACATGTATATAGCGTATGTGTGTGTGCACACATGCACACGCAGAGCATGTGCATGTACGCTAACATGTGTTTAGCATGTGTGCACACACACACGTGTTTGTGTGCACATGTAGGTGTGAGGCAAAAATTCAGGGTTTGTGTGTCTCTAGACGTGTCCGTGGCTGTGTCTAAGTTTGTCCATCTGGATGTGAGTGCTCTTGGCATACGTGTGAAGCAGGAATTTGTGTGTGCCCATGTGTGTGCTTACACATGCATCTGCCTAAGGTGTACGCGAGCATATGTGCTGAGCACGTGTGTGTGAATGCATAGGGGCCAAGATTTCAATGTGAGTGAGTGTGTGTGTGTGTGTGTGTGTGTGTGTGTGTGTGTGTGTAATGCATGTCCCGACAAACCATCTTGGAGCCCAGCAGAGTGAAGCAACTGAGGGATGGGACAACAAGCCATGATGCTGGAAACATCTGGCCTTTCCTATGGCCCTGGGATCTCTGGAGAGGGTTTTGTGTTTCCTCCTTGACAATAAATGATGTTTCTCACTCAGATATATGAGCACAGGACCCTCTATTAAATACGATTCCCAGGCCCACTCAGCCTGGGTGATAGGATCGTCTTTTGGCGTGAGGGGTGAGCAGAGCTTCCTCTCTGCTAGGGATGGGTCCCCGGCCTGGCAGCTAGATCAGGCCCCCCACAGCCTCGCCCCATCCAGTGCCAGCCAAGAGGGACCTCAGACAGGATTTGGTGCAGCATCAACAGTAGGTCCACGGCCTCCCGGTTGGAAAGGAGGGTCCCTGCCTTGAATGAACACAGACATGTGCTCTGAACCCGGGGGCTATGGGAGCAGAGAGGAAGGGCCATTGACGGGCCTCACAGGGGCCAAGAAATAGCATGGGTGTGCTTATAATGGGCAGTGTTTGGCGTGGTCGGAGTACAGAGAACACACACACACACGCACACATGCACACACTGGGGACTGGAGGGGCCCAGAGATTAACACAGCAGAAGGAGTGTTTGGTGAGGGAAGGAGTCCCTGAGGAGGTGACATGGAGCGGTCTTGCGGATGTATAGACATTTTCCATAAGATGGAGAGACAGCATGCCCATTGGAGGGAGCTGCAGAGGTAAAGGCCAGAACTCGAGAGGGGCAAGGATGGGTGTTGGGTGCAGGACCCTGTTAATTACACGGAGCCTAGATGTGCATGTGATGGGGGCCACTAGGGCCAACATGAAGCTAGAGAGGTTTTGGGGGCCAGATTTGCAGGGCCTGGAAGGTATCCCATTGAAGGGTTTGGACTTCGTTTCCTGGGCACTAGGGAGTTGCTGGGGGTGTCAGGTCAGCAGAGGCTCCACGGAATAGCAGTGCCTGCCTCCGCAGGCTAGGGTAAGGAGTACATGAGATCAGGAACGTGAGTGCATCCAGCAGTGCCTGGCAGAGTGGCTAATAAGCAGGGTTGCCAGACAAAATACAGGATGCCCAACTGTATTTGAATTTCTGATAAATAACAAATCTTGTTTTAGTATAAGCATGTCCCCAATATTGCATGGGACATGCTTAGACTAACATGTGATTGTTGTTTTTCTGAAATTCAAATCTAACTGGGCATCTTGTATTTTTATTTGCTAAATCTGGCAACCCAACTGCTTGGGGATATTGGCTGAACGTGGGTCTTTGTTGGTGGCTTCAAGCCCAGAAAACCTGCTAGTGAAGCCAGAAACAGGAAGACAAGCCATGGGGCTGGACACAGGGGATGTGAAGCAATGTGGAGCCCAATCCTCTTGGTGTATGGGGAAGGAAATAAAGGCTCAGAGAGGGCAAGGGGCTCGCTCAAGGCCACCCAGCCAGAGGTGGTCCTGGCATTCTGCTTTTCTCTGTGGTTGGTCAAGAGGGAGCTTTGGCTCTTGGGGGAGTTCGCTAAGACTGCCCCAAAACAGGCAGAAGGATCCTAGCAGAGAGCTTGAGGAGCTCAGAACGTGGCTTCCAGAATCTTCAGAGTAGATCCCTGTCATGGCAGTAGATGTGGCGTGTGATCTCTGTCACATCCCTCACCCCATCCATGCCTCAATTCATCCAGCTGTAAAATGGGGCTAATTACACCCACCTCACAGGTGAGTTGTGAGGATTAATTAATGTTTGTAAAGGCTTTGTGATCCTTGGATGAAAGACGCTCCTTACATATAAAGGGTCATTACTTTTATTATTATTATACAAGTGCCAAGTATTATTACCTTAATTAGCTTTTCTAGATATCAAAAGCAATTAGGATGATCACTTGCTGAACTCCACTTTGGAAACCCAAGTCACAGACTCACACACTGACCCGGCAGCTTGGGCTTCAGTAGGGGGCCGGCACATGCTGAAAGGGAGGGCTGGGATTCGCAAAAGAAATTTATTTCCGTCTCTGGCCAAGTTTCACTCCATAGCAAAGTTTTCCAGGCATTTAACGTTTCCTGAAAACAGAGGTTTTTCAGTGGAAATGCTGATACAGGGAGCTCTAGGGGGAAGGCTCCAGCTTTGTGGCCCAGGCAGCCTGGGCTGGGAATGGAAATGTGTCCTGTTTTCCCTTCTGTTCCCAGAAGCCCAGGCCTCAGCCCCCAGGGCCAGATGAAGTGAGAGGAAGCAGTCCAAACTTTGATGGGGGCCTACTGTGTGTCTGGCCCTATCCCACTGTGTGCATATCTTTAATCATAAGCCTATGTAGTAGGAAGGAACTTTTTGACCCTCATTTTACAAATGAGGACACTGTGGCTCAGAGAGGTTAATTGACCTGGGAAGGTCACACAGCTAGGAAGTACAGCAAGTAGGATACAAATGCAGGTCTTGCTGATTCCATAGCCTACACCTAGGTTTGATATAATTTTCCCTTCTCTGTGTTACCTGAAATCTATCTGGCCTGGGTCTAAATGGGTCCATGAGTCATCAAGACATTTGCTTGTATTCAAGCAAGCCATGCTTAAAGTTTTGCATTAAATTAAATACTTACTTAAGGGAGTAGATGGGACCATTTAGGACTGAGTGGGTCACTGTGGTGCTAGGGGCTGTCTACAACTCCAGGCTTTGGTCCAACATGCCTTTGCCTATTCAGAGTCTTTGGAGCTAGTTCAGAACCCCAGGGCTCTAGGCAGAGGAGGGGCCTGTGGCCTGGATATGCCCCATCAGGGCAGGCAGGACAGGCCAGGGCAGAATCAGCGGGGTGAGGCTTCCTCCGTCCTGTCCAGTTAGAGGGTGCGGAGATGGCTGTAATTAACTTTACCAGCGTCCTTAACAGAGGTGAGATGACCTTTCCCAACTCCCCTTTCTACTCTGTCCAGCTTCCTTAATGGCCTTGAGGACCCTCCCAAGGCTGTGACTAGATAGGGGGAGCAGTGGACTGAACTACGTTGCCAGTTTGTGCCAAACTAAGATTATATCCCAGGTGGTCTGCATGGTCTCCAAATCTAGTTTTTTTCACTGAACCACTCTGAAAGCTGGGTTGGGGCCTTTGTGAAGTCAATGGGTACATTGAGATGTAGTTGAAATATTGAGGGCTTGGTGGGTGAAGGAGAAAGCATTGTAGGAAGAGGTTGACATATTAATGGAAGGATTGCTGGGTGGACGGATGGATGGATGGACGGGATAGTGGATGGGGGTAGACATTTGTGGATTGGATAAAGAGCTGTATGTGTAGATGGAGAGAGGGGCAGCCCATGAATGGAACAGTTGATGTGTGGATTTAGGCTGGGGTTGGAGATTTTGGTGGATGGATGGAGGATTTGAAAATTGATAGAAGGGCTAGTAATTGGGGATTTGGAGGGAGGAGGGGGGGTTGGCAAATGTATGGAGAAGCTGGCAGATGGGTGGAGGTGTTGGTGGATGGGTGAGGGGGTTTGAAAGGTAAATGTAGAGTGGTGCATAGAGAGAGGGAATGTCATATGGGGAAGGGGTTGGCAGATTCAGGGGCTAAATAATGGATGAAGAGGTTGCAGATGGGCAGAAGGAACGGTGGTGACTGAAGGTTTTGTGAAGGAATTAGTGGAGAGGTGGAAAAGTTGGTCGATAAGGGAGGGTGTGTGGATGGAAGAGGGGTTGGCAGTTGGGTTAGAGGAGTTGGTGGGTGGATGAGGAGTGGGCTGAATTATTGAGTTTTTGATGGACTGATGGTTGGAGGGGTGGAGGTAGGTAAATGGAGGATGGTGGATAAATGGAGGAGATGTCAGATGGGAGAAAGTACTGACAGATGGCAAGAATGGTTGGCAAAGATGTGGAAAAGATGGAAGATGGGCAAAACATTCTGTGGAAAGGTGGAGGGATTGGTGGAAGAAGGGCTTGGTAGGAGGGTAAAAAGGTTGTCTGAATGATGGAGGAGTTGGCTTTGTGGCCCAGGCTTCAGTCTGGATAGACCTCATTTTCTCTCTCTGGCCTCAGACACCTCATGTCTATGGGTGCTTGTGGGCCCGTTCCAGTGGCAGAAACTTTCAGTGCCCATCTCAGTGGGTGGCTGTGACCATCCTCCCCCTTGTGTCTGTCCTCCCCGTCAGCAGCCAGGCTCTCCCTCGGCTCATAAATCCTCGGTCAGGCAGGCTTTCTGTAATTATCTCTGGAACATTAGCCCAAGAGGTGGGGCAGGTGGGGCTGTGAAGAAAGGAGCTGACTCAGAGGCGGACGTCTGTCTTTTGGTGGTGTGTCAAATGTGGCCAGTGTCCAGCGTGCCAGGCCGCGGGCCCCAAGACACCTCCCTCCCCACTGGCCATCTTGGGTCCCACCCTAGCCTCCTCCAAAGAACTTGGACCGTGAGGAAGAGGGTTAATGAGGCAGGAACGCAACAGGCACCTCCCTCTCTTTCTCTCTGTCTCTCTCCCTCTCTCCCCTCTACTCTCACTTCTTTCCTTCCTCCATCTCTTTCACTTCCTCTGTACCTATTTCTCCTCTTCTATTCTAATTGTTTCTAATTTTTCTGTCTCTGGCTCTTTCTCTGTTGTTTTCTCCTTTTACACTTCCTTCCCTTTCTCTCCCTCTCTGTTGCTTTGTTACTTCTCTTTGCTGTTTGTGTTTGTTTCTCTTCCGTCATTTTCTCCATTTTGATCTGTTGCCTTTTCTGCCTCTTTTCCTGCCCGCCTTCCTGTGCCTCTCTCGTAGGCGCACCCGGCACCCCACAGCAGGGCCCCATTCCCCGCAGCAGCACCGTCTCTCTCATCAACATGTCTTTTACATGAAAGCAGAACAGTTTCCAGGGAGGTTCTCTTCTGGGCTTTGAATTACATTTGGAATCTTCCAAGAAAGCATTTTTCCTTCTCCTATTGATTTATGATAAAACAGTGTAATTAACCCACAGGGAACTCTGGCCAGAGCTGGAGGGGCAAAAGAGAAGGGAAGACAGTCACCACTTTCTTTCTGCAGACAGCAGGCCCTGGCCAAGGAAGACCCTTCCCCCAGAGCAATGGGGACAGGGGGTGGGATCCTGGCACAGACATGGGTGAGAACCCAGTGTTGAGTGTTCATCTCATGGGGCCCGGTTTTCTTCTCCAGGAGGCCATAGACTACCACAGTGCTGCAGAACACTTTGGACTTTGAGAGGCCTGGGTTCAAACCCCAGCCCCTCTCACTGGCTGTGGGATCTTGGGCAAGTGACTTAACCTCTCTGATCCTCACTTTGCTCATCTCTACAACGGGACCAGCAAGACCTTCCTCGTGGAGTTGTTGTGAAAATTAAGCGAGAATGCTGAAAGAAAAGCACCTGTGTCAGTCAAGTTTCAACCAGAAAGGCAAAACCACTAAGAGTGATAGCAAACAAGGGCTTGGTTTTGAGGTGGGAGCTGGTTAAACAGTCTTCAGGAGGCTACTGCATCTGTGATTGGGCTTCAAGTCAACAGGGCAAGCAGTCGAGAAGGAAAGACAGACATGAGTGGGAGAGCAAGGACACATAGAATCTGAACTGGAACACTCAAGGATTTGTGGATCCTTTCCTGTCTGTCATCCCCTCTGCGTCCGCAACTTCGATGATGTGAGTGACTTGCTGGAGAAGCTGATGCCCTTTGTCACAGAGCTCAACGTGCTCCTAGCCCGAGTTGGGGAAGCTAGGGTAAAAGACCTGGTGGGACCTGGGGAAGCTGCAAGTCCAGGTGCTGCCCCACATCACCCGGGTGAGTCTGCAGACCAGCCACAACGTGTGTGTGCCCCAATAACCCCGGGGGACCTGTGCTGACCTGCTGAGCATAAAAAGAATCTGGCTGCTGCTGCTTCTCTTCCGTCTTCCAGCTCTCATGCAAAATGTCTCTTGGGAGCTAAGCTCACTCAGAACTGTGCAGGGAGGGGAATTCTGGGCAACGTAGTTCGGCTCAGCTAAATTCACTGAGTACAGATCCACCACAGCGCCCCCACCAGTCATCAGATATCGGCCTCCATTAGCTTTTCTCTTTTGAATTACCTAACATGCCTTTTTGGCCTGAAGATGGCCTCCTTTGTCACCAGTGATTTAGAACTTTAGAATACATGTCATATTTTTAAGCAAATATTTTTGCTTTATATGGTTATAAAGTTCACCAAGTGACTTTAACGTATAACTGGGCATGGGAGCCATTCATCGTGCGGAGAGTGACTGGGAGTGGTGGAATGTACAAGGGGCTGGCATGTGGTAGGAGCTCAATAAAAGCCAGGCTCGGAGAGGCCCAAGGTCACAAAGCCCAAGGTGAGTGACGGCTCTTCCATCTGATCGCAAGCCCGTGGTTCTGCTGTGTCACACTTCACCCTGAGAGGATGGGACAGGGGGTGGAGATATTGGTGAGCTTATGCCTGTGTCATTGAGAAGGGAGCTGTGGCAGGGTGAGATCCAGGCACCCATCTCTCTACAGACTCTGCTCCCCCTTCCCTGACTACTCCCACAGTATGCTTTGCTGGCAATAGATTTTCAGCTCTGGGAATCTGACTTGGGGCTGTGGCTGGGCTAACTCACTTCCCGGTGGCCAAGCCTGGGGGTTGGAGATGGGAAAGGACTTGTCATGTGCAGCAGTGGCAGTTGGCTTGTCTTTCCCTTCCATAGCCTAGGAAGAAGTGGATTACTATGGAGAAGCAACTGCACATCCAAGAATTGTTTTCCCAGGTCCTTTTGCATAAAGAGGGGCTGAGTGACAAGTCTTTGCCTGTGGCATGTGAGTGGAAATGATGTGCATCTCTTTCTGGCCAAGGAGCTTAAGAAGGTGCAGCTTCTCCACTTGTTTCCTCATCCATTGGGGGATTTCAACATTCAGTGTGACCTTGGAAGCCATATGTTTACTATGGCAGGGCCTCCTTCAGCCTGGATCTCCAAGTTTGAATGAAGTGGAGTGAGTGGAGTTTGAGTGGAGCAGAGTCCCCACTCTCACCAGCTGGAGCACCCAGATCAGAGAGTTACCTGAGTGGGAAATAAACTTTCACTATGATAAGCCATTGATATTTTGCAGTGTGTTTGTTGCATCTGGCATTACCCTAACCCAATGCTTCTCAAAGTGTGGCCTCTGGACCAGCAGCACTAGCATGTCCTGGGAACATGTTAGAAATGCAAACTCTCGGGTGCCGTCCTAGAGCTACTTAGTCTGAAAACTCTGGGGTGGGCGCCAGCCTTCTGTGTTTTAACAAGCCTTCAGGGGATTCTGGTGCACACCTATATAGTTTTCATTCACAGCTCCTGAAGGGAGGCTCATGACCTCTCAGGTGGCTTCTTGCTCTCCCCCACTGCCATACTCACCCCCACCCTACACTTGCCTCCCAGGGGCCTCTTGCATAGCAGTGACACATGCTGTAATTCTTGAAATGAAGGCAGTGCGGTGAAATGCCATTCTCCTGAGATAACTCATTAATGCCTTCCTCATTTTTTCATTCTCTCCACTGTCACAGAGATGTGTTGGACACTAGGTTGACTGACAAAATTCCCTTGGGGAGCTACAAAGTACAGTGTGGACCAACAGCCCCATAAGTGGGTTTGATTATCCTCACAGTTTTAGAGATGTGGACACTGAGGCTCGGAGAGTGCTGAAGGGTGGTGGGACCAGGACTCAAGCCCAGTTCTCTCTGCACTGTTACTACTTCCTTGTATGTTCCAGATAACCACCTTGTCTTTTGCAGACAGAGTCACCAATTGCCCCCTCTTTGCACCTGAGGAAGAATCACATCAGGCATCCAGTTCATTTGGGGAAAATTTGCTTGTCATATTTTTCTGAATGTATTAGACAGGGACATATGTTTTCGTCATGTCTGTGACTGTGAATTCAATGTATCCTGAAAGAGTGAATGAATGAATGAATGAATGAGTTAATTAATGGGCGGCCAAGTAGCTTGCTTGAACACTTCATCTAACTTTGCATATCTAGAAACTTCTTGGATTCTTACTCACTGAGAAAACACTTTCTGCAAGGAAGTTGGCGCCCAGCTGCAATTGCTGCAATTGTTTGTGGGGACAAACAAGTGGACATGGTCCTTTCGGGCCGTGAATGTCAGGGTGCAAGTTAGGGCAGTGGGTCTCAAACGTGAACATGCGTCAGAATCACCTGCAGGGCTTGTTAAAACACAGAGTGTGGGACGCTCCTCCCCCACAAACAAGAGTTTCTGATTTGACAGATCTGAGACTGGGGCAAAATTGTGTGTTTCTAACAATTTTCCAGGTGATGCTGCTGCTGCTGGTTGGTCTGGTAACCACACTTTGGGAGATAATGGGTTAGAGTAATGCTAACTGCCGTAATAAACAAACTCCCAAATGTCAGTGGCTTAACGCTGTGAAAGTGTGTTTTCCACTCCTTAACAGGGGAATGGTTCAGTATGTTTGATAGACATATAATACAGCTATTGGAAAGAATCAGATATAAATGGAATGATCTGGAGTGTAATCTATGATCTGCTGTTAATCAAGAAAAGCAATTTGCCAAGTAATTTATATAGTAGGATCCCATTTTTGTAAAACAAAAACAGAAGACAAAATAAAACAACCATGTCCCCAAACCTCAAGCCCTATATATGTTTTATAAATATAGTAAAAATACATAAGACTATAGCAGGCTATTAACATAGGGGTACTTCTGAAAATTAAGGGAGATTATTAGCTTTCTAACAGTATTCCTGTATTACTTAAGAGGATGTGATTTTTAGAATAACTTAAAAATGCAATGAAATAATGAAAATTACTCAGCTCATAGAGGGATGGATTTGAGCCTGCTGTTTTTTGGCATGTGTTGTCCCCTACAGCGGACGGGGCAGCCTTTCTTCTGGCCACATGACACACGCTGTTGGAACTCACGACAGTTTTGATGAATGAATGGGAGGGTCCTCCCTCCCCACCCCCCGCCATGGCAGGGACCGTGTATGCATATGCATTGAATAGGAAATTGGGATCCCAGTTCTACCAATTTTTAGTTGTGTGACCATGTGCCAGGCTTTCTGTTTAGTTGGAATACTAGAAATGTTAGCCAATTTCATCTTCACAACACTTCTATACAGTCGGTGTTACCATCCTCCATCATCCACATTTGCAAATGAGAAAATTGAGGCTCAGAAGATCTCAATCTCAAAGCAAGCAATTGTCAGAGTTACAACTGACCCCAAGCTCTGTGCTGGTGTTTTCATTACTGGGATTTCTATACCTTCTTCCTTAGCTTCTCTGAACTTCACTTTAGGGTTCATCTGTAAAGTGGGTTGGTATTAGTCAACTTCCAGCCAAGAAATGGGAATTGCTCTAGGTATTTCAAACAGAGGTATTTAACACAGGGAATTAGATACACAGGTGACTGAAGAAACTGAGAGGCACCCCAGATTTAATGAAGAGCAGGAAGCTACCACCACACTTCGGGCTGGGGGAACAATGGGAGGAGGTATTGTTATTAGATCCCAGGAGTCAGGGCCATCAGCAGAAGCCAAAACCATGCTGGCTTATGCCCAGTGGGAGGGGGCTCATGGAGGAGATGTAATCACTGCCAGAGGTATTGCGGGGAGCAGAAAGAAAGAGAGAGACATACCCTGGTGTTTCCCCTCCAATCTTCCTGTAGTGCTCCCCATTGGTTGAAACTACCAGAATGCCAGAGGACAAGGGACCCTGGAGAAGGTGATTTCCAGAGCAGAGTAGAGGAAGGGCACAGAATGGATCTGAGACCAGACAGGCAGTTGACCAGCTCAGGGTTGTTGATGCAAATAATCAATAACCAATCTATAGATAAGAAAAGGAGAGTGATATTTATTGAGTCAATGCTGAGGACTAGCCCAGAAGTGCTATCTCCACCAGGGAAGAAAGCACTCTGGAGAAGCGTGGTTTATAGTATGGTTATATACCATTTCCGAACAAAGAACATACATCAAGCATGACAGGAATAAAATACAATTTTTTCCCCAAAGTCACCAGGAGATGTTTTGCTGCAGTTTAGCACATACACAGCAGGTCAACTTGACCTTGGTTCTATGGGAAGAAAATCTTGTCTTCAAAGAAGTACCGGTATTGGCATCAGAGAAAGGTGGACATTCATCTCTATCTTGAAAGAGTGCATTCTTTGCTTTGGGAAAATGTTTGAAGCAGATGTACAGTGCGTGTTTGGCTGGCCACAAGTCAGGCTGCTCTGGGAAAAACAAGTTTTAGGCCGAATCAGGGTTAAACCAGAATGGCTTCCCCATATACCTTAATACGTGAAAACATTATTATTTTCATCAGAGTTAAGGCTTGTTGGGAGCACTAAAGAAGACCATGTGGGACAGAGCATGACATCGGGTGGGGCACACTGTGTGTGACCAGCCTGGCTGATCACTGGCTATCACTGTCATTCTTCTGCCAGGAAATGAGGGTTGAGGGCAGTGTGTTTGGTTCCATGGCTGTTGAGCCTTCTTGAGACATGAGAAAGCTGTTTACAAGGGACGCAGAAGGAAGGCACTCCGCCGCCAGGGAACTTGCCCACATACCTGCCCTGCTGACATCTTCCCAAAACGCGCCGGTCACTCAGGCTATTCCTTTCTCTCCTTCTGAGTGAGTGCCCAGGGGGCTGCTGGAAGATTCTGGATGTCCTGTCTGGGTCCAGGTGGGGGTGGGCCTCTGGCGGGCACGTGTGGAGGAAGGGCCACGGAGAGAATGAGATCTGGGTCTAAGACTCAGATATTTCTGAAATTCCTCTGAGATTTTCAGGATTAGGACTGGGGGCATGTGTTCCTCTCCTCTGCTTACATCTAACCACCCTAACATTCATCCTGGCAGCAGAACTGTCTCTTTTAAAATTTTGGTCAAACGAATCAGGGTCTCTCTATGACCTCTCTCCCTCCATCTTTCCTTCCTTTTGTCTCTTTCTCCTTTCTTTTCTCTTCTTCCTCTTGCCTTCCAATAATTTTTGATCATTCATTATCTGCCAGGTATTCTGCTATGTAAACAATGGGAATACAACGGGAATAAACAATGGGAGTGGGTGAGTTTGTTGTTAGTGCCGTCGAGTGGATTCCAACTCCTAGTGACCCTGTGGACAGCAGAAGGAACCCTGCCCGGTCTTCTCGCGCCATCCTCTCACCTGCCTGTGCTATACCAGCCAATGCTCTGCTGCTATTCATAGGGTTTTCATGGCTAATTTTTTTGGAAGTGGGTGGCCATGTCCTTCTTCCTAGTCTGTCTAGTCTAGAGGCTCTGCTGAAAGCTGTCCACCATGGGTGACCCTGCTGGTGTTTGAAATACTGGTGGCATAGCTTTCAGCATCACAGCAGCATGGAGCCACCACAGTGTGACAACCAACAGACAGCAATGATGGGTAAGGTAACTTAAAAAAAGTGTATGTATCTTTGAAATTAAAAAACCCACATCTAAATAACTCATGGCTCAAATGAGAAACCATAAAGTATATAATGTATTTAAGATTTATAACTGAATAGCAATGAAAATTCTACATATCAAAATTGGTACAATGTACCTAAAGTGGTACTTGGTGTGCTATTTATAGCCTTGAACGCTTATAACAAGCTCAGGAAGATAGGAAAAGAATAACAGAGTAAACCCAAAAAAGCTTTAGTAACAGAGGAATGAAATAACAAAATAAGAACAAAAGTTCATAATATAAACAGGAAACATTAGGGAGAATCAACACATCAAAGCCGACTCTTGGAAAAAGCAAGAAATGAAACAAAGAGTCTGACGATGTATACAGCAGACAGACAATACAAATAACAAAAGAATATGTGAATAATTTTATACCAAAATATGGGAAATATTTTTGAAGGAGACACTTTTAAGAAAAATATAATTTACTAAAACTGACTTAAAAAAAAAACCCCAATAGATCTATAGCTATGATCTTACTATTCAAGATATAATTTTTAATTCCTATTTTGTGAATAAAGAAATGAGGCTCCAAGAGGTAAAGAAAGTTGCCTAAGAGTCTCTGGGCTGGAAGCGGTGGAGGCAGACCTTGGGTGTGGGTGCAAGGACCCTCCCTCTAGTGGAGGGAGTTGACCCAGGGTGGCCTCTGCTGGGAAATTCCCCAGGGATGCTGCTGTTGGGGTTGCTCAATTACCAGGCTCTTTAAACGCACCTCTAGGAGAGGCATTTGGCACCTGAATTTCCCTGAACGTTTCGCCATCTCCAATTAGTGGACACACATAGCAGCCTTGCACTGCCTCTGGATCTTTCAATACCGCCCATCTGAAAGGAGCAGAGCTGAGCAGCCTGAGCTGAGGCCTGAGGCCCCTTGACTCAGCAGCCTCCCTGGCCCAAGAACACCCAGAACCTGACTCGGTGCCCGCAGCCACAGCCCAGGCCTTGGAGCCAGGTCGCCTCTTGTAAGAAGCAGGTGGCAGCCTGCTTTGGAGTCTAGGTGGGTGACAGACTCCCACGGTCTGAGGCCTGTAAGAAGTCTGCATCTCGTGGATGGGAAGTGAGGCTTGAAGGGGAAATTGTGGTGCTGGGGGTGGTTGAAGACCCATTAAGGTGATGGACCTTAACCTTGATAACCCTTATGAAGTGGCGTCTATCATCTCTATCAGTTTCATGTCCTTTCACCCCTTCTCTTGAAAATATCACCTGTCCTTCTCTCCTTGGGGTGCTGGTGGAGTTGCCAGGGACAGAATCCTACCATACCTGGCCACGTGACCCAAGCCAACCAGAGCTTTTTGCTCAGTTGTGATAAATGGATTCTCCTTCTTTCCTCTCGATTTGCTAAATAGGAATGATGGAAGCCTGGCGTTTTGGGGAACATTCCTATCTCCCTCTGCATCCTAATGGCTAGAGGACAAAATAAAAGGATGCACAGAGGCAATAATGCTGAGAGAAAAGTAGAGATACCTGACAACCTTCTTTGAGCTCCTGGATCCAGATGTGCCTGAGGTACACTTCCCTGATTTCTCTCAGGCAGTGGGAGCCAATATTGTCTCTTTGTTCTGAAATTTCTTTGAGTTGGGCTTTTGTCTCTTGAAACCCAAAGAGTCCTGACTAACACAGTTTGTCTTGGCTTCCCTTTCTCTCTCTGTCCCTTCTAAGTGGTGATTCATCCCCCTGACACCTTACAACTCCCCCCAGGTCCTTCTCTCAGGAAATGAGCCACCGCATATTCAACTTGCTGCATCAAGTTGAATGTTTGGCCTGATTATGAATATTTTAATGACTGACTGATGATGATAAGGAGTCATGAAAGAGACCCTCCAGAGATGGGGATTCAGTGAAGCGTATCTGCTTGGGGAAGGGACCAGTCAAAAAATAATGACTACAGCTAGCATTGTTAAGTCAGAAACTGCACTATGCACTTGAAGTGCATTAGCTCATTTCATCCTCACAATAATGCTACACTCGAATTCTATTATTTTTCCTATTTTACAGATGAGGAAACTGAGGGTCGTGGAGCTTCCATAATCTGTCTAAGGTCACAGAGGAAGTGGTGAAGCCAAATTTCGAACACAGGAACTTTACTTCAGTCTGTCTTCTTAACCACTCTATTGACTTAATTATGTTCGTGTGATGGAATTAGGGGGAGTCTTTTTTCAAAACGATCTTCAATATCTTTTACATACTTTTCTCAATATAAAGCCACTTAAATAAAAAAGTTGTCTATTTTTGTTTTTTCTTGGGCGGGGGGGGGGGGGGTATCCCGTAAGAAATGCTGTGAGTTGAAGGAAGGAATGAAAACATAGAAAACCCCAGACAATGCTTTCCATCGCTGCCAGAGTTATCCCCCTAAAACAAAGACATGTTCTTTTTATAAAAGGGAGAGCTTTTGTGGCTCTCCTTTGCCTGGAGGTTAAAGGCTAATTTCCATCAGCTAGTTTTCAAAGCCCTCAACAATCTGGTCCTAGCCGCTTTCCCCAAATTATCCTTCCCAAATTATCTAGGCTATGCGCCCCCTTCCCTGCGGCAGCCTTCCTTGTGCTCCTCCTGAGGTGTCAGCCCAGGGCCCTTGCTCGGGATCCCAGGAACGTGCTCCCAGGGTCACATGTTTCTGCAAAATTGGCAGAAGTAAGGTGTTTTAACTGAGATAGGTTAAGGCTACTGTCTTTTCTTTCTGACTTCTATATTATCCCTCCTTCTCTTCTTACTGTCAGAGTGGCTCCAGGGACTTTGGGGATCTGGCGAAGAGGAAGTGGAGTTGGGGATACACTTAGTTTGGGTTCATAGCTACATGATTTGCAGTCTCTTCCATGTATAGTTGAGTAATTGCTAGTCATCCGGGTGTAGAAATCGCTTCCAGGGAAACTTGTACCACCTATTGTGCCGACTCATGTGTGGCATGTGACATGTTGTGACATGAAAGTTTGGGGCCAGAGGCTGTGTCATGACATGAACGTGTCCTGTGGCATCTAAAGTATGGAGGAGAAATCAAGTTTGAAACTTACAGAGCCAGAAGCTCATCTGTGGAACATTCTCGCAAGTCTCAGAACTCAAATGTGAAAAAAGCTTGATAGAGACTTTGCCAAATTTTGTAACAATCCTAAAAATATAGAGGACGTTAACAAAGAGGAAGCTGAGAAACATTTTCTAAATTATCAATAATAAAAAACAAATTTTGATTTAACCATTGGTATTAAAAAATTTATTGTGATATTCTTGACACGTGCAGAGGCAAAGAAAATGAGGCCAAAATGTGTAGGGAAAAAAGTATTGCAGATGTATGTCAGGAAGTTAATTAACGCACAATATGGCTATTTTTCTGGATGTCGCGATCTTTGTGGTATTTGTCAACTTTTTAAAAGTTGTAATTAGATGTGATTTCTATATGAATGTCCTCCTTATGTACTTAAATTTTTATTTATTTTAAAAATCATCTTTATTGAGGTGTAACATACACAATGAAATGCATGCACCTGAGGGCGCAGTTCACGAGTTTTGAGAGATGTATGCAGCTATGTAACCACCACCTCAGTTGAGCTACAGAACATTCCCATCACCCGGAATTCTCCCTTTTGCCCCTTTATGCCAACCTCCCTGCAGGCTCCTGCCCCAGGCAGCTGTTAATCTGCTTTCTATCACTATAGATTCTGATTGTTCTAGAATTTCATATGAATGGAATAGTGCAGAGCCCTTTCATGTTTGCCCCTTTGCGGGGTGGGGGGGAGGTGGCTCAGCATTGTACCTCATTTTGTATTATTCATAACTTTGCATTTTTTTTTCCTTAAATAAGACCTTGCAATTTGGGTAGTCTGGGTCCAGTCCCGCTGCTGCCCTCCTGCTCTGGGTATGCCAGAAGGCCCGCGCGGTCAATAACCATCCCGCATACACGTCTGAGTTCGTGTCTTGAATGCTCTGTTCTCTCTGCCTAGGAAGGGCATTCCCCTCCCGCCTGATCCACTTGGCGGACTCCGGCTCATCCGTGTTGTCCAGGTCAAATGCCTCCTCCCTTCCGAGTTCTCTCAGAACTTTCTCTGCTCTAGGAAGCATTCGGCTTATATTTCTCGTCAATGCTCATTTTATTGTCTTATATTAGAATCGATTTATTTTTGTCTGTATTTCCCTCTAGAGTCTGAGGTTTTTGATAGAGGTTTTCAATGTAGGTGCTGTGTGAGAGCCAACACGTAATACCCACTCCTCTCTGGCCCCGGCTCACCCTAAGTCAGCAGGTTGCCTTATTCATAGCAGAAAAGGTTGGTTGAAAATGAAAAAAAAAAAAAAAAAAAGAAACTCATCTTCAACTCTTCAAAACAAACAATTCCCTCCTTCGGTTGTAGCCATTTCTCTTTGGTTTCTCACTCCAAGTTTAGCGGGGACAGTGGGACTCACCGCTCACCTAAAGACCTGGAGTGAACCCATCATGTGGGGAACCTCAAAGGAGGCTCTAGAGAGAGCCATGCTCTGGAAGTGCAGTGGGTTGAACAGTGTCCCCCCCAAAGATGCGTCCAAGTCCTAATCCCTGGAACCTATGAATATGACTTTGTTTGGAAATAGTGTCTTTTCAGATGTAATTAAGATAAGAATTTTGAGGTGAGATCATCCTGGATTCTGATGGGCCCAAATCCAGTGATGAACGTCGTTGTAAGAGATGGAACAGGAGAAGACGGGCAGTGACACGGGGAAAAGCCACGCGAAGACAGAGGCAGAGACTGGAGCGATGCTGCCATCAGTGAACAAACGCCAGGAGCTACCAGAAGCTGGAAGAGTCAAGGGAGGAGTCTCTGCTAGAGCCTCTGGAGGGAGCACGGTCCTGCCGGCACCTTGATTTCAGACTCCTGGCCTCCAGAACTCTGAGAGAACAAACTTCTGTTGCTTAAAGCCACCAAGTTTGTGGCACGCTGTTGTGACAACCCTAGGAAACTAATATAGATTTGCCAGTCTTGAAGGATCACATACATGAATGTAACATGAGCCAACAGACATGATAGAAAATTCTATGGAATTGTAGTCACAGGTTTGTCATGAAGAATCAAAACTCCAGAGGGCTTTGTAAACATTTCAAACTCTCCAGACAGCAGCATGCAAGGTCCCTTCTCTTTTTGAATAATTTTTTTTGGGAAATAATTTAAATAATTATTGAAATAGGGAAACAATCCAAATTAAATAAGAAGGTACCATTTTCACCCATCAAATTGACAAATATTAAATAAGAATGGAATACCTAATTCTTACAGGATGTGGGGAAAGAAAGAAATTTTATACTCTAGGTAGGAGTCTCAACATCCTGAATTTGTCAACAGTTGGAAAAAATCTAAAGAGGTACGTAGTCTTTGACCAATTAATTCCACTTCTCAGAATATATGCTAAGGAAATATCAGAGATGTAAATGATATAAATAAAGACATATTCAAGGCCATTCACTATAGCATTGTATGTAATAGCGCGGAATTAGAAACAATATATCTCAAGAGCAGACTGGTTGAATATGTATTGGGACATTCACAAAAATGGAAAAATGCAGTTCTCAAAATTTATATTATAGAGAGCTACCTCATAGCTTGAGGAGATGCTCATGACAAAATGACAAGCGGAAAAAGTACGATACAAACCATTATTCAGTATGATCCTGATTTACTTAAAAATATGCATATAAAAAAGACTGGAAGCTTTGCGGTTATTTCTGAGTACTGAGATTGAAACCTTTTTTTGGTCTATATCTATTTTTGAGAAAACTCTGGAAAAAAAAAAACCCCAAACAGTGGCCTAGTGGTTAAGTTTAGCACATTCCTCTTTGGCAGACTGGGTTTGGTTCCCGGGCGCAGGCCTACACCACTCTTTGGTGGCCAGGCTGTAGCAGCGACTCACATACAAAACAGAGGAATGTTGGCACAGATGTTAGCTCAGGGCCAATCTTCCTGAGCAAAAAAAAAAAAAAAAAAACCAAAAAGAACACCCACACCAACAGGTAGTTATTTTGTAATCACGAGAAATAGTAAATAGAATTTTAAATAGTACTAAAGTTTTTGATTTTGTTATGGTCTATTAGGGGTTACAGTTTATCTCTCTTTAGATAAAAGTGCCTGTGCTCAGGATTCCAAAAGGCACTTAGAATTCAAAGGAAAATAAATAAATAATTTGCATATGGGGAACTGAATTCTAGTTTGAGCCGGTACAGCTGTCACTTGACCAGACGGGAGAGAGAAAAGGCTCATGCAAAACGCAGCAGATGCTCCACGTGTCTCTGTGGTCCTTCTTCTGCTCAGCAGTCTGGATCCTGACAGAACAGACCGGTTCCTCCCCTCTCCTTGCAGGCAGGTGGATCTGTGCTGGCCCGGGCGCAGGGTGTCACCTGGTCCCTACAGCCCTGCCATCACAGCACGCCTGGATCTGAGTCTTCTCTTGGCTGGTTATTCAAAGGAAACTCTCCTTCAAGTGGCCACCGCAGGAGGGGGCAGGGCCAGCAGGTGGAACCAGGCAACAAGTAAGAACTGGTTTCTCTTCCTTCCTTGTAGCCTGGCCTGAGCCCAGGCCTGTGGTGAGCAGGTCATGGCGCGTCCTGGGGCTCCTAAGCCTCTGTTGTTCCTCTGCAGGCTTGGGGGCACCCTTTCCCTAGGAACACTTGGGTTACGCTTGGAGTGACCAGACATCCCAGTTTTTCCAGGGACAGTCCCAGTGCAATTGTGATTCCTAGTGTAATCTTAATAGTGTCCCCTTTGACTCTCAAATTTGGACAACAAACTAAGTCATCCCTAGAGTTTCAGCCCAAATTGTGAACTATCATATCTGATTCATAATACAAAGAACAATACTTGTTGCTACCATTTATTGAACACACACCATGTGCTAGACACCATAGATTTAGGTAATTATTACAACTGTCTAGTCACTAGACTCTAGTCAATATCTCAAAGTCACTTCAAGTCAATGTGTCCCCAACTAATCCCATCTTGCTCTCTTACCATCCCAACCTACTCCTCTTCCTGGGTCTTCTCTCCCAGTACATGGCACCACCATATTCCTGGTCACCCAAGCTGGTAATCTGATGTTATCCTGGATCACTCTCTCCCGTCCTTCCACCTCTAATCAGCACCCAGGTCCCAGTGATTCTATCTCCTTAATATCACGCTGTAGTCTAGCCACATCGACCGCTCCATTCTAGAACTCTCCATGGTGCCTTCAACCTCAGGGTTCTGGCACATGCTATTCCCTTGCCTACTTTTGCAAAATTAACTCCTGCATTTTATGGATTTCAGCTCACTCATAACTTGATCCCCAATTCTGGCAGGGTTACCCTGATAAATGGGCCATATCACCCTTTATGTTTCTTTCATGGCATTTGTGTGGTTATTTGGATGCTGTCTGTGGACCCCACTAAATTGTGAGCTTGTGAAAGTGGGAACTTTGTCTTGTTCTCTGCAGAATTCCTGGGGCTTAGACAGTCAGATTCTCAGTAAGTATTTATTGGAAGAATACGTGCTTGAGTGCACTCATTTTTCTCCATTCCTCTGCCCCTGCTGCTCTCCAGCTACCTGGCTCTTTGCAGTGGCTTCTAATTGGCCTCTTGCTTACTAATTACTTCTCCTTCAATGCATTCTACACCCAGGAGAATCTCATAAACCAGACTGTGTCACTCTATTTAGCATCTTCAATGGCTCCCTATTGTTCCTGGTATAAGGCCCAAATTCCTCAACAGAGGCTTTTTGCTCTGGCGCCAGCTGACCTCCAACTCTCTATGGACAGGCCAACTGTCTCTCATCTCTGGGTTTTTGCACAGGAATACACGCTTCCATCCCATCTGCACCTGACTAGCTCCTCTTTCAGATCTCAATTTAAATATCACATTCCCTGGTGTGTCTTCTCTCTGTGCTCAGGTGGGGTCAGACACCTGCTTGGTACCCTCAGCCCTGCCCCCTCCACTTCTCCAACTACTGGACGATCACAAGTTATTGTCTCTTTAACTTTTTTTTTCTCCATCAGAATCCTTGGGTCTGGTGTATTCAAGTTGTATTGAAGTTTATTTATTCAAATTTCCAGCACAGTCTTCATTACATAGGAGGAACTCAAAGAACATTTGTGAAGTGAATGAATCATCCATTTTAAAGGTAAGAGATTTCAGGTAAAGAGAAGGGAAATCCCTGGATGAATACACTAGTAAACACTGAACACAAGTTTCAAGCCCAGGATAGTGTCATACTGTTATGGGCTGAACTGTGTCCTCCCCAAATTCATATGCTGAAGTCCTAACCGCCCGGTACCTCAAAATGTGACTGTATTTGGATATAAGGTCTTTAAAGAGGTAATTAAGTTAAAATGAGGTCCTTAGGGTGGGCTGTCATCCAACATGACTGGAGT
Organism: Tapirus indicus; assembly: GCA_031878705.1. Lineage (NCBI taxonomy): Eukaryota > Metazoa > Chordata > Mammalia > Perissodactyla > Tapiridae > Tapirus > Tapirus indicus. The sequence continues at coordinate 61,192,938 of CM062929.1, forward strand.
CCTTATAAAAAGAGGAGATTAGCGCCAGACACACACAGAAGGAAGACCACATGAGGCCACAGGGAGAAGACAACCATCTACAAGCCAAAAAGAGAGGCCGCAGAGGAACCAGACCTGCTGACGCCTTGATCCTGGACTTCTAGCCTCTACAATTGTGAGAAAATAAATTTCTGTGTTTAAGGCACCCAGTCTGTGTATTAGTTATGGCAGCCTTAATAAACTGATACACACGCCTAAGAACTTTCCCCATGATGCCACATTTTAATTGTCTAAGGCAGAACTATTGAATAGAAGTATACTGTGAGTCACGTATGTAATTTTAAATTTTCTAGTAGCAGCATTAAGAAAGCAAGAAAAAGAGGTGAAATTATTATTTATTTTTTGTCTGTGTGTGTGTTTGAGGAAGACCAGCCCTGAGCTGACATCCGTTGCCAATCCTCCTCTTTTTGCTGAGGAAGACTGGCACTGGGCTAACATCCGTGCCCATCTTCCTCTACTTTATATGGGACGCCGCCACGGCATGGCTGACAAGCAGTGCATGGGCCGGTGCCCGTGCTCTGAACCTGCCAACCCCAGGCTGCCAAAGCGCTACTAAACCGCTGTGCCACTGGGCGGCCTGAGGTGAAATTATTTTTAATAATATATTTAACCTAATAAATCTAAAATATGATTATCTTAACATGCAATCTATATAAGACATTATTAGTAAAATATTTTATATTGCTTTTTTCATACTAAGTCTTTGAAATCTGGTATTTTATGCTTACAGCACATCAATTCAGATTAGCTACATTTTAAGTGCTTCATAGCCATGTGCGGCTACCATGTTAGACATCACAGGTGTAGACAATCCTTTCCTTTCTGCACATCAATTTAAAAAAAAACGGTGCTGTTGTTTTCTGATGATATGTGATCACTGTGAGCAATTCAAAAATATTCAGCAAGTCTGCTTGGGAATATCATTCCTGGAAATTTCGTCTTTGCTTTGACATTAGCAATTCTAATAGCTGGGTTGGTTGTTCTTCAAAGGACTAAGCTATTTGGGCATTTAAGCCATTAGTTTCCTCCCTGGCATTAGACTGTAAGCATTGCAATCAGAATGTTCCTGTGTCTCCAGAGAAAGCCTTTTTTCCCTCATCCCCTCGACCACATACCTCTACTAACTCACTTGGAGATCCAGAGGCAAAGGTACATTGCTCTGGGACTTCATTTCCCGTGTGTAGTGTGTCTCTTGGATGATTCTCACTGCCAAGTTTGAACCAAATGCCTCTCTGGCCCAGTGCAGTCCTGGTCACCCCAACCCATTCCCCATTGCTGGTTCAAGAGTGCTTCTGCAACCCTGAAGGGCTATCCTGGGCAGGGGACCCACCATGCTACCTACGCTGTCCCCTCAGCCAGGCCCCTGGAATTGACTTGCTGAGCTTTCCATTGTGCTGGGAACAGAGAACTCACTTCATAGAGGGAGTTCAGCAGCTGCAGAAAGCAGAGACTCAGGGCAGCAGGTAGTTGTCCTCAGACCTATCAGCCACCCAGTGCTTTTCCTAAGGGCGAACGTGAACGTGCTGTGTCTCGGGGGTTAAGTGTGGTTTCAGGCATCAGACAGACCTGCTTTTTAATCCTGTCCTGCCAGTTGCTAACTCTATGATTTTGGATGCTACTTTCACTTCCCTGGGCCTCTTCTGTAAAATAAGAAAGTTAGCAATAGTGCCTACTTGGTTGTGCTGTGTAATACAGTTCTGACACAGTTGACAACGATACAGCGCTTATATTCTATAGTGTTTAGCATATTGCCTAGTATGTAGGAAGCTCTCAGTCAGTGACTGGAAACAACCAAGCATGCGAGCCCCGGCCAGGCACCATGAGACTATTCCATCTTTGAGTTCTTAAGTTGCAAATGACAGAAACTCACCTGTACCTGCTTAAACTGTCATGATTAGAGGATTAATTACAAGAACCTAGGGCTGTTTTACAGAATGCAGCCTAGCCTCAGGGAGGGACTGGGACCAGACATGGAGCATTCTGGGACCCAGGGAATACTCTCTTTCTTTCATCTCTGCTTCAATGTAGTGCCTCTCCCCTTCTTCTTCCCAAGCACCAGCATTCTCTGCTTCTTTGGCCACATGTTGGGTGATCTCAAGCTCCTCAAGGTCTCTTCCCTTCTAGTGACCACTCTAGAGTGTGCTGGAATTCCACATTCCTGGGAGACAGACAGGATTGGCCTGGTTTGAGCCGGATGTTGACTTCGTTCCAATCAACTGTGACCCAGAGGGAGAGGCATATAGTACAAGCATGGCCTTTTTTTTAATGTTGTGTTTAGTTGGAAGAAAGAGTTAATGAGATAGAGGAAATAGATGCACATGACTTGGTGGATAAGATCATCACGTCTTGCAGACTTAGTGAAGAGCAAGAAGCTGTACAGTTTTGACTCTGGTGACCACAAGGGAGGGAGAAAAACTGAAGTGGGGCTTAGGAAAGTTTACTCCAAGGTCAAGAATTGAGACCTTTGGAGAGTAGCTCAAGTTGTGCATTGATAAGGGGCCATTGAGCCTGCATCTTTGGTACAACCAATATCTGTCATTCATTCACTTATTCATTCATTCCATATTTTTTGAGTGCACTGGGGATACAACAGTGAACTTGCTCTCACAGAGCTTACACTAGTTTCTTTTGGTGGTGTGGTTTTACTAGAGGAAATAAATTAAATATTCATGGAACCTCATTGTTGTCTCACTATTCCTACTTGAAAGCACCATTTCAGGAAAAAAACCCCTGAACCTGAAGAAGGTGGAGGTCATTTTCTTGGTGATTCTGGAAAACTGGCTTGGGTTCCCATCAACTGTGGCAAACTTTTGCTTCGATTCACCTCCCCACTCCTTTTTGAATCCACCAAAGAGTACACTCACTCAGAGGAGGCAGGAAAGGAGGTAAAGGAGTGTGATATTGTGACTTATAATAAGAAATATATATGTGGTTTTCATCCCAGTTTCTGGCACAGAGCTCCTAAAACCCTTGGAATTTCCTAAGTGATAAAGGCAATAAAAGTGTCTTGAGATTCATAACAAGTCCCTTTCAACCGCACCTGAATTTATGTTAATAAGATGACTTTACAGAAAGCACCTAAAGATGAGGGCTGGTTGCCAGGGGAAACAGTCACGTGATTAGAGGGTTGGAACTTACAATCTTATCCCTCTGATCTCTGGGGAGCGGAGAGGGGCTGGAGGTTGAATCAATCGCCAATGGACAGTGATTTATCAATCATGCTTATGTAATGAAACTCCATAAAAACCCAACAGGATTGGGTTTGGAGAGTTTCCAGGTTGGTGAACACATGGAGATTTGGGGAGAGTGGCGTGCTAGCAGAGGGCATGGAAGCTCCATGTACCTTCTCATGTACCTTGCCCTTTGCATCTCTTCCATCTGGCTATTCCTGAGTTATATCCTTTTATAATACCCTGGTAGTCTAGGAAGTAAAATGTTTCTCTGAGTTCTGTGAGCTGCTTTAGCAAGTTAATCAAATCTGAGGAGGGGGTCCTGGGAACCTCTGATTGATAATTGTTTGGTCAGAAGCAAGGTGACAACCTGGACTTGAGATTGGCATCTGAAGTGAGGAAGACAGTCTTGTAGGACTGAGCCCTTAACCTGGGGGATCTGAGGCTATCTCCAGGTAGATAGCGATAGAACTGAGTTGAATTGTAGGACACCCAGCTGGTGTCAGGGAATTGATTGGTGGTGTGGAAAACACACACACATTGGAGGGAGTCAACAGTATTTGATTACCTATATTAGTTAGGCCTAATTAATTCAGTCAGGATTCGGGGCCAAGAATGGACTAAATCAAGTAGGCTCTCCTCTTACAGAATTCCATCTGTCAATGCTATACGTTCTATAGCTGACAGAATTCTCTAGGTTTTTGATAGCTATGACTGAAAATATGTCTCTAAGGCAAATTGGTGTTTATTTTCTTTGGGCAGGTACCTGCACCATTGGAGCATATATGATGCTTAATAAGTGGCTGCAGGTGACCTCTGCTTTGGGTGTTCAGTTGAACCAGTCAATTCATTCATTCAAAGAACCCAATCCATATTTATTGAGCATCTTCTAAGTACCAGGCTTTGTTCTGTATGCTGGGGATACCATGGTGGTCAAGATAGGCACTTATCAATGGAGCTTACGTTCCAGTTGAGGAACTCCCATTTTTGTGACTTTGACACATAACTAGGAACCTGGAACAAAAACCTGGGACATAGAAGTCATTAACTCAATAGATATGTGTTGAGTTCACTGAATGAATGAATGAATGGACTTATTGATTGAATGGGACTTCCAAAACATTGTTAGCTATCAAGGATCCTCAGGATGGGGCCTTCTTAGGTCCTCAATTTTGATCCTTGAACTCACCCTTTTAAACAAATTTGTCAGCAGGTAAGTGCACAAATACACACATATTATTTGTAGCAGTTATAGGAGAATGCTTCTCCTTCCTTCATAGACACCTTACATTCAAATTTTGATTTGATGGTAGTTGGGGCACATGAACCAGAGGGAACTGAGCAGGTTCAGATGGCCTGGTCTTTCCAGGATCTTACAAAAACTTTGGAGTAACCAGGAGTGCAGCTGAGTTAAGAAGACTTCGGAACCCTGAGGCCATAGTTGTCCATCCTTTCTGATTCTTGAAGGGCATCCCTCATTTCTGAATGTAGTTAAGGACACGATTATCTGGTTTTCATTTGAATTGTGGGTACGTTGACCATTTTTCCCAAAGGAACAATCAGGGCAGGTGAATATACTTAGGCAATTACTTGGCAGAATGTCAGCAGAAGGAGGCAGAAGAAAGGGAGAAATGAACCACTATGTGCTCAGTGTGTACTCTGTGCCATTTGCTTCCTCAGTGCTAGCCAGCAGTGTGTCTGTAGAGCAAAGCACTGTAGGTTCTCAAAGAAATCAGCTGGATAACTTCCAGTTTGAAATGGCATCTGGCTAGCTATAGCTGCCCCTGGCACAGCCTCTCTTGATTTCCAATTAACCTCTCTAATGAAGACGTAGAAACAGCACAGGCCCACCATCATACAAGTGGAGACACTTTCCCTATCCTCCTCTTTGCGTTGGCTTAGAGACACAGCATCTGCAGCAATTAAACAATTGCATGGCCATACCCCAAGCCGGTGAGTATTGCTTTTTGAGTGAGCCATGTCTTGCCATCCTCATTATATTTTTTGGAGATTATGTTTTTTAATAAAATAGAGTAGAAGTTCAGGGCCTTAGTACACTGATTCTTGGAGGAATAGAGGCCACAGGGGAAGTTAGATGAGGATAGAAACAAAGAGGGACTGGGCAGCAGGGTCTGTTGGAGACTATGGATTCTCGTATATTCTGTTGGTTTTGAATGTCAGAGAATAAGGTAGTGGAAGGTGGAGAAGTTTCTACTCTAGTAGAGCAGAACTCTATTAGATAAAAGGCTGAAAAGAAAGAATAACAGATTTTAAAATAAACCCCTTCTCCAGACACACAAATAAACAAATACCAAATTCTCTATGTAAATGCAGGGTCAAAGAAGTTAAAAAAATCTTCCCTCAAAGAAAACTCCAGGCTTCCATATTTTCACTGGTGAATTCTTTGAATATTTAAGGAAGGGATAATATGAATCTTACATAAACTCTTTTATAAAATGGAGGAGGAAATGCTTCCCAATTTGTTTTATGATACTCATTTATGAAATCACAATACCAGAACATGACAGATATTCCAAAAAGAGAAAGGAAGAAAGAGAGAGAGAAAGAAAGAAAGAGAATTGCCGACTACAATCCTGCATGAGCAATAGGCTCAAAAATCCTTCACAAAATACTAGCACATCAAATCCAGTAATATACAAAAAGGATAACGTGTCGTGACCAAGCAGTTTATCCCAGAAAAGCAAAGTTTGTTTAACATTTGAAAATCCAACAGTGTAATCCACCACATTTATAGAATTAAGAAGAAAAATATACCAGGGAGAAAAGGCATTTGACAAAAATGAACATCTATTCATGATAAAAAACTCAGCAATCTAGGAATAAAGGGGAAATTTCTCAATCTGATAAAGGCTATTTATTAAAAACGTCATATTTATAGCAAACGTCATAATTACTGGTGAAATATTGAATTCTTTCTCACCAAGATTGGGAATGAGGTAAAGACGTCCTCACTCTCGCCATTCCTATTCAACATTGTACTGAGATTGTAGTCCCTGCAAAAAGGCAAAAAACAGAAACAAACAAAAACAAATAAAATGCATACAGTTAGGAAAGGAAGAGGTAAAACTGTACATATTTTTAGGTGTTGTGATTATGTGAAGAGTCCTAAGAAATTTACCAAACAACTACTAGAACTAATAAGTGAATTTAGCAAGCTCATAGGATTTGAGGTTAATATACAAAAATCAATTTTGTTATTGATACACTAGCAACAAATAGTTGGTGAAATTTAAAAATCTTTTTGCAGCACATCAAAAAAAATTACTGAGAATTAAATTGTACAGAATGTGGATAAGACCTCTATGCTGAAAACTATAACATTGCTGAAAGTAATTAAAGAAGACCAAAATTAATGGGTATTTATGGACAGGAAGACTCAGTGTTGTTAAGATGCTAATTCTCCCCTAATTGACCAATAGATTCAACACAATCACAATAGAAATTCCAGAAGGCTTTTTGCAGAAACTGATAAACTGACTCTAACATTTATATAGAAATGCAAAGCCCCTAGAATATCAACAGCAATCTTGATAAGAAGAGTAAAGTTGGAGGACTTAGACTATCTGACTTCAAGACTCATTTTAAAACTGTGGTAATCGGGAGTGTGGCACCAGCGTAAAGATTGACACTGACTAATGGAATAGAACACAAATCTCAGAAACAGGCTCAATTGGTCAACTAATTTTTGGCAGAGGCGCCAAAGCGATCTAATGCAGAAAGGAAAGTCTTTTAACTAGTGATGCTGCAATAGCTGGTTATTCATATGGAAAAAAACATGACTTCAATTTCTACTTCATACCCCACCCCAAATTATAAATCTTTCAGTAGAAAACATAGGAGAATATCTCCATGAATTAGAGGTAGGCAAAGTTTTCTTAGGCGGGACTCATAAAAAAGAAACTGATAAGTTAGAATTAACCAAAGTTTGAAAATTCCTGCTTATAAAGAGACACTATTAAGAAGACGAGTAGGCAATCCACGAGCTGAGAGAAGATATTAGTGAAACAGATGTCTGACAAAGGACTGGTATCCAGGATATATAAAGAACTCCTACAATTCAATAATAAAAGGATAAAAGCCTAATAAAAATGGGCAAAGTAATCAGATGGGCATTTCACAAAAGAAGATGCACACATGGCCAATGAACGCATGTGGGGTGCTCAATATGATTAGTTATCAAGGAAATTCAAATTGAACCCACAATATGATGCCTTGACACACCCTTCAGAAGGTCTAAAATCGAAAAGACTGACAATCCCGTATGTTGTCAAGAATGTGGAGCAACTGGAACCCTCATACATTGTTAGTGGAAGTTTGGGAAAATCGGACATTTTTTTCCGTAAATATAAACACATATCCACCCTGTGACCCGCAATTCCACTCCCGGGTAATTATCCAAGATAACTGAAAATACTTGACCACAAAAAGCTTTGTACAAGAAAGTCCCTAGCAGAACACTGTTAATAATATTCAAAAACTGCAAACAGCCCAGGTGCCCATCAATAGGAGAACAGATGAACGAATTGTGGTATATTCATGCAATGAAATACTATTGAGCAATAAAAAGGAACAAATTACTGATACAGCCAACAACACAGATGAATCTCAAAATAGTTTGTTATGTGAAAGAAGACATATAGGTGAGTATATACTGCATAATTCCATTTGTATATAGTTCTAAAAAAGGCAAAACTAATTTATGGTAGAAAAAAATCAGAATAGTGATTGATTCTGGGGGGAGGGGATGGACATTGACAGAGAAGGAGCATGAGGGAATTTTCTGGGATGATGCAATGTTTGTATCTGTTTTTTTTTTTTTTGTGAGAAAGACCAGCCCTGAGCTAACATCTGTTGCTAATCTTCCTCTTTTTTTGCTGAGGAAGACTGGCACTGGGCTAACATCCGTGCCCATCTTCCTTTACTTTATATGGGACGCCGCCACAGCATGGCTGACAAGCAGTGCGTCAGCAGGCACCTGGGATCCGAACCGGCGAACCCCGGGCTGCCAAGCGCGAACTAAACCACTGCACCACTGGGCCGGCCCTGCAATGTTGGTATCTTGATAGAGGTTTGGGTACACAGGTTTATGGATTTGGCAAAACTCAGCAAATGTTCAGTTAAGATTTGTGCCTTTCATTGTATATAAATTTTGCCTCAAAAGGAAAAAAACACGTAAACAAATATTGAACTCTAGTTAACGATATGCACTCTGAAATATTTAGGGAGATGTGTACTGATGTATGTAATTTAATTTGAAGTATATAAAAAAATCAAGATGAATTGATGGATGGATATATGGACAGATATGTGATAAAGCAAGTGAAGTGTTAATGGTAGGACGTATACAAATGTTTGCTACAAAGTTCTTTGAACTTTTTTGTACACCCGAATCTTTTTATTATAAAATGTTGGAAAAAATTAAAATCTAAACCTGCAAACTTTAGCTGAGAAATATGAAAGAAAAAGAATTCATGGAAAGGCAATTATATATCTAGTTGGAAAAATCGTATCTTGCACAGATGTTAGTCTCACGTTAATTCATACATTTAACATCATTTGGAATTTTGATTTTCAAAGTGATTCCGAATTATATTAAGCAAAACAAACACACTCTCCTTCCCAAGAAAACAGAAGTAAGAATGTAATTAAAATATATTTTATATATATAGTAGTTGAAACAATATGGTATTACGCAACAACTAAAATACTACACCATGGAATCTAAGGGAGAGTCTTGAATTACATGATAGAATACCTAAGAGCTTAATAGGAGATAAAAGAAACTTCAATTATTTGGAAAAGGATGAATTTTTTCAATAAATGTAAATCAAATTGGAACTTTAGCTCGCAATCATCACCCAAATTAAATTACAGACGAATTAAAGAGTAATTTTTAAAAATGCAGGCAGTTCTCGCTTTGGATGGTTATGATATACACAAATTTTACTTAACATTGCAATAAGTTAGCATTTTGTGTATTAAAACTGGAATAATGTTTTTAGATGGTGATTTTCAGATGGTGAAAGACAGTCTAAGTCCAAGAGCAATGGAAGAAATCCAAAGGATAAGAATAGTATATTTGGCCACTTAAAAAAGAGAATTTCTATGGTTTCAAAAATATAAGCAACCGTAAAAGAAAAATGTCAAAATTGGAGAAATACTTGCACTAAATATGGCAGAAAGGGTTGGTAGCCTTAATAGACATAGAGATCTTTCAAATCAATATGAAAAAAAGGAAAAACCTAAAGAAAAATTATCGTAAGACTTACACATACAATTTGCTGAAATACAAAAAGACAAGATTCCACTCAATTTTGCTGTGAATCTAAAACTGCTCTAAAAAACAGTCTATTAAAAAACATTCCCTAAAAAAAGATAACAAGCTTGCAAAAATCTCTCATTGTTGCTGAAAAATTTACATCAAAAATGAAAGATTCAATTTTTGTTTTTACATTCACAAAGATAGAAAAAAGCTTTTCCAAGATAGTTTTGTTAAATTTGTATTTTTCTTGTTTTGCTGTTGAGGGTGATGCTGTGGTGAGCATTCTCAGATGTCTTTGATAATGTCTGATTATTTCCTCAGCATAGCTATGCACACTGATGGTGTTTTATTTTATTGATAATGTTTATTCTTTAAGTTGGTTGTTAAGCAAGAGGAGTTTGTTATATAAATACCATTTAAGATGTTCCAAATGATACCTAATACATTAAAAGACATCTGCATGCAAAAGGCAGAGAAAATGCATGAATGTATAAATATAAATTTAAAAAGTATAAAGTATAAATAAGTATAAATAGTGAAAGTATAAATAGTGGCTATCATTGGATGGTATGATTAGGGATGGTTTCTATTTTCTTCCTTATGGTTTTTCTTAATTTTCTAAAAATTGAAGAACAATTTAAAAAGCAAAAGAGACACTCAGGTCACAGGTTTGAACTGGCTTTTATTTCAGCACTTGGTATAATGCCTGGCACATAGTAGGTACTCAAAATACTTTTAGAAATAGCGTTATTGAGATGTAATTCACATACCTTACAATTCACCCATTTAAGGTGTACAACTCAATGGTTTTTTAGTATAGTCACAGGTCCGTGCAGCCATCATCACAGTCAATTTTAGAACATTTTCATCAGCTCATAAGGGACCCCTGCACCCTTTGGCCATCACTTCCTTGTCCTCCCATCTCCCCCAGCCCTAGGCAACCACTAATCGACTTTCTGTCTCTGTAGATTTGCCTCTTCTGGCCATTACACGTCAATGGAATGATATAATATGTGGTCTTTTGTGACTGGCTTCTTTCACTTACCATGTTTTCAAAGTTTGTCCATGTTGTGACATATATCAGTATTTCATTCTTTTTTGTGGCCAAATAACATTCCATCATACGGATATATCACACTTTGTTTACCCATCATCAGTTGATGGATATTTGTCTATTATGAATGATTATGCTATCAACATTTGTGTAAAAGTTTTTTGTGTGGACATACATATTTATTTCTCTTGGTTATATATCTAAGAATGGAATTGCTGGGTCATATGGTAACTCTATGATTAATATTTTGAGAAACTTTCAGGCTGTTTTCCAAAGTGATTGCACCGTTTCACATTCCCATTAGCAGAAATTGGGTTCCAAATTCTTCACAGCTCCGACTCTGACCTTTTCTTATTTTCTGACTTTTGTTGATATCTAGGCTATGCTAGTAGGTGGGCAGTGGCGTCTTATTGTGATTTTGGTGTTTCTCTGACGACTAATGATGTTGAGCATCTTTTCATATGCTTACTGGCCATTTGTATATCTTCTTTGGAGAAAGGCCTATGCAGATCCTTTGGCAATTTTTTAAATTGGTTGTCTTTTTATTATTGGGTTGTAAGAGTTCTTTATGTGACCTAGTACAGTACCTTATCAGATATATGATTTGCAAATATGTTCACTTTCTGTGGGTTGTCTTTCCACTTTCATGATTGTGTCTTTTGAAGCAGAAAAGTTTCTAATTTTGCTGAAGTTCTATCTCTGTGTTTTTTCTCTTGCTGCTGGTGCTTTTGGTGTCATTTCTAAGAATCCATTGTCAAATCCAAGGGTATGAAGATTGACCACTATGTTTTCTTTCATGATTTTTTTATGGCTTTAGCCTTCATACTTAAACCTTTAACTTATTTTGACTTAATTTTTGTATGCAGTATGAGGTAACATTCCAACTGCATTCTTTTGCATGTAACTACACAGTTGTCTCAACAACATTTGTTGAAAAGACTATTCTTTTCTCATTGAATGGTCTTGGTACAGTTGTCAAAAATCAATTGACCATAGACACATGGATTTATTTCTGGACTCTGAATTCTATTCCATTGGTCTATATGTCTATCCTATGCCAGTATCCTATGCCTTGATTACTAGTGCTTTGTCGTAAGTTTTGAAATTGGAAAGTGTGGGTCTTCCAACTTTGTTCTTTTTCAAGGTTTTTTTGGCTATTCTGAGAACTTTGCAATTACATATCAATTTTAGAATCGGTTTGTCAATTTCTGCAAAGAAGCCAGCTGTGGTTCTGATAGGAATTGCTTTGCATCTGGTAATCAATTTGGGAATATTGACATCTTAACAGTATTAAGTCTTCCAACCCACGAACATGGAATGTTTTCCCAATTTTGTGTCTTCTTTCATCAACATTTTATAGTTTTCACAGTCTAAGTTTTGCATGTCTTTCGTTGAATTTATTCCTAAGTATTTTACTTCTTTTTGATGCTATTGTAACTAGAATTTTTTTCTTAATTTTATTTTTGGATTGTTCCTTGCAAAAGTATAGAAATACAATTGATCTTTGTATATTAATCTTGTATCCTGCAACCTTGCTGAACTCATTTATTAGTTCTAATAGTTTTTTAGTGGATTCTTTAGGATTTTTTATATAAAATCATGTTGTCTAAGAATAGAGATAGATTTCTTTCCAATCTGGATATCTTTATTTCTTTTTCTTTCCTGATTGCTCTGGCTGGAACTTCAAGTACAACGTTGGATAGATGGGCGAGAGTGGATATCTTTGTCTTGCTCCTGATCTTAAGGGGAAAGCATCCAGTCTTTCATCATTAAATATGGTCTTAGCTGTGGGTTTTTCATAGATGCCCTTTGTCAGGTTGAGGAAGTTCCCTTCTATTCCTAGTTTGCTGAGTGTTTATATCACGAAAGGGTGTTGGATTTTGCCAAGATATTTTTTTGCATCTATTGAGATGATCATGGGATTTTTGTTTTTCATTCTATTGATACAATGTATTACATTAATTGATTTTCAGATGTTATTAATATACTCTGTCAAATGTGTCCTGTGCTAATAGGTATGTTTGAAAATGAAATTGAACCCACCATGTGGTCTAGGCCGCCGTGTGGCTGTTTTGGGAGGAGGGCTGCCCTATCCCAGTCTCTACCAGCTCTTCCTCAGTTCTCTTCAGAGTCGATGCAGTGCCTTGCACTAGTCAAGTCCAAACTTACACCTCCAGCCAGGTAGATGTGTTTAAGGTTAATTTGGGGCCTCAGTCAATTTAGTTCATAGGGTATAATTACAAGCACCCAAGACCTGCAATTTCTGTTTTAATTAAAATAAACAATGTGAGGGACTGACATCACACCAGGGCGACTGGTGTGTAAGGCACAGGTAATTACACCAAAGCTGAGCCTCTTGCTGTGAAGAAGTCTGTAGGGATCCACAGTGGAGCACGGGGCCTGGCCATTCTGGTAAACGCTAATTACCTGCTGCCAACCACAGCTAAACCAGACAGGTCAGTTGGTTGTGGTGAGGACATTAGAATATGCTTCTTTCAAGTTGGAACTGAACTATGACCTTTGGGGCATGTGTGTATGTATTTACATATGTGATGTTCCTCCAGATGTATTTACCTATTACATGCTTCCATGCACATATGCAATGAGATGAAAATTTCTTATTTTAACTGCCGGTTTCAGAGATCTTCTTGGGGAGGGAGTTACCCTTCCTTAGAAAAATAATAGTTCACTTGGAGAGGGTAAGACATATCTTAACTGCCCAGCCTTAGAAATTACGGGAATTTGGGGATGGGGCAGAGTAGGGATAAGTGAGAGAGAGTGGATAGACCCAGGGCCTGGGACATGGTGGAAGTTTAAAGTCGGAGAAGAAGGTGACCAGTGAGAGATGCCTCGTGGCCAGAGTTGCTCAAGGACATATAAGAACAAGGTATTTATACTTAATTTAAAATCGTTTGCGTTATATGATGTAAACTCCCTCTGACACTGCAAATCTTCAGCAAAGTCATCAGCACGCATCAATATTTTGAATTAGTGAATTTTTTTGGGGGGGGGTGAAGATCAAAGAAGAAAGATTTAATTCTGAATTTGAGCAGGAGTGTAGGAGATTATACATAAGTAAGAAAGTGAATCGGGGAACAGGGAGCCAGAAGTGACCAAAGATTGTAAATTCCTGGGACTTTTCAGAAATCTTGCGCAGGGAGTTGGACTTCCTACAGGACATAGGAGAGAAGTCCACATTTGTTTCAGAAGAGAAATCTCATCATGACACTCTACCATTTAAAACCTTCCAATGGCCCCCATTGCCATCATGATAAAGTATAAACTTACTTATATGGTGTGGTAGGCTAAAAAATGGCCCCAAAGAGATCTGGTCTTAATCCCTAAAGCCTGTAAATGTTCCTTTTTTTTTTTTTTTTTATTGAAACAGAATCTTTGCAGGTGTGATTAAGTTAAGGCTCTTGAGAGGGGAGATTATCCTGTGTTATTCTGTTGGGCTCTAAATACTATCACATGTACCCTTATAAGAGGGCAATTTTACCACACACAGACAGAAGAGGAGAAGCAATGTGACCACAGAGGCAGACACTGGAGTGATGTGGCTGAAAGCAAGGAATGCCAGTGGCCACCAGAAGCTGGAAGAAGCAAGGAACGGATTCTCCTCTGGAGCCTCCATCGGGAGCATAGCCCTGCTGACACCTTGATGTCAGTCCAGTGAAACTGATTGTGGATTGCTGGTCTCTAGAACTGGGAGGAAATAAATTTCTGTTAAGTCATGCAGTTTGGGAAACTAAACAGATAGAGTCCCCAGACCCTTCAGGGTTTGGCCCCTGCCTTCCTCTCCAGCCTCGCCACCTGCTGTTGAGTAGACCTTCATCTTCAAACCCACTTGTCAAAAACATACCCCATACTCTGCACACACCTTGTATGTGCTGGTCTTCCCACCTGGAACACTATTCCAGTCTCTGCCAACCCTGAGAGATGTGGGGTGCTAGACCCGTCTACAGATGAGGAAACAGCACGCAGGCAGGGCCACGCCCCTCAGAACACTTCTAAGCTGGTCTCTGAGTCAGTGCCCTCCCTGGCCACAGTCTCAAGCAGAGATGGCACCCTCTTGGTCAGTCTCCCTGGCTGACTCCACGTCAGGGTAGGTTGGGAAACCCTAGCCGTCTCATCTTTGACCTCACCAAGTGCCCTCAGATCAATACCTTCTTGGGCATAGTGGAAAAGCAGACTCTGGTGTAGGGTGGAACTAGGGCAGAATGTTGTCTTTGTGGCATGCATGCTGTGTGACCTTGTGTAAGTTACTTAACCTTTCTCAGCCTCAGTTCTCTCGTCTATAAAATGGGGCTTATAAAAGTGGCCTTCAATGGTTGTTGATGTCCCATTCCATGTATTTATGGGGCATCCACTCTGTGTGGACAAGCCCAGGCCCCCACCTTCGTGGAGAATGCATTTACCTAGGATCCTAGGGTGGGTAGGGTCAAATGTGAGGGTCAAATGAGACCTGGAGCAGGTACCTTCTCCCCCGCCCCCACCACTATCTGAGGTTCCCTTTTCCTTAGGGGGCCATATCTGGTTCACTTATTCAGTCTGAGGGAAATTTCTCCAGGGACAGTTTTGGCTCAAGAGGAGGCAAGTGGGCCGGGCGCAGGCCTGAGCATGTGTGCAGGCAGTGGCTTTGGTTTGGAAGTAGCCTTTAGCTTCCATTCATATCATAGCTCAGACTTCAACAGCTGGAGGCAGCGGTCATCTTCGCAGCAAGAAAGGTTTATAAGTACGGCAGGCAGGTGGTTATAATGAGTTATGAGCATGGACTCCAGTCACATCCTAGCTCTGCCACATTGTAATTATGTGACCTTGAGCAAGTCACTTCACCTCTCTGAGCCTCAGTGTCCTCATCTGTAAAATGGAGAGAATGATAAAACCTGTTTCATAGGGCTGTAGTGAGCACTGAAGGAGACAATGAATGTGAGATTCACGGCACCTTAACCATCTGAAATACTGTTTCAAATGTGGCTTAAAAGGAAAGGCAATAAGCTGCCCAAGCAGGCCCTCGCTCTGGAAGAAAGACTAAGAAAAGCCTAAGGACAGCTCCACGGTGGTGTTGAAATCCCCTTGAGGGTCTGTTATTTGGAGATCCTTTTTCACCTACCACCCCAACCTATAGAGCCAGGCCTGGATCATTTCAAGGTCTTGGGTCTGAGCAGACCTGGAGAAATAAGCCCCATGGCACCCAGGGCAGCTGCCTCACCAGTGCTTGGGACAGGAGGGCTGGTCCTTGCTCATGTCATCCCCAAGATCTGCACAAGCTGCTACAAGCTTGCAAAGGGCAGGAGACAGCAGAGACCCAGACGCTTTTGTGGTTTGTCTGGGAAGAATGTCTCCCTTGCCGGGGCTGGGCTGTCTGTTCCCTGGGGCTGCTTCCGGGTCTGAGGAACGAGGATCTGCCGTGCTGGGCAGCCTGTCCCCACTCCTGTCCTGCATGCCCACTTCCAAGCCCAAGCCCCAGCGGAAGGATAGTGACTGCTCACAGTGACAGTTTGAGCTCCTTTACGCCCATGATCGGAGCGGGGGTTATGATAACCCCCACCTCACTGAGCTGCCCTGAAAATGAAGTGAGATAATGCAAGAAACACACCAGTTGTGGCACTTACTAGGTGCCTTGTAAACGTAGCAGCAATTATTGTTGTTATTATTATCACTCTCATCATCATCTTCATCATCATCATCATTATTGGATCCCGAAGGCAGCGAGCCTGGGGTTAGATCCAGTCACTGACTCTGTGATGTCAGGCAAGTAACAGCTCTGAGCCTCAGTTTCCTGTAATGCAAACTGGCTGCTCTTTTTGAAACTTCCTCCCTCCACCCTCATTCAAAGTTTCAGAATCTCTTGCTGAACAATTCTAATAGCTGCCCCCATGGGAAGTTGGGCACGTGACCTTACTTCTTTGAACCTCAGTTTCCTTATCCGATGAATGGGACAACTACAGCAATGCACTCACGGCGCAACTGAGGGGATAACAGACAACAAACGTAAATTGCCTTGCACAGTGCCTGGCCCACAGTAGGTGTTCATAAATGTCTGCAGGGGGTCAGTAGGTCTGCTTTCTATGACTGTTGACAGCAGGGAGGCTGGGAAGGTGAGAGTTTTGGCCCAAGAACTGTGGAATTGGAAGCAGAAAGATTTCACGTTTTTACCCAGGTTCTTCCACAGCTGGAAGGTTTGATTGCATCTCTGTCCACAAGCTCAGCTTTCTAGATCAGGTTCTGTTTTTTTTTGGAACTTCTTGCAATTTTTCTCGGTCTCTTTTGTGAGCAACTCTTTCTCAAGTCATCTGTAAATGCTGGTAATTTTCTGAATTCCATCCCTTGCCATTTCCTCTTTTCACAAGGGGGTTTCTTCTGCTTGCAATGCTCACTTACCGCTCTGTCTGTCACCCTCAGATCATCGTCTGCTGCCCTGAGCTTCCTCTTGACCTCTGGATCTAAACGTCCGACTATTTGTTGAAAATCTGTACTTGGATGTACCAGAGGAAACTCACATTGCAAACTCCTAAACTTGGCTCACCATCTCCTCCTTAAATCTGCTGTATCTTCTGTCTTCCACGTCTCATTGATGGCACCACCATCCGCAAAGCTGTTGAAGTAAGAAATCTGTTGATCATCATACACTCTTTCATCTCTCGTACTACATATACGCTATTTATCCTTCCTCCTCCTCTCTCCCACCTCTCTCCCTCCCTGCCTCCCTCTCTCCCTGGCTCCCTTCCTTTCCTCCCTCCTTCCTTCCTTCCTTCTTTCCCTCCCATCTTTCATTCATTTGTTTATTCATCCATTCCTTCCTTCCTTCCTTCTTTCCATCCATTCAATAAGAATTTCTGGTATTTATTGAGTGTCTGCTATGTGTCAGTCACTGCACTATTTCTTGGGCCACTAGGTCACTAAATCCTCTTAATAATACCCCTAAATGTCTAAGAATTGTGTCATCCCTGCTTCTCAGTTGCAAATGAGAGACTACATACCTAAGAAGAAAATATATTGCGTAGCTCCCAGAATTGATGGGCAAGATGGAGAAATTGGCTTGAGGCCAAGCTTCTAAGAATATCCAAAGCCACACGGCAAATTTGTCTTGATAGTGAAACTGCCATTGCTGAGGCTGCCACTGAATATTAGATACCAGACTTTATTACAAACCACCGCCGTTACCAGCACCAATGTTGCTTCTGGGTTGGCACTTTAACTTGGCAACCGTGCTGCCCTGAGATCTGAATGCCTTTGTTGTTTCCTACACCAGCAAAACTGCAAGTGAGCCCAAGCAGAGCCAATCCTTCCATGGCCCGCTTCCCAAATGGAGTGTCTAGTTGATGAAGGCTGGTCATGTGCTTGTGGCACAGTGGCAAGGGAGTCTAGAAATTATTTGAGATCTGACTTCTACCTTGGAGAGAAGAACTTATTATGTCATATTTTCCCCAAATTGCAAAAGGCTGTTAAAAAGGTGGTGCATAGCCACACCAAAAAATGACAAACTTCTACTATAGGAATCTATCTTGTCCCTTCCATCATTGCTGATGCCCCAGGCCCATCTCATCACCTCTCACCCATCTCAACCAGGCCAATCCTCACTCTGGTTGTTGGGGCATTTTATCAAAAGCATAGTTCTGACATTGTCTGGTCAGTGTGCTTCTATGGCACCTCATTGTCCTAGCCCTTCAGCCACCCAGTATAATCCTTCACAACCTGTCCTTATAATTCTTCAGTCTCATCCTCTGAAAGCCTTGACAGCCATTGGATGACAGTTTCTCATGACATTTGGAGGACGGTATGGACCTCCTCTCACGGAGCCAGCATAACTCCCAGAGGAGGGCAGGGAAGACCCTATTGACTGAGGGTGCATACAGGGCATGCCTGTGGCTGACGGGGACAATTTAAGTGAGGGGTTTTCAGATATCTCCTCCACTGGGCCAGAAATCTCACCACTAGGGCCCACGCCTCTGGATGCTGCAGCTGTATGTACTGGCTTTATAAGTGGTAATCCCCTGAGGAGGGGAATCATGAAGCTCCTAAGGCTTTGAAGAAAGGAGTCTTTTTGTTTCTGTCTCCCTCTCACCCATTTCTTAATTCCCCAGCTGGGGCCGGCATTCACCACCCACGACCCTACACCCAGCCTGATGCAATTGCACCTGACAAAAGCCAGGAGGGCGGGAGCATGGGAGAACGGGTGGGGACAGGGATTGGGAGAGGGCTCATCACCCGGTGAGCATTGTCCACCAATCTTAAGTCGAAGAGGATGAATAATTGTTTCAGGACCAGAGTCATGAATGCAGGGCGTGATCTCACCTTCCACAACTACAGAGTCAGAGGAGCGGGGAAATTTCCAGAGAGAAGCTTTCCTGGTGTTACCAAGGGGACAATCTGGGGTTAGATGGAGGCTTGTGCAGGCTTTGCATTCTGCCAGGAGTGACCTGTCTCAGACTGGCTGGGGTTGGGACAGCCACACTGGTCAGCTCAGGCGCTCCAGGCCATCCCACCCTGCCCTGCCTGGCCCTGCCCAATCCTTGATCCATGCTGACCAGCACGGGAAGTGCATTCAGAACCTCAACCCCACCCTGGGTGGGGTTTAGAGATTTTCTTGTTCTTTGGGGTCCCAGCCCTGGTGAGTGTGTTGCTGTGATGCTCGTGTCCCCCAAGCTTTAGCCTGTGTGTGTGCCCTTCCTTCACCCCAGCTTCTGCCTCAGTTCCTTGCCCAGTTCTCTGCTGGCTGAGGCCTGGGGTGAAATCTGTCCCATCTTTCTGGGGTCCTAACACTCTCCCCGACCCTGGCTGGGCTGTCCTTCAAGTTAGAGGCACCTCACACACTCACATGCCCATGAGCTTGACACTCCCAGGGTGGAGGTTAAGTATCACCTCTGCAAATAACAATAGCAGAACAACATCAGTTACAACCTTTTACTGGGTGCGAATTACTGACGTGTACAGACTGTGCTTCCTCTCTGCTTTGGAGGCAGCGAGCATACGGGCCGACACTGCCTGAGTTCTAATCCTGGATTAATTATCAGCAGTGGAACTTTGGCCACATTATTCCACATCCTTCTTTGAGCCTCAGTTTTCTCCTCTATGAAATGGGGATAATGTCAGTGTACATACATCAGACAGCTGTTGAGAGGATTAAATGAGGTGGCATACATAGAGGGCTTAGCACAATTTTGGGACATAGTAAGTAATAATAATAAAACCAATAGCTTCCATGATTTGCTTGTTTAAAAACAATCATCTTAGGGGGCTGGCCCCATGGCCTAGTGGTTAAGTTCATCATGCTCTGCTTTTGTGGCCTGGGTTTGGTTCCCGGGTGCAGACTTACACCACTCGTTGGCGTCCAGGCTGTGGCAGTGACCCACATACAAAATAGAGGAAGACTGGCACAGAAGTTAACTCAGGGAAAATCTTCCTCAAGCAAAAAGAGGAAGATTGACAACAGATGCTAGCTCAGGGTGAAACTTCCTCAGCAAAAAAAAAAAAAAAAAGGAAAATCATTTTATTAACAATTAAGGTATAACTATCATGTATAAAATGCACTTGTTTTAAGTGTCTAGTCCAATGAATTTTGACACATCAATATACCCATTGACCACTACTACTCTCAATGTATAGAACATTTCCATCACCCCCAAAAGTTTCCTTGTGCCTCTTCCCAGTCACCCCAGTCTCCTGCCTCTGGCTCTAGGCAACCACTGATGTGCTTTCTATCCCTTTAGATTAAATTTATCCTTTCAGAATTTATAAATAAAATAATACAGTATTTATTCTTTTGTGTTCTGAGTCATTTTGCTCAGCAAGTGTTTTCTAGATCTGCCCATGCTGTGGCACATATTAGTATTTTGTCCCCTTTTTTTCTGATATGATGACATTGTATGGTCTATCCCCCCACTCGTGAATCTGTTCACCAGTTGATGGGAATTTGAGTTGTTTCTAGGTTTTGGTTACTCTGAATAAAGTTGCTCTGAACATTCACACTCAAGTCTTTGCATGAGCATCTGTTTTCATTTCTCCTGGGCCAATACCTACAAGTGAGATTGCTGGGTTGTATGGTTAAGTGTATGTTTAACTTTCTAACAAACTGCCAGACTATTTTCTGAAGTGATTGTACTATTTTACATTCTCACCAGCAGATGTGAGAGTTCCCACTGCTCCATCTCCTTGCCAACACTTGGTGTTGTTGGTCTTTTGAATTTTAGACATTCTGATTGGCACACCATATTATCTCATTGGGCTTTTAACTTGTATTCTCCGATGACTAATGACCCTTTCATCTGTGTATTGGCTATTCATTTATCTTCTCCTGTAAAGTGCTTTGCTCATTTGAAAAATTGGGGCCGTTTCCTTATTATCAAGTTGTAAGAGTTCTTTAAACATTCTGGATACAAGTCCTTTTTCAGACATGTGTGTTATGAATATTTTTTTCCAGTATGTAGTTTGTTTTTTGTTATCTTAAAGGTGCCTTTCAAAGAGAAGACATTTTTAATTTTCATGAAGTCTAATTGATCATTTCTTAAAATGGATCATTTTTTTAGGTCATATGTAAGAAATATTTGCCTATCCCAATGTTGCAATGATTTTCTTCTGTTTCTTACAGAATTTTTGTTGTTTTAGCTTTTACAGTTAGGTCTGTGATTGATTTTTGAGTTAATTTTATATGTGGTGTGAGACAAGGGCCAAGATTTTTTAAAAATCTATTTATTCTTTTTTGCATATACATGTTCAATTATTCCAGCACCATTTGTAGAAAACACTATCCTTTTCTCATTGGATTACCTTACACATTTGTCAAAAATCAACCGACCATATATATATATGGGTTTATTCTGGACTCTATTGCTTCTCGTTGATCTTTGTGTCAACACTTACTCTGACACGACACTATCTGGATCACAGTGGCTTTATAGTAAGTCTTGAAATCAGGTAGTGTAAGTCCTCCGAAATGTTCTTTTGCAAAATTGCTTTGGCTCTTCTAGGTCCTTTGCATTTTCAAATAAATTTTAGAATCAGTTTTTCAACTTCTTTAACAAAACCTGGTGGGATTTTGATTAGGATTGCATGGAAATTATAGATCAGCTAGGGGTAAATTTACATTTTAACAATGCTGAGTCTTCTAACCCACGAACACAGTGTATCTTCCCATTTATTTGTCTTTATTTTCCCTCAGCAATGCTTTGTGCTTTTCAATGTACAGTTCTTGGATATTTTGCTAAATTTATCCCTAAGTATTTCATGATTTTAAAATTTATCCCTGAGTATTTTGTAAATGGTATTTTAAATTTCAATTCCCAATTGTTTGTTGCTAGTATATAGAAATGCAGTTGATTTCTGTATTTTGACTGTGTGTGTTGTGATCTTGCTATACTCAGTTCTAACAGCATTTTTGCAGATTTCTTGGTATCTTCTCCATTTCTTCATCTATAGCAGGGGGATAATGTGAGTATATTTACCTCAGAGGGCTGTTGTGAAGACTAAATAAGGTAATACATTTAAAGGACTTGTCTCAGTTCCTGGCACATATTATGTAATAGTAACAAAACTGAGTGCCATCTTTAATACAGGCAAAGCTAATCTATGCTGTTAGAAGTAGGGTGAGGGGTTACTCTTGGAAGGCAATAGTGACCAGAAGGGTGTGAGGTGGTATGAAGGTGGGGGCTTCTGGGTTGCTGGACATGTTCTATTTCTTGACTCGGGTTCTGGTTTCATGAGTGTGTTCAGTTTATGAAAACCACACCACCACTCATCATATGTGCGTTTTTCTATGTGTTCATTACCACTCAACAAAAAGCAGACACACAGTTGAACCACTGACGTCTTTTGAGCTCTTGCCGTGTGCCTGGCACTGACACCCTCTCTTTACATGGCTTATCTCATTTAACCCTGTGAACCAGGTGCTGCCATCACCCCATTTCACAGAAGACAACACTGAGGCTCTGAGAGACAGAGCGGCTTGTCCAAGCTCACAGAGTGAGCGTGTGGTGAAGGTCAGGGTCACTCTAGTTCTTACGCCCTTAACCACTAGGCTGTATGGCCTTGTGTTAGAGTTTGGTTGAAAAGCATGTAAAATCCTTAGTTCCAGGATCAAGGGGCATGCTGGTGGATTTTGCTTCACTCGGGCAGCACAGGCGCTTCTGGGCAGGGTGGGCAGATTTCAGAGTGGGGCCCAAGGGGGCCTGGGAAGACTCAGCTGGGCCAGCTGGGTTCCCTCACTGCCGTCATTCCTCCCTGCTGACCCAGTCTCTCAGAACCAATGCACCTCCACGCAGACACTGTGTAATTGCCTGATCTGGCCTAGTGAACAGGGCGAAGGTGGGAGGGACGTTTACTTTTCATTAAAAGGTCAGAATGAAATTCTGGGAGGTGGTGCTCAGTGGGGGAAGCCACCTCAGAAAATGTGCTGACTGGTCCAAACTTATCAGCCGAAACACATGTTTCTGGTACCTTCTGCCACCTACCTGAGCCTCACTTTCTTCAGCCGAGACTGTTAATTTTGCCGGCTAATGCAGGGATGGGAGTGGGAGGAAGCAGGAGGCCAGGGTTCAAATGCTCTTTCTGTCACTTAGGAAATGGATTTTGAGCAAGCTTCTTACACCTCCCTGGGCCTCAGTTTCCTCATCTGAGATACGAAGCTTTATTGCCTATCCCATAGGGTTGTTGTGAGGAGCCAACTTCGTGATAGATGTTAATGTACCTAGCAGAAGCCTGGAGCACAGGAAGTGCGTGGTGAACACAAAATGTTTGTAAACTATAAATTATTGTTGAAGCAGCTTTTTCCTTTTCCCAATCCTGGGTCTACATGTCACACGTCCCTGAGGAGACGACTCTTGGCTGTTGGGAGGAGTAATCCTTCCCAGAAGGCTCCCTTGTGCACCTGCACAGACCCATGCCACATATACTCCCCACAATGTGTGACTGAGATGCAGCCAGTCATCTCTTCTTTGAGCCGTGTGAGGACAAATAGCTTCCCTGACTGAACTGAGCTGATGTTTGGGTCTCCGTCCCCCACTCCCACCCCCATCCCAGGATCTGGTCCTGTCTAAGATGGCAGCCTTCTTGCTAGCTGTCACTGTGCTAGAAGTAGGGCAGGGCAAAGAAGAGGAACAGGAAGGGTCTTTACTTGTGGCTGAGACTTTCCTCTCACTCTTTCTTGTGTGATGAAGGCTGGGAGAGCTCTGAGCTGCTGGGCTTGGGGTTTCAAGGATCATCTTGACCTTGGTGAAGCTGAATCTTCAAGCCTACAATTAAGAGAGAATGGAGAGTCAGGTGGAGGCCAACCCTAGACTCTGCCCCTAATTTTCTGGTTTCTTCCTTGGAAACATGTGTAGACAGGCTGAAGCAGGCTGGGTCCACACTTGAACCTGTCCTGTTCTTCTCATGTTCCCCTCACAGGCTGTGCCCTCTCTCACCTCCAGGTCTTTGCATGTGCAGTTCCCTAGCTCATTCTGCCTGAAACATGCTTCTGTTTTCCATTTCCCTCCCATGTTGTCTAATGGGATATTTCAGAATGGGCATTAATCCTCCAGGAAGGCTTCCCTTACCCAATTGGTCTAGGTCAAATGCCTCTTCTCTGTGTCTCTGTGGCCCCCTCTGCTTCTCCATCACAGTACAGAGTGCACTGTATTGTAAGTATCCCCTCTCCCATCAGACTATCAACCCCAAGAGCATAAGATCTCTTGTTCATTATTATACTCCCAGTATCTGGCACAAGGTAGATGATCAACAGATACTTGTTAAATGGATGAATGTCCCATGTGGGCATCCGAATCATGCTTCCATGTGTCAGGTTGGAGGCACCCAACTCAGGTATCCTTAAGTAGTAACTGGAGAGACTCTGCCATTTAGGACTTTATGAAGACAATAAAATGTTAGTAGAGAATATCGAGCCCATATTCTAGAATAAGAAACCTGTATGGGTAACTTGAGGACACTAGTATAGAAAAGCTATGCATGAGATACTGTGGGGTTCTGTGTAAGCTCCCATTTCACCCTCACTATGTACCTGGTGAAAACTCAAGGCTAGGCACAGCCAAGAGAATGGATTATGTCTGACTCTTCTAGGAGAAACATCTTCTGACTTCCTTCTGAAGATAACATTGTTCTTTTTGCTCACGTATGTCTGGCCTCGCGTTACTGTTTGCAGAAAATTCTCAGCTTCTGCTAATGTTCTTGCCCAAAGTTTGCTTTATAGACTACCAATGATATTACTAAATATTCCTAAGGAGATTTGTTTCCTCTAATATACTCTGAAAAATGCCTGCCCTGGCTTTTTATTCAATGGACCACCCCCTTCTCCCTGCCCACTGTGTCCAGAGCTCCATCTATGATCCATAATGTGGATCTAAACTCCCTGTGGTCCATCTATGATTAGAGTTGTTATGAGGAATTAATGAAAAGGATGGTTCTAGCCTACTACCTCTTCTGGTAGGAAAAGTAACTTCCTGAGTAAGGTTTGAGCTGAAAATGAATTCCCCCATTGGGTGGAAACATGGCCAGTAAGGCATTTCCTGGTAACTCTTTTAACTGTCCCCCCTCCCACACTCATCTGGAGGCTGATCCTGTGTTATTCACAGATACTCTCAGCCTTCCTCTTTCTCCTGACTATGGCAAGTGGTGTGATTGGCTCATAGGCATCCATTCCACAGTGATGACAAATCCTGAACTAAGTGCTGGAGATAGCAAGGTAAGACACAAGTCACTGCTTTTAAGGAATTTAAAGTCTAGATACAAAATATTTAAATTAATAAGAATAAATAAGAGTTATTTTAATGGATAACAAGAAAAATGGAATTCCAGGAAGCATGTGCAAAGACCCTGGGGCATAAAAATATCTGATGTGTTTAGGGAACTAGAAGACCCTCCAAAAGGCAGAACTCTGGGGAAATGGGAAAAGCGATGACTGGAAAGGTTGGAGGTCAGACTGGGGCTAGGGTCTTGAATACTCTGCCAAGCTGCTTGTAGGTGGGAGAGAGCCCTGGGGGTTGCCAAGCAGAGTGACATCATCAAAGGGTTGCTTCAGAAACATCCTTCTGGCAGCTGTGCAGGGGAAGGCCTGAAGTAGGGTAGGACCAGAGGTAGGGATGTCAGAGAGGGAGACATGAAAATGCCCACCCAGGGACAGCTATTTTCAGAGAGGAGCATCCTTACACAAGCTAGTTTCAAGGAAGGTTACTTTTGTAAAACAGGTTTGGATTCCCTCCCTGAGTCCCCTTCTCATGATCATTAAATGACCCCAAAGAGCTTGCCCAGGACAAACGCAGACCTTAGTGGCCTTAGTGAGGGAGGGATAGGTGGCAACCACAGTCTATGGAGCCCCATGGAGGGTGACAACTTTCACCTTTTCTCCACCCTCCCATGTCTTGCCAGGATTATGTTTCATCCCAGGAGCTTCTGAATGAGTGGAAGGAACTGCAGACTCATTAGTTTCCGAACTAGGCCAGTGGTGCCTGGTTGCACTAGCAGAGAAACTTTGGAAATGTTAGGCCCGTTAAGACGTTCTAACCAACCTCAGAAAACTTAGTCACACTGATGTGCTCTACTGGTTTTACTACTGACTTTGAGTAAAATCCTTCCAATCTCTTGGCCTCAGTTTCTCCATCTGAAAATGGGGAAGACAAAATTAAATCTAAGGGCCTTCTACCATTATTTGTCTACGGGGGTCTAAGCTCAAGGCTCCTGGACTACCCCCTGCAGCGCCAGTAACAGTGACTGATCGACTCTCGGGACCAGTCCATTGGCATGATCCTACCATGTTGCTGAAGTCAACCTTTGGCAAACCCACTGGCTGTGTTCATATTTGTTGACTCAAGAGGGCACGCAGATTAGGCTCTAGAGAAATCTTGTACAGGAATGTTGTAAATGTAACGAGGATGCAGACTGTGCTTTTACTCGTCATTGGAAAGGAAAGAGGGTATCGTGGTATATGTGGATAGTTGATTATGAAAACTCAGTCAAGGAACTCAGTGTGGCTTCTAATACTTGGAAGATGGACTTTTATCCCTGGCTGTCCTGCGTTTCAGCTCTTGATTTTCACTCCATGACAATTCCTTAAATTTCAGTGTCTCCCAGAATCTCTTCTGAGTTCCTGTCTCATTCCAGAATCACCTCTATGGTCTCCAAATAAACCAAGATCCTCTCCAGGCCAGACCTCACTCCTGAATTTTGAATGTGTTCCCTGTCTTCTGGGAACCTCCCCTTCTATATCCTGTGCTCCTTTGACTCGACAAGTCTCAGCCTGAATTGATCCTCTTCCTTGCCCAACTTGCTCCTCCTCCTCTATTTCCCTGTTTCAGGAATGACACCATTCTCCACCCAGTCACCATGGCTAGAACCTGGGCGTCATCCTGGGTTCCTCCCTGACCCTCACTCCTACATCCATCAATCATCACATCCTGCCTGCATGGCCCCTAAGACGTGTCTAGAGCCTGCCCTGTTCTCTCCTACCCAACGGCTCCTTACCCAAGTTCTGTTTGGACTCTCTTCATCTCCTACTGGATAATTAAAATAACCCCATCCTATTTCTCACCCACCAGTGTCCTCTTCTTCCAGGCTGACCCTCCTTCTGCTACTATAATAATTTCCCTAAGCCCCCAATCCAGCCTTGTCTCTCTCCTGCTTAACATACTACATGAGGTCTTCATGACTTACAGAATAAAGTTCAAGTTTCCTAGCCTGACATACGAAGCCAGCTACGAGAGACCATCTGATGTCTCCTGGATGTGCCTTCTTTTTACAAAGCTCTATGTCAAGATCCACACCTTGATCTTGCTGCTTGGTTTTCCCATCCTCTGAGTACTTTTCTACTTGACCTTGCTGACCCGTGTCCCCACTGACCTCTCAAACCTCATAACTTATCACCCTCCCCCTACCTTTGCGCAACCCTCGCTACCAGCACCCAGGGTGGTTACCTCATCCTATGAATAGTCTCCAGAGGTGGTCATGCCTGTCTACCCTTAGGGCTTTTGAGATGTCCGATGAGCACTGCTCACCGATGGCCTCTCTTGCATCTGATGGATGTGTGATGTGCTCTTCCGGATTGGTCTTAAGCTGTGTGGACAAGGGCCGGACATTTCTTGTGTGAATGGGACCACTGTTCTTGCTTTCCCCCTGGGCCCCTCATCTGTGCTCCCTGCTGGTATCTGTGAGTGGAAGGCAGTCATGTGGTCAACATTGAAAGATGTCACATTCTAGGAATGTGGTGATTATGGCTGAAGGAGTTCCAGATATGATTGGAAGATGTGTTTTTCCATGTGTAGGCTATAAAATTCCAAGTGGTAAATTTGACATAACTGGAAAATGGATTATCATTCACATTTTCCTACACATTCTGGGTAAAACTTGCTTTTGTGATCTTCATCGATGAAGCTTAGTAACAACCTTTGAGTCACTGGAAGTCAGTATTCATAGGTGGTTCGATGGATGAGGCAGCATTGTGAGTAATGATGTAACCAACATTAAAAATGCTCATGGAGAACTGCACAGGCACAGAGTTCTGTATTGTTTCTAAACAAGCAGTTTCTGAAATGCCAGGGCATTGGGAGTAAACACAGCATTGCTACATTTTTCCTCATGGTGGGAGATATAAAACTAGCCAGAAATGGTGTATTTGACAATAAAGAACACAAAGAGATGTTTCCTGGACACGAATAAGAAGAGATGATGCCTTCATCCTAAGAAAAATCTTCATGTGCACTATTGGACAATGAACAAGTACGCACTTATCTCTTCTTTACCCATTACTCTAAGTCCTCATTGATAAATCACTTTGCCTCATATGCGCCTATGAATTTTATGGTATATAATTTAGTTAAATTGATTATTCATCAGGGCCCCACAAAAACAATTTGCTCAGAGCCCTACACATCCTAGAGACAGTTCTGGTCTGGAGGATGATTTTATACATATTTTGAAATGCCCCATTATGCATGCTGCATCACCTTTATTTTGTGTTGGACAATCTCAAACTCTCCAAATTTGGTGGATATCTGTCCATCTGTTTTTAAGCAATGCGATAGCAGGAGTTCAGACAAACAGACAAAACTATGTTTACTGAAGGGAAAATTCCCAAGAGAAATTCAAAAGAAGCCTGTTCACAAGAGGTTGCCACAAAGATACCCAGGTGGGCTGCTCTGTGAGAGTGAGGAGCTGTTGTACTTTTAGGGATAAAGCTCACACTGTTAGTGAGAGATATAGGTGGAGTTCAAGTCCCTGTGAGTCTGCATCATGGAGCCCAGGATCCGTATTCCTTCCATTGTATGATACCGATACGGGTGAACCAGAAAGGAATGCAATTCCATGGCATCATCTCCGATGGGCTTGGGTTTTAAAAACACAAGTACTAAGAAGGGGCACACAGCCAAACACCTGGGGAAATGACCCACGTATGTTAGACTGTGTCCAAAAGACTAAACTTGAGAGGAGCCACGGCCTTTGAAATACCGCTGAAAATAAAAATGAGGGTCTTTATTGTGCTGTTTGGAGACAGACGGTGGGGAAGGAAGGAGAGTCCACGGCATGGCGATGGTGGTACGACGTTGACAGCTGTCGAAGAAAGTGAGAGAGCTGCTCAATTCATCAAGGCAAAAGCCTTTAATCTGGAAAGACTGAAACTCAAGACAGGAGAAAGACGAAAGGCACACCTCACTGCTCTTAATTAATTCAAGTCTCCAATCCCACGTGAATTATAGCCCAGGGTCTTGAAAGAACTTGCAGAAGTCTTTGTGGAATCCCTGTCAGTCTTATTTGAAGAAGTGTGGAGGGAGAGAGACGCCAGAAGACTGGGGATGGGCATGTCTTGTCTTGATTTTCAAAACCTGGGTTCTAGAAATTATGGGCTTAAGTCCAGTCTTGGGCAATGAACTAGAAGTGATTATTTCAATGGTGTAGGGGTTATGTGCATTTAGAAAAGACAGTAGGAATCAGTTTGGAGCCAATGTAGGTTCACTAAGATCCAGCAATTACAGAATACCATTATTTCTCTTTTGAAAAATAAGCTTCCTAGATTGGTGCTGTGGGTATTTGTTATCATTTTTTTAATCTACCCACCATTTGGACTAATTTGGGGGAATGCTCTCCTTTATGAATCTTGGTGAGATATGGAACCTGTCTTCCACCACAAAACTGAAGATGCCACATGCTCAGTTTCCCAGACTTTCTCTCAGCAAGGGCATCGGCGGAGTAATTTATCCAGGCCAGCCTCCAAGGAGGTCTCTAGCGAAAAGCTATGGCAAGAAAAATAATGGCCCTCCAAAGATGTCCACGTCCTAATCTCTGGAAACTGTAAATATGTTGGGTTACATGGCAAAAGGGAATTAAGTTTGCAGGTGGAATTAAGGCTGCTAGTCAACTCTCTTCAAAACAGGGGGTTTATCCTGGATTATCTGGAGGGACCAATACAATCATTGGGACCAATAGGTCCTTAAAAGTGGAAGAAGGAAGCAAAAGAGTCAGAGAAGAGGGTACAATGATGGAAGCAGGGTCAGAGATGCTGCATTGCTGGTTTTGAAAATGGAGGCAAGGGGCCATGAGCCAAGGAATGTGGGTGGCCTTTAGAAGCTGGATAAAGCAAGGAAACAGACCCTTGCTGTCCCGTGCACACCTTGATTTTAGCCTAGTGAGATCCATTTTGAATCTTGGACCTACAGAACTGTAAGATAATAAATTTGTGTTGCTTAAGCCACTAAGTTTGTTACAGCAGCAATAGGAAACTAATATATGTTCTACATGTCTCTGCAATTGCCCTTTTCTAGTGGAGCATTTTATTAATGACATCAATCAATGGTTTTCAAACTAGACTGGGCAGAATCTTAAGGTTCCAATGAGGTGTTGTAGGGGCTACCAAGAAGGGGAGTTGGGAAGGGCAATGGGACTCTGGGACACCCCACCCATTCTACCACCAGAACTATGCTGCTTTTATCTATTTTAAATGTTAGGATTCTAGGAAAAATATTTGAAAGCCATCATTGACATCATAGATAAAGGTATTAACTATAATAATGAGATAACATTCATTGAGCATTTACATAGACCAGGCACCATGCTTTGCAGTTTATATGTACTATCTTATTTAATCCTCATATAGCTGTAAGAGGTAGGTATCACCTTTGCAGATGGGGAAACTGAGGCTTATAGAAATTAAGTCACTCAGCCAAGGTCCCCAGCTTGTAAGTGGCAGAGATGGCATTTTAACTTGAGTGGTCTGACTCTAGAGCCTGCACTCTTAGGCAAGTGGATCAAACTTTTGATTGGAAAGAGCTAGCTGGGGTATCATACTGACGGTACAGTTCAGAATCCAAACATATTTTGTATGGTAGAAGATATTTGTTTGAGGAAGAAAGTGGCAAAATCCTGCATTTCGGTTTAGAAACACAATTACATGTAAGCATGGGTATTTCAAGGGAATCAATCAGGTTATTTGCATGTTTGTCGCAGAAAAGTGTTTGCAATGGGCGGAAGGTCACCACCTTCTGGGTGTATTACAAGTGTAAGATTCTAGAACCCTATGGTAAGAAAGGCCTTTACACAACAGAATGGACTGCCTCACATTGTTGTGAACTCCCTGTCATTGGTAGCAGTCAAGAAAAGATTGGGTTTGTGGTGGTGGGGAGTTGATTAAGGTCCCTTTAAAATGTAAGATTCTAAGATCTAAAGGTTATTATGCATAGGGCCAAATGTTGGGAACTCTTAGGGCTTAACTTATGCAACTCCATCTTCTCTATACTCACCTGGCAGAGAAAATTCTAGACTGATAGATTTAGCTTCAGGGTGGGACAACTAACCTACGGGGCTTGGGTCTTATTCTAGAGGAAAAGGGAATCCATAGCAAGTACTTGAGCAGCAACCTGATATGAACAAATTTATATTTTTGAGGGATGAATATATCAGAGGGGGAGAAATTGGATCATGGAGAGCTGCTGTTAAAAAGGCCTAAGTAGAGAGACACCTTTCTGGGCCAGAGCTGGAAGACTTGGGCTGAGAAGGGAAAGGAGAGGGTGGAGTCCAGGACAACACCCTGGTGAGGGCCGGGCTGGGTGGAGCTGTCCAGAACAGGCGGTGCTGGTGCCTGCAGGCTGCAGGCACTCCAGGGCACAAAGAAGATCCACAGGGAAGCTTGTCTGGGGAGGAGCCCTGTGGGAAGTGGGTCATAGACTTGGATGATTCCACAGATGAGTTAGTCAGAAATGGGTCAGGAGCTGGAGGTCCAGCGTCCAGACAGGTGGAGCCATAATCCTTACTCTGCCTGTGATCTGGGGACCTGGTGAGGACAAATGAGAGCCTGGCTATGGCATGGGCCTGGCCTCTGAGTGGTATGTGGGCTTTGGGTGGGCTGGAGGCAGCAGAGAGATGCTGCCTGGTGTGTATCCCACTGGCCAGGAATCCCAGCACCACTACCACCCTACTCCTCAATGAATCTGTATTTACCAGATATGAAGGAAAAAGCACAATTTTGGGAGATCAGCTCTCTTCCCAGAAAGCATTCACCAGCTCTCACCTCCCTCTGGCCATTAGACTAAACTGGTTCACTCTCTCCAGGAATTCAACCACCTCCACCTACAACTCTAGGACAATTGTGTGCTGGTGCTTTAATCTGTTAGCCTTTTAATTCTATCTTGTTAACACTCTAGCTCTACTTTCCCACATATGAAACTGTCTGAGCCTTAGTTTCTTTATCTGTAAGATGGAGATAACAGTAATGACCCTTATTTACAGACAGGTATTGCATATAAAATTCTTAGTACATAGTGAGTGCTCAATATGAGCTAGTTTTTGTCAGGGAGGAGACACTAAACCAAATAATGAGGAGTCAGTTTACTCTCATGGGATCAGACGGTACTAATAAGACTTTAACAGGCTTTGTGGAGAGGAGGGTGGAGAGAAGACAGAGGCATAAAAATGGAAGTGAGGCCAGGAGCACAGGAGAACAGAGTCAAGATGGGGCTGATAGTATGGGGTGTTCCAAGGCCAGATGGTAGGGGGTGGCCTAAGACCAAGGTATCCAAATGCACCTGCTCATGTCTCTTCCAGCTGCTGAGTCTGACACCCAGGTAACCTAAATGGTAGGCTCAGGAGGAGTCATCATAGATGTGTATATCTACTTGCATTGCAGTCACCCGTAGAGTCTGGAAGATCTAGATTCACTTCTAGTTTTTGCCATTTACACACTGTATGACTCTGCCCAACCCACTTCTGATCTCTCCATGTAAATGTCTTCAGCTGTAACATTAAGGAGCTGGGTCAGGTTGTTTCAATGACCCCTCCTAACTCTGAAATTCTAAGATATTGAGCCAATTGTCTCACTGAACATTCTCCCTGACAAAAAAAGAAATCAAACTGAATGACAGCTATAGAGACCTCTACTGAGGGCTTACAGTGTGCCAGGTCATGGGTTAGGCATTTTTATATCCATAGATGCATTTTATTTCAGAACACATCTCCAGTCAAGGGGTTCTGAGTCCCACATTGATAGTACTAACAGTATATCATCATCTTTATTTCTTTTCATGTCTTATTGCATTGGTTGAATGGAATCATCTTCCTAGTGCTCTTGAGCCCTCTCAACATTGATTTCCATTTTCTTTGTAGCCTCACATTGCCTCAGGAAACTCCCCTCCTGATTCTACCTTCTCTCCAATTCTCTTTTGTTTGTGATATTCCCAGGGGGAAGGTCTTATCTGTTCAATATGTCCTAGCAAACATTTCTAGGCATCTTCAGGCTGTTGACAGTATCATAATTCCAAGTATCTTGAGTCAGGGTACTGCTGGTACACAGGAAGTGGGGATCAGAACTAACTCTCAGGGGGCGATGCTGGCAGGATCTGGACAGGGGCCAGAGACCACCCAAGCAGGCTGGGTTCCAGTGGCCAGTAATAATAATGGTTAGCATTAATTGAGCCTATTTTCCAGGCACTGGGTTAAGCAGGAGTGACATCAGGGGGCTTTTGACAATGTCTAGTGATATTTTTAGTTGTCATAACTGAGGGGGAGGTGTGCTACTGGCATCTAGTAGGTGGAGGCTAGGAATTCTGCTAAATGTCCTACAATGCACAGGATACCTCACATAACAAGTAAGTATCTAGCCTGAAATGTCACTAGTGCTGAGGTTGAGAAAATTTGGGTTAAACCCTCTACATGCGTTATCTCATTTAGTTATCGAACCAACCCTGTGAAACAGGTACCACTCTTATTATTATCATCCCCTTTTTGTAGATGGGGAAACTTCAGATTAGATACATGAAGCAATTCACCCAAGTTCACCAAGCTAGAAAGTGACAGAGCTAGGCTAAGATCCCAAGTTTGGCTGACTCCAGAGCTTGCGCACTTGATTACTTTGTTGGGAACTAAAACATCAGGCCAACTGAGCATGTAGGTCAGGACAATGAGTATGGCTTAGGGACTGATTCTCAGAGGTATCTGAGAAGCCCAGGGCTCCCTGAGGCCCAATGACCACCAAGTCTTGCTGCCATTGCAAGACAACAAGCGAGCTTAGCCCCTACCTGCTGAGAGCAGCGTCTCCCGGGGGTCCTTGGATTGACCTGGGGGGTTGATCTTGATTGTTCTCAGTTCAGCTGAGCCAGAGGAGGCAGGGAAACCATCTCAGTAATGTCAGCAGCAGAGTCTCATGGCTCTGACCTCTGCAGTTTTGGAATCAAGTGCAGGGAGAAGGCTGGCTGACAGCTGGTGGTACATGCTCACAGCCAAGTGAGAGATGTGGCAACTGGCCAGAAGTCAGGTCTCCTCCTCCAATTTTATCTGCAAACATGCTTATAATATCAGCACAATGAGGAGTTGACAAATGCATAAACACAGGCCAGGCACATAGTAGGCCCCTGATAATGAGTGAATGAATAACTCAAATAGGTGAATGAATACATCTTCTATGAGGTCTAACCTTGGAATACAGTGAAACAGCTGGGTACAGGGCAAAGACAGGAAGGCAGGGCCAGGCCCATGGGTGATGGTTTGGTGGGTGGGGTAGTGTCAAGTCCTCCAGAGGGGCCAGCAGAACAGCTTCTGGAGCTGCAGCTTTTAGAACACAAGCTGCAGCAGACCGCGAGGAAGTCTGACTCCAAACACCTTGGGGGCTTGACTAATTTTCAGACTGCGTCATTGGCATGCTTTGGCAACCAGGCCTTAAACTCAGTGACCTCCAGACCCAGGGCAGCAGAGCCTGGAGCCTTCCTCCCCAGGCCCTCCCCTGGGTGAGGACTGAGGCCACAGATGGACTCAGGAATTTAGTTTATTGCTCTTGAGGTGGAAATAGTGTTCAATATTCTGGTTTCCCTTTCTAGGTCCTTTCAAAGACTATATTTATACAGATAAACTGGCTTCATGGAATCCCGAGAAACCAGCTAAAGGCACCCAACTCTGGGAACTTTGTTGTTGTTTTTCCCTCTATGGAGGAAAGGGGAGGAGGGGGGAAGGGGAGAAAGCGAACTGAAATTCCTTGATGGTTTATTTTGGGTTCAGTGCTTTTCATGGTCACATTAGGGAGGTGGCAGAGTGCCCTGCCTCAAAGCATGGTGCCAGGCAGTCCTGGGTCACCAGAGACTTGGGGTAGGTGTCCTTACCTCCCTAAACCTCAGTTTACTCATTGGTAAAATGGGAATAATATTTGTACCTTCTTTCTGGAGTTGTGGTGACGATTTAATGAGCTAATGCACAAGATGTGCTTAGCTCAGTGGCTGCCACAGAATAAGTGCTCACTACATGTTAACCAGCATTATTGTTTTTTTAAATTTATCACTCTCAACCGCCCTGGGACGTGAGACTTATTGTCTCCGTTTTATGTATGAGAAAGCCCAGGCTTGGAGGGGTTATCGTGGTGCAGGTTTGCTCTCAGTTCCTCTGGCAATTCTCTGCGGATCTCCAAGGCCAGGTCAAGCGTCCCTCTCTGTGCCACCCAGGCCCCGGCACTTCCCTCTCACCTTTGATTGCAGTGCAGTGTGAGCACCTGTTCAAAGTCACAGCCCCCATCACACTGGAGGTCCATAAGGACCGGCTCCAGGCCCAAAGGACTGTTCTCTGCTGTGGTCTAGCACCTAGCAGAGTGCCTGGTACACAGTGAAAGTAGAGTGTACATCAGCTTGCTGAGAGGTGATTCAACACCATTTGACCCAGTGGTCTTAGGTTGGCTTTGTTTCTTTCTCATAGTGAGAGAGAGAGAGAGAGTGAGAGAGAGCATGTGTGTGTGTGTATTCTTAGGAATGAAGAGTAAAGTGGGTGGCTGGGAACATCCTTTAGATGTTAGCAGGTCTCTTCTCTTTGGCATAGTGACAACAGCAAACCCAATCTATTTTTTCTCTCCTTGCTGCCCACCTCTCTCCACCAATTTCTACGCAAACTAAGGTTCCCAAAGAGAGACAGTAAGTGTGCCATCCATCTAGAGGGGATTGGGAGTCCATTATGCACTTCCTTGGTGCAGAAGGGTGTCAATTGCAATGAATCCTTGCAACTTACAGGGAAATGATGGTGATTTCAGCATGGGGCTCTGAATCTTCCAATGACTCTAGGGTTTCTTCCTTCACTTTTCACTCCTGGCTCATCTGGTTCTCCCACCTCCCATGAGGACTGCTAAACATGGGACCTTGGCCAGCTAATGGGGGGTGAGTCCAACTCCATAGAAGAGCTATTCCTCATTCATTAACTAATTAATCCATTAATCCAATGGTTTGAGCCTCTACTCTGTGCCGGGTGGTGCTATGCTAAGCACTAGGGGTGCAATGCAGGACAAAAAGAGACAAGTCCCTCCCTCTGGACTTTACAGTTTGGTGGGAGATAGAGATGATAGTCATGTGGTCACACCCACGAATTCATATACACAGTTATAAGTGCTCGGGAGGAAAAATATAGTTCTGTGAGGTCTTGAACTAGACCGGACAATCAAGGAAGATTTCCCTGAGGAAGTAAAACTGAGCAGAGATCTGAAGAATGGATCAGAAGTGGTTGGTAGTGGGAAAATGTTCCAGACAAAGGGAACAGCATGTGAAAAGTCTTTGTGGAGAGTTGGAACTAAACGAAGGCCATAGGGCGAAGTTGAAGGGCCAGAGGGTACAAGTCAAGTTGGAGGGGTGGGCAGTGGCTGCCTGGGACCTCGCAGGCTAAGGTAAGGATTTGGCCTCTATTCTAAGAAAAGTGAGAAGGCACAGAAGGGAATTAAGAAGCTGTGGGATACAATTAGGCTTATTGTTTGAAAAGATGGTTCTGGCTGCTGTGGGGAGAATGAAGGGTGCATGGGTGGATGTGGGGAGACTAGTGAGGAGACAGATGTGGTGGTTGAGGGACACATAATGGTTGCTTGGATTCAGTGGGGGTACTGGAGATGGGGAGCAGAATGTGGACTTTGGAGGTAGCATCAGTTGGATGTGGGGATTGAGGCAAAGGGAGTTGTCAGTGGAGACTTCTAGGTTTCTGGTTTGGCAATTGGAAGAATGGGGCCCCATTGGGGGCCCATTCTGGGACACTGAGGACACTGACAAAGGGTGAGGTTGAATGGGTGGAGGGAGGCAGATGATGAACCTGGCCTTGGACCCAGTAAACTTCAGAGCCTGTGGGACATCCAAGTGAAGATGCTAGAATGCAGTTAGATGTACGTGTGCTCCTTTTACTTTGAAGTCCTCTGGAGAACCAATCCTGGAACTCATTAAAACTCAGCTTAATTTCTCTGTTATTGTTAGGTTTTGATCAGGCCATAGTCAAGGCACTTGAGTTCCTTTTCTTTCATATTCAGGTTTTTGAGTGAGGAAATGTGGTCCTCCCAGTAAGAGGTGAACCTGGTTCTATTTTTCACCAGTGTTGAGGAAATCCAATGAAATACCAGCTTGAAAGGAGCTTGCAGGTTAGCCCTGAGGCGACGTGTCCTTGATGGAGGTCTCTGAGCCTGGGGCTCGGAGAAGTTTGTCTCACCTGCTTGGAGGTGGTAGGAAGGGTTCTACTGAGTCAGAGGTGGCACCTATCTTTATTTTGATCAAACAAATATAAATCATTTTTTTGGATAATTTTACATAATGTCAATCATATGCTTACTGATTTGTTTAAACAACTTTCATTGAATATACTGTTTCAAATCCTGGAGATAAACAGAGAATAAGACTGATGAGGTCTCGGCTCTCATGGAGATTGCACTCCAGTTGGGGAGACAGGCAACAATCAAGGAATCAGACTTGCAAACAAGGTGCTTTTCAATGACATCAGAGAAGGCATCCCTGAGGAGTGACATCTGAGGGGAGACTGATGGATGAGCCAGCCAGTCATGCAAAGGGCTGGATAGTGATTGGGGGCAGGTGTGGGAGCATCCATGTGTACGTCCTGAGAATGTATGTTTGAGGAATAGAAAGAAGACGAGGGTGCCAGCTGAGTGAACAAGGGGGAGAGTGATAGGAAGTGAGATTGTGGATGGCTGGATCATGTAGGCTATGGTGGATTTTGTTCTAAGTGCCCTGGGAAGAGACTGAAGGTTTTAAAGCAGGGGAGTGATCTGCCATGATCTGTCACCTGAAAAGATCACTCTGGCTGCTGTGTAGAAAATGGATTGTTGGAAGACCAAGAGTAGAAGTAATGAGTTCAGTGAGGAGGATGTTGCAATTGTCCATCGGAGAGGTATCGAAGCCTGGACCAAGATGACAGTGGTCATTGGCCCTCAAGCCTTTCTTCTGTGTGCTTACGTGGATGACAAATGTCCCATGCCCAGAGGAACTCTATAATTAACTCTGTCATACATTGCTTACCATAGCTACCACTATGAGTATTTTCCAAAACTAAGAAGGGCGAATGGAGTATTTCTTTTCATTAAGCAATCTGTAAGTCTTATTTCTCTTATCTTTTAGCATCATTCTGTTTTTTTTTTCCCCCACCAACTAAATCACTGACCAGTGTGATAGCTAATTTTATATGTTAACTTGACTGGGCCATGGAGTGCCCAGATATTCGGTCAAACATTCTTTTGGGTGTTTCTGTGAGGGTGTTTTTGGGTGAGATTAACATTTAAATTGGTAGACTGAGTAGAGATTGCTCTCCCTAATGTGGGTGAGCCTTGTCCAATCAGTTGAAGCCTGAATACAACAAAAAGGCTAACGTTCCTTCAAGTAAGACAGAATTCTTTCCTGCCTGATGGCCTTTGGACTGGGACATAGGGTTTTTTCCTACCTTCAGACCCAAACTGAAACATTGGTTCTTCCTGGATTCTGAGCCTGCTGGCTTTCAGATGGCAACTATGCTGTCAGCTCTCCTGGTTCCCAGGCCTTTGGACTTGAACTGGAACTAAATCATTGGTTCTCCTGGATCTCCAGCTTGCTGACTCACCCTGCAGATCTTGGCACTTGCCTGCCTCCATAATCATGTGAGTCAATTCCTTATAATAATACTCTTTATATATATACGCATATATATACATGTATACTTATATTTGTACATATGTACAGATATGTACGCACACACCCCCCATTGGTTCTGTTTCTCTGTGGAACCCTGATTACACAATGAATCGATGGTTTGTGTTATCATTGGGAAGGCCCAATACATGGATATAAACATGGACAAATGGACACTCGTCTGGGCATGGAGGTGAGATTTCGGTCTAGGTCTAATGGATAACAAACATCTATGTTCTGGGAAACATTCCTGGGAGATTGAACTACATTTTCAAAAGCATGGAAAGGCATGATTTGTTTAGGAAAACTCAAATAGGTCACTGTGCCTGGAACATGGTCTAGGTCCTGGAGTAGTGACGTGGCAGGGAGGGGTGTTGGGAGATGAGAGTAGAAAGGCTCTGATAGATGGGATTTGGCAGCAGGAAGGAGCTAATGAAGGCTTTAGAACAGAGGGCTGATGTGCTTAAATGTACACTTTAGAGAGGTCACTCTGGCTGCAGTGAGAATGGACTAGAGAGGGTGAGGATGGAAGAAGGGATTAGGAGTCTGCCAACATAATCCCAGGGAGCAATGACCTGTCTCAGAAACAGGCCTGGGTGTGGGGATGGAGAGGACAGGGAGACATGGTGGGTGTTTAGGAGGTAGAGGTGGCAGGGTTTGGTGGTGGTTGGATACGGCGGGAGCGGGAGGAACAGGCTAGGAGAATTCCAAGGTTTCTGGCTTGAATGGCTGGGAGGATGGTAATGATGTGACAATAGATTATTATAGTTAATGAAGTCTTTTGTGTCTATATTTTATAAAATAAATTAGAAAGATGTTGTAAACTGTTTTCCACCCCCTCCTGTATCTTTACCCTTGAATCTGGACCCGCCTGTGACCTGCTTTGGCCAAAAGAAGTGGTGGAAGTGACAGCATGCCAGGTCTGAGTCTAGATCTCAAGAGGCCTTGTGGGCTGTGATCCTCTTTCAGAACCCTGCCCAACCATCAGGTGAACAAGGCTAGCCTGCTGGATGATGAGAGACCGTGTAGAGCTGAAATACACCATCCCACTGAGGTCATCCTAGAGCAGCCAGGGCCCAGGTGACCAGCATCTGCCTGAAGATCCCTGAGTGAGTCTAACCGAGAAGAGCTGCCCCGCTGAGCTGGCCCAAGTTGCTTGCCACAGAATCCTGAGCTAAATAAATGACCGTTGTCTTAGGTTACTAAGCTTTTGGGTGGCCTGTTGGACAGCAGAAGCGAAGTGGTACAGACATTTATGAAATAGATGGAAAGCCACAATCAATCTGGGAGGTGTGTGTTGCCGCTATTCCACAGGCTTGACTGAAATCTGTGGTGGTCACAGAGGGCTAAATTAGAATAAGAAATCCTCTTGATTAACCCTGTCATAAAGTTCTCAGAATATTTTGTTTAAGGAATCAGTCATTTGTTTAAAGAATAAGTACATTTTTCCAGAAAATTCATTTCACTCCCTTGATGATCTTAATCTTTATCACAATGGGGTTAGGCTACAGTTGAAGACACACAGGGTGATCAACAGTCCTGGTTTGTCTGGGACTCTCCCAGTTTTGACTCTGAAAGTCCCACATCCTGGGAAACCCTTCAGTCTCAGACAAACCAGGATGGCGGGTCACCTGACAGCTACACATCGGTTTGCTGTTTGCAAGTCATCTGTGCCCACTGTCACCCGCTGGCTTCTGACATCAGCAGGGCTTTACTATGGCCATTTTCATCGACAGTGAACCTGAGACCCAGCAAGTCTGAAGTGCCCACTTGGGACCACCCAGCTAGAAGGCAGCAAAGAGAGGAGTTGAACCCAAGGTGGCCTGACGCCCACACTTGAGCCTGTTTCTCCACATCTGCTGCTTTGGGGGCAGTTACACCAACCCATTATGACCGCACCGTGAAGGGGAAGGGCTGCACCTCGGATGCCCTCCGGCGTTGAAACACCTCTCCATTTTGGTCATTTACCAACACATCCTCAAAACGTGAGAGAAGAGCGTGGGGCTTATTCTGTAGTTCCCTCTGTGCAAAGAGGTGACTCAGGCCACCGCCAACCCCGACCCACCCCTCCGAGGCCGGAAGAGCTACCTCCTCAGATTGCAAAATGGCAATGCAGATGAGAAAGCCAGAAAGAAAGACCTCAGAGAATCCAGAAAAAAGTGAGGCAGAGGAGGAGAAAGGGGCAGGACAGACAACGGGCTTCATCTCTTTCAGGAACTTTGTTGATTCTTTATCGGGAACTCTTTGTTTAAAAAAAAATTCATTTTTCATGCATTCAGAATTCCAAGCTGCTGAAAATTTCCTCCTGTGATGAGACGCATTCAGAACAAAAACGTGCGGCCTGATTTGTCCTTCCCTGAAATCAAAGGCACTGTTCTAAAGAGACTGCGTTTGCCACACAAAGGTAGCAGATGTTTCCCGAGATTATAGCTGCAGAAGCATTCGCACGTTCGGTTTTTGAAAAGAGAAACGGTTTTGTGTCATTCCACGATGCGCGGGAAGCTTGTGGGACTGGTGCTCTGGAGGCATGGCTCAGGTGGGGTGTGGCTGAAGACGAGTTTGTGAACCTGGTCTTCCACGCTCAGGATGTCTCTGCAGAGTAAGACTGAGCCAAGTACAGCATGGGCAGGACAAGTCAAGCCATTGTGCTCATTGAGCACCTAGTGTATACCCAGAATGGTGTTAGGTCCTCTAGATGTGGGGATGCAGGGCCTTCAAGCAGCTGCAATCTTAATTCTGCCTCAAAGAGTTTCTAGTCTAAAGGATTCCTAGACTCACAAATTTAGAAAGCTGATTCTAAAGCTGAACTACTTTTTAATTTCCCAAACATATTTCCCTTCTCTCATTTCCTCCTCTTAATCTCCTATGCTGGAGATCTGACAGTCTCCCAGATTTCTCCCTTTCCCTCATCCCTGGAATATAATCAGTCACAGAATCCTGCATAGTCTATCTCCAAAAATGGAACTCAAAATCCATCCTCTTTTTCCACTTGCAATGCAGATTTAATCCCTTCTCCTCACCCCCATCCACCAGAAACACCCTGTCACACCTCCCACACTCTTTAGCAACGATCTGCTCATTTGTCACACTGGGAACTACTGCAGGTTAAAATAAGATTTCCTTTCTCAGTAGCCAGCACAGGGTCTGGCATCTATTTGGGGTTCATTAATTTTCTTGAATGAATGAAGAAGTATGGATGTAAATGATGGGATATCCTTAACCACATCCCACCTGGCCCTTCAGATGTTTCTGTCTCTGTTGGTACAGGCCTCTTTTTTTTCTAACATGGAAACTCTTATTCATCCCTCAAGATCCAGTGCCCATGTTAACTCCTCCAGGAAGCCTTCCCTGATACCCTTAGCCTGTGTGGCTTACTCGCTTCTTTCTCTGTGCCTCTGCTGTGCTTCTTTTACAACATCCTGTGCTCGTGTACATCAGAAAAAAATACTTCAATGACTGTATCTGATTTTTCATTTGCCCCTGCCAGGGACGGCAAGTAGATTTAATTTCACAATTCTGTTCTGCCTGATGTTGTTGTCTGAAGTAGTGTTGGCTAGATTCTGAGGGTGACATTTCAGGATGTAGTTCAGCATTATAAATATGTATATATAGAAAACGACATCATAGAACATGACATCAGTGGTAAAGGGCAATCATGCAGACATGCAGGCATGTGTGGTCAGCCTGTTGGCTGGTGTGGCTTCTGGAACATTAAGCCTGGTCAGTGCAGAGAGTCTAAAGCTTACTGATCCCAAGGTGTGCATGCGGAAGGTGCTTGAAGCCACACTTTAGCTTCTGTTCTGTTCCCCAGGCTAGATGGCTGATAAAGAGAGGAAGTTCTCTTGATTCACAGCTTACTCCATGCCAGGCGGATGTTAGGCACAAGGCACTATCTGCTGATAGTTGCGGTTGTAGACTGTGTTTAGAAAGATTGGGTTGGAATCCACACTCCATCACTTCTAGCTGTATGATTGAGGCAGCTTCTTGAAGCCCCATTTCCTTAAAAGAAGGAGATTCGTACTAAAAGTCAGCCTTTGCAGACCCCCTAGTAGAAGTGTACTCTATTATTTCCCTATAATTTTTACTATTCCTTAATACACGTTATATCATTCAACTTAGGAAAATTGGGATTAGTAGACCCTACGTGGTTCGTGGACTTACACAGGTCCCGCAGTGATGGAGCGGTGTTGTGGGGTTCCTACCGACTTCTCCCAGACAGGACTTCTGCCTGCCATGGGAGTCTAGAACACCAGAGCAGAATTGGGACTGATTCAGACCCCTGCACCTGCCAGCTATTTCCACTGCTGCCTGGTTGTCTGGTTTGGGGGTAAAGGGCCGCACTGGGAGGCCTCCAGAGGCCCTTGCTCTCTCTCCAGTGCTTCCTTCTAGGCAATAGCAGAGTGAGGCTGCAAGTCCTGACTTGAGGGTCCCTTCCAGGTTGCACTACAGAGCAGGGGCTAAGCCTTCCTAGGTCACGCCTGGCCCCAGAACCTTCCTGCCTGGCGCTTTTCTTTAGGGAAGTCCCTCAGATCCTTGGTCAGAAAGCCGAGAGTGAGCGAGTCTTCCTCTTTCAAGATAGCCCTCTCCATTGGCCAAAAGGCCAAGACAAAGAGAAAGGCTGTGGCAGAAAAGGCCCTGACATGTCACACTCATGGTTCTGGCCTCGCTTTTTTTAGAAAAGGAACTCTTTCCCATGGTTAGGGGAGAAGTCAGACTTTCCTGTTCCTCTTGGGCTGGGCATGAAGCAATCTTCAGCCCTGATGTTGACACAGGTCAAACCCCCAGACCTTCTCTCTGGGCCTGGCTCCTTGGACTTCTGAGCTCTGACCTTTCCAATGAGAAAATGACCAACTGGCCAGGGGTTCCACAGCAGC
The DNA here is from genome assembly GCA_031878705.1 of Tapirus indicus. Lineage (NCBI taxonomy): Eukaryota > Metazoa > Chordata > Mammalia > Perissodactyla > Tapiridae > Tapirus > Tapirus indicus. The sequence continues at coordinate 61,236,713 of CM062929.1, forward strand.
AAGAATTGTGCACAGCCCTAGGGGAGGGAGAGGGAAAGGATGGAGGAGGGAACCCAGACCCTGGGGCGCCCAGCTTGACTTGGCTCCCAGCTCTACCACACATTGGCCGGGAGGCCTTGGACAAGTTACTTAACCTTTCTGAGTCTCAGTCTTCCCATCAGGAAAGTGGGGTAAATTGTGCTATACGCACAAAGGGGTTGCTTATAGGAAAAAATGAGACAATCTGTGTGGGAGCTTAGCATAAGGCTGGGCATATATAAGCCCTCAACAGACATTAGTTTCTCTCAAGGTTATTGAAGGTTGCATCTGAATCTTTAGTTTGAACAATCACCTGAACACACAGAACATGTGAGCAAGAATTGTATACCCAGAGAGAGAGGGCTCTGGGTTCAATGAGAACTGGGTTCAGATCTCATCTCCTCCACTTACCGGTAAGCAGTGTGAACTTGGAAAAGTTGATTCTCTTTAAGCTTAACTGCTCGTCTCCTACTTTCCTTGCATGGTTCTTGTTGATGTGGTGGTGGTGGGGGGGAGTAAATGAAATAACGTATGTATGTGCCAGGCACATGGCGGATGGGCAATAATTGTTCCCATTATTACTAAGGAATCAAGTCAAATCCATTCAGTGAATTGCTTGAACCTTTGCGGGTCTGACCACCACCAAATATGTGAAGATAGGCTTCGTACGTGTGTGGAGAAAATCTAATGGAAAAATGAAAGTCAAAGTGGCTTTCTTGGTTTGACCATACACTTTTTCGTACTCCCAGTGCCTGGCTTGTGATAGGCCCTCAATACATATTTGTCAAATTAAAGAAAACTTTGTTAATGGTAACAGAGTTTTGTACAGACAGGGCTGGCCCCATGCTCAGAAGGGCCCTATGCTTGATTTAATGCTCTGCTGTTGCCATCTTGAAACTCTTGACGCTTTTTGAAGAAAGGCCTTTCATTTCCATTTTGCACTGGGCCCTACAGATGATGTAGCAGGTCTTGCGTGCAGGCAAACATGCTCAGAAGAAAATCCAAGCTTTTTATATTGACTTTCCAGGTGCTCCCCGATCTGCCTTGCTGAGCTTTGCGGCCATGCTTCACCTTGCTTCCTGAACTCCAGCCACCCAGACCTGTTCCTTTAAGCCCCTCAGCCCCTCCCCAGCTCATCCCGTGCTTGGAATGATCATTCCTGTCTCGGCTCCTAAGTCACCTCCACAGAGAGGCCCGCCCTGACCACGCTCCCAGCCACTCTCTGTCTTATTAGCCCGATTTTCCCTCTTCACAGCCCCTGATGCTTTTTTCTGAAATTAGCTTGTTTACTTATTTGTTGACTTGTTTATTTTCTGTTTTCCCCAACAGACTAAACTTGATGATGGCAGCAATCTTCCCATCTTTTTTCCTGTCTTTTTCCCAAAGCATTGCTCAGCCCTTGGTACACAGTGGTGCTCAATAAATATTTATCTACTGAAAAATGAATGGAATTGGTAGTGTTGGGATTTTCACCTCAAAGACTGATCACCTGGGACTCTCTCAGATGGGAAGGTGAGAGCTGAGTGGGCACCCTACACCCTAGCCGGGGAAAGAGTGGCTGCCTGGGTCCCCAGCCCTTGCAGTTGAGTAAGGTGGCCACCATTCCCATACTCTCCTGGCAACAGAGGCCAGCCTCCTGGGTCAGGTCCCTGAAGTGGGAGTCCATTCTGCACACGGGGACTTAGAAAGGTCTGAATAGCTGGTGTGAACCAAGAGATGGGAAATCAGAGCTTGATATCAATGGAAACATTGGATTGGAGGCCATTTAATCCAATGCTCCATTTTGCAGATAAGAATATCGAGGCCCAGAGAAAGCAAGAAACTTATTCTGTAACAATAACAATAAAAGCAAAAGCCAAAACCAAACCAAACCAAGCCAACCAAACAGAAAGAAGGAGCACGGTGGGACACAGTATAGCGTAGTGTTAAAAACCTCAGTACAAGTATGTTATTAAATGAATTAATATTTATAAGGCATCTAGGATAGTTTCTGGCACAACAAAAAATGCTATATAAGTGTTTTACAAATTGAAGATTAATCTATTGAGCTCTTTGGCTATTCCAGGAAATTTGCAAGCCCCTTACTTTTACCATTTCGTTTAATCTCCTAACAACCTTATGAGATAAGTACTATAAAGATTTATTCCCATTTTACAGATGAGGAAATGAAGGCCCGTTTTACAGACAAGGTGATAAAGGCCCAAGCTAGAGCATGGCAGAGCTGGGATGTGACCCAGGCTGGCTGACTCTAGGGCTGGGTTCTTAGCTACTACCCTGCATTGCAGTTATGGGTAGAGCTGGCCTGGCATCTCTGTGCTCTTTCCCAGGACCAGGCCTAGGCCTGGCCTGGGTGGGAAATGCCTCTGATTCATATTTGCTCTGCTGGGAAGATGCCTTACTCATTGGCTCATTCATGCTGCAAGCATCCTCTGCCATCTCCCCTGTGTAGGTGCCATGCTGGGCACTGGACAGATAGGTGAAGTCAGGTGTCCTCGGTAAGTTAGGGCAGCAGGCTCCCAGGTTGGAGGGGCTGGTAGAAGGTGGGACACACACTGGAGAGCCAATGGGTATAGGCTTGCCGAGTTTGCTCTTCCTCCTGGGGTCCTTGCCCACCCCTACATGGAGGGTGCTGCTGGCACAGGGGTCATGAATGGCTGGGATCCCAGATATACCAGAGCAGATCGGGCCTGCTCAGCTCTCCCATGCAGAGTCCCACGTGGAGGGCTGTGATGGAGAACTTTGCTAGCTCCTGATGTGTCTTAGAGCCCTGCTCACCTGTGGGCCAGCTGAGCTGTGGGAAGGAGGTAAAGCCCCAGTAGAGGCCATCCCTGGAAAACCTCAAGAGCCATCAGCAATGATTCCAGACTCATCTCTCCTACCACAGCCCGGCTTCTCCTGCCTGGGACCTCTGGGCCTTTTCTGCTCCCCACACTCTGTTGGGTGCACCCCAACAAGACCCGTGGGATTCACTGTGGGTCATTCGAGGTGAGTGTTCCCTCCTCAGGCCACAGCAGAGATGCCCAACCCAATGACATCCATCGACCTCATTTACCCAGTTCATTCATGCATATATACATTCAGTCAACAAATATTCATTGAATTTCTATCGTGGGCTAGGCATTGTGCTGGGCTCTGAGGACACAACACAGAATAAATCAGTCATAGCTTCCACCCTCACAGAACCCACAATTTAGAGTGTGAGCATAAATAGAGCAAAGCAAAGAGAAAAGTAATGACACATCTTAAAAGGTGCATAGAGGGAAAGAACATGGGTATATCAAGTGGTTTTGGAGCTGACTCATATCAGCTCACGAGAGGAAACAGTTAAAAATTCGGGAGTTTTGTGAGCTGATTGTTAAACACAGCCAGTATGAAAAATTAAATTATATGAATTTACAATTAAATAAATTATATTAAAATAAAAAGAATCACTGCTTAATTATTTTATTATTATCTATGCTCTTGAACTTTACTCCTTTTGTATCCGTATAGTGGAAATACTCTACAACAGTGCATCGCTGTGCTTCCCTTCTCAACTCCATAGTCAGGGACCTCCCGCTGTTAGCTTGACCTTGACCCTGGTGGGAGTTTTTACAGCAGGAAAGCTGGCCAACACAGCAAATTAGGGCTTTCGGTTTTCTTTGAGAGCCGGTTGTGAAACATTTGCCAGCACACCACTGGGATATGTAAGAGAATAACAGAAATTCAGGTAGGGCAGCCAGGGGAGAGCTCTCTAAGGAAGGGATGCTTGTGCTAAGACCTGAGGATGGACGGAGTCAGCCGCGTAACCATGTACGTTTCATGGAGAGGGAGGAGCAAAGGCGAAGGCTTGAGGCGTGCGTGTTTCTGGGATTGGAGAGGAGACGGGTATGGCTGTTCATGAGTACAGGCCACTGTGGTGTGATGAGTGAGCGGGAGAGGCGAGGGAGAGGAGGTTGGAAAAGTAGGCAGGGGCTGGACCATACAGTGTCATAGGGGCCATGGAAGGAGTTTGCGTTTTATCTGAAGTGCAGCGGGAAGCCACAGGAGAGTGTGGCAGGTGCCTCGCATGTCCACTCAGGTTCCAGGACAGTGCTACCTGCCTCCTGCCTCTGGGGCACTCCCCATTGGTCCTCATTCTGCTCCAGAACAAGGAGGGGACAGGGGAGGCAGGAAGTGAGCTCTCTTGGGGGCCGCCTTCAACCAGAAGGGATGGAAACTGGTAGATAAAGTCTCCAACCTCCTGTTTTTCAGATGGAAAATTCTAGAAGGACTTCTGCACACTTCTTGGAGGTCCTGGTGCCCTCAAGCCTCATTGTCTGCCATGATGACCTCAGTGATGTCCACTTTGCTTGGCTTTTCCTCTTTCCCTGGCTCCCTCTTCCTGCTGCCTCACTCATGCTTCCTGGGATCACCTCCCAAGTCAACTACCTGCACCAAAGTGTCTTGGTCTCTGCTTTTGGGGGACCCCAAATTAAGATGAGGAACTCATGGTGGGATGTGAACACAGTGAGCACAGAACTGGCAGATTGGGAATGGGTTGGAGGAGCCACTTCTGCCCTCTCAGCTTCGTCTACCCATAGCAGGGTCCCTGGGTCCCTCCTGCAGTCCCTGTCCCAGGTCCCAGAATCAGTCCTGATTAGGGACAGGCTAGTCCCTGCTCTGACGCCTGAGTGTGTCAGCCAGGAGGTAAATCAAACCCAGCACCATGGTGTAGGGACACTCCAGAGGCCTCACTGTGTCTGTCGAGATGCCCAATGCTTGCCCCTGCTTGGTGGCCTGGCTCCTGATGCCCATAACCTATGGGCCACCTCATCATCTCCCCCCACCTGGTTCTGCCAAAGTCTGCCACTTGGATCTGATGGTTTGGCAAGCTCTGCGAGAGTCCCCACGTGGTGGCATGGCTGGTCCCCAGCACTGACCAGGTGCCTGAATTAGGCTTGGCCACACGGACCTACACTCTGTTGGTCCCTCAGGGCCCCTGCCATGGGGAGCCAGCCCCACCCTATTTGCCCCGCCTGGGTCAAATAGGACACCTAACATTGCCTCTTCCTCAGTTTCCCTAGTTCAGCGTGGGTTATCAGTTGCATCCTACTCACTTGGCAGGGTTGCCTTCAAGACACTCTTGTACTGCAGCAAGAGGGTCTGGGACTGAGGGCAGCTAGTCTAGGTGTAGTAGGTGTCTTGTGTGCTCAGAGTGGCCTCCATTCACCCCTGTCTGAATCATTCCCTACCTGGACTCCCAAAAGGCACTTCCTTCTTATGCCCCTGCACTTTGCACACCCCATTGCAGGCCCTCCTTTAGGGCACAAGTCGGCCAAGGCAGTGGACCCCACTCCTTCCAGGACATTCTTCCCTGACTACTTGCCTGGGAAACCAGCCCATCCTCCCTCTCTCTTCCCTGGGGGCCTGGCCCTTCCCCACCACCAGCCCCTCCTGCTGCTCCCTTCTGAAGCTCTCCAGAACTTTCTGACTCATCCTCTGACTCAGGTGGAGTCTATTTCTGTTCCCACGTCCTGCTCCCTGACGGGCTGGAGATCACAGCTGTCACTCCTGGCTCAGTGTTGGGGAGGGAACAGCTGGGTTCCTGCATGTGCTTGTGCATGTGTGTGCTTGTGTGCGTGCGTGCATGTGTGTGTGTGTGGCACACCTTCCCCAGGGAGCAGACAAGCGTCCTCCAAGGCCTCAGGAGGGGTGAGTGGTGTGGCCAGCCGTGAAGAGCCTCACCCTGATCTCCACAAGATGATTGTGTTGTAGAAGGGGGTTTTTTAGCAAAGAAAGTCCAAGTTGATAACCCTGTGCACCAAACCCTGAATCCTGGAATCTCCACATAGAACTGGCAGGAACGTGGGGGCTGGCGCCAACCACTCACTTGATACTTTGGGCCTAAAAGAGACCCAGGTTGGTTAAGAACCACGTGCGAAATTACCCAGCAAGCAAGTGACTGAGCTGGATTTGGATTGTAATGAATTCATGCCCTGCGTTGATGTCAGATAGTTCTCTGTCCTCTCTCCTTGCCACCCCCATCTAGGACCCCCCCCCCACTTCTGTTAGGCCTGCACTGCGCAGTATGGTGGCCACCAGCCATATGTGGCTATTGAGCACTAGAAACATGGCGAGTCCAAACTGAGAGGTGCTGTAAGTGTAAAATGCACACTGGATTTCAAAGATCCATTGGAAAAAGCTAATGGGAAATATTAATAATTTTTATATTGATTGCAGGTTGAAATGGTAATATTTTAGATACATTGGATTAAATAAAATATATTATTAAAATTAATTTTAACTGTTTCTTTCTACTTTTTAAAATGAATCTACTAGGAGCTGGCCCGGTGGCGTAGCGGTTAAGTTCACACGCTCCCCTTTGGTGGCCTGGGGTTTCTCGGGTTTGGATCCTGGGTGTGGACCAATGCACCGCTCATCAAGCCATGCTGAGGTGGTGTCCCACATAGAGCAACTAGAAGGATGCACAACTATGACATGCAACTATCTATTGGGGCTTTGGGGAGAAAAAAGCAAAAAGGAGGAAGATTGGCAACAGATGTTAGCTCAGGGCCAATCTTCCTCAAAAAAAAAAAGCACATGCAAAAAAAAAAAAAAGAACCTACTAGAAAATTTTAGATTACATATGTAATTTAAATAGGTAGTGGCTCATGTTTGTGGCTGCATTATGTTTCTATTGGGGTCGACCAGTCCTTGGGCCAGATCTGGTCCATTGCCTGTTTTTATAAATAAAGTTTTATTGAAACATAACCAGGCCTATTCGTTTACGTGGGGTCTATGGGCAACTTTGCTGTATAAGAGCAGAGTCCAGTATTTGTGACAAAGACTGTTTGACCCACAAAACCTAAAATATTTAGTCTCCAGCCCTTTACAGAAAAAGTTTGCCAACTCTTGCATTAGATCTTCAATTTCAGAAGAGTGGGGATTATGGGCTTGACACAGAGTACATGCTTAATAAATATTAGCTGAGTGAATGAATGACTCTGTTAATTTTGGAGGATAAATTTGTTGGAATTCCAGGGAGAGGGAATAGTGTATGCCAAGGCATGAGGCTAAGAAATAGCACTGAGTATGATGGTGATGGGAGTGTTTATAGAAAATTTGCCGACTCTTGCTCTAGACCCTCAGTCAGCCTCCTCCTTGGTCTCTTGCCCTGTGTTTGCTTTCCCAGGCAACCTCTATTCTGCCTACACAAACCCCAGCAAATCATCGACCGGCTCCAAAATCTCCACTAGCCTGGCCATCGCCTGTAGAATGAAGTCGAAACTTAGCATGGCCTTGCAGGTCCTCCCACACCACCCTGCCCAGCCCCCGAGCCTGTTGCTCTGCCACCTCCTCTCCCCTCAGGCGCTCCGAGGCTGCTCCTACTTGTGCCTCACCCATTCTGGCCTTCGTGCCTTTCTTCATACTCCTTCTCTGCCTGGAAACCTCTCCTTGATCTTTGCAAGTCAAATATCCACCCTTCGAGGCTCAGTTCCAATATTTCTTCCTTGAGACACGCTGTGGCATTTTGCCAGCTTTCGAGTTTCTTTTAAATAATTGTTGCTGTAAGATAAATGATAGGAGGGAGTTGGTTCCCACAGCACTTTGTAGCTTTTTTTTCACTGTAGCACTAATAATTTAAAGCAGAAAATCTCACTTTTCATCTAGTACTTACTATGTACCTCATGCAAAGCTTTCCCCACGCATTGTCTTTTAAAATTCTCACAACCACTTTATGGAATAGGGCTGTTTTACCCTCATTTTACAGATGAGGAAATGGAGACTCAGAGATGTGATGTAGCAACAGTGAGGGATGATTCTGATGTTCAGATCCAGGTTGATTGGACCGTAGAGCCCAAAGTCTTAATCTAAACTCTGTGCTCTTTCCCAAGGCTGCTTCTTACTCAGCCATGCCTGGGGCCCCTGCGTTTCTCCTGCAAGGACTCCCACCCCAGCTCCTAGAATCAGTCCTGACTGAGGACAGCCTAGTCCCTGCACTGAAGCCTGAGTGTATCAGCCAAGAAGTAAGTCAAACTCAGCACCACTGTGTGGGAGACCACTCCAGACCTCGCTGTCTCTTCATGGAGTCCCCATCCTTGAAGGTCCAGGGCATACAGCTAAGTGTAAGTTAACTTGTGTTCATTTTTGGGTCTTGATGTAAAAGTCACTTCCTCAGGGAAGTCCTCCAGGATTGCCCAGACTGGGCCACATCCTGGATATATGTTCTCATAGCACCCAGCTCTTCTCCTTCCATAACTCTAATCACATTTTTTATTTTTATTTTTGTAATGACTCCTTTATCATTTGCTTCCCCTCCTAGACTGTAAGCATCATGGGGGCAGGGGCTGTGTTCACTGATGCATTTCCAAGAGCTTGCTCAGTGCCTGGCACATACGTGGTGCACAGTGAATAGTTGAATGGATGAGTGACACTCTGCCTGTTCTCCTCACCTGGACATCAGCCTCGCTGGTCTCCAAATCCACAGGGAAGCAGAAGAACCTGTGAGTTTTTGTCCCCTCCCTGAGTGACTTAGTGTGGAAGCCGCTGAGGGGAGTGCTGTGCTGTGTCCCCTTCGATAGGAGACGAGGAGAGATTGATGGTCACTAGTCAGTAACGTCTAATAGTGACCGGAACGTGAGCCACAAAGCCCCTTCCTCAGCCTCAGTCAAGGAAACCTCCCCAACCTTGTGCCCTCTGAGGGCACAGCCTGGGGCTGATGACCCCGCTGCAGGAGAGGGAGTGGGCAGGTCCCCTGTCCTGCAGAGAGGAGGCTGGTGGCGTGAGCAGTGAGCCAGGTTGCCTCCGCCCTGACCCTGCCCCCAGGAGTGCAGGGAAACAAGATGATCAATCACAGAGACAGCTCTGGGGAGGGGAGAAGGAGTGTGATCCCCAAGCACAGCCAAAGGGCTTCCTCCACTTCTCTTGCTCCTGCTGCCTCAGTGGGTGTGGCTTGAGAGTTTTGTTTTCACCTGGGTTAGAGGAGGCAGTGGCAGGTGAGAGCTGCAGCAGTGGAATTTTCATATGTGCCCACTGTCAGACATCTTGGGGCTTGTTTGGCGGGTGGGGAGGTTAGCCTGCCCCAGGGCCCCTGAGGATCAGGTCTTGTATGCACACCCGGGGCCAGGGTGACCAACTCATTCTGGTTTGCCTGGGACGGTCCTGACTTTAAAACTGAAAGTCCCACTTCCCAGGAACTCACTCATTCCTGGACAGACCAGGATGGCTGGTTACTTCTCTGGGGGTCCCTTGCTCTTAAGTGACCAGCTTCAGCACTGGATGCCACATCACTGAATGTGGCTAGCTCTTCATCATTTTGGCGCAAGGCTGCTGGCTTCTTTGGGGCTCAGGGTTGGGCTGGGACTGGGGACAGGAAGCAGCCAGCTCAGGCCTGCGAACCTGGCCAGACCACAGGGATTGGTGTCGGCCCTTTTAGACCCAGTGTTAAGGACCACGGGACCTTCCGCCCAGCTTCCTACAGGTGTGGGGCCCCCGGGGGTCTGGCCTACTGTGATGAGGCCGCGTAGAGCTGGCCTGGGTTTTGAGAGATATGTTCATACACAGCAGAATAAGCTAGACCTGCGTATACAATAGAAATATAATGCAAGCTATGTATGCGATTTTAAATTTTCTAGTAGCTATATTAAAAAAGGAAATAGAAAATTAATTTTAATAATTCATTCTATTTAACCCAATCATCCAAAAATTATAATTTCGACATGTAATCAATATAAAAATGATTAATGAGATAATTTACATTATTTTCATTCAGCACATAATTTGGACCAGCCACATTTCAAGTACTCAATAACCACATGTGGCTAGTATTGGACAGGATAGAACTAGGCACTTTTATGGCAGTGGAGAAGGCTCTTTATCCAGACAGGGCTTCTAAGGTCTTAGCAGGTCCATTTTGAGGGGATATTTGGGGTCCTTCATGATGAAGGTATATCTGTGGATTTCAGTCATTGGTTGGTCTGGTGTGATACTGAAGCTGTCTGGGGAGATTATTTGGTGGCTGTAGGTCCTTTGGGGAAAGGATGGTTTTGTCACAGTTTATCTTATAGGGCAGCCAGCCTATGAGAAGGAATGTCCATGGGTATGGCTGGGAGGGGCTCTTTCTTACTTTCCGAGAAGAGATGGCACATTGTCAGCCTGCTATCTTGGCAAGCCTTCATCCTAATGGAGCAAACTTCAGATCAGTCCTAGAGTCTCCTGCCGGGAGAGTGTGACTCCCCTTCCCAGCACCCTTTTCACCCTGGAGAGATAGTTGTGGATTGCATTCTGGGTCTTGTTCCCATCTTAGAATCTAGTGAGCCCCAATGCTTCTTAAGAAAATGTTTTTCAAATGTCAGTCTCTTTCTTAGAGTAGTGCTGCTTTGGTTTTTGAAAGTGTGGTTCCTTCATTCAGAAAAATGGACACCCAAAAATATACACACAATTTTAAATGCAATTGTAGGGGTAGAGAGGCTCCTTGAAGTATTCTTTGCGCTCTAGATTAAACATTCCCATTTAAGATAAAGACGTACAGAGTCCTGAGCTGAGTTTCTTGAATGTATAGAGCAAAAAGATGGGAAAGACAAGACAAAATGTTGGTAATGATGTGGGGCAACTGGAGGCTCACAGGTGGAAACATAAATGGTAGAGCCACCTGGAAAACAGTTTGCCATTAAAGAGTTAAACATGCATCTACCCTATGACCTAGTAGTTCCATTTCTTGACATTTATGTGAAAGAAGTGAAAATAAGTATCCCAAAAAAGGCTTTTACAAAAATGTTCATAGCAGCTTTAATCATGATAGCCTAAACCCAGAAATAGCCCCAAATATTCATCAACAGGAGAATGGATAAAAAGCTATGGTCTATTTATGCGGTGGGATACAACTCAGCAATAAAAAGAAATAGATTAGTGATACACACAACAACATGAGTAAGTCTTAAAAAAATCACGCTGAGGAAAAGGAACCAGACACAAAAGCATTCATCTGTATGATTCTGTTTATGTGGAGTTCCAGAACAGGCAAAACTAACTTGTGGGGAAAGAAATCAGAGCAGTGGTTGCTTCTGGGAAAAGGTGGATTTATTGGGAAGGGGCACAGGGGAACTTTCTAGGGTGGTGGGAAAGTTCTACGGGTTTCGGCTAAAATGGAAAGACTATGCATATTCAGTTAAAATTAAAATCTTTGCATTTCACTGTATGTAAATTATACCAAAATATGGTAAAGGAGTCAGCTAAGAACTGAACATTTCTGAAGGCTCTTAAAGATCTGGTAAAAATCTGGTCATTCTCTATGACAATAGGTTCCCAGGCAATGGGCCATCTCTCTCCCAAGCAGAGATGATTTGCTCTCACTCATATTCATGATTACTCCCAACTGAACTGGGAGATCTTCGAAGTGGAGATAGGTCTAATTCATCATGTTCCCAGCGTATGGTGTGGGGATGGGCCCTTAATAGGTGCAAAAGAAATATATTTTGAATAAATGAATAAACAAATGACTCTTGATGGAATTACTTGACAGGAAAAAGAAGTTTTTGTACTCATGGGTGATCCATGACTGGAAGAGAAAGAGGGTCATTGTGTTTTCATACTAAGAAAACTTTAAAGAGTCAAGTTTCCTTCCTTCCTTCCTTCCCTCTTCCCTTTCTTCCTTCCCTTCCTCCCTCCCCCTTCCTTTCTTCCTTCTTTCCTTCCTTCCCTCCTTTCTTTCTTTCTTCCTTCATTCTTTCCTCCTTCCTACCTCCCTCCTTTTTCCCCCTTCCTTCCTTTATCTCTCCCTTTTTCTTTCTCTTTCCTCTCTCCCATTTTCTCCTTCTCTTTCTTTCACTCCCTCCAACTCCACCTCAGAGGAATATTCATTAATTTAGGGCCATTGATTCACTGACTCCTTAAGGTGCAGTTTTATGGACTTATGAGCTTTCAGGGATCTATGAAAATAGCTCAGATCTGGGCAAGTAAAGAAAACTGCAAAGTATAAGAATGAATGTTTAATTAAATGTATGTCAAACATAACATTATGGAAACTAGTTCAATCCAACTCAACTCCTGTAGTTATGTAGAAATTGTTTTTGGTATAGGATGTGGATATATTTTAATGTGGTCTTCATGATGTGGGATGGGGGAGCCTTCAAAAGTAAAAGGAATGAGGGGCTCCCAAGTTTTAAAAATAGCTGTACAAAGGATTTATGCTTGATATTGTGAGGAACTCATTTGCAAGAACATTCAAGAAAGTGGGAAGAGAAGAAAAATGGAAGAGTCAATGTATATAGTTATGAGGACTAACGTCTCATTAATTTTTTACAAAAAAAATCACAGGTAATACGTTCTTGTGTGGTAGGCAGGAAAATGTCCTCTAGAGCTGTCCACATCCTAATTCCTGGAACCTCTGGGTATGCTACCTTACATGACAAAAGGTACTTCACAGATGTGATTAAGCTTCATGACCTCGGGATGGAGAGAGTGTCCTGGATTATCCAGGTAGGCCCAATCTAATCATACAAATCCTTACAACTGGAGAACATTTCCTGGCTATGGTCAGAAGTAGAGGTGGCCGGGGAAGAAAAGTCAGAGAGAGGCAACACTGTCGGCTTTGAAGATGGAAGAAAGGGGTGGGTCAAAGAATGTGGGTGGCCTCCAGAAGCTGGAAAAAGCGGGAACTCAGATTCTCTCCTGGAGCCTCCGAAGGACGACAGCCCTGCAGACAGCTTGACTGCACACTGTGAGACCTGGGCCAGACTTCTAACCCACACACTATAAGAGAATAAAAATGCGTTGTTAAGACACTAGGTTCATAGTAATTTGTTAGGCCAGCACTAGCAAATCATCATAACATGCACGGGTCCACATAGTTGTCAACATTTATTGATTGTTTCCTATGTGCCAAGCACCGTGCTGCGGACACTGTGTGTGTGAGCTTGCTCAGTCTTCATCCCAACTCCATGAAGCGGCTACTATGATTATCCCTTCTGAAGACTGAGTCTTAGAAAGGGTAAAGAAATTGCCCAAGGTCGCAGAGCTTGTGAGGGACAGAAGTGGAATTTGAACCCCATTCTGTGTCTCTCTGCCGTACATAGAGTCACTCACATCTAGGGTAAAGGTTCTTTTTAATTTTCTTGTCTCTAATCCAGGGATGAGTAGGATAAAGTCTACCTTTGCAGAACCCATGAAGAAAAGATGTCTGCGAGACACTAAATGTGACAGCTCTTTAGGACTACATGCTTTAGTACTTGCAGAAGCTTATCCTTTCTCATAAATTGTCTGCAGGACCACATGCTTTAGAACTCAGAGAAGCATCTCTTTTCACATAACCAATTACAGAACTAATTACAAACTGTTTTAATCTGTTCGTTAAGGTAGATATAATTAAGGCAACATTTTGTTAAAGTAGTTTGAGTGTGTGCTTTAGAGTAATAATTGCTTCTTTTATTTCTTTGAGACGCTTTCTTATTTGTCTTGGCTCCATCTCACGCCATCTCCTGTTCTCTCACACCCTCTGCTCTCCATCGAAAAACTTCAGCCCCTCTCCTGCATCCTGGCCACTTTCCTAATTAATTTCTACTCATCCTACAGTTGTCGTCTTAAATTACGCTTACTCAGGGAGGCCGCCCTGGTGCCCTGGTCTGGAGGAACCCTCTGGTGTGTGTTCCCACAGCGCACTGCTCCTTCCTTCCCTCTGTGCGCCTTGCTCATCAGTATACACATTTATCACCTGTATTTCCCATCGCACCGGAAGCTTCATGAAGCCGGGACCTCATGTCTGCACCATTTACCAGTGTCCCGAGTACCCAAACCAATGCTTGGCACAGGGGAATGTTCAATAAATGTCAATGATTGATTCATGATAGATTTGGACTACTCTTTGCTCCTTACTGACCACTGTTGGCGTCTACTTGGACTTCAACAGGGTGCAATTTTTGTCCCATCCTCCAGCCTCCACTTCCTCCTCCTCCTGTTTTGTGAATGTGCACCTGCCCACAGGTACACCTATACATGTGCACGTGCGCGCGCGCACACACACATATAGAGGGTCAGGAATGTCTTTTCAAATCTCCCCTTTGCGTTTAGGTCAGAGCCTTTTGGACCTTGTTAGCAGGCTCGGCTTCTAAATTGGTCTATAGGGGGAGAACAGGGTCTCCAGGATGCTTATGAGAGAGGCATTGCTTTCTGGGAGCATCTACACTCTTAGGGGCTCTGGGGATTAACTGTGCATCACCTCTGTCTCTGACCAGGCCCCTGTGGAAGGCCTCCTCTTCCCTGAAGCTCAAACCTGGTCTCCATTTCTGCCGTTCCTGCTCTCATGTGGGCTGGTGCTCAGACCCGGGAGCCAGAGGCTGAGGCCACACTTCCTCCTCTCCTTCTTTCTGCCCTACAGGAGTCTCCAGTAGGAGGTTCCCTCCTTCCAGGTCTCTGGGAGAATACCTGGAATTTCACAACTGCTGCCCAAACAGCCGTGGGCAGGAGGCTGGGTTGCAGTCCCAAAAGGGGCCTAACCCCTGGACCACAGCCCTCTGGAGCAACCCCAGGGTGGTCATTGCACAACTAGCAGTGAAATCCATGCCGTGGAGTTTAAAACCTTTGACCGCGGAACCTTGGCTTTTGGAAACAGATTTAATGGAGGGTAATGTTCTCTTCTGTCCCTGCTCCCAGCCTGCTTCAGCTCTGCCCCTCCCCCCATTCTTGCCCTGCATCGGCCTTTGCCCTGAACCTTGCCCATTCGCAGGGTCCTGGTCTGCTCCACCTCCTGCCCAGACCAATGAGAGACCAGAAGAGGAGAGTCTGGTGGCGGGTGGGGGTGGAAATGCCGTCATGTCTAAAGACAGAATTGCAACCACCTCACACTGCTCCAGGGCAGTGGCGTCCTGAACTCCATGGGGAGACCGGGTCTATGCCAGCTGACCTTCCTGCCTGCCTCCTTAGCCTGCTTCCTGCCGCCTGCCCATTCTTGCTCTCCAGCACCTCGCACCCAGACCATTTCCCCTCAGTAGCCCTTCTCCTCTGTTCTCCCACCAAGACATGCAGAGAGTGTTGGTTAAGACTTTTGGAGTCCACAGACTTGGGTTCAATACCTGGCTGTTTGACCATGAACACGTGACTTCACCTCTTTAGGTCTCTATTTCCTCATCTGCAAAATGGGCTTAATAATCCCTTCCTCACAGGGTTGTCATGAGAATGAAATAGAGCAATGCATCCATTTAACACACATTTTCAGAGCACCTAACATGTGAGAGATACTGAGCTGTGCGTGGGGATTACTGTGGTGATTAAGACAGTCTGGTTGGAAGAAGCCTACAGTCTAGGGGGTGGAGGTGAAAACTCTCACATGTGTACACAGAGACACCCCAACAAATAAACAGAGCCATAAATTCCTGCTGCACATTGGATGGTGCTAAGAAGCAAACAGATGGCAAGCAGTGATAGCAGGCAATGAAGCGAGACATCTTTAGGGGTTGGGAGGGAAGAGCTGTTTCAGGAGATGGCACTAACAAGATCCCTGGAGGATGAGAAGGGGTCCAAGACTGGGGAGAGTGGGCCAGGTTGAGGGATGTCCTGAGCAATGACTCTGAAAGCAAGAAACAGTCTAGTGGGTTTATAGATCCTAAGGAGGGTCTTTATGGCTTGGGTAGGGTGAGCAGGAGTTAGATTGAGAAAAGGAGAGCATAAGGCAGGATATACTGGATCCAATAGGCCAGTGGTTCTCAAACTGTGGCCCCTGGATCAGCAGCATCAGCACCACCTAAGAACTTGTTAGAGATGCACATTCTTGAGTCTATCCCAGATCTACTGAATCATAAACTCTAAAAGTGAGCCCCTGTGGGTGATTCTGATGCATGCTTAAGTCTGATACTCTCTGCTAGACTAAGGTAAGGAATTTGGATTTTTTACTATTAAAAAATACTATTAGAGGGCTTTAATTGGACCAGGGAGACAATAGCGCCCACCTTGTAGGATTTTGGTAAGGACTGTTGGAAATAATGAAATATGCAAAGTGACTGGCAGAGAGCAGGCACACGGTGAGGGCTTCCCCTTTCGTCCAGCTACTGCCATGCTTTCTTGCTTGCTGTTACAGTTCCAAGTGCTGTGTAACAAACAACCCCAAATTAGTGGTATAGAAAATAACCATTTTATTATGCTCAGGGATTCTGTGGGTTGGGAATTCAGAGAGGGCCCAGCAAAGATGGCTTGACTCTGCATCCTGATGACTGAGACCTCAGCTAGGAAGACACAAAGAGCTGGAGGTGACTTGAGTGGCAGGGTAGAGAGTCCACTTCCATGATTGGCTTCATTCAGGTATCTGACTCCTTGGCAGGGTTGGCTGGAAGCTGGACTCAGCAGGGACTGGACATTTCTACTCTGGCATGATTCCTTACACGGCAACACAGTGTTCCAGAGAATGAGATGGAAACTGCATGGTCTTTTATGAGAAGCCTTGGAAGTCACATAGCATTGTCTGCCACACCCTATTGATTGAAACAGTCACAAGCCCACTCAGATTCAAGGAGAGGGAACAAAGACCCTGCCTCTCAATGGAAGGAGTGTCAAAGAATTGGTGGATGTGCTTTAAATCTGCCACACTGATGAGCCTTCCAGACTTAAGCTGGTGATGACTAGGCCTGCCACTCAGTCAGACCTATGGTCCCAGACCCTAAGGTGAGAGAGAGGGAGGCTCCTTCCAGATGCTATGGATGCAAAATCCTCAGCTCCATGTAAGCCTCAGAATTCAACTAACCTTAGTCTGTGACCCGAGGAGGGGCATAGAGTCCGTTTTCTTTCAGTACGTGGAGGTCAGCTGAGCTGGGGAAGGGATGAATAACATCCTTCAGGTTCTCCCTCTCCAAGCATTTAAAAAGCAGTAATAAATAGATGAGAGCCTGGGAGGTGTGATTGATTTGTTTTATGAATCACAGAAGAGGCTGTAACTCACGGGAGATTAGGGCTGAAGTAAGTTGTACGGCTCTTGCATTACACGTGGAGATTAATGGCTTATCACACGAGGCCCCACCGTTAACCCAGCTCACCCACAGGGAGTTTAATAGCAGGGCCATACGGGCTGACTTTTAATTCTTGAACAAATGCTCCCGGCTTGTGTGCAGCCCTGATTCTCACCAATGAGCACCTGCCTGCTTAGAGCTATGAGGGCTCAGGAGCTGGGGAGCGCCTTCCCTTTTGGGGAGAAGGAGCTAAGGATTCCCAAGTTTACCCACTTCCTTCCTGCCTTTTTTTCCCCTCAAGGCAATGAGCAGAGTTTCAAGGGCTGAGGGATGATGCCATTTCTGTTTATACCACCAGCTAGCATTTACTCCATGGTCCAGGTCCTATGCTGAAGGCTTTATAGATTCTCATTGAAATCTCGTGGCAATTGTGTGAGGTAGGCATGAATGAACCCATTTTACAGATGAGGAAAATGGGTTGGAGGCTGCATGGCCTCATAGTGGGAGCATGGGTTGGAGTCACACGGACCTGGTTGGAATCCTGGGGTCATGCTTCCTTCATCCGTATGCCTGTTGTCTTGGACCTCTAGTTGCCTCATCTCAGCTGTTGGAGGTCTCTGTCGGAGTCACTTGTGTTACTGGTGGGCACCCAGTGAGGCCATGGGGAGCCCTTGACATCCCTTGCCTCAGTCTGTCCATTTTCACAGCTTCTGCCTCTGCTACCTTGACCAGCACATCTCCTGCCAGATGAGAATAGAACCTGGGGTCTGGATCTGCTGTCATGCAGAGTCTCAGCTGTTGGCTTGTGTCCTGCTGACTTAGTCTGGTGGAACTCTAGACTTTCTATCCTCCTGCTCCCTGGTCTTTGTATGCATAGAGAAGACCTCCTTCAATTTCATGGCTGCCCACATCCCACCAGAGGCCGCCACAATGCTCAGAAATCTGTTTTCCACTGGAACCAACCCAGAATTAATACTCATGAGCTTGATTTGCTGAATTCTGATACTTAAGACAGGGGATCCCCCTTAAAGCTTGCTGACCTAACGTTAGGACAAATTAAGACTTTCCCCCACTTCTCACAGTGGGAATCATTACACTAACATTTATTGCCCAAGCTCTTTACATTTTCCACATGAGATAATCCTTCCATTAAAAGCAGCCACATCTCCCCTCACATCCTGCCTCTGCTTCTTGCTTTATTTCTACACAGCACTTAAAACTTTCTACTTTATAATATACATATTTGTTTTAATTGTCTTCCTGTCTCTCCACTCCCGGTAGAATGTAAACTTCACATGGACAAGGATTTTTGTCTGATGTGTTCATTGCTATATGCCCCACCCTAGACAATGTCCAACACATAGTAGGTGCTCAATAAATATCAGTGGAATTGATGGGATGATAAATGCTCATGAGTTGTCAGAGATCTAGGTCTCCCAGCCCCTGGTCCCTGCTGTGGCCTTGTCTGGCTCAGGGACACTGGTCCCTGGGCAGCTCGCTGTGGGCTTGTTGACCTAACCCAGCCACTCAACTTTGCTCCTTGATTCAGTCTTGGCCTCTGGCCCAGGCTTTCCAGGAAATCCAAACCCAGCTGTTCTGTGTCTTGACTTCACTACTCCTAAGTAATCTGTGAAACTCTGTGGGACTCTCGCTTCTCTATGTGGCAGACACATGAGTGGCCAGCCATATTGGGTCTGTTGTCAACCCTATGGCCACATAGAAGGTCTACAGCTGGTCACTCAGTCAACAAGCACTTACCACACAGAGCCGAAACTCTGCAGCCACACTGTCTGGGTTCAAGTTCTGGCTCTGCCACATATTACCTCCTTGGGCAACCTTTTTGAACCTCAGTTTTTTCATCAGTAAAATGGGCTTAATGATGCTTAGTTGGAGGGCTTCAGTGAGATCAAGTTTGTAAAGCAAAATTAGCTTGGCATACATAAGTACACAATAAATGTTAGGTATTATTATTATTGGGTGTTAGGACTGGGCTTGTTTGGGAGGTTACAGAGATGAATGAGACATAGTCCATGGCTCCAAAGGACTCACATTCCAGAGGGAGAGGCTGACAGATTTCCAGGAAATTATGGTGTAATGTGTTTGGAACTGTGATGGTAGTAACATGGGGCACTGTGGCAGCACTCTGGAGGGGGACCTAGCCTAGCCAAGGTCAAGGACAGGAAGCCACAGAAGACCTTTGAGGACAAATAGTACCTGAGTAAATGAATATGAATGCTGGATTGAAAGGTATATGTATTATATATCTATTGCTATGTAACAAATTATCCTAATCCTAGAGTCTTAAAACCTAAACATTCATTATCTCACAGTTTCTGTGGGTCAGGAGTCAGGCCGTGGACTACCCAAGTCCTCAGGCTCAGGTCTCTCACAGGGCTGCAATTGCAGGGTGTTGGCTGCTTCTTAGGTTTCATCTGAAGGCTCAACTTGGGGAGTATGCCCTTCCAAGTTCACTGATGTTGATGTTGGCAAGATTCAATTCCTCATGGACTGTTGGACTGGGGGCCTCAATTCCTCTCTGGCTGTTGGGCAGAGGCCTTTGTCAATTCCTCACCACATGGGCCTCTCCACAACATGGAAGCTGGCTTCCATCAGAACAAGACAGCAAGAAAGGATGAACAAGACAGAAGCCAGAGTTTTTTTGCAACCTAATCTCAGAAGCGACATCCATTACTTTCCCCAAGAGAAGCAAGTTCCTAGGTCCAGTCCACACTCAAAGGGAAGAGTTACACAAGGACAAGGGTATCAGAAGGTGGGATCATTGGGGGCCATCTTAGAATCTGCTTACCACAGTGGGGAACTTTCTTACTGAAAGAGGAAACATTGTGCAGAGGCACAGAGGGGTGACCCTAAGTGGTGTGTTTGGGAAAAGACAAGTGGCTAAGGAGGAAAAGTCCAGAGGAGAATGTGTTAGCTGGTGACTGCAGGTGGAGGTGACAGCAGGTGGCACTGGAGAGGAAGGTAAGGGCTAACACATGAAGAGCCTTGAAGACTCTTCATATAATTTCTTCTTTAGTCCTAGGACAATGGATAGCCACTGAGAGGCATTGAGGAGGGAGGTGACATATGGAAGAAGGATCTGATGAGGTTTTGTGCTTTTTCACACAGCTTTGCATGTCCAGGCAGATCCTTCGTCAAGACAATGAAGACTGAGCAAGAGGTGTTGTCTCAGGTAGGACCAGTCCACTTCTCCGTGTCCTCAGAGTTTTGTCATGTAGGTTCTATCTCCCTGAACCCAATTTTGTCTCAACTGAGACATTCTCTTTGTCTCAACTGGATATTCTCACTGTTCTTGCCAACCCCTTATGGAATGCTTCTTAGGCAACCACTGCGTCAGGCAGGTCCCTGCTGAACAATGATTGAGAGGGGTGGGGATGAAGATGAATCAGCTGGGAGCAGGGCAGACCTGCCACACCCCATGGGTCAATCAGGGATGTTAACAAAACAGTTAACATTTATAGAGGACTTACCGAGTGTCGGGCACTATGTTAAGAGCTTTATAAACCTTGCCTCAACTAATTCTCAACCAATCCAGAAGGTTGGCACTGTTACTATCCCTTACAGCTGCTGAGCAGATATTCTGAAGGGTGACACAGCTAGTGACTGGCATAGTCAGTGCTTGGACCCAGGTGGTCTGGCACCAGACTCCATGCAATCAGACACTGTGCTGTCCAGTCACCTGAGTACCCTGTGGACACATGAATGTTCTGCACCTTGGTCACTTCTCTTATTAATCATGTGAATATAAACTTATTGTACGACATTTTAAAATAATAGAAAAAGGTAAGAAAACAAAACCCAACCACGCACAATAAAAAAATGCAGAGACGATGTGACCCTGCTTTAAATTTTTTTTTTTAATATCCCACTTCTGCAGCAAAGTGATGATGCCTGATATCTTGTGTTTCCGGGCCATGGGATTATCTAAGGCTTCTGGTTGATTATAATTCTTTAGGGAGGTGATGGAGCATGGGTCAATGGCATGGAGCTCTTTGTAGCATACACTGTCAGCGCACCAACTTTATTCCCGCAGATCCCTTTACTGCTTTTGTACACACCGGTCAATAGCCAGGATGTGTGCCCTCTGGCTGCAGGATGCCCCTCCTTTAGCCTGTGTGCATGGAGAGCTGGGGCTGAAGTGACTGCTGGTGCAGGGGGTATATATTCTGCAGCTTGTTCCTCCACTGGGACAACTGTGAGGTGTGACCCACACTGTTTGCTGAGCTTCTCCATGGGACTGAGCCAGACTTACTTTCGGCGCGGGGGGTGGTCTTTACTTCATAATGAACCTTGCTGACCTCCTTCCCTTCCTGGTTCCTCTTCCCACCACACCACCACTTCGTCCTGGGAATGCTTTCAACCCTCTTTGGCTCAGACAAACCAAATTTGATGGATTTACGAAATACCTGGCCAATACTTTTCAAAAATGTCAAAGTCAAGGAAAGACTGAGAAGATGTTTCCATTTAAAGGAGACTAAAGAGACATGATAATTAAATGCAATGCCTGACCCTGGATGGGATCTTGAACCGGGAAAAATACATAGTTATAAAAGACAGACAACTTTGTCTTTGTCAGACAACTGACAAAATTTGAATATGGACTGTGCAGGTAACAGTATTGTAACAGTGTTCAATTTTGTGATTTTGATAATTGTACCATGATTATGTAAAAGAATGTCCTTGTTTTTAGGGCATAGATACCAAAATAAGTAGTGGGAAAGGTACACGATGTCTCCAACTTACTTTTGAATGACTCATAAAAAAGAGAGAGAGATAATAAAGCAACTAGAACAAAAAGTAACAGTCAGCAGGTCTGAATGGAGGATGTATAGCTGCTTCTTATACTGCTATTGCAACTTTTCTTTACATTTGAAACTATCAGAATAAGGAAACTTTGTCTCAGGATCTGCTTTCAGGGAACCCAACCCTTTGAGCTTCAGTTTCCTCAGTTGCTAAATAGAGGTCAGGGTCTTTACCGGACCAGGCTGTTGCAAGGATTAAAGTAGCTGGTCTCTGAGATAAGCCTGCACAGTGATCAGAGTCTGTATCTCCCCTCCCCATTCATTAGACATTTATTCTGGAACACAGGGGTTGGGAGGCCTTCGGAGAGCTCCCAACACATAATGCAGGGGCCTCAGAGAAACACACCGTTGTTCCCGGTTCTCTCTCCATGTCCACGCTCTCTCATCTGCTTAGCCTGTCTCTTTGCAGAACTCTTCCTGATTCACAGCTGTGGTCAGTGATTTTTGTAGATTAAAAGAAACTCCAGGGGGGAGAAGTTTTTCCTGGGGAGATCAAAGAGTCAGCCTAACATAAAAGAAACCATATAAAACTATATATATTATAGGAACAAAACAAAACAAAACAACCCAGCCCAGGAGCGTGATCCATATGTCAGAGTCGATAAGTCCAAACTTCCGCGATCTGCTCTATACAGTTGCCAACTGAGGCAGGAATGTTGCTTTGTCGAGAAGAGGCAGCCGCATAAAAAGATTTTTATGGACTTTGGCACAAGGGTGAGGCAAAAACCGTATGGCCAAGGCTTTGTGAGGAATCCCTAGGATTGATGTGGTTTCTTTTACCTCTTCTTTTAATCAGTTACTGTATAAGTCAGGGTTCAACCAGAGAAACAGAACTGGTAGGAGATACGTATTAAGATTTGTTACAAGGAATCAGCTGATGTGATGGTGGGGGCTGGCTTGGCTAGTCCAAAATCCATAGGGCAGGCCGGAACTCTCAGGCATGGGCTGAAGCTTTCGTCCACAAGCAGGATTTCTTCCTCAGGGAAACCTTAGCTCTGCTCTGGAGGCCTTTCGACTGATGGAAACAGGCCCACCCAAATTATACAGGATAATCTCCTGTACTTAAAGTCAACTGATCATGGACTTTAATCACATCTACAAAACACCTTCACAGCAACTCCTAGATTAGTGTTTGATTAAATAACTGGGGACTATAGCCTAGCCAAGCTGACACACAAAACTAACCATCACAGTCGCCAAAACTAGTTTGTGCCACCTCCTAATATCTTCAGAATCCCTCCCCTTTTCTCCATCCTCATTTTCAAGCCCCAAAGTCAGTGGTTCCTCTTTGGTGTCCCTGCACCCAGGCCCATGGTCTCCAATCCAATCAAGTGTGGCATATTTCTGGTAGAAGCCATTTGGTTCTCCCCATTGACTATGGGATAAAAACCAAAATCCTAAGCTGGACAGTTACCACCCTTCATTTGGTACCAGAACCCCAAGCCACACTGGCCTGCTCATCTCTTTTCCACCTTTCCTTCTGCACATAATGATAATAGCTGACAGTTTTTGGATACCTGCCAGTTCCTAGGCACTGTGTAAAATGCTTTGTCATAGACTGTCTAATTTAGTAATTGGAACACTCGTATTTTGCAGATGGGGAAACTGAGGCGTGAAGAGATTAGAGTAACCTGTCTCACTCACCAAGGTAGTAACTGGCATAACCTATAATCCCATGAAGTCTGACTCCACAGACCACGATTTTGAGCGTTGCATTATGCTGCCTCTCTGAAGATTCTCTCATTTATCTGATGATCTTCTGCCTACCCTTCAAAGCCCACCTCAAAAGTCACCTCCTCTCTGAAGCCTTTCAGATTTCACAGGTAGAATTTTCAGCCCTCTCTTTTGTGCTTCCACAGTTCTGGGCTCACTGCATTTTTTCATGCCCCTTTTCTATGATGGTCTGCTAACTTGGCTACATTCTCTTCCCACGTGATGTGAGTTCCTCAAGGAGAAGGAGTGTTTGGCCTCATCTGCTTCCCAAGGCCCAGCACAGCCTGATCCATTATTGACAACCACGATTGTTGTCAAGAATGGACTTATTTGGGGACCTATTGTCTCTCTCAAGGCCCAGCTAATGGCCAGCGGGACTGATGGTCCTCAGTTCCTCTGCTCTTCTGTCTATATCAATGCACTCGTGCAATAAAATTGGATGTTGATTCTAATCCTCTCAATTGACACTGCAGTGGAGTGATGACAGTCAAGAGTACACTGCAACCCAGTGTCTGACGGGTTAACAAAGGCATGGCAGAAGGTGCTTTTCCTACTTGAAGGAGCTAGGTGGCTGCCTCCACTGCCCACTTCATCTCAGCTAGATTTCCCCAGTGTCTCAATGGCTCACAATTCAGGGAATTATTTGGTGTCAAAGCAGTTGCCTGGTAGGTTGTGAGAGCCCAAGCATCAGATGGCATGGTGCTCATTGGTGTGCCCATCTGGCGCTTTCTGGCATCTCTGGGGTGGCTGCAAGGACCCTAATTTGAGTGAGACCCTGAGGTGCCTTCTAGGACTCAGCAGAGGCTCCAGTGCACCAGGACTAAGACCCTTGGATATGGGCATCAAATGCTGTTGCCAACCTTTTAGGTTCAGATTTTTGTAGATTTAAAAAAATAAATTAATAGGCTCACCCTGAGGTAGGTGAGATTCCAGATGCCCGGGATGACTGTTAATAGGAGGTGACACTTGGCTGTCAGCCAACCTAGCCTCAGAATGACCTGTGCCCGAGTCCCCAAGGCCCAAGATAGGACACTGTTAGACTTTACCCAAAATGAAGAAGGTCCCTTCTTTGATACAGCACCCAACCATGTGTCCCCTAGGAAGGCGGTCCTCCCCAACCCAGGAGGAACATCATCATGGGGATGAATGAAAGGGCCTAATGTGCCCACTCTGGCAGGAAGCAGAGGGGTGAGGCCAAAATGGCAGGCACATGAAGGCCAGTATGATGATTAGTCATCTGCTCATGTGGACGGCTAGTCACTATAGGAAGATTTTAATGGTGGTCACCCCAGACACCGAGGAAGGAAAAGAGAAATTTAACCCCTTGTAGTCCCCTTTGTTCTGCTTGGTGGCCTCAGAGTCGGTAGCTGGCTTCATACTGATTGCATTTGTGACTGGTCTGCCCTGGACTTGCATAATTCCCCCACCTTCCTCCACCTGCCCCAGTGCCCCTCCTGGGAGCTGCACACCATGTTCTCTGGACTGGGAACTTCCCAAGGGTGGGGACTGTCCCAATCCTCCATGTCATCCTGACATCGAGCACAGGGCTTGGCATATCCCTGGTACCCAATAAATATTTAATGAATGAAAATGAGGCAAGGATCACGGACAAGACACAGTTGCTTCATCCTTATAGACAAGATGATTGGCTAAGACCTGTTGTAATTTCACTTATGTGCAGATACAGCTAAATGTACTCCAGGCAGTGAAGAAATCTGGCATGATCTAGTTAATTTTGTCTGAGTTGGCAATTATGATGATAATGAGAATTCTCCTTCATCCCCAAATATTCTAGTTTGGTTGTCTAAGATGGGTACTTGTCACTTCTCCTTTTTGCTTTGTACTCTATGGCCGCGGCCTTGGTCCTCCAGAGCACTGGTTCAGAAGTGAGTTTGGGAGTTTGAATTAGTCAGATGGACTGGAAGGTGGATTAACTGGTGGATTGTGAGAAGAACATGAAACTTAGGGCCAAATAAACTGAGTCTCACCATAATTAAGGCATTTACTGTCTATGCTGCTTTGGGTACATCCCAAGCCTCAGTTTCCACACCTGTGAAACAGGGATAATCATATTTACCACATAGCATTGTCCACAGTATAAAGGAACTATAGGAAAGACCCTGAGATAAGGAGCTCAGGCTGATGGAGGAGATGATAAGTGATCAAAAAATTGATATACAACATCTGTATCCTGGCAGAGGTGAGTCCAAGGCCCATGGTGGGAGCCTTAACTACTTAATGAGACCCTGTGCCTTGGCCTGTGCAGGGCGGAGGGGCCATGATGATTTATGCTCCCACTCTCAGTGTCACAGAGCCCTTGGTCTGAGTGGATCCTGGCTTGGACTCTGCAGCCTTGTCAGCAGGTGATGATGAAACATGTCCTTGGATGTAAGGTCCCACACACACGTGTGAATTTAGCTCCTAATCCACATTAGTCTCAGGAAGTAGGAAATGATAGCTTCAGCAGATAGCATCTAAATGGATACAGAGGGCATTGGCTTTTGGACACTTGGTAGAAACAGGTCCTTTGCTTGTAATTATCAAAACAGTCCCTTTACTAAACCACATTGAAAAGGGGCACACGTGGTGACTGTGTTCAAGGTGGAGGGTTCAAATGGTAAGAGGAGGTCAAGGCAGAGGCAAGGACAGAAAGCGGCTGGTTTGTCCTGTGGGACCCCTTTCCCGCCCCAGCAGGAACAAGGATGATGCCAACAGCAAACATTCATGTAATTGTGCCTGGGCATGGAGTCAGGCCGAGGGGTCGTCCTTGAGACTGTGGGGAAGGAAGGAGTGTGGGTGGGCACCAAGAACCGTGGGGAGGTGTCCGATGACCTTTGCCAGTTCACCTGGCCTCTCTCTGTGCCTCGGTTTCCTCGTTTGAGATCATGGTGCTGAGCTGTGTGCACTGAAAGAAAAAAGAAGGGATGGCTATAAAGTTCTTTGATTACACAAATCACTAAATAATAACATTTAATTATTTATAACGTGTTTTGAGATCTTGGGATGAAAGCTGTGGAGGCCACAGCGTGTTATTAACTGGTTGTCAGCCACCTTTGTTCAGGTAATAGACTTAATTACCACATTAACTGGATATGGTGGTGGAGAGGAGAGAGGACCTCCCATCCTTGCTTCCTCCCCACCCACTTCCCGGCTCTCCCTGGCCCATCTAGGGGGGAAGTGTACACACATGTTCTGAGCCTCCTCCCCATCTCGTGGTCCTTCCTTCCAGCATCCAGGCCTGGGCTCCACGTTGTTATCACCGGAGTACATTGTGGGCGAGGGCTTTCAGGGCTTTTTGGGATTGATGAAGCTGCTCTTTGCCGTCCCTGGGTATCAATCACTGGCTCTAATTAGACTGTAAACGTCCCTTTTTTTTTTTTAAGCTTGTTGCAGGTCACATGGCTGATATGTAAATCTCAGCCCCTGGAGCAGTTTAATGGCCTTGGTGACCACAGATAGTAACTCAGGTTCCCCTATAAATGGAAAATAAAAACAACAACCCATTACGGATGATGGTAGGTCTGCAACCTGCACGCGGCGCATCGTAAACTTGAGCGATTGCGTCTGTGCTTGGCTAACGACACGACGGGGAGGGGGCTCCAGGTGGCAGAAGAGCAGATTTGTGACTTGTGGTTTCCAGGTTGTCTCTCCCTCTCTGTCCCGGGTCAGCCCAGCCGCAGGTGCTGAAGAACGTCACTCTACCCTTCCCAGCAGGCAGGGAGTGTTCTCTTCAGGCTCCATCTCCTCCTGTGGGCGGGGGTTAGCACTGGCCAGTGAATCTTGCTGCCCTCATTCTGAAGCTGGTGTGCATCCTGGGGCTGACCAGGGTCACTGCAGTCCTGTTGCCCCTGTCGTTTGTACCATCGGTTTTAGAGGGACAGCATGACAGAGCAGAAACGCAAGTGCCATGAATGTGGCGATGTTTGCCTGTTTTAGTCATTGCTGTATGCCCAGCATCTAGAGCCAAGTCTAGCACACAGTAGGTGCTCAATTAATGTTTTTTAAAATGAAGCCATGAATGAATAAGTGAAATCTGTATATTTGGGGGCCTGGGTCTGAATCCCAGCTCTGCTGCTTACTAGCTGTGGTCAGGTGGGAAAGTTGCTTAACCTCTCTGGACCTCCGTTTCCTCATCTGTAAAATGCAGATCAAGTACCTGCGTTGTTGTAAGGTTTAAGAAGATGACATTTCTAGGCATGCCTCGCCCTGGCTGGCACATGTGTTACTTCAGAGTGGCAAGTGAAGAGACTGAGGCCTTGAGAGGTTAAAGGTTTGCCAAGGTTTTCAAGGGTGGGAAACAGAGGGAGAACGCAGGTCTCCGGAGTCATTCAGATTGAGTCTCATCACTGTTCTAAGCAATGCTACAGAGGTCGGAGGGGATTTGGTGGTTCCTTTCTCCACCCCAGGGGGATTTGAGAATCCTCAGAACGTGTTCAGATTTGGTGTCCATCTCAGCAAGTGTATGTGTGTGTACCTCCTGGACTGGATCTGGGGATACAAGTGAATAAAACCCAGTCCCTGTCCGCAAGGAGCTCACGGTCTGGTGGAGAACACAGAGGCAGTGAAGATGACAATGGAATATGGGCAGTATCCTAATGGGGTCATAGACAGAGCTGTGTAGGAACTCACAGGTGGGAGGGTCTAACTCTGTCCGGGGGCATTTGGGAAAGCCTCACAATGAGAAGAAATGCTTCTCTGGCAGAGAAGAGAGTGGAGTGGAGTATTAGAGATAGGAAAAATAGAGCATGATTTGAGAGTATGAACATGCATGGAGCTTTCACAGACTGATGAATGGTTTGGTACAGAAGGAGCGGGGGTAAATGGAAGAGTGGGAGAAGATCGGGCTGGGCCAGAAAATGAAGGGCTTACAGGCTGTTCTAAAGATGTACTTTTTCTTAAAGGCACAGGGGAGCCACAGAGGACTATAAGCAAGAGAGGGACATGGCCAAATTTATGATTTGATAAGATTACTGTTGACTGACTGGTGAGTGAAATAAAGAGCTTCAAAACTGAGCACAGTAAACTCAGATTCAGATGCATATCAAGTTAACTGAGTGTGTATGACATGCCTTGCTCTCTGCAGATGGCATTTCATTTACCCTTCGGTGTAGCTACAAACCAAGGAGTGACAGCAACCACCAGAAGCTAGAAGAGGCACGGAAGGATCCTTCCTAGAGCCATGAAAGGGAGCATGGCCCCTGCCAACACCTTGACTTTGGACTCCTGGCCTCCAGAACAGTGAGAAAGTAAACTTCTGTTGTTTTAAGCCACTCAGTTTATGGTTATTTGTTTTGACAGCCCTAGGAAACCTTCCACAACAGCCTGTGAAGAAGATGCTGTTTTTTAAGAAAACTGATTCTGGTAGAGAATGAGGAAAGTACCCATGGTTATCTTCCCAGTAAGTACTGGGTCTGGGATTCAAAATCAGGTTTATCAGATACCAAACCCATTCTCTTTCCACTATTCTGGTGAGGACTTTTCTGAGCAGCCCTGCTGGGAAAGAGGTTAGCCATGTGTGGGACCTCCAGTTCTGGAAGGTAAAGAAGGATGCAAGTTGTCTTTGGGAAGCCCCAAAGAACATTCTGGAAACTCGTCTGAAGCCAGAAGGAACCCTTTGACCAGCTTGAGGGACAATAAGGTCACTTGCTCCTCTATTTTTTCCCATCCATCAGTTGAATCCCCACTCACATTTTTAGCACGAATTTGCCAATGTCCAAGAACCAGTTAGGGTCTTGTTGAGAGAACTGGAAATTCTGACCAATTCAGTGGAGTCTCATTTTGGTGCTGCCCACATGGTGTCGCTTTGGACACCAGTCTTGTACAGCCCAGTGAACCCTTGTCCACTGAAGTAGTGGTGTCCTTGCTGGCCTACAGCCCCGCATAACTCACAGTGGTGGGCTTCAGGGGTGAGGAGTCCCAGGACGGGCCAGGGCAAGTAGGCTTCACTACAGCAAGACCCCAGCAGTTGACTCCCAAGCCTTTCTGTAGGATAAGGTAGATTGTCTCTAAAACTGTTATGGAAATAGAGTTCCTGGTTTGAAGTTGTAGGAGCACCATCCTCCATTCCATCCCAGGAGGGTGATGATGGGAAGGTGTTTAACCAGATCTGGGGAGACCAGGCTGGAGTCTAGTTGCCCCCACAGGGAGGCCTTCCTTCACCCCTAGGTTTAAGTTAGGGCCTTTCTGTTATGACCACGGGAAGTGTCCTGTGCTGTAATTTTACTGTACCCATCACAACTGCGTGATTACTTGTCTGACTATTTGCATAATGTTTGCCCTCTCTTTAGGCTTCTGTTTACCCATCTGAAAAGAGGAAATAAAAATATCCCTACTTCAAAGGGACGTTGAGAGGATTGAATTACATAAAGCACGGAAAACACAGCACAATGCCTGGCACAGAGCAAATGCTCACTATATAGTAATTTAAAAAGTTCTTCCCTCTCTCCCTCCCTCCCTCGCTTCCTTCCTTCCCTCCATCCTCTTACTGCTCACCTCCCCAGTCTTTCAGAGTTGTGTGTGTGTATGTATGTGCATGATTGTGTGTTTGTGTGTGTGTATATTTGTATGTTGTGTATTGTGTAGGGGTATGTGTATGTATGTGTGTTTTTGTGTGTACGTGTGTATATATGTATACGTGTGTGCTTGTGTCTTTGTATGTGTGTATTGTATGTGTGTGTGTGTATGTGTGTGTGTACCTGCAGTATAGAGGACTCTCACCCTTGAGGGGAAGGACTGTGAATAAATCTTGGGTAGAGGAGTCTGTGCTACCGGTTCTGGGGCCCCTCTGCCTGGAGGCCTGGCACTGAGAGAGCATGTAAGGACAGCGTACCCTCAGAGCCGTCCTCACCTGCCCTGGCAGTAGCTCCACCCCCACCAGCCACTGGCAGGGGAGGAGGCCTCGTTTATAATGAGGGCTGAGAACCCAGGCACCTGAGTCCCCCTTTCACCTGCGTCATCCTGGGTCTTCTGTAGCTCCTTCTGGCTTCAAGGCGTGGCACGAGAAGATCGTGAAACGTAGAGAACAGGGCGGGCTGAGGAGGCTTACCTCTACCCCCTTAGGAGATGCTGAAGGATGGTTATCAGGCAAGACCCTGGGGATGCCACCCACTTGTGACCTTGGCAAGTCGTTAAGCTCTTGGTGCCTCAGTTTCGTCTTCTGTATAATGGGAATTTTTCAGTTGAGTAGAACAGAGAGTCTTAAACATAACCCCATACTCAGACCCAGTAGCCAAACAGGTGAAGCAGGCTAATTTTAGGAAAAAAATGCTGCAGGGAAAAAATATCCTGACCGAAAGGGGCAGATGTTTTCAACTTCAGCCAACTGTTGCTATGTGATAAGTTGAGCTCAGAACTTCCAGCTTTCCACTTATTCAAGAGAAGGCAGAAATCTGAATTTTTACTTAACGTCCTGCAAATTTTCATGTTGGCAAAACATTCAGATTTTCTTAAAATATTTCTATGAGGCATAAATAAAACATCTCTATGGTTTGTATATGGCAGTCAGGTCGATACTTTGTGATGGGCGTATACTAAGCAGTGATTAATATACACATATATTTAGGGGCCAGCATGGTGGTATAGTGGTTAAGTTTGCATGCTCTGCTTTGGCGGCCCAGGGTTCACTGGTTTGGATCCCGGGCGCAGACCTATGCACCACTGATCAAGCCACGCTGTGGTGGCATCCCACATGCAAAAATAGAGAAAGACTGGCACAGATGTTAGCTCAGGGACCATCTTCCTCACCAAAAAAAAAAAAAAAAAAGAAAAGCACATATATTTAAATTCGGTGCTGCTTCCTCTGGGATGAAAGAGAGAGAACTGGGGAGAGGGAAAGAAAGAGGAAGGAGATGTGGAGGGGAAAGTAAGCGGAAATAGTTAAGAGAGATTGAGGAGCTGCGAAGGCACCAGTTGTGGGAGTTTGGCTTCAGTTTGGTCCCAGTGTGGAGCCCCTAAGACACACCCAGCCCCCCATCTCCATCGATACAAGTAAAAACCAGTCCACCGCCTCATTGTTGGGATATTCAAGATGGGGGCTACCAAGGTGTTTGAATCCTCACATTTCCTTCTGGGATCAGAGGGTAGGATGGGCTCCTGTCTAAATGCAGACACCTTTCTCCTACCCCACCATCACTGAACTGTGGGGCATGGTGTCTCCCAAAAGAAGAGGGCTCAGTTCAAAGGTAGAGGGGTTCTTGAGTTGCTCAGTCTGGTATCTGATGTCACCAGACTAAGCCAGGTGGCACTGCACCCTCTGGGTTTACAGACACCATCCAGAATGTTATGGGGCTGGGGCCAGGGTGGGGAGGTGGGGGACGTGTCAGTGAGCTCAGCTGCCCGCCTACCCACATGCTTTCTTTCAAATGCATCTCAATCAGTGTCCAGGGAGCTGTAACTGCCCTGGGCAAGTGACTTCAACTTCCTGAGTCTCAGTTTCTTCATCTGTAAAATGGGATAATAACCCCTGGCTCCCACATTTGTTAGTGTCTGCTATGCTTCTTTCTTTTTTTTCTCCCCATCTTGCATTTGCCAATATTATGCAGAACTGATCACCAAGTGTGCTTCCCCTCCCAGGAAGGGGAGCTTCCAAGCTTTCAGGGCCATCCACCTGAGACTGGCCTGTTCTTTCTTCCAGCATCCACCTGGGGGCCTGAAGCAGAAAGTCCCAGGAGGGCTCTGGCTTCTAAATCCTTTCTTCACACAGGTCACTTGTTGACATGTGTGACTGTAGACCTCAGCACACTCGCTCCTGAAGAGTTTAGGCTTCTTCAGATTTAGGATTTGCAGAAAGACATGCAAAAGGTGGTTGAGGTTAACTTGGAAAGGGGCAAAAATTTCAGAAAAGAGAAGCTGGTGTGGGAATGGGTGGAATGTGAATGAATTAAGTTGAAAATATTTTCTGAGCATTTATTATGATCCTAGGCACCTGGGATAAATGTGGTCTGTGATCCATTCCTAAAGCTCACAGGCCATGAGGAAAGACAGACAGTGAGCAGGAATGACAGGTGTGAGAAAGCTACAAAGGGGAAGTTCAGGGTGCTATGGGGATGAACACAAGGATGTCTAGCAAAGTCCAGTACTGTCTCCCAAATGAAGCATGCTGGTGTTTTAATAGTAATAATAATCATGACTAACAATTACCAAGAGCTCACAATGTGCCAGGCATTTTGCAAGCATGATCTCATCAAATCCCCAGAGCAAGCCATTGAAATGTGTATTTTAAAGAAGCTGTGGCTCGGCGAGGTGAAGTAATGCCACGGTCACTTGGCCACCCGTTGGTGAAGTCAGATATGGATCAAGAGCTCATGGTTATGCAGCACACAGACACAGAGAGCTCTGGGCTCCAAATAGTCCTGCTTGGAGGTTGGCTACCTGAGTGACACCAAGGGGCCACCTCAAGCCTCCCTTCTGTTCTCCTCCTCAACGGCACAAGCAGGTTCTCAGAAAGTAGGAGGAGAGACCCTGGAAAAGTAGAGACACTTGAAGGAAAGACTAGCACACAGGCAGGAAGTGATGGAGGGCTCTTTCTGTCTCTTTTCCTTGGGTGGTCACCTTGTTGTCACTTTCCTCCAGGGACACACAACCTCTGGATTCATTCAAACTTCCTGACAGCATATTTCTCTAGGAGGCTCATACCATCTATGGAGTTAGGCCTCCCATGGGTTCTTGCAACTTTCCTTTTTATTTAGCATCCATTGAGGTTGGGGAGGTGCCCGAGGTCTATTCCTCTGAAGAGTGAGGCAGGAAAGAAGTTGCCTGATTTCCAGCTCACTGCACTGCCACCTCGGGCTTCATGGAATATCCCAGAGACCAGCCCCTCAACTCAGTGAATGAGGAGGGACTATACATTTGAGGTCCTTCCAACCCTCAGACAATGCCAGAGACCCCTGGGGGAGAAGGAAGAGATCACCGTGTAAAACCTTCCCAGACTTAGGGATAGTAGGAAGCCTGACCACTAGAGGGATGCTTGGCGTTGGAGTTCTTTTCTTTCCAGACTCTCCAGAGATACTTGCACGCATGACTATGGCAAAGGCGCCCTGCTGGGATTTGATCTTCCAGGCAGGGTGAGGGTTGAGCAAATTTTTACTGGGCCTGGTTGGGCCTGGGCAAGGAGAAGGAGAAGAGATACAAGGCACATTTAGAGCCAAATTGGACGTCTCCTCTTTGTGGTTCTGAATGTTCAGACACTTTTTTTTTAACTTCTGTTTTTCATCTTCAGCTGGAAGTGGTCAGAACCAAAACTGAAAGTGGTGGCACCTAAGAGTGAGGCTGACCTCTCCATAGTGGAGACTTCTATCTCAGACTGGCCAACGTGAGACTCGGGTGCTGGGTCAGCTTGGTGAAGACTTCATAAGACAGCCCCATGTTTAGTAGTGTAGTCAGTAAGAATAGATGGTGACTTTCTCTGTGCTAAGACTTGTTCTGGAAACTGGAGATTCAGAGATGGTGAAGATATGGCCTCAAGGACTGATGTCAGAGAGAACACATAGTGAAATAACACAGCCCAGTGTGAAAATGTAAAACAATGTTTCTATAATAAAGGGCTGTGGCTTTACACAGAGAGAGATGACTACTTCTGCTGGGTCAGGGAAGGTGGTTGGGACAATCTTCAAGAGCTTCAATTTGAGCTTTAAAGAATGTGTAACTTGAATAAATCTTGACATCACACATGGCTCAGTCCTATTTTGGTGTTGTAACATAAGAGACATTGAAAAAAGTAAACATAATTTTTGAAAGTAGTTTAAGCCTTTATTCAGTTTATGAAAGAAGGAATAAATGGGAGAGAGCTACTCTTATAAACATCTCTCCTTCTAGTTTCCCCACTCAATATCCTCTACTTCGAGGCTCCCCCAAACTCCCTCTATTTTCCAATCTCAACCATCAATGCCATAAGCGTCCCCTACTCTCAACTCTCTTGCATTTTTAGAAACATATCTCCCTGATGTTACTTATACCTCAGCTCTTTGTTAAATGGATGACTTAGTCTTTCTGCATTCTATAGGCATCCTAATGAGTGATATTGCCCTGATTCTGCTTCCTAAGGAAGTGGAGAAGGGAGAAGATCTTGAATACTCATTTTTGATTGATTTCTATTCCTGTTACAGTTAGATGGGGTTTCACTAAGGTGAGAATTGGGAAAAACGGCACCTTGGCAAAGAGACATCTTGTATAGAATCATGGAAGCATAAAAGAAAACACTGTGCATTTAGGTGTGAGCAGAGTTGGGCTGCTCATGAGGAAGTGGGAGGGAGATAACGTTGGAGAGGTTAAAAGGAGCTGGATTGTGAATGACCTTGAGGCCAACGGTTAGGAATCTGCACTTGATCCTAAGAGTAATGGAATCCATTGAAGGTTTTTGTTTGTTTGTTTTTAATTTGGAGAAGATGGGATCAGTTTTGCATTTTAGGAAGATGACCCTGGTGGCTTTGTAGGAAGGTTGGGTTGGATGTGAGGAGGGGCTTGTCAGGAAATGGTTGCAATCACCTGGGCTGTGAGAACTGAATTGATGTGACCTTGGAGATGGGAAGGAGAGAATGGATGTCAGAGCTATTTCAAGGAATACGTATGGAGAATTTGTCAAGTTGATTGTGAAAGAAAGCATTGGGCACAGCCTTCGTGGATACCCTGTGCCTCAACACCCAATCTGTGTGCACAGTAGGGTGATCATGCCTGTAATTAATTACAGGTCCAGGCTTGGAAGCATCTGTCTGAAGAAATGGACCAAGGGATTCAGAACAAGCATCTGGGTGAGTCTTATCCACGTTTCCAACTTTCCTGGCCACTTTCCATACAGACTCTGATCTCCCAGGGCCAACCTGGAGGTACCGCCCTCTTTCTCAACCCACTGCTCCTCCCTGCTTGGCTTGAAATCTAGGTGGAGGCCATAAGGACTTCTTTCCCAGAGAGCATCCAAGAGAGTGGAGATGAAGAGACATGGATGTCAGAGGCAGACAGATCAGGACTCAGGTCCAAATTCCATCAGGCTCAATGAGTTACTCTGTCTCCCAGAGCTTCAGTCTCCTCATCTATAAAATGGGAAAGAGAGCCTCTCTTAATAGGTGGTGAAATTATGAGATAACCCATATGTAAAACCCCTAGCCCTATGCTTGGCATATAGTATGTGCTCAATGAATGTTCATTTGCTTCCATTGATTGTTGGCTTTCTATGTAGCCCCATGTCATTTCTTAGGTGGAGAAGTAACTGTGCCTGGTAACTGTTACAATGCTCATTTTTCATTTTTTCCATGAGGACATTGAGGTCCAGAGAGTATATGTATATATACCAGGCAATCACTTGTTGCGGAATGTGGTTTGTACCCTCTTACAGCTGGAAACATGCCCCATTTCATGCTGGATCCTGACTCTGGCTCCAAAGAACTTTCAGAACCAAGGTGTCTGTCAGATGATGACACACAACACATTAGTTGAGCAAGGGCCTGGGAAGTAGGGATTCTAAGGGCTGCCACAGAAAGTTTGAGTCTCTGAGCATCAAGACTATCTTCTGTCCTCTTAGTTAGAGTCACTGGCCAAGGGTTCCCTCAACAGGAGGCTGGTCCATAAGACAGCTCATCATGGTCTTAGAAGAAACTGGCACCAAGCTCCTCTGCAGCAATTGTTTTGTAGAAGGAGAAGAGCAGAGGAGAAGGAAGGAGCCGTATCCAAGACTCTGAAAGGGAAGCACTGGAACTCTCAGACTGGGGACTTAATGAAGACAGCCTTGGGGAACCTCTTTTTTTTTGCCAGGAGGGCCATCTGAACCCCAGAAAGGTTTATTAGCACAGGTCTTCATGTCTTACAGGCACTTAACTTAGACAATTCAGCATTGAAACAAAAGGGAAAAGAGGAGAACAAAAATTTAAATACATGGATGATTCTGGTCATGATTCTACTCAGTGGGCATAGGCACAGAGTGAGATTGAGGGGGGAGAAGTTAATCTGGGTGTAACTTCAAGTCTGTGTGCCTTTCTATGTGTGAGTGAGGGCCTTGAGGCACCAGCTGTGATTCTGGTAGTTAAAGATTTGAATAGTTTCATGCAACATTGCTCTACGTGCACATCTATTTTATCCTCTAGTGCTCAAGTGAAAAAATGGTGATTTGTTCCAACACTGGAGAGAAAACCTGGCCTTGCGGGCAGATGGAGAGAAGGTGTGTGATCCTCCAGTATGGATCCTATGGTAGTGATTAATGATACTCACCAGCACCCCATTCTTTTTGTTTTCTGTGTACACAGGAGATGGAATATTTTGTGTTGGGGTGGGGCCATGTGACAGGTTCTAACTAATGAGTGATGTGCATTACTACTGGGTTGAAATATTTAATTGCCAGGGCAAGAACCTCCAGAGCTTTCTCTTATCCCTCTGGCATGGTGACAATTGTTGGCTGCTTTGTAAGCCTGGGGTCCTGAGTGACTATGAAAAATGGAATCTCCCTGCCTATCTGTGAGAAACATGTGGCACTGAACAAGAGGTAAATCTTTGTGGTTTTAGCTGAGATTTGGGGCTTGCTTGTTACAGCAGCATAATCCAACACATCCTGACTGATACAGAGATTTTTTTTTTTTTTTTGGTGAGGAAGATTGCCACTGAGCCAACATCTGTGCCCATCTTCCTCTATTTTGTATCTGGGATGCCACCACAGCGTGGCTTGATAGGCGGTGTGTAGGTCCACACCTGGAATCCAAACCCATGGACCCTGGGCTGCCAAAGCAGAGCCTGCAAACTGAAACCACTATGCCACAGGGCCGGCCCCGGGAGATGTTTTTAAAGAGGAATTTTGGGTACTTGTGATTGTCACCTTATGCTGTGACTTTAGAATCTACTCGAGTAGTGGCAGGTACTATTTGTAGAACTTTATTCTGTGCTAAGCACTGTGCTCGGTACTTCACACATGTATTTCCTTAAATCCTTACCACCACTCCATGAAATTGATAGAATAGTTCCCATTTTGTAGATGAGGAAATGAGCATAGAGGGGTTAGATAGTGTGTCCAAATTCACAATGGCAGGGATGGAATTTAAAGTCAGGTTTTCCTGACACCAAAGCCAGGGCTCTCTCTCTGTTATATCACCTATCCTTGTAGCTTCAGAGCCAGGTTTCCCTAAGACAGTGTGCTAGGTAGCTGCGGGCTTAGCAATGGAACTGCTCCACCAGGGCTTGGCCACCCCAGTGCCAGCCTGGGCCCTGCCTTGGGACAAGCCTCCAAGTGCCTCCACTTACCCCACCCCCCCTCCTACACTGATGATATTTACTCTCACCGCCCAGCAGGGTGTTCCACTGCCTAATTACTGTTTAGAAACCTCTGACGTCAGAAAACACAATATTTGGTGCTTAATGGTTAAAGGATTCGTGTCAAGTCCAGAGCAGATTGGGAGACCTGGGGGTTGTTGACACAGGGCAGGGACACTGGGGGTTCAGACTGGTGAAGGCACATTGTGTCACAGAAGGGCAGGGACCGAGGCTCTGGCAGTGTCTGCTCGTGCTGAGGCCAAGTCTCTTATATTATCTGGGTCATGTGGCTGTTGGGACTATCACTCACCACTGTCACTCCTATGTCCCTCTCTATGGCTAAACACTCATTTTTGCAGTATTTCCACACATACGGCAACTCATTTGCTGAGCTTACTGTGTAAGTACAGAGCCGTAGTGGGAACCTGGAACCTGGCTGGGAAGCTGGCAGTCACAATCTCATTTATTCTTCACCACTGTGAGGTGGGCTCTTGTGCTTGTTTAGAATCTGAGGCTGAGAGGGTGAAGGACTCGTCCGAGGACATACAGCTGGTAGGTGGCAGATCTGAACCCAGGTCTGTCTGGCCTCTAAGCCTTTTAGCTCCACACAGCTATATTTCTCTCTTGAACGAAGCTTGGAAGAGCAAAGACAAGTATCTTTGGAGTCAGTGACGTTGACTCCGAAACCTCAGACTGTGTGCCCACGGCTTTTAATGTCTGAACCATGGTGCCTACTTCTCTAAGGGGGGAATTGTGAGTATATATACTAATAAAAAAATAGCGTCTTTCCTGAAGATTCTTAGGTCTTGGCTTTGGAAGGAAGTTCAGTGATGATCCTCTCTACGCCAGACTTAGGCTGTCATCACTCTCTTGAATATCTCCGAAGATGGGGAGCTCACCATCTCTCAAGGCAGTCTTTTCCCAGGTTGTACAGTGCTCCATCTCAGGGAGCTCCACCTGAGTAAATGTGCAGCCAGAGGAACAGCCCTCACCCCTAGGAGATGGGAGAGGAGCAGGAGGAGGAGAGAGGGGTGGGCATTTAATGGCTGCATCCTAGTGGGTGTCGAGGGGGGCACACCTGTGATGGTGATGAGTAGATGGTGATAATGGGCCATTTTCCTAATTGGCATTAATGACACCCTTTGGTCTGCACATCCACCTCCTGCTTTCTCTCCTGCCACACCTCGCTGAATCTCTGCTCTGAATGGCGACACCTGAACTGCCGATATACCAACTCTTCTGGCAAACATTAGTTGGTCCTAGAAGCTGTGGCAAAGGTTGTGTCCAGGGTCTGGGTCCTTTCAGACCCAGACTAGGGTTCTGGTCTCCCTTGTCCTGGATACAAGTGGACGTCTGGTTTTCTTCCAAAGTGGGATGGTCATGTCTGAGAGTCTAGGCTTCCATGGCCCAGATAATGGACTGGACCAGAAATCGCCCCTCATGGGATTTGACATGGGTTAGAGGTTGCCTGCCAGCCAACTCACAGAAGGGAAGGGGATGCACTGACTGGTGGGGACAGAGAGAGGCAGAGACTTACAGAGACCCATAGGCACAGGGAGGCATAGAGGGTCAGAATGAGAAATAGGGAGGGAGGGGAGGAAGGAGGGAGGAGAGAAAGAAGGCAGGCAGGGAACCATAGTACGTACTTTCACAACAGTTGATTTGGGGATGCAGATTGCCTCAGGTACCTGTCTCCCTCTCTCCCTGCCCCCATTCTACCCTAGTTATCAGAGACTCAGTGAGGACTAGGGGGCTGCCGGGAAGGAGAGAAAACGAGTGTTCTGGTTCTGCCACTTAGCTGAGTCACTTCAGGCAAGTGTCTCGGCATCTCTGAGGTGTAACCTTGGCTGTAAAATGGAGATCCTCCCTCCTAGATGGTTATGGAGCTTCCCTGAGCTGTGGAGGGAAGCTCCTTGGACACTCTGGGGGATGCCTAGAGGATAGTTCAGGTCATGCCTCACAGAGCAGGGCCTGTAGGGCCAAGGCTGGGCTGCCTCATACGGGGCAGCTGTGTCCGTGGAGACCTTTTCTTGCCATCCGTGGGTAGAGGCTGCCCAATACTCAGGGTCTTGCTGGTGGCAGGGTTCAGCTGCTCCCTGAGGTGAGAGGGCCAGGGTCCCTCTGTGGGGCGGCTCCTGAGAGGGGATGAGTGGAGAGTGAGGAATGGCGCGTGGGGGTGGGGCTGGTGGGGAGAGGGTTGCTGGGTGCAGTTACAATTTCCTGAGGGCTCTGCCTTGTGTTTTGACTGGTACTCCTTTCATTAACTCCATGAGGTGGGTTTTATCATCCCCATTTTACAGATGAGGAAACTGAGGCACAGAAGCTAAAGTCACACATGGGGCGGGTGTGTGTGTGTATGCAGGAAGATGTATGGTGACGCCTGTATCTCCTTCAGGTGCAAAGCCAGAGGGACGCTCTTTTCCATGCAAGGGGTCCGCTGCTCTGAACCCACCGCCCAGGACAGAGCACAGACAGTGTAGGGTTTCTGTTGTGCAGCCACTGTAGCCCTCTGGGGAGGAGGGAGCGGGGAGGGCTGGTGGAGGGCCCCTTCTCTGCTCTGGGCTCTGCAAGGGCCAGCCAGCAAGAGGCCCTGGTCCTCCTGCCCTCTACCTGCCTCTGCCTGTCCTCTGACTGGGGCTGACCATGATTTGGGCCATGCAAGGTCTATGTGACCGTACACGTGTCCCTTCCCTTTTCTGGATCTCAGTCTTTCCAGCAGCAGACAGAAGCAGTGGCCCTTGCAGGCCCGTCCTCCAGATCTGAGCCTGCCTCTCTCAGGTGAGACCAACCTGTGAGTCAGGAGGGGGAGGCGGCCCAATGGCCCTGACCTTGGAAGCTCATGGTTAAGGAAAACAGATCTTAAACACTTAGTCACACACTTGAGTTCAGGTTGTGCTGGGTGCCAGGAAGGAAAAGCACAGGCCTCCATGAACTATTATAACAGGGTGACTTCACTTAGATTGAGACTTAGTTTAGCAGGAATCCCCAAGGAAATGGCAGCTCTTGGAAGAAGTGAAGGGTGAGTCAAAGTAGTCAGTGTTGAGGACAGAGTGTTCTGGGGACAGGGGACAGCATAGGGAGAGACCCTGAAGTAAGAAAGAGTTAGGAGCATTTGAGAGCTCTGCTAAGAGTCTGGGCATCATTTCTTTTAATCCTCATGGAAGAGAGGAGAAACCAGGGTCTGGAGGTATCCAAGATGTATACGGTGGTCAGTATTTGTTCTCATCTCCTTCTACGCCACTCCCTGAATCTCAGGGCTTAGAGTCCAGCAACCACACTCCAGAGATTCCCTTGCCTCCAGAGTTCTCCACTGAGCAGTGTTTTGCTCGTGAGGTGGGCTCATGCAAGCTTCAGAAGGCAGAAGGGCCCCAGA
The DNA here is from genome assembly GCA_031878705.1 of Tapirus indicus. Lineage (NCBI taxonomy): Eukaryota > Metazoa > Chordata > Mammalia > Perissodactyla > Tapiridae > Tapirus > Tapirus indicus. The sequence goes on from CM062929.1 coordinate 61,277,749, forward strand.
AGCCATTTTTTCTTCTCAAGCGGTGACAACAGACATGGGAACCTCTGTGCTCTCCCTGCCTGTCACCTGCCCAGGCCTGCACAGAGGAGGGGAGCTGTGATGGTCAGTGGTGGCTTCCTCTGATCTCCGACCACTGCAGCAGGAGGAAACTGTTGACTTTGGACCACAGACATGACAATAAACCCGAACTCTATGGCAGACTCTGACTTTCTCTCCAATGCGTTGCTAAGGTTTTTGTAAACACCCAGTTCCCTGAATTAAATCCCTTTCTGTTTGAGATGCCTGGATCTCTGTATTTGAGACTGCATCCTGGCTGATGTAGGAGGTAGGAAACTTGCCCAAGACCATAAGCTAGCAAGTGGTGGGACTGGGAGTCAAACCAGGTCTGTCTGATTCCAGGACCTGCACTCTTTTTATTTTCTTAAATTTTTATTATTTTTCTTAAAAAGTTTTTTATTGTGGTAAAATATACATTAACATAAAATTTACCATCTTAACCACATAACAGACAATTTACCCTCTTAACCATTTTTAAGTGTACAGTTCAGTGGCATGAAGTACATTCACATTGTTGTGCAACCAACACCAACATCCATCTCCAGAACTCTCTTCATCTTCCCAAACCAAAACTCTGTACCCATTAAACTCTAACTCCACATTCTCCTCTCCCACAGTCCCTGGCAACCACATTCTACTTTCTGTCTATATGAGTTTGACTACTCTAAGTGCCTCGTTTAAGTGGAATCTATAATATTTGGTTTTTTTGTGTCTGGCTTAATTCACTTGGGATAATGTCCTCAAGTTTTATCCATATTGTAGCATATATCAGAATTTCCTCCCCTTTTAAGGCTGGATAATATTCCATTGTATGTATAGACTGCATTTTGCTGATCTGTTCATCTGTTAATGGACACCTGGGTTGCTTCCACGTTTTAGCTATTGTGAATAGTGCTGCATTGAACACGGGTGTACAAAAGGATCTGTATGCTTAACCCGTCTACCACGTGGTTTCTAGCTGTCCAGAGGTTTCTATCTCATGTCAGCCTGAAGGCATGTTATCACCATCACGTCTTTGAGGCTGAAGGATGGGACATTGTTTCCCCAAAGTTGATATGTGGGATTATCAATCATTCCTTGCAAAACCAGGCTGTCTTCCCATCCCTCTCAAATACTCATTGGGGCAGGTAGACTCATCAGGCTGAAGACAGGGCTGAGTGAGGGAGGTGAGGGAAGGGGTGAAGGCTTGGGATAGTTTGAGAACCAGCAAACTAGCGGCCAGTCTCTGAGCCCAAGAGGCAGAAGCCAGAGACACCACCCCGCTCTGCTCAGCAGCTGGCTTAGGACGCTTCCCACCTGACTGTGTGTTAGGAAATCACAGGTGGGTCTGGAGTCAGTCACGCCACCAAAGCGAGATACCCAGGTTGCCTTGGGTCCCTGCATTATTCCTGAATTTCTGCTTCTACTTTGCTGACCTCCTGTTCCCAAAGGCTGCGACTTCACTTTCGCCCCTTTTGTTCATTATTCATTCATCTATACGATACCTACTTATTGAGTTCGTGTGTGTGGCAGGCACTGGAGATAGAGCAGCAAACAAGCAGATGTGGTCCCGACCTTGTAAATATTGCTTGATAGTGGGAGAGGCACAGAATAAACGAAGTAGATGAAGCCATATTGGGATTACTTAAAACATTGGCAAGTGCCATGAAGAAAATAAAGCAGGTTGCAAGGTAGAGAATGGCTGCATGAGGGGGTGGGGGGACATTAGGAAATGTCTCTCCAAGGAGGTGACACTTGAAACGAGATCTGAATGACGAGGCGCCAGCCCTACAAGGACTGGGGGATGGGCATTCTAGGTTCAAGGAACAGCCAGTGCAAAGGTCATGAGGCAGGAAAGAGCTTGGTGTGTTCATGAAACAGAAAGAAGATCTCTGGTTCTTCTCAGCTACCACTCTTCCCTGTGACCCAGCAGGACATAAAATTTGGACCAAATGCTGCCTGTCTTGGAGACCTGTTGAAAATGAAAGCAGCTCCCCACGCACCACTCTGGACCATATCTAGTTTCCTCAGTTTCTGCTTCCTCCCAGGCCTGTTCATGTCCCCTTCACTGCTGTGTTCCCAGCATGCCCTGTGGCTGAGTCCAAGAAGCCAAAGACCTCCTTTTGGACACAGGTTACTATTTGACCTTGAAATCAGAGAACCTTTCCCCAGACAGAAGTCTGTCTGTCTCTGATGTGGTGAGCCCTGGGGCACATGGCACTTGGCACCTCTTTTAGCCAAGCTCCACAGATTGGGCAAGGCCAAGTTGGTGTTGGCAAACACACCATTCATTCATTCATCAATAGTTAATCAAGAACCACCAGGAATACAAATAAGAATAAGAACAAGGTGACTGCTAATGAGGGAGAAGTTGACAAGGAAGATACTTTTTGAGTTCACTTAACTGGAACCTGGGGCTCAGGCAAGATTTTTAGGAGCAACTGATATATAAGTTGAAACCTGAAAGGTGAGTAGGAATTAGCTAGTGAAGAGACTCTTGAGAAAGAAGAGTATTCCAGGTTCTGGAAACTGCATGCGCAAAGGTCCTCAGGTGGGCGACAGCGTGGGGCATTTGAGGAACCACAAGAAGTTTAGATTGACTTAGGGGTGTTTGTGAAGGAGGGTGTGTGTGAAAGAATCTGGCTGGGAGGTTCTCTAGCTTGTAGGGTCCAGATTCTTCAGGGCCTTGTCCACTATATATATATATATATATATTTTTTTTTTTCATCACAAAATCCTTTCCTACAGAGTCAGGTCAGTCTCAGAGGTAAATTATTGCAGAGGAGGAGTGCAGACTGAAAGCGTGGTTAACTTTGACTTTCTCTTGTGCTTTGCCCTCACAAGGACAATGATCTTTGTAGGCGTCCTCCTCATTTCGGAGCCTGGTTCTCCTCACTCAGGTTCCTGTCCCTGCCCACATGTCTCCCCACCTTTCCAGTTTCTCACCCAGCCATCGTCATGTTCTTCTTTGGAAAACTCTACCCCTTCCACCGTGTGGCTGATAAGCAGCAGCACTCAGCCTGGGGAAGGCAGACCCCTTGGCTGTCGTGAGAAGAATGATTTGGAGGAAGACAGCATGGAGGGAGAGAGGCCAGTTAGGGGACGTTGGGTTCATCCAGGACTGGAGTAATGGCGGAGTGGGTGCAGAGAAGTGGCTGGGTTTGAGCAATCTCTGGGAGGTCTTTTCAAAGGTTTGGATGTGGCTTGGATGAACCTATGGACACACAGGGAAAGTAGAAACACAAGGAGGCGAGGAGGGGCAGAGGAGAAGGTCTGAAACCTGTTCAGGCCAAGGTGTGGAACTCTGGAACCAAACAGCTGTACGACCTTGGGCAAGCCACTTCACCCCCCTGACCTTCAGTTTCTTCATCTGTAAAGTGGGGATATGAACAGTACCTATCTCGTAGGTACTGTGAGAATTAAGTAGGTGACATTCAGTACAGTGACTGGCACATGCCAGCTCTATATCACTGTTGTCTAAATACATTTTGATGTATTTCAATAAACACATGGTTACCATAGGTCTGAAGTCTAGGAGGAAGACCTGGGCTGAGGCAGAGGTGTGAGATTTATTTTCCTGGGTTATTGCTCCAGCCCATAGGTAAATATTTGCAAGGTTAATGTAGAAGCATTTAAGGGAATCAACCCTTCACAGACAGTTTCTGTGGATTCTTTGGAGGAACTTATTCGCATCCAAACAATTAATATAGTTATGTGCCACATGACGTTTTGGTCAATGATGGACCACATATATCACAGTGGTCCCATAAGATCAGTACCTTATAGCCTAGGTGTGTAATAGGCTATACCATCCAGGTTTGTGTAAGTACACCCTATGATGTTCACACAACGACGAAATCGCCTAACAACGCATTTCTCAGAACACATTCGTTGTTAAGTGATGCAAGACTGTGTGCTAATTGCAAACCAAGCTACTCCACCCATCAGAGCCACGCCCCGGGGACTAGTTATTGGTAGCACTTCAGCATTTAGTTTGAGTTACAGTATGCATTTTGGAGCAATAAAGTTGCAATCTATTTTTTTTAATGCGATTCACTTCCTCTTATTCTGACTGGTTTTCCTTCCCATCAGCCTGGATTAATGGAGGGTCTGGAATCACTTTGAACTCACTTGCATTTGGGTATAAACGGCAGGCCACCATGCTGTAAGATGGCGATGAGAGCCCGTGGTGAGGGGCATGTTCCTCTGTAGAGTCCTTTTGAGGCGGCCTGGGGCAGCGGCTGATGTAAATTAAGATGATAAATATATGATTTCTCCTAACCAGGCTCCTGGCTCTACATTTCTCCCATCCAAAGAGTCTAGTTGAACAAAAAGACTTACGAAAGAGTGAATGGTGAGGAGAGAGGAATGGGCAAGAAGATGGATCTGCCACAAGCTAACCCATCCTATCAGTTATCTATTACTGCGTAAAATACCCCCCCAAACTTAGTGGTTTAGAGCAGTGACTTATTGACTGAGCGGCTTTTCTGCTGGTCTCACCTGGGCTCATCATGTGCCTCCATCCCCTTGGGGCCTGGGCTCAGCTGGGGCAACTGGGATGCCTGGGCCTCTCTCCAAGGCCTGGGTCATCCTGACCTTCCTCAAGGCAAAGCAATTTCATTGGCCAAACCAAGTCGCATATCCAAGCCCAGAGCCAGTGTGGGGAAGGGGACTACACAAGGATGTGGGTTCTGAGAAGGATGATTCATTGGGGGTCACTATTGTGACGACTTGCCCCAACAGTCTATGCAACATTTCAAAGATTTATAACCACAGGTTCACCGAATCATATAACGGTGATGATGAAGATGCTGACAGTAATCGTACTATTATTAATAATATGTACCTTTTTACGTCATACTTATTAAGTCTAGGGGCTTACGTAACACATTCAGTAATTTAATCTTCTCAGCAATTCTGCCAGGTGGGTATCACTCTCAGTTTATGGATAAAGAAACTGAGGCTCAGAGAGTTGAAGTCCGTTTCTCTAAGTGTGTCTAGTGTAATTCTTTTTGAAGTGGGAGAGGCCTGTGGCAGGAGAGGCAGGCCCTGAGCCCTTCTACCCAGGCCAAGAGATCTTTGGGCAAAGCTAAGTCACATTTCCAAAGGAGATCCTTCGACTTGTGAAATGTAAGCAGCTTTCACCAAGTAGCAGTCTGATGAGCTGAGCATAAGTGAATCAGAAACACGAGGTTGATGTTTGTCTTCATCCATGCAGGGGTTTGGCAGTCCCCAAGTTCCCTTGGCGAGCACGCTTTCGGCCCTGCCAAAACCTGGAGCTCTGGCATAATAGTGTGGACCTTCCGGTCAGGCCAGGCCTCCCGCCTTCCTGCTGCTTTAACCAGAGACCGGCCTCTTGTGGCTTCTCTGGCTGCTTCTTCCCGCCCTTGAGCCCCAAGGGCAGAAAGGCAGGAGGCGTCTCCACGGCCCATCGCATGTGGGAGAAAGATGGCACAGAGCAGGGTTCCTGGAGCGCTGTCAAAGCAGCAGTCCCCTGGGTGCCAGGAAACCCAAGCCTCGGAAATTGTGGCAGCAGGACCCATCCACGGGGCATGCTGTCGGGAAGAAGCTCTGAGTGAGGAGGACCGTGGCCGAACAGGAGGGAGAGGCTCACCCAGGGCCGGCTGGGATGTGACCTTGCCTGTTTCCTTTAAGATCATGGGCTGTTAATCTGAGAAACAGCATCTGTCAGGCCGAAAGAGCTTGGCCCGAATCTGGTTCCTAAGGCTTTTTTGTAACTGCAAACCTTCTCAGAGCCTTTACTGTTCTTATGTGACAGTGCAAGGAGCAGGGACAGTACAGGGAGAAGAACTGTGCAGGTTCAAGCTCTTCCAACGGAGGAGCATTTTGTTGAGCATTTTGTGGGACTGCTGTTCTAGACGATGCACTAAAGGATGCTGTTTTCAGTGTGTTCTCTCTGTAAGTGCCAGAATAAAAGCTTCATGACCACAGGCTCTCATCTGTTTTATTCATCTCCCTGGAGCCTAGTACAGTGTCTGGCTCATGATAAGTGGCCAACAGTTAGTGGATAAATAAACAAACAAATAAATGAGTGCATGACATTCACTGCTGTCTTTCTTCCTGGTTTCTTTTTCTCTTCCTCCATCGCATCTCCTTCTTCCCTCCCTCTCCTCTTTCCTTCTTTTCTTCCTTCCAAGTATTTACCATGACAGGCACTGTGCTAGATCCTAGGGACACATTAGTGAAACAAAACATGCCCTGCTGTGTGTTAACTACTGCCTTTATCGCAACTTTTGACTGCAGGTGACCCATGGCTTTTGTGCCAGTGTGTGGAGAAGGGTGAGAGGCTGAGAGCTGCTCAGACCCCCAGAGGACTAGAGAGAAGCCCCTCAGGGCAGGCTGGCTGCTTGTTAGTCATGGTCAGACCTCAGGTTCCTTCCTTCTCCCTTTAGCACCCCTTAACATCCCACTGTCCTGAAGACTCCAGACACTCCAGATCTGGCTGACCAGCCACTAGCCCCCCTTGCTGCTGCTGAGCAAGCCACAGGCCTGTGAGCCCTGGGAGAGCAGGGCCGTGTCTGTCTTGCTCTCCAGGGCATCTCTAGTATCTGGCGGGGACCTGGCACTCATGAATATTGGCTGAATGATTAAGCCTGGGCACAATGTTGATTTAAGTCATGGGTTCACATCTAGAGGCGAGAAAGAAATAAAAGGGGCAGTGGCCGAAGTTCTGGGTCATTCCAGAGTTCTTGGTCGGGGTCCCAGCTCTGAGGCTCCAGATGCCCCTCCTGCAGGGGCTGCAGAATGTTCCTCTTAGCTTCCCTCACTGGTCCCTGGAGCTGCAGCTCAGCCAAAGCCCCTCCTTCTCTCTTTATTACCAAACTCCTTTTCTGGGGATCCAGAAAGATCTCTTGGCCCCATAGGGAGACTTGCAGATGCCCTTGAGGAAAAACAGGATTGTTCTCTCCAAAGGGAGAAAGCTTATGTGGGTTCAAGGTAGTAGCCAACTTGCTCCCCGTTAGCTGAATGCTTCAGGTCTGAGAAATTTGCAGGGGGCCCTGGGACCATTCCTAATCCCATGTTAGCCCTTAGTGCCCGCTTCCGGTGGTGACAGTGGTTGGTTCCATCAGATGATGGGGCTGAACTCCCCTTGCTGGATTCTGGTCAAGGATCTAGAAGTGTGGGGACGGTCAACATTGTGTTAACATAAGCATGGAAACCTCTTCAGATGACAGAGTGTGGGGATTATGAGAAAGGGGGCATTCTCAGGCTTCCCCCAACACCGAGCCCCCATGATGAGCAAGGCACCAGGCCGGGCCCTGTGCTCAGGCTAGGCCTACACAATCCTGCAAGGTGGGGGTTGCTGCACCATTTTCCAGATGAGGAAACTGAGTCTCAGTGCACAAAAGTGACACCTCTGAGTCCAAGTTGCTGAAATGGGGTTTGAAATCAGGTGCAGGGCATCTGAAGCCCAGGTGATTTTCAGACAACCCTTTTCCTCCTGTGATCAGAAAGGTGTGTGCCCTCCAAGGCAGCCTCCCATGGTGAACCTCCTCAGGTTTGGTGATGGAAGGGGAAGGCCCAGGGGAGAGATGTGGAGGGTGTGACCAAAAGGCCAGGGGGTAGGAGAGAGGAGGAAAGTCACTCTTTCATTCATTCAGATACTACTGAGCATAGACTTGGGGCGAAATGCTGGGAATCCAGCAGAAAGAAACCAGTCCTCGATCTTGGAAACTCAATAGCTGAGTCAGACATATTTCAAGTACACAACTAAATGTAAATTGCTTCTGTGAACAGTGCTCTGGAGGAGAAGGTGCTAAGAGATCCTCTGAGAGGCCTCTGGCATGGTCAAGGAGGTCAAGGGGGCTTCCCTGAGGAAGGGATGCTTCAGCTGAGATCTCCAATGTGAGTAGGAGTTAGCAAAGTGTGCATGAGTCTGGAGGGGAGGAGCTAGAAATATTTTAGTGAGAGTCAAAAGCATATGCAAAGGGCAGAAGAGATCCTGGTGCTCTCTGGAGAATAGAGAGCAAAGGTGTCTTGAGGTTAGTTGGAGCATAGGAAGCCAATGAAATATCTTCAGCAAAGGAGGGGACATGATTGTATTTGAATTTGGAAAATATCTCCTGGCTTCTGTGTAGGGGATGTGCTTTGTCTTAACTGCTGAGAGAAAAGCTTGGCAAGAAGAAACTAGGGGCTTATCGGCAAGTCTTGCTTTAGTTTTCCCCTCTATAGTGAGTTTGGATTCAATGATTGATTATTTCCATCTAGTTTAGATGCTCTGAGGCTCTCCCTCAGTCTCTATGCTGCCTCTCAACAGGACACTCAGTCCTGGGGAGAAGAAATGCTTTGTCTTTCTCAATCTTTCTCTTGTACCTTTTAAGATGGATGCCTGGAAAGTGAGTTCCCATGTACACGTGGATGCGTATCGGTAACTATCTAGAAAAGGGATGGGAAGTGCGAACTTGGGAGGGCCATGGAGTTGTCTATTAGACCCAAACATGCGTGTGCTGTGATGCCGAGATTCTACCACTAGGAATCAACCTTCAAGAAATATCTGCATGTAGGCAAAGAAGAAGTGTAGGAGGATGTTCATTTTAATACTGTTTATAAACAGTGAAAAAACTGGAGCCAACTTAAAAGTCCACTACTTGGCAACTGTTAAAAATTATGACACACGCATAGTCTGGAATACTAATTAGCTGTTAAAAGAAATAAATGGAACCTCTATGTAACAAATGGAAGACCTCGGAGACATTGTGATGGGTGATAAAAGCAAGTTGCAGAAAGATACATACAGTCTGAAAATAAGTATGGGATTGCCCCCCACACTCAGCCTTTCCCATGAGCTTCTATGTAATATATACATACCACACAAAGACAGAGATTTGAAGGAAAAATACTTAACTACTAATGGTGGTTGCCTCTGGACAGGGACCAAGATTGGAGGCAACGGCTGTCAAGGGGAACTCTTGTCTTCTCAGCAATATTCTGATATTTTTAAAAAGAAGAATGCATTTATATATTTTTTATGTAGCTCAAAATTAATTAAAAAGTAAGATAGGATCCTTGAAGGTACTCAGGAAAATATTGGCCAGATTTACTGCCGCAAAGGGCTAGTTTCCCATTTCTATTTTTCTATACTTGATAGTTTTTACCTTTTTCAGAATGAGAATATATTTATACATTCATGGGGCAATTAAAAAAAGGAAAAAGGAAGCAGTTCTTCCAATTTAGTTCTTCTCTAAGCAAGCTCAGCAGCTAGGAGCACTCAGGGGGAACTGAGGCCCGGGAGACCATGTGATTACAAGCGAGCGTGCAGTGAGTCAGTGGGCGAGGGAAGAAGAGGCCATCCCTGAGTCACGTGATACCAGAACACAGAAAACTGGCTTGTTTTGCAACCCAGGCAGGTCCTTTAACCACAAGCCTGCTGGCTGGCCCCATGCGGTGGGGGGAGATGATGCCAATCCTCTTCCCTCGATGAGTCATGCTTCTTCCCGCAATAGCTGGGGGAGGATGTGGAGAAGTTGGGCTCTGGGGCAGAGGCTACTACTGCCCATAGGCCCTGCCAGGCTGGGTGCCCTGGAGGCTGAAGGGCCCCAGGGGCCCAGGGGGAAGTCCCAGATGGGGCTGCTGCTCTCATATGTAGATGGACACAACCATGGACGTGTGCTTCAGACCACCACAGTCAGCGTTGGTGTGGTAATCAAAAGGAGGTGGGGTTTCCGGGGGCTTCCATGGAACACTGAGTGTACATTATGTCCAGGGCACTGTGCTCGTGCGTCCTTATGGCTTATGAGGCAGGGCTTGCTGGTTCCATTAGACAGATGAGGAAACTGAAACTCAGTGGAGGGAAGTGCCTTGTCCAAGGCCTAAGGTCCAAGCTATTGAGTGGCTGGAATGGGATTTGAAACCAGGTATGGCTGAATCCAAAGCTTTCATTGCACTCTGGTTGCTTCCTTTGGTTAGAAAGACGTGCTTGCAGGCATGTGTCCTTGGAGGCCACTTCTCATGGGTCATGCTCTCAGGTTTGCTGGTGGAAGGGGAAGGTCGGGTGAGAGAAGGGAGTTCTTCCGAGATGGCAGCAAGGACAACGAGTACTGTTTCTGTTCCCTACCAGGTGCTGGAGTGTGCATGGGCTTTATTTTCATATGCTCTTAGTCCCCTCAACAACTAGTGAAACAACGATCCTTGTTTTGCAGATGGGCACACTGAGACTCAGAGAGTGAAATGGCTATCGAACCACATGGCTAGCAAGAGGAGGCAGGATTCAAAACCAGATCTGTCTGATTCTAAAACCTACCCTCCATAGTTAGCCATCAGCCCTTTCAACCTCCAGGCACACATTCTCTGTGAGACCCAGCTCTTGGCTCTTTTACTGTTCAGCCTGGCTTGTCCACCAGGCAAGTTCTCATTCATGCTTCAGTACCCCCTGGGGCATCACCTCCTGCAAGAAGCCTTCCTCAGCTCCAATGAGGGGTTCTCACTATGTCCCCATGGCTCTCTGACCACATATGTCTTTACTGACACATATCGCCTGGCTTTGTGACTCTTCCTGCTTGTCTATTTAAGGGACTGTGATCTCCTAGAGATAGAGATAATGTGATGGTTAATTTTGTGTGTCAACTTGACTGAGCTAAGGGATGCCCAGAGAGCTGTGAGCATGTCTCTGAAAAAGATTAGCATTTGAATCAGTTGAGTGAGTAAAGAAGATCGCCCTCACCAATGGTGGTAGCATCATCCAGTCTGTTGAGGGCCTGAATAGAACAAAAAGACAGAGGAAGGGTGAATTTGCTCTCTGCTTGGACTGGGACATCCATCTTCTCCTGCCTTCAGACATCAGAGCTCCTGGTTCTTGGGCTTTCCAACTTGAACTGGCCCTTCTCAGGCCTTTGGACTCAGACTGAATCACACTTCCAGCTTACCGACAGCAGATCATGGGACTTCTCGGTCTCCATCATCATGTGAGCCAATTGTTATAATAAATCCCACAATAAATCTCCTTATATATATATATTTACATATCCTATTGGTTCTGTTTCTCTGGAGAACCCTGACTAATATCACATTCATCAATTATTTTTTAAATCCTTTGATCATATTTTTCTATCCAGAGGCTAGTCCAAGGATTACATCATGAGCTTTATTGACCCATAGATCTGTGTTTGAATCCCTACTGGTCTGGGTGATGTTGGGCCAGTTACTTGCCTTCTCTCAGTTCCATCTGTAAAATGGAGAATCTAATGTCTACTTCTCGGTGTCATTGTGGAGAACAAGTGAAATATTTATGTAAAGTGCTAAGCACAGTGCCTGAGGCGCAATATCTTAACTCTCCAGTCTAGTCCAGTCAGAGGTCAGCAGATGATTGGCTGGGAAAGTATGGTCACCCTTGTCCGTGTGGCCATCCCCACTCCCCTGTGAGGACCTGATCTGAAGCTTTGAGTGCTGCCCATGATTTATAACTCTGTCCCCTGAATACATCATTCTTCATTCTTCAGAGGTGGCCAGGGGTGGTCATTCACACCCAAATTTACAGATGCAGAAAAGGGTGGGGGTGAGTAGATGAGCTGAACAAATCCATAATCAAAAATTCACATATAAAGTAATGTAAAGAGTAAATAAGCATTAAAAAAATGTTCACTTAATTCCAACCAAGGAAATTAAAATGAATTATATCAACCAACAAAGAAAAAAAGAAAAATCTTATTAATGTCCATTGCTGATGAGGTTGAGTTGAAAAATAATACACACAGACAGTACTTGTGACCATCCAAATTCTTACTAACATTTGGGATAATATGATAATAAATTGTCACACCCTGATATTTATCCTGAGAAAATAATCTTGAAGAAAGGAATAGCTATAAGCAGAAGGTGTTTATTGCATCAGTATCCATAATAGCAAAAACCTGCATAACCCTTGAAGGACCATTTATAGGGGACTGGTAAGTCAAATATGATCATCAGTATAATTGTTGGCAAGATCAATGACGAAGGTCATAGAAACATACTAGATGTTTCTTATACAATTACCTAGACAGCAGAACGTGAACTGGAATTTATGCTATGAATGCAACTATGTTAAATTTGTATAAATATAAGCAAAGACAAGAAGGCCAAAGGCAAAAAGAAAAGAGTTGTGGTTGGGGCTGTGGATTGCCTCTGATGCTGTTGTTGGACTGAGGTACTATTCCTGGGTCACCCTATAAGTGACCTGGAGAAGTCCCCTGACTTCTGACCCAAGGGATTTCATACTCCAAGTCTTTCCCACCAGGCTGTCCTGCCTCTCTCTGCATCTCCTGCAGCGAGGTCACCCCAGCATCCCCCACACAGCTTCCATGCCGGCCTCAAGTCACAAACACACCTAATAGCCTTTTGTCTGGTTCCAGAAAGCTGTCATTTTCCAGGGACTTCCGGAAGGCCAAAGCACTCTGATATTGACTGGAAGGTTCCCCCCTCCCCTGAGTGCTCTCCACTGTTGGTCAGCAGGGGCTGGTCTTGCTCAATGGCTCCTGAGAGAACTTTCCATAGAAGCAAAGAGCCCTGCGTGGGAGGGGGACTGCATTGGTCCTAATGGGACTGATGTGGTCCCCATTAAGTTAGGGACTCTGACTGCCTGAGAAGTGCACCTGGGAATCCTGCACTTTTGCCCACAGGACCGTGTCCAACTTTAGACAAAACGAAGTCGTGGACGGAAGCATTTCTGTCTGAAAGGAACTCCAGAGGGGCCCTTGAAGCAGGGCGGAAAGTACTCAGCTTCCAGCCATCCTCTTCTCAGGATCCTCTTGGGTCTGGCTGATGCCCCGTCGGCCTTGGATGCTGGCCCCTGCACGCGGCTTCCCCTCTGGTCTCCATCACAGATGGCTTCTGCCTTTGCCCAGGTGCTGAGAACAGGCTTGCATTCCCTGTCGACACCCAACCTTGCTACAAAATCATGCTCCTACAACCTGGATAACTTAAGTAGCCAGAGAGGAGTTCTTGGGGATGATTTGCCTTCATTGCCATTCATTCATTCATTCGTCTGCTCCTCAATTATTAAGCACTCCATCCCGGACACTATTCTAGGCCCTGAGGATATGGAAAAGCAATCATGATCCTGGGAATGAATAATAAACAAGTGAATAATGAAAAGCCAACAAGTTCTACAAAAGAAATCAACCGGGTGTTCTTTTCTAATGGAGAACAAGGGGTAGGATGAGTAGGCCAGATCTTTGTTGCATGGGGTGACAGCTGGAGACGTTTCTGGGGAAGTGTCAGTTCAGCAAAGGCTGGAAAAAGGAGAAAAACCCAGCTATGCAAGAAGCCACCAGGCGAAGAGTCTACCAGGCAGAAGGAACAGCTGAGCAGAGTCCTGAGACAAGAGCTGGGAGCTGGGAGCTGGGTGCTGGGTGCTGGGTGTGCTCTAGACCCCCCACCTTGCTCCTCTCTCCTCTTCTTTTCCTGTCTCTGTTATCTCTCTCTCTCCATTTCGTTGATCATTTGGTCTCCATCCACATTTTGGTGCCTGATTTACTTAGTTTGAGTCTGGCCCTGTCTTTCTCTGTTTTCTTCACCCCCTCCCATTCTTCAGTCTCCCTGACTCCGAATCGCCTTTGTCTTTTTTCAGGCTTCCTCCTGTTGCAGTAGTGCCTTCCGCTCTCTCTCTCCCTCCCCCTTTATCGCTCTGTCTCCATCTAACTTTGGCTTCATCTCTCTCCCCCGCTTTCCGCTACTTTGCCAGGACATCTCTTCTGTTCCCGAGCAGAGGCCACTGGGAAGCCTGTCTGACTGATATGACTACTGACAGCTAAAGCCGTGAAATCATTCCCACAGCGCATCTCTGGGAGGTGTTAAGCCCACAGTGTTTTGTCTGTATCCGAGAAAGACAGGGGTTTTTAAACAAATATATACATTCTTAGAAATCCAAGCGATTGTATTTCTCCATTGATCCATTATGATGTTGAGTAAGTGTAAAGCTTCCCTGGTGCCTGCAGGGGAATTTACAGAATGAACAGGCTGTTCTGGGGAAGGGGGGGGGGGGAGCGGAAATTGTCCCAACGGGGGCTGAGCCAGAGCCTGTGCTCCAAGGACCTGACAAACGGGCTAATTTGTAGAAGGGAGAGAGATTATTTCTTGTTGGGGGAGTCAGAGAAAGCTTCAGGATGCCCAAGTGTCACCTCTTCTGTGAAGCCTTCCTGGCCCCCTCCCCTAGCCCAACAGGGGAGTGACAGCTTACCTCTTCGTCTCCACTTTAAGGTATGGATGTCTAGCACAGCACCAGGAGCCCTGAAGGGCCTTTATTTGCCCATGGGTTCCTCTTCCCACTTGACTACGAACTTGGTGGAAGCAGTGATCATGGGGACTCAGCTTCACAGTCCCGGTGGCCATCCCACAGCCTGTGTCCTGTCTGGTGGAGCCAGTTTCCGCTTAAATGCTCGTTAGGGGGTCTACGCAAGCAGCACATTGTGGATGGCACTTAGGCTTTGGGAAAGTGCCTCAGTTTCTTCATCTTTTAAATAAGGGCGACATGAAACAGTGCAGGTGAAGTGCTTGGAGCATTGTGGTAAATGCTCGGTGACGTGGGCTCTTATTACTGTGGTCTGTGTCATCAGCAGCTTCAGCAATATCATCAGACCCTTCAGGCTTGGGTACCATGCGGTTCATTGTCCATAGAATCCTTGCTCTCTTCGATTTAAATAGATAGGAGACTATGATTTTTGGTGCAAAAGTCTAGTTTTGACCTGTGTGAACTTTTTTATTCTCCCAAATATGTTCTTTCACACTCTGGGTCGCTGCCCAGAGATATGTGAAGAACTCAGGGACCTGCGTGGGCATAAAAGAGTGTTGGTTCTTCTTCTCTCTTCCCAATTGTCTGCCTTGTCTGGAAAGACTTCTCTGCTGTGTGGCTCCTCCCCGGACCTCCAGGCTGGCCCGGTGCCTGATTCCCAGCCCTCGCAGGCCTTGCGCAGAGCCAGACAGCCCCCGTTCAAGTGATCATAGCAGCTCAGTCAGCTCTTCCTCTGTCTGATCATTTGATACAGAGTTTTGGGGTGCTCAATTTATTTGATTCTAGAACTTTTTACCACTTCTCTCTGAGTCTTAGCTTCCCCAAATATAAAGTGGGAGTGTTTTAGAGCTTAAATATGAAGATTAAATGACATGATGCACGAAATATGCACAGAGTCTTATAGTCAACAAATCTTAGTTCTCTGTCCTCCCCTGAGTGTGAACGCGTCAAAGGCAAAAGCTGTTTTCTGATTCAGCTTTGACATCCCGGAATTGGGCTGTCCAATATGGTAGCCATGAACCACATGTGGCTGTTGAGCACTTGAAGTGTGGCTAGTCCAGCTGAGCTGAGCTGCAAGTGTAAAATACACGCTGGAATTTGAAGACTTACGATGAAAAGAAGAATGGAAAATAACTGGTTAATATTTTTGTATTGATTACATGTTGAAATGACAATATTTTGGATATATTGAGTTAAATAAAATTAACAAAAAAGTTATTTAGTAAATAATATTTATATTTTATACTAAAATAAATACATGAAATATATTAAAATACTTATACTAATTTATAACAAAAATTATTATTAAATAACATAATTATTATTTACATTGATTTCACTTGTTTCTTTTTTAATGTGGATATCAGAAAATTTAAAATGACTTGTGCGGCTCCCATTCCAGTTTTATCAGACAGTGCTGTGTTAGAACACAGTAAAGAATCTGCTTAGCACAAGTGAGCAATGCATGTGGGTGTGATGCACGGATAAATGGATAAATGAAGGAAAAAGGAAAATAATTGAATGGGTAGATAAATTAAAAAATAAATTAATGGACAAATGAACAGATGGAAATAGATAAATGGATAGATAAATTACTAAATGAATAGAAGGATGAGTGGATGAGGTGGGTGGATAGATGAATGGAAGGAAGAATGAATAGAAGAATTGATGGAATTAAAGAATGGCTAGAAATAAAACATGATAAATCAGTGAATAAATTAGTAAAAAGATTAAATAAGTACCCAAGTACAAAAATAAATACATACATACAGAAAGACTAGATGCCCTGGGAGACCAGGACTTGCCTGACAAGAAGGTTTGCTCTCTTCCCGGGCTCATGGTGTTTAAGCCTTTGACCAAGAAGAAAGGTTTACCCTTGCTCTTGCGGAATTTATTATTTTAATTGTTAGCCTTCATCAGAGGTTATTGGAATTTTTTTCCCCCTTGGACAGTTTATCACTTGTAAATTATTTGTCACATCGTTGTAATTCTATCCAGATCCTTAACTTTCTAATCATGCATCTTTTATGGGGTCTCCTTTAAAGAAGCACTATAATTACGTGCCAAGGGTCCCAGTAAATTTTATCAGGCCATAAAATATTATACTTTAATTATTTGGAAGAGGAAGAAAGGCAAATGTTCCCTCTGCAAGACTGGTGATCGATACTGCAGGGCTCACAGTGGTGCAGGCAGCTTCGGACCTCCTCCTCTTTCTGGTGTCCCTCCGAGAGCTCGCATGTCCTTCCATGGCAGTGTCTGCACAGAGCGGTGGGGTTCTGTGTGCTGATGCCTCTTTCTGGATTCTCTGAGACTTTGGGCCGTGATAAACTTGTAAACATACTTTCTCGAAGTGGTCTCATTCTAAGTCCAAGACGTGGTTGGGGAGGATGCTTATTTCACCCCTTTCACAGATGAGGAAACTTAGACCCAAAGAGTCTAATTTAGCTTTCCTGACTCCATGGTAGATTTTTTTTTCCTCAGTTTCTATCATGAACTCAAAGCAGAGAACATATATGGGCTCAATGGGTTGGAGTTTTTATATTCTCAAAGGTTTGAGGGTAGAAACCCTATGGCACCGGAGCTTTGCATGCGACATTTTATTCATTGAAATAAACAATTTAGCGAGGGTCCCACTAGGGGCCAGGCCCTGGTGTTAGAGTGAAGCAATAAACAACACAGACAAGTCTTTGCTCCTCTGCGTTCGTGGTCTCCTAGGGGAGATGAGCATTGGTCAAATGACCACATAGACCATGGAAATCGCACCATGGTATGTGCTAAGAATGAGGGGTCCATGGGGCTTTAAAGCTTAAAAACAGGGGCTTGTAATGAGTTGGGGAGGTCAGGGAAGGCTTTCCTGAGGAAATAAGTGATCTGAGATCTGAAAGATAAGTAGGAGTTAACTAGGTAAATAGAAGGGGGAAAAGGATTCTAGGAAGAGGGAACTGCAGATGCAAAGGGTCTGTGTAGAAAGGCCTGGAAATAATCCAAGGTGGCCAGAGCAGGGGTACTGATGGGAGACTATGAGATGAAGCTGGAGAGGTGTCAGGAACCACACCACACAAGCCCTAGGGGGCCACGTTAAGGCTTTGATTTTTATCCTAAGAGCATTGAAGTTTCCGGTGAAGGTTTAAGTGAGAGAAAAGAGATGTTTTAAAAGGCAGCACAGGTGAGGGAAGACTTGACGTGGTGCAGGAGAAGAAAGGAGGAGCGCTCTGATGCATGGACCAATGTCAGGAGACGTGTTTGAGCACAGGGGTGAACTCAAGAGGATGAGGAGGGCAGCGGATGGTGACTAATGCCCGCTCATCCCCCTGGTCTTGGCTTCGATGTAATTTCCTCGGGGACCTCCCTTCACCCCCAATTGGGCCAAGTCCCCCGCCCCCAAATGGTGGTCCCCACCCTCCACTTCCCCTTTCACAATGCACACCACTATTACTGCCATGTCTTACTTAATGGCCTCTTCCCCTCACTGATGTGGGCCCCTCCATGAGGGCAGGGAATGGGGGTGTCTTGATCACTGCTCGTTAGCCCTCTCCCAGCCCAGGACCTGGCACATGGTCTGTAGGCAATACACAGAGCTGAATGAGCAAATGAATGAGTGGGGCACCCAAGAGAGACAGAATTTATAAGGGGCTGGTTTCCTCCAGAGTCTTCCCCATTATTGTCCCTCCCTTTCCTCCTCCCTTATTCACTTCCTTTTTTGTCCTAAAGCTAAAACTCTTCCAAAATCTGCTCAGGGGCTCTCATCTGAAAGAAGTGATAGACACATGAGAAAATTCCTTAGCTCTGATCTGAAATACCAATTTCCCCAGAAAGGGTTGCGATGTGTATGTTCATTATATAGATGAACTACCTTGTTTCAAGAGGTAAGATGACTTGGTCAAGACAGCTCAGAAGGAAGATGACAGAGCAATTTATGAAACTCCCCGATGTCACCTCCTTAGGTGACTCATCTTGTTACTAGGTTTGCTGCTAATTATCTCGGGGTGAACACTTTTTGGGGAACCCTGTGGTTATGGGGATGGTGAAATCTCCAGCAAACTTTTCTGCCTAAAAAAAGTTGTATTTGTATCAATAATAATAATACTTGTGCTATTGGTAGCTAGCATTTATGCCAGGAGTTTTCCCAACTGTTTATGGCAGGGGTCTACAGTCCATGGCCCTACAGGCCCAATTCTGTTTTTGTAAATTAGGTTTTGTTGGAACACAGCCATGCTGATTTGTATACGTACGTCTGTGTCTGCTTTCTCGCTGCCATGGCAGAACTGAGTAGTTGTGACAGAAGCCTATGATCCTTGAAGCCTAAAATACTCACTAGCTGGCCCCTCACAATACGGTTTGCCAATGTCTGCTTTATATTCATTATTGCAACACGATGACATAAGTCTTATCATCTCCGTTTTACAGATAATGACACTGAGGCTCAGAGAGGACAAGTAATTTCCCTGAGGCTTCACAGAGACTGGAACCCAGAGATTCTATCTTCAAAACTCGTGATCTTTCCTCGTGTGCTCTCTTGGATGTGACAGCGTCAGTCTGACCTTGAGGGAGAGAGCAGCAGACTGAGTCCTAATAGTTTCCAGAACTGCAAAAACTGAAGGCTCCAGCAGCACTTTCCTTTTGGGCAAATGCTCTGATTATCTGTTGTTACATAAAGATAACCCCCAGCGGGTAACTGAAAACAATAACAATCATCTGCTTCGCTCCCAAGTCTGCAATTGGAGCGGGGTTTGGAAGGGACAGCTGTTCTCCGCACAGCATCAGCTTGGGCTGCTCAAGAGGCGCTGAGGATCCAAGATGACTCACACACATGGTGGCAAATTTGTCCCCGCTCTTGGTTCGTCTCCATAGGAGCCTCTCCACTGTCTTGGGCTTCCCCACAGCATGGTGGCTGGGTTCCAAGAGCGAGCATCCTAAGAGACTGGAGGCGGAATTTGCCAATTTCTTAAGGCCTAGGCCTGGAAACTGCATGGGCCACTCTGCCATATGCTCTTGGTCCAAGTGGCACAAACCTGCCTAGATTCATGGATGGGAACAGAGATCCCATCTCTCAAGTGGAGGAGTATCAGAGAATTTTGAGGCCATATTTTACAAATCCCACAGCAAATATTCATATTCATCTCAGGGGCCCTTGGACCATCACTTTGATCCAGCATAACACATCCCTGGTTAGGGTGACCCGATAATTTCTTGTCCAAATGAGAAGACACCAAGAGAATGGAAGGGGATGCTGTGAATAATAATCCCAGGCAATGAGTGCGAAACAGAACTATCCCAGACAAACCAGGTGTGTAGTCACCCTAACCCTGGAGGCAATGATTATTGTTTTCTCTATGTCCCCAAGTCATTGTGGGAAGGTTATATAAGGACTGCTGTGTTCTGTTTAAGTATGGAACACATTTAGGAAAATCTTGATAAATTGTTTAAAAACAAAGAGTAACGTGCAATCTTCAGTTATCTGGAAAACTCATTTAAATAGAGCTTCTGCTTTCCTGAATCTTCCAGTTAACCATACTGCTCCTGTGAGATATGCCACCCTCAGACACCGAGCACCCCTAAGTGCTACCAGCTGTGGCTGTGACTCAGTTTCCTGCCCTCTGCCCTGACTCCCCTTGCTAAGTGAGGGTTCACTCATGCTCAGCTCTGTGCTAGTTCCTGGAAAGCAGAGATGGGTAAAACATGGTCCTGACATTCAGGTGCAAATGCTGGGTGATAAGAGCCATTAGAGAAATAAAAACCAAGTATTGTGCGGCCAAAAATCAGATAAATGGAAAAATCCAGAAAAACTTCATGGAGATGACATTCGAGTTGGATAATTGATTTATTTTTTGATGACCTAGTATGTCTCAGGCACCTTGCTAAGCATCTTAGGTGTATCATCTCATTAGTTTAGAAAACTCCCTGCAAGGTGGACATTATTACTGTCCCCATTTTACAGATGAGGAAACCGAGGCTTACAGAGGTGAAGTTACTTGCTTCAGTTTATACAAGTAGCAAGTAGCTGGGATAGAGGGTAGGACAGGTGCTGAGATAGAGGGAGGAAGTGTGAGCACGAATTTCTAAAGCCTCAAAGAAGGAGAGGGCATTTTAGGCAGGGGACCAGCAGCTGTAAGGACAGAGAGTGGTGTGGGGCTTCTAAAGCCGGGGGTACAGCTGGCCATTTGGTGTATCTGGAGCATAGTTGGGGTGGAGGGGGTGCAGTGGAGTCCTGGCTGGGAAGGAATATTGCAACCTACGGGGCTTGGGTCCTGCCTCACAGGCGCTGGGGCTCCTTCTGAGTGTTGAAGCATGGAAGGGGTGGAATATTAGAGTTAGCCGGCATCAGCCATCTTGAGCTTGGGTCTCTTGCTATTCTAGGTGTGACCCCTGGACCAGCAGCGTCACCCCGGAGTTGCTTAGCAATGTAGCATCTCAGGCCTTTGTATCATATTTGCTCACAGTCAAGGTCTTTTACTGACAGTTTCCGGTTTCAAAAACCTAAGCAATGGCTTTGCAAAAGATTTTGGGGAAGATCAGAGATCAGTACCATCCATAGCTGTGATCCTTCCATAAGGTTTTCCTCTCCTGGTTGTTCTAGTGACTGCAGCCTGGACCCTCCGCAACGGAACCAGACCCACAAACAGACCCTGGTTTCTACCCACCCTCCTCCACAAACAAGTCCGTTCAAATGCACACTTCTGAAGATGACTGGCAGGCACCATGGGTCACGGAGTCCTTCCCCTGAGAGTCAACTGTGTGATAGACTGGGCGCCAGTCCCTGGGGGCAGGTACAGAGATGAACTGAATGGGAGGGTGACATGGACATTTTACCAGGGCAGGGGCTTTCTCTGGCTGAGGTTGGGGGCCAGGGGCCTGAAATTGATCCCTTTGGCAGTCATATTCCCTGCCCACTAGGAGACGCTTTGGGGCGGAATTGGGGGCAGAGTGAGGAGTGAGTGTCAGGACCCAGAAGGCTCAGGTCGAGGGGTGTTGGTCCTTGCATTTTCCTCCTGGCACTCAGGGAATCTTAACCAGTTCCCAAAGTCAGAAGCCATGATGCTGGTTAGAAAGGGAGCTACCTGGACATTTCCATCTTTCCTTCTTCTCTAAGCCTTTCCGTGAGCTCCTCCTCCTCCATGCCAGCCTGTGCTGGTCTCCGGGGATGAGGAGTGCAGAACTGGTCTCTGACCTGCAGAAGCTTGCGATCTGTTGGGAGGATGAAGGGGGAAGCAAAAGGATGTCTTAAAAGCCCTGAGAGAGGGAAGCAGTTGGTGCTGAGGAGACAAGAGGAAGGAGTCTCTGGTTCCATATGGAAGACAGCTCTGCCATTTGCCGTCTTTATGTCTTTGAGCAAATACCACAGCCTCTTGGGTCCTGGAAGTCTTAGCCCATGTCAGGATTATGCTAATTTCCCCTTTCAGAGTTTGGATGAGGACTAGATGGGGGGTATATGGAAATGCCAGCTGAGGATGTAGCACATGGCTGGTATTCACAGACTCCTAGCTCCAAACCTCAGACTCCAAGGAGGACCAACCATCCTGGCTCACCAGGGGTAATAAGCTGAAGAAATTGGTTTCATTTCACAAATCACACTTGCCCAGATTCCTTCCCGTCTTGCAGGGAAGTGACCTTCCTTATGTGCCGAGACGATGCATGTGATGATGGCGTGCCCCAGGCCACCAAAGGGATCTTGCAAAACTCATAATTCCCTCATCACTGTAGAGGAATGAAAGGGAGAGAGGAAGTGGGCGCCCCTGCTTCTTGCATGGCCTGCAAGGCTGTGCTTACTTTGGGATCTTAAGGCCATTTTTATGAAGTTGGATTCTGGGTGGTTCAGGGACTTGCCCTGAAGGTCTTTCTTCCTCTCCTTTTCCTTCTCCTCCTCCTCCTCCTCCTTCCCCTTCTTCTCTTCCTTTTTAATGACATTCCTGCTATGTACTTCCTTGAACTTTCTCCCACAGCAGGCAACCCTCAGAAAACAGTGAACCCATCTAAGCTCCTCTGGGCTTGGCAGGAGGGCTGGGCAGATGATGGAGAGCATGGGGCAGTGTTCCCAGGAGAGCAACAAGACATGAGCCTGGTTCACAGAATTCACAGAATCTTCAGAGACCTGGAACAAAGAGGCCATAGCATGGATGAGGGCTTAGGTCCACATAGGAGGAGGAGAGCAAGTCACTCTTCCTCCCATTGACGAGACTCTACTCATTCTTGAGTGCTCAGCTCAGAGGTGTTTTCCTGTGAGAATCTGCTTTTCTTGACATCCCCAAGACCTTCAGTCTCAGTGGTAGGTGGTGACTTACTCCTTCCTGGGAACAGCCAGGACTCTGCTGTCCTTTGAAGAGAATGTGAGTAATGGGTGCATTTTGGCTCAGCCTCCTGTCCCAGTAGGCTTCTGGGGCGAGCCATGCCACGCACTCTCACAGTGCCCACACACATGCACGCTCTCCGGCACACCCACTAGCATGTGCACACTGACTTTCACCCACCCACACACTTCCACACATCCCACAGGTGCAGGCACCTGCACCACACAGCTCATACTCCTCCACACGCATGTCCTGCCCACCGACTCCATTAGGGAGCTTTATTGCCTGAGCTCCCAGGTGTTTGCAGACCTGACATTGGCAGTGACTGAGTGGGCCTTTTGGTGACACTTCCATAAAACCTCATAAATCGCTTCTGTGCAACGTCACATGCACATTTTTATTTTCCTCTATAAATACACACATTCTTATTTCCTAACAGCTCCAGGGTTGGCTGAGTGCCCAGCCAAGGGGTCCACTTTCTGTGCATTTGGCCGGGATGCAACATGGGCAGGAATGGGAGCCACTCTCTCGGTTGTTTGAGGTCCAAGACCTCCTCGGGGATCTGGGATAAAAGAGGCCTGATTTGAAGAGGACATTAAGGGTCATCTCATCCAGTTGCAACGTACACCCCTCCCCTTGCAAGCCATTCACCTTGTCCCTCGTTCACTTATTCCACCCAAACCCTTTCACTGAGGTTTTAGGCAAAGGCTACTATTAAGCCTGTTTTTCAGACGTGGAAGCTGAGGCTCAGAGAAATTAAGTAATAGTCAAGGCCAATGCCTGGTGATCTGCATTTTAATAACACTCCAGCTCATTCTGATGCAGGTGGTTTTGAGAATGAAGGTCTTTTGTGATTACGATGTGGGTCTCAGGATAGAAACCGTATTTTCCCTTTTCTGAAAATAAAAACTCCTTAGAAATAATAACTTTGAAGAAGTAAGGAGCAATTCCAAGGAAAACATCTTTTACCCAGAGGCTCGTTGGCACTTAATGCTCTGAGAACATCGGAGTTGACTCTCCAGAGAGGCTGGCTGAGGCCGGGCTGTCTGCCCCCCTCCTCGGCAGTGCAGCCCACCACCTCTTCTGGCTTTGCTTTAAGTTTGATGCATTGTCGTCCGCCCTTCCTTAAAAAATAACTCCATTGCTGACAAGTTGATAACTCTTTACCCCTTCCAAAGCCCTTCTAGTGAGATATTTCATCTTTATTTTATGGTTGAGGAAGCAGAGAAGTGAAGGTGAAGTTTTGCTGCCAGTAAGTGGCAGAGTTTGGACTATGAATCCAGCTCTCCGACCTCCAGTAGAGTTTGTTTTCCACAATATTGCCCAAACGCTAACTATTCTTCACCTGACATCGGGGGTGGGAGGGTGGTGAGCTTCCAGGGGGCCAGTGGGATGTGTGTCAGGAGTCCCAAGGCCACAGTACATCTCCCCTTGCGATGAGATCTCATGGGATGGAGAGAAGGCAGAAAAAAGGGAGGTGAGGGCTAGGAGCAGGGAAGGGAGGGAGGGGTGGAAGGGTGTCTCTCAGGGCCGCCCTATTTTGTGCCATCAAGTCACACTGATTAGACACCATGTCAAGAGTGAAGGGGTGAAATGTAAAACAAATGAGAGTCCTTTTCTCTGAGGCTTTTAAAGTGAAGAGCTTGGCTAATGGGGAAGAGCAGGAGGTATAGCAAACCCTCCCTTTGATTTGGTATTCTGGGAGGTCCATTACAAAGGAGTCATCAACAGTCCATGGAGGCTGCAGAGAAGAGAAGGGCCTGGGCCACAGGAGAGCCCCATTAGCTCTTATGCTCTCTCCGTGAGTCCTCCACGTCATGCCGCCAGGAAGTGTGACGAGGCAAGTTCTCTCCTCTGGGGAATGCCCACTGACTGGGGTGTCCGAGCTGATGCACATGGCCAATCACTTACAGATTCTGTGCTCATCCGAGATGCTTCCAGAATACGTCGCGAGAAAGATCTTAATGTTATCCTGACTCTTCTGACTCACTCATGCACAATCATAGGCTCTGGACACTCCAGCCTGCTCTCTAAAGTCCTGGGCCTCCCTGGTTCCTATTAGCCTTGCTCACTACTTCCTGCTTTGCTCTTGTGCTCACAACACAATGAGATGTAACCCAGGAGTCTTTGGGAGCCTCCTCTGCCACCTGCAGGTCTGTATCTCATCAACTAAGGGGCCACCATGGCAGGGATGGAAGTTTTACATGGGCTCAGCAACATGGACTCTCACTTGCCAAGGCCGATCTGGCTAAAGCGACTGCTCAGTGCTCTACCTGCCAATAGGAATGAGCAACTCTGAGCCCCTAATATGGCACCATTCTCCAGGGGACCAGCCTGGTGGCAGAGTGATTACATTGAATCCCTTCTAACTTTGAAGGAGCAGTGCATTTTTCTAATTGGAATAGACACTCTGGATATGGATTTGCCTTCCCTGCCTGCAAAGCTTCTGCTAAAACCACCATGGATTCATAGAAGCCCTTATTCACCATCACAATGTTCCACACAGCATCACCTCTGACCAAGGAACTCATCTGACAACAAATGAAGAGTAGGAATGGGCTGATTCACTAGGCTTGCAATGTTCCCTATCACCCCCAAGAAGTCAGCCTGATAGAATTCTGAAATAAGTCTTTTTTGTTTGTTTGTTTTTTTGGCTTGAGGAAGATCTTCCCTGAGCTAACATCTGTGCCAATCCTTCTATGTTTTGTATGTGGGTCCCCACCACAACGTGGCTGCCAACAAGTGGTGTAGGTCTGCACCCAGGAACCAAAACTGGAGCATGCCAAACTTAGCTACTAGACCGTGGGGCTGGCCCCTGGAATAAGCCTTTTGAAGACTCTTTATGGCACTAGCTGGGTGGTAGCAATTTGTGGGGCTGGAGTAAGTCCTCCAGGATGCAGTAACTGTACTATGTGAGTAACCAACATGTAGGACTGGTTTTCTCCATGGCCAAGATTCACTGGTCTGGGAATGAGCTTCTCTTACTACTACCACAGTGAGCCAAGAGCAAAAGTTTTGCATACTGCTCCTGTGATTTTAAGGTCCCCTGGTCTAGAAGATTTAGAGCCCAAGGGAGAAGTGTTCCCACCAGGGAGCACAGTGATGAGTCAATTGGATGGAAGTTGAGACTGCCTCCTGGCCTCTTTGGACTCATCATGCCAGTGAACCAACAAGGAAGAGTGTTGCTGTGCTGGCTGGATGATTGATCCCAAATATAAGAGACAAATTGGATTGTTACTACACGATGGGTGTAAGTGGAGTATATCAGTATCTTAGTCTGTTTGGGCTGCTATAATAAAATACCACAGATGGGGTGGTTTATAAACAACAGTAACTTATTTCTCACAGTTCTGGAAACTAGGAAGCCTCAGATAAAGGTGCCAGCAGATTCAGTGTTTGGTGAGGGCTCTCTTCCTGGTTCATAGATTGCCTTCTTCTCAGTGTCATTACATGGCAGAAGGGATG
Source organism: Tapirus indicus (assembly GCA_031878705.1). Lineage (NCBI taxonomy): Eukaryota > Metazoa > Chordata > Mammalia > Perissodactyla > Tapiridae > Tapirus > Tapirus indicus. The sequence continues at coordinate 61,303,759 of CM062929.1, forward strand.
AGGGAGCTCTCTGGGGTCTTTTTTATAAGGGTACTAATCCCAGTCATGAGGGCTCCACCCTCATGACCATCACCTCTCAAAGGCCCCACCTCCAAATACCACTGGGAATTAGGTTTCAACATATGAATTTTGGAGGATACATTCAGTCTATAGCATTCCATTCTTGCCCCTCAAAAAGTCATGTCCTTCTCATATGCAAAATGCATTCATTATGTTCCAACAGCCTCCAAAGTCTTAACTCATTCCAGCATCAATTCTAAAGTTTAAAAATCCAAAGTCTCGTCTAAATATCATCTAAACCAGATATGGGTGGTACAATTCTTTCGTTCGAGGTACAATTTGTTCTGAGGCAAATTGCTCTCCAACTGTGAACATGTCAAACCAAGCATGTACTTCCAAAGTACAGTAGCAAGGTTGGAGTCACGTGGGCAAGTCTAAGGGACGTAAAGGAAGGTAATTAGCAGGGCAAAAATAATGAAAAGGCAATTCATATTACCATGTGCTAAAATGGCGTGTTTTTCTATTGTATTATTTCCTTTTGTGTCTGGTGGAAAGTGTTATAATTTGTTAATAAATGTCCATCACATTTATTGATAGGTTATTATAAGATGTTTTATATTTTAAAATAGATATGGGAGATATATATTTTTACAGATGTAAAACTGGTAGACTTCCATTCTATTTTCTAATATGCAATTATCCCAATATTGAAAAGTGTGTATTTATTTCACATCAAGCCTTTTTACTCAGTCTTTAACTCAATACAATACATTGTTAGTTGATTATCTTGGGCTTTGAGGTAGGTGATAATATCATGAGCAAATATTCATAATTTTGTTTTCTTTTTTCTAATAGTTTCACCTCAATTTTTCTCTTGCCTCATTGCATTAACTAGAATTTCCAGAGCAATTATTAGTGGCAATATTGTAGGGAACATTCTTGTCTTGCTCCTATTATTAATAGCAATGCTGTTTATATATTGCCATTAAGTATAAAATTGACTATTATTTTTAAGATAGATATTTTAATCATGCTATATTAGACTTGCATCTTCCTGTTCCTTATACTCTATAATTTTTTTAAAGGAATGGGCATCAAATTTACCAGTTACTTCTTCATATTTATCAAGATGATTGCATGTTAATTGACCTGATACGTATATTCATAATATATTCCCTAGCATTAAATAATCTCTTTATTACTGGTTGTAAATAACTATGCCTTTTATATTTCAATGAACTAGATTTGCTGGTGTGCTTTGAGAATTTTCACAACAATCTTTAAAAGCAGCATTAGTTTATAGTTCTGATATTAATATAGTATATGCATACTAAAATGAAAGATGGAAACGAAATAAATCAAACTGTTAGCAGTGGTCTCCTCTGTATTGGAGGGTGAAATAATGGGTCTATTTTATAATTCTTCCATAAAATTTAATACACATTTTAAAATGATGAAATTGATCATCATGTCAGTTACCTACTGCTGTGTAACAAACCACCCCCAGTACTAGTGGCTAAAATGACAGCCATTTCATTTGCTCATGATTCCAAGGGTCAACAATCCGATGGGGCTCAGATGGGCATTTCTTCTGCTCATCTTGCCCAGGGTCACACATTCCGCTGCAGTCAGCTGGTGGGTTTGCTAGGGACTGATTGGTCTAGAAGGCCTCAGATGGCATGGCTTGTCTCTGTTCCCTGTCATGTCATTCTTTTTGATGGCGGGAGCAGCAAAGTCACATTGAAAAGTAGGGTGCACACAGGGGTGGGAAGAACTGTTACAGACAACTTTGCAAACATTTTGCTACAAATGTGTTATAATTAAAAATAAAAAATACTTATAAAAAGAAAAAAGGATAATGCCCAGTGCTGATAATGATACAGCAAGATGGACTCTGTTACACATTGCTGGTGAGCATGTCATGAGTGATAAAATGTTACTAGGCTTTGATCTAGTTTTTCTATAGCTTAGAATTTATTCTAAGGAGATAATCAGAGTTCCACACAAACAAAAGTTATGTGAAGGATTTTTATGTATAGCGTTATTTGTAAGTGAAAACTAGACACAATCTAAATGTCATATAGTAGAGGAATTAATGACAGCATCTCCATATGCTGGAACATTATATAATTAAAATCATGTTTGAGGATATGAAATAAAATTTAAAAAGTGGGATTTGTGTGCATTCATTATGATTCTAATTTTGAAACTTGATTATATACACACACACACACATATATAATATATGTACAATTGTATAGATACTATATATAAATATATAATACTATATATATGAAAAGAGACTGAAAATACTATACATGAGTATAGTAATAGTGATTATTTCTTGGTGGTCTTTGGGTTATTGGTGGTTTTTATATTATAATAATTATTGGAGCCATGGGTATCAGATGGGGCCTACCTTGGCACTTATGAATTAGATGGAGTTGACTGTGACTCCCATCTCATGTCTTGTGGAAAGTCCTTACAATCCTCCCTCAGACATTCTGGGATATGAATTGGTTGCATGTACCAGACTTTTGCTAAAGATCTATGGATCATGGAGATTAATTATTGTTATATACTATCTAGAAGACAAATAAGTTCCATACTAGATGAGAGGTACTTAAGATTTTGTTTTTTTTGTTTCATGGATACTATCGGCAGTCTTGTGAAAACTATAGACCTCTTCCAAGTATAATGTTTTTAAATGTATACAATAAAATGTAGAAGATTACAAAGACAATGAATTATATTGAAATAAAGTTATCAAATATTTAAGAAAAAACAAATTTGTGATACAGTGATGCATGCACTTCTTTATTAATAATGCATTAAATAATATGACATATTAGCTAGCCAGAAAAGGAGTGGAATATCAAAATAGTGGTAAGTGTAAATGATATTTTGAGATATATACAACTATAATATAGTATGAAAATATCTATGATTTCTATTGATTACAAAGTCACAAAAACTGCTAATACTATTGTGATGGATTATCTACAAGTAAAGAAAATGCTAATTTTTTGTTAGACATTGATGAAAATAAAGATGTAATTTTTCCCCATCTCAGTTCAAAGAACACCTGAATTCTATCTGTGGACCAGCTGGGATCCCAGGGTTAAGAACCCTTGTATTAGGTGTCCCTGTTCTTCAACACCATGTGGTGATAAACCCCATTCTCTCACCACATTACTTTTCTCTTCTCCCTTTCTCCTCTTCTAGTTTGTTCTGCAAAACTTGGAATTCTTCTTACTCTGTTATTTTGAGTGATTCTGCAATGTCTCGCTCCTCATTTTGAAGTTAGCTCCTGCTTTACCTGTGACTCTCCACAACCTATTAGGGTGTTTTCAGCCAAAAAAAAAAAAAGAGCCAGCCATCTACTCCTTTTTGTAATTACGATAGTCAACATTCGTGGAGTATTTTCTGCAGCGGGCATTGTTCTGAAGAGACCATGATTTCTTTTTATTTTCACAGAGGGGAAAGCTTGCCCAAAGTCATGCAGCTGGTAGGCTGCAGAGCACATGCTCTTAACCACTGTACTGTGCTGCTTTCCTTTAGCACCACCCAGAAGAAGGAGAAACTGAGCTATTCAGGTCTTGCTTTTCATACGATTGGCCCTCTTTCGAAGGTAATTGTTACTTTAGAATAACATTTTGCTTCCTCTGGTGCATTTCCAAATCTTCCAGTGGTCATTGATTTTCAGTGTTTTGTCTGCCCAGGCTCCTGATCCTCAGGGAACTGCTAGGAGAAAACTGGAGCAAAGACTCTGAGAGAAGCAGAGAGGAGACATGTCTAGGACTTCCTGGTTCCAGTTTCTTCTGAGGCCTGGCTGGAGCCTGTGCTTTGGGTTCTGTGTGACCCCACACGGCCTTCTATCACAGGCCCCTTCAGGCTTAAGCTGGCTTCAGTTGGTTTCTTCTACTTGTAACCAAAAGTGTTTAACAAATAAATAATAGACACACATTACTTATTTATTTATTTCTTTTGCAGGGGAAGATTCACCCTTTGCTAACATCTGTTGCCAAACTTCCTCCATTTTTCTTCCCCGCAAAGCCCGAGTACACAGTTGTGTATAGTTGTAAGTTCTTCTATGTGAGCCGCTGCCACAGCATGGCTACCGACAGATGAGTGGTGTGGTTCCGCAACTGAGAACCAAACTTGGGCCGCCGAAGCAGAGCCTGCTGACCTTTAACCACTAGGCCATCAGGGCTGGCCTGACGCACATTACTTTTAAAAATCAGAAAGTCAACACACGTTACCTGCAAACGCTACCAGCTGTGGGAAAGGATTTACCATTCTTCCTAGCCCTTGCTTTGGAGGCTGTTCCATTCTGGTGACAGCAGAAGTGATGAGAATGGTGGTGGAAGTGATTTTGGGGAGTGCGTGAAGGTGATTACTGCAAATGTCACCTCCTATGTGTCTCAGATCACCCTGGGGGAACACACATCCTTCTTATGCTTCTGCTGTAGTGAGACCCATGTATACTTCCTATCTTAGTCACTCTTTTTAGGACAAATAACCTTTTATTACATGTAAATGTTTATTCGTTGAATTTGTCTTTCTGTATTTCCACCCTATTGAAGTATATGCTCCTGCAAAGCAGAGGCCTTCTTTGTATCTCCTGGAACTAGGAGGCCAAGGAAAAGACCATATGCTTGATGGCCACCAAGACGCTTTTGATACTTGGGGGATCACGATGCTGGTGAGGGTGGTGCCTCCCATCTTGATTTGTATTATTTAAGTCAGTCCTGTATCTCCACCACCAAAAATGCTGGCCCATAAAGGAAACCTACTGCACACTATTAGTGCTGGAAGCAATTGTCTCAGATCATTTGCCCTTCTTGCAAACCTGTTCTTATCCTAATTCTTCTAGGCTTGAAGCTTGTGTTTAATCTTTTTGGTGTGAAGCACCTGCTTTTCCTTAATGAATCTGACTGACTTCACCTTATTTCACTATCTTTGGGCTACCTTGGGTAGGAGACCATAGTCAGCCCTTAGAATCTCAACCCCTGGCTCTGGCTTACCAACTGAAACTCCAATACAGGATGCCAAACTTGAGTGTACTTGGGGTGGGGATGGATAATATAGACCAGGTGACAAGGATGGTTGTTTTGCTCAGGATTCTTTAATTTTCAAGTGAAATAAACCCAACTCAAACCAGTTTAAGCAAAACAGGCAACATTTTGGCATAAGTAACTGAAAATATAGGTATGGCTGGATCCAACGGGTCTAAGTTTATCAGGGTTCCTCTTCTTTCCTTCCTTCTGATCTACTGCCGTCTGAGTGCATTTCATTTAAGGTGTCTTTACCTGGTGGCAGTAAATGATCTCTAGCAGTTTTAGGCTTCCCCAGTCCATCTTTGCAATTTCAGTGAGAGAATAAAAAGAACAGCCATGTTTCCCAGTATCTGTTGAACAAATATACTCGAGTCTTGGACCCACATTTTGGGCCAATGATGGAACCATGTGGGATGTGAAAGGGAGAGGAAAGAGATGTGATGAGAAGATCCAAACAATAGATGATCCACTGCAGTGGGGACGGCCAGAAGGATAATGACTGGGGGGAAGATGGCCAGGGAAATGATGAGGGCGAGAGTAATACGGTGCACCATGAATTTGGTCATGGAAGTGATGATGCTGGTCACGGTGGTGGTGGGTGCTGATGATCATCAAAGTGAGGGGAATTGATATTCCTTCTTGCTCCAGGTCCTTTTAATTCCAAGACCACAATCCAGCAGAATGGTGCCTCCATCCCTGTTAGTGGAGACACATGATTTCCTGTGGTTCTTGCCTTGAAGGGCAGAAAGGGCTACACATTTGTCCTAGAATAAATTCAATGGTTCCTGAGTCAGCAAGCTCCCCATGCCTGTGGAAGCAGAACACGTGGTATCTCAGAAACATACCTATGTATCTTAGCAGAAAAACAGAGCAAAACAAGTCTCCACCACCAGGATGGCAGGAAATGTGGTCAGCTTTCTTTGAGCACCGGGGGAGGTGAAGCCAAGATGAAAGGTCATTGGCTTTTCCTAACGAAGAAGCACAGAAACTGCTGATTTAAAGCATAATAATAAAAATCACCCTGGGGGACATTTTATTGCACTTAGAAAATGTCCAATTTCATCCTTCATATGAAAAATAAAAAAAGAGGTATTTTGATTTTCATAAAAGCCGATAGATTAATATAAAAGGAGAAAGTTCCCAGCCAAAAATGAAGCCAGAGTTGTGTTCCTGTGTACGCCTGAGCTAGCTCCTCGGGCCTCATGTGAGCGTCTGCACTTGGCACGCAGATTCCTTGTTCTGTAAAAACTATTTCAGGAACACTTTGAAAAGGCTGCCCAGTGATGGCCGCCTCATTTGGGATTTATTATAACATCATTAGGAGGGGTTATATCACTTGGTATAATGTCAGACACATTGTAGCCTGTGGTTTTATGATGAGGACAAATATCACACTCAGGAATAAGATGGCTCTGAACAAATCAGTTCCATCTGGATCCCACTGTAAATAGAGCTTTTCCCTTCTGCTGCAGGAAGACGGAGACTCACCCGCACCCGGCCCCTTGACCTTCCATCCCGCAGGCTCCCTCTCTCCCAGATCTCCTTCCTCCTCAACCCTTGGGGCTTAGAAGTTGGGGAAAGAGAGAGAGAGAGAGTCTGTAAGACCCCAAAATCTAGTACTAGCAGGGGGAAGGTGCTTGTCAAGAAAGGTGGGGAGAGAGGGGAGAGATTGTATCCAATGCCCGCCATGTGTCTGAACCTGTGCTGGATGTTTCTACCAGTGTCACCTCTCTTCATCCTCACGAATAACCTATAGAGTAAGTAGATCTCACGCAGCTATTTTACAAAGAAATACCGAGACTCGATGTGATTAAAAATACCATCGTATTGGAAGTCTGTCAACTAATAAGTGAGGGGATAGGGTTTTGAGGTTTACCTGATTCCAGCCTGCGACCTCTTGTGGTGCCCTTTGATGTCTGTATGTTCATGAACAAACTATTTTTGGGAGGGGAGGGAACAGGAAATTGGGTGCAAGTCATATTTAGTTAAAAACTTCATCATTTTAAAGACAAATAGGAGCATGGTGTAACCACCTTGGAAAACTATTGGGTGGTTTCTCATACAGTTAAGTGTCTGCCTCCCCTACGACCCAGCAGTGTCATTCCCAAGAGCAGTGAGTATGTAAGTCCACAAAAAGACTTGTACAAGAATGTTCGTGGCAGCTGTTTCATAATAGTTAGGAACTGGAAATAGCCCAAATGCTCATCAGTATGAAAATGGATGAATTGTGGTATGTTCATGTAATAGACTATTACATGGCGATAAAAAATAATAAACTAATGATAGATGCAACGACATAGATGGATCTTAAAAGTGTCATGCTGAGCTAAGGAAGACAGGCAGGAAAGAGAACACAATGCATGATTCCAGTTACATGAATTTCACGAATGAGGAAACTTCAATGAAGGTGAGAGAATTCACCTAGTGTTTACCTCTGGGGTAAGAGGTAGATATCGCCTGGGTAGGAGGATGAGAAAACTTCCGGAGGCTGTGGAAATGTTCTATATCTTGACCTGGGTGGGTGTTACATGGGTTTATGCATAGGTAAAAATTCGAGGGTTGTATATTTAAGATTTTGTACTTTATAGATTAAATCTCAATCAGAAAGCAGAAAATAATAAAGAGTTAAAAAAAATAGGAGAAATTAGTCCAACGTTATTCCCAACAGTTAAAAAAAACTGGCTATTTGGTTCATTTTTATGTTATTCATAAAAAAAGATAGTATGGAAATACAGAAAGATACATGTTATGCTATAATACTGGATGTTAGATATTCAGAGAGAATAGCTAAGTGAATAGTTGATTGATTTATTTCCAATATTTCTTGCAGTCATTCTCTTCCCTTGATAAATTATAATAGGCATCTCCCACATGCCCCCTACCCATTTTCCTTTCTTTCTCCTCCCACAATTTCTATCACATTTGTGTTACAGAGTGCAACAAAACAAGAAATTTTAGGTGAAAAGAAAGGAGAAAAAAGAAAAGCGAACCACTTTCATTTTGGTGTTAAAATATAATGCAGTCCTTTGCATAGTTTTTATTTTATTTTTTCAGAAGAGATCTTGTAGGTCAACTCATAAATTGGCATGACAACCTGTGTATTTCTGCCAAAAAAGACATCAAAATGAGAGTGTTAATTTATTTGAAGAGGCACGTGTCAAACTCACTCTGAAAAACAATGCCAGGATGTTACACTGGTGCATACTGTCGAGGACTGCAGACATGATTTTATTGCTCTTCCTCTAAGAAGACCACTTATACGTTGGGAAGAGTGTCTGACTCTTTTTTCCACTGACACTGTTTATCTCTATGGTCTCAGTGAAGCCTGGGAGAAAATAATTCTCAGTTAATTTGAGGCCGTGTAGACAGTTATTCTGAGTAGTTTAGATAACTCGTCTACACTGTCTTGTGTCATGAAATAGTTGTTCAGCTGCTTGCTTCTCTTTGTATGGCCCTGGATTATTTGGGCCAGACACTCTGCTGCCCTGAATTCTCTTTGCTTTGGTTGCTTGAGCGTGACTCTGGCCGTAGCTGATTTCCGAAGGCTGCCTTTGGCCTCCCTGCCCGTCCGTGTGAATGGAGCTAATGATCCTGATACGTGGCTAATGGCATGTTCTTATTTTGCAGTGATGGTTGTTCTGCGTACACAAGGAGAATGGTGAATGGGTCAGGGTGAGTGGAAAGTAATAGTTTGATGATGGAAATGCAGATAACTCTTGGATTAAACTCAGTGCTCTATTCCTTCTCCCTAAGAACCGTGACATGTTCTCCACTTCTGTAGTTGGAGAAAAAGTGAGAGCACAGTTTGTATCATCCCTGGTGGGGCGTAAGTTGTCTGGGCTGGCACAAACCAGAGGACAAAGAGCCAACTGCTGACCTCAGTGATGTATGCCTAATTCCCAGCGCAAGGCTTGGCCTGGTGATGGGATCTTGGTCACAATTACTCATGGATGCTCATGGGTATCTGGACAGGACCCACACCCTCCCTCTTCACGGCAGGGGTCATATGCTGCTGAAAGATGTGAAATTCATAAAATCCTTCTATGTACCTGAGTCTGTGAATGCTATTAGTCTGTTAAATATGAGGATAACAGGACCAATGTCTTTTTTTTTCTTAACTTAAACCCTCAGACTTTAATTTCACCCTGTTCCTTATAAAATGAATGTTTTCTCAGCTACACTGGGACGCTTAAATTCTTAGTCTGCTAAGTTTTAAACTGTGTCCAAATGCTTTAATGTTTTCTTTTCCATGTACTGTGGTCATTCTTTGCTTACTTAGTCAATTCCACAAATATTTATTGAGTACCTAGTATACGCTAGGCATAGTTCTGGCAGTGGGAACAAAGACTCGAAGGAAGTAGATGATGTTCCTATTATTACAGAGCTTATATTTTAGTGGGGAGACAAACAGTAAAGGAATAAACAAAAGCAATGACAGTTAATAAGATGTGCTATTAATGAGAAACAAAGTGGGGTTGGGGGTGTGACGGTAGTTAGAGATATAAGGAAAGGACTTGCTAACCAGGGACGAATAACCTGCTTGACTCCCTCCACTAAGCATTTATAAGGTGGTGGTAGATTTTAGCAATGGCTTGGCAGTAGAGGTACCAAGAGAGAGCTTACATCAGAGCATCACAGGCTGCTTCCCAGTAAACATTAGAGAAACTGATTGTTCAAAATGTCCTTGGGTCCCAGGACCTCTGGAGAAGGCTTACTGGCCCGTTCCCAGCCAACACAGCCCCAGCCTCCTGGTGTCTTGATGACTCTTTTGTTGCTCTCGCCTCCTCCATCTCTCCTCTTCATACCTTCTTTCATGGATTGCTCTTGGAATCTCCAGATTCCTCTGGTATTGTGCAGAAATGTTTGGCTGTCCTGGCTCCAAGTACACTTTCAGTCAATATTTATATATCCAGACTTATCAACATCCTCAGTGGGACAAGGGCCTTTTATTAAACATGGCACATTTTTTTTTTTAGAAGGCAGCAGTGACTGGACAGAGAAAAATGCCAAGAACGAAGCACTGTATTGTCCTGATCTTGTACGGATGCTGGCGTAGTGTATTCTGCTGTGTTTGCCTAGCTGTTGAGTCTAGGGTTGCATCTTCACGAAGGGGAAGGAATGGATGTTCTGATAAGACTCACCCAAAGAAGAGGCAGATCCTACAAAAGGAAAGGGGACTGTGGAAGGTGGACCTTAGACCACAGAGATTTCCTCTTTGGACTTTGCTCTGTTGGGCTCAAGTATACAGGACGTGTTTAAGGGCTTCCAGGAATAGAGGTTTATGCTTTGTCTGGGAGTGCAGCCCCATGACTATATGAATTGGTAGCCTGGAGAGGCTTCTATGAGAAGGGCCACGTACAGCCACAGAACCACAGCTAGGAGTCAGTTTTCAGTGACAGCATGTGACAGTTCTGTTCTCTGACCATGTTCAGTAAAGGTCCAACTCATGAGGAAGGCAGTGTATCCATCAGCTTTCAGTAGGCTCATCCTCTTTGATCCAGAGATTCTACTTCTAGAAATGCGATACACTTTAAGACAGCAAATACACAAGGATTATTCATTGATTCAGTGCTTGTGATAACAGATAACTAGAAACAATCTCAATGGACATAATGAGAGCTTTTTACATTTAAGAAATGATTCATTTATAGATGCCTGTAGTTGTTGCCATTGAGAAGAATAAAGACACTGTCCGTGGAGTGATAGGGATTGACATCCAAGATTGTTGTTGAGTGGAAGAAATAGAGGGCAGCCTGATATATACAAGAGGTGATGTAGAGTCAGTCTTGCAAAACTGTTTCCATGTAGAAGCCTTTGTGCAACTTACTGTTAGATTGGGCTGCGTCTCACCCACTGGGCATGGTCCCTCCTGACCTGGGCATTCTGTCTCCAGGAATTGTTTTGCAAGTACTTGGCATGGTTGCTGGCACATAGTAGGTCTCCATCTTTGCTTGAACTCCTCTGGGGACGGAGCTCACCGATGTACTTTTCCCTCGCTGGACAGTTCCAGTTCTCAGGAGACCCCTTATTTTGAGCCTCTCTGCCTCTTTTTTATGCTCCTAGCAGGAGTCCTGGCTTGGCTCTGAGTGGGGGGGGGGGGTGTCACTCGTGTGGGGAGTGCGCAGTGCCTTGCTTGGCTGCATAGATTCTCAACCTGATCTTCTTCCTGGTTCTCGGTGGCTCCAACATGGACTCCAAAGCTGAGAAGAATCTCCCACTCTTTTGAGAGAGATTTTGCACGGTCAGGCTGGCCCAGCTGTTAGCACATTCCAAGATCTCTGAAGGCTGAAACCTCTCTCCCCGTTTAGTGAGCTCTTCATTGCTGTCTTCTTGGCCTCCTCCTGTAGTTCTGGCGGGTTAGTGGGGGTAGATCTTTAAAAAGGCTTATCTGGCTGTCTCTGAGTTCAAGGCTGTTGGCCATCTCAGCTCTGTTTTATGTATTTTAATTAATTGTTACTCTCTTGTGCCTGTGCCCTGAGGTGACTTTTTTTTTTTTTTAACCATAAAGAGCAAGCTTAAGGAAATCAAATAAATAAATACTAATGAACAGAGAACTGAGGCCTGGTGAGGTTAATTGAGTTTCTGGGGCTGCAAGGCGGCCTGGGAGCTGTCGCAGGCTCTGAGAGGGAAGCTGATCTGGCCACCTCCTCCGGGCTCCCACCACTTTGTCATTTAATTGCCCCAATGAGTGCTTACTTAGTAGCAAAGATATAAATGGAAGTAACTTTTCCAGTAACTTATTGGGTCTTTTTCCACTTAGGAATATCGATTTTTCTCTTCACTCAGCCTGGGATGGAGCTGAGTAGATGAGTCTCTCTGGGTCTGAACCCCAAGCCAGTGGGTGTGGTGCCCACTTGCGTGAATGCCAATGAGTCTAAATGCTTGTGATGGTCTCCCTGAGTCCACAGCCTCACTGGGATGGCCTGATTGTGTGAAAGGTCTGAGATACCATAAAAACCCGGCCCGGTTTATACAGGGGGAGAGGAAGTCATGCTGTGTATGTTGTACTGTTCTAATCAACCACTTACTGTAATGAGATATGAAATTGTGCCAGTTTCACGATTATAATATATAGAAGGGCTTAATTACATGTACAGGATGGCGTTTCCTATTGAGTACATGAAAATGGAGCAGGCATTTTCATTTTACATGTGTCCCCTACTTCCCCCAACAAAGAAGCACGTAGAGCTTTTAGGCTGATGGGCCTGGTGGAGAATCACTCATACCGCCTGCCAGCATCTCCTGGCTTTCAAAATAACGAGGAAACACTAGAACCCCATGACTCGAGAGCTAAGGGGACTGAATAAATAAAAACGAACATGATAAAAATATCATGGCTTTTGATAGCCCATGCAAACACATCTGGCTTCAATTTTTAGGAATTTTCTCATTTGTTAAATGACAAAAAAAAAAAAGAGCTAATAAAAATTCTGTGGTTAAAGGTCTTTTTAAAAAGCCCTAGAAGAGCAAGTTCAGAGTCGTTGCTGCATTTGTTACTGATTATGGGCAAAAATGGGGACGGATATTGACCCTTGTGACTTGGATCTGGTTGTGCCGATCAGGCCCCAGGGACCTGGGTGTGTGTCACTTTCTGAACTTGGGCAGGGAGGCAAGGAGGACAGGCCAGGCCAGGCCACTTGTTTTGTTGTAAGAATTGCTTCGTAAGGGTCATTGTTGCACTCTGCGATCCCCTTCAGGAAACGCCTCCTGTAGTCAAAAGCGTGCTACCCAAGAGGCACCTGGTGGGACGGAGGACACAAAGTAGGAAGGGGAAGGAGGAAGGTGAGAAGGGAGGACTGATGAGACTGTCCACCACGTCCCTGATCTTGTACACGGTGTCGGGCAGCAGGCCAAAGGTGACCCCACACCACTGAGAGGCAGAGAGGCAGCTGGTTTTAGGGACATTCTTTTTCCACCCAGAACTAGCAAACGACTTCCAGGAAACTCTGTCCAGCCCATGTCTGGGTAGTGAGTGGCTGCTCTTTGACGCGCTGGCTCTCTGCAGAAAGACTAGCCTCTCTGGTGAGCAAGCAGTGTCACCGGACCTGGTACCAAGTTATTTTCCCATCCATTCATTTGTTCACTCATTCATTCACTCTTCATAGGAGCCCCTAATATGTGCCTGTCCAAATGCTAACACCCTAAGAATACAAAATAAATAAGACCTAATCCTGCTTTCAGGAACCTTGGAGCCCAGTGGGAGAGGCGTACAAGAAAATACACAATACTTGTGGAAGGTACTGTCCTAGCTGAGGTTTCACAGAGGCAGATGTAATAAATGCTGTCTTGGGCGGGAATGATTTTGCAAAGGAGATGATGCTTGAAGCAGCATGAGAAATTTACCAGGTGGATGAGTTGGAGAGAGAGATTGTTTCTGGTTCAGGTTTTTGGGTCATAAAAGGCAAAGAAACCTGAAACAGTCAATGGTTTTGAGAGAGCTGAAGGCTGGCCACACATAAACCTGTTTCTAATGAAGTGGCTCGATCATTTGATCCAACCCAACTCAATTTGGTAAATGCTTTTCGATTCACATCTAGACCTCCGTCCAGGTGTCTGGAATCCGTCATGATGGTGGGGGTGAATGAAGACTACTATGCAAGACTCAAGTTTTATCCAGGAGGAGTTTCAAGTCTAGGAGAGGCGGAAGCATGCATATCTCCTGTACGAGGTGTGCTGTGGTTAGTGCATTAGAGAGACACGAGGAGGTAATCGTAGGGAACAGAGGAGCGGCCACATGCTGGATAAGCTGTCTAGGAGGGCTCCCTGGAGAAGGTTGAATTAGAATTGGGCCTTCGAGGATGGGAGACAGAAGACATCTTCCTAAGCAGAGGAGACTGCAGCAACAGAGGTGTGGAAGGTAGGCTATGTGAGTTTATTTTTATTACTAAATGCCAATTTACCTTCCCAAACAGTCTCCAGACCAGGTTGTACATCAGATTCCCCAGGGGTCTACATAGAAATTTCTGGGACTCCCCTCCCATTTCAATACAATGCTCAGGGGATTCTGATGCCCAGCACACAGGGAGGATTCCATCTGATGGGGAGCAAGGGCAGGCTCTGGGCTTGCACAGACATGAGTTCTAATCATGGGCTTCCTTCCTAATCATTTTGTCATTTCGGGAAATATGCTTGATTGCTCTTAGCCTCACATTTCTTGTTTTCAAAAGGCGATAATGAAAACCTAGAGGGTGGCAGTAAAAATAAATGACATGGTATTGGTAAAACTGCTAACGTAATTTCTGACCAAAAGTAGGTGGTAGATAAATCTGTTTTCTTCCTCTCCTTGGCTTAGTAAAAATGACATTGTCTTCTGGGGAAGTAAAAATGCCAAAGAGGCATAATTCTTGGCCCTAAGAAAGTACCAGTCACAGGCAGGCAGGGCATTTGTGTTCTGGAATAAATTGACAGGCACAAGGAAGACTCCTGGACCTTCTGCATCTTCTTCCTGTCTTAGACAATGCCCAGAATTCTCCAACTATGCCCTTTAAACACGGGCATTCAAAAGGCTTTTGTGTCCAGTGAGTATACAGATACCACTAAGGAATGTTAGTGGATTAAGCCCTTATGAACTCACACCTTGGTTAGAGTTAGTTTGCTAACGTGGTAAAGGAGTGCCAGCTTTCCAATCTTACAAGGTAATGATCTAAGTCCAGTAGCTTTAAAATTCTGCTTTTGATGCTCTACAGATGGGGCCACCATGTTTGGCTGTGTCCTGAACAGCCCCAAGAGGAGCCATCCTCATGGTCTACGATGTGAACGGCACCTCCTGAGGCTGTACAATGCATAACCTGCACAATCGTCTATGGCAGCTCTACCTAAGGGATTCCTTAGAGTTGATTTCAGAAGAAAGATAGGAATGGTGGCAAGCAGGTGTAGCTACACATGCTCACTCGCCTTTAGAAAAGTCCTGTGGTATAAAGTAGGGTTCTGTGGAAGGTTTTCTTTAAAGATAAAGACAGGTGTAGGCCAGCGCCCTAGTCAACACTCTATTTTGTAATTGGGGAACTAAGGTTGCACTGTAAGAATGGGGCAGAGCTGGCACCGTAACCCAGGATTCTTTGGCCTGGGAAGAAGGGAGTAGAATAGGCATGAGGGTCAGGGCCTGCCCCATCCCAGTAGTATGCCAGGGCAGGAAGAGGAGGCTCTGGCCAGGGCAACACCCAGAAAGGATAACCTTGTCACAGGCCGGACCTAAGGCCCCCCTCAGGAGAAGTGCAGTGGCCCCTGCTAACCAAAGGTATTGGAATGGAAGAATTTTAGGAATCTGTCATTCAGTCCAGGAAGCAGCTAACAGAGACCTGCTGAGGCCGGAGCCGGGCCTGGGACTGATGGTGGGTTTGCTCATCAAGGCCAGGGAGAAGCTTTGAAGAGTCCACTTCCCCTTTTCCTGCTGAGTTATAGGAAATGGAGGGAGAGGAGCCCTAATAGCCAAGAAGACAGGCTGAGGCAGGCCTTGGAGGAAAAGGAAAGTGAGACCAAGAGCAGGGATGGGTGGGACGGGGCTGCCCCTCCTGCCACCTCCTCCTCAGAGCTTCCTGCTGGAGATACCTCTGACAGCCTCCTAGGGAGTCCGGGTCCATTCCCCGGGCAGGGACCTGAGCTGGGCCTGTGGTCAGCCTGCCAGACTCGGGCACCTCCGGGCCTGCTTGTGGGTCTGGTTCCCCCACCCCAGGGCTCTCCTGGGGTGAAACAGAAACGAGGCGGGTCTGCCCGGAGCACTTTCGGGCAGCAATGACTTCAGTGCTCGTCCCCAAAATAAATGCACCACAGACAAGACAATGTGGTCAGGGGCTGAGGACTTACTGTAAATACCAGCCCGGGGCTTCCTATTTCTGTTCCTATGGCTCCCTGGGGGGCGGGCGCCAGCCAACCCCATCCCAGTGCACTCTCTTCTCACTGTCACATCCAAGGAAAAGCTTTGGCCTGGATGTTCCTCATCGCACTGTCCCTGGGACCCCTGTGGGGGTTTGGAGCAGGGACTCTGCTCCCCAAGGGGAGCTTGGACTCCGGGACTGACTTTCCCTAAGAAAGGAGCACAAACCCTAAGTGTTAGGTTCTGTGCTGTGTAGTCATATATTCTTCTCTGCAAGCCCACACAAGCCCCAGACACTGGAGAACAGGAGGAGCATCTATAATTCACCTAGTGTGTACTGGGCCCTGTCTTAAAGGCTCTCCGTGGTTTATCACATATAGTCCTCCCCATAGTCATAGGATGTGGATCTTATTCCTGTACCCATTTTATAGATGAGAAAATCGAGAGAAGAACATAAAGGTACTTGCCCGGGGGCGCCCCATCAGTCAGGCAGAAGTTCAAACCAGGCAGCCTGGCTCCAGACCTGCATTCGTAACTCCTACGCCGCATAGGGATGACAGTAATGACCTTGTTCTGCGGATGGAGGGAAACTGTGAGGATAGGTAAAATCATTTGCCGAAGGGCATGCAGCTAACGAGTAGAGGGGTGGATTTGAATCCAGGTTCAGAGGACTCCGCAGGTCCTCCCATTGCGCTGGGGCACCTCCTAGAGGTGGTATAGCAACATGCCATTGAAGCTTCTGTTCTGACCCCTTCCCAGCTTCTGGGCAGCTGACACCCTGGGCTGCAGCTGTCTCCCATCTTCTACACTTAGCAGAGGATCCATCAGCATTCATGCGCACCCTCATGGAGCCTTCTGGTTTCAGTGAGTTTGCCTTTTCCAAGTGGAGAGGACCCCCGCTTTGGGGAGGTTGTCCTCATTGTGGTGTTTCCTGCCTCTGAATTCCCTGGTGCTCCCAAGGTGTATCTCCCTCAGAGACCTTGTGCTCTTGAGTAGGCGTGCCACATTTGTTAACTGCCTTCTGCCAGGAAATCTCAGAGCAGACTCAGAGGGTGTCTGGCCCATCAGGAGATGGGCGTGTATCCCATCCTATTCAGCGCCTCTGCTGAGGAAGGGAAAACTATAAAGCCAGGCATTTTCCTCCTAAAGGGGAGTGGCTGATAAGACTGCAGATAGGGAAAGAAGAGATGGTGGTCTGAGCTGACCACATGGAATAAAAATTAAATGCTAGGTCATTTCTTTCAAGCAGATATGCTGAGGCCAAGTGGAAGACATAACACCTTCCTGTTCCCCTGAGGTACTCAACGAGAAACTAGGGTTGGGTGATAGTGTGCTGCTTTGTGCAGATAATAGAATTGTGGTATCTCATCTGGTTTACCTCTTTGCCTTGGCTACTAAGATGCTCAAGACTCAGATTTGCACTCAATTGTAACTTTTATCAAAAAAGAAGTTCTTGAAATATTTCTCCTCCTTTCATCCTCTACATACTTGTTCCTTTCTTTTGTTTTGGGTAATTCCTCTAAAAAACTTTTATTTTATCTGAACTTTTATAAATCACCTGGGATTCAGATTCTATAAAATAAAATACTGCATGATTCTACTTACATGAGGCATTTAAGATAGTCAAACAGATAGAAGCAAAGAATAGAATGGTGGTTGCCAGGGGCTGAATGGAGAATTGCTAATCAATGGATACAAAATTTCATTTATGAAAGATGAAAGTGTTCTAGAGGTCTGCTGTACAATATTGTGCCTAAGTTAACAATGTTGGATTGTACACTTAAAAATCTGTTAAGAAGGGAGATCTTATGGTTAAGCGTTCTTACCACAACAACAGCTTGTAACTAGTATGTGCCAAGTGCCATACAGTTCTAAACTCATATTCACTATCCATTCATTTGTTGTTTATTTATTTATCAAATATTTGTCGAGCACCTCCCATACGCCAAGCTGTCATCCTTGGTGCTGGGGATACTTCCTGGGGCTCAATGTGTAGTGGGGGAGTCAGTCATTAAACATGTAAAATGAACACGTGTACACACACGCACACACACTTAAGTGTGTGCACACTCTCACATAGTAGGGCCAGCTAACGTTAAATGCTATGGAAAAAATTGTAGAGTAGGGAGCGAGAAAGCGGCGTGGTCGTGGGGCAGGGAGGGGGGGGTTTGGCTCCTTTAGTTAGGGCCACCAGGGAAGCCCTTGCGGATGAGACGGCAAGCGAGCAGAGACCCCAACAAACAAATTACAGTCACGTGATAATGGGGGACATGCAGGCAGTGCCTGTAACTTTACAGCAGCCTGGGGAGTATTGACAGCATCAGTAGCTTTTAAAAGTTTATTTTTTTAATTGAGGAGGAGTCTGAGGCCAAACCGGAATTGGGACCCAGGCCCGTGTTATTTCCACTAGAGCGAGGTACCACAATGGTTATATGTGAGGGCTTTGTGGCTAGACCTACCTGGTTTTGAATTTCAGCTCCCCACTGACCAGCTGGGTGAACTTGAGCAAGTTGTAACCTCCCTGTGCCTTAGTTTCCTCATCGGTAAAATGGGGATAAAAATAGTTCCTACCTCGTTGGAATGTTAGGACCATTAAGTGATTGGCTCGGTGTCTGGTCTGAGATTGGGACCCAGTAAATGTAAGTAGTTATTGTTACACAATATTGCCTATTATCCTTCAAAGGAGACAGGGGATAGACCTCTAAGTCAACCGGTGGACAAGTGAAGTCTGATGACTTGATTGTGAGTTCCAGCCTGATCTCCTTCATCCCTGCCATGGGCTCAGGGAGACTTTGTAGCAGGAAAGGACTTTCTTGAGTGCTGGGGCAAGCAGTCTTGGGATGTGGGCTGGAATTGCTACCCCATCTCCCTTGGGTCTTTGTTAGTGGGGATTGACGACAGCCCCTGTCCCTGAGCCTTTGGAGGTGGTCTGAGGGGGCCATTGGAGGTGCCCAATAAGGAGTACGGGAGTTGCCCAAAGAACAATGTAGCAACTTACTTTCCTAAAAATTATGTTACTGAAAAGTGGACTCCCGCCCTCCACCAGCCAGCACCTTCCTTCAGGAGCCCCAAGGGAGAGAAATGCACAGGGGAGGCAGGGCCAATCAGCTCTGGCCCTGAATGGCAATGCAGGTCCCCCAGAGCACGTGTATGGAGAATGATTTTTGCTCCGAATAAAGCAATGGCTTCCTTTCCTGCTGAATTTGAGGCTCATTCTCAGACATCACTGCCACCAGGAGATAAGGCCACAGCTCCAGTAACAAGGAAGAGACAAGACAAGAGGCAGCCCATTGGCCCAAAGCACGAGCAGATGGGGTGACCGACTCATCCTGATTTCCCCTGGTTTTAGCACCAAAAGTCCCAGGAAAACTAGGGTGGTTGGTCACCCTGGAAGCAGAGCTGATCATCTGAATGACGTTTGTGTCTTGAAAAACAAACATGCTGACTGTCAGGCCCCACTCCAACCTCCTAAATCTGAATCTCTGGGGGCAAGATCCAGGAATCTGTGTTTTCATAAGCTTCCCCTGTGGTTCTGAGGGTCCCAGTCCACTGTCAGGCAAGGTGGTGGGTGGGAGCAGCCCCCAGACCCCTTAATGGTTACTCTGAGTGTCCTGCCCATAAGCAGTGGCCAAAACATATCTCCAGGACGGGCCTTCTTAGGGGAGGAGTGCTGGAGGAGGAGGTGGGAAGAAGCTCTGAACTACTCCTGTCCCGAGATCAGGACTGGTGCGGTGTGTGTGTGTGTGTAGGGGCATGGCCCACCAAGCTCATATTGCCAGATAACATTTAGTGAGCAAGAAACAGGGTTTTCCTCTTCCTTCTCTATGGGTACCTGCAGCTTTCTACAGGGGGCTTCCTCTGATTGAAGCTTTGAGAAATAGGAGGGCTGATTTGGAGTTCGTTCATTCATTCATTTATGCATGCATGCATTCCTTGCTCATCAGACATTTATTGGACACCAGTCATGTGCCAGCTGTGGCTCCCAGTTCTCGGATTCTACGAAGGGCCAGGCCGACAAGTTTCCTCCCTTGTGGAGCTTCAATTCTGGTGGGGTCTGCGAAGCAACAGGAAGATCACGACCTGAAGACAGCACACGGTGTTTGGATGTTTTCCATGGCCACCCTCCAGATCCGCTCTCTTCCCTTCCCCACTCTGCTCAGTGCTCCGGGAGGCTGGCTGGTCACCTCACAGGGCCTCCTCCTCCTTTGGCTTCTGTTTGGATTAGTCAGTGGGAGGCATGGTCAGGTGACCAGAGGCAGAGGGAGTGAAGACCCAGGAGAGGGATAACTTATTCCCTGGCTTCCTCCCTGCAGGGTCTCCGAGGGTTGGCTGCCTCCCTCCAGCGTGGCTCCTGCCCCGTGGTCCTCTCCCACAGCCACAGCTGGTCTCTCCAGGTCCTGCAACAGCTCCCTCCCAGCGCTAAGTGCTTTGTGTAATCCTCCCCGTGGAAGCCGTCTTTGACAGGAGCACCTAGGAAGTGCTTAGTGAACATGAGCTCTTGTAGATTTTTAAAAAATTATTTTGTAAAGAAAGACTCATGTAACTATTAAAAGAATGCTTTTGAAGAATATTTAAATATGTAAAAGTATTCATAGTATAAAATAAAAAATTAGAATCAATAAAAAACAGAACTTAGAATTCAGATATAAAATAATCCTCATTATTTAAGCTTGAAGGATATACACTAAAATGAGTATTCATATCTAGATGGGGTGATTACTGTTGATTTTAATTTTTTCCTTAGTTTTCAAGTTATTTAAGGTAGATCATTATTAGCTTGTTCTTTTCCCTCTCTCTCTCAATACAGAGAAGTAGATGGATGACAACAAAAAGACCAAAGGGCCAGCAATCCCAGGTCCCACACCCCGGATATCTTCTGTTGACACACACACACACACAAAGTGACACGCAACTCTAGTTCTCAATTTAAAACAGTACAAAAAGGCACAAAAACAAAACAGAAAGTCTTCCTTTGCATACACAAGCCTCCCAAATAAGACTATTGGTAATAAATCCTTTTGATTCATTGCAGAATGTATGCATATACCAGCAGATCCAAGTCCTTTTCAAATAAGCTCGTATTGATTTTATAATCAGACAATTGTAGCATGCACGCATTTGAAATGTGGGCTTTTTTATCGTCAGTCTCTCGAGTGGCAGACTGGGGTCCTGACCTGAATGGGGAGGATTGGGAGCTTTGGCATCTCCACTTGGAGGGGAGACCTAGAATCAGTCTGGTGGCCATTGGCCTGGGATCTAAAGGTCTAGGATGGGCTCTGGAGCTCACACATCTCCTTGCTCCATTCCACTAGAGGAATGGTACAGACCCGGAGCACTGGACACCATACTTTGGAACCATAACCAGCATTAAGACACCATATTGACCCCTGAGTTCAAGTATTGCTGGTCGCGGTAGGTCCTCCATGAGCGTTGCTACCAGTCCCTTTTCTATGTCCCTGAAAACTCCGGCTTTAGTTCTTCCCAAGGACCTCACCCCTCTTGATTTCTCCAGTCCCCCAAACCTGCTCCAACTGCTTCTAGCTTCCTCGCCTCTCCTTCAAACCAAACAGAGTGCATTTTGTTTTCTTTTACTTTTCCCTACCTCCCCCTTGCTCTGCCCCAACTTCCTTAGAATTTGGATCATTGCACAAAAAAACAGGGAACCATGGGGCTGAGCACTCATATTGGGCAATCCATATAAGGTTCATAAAATTAACTGGAAGCTGTCTCTCTTGATGTAGTTCCCCACTCACTGAACTCATGTGACTTTTGGATAAATCACTCACACTGTTGAAGCTTCCGTTTGTTCTACGTGCCGAAAGAGAACACTGTATTGTCATTGGTACAAAGTGATCAAGAACGTGTCAACTCTAGAGAAACTTCCATCTCCTGCGTGCAGGGGAGAGATGCAGTGGGGAGTTCGCAGCAGCATTTGAAACCAGGAGTCACGGATGTCACACGGAAGGTTGTGGAATTTCACCTGCGCACATGCACTCAGGGAGCCAGTGTTAAACGGCTGCAGGAGTCTGTCCTGAGGTCCATTGTGGATGCAATGCCAAGCTTTCATCCACGAACTCGTGAAGTTCATGCTTGTACTTGGAATGTGTGCAGAGCACAGGATTCAAGGTCAGAAGGATCAAGTTGGAATCCTTGCTCTTTGCTTACTTGCTACATGACCTTGGAAAGCTCTCACATTGTCAGGTCTCAGAGTCTTCTGGACACGGGTACAATCTTCCTTTCTTCTCTGCACAGCTGTTGTGACAGTAAGATGAAGTCATTGCAGCAAAAGCACTTTGCAGACACCGTGATGTTAGGAGAATGTAAGGCAGGTTCTGACTCCAGGGATTGCAAAATGAGCTGTATGGTGGCAGTAACAAAAAGATCCCTTTCTTCATTTATTTATTTAACAAACACGAAGCATGTAAATAATCTTCATATGTACCACACAGTCTTCTAAATACTTGACAGATATTAACACATTTCAATTCCCCTAATAGCCCAATGAGAAAGATACACCTTTGTCCCTGTTTTACGGATGAGAAAATCAAGGCACAGAGAGATGTAGGTAACTTTCCCAAGGCCATACAGCTACTAAGGGGCAGAGCCAGGATTGGAACCTAGGCTGCCTAGCTCCAGAGCCCATGCTCTTCGCCATTATGCATGCTGTCTTCTTTGCTTGTGGTGTTTGGTGTAGTAAAGATAACATGAGACCTAGAACAGACTGCTGGTGTATCTTAGTCCTTGGCAGTGTGGTCTTGGGAAGGTTAATTAACTTCTCTGAGCCTTGACTTCCTTATCTATAAAATGGGAATAAAAATGCCCACATTACACAATTGTTGCAGAGGTTAAATTGAGGCATGCTCTCTGGTCCTCACGGGCACAATGAGAGTTAGATTTGCATGCAGGGCCTTACCAAAGCCCAGCCTCAGTCACATACTTGGTTACTGACTGATTTCAGCCTTTCCGGTGTTCTGCCCTCCCCGCTCCCAGAGTGACTGCCTATCGACACCACATGGTTCAGAGTGTGAAGGAGCTTGCACACACTGGCTCTGACACTCTCAGGGTGCCTGCCCTGCAGATCCGGGGAGGGAAGCTCGTGCTCACAAGGAAGCCTGAACTTGTTCAACAAGGACAGTTTTTCAGGCCCAAGGAGCCAGTTCTCAGAATCCTATTTCCTTTGGGCTCCGAATAGCAAACACGGCCCCACGCTTTCTATCCACCTCCTCTTCCAAAAATTGCCAGTTAATTTTAGGGTTGGAGAGAGGTTGTGATGAGGGCCTGCCCACGTGGGGTTAAGGTTACTAGCGGCCTCTGCCTCTGGCCAGACTCGCTGGGAACAGCAGCTGCCACTTCCCGAAGCTCAGTGGGGGCAGGAGCATGGCCAGGGCAGTGGGCAGTGGCCGGGCACAACATTTCCAAGACATTGGGAGCCCCGCCTTAGCAGACCAGACCCACAGCCCACGGTTTTTGCCAAAGAGGCAGTGCCTTTTGTCAACAGTAGCCTGAAGTGTTGTACATTTCACATCATTTTCACTGTGGCAATGTAACTGACATTTACTACTGCAAAAAACTGACCCCATGGCTGCCTTACTTGAGGCCCCTTTCAAGGATAAATGCTGACAGATTATCTCAGTAATTAGGATAAGAAGTCCACACACAGTTCTTTGCTTTCCATGAAAGGTATCACACACCATGTATTGATTTTTTTAAAGAAAAGAAATAAGGAGAAGCATGTACCAATTAAGAATAAAACTAACAGGTTATTACCTTCCGGGCTGTAAGGCAAATAGAGAGTAGAAAACACTTGCTTTTCCCCCCTGTATTGGGACATACTAATTAGGCAACTATGTAGATAATCTTATACTAAAACACGGAGACAGGCTGTCAGTTGCTCAGTTTTCTGCACTGGGTCAAAAACTTCAGCCAGTACTCCCGGTTCTCTGAATTGTTGCAAACCTTTTCTCCCTTTTCTGGCTGTGCTAAAAACTGTTTCTTTCTCTCTCTTTTGCTTTGAATAGGCTCATCATAAGGCTCATCTTCTCACCTGTTTGTAAGTTTTGCTGTTGAATGAGCTCCCCGTTTATTTATGTATTCCACGAGCCTTGACTGAGCACAAACCATGTGTTATTCTTTTATTAGACAGAGAGAAGTTCAACAGAGAAACCTTCAGCAGATAAAGAAGACACTGGGAATTTCTAGGACTGTAAAGTTAAAATAATGACAATTTTTTTGTCGAGGTAAAAACTGAAATCGAGCAAAATATTTGAGAGCTAACTTGCCACACACATGTCCTAGGTCACCTCTTTTTCGCTCGTGTGCTGTGATTTTGTGTCCAATAAATGTTTGTTGGCTGCATAAATAAATGTCTCCCTATGTCTGGAAAGGAAACTCCACCAAGGGCAGGGTTTACCTGTTGCTTGTTGATGTTTCCCACGGTGAGAACTGGGCCTGTTACGTAGCGGGCTCTCGGTTAATGTATGTTGAATGAATTCAGCTCATGCACTCATTCAACATTCAGAAAGTCTTTCTGAAGCACCTGCTTTGTGGCAGGAACTGAAGTAGGCGCTGGAAATTTAATCACACACAAGATCGGCCTGGGCTCTGTCCTTTCTGATCTTTCTGGCAAGGGAAGGACAGGGAATTGATCAAGGTAACATCACACCGCATTGTAAGTGGTAAGTTAGGGGGATTTGGGGATCCTCTCTTGGAAGTCATAGTAGGATGCCTCACCCAGAACCGAGGAGTGAAGGAATGGTGGATGGGTAAAAGTAGAACTGGAATGGAGTGGGCGATTGAGTTCCAGGGGATGAAAGAGGATGCCCAACAACAGGAGGTGAGAGAAAGCAAGGAGCCAAGAGGACTGAGGATGCCATATCTAGAGTGGGGAGCAGGGGGTGGTGAGAGATGGGGCTGGAGGAGTGAGCAGAGGCCAAATTGTGCAGAGCCTTATAAGGGATTCAGATTTAACCCAAAGACAGCACGAGGCCACTGGTGGGTTTCCAGGGGACCAAGGTGGGCAAATTTTTGTTTCGGAAAGATGACCCTTGTTGCTGTGTGTAGGGTGGATTTAAAGGGGAGACCCCCGGCAGAGAAAATTAACAGAGGGTCCATATGTGTGACTTGGGAGATGGAAAGGTTCATGGCCCCACTGAAATAATTTCTCAGTTTACTTTGAAGGCACATAGGTGAGAAGGAGGAAGAAATGGGATTTGAAGAGTTATGTTAACACAGCTGCATACCAGCACCACATGCCTGTGGATAAAGGGCATGGATTGGTGTCCTGGGTTGTGCAAACTGACTGTCTACCTTGTTAGAATTCGAAGACCTTGTTAGAATCCAAATCTCCATATGACCCTGGGAGAATTATTTAAAATATTCTCCTGGGTGGTCTCTGACACTGCGAATATCAGTTCTCCTCTGGTAGCTGAGAGTGGAGTGGATGAGAAAGGAGTCGGGCTGATCACATTTTTCAGTACACTGGCCTTCTCCTTGCTTTGTGGATCTTTAAATGACATCACCTGGCTTTCTCAAAGGTCTTGGCTTCCTTTCATTCTAGTAATTTTGGAAATGTAATATTATGAAGCACAATGTCAATATTGTAGAAGGAATAATCTCACATTTAGAATTCATTCCTTCCATTCATTCACTCATTCATTCATTCATCTATCTATCTACCCACCTACTGGTCAAGTGGTTTTTAACTACAGTTGAAATTTCTAATGTAACTCATCTTGGGTGAGGCCCAGGCATTGGCATTTTATTAAAGCTCTCCAGTGACAGTAATGTGCAGCTAGGATTGTGACCCAAGTTTCCACGAGAGCAGGGACCATGCCTCTTTCCTCTCTGCCACGTTTCCAGTGCCTCAGGCAGTGTCTGGCACAGAAATACTCAATAAGTATTTGTAGAATATATTAATTTAATCATGTACACATCAAATGTTTATTAATCATCGCCAGATTTTTTCCAGTTGATAGTGAAGAATATCTTGTGTCACTTTCATGGACAGCCATCAGGTACCATGGTTTGGAAAATTAATTACTACCGAATCCCATACGGGAACGAGGTTAGGATATGTCATTTTTTATCCTCTCAAGTACTTCTTTCTCTGTGCCTTCTCCTGTTTATGGTCACCTCAGGCCTTTGGACTGCCCACAACTGGGGACTGATTCTTTTTTATTTTATTCTATTTTATGTTATTGAAGTCATAATAGTTTAAAACATTGTGAAATTTCAGTTGTACATTATTTGTCAGTCCCCATATATATGTGCCCCTTTACCCCTTATACCCACCCCTCCACCCCCTTCCCCTCTGGTAACCACTAATCTGTTCCCTTTGTCCATGTGTTTATCTTCCACATATGAATGAAATCATGCAGTGTTTGTCTTTCTCTGTCTCGCTTATTTCGCTTAACATAATACCCTCAAGCTCCATCCATGTTGTTGCAAAGGGGATGATTTTGTGTTTTTTTATGGCTGAGTAGTATTCCATTGTATATGTATACCACATCTTCTTTATCCATTCATCAGTTGATGAGCATATGGGTTGCTTCCACGTCTTGACTATTGTGAATAATGCTGCAGTGAACACAGGGGTGCGTAAGTTTCTTTGAATTGTTGATTTCAAGTTCTTCGGATAAATACCCAGTAGTGGGATAGCTGGGTCATTTGGCATTTCTATTTTTAATTTTTTGAGAAATCTCCACACGGTTTTCCATAGTGGCTGTTCCAGTTTTCATTCCCATCAGCAGTATATGAGGGTTGGGGACTGATTCTTGACCCAGAAGGAAGCAGACATGATGTCCCTTAGTTGGAGAAGATGTCTATCACTGCACCAAGACCCCATGTACACCTTTCAGGTGCCACATCTGGCCTCTCCATCACTTAGAACTAATGCTTGGGGCACTGATCTGAGTTTCTGATCTGCAAGAGAGGGACAACCCTCTCTGTCTTGTTCTGCCTCTGCAAAGTCTTGTCCACACCTTATTTTTCCCGTGCTTCCACAGCTCATTCTATGTCCCCATTGCTGTGAACAAAGAATACTTGGCGGCCCAACTTTCCCAAGTTATGGAGATGGCTGCCACAGTTCTCTTGACCCACAAGAGCATCTAGCTGATGCAGCAGGAGTTTATTTCACTTGACTCCAATTTAACTGTCCTGAGCCCCTTCCTTATATTGCCAAGAGATTTCCTAATAGATCCATAGCCCCGCAATTCAGGCAATTATTCACGTATTCCCCCACATCATTAGTTTTATAGAACACTGCCAGGGGGCATATTTTTCTTTCCTGAGACTCCAGAGAATAAAGGAAATGGAACTCTTACCATGAAGTCATATTAAGGAGTTTATTTCTCAGAAAATACCCCATAGCACTTTTATAAAACCTTACATAGAGAGACTGCATTTAGGAAAAGAATTATTTTTACCTCACCTGCTGCCATGGAAATTGCTGTCCAAGCCTCCTGCCTTCCAGAGCATGGCCTTAAAAAATTTCAATAGTATCTATTGACCACAAAGGGGTACCCACTTTTATCAAAGGGGAGCATGGTTCATGTTGGGTTTTATTGGATTTAGGTAGGGTAGCTATATAATTTAATTATCCAAACCAGGAAGCATTTTGGGGGAGGAGGGCGCTATTATTACTTATATTGGGATAACAGGTGTAAATGAGGGCTGTCCGGGCCCTGGGATGTGTGATTACCCTAGATTAGTGCTCTAATCCTACCACATACTGAAATTTCCCTCCATGGGCCTGGTTGATAGAGTAAAGACAGAAAGAATTCAGCCAAATTGGGCAAAACATTAAATTATAACCCAAAGTAGTGTTTTTTTCTACTGAACTGGAGAACAAGTGATGTTGGGGTGTATCAGCTAGCTCTTGCTACAATAATGCTGCATAACAAACCACCCTAAAACTCAATGCCTTAAAGCAACAATAATTTATTCTCACTCATCCCTCTGCTGGTCAGTTGATCTAGGCTGGTCTCGAATTCAAGCTATAGGTTGGGTCCAGCTCTGCTTCACATGTCTCTCCTTCACCATGGACCAGTGGGCCAACTGTGGCATGCTCTTCTCATGGCAATGGCAGAAGCAGAGCAGAAGCACATGAGTGGAAACTTGAGCTGCCTCTTAACACTAAGACTTGAATCTGGCACACTGTCACTTCCACCCATGTTCCATTGACCAAAGCAAGTCCTATGGGCACAGCTGACCTCAGCGGGGCAGGGAAATATACTCTGTCCTTAGTGAGAAGTACACAGAAGGCATAGACAAATGGCATAGATACAAGGAGAGGTAAAGAATTGGGAACCATGGTACAATCTATCACAGGGAGCACCAAGATAAAGAGGTTTGCTTTTCCTCTCCCCAGGCCCCTAGTGGTGGCCTGGTTGAGTTTATTCAACAAGATGCAGGCTGAGAAGGAAAAGTGAAGAGATTACAGGCCAATTTGGTCTGCTAGAGGCAGGATGCAGAGAAATGGGCTCGCCCTTATTGACAATATGAATGTCTAAAGAGGAGGGAATACAAGAGGGAGGGATGGACAGAGACCCTCATGATTCAGAATAGCAATCCTGCTCTGTTAAATATGGTGCAAGGGATGGACTCTTTCCATTCACCAATCCGTTCAGTCAGTTTTCTTCCCAGAGGAAGGGGGTAGTGAGAGGACGGAGAGAAGAACAGCAAGTGCTCATGCCCACATTGCTCCTCCCTGAGGAGGGGAAGCAGAAACTCTCTGCCTATGGGGTTTAAAGGAGAAGTGTTTCCAACTCACAGGCATTTCTGTGGGATGTGCATGGACCCACAGGCCACCACCAGGTGGACATTTGCAGTGTCGCTGGTGAGACTTGGACTCTCATTCTTTCTACAGTCCCCTTTGGACAAGTGCTGTTGTGGGCTTGGTGCCCCTATAGTTCTGGGTCACTTCCTGCAGTGTCCCCCTCCTCCTGCCCATAGAATCAGGCCCTGAGCCTTTGCCTACCTGCTATCAGAGCCCTGCATGGCCTCCTCTCAGATAGGTGATAACGGGGAGTGAAATCTTGTTAATCAGACACATTAATCATGCTGATTAGGCCTAGTTCAATAACGGATCACCCCTCCCAGGGAATCTCCTGTTTAATGCTTAAACCAGTTAAAAGGCTCTGGGGGAATGACTTGGGTAGGGGCTCAGTATCAGAGGAGGGCAGGCTAAAGGGAGGCATTTGGGGAAGGTGATTTCAGGGCCAAACACATCTCACCCACTCCCCACCCCCCCCCACCAAATGACGAGGATGTTGATGCTGATGTTCTTCCATGGTCAAGGATGGCTGAGACGGTCGTGGTGTCAATCATGCAGACGGAGGGCTCAAAGTCTGCAAAGCAACCAGGAGGGATGACTCATGACCACCAGATCCTATGGATTCTTCACCATCCCTTCCCTCCACCTCTGCTGCCGTCTCCAAACTCAGGTCTCGTCTTCTCTAACTCGGGCTCTTGGAATGACTTCCTTGCTGGTCTGCCTGACTTCAGTCTCGACCCTCCTATATATTGCAACTAGAGTTATCTTTTCTATTTTTCATTGCTTACATAATTAGAAAATATGGAAAAAATATAGAAAAGTGCATAAATATTGTAGCTAATGATCATATATTTGCCATTCCAAATCAACAAATGCTAACTTTCTGCCATATTTTATCTATCTATCTACCTGTCTGTGTATCTATCTGTCGGTCTATCTATCTATCTATATCTGTCTATTCTTTATTAAAACATAGCATACATATGGAAAAGTGCACATACCATAATTGTAAGCTGTTGAATTTTCGCAAAGTGAACATAGTCATGGAACCAGCTCCACAAAAAGATACAGAACGTTACCAGCCTCTCCTTTGGCCCCTTCTAGTCATTCCTCCTCCCCTACCCCCCACAAAAGAGAACCACTCTCCTGGGTCTAACAGCAGAGATTGGTTTGCCTAGTTTTGAGCTTTTTGTAAATGCAGTCGAACAATATCTGCTCTCTATGCGTTGTATTTATTTTGAATCTTCTCTTTTCAGGAGGACATTTTTAAAGATAAATGTGAAATCCTCTATGTTGTAATTCTTCTAATTCTTTTTCCTTCCCCAAAGGCAACTACACATCACAAATGTGACACATGTTCATTTCATGTCTTTGTATATTTACATATGCGTTTAATATTTGCTTTGGATTTGTTTTCTTTTTATTTAAAAAAATGATTTCACATTGTAAGAAAGTTCTGTCATTTGCTTATTTCAGAGAGTGAGTTTTTTAAACCACACATGGGTTGTGTGATTCCCTTTCCCTTTTAACTGCTCCCCACCCCTTCCAGACTGTTGGTTCCTGGAAGCAGGGGCAATATTTGATGCTTCTTTGCATCCTATGAGTCTCCCACTGTGCCTGATACTTTATAAAAATATTTAGGGCGAGTGAATGAATGAATGAACAGATGAATAAAGGCTCTCCGCATCATGGAAAATTTGAAAGTCTAGAACAAACACTCCCTTATCTCCTAGCCCCCTTTTGGGGGGAAGGAGTCCTTTTTATTTTTTTCTTTTCCTTTTTGACTGCTTTGTCAATGTCTGTCTATAAAACTCCCCAAAGACTTAAGTCCATCAGCAAGCCAGCATAGACATTTAACTTCATAAAATGTTCCTGCTGAAGGGGTGGACATTTCAGAGCTGTGTAGGATCTCTGTCTTGGCTCAAGCTTGGCTCTTGACCTGTTTTCCTGGAACAGGGAACGGCAGCATTTTCCCTAGGGTTTTCCTTACTCTATTCATGGAGCCTAAGGAAGTTACAACGATAAATTCACATCTCAGCAAACTGGTAGATCAATCATCCTCTAAGTTGGCCTGGCCTGATGGTTCCTCTTAAAGTCTGTTGGTTCTTCCAGGCTCTCTAGAGGTGAGATCAGGACAGGAGGGAGATGGGTCACTGTTGATGTTCTGAACGGAAAATCTCAAGGCAGTGTTGGGTAGAGAAAAGCTGGTCATCACCAGCCTTACTATTGCTGATAGCACCCAAGACCCCAGGGCCGTACCCTCGAGACTTGGGTTCCTCCAGCCCCTTCTGTCATTCCCCTCATCCAAGGCTCAGTCTCCATCCTCAAGGAGAAATTCCCATTTTTGATTTTGAATGGAATCTTGGTTATACTACCGACCAGATAATCTGGATAAGCCCATGACTTCTCCGACACCCAGTGTCCTTAACTGGGCTGTGGACATAGTATTACTTATTTCACGGACTTGTTGGGAGAATTACACTATAAGTGGTAAAGGATGTGAACGTGTCTGACTCCTAGATGGCACTCATGATATTTTTCTACTTGTGTCTACAGGCAGACAAAACGATAGAAATAAAATAGTTGTGTTAATATACCTACGTGCATATTATGTATGCTTTTAGCGTCTGACTTTCTTTCTAAACATTTTATCATAAGCATTTTCCAATCTCATTTAAAACACCTGCTCTACATTGCTTTTGACAGTTGTGTAATATTCTAACATCTGGCTGCACTGTAAGTACACCTAAACATTTCTGTATTGTGGGCCATTTTGTTTATTTTCAATTTTTTTATCAAAGAGAGTTCTGAGGTCAGCCCAGCCTGATTTTGCTTTTTTTTTTTTAAACTCATTTGCAAATAACATGCTTTTCATTATTTTTGCTTTGCTTTGTTTTGTTTTCTGCTTGGAATACTTATAATTTATTTTTTCCTAGCTGTCAAGCTGTGGGTTTCTTTTTTATCAATCATAAGCTTGGTGCAGCATATGCCATTTCGTTTTGCAATCTTAGATAATTTTTGTTCAGTTCAGGAATGTTCTCCTATACATTTGACTGGTGTTTCAGTGTCATTACTTTTTTGAAGAAGTTTTTAGGAAGACATCTTTTTTCTTTTTGTAAACTGGATCACTTTTTTTCTGTTCTTCATGCATACCCTCTGTTGGCTCATTATTTTCAACTCTAGATTCTAAAAGATATATTTCAAATTTACTATTTCTCTGAAACTCAGTTTTCTGCAGTATAAATTCTCCTCTTTATTACTTCTAATGTAAACTGTGATTCTAAGAGTGCATTTGTAATTTCTTTCCTGCCTTGGCATCTCAGCCAGACTTTTCCTTATCTTAGCCTGCATCCCGCTTTTGCATTTCTCTCATTTTTCATCTCCTTTTCCCCCCTAGAAGCCATGCCGTCTTACAATTTATTGAGAACAAAATATACGTACTTTCTAAGATTTTCTTCTATTTTTTTTAGTAAACAAATTTAGAGGCATGCTTTTTCTCTATATCTTCAGGGAAACATTTACACTAGAGCAATATTTGGCAAACTCTGGTGATGAGCCAAATCGGCTGATTCTCTGTTTTTGTAAATAAAGTTTTATTGAAACACAGACATGCTCATTCATTTATACATTGTCTATGGCTGCTTGCTTTCACACTGCAGTGTAATTACAATAGAGACTGGCCCACAAAATCTAAAATATTACTACTGGTCTTTTATGGAAAAAGTTTGCCAACTCTTGTACTATTCTCCCCCGTTTAATCACTGTTAAATTAAGAGAGATATTGCTAAAGCCGTTGTTTGACCCCAAAGGGCTATAGATTCCACCGTCTCTGTAGGTGTTGATAAAGTCATCCTCTCAGATTTAAATGATAGCAGGAGCTTGCCATCAGGGTATTCACAGGAAATAGATAATACACTCATGCTGGTAATTGATAAAAGATTTACTAAGGGACTATTTCCAAAGGTGTGGGAAGAGTTCAGGGACTCCAAAAATGGATGACATAGTATCTCAGATCTAGTACTTGTGAGGCACCTTTACCACCTTAGTCCTGAAGGATTAAGGGGAGGAGGAGAGGGTACCAGGACCCAGAGAGAATAGCTATATGGAGAGGTGCCTGACAAGAGTTGTGCCTTTTACAGGAGAGATGCATCCAAATGACAATGACCGGTAGGGCGGAAGCCAGAGTCACAAATGCCCCAACCTCACTCTCCTGTCCTAGGATGCCATGCTGGTGTCTCCCAATGGCTGAAGCCAACTGGAAACTAGAGGGCAAAGTATTCCTTTACTGTACCCCATACAAGTCTGCCTCCTGGGGGCACAGCACAGAGTGAGGAAGAATGAGTAAGTGACAGACATCCAGCACTTAGAGTTTATGTTCATAGACCTGAGATCAGAGCTGTCCAATACAACTTTCTATAATGACGGAAATGTTCAGGATCTATGCTGCCTAATATGCTAGCCACTAGCCTCATGCGGCTACCGAGCACTGGAAATGTGGCTATGGACTTCGGAACTGAATCTTTAATTTTATTTAAGTTAAATTTAAATAGCCACCTAGAGCTAGTGTCTACCATATTGGGCAGCATAGCTCTGGGTGGATTTATGGTTTCCTGTGTGCATTCACTACAGTGCACTTTGTTTTTTTTTTTTTTTGCTGAGGAAGATTTGCCCTCAGCTAACATCTGTGGCAATCTTCCTCTACTTTGTATGTGGGACACCACCATGACATGACTGGTGAGTGGAGTAGGTCCGTGACCAGGATCTGAACCCACGAACCCGGGCTGCCAACGTGGAGCACACAGAACTTTAACCACTTGGCCATGGGGCCGGGACCTACAGTGCACTTTGATGGACTGTCCTGGGATCTATTGTTCCCTAGTTCTCCGATTATGAAGCAGATAATTCATTTCTGAACATTCTGAGATAGTCTGTCTCCCTCTCTCTCCTTTTCTCAAAGTAATATCTGAAAACTCACAACCTCCAAGAAACATAACTTCCAGGCCTCCTTTTACGACTTTGCCTGCTTAATCCCACCTTGGACCTCTTCCCCTTCCCTCCACCATGTAGTCATATGATAGTCTCTCCACTGAAGTGGAAAACCATTCCTGGTGGTTTCAGGGAGGCTGACTTTAGAAAGCTCTTTGAGCATATGACAGGGTGTCTGCTTTTTTAATCAGCAAAGATCTGGGGTCTCTGCCTCTGAATTAGGGTTTTACAGTAACTGCCAGCTTTGATCCTCTGCTTCAAAAGTCAAG
The DNA here is from genome assembly GCA_031878705.1 of Tapirus indicus. Taxonomy (NCBI): domain Eukaryota; kingdom Metazoa; phylum Chordata; class Mammalia; order Perissodactyla; family Tapiridae; genus Tapirus; species Tapirus indicus. The sequence continues at coordinate 61,337,659 of CM062929.1, forward strand.
ATGTGCCAGCAAAAATGATTTAATTTGACCAGTTCCCTTCCATGATATAGTTAGTTAAACTTTCCCTCGGAATTTGAGACTTGGTTGATTATGGCTCTTAGCTCCGAGAGTGTTCACGTGTATTTATTTCAGTGGGAAACTGGGAGAGGTCATATCAGGGTGGCTGTGTGGATTCTATTAACCCCAGAAACTACTCTCGCCATTTTTTCTTTATGATTGTCACAGTTGCTGCTGAAAACAGATCATGATTCTGAATGTGCATAATCTCAGGTCTGATGCAGAATTAATACCAATTTCTTGATTTTCACACTGAGACACTAATTACTATTTGTTTTGCATTTGCATTCACAGGTATCTGCGGAAAGAAATTAGCATACTCTGTTGTTAGACCATTATTAAAATGACAGTTGGGAAAATATTTGAAAAATATTGTCTTTCCTTCTATTTTCCTCTCTGGCACCACCGCTATTATTTTTTATCTTCTTGGTAACTTTTGTTATTTTGAAATTCCGGGTAACTAATGAAAACCATTCTGAGTCACTGGTACTTGCAGCAACATCCACGGTGGTGGAACTGGGGCTCACTGATGGCTTTTGCATGTCTGTGTAAGCAAGCTGAACCGATCCAGCCATTCAAAGCTGGTGAATCAGAGGCACCTGTGAAATAATCTTTTGTTGCTTAAATCTTTGGAGAGGCACAACCAACACATGTAGCTGGGTACTTCCTGCAGTTGGATTTGCCTATGGTTGGGCTGAGATGAGCAAGCAAAGGAAAATTGTGGTCTTTTCATCACTGTACCAGCAAAGCATCCTGAAATGGGAGTTAGACCACCGAGGATGCATGTGGCCTGGTGACGCCCCTGAATAGCTGAAGAAACTTGGACAAGTCGCTTGAGTTTCTTATCTGTGAAAATGGTCCTCACCCCAGCGTGTCATGGCAAAACTCAAATGAGGTGAAGTACCTTGTCAGCTCTGGAGAACCATCCAAATTTGACAGGTGGCTGCAGCTACAATTGCAGGTTTTGTCTTACTCATTCTTTTCTTGTGAGGGTGAGACTCGGCCATACTCTCGAGAGTGGTCATCCTCCTACCGTGATGCCGCTCATCCACAGCGCCCTTGAGTCTGTGCTGGCATGGCTGCACTCCGCCATCAGTGCTTCCCTGCTCCCGTGCACTTCTCCTGCGACCAGGAGCTCAGTTAGGGAAGACAGTCTTTCCAGGAAAAGGAGAGCCTTTTAATTTTTTTCATCAATCTGAGTAAAAATTAATTAATTAATTCAATAAGTTTATTGAGCGTCTCCTCTGCCACGTACAGAGTGTTTTTGGTTCTCATCCTTAGGGGACTCACAGTCTAGATCAGTTCAGGATGTGTGTATTTTTTCCAAAGCTGGGAGGCTATACTGATTGACTCATTGATTGATTGATTGATCCATTCATTGAACAATCATTTGTTGACCCTCTTATGTGCTAGGTCCTGTGCCCGGCGCTGCTGACTTGGAAGTGAACAGGGTGAGACTCCTATCCTCAGAGTTACTCACTCTTCCTACGCTGTGAATGCGAATCCCTGGTGGGGTTACTCACACATTCAGGACGTGCCTTCTTCTCCCGAGAGATTCCGCTCAGGCACCTGGACTTTGAATCTGCATTTTGAACAGCCACCGGGTAGGGGAGAACAATCTGGAAACACTGCTCTGGGGAATCCCTATGCGGTAGGGGACACACACACACACACACACACACACACACACACACACACACGACTAAATCAGTGTGGAAGAACCAGAAAATGTTTCTCAGAGTTGGAAATCAGCTGTTCGGGAGAAACATGCTCCCTGGCTCCACCTGGCTTCCCAGGCACCCCTCCCACATTCAGTCAAGATTTTCCTGTCCCCCCTGCCCCAAGTGAAACAGACATAACTGGCCTCTTGACAACCCTGAAGTTCCAACAAGAAAAACAAATTCACTCCTCCACTATAAATATGGACATTTTTATATGCAAAAATACAGATAAATATTATTATACATTATACCATAAGTTTGGCTCCCTTATCAGTAAATCGTTTTGGAAACAAAATCGCTTTGAATTGCTGTGTTGTTTCATGCTCTTTTGGCACACCACCATTTGTGTAACCCATATATTATATTTGGATATAATTTTAGCAAGGGCTATTTAGCGAACCTTTACCCTGTGACAAGTACCATGCAAAGCAGGTTCCATGCATTATCTCATTTAACTTTTACAGTCAATTCATGAGGTGAGTATTATTTTTTTCCCCATTTTACAGCTTATGCAACTGAGACTTGGAGAGTTAGGTGTCTTGCCCAAGGAAGCATATTTAATGATGACATTTCTAATTTCCCACTCTTAAAATGACACTGAAATGCCCATCACTGGATATAGACCTTTGGCCACCTGCTTGATTATTTCCTTATAATTGCTTCCTGAAAGGGGATACTCATGTGATTCTGTGCCCCATCTGGACAGACCCTGTACCCTGACCTTTTCTCCTCTCTCGGTTGCCTTCATTGCCCAGGGAGCCCAGAGCTTTCAGCGCTCCACATGTGCTGTGTGGTTCCCTCTCTGCTTTTCTGTGGCTACCTTCCTGACAGAGATAGAGGGACGTGAGCCAGGGCACCTGGGACCCCCCCCCTTCTCTGCCACTGATGTCTCTTTGGCCAGCGATATGTAAAGGCCAATAAGATCAGGTTGAGGTGACGCTGTGACAAGGTGTCAGCACCTATGGCTGTACCTGGACTGTGACAGGCACCTAAGCAAGCTTTCTCCATGACCTCTTGGTGGTGACTGACAAAGAGCATCAGTCACCAGAACAGCAGTGCTGAAAGCAGAGGGAAATGTTAAAGGCAGCTGGGAGAAAGTCCCCCAGGCCTCCTGCCACTGTGAGCCCCTGGGACACTGTCAGCGGGGGAACTTCCCAGGTGGAGGCAGGAAAAGGCGGGGTTGCAAGTTGCTGTTACAGAGTAAGCCCGGAGTTAATGCTGGATACTCTCCCTCCCTCCCAGGACTGCCACATCCCCTGTGACAGGCTGAGGATATTTATAGGCTTGAGGGTCTCCAACTTTTGGAGATCCTACCCTACATCATCAAAAATATTTTAAAATACACTCACATCTCAAATTAAGGAGGCAAGTTGAGCTGCATTTGGTAGTTGCCATCTGCATTATTTTGCAGGCATTTAATGAACATTTATTTATTTCTGTTTTACATTTTTTCTAGTGATCTGTTGGAACCATATTTTTAAAAGTCCTAATGTTTTTGGAGGCCCTTGAATAAGCCCATTAGCACTGAGTCTATAATACCCAATGTATAAAACAACTCTGCCCTCTCGTGAACTTTCAAGAAAGGGATCCACAGCCGGCTTGTCTGTGATCCATGTGCAAACTCTTCCTGTGGGGCCTTCTCTTCTCAGCCCCAGACTCACCTGGCATCTCCCTCTTCAGTGCTTCAATAGCACCCAGATCCCCTCAGCATATGGGATGGTTTATACTTAGTTGCTGTCAGATCTGCCTCCTCTGCTGGAATGTGAGCTGGGACTCTCTCTCACGTCTGAATTGCCAATGGCGCCAAGTGGTGCATAGCAGGACCTCAGCAAATGCCCACTTGGAAGAAGGGGTGAGTAGCTGGAGCTCCCAGGGATGTCTCTAGGTCTGGGGTTCTCAAAATGTGCTCCGTAGACCAGTGGAGTCAGCATCAGCTAGCAACTTGCCGGGCGTGTGAATTCTCAAATTCCTGCCCCAGACCTACTGAGTCAGATACTCTGGGCTGGTATCACCTCCAGGTGATAACAATGCTCTCTGAAGACGGAGAACCGTGCTCTAATCCAGGGCTTCACAACCCGTAATGTGCCCACAAATCGCCTGAGGATCTATTAAAATGCTGATTCTGATTTAGCAGATTTGGGGTGGTACCTGAGATCCTGCATTTCTAACAAGCTTCCAGATGATGCTGATGCTGGTCCATGGACCACACTTTGAGTAGCAAGGTTCTAGATGACTCCAGCCCAAGATCAAACTTATTCATTGCCAGGTGGGGAGAAGGAAACCTACACTTGGCAACTGATGTCTCAGTTTCCTCAGTGTCACATGGGGATAATGATGCTTACTTCATGAGCTTATTATCACAGATAAATGAAATAATATATGCAAAGCATGGTGCTTGGAGCATAATAAATGCTTGGCAAGTGTTTTCTCTTCCCTCTATCCTCTCTACACAACTCCTTATCATTTTTTTTTCTTTCTCATCCAGGTATTAAACCTCTTAAACACAAAGACTATGCTTTTATCCTTCTCAAGCCAGCCAGTAAAGGTAGTTATTTGAATGACTGATTTAAGTAACAAGAAGGACCTTTAAAATCTCCTCTAATTTTTCTTATAATCATTTAGGATTTCACAAACAGGATGAAAAAAAGGATGAGGTGAATTCACAAAAGGTGAGAGTTAGGAATAGAAGGAAGGAGGTCCTTTCAGCAACATGGGGCTCAGGGAAACAGAGACAATAGAGCACCCATGTGGTTCAGAGCCAACAGACATCTATTGGGCACTGACTACATGCCACCATGCCCCAGCATCTGGGTACACAGCTTCATCGGGTGCTGGGGAGGAATGAATGGAGGAATGGAATGTGGGGGCCTTGGAAGTATTTTCCTAATTGTGATCGTTTGTCTTCCTGTAAGACACAGACCCTCATTTGGACTTGGCAGGGGATTGTGTGGGTAGGGGAGAGGTATGGGTGTGGGGGGAGGAAGTCAGCACGAAATTAATTCTCTGCTTCTCCTCTCTGGAATGTCAACAATGTGCTGAGGACAGTGGGAAGTGCAGTTGGCTGCCAGCCCCCTCCCTGTCCTGGGCTCAGGGCCTCCGAGCCCTTCTGGCAGTTTGGGGGCTCCTAGGTCCACAGGCCTGTGGCATCCTGCTCCCTGTATATCACTCTTGTCCTGGAGAACCCAGCTATCCTCCCTGCTTCCATCATCCACCAGGAGGAGGTCTGACCCGCCCATGGTTAGGGTTTCCCTCATAATGACTCTTTCAGATTATTGGATGGTGCAGCTACCATGGGTGACAAGTCCAGCTGAGTCTGCTCCAGGTGGGAACACTTTGGCCAATCAGGGAGGCTGGGAGCCCCACCACCCAGCCCAAGGCTCACTCCAGTCTCACACTGATGTGCCATCTTGCTCCAGCCCGACTGCCCTCACTGTCTCTGCAGCCAGCCGCTGAACTGGCCAAGGCAGCTGGGCCTTCACCGTCATCATGTGCTCGAATGCTCTGAATCTGCATTAAAATATTTCACATTTAGATTTGTCTCACATTCACAGGAGCTTATGTTTATCCAGGCTTACGGTAGGAAAAGAGCCTCAACATGTTCCAGTCTAATGCTCTCATTTTATGGGTGTGGTAACTGCAGTGCAGAGAGCTCAGGTGACTTACCTGAGACCCCACAGCCAGGTGGTGAGTGTAGAACAGTGCTGTCTCTTAGACCAGTGCCTCTGCAGTTTCATCACCAGGGCAGCACATCCAGCTTCAACTTCTGGGAAACTCTACTCACCTTGTTTGCCTGGGAGTAAGCGTGGGGTTGTCAAGTTCTATAGACAATGACGCAGGTGCTTCCCCACTGGTGATTCTTCTAGAAATGAGAGAGAAAGGTTTATGGTAAGTGTGTGGAAGATAGTGCCCCAGTCCTCTGGTCCAGGAAGCTCTGAGCTGACAGGTCAGTGAGGAAGCCAATCACAGAGTGTGAGAGGATCTCCTGGGATGGCAGGAACCATAGAACTTTGTGGGATGGGGATGACAAAGTGGGGACGCAAAGGGCCATTCTCATTCTATTTGGTGTCTACCATTGAGATGGTGACAACTCCTTCAAATTTACATATACTAAGTACCACGATCACTATATACCTATCTATGTCTAGCTACATAATTTTTCTTTTATAAAAGGAACTCATGCCTCTTGTAGATAACTTAGATACAGAAAACAGAAACCTAGATACAGAAAACAGAAGAGGAAAGGAAACCATTCATACTTTTGACACAAAGAGACAAACATTATCCTTCTAGGTACAATCATATCTTTCTATGTAGCGTTTTACCCAGTTGAGTTCATACTGAGTCTATTCTTGTATTTCTTCCTTTTTTCACTTCACCAGTGCATTTTCCACATTACTACAAATTATTTATCAACAGCTCCCCTTTTGGATGGAGAGCAGTTCACCATTGTCTGTTAAAGCATTTGGCAATTATTGGACTTTTGAGTTGTTTCCAAATTTTTCACGTGATAATGTGGAAATAAAAACCATCTTTGTACCCAGAGCTTTTATATATAACTGGCTAATAATGATGCTTATACTTCAATTTTTACTAGAGATCTTAATGATACTAAGTTTTTTTTGGAAGAGATTCCTAGAAATAGAGGACAACTTGTTCAAAGGTTGATCAAGTTCCTAAGTATTCCTGTGGTCAAGTGCTGCTGAGTTATTTTTGAAAGGATAGCTCCAGTTTTGCATCTTAGCAGCCCTGTTTGAGAGGCTCATGAAGGGGCACTTGAGTAGCTGCCAAAGAGATACCAGCACATAGGAGGGTGGGTGCGGAGGTCAGAACATCTGGGTTTGCATTACAGCACATCCAGCTTCCCCGCTGTGCAGCCTAATGCAAGTCACTTAGCCTCTATGGGCCTCAGTTTTCTCAGTTTTTAAATGGAGATGTCATAGTGGTTCCCTCGTAGAGTTGCTTCAAGAATTAAATGAATTATTGCATGCAACATGCTTAGAATGGCACGCATAGCAAGCACCGAACAACAGTGACAGCTAATAATGATAATAATAACTGCCAAGGTCTCAAGGACCCAAGCCCTCGGTTCACGCTCTGGCAGACATGTGGAGGCAGGGATGGAGTCAGAGCACATGCCCTCTCCTTGTATATTCTGCTGAACAAATTCTTATAATTTAATCATGACTTTTAATGTTTGAAATGGTGGCTTTTACATTTTACTGAAGCGCAATTGCCGGCTGCTCCGTGTTATACCCCCTGTTTATACTGCAATGCAAATGATTCCTCGTGGAGAGTTTACAAACTGCACTTCCATTATTAATAGGGTTATGATTTTCCTCATTCCACTCTTATCGCCATGGCTTGTGTAATACATAATTCATGCTCACTACCCTTCGCCGGTCTCAGTGCCAGGGCACAGCGGTCTCTCTCTTTTCCTGATGACAGTAATTGGTGTGCAGTGAGAGTAAAATGACCATGTCTCTAGCTTCAAGCTCTCTCGAAAGGTGTTCCCTGGAAGGACTCACATACGGGGAAATAGAAGCACTGGACCATCTATGGTGAAGGCTTGAGTTCCAATTCCATCTGAGCTCAGAATCCGAGGCAGATCCACATGGGGCTTCCTGGGGCCCTAACACAGAATTGGCCTTTCAGAAGGAAAGGGGTGCCTTGGTTGAGGATGGGTCACAGGACTGCTGGGAGGGCTGAGGTGGCGGGGTGTGGGATCAGCTCACTGTGCTTCGGCTGGCTTCTCGCTAGTGTGGCCTGAGTGTGATCGTGTAAAAGGCACAGTCTCCATCTCCACTCATACTCACTGAACACCTCTTTCTGCAGGTGGACAGATACCTAGCTTTTTACACATGTTTAAGCCCCTGCGCTAGCCCTTCTCGCTGAAAATAGACACTGAGACTGAGTCCCATGTGAAAATCCCATGGTGGGGTTGGACAGCCATCTACCTTAAGATGGGCCTCAATCTACATGCTTGAGCTTGGGGACCCAAGGTAGGGCAGACCCTCCTCCTCATGGGGCTCTGTTTGCTTGGTTGGGGGGTGGGCGAGGTCACTCGGAGGCTCTGAGGGTCTAGGAGGAAACTGACAAGAGGAAGCCAAGCCACAGCATGGGATTGCGTAGCCCCCAGGACAGAAGCAGGTGGTGTCCAGGGCAATTGTCCTCTTAAATTGCTTGGCCAGGCCCTCCCAGCTTGGGGGACAGTTAGAGGACAATTGCCACCATCAGAGTGGACATGAAGTATTCTTTGATCTAAATTCCCTGACCTTCCCTAGATGGGAGGGTCCTGGGATGTCTGCTCCTTCTCTCTGGGATATTCTTCTTTCTTACCACACTATCCTCCTGCACCCACCCTGTTACTCTCCTTAGTCAGCCCAATGCCACAATTCTGAAGAGACTGTCCACTGGGGGCAGCCCAGTTTCCTCTCCTGATGGCTGTGCCTCCAGCATTGTAATTCCTGGGAGAAATAACTCATTCTCATTTGTGCAGCCTGGGCCTGGCTCCCCTGGGGTGGGTGGAGGGTATGGAGGATGTGCAGTGTCATCCACAAAGCATTCCCTTGCTGATGACCAGTGGCCAGGGCCCGGGGGACAGGCCAGGTTCACAGCCTTATTCTTTTCCTAGATGGCTTGATCAGTGCCCGTGAGTTGGGGGCAGCCTTTGTTCCCCTCCTATTGGAGAGACTTAATTCCCATTGTCAGGGGCTGACTGGTGGTTTCATGAATCCTCTGACTCTAAATCCTTGTGTGCAGAACTCGATGGGCCAGCTTCCTTGGGGAGGGCCACAGAGAGCCCCATGGAGACCTTTCTGGCTTTTGTGTGTCCAGGAGGCTGCCTTCTTCTCTGAAGCCAGAGCAACCACCCGACCTGAGAGAGCCCCAAGGCCCTTTCTGGAGGCCCCAATGGGACACTCTGTGGGTCTGTTTCCTCACACACCCCTGGCAGTGACAGGAACACTTCAGGTCCCTGCCCAGCACATACTCCCCATTTCCAGGCAGGCTCTGAACCCCACCCTCTACCTGCATCTCTACTTTCCCTCTCGTCTGTCTCCCTGCTCCTCCTTCAAGCATGCTCACAATTACCCAAGCACACTTACACAGACACACACGCAAGAAGGTACAGACAGCCAACACACACGGACACAAGTACACAGGAACGCATGTAGAAGCTCCAAACACAGATCCTCAGAAGTCCAGGCACAAAACGCCCAGAAGCACATATATCCATACACCCACAGGGGGCACACGCATACACACATGGACACACCCACACACGTGTGTACAAATGCCCAGAGGCACATATATCCATACACCCACAGGGGCACACATGCATACACACATGGACACCCACACACGTGTGCACAAACATACAGAGGCACACGTAAACACAGGCGTCTATAACAGGACACGGCATAAACACACACAAACGCAGGCCATGCTCACTTCCAGGAAACCCTTCTGTCTCCCCCACGCGCTGAGGTGCGTGGAAACCACAGCCGACACGCTGAGGCCCACTCACACCTCAAGGGCCCTGAGTTACCCACTGAATCATGAAGCGCTTTCCTGTCTAAGTTTATTTTCTTCTGGCAAAAGGGAGCTACTTATTTCCAAGAAGTGGAACCAGGGGAGTTCGCTGACCCGCGCTGCGGCTGGGGCACATTTTGGCCTCCAGTCCTCCCACAGGGCTCTGTTTACAGGGCTTCTCCGGGGCCCTAAGAGGCGCCACCTCTGCGTGCCACTGGAGTGAGCCGAGCAGAAAACAGCTGCAATTTTCAAAGCTCTATTTATTGGCCGTTTATAATACCTCCTTGGTCATTGGCAAGGACCTGGGGGTGACTTCTGTTATCCTCTTGTTTGAGCGTCTTAATTCTTAGCTTCAGAAGCTGATGGTCAGCTCCAAGCCTCCTCTTTATGGCTGGTCTATGGAGAGTCTCCTTTGGCCACCTGGAGCAGTTGCTTTGTACTCAGATTCGGCTTTACATGAATTAACCCCTGTGGGGACAGAGGTTTTTTGCCTGTCTTGTTTGCTGCTGTCTCCTTAGCACCTGGAACAGTGCCAGGCACACACAGGAGCTTAATGAATATTTGTTGCAACTAATGTGACACAACAACACTTTGTGTTAAGTACCATTGTTTTCTTTCATTTTACAGATGGAGAAACTGAGGGTCATAGTGCAGCCAACCCCAAACCCATAGTTAGAAGATGAGCAAGGCGTTGAACCCGGGTCGCTGGCCCCATAGTGCAGGCTTGTAACCACTGTTCTGTTCGTTTAGGAGACTTGGAACTTGCTCGTCTTAGGGGTCCTTAACCTTTGGAACTCTGTAGCTTGTGATTTATGCCACAGTCCCTTTAAGGTTAATGAAGAGAGAGCCCAACTCGTGGAAGCTGAACCCCATAATCTGGGTTACTGGGTCACTCCTCTGGCTGATTCCACTGGCTTTTGGGGTTTTCCTATTGTTTGGCCAAGTCTGGCTTGTCTCCACCCAGAGCAGCCTGGGATCATAGGCTGGAGTTCCTCAGAGTGAACCAAGCCCAGTTGTGTATCTGCACTGGGCCCACCAGGAAAGGCTCATGCTTGGGAACTTAATGGTTGTGAGATGATTGTGGTTGATTGATTGACTGATTGATTCATTCAGCACATATTTATTGGGCACCTCATGTCATGGGTCCTGTGTTAGACATTGAGGAAACTGAGTTGAGATGAATAGAGTCATTTCCCTCTAGGGGCTCACAGTCTAGTGGAGACAGACATGGGTCAAATAAATCCTGGGCCACGGGATAAGTGTGGTCAGGAGACTTAGGGACCCAGAAAAGAGAAATTTGCCATTTAACTCAAAGATGATCAAACTACAGTTAGCAACAGAATCACTTTAAAATATAGATTCTTGGGTCCCAAATATTCACCTTAGAAAGTCTGGGAAGGGGGTCCAGGAATTCGCATACTTAACCACCTCCCCAGGCAATTCTGGAACAAGTGGTCTGGGGGGAGAAAGACACTTTGAGAAAATCTGTACCAAGAAGTCAGAGAAAATGTCATGGGGACAATATAGTACTTTAAAGATATATACGGGTTTGTTAACAAGCAAGAGGAGAAAAGACCTTACAACGTTGTAAAGTAATTTTTAAAATACATTTGCTGTAAAAATAATCAAAAGACAAAGAAATAAATGAAGTGAAAAATAAAAATGACTCACCCAGGATAACTATTGTCCTAGTTTAGTGCGTATTCTTTTAGACCTTTTTCTATTACCATCAAATATGTGAGTACAATCCCCATGTATCTAAATCTATGTCCCTGTCTGTCTCTACAGCTACATCTGTAACTCTATCTACGTGTTTACAGATATGGTTTTGGGGGCACCACCATCATCACGGCCTCCAGTGACACTGGGACTGATGCTGGGACCCTCAAGATGCCGACTGAACAACAGGTTTCTCTCTTTTTATTCTCCTAGGGTCTAAAGGATCCTCCTTCCTAGATCCTCCCTATCTTCTGCAGTTTTAGAAAAAATTGATACAGCTCTTTCTATTTTATTTTGTAAATATTCTTATTGAAGTATAATATACATATGTGCACATATCCTAAATGTATAGCTACTGAATTATCTCAGACAGACCACATCCATGAGACCAGCACCCAAGTGAAGACAAAGAACATGACCAGCACCCTGTCCATTCCCATTCTTCGCTCCCTCCTCACCCTAGGACTTGGACTGGAGAATTTGGGGCAGGACTAAGGATGGATTTGAGGTTCAAATACCACATTGTACTCTATACTAGCCCCATCCCATCTTCCTTTGGTATCACTTCTCTTCCAAGGTGTTCATCCTGAACTTCTGTTTCTGGTGGACACTCTCCCCAGGTCACGTGAGCAGCAACAAGGCTTGGCTCCAGCAGGGCCAGGTACAGAGCTGACAGCTCTAAGCGATGACCAGATGATGGGTCCTAGGAGATTGGCAGTCCTGAGCGATCTTCACAGGGGCCCAGACACTGTTCACATTTTGATCTCAGTCAGTTCTTGTGACATCTTTCTGCTCCTTTGCACAAACATGCCCCTGGAAGTGCCTAATCTGCCGGCTTCTTCAAATTGAGGCCTAGTGCAAACGGCCTTCTCTCCCTCCCCCATCCTCTGCACCACCCCCTCTCAGATCTTGGGGAACAATCTGCCAAGTTCTTTGAGGCTTGATTCTTCTTGAACTATTGGCAGCCATTGTCACTGCTAACTCTTTGCCCTGGAGCCCTTTAAAGATTTTTCATTAATTATTTATTATTATATATGTCTTCCTTCAATTTCAAAAGAAGTAAATGCTTGTGGAAAAATATGCTAATTACATAGCAATGTACAAAGTAAAAGGTGAAAGTCTTTCTTATTTGCTCACAACCCCACTCCCACCGCCCAGGGGAAGCCACCATGAGCAGAAATGATGTGTACGCCGGATTTCTTTCTCTGTTTTTGCCAAAATTGGGATCATATTATCCCATTTTACAACCTTTTTTTGGCATTAACAATTTATCATGCACATTCTTCTAAATCAGTCCATACAAATCTACTTCATTCTTTTTAACAATTTCGTAGAAGTCAACGGTTTGGATGTGCCATAAATGACTTCAAATAAGGCTGCAGTAAACATGTTTTACATATATATTTGTCCACATACTTCAGTGGAGTCTGAAGGCTGGTCAAAGCACATATGCCTTGTAGACATTGAGATGTTACCCCTACTTATGCTCTTACCAACTGAGTAATGCACAGCCTCTTTTCCCTCTTTAACCATTGGATCGTCTAAATATTTTTAAATGTTTACCAATTTATAGGTGGAAAAGACTACCCTGTTTTAATTTGTGTTCTCCTGTGCACTGATAAGGCTTAGCATCTTCCCATAATTTTCTTTTCAATATGAACTAGCCCTTTCAGGAAAAGAGCCAAGGGACAAGGTTGTGGGGCCTAGAATATTTGGGGAACAGGGAGAAAGTCCATGAGTTTGGAAAGCAGGACATATGAGTGAATAAGATGGTGGAGAAGTTAGCAGAGACCAGATCATAAGAGGCTGTATGTGCCCAAGTAAGGAGTTTGGGCTTTACTTTAAAAGCAGTGGGAACCAACAAAGGCTTTTAAGAAGGAAGGTGGACTAATCAGATTCGTATTTTAGCATCCCTTCTGAGGATAGACTGGAAGGATTAAACATGGAGGTGGGGGACGAAGGTAATAGCTAGTTGTGGGATGGACAAAAGAAGCCACGTTTAGGAAGCTTAGTGACTCTCTTGATGGCATATTTGACATGGGATTGATGGAGTGGTGGTGGGGCTTGGCCCAGAAGAAGATGGGTCAGGACTTCTGTGAGATTGCTTGAACCTTCTACAGTTTCTACTTAGTGAAGGTGGTACCTGGCCCATCATCATTGACCATGGTCTCTTCTGGGTTTGGCCTTCCAGATGCTGGAAGCAATGCCACTGAGGTCGTCTGATTCCAATGGGGTCAGGGGCTTGAGGGGACTTTCTTTTCTCCTCCTGACAATGGTCAGGCCCATGCTGCCTCTATTGGATTATGATCTGAGTGAGGCTGACTGCCTTTCTTCTGAGATCCCTTGAGCTAAATCTGTGAAGAGCCATCAGCTCAGCCACATACCCATTTTGGGAGCACGTGCTATGGTCCTAGGGGTTTAGGAGGTTTAAGACTCAGTTTTTGCTCTTGAAGAGCTTAGAGTCAAACTGTGGAGAGAAGGGCTGTGCCCATGAAACAGAGACACCTGATTCCATAGCTACAAAAAGACTGCCCACAAGTCCTTGGGTTTCAGCCTAGGGCAGGGGTGATGGTGGTTTGGGGGTCTACGTAAATGCATATGGAGGCAGACATTTCACACCCCTCCAAGGACTCTTTCCTGGGTGTTTTCAGGTTGGTGCTTCTGGCCTCTTTGACATCTACAAGTTGATGTGATCAAGCCCAACTTTTGATTCTTCTCCCCTCAGCCTCAACCAAGGTCTATCTAAGCCTTCTCCACTTTGCCTACATAGTGTCATGACCCATCCACTTGGCCCAGCCAGAAATCTAGCAGTGTCTTTCGACTCCACCCTGTCTGTCATCCCCCCATTATTACTTCATCCTGTGGATCATCTGTGTAGATATCCCATACATCATCCCTCCTAAATATAGCCACAATCCTCCCACCTCTCCCCATTTTTACCACCACCCTGATCCAAGCCACCCCCATGTCTCAGCTTGAAGAATGCAACTGCCTTCTAAATTGTCTCTGCACTTCAATTTCTGCCCACCTAGAATCCACTCTCCATATAGCAGTCATGTGGTTAAAAAAAAATAGAAGGGATCCTGCCACTCACGTGCTTCAATTCCTTCAACGGCTTCCCATTGCATTGAGAAAAATAATTCAAACTTCTTGCCTAAGAGACCCTGTTTGATCTGGCCCCTGATAACCTCTTGGACCTCATCTGGGACTAGTCTCCCTAGCTTGCTGTTTTCACTTCCTCAAATAAGTCAGGCTCCTTCCCTGTCCTTTGACTATGCTCTTCCTTGTGTCTGAAACCCTCTTTCACATGTTTGACTCCTGTGTGGGAGCCTCATTATCCTTAGGGTTTCAGTGAGGCATTCAAGACCACCTACTGAAGGAGAAGACCTGATCATTCTTTAATCTCAACATCTAGTTTTCCCTTCATATTATTTTATTTTCCTTTTTATTGAGGAAAAACATGTATCCAAAGAAGCGCCTTAAGCATACTAATTTTAAGTGTACAGTTCAATGATTTTCACATATGCATACATGTGTGCACATTTATCATACCACCGGCCCCTTCCTAGCACTCATGTTTATTGTTACTTATCTGATTTACAAAGATAAAAGATCTGATAACACACCATTACGGTACAGTTGCAGGGAAACAGACACTGACCGCTGGCTGGGTGTATAAATTTCTACAACCCCCTTGGAGGGCAATTTCACAGTATCTGTTAAATTTTAAAATGCCTGTATCCATTGGGACAACAAATCCTCTCTCAGAAATTGATCCTACAGATACACTCTTACGTATGTGTGAAGGTAAGTGTACAAGATATGCATTATAGCACTGTTTATAGTAAGAAAATATGGGAAACATCCTAACTGTTGCTGCACAGGGGGAGGTTGTAGAAATTACAGTTTATTTTGCAAAGGAATTCTATAGAAGCTGTTATCAAGAATGTGTACTGTTATGGGAAAATCTTCAAACTATATCAAATGGAAAAAGATGCAGAACAACACAGGCAGGGTCCTCTCATTTGTGTAAAAGAAGGATATGTTAACTGTCCATGCTTGCATAGAGACCTGGTTAACCCAAGAAACTGGTTATAGTTATTTTCTGGGGAGGAGAATTCAGGAACTGGCGTCTCAGTGGGAGGGAGGTGTTTCCTATTTTATATTTTTGAATTGTTTGGTTTTTTTCCTCCTAAATATATGCAATACCTTTTCAAAAAAATAAAAAATGAAGTCTTTGGACTCCAAGCACAAATGTGTAGAGAGAACAGGCTCCAACAGGCCAGGCCAGGACTGCAAGGATAACTTGCCCGACTTGGTCTTCAGAGGCATGGAGGGGACTGGCTGACTTGGAACTTGGTTTTCAGGGGGCCTTTCGGGGTCTCCCGGGAGAGAGCAGCTGCTTACAGCTGCTGCGGAAGCCTGAGGATATTCTGTTGGGGAATACAGGCTCCATCTTCCTCCCCAAGGGCCTGCTGCACAGAGTGACTACATTCTCTTCCTCAGCAATTCATCTGCCTCTTGTCCCAGAGGGAGGCACAGTGAGGGAGAGGAAAACCCCAGGCAATGTTCTTTCTCAGGTTCCCAGACTTGTTGGTAGGCTTTTTTTTTTTTTTGATAGAGAGAGGCCAAAGCTTCAGAACAAAGACTTGCTCCAACAAGCAACCAGCTGTCCCTCTATGAGGAGGCCTCAATGGTCTTAGCAAAGATCATGGTTTGGGAGTGAGCCAGATGTGGATTTGAGTCATAGCGCAACCATTTAGCAGCTTTGCATCCTCAGGCACGTCAGAGGACTGCTCTGTGCCTTTGTTTTCTTGATGGTATACTGGGATCAGAAGTCCCGCCCAGGAAAGAAACAAACTGGAGTATGTCTGTCTGTCTTGCGAAAGGTGAAGGGCTGTGTGGATGGGTGATTTGAATTATGAGAATTTATTGGTTTCTGAGGGCTGCCATAACAAATTACCATAATCTTGGTGGCTTATGCCAACAGAAATGTATTCTCTCACAGTTCTGGAGGCCAGAAGTCTGAAATCAAGGTGTCAGAAGGGCTGCGCTCTCTCTGGAGGCTCTAGGGGAAGATCCTTCCTTGTCTCTTCCAGCTTCTGGTGACAGTTGGCACTCCTTGTGGCTGCATCTCTCCAGTCTCTGCCTTCCTCTTGAAGGCCATCTCTTCTTCTGTCTGTGCTTTCCTCTGTTATGGATACTTGTCACTGGATTTAAGGCCCATGAGGATAATCCAAGATACAAAGACACTTTTTCCAAATAAGACTACATTCACTGGTTCTGGAGGGTAGGCCACGGCCAAGGTTTTTGGGAGGCCACCATTCAAATTTTATAAGCAAAGAAAGTGGGCACAGAAGCCACCAGGTATGTGCTAAAATCCTACCCGATCTGTATGTCATGCTGTGGCTGATTCAGGGAAGGTGCCAGGTCAAGTTTCACTATGTTGGAGCCATGTTGTATGATCACAATTGTGACCCAAGGAATGATTGCTGCTTGTGTCTCTGTTTTTCTCTCCTGACCTCTGTCTCCTGTTCTGCCTCCCAATCAAACCAAGACCAACCTTACTTCACAGGCCTGGGAGGAGGCTCAGCACTGAGGGGATGCCCTGTAACTGCAAACCATTGATTTAAAGCTCCGTACACATCTGAAAACTGAATGAGGACAATAGCGTAGTTCACAGTATTGTACCAATGTCAATTTCCTGGTTTTGGTGTTGTATGAAAGTTATAAGATGCCACCACTGGGGGAAGCTGGGCAAAAGATTCAAGGGACCTCTTATGCTACTATTATTGTTATTACTATTGTAACTTCTGGTGGGTCCATAATCATTTCAAAATAAAAAGTTGAAAAAAACCCAAACAACTTCATAAATACTTGAAAGCCCTGCCAGAAAAAATAACCCCAATTAGAAGGTAGAAGAAACCAATCCCCTCAACCCTAGCCCAGCATGGGCTGAATTAATCCTCCCAGGATAGCCTGGGACCCCCATCCCCATGGACTGTTGGGAAGTGGCTTCACTGTGGCCTGCCCCCATCTTCATCCCAGGCCTCCTGGGAGCCTATCCTGACCAACCTCCTCCCTTAGAAGGGAGTGTTGCCAGGTCCTCCCCAAGCCTCCCCAGGCCAGGGCTGGTCTGGTTTGCAGACATATGGCTGGGCTGTCC
This sequence comes from Tapirus indicus, assembly GCA_031878705.1. Lineage (NCBI taxonomy): Eukaryota > Metazoa > Chordata > Mammalia > Perissodactyla > Tapiridae > Tapirus > Tapirus indicus. The sequence goes on from CM062929.1 coordinate 61,354,852, forward strand.
CAGCACCACCTCACCCTGCGGCCCAGGCTCAGCTCTGCTGTTGCTGCCACTTGCACACAGCGCTAGCTCCTGTTGGGTCTCTCCCCTGTGCTTCCCTGGCAGGCACTATGGCCTCAATGACCCCCGCTGTGAGTCAGATGCTCTGGGCAACTCTGGCTCGGGGCCAGTCCACCCTACCCTGACTGGTTGTCATCCGACGCATCCTCCCCCTTCTCGTCCTGGGGCAGGGTGCTCCACTCCTGCCTTCCTCCCCAGGCAGACTCCAGCTTCCACTAGTCTGGGCAAGTTGGACCACTTTCCCTGGGCCACTCTACTGGTTCTTTCTCTCCTTCCTCCTTACCCAAATGGAGGCTGCCAGTGTGTTCTACAGTGTGGCCTGTTGGTTTGATGTCCCAGGGGTTATGAACTTGGAGTCTACTGATGGACTTTGGGGCCTCTGGGAACCCCCTGAACTTGTGTACAAAATGTATGAGCATTTTTCTTGGAGAGAATTGATTCTCAGGAGGGTCCAAGACCCACCAATAATTAGAGTCTCTGAGGACAAGAAGGGGCTGGAACATAACTGTCAGACATTTTGTTTCTGGCATCAGCCTGCCTGGGCTATGAGACTATTTATGTCGAGCTAGCTCATCTCCATGCCTCAGTTTCCTTCTGTGTAAAATGAATTAAATGATAGCATCTACTGTGTGTGGATATTGTGAGGAGTAAATGAGAAAATCTTATCAAGTTCTTGGCAAATTCCCAGTAAGAACCCAACAAAGATTATCTGTTGTTATTATTATCTGCCTGGAGCATATATTAACTCACTTCAGGTTTACAACAGCCATGCGAGGCAGGGATAATCAACCTCCTTTTAAAGACTTCATTTTCCCAACATCTCACAGACATTACAAGGCAGAGCTGGGATTTGAACCCCCAGCCTCTTTCCTTCCTGCTACACTTCGTTGTCACTCATTGCAAAGAGAATGAGAAGAGGAGGAAGGCAATGGGGCAAGAAGAGTGTTTAACATTTTGAAACTGTCTCATGTATTGTATTTGGAAACTCTTTTTTGTTCTGTCATCTGAGGAGTATGGGAAAGTGCTGTGCTTGTGCAGAGTGATTAGACTGGAGCAAAAATCCTAGCATGGCCTGGCTCAGAGGGAAGATGGTGCACCACGCTGAGAACCTCACTGCCTTTGCAGATGCTATTCCTCCCTTTACCTGTGGTCCACCTGTTCATCTGTCAAAACCCACCACACATGTCACCTGCCCTGGGAACCCCATCTCTGACCCTGTGGGTATTTGTGGTCTTTCAGCATTTTACATACCTTTATCAAGCCATTTATTGCACTGCATTGTGATTTCTTTGTTTATCTCCCATTCCTTTCTCTTCAACTAGATAAAGTCTGTGTCTAATGCATCTTTTCGCCCTCTGTGTTTAGGTTTGTGCCTGGAATACAATAAACATCTGATGAGCGGGAATGGATCCTCTCCACTCCTCATCAGGGTTAAGTCCAAAGTCTTTACCTTGGTCCACAAGACCCTGCCTTCTTTCCCGGCCCTCCACTATGGAAGCATCTCATGCTGATCTCTGTGACCTCTTGTGCTCCAGACACAGGGCTTGTCTTTCAGTTTTTAATTGTAATATCCCATGTTGTTTTATAGTGTCCATAGCTCCAGTCACAATTTTAATATAGTTGATTGTGTAACTATAGGTTGAACTATACAAGTGAAATGTTGTACGTCAAATGTTAACAATTTCGTATGGCTCAGACAAATACTTGTTTGATGCCTGCTCACCCTTAGACTGTAAGCTCTGTGACGTACAGAGCCTCTGTGAGGTATTGTCTGGCAAATGCTAGATACTCAAAATTTTCTTTTGAAAACTAATGAAATTGATTTTTTAAATTAATTATTTGATGGACAGTGAGCCACCTGTCTTTTTACAATCTAATTCCTTGGTTGTGCATATCCTAAAGTGTTGAGAGTTGCATAAGCATGCAGACTTTCACAGCTTTCTCTGACTTAAGCCTGTTGTTTGTTAAAAAAGGGAAGTAAAGGATTCTATCCCCCCAAATCTAGATCTTTCAACAAAGCATCTTGCCTTCCCCAATTCTCTAGTCAATTGGGTCTCTGTTCTAGTTTTGGTTTTCACAGTCACGGCCAGAGTGGAGCGTTGATGACCGTCAGGATCCAGGTGCTTCTCAGAGCACATCCTACCATCAAGAGAGGGAGAGGAGTTTTTGATTGAATTTCAGATGGGCCACTTTTAATAGCTGTTAATGGGCAAAGTACCCAGTTTCCCCATGGATCACGTAGTTAGGTCCATTTTCCAGAACTGTGCAGACTAAATGAAGTAATAGGTGAAGAGCTAGCATAGTAGGTTCTTCATAAGTTTTTATTATCTTGTGACCTTTTTCCATTCACTGTAGTCATGAACAAGAGAGAAGGCAGCTTCAGCCTTGAGAATGTGGGGGGTCCACAGACTAAAGATGCAGCATTGTTTGCTAGCCTGTGTCCTCAGCCCAGATGTCCTGATGTTTCAGTTACTGTTAGGCAAACTGGCTAAAGGGGACTGGGTGCATGGGACGCCTCATTCCTAGAAATGGAGAACACTGGGCCATACACCTTATGTTCTAAATGGATTGATACTGGACCAAGGAAAGAAAGCAACAGAAATCTTTGTAGATTACAGTCTCAAAAACTCGAGCCAAGTCCCCCTGACTCCATCCAGTAGAGTTTGGGCTCTTTACTGATGGGTTACAAATTGATCTAAGTGTCCCATAAGCAAGCACAGGATTTACCCTACACGAAGATCTTGATAAAGGATTGTTCAAGGTATGAAGAAACAAACAAGGACATTCTTTGGTGATACAGATACATTTATTGGACTAAAATTGGTCCCATATTCTTCAGAGTACATACTTTAGCTACTTGATACACTATTAGACACAATCTAAAATTGGGATCTTTTGTTCTAAACACAAGCAGCCTTATTAATTGATTAGGGAAACAAATTCAAACAAAGCAGAAAAAATGCAGAAACTTCTCAATTTGTCGATGAGAGATAATGGCCTTTTTGGGGGACTATTTAGAGCAGAGGTTCTCAAACTTGACTGTGCATATGAATACCTGGGGAGCATGTTAAATACCTGCCCCGCCCCTAAAAGAGTCAGACTCTGAAGGTCTTGGGTGTGGCTTTTGAATCTCCATGTGTTTATCAACCTCCCTTGGTGATTCCGATAAAAATAGCCCAGGGACTATAACTTAGGAGCGACTAGTTTAGTGGTTGTAGTAGTAAGAATAATGACCTACCAAAAATGTCCATGTCTTAATCCCAGGGACCTGTAAAAATGTTGCCTTACATGGCAAAAGGGAATTAAGGGTGCTGATGCAATTAAGGTTGCCAATCAGCTGACTTTGAAATGGGAAGATTATCCTGGATTATCTGAGTGAGCCCAATATTACCACATGAGGTCTTAAAAACAGAGATGCTTTCCTGGATGTGGTCAGAAAGAGATGTGACAATGGAATAGGATCAGAGAAATGTGACATTGCTGGTTTTAAAGATGGATGAAGTGGTCCACAAGCCAAGGAATGTGGGTGGCCTATAAAAGCTGGGAAAAAGAAGGGAGTAGATTCTCTCCTAGAACCCCCAGAATGGAAGAGATCCCAGCTGACACCTTGATTTTACCCCAGTGAGGCCTGTGTTAGACTTCTGACCTATAGAACTGTAAGATATTAAATTTGTGTTGTTTTAAGTCACTAAGTTTGAGGTTGTTTGTTGTAACAGCAATAGAAAACTAATGCAGTGGTCTTCTAGTCTGATTGTTTCTTTTTTTTTCTTTTTCCTATTTTTCTTTTCCTTTCTTTCCTTTTTTTCCCCCTCCTCCTTCTCCTCATCGTTGTCCTCCTCCTCCTCCTTTTTCTTTTTTTTTGTTAGTTGTGCTCTGCTGAGCCCCTGGGAGTGTGTCATATAATGTGGTGACATTGTGATTCATGGTTCCTCACAGAGGATGGGCCAACAGTGCTTGTTTAGGGCAGCTTTATGGTTTCTGCAGACATAGAAGCCAGCCTTTCATAGTGGCTTCTGTCTCTCACTCACTGGTCAATCCAAGAATGTGAGGCAATTTCTCCTCCAGTGGCCAGCAAGCAAGGAGAGGGTGGGGAAGGCAGCTACTGGCTAGACTTCAGGCAGCAGAAAAGTCAGCTCTTGGCTACAGTCATCCCTCATTGGTTGGAATCATGCTTGGGCAGAGAATTAGGAAGTAGATATTCAACTTATTCAGAGAAGGACAAGGGATAGGGGTACGATGCATATCTGTTCTTTGATTTCTGTTGAGATATCTTTGGCCCGAAAACTGGGCCCGTTTCCTTGGTTACAAAAGCCCAGATTACATAAGGCAAAGGGTAGTGTAGACAAATTAGTAGCTTAGAAGTTTGTGGTGACAAATGACAAGGCCTAAGCATTTGAAATGGGCCTTGTAAGCCACCATTGTTATCCCGTGACTGACAGTAGGCTTGGGACTGAATATTCATTACCTCATTTCATCAACCTCTGCCTGAGGTAAGAACTCTCATTTCTCTTTTACGGATGAAAAAACTGAGGCTCAGAAACGGGAAGTAAGTCACCTTATTATCATGTGCCCAATCAGAGGCGGAGGTGGGATTGGAACCCAAGTCTTTGTGACCAGAAAAACACATACTATTTTTTTTCTCTTTTGGGCCTTCCTGTAGACGATAAATACCACTTCTCTTTATGAGATGCGTTACTTTCTTGGCCGCTAATCTAATGATGAATAAATGATGGATCCCTGATGTAAAGCCTGATTCCTAGGGTACAACCAGGTAAATGTCCGATCCATCTCAGTAGCAATTAGCTTCAGTGAGAGGTTGCCTGATTAATAATAATACCACCACCTGCTATTTATAGATGGCCATTCTCCAGGGAGTCCAAAGTGCTTTATAGACATCATCTAATCCAGTCTTGCTGTGTTATAGTAAGTTGGGTCTGGGCCTGTGGTATCTTTTCTGTAAAATAGGGAAAGCCCCCCTTTTCAGAGGGGCTCATGTTCAGAGAGGGCTAGGTCTTGGCACTCATTGTATGGAAAGCTGGCATCCCCTACTGGTGGTCCATCAGTGACTTTGCTCTCCATGGAGTTCAGGCCAGGTCTTTCATCATGGATTCTGCTTTCCATGGGCCTTGGCGTTGCTCAGACCACAGGAGCTGGGCAGACTGTTTCATGTGAATTTTCAAGGCTTTGCAAAGGATTTATCTGGATTCACTTTCAGGCAGAGGCACCTATGAATTGCTCCTGGGAACAGTATCATCATTGTCATTGCCATTTTCTTTTCTTTTTATTTCTCCTCCTCCCCCTTCTTCTACGCAAACTATTATCTAGTGCTAGCTATATTCCAGGTCCTGTGCTTGGCACTTTATAGGGACTGCTTGACTTATTCCTTACAACAGCTACCAATTGGTAGTTATCACTACCAACCCCATCTTACAGAGTAGAAAACTGAGGCTCAGAGTGGATAAATGATTTATCCCATTCTGATTGTTGATAGTCTAAACTGTCTCAGATCAACTTGAGAAACTCTGAGACTACACCACCCAGCACAGAGTCAGGCATGCATGAGACGTTGGTGAGTAGGTGTTTGTTAGAATGACAGAATAACTACTGTTTGTTAAGTGAAGGCACAGTATACATCTTAATTTTTAATCCTCACAACAATCCTGTGAGGTAGATATTTGTTTCCCTATTTTACGGAAAATGAACTAAGGCTCAGAAAAGTAAATAATTTGTCAAATTCGCAGTTAAAAGAAAGTGGTGAGGTTGTATTTTAATCCCTGTTCTTTCAGGTTCCAAAATCTCTACACTTAGTCTATAGATTCATTTGAATCAATGAGGGCGTTGGATGGTGGGTAAATGGATGGATAGATGGATGGATGGATGGATGGACGGATGGAGTGGGGAAGAGTAGATGGGGCCAGGGCTTCCCTCCTATGCATTTTGGTCTCAGATGCTATATTCCTGATGACAACAGGGTGCTAGTGATAAAAATATATATGCAGCACAGTCCAAAACCTTCAAGGACTTAATGTAAATTGACCCAGAGTTGCTTACCCACAGAAGGAGAATTGTACTCTAAAATGGGATATTTCAGAGCTAAATAAGTGCTGGCCCAAGGAACTCAGATCCAAGCCCTGCTGACTTAATGGGTGTCAATGGAATACCTGGGCTCATGGATAGGAGAAGGCATGATTGTACCAAGTTGAAGAAAAGTAAAATGAAGAAGATCTTCCTTGCACTATAAAATATTTCAGCAAATTTAAGTTATGGGAATTTGAAAGGTTCAATCTGGAGTAGAAGCTAAGGAAATGGTGGTAGACACATGACTGTTGGTGCTAGATCATCAGGAGTAAGACACTAATAACTTGGAAATGCCATACATGTGTAAAGAGAGGTGGTGGGGTTAGCAGAGCCTGGGAACCTGGGAGCTAGGCCTCCTTGCATCAATGGGAGCCATGGAAGTGTCATAGTCACTGGCCTGAAAGAGAGAGTGATGGGAAGAAATACCCTGCCTTCTCCCTTCCTCTTTCCCTCCAATCTCCCACTAGTACCTCTGATTAGGATTGTTCAACCCTAATCAGAAGCCAGTTTTGTGGGATTTGGGAAGTGTAATTTGCAGGACTTGGCCCTCTATGTTGTAGAGCTGAGCAGAGGAAGGGTGGGGAACAGATCCAAGAACAAACAGGCAAACGACTGACATTCCAGGTGTCCTGGAACATTTACTTATTTCTCAGCCTAGGGTCAGGCATCTGGACCAGATGGACTCTTAGATTCTATTTGCTGCTCCAGAAGTTAGAGATCCTGAAAGGAGAATCTATTTTATTGGGATTTAATCACAATTCAAGGAGAAGAAGGAAGCCACCATTCAGATGGGCATCTTGCACAAGAATGTCACTTCGTGGCCAGGGTCCAGCTTCCTTTGGTTGCATGCTTTTGACAGCAGGTCACCAGGGACTAGCTTACCTGGAGGCAGAGGCCATGGGATTTATGCTGCTCAAAGGAGCTTGGCTGCCCCTCCATCATCTTCACCATTCAGTGATTGAAATTCCAAAATGGATGAAAAATTCCTTGGGGTTAAAATGACAAGTTTGAAAATGCCTTTGACAGGATAAATAAATACACAAGAAAGTGCATAAATAAAACTTCTGCCTCTCTGCTGTAGACATTGCTCCTGCAGGTGCCTGAACTAGCATGGGATTGCACCAGGAACTTCAGTCTTTCTACCGTTCTAATCTTGCTGAAGACAACAAGAGAAGCTCAGAGAGAGCCGGATGCAGAGTCGAAACTGCACCTGTCTCTGCCCAGGGGGATCACAGAGGCCCAGGGATCAGGGCGCATTTACTCATTTATGCAATTTTCTCCATGGAATGAAGTGGTAATACTTCTTCCTTGTTCCCTTCCTTCCTTTTTTCTTTCCTTCATCACTGAAGAAAGAATACCCACTATTTCAGTCATCTATTGCTACATAGCAAACTATACCAAACTTAGTGGCTTAAAACAACAACAATCCTTTATTTTACTCATGTATCAGCAACTGGCACAAGGCTTGGTGGGTCAGCTGCTCTCTGTTACATGGTGTCAGCTGGGCCAGCTCAACTGGGGCTGGAGGATTCATTTCTAAGATGGCTCACTCGCAGGGCTAGGTGTTGGTGCCAGAGATCACCAGGCACTGTTAGCTGGAGGACTCAGTTCTCTTCAAGTAGACCTCTCTAAGGGGCTTCTTGGACTTTTCAGAACAGAGTGGTGGGGTTCCAAGAGTGTTCCTAAAGGTCCACGTGGAAGCTGAAAGGCTTTGTAGGGCATCACAGAAGCCCAGAATCTCATTTCTCTAGAATTCTCTTGGTCAAGCAAATTTGTGGCTTTCTTTAATCTACACCTCCCAGCTTATGGGAGGTGGGTGTGCGGTGTGAGTCACTCCACAGTAACAGAGCAATGGTAGACATTTGCGACCTTATACGACTCAAAGTAAAATGCTAAGTTCCTAAGGTTAGCAGCAGAATACTGGCTGGACCAGGGATCTGGAAGGTCCCTAATATTAATCAAAGATGGTGAATTCACATCAGGCTGACCTGTGTTTGAATCTCAGCTCTGACAATTTATATATGTGACTTGACATGAAGATGCATATGGACATGGTTGGCTCTCCTCTCCCAATCCATCTCCACAACTTCTCTACTTTTAGGTCACCATCATCATCCTGACTCTCTTTTTATTTAGTTTTATTAAATAAAAGTGGAGTTGTAGTATTAAAGGTTAGGTTTGTAAAATTTTGTAAAAAGGGCATGTAATCCTTTTTAAGACAATTACTATTGATTTATAATATGCATACAACAAAATACACAAAGTATTAAGTATATAGTTCCATGAATTTTGGGGGGAAAAATGTTTTTTACTTATGTAAACACCCATGTAACTACCTCCCCTTTCCAAAAATACAGAACCTTTCCAGTAGCCTGAAGGATTTGTTTGTAGTCTTTTGGTATTTTTTTCATTTAATATCATTTTGCTAAAATTTATCCACATGGTTGCATGTCCTATCATTAGGGTCATTCATTTTGACTACCATATGATAGTTCTTTGTGTAAATATATACCGTTTTTACTGATCCATTTTCTTATTGACGGATATTTGAGTGGTTTCCAGGTTTTAGCTATTGTGAACAGTGTAGCTCTGAATATTTCTGGCTGTGTGTTCTGTTATGTATATATAATTACATCTACAAGTGGAATTCCTGAACTATAGAATATATAAATGTTTATTATTAGAAGACACTACCCAATTATTTTCTGAAGTGGTAATATCATGTTACACTCCACCATAAGTGTGTAAGAGATCCCCTAGCTCTAAATCCATTCCAAAACTTAGTAATGTAAACTTTCAATTTTTGCCAATTGAATGTGTATAAAATTATAGATCATAATAGTTGACTTGATTTGTATTTTCCTGAACATCAATACTGTTTAACAAAGGTTTATTGACTATTCCTGCTTCTTCTGTGAATTGCCTATTCATGTCTTTTGCCCATTTTTAGTTGGTTTACTCATTATTTTATTTTTGATTTGTAGGATAATCTTGTCTTTCTCATAAACTAAATTCTATCAGTCTTTGTCTTTTTGTTTTCTGCCTTTGCTTTCCAATTTAGCAATGTTTCTCCACCCTACAATTATTTAAATATTTGCCTGTACTTTTTCTTCCAGGGCCTCCTGGTGTTCTCTCTGCTGTTTCCATCACTGGCAGGCCCCACCTAAGCCACATTCCTGAGCTTAAGGTTTGCAGCCTGGGACGTGGGACTTTGCACTGCATAATCAGGTACCCAGGCCTCTCTGGGTCTCCACCCTGGCTCCTTTTAGGCTCCACCCAAGCTTGGCTGTCGCCCGGCCCAAGGAACTGCCTGGAGTTACCTGGTCTATTTCCAGCAGATATGAGTCATTTTCCTTTCCAAGAAACCAAAGAGTATAACATTTACTGGATAGTCTGGAAGATTCAGCTAAACTGCTTTTATAAATGAAAATACTGAGGTTCTGAGAGGTGAAGTAATTTGTCCAAGATTTCACAGCTAGAAATATGAGAGAGGCATGGAGATACCAAATGTTTCTGTTGGGCAAATGGATCCACGTTTGAAACCTTTGTGTTGGATTCAGGGAACATGCATTAAATTCGCCTGCCTCTGAGTCCAAAATATGACAGATGGAAGTGCACACAACAGTTCAACTAATCTCTCTACTCTCATCCCAGTCCCCTTTGTCTGCTCTCCATACAACACTCAAAAGGACACTTTTATTGAAGCCAGCTCATGTCTCTCTGTGGCTTCAAATACACCATTGCTCCCCTTTGCACTTACATTAAAATCTAAATTCTTTATCACGCCCTGCATGCTTGGTACCTGCCTGCCTTCCCTCTTCATATCCCACCCTTGTTCTCGCTCACTCCTCTAGCCACATGGACCTCCTTTATGTTCTTTGAATGTGCTGAGTTCTTTTCCACCTTAAGGCCTTTGCTCCTGCCATTTCCTTTTCCGAGAATGCTTCTCTCCTGGGCCTTTGCGTGACCAACTTCTTCTCACTCTTTAGTTCATGCATTAGCTTAAATGTCACCTCCTCAGAGAAGTCTCTCCTGTCCCCCCTAAATATATCCCTTTCCTTTACAAAGTACCACAACACTTTGTTTCATTCCTTACTAGAGGTTATTGCGATCTGTAACTACGTTGTTTATTTGCTTTTTATTGCTTCTCTTGGGCCCATTACTCCAATGGATTGTATGCGCCAAAAGTTTCTCTCGTTCATATGTATCCTCGGGGGTTGGACCAGTGCCTGGCACATCATTCAATCAATATTTGTTGAACCAATGAATGAATCTAGTGGCTACTCAATAATTAGTGGTTTTCATTTCCTTCTCTCCTCTAAGCAGCAGTCGCCATACACACATACTGGCACACACAACCTGAAGGAACTTGAATAGGACAATGGAAATAACAGCTTAGGGGATGTATCCAGTATGTATCAGAAAACTGGCTAAACCAGTTGGGCTAGCTACTGTTTTCTGTTTTGTTTTGTTTAACTTCAACAATTTCCTTGGTCTCTGAGCTTCCTCTGGCCTGGGTGTACGTATTCATGAAGAAGGGGAGTTTACATTAATGATGATGTATTATGGTATATTAATATAATGAGCATATTACTTAGATAAATCACTACCAAGAGATACCTAATCAGCTATGACAGCAAAATGATTCTTGAAGAGAATCCAACACATTTTGAAAGGGGGTGGGAACCAAATAGGTAAGTTTTTCAAATACTTTATATTTACGGAGCCCTGTCTCCATACTTGGTCCTCAAAGTATGATAGAAATGATGGACAAGGAGAGTTCTGACGGTTTCCACGTACTGAATGAGGAAACAGACAGAATTGTTAATTCTCAGGAAGTGTTCTAAACAAAACTGAGATTTGCCATCCTAATTGGGATTAAGAGAGGTCTTTTCAATAATAACCTCATTCTACTTTCCTGATCCAGTCTGGCTGGAAGTTCCAGAGGTTAGTGGCTGCTTTTCAAAGGCTTTTGCCTCTTAGGAATCAGAAGTGAGGAAGCCTAGATCTTCCTCTTGGCGATAGTTGGAGAATTTCATGCTCCAAAGAATGGGCTGTGGTTGATATTTAGGGATAATTAGGCAATTTTATTACATTTGAAGAAAGAAAGCAGTTATCCTTCCTTCCCCTCTCCCCGTCCCTTGCCTCCTTTCTTTCCATTTTTCCTTCCTTCCTTCTTCTTCCTCTCCTTCCTTCCACCAAGGATGCGCTAGATGCTGTGGTGTGGGTTAGAGATAAATGATGAAATGTCTTCCCTCTTAGGTGTTCACAAATTAGTGGTGGAGAAAAACAAGTCAAACATTATAGTACAAGATGACAAAAACTATATAGAGGAACAGGCACAGACTTCTGGAAACATAAACGGTGGTGTGTTGCTAAATTTTTAACAGCTGGCTCTAGGTGGGGAGGAGAACTTGATTTGTAGCATTTGCTGATTTCCATGGTGTAAATACTCCCATCTTGGCAGATTTCAAGCTACCAACCTGGTGTGGCTGCACACACACCCTATTCTCTAGCTACTAGGAGCTGACTCAGCACATCCCTGAGAAGGGCACCTAGTTTGGTCCATATAGAAGTGGGATTTATAAGGTTGGGGAAAATTCCGGAAGAGGAGACACTTGAGTTGTATTAGCTTCTTTGGGAATGGGGAGAGTAGTAAAAGGAAGTAGTTATAACTCTTTTTCTTTTTATGTACTTTGGAGAAATAGATGAAATGTAGATAAACCAAATTAAGAAAGTAAAACTCACATCTAATTTAAAAACTGGGAGAGGACCACAACTTTTTAATGATCATTCCTTGTGTCTTCTTTTGTTTCTCTTTGCGTATTGAACTTTTGTCGTTAGAAAGTGGCCTTCTCTATCCCAGTAAACTTTTGTCTGTAATATTATGACCATTTCCTTTTAAATTTTGTTTTAAACTCATGATCCATTTCTTAAAATTTCGAGGGCTCTTTTGTTTAAATTTTGATTCTGATTAAATTTAAGAGTTTTTATTTTTATATGTTTTAAACTCACATTTCTATGTAAAATTATAACTGTTAAATTTGTTCTTCTATCATCTTGACTTAGAGTTTATTTTTATATGTCCTTATTTTTCCCTGGGCTCTTGCTTTTTGTTGGGTGTTTTTAATGCCTTTATAATATATATATAATATAATATAATATATATATATTTACAATTTACATACCCTGTATTAAATTTGGCTCTTCCTGTTTGAATCAAAATTTCTCAGCATACTTTAACTTTCTTCCCTACCATCCTCCCATTTTCCTCTTCTACTTTGCAGTTTTTGTAAGTGGGCTCTAGAATTTTAGATACAAAGTACTAGTATAGAATTATTATTATCGTTGTTATTTACTTTAAATATCGACTCTTCCAAAAATAATTTTGATTTTAGTATATGGTCTTAAGTTTAAAAGTCTTACCTGTATTTTGATTGATTTCAGTGCTCGCTAGTAACCTTTTTATACCATTTTGAGTTCTGGTTTTAGCTTCATCTTTTGGTTGGGCAGAGTGCAGATCCATGTAACTTTTCCAAAAAAGAGTACATCAGTGATCTATTGTAGAATCCCTTGACTATTTGGAATGAAATGGGGTTCTGTTAACATGACCACAAATGAAAATTGAACTGACTAGAGGCCAGAAACCTAACCCAGTCAAGGATCATGGAAGAAATCACTGCGGGCCAGGAACCCTGACTCCTCAACTTCGGTGTTACACTCCAGCCACAGGTCCTGTTTTCTCTTTGTGCAGGTATGTTCTTGGACCCAGGTGTGGGAGGTCCGTATTCCTCCTTGCTAAACTGTACCATGTGCTGCTTGGCCTGCCACTGGGCTACAGGTCACCCTAAGTCCCTTCTAGACCTAGGCCGAGGTGCTGCTGACTCTGGACTCACAGTGCTCCTGGGCAACAACCTGGTGCTGGGAGCAGCCAGAGGAGGAATCCGGTGCAATGACAGGTGCACCCAGCAGATGCCACCTCCCGGAGAGCCTGCTAGCCTGTCAGCACCATTGATGTCTGCTGGTATCCTTGAAGACTTCCTCTGAGCTTTCTGAGAAGATGACAAGCCTATTGCCAAGACATATACACAGAGGTGGATCTTTATGATCGTTATTATTAACCTCATGTGGCTTCATGCTCCAAATCCCTCAGGATGTGTGTGTTCAACCCACATCTTACGTAATGATTTATCTTGGTTTCTTTGGTGTTGACTATATTCTCGGTGTAGTGTTAGTTGCTTTACATTGATCGTCTTATACATTCATCCAGATATCTCATTATCCCCATGACAGATGAGGAAACTGAGGCTGAGAGAGGTCACATCACTTGCTCAGGGCCACTTGCCTGGTAAGCGACAGATCTTGCATCAGGACCCAGCATTCTGACTCATTGACCTTAATCTCATCTGCTGTGCTATGCTACCTTCTTGCTCATAAAGGATTCTGGCTGCAGGGCCTCCGAAGGCTCCTCCTGGGTCCACATGCTGCCTCCAGCCTCCCTGAGATCACCTCTTCTCTAGTTTTTACAAACAAGTTGAAGGGGCCCAGGCTTTCTGGGCTCCTAGAAGTTTCAGCTCTGTGGGGTCCCTCTTAACTCCCCTCCCACGAAGGATGGAGCAGAGGAGGGGGCTGCCATGGCTTTGCCCCAGGTTTCAGCCTTAATCTGGGAGCAGACCCACCCTCACCCCCAAGTCCCAGGGCTCACCTCCCTCCAGGTTTTATTGTCTCAGAAAGAAGGATTGAGGAGAACTGTTTACATGTCTGGGAGGAGCAGTAAAATTTGCAAGGATTTCTGCTTCTTACTTAATAAAACTTAAGGTATCTTCATGCACCCATTCACCTAAGAGGAAACAGAAAAATGGGGATGGGGGCAATTTCATGTGCTGTCATCAAGCTAAAAAATCTCATGAATTCCACATGAACTTCAACCTGAGCTGTGGAATTCTTTGAGTGAAAAGCAGAGTGTGTTGCTGGAAGCAGCTTCAGAGGACTTTTGGGCTTCACTGTCTGCTAGGAGTCAGGGCTCTGCAGAGGAGCCTCAAGGGCTTGGTCCAGTGCCGCTGCACCTCCCAACCCCCTGAGCCTGCTCCGAAAGTCCCCGAGCTCTCTGGGGTCTGGGAAGATGGGGTGGTGGGTGGCACCAGGCAGTGAGAGCAAACCATCATTAGCCCAAATCCCAGAATATGCCCAGGGAGGCAAGCAAGATGAGAAAGCACTGATTATGGGCTTGAGGGAGAGAAATTTCAGTTCTTGGCTCTAGGAGTTTAAATTTCAAATAGAGATTTATACACAAGACATGATAGTTACACTTATTGAACAGTTCTAAACCTAGACATTATTCTTAATTCTACATGTGTTCACAAAATCCCTTCCAGGTAAGTACTATTACTATCACCATCTTTCAGATGTGGAAATAGATATTCAGAGAGATGAAGTAAGGTACCCAGGGTCACACAGCTGTAAGGGATGAAGCTAGTATTCAAATGGAAACAGTTGGCTTTCAGAGCCTGTGATCTTGAGGGCTCTACGGTATAGCCTCTCCTGGTCAGAAATGGGCATAGGACCCACAGCACTGGCCTTGGCTCAGTGGTGCCAAGCATGCGGACCCAGGGAATTCAGATTATAAGGAAACTAGCATCCACTGAGCCCCTCTGTGTGCTAGGTAGTTTTGATGACTATACTTCTAATATTCACATTGTGCTTTGAGATGGAGATTATGCTTTCTTTACTCAGATAAGGAAGAAAGTTCAGAGAGATTGAAGTCACTTGCTAGTAAATGACAAAAGGATTCACGGGTCTACCTGACCTCAAACTGCAACATTAGGTTGTCTCCAAAGAAGAGGTAATTTGTGCTTATAGTGGATAAGGGAATAACTGAATGCATTCATTCATTCATTAATTCAATCAATACTTATTGAGAACTTTTCACATCATCTGTCCTTCTGGGAAGCTAAGATATTCAAAGCCTTGGAGCTACAAAGATATACGAAATTGGGGCAGTCTTTGGCTCCGTGTGAATTTTAATCTCCAACCCTGGGAAGCCCCAGTTCATGCCCTTCGAGGACTCCTAAGTAAGGTGTAGTTCCCCACACCTCTGACGGCCACAACACCTCCTCCTTGGTCCTGCTTTAGCCTCACTAAACTCTGAAACTTGAGCTCCCCTTCCTCACAAACCATGAGGTCAGTCATATACTTGTGTGGAAGTGTGGGTGGGAGAATTGTCTTGTGGGTAGGATAATTAGTCTTAACAACCTTCCCTAGACCATCAAATGTATTGAGGATCTGAACAGAAACTCACAACGTTTACTTGGAGGAGACGAGGGGCCATTTGTGAAGGATCATGTGCCCAGAGAGGGTTGGGGTTGTTGGGAGAGAAGGGCACATATTTCCAGGGCAGGGTGGCCAGTGGGGAGTCCCTACCTGTTTTGTATCTCTCTCACTCCTTGAACTTGACAGTTTTGCAGATGCTAAGATGTCTGCTCCTGCTATGGTTTCAAACCTGCATTGACTCCTGGTGGATACCCATTAGCATCTGCTCCCAATAGTCATGAAGCTTCAGTAGAAGGCATTTCAGGTTCCACGTTTTTTTTTTTTTTTGTGGGGAAGACCAGCCCTGAGCTAACATCTGTTGCCAATCCTCCCCTTTTTGCTGAGGAAGACTGGCCCTGGGCTAACATCCATGCCCATCTCCCTCCACTTTATATGGGACGCCGCCACGGCATGGCTGACAGGCTGTGCGTCCGCGGGCGCCCAGGATCTGAACTCGCGAACCCCGGGCTGCCAAGCGCGGACTAAACCACTGCGCCACCGGGCGGCCCCTCAGGTTCCACGTTTTTGAGAAACTGAGGTCTAAGGCTTGAACCCTTTCTTTCTGGGAAGAAGTAGAAGTCAAGGAGAAATTAAGGTGAAAAATATTTTATAGACTAAGGGTGCCCATCTCTTCAGGAGACCCAGGAATCTGAAGACAAACAAAACATGACTCTTTCATATATTGGTATGGAGTTCACATAAGAACTGATGCCAGGGCGCAGAAGGATTGCAACGGACTCAATGTTTGTGTTCCCTCAAAACTGATATTTTGAAACTCTAATCCCAAAGTGGTTGTATAGGACATGGGGTCTTTGGAAGGTAATTAGATCATAAGGGTGGAGCCCTCATTAATGAGATTAGTGCCCTTTTAAGAAGAAGCTGAAGAGCTCCCTTGCTCTCTTTCCACCATGTGCAGACAGAGCAAGAACTTACACTTTGCTCAACATATGTTTCATCACACACTAATGAATTCTGATCATGTAATGAATACTGCTTTCTAAGTTTCCTTTAAAAGCTGAATTTCTTTTTGTGGTAGGCTCCCCAGCATGGCTCGGGAAAATCAGGTGGCTGTCATTAAGTTAGTAGCTCCTGGCAACAGCTCAATTGAAAATTAATGCCTGAAATTTGGAGCTCCTGCTCTTCAATCTTTAGATTTTGGGTTTATATTTGAAGTTGTTGCTTTTTCCCTTTTCCACGGCACCTTTAATAGGCACAGTATGTTCCTCAATTGTCACTCCCTAGGACCACTCATCAGACCTCAGTTTCAGCGGGTCTGGAGCAGATCAGTAGACCTGGTTGAGGAGCTTGCTACTTCTTTCCCTCGCTACTTCTTAGCCGAGTCAATATTTTAAGTCAAACTATTCCAGACATACCATCCACCTCCCATGTTTTATGATAATCAGTTTACCATTATCATCTTATGCTGTAACCAATAAGCAGAGGCATAGTTTTATTAAAATAGATGGTCAATTATTTTTTGTAATAACCCGTAAACTTTTTGATGCAAGTATATGAACTAGTCTACATGAGGATGTTAATCTGGATTAATGTCACTCAAAAAATGAAGTTTCTGGTTCATTATTCCAATCTGTATCAACACTAAGTAAAATTACTTGTTTCTGTAGACCAGTTCTGCTTGTTGATACGAGAGAGAGAGGCTCCTAAGAGTTGTCCAGACCAGGCTCAGAGATCAAAAGATTCCTAGATGTGTGATCTTGGGCAAATGTATTTTATCTTTAGAATTCTATTTATTTATCTGCAAAATGGTGATCATAGTTACCCCTACCTCACAGAATGGTGAGGTTTAAATGAGACAATGAATGTAAGGTGCTTAACAGGGTGCCTAGTACATTATTATTATTATTATTAGAGAGATGTAGTTCTTACAGGTGGTTTAACTTAAAACTTGACAGAGGAAATCACTCTACATTTGCTGTCAGGTTTAGGCTACAAACTAGAATAGGAAAGAAAGAAAGGAAGAATTTCAACAACCGGAATAGATTAATTCCAGGGACCAGTGTGATGTTTGGGGAATAAAGAGATCTTTCTTCTGCAAAATTTCCGTGCACTTTAAATTAGGCTTATAACCAGAGAAAGTATACGCAGAGTTATTAGGAGTGACCATCTTGATTCTGCAGTGGACAAGCTCTTCAAAAGACATAGCTCCTAATACTTCAAGTACAGCTTACCCCCATGTCTCTGTACTTGTTTGAACAACTCTTGGGAGTGGAGCGGTACCCAAAATGTGCGTGTATTTCCCGTTCTTCTCTTCTTGGAATGGGGCTTTTATTATTATTCTTTTCCTACCCCACTATTGAATATTGTGTGTATATATAAGTGTATGTGTGTGTGCGCGTGCACACACACACGTGTGTACTTGCCTGTGTAGGCATGGAGGAGGTGATTATTTTTTCCTTTATGTCACCAGATCACAAAGAGGTACATCCGGTTCTGATGGAGAGGACTTCCCACCACACAGAGATCCCAGATGTTCATCTGAACGCTGTAACTGGTGGAACGTTGGGGTGGTTTCCCTTTGGGAGATGGTGGGAGATGTTTCAGGATGAAGGATTTGCATGCATATTTGGATGTTCAAAGTGACAGACTGTGACAGAGACTTTTAAGTGTCCCCTGATACTTATTATTTCCCTTTACTATAGTAATAGGATTCCTAAATTTTAGTTGGACACATTGGTGCCTAGAGTAGACAGTATTTACCCACCTTTCTTCTGGCTTGATGTGGCCATGTGTCTGAGTTCTGGCTAGTGGGTTGTGAAGGCAGTTGTTATATTCAACTTTCAGGTTGTGCCCTTAGAGGGAAGGACTGACTGCCCCTTCCCCTTTCCTGCTGAGTGGGATGTGGATGCGTAGGCAAACCTCTTTGGGCCAGATGCAGAAGGATAAAGCCCCAGGAGAGCAAACAGAAAATGCTATGGCCTCTGAACCTGTAGAACAACTATGCTAGACCTGGAGTGCTTATACTTGGGCTGGGCTGGGACAGAGAAAGTCTGCTATCTTGTTTTAGCCACTGATTTTGGGGGTCTCTGTTACATGCAGCCATAACTCTACCTTTACTCAGTGTTTTATAAATTGTGGGATGTTATCCATTATTTTGAATTTAATGTAAATGAGATTGATTTTAAAAGAATGAAATAGAAGAGAAAATGTCAGAATACATTGACATAGCAAAGGTATATTTTGTTTTGTTACACTTTTGTTTTTAATCTATATGTCTGTCTGTTGGTTGGTCTGTCCATCTAGCTTCACATCCATCCATTCATCCATTTACCTATATATCTATACACACACATGTAAACACACATCATATTTATATACTAAGTCACAATGTAAAATGTATTTCTTACCAATAGTTGCAGACCAAAAAAGTCTGGCATCTCTTTCCTAATCAACATGTCCCCTCACTCTGCTGAATCCAAGTCCTTTTTAGAGATCTTCCTTCTTTATCTAAGATTGAGGTTCCTCTAGGTATTGGCCAGGGACGCTACCTATAATTTCCTTTTTCAAGTCAGCTCAAAGCTTCAAATAATATAAAATCTAAACTTTTAGTTTATTATTCATTCCTAAAACTCAACTTGTTCTTTCCTTCTTTCTTCCCTTGAAAGTACGTTGCATTTTCTTTGCCTCTGTGTGGAGAAAGAAGCCCCAGTTAAATTGTGGGATTATAGCTTTAAACACATACATTCTTGTCTATTTATATATTGCTGTGCATACAACTTGTGTCCATCAGCATACACACCAGGAAGATCCAAATGGCTAATTAACAGTTTGACTCGTGGATTTATGATAAGAAAATATTGGAAACAATGTCTAAATCTTATATAAACTAGAATTACATGCTGAAAAGTTAATTCAATATACATGTCTATATACATAAGAACGAAGACATTCTATAACAAATGGAAAGTTATTTTAGAGTGGTTGGATGATGAGTGATTTTTTTTCATTTTATTTCTTCTTGTAAATTCTTTTAAAGGTTCATTTATTTAGCAAATATTTATTGAACAACTACTGTGTAGCAGGTTAGACAGAGAACAGCACAAAAAGAGATCTCTTTTTCATAAACCTTATGGTTTAGTTATTAGCATGTAGTATATTGCCAATAAATACAAAAAAGACTATACTCCAAAATGATAGAAGTTTTTAATAGGGATTAACTCATCAATGGGTTTGACCTTTAATGAGGCTGAAACTTAGTATTTTGATCCCTGTCTGAGGAGAGGAAGATGTTGGTGTCAAGGATGGGGATTTTCTTGCCCTGCAGGCAGAGAGAAGCTGGATACGCTGAAAGCTCCTTGGCACCAGAAGCCAAGATAAGGAAGGTGATGAAATCCTGGTGCACTCAAGTCATCACTAACAGGGCAGCAGAGATTAGAGGCACCTAATAATAGGGAGCCCCTGACTCATGCTTCCTCCTGGTTCCCTGTCTCAGAGCCAGCTGAGAGGCTGGTCTTGGAAGTACATCTGTAAAGATGATTGATGTCCAATTAGCAAAAGACCCAATAACATCTTTCTGAAAGTGCAAATTGGATCGTGTCATCTTCCAACCACCTACATCACTTTGGTGGCTTCTCATTGCTATTGGGCAGAAGACCAAAATCCTTAAGAGATCTTACAAAGCTGTACATAAAAGGGTGTTACCTGCTTGTCTCCTCAGTCTCCTTGTTTCCTGAGGGAGTCAATTGCACACACCATATAACCTCCTGCCTTAGGCCTTCGAATATCTATTTCCTTTACCTGGAATAGTCTCTCACCTCCACCCCTGCCTTCACTTCGTCTAATGATCCTTATCTTTCAGACTGAAGCTCAAGGATCACTGGATTAGGCAAGCCTTCCTTGATCCTGGATCAAGTCCTGGATATTATTATTTCCTTTAATAGCTCCGTGTACTTCTCTATAGCACATTAACACAATTGTAATGTTATTTATTTGATTAATGTCTGCCTCTCTCATGAATGTAGGGATGGCATCTTTTATTTTCCCTTTTACCATTGATTCCCTTAGAGGCTAGAACTGTGCCTGGCGTTGCATAGACCTCAATAACTGGTTGTTGAAAAAAATCCATGAATAAGAATGGAGAGTTTAATGCTCTCATTTAGGATAGCATAACCTAACAGGACAGGCTGTCCAGAGTTCCATTTGGGGAGGAAAACTGAAGAGGAATTCAGGATGAGCAGCTGATCCACTAGACACAGGAAGCAGGACTCGAGGACAGATAGCGAAAATAAAGACCACTCCTACCTGAATGGGTGGAGAACTCCCTCTTCCAATCATAAAAGTTCGGGTAGAGTTCCCCGGGTTCTGTTCTGGGCTGTGAGAAGGGATGTACACAGTATACAGTTGCATCTCCTAAATATCTTCCGGTAATATCCTAGGTGATGAAATCATGGTGCACTTAAGTCATCGCCAACAGGGTCATAACTAAGAAGGTTATAAGTAAGTTGAGTGAGTGAGGCCATGTTTTTGAAAACTAGTAAGAGAGTGGAAAGACCAGTGAGGAGAAACCACCCCTACTTCAAGGAGAAAAGTTTTGCTAGTGACATTGGAGTCATGGTCATTGGGTCCCTTCCAGGCTGCCATTGCCCAGGGAAGCTGGGCTAATGGCTTGAGTGGGTAAAGGCTTGGATTTTATGAACAAGTTCATTGAGGGGGAAGACCTTTGTGGATCTCATATGGGGAGAGGAGAATCCCCAGTAATATGTAGTCACAATAGTCATAATAAATGCCACTTACTGAACATCTGTTATGTGCTGCATACTTTAAAACTTTACTTTTAATCTTCAAAACAGCTCTAGAAGTTCAGTTTTATTATCTCTATCTTATACATAAGAAAACAGAGGCTCAGAGATTGGGTGACTTGCCTGGGACTCCACAGCTGCTAAATGATAGAGCTGAGGTGCAAAAGTGGCCTGTGTTTGTAGCCATGCTCCTTCTTCACTGAGAGAACTGGCTCTGGGGCTGCCCATGAAGGCATACCAACTTTTCTGTCAGGTTCTTTGGTAGACATAAACCACATGGACATCACAACCTGCTTCTCACCAGGTACGAAAGGCCTGGGGTTCGTTCCCAAGGCACCGTGCTTTCTTCCTCCTCAATTGCCTTGAAGTTAGTGGAAAGTCAGCACTGGGAGGCTACAGAGAATCACAATGGGGCTTTGTGTCCATCAGGATTTCATGGCATCCACATTTTTGATAAAGGAATCCAAACTCTATCAATCAATCATTCTATCTATCTATCTATCATCTATCTTCTCTTTATTTAATAAGGTTCCATTAAATAAGTTTCTAATTCGATGATGGAAATTAAACTTTCTATATGTAAAGTAGGTCAAAAATAGCTGCTTTAATTATTTAAGTAATATCCAAAGAGGCAAACATCAAAAGAAGCTCAAGTTGCAACACAGAGAGAAAAAAATCTTTAGGATCAGCAACTTTTCTAAGGCATGCAAGATAGTCTCACACACATGCACAAGCTAAGCTTTAGGCTTTATTTTAAAAAATATTGCAATTTTATTGATGACAAGATCATTAATAATGCCACTACATGTCCACAGCATACTTTTATCCACTCCAGCATACCTGTCATATTTATATACAAGCTACTTATTACTGTGGGATTTCAATAAGGAAAAATCAATTAATTGGAAGCCTGGAAATTAATAGGAAGGACTGAGATACTGATGAGTTTTCCTTCACCCTAAGCATGGCTGGCTATGCTAACCGTTAGCTTCGTTGGAATTCTTACTCCTTTTGAATACAGCAAGAGAACCAGGTGAACTTTTTCCCCTTAAACATTAACTCCCTATATTCTGCATCCTTTAGTGAGCACAAAATTTCCTTCTCTCTGGCTTCCCTCTTTTAACCTATGAGCATTTCTGTGGTCCTAGAAGTCTTTTCTTAACTCTGAAATATTTTCTGCCTAATATCTAATCCTTTTTCACTCCTTTTCAGCTGAACCTCTCCTAAACATCAGACACTGTGCTGGGCACTGGGGATAAGAACACAAACAGAGCAGGTCTCCAGGGTCCTACCTGCAGAGGCTCTTTGGTCTGACAGCTTTCCCTGTCAGAGCTTCCATAGGCAGAGCCTGGAAAAAAGGAGGCTCTCAATTCCCACTAGACCAGGCCACCTTGGCCATTTGGCAAGTCACAGCCCTGGTCCTGGTATTCACTCTCCAATTGATGGGCTGAGGGAAGTCCTTTTCCTCCTCCAGAAGCTTCTGCCATTGGTTTGGGTGATACAGTGGTAGCTCCTAATATGGGAAATGGAGAGATGGTTATTCACAGGTTCCCTCTTCAGTTACGTTTTCTTTCTCAGAGAGAGAGAGTTTGAGAGTGTTAGAGTTACTATTGGACATTTGACTTGATAAGAGAGATTTTAAGAGAGAGGAATTTTATGTGGCAGGTATTTAATGACAGTACTACCCTATGAACTCTTTCTTACTGGTCTGCAATAAGGTAAAGATAGAAATTTAGAGTAAAAATTTAGAGAAAGGAGAGTAAGAGTAATTCTCCAACCTCCAAGTGTTCAATGGACTTGTCTTCACGAACAGGGTATAATCAGTTCAGATGTTGTCAAACATGCGTGGTGAATGGCACATAGCATGGGCTGTGTCCTAGTCATGCAGGGTAAGGCCATGCATCCATCGGTCCACGGCAAATCGGAAATTAAAAAAAACCTCAAACTTGTTCTCCATCACAAATGGTCTGAAAAGCACTATTCTGTAGGGCAATAATTAAATAAACTGGGATCCCCTATAAAAAATTCAGTTGGTTACTAATTTTGGAAAAAAATTGAATCCTCTATCCCTATCTCACTCAGATTCATATCTCACAGCATATTAAACTTCTAAGAAATTCTCTGTTAAAGAAGCACCTTTCCTTCTGTTTAAGCCAGTATTTCTCTAATTGAGTTTGGCACGAGATATTTTTTGCCCCTGAATGCCTCACCCCGTGGGAAAGGTAGAGACAAAGAATTCACTAACGTTAGGGGTGGCAGGCAGCTCCCCACCTTAAAAGTAGAATTGGAAGCCTCAATAACTGCTTTTTGAAATAAATACATAGATCTGGTTTTCCCAGTCGAAATTTAATATTACACCATCCCATTCAGGCTTCTTCTGCCAGCCACTCCTTAAGCCCCCAGATTCTGGGGGTGGAGAAGGCAGGCAGAGACAATACCTCATCATCATCAAGGTTTGCAGGATTAGAAAAGAGACAGTTCCAGGTTCAAGTCAAGGAGATTCTATGATGAGGCTGGTGGAACTGTGGAAAGATGATCAAGAAGACTTTCTTTCTGTGGGCAGCTGTCTACCCAGTCTTCTCTTTCCTTCCCTTCCTTCCAAGATAATTGTTGAGCCTCTAATTGTGCTGTAGACACTGTACTAAGAGGTTAAGGATATAGTTGAAAACAAAATAGACTGTATTCCTACTCCTAAGGCATCCACAATCTAGTGGGGGGTCCTAGACAAGAAATCAAGACATTTTGCTAACATGGATTATATGCATGGTGGAGAGAAAAAGGGTTATGGGTGTGGCAAAGGTCAAAAGGGGAAACTACACAATCTGTAAAGTTGAGGGAAGAGCCAAGAAGACTTTTCAAAGGAAGAGACAATCAAGGTGAGCACTGAAGAATGAAGGGGAGTCAGCCAAGTGAAGGGAGGTGGAGATGAGAGAAAGTCCCAGGAAGATCCTGGTTTCCCTGTGGCTTCCTTGAAAACTCTAGTGACACAAGGACAATTCTGAACCAAGGAGGCCACTCTGGCTCAGGTGGGGCCTGATGTCCATTTCTTCCCCAGTTGCTTCAGAAAACCCAGCTTTCCTGCCTTCAGTGCCATTATAGAGTCCTTAAAGCCAGCTTCCAGTTAGGTCTCTGCTGAGGGAGGTGTTGACCTTTTTAATGGGAACGTTTTCAGTAGCAGGGGTCAAAGGCACCCAGCACTTTTCTTGTGAAAAATTAATTGAACTCTGAGGTCAGGAGGTGATGAGTAGGGCTCATTAGAACAAATGATTTCTGTTTGAGTCATGAGACCTTTGGGGTCCTTTTAGGATCTTGCCTAAATTCAGCGATTATGTCCACAAACAAAGCAGTGAAATAAGGGTGCCCAGAGATGGGGAAAGAGGTGGGAGAAGATTCAGCTGAGACTGGCTGGGTTTTTGTTTCAGCTGGAGTCTTGAACAAGGGCTAGGCTGAGGCTTCTCTGGATTTCTTGGGGGTCTTGCTGTGAGCAGAGATATGTCCATGCTACTGATCACTTGCTCTGAGAGAGTGGTCACGCATAGAAAAGTTCAGTAAAAGTGTGAAGCCATATCATTATCATCAGTGTAGTGGAAATTGTGTTTATCTCCCCAACATCCACTTTTATAAAAATCCCAAATTTTATTTAGATATCAACACCTCTTCTATTCAAATCCATGTGCCTTGTGGGAAAAAGGTTGAACCCTGTGCAGGGTTCAGAGCTATTTTAATCAGTAAAGCCACATGTCCTGGCCATGGTGACTGGTTTAGGACTGGGCTCACGGTTCCATGTGGACCAATGAACTGAAAAGAGATGTTTTCTAGGAGTTTCTGGAATCGTACTTCCTCATTCTTCTCAAAGAGCTTCCAGTAGCAATTTTCTCCCCCTCTCTCAGTATGGTTCGAGAAAGCATGGATCTCTCCTAGTTGTTGGCAGCCATCTTGTAACCATGAAGTGCAACCTGCCTTAGAATGAAGCTGACACTTGGCACTCAGAAGAGAGATAGAAATGTGGACATTGTTGAGCTGCTGAATCAAACCAACACTTCCCTACATCAAAACTGTCATTATTCACCAATATATCCCCTTAAGGTAAAAATCAGTTTGAGTTAAAATTTTTTATTATTTACACTTCAAGGCATCTCAAATGGGAGAGAACTTGGTACCCAGAAGGTGGGGCATTGTTAATGACAAACTCTGAAGTATGACATTATTGAGGTAGGATGAAGGGCACAGGAGAGGACCCCACTTGGTTAATCAGCTGCCTCTTACATCTTAAGAAAGAGATCATCCATGTTGTAGAATTAGTGGACTTGGTAGAAAAAATAGAGACGATGGTGCATGGATATGAAGTTTCTTTAGAGAGAAACATTAGGTTGCAGATGCTCTTTCTGAACACAGGAGAGGAAAATACAACTTTGTTATAAAAGCATTTACGGGAAGCAATAGCCATTCTATTTAAGCCAATTTGAGTTGGGTTTTATGTTGCTTGCGACAGACACATGCTAACCATAGCAATCTTCTAAGTGCCTTGTGTCTGCTGCTACCAGAGCACTTGGAAAAGTAAATATTTGCTCATATTTCTGATTACCCCGAATATCTTCCCGCTGTTCATCTCTTGTAGGCAAGAACTGTGAGTACGTATCTTAGCATCCCCAGCACCCAGTGTAATGTCTGGTACGTAGTAGGTGCACACATCTTGCTGAATTAATGGCCTCAATTGGAAGACATTAAAGCATAGGTTAGTAGCCAAAATATGGAGATGGTTCAATTAGTCCATCAATATTAGTGAGCAACTTTTATGTGGAGAACTTTGTGGCAGATGCACAGATCTATCCCTTTGGTGGATTTTCTTCTTCTTCTTCTTCTTTTTTTTTTTTTTTTTTACTACAAAATCACAGTCATGAAGGGTACGAGACCCTCCTTCCCATCATATTCTCAATACTGTCTGGCATTAAAATGAGAGACAGGCATACCTCAGAAGATATCCTAGCTTTCCTTATTGGACTCAGATGAAAGAATAACCTCCAGCACCACTTGGAACAGACACTGAAGAATGCCACCATTTTCTCCAGATAGTCAGTCATCTACCTCAAGTGCATAGGTCTACTGGAACTGTGAAAGCTTTTGGAGAAGATAACTCTGTGTGGCAGCATGCCTCTCAGATCTCCCTTCAGGAAAGGGCCTGCTATAAGGAGTATCATTAGCTGACAGAGTCCAGTTGCTACAAATGTGAGATCACTAGGGCATTCTCCCCCAGGCTGTTCCCAGCCAACAGAGAGGGTCCTAGAGCCAGATCAGTGCAGGACTCTTCACTCTGGGGGTCCCCATAAGCCTAGCCAAGGCTTTCTCAGAACTGTGCTGCAGCCTGAGTCCCCTCCCACCCAATCTTCCTTCTTTCCTCTCTCTCTCCATGGGTGTCAGAACTGCATCACAGTCTGAAGGTTCTCCTCATCTACTCCCACTCTCTCTCCCTTTTACCCTTTCTAGGTGTTTCACCCAATCAATCTCTTGCCCGTCGAATTCCATCTTGGTGCCTGCTTCTCAGAGGACCTAAACTGGTGCACACTGCCTTGGCTCTTGAGTGGTTGGTTTAACAAACTGTGGAATGCAAGTGTGCTGTTCCGCATACCTCATCCCACACTCAAAGGAACCAGGAGCTGTCCTTCTCAGTGTTTATATGTAGTGGAGGCATTTTCTTGGGCAAATCTGAAAGAAGGAAGAGGACAAAGAACAGCTGTGGGCAGCAGCTGAGAGAATGCAAGGCAGAAGCAAGCAGGCATGGAAAGGAAATAATACCGGTTCCCTTCTTTTTAAACAAGTTAGACTTCAAAGAGTTTACATGCTGCATTTTTAAGAGAGAATGACTATGCTGTGAAAGACTTAAGGTAATACAATCTTCAGACACAGCCCTATTATTGGCTCCTCTCTTATTTTGCCTCCTCTTCTCTACTACCCACTATCAAAGCCAGCTATGTGCAGAGTGGAAGTCATACTAAATGTAGAGTAATATGGACCTAAATTCTCAACTGGCTTTTGCTGTGTCATCTTAGGCAAATGACTTAACTTCTCTGAGTCTGTTTTCTCACCTGTGAAGGTAGGATGAGGAAACTTGTCTTTACAGTGTTGTTAAGAAGATGAAATAAGGCAACAGATATGAAGGGGCTAGCGCAATTCTGGGCACAGGGTAGGTGCTCAGTGACATTAAGTATTGCTCATCAGAGTGGTAAGTTTTGGAGTACGAGGGGCAACAGGGGGTGATCTGGGTGTTCCTGCTCTGCTACTCGAGAAGAGTGATGGGTCAGGATGAAAGCTGCCTTGTCCTTGTGGGTTTTACGGCCATTGGCATTTCCCCTTTGCTCTGTCGGTTCTTTTGCCAAAAATTAAAGTAACTGTGTCTACTAACTGTGTCTATGCTTTCTCCTTATTTTTGGAGAACCATTATAAATATTTTACCACAAATTTGGAATCTAATACAGGATGGACTGAGGTTTTGGAGCTAAAGATAGTCTATCTAGTCCAGCCTGCTCCCTGGGGCATCTGCAGAGGAGAAAACGGAGGCACAGCATTAGGGAATGGCTTGCCCAAGGCTTTGGCAGAGCTGGATGGGCTCCCTTGTCTCCTGTTTCAGGGCAGTGTAGTACAGCTTCAGATGCACCAGCATCATTCAGAATTTGGCTCTTTATTTTGGAATGAATTCAGTCTGGCGGGCTTGAATAGGAACCCTTTTTCCAGGAGCTGGTGTCCTCCCTCTGAGGCCTTTTGTGATCTTAACAGCATGACTTTCTCCATCCTATTGCAGGTTCCTTGTTCACCTTGAGTATTATCCTCTTTTAATCCTTGATGCTTCTGTCTTACCTTCTCAGCCTTGGCAAGGGCCATGCTCAGCTCATATCAATACCCCAGTGCCTGCTACAGATTAGGGAACCACATGCCCGTTTGCTGAATTTATTGAATTCATAGATTTTATGATGATGGGTATCTGAGGAAGTATTTGCAGCTGAGGTGAGGATGGGGAGCAAAGTAGAAGCAGTGTATTTCACTCGTTTTGGGAAAGACTTCCTGGTTGTATATACACACATAAGAAAGACCTTCAACCAGTAGGAATGAGAAGCACGAGAGCATATCCACCAGGAACATGAAGTTACTTTTCCTGGGTTCGAATCCTAATTCTGCCCCATACTAACTGTGTGACCTTGACTAAATTATTTAATCTCTCTGTGTTCTGCCCAAAAAGAGGACTCAGAACCAATATTCAGGCAGTTGGGATGTAGGCAGATGTTTATGTCAACATGCGTATGTATACTGTAAGTGTAAGTATACACGTAGACTTGCATGTATATATAGGGCTGTGGGTTTGTATGTGGGCTAGCACTTAGAGTTCTCACACACTGTCACTTAAAAGTTGATTGGTGAGTTTGGTCACGTCAATCATTCATTCAATGAATAAACATGTCTTAAGCACCTACAAGGTGGCAGACCCTGTTAGGAGCTGAGGAGAGAGCCATGAATTAAACATGGCCCCTCACTTTAAGGAACGCTGTCTATCACCAGTGAATAACTGTGATACTGTGTTTAGGGCACAGGGAGAGTCCTTTGAAAGCATAGAGGAAGGTGTGAGTGATTTTCTCGGCAGAGTGGGGGAAAGGCATGACAGACGGGTAGGGTAATACTGGAGCTGTGTCATGAGGCAGAAGCTGAGTGTGGGGAGATAACTGGGGGGGGATGCTTCAGGTAGGAAGGAGTGGCAGAACAAAGATGGGGCTATAGAGAGTGTAGATAATGCACGTGACTGGGGACTTCCTTTAATGTTTGTGAATTATTTTTTTCAAATGGCTGCTCTGTTGTTGGGACATAACTACTTATTAAGTTGTTTGGACCTAACTACTTAATAAAGGGAACAGGCTTTTCTTTTGGCTAGGGTTGCTATGAAAATATTACTGAGACACCAGGTAGGTCATAGACTAAGAAAATATGGGAAATTCTAACCTAGACACAAGCATGAAGCTATTTCCCATTTTTTTCTGTACCAAATGATTGTTCTCAATTATATTCACACATGTAGTATCAAGATTGTGACAATTATCTTTGACCAAGAAGGACAATCACAGATGGTCATAGCTCTGTGTACACATGTATGCCTTCACACCACACACACACACACACACACACACAAACATACACAGAGGAAGGCAGAGTGATTTGGCCCTGATGGTAACTTCAGAGGGTAATTAACTCTGAGAAATGAAAATGATTAAAAATCAATTAAGATATCATTTCTAGAGAAATGGAGGGAATCAGGATCAGAAATTTCCAGGGAGGAATGATTTCCTCAGCAGTGTGGCTTCTCCTTGAGGAAAATAAGACTTTAAACTTTCCTGACCATTAGGTGAGTGGTACCTTCTGGGTGGATGACAAACACATGCAGGAATCCCATGGATCCTGACATTTTTCCAGCATTCCTCACGTTTGCAATCTCATCAGCTTCTATAACAGATCTACAACATTTTTCCAGAAAGGGACTACATCATCCTAGCTTTGTGCTGAGTTCTGTCCATTCTGATTCCTGCTGATTCACCCAAACTTCCACCATTCTTACAAAACCACCCTGCAGCTCTTTATGACTCTTAAGCAATTATCCCTCTTGCTACTTGTGTTGTTTGTGAAATATCTTCAAAGTTGCTGCCATGATTGCTGTCAGAAGCTAGATCTGGATCACTCATTAAGTGGCCTTCAAAAACCCCACTGCCAACCAAAATCACCTATTGAAACATATTTTCCTTTCCTTTTGGAGTAATGCACACATTACCTTGCTCACTTTGTCTACCCACTCTGTATTTACAGATCTGGGACTTCAACTCTTTAGTGGAAGTCTTGATAAAAAATTCCACCTCTTATTCTACAGCATTTCTTGGCTCCAGCCTAGCTGACATTCTGACTGGTCCTGCCTTCATTTTCTGGAAGTAATTACCTACCTTTTCTTGAAACATTAATCAGCGTTCTCCAGAGAAACAGAACCAATAGGATATATATAAAGAGATTTATTATGAAGAGTTGGCTCACACAATTATGGAGGCTGAGAAGTCCCACAGTCCGTTGTTAGCAAGTTGGAGACCCGGGAAAGCTGGTGGTGTCTGAGTCTGAGTCTGAAGGCCTGAGAACCAGGGGAATTGATGGTGTAAATCTCAGTCCAAGGGCAAAAGAAGACAGATGTCCCAACCCAAGCAGTGAGGCAGAAGAAAAGGGGCCAATTTTCCCTTCCTCCACCTTTTGTTCTAGTCAAGCCCTCAAGGGATGATGATGCCCATCCACACTGGGGAGGGCCATCTGCTTTCCGGAGTCCACTGATTCAAATGCTGTTCTCATGCAGAAACACCCTCACAAACACATCCAGAAATAATGTTTAGCCAAATATTTGAGCGCAGCATGACCCAGTGAAGTTGACACATAAAATTAACCATCACAATGACCTTCTAGAGCATCTAACATTACTGGTTATCTTGTTATTTTCTCGGAGTGCTCCTCTCTGGCTTTCAATGCGCCTTCTTTGCGCTTTCTAGATCCTTTTCCTCTTGGTGATCTGAACCATTGTGGAGGCTGATTCTGAGACTATATCTCAAACCTCTGACTTCTCTCCTAAGTTTTTATCTTCCAGATGGGTCACACCATCACCTGCAAGTTTCAGTAGCACCTTCAAGTTTATCATCCCTTTTGCCAAAACCTGCTCCTTTTCCTGGATTGCTGCCTCTGTTAATGGTAATCCCACCTTCTTGGTCTTGGAGCTTTAAAAACTCAGTTAATCTCTCATTTCTTTCTTTACCTCATCCCTAATCTTCAATATATTAACATAGTCTCCATATTATACTGAAGAGTAGGATGGATCCACCTCCTCTCTCTCTGTCTCTGTCTCTCTTTTTCTTTCTCTCCCCCCAGCTCCTTTCAGACTCTCACTAACTCTCACTCATGCAGTAGCCTCCTAGCTGGTCTTCCTGCCTCTACAAGCTATTTTCCCTTCGGCTGCCAGATTATTTTCCCAAAGCTCAGTTTAGAACATTTTACTTCCCTACTCTTAACACTTCAGTAGCTCCTAATTGCTGTTGAGAAATGTTTCCTCCTGCCTTCAAAGCTCCCGACAATAGTCTGTGATGGCTTTGTAACGTTTCGACGTGTCTGGGAAATGAACTACATTTCCCAGAAGTCCCTTCTCTTATGTTCAGTTAGATGAGCCACAAGGGAGCTTCTTGTGAGATTGGAGGGCAGAGGGAAGTGGCTGTCATTTATAGCAAACACACATTTTTGGTGATCAGCTGGCTCACCTTGTTGGCATTAAGCAGTGTCTACCTTACCCCGGGTCCTCCTTTAGCTTCTCTCTTAGGCCAGGCATGCGTATTTAGCTCCTTGGTAAAGACACACAGCTTCTGCTGGATTCCCTCATCACCAAGGTTAGAAGCAGCAAGAATGGATGAGGGTTTCAGTCCATCCTTATGGGGTTCCAGCTCATGCCTATTGAAATATAGTTCATATACCATACATTCCACACATTTAACTGTATAATTCATTGGTTTTTAGCATATTCACAGAGCTGCACAACCATCACTACAATCAATTGTGGAACATTTCATCATCCCAAAAAGAAACTCCATACCCATTAACAGTTACTCCCTCTTCCCGTGCCCCTGCCTCTCACCCCCAGTGCTAGGCAACTACTAATCTATTTTCTGTTTCTATGACTTTGCTTATTCTGGACATTTCTTATAAATGGAATCATACAATATGTGGCCTTTTTTGTCTGGCTTCTTTTCCTTTAGCATAATGTTTTCAAGGTTCATCCATGTTGTAGCATATGTCAGGACTTCATTCCTTTGTATTGCCAAATAATATTCCATCGTATGGACATACTGCCTTTTGTTTATCTTTTCTTTTACATGGTTTCTACATTTTGGCTATTATGAATAATGCTGCTATGAACATCTGTGTACAAGTTTTTGCATGGACATATGTTTTCGTTTGTCTTTGGTATATACCTAGGAGTGAAATCACTGGGTCATATGGTGACCCATTTTGAGGAATTGCCAAACAATCCAAAGTGACTGCACCATTTTACATTCCCACCAGCAATGCACGAGGATTCTAATTTGTCCACATCTTCGCCAACGCTTGTTACTATCTGTCATTTTGGTTACAGCCATTCTAGTGGGTGTGAAGAGGTATCTCATTGTGGTTTTGATTTGCATCCGTTAATGGCTACTGACATTGAGCATCATTTCCTGTGCTTATTGGCCTTTTATATATCTTCTTTGGAGAAATGTCTAAACAGATACTTTATCCATTTTTAAATTGGGTTATTTGTGTTTTTGTTATTGAGTTATAAGAGTTCCAGCTGGCTCTTGATCTTCCCTTCCTGACTGCCTGCCCTGTGGATTTTAAGTTCCAGCATCACATGCAAAGACAACAACTTTACAGAGACTGCTTAACTGGCTTCTACAATTGTGTGAGAATTTCTCTGTAACAAATCCATATGTATCCTACAGGTTCTGCTTTTCTGACTGAACCCTGACTGATAGAGAGATTCAGCCCCATGTTCTAATCTCATCTCTGTCTGCTATCTGTACACAACTATGCTCCAACCAAATTATGCCTCCATGAGCATCCTATTTCATCACATTGTACATCATGCTTGTTTCTTCTCCAGCATGAGTTTTGCCTAACTCTTCTTTTCCACTTATAATCTTACCTATCCTTTGAAACCATCTCATATTCTCTTTTGTCCATAGAAGCTTTCCTAATCCCTCCGTCTTCCTCCTTTGCACCTTATAATATTGCTTATCTCTTTGAAAATCAATTTCCTTTTCTGTAATCTTACTGGGTGGTTGAAAGGAATAATAAAGAGTACACATAGAAAATATCCTCACAGAGGACCTGGCACATGGCAGGTGATGGGTGATGGCTAATTTTGTTCACTTTCTATCCCCAGAGCATGTCAAGAGCTCTGCAAATAGTGCTCTACACTTTCCAATTTTGTAGATATGGAAATGAAGCCAGGAGGCTCAGATGATTCAAATTTCTACACACTTTCCTCTTTTCTGTGGCCTAGGGATTCTTCCAGGACACTTTGCCCTTTGTGCTCTGAGTTCCAGTGCTGGACACGCCCTTTTCGTAAAGGCATCTAC
Organism: Tapirus indicus; assembly: GCA_031878705.1. Classification (NCBI taxonomy): domain Eukaryota; kingdom Metazoa; phylum Chordata; class Mammalia; order Perissodactyla; family Tapiridae; genus Tapirus; species Tapirus indicus. The sequence goes on from CM062929.1 coordinate 61,388,216, forward strand.
TTGTGAGATGATGGTACCGATGACTTCCAGCCATAAAATGTTTCCTTTTATGTCATCAAATAATTTGAGGGGGCTGTGGATCCAATAAATGGCAATGGATCTAATTAATAGCATTGGATGATTTATAGCAATGTCTCATGTTTGCATCATGCTTCAGAGTTTCCAGAACAGTTTTTCTCACTGGATCCTCACCACAGCCCTTGCTGTAAAATAGGCAGGGCAGTTGAGGACATTCTGCTGGTGATGACACTGAGGCGCAGGTGGCTTAAGTGATACATCTAAAGGTCACAGTGAGTAATTAGAACTCACAGATCCTGACTCCCAGGCTAGTGCCCTTCTCTCTGTACTCGCCAATAAGTAAAGTGAAAAGGAAGCTTGAACCTGCTCCAGTGGGAAACCCAGTTGATCAGCATCTATTAGTTAATCCTGAGTCGGTCCCTGCTTGATCTCTCAGGTGGGGGCTGTTGCTTTGCTTTCTCTTCCCCTGTCCTTCCTACCTCTACTGATATACCCACTATCACTCTCCAGAATCCAGGATGCTGATCATCTAGGTCAGATACAAGAAATAGACGATGTTTGCCAGTTGTTTTCTTTATCTATTCCTGCATAACAAACTGCCTTAAGACTTAGTGACTTAACAACAATTTATTTTTTTTTATAATTGTGTGGGTTGGCTGGGAAGTTCCTCTGCTGGCTTCAGCTGTGCTCACACAGGTGGCTGCCTTCAGCTGGGTCGTCAGCTGGGCTGGAAGATACAAGATGGCCTCCTTAAGTCTGGCAGTTGGTGTTGACTGTCATCTGGTCTGACCTGGATTACCTCCATGTGAATTCTCACTTCTAGTAGGCTAGACTGGTGGTCTCCATCACCATGGAGCAGTGCTCCAAACAGTCTCAGAGCAGTGCTCCAAGAGCTTAAAGCCAGAAAATAGAAGGTCTATTGAGTCTTGGGCTAGGATCATGCACAGCACCACTTCCACTGACATTCTATTGGTCAAAGCTGTCAGAAGGCCAGCCTGACTCAAGAGTAGGGGAAATAAACTCCACCTCTTTATGGGAGGAAATTCACATTCACATTGCAAAGGAGCAGAGGGTGAATTGTTGGGGCTATCTTTGGAAACAATGGTGCGTGAAGTCATTGTGTATGAAATGAGTTAGAGAAAGTGGGCTTGGCTTTCTCACTCTTCTACACAGCAGGAGTTTCAGTTAGGGCCCATCTTCTAGCTTCATGTGTGTTCTCACCCTCACAGCCTTCTCTCTCTCTGCCTCTTACATGGCAGCCAGAAAGAATCACTGCCTCTACCCACCTTGGACTAACTCAGCACTGGGCACTGGGAACTGATGCACACTCTCTTGGGAATTCCCAGGTATATTGGTCACCTTTCCTTGTATCCCAGTCACATGGTTAGGTGTGAAACCAGCTGGAAATAATCATCTCTAAAAAAGTGTTCTCCATCTGATCCAGCATAAGTTAATGTGATTCTCTGTTTTTGTGGTTCGAGGCAAAGTCCCAGAATGAAATGTATTTCCCATCTACTTTATGATCCTGAACACTGCTGTTCTTTAGTGAACCCAAAGGAAGGAATGTTCTGATTGGTTAAGTATACAGACACTTTACGGTTCCCTTGCCATAATACCACCAAGGAGCTCACCATTCCACCAATATTTCTAACGTCCTAATTTCATTTTTAAATTACTTATTGCTTATCTTTAAGTGAATGCAGCTGTCTTTATTTTCTATAACTAATCTCTCTTGGTTTCAAACCACTAGGACCTATTTTAGTGAAAACTACTTCATATTGCTGATTAAAGATATATCATCCATTGAAAACCTGAACTTTCTCTCTTGTTTTATTTTTTAGTTGATGACTCAGTCATTCCCTTTTTCTCCTTGCACTCAGTGTCCTGTCCTTCCTGTCTCACCTCCTTGCTGAGCACCTGGATGTGGTGGAGAGGTTATGCATCCTCGTGGCATTGGGAGAGTGACATCTGGCATGTGATCTGGGTGTTTCAACACCTGCCTGCTGGGTTTTACCCCTCCTCCAAGGAGCAGGAAGGAAGGTGCTAGTCTTAATTTTTTGCTCTTTGCTTTCTTTTGCCCTACTGCAGCCTGGGGATGGCTTAACCCTTTTTGTATGGAGACACTTCCCTTCTACATTTTTCATGCCTGTCCTCATCCAAGATTTACTACATGGTTATTCCTCTCAAGCTTTACATTCCAATTTGTAAACCTCTAATTTGGGGAGGTCTAAGAAAATCTTTTTCTCTCCTTTGAAAGCCTCAAGACTATTTGCTGTGGACTTACAAGTCTGGATTGAAACTCAGAGCTGAGCCCTGAAAACTGCCTTTCCTTTCCTGGGAGCAGTAAGCCAGCCACGTGGATGGTTGAAAGGGCTGCAAAGAAGCAACATCCCCAAATCAGTTGATATTTCACTACCTTTCATAGCTTTGGGGAGTTATCCCATTCAAATAGCATCTCCTTTTTCTTTAAGTTGTCACACATTTACTCTGATAGAGCCAATTATCCCCATTTCTTTCCATATATTTTGTTAATGACACTTATGTTTAGTCTTAATTGTTATTTTACATGTGTACATCTTCACAAAATCTCAAGATTGATAGGAGAAGCATACATAGCAGTGTATCAGACACATTGAAGTAAGTGTTTAAAGAAACCATTGTAGGCTGCTCAAAATGACAGAAAGCAATTGTGTTCTCCAGTGCATAACATGCACAATCACATTTAAATGGTATTCTGTTAGTGTTTGTCGACAGACAAACGTATGCACAAGTGTATGAGCTCTGCTTACGATCAGCGCAATGTATCAGGGTTAGCTTGTTTTGTGGGAACATGGACTTTTAAGGGAGTCCATTGAGTAGTCTGACTGTGGGATGATCGGCTCTATCCCCCTTCTATTTTGGGCTCTGTCTCTTCCAGGAGTCGGCCTGCCTGCCTGCATACTCGCTGATGGGCTTAGCCTGTCTCATGGCCTTACTCTGGGGCCTGGGGGACTGCTTTCCACTACAGTGTGCTCTCTTTGGGAGAATTCAATTGCTTTTGAATTAGTTACAGGCTCAAAAGTGAGTGGCTCCCCTTATTAGAATGCAGGTTCTAAAATTACTCCAGCTTGGCAGCATTAACCTGTCATTAGAGAATTCAGCATGGTCATGAAGAAGACAGACTTTTGAAAAAATAAAGCAGAAATGAACTAATATGGTCAAAGAATAAAGAAAATGGCCTTGGAAATGCCTTTCACTTATGTAAGCCATGCCTCATCTGTTTTGCCATCTATAAAATGGTGGCAAAACTTTGGATCCCCCTTTTTAGAGTAAGTTGAAAGGTAGTCAATGATATACTATGTAAAATAATTCACTGGGTACAATACCCTGCTGGTTCTCCAGATGTGAGTAGTTATGTCTTAGTATTTTTAGTAAAGTTTATGTTCTTATGTATACACAACATAGCATTACGCCAGATATCAAAGAAATGTGTCTGGTATAAATGGCATTATTTTCCAGCTTTATTGAGGCACAATTGACAAATAAAAATTGTACATATTTAAGGTGTACAACATGACGATTTGACATACATATACGCTGTGAAATGATTACCACAGTCAAGCTAATTAACACATCCATCACTTCACGTAGTTTTAGTTATTTTTTTCGGTGGTGAGAACACTGAAGATCTACTTTCTTTGCAAATTTCAAGTTTACAATACAGTATTATTAACTATGGTCACCATGCTGTACATTAAACCCCTAGAACTTGTTCATCTTACAACTAAAAATTTGTATCCTTTGACCAACATCTCCCCATTTTCTCCTGCCCCTGGCAACCACCATTCTGCTCTCTGTTTCTATGAGTTCAACTTTTTTAGATTCTACATATAAGTGAGATCGCACACGTTTGTCTTTCTGTGTCTAGCTTATTTCACTTAGCATGATGTCTTCCAGGTTCATTCATGTTGTTGCAAATGGCAGGATTTCCTTCCTTATAAGGCTGAATAATATTCTGTTATATATCTATATACGTGTATATATATATATGTGTATATATATATCCATTGATGGGTGAATGGATAATGAAAATGTATATATCACAACACTTAGGTTGTTCCCATATCTTGGCTATTGTGAACAATGCTGCAGTGAACATGAGAGTGCAGATATCTCTTTGAGACACTGATTTCATTTCCTTTGGATATATACAAATAAGTGGGATGGCTGGATCATATGGTAGTTCTATTTTTAATTTTCTGAGGCATCTCCATTCTGTTTTCCATAATAGTTGTTACCAATTTACGTTCCCACCAACAGTGCATAAGGGTTTCCTTTTCTCCACATCCTTGCCAACACTTGTTATCTCTTGTCTTTCTGATAACAGCCATTCTAACAGGTGTGAGATGACATCTCATTGCGATTTTGATTTGCATTTCCCTGATGATTAATGATGTTGAGCACATTTTCATATACCTGTTGCCCATTTGAATGCCTTCTTTGGAAAAATGTGTATTCAGGTCCTCTGCCCATTTTTAAACTGGTTTGTTTGGTTTTTTTTGCTATTGGGCTGTATGAGTTCCCTATATGTTTTGGACATTAACCCCTTATCAGATACACGGTTTGCAAATATTTTCTTCCATTCCAGAGGTTGCCTTTTCATTTTGTTGATGATTTGCTTTGCTGCTTTTTAGTTTGGTGTAGCCCTACTTGTTGATTTTTGCTTTTGTTGCCTGTGCTTTTGGTGTCATATCCAAAAAATCATAGCCAAGACCAATGTCAAGGAGATTTCCACCCACTTTTTCTTCTAGGATTTTTGTGGTTTCAGGTCTTACATTGAAATCTTTAATCTATTTCGAGGTAATTTTGTGTGTGGTGTAAGATAAAGGTCCAATTTCATTCATTTGAATGTGGATATCCAGTTTCCCCAACACCATTTACTGAAGAGGCTGTCCTTTTTCCATTGTGTATTCCAGGCACCCTTGTCAAAGATTAGTCAACCATATATATGTGGGTTTATTTCTGGGCTCTCTATTCTTTTCCATTGGTCTATGTGTCTGATTTTACATCAGAACTATACTGTTTTGATTACTATAGCTTACTCTATAGTAATATAAATTGAAACCAGGAAGAGTACTGCCTCTAGCTTTGCTCTTTTTACTCAATTTTTTCTTTGGTTATTTGGGGTCTTTTGTGGTTCCATATGAATTTTAGGATTGATTTTTCTATTTCTGTGAAAAATGCCATTGGAATTTTGATAGGAATTGCATTGAATCTGTGGATTGCTTTGGGTAGTATGGACATTTTAATAATATTAATTCTTCCAATTCATGAATACAAGATATCTTTTCATTTATTTGTGTCTCCTTCAATTTCTTTCATTATTGTCTTATAGATTCTTATATCTGCATAAACGAGTATGCTCATGCATTACTCGTGTAACTAAACTGAATAAATAACAAGAAGACTAAAACAAAAGGATTTAAAGGTAAAGTAAAAAGTTTCTTATGAAAAATAAAATCTATGGACATGTGCTTTCCACAGGGTTTGGTGTGGGACTGGATCCACCAAATTAAGGAATCTATAAAAATTGGTTGAAAGATGATCATATATTTCTATACTACTGGAGAGAAGCCCTCTAGAAGGGACCTTTCCTAGACTCAAATGACAGGATTACTGTGTTGAAAATCATGACCATGTACTTGGCCTCAAAGCTAGTCTTGAATTAATTCAAGTCATATCCTAAAGAGGACAGTCTCTAACCAAAATGCAAATAGGTGGAACTCCTACCATAAATTTAAACACACACACACATTAGTTTCCTATTGGTGATCTATCTATTATCTATCTATCTATCTATCTCTCTGTATTGATTTCCTATTGCTGCTGTAACAAATTTGCATAAACTTAGTGGCTTGAAACAACACAATTTATTATCTTACAGTTCTTGAGGTCAGAAGTCCAAAATGGGTTTCACTGGGCTAAAATCAAGGTGCCAGCAGAGCTCTGTTCCTTTATGGAGTCTCTAAGGGAGAATTCATTTTCTCACTTTTTCCAGTGTCGAGAGGCTGCCTCCATTTCTTGGCTCACGGTCTTTTGCATCTTCAAAGCCAGTGACAGCTGGTTGAATATTTTTCACTTTGCATGTCTGTAACACTGACTCATCTACCTCTCTCTGCAATATGTAAAGACTCTTATGATTACATCGGACCCACTCATATAATACAGAATTGTCTCCCCATCTCAAGGTCAGCTGATTAGCAACCTTAATTCCCTTTTGCCATGTAACGTAACATATTCACAGGAAGTAGACATCTTTGGGGGGGTCATTATTCTCTCTACAACAATCTCCATGCGTAAATGAAGGGAAACTCAATACCATAATGCTGGCAATTCTCCACAAATTAATTTTTAGGGTAAATGTAATTTCAGCGGCAATCCCAACAGGATTTTTTGTTTGCTTGAACGTGATAAACTGACCCTAAAATTTATATGGATGAGTAAAGAATCAAAAATAATAAAGTAAAATGTTAAGAAATATAATCATTGGAACCAGCCTTACCAGACTTCAAGACTTATTAACTTACTAGTAATTAAAATAGTGTGGTGTTGTCTCAAGGATAGACATATTAGCTGTAACAGACAGGGGATCTCAAAATAGATCCACACATATAAAGATCAAATCAGATTTTGACAGAGGGAGCATTTATGTCAGTGAAAAAAAAATGAGCTACTCAGTGTGTGGAGCTGGAACAATCGGCTAACTATGAGAAAAATAAAAGTAAATTCTTACTTCACTATTAAACTATAAATTCTAAGTGCATAGTGATCCAATTATGAAAGAAAACTTGAAAATGTTTAGAAGCCATGTAGAAGAATATCTTTATGACTTTGAGGAAGGGAAAACTTCTTAATGGGATGCAAAATGCACAAAGTATAAAGAAAAATGTGGATATATTTGACACCAAAATTAAAAATACATATAGACAAAATACGATAAACCAACTTGAAAGATCATTCACAAACTGGGAGAATTTTATGTAAACTCATATAATCAACAACGGAAAAAAATCCAGAATACAGAAGAGCTTCCTACAGATCAATAAGATAAATAAAAGGTCATCAATAAAACAAATGGGCAAAGGACATGAATAGGTAATTTATGTACAAGAGGAAACTCACCAATCAACATGTGAAAAGCTCAACCTTATAGTAATCAATGATGTGGAACAAAGAGCTGCCATTTCATAAGGATTACTTTAGTAAAAATTAGTTAGTCTGATCATACCCAGTGTTGGTGAAGATGCAGAGAATCAGCAACTCTCCTGTAAAAAATTTATGCAACCAATTTGAGAGCAAATTGACAATACATAGTGATGTTTAAGATGGAAAGTATATTTCCTACAGCATTCACTTTTTAATGTCTAAGAAGTGGAAATACATCCTTTTAAAATGGTGGAATGGAGAAAAAGTGGTTTCTATATATGTTAAAATTCTGCAGTTAAATTATATATCAAATCTCAAAAACAATGTTGAATGGAAAAAGGGAGTTGCAACAGATTATTGTATTAGTTTTACCACAAACTTAGTGGATTAAAATAGCACCCAGTTATTATCTCACAGTTTCTGTAGGTCAGAAGTCTGGGCCTGGCTTAGCTGTGTGCTCTGCTTCTGTATCTCACCAAGCTGAATTCCAAGCATCAGCAAGGGCTGCAGTCTCATCAGAGGCTCTACTGGGGAAGGATTTACTTCCAAGCTCCCTCAGCCTGTAGGAAGAATTCATTTCCTGGTGGCTGCAGGACCAAGGGCTTTTGTTTTTTGCAGACGTCACTCTCAGTCTAGGGGCACCCGCAGTTCTTTACTATGTGGGTTTCTACAACACAGCCACTTACTTCATGGCAGATTGCTTCTTCAAAGCCAGCAAGGGATAAAGAGACTCTGGCAAGATGATGTTACACTCTTATGTAATCACATAACGTAATCACATATATCACATGAACTTGGCCTCATTCCATGGGTTGCAGGTACTAATCACACTCAAGGGGAGGGGTTTACACAAATGACTGAACACCAGGAAGTGGTGATTATGGGAACCACCTTAAAGTCTATTCTCCACATTTTTGTATCATTTATGTAAACATTTCAAAACGCAAAACATACTAAGCAATTTGGTTGAATCTTCAGGAAATTATGCTGAGGGAAAAAAGCCAACCCCAAAAGGCTGTGTAATGGATGATTCCATTTATATAATTTTCTTATAATGACAGAATTTCAGAAACACAGAACAGGTTAATGGTTGCCAGGGGTCAGGGACAAAGGAAGGCAGAGAGAGTGGGACAGAGGTAGGTGTGAGTATAAAAGGAACAACAAGAAAGATATAGATTTGTCCTGTATCTTGATTGTATCGATGTCAATATCCTGGTTGTGATATTGTTGTATAGTTTTGCAAGATGTTAACACTGGGGAAAACTGGAAAAGGTACATGATATCTCCCTGTATTATTTCTTAAAACAGCATGTGAACTATAATTATCAAAATTCAAAAGTTTAGTTATGAAACAACAAAAAATAAAACAGAAAATTTCAAAAAGCCTGGTGTGAACACTGAATGATGAGCAGAAAATCATGAGACAAAAAGAAATGGAGAAAAAAATGACAAAGAGCTGGTTGACATAGGAAGCTAATTGGCAAAAAGATAATTAAAATGATCCTTGGAAGGAGCAGAGGGTAGATTTGCTCTGCAGAAAATCAAATCAGCAACTTGGAGGGCAAAGTGGAGAAACTCTCAAAATACAGAAGAAAACAACAAACATCAAATAATTAGTATATCCCAATCATTAAGCTTCTGTTAATATTATCTTACGTAGAAAATCTGTGAATATTGCTTCATATGCATTATGATATATGTGATATATATGACATATATGTATATTCTTTTGCTACCTTTCAAAGAAGAAGTGATTATTACTCTACAAGGTAAAATGCAAAGTTACTAACAGTGATTTCCTTTGAATAGTACTAGTATTAGTGATTTTAATTTGCTGTTTTATGCTTCTTGGATACACAGTTTTCTGCCATGAGTATGTATTAATTTTAGATACAAAGGATTAAAAGCAGTATAATTTTGTACATATTGCACACCCACAATTATGTAAAAATATATACAGCAAAAAACTGAAAGAAAATATTGTATACTGAATGTTAACAGTGGCTCTGCCTGGGGGATTGGGATTTAGTTGTTTTTATTTTCTCCAAGTAGCACTATGTAGTCTCCAAATTTTATACAGAGATCAGATGTTCATTTTATAATCATATAGATAAATTTAAAATTAGCATATAAAATTTTATAGGTACTATGTCACAATAAATATGTAAAAATATACACTGCAAATTGATGGGAAGAAAAACACTAAAATGTCAGAGTATTATAGATGACTTTTTTTCATTCTTTCAGCTTTCATATATTTTCAAAATTTGTATCATGAGCATATATTGTTTTGGTAATGGAAATACCTCCAAAGAAAATGGAAGTGATTAATTAACTGATTTGGGTATGGGCAAAGAATTTCTAAACATAAAACAATAGAAAAATCATAAAAGAAGAAGGAAACAGTCAATTAAAACATGGGACAATATTTACCCCCCCAAATGCAATTTTTGGACATGTAGATTCATTTCACTTTTTTCTGTTATATTTAAAGTCAACTTTTAGATGATTAAACAATATTACATCATCATGATGGAATTATATGCATACATTAAAGATCCTGTTTGAGAAAATATGTAATAACATGAAAAATATACTATAATCTTCTGTGAAAAAGAAGAAAAAATACTGCATTTACAGTTTGTCTTAAACTCTTATATGTATATATTTTTATAAATGAAGAAAATGAGCCAAAATGTTCACAATAGTTATATATCAGGGTTGGGATTTCAGAAGACTTTTATTTTCTCTTTTAATGCTTGTATTTTCCCTATTTTCTAAAATCAAACCAGAAAAAAGTTACCTGCTATAATAATGTAATGGAACTTTATCAAGGGCCAACATGTAAGTTTAAAGAGCACTGTGCTTGGCAGTGAACTTCCAGTAACATAAAGTTCTCTAGAACATCTAATAAGATTCATTCCCTCAGTAATTATTTATTGAATGCTTACAACCTGTCAAGGACTACTGTAGGTGTTTGGAAGACTCTAGTGAACAAGCCAAAGATCTTGCCTCCACACAGCTTATGTTCAAAGATGGAACTTGGAAAACCATCCACTCTAAGCCCCACTTGTTTGCTCAGACTGCCATAATGAAATACCACAGACTGGATGGCTTAGATGACTGAAATGTGTTTTCTCAGAGTTCTGGAGGCTGGAAGTCCAAGATCAAGGTGCTGGCAGGGCTGGTTGCCTCTGAGGCCTCTCTCTTTGGCTGGCAGGTGGTGGCCTACTTGCTGACTCTTCATTGGGTATCTCTGTGCACATGCCCCTGGTGTCTCTCCCTTTTCCTGTAAGGACACCAGTCATGTTGGGCTACAGCCCTACCCCAATGACATCACTTAATTTACCTCTTTAATGATCTCATCTCCAGATATGGTTACATTCTGAGGTACGGAGGGTTGGGACTTCAACTTATGAGTTGTGGGGGGACACAGTTCAGCCCATAACACTGCTCTGTCCTTTAATTGTCTTTAGTGATCCTTCACATCCTTGTTCAGCGTGGGTTTGAAGACGTCCAGTGATGACGAATGTACTACCCCACCTTCTAGCAGCAGATAGAATTTATTTACATCTGTCTCTGAGTAGAAGGTCTCAGGACCCAGATATCCTGAGGAGAGTGCTAGAATACCCAGCATGGAATGTAACTGCTTGATCCTGCAACTCACTTGACTGGGGGAGACTCTGCAGTTGGAGAGCGAAGTTCCACTGTGACTTATCCTCCTCATCCTGCAGCCACAGGATCGCACAGTCAGACATTTCCAGCTGAACATGACTGAGCTCTCCATCCCCCTTACTTCCCTTTATAGTGAGCCTGAGACATTTTGGTTTTTAAAAGGGATTCCTTACCTTCTTTTTTTTTTTTAACTGACTAAACTGAAAACTCTCTGGACCTTTCACAGATGGAAACATAAAGGCAGTTTTCCTGAATCTGAGCAACTCAAAAGAAATCAGCTCACTCCTTTCTCTGGCAGCCAGCTTTTTAATCCTGGGTCACATGTCACTTCTAATTGTGGGCATGATGTTCGAGTTCCCCTCAGGCCTACATTTCACCCACGTAAATCCTCTCCTTCAGCAGCTGCAGAAATGTGTCAGGGAGAGTGATCTTCAGGCACACACCACTTCTGCAGCAGGGAGCAGCTTAGCCTGGCACGAACCCCAGGAGTCAGTCATCTCTAATCGACTTTTTATCGATGTTGACATGGCTTCCTTCAGCCAGACACTAAAGGACTAAGGATCGGAGGCCAATGGGTGCAGGAGAAGGAATGGGAGCTCTGGTGATGAGCTCAGAGGAGAAAGTGCTGGAATGGCTGGAGGGATGAAAAATAACCTGAGCAGAATTCTCACCAGAGGTACCCAGTTTGGCCAAATGGTACTTGGGGGTCTCATTGGAGAGGGGCCAATTCCCCAGAAAGCCTTAATTTGCTCATCCTGAGAAAGGATCTCAAACATCCTCAGAGAACCTCAGAGTTCTTTCTAGTGTCAAGCACTCTGACAGTTATGTGAACCAGAAGTTTCTTTTTACCCCAACATTTTATTATGAAGAATTTCAAACATATAGCAAAATTGAGAGAATTTGACAGCTTACACCTGTATACTCACTACCTAGATTTGACCAATAACATTTTACTATACCCACTTTATCTTATTTCTATGTGTTCCTCCATCCAGCCATCAATCCATTATATTTTTGGGGTGCATTTCAAAGCAAATTGCAGATATCACTACACTTTCTCTAAATACTTCTGTGTGTAATCAGGGTTTAATATTTGTTTACAGATTTTTCTTCTTATGAAGTAAAATTTACTTACAATGAACCCACAAATCTCAAGTGTACGTTTGCTGAGTTTTGACCACCGCACACACCTAGGCAACCTGAGTAACAGTGAAGATGTAGAACAATATCATCACCCAGAAAGTTTTCTCATGCTCCTTCCCAGTCAGTCCCCACCCATTTCCACCTCCCAGACAAACTTGGTTCTTATGTTTTTCTGCCCTAAGTTAGTTTTGTCTCTTTAGATCTTCACAAAAATGGAATTATATATTATGTATTCTTTTGTATGTCTTCTATTACTCAGCATAATATTTTCGAAGTTTATCCCTATTGTGTGCACTAGTAGTTCATTCCTTTTTATTGTTAAGTAGAATTCCACTGGGTTAACATACCACAGTTTATTCATTCTCCTATTGTGGGTACCTTGGCTTTTTTCAGTTCTTGGCTGATAAGAATAAAGTGATTATGAATATTCTTGTACAAGTATAAGAGCTAATTTTTTCCTTTCCATAAATGCAAAGTAATGTTTTCAACCGTATCTTCCATCCATCCTATCTGCCATCCATTCAAATACATATTGTGTGCTTAATGAAGGCCAAGCAATGTTCCACCACTGGGAATGTAAAGTTAAAAGATACATCCCCTGTCCTTTAAAGAATCTAGTGAGAGAAACTTTTGGGTTCCTGGACCCAATTCTGTGTATGTGTGGATGGGTAGGGCTGGGAGAGGGGCTTCCCACACAACACTAAGCAATTCTGAGAAACCAGCTCAACTCTGACACCATCCACATGGAGATAGCATCAGATTTCACAGGTTGAGGTATCAGTCCTACGAGACTGCCTTACCCTCCCTTCAGATGACAGTCACAAGCCCAGGCTGATACCTGTGCTTCTGACAGACCAGCTACAAATTGGAGGGTCCAACAACCCCCTCCAACTCAGGATGCCAATCACAAATCCAGATTGTCACCTATACTTCTGACAAACTGGCCATAAATCAGAGCTTTCCATGACCCCCTCCTCAAGTTCATTAATTTGTTAGAGCAGCACACAGAACTCAGAGAAACATTTTACTTACTGGATTACTGATTTATTATAAAAGGATATAACTCAGGAAGAGCCAGATGGAAGAGACGCAAAGGGCAAGGCACGAGGAAGGGGTGCAGAGCTCTGAAGAGGAGGAGAGGGATCCTCTACCCACTCTGGGTTCTTTCTGGCTGGGCTACAAATTAAATTAACATGAGGCCAAATGGTAGGAGAAAATCAAACAAAGCTTTATAACATTTATACATGGAAAAGACCAGGGAAACTGAGTTACTTGACAAAATGGCAGAGGTTGTCCTCTTAAATAGAAAGACAAATGGAGAATGTTGGGGGTGGGTCAGTTATGGGAGATTACTAGAAAAGCACAGTAAGGTTATTATGCAGATTTAAGGCCTCGCCCCGTCCTCACTGATAAGTTTCTAGAGTTGAGGTCATCCACCCCTCTTCCCAGTACTGAGAAGGAGATACCTTTACAAATGGAGATTTCCCTTACAAATGTAAGTGTTTGGTAAACAGAACTTTGATAAGAATGGGTTTAGCAAGATCCCTCCCGGTCTATCAATACCCAGAGTTATCCACGGTGGTGGCCCATCCTGGGGACAGGCCTTCCATCCCAAATCCCTTTAGACAGTTAGTGGGGGAAAAGGTCAGAGCCTCCTTGAGAGAAAATAATCAAGGTAAAGGGACATATTTTGAGGTGGCCAATTCCGATCCCCCACAGCTTCCATGCTCTCTCCAGGCACACACTCTCCCAGACCTCCATGTGTGCACCAACCTGGAAGCGCTCTGAACCCTGGCCTTTGGGTTTTTAGGGGGGCTTCATTACATAGGCATGATTGATTAAATTGTTGGCCATTGATGATTGATTCAACCTCCATCCCCTCTCGCCTCTCAGGAGGTCTGGGGGTGGGACGGAAATTTCCAACCCTCTAATCACGTGGTTGGATTTCCTGGCAACAAACCCCTATCCTTAGGTGAGGTCCAAAAGTTATCCTATTAACATAACAAAAGACACCTTTATAGCTCTCCTCACTTAGGAAATTCCAAGGGTTTTAGGGGCTCTGTGCTAGAAATGGGGGGAAGACCAAATATACATTTCTTATTATAAATCACAATATCACAGAAAATGACATAGATAGACAACTAGAGAAACATTGAAAATAGGTTTCTCTAGTTTCTAAAATGGAGGCTTCCAGAGAAGGGAAACGCCTAGGAGGGTTAGACAAGACTTCCAGGCAGGTCAAGCCTGAAGGAGGGAAGTAGATTACAGTATCCCCAGCAACATTTGGTGGCAGTTTTAGTTTATGGGTGTCATGACGCCCTTTCCTGTGGCTTCCTTCAATAAAATCCAAGGGTTTCACCACAGAACTCAGCTCAATGGAGGTGATTTTGCAAGGGGTCTTGTTGAGTTAATGTACTCCTTAAAACCTACTTCTCTGGAGCTTATCATCTCTATTTGCATACCTCCTACAGGTCTATCTCAAGTCTTCATCTCACTTGACTAGAGACTTTCAGAGGGAGGTTTTTATGCTAAGAGGTTATTTTGTCCTAAAGTTGATAAATTTCTTCTGAAAAGCTTGGTGGAGCTGACTCATGGAATCAGTCAGGCTTTCTCAAGTGCAACAATTCCAGAATATACTAACTCTGAGATGCAACCCTGGGTTCCTTTTGAGTCATTGGTAGAGTTTCCAGATAAAATACAGGTCACCCAATTAAATTTAAATTTCAAATAAACAATTTTTCGTTAGTATAAGTGTGTCCCAAATATTGCATGGGACATAAGTATGTCCCCAAATATTGGATGTGATATATTTATACCAAAGAGTGATTAGTTGCTTAACTCAAATTCAAATTTAACTGCGCACCCTGTACTTTTATTTGCTAAATCTGGCAACCCTAGTCATTGGATAAAGAAGCTTCTGGCCAAGGAAATTGTACCCCGGATGGAAGCCAAACCTATAAAATACCAAAACTTTAAAAAATAATCATGAAGGAAATGTTAATTGTATTATACGTCTCCCAGTTTTTAAAATTAGAATATTTGGGTTCATCACAAAACTTTCTTGATAACCTGGAGTCATTGGTATGCATATTAATTACTGCAGTGTGTTGTGTATTCAAAGCTACTGGAGGATATTCAGGGCTGCTCGCCTCTATGAATGAATGTCACCAGACATCTGTGATTGTAGGATTTTAAATCTGGTTTTTATAATTTTTCTCCTTTTTCCCCCTCATTATCAGGCTCTGTAGTAATCAATATTTGTTTTCCCAGAGTCTAGAAATACTAAACGTTTCTTCTGCCTAACCTGATGTCGGGAAAAAATGAGGCACTAAATCTTACTATCAATATGTATAACAAAGATTATAGGCTAGTATGGAAAAAGGTATTGAGTTTGTGATAATTATTAAACGTGTCAGAGATAGATTTTTAAAAACTAATTTCCAGTCTTTTATTTTCTCAAACATCCATTCACTCACATTAAAATAATAAATATTATTATCTAATAGAGGTTTATGCAGACCTCTATAGCTTCAGCATTTTATAAAATAATATCTATAGTCTTTAGAAATACATATCTTTAAAGGGCTGGAAAGTGATTAAAAACTGAACGTTGCTATCTGAATATTATATATCTTCCAAATAGTGTATTCATTCTACTTACGAAATGGCATGAATTCCATAAGTGGACTCCCACCTGGCCTCCTGTTACCATGCTAAGCGGTGTTATTTAAATGTGGAAAGCACAGTTTTCTCTCACTAGACTTTTCTTCTGATGGCCTCAGGATACATATTGGGTCTTGACCTCTTCTGCGCATTAAGTTTGGATCTCAACCTTGCAACCAAATAGAGAGGGAAAAACAAATCTTTTAGCTACATGTTTCAAGGACAACACTCAGCTTTTAGCAGGAAGTTGACCCTAATCCTTAGCAGTTCACTGTTTCTTTCTCTGGGAATCTTTGTGCTAAAGATCCTAAGTCCTCATGACATCTGTCAGGGCACAAAGAAGTCACTGCTGGCAGATTCACAGAAGTTAGGGTTAATATTCCTGCGTCAGAATTCTTGAAAATTTATCCGCCAGATTACCCAGAGGATGCAACCTGCCTTAAACATCTGCCAAAGTCCGTTACCTGCAAAGATGCTGCTTTCTGTGAGAGAAATGTCCTCCCCCTTTCAGTGGTAACTTTGATCTGTACCTGTGGCCCAGAATTACATGATGGGCCTGTCCAAAATGGTCAGCCTGGCTCCATCAGCCTGGATCATTGCCTACTCTTGACTTGGATTCCTCACTTGGGCTGGTCATATATACCTGCCACGCCTTTTCTGGACAAGGCTTTACTAGCATAGTGATTCCAAACTGCAATGTGCATCAAAATCACCTGGAGAGCTGTTGAAAATACAGGTTCCTGGACCTCACACTATACTCTGAAGCCAGATGCCCTGAGATATTGAACCATGTTCCAAGAACACTCTTCTACATCCACGAGGATGGGGACTGTGTTGGTCCTGCTCACTGCTTATTCCCTGAGCTAGCTTAGCGCCCGGCTCATGGTAGGCCCTCAACAAATATTTGGTCAACGAAGAAATGAAGAAAGACTTAAGAACGGTGAGTGGCATAGTGGCTCCAATGCTAGTTTAAGGAGAATTCTTAGGTGAAGGAACTCCTATTAACGTGAGGGATGAGTTGAAGACAGTTTCTTTGAGGTTGTATTTGTGTTTTTTCTTTTCTTTTTTTCTGAATTGTCAATAAATATCATTGCTTTTGTTTTTAAAAGTATAACAGTACTACACAAGGATGTAAAGTATAGTTCCACTGTAATATATTCTTATCCCTCCTTTTTCCTTCCTTCCTTCCCTCTCTCTCTCTCTTCCTTCCATCTATCTTTATGTATAAAGAGAGGTCTAAGAAAATGTTCACTCAACACTCAGTTTTTAAGTGGTGAGATTTGGGGTAACTTTTGTTTAATACTTTTCTGTATTACATGAAATTTTTTGGGTTTTTTGTATTGCATTACCAAAAGAAATGAATCTTGTATTATCAAAAGAAAGTAAAGTCAATAATGATTTAAACGTGTAAAAAAAAATCTTGCTTTTTGAAAGATTGTTTGGAAATAAGAGTCAGTTGACACATCCGATCCTAAAGCCTGCCAAAAATGGGTGAGAAGAACATCATGTCTAGTTTCCATGTCCTGCATCTTCTTCTAGAGAGTTCTCCTGGGAAGGCGCCTGACCTATATCCCAGACCATGTCTCCACTGGTCTTCAAAGTTCCTTTCTCTGAGCCCAACATCTGGGATCCACTTGGAAACTATCAGTACCCTTGACTCAGGGACTGGGTACTTTAGGTCTTCCAGGTGCACACTAGGGTGGGCAGTTCTCATGGGGTTCAGGGTGGTGGTGAAAGTTCTGCTCTGAGGGGTGAGCCCTGGACCCACTTAGAGGTCTTTAAGTCTCTGGCATTGGGATCTGGATTCATGACAGGAAAAGGAAAGAACAGCTTCTGGGTTTAAACAGACTAAACCAGCCTTTGTGTAGCTTCTCTTGGGATTGTCCCTTTGTGCCAGGAATGGAGGCTAAGTTCTTTAGGAAAGAACTGGCCCCAGTGGGATATCTCAGCTTGTACCCCAGCTGACCCCTAGGCCAACTTTTCACTTTGCTTTTTGCAACCCTCTTTCACAAAATCTCAAGCTCTTTCATTAGTTTTCCTGACTAGTTTCCAAATACATTTTCCTTTCCAGGCTCTGTGCTGCCTAGTGCTCCCACTGAGTAACTACTCACTTCATATTTCCAAAGCTAGATCCCCACCCCTTTCCCAGGAAATGTCTTTCCCTTGCTCCTTGGTAAATCCTGCTGTGGCACAATAAGTACTACGAACTAACCAAATTCACTTCCCTACTCCCCTGGCATACAGGAGAACTACATTTCCCAGCTTCCTTTGCAGTTAAGTGGAGCCATGTGACTATTTCTGGCTAGTGTAATGTTGGATAGCAGTGATGTAAGGCAAGTTGGTTGGCCCCTAAAGCCTCTTGAATATATTCTGTGTATTAATGTGAAGATGAAAAGGATCCAGTGAAAATCCAGAAGAAAGATTCTGAGGTCCTAGGGGACAGTAGAAATGATTAAATGATGTAGCCTGGAATCCTAGGTCACCATGGAAAGAAAAGCTACCTAGGAGAGCTGCCTGATTAGGAACATCTGAATTAGACTTTACAGAAGCAGGAAATAACTTTTATTATGTTTATCCATTTAGATTTAGAGAACTTTTGTTCTTGTGTTTTCTGAATAATAAAGCCAACTCTAACTAAAACATCTACTCATACTTCAAGACCACTTAAAACATTCCCATCTCTGCCTAGGGATCCTGAGTACCACAGGTGAGGTTAATTCAGGTTCATGTCTTTCTCAGAAATGTTCTTATCATAGCATAGTATAAGACACTCTCCCACATCCCTTCCTCTCCCACTAAACTAGAAGCATTTCAAGAGCAAATCTTCGTCTTACTCACGTTTGTAAACTTATTGCTGATCACTGTATCTGGAACATTCTAGGATCTCTTGGGAAATGATGGAACCTGTATTGAACCAAGGTCTATTCGACCAAAGTTTGTGTTCTTGTATATTGCTTCTCAGACAGAACTAGAGAGGAAGGAACCCAAAGTTCAGTGGAACTGAAGTGCAGATCCAAGTCTTAACAGTCCTTTGTTGAGGCTGAGGTCTGAGGTCCTCAGGGAAGTATCTATATTTTCTTCTTCCTAAAACCTCCCATGAACAGGGCTACAGATAGTTGGCCAAAGATAGCCAAAGATGGGGATGAGTCATTAGAAGGCACAGTTCAGCTTTCCAGAGAAGATGGTCAGAACCAGTAGGGAAGGATACTGACCTCGTTGGATACCCAGGTGGGGAAGTAATAGCAATCTCCATTTCTACCAGGCATCAAGTAGTCGGGGCAGAGATTCCATGCCCAAATATTTTCTGTTCAAGAACAAGATGCCTTTTTAAGTCAACCATAGGAGAAGAAACTCCAATGTCTAGCTGAAGAGCTAGGAGAGGGCACATGGTGGTGGCAGACAGGACCCCTTTCAAGCTGCTGTTTATATTCACTTTTCTGGGAAGTGCATTGCATGACTTTCTTGGGGTGGAGGGCTCCAAAGTACAAATGTGCACCCACAGCAGTTTCTAAGATGTGCTTTTTCTCTTTTTACTGTAACTCAGGGAAAGTCAATGCATTTAGAAACTAGGGTGGTTTTCTTCAGATGTTCAAGTTACATTTTTACTTCCTCAGTTCAACTCTCAAACTCCTTGTCCTAATTGGCCAAGAAGTTGTGAAAAAAAAAATGGAGAAGGATTATCCTGAATCATTTACCTAGAACTTGGACTGGGTGTAAACAGGTCAAAGGTCAATGTAACTTCTAAAAAAATCATAGAATTATGAGATTATTGAAATGCTGTCCCACATGGCCATGAGTTCCACAAGTGCAAAGACTGGCTGAATGGTGCATGGAGGCTGAGCACCAATGAATATTTACAATAAATCCCCTAAGGTTAGTCCCTGAACTACACTGTGCATCCTCATGTGATGTCTTATTTTCTGTTTCAGGAAAAGGGTGAAGGGAGTCACAGTTTACAGAGTATCCACTGTGTGCTAGTTACTGGTTATTCACTTAACAACTGTTTACTAAGTGCTTACCATAAGCTGGCTACAAAGTTGAATGACATTGGTCCCTGATAGTAAGGAGCTCAAATCATCCAATTCAATTCAATTTTCTCTAGGAAGCTATTCACTGAGTCTAGTTCATGTTTTAAATAGGCTTTTCATACACAGACGTCATCAAACTAAATCGCTGGAACTTGGGCAAAATACTTTTGCACTAGTGGTGGCCAGAGAGGATAACTTGAAGGTAGAAGAGGGAGTGAAGGGTGTTCCTGCCCAGAAAGAGGATTAGCCAGCAGGTTTAGTTGGGGTCTGGGAATCTCAGGGCACTAGGAACTGGAGACAATTTGAGTCATCCTCCAGCTGCTATGTTTTCTGTAGAGTGTTCTGCAGAATACCAGCTAGCAAGATGCTCTGGGTAAAAATGTTCTGTGGTCAAACATGTTTGGAAAACTTTGTATATAATGTCATGGACATGTATAAGAACCCTCATGTGACATAGTGAGGACTCAAGGAAGTTTTACAGGAAGGAGAAAGAATCAAGTTTCTCACTCTCCCCACCCCCAACCCAGGGCATCCTAGACTTACTCTACAATAGGTTATTTTGTCACTTTATGCTTATCCACATTCCATGATCTAGTGTTTCTCTCATCATATTTCATAAAACACTGAAGCAGTTTAATCTGGAATATCACCCTATCCAAAAGGAGCTTTCAGTAGTCAAATAAGTGTTTCACAATTATTGTTATTAATGTACATATTTACTTGGGGCTATAAAATCATTCATTTTGGATATATTATGATTAAATCTCAAAGATATTGTGTTGTGTTATGTTGCATTATAAAATATATCAATGTATCATATTAAGTCATATGATCATATCATGTGGAATGGGGTGAAAATATATATTAACAGCTCACACCAGCGCTCTGCTTAGGAAAGGAAGGGGATCAGGAGAACTCTTTGGGGGAGAAGATAAAACCCAAATATATAGCTCACCAGACACCAAGGTCATCAAAGAAAGGGAGAGATCAATAATTTGGTTTGGGAAGAGAGCATAAGGAAAGAAATATGTCAAGACAAGAAATATGCAAAGCGATGAGGCAGGAGCCTGGTGTTCAAGTTTTAGAATTTTAGTAATTTTTGGGAGCTTGACCAATTCAAACTCAACTTCAAGCTGTTTGTGTTGCTGTAAGGTAAATCCCTGTATCTTCCTAAAATTATTGTCAGGGATTTTTGTATACTCACACTTTGAATTAATGTTTAATTAGATGGGAATTTAAAAGAGTCATGTGGGTCGATGCAGGATGAATGGGGTAAAACACTAATGGTGTGAGGGTGCCCCAAGCTGAAGTGCTCAGCTGAAGTGGGAGCCAGAGGTCTCAAGGGAAGTTGTGGGGTTTTTACAGAGCTCTGGACTTTCACTGGCTGTGCTATGAACCAGGAAAATATAAAGAGAGGAATAGAGATGGAGGTCTTTACAGCACCTTCAGAATCTTAATTCTTAACTACGAACGTTTTGTAGCTTGGAAAATTTGTAAAAAGTGGTCTGCTCTGATACCCATACCCAGGCCAGGCCAGCAATAGAAGAGGAGGCAGTAGGCTTTGGAATTCAATCTGGAGAAGCCAGAGGTGCTGGCCGCAGGTTTGTGGCCAGAGAGAAAGAGGAGGGAGAACGAGGCTCATATGGCTTCTCGAGACCTGGAATCCCCTTGGGGCTCAGGTATAACTGTAAAGTCTCATTCTGGGACTAGAAAGCCAAATTTTCTTGGATAGGGTTGGGGAGAAGTGACTTAATAGCACTGAGAGAGAAGGAGACATCAGGGGTTGGAGTTTCATGTGAAAGGGCTGCAAAGAGTCAAGCAATGATCTTAGGTTGCATAAAACAAGGTCTGCTGTCTAGAATGGAGGAGATGACAGTCATATTCTGCTCTGGGATGGCCAGTCTACCTCCTTTAAGGATTTATGCTTCTTTCTGGGGCTTGGCCACTAGCGGTTTCCAGAGCGACCTCAGTGAAGTGAAGATCTGATCATAGCAGTCCATCCTTTAAAATCATTCAGTGGCTTCCACTGCACTGAGAATAAATTGTACCCTCTTCCTTCTAGCTTACAGGGCCTCTCATGCCTTTTCCTTCTTCAGTTCTTTTCCATGCACCATTCTGTCTGCCTGAGATGTTCTCCCTCTTCTACTTCCTCTTGTGGCCCAGTTGGCTTCTATTTGTCTTTTGCATCTCCAATCAGGTGCCACTTTTTCAGTTAAGCTCTCCTTGACTTCCAAGATCAAATTGTGCTAGCCATTCTCATTTCACTCTGCTTGTTCCCTTCCTGGAATTTATTCCTAAAAGGGGACTCTACCCTGCATTGGCATATGGTCTAAAAATCCAAGAGGGAGTGCTTCAGCCTGAAGAAGGGTAGAGGGGTTTGAGCAACACCCACCCAGGTGGCCTCTCTCCCCATGCTGGGTGGTCAGCATGTTGGAATGAAACCAAGGCTTTCACAGTCTCTGGGGTTGAGTGGAGTGTTATCTGATCCTCAAAGCTAGTGGTCTTTAAACTGAAGTATATATACCTCCGAAGAGTTACAAATATTTTCCCAAGAGGTACAGAAAGAAATTTGTTTTTGGATCATCAACTTCTATATGAACTCTTTTCTAATATTGATCTAACTGAATCGGTCCTTGACTTTCTCCTTTTTATTTCATGTTCTCCAATTTCACATGAAAAACAAAAAAAGAACATACCTCTTGGCCATCGAAAATCTTATTATGGTGCATTGTACTAACATGAACAACTTCCAGGGCACCGCACAAAGGTATCATTCAAAACATTAAAAATAGTTTTCGATGCTAGATCACTATGTGATTTTTGTAACATAACTCAGTGGTAGTAATAATTTGAGCAACAATGGTTAGATAAGAAGCTTCCATTTCTATGTACTTGTTTTTATGAACACATTTTCTAAGCATTTAAGATCTATAAAAACAAATAAACCAAAAAGTGAATAGAATCAATACTGAATTCTCTTTTTTCATGTAATTAGTCATAATAATCCTCATAAACATAAACAGCCTCACGGATCCATCTCATTAAAAGATGCATTTCCAAAACAATTGCATCATTTCTGCTTAATAAGTATTTATCAAAATTGGTAATATATCCATCTTGTTTTAATCCATGGCTTGGTAATAATAAAAACAATATCTCCATATAGTAGAAATTCTTTTTAATACTTAGAACTGTATAGCTCTAAGAATTACAAACAAAATTTAAAAGTCAATTTATGTACATATTGTTGTAGCAGATAAATATGATCAATGCAAGATTTTCAAGCATCAAAGTATATTACATGAGCTTAAAGTTCTGTGGGGAGAAGTGAAATGAAACTATTAGTTCATGGAGAAATAGGAAAATGTAAACTATCTGACTGTTACACAAGAGCTTGTTCATTTTTTTAGCAGCTGAAGGTGGTTATGAAATTAGTATGATTTTTTAGACTGTTGACTATGTTTTAAAGTTTTGTTTAAAAAATGTCAATATTTACATTATACCAGGAATGACATCCTTTGCAAGGAGGGACCAAGCTTTTCAAAGTTCTTTTGGTGAGTAAGCAAGTAAAAATTTTGAAGATCACTGCTCTAAGTTGCTGGTCTTTGCAAACTGGAAAGTCCGCCCAGCTCTGCCTCTTGGCAAGGGTGTCACTGATCATTCTAGGAATGCCTTTCTTGTCAATTGCTCCAGCTCCTGAGCACACCACCATTGGAGAATCTTCCTTTAGGCTTGAGTCCTCAAGTCCTTCCTTATGGAACATTTCCCTGCCAGACCTGATGAGATTCTCCTGATAAACATTCTCAGAGACCCCGTGCTGCTTTTTCAGATCATTTATTACATTTTGTAATTATGATTATGAAGGACTTGACCAAAATCCAGATGTGCCACTGGACTATAAGCTCTATGAGGACCGGGCTTTGGCTGTGTATGCTCATCCTTATCTCTCTAGCACCTCGCTCAGGGCTTAGAGCTTCATAGAAGCTTCATAATTGTTGTTGAATTAATAGATGTACTAAGCAAAAAAGAAAGCCTTTAAGAAACAACTACCCTAAGAATGGCAATGCTTTCAGGTTATCTGTACCAAGAGTTATTCATTTATTGTTTGTTTGCTTATTTTCAAGATTAACTTGAAAGATTAACTCGGCAGTTATGATGTGCCTATGTATTTGGCTGTGTGTCTTGCACATGGCGGGCAGGAAAGAGTTAAAGATTTTACTCAATGGGACTGGGAGCAATAACAGCTCCTCCCACCAGGCAGATTTTTGATGTCACTTAAGCTACAGTGGAGTTGTCTTGTTGGAAGACTAGGAGAACACCTCTGGAAGGAAGGTGTGGGGGTGCTGGGGACCTGGGGTGAGGGATTCTCCTAGGTCCATCTCCCAGGAAAGTCTTCTCTCCCCATGAATCTAGGAGACTCTTTCCACAGTAACAGACATTGGGGCTGGAAGAAGAGATCTGGAACCGTTCAAAATTGTGCAAATACAAAATCAAAAAAATACAAAAAAGTGCAAATAATAAAACAGAATAAAGACACACCGAGAGACAGAAGCTTCTGCCATGGCAGCAGTAGGCATTTCTGCTTTCGGTGTGGCACTCTCAGTACTGTAGTCTAGGGAAGATGAATAAACAAGAGGGTACTTTTGAGCACTAATGTGCAGCATGTTGGCTTGGGGCTCTCTAGACAGAGAAATCTAATTTAAGGCAAAACGACTCAAAAGAAGATGAAGTGCTAGTGGCCAGAAGAAAGACATCTGAGCATGATTTAGTGAAACCTAGGCTTGAACCCTGACTCTGCAATTTCCAGCTGTGTAACTTTGGCAAATGACTTAACTTCTCTGAGTTTCAGCTTCCTCATTAGTAAAATAGGATTTTGCAATACTCCTTAAATGAGAGAATGGATACGAAAGTGTTAGCTTAGTAAGACGTTGTCCGGTAAATATTTGTCAAAACCATTGAAAGATAGAGATTTCTAGAATAAGACTGGTACCTGGATACCCATGAGCAGAGTTTAGAGAGTTGGCTAAACAAGATGACTGTTGGGTGCAACCATGCTGTGGACGTGTATGTACTTAGAAACATAGAAAAGTCTCTGGGTCTAGGACAGATTTTCTCAACCCTGGCACTATTGATGTTTAGGGTTGGAAAACTCTTTGTCGTGGGTGGTGGGGTGGGGCACTTTGTAGGATATTCAGCATCATCCTTGTCCTCTATCCACTAGAAACAAGTAGCACTCCCACCCATAGTTGTTACAACCAAAAAATATCTCCAGACATTATCAAATATCTCCTGGAGGGTTGGGGGTGCAAAATTGCCCCTGATTGAGAACCACAAGTCTAGAAGATGAAGTCACGTGTAGGAAACTCTGGTGTGTGTGTATGTGGGAAGGGAGGTGAGGAGGAGTGGTAGTTAAATATTAAATGTGCCAATATCATAATAAGGCAAAACTTGAACTTTTCCTTCTTAAAGTCACCTCAAATAATGTAGTGTTCAAAAATTAAACTTTAGGATGATCCTATCAATTATACAAAACATGTAGCATATATTTAGTTTACAACATTTCCTTACACTGTACTGTAATGGTCCATTTCCTGGGGCTGTCTCCCCACTGACTACCAACTTCTTGGGGATAGGAGCCACTTCTTTTTTATACCCCTTAGGACATGGCAGAGCACCCGGTCCACAGTTGTTGAATAAAGGCAATATTTACTGCATGAATGAATTTATTAAGAAGCCAGATAATTCTAATATAGCTTAGAAACCAACACGATGACTCTTACAGATCTATTGAGTGAGAACAATGGTATATAATATGTGAAAAGATGGTTCTTTTAATGCTTGGTAAGTAGACGAACTCACCTGAATAGTTTGGGAGTTCAGAGATCCAACCTCAACCCTGACAACTGAAGCCAAATTCTTTCTGATTGGCTGAGTAGATGGATACATGGATGGATGGATGGATGGAGAGGATTATGGGATAAAGAAAGATGTATTTAAGCAACGCTTAAATATAGAGAAGAGTATGAGAACAGGGTAGTGTTGGGAACATCAGGAACTAACATCTATTGAAGGCTTACTCAATCCTAAACACTGCACTGGTGTTTTACATATGTTATCCTATTTAATCCTCACAATGACGAAGGTATTATTATCCTCATGTTAAAACCAAATCTTAGCGAGATGAAGCAAACTACTCAAGATGGAAGGGCGGGCCTGTGAGCCCAGCCCTACATGTTTCAAATACCCAAGACAATCTCTAGTTGCACAGTTTTACAGAAATCTTCCCCATCCAAAATGCAGAGCAGAGACCTGTCAGGAACCTGTGTCTAGTGGATGCAGCCCGGCCCAGCTATGGGTCCAGCGCTTCCGCGGCAGATCCTGTTGCTGCCTAAACCTGTTTGCAGGGTTGACAGGTTACAACACATGTGGCTTTGGCTAGGTGCCCACCCCATACAGGGCCCCCAACTGTCAGGAGCCCACCGCAGGTGAGTGATACAAAAATTACCTCTCACCACGACTACAAGCTGCCTGAGGTCCTGTTCATCACCAGGTGACGAAATGCCTTTTTCGTTGGAAGCCAATCACTCACCAGTCAAGCAAAGAGCAAAACATAGATGGTTACGCTATCTTAATTCTCTCCCATCTCATCCACCGTGTGTGTTCATTTGAACACACACTTCCCACAACCATTCTGGGGAGAGCATCCCAGAGATTCATGAACTCCACAGTAGGCTCTCTGCTGCATGTGGCATTGCCCAGTGAGGCTTACATTCATTCATTCATTCCTAAATCAAACATTTGTTAGGCTTCTACTACATGTCAGACACTGTGTTAAGCGTGGGAACAAGACAGACAAGAGCGTGGAACTTGCATTCTAGTAGGAGGAGACAGCAAACAAATTAGATAAGTCCTAGGAAATAACACAGGGTTGGGATAAGGGAAGTCACCGGGGGTGGGCAGTGCTACCTCAATTCAGGGGATCGGGGAAGACTGTTCTGGGACGAAGGGGGTGAAGTGTTCTGACTGAAGCCCTTCAGGAGGGGGATTGTAGGACAAATTGGTTCAGGCCATTGAAAATCTCTGGGTTCAGAACTTAAGGCCATGACTGCATCTTGCTGCATGTATATCAAATTATAGGATTAAAAGAATAAAATGAGAGAGAAAAGTGAGAGGATAAGAAAGAGAAATCCAAGTTGTCATATTGCAGAAAGTTTGAAGAGGATAAGGCCTAAGATGATAGCTTTGGCTCCTGTGGAAAAGGGAAGACACAGAAGGAAATTCAACTAATATTTGTTTAGTATCAGATACTGTGCTAAATGCTTGACATTTGGTTAATCAAATTCTTTTTAAAAACAAACAAACAAATCCCCACAATATATCATGATGTCTATATCACAGGTTGAGAAACTGAGAGTCAGGAAATTTAAATGATTGTTTCTCAGTCATCTTGCTGCGGTAGGGGGGATTCAAACCTAGGGTTTCACGTCTCTAAAAAGCATGTCCTGTCCATGATGTAATACCACATCCTTATGAGGATAAGCAGTTGAATATTTTGTTTGGGGCAGAGTATATGTAAAATTTCATGGGGTTAAGAAGGGAGAGGGTGGTATAGATGTAAACTGTTCTTAGAGCCAAAACATTTGGTGGAGAAGGGAAAGAGAGTGGGCAGAGAGTAGCTTGAGTGGGTAGGTACCAGAATTCGGATTTAGTTAATTGAGCATATCCAACAAATATTGAGTTGTCACAATATCCACTTTCAGAAGGTGACAACTGGGTTATTGATATCTTTGTCAACTTGAAAATAAAATAGCCAGTTATCTTAGCAGCAAAATGAGTTTGTTGGGGAACTAGCCGGAAGAATTGCAATTCCGGAAACGGAAGCTAGGGCGGGCCACAGGCAAATCCGGAGAGACGAAGCAAGGGGCTTGCTGCTATAGAGCAAAAGGGGGAGTTGGGAGGAGTTGCTTAGAATGAAAGTCCATTGGAAGATACTGAGAATTCATTTCTCGTTGGCTGAGTGTGGTGGTTTCTCATTGGCTGGGCTGTTGCCACGTGGGGAGAGAAATCTTCCTTCCTCTTGATCAGTGGGAAAGCAGTAAAGGCCTTCCTGTCCAAGATGCAAGCGTACATCTGTACATCTCTTCCTGCTGGTAGTAATTGATGATGTATGATAGGGCATAAGAGCTCCCCCTACAGGCCTTTCGGACTCCAATTTAGTTGACGTTTTCTTTATCTTTTCACACCTTTCTCTTCTATTTTGATCTATATACTTGTCTTATCCCCCAGACTTGAAGACAAGGGTCATTAACTTTTTAGAAACAGGTAATATGTGCACGTGGTAACAAATTCAGACAGTATACTGAGTTATACGGTGAACAGTGAGTCTCCCTTCTCCTCCTGTGCCTGCATCTCACCCTTTGAGTCAACCACCATTATCAATTAAGGACAATTTTAAACTTCTAGTATGAGTTTGATGGCTCACAAGCCTTTTTACTTTAGAGAATCTACTGTACCTTTCTAAGCCTCACTTATTCATTAATTACACAAATAATTACTAAATACCTTTTAAAGGCAAAGACTTAGTTTCCTTTTCTGTATGTTTTCTACTGCTGCTGTAACAAATGACCACAAACTTAGTGACTTAAAACAACACAATTTATTATCTTACAGTTCTGGACATCAGAAACCCAAAACAAATTGGCAGGGTTGAGTTCCCTCTGAAAGCTCTAGGGGACAATCAGTTGCCTTTTCCCACTTCTGGAAATAACCTGCATTCCTTGGCTCCTGGCCCCTTCCTCCATCGTCAAAGCCAGCAGCAAAGCATCTTCAAATCTCTCTCTGGCTCTGATTCTCCTGCCTCCCTTTTCCTCTGTAAGGATGTTTATGATTACATTGGGCCCACCTGGATAATCCAGTATAATCTCCCCATCTCAAGATCCTCAACCCCATCTTCAAAGTCTCTTTTTCCATATAAAGCAACATATTCACAGGTTAAGATGTGAATCTTTGGGGGGTGGGGGCATTACTCAGCTTACTACACCATCTAAAGTGGAAATAATTATATATGTCCAAGTTTTTCAATTGTATCTCCTAAATAAGTTATAATTTATCCAGTTGTCAATTTATCCAGTTGGCATTTCATTGATGCCACATAGCTGTGCCCTCTGCTATCTTGTCTCAGGTCATTGCAAAGCCTTCTCACTAGGTTCTGGCACCTGAACCACTCTTTCCATCAACCTCTACTCTGCAGCCAGGTGGCCTTTCTATACACACATTTTGTTCATACTATTCCCATTTAAAAACATCTCAGTGACTCCCCATTGAACTCACTATGATGTGAAACCTCCTTTGCAGAGTTAACAAGAGTTCTCATAATGCTACTCTGTAGCCACCCTGACCTTCTTCCAGATCCTCAGGACCCACCCCTTGGCCTTTGCATGTGCTCTTACTCGTCGTTCAGATCTCAGCTTAGATGTTAGCCCCTTAGGGAAGCCACCCCTGATTGCCCACAGCTAGGCTAGATTAGACGCTGCCTCTGTGATCCCACAGCAACTCTGCATCCCCTATCAAAACCTTATTGTGCCAAATGGACATCGATCTTGCTCACCTGTGGTATTTAATAAATATTTGTTGCCTTAATGACTGCATGAATAAATGAATGAATGAACTACATTTTTATTGTAAAAATAGACTCTCTACCTGGTCTCCACCCTGCCCCAATATTTATAATCAACCTTGATTCTGTGAATGCAAAGCCTGTTTGGGAAGGTAGTAACTGTTATAGATAAGTGCTGCAGGTATCAGCTTCCCAACAGAAAAATAGCCATATATATGTATCTGGCATGCATTCTCTTTTTTTCTGGTTGGGGGGGCTGGTGCATCCTAAAGCCTTTTAACTGAGTGTTTACAGTTGGGGGCTTGCCTTCCCCTCTAGCTCCAGGCAGATCAACTGTGCAGAGCTGGAAACCATCAACAGCTAGAAATTGTTCCACAAGAAGTATTAGCCAGTGTAGACTTGTCTACAGACACGCTGTGTACTCACAAGGTTTTAATGGTCAAGCACCCAGAGACTATTCTCTGCACCAACATGCATCCTATGTTCCTTAACTTTCCCCTTCCATGGAATATTCCTGGTTGTCCTGAAAGCAGGGTACCAGGTTCAGTGAGCTGAAATTCCCCAGAGAAGAGGAGAGAGTCAAGCAGGGGACTCGGGCAGGGGGTTATTTTCTTCCTGCTCCCGGACATGCCAGGGAAGGCAGTGAACCACACACGCAGCTTGTTTTGCTGGAAACAGCAGACCCAACAAAAGGCACGAAGCGGTGGCATCTCTCTGGGAGGGTTGCAGCTTACCAGATTCCACTATTCTAATGCCAACCTGGCAGCCGAGATGGGAGGCAGGCTTTACTTCCAGGAGAAATCTCTGCTTCACACGGGAGATGGATTACAGGAAGGATGTGGATGTTCCACAGTTCATATCAGGAATTCTTCAGCAGGAGAGAGCAGAGAAGGGTGTTTATCAGCAGAGCTTGCCAAATAAATAGGGCACATTTGGTGTGGGCCGGCGGCTCACCCAAACCCTTGGTAAAACTATCTCCTCTCTCTCCCTGTCCTCACTTCTCTGGGTCAGCTTGTTTGTCAACCTCTCTAACTGGTCATCACAGCTGAGCAGGAAAAGTAACCTGCTTCTCCCTTAGGCAGGGCACCAGCTTATGTCTCTAGTTCCTGAGAGAGACCTTCTTCTGAGATATAGTCATTTCACAGTAGATATTCTGTTCTTTCTTGTCTCCAGATTACATGTTCTGATCACCATGGACAGGGAACCCAAAAAACTATTGTGTCCAGAGAAAAGCAACATGGACTTAACTCGCTCCTCATCTGGTGGTGGGTCTTCCTAATTCCTGACCCAAGAGCAGAATTTTCCAGGCCTGAGGGTCTTGCAGTCGATGAACATAGCATTCACCTGTTGTGTTTGTGAAGCTCCAGCTTCCTGGGTTTTTCCCAGACCTTGTGAATCGGAACTCTGGAGGTAGGTCTTAGGAGTCTGTATGACGGGTTAGGAGCAGGGATGGAGGTTTATTTTCAGCAAATTTGCCTCACACTTAGGATCACAACATAAAGTGTGGATGAATTGATTTTGGCTTCTGATAGATCTAGATGTGAATCTTGGCTCTGCTACCTACTAAGTGTGTGACCTCGGGGTAAGGCACCTCTCCTCTCTTAGTCTCAGCTTTCTCGGCTGTAAAGTGGGAACAGTAACAGTATTTCCTATCAAGGCTGCTAGGAGCATAAAATGAGGCTGTAGGTAAAGTGCCTAAGGCATAGAAGGTGCTCTGTAGGTGACAACTGGTCCTGATGGTGTGGTTTTGGGTAATTGTGTCTGGGTGGGGAAAGGATGTCCCATCTTGTCTGGGCCAAATGCCCAGCTTTGCTCTAGGAATGGGTGGGCCCCTGGAGCCTAGTGAAGTGTGGTCCCTGTGAGAGTTTAGACGAGTGAAGTCCAGTTCACGGAAGGGCAGCAGAAGGTGGCAGGCAGATCTGGGTGTGAGTCTTGCCTCCAACTAGAGGATGTTGGGCAAAATTTTCTATCTTTCTCAGCCTCCTTTATCTGAACTATTCAAATCATATTTGTCTTGAAAATTTTTTAGGGAGATCAGATGAAGCATCTATAAATTTTAGTTTCTTCATTTTTTTGACCCATTCTTGTTCCAAAAGACATACTTCTCTGCTCATGGATTACACATGACAAATAATATTTAGGGGAAGTAAGTAATTTGATAGTATTAAAATTTAACTTATTGAAGAAATGTACATTGACCATGGACAGTCTGAGGAAACTTTGCTGGTCTTTAGGGGAACAGAGATCATTCATTCATAGTGGAGTGCAGGGCACCTAAGAAGTACTTACTAAACAGTAGCTTTAAAAATATTAATATTGTTAATATAGTGATATTTATATTAATAATAAAAGTCAGCTTGGGCTAGCACATGAAGAATGTGAGTTGGGAGGGAGTCGTCCTGGGTTCACATTCCAGCAGTTTGAAGCTGTGTGACCTTGACTAAGATCTAAACCTCTCTGAGGCTTAGTTGTATCATGTGTAAGAATAGAATGTTATACCCACATTGCTAGTTTGCAGTAAGGATTAAAATGATACATCACGTTACAAAGGCATACAGCATTCCACGTATATGTGTAGTAAACCACATATCTTTCTACTTTTCTTAAATATCTTATCAAATTTTTTAGTTAAGTCTTTTGGGTTTTCTGTATTGATAACTTCATCTGCAAACAGTGATAATTGTGCCCATTCTTTATCA
Source organism: Tapirus indicus (assembly GCA_031878705.1). NCBI lineage: Eukaryota > Metazoa > Chordata > Mammalia > Perissodactyla > Tapiridae > Tapirus > Tapirus indicus. Next base: position 61,420,243 of record CM062929.1, read on the forward strand.
ACAGTTAAACTTCTTTTTTCCTCATCTTACTTTGGGGACTGGGACTTTAGAACAATGCTAAACTATCACTCACGATGCCAGGCTACTTCCTCTCCTGTTTTGCATTAGTGGGAATGATTCTGATATTTTGTCATTAGGTATGATTTAGTTGTAAAACTTTAGTAGCATTATCACATTCAGCAGTTTTTCCCTATTATTTTTACTTAATAGGTTTATTTGTTTATTTGCTTGTTTTTTCCTAATCAGGAATTGATTCTTATTAACTGTCATTTTTAGCAATTCTCAGAGGGATCCTATGGTTTTTTTCTTCTTCTTTAATCTACTAATCTGCATGATTGATGTTGATAATATGCAACATCCTAGTATTATTGGAATCAACTCTACCTGGTCCACTTAGTACAAATGAGACACTCTCCTCCTTCTCTACCACCCACTCGTCTTGTAGCAGTCCATCTATCTTCTCTCTCTGATGTCTGCATCCCCTGTTCCCTGGCTCAGTCCTTTCAGAGGGAGGGAGAGAATGGAGAGGGGAGCCTGTTTGCAAGTGCACACAGGAGGAGACTGTCACAAGACTAGCTGGACATATGGAGAGAGAAACCCACGAGTTCCTGGTTCCTGTTGATGGAAGGTTTGGAGGCCTTTGGAGTCTGTTTTCTTGTGCCGTTCCATCCCCTGCAAACTGCTGCTGCAGCAGCCTCCGACCAGCTGCTAGGCACCTGACCACATGTCCCTCTGACCACAGAGGACCAAGGCCATGTCTGCCCAAGGCCGTTTCCATAGAAATGCAAATACACAGCAAGTGCTTCCCCTTCAGGCCACCTTGTCCCTCTCTTCCCTTTTCTTCTAGATCTTTTATGACAGTAGCTCGGATTTCACAACAGAGATGTGTCACTCAGTCACGCAGTTCCCTATGAAGAAATACATTTTCTTTTCTTCTCTCCGTTCTTTTTGAAAGCAAAGAAAATAGAGACAGATGAACTTCTGGGTCTTTATGAGAAGGTCAAGTGCATTTCTACTATGGGGGAGAGGAAGAGAAGCAAGGTCTAATCCTAGAGGGGTCTTTGCAGACGGGTCTGACTTCAGGTTTCCCAGACAGAAGGGGAGCTCTCACAGGAGGAGATGGGTGGTGCTGCATCAGCCCCCAGTGGCAGTTCAGACTCAATTCTTCCTTCCCTGAGGGTGGAAATTAGAATTACTACCTTCCTGGAAGAGGCATGCCTCCTTGCACCCTCCAGCTTGCATCTCCTTGTGTCAAAGACCTTCAACTCAAAAATCTATGTGGTCCCCAGGGAGTGGGGGAGAGCTCACTTTTAAGCTTCAAGCTGTATTCATTTTGGGTTGAATTGTTTATATTCAGCTTTCTGTAAGACCAAGCTCTGAGAAGGGGCACGGGCAGGGCATAAGCAATGAAGAACTGAAGTTAGGAAATTTGTCTTAGGTCAGACGCCTAGAAGCAGACCCTGAGATGAGGATTCATTTGCAGGTAACTTACGAATGGAAATTGACAAGGGAGGGAAATCAGACAGGAAAGGGCAGGGAATCAGCAAGGGTGTGATCTAAGGGCACATCTTGCAGAGGTTGACTTCAGCTTGATCCTGCAACGATTCTAGAGTGTAACTTAAACCTCACAGGTATCCTGACTCCAAGTAAGGAAGTTGGAGCTTCATACAACTTTACACAACAGTCAAAAAGTTCACAGGGGAATGTAATTTCCTAGGAACTTCCAGCTTTCTGTAGCACGAGGGTGGTTCCCTGAAAAAGAACCAGAGGTGCCAAGGGACACACATGAACAGTACAGGGGATCTGCAAGGATATGGCTGCACCACACAAACTGTTCTATAAAGCAGTTAGTCATGTAATGGACCCAGTAAACCTGCAGAATCCCAGCTCTAACCCAGGCCAACGGAATTGATATTTCTGGGAGTGGAGCCCAGAAATCTGCACGTTTGTCCAGTCTCTGTGATTCTGATGCCTTCTGACGGTGGAGAACCACTCCTGTAAGTGTTGCAATGGGCTGAAGATTGGATGACTACAAACAGCAAGTTGGGGACAAGGACAACAAGGAAGCACAGTTCTTTAAATAGGAAGAAAGAGCAGTGTGTGAGCCTGAAAATGACGCAGGCTTTGCTGCCAAACCCAGTTGAATTCCTCCCTGGCCCTGGGATTCTGGAACTTGGAGAAATTTACTCTACCTCTGTTTCTTCATCTCTATGAGTCACAATACTTAATGCATAGAGCTCTGAGTTCATCCATTCCTTTGTTCATTGGAGAAATATGTATTGAGTGCCTATGCATTTTACCAGCCACTTTCCCAGGTGCTGGGTGCACAGGAACAGACAGGACAGATAGGATTCCTGTCCTCCTGGAGCTCAGGGGCCGGGCAGTCACATCCCTACCCGGTGAGGTCAAAGCCTTGCTTTGTTCCCAGCCTTCCTTGAAATCCTCCTCTCAGTCTCCACTTGTGGTTTTTCCATCTTCCTGTTTTTCTCCAGTTCTGCAGGGCTAAGGATACATGCTAAATGATCAGAGGTGTTGCAATAAGTTTTTGGGCAAATGCTGCTGTAGAAAGCCCACCGAGATGGCAGGTAGAATAATATAAGACAAAGAGAATTGTCTTTCTGAATGAAGAAGGTGTTTTGGAGGACCTGGTTACACGCATGAAGTTAAAGGTGCTAAGAACCTGGTATCCGGGGGAAAAACATTTACCCAGATTTATCAAAAGATACTTTACATTACAGTGAAAAGGATCTTGAGCAAACAGTAATTCATTCATTTTTTTTATTTCTGATTTCTGTAACCCAGATGTTAGCCAGCCCCTTGGGACTGGGATAAGACGGCCTCAGATCCCACTTCCATGGCCGTCTCCCTCCAAGATTTCCCTGGATTCTCATAATCTCTCTGACTCATGGCCTCCTGCTCTCTAATATGCAATCTTTGTTCTAAACCACATCGACTTCGACGTCAGAAAATGGCTCTTCACTTCTTTTTACCAAACAAAATCAACTGACACACAAACCCAAACAACCACAATAAAAACTCAGCCGTGTGCTTTGATCAAACTCTGAATGGAGGAAGGTTTTTCATCCCAGAACATACACAAATTTAAAGGGATAAGAGCATCCCCATTCCCCAAGTGATTGGTACATATTGCAGAGATTATCTTTTCTCTGTGGATCCATTGGGCTGTCTCTTCTTTCCTCCTTCTACATTCTTCCTTCTCCCATCACTTTTCTTCCCTCCTCAGAGTTGTGAGCAAAGTCAATACATTCCTCCCTTGTCTCATGAAGAACAGCCTCCCCAACTTCAGGGGTTGTCTGAGCCTACGAAAAACTTATCAAGGTTTTTCCCATATAGAGGTAGTTACCTCCCTCCAAGAAATTCTGACTTCCACTGGTTGGATATGCAATTGTTTCCACTTCATTATAACCCTTTCAATACAATAGACACTAATGGCTCCCCTTGGTTGTGGATACCCTCCCACATAACTAGTCTGGGATTTATTTCTTGGGACTACAAGTTTTCTCAAATAGAAACATTGTCCACTTCTCAGGCTTCTTTGGAGCATTAAGTGAAGTCATGCATGTGGGAGCATTTTGAATACCCCCAAGCATAAACAGTTCATCAGTTCTTCCAACTGGGCCCATTTATCATGATTCATTTCTGTAAGGATTATATCCTGGCTCCTAGCATGACTTCTTCTCGGTAAGTTTACTTGACTTCTCACTCACTTTGCAGCAAAATTTATCACTCCTTTCTCAAGGCTTCTAGAACTTATACACCTCTCCAGAGTAATATTACCCCACTGGATTGTTATTATTAATGTAGCTGAAAAGTTTCTTGAGATGCTCAATTCTGTCTTTTATTCTTTTTTATTATTCTAGGAGATCAAAAGAATGGCAAGGTAGTTTTCACTTCTTCTCCCCTTGGAAGAACAACCAAGCCCATGAATCTCAGAGATGCAAGCTCCCCTCGATCCCAGGTTGAGTCAGGACCTTTGGTTTAGGAAACTGGCTTGCCTGAGAGTAGCTTCTTTTGGGGTAAGTTCCAGGAGTTGTGGATTGCTATATCTGCAGAGTATGGACGATGGCATAGCCTCTTTTGGGGGTATAAGTGGCTTCCTGCTTAGTAGGCACCTGCTATTTAAGCCCCTTCAGTATCTGTTCACCCTGCGTCTTGTAACAGGACCACAACATTCCTTGGGGAACCACTGCTCTCCTATGTTCAGTCAATGAGTTTCCCAGGGGTTGACTTCATTGTCATTTCCAAGGACGGGCATGTGACCATGTGGCCAATCAAAGGTGTCTTCCGTACTTCTGACCTCAGTAGTTGGTTCAGGAACGGGTGTGGGACTGAAGCCGGATAGTGAGGCTCAATTTCTCACACTGAGAAAGTCCTACTCGTCTTTTGAGACCAGGAACTTGAGTTGCTCCCAGTCTCTGCTCTCACAGAACACTGCGCTGCCTCATCATGGAACCCACCACCCTGGATTGCCTTTCTCCTTTCTTGTCTGCCTTCCTCAGGGCTGTGAAGCACAGGGACAAAGATTATTTTTAACTTACTGTCAGCACATAATAGGGAAATTGGCCCATGGTAGGTACTCAGTCAACTTGTATTAAATGGGGGTGGGGGTTGAGGAAGAAGGATTGAATCTTGGTCACTGGAAAGGTCAGGCTGAGTAAGGACAAGGCCAAGGGCTCCAGGTTTTGGTGAGAGCACACTTCAGATCTGATCTCCAAAGAGCCTTATTAAGAAAACAGCAAAACCGAGAATTGCAGTGACGTCTCCGGCAGACCTCCCAGTTCCCATTAATGACTCCTATAATAGCTTTTCATTGCCTTCTCTTTCCTTAAGAAAGTCGCACATTGTCATCCAGGCCTGTTAAACGTTCTGTGGGCCCATTATCAAAATAGCATTTTCAGCTTCACTGAACACATGTAGGAAATGTTGTCGTGTTAAAAAAATAATAAAACAACGATGAGGATAAGCACAGATTGTATTGGGGTAATTATCTCCTCTCCAGCAGCCTTTTGGAAAAAGAGGGTATTTCTAATTTTTGGAAAGCCATACATCTAAAAGGGTAAGTTGTCACTGGTTCTATTAGTGACTCAACAATTGAAACCTGACATTAAATTAATTTCTCCCACCCCTCTTTTCTCTGCCTATCTGGCCAACCTTCTTTCCCTGTAATGAAGAGAAAGATCACACAGATTTCTGATGGATGCCTGGTGCAAGGGTCATTTCTGACTGCATTTCTGTGGGAGTACAAAGCAAGTCTGTAAATCTAAGTGGTGAATGGATCCCACACTTCTGATGACAATGCTGGGGTTCAGACCAGGTTCACTCTGGGTTGAAGGCCTGGCTCAGAGTCAGGGATGTGCTGCAGGAAAGAGGGGTCCTCGGGGACTGAATACGCACAGCAGAAGGATCAAGGTTTTTGGTTTGTCATCAGCCATTTTATGACCACCCTCTCTGGCTCTCCGTGATGTCCTCACAATGTCTCCGCAGACGTGGAGCTGAGATTGACACCCAGCTCTGACATTTTCGGCAGCACAGTCTCCACATTTGTAAGCTCCTGTCTCCTCGTCTGTAAAATCCGAGTGACAGCGCTCACCTCACATTTAGAAAGAAGGGTGGAAGCCATCAATGAATGCAAGTATGCGCAGTGGCTGCTCAGAAAGGAGCATCTTCGATTCAGGCCATTATCTGGCCCTCTTCCCACCCTCCTATCTGATCTGAAGTAGACAACCCTGCCTAGGTGGTTCCAGATCCCCAGGCTCAATGAGGAAGTTGGGCCACATCATACCGTGATAAGCAAACTGCCATTAAATACACAAAGAAAGGCATGAGCAGCTCGGCTTTGTGACGCTGAAGAGGCTTCCTAGTGGAGATGGCAAGGGAGCCACACCTGGGAGGAGGACAGACATTCCCCATGACAAAGGAGAAGAACGCTCCTGGGCAGAGGGCTCGAGTGGTATTTTACAGGCAGGGGGGAAGATGAGGAGGGAGAAGATTGGACTCAGCGCCCAAGTGCATCGTGCTGCGTCACATGACAAGGGCTTGGGGGTTAGTGGCTCTCAGACTTCATGGACTTGGGATCCCCTGGTGAGTTTGTTAAAAATGTAACATCCTGGGACGGGGTCCAGGAATCTGCATTTTCCACCAGCTCCTGGGTGGTCAGAGGAAGACATGGAGGAACAGGGCTACAGGTGATGGAGAGAGAATGTGGGGTGAGAGCTTGGGCAGTTTGCTCCCCCAGGTGGAGAAGTGGGGTCTGGGGTCTCAGGATCCTGGGCATGGGGTATGCTAGCCTGTGGGCCCAGCATTAGTGGTCTTGAGGGGTAATCTGAGGAACAGCAAATAGGGGAGTCCTGAATAAGAACCTCAGGCAGATGATCACAACTTTGTTAGGAAACATCAGGGGCTGGGTAGAGACGGCACATTCAGTTACGAGGGCTCAGTTTTGACACCTGAGCTGGAGATGAGAGGGAAGATTGGAAGGCAGCGTGAGGAACAACCATCAAGAGCAGTTTCTGCAGTGATCAGTGTAGTGGGGGCCCCTGAGGCTTTAGAAAGGGAGATAAAAAAATAGCATATATTAAGTACCTGACATTATTCTAAGGACTTATTAATCCATTTAATTCTCATGACCACTCTAATTAGAAAAAATATATAGAGTAATTCTCAATTAATAGACAAAGAAACTGAGTCCCAAAAAGTAATTTGCTCAAGGAGTAAGTGGTGGAGCAGAGTCAGATCCTGTGAGGCCAGCACGTGAGGCCTCAACCACCATGCTGCACCTTTGACTGTGCACTTGGTCCCAGCTCTGCACGGAAGGAGCTAGGGTGGCCCGAGAGTGGTGAGGCTGGAGGTGGGGAGGCTAGGGGGGTGCTGGGACCCGAGCCCAGGTGAAAGATGATGCCATCTGGACTAGGGCAAAGGCATGAAGAGAGAGTCAGACTGGAAACATCTTGAAGATGGAGAGGACGGCACTCAGTTATGGCCTTGGGGGGCCTCCGAGGACTGACACTGGAAGTCACCTTTCTTTTCAGTGGCTCACTCAGATACCCCAGTGTAGACTGGGAGGCCTTTGGTGGGAAAGTGAGGACACTAAACTCAAAACTTGGGACACAGAAGAGTTAAGAACCCTACCAGGCAGTATAGAGTAGAGTATAGGAGCAAAGCTTGAGCCTGCTCTCTCAGACTGAGCAAAGGCTGGGAGGCAAACCCTCAGCCTGTGGACACTGCAGACCCTGCAGCTCTTCAGGAGGGCAGGGCTCAGGGGGGCGGGCTCACCCCTCCAGTGGAGCCTCTCCAGCCTAGACCCAGCCTTTCCTTCAAAGGCTGACGCACGTTTAAAGCACAATTCTGTTGCGTCTTGACCATATGACCTTGAGCAAGTTGCTTCACACCTCTGAGCTTCAGTCTTTTCATCTGTTAAATGGGTGTAAATCCAGCCAAGCTAGATTGGCTGCCTCATGAGGCTGGTGGAGGGTGAGACGAGACAGAGGAAGTGAAAGTGTTTTCTGTGCAGTTGAGAGGGGGCATCATTACATTCCCTCCAGGGCAAGTTGCCTCTGAGGCCTGGGCAGCAAGCACCCCTTTAATTCAGAGGGGTGGGCTCTTCTGTTGGCCAGCAAGGCAGTGATGCTGCCTATACACGGAGGCTACACTAATTGGGAGAATCCACCGGGAATGTCTGGCAAGTTCCAGTATGAGCAACGTTGAAGAAGCTTAAAAGCTGAAAGAGCAGTGTTCCGGGTGTGTGTCTGTGCTGGTGTGCGGTGTGTGAAGTCACAGTGAATAATAATTGGCCGCTTCGTGTTTTCCACCCTGGATGACAACCAAGGAGGTGGGGACAGCCAGTCGACATCAGAGACAGCCCACAGACTTCTGCCAGTGTCTCAAAGTGAGCACAGGCTCACACAGGCCCTGCCGAGTTCCCTGCCAGCCGGCGATCATGGTTGTTGCAGTGCAGAGAGAAGAGGGGCTGCAGAGGCCTGCAGGGGCCTGGATGGTCTCAGAGGCCATGCTAAGGATTTGGGTCTTTATTCAGGCACACTGGGAATTCACTGAAGTGCTTTAAGCGAGGGGGTTGTATGGTCTGTTTTCTGTTTCAAAAAGCTTGTTCAGGCCACGGTGTGGAGAATGGATTAAATGAGACAATCCATGTCAAGGACTTTGCTCAGAACCTGGACTGTAGTAAGTGCCCAGGAAACATAATCCAGTAGCTGTTATTAATCTGTTAGCTGCCAGGTGCCTGGGGGGAGTGGATGGCAGCCCAGCAAATGGGCCCTAGGTGCTTCCTCTCTCTAACAAAGCAACGAGCGGTTCCAGGCCCACTGGCCAAGCCTGGTTTAGCCTGGTAGGTTTCCATGCTGGCTGTGGACACTCAAAAGGGAGGCACAGCCAAGACTGAGATAGGAGTGAGTAAAAGCTTCCAATATGGAGGGTGGGTCAAACATGGTTCCTGAGCATTGCTGGGAGTCCCTAGCAGTGAGGGCCGTGCCTGAAGGGGGTGGGGGTGGGGAGAGAAAGGAATTCTTGACTTGTTTGCTTTGGTCCAGGATCCCCCATTCTCATTCCTCCTGCTGGTCTGGGCCACTAGACTGCCCATATAGCTGGGTTCCCAGGGACTTCTGGATTCCCAGACCTGAAGAAGGAGAGGCAGGGATGGCAAACAGCGATAAACAGAGCCCTCGCAGGGGAAGAGCTTGGCCAGGATTACAGCCTCTTGGGTTGATCAGACTCCAGTGGGGAAACAGGTGGCCCTGCAACCTGCTATGTCAGGGGGTCTTTCTGATCCTTTCCCAGGAATATGGATAGCAGGCAGCCTGCAGGTGAGGGCTACCCTGTTAGCCTTCTCTCTAGCCGCCCAAGGCCACCCATAGCGGAGTCCATGAGGCCAGAACTACAGGGACAGTCCTGTAGGCTCTTTACTATTTTCCATTCTATCCTCAACACTGATCAATCTGAGTCTTATCTACGTAGGGCTTCTCTGTCCAACATGGCGACCACACATGCCCATCGAGCACTTGAAAAGTGGCTCATTCAACTCGAGATGTGCTGTGAGTGTAAAGTACACACTAGATTTCAAAGACTTAGTATGAAGTAAGTAATGTTAATTATCTCACTAATAATTTCCTATGTTGGTTACATGTTGAAATGACAAGGTTTTGCATATATTGGGTTAAATGAAATATATTATTAAAACCGATTTCATCTGTTTCTATTTGCCTTTTTTTTTTAATGGGGCCACTAGGAAATTTAAACTTGCATATCTGGCTGGCATTATATTTCTATTGGATAGAGCTGATCTAAGGTTTGTCTAGGTGGAAATGGTCTGAGAAAACAGACAAAATCCTCTCTGTTCCCTCTAAGGTATAAATAGATGAGAAAAGCAAAATGTGTCCCCTGACTGGTAAGATGTTCGTAGAGTCTCCAGTGCCCGGAGGTGGTGTGGTGGGAAAAGTGCCAGTGTTGGAGTGACAGCATCATGGATCCATAATCCAGCTCTGCCTATTATTTATGTGTGATGTTGGGAAAGTCACTTAACCTCTCTGAATCAGGTCAGGCTCCTTTGAGTACAATGAAGGTGGGATAAACACCTCATAGAGCTTCTAGGAGGAGATTAAATCGAAGAATGTAAGTCTCCTAGTGGAGGGCTTGGTATTCAGAGGCATCAACACTCTCTTCTTCCTCCAAGACGGTGTGAGAACACCACTCCCATCTGAAATTTCAGAACTGGGAGAATCCTTCTGAAATCAAGCCTGGGAGTCTTTTTGTTTCTTTAGATTCATTCATTCATTCATTCAATGGCTCTTCTTTGAGCTGGTTAGAATGGTAAATGAGGTGGACAGGGTCTCTGTCATCTTGGATAAGGGCCACCCTGATGACCTTCAGGGGTGTGTGTATGTTGGGGGTTTGGAGATGGGAGGGTGTACTTTCTTGGCAAATTCCAGGAGCTCTTTTTCCCTTTCTGCCACATGTCTCAGCTCCACTTCCAGCTCAGCCAGCCTTTCCCATCCCCACTGGAAGCAGCTGAAACCCTCTCCAACCCATTCACTCACAACCAGCCCTCTTGTCAATGTCTGCCAGGCTCAGCGTCACAATTTCTATAAAGCCAGGCAGGAGGCAGCCGGTTAGCAAGAGCTGGTTCCCCATCTCACCCCATTCCATCTCCAGGGCTCGAGGCCCACTTAATGCTGTGCCAGCACTCCTCTGGGATTTCTCTCAATTCATGCTGATCCCCAAGTGATGAGGGGCTCTTGTCTGGCAGTTCACCTTCCTGCTGAGCAAGTCTGAGCTTCAGAGGAAAACAAAGAGAAGAGAAAGCAGATGATCGGGGTCTGCAAATGGACAAATGGGGTCTCAGCAAGGGGATTCTCTGAGCACAGGCAGAAATGTGGCTGGAAGTGAATGTTAGAGTGAGGGGCCATGAAGCCCACCATCATCCTCCTACTGAGACCCTGGAGCCCGCTGGATATGTTGCATGTATTATCTCTGAATCCTCCTAAAGCCCTTTGGGGTAGATCCTATATCATCCAGATCTCACCTGACTCACTCGATGTCGCACAGATAAGTGATGACAGAGCCTTGTTTTAAACCTAAGCCTCTCTTACTCAAGAACCCTACACCTGACACCCTACACCCTAAGTGCATGGGCAGTGGGTTGCTAAGAATATTCCCTGCCATTATCTGACTATTTCATTTGTCAAGACTCAGGCCCACAGACTGAAATGAAGGTTCAGGGGACAATGTCTGAGTCCTTGTGCCCACCCAGCCCACGTAGCTGTGCATGGCTTCCCTTCTTCTCTGCTCTTTGCCCAGCCTGGATGGAACCACATGGTCAGTCTCTGTGGCACAAAGATATGCACTTGCCAGAGCTATTTGTGTTGCTTCCCAGCTTCAAACTATTTAGGAGGAAGAGACGACTTATAGAGTCCATTCTTACTCAAGGCAGTTGTCAATGCATTTGTTGGGAGAATTAAATGCAATGATGTTTGAAACCAGTTCAAACCAGGGCACAGATTAATGGCATGATCACTTTTAAAGAGATGATGTGTGTGAACATTTCTCGCAGAATGCCTGGTCTATAGAAGGTGCTCAATAAATTCCCAGGAAGGATAAGCTGTTATCTACTAGTGTGACCTTAGCAAGGATGAGGTCTACAGTTCTTAATCTTGGGTGTGCAGTGGAGTCTTTGGGAGATCTTGTGAAAATGTCGACTCCTGTGGTCCCTCCCTGCTATTCTGATTCAGTAGATCATAGGTGGAGCCCTGGACACTGCATTTTTAATAAGCTCCTTTGGTGGTTCTGATGTGGGTGTTCCCTTTGGGTTACTTTTTGAAATTTGCTGGGCTGGGTTGGTGGATTATATGGCAGTTAGGTCAGAAAGCCTGGGACACAGGCTAAGTAACTCATGCTGGGAGAGGTGACCAGAGGTGAGAGACGTAAGCCTGGATCATGGGATGGGGGCATAGAGGGTATTCTAGGAAATGGGGTAGAGGTGAGGGGAAGTATGGTCTTGGGAGTGGGAAGAAGGCACTCCAAGGGGCATGATGATATTGGAATGCACACACTTCTGGGATTCTATGCATACATGCTTGGTTCTGTGCCTTTTGTGTACTATCTCTGCTCTGCTGAAATAAATTTTAAGACTCAGTTCAGCTGTGACCTCCTCTAGGAATCCCGCCTTTAGCCCCAAAGGTAATTTAGTTACTCAGCATATCTAGCATAAGATCTCTCTTATTTCTGTATCCCTAATGACCAAAACAGAGCCGGCATTGTAGGAGGAGCTTAATCAGTCAATGATGGTGATTGAATGGTCTGTCCGTTTTCTAGAATAGCAAGCAGAGACTTTGAGGGGTTAAGCTTTACCAACATTATTTTGTATAAGGCTGCCTAGGGCATGCCACCAGCAATGTGGTGAGATTCCCTGATCTTGTAGGTTCAGAACTGGGAGTCAATACGTGTGTTCTGGGGGAAGGGCTGAAATATTTCTTTTCTAGTGGAAATTGTGTGGGGATGGGCCATCAGAGAAAGCAGGGGAGAAAGAATGGGGACTAGCCAGTGTTAAGAAAGTATAAACGGAAAAAGAAAGAGGGAGGGAGAGAGAAAGAGGAATGGAGAAGGAAGGAGAGAGAGGGAGAGATTTGATACCATTAGTTCTTATTCTGTGCATAAAACTAAATTACATACATTAGTCTCATAGAATACTCAGAGCAGCCCCCATTCATAAAAATGGGGAATTGAGACCTGGAATGTCAGATAACTTGTCCAAAGCCTTGTCCATGAAGGGACAAAGTCAGGATTTGAATCAACTCTTTTGATTCCAAGCCTGGTGCTCTGTCTTCTACACCACATGGAAAGCAAAATGAGTAGCGTGTTCACTTTCTTGCCAGTTTCCCATTTCTGTAGCCATATTGAACATCACTAGTTAATTACATTTTTCCCCCTGTTGAGCCCAAGTAAGACCTAAGTATCTGCCACCATGTTCCAGGAACATACCACATCCCTGTAAAATTTACCATTGAAGATCAGACTTGCTTATTATTTTGTTCAAGATTAACTTTTTCCAGAACTCAAGGGAATTTATTTCCAGTGGATATTCCATTTGAAAACTCTGGGTATACATATATCAAATCATTGTGTTGTATACCTTGAACTTATACAATGTTATATGTCAATTATATCTCAATAAAACTGGAAAAATTTAGGATTTGTCTTTTGCCAAATTAAAACAAATACAAAATACAACAACAAAAAAAGACAACACTGGGACTCTGACTATATTTACTGGGAGAAAGAAGAAAAAAAGAAAACTATATCGTCAGACAGTGTTTGATTCTCTAAACCCAGATTATGAAAAGACAGGAGTTATGGGGAAAAGGTATAACCTATATCAGCAGGGAGAACTGCCCACGACAATAATGAAATAAATATAATAGCACTTGCTGCTATTTCTTGAGTGTTTCCTATGAGCCAGGGACTTAAGTCAGTGCAGTATGTGAGTTACTTCATTTGCCTTTCACAATCACTTTATGAAGTTTACAGATGAGGAAACTGAGGCACAGAAAGGCTAAATACTGTGGCCCAGGTCATACACTGGGAAAGTTAGAACCAGATTTTAAGCCAGGCTCTAGAGCTGAGGTATTCACCAGTAAATGACACCATGTTTAGAAGGAATTGGCACTTTCAGATACCCCAGATCCACTGAAGTCACTCCTTCTGTACTCATTTCCGCTCTTCCCCCACTCAGAAAAGGTCATGGATTTATGGGATGGGGGTGGAGATCCCAATACTGGCATCCCCATGGTTTATTCAGAAGTTAGTCATGATTTCATTTCAGCCCTGGCCACTCCCTGCCTGGCTGTCATGGGCGAGAAGCACTGTAACTGGGCACCATGGGGAGGAAGTTGGCACATGCAGGAAATGAGTGGGCAGTGGATTTCTGGGACCCCAGGAACAGTGGCTGTGGGCTCCTACCCTTCCCTTCCTTCTGCCTCCATGGGGGGTGGAGGGAAAGGAACAGGCATTAAGGGTCCCCTTTGTGTGGCATCCATGTGGGACAATTTCCCTAAAGTTGATTCTCCCATCAGCTCTGTGAAGTGAACCCTACAGATATTCCCATTTTTAATGCAAGCAAGCTGAGGTTTGGGGAGAGTGGGAATGCAGACTTGCTTCTGACTCTACACTGGGTGCTCATAAGGGGAAACCAGGCCTGAGCAGTAGTGAAGGAAAACCGACGAGGAACCAATCAACAGAGAGCATGAGGGTCAATGTGTTCCAGTGAAATAATTTTGGTGCTTAGGGCCAATTTTGGAGTTAGCTTCCCTGGGCCTCAGTTTCTTCACCTTTCCTGTTGGGTTTTAGTGAGGGTTCAGTGTAACTGCGTGTACATAGACCTCCATGTGAAACCTTTCTCCCACTTCCTGCCATAATCAGGTTCATTGTGAAATTACAAAATCTTTATTTCTCCTAGAACCATAGGATTTTCATAGGATTTTATAAAGATATATGTAATGGTAGAAACTTGGTTGGCATGGGTACCAGTTTAGGAAAACATAGAAACATTCACAAACCTTTACTTGTCATTCAAGACAAAGGTAGCTTTATAGAATCCCATGGGGGCCAGGAGTGCTTTTTCATTTTTCTTAGATGATTTCCTACATTGGCTAAGAGGGATCAGCAGGACAGTTGGCCATCTCATGGCTTGAACACACATGCTTCAGGGTGAGCAATTATATTAGGGATCATCTCTTTCCAAGGGGCTCATGTAGACCCTTGATACTCAAGTTATGGTGAGGGGACAAGACTCATTGTCATTATCTAGGACTTTGTGAGAAAACCAGATGCTCGAGCTCCCACCCACACTCATTGAATCGGAATCTGCATTTTAACAAGGTCCTTAGGTGATTCGTGTGCCATTTCAGTTTGAGACATGCTGATGCAGATGGGCTTTTCTCTTTCCAATCCCTTAGCTCTGAGTGGAAGTTTCCATTTAAAATTAGGTTACAGGCCTTTCCAGGAGCTACCTGTCTATAGTACGTTTCAGAGGTTATGTGCCGACCACACTGTTGTCAAAGGTTTGCAGGGGCGGACTTTCATTGCTGTAAATCTCAATCTATTTTTTCTTTGCTGCATCAGAAATTGTCTATCAGACAGGTCTTGGGCAGAAAGATGCCTTCCTTAAGATGGAATAAAAATATCTTCATTTCAGGAAGGTGGATCAGTTAGTGTTTATTATTACTTTTATTATAACTTAAAAAAAGATGGAGCCCTTCCTACATTTGATGAAGGGGAAACCCATTTGGGCTCATGTTTTGAGCATCATTTGGCTTTTCATGGGCCACCAAAGACTACAGAAGGTAAAGAAAAGAATTGGCTTTTGATGTGGTTGAGAGGCAGTCAGGCTGGGGAGGACAGGAGAGTAGAGGGCAGAGTCTGAATGCTGGAGACCCAGAGTCAGCAAAAGGTGGAGAGCAAACTGTGTGTCTGGGGAGGTGCTGAGAGAGATGGCTGAGAAAAGGACCTCTGGGAATGGGGTGGTGATTTGGCTGCCCAGCACCTGTGTTGGGTTGGAGGTCCAGCCTCCCATGCGCAGCTCCAGTCTGCCTGACACTTTAGATTACCCATGCTCAGAGCCTTCACACAAATGGGAGAGTGACTACCTTCTCCAACTGCCCTCTCTAGCCAGTGAAGATAATGCTTAATCCATGCCATGGGTAGGTTCTTCTTTTCATAGAATCCTGCCACGGGACCTCAACCTACTGCTCTATCATGGGTAGAATTTTGTCCCCCAAAAAGATGTATTCAAATTCTAACCACCGGTACTTGTGAATGTGACCTTATTAGGAAATAAGGTCTTTGCAGATGTAATCAAGTTCAGATGAGGCCATACTGGCTCAGAGTGGACCCTAATCCAATGATGTATATCTTTGTAGGAAGAAGGAACCTGGTACAAGAGACTCACAGGGAGAAGGCCATGTGACCATGGAGGTAGAGATTAGAGTGGTGCAGCCACAAACTCAGGAACACCAAGGATGGCCAGCTGCCACCAGAAGCTAGAAAGAGTAAGGAAGATCCTCCCGTAGAGTCTTGAGAGAAAGCATGGCTCTGCCTGCACTTTGATTTTAGATTTCTAGGCTCCAGAACCGTGAGAAAATAAATTTCTGTTTTAAGCCACCCAGTTTGTGGTAGTTTGTTATGGCAGCCCTAGCAAACTAATACAAGCTCCTAAGGATATAGGGGACCCCTGAATACCTAGCAGGTGGTGGCAAGGCCCCCATGTCTGTATTTCAGGAGGACCCTCCAGCGCTCAGAGAGGCACTACCCTTGTAGGGACCGTGGCCACAACACAGACGTTTCATTTACCCAATTCTTGTGTCCAATCTACTTCAACATGAGAACACCCATCATTCTACACATCTAATCTTGCAGGTACCTCACAAAGCTTGTTGCCATTGATTTAGAAAAAGAAGTCTCAGTCTCTAACTTTCTCTAAGGCTTTGGTCATCTGTAACTGGCCAGAAGAATGGCCTTCGGGGGCCAAAAGTTATTTATGGTTTTCAAGCAATTTCCCCTATTCATGATTTTGCAATTGCGGGGTGCAGCCTGCTGTACATTTGCATAAGCCACTTTATCCTCTTTCTTTTGGGCTCTTTCCAGCACCCCCCACACATGAGTCACAGGCAGCGGCCTCCAGGGTGGGGGTGTCTTCTGCAGCTCCTGCACCCTGCCCAGCAGGCCTCCCCTCCCTCTCTGAGCCGTGCCTCAGTGGCTGCTGGGCAAAACTCAGTCTTGCTGCAAATTCGGCGCCTGCCTGCGTGTGTGTAATTGGGTTGGATTTACATTAAGAGGGTTCCCTGTGGTGAAAACCACACTGCTATTTCCAATCTGAAGCTGCATAAAACATTCAATTTTCTAAGTATCCATCAGCTGTTAGCGCTGTGAAAAACGGAGTCTGCCCGGATGGATGAGAGGCTCCCACTCAGTCCCGTAAACCCCCGATTATTTGTGCTACCAGAGGGGATAATATCATATGGTTGTGGATAATGAAGCGTTATTCATCTAAGTATCCACTCATTCCTTCGACGAGCACATTTGAGAATCTAGTCTGCTCTAGGGACTGTTCTGAGTGTCTAATCAGAACACATCCCTCCTCAGTTAAAAACCCTTCAAACTGGCTTCTTTTTGCATAATCTAAACTAGGGGTCAGCAAACTTTTTCTGTAGAGGGCCAGAAAGCATATAGTTTAGGCTTTGTGAGCTACGAGGTGTTTGTCTCAACTACCCAACTCTGCCGTTGTAGCTTGAAAGAAGCCCTAGACAATATGTATGTGGATGGGCATGGCTGTGTTCTAATAAAACTTTATTTATAAAAACAGAAGGCCAGTCTTGATCCATAGTTTGCCAGCCTCTGTCTAAATACCTTACTTTGTCCTAGTGATCCCGATAACTTGCTTCCTGCCTCCTTCCTCTTGTTTACTACACACTATCCTCCTTACTGCTCATTCCACTCCAGGTAGCATAACTTCTTTTCAGCTGGAAGAGCCACTAGGCTCCCCACTGCCTCAGGATCTTTGCACATCCTAGTCCCTCTGCCTGAAGAAATTCTCTCCTCTTGACTTTTGGCAAAGACGCTTCTTCTTCATTCTTTATGTTGTGATGAGGGCACCTTAGATGTCATCCTTTGTGTCATATGTGACATCCTCATCGAATGGAGCCTCCTGTGAGAAATTTGCCCACTGAAAGTGGCTTCCTTCTGTTTTCCCCACCTCAATCCTTTGGTTTCTGTCCTTGGAAGGACATATTATAGACATTCATTATCTTGTTGTTTACTTGTATTTTGGTTTTTATTTCTGTCTCCCTCCCCTCCTTGAATTTAAGCCCTAACAGGGCAGCTTCCCTGCCTGTCTCATTCTCTGCTCCCTCCTACTCCTTGGCATGGTGCTTGGTACATAGTAGTGTCTCAATTTAAAAAGCAAACATTTAAGACCTCTCAATAAATTTTTATTTAATCAATAAGAGACAGCCCCTGACCTCAGGGAAGCTCACAATCAAGTAGGGACAGACAGACACACAATCACAACATAAGATATGAGGAGGATTATGACAGACATAAGTCTGAATAACAGACTGGAGGGATCACTGAGCAGGAAGGCTGCCAGAGCCAGGGTGGCCCCACAGTGGGTGCAGAATAAAGCAAGGTCCAAAGGGACAGACACACAGTGAGAAGCAAGAGTGTGGAGCAAGGCAGGAAGGCAGACAGCTTCACATTGTCCCGAGAGAAACAAGACAGGAAGGGAGAAGGTAACCGATATTTATGGAGCATGAACTAGATGCCAGCTATTCTGTCAGGTATTTTGCATACTTTCCTTACAACAGCCTTTCAACGTAAATATTATTATTGTTATTAATAAATAGTAAGTAAACATTATTGTTCCTGTTCTACAGATAGAAACTAAGGATCAGAGAGGATAAGTAAACAGGCTGTGGTCACAGAGCTGGTAAGTCAGGATTCATACCTAAGTCTTTTTTGGTCTATATCATGTGACCTGAGATGTGCGGTAAGGGTGACATATGTATTAATTAGACTGCCATCTTCTTTTCTTCAGGAAGGTGTTTCCCTCTCCCCAAATCTTGCCCTAGATTTAAGTATCTTCTTCTTCATCTCTCTAATAAGCTAGTGACATCCTTGGAGTAGATGTTTGCCTCTTCCAGATGCCCCTTTCTTAGCCTGTTACACTGGACAAGAGGAAAGGGAGAAGGACCTTCAATGAGCATCACATCAGCTGTATGCACATGAGTCCCTGATTCTATTTAATCCTCACGACAGCCACATGGCAATGGAGCCAGCTGTCCCATTTTACAGAAGTGTTAACTATGGCTGGAGGGGGCTAGTGGTCCACAGTCTCCCAGTGACCAAGAGCTGGACGTCCAATCCCTGCCCTGTGCCTCCCACCACCTCACATGGCTTCAGCACCCGGAAGGCTGACTGAGGTGGAGCACAGGCCTCACAGAGGGTGACAAGGGAGCTGAGTTCAGCTGGCCTCCCTGGATAGTGACAGCCCCTCCTAAATGGAAACTCTGAGAGGGGAGAACGAGAGCACACCTCTGTAAGCAGGGACATCAGATTGCCTGAGGAGAAGCTATTAGATATATGAGGAAATTCTTAGGCAATTCTACTGGAAAAAAAATGCTTACTGTTTTTTTTTCCCCCCACAGAGTGCTCATATAAACCTTCTGGGCGATGGAGACGAGAGGATGCTGCGTCTAAAAGCCAGCCGGTCTCCCTCTCCCTAGGGGGATTGGGAGTGATTTGATTCTGCCGGCTAACGTTGTTCGAGGCCGACTTCATCTCCCCCAGTACTCATCAGAGCTGCTAATAGGCCCTTCAGAGCTCATAAAGAGATGACCAAATCTGGGGCTGGGGGACTCCAGCTCATTTATCTTCTGCAGCCCCGATCAGATCTGATTTTGTAAGCTGACGGCTCGATGCTCAAGTGTGGTCTAGCCAGCATCTCAGACACCTGCTCAGCGTGGCTGAGCCTGGGGGCCCCCAGGAGGGGCTGGGGCCCTCTGACCCGCCAGGGTCTCACTGATCTGACGTGGCAGACAGACACTTACCTGCCAGCCGTATCGATCCATGGACGAGAAAATAAAAGCATTTAGACTTGTAAGGGAAAGGTGAAGCCCACTAATGGGAGTGTCAGTTACCACTTCAGGTCTTCCACATGCTACAGTCGCTTCTGTGAGTGTGTGGTGTATACATCACACAATCCCTTTGCCTCTTGTTCCATTTACATCAATCAGTTTGTAAGCTTATGCATGGGGAGAATGTAAAACCAACGTAAAGACACAGATACACATAGATACCACCCTCCACCACAAATACGTTTACAGAATCCGTATTGGCACCTTTTAAAGAACTAATGGCATTCTGCAACCTTGCAGACAAATCATTTTTAGCTGAAGGTTGGGCTCATCTTTTTCATGAATATCTCTTATTCATCTAATTAGAAGAGACAGTTTACACAAAAAATAATTGGGGGATTTTCATCAAATATATTTAACCCATATGTTCTTCAATTAAATGAAACAGTGTAGCATGTGCGTGCTTAAGGTGTGTCAGATGCTTGGTGATCATTTACTTCTCATAAAAACTCTACAGGGCAGGCACCATTAATGGCACCATTTTCCAGGTGAGGAAACTGAGGATTGGGGGATGCTCTGGTTGGCTATTGCTGTGTAACAAACTATCACACAACTTACTAGCATAAGACAACATCCATTTTAGTAAGATCATAGATTTTGTGGATCTGGAATTCAGAAAGGGTACAGCAGGGCAGTTTTCCCCTGCTCTATGATGTCTGGGGCCTCGGCTGGGGTTTCATGAATGGCTGAAGTAATCCAAACAACTGGAATTTGGAACAGTTGAGCTGGATGAACCACTTCCAAGATGGCCTCTTCACTCCCATGCCTGGTGCCTGGGCTGGGTTGGCCAAAGGCTGGGCTCAGCTGGAACTGTAGACTGGAGCATCTACCGTGGCCACTCCAGCATGGTAGTCTCAGGACAGGCAGCCTTCTTACCTGATGGCCCAGGAATCCAAGAGTGAGTGTTCTAGAGTGCCAGGTAGAAGTTGCATGGCCTTTTATGATCTATCCTTGGAAATCATATAGTGTCACATCTACTGAACTCTATGGGTCCAAGCAGTCCCAAGTTCACTCAGGCTTGAGGGAAGGGGACACAGTCTCCAACCATTAATGGGAGAAGAATCAAAGAATTGGGTACCATATTTTAAAACTGCATCAGAGAGGTTAACTATCCTGCCCAAGACTTCAGAGCAAGGAAGACACAGGGATTTGAAACCAGGCAATCTGACTCAAGAGCCTTCTCTCTCAGTGACCATATGACACTTCAAGCATGCTGGACATTCAATAGATGCTAAATTTATGTGAGTATAGTATGATCCAGTTTAATTAATGTTATCACTCTGTAGAGCAGACAAAGAAATGGACAAGGAGCCTTCTTTAGGGAGTAGATGAAAGAGTGGTGAGAATCTGGAACCAGGCTGTGAAAGGGAAGTTTCAGGAGTGTTTGCACAATCAGAATTAAAGTCCAGAAGCCGTCGCACTGTAGAGGAGTTGAAGAGTTTTTCTTTACCTAAGTCTTTGCATTTGCTCTGCGGGAAAGTCCTCACCCTCCTAGTTGCAAATACTCATGGTGGCCTGGAACCAGCCAGTTGGCTCAAAGAGTTTGTGGCTCTGTTTCCATGAACACTGGGAGACTCCATAAGACCTGAAGCTGGAGTTTGCCAAGAACTTATGATTCTACAGAGCCTGTGTCTGCATGTGCTCAGCCCAGAACCAGCCCTAGGGCTTGTCAAGGGAATAAAGAGTGTGCTTTTAGGATGGCTGGGCTGGGCTCGGAGTTTGCAGAGTCTGCAACCTGCCTGCAAAATTGAAGGGTCTTCGGTGGTGATACCTCCTTCAATTCTCTTTATGGGAGATAAAGTTATGGGGAGTGACTTCTGAGGATGCAAAATGGGCAAGGGGCAAAGAGAGGCATACAGACAGATTCACAGGAGTCACTTGTGCCCAGTTGAGGCTCTTAATCCAAGTTTTGGACAAAATGCCCTGGCTTCACTTTGATTGGCATCTGGACCAAAGGAACGGCAACTGGCCAGACCTGTTCTGGCCAGCCAGAGCAGGACAGGGAGTCTTCTTGCCTAACCTGGAGAGACACGTTTATTCACAGGCCTGCAGTCGGCTTCCCTGGAGGCTGGAGGGTTGTGCCAGGGAGGAGCACCTTGGTGGTCTCCCTCAGCAGACTCAGCTCACAGCACAAAGAGGTAGCCTGGCTGGTGATACATGCTGACAGGACTGGGATTTGCTGGCAGGCGCAGGCCAATTATTCACTCTGATGAGTGGTGGGTCCCCTTTGTTGGTGTTTGGGTGGCATGGAGTGAGATCTCTCGCACTGAGATGAGGTGCAGGCCTCTCCCATAACAATAATAGCTGAGCCATTTAATACTGAGGGTTTACAAAGAACCTGGCACTGTGCTAAGAATTTTGTCTTGGAGTGGGTTCTCCCAGAAGCAGACCCCAAGACCAAGGTTCCAGTACATGTAGTTCATCTGGGAAGTCAAACACAGACAAGGAAATGGGGGAATGATACAAGGAAGTGAAGACAGCATTGAAGAGTGTGGTATCAAGCCAGGTATCATAGTGGGTGGTTGGAACTTACTCCTGTGGGGAAGCTCTGGAATACTGTGTAATTAATACACACGTTTCAGAACCATCCCATCCAAAGACGCAGGGAGCTGGGGCATTTACACACCAGATGCCAAGGTCACCAGTTGAAGCCTGCTCCTGGGGGCGTAATTCCTTAGCACTTCTGGCCTTATTTTTGCCTGCACACACACACATGCGTGTGTGCACACACACACACACAATGAAACTTTCTGCAGTTTTGGCCAAATTTTAAAAACAAACAGACCCTCAGGCATCGATGCAGGTTGTGGGAGCTGGAAATCCACTTGAGCTCCTTGAAATCTCCAAGGGACTGGGTGGAGCACTAATGGCGTTATCTCACTTAATCCTTATAGTAGATGAAGAAGGGACTATCTGTCCCCTTTTTATAGCTAGGAAATTGAGGTTTAGAGAGGAGAAGTCACTTTGGTTGAAGTTGCACTTAAGTTGATTTGCTGGGGTTTGAGTTAAGAGCATGACCCGTGGGTCAAGAGCCCATGGTTTTAACCAGTGCACTATACTGCCTCCCTAAGTATAAGGTTATAAAAGTTAACAAGAACTGGCCCACAAATTCTTCCTTTCAGAGATGAGCAGACCTGACTGAATTTCAGGCCATAGGACAAAGATGGTTTGACCCCAAGGGCCAGGGTCTGGGTTACAGAACCCTCCTATCTCGAGAGAAAACCAAAGGTGGGAGGATGTCAATCTGAGGCTAAGGGAGCCTGAGACCTTGTACAAACATGTCCTTCAGTTTTCACAACCAGGGGCGGGAGTGGGAGACAAACAGAGTTAAGGATTTGAGCCTGGCATTGATGGGAATGGGCAGGGAGGAGGTGAGGAATAAAAGGTGGACATCCTCTTGGGTTCCACTGGGAGGTGTGTGGGTTTGTCAGGCTGGCTAGAGGAAGAGGACAAGGTGACCCCTGTCTCCCCCATTCATGTGCCATTTGTGGGGAGCCCTCAGTGAATATCATATCATCCCCACCCCAACCCCACCCCAACCCTTGTACTGCTTTTCTAAAACCACTCTCAGATGTATCAAGGAAAGACCTCTGAAGATCTCCCAAAGTTTCCTTCTAAACCCTTAGTGTGCTACACTCAATCTGAAGACCCTCCTTCCTCCCCCTGCCCCCTTTCCTCCAGTCTCCCCAGCTACAGAGAT
The DNA here is from genome assembly GCA_031878705.1 of Tapirus indicus. Taxonomy (NCBI): domain Eukaryota; kingdom Metazoa; phylum Chordata; class Mammalia; order Perissodactyla; family Tapiridae; genus Tapirus; species Tapirus indicus. The sequence goes on from CM062929.1 coordinate 61,443,157, forward strand.
TGACTTGAATTAAACCCAAACACACCAAGCCCTTGAGCATCAGGTGGTTTGGACTGTATGTACACCCTCTAACGTGGAGTTTCTAATTGTCCTCAGCATGCCCTCCTCAACTTTCACTAACTTACATCCTCACTGGCTATCATTGCGACCCCAGCATACATGAGAACCTAGCACACTGGGGTGGAGACTTTAGTTCCATGCATAAAGATGGGGCAAGAAGATGCTTATAGGCTGTCTTTCTTTTCTTCATTCATTCATTCATCTAGTGCTCTATCCATCCAACCATTCAACCTACTATGTGGCAGATATCATGTCAGGGACTGGGCATGTGACTGAGAAGAAGAAAGTCAATGCCTGTGCCCCCATGGAGCTTAGAGTCTAGGGGAAAACAGACAAAAAATAGGCATAAAACACATTCTAGAAATAACTTTTGTGACAAATAAATAAGACTTTATAATAGAAAAATAAATCTGATGAGAATGGGAATTTAGCAAGATAGAATGGTCGATAAAGATCTGTCTGTGGAGGAGATATTTTTAAGCTGAGACATACCTAAGTGATGGCAAGGAGCTAACCAAGTGAAGACAGGAAAAGAGCATTCCAGAAGACAGAACATGTGTGTGGGCCTTGAGGTGAGAAATAGCTGGGCAAGTTCAGGAGCAGAAATAAGTCCATTTTAGTTGGATCCTAGTGAGTGAGGGGAAGGTGGCCTCAGATGAGGTTGTAGAAGTGGAAAGAAGATGGGTTATGTAGGGCTTTATGAGTCACACTGAGGAACTTGGATTATATTGAAGGCAAATGAGAAACCATTGGAGAATTTTCAATATGATGCTGATATAATTTTCTTCATTAAAAAAAAAAAGCCACTCAAAACACTGTGTGAAAATTAGATTGCAGCAGGGAAAGGGTGGAACCAAGGAGACCAGCCTGAAGTCTGTTTAATTTGTTCTGTTGAGAGATGATGACGGTGGCCTGGCCGGGGGTTAGGTGATGGAGATGGAGACACGTGACAAATCTGAGATATGTTTTGGAAGTAGAAACAGCAAGACTTTCTGAAGGACTGCAAAAGACAGAGCTGAGTCCTTCGCCAAGAACCAGAATCCAGCCTTGTTCAGATCCCAGTCCTCAGAATAATAAGTTAGAAATCTACAACAAAACAACAAAACAAAAAACCAGACTTCAATCACACACCAACTCTCTGATGAGCAGAGGACCTTCTCCTTGGAAAATGCACATTTGTACTTACACAAATTTTGGCTTACAACTTCAGGTGACTCTTGGATTTCTGAAGACCCTCCATGGACTCTCACCTTCATCACTAGTGGACTAGGAGGGTCACATGTCTCTGGATCCAAGATTTACAATCTTTGAACTGGAGACACACTGACTCTTCATGTTCTAGAAATCTATTACTTGAAGAGTGGCCAGTGGCCAGCCCTCTTTCAGACAGGTTTATACATAATCAATCTCCAGTGTAAGTTCTCCAGGGACAGAAATTCCATGTGTCTCCTTCAGGGGGCCCTGCGGTGTTCTGCCACCATTAAAATATAGTGCAATCTTGTTTCCATTTGTTCAGTCCCCTGAGAAAGGGACAAGGCAGTCAAAGGGAAGCCTTGAAGGGACATGGGTATATGAACATGTGGTATTAGGGTGGTGGTATTCTGGGTCATTCTTTTCTAATTTTGAGTTTTCTGCTTTGCTGGTATAACATTGCTTGAGCAATACATTTTAACCAGAACCCCAAAGAGATTCGAGGTCAGAAATTATCTCTGTTTTCAGCTTGAACAAACAAACAAAACAAAACAAAGCAAAATATCCATAAACAATCAGCAAATCTTTTATTTTTCACCAATAGATCAATTTTTTCTCTGTGTGTAATTTTTTAAATTGTGTCTCTTTCTCACATGTCTTTCAAATGCAAAAGGCAAGACCAGACATTCCAATACACATAAGACGTACTCATTGTATGCTTCCATCACCAGAACTTCTCCATCTTCCCAAGATTTGTGAAGGCCTTTCATAACTCCATGCCTTGTATGGGCTGTTCCCTCTGCCTAGAATGCCCTTCCCATTACGTCTCCATGGGAAACTTATACTTGCTTATTTTTAGTTCCACGTGGAAGTTATCTCCTGCAGTTTTCATGCCTCCATAGACAGAGGTGCTCCTTCTGTTTTCTCCACTCCAGTTTCCTCTTGCCCATCCCTCTATCACACTACTGGTCACTTTTTACTTTTAATTATTTGTTTCCATGTCTCTCTCTCCCTCTGGATTCTTGAGGGCAGGGACGGAGATTTATTTATTTCTTAATTGCAAAACCCAGCCCAAATCTGGCACATAGTCTAAGCCCAATAAGAGCATACTGGATGTCTGGAATAACTCTTATAAAGGGCTCTGGTGCTGATGCAGAAGGTGGGTGGTGTCTTGGCCCTGGCATCTCAGACCCTTACTAACAATTCTACTGTTTTGCAGTTATGAGGAAAATGGAGCAGAGTCCATTCTCACCCTCAGTCCACTTCTCCCCAGTGACTGCTCTCACAGGCCACCTCTAGTCTGCCTACCTGTGTGATTTTGATATTCAAGGCGGAGGCTGCCTTTTATCGACCTTTGATGCCAAACCTTAACCTCATCTCTGTTCCTTTCCTCTCCACAGTACAACAATGAAAGAAAAGGCCTTCAGTCTCAATTCTCCACACCCTTAATTAGGTATATTTGTTGAGTGCTTACACTCTATCAGACACTGTGGCAAGTGCTTTCATCAACTAACTCAGTTTGTTTTCGTAAGAGCTGTATTCACTTATTCTCTCATATATTTATATATTTCAGAAACTTTAATTGAGCCTCTATTACAGGTCAACACTATGCTGAGCACTGTGCTATAACTATAAACAAGGTGGACAAAGGCCCTGCCCTTGGAGGCTACCATGGAAGACAGGGAATGATCTGGTAACCACAAAGTAAGAAGAAAATTCCAGAAGGTGACAAATGTTATAAATGAAGCAAAGACGGTGCCATGGCAGAGATGTATGTAGATGATGTGGTCAGGATCTGAGGCAGGGGAAGAAGGAGACTGGAGGATGGTACAGCCCGATTGCTAAATATACATCACTTCCACTTTACATCTCATTGGCTTAGAACTAGTCACATGATCACACCTAATGATGAGCAGATTGGAAAGTACATTTCCTGGGTGACCCAAAAGAGGGATATGAAAAAGGATTTGCTAAATCCTATTTTTGGCATCATTTCTGACATTTGAGCTGAGACCATAAATATGAGATGGAAGAGTTTTCAAGATAGAGAGAATCCCACAAGGAAAGGCTGTAAGTTGGGGAAAAATAGTTTGCCCGATTTGATGACTAAAAGGATATCATTATATCTGGCGCATAATGAGCAAAGGGGAGAACACTATGAGATGAATTAGGAGAGGTTGGCAGGAACCAGGTCATTTAGGATTTGCTTCTGAGAGGTGCGGGGAGCCACCAAAAGGTTTTAAGCCAGGGAATGTCATGATCATTTTTAGCTCACCCTAACTGCAGTGCAGAGAAGGGCCCATAGGGGAACAGTGGGAGCAGGGAGACCACTCATTAGGTTGTCAGAGAATGCTAGGGAGGAACTGGTGGTGGCTCAGAACAGGAGGTACAGCCAGAGACTGTGTTCCCACTTTGTAAATCAAGAAAGTAACAAAGTGGATATTACAAGCTGAAATCTGCTCCTGTTAAATCCAAAACCTCATTTACCTCATACGCAATTAATCGGTCGTTTATTGTATATTCTTCTATGTATAATACCATGTTGGTTTGTGTCTGTTTTCTAAGCACACACATCTGTGATCAAGCTTCTAATGGAGGGGCATAAAATGTAAGCACTAAGGAGGTGAGGAGAAGGGAGAAGGGGCACTGATCTGAGAGAAGCCAAAACATAATTTACCAAGAGTGCAGAGCTTCTGGCTCTGAGGGATGGAGAAGCCACAGGAACCATGGAAAGAATGGGGACTCCAGAGACAGTGCTCTAGTTTTCTGTCTGAGAAGTGTCTTCCTATGAACTATTTTAAACTTTCTGGTCTTTTCAGGAGGGTTTTGAAGCTCCAATTAAAAGAGTACAGACTTTTAAATCCAAAAGAAATGGGTCTAAATCCAAGATTCACTACTACAAGCTGTGTGGGCTGGGGAAAGATGTGTGTTCCTGCTTCAGTTCCTCGTCTGTAAAACACCAATGGTAATAGTCAGCCTGGTTGAAGTAACAAACATCCCCAAGATCTCATTGATCTATAACAAACTTTCATTTGTCACTCAGCTGTAGGTCGACTGCTATGGCTCTGCTCCATGTGCTTTCTCATGCAGGACCCAGGCTGTGGCATGCCATGTGGCATGTTGTTCTTGGGGCAGAAGGAAAGAACAAGAGAGAAGGCAGAAACTTGCAGGCCTCTTAGAGCTTCTTAGACATGGCAAACAGCATATCTGTTCTCATTCCATTGGCCCAAGAAAGTCAAATGGCCCAATCTGTTATTAGGTCAGGAAAGTATGTCCTGTCTACAAAGAAGTGCATGAGTCACATGACAATGGGAGAGAGTGTATAGTTGAGAATCCTAATATAGTCTGCCACATCTACCTCGCAGAATTACTGTGGGAATTATGTGAATGATACATACAAAGCACCTAACTGTCTGACACAGTAAACACACAGTAAAGGCCAATTCTTATGCAGTAGCTCGACTTTAATATATATTTACAAACATGGGATTAAAATGTGCTTCTCTTTGCCGTCTTCTCTCCTCTTTGCTCTCAACAACCACCTTCGCCACACACCTAGGAGGATAAGCAGTGCTGACCTTGTGCAAAATGCACAGATTTTAGTGGCAGGTAGACCTTGGTTTGAGACTCAGTTATGCTGCTTACTATTTGTGTGGCTGGCTGAGATCAATTGTCCTTTCTGAGCCTAATCTGCTCATCTATAAAATGGGAAAAAAGCCCACACCATTGGATGGATGTGGGGTTAAATATTGCCCAGGGAACTCAGAACATTTGACTTCTCTTTCCTCAATAGATTTTTCCTAGTATCTGGCAACTTCGTAGATTAAGTGTCTTCTGACTAGTCCAATTTGAGGCAAGAAGAGATACTTAGAGAAAGTAAACTTTGAGACTTTCTACAGGAATTATTGCCATTCCCTTTACTGAGAAGAGATTTGGGGCTGCTCCCTGACTGGAATACATAGGATTTCTTGAGAGTCCTTGAATCTTCCATGCTATCCCGTGACTCCATGCCTTTGTTGGTGCTGGTCCCTCTACCTGGAATGCCTTCATTTATCTAGAAGGAAATTCCTTTGGTGAACATTCCCAGATCCTTCTCACCACCGCTAACACCCACCATCAGAGTTAGTTAAATAACTCCCCTTGACTCTATGTTTTAAATCAAACTTAGCTACCCACACCTGGTAATCTATGTTAGTGGACTAGGGTACTGGCTTTTGAGTGTGACTGCTCGGGTCAAACCCCAGCCCTCCTGCTTACTACCAGCAGCTCAGTTGGGGCCTTCACTGGGGCACCCAGGACTGAGGCAAGTAGGGGCCAGTTTGCTATGAATGAGCTGCTAAACAGTGCCCAGGTCATCCTGAGAGATCAGAAAAACTACTTGAGGTCAGGTAAGAAAGTGACACAATCACATTTGCATTTTAGAACAATTTCCCTATGGCTATGGGGAGATGGGACTGGAAGACAGCCAGGCTGGGGAATACCATTGTAGACCAGAGAAGAGATGGTGCCCTTGGTTGTCAAGAAACCTTGCTGGTAAATACTAACCTGTTTCCTAGCTGGATTCCTTTTTGTTTGCTAACTGCTTGGGTTCGTGGAGAGCCTGGGTCTTCTGCAGATTCCCTCCTCTCTAATGCAGTGCTTCTCAAAGTGTGGTCTGTCTGTGACTGGGGCTTATCTGGACTTTTGTTACCAGCCGCTATCAGATAAGTACAGAAACTGAGAATAAGCATTCAAAAACTTTAATAAGAATTTGATTATCCTTATTTTCTAGTAACTCATATTTATTTTATTTTACTCAAGTATTGGTGGGTAATGGATTGGAATGAAATAAACAAACCACACCACATAAAACCAGCCCTTCGCCAGAGAGAGTTCAGGAAGCACTGACGTTATATCCACTGTAAGATTCCCTCTCTCTTTTTCCTTGCTGGGGTAGGAGGATTTTAGGTGTTTTCTGGATTTTAGTGAAATCAGATTACAACCAAGTTCAGTTTCAGATATTTCCAGTTTTTTACTTTAAGGCTGTTTCCTGGACCCTAATATCCAACTTTCTTCTGGTTACAAAACTGCTAACATTTTGTCTGAATGGGGAGGGATTGTTTAAATGTTTAATCCCACATTCCCACCTACATGCCTCTCTCTCTTTTAATTAATAGACTTTATTTTTTAGAGTAGTTTTAGGTTCTCAGAAAAATGGAGCAGAAAATACAGAGAGTTCTCAGATATTCCCTCTCCTCTGCCATGCACAGTTTCCCCTATTATTAACATCTTGCAGAAGTGTGGTACGTTTGTTATAATTGATGAGCCAATATTAATAAATTATTATTATTAACTAAAGCCTATAGTTTATATTAGGGTTCACTCTTTGTATTGTACATTCTATGGGTTTCGACACTGTAGAATGACATGCATCCATTGTCATTAGTATCTATGGAAGAGCTCTGCTGCCCTAAAATTCCTGATATTCCACCTAGTCATCCATCCCTCCCTCAGCCTGAGCCCCTGGCAACTGCTGGTCTTTTTATCATCCCCATAGTTTTGCCTTTTCTAGAATGCCATAGAATTGGAATCAGACAGTATGTAGTATTTTCAGTGTCTCTTCCTTGTTCACTTTTCCTCAAGTCTTCCTGTCCCTTGCATCATCTCAACACACACACAGGCACACTGTCCCTCTAAAATAGAATAGAAAAGTTGAGAAAATGAGAAAAACCCATAACCAACTTGGCTCACAAAATCGTTAAGTACGAAAGGGCATTTCGGGGGTCATTTCCTGTGTCTCCCTAACTTCTATCAGGAAGTAAGTGCTGACTTTTCATCCTACCCAAGGGAGCCTGGCCTCTCCTCCCAGCTGGGCCTGCTCACTTCTTGTTTTCCTAAAAGCAAGGAAGGCCCTTTCTGCCTACGCTGTGTCTGAGCGGTAATTACCTTGTGTCTGTTCTGCTGCCTTCAAATTATTTTTCCCACCTTCAGAGCAATTGTTGCCACTTCTTATCTCTACTGTGATCCTCTACAGGGCACAGGGGACCTGTCTCTTGACTCTCATATTTTTGCTTCTGATGTTAAAAAGTCCCCTTGAACTTGCATTTACAGACACCAGCAAAGCCCGAGTGCCTTCACATCAGCGGGCACATCCCGCGGGCAGGGTGTTTGCAATTACAGCCTGAGCTGGTTGCGGGATCAGAGAGCTGCGGAGGCCCGGCGAGGCCTGGCCTCGGAGCATCTTTGATGAGTGACGGGGTAATTATTATGAATGTCATGCGGGAATGCCAGTCAAGTCCTGAGGCAGGAGCGCGTTTCTTCCTTTATCTTGTCTTAGCCGTGAAGACAGACACACATATACATACATATATGCATAGACTGCCACGCAGGCCTGGCTAGGGAGGGGGCAAGTGAAGTTAGACCAAGGATTTCTCACACATTCTGGAACAATCCTTCCAGAGAGCGTCTGTCTTCTCAAAGTCTCCTCTTTCTTTCTGACAGGCCATCCTCTCTCGGGGGGCACGAGTGTAGCTAAATCCTAAATTGGAGGGCTGATCTCCTCTTTTTCCAGCTTTTGGTTCTAACCTTCCTCCTCTCCCTTTATATTTTTTGTTGAGATGTAGGATTTCCCTCTGTGGAGATATTTTCTGCAACTTTTGTTTCTCGCAGGGAAAGTAAGAAGTACCTAATAGTGATCCTAGCCCCTTGCATTAGTATAGTGCTTCTCTGGGGAACCTGGCTCTCTCTCCCTCCTCCACTGTGTGTGTCCCTGTTCTGTGCCTCAGAGAGTTGATAAGCATCCTTTCAAGCCTATTTGGTAAATCTGTGTCCCTGTGTGTGGGCCTAGTGTCGCCTGAAGGAAGGAGGCACACCTAATGTTAATCATCTGGGGATCAGACCATGCTAAGCTAGAAAATTCCATCTTAGGAGGCATGGCAAGAGACCTCCCAGTCTCTCCCCTTTAGTTGCAGCCTTTGAGGAGACTTGACATCTTTAGGGTGGTCCAGGGTTTCAGGGGTTCAAGATGGCCTCCTTGATGGGAGGTTTGATGGGAAGGAACTAGGAAGAGGCTCATCTGCTCTGTGCCATTAGCCAAGGGTGGGAAGCTCCTTCATCTTGTAAGTGAGTGTTTCTGGTTATTTCTTGCCTGTTCATTCCCTTCAGTTGACCTAAGGCCATTAGAAAACACTCCTTTCAACCTTTAAAGCTTGCCTCAAAAATACTGCTGAATCCAGGGAAGGACCTTGCCTCGTCATTTCAGGGGAGTTATAAAGAGACCGCAATGCCTCCCAAGACCAGCTGGAGCAGCAAGGAATGTTCTAGAGTTCACGTTTTTAAACATGACTGATATTTTAAAAGTCATAATATGCCTGTCATTATCTTCTGAATGTTAAAACACGCTTATAAAGTGATATTACTCTTGCTTCCATTTTGCAGATGAGGAAACTGAACATTTGAACATTTGAGACTGTGCATTCCAACTACCCACCCTCTATTTCCTGCTATCTTTGGAGGATCTATACTGCATATTAACAGGGGAAGTTGAACATTTTGTTACATTTTTACAATATGTAAATCACCTTCCCGTAGTTGGTCTAGCTAGATGGTTAAATTCTGTGCATAGAGCAAGATAGAGTTTCTTTCTTTCTTTCTTTTTTAATTTTAAAGGCAAGACACTGCAGTCCATGGGAGTTATATGATTTAGAAACCACATACCAATAGATGGAGGAGATGGGACTCAAAATTATTTGAAGTCCAGGACTCATTCCTCTGCTGCTTTATTTTGACCTAATTCAGAAGATGGCCTGACGTTTATAGAAACGTCAGGATTGGGAACACAGGCTAGCAGCACAGATTGGAACACAGAAGGACCCCCCAAGCCCCAGTGGGCCACAGACCTGATAATCAGGGCTTTCTATGTGTTTGCCTGGTGTATCTCCACCCTGTTCTGGAAGTGACCATGAGGACTCATATGAAGGTGTCAAATATCTCAGTATATTAATTAATAGGCTCTGTCAAAAAACCAACGTCATGTGGAGAATTGAAACAACTATGTGGATACCTTGGTCTTACACCTGCTTTTGCCAACTCACAGAAAACCAACAGAAGCATCTGATATTTCTTTCTGCTTTAAGTATCCCAATGATTGTTCTTTCTCTGTTTGAGCCACCATAAGCTTCTGACAGACCATAATACTCTGACAACTCCTGACACCAGAACAGAGAGGAGGTATTTAAATCTGAAGACCTTGACCAGTTTTGTGAGAGGGAATTACCTGCTAAGTCTGGTCTCAGGAAGAAGTTCTCTCAAAGGTCGTGTGAGGACAAGCTGAGGAAACATAAGCCATAGCTCTTTGAAATTGTAACAATATTCTAAGACAAGTGTTTCTCAGGGGCTGGGAGTTTATCCCGCATCTGTCACCCTCTCAGGGTGTGTCATGGAGGAATGTACTTCCCCTCCTTGAGCCACAGGTCCTCATCTATAAAGAGGGGAGTTTGGAATTCTAAGATCCCCAATATCATGCCTTGAATGGGGTCAGGTTGGGAATTTAGAAGGTCAGGCTTGTTGGGAAAGGATGCAGGCAGGATGAGCCAGGGCTTGTATTGGGTGATGAGAAAGGGGCATGGTGACCAGGACTTGAGCCAGCCTGGAAAGAAAGTCTAAAGAGGTCTGATCTGGGGACTGAAGAGGACAGCGGGAGTCTCCTAGGAGTGGCAGTCAAGCCAGGTCAGGCTCTGGGCAGGCTGCCTGGTTTGGGGAATGGCATCAATGTGTGGGGAGAGGCTCTTAAGGCCAGACAGGTGTCAGGGCCCATGCCAAGTGGACTGGAGGTCAGGACAGGGCATCAGTTCTGAACGAGGTGCCTGAGTGCAAAGCAAACCTGAGTCAAAACCCATTCAACTAGACAACACAGCATGACTGGTGGCCACAGACAGACCCACTCTGGGTGCAGGGGACCCCGAGTTTAAGACAGCAAGAGCAATTCTAGGCTCACTTGCCTTTGCAGAGTAAATATAGGGCTATCTTGGCTGGAGGGTTGAAGAGGCTGGACAAGACACCTTTAGAGCTGGAATATGGTATTTCCATTTTAATCTAAATAAAAATAATAACAGTCAACACATAAGGAGTGTGTGCTACACTATGGTAAGTGCCTCAGTGCATGAACCCATTGGCAAGCTAGTTTTAAAGCTTTTTCTTGTTAACCACTATGGTAACAGTAAACATTTTTTTTCTTTTCTCTGCCAAGATCAAAACATGACAATATCTATCCCTTCAGCTATGGCCTATGCTACCATAGAAGAGTCCAGGCAAAAATATAGAGAGTGGAGAGGGGCAAATGGAAACCTGTTCAGACTGAAGACCCTCAGGAAGTAGGGGCCCCTTAAATGACCCCCTCAATGTGAATTTCATTGTCAGACCTTCCTTTTCCAGCAGGGCAAAGGGATTAGACACACTTGCATGCTTTTCCAGTCATCTCTGCATTTTTCCAGTAAGGATTCCAAGCCCCCAGGATGGAGGTGACTCCAGGCACCATTCCACAACCTCTCCTACAAATGTCTCTTCAGTTCCTCTAGGTGTGACTATGACCTAGGGTGACTATGGAGAAACCAACAGGGGAAATTTAAAGAACTACAAGAAATCTTTTTAAAAAGTTTTAATCACATTTATCACTTGTCTGAAAACATAAAAGGGGTGAAGCAAACTTATAATTTCCTTCCTTTCTGACCATACTTTTTGGTAATCAGATGGACCAGACACACTTTACCTTTCTAACCCTCATGATATCAACACAATAATCTCTCTGACATTGCTCTCCCATCTCTCTAATCCCACTAAAAATGTGGCAGTTCTGGGGGCCGCCCGGTGGCGTAGCGGTTTCGTCCACGCTTGGCAGCCCGGGGTTCGCCGGTCCGGATCCCGGGCGCCCGCCGATGCACTGCATGTCAGCCACGCTGTGGCGGCGTCCCATATAAAGTAGAGGAAGATGGGCACGGATGTTAGCCCAGGACCAGTCTTCCTCAGCAAAAAGAGGAGGATTAGCAACGGATGTTAGCTCAGGGCTGGTCTTCCTCACCAAAAAAAAAAAAAAAAAAAAAAATGTCCCAGTTCTGGCCTTCACTATCTCTTTAATAGCTGCCTGACCTGCCTCCCTGGTCTGCTCTCTTCAACCTGCCCTTCCCTCTATCAGCAGCAGCATCTTCCTGCTCAAAATCACCAAAGGGCTCCTGTCACCTATAGATTAATATCCAGAGTCCCCACCACACATCCAAATCCCCTAAGATCTGCCCTCTAAGAACCTCTCCTGTCTTAGCTTTCACTGGTGAGTTCCATCATCTCCAGGCCCAACAGGCCTGATCTTGTTCTCATCTTCCCTAACCTAGTCTCTTCTGTCTGTCAAAAATATCCTTTCCCGTCTCCCTCTGTGATAAATTCATATTAGAAAGTCCATCTCCCTTTTCAGTGTTCATATCAATGGTCAACTCCTCCAAGAAGCCTTCTTATACCTCTAACCTCCCAGCTCATGCCTCATCATAACTTTCTTATCTCTATTTTAGCTCCTCTCATGATTGTGTCCACATACCCTAGTCTGGCTGGGATTGTCGTGAGTGAATCACTCTATTCTCCAAATCCAAAACTGTCCTGGCACACAACAAGCTCATGGTGTTATGGTGGGTTGCAGCAATCGCCCCAATTCTTCATCTCTATCTACATCTACGCCCTTTGTCTTAGATCTGGGAGTACTCGCCTATCCACCCACTGTGGGCTTGGCTACGACATTTACTTTGGCCAATAGAATGAGATGGAATGATGGTGTGCTAGTTCTAAGTTCAGGCCTAAGAGGCATTGTCTGTTTTCAGCTGCTTTCTTGCTGCTCTGTCATAATCATAAGAACAGGCCTGGGCCAGCCTGCTGGAGGATAAGAGATACATGGAGCAGGGAAGAGCCACTTCATTTGCTGCAGTCGAGACCAGTGTAGATGAGCCAGTCAACCCTCAGACACGTGAGCATGACCAGTGAAGGTGAGCAGATCCTCTAGATAGCTTCCCAACTTAGCCAGAACCATAGCAAAAAATCCTTATATTGGATACCAGCAAGGTGTTGTGGGTGTTGGTGACATGGCATTATCTTAGCCAGAGATAACTGATACAGGTGGTAATTTGAATCAAAGTGCGCCCAGCCATCTACAGGTGTCAGTAGATAGATCAGCAGCAACCATCCTCCCAAAAAGTCTTAGATACAATGTGAAAGTATACATATACACACACATACACATATTTGTACCAAACTATATATGCGGTTCAGTTAAAATAGTATATATGTATACACACATTATATACATAAACACACACATATGATGTTTCTATACATATACGACATCTGCCTATTTGTATAGGTTTGTCTGTGAAAGCACACACAAAAACCTTTGATAAACCCCTGGAGAATGGAATAGTGGAGTGGAGTAAAGGAGAGCATTTAGAGTTTGTTTTATATTCCTTTCTTATATCTTGACTCTTATAATCAAAGTATCATAATTTAATAACTTAAAATCTAATTAAAATAAATAAAATAACCCATGCTAATTGTAAAACATTTAAATCTGTAAGAAAGAATGAAGCAAACACTTTTAATATCTCTCAAACATTTTCTTTATGGATTCTCTCTCTGCTTTTAATATTGGGACACCTCCACCTAGAGATGAAACAAATGCCATGATTTTGCCGATTCTTTTAGCACTTCATCTTTACTATTTGAACTTTTCGTCAACTTAAGTCAAATTAGGTCAATTATATGAGGTAAGGGGGGTGTTTGTCTTACTATAACCCCAAAATATTTAACTGATCACCCATGCCATGTTTATTTAATAATCCTATACCTCACTTTGAATTATTTATTACTCTTATTTTTATTCTGCATTTGAATTACTGTAGCTTTGTAGTATGTTTTGACATCTGGTAGGGAAAATTTCATCTTTTTATTTTATTTTTTCACGTTTTTGAGCCAGTCTCATGCATTTATTATGTCTAGCTGAATCAGAAACAGGCTGTCAAGTTTTCAACAAAGATCCAAATGGAATTTTGAAATTTTTGTCTCTCATTAAAATTTGAGAGTTTCATTCCTCCCAGCTTGTCCTCTTCCTCCAACTCCCCCTTCTCCTTCTTCTTCTTCATCCTTTTCCTCTTCTTTATCTCTACTTCTCCCTCCTCCCTTCCTTTCCTTCTTCTCATCCTCCTTTATCTTCCTCATTTCTTCATCTTCATCTTCTTCTCTTTATTGCTTACTATTTAAATGATAAATAGTCAAACATACAGAAAATAAGAAATAAATTAAGTATACTGATCAAACCTCGACAGGTTGCATTTTGTGTATGTTTTAGATAGTTTAAGATGGAGATCTAAAATGCTACAGAAACAGGCATATTCCTCCTCCCAAATTTCCCTTCACACTCAACAGTAACTACAATTGTGAAATTGATGGATTGTCTTTTTAAAACTGTACTTTTATAACACACATTTATCCATAATATGTAGTATTGTTTTGTATATTTAAAACTTTCGTAAAAATGTGTCATGCTGAACTTTTGCAACTTGATTTTTTTTTTGTCAACAGTATGTAACTTTTCTTCATGAGGATTCTACATATTCCTTGTTTAGTTTACTCTTGGTTATTTAGAATGTTTCCTTCTTTTAATGCTAAATTCACTTGACTCAAATTTTATCGATGGCTAGTGAAACCAAAATCCTAGATGAGGTCAGTCGTCTGCTGTCTTTCTTTTATGCTTCCTAGGTTAGTCTGATGTGCACACCTGGTCAAGAAACACTAGTTCAGAAGAGGGAGAGCCTAATATCACCTCCATCTGGATATCAGAAGAATTCCATTTCATATCAACGTAGTATCCAAGCTGTGAGGGAGCTTGTTCTGTCTGAGAATGATCATGCTCACGACTTCTCCTTTCCCATTAGGGAACTCCTGCAGAGGAGTCCTGCCTATGGTCTTCATCTAGAAGGCTAGTGCCTGACCCCTGCTTGGTTCTCATCAATCCCCTGTCACTTGAGCCTAGGACTATGCCTGTTTGAGCAGAATTCTGGTCACAATCTTACCCTGAATTTGGCACCAGTATAGTACAACCCTTAAGCCCTTAAACTATGCACCAACTGGATGCTCCCAGATTGTGTCTCTGTAGATATCTCCAATCTCATCTTAAACCTAAATTGAACCTGTCATATTCCAGATTAGCTGTTGTCTCACCAGGTAGTTTGGGAGTGTAGTGATTTATTTGGTTTCCATGTATTTCTTGGAGTTCTCACTCCCTCTTGTACCCAGGCTCAGTTTTTCTCTTGCTTCTAACATCCTAGTTCAGCTAGATACATAATCAAACTCTACTAGGGATTGCAAAAGCATTTTTTCCCACATGCTAACCATGAATTATTGGTGGTGATTTAGTGGAAAACTATGTTAAGAGCAATTTAGAGTGGCATTTAGAAAAATGTCTGGATTCAGTTGGAAAAAGCTACCTGCCACTGGCAGGTGAAGTAAAAGTGATGGTGCCTGCGTGTGTTCCTGCTATCACTTGTTTTATGCCATCCATGATGAGAATTGATGACTATAAAACCTTTGTGAGCAAGTATACATCCAATAAGGGTAGTAAGCAAAGAAAAAGTTACAAAAAGAAAATAAAAACTTTTGTGATCAAGATCTAGGCGGGGCACTATTCTACTTTTTCCGTACACTCATGTGTCCATAATGGTGTAGAGTATTATTTTCTATGCCTAAAAATTTCACGATAGTAGGTATAGACGGGTGGAAAGGTGAAGGACAGTCCCCAGAATTATTTAATGAGGCATATTATGTCTTCCAAACACGGCTGCAACTATACCTCGCCTATTGCAGGCTCTTCTGAAACATTAAAACTCTGCCCCCATCAAGAGGTGGTATCTGTGTCTGCTCCCCGTGCATCTGGGTGGGTCTCTGTGACTGCTTCCACCAATGGAGTACAATAGAAGTGATACTATGTGAGGCTAGATCATAAGAATGCCATGCATTTCCACTTTGCTCTTTGAGGGATCTGGGTCTTGGAACCCAGCCACCATACTGGTAGGGAGCCCAAGCACCTGTGGAGAGGTCCACATGGAGGGGTGCCAATGCCCACTGATCCAGAGTCCTAGCTGAGTTCCCAGCCAACGGCATCATCAACTTGCCAGTCATACGAGTGAGACATCTTGAAAGGAGCTCCATCAGCATCAAGTCAAGCAGCTTCATCGTGTTACCAAGACTACCTCTTTCCTATCATTTTCCTTCTGAGACTGGTTTAGGGCTGTATTTTGCTGGTTCTGAAGATTCAGTATAAGAAAGTATTTCTCAAGTTCTGGATGATGCGGCTGCTGAAGCCATCTCCTGTGGTGCTTTTTCCTCCAGGAATTCTTGCCTATTTGCTCAGGTGCCCCATGAGACTTCTTATCTCAGCATCCTAAGAACACTTATTGTGAGGTTGTTTATTGTCCTTTAGCCACCTCAAAGCTTTGTCTCTTGCTTTCAAGTAATGTTTTTATGTTTTCCTGCTGATATTTCTTCAAAGGTACAATTTGGATATCATCAAGTGTTCAATAAAACAGTCAGATATCACTAAGATATGTAACAGAATTCATATTTAAAACAAGATCTTATCAGTCAAGAAAAATAGATAAACACCTTGAAAGTTCATGAGTAGAAATATAAATTCCTGCATTTATGTTAATACAGTCTATTTTACCTACCTTGGTGCAGGAGATACCCCCGTGACTTGACTGCTTAAATTTGCTCATAAAATCCAGGCAAAAACAACCATAAATAACGTCAAGACTGAGGGAGGTGAGAGTCCCTCTGTTTGGCCTAGAACAGACCAAAGTTTGATTTATGGGTTCATTTTTCAACAACACAAGTTTTGGGGGAAACTGTAAGAAAACATACTGAAAATGGAATGGGTTTCCATTCAAAGCAGTGAGCTCCCGTCTAGTTTACTAGATGGAAACGTCGTATAGTTCAGAGGCACAAATGATCTTTTAGGTCTTTGCAACACTGTGATCCTATATTAGAATTTAATCCTGGACCCAAGCTTCAATTCTTTACATAGCCACACAAGTAATCTTCATGGGGACTAGGTCTTCCAAGAATGTAGCGATCTTCATGCCTCAAGTGTGAGGCATAGATATCCATCTAGTTAACAAGGGATGAAACATGAATTTTCATAGGCAAAATACTCAGGTGTGCAAAAATGTAACTTTATTGATTTCTTTATTACTTAAATTAACTTAGCTCTTTAGCCCCTGTTCCCCTTGGCAGGAAATGTAATCTTGCTAACCCAAAGTAATTCACTTCTTCTGTTTTCAAGTTTAGTTATTTTATGTAAATATTTAAATTCATAATGTTATTCCTGACCTTATTTCTTTCCTTCACATAGTGGTTATTCTAACTTCTCACGAGTTTTTTATTTTATTTTATTGTTGTTGTGATATCTTTAAAAAAAAATCAAAACTCTTGATTGACATTTAATTATTGTGTATAAATGTCCAAAAATAAAATTCACCCACTTTTAGTGTATGATTGTCAATTTCTACATAAATAGGCTGCTGGGGTTTTGATTGAGGTGGTGTTGAACCTATAGATCAATTTTGGGAGAATTACCATGACAATATTGACTCTTCCAATCCATGAACATGGTATAGCTCTGATTTTATTTAGTGCAAACTGTTCCTGGACCCACTTCCAACATGTGTGTGTGTAGGCTTCCCCACACCAACAAGCAGTTCTCGAATGCCAGCAGGTTGTCTGAGAATTCAACTCAATTCTGACTCTATCTACTCAGAGATAGCATCAGATTCCACAGGTAAAGGGCTCAGTCCCACAAGACCACCCTCCACTTCAGATGTCAGTCACAAGCCCAGGTTGTTACCTGTGCTTCTGATTGATTGGCTACAAACAGGAGGTCCCAACAATTCCTCCAATTCAGGATACCAATTGGAAGTCCAGGTTGTTACTTGCACTTCTAACTGACTGACTATAAATCAGAGGTTTCCATGATGCCTTGGGTTCCGTTAATTTACTAGGATGGCTCACAGAACTCAAGAAAACTTGTTTACCCACTAGATTACCTATTTATTACAAAAGACATTAAAGGATATGAATCAGCAGCCCTGTGAAGAGATACATAGGACAAGGTCCCAAACAAAGGAGCTTCTGTCCTCATGGGGCTTGGGGCCCAGCAGGGTGGCACATGGAGGCATTCTGGTTCCCCAAAGTGGAAGCTCTCCAAAAAAGGGCAGTTGAGCTGTTTTGGGCGTTTTTATGGAAGTTTCATTACATGGTCATAATCGACTAAGTCATTGGCCATTGGCAATTGATGCAACCTCAAGCCCCCCTTCCCCCCCTGAAAATCAGGGGGTGGGACTGAAAGTTCCAATCCTCTGATCACATGGCTGGTTCTCCTGGAAACTAGCCCCCACCTTTATTAACATAAATAAGACACCCATTTCACCTGTATGGCTGTGAAGCCTTTTCAAGAACTGAGGACAAGAGACCAAATATTATGACAAAAGATGCTCCCATTGCTCTTATTGCTCAGGAAATTCCAAGAGTTTTGGGAGCTCTAAACCAGTAACTGTGGATGAAGACCAATTATATCTGAGAAATATATATTTGGTCATTCATCTGAATGACCAAATATATATTTCTTATAAATCACAATATTGCATTAGGTCTTCTTTAATTTCAGCATTGATTTGTGGTTTTAGGTTTAGAAGTCTTGCACATATTTTCTTAAACTTTCCCTAAGGATTTCAGTTTTCAAGATGCTATTGTAAATGGTATTGTATTTTTAAATTTATTTTAAAATTGTTTCTTTCAGAGATATAGACATAAAATTGATTTTTGAATGTTGAACTTGTATCCTGTGACCTTGTTGAATTCACTTGCTAGTTCTAATAATAATTTTATAGTTTCCTTAGGATATTCTATGTACATGATCATGTTGTATGCAAATAAAGACAGTTTTAATTCTTTACAATCTGTATGCCTTTTATTTTGCTTCCAGAACAATATTTATTTAGTAGAAGTGGTGAGAGCTGACATTCCTGTCTTGTTACAGAACCTAAGGGTTAAGAATTCAATCTTTCATCCTTGAGTGTGATATTAGCTATAGATTTTTCATAGATAATCTTTATAACATCAAGGCAATTTTCTTCTATTCCTAGTTTTATGAGAGTTTTTAATCACTAAAAGGTGCCTAATTTTGTCATATATATAAACATGTGTGTATACTCAAAGGTGATTATGTGTTTTTACTTTTTATTCTGGTTATATAGTGAGGTACAGTAAATAAATTTCAAATGATACACCAGCCATTAACTCTGGATAAACTCCACTTTGTCATGGTATGTTACCTTTTTATATATAGATGTATTATAATTTCCTAAGATTAGGGATACCTCACAAAATTATTTGGGAAATCTTCCTCCATACTCTCTTTTTATTTTTTTCATTATTTATTTTATAAATCTTTGATGGAACTCACCAATGAAGGCTTCTTAGTTTGGAGGTTTCTTTGTGGGAATTAAAAAAAAATATTTTATTTCATTGGTTTATAACATTGCATAAATTTCAAGCGTTACATTTCAGCTTCGTGTTCACCACCAGAAGTCTAGTTCCCATCCATCACCATACATATGTGTCCCTTTACCCTTTTTGCCTTCCCTAACCCCCTTCCCCTCTGGTAACCACCAATATGTTCTCTTTATCTATGTGTTTGTTTATCTTCCATATATGAGTGAAATCACATGGTATTTGTCTTTCTCTGTCTGACTTATTTTCCTTAGCTTAATACCTTCAAGGTCCATCCGTACTGTCACAAATGGCATGATTTCATCTTTCTTTTTATGGCCAAGTAGTATTGTACTGTATATACATATATCACATCTTCTTTATCTGCCCATTGATGGGCACTTGGTTGTTCCAAGTCTTGGCTGTTAAGAACAATGTTGCCATCAACAAAATGAAAAGACAACCCACCATCTGGGAGAAAATATTTACAAATCATATATCCAATAACAGGTTAATTTCCAAAATATATAAAGAACTCATACAACTCAATAACAAAAAAATGAACAACCTGATCAAAAAATGGGTGGAGGATATGAACAGACATTTTTCCAAAGAAGATATACAAATGGCCAACAGGCACATGAAAAGATGTTCAACATCAGTAATTATTAGGGAAATGCAAATCAAAACTACAATGAGATATCACCTCACCCTCGTCTGAATGGTTATTATTAAAAAGACAAGAAATAACAAGTGTTGGAGAGGGTGTGGAGAAAAGGGAACCATCATACACAGCTGCTGGGAATGCAAACTGGTACAGCTACTATGGGATGTTTTTAATTAAGAATTTATTTCAAAATTTGATAAAGGCCTATTCAAGCTTTCTATTTCTTCTTGAGTCAGTTTTGATAATTTATGTCTTTCAAAGAATTTGTTCGTTTTACCTAAGATGTCAGATTTATTGGCACAAATGTATTTTTTATATTCCCTTATTATTATTTTTAAATGTCCGCAGGACTTTTAGTGATATCCACTTTTATATTTCAATTATTGGAAATGTATTTTCTTTTTTTTTGACTTGTTTAGTCCATCTAGGAGTTTACCAATTTTACTGATATTTTAAAAGAAACAGCTTTGATTTCATTGATTTTTTTCCTATGGTTTGTTTTCTATTTTATTGACTTTCTCTAATTTTTACTACTTATTTCTACTTTGGGTGTATAGAGCTCTTCATTTTTAGATTGTTAAGTTGGAAGCTCAGGTCATTTATTTTGTACCATTTTTGCTTTCTAATATAAACATTTAATACTGTGTACATTTCCCACCAATCCCTGCTTTAGCTGCTTTGCACAAATATTGATATTTTTTGATGACATTATCATTCAGTTTAAAATATTATCTAAATTTTCTTGTGCTTTCTTCTCTTACTCACGGGTTATACACATAAGTGTTGGTCAATTTCCAAATTTTGGAGATTTTTCATATATATCTCTGTTCTTAGTCTCTACGTTAATTTTATTTTATCAAAGAATATACTCTAAATGATTTTAGATCTGTTGAATTTATTGAGACTTGTTTTATGGGCCACCATATAATCTAAGTAACACCATATAATCTTCCACGTTCACCCGAAAAGAATGTGTGTTCTCCTGTTGTTGGGTGGAGCATTCTATAGCTGTCACTTAGGTCAAGTTGGTTCATAGTGTTATTCAAGTCCTATAACTTTACTGCTTGTTCTAACAATTACCTGCCTACTTAGTCTAATAATTACTGAATGAGTAGTGTTGAAATCTCTGGCTTTAATTATGGATTTGCCTCATTCTCCTTTTAATTCTCCCAATTTTTGCCTCATGTATTGTTGAAACTCTGTTATTAGTTGCCTATACTTTTAGGAGATGTTATGTTTTCTGGATGTACTCACCAGTTTTTCATGATATATTTCATTCACCACTTTACTCCTAATAATATTACGTGTCCTGAAACATATATTATATAATATTAATATAGACATTCCAGCCTATTGCCCAGTGTTTGCATGGTATGTAGTTTTTCATTCCTTTACCTCTTTATATTTAAAGTGGGCTTTGTATAGTTATCGTGTATTTGGGTATTGCTTTTTTATCCCCTCTCACAATCTGTCTTCTAATTGGAGTGTCAAGATGAGTAAAATTTAATGCAACTATTGATATGATAGGTTTAAACCTACAATCTTCCTCTTTGTTTTCTATCTGTCTCATGTGTTCTTTATTTTTTCTGTTTTCCTTTCGGGTTAATTATTATTTTAGTTTTCTGTTATTTCCACTATTGGCTTGTTAGCTATTCTTTGCTTTTATTTTTAGTTATTCCTTTAGAGAATGCAATATACATCTTTAACTTATCTCAATCTACCTTTAAATAATATCATATCACCTCATGAATAATGTAAGAATCTTACGACCGTACACTTCCATTTATCTCCTCTCATACTTTGTTTTCATCCACTTTTTGTTTATGCACATGTTATAAGTATTATTATTTTCACTTTAAACATATAATTTTTAAAGAAGTTAAAAGTGAGGAAAAAGTGTTTTATATTTGCTCACATGTATATCATTTCCATTCCTATTGTGCAGATCCAAGTTTTCATCTGATATCATTTTCCTTCTACTTAAAGAACTTCCTTTAATATTTCTTGTACTGCAGGTCTGCTGATGTTAAATTATTTCAGCTTTTATCTGAAACATTATTTCATCTTTATTTTTGAAATATAATTTTACTGGTGTGGAATTCTAGGTTGGGAGTTTTATTTTGTACTTTTCCCAGTGGAAGGGGAGTGGAAAGGTTTAATCAGGGGAGTTTATAAGTGTCATGACTATATTTGTGTTTCAGGGATATCCTGTGGGCAGTGTTATGAAGAATTGTTTGGCTTGGGGAAAGTCTAACAGCAACAGGAACAGTCAGGAGGCTGTTAAAATAATCCATGGAGGATATGATGGAGTCTCAAATGAGTCCAAGGAGGTGGAGATGCTGATAAGAAGACAAGATTGGAAGACATTGTGTCATCAGTACTTGGGGATCAAATAAAAAAACAAATACAAAGGTGGAGAAGATGAATCCTTGCACCTTGGTTATGGCGTGTGAGTGAGGAGAGGTCCCATTTATTGAGACTGAAATTTATAGGAGGATGAACCAGTGTGTGAGGTCAGTGCTGCCCATTTCCATAGTGGCCTAGGTCTTAGGCACCTGGGTGATGGCCTCAGACACCACGCTTGACATTCAGGTTCTCTACTGGGATCAACCTCTCATCTATCTGAGGACCGGGTATGCTTCTAGCTCTTGCCACACTGCTCTGCCAGTGGGATAGACCCT
The DNA here is from genome assembly GCA_031878705.1 of Tapirus indicus. Taxonomy (NCBI): domain Eukaryota; kingdom Metazoa; phylum Chordata; class Mammalia; order Perissodactyla; family Tapiridae; genus Tapirus; species Tapirus indicus. The sequence continues at coordinate 61,465,306 of CM062929.1, forward strand.
TATTTTTCTCTAAGCTACTGAGCATGGACTCTCGATTTGGACTCTGTATACATGATATTGAGGGTGTCCCACTTCCAGGACTCTGGCTCTGATTCTCTGTTTTCTCTAACCTGCACTGGGCAGTTACGGATAATGTCCTTAGACTGAACCAAGTTCAGGTCAGCACCTCTGTGTCCGGGGCTTGGCCTGTGGCCACTAGTCAAAGGCATCTCTAATTATGTCAGTTTCACCAGGCTCTTGTTCTGTCTGCTTCGACTATCCCACGGTTCCAGCAAGTCATACAGCTGAGTTCACCCCAAGTTATGACATTATTTAGACTTTTCCTTTCAACTTAGAATATGAAACAAGGATAAATCATTCAACCTCCGTCACCCCTTTAACCCCTGTGTAAACTGTCTGAGGGATATAATGGTAATTACCTTTTTCAGGAACCGAGTTGTGGGGGAGAGTCAATTAAGCCTTGCTCTGTGCTTTGAGATCTTTCAATGAGAGGCTCAGGGTTATTACTGTTAACAAGATACCAAAGGGATATTTGCCGGCAATGACTCCCTTCGAGCCAGAATGTCTGTCATTAGTAATTTGGGGGCTTGGCACACAGTCATGGGAATGTTTTAATGGCTTCTGTTCAACCCCAGAAATAGATCTTGAAGTTGCAAAAAGAAATGCTTGTTTTCTCCGTTCTCCTCTATTTCTGTACACGTGGGGACCCTCAGGGGAGATCTCAGGTTCTCTGGCAAGGACCAAAGAAGTGGGCAACAGTGTCTTCCACTGCCCCAATAAACTCTGACAGCTGATACTACCAGATAGTAACTATGGCCTGAGCTGAGTTTCTGGGGCCCCCTGGAGAACTTGCTAGTTCGGTGAGGTTGGGAATGATAGGTAGGAGACTCTTTCTCTAAGAAACATTTGGACAATGTTTGCTAATTTGAACAAGTTGTTTTATTCCTAAGCCAACTCCCAAATGCTTTTTCAGAGCTGTCTTCATGAGTCAAGAAAAAAATGTTTTCTGTCTGGGAGGCCTGGACTTGTTTCTAGAGACGTGAGCAAAGACTCTGTGTGTCCAACCAGGCTTGTGTTTGGCCCCACAGTGGGAGAGCCCTGCTATAGCTTCATTTTCAATTAATTAATAAACTATACTTTTAAAGAATCCCTCTGCCTCAGTTTTTCCCTTCATTTTTGCTTCATTCTTTGCTTTATGTTTAATCAATTATTTTCTCTGCTCATCAAGGGAGGATATACTGAAAAAAATAGTATCTATGTTGAGATGTGAAATAGCTTTGACCCTTACTAATGGTGATCTTGGGCAAGTCACTTAACCTCTATGAGTTTCTTTTCACTCTCTGGAAGATAGGGTGAAAACACAGGAGCCCAGCAGCATGTCTGGGATGATTGAGCCAATATAGACATAGTTATTTCAGGTGTTGCAAACACAAAGGGTCACATGAACCTGTGAAACTGGTGAATAGAAGCAATAGAGAATGATGGGGACTGTGGTGTGCATGCCCCATCCACAGAGAGCAGCCATTATTCTGCTATAGCAAATGTTTGCCAGACTTTCTTTCTTTCTTTTTTTAAACAAAAGGAAACTAAAATAAGAAATTTATATAGTCTCCTGATTTTTAAGTGTTGGAACTAATTCATTTTCTTTTGAAAAACAGTGTGGAACAATAGAAAATTGTTGTGGGCTGGGTTTGGCTAACAAACTGCCAGCTTAACATTTAAAGTTTATTTAACTCTTCATTTACCTCATTTATCAATTTCTGCCTTCCTCCTCTTCCTCATCCTTTTCTAATACTTTGCTTTCTCTATCCATTTCCCTCCTGACATCAACAATGTTTTCTTCTCATTCTAAGGTAACACCAGACTCTTTGCTTGGGACATATTGATACAAAACACAATTTCCTCCTTCCTCCATCAGGCCCACTCAAATTCCCATTTCTTTTCTCATAGCCAACTACACAAAGAGACCACCAAGCCCATTGAGTTTTGAAGCAGTTAAGTCTACTCTTCCATTCCCAGGAGGAGGTAAAGAACAAACCTTCCTACATTTACTTGAAAAAAAAAAAATCTTGGCTGTTGATATGATCACCAGGAATGCTAACTCATCAGCCACTTGGGGCTGTAACTGTGGCTGAGTTTGCCAATCCTTGGCCACATAAATGGTGCCTATCCTGAGCCTGGTAAGGGGTTGGCCTGAGGGAGTCCTGACAGTGTGGCTCCATTGCCTTTCCAGAAAAATATGCTAAAGAAGCCCCAACCACTGATTGTTTAATAATAAACTGTACCATAAAAGGTATGTTCTTCACCAAAAATGAGTATGATTCTTCCAAGTTGCAAAGTCTTGCCTTCTTTTAACTCTTTTCTAGGAAGAAATGTGACTATTTCATTTAGGACAAGAATATACCTCTTTGGAAATGGTGTAATCATACTTTGCATGCATGTCACAATTTTCTACTCCCTCACCAGTGGCAGACATCACTAACTATTAAGGGCACTCTTTCCATTGATGTAGCTGCAAGATCCTTAATATACATGGCAGCTGTTACCAGTCATTTGGGGTTGGGCTATGTATTAAAATACAATAGACCAAAAAGTGAAAACAACCCAAATATTCATTAACTGGTGAATGGATAATAAAATATGGTAATTCATATAATGGAATACTATTTGCCAATAAAAAGGAATGAAGTGTGAACACATACAACAAAGGGGATGAACCTCAAAACCTCGTGCTAAGTGAAAGAAACCAGACACATAAGACCACATATTATATGAGTCCATATACATGAAACATCCAGAAAAGACAAATCTACAGACAGAAAGTAGATTAGTAGTTGTCTGGGGCTGGGGTAGGAATGAAGAGTGACTGCGAATGGGCTCAAAGTTTCTACTGTAAGGTAAGGAAATGTTCTAAAATTGGATGATGATAATTGTACAACTTTGTAAACTTACAAAAAAAATCATTGACTTGTACAGTTAAAACAAGTGAATTCTGTGTTATGTAAATTATATCTCAATAAAGCTGTTAAAAACACACACAACAGGCTTGCCTCTTTGTGAAGACATTCACTATCTGAAGACAGGGAGCCGTAGAGGACAAGTTACTCCAGAATCTTCCACTGATTTGCTGTTTCTTCATGTGTAATTCGAGGTGTTTGTGCTGATGCTCTCTCTGGAGCTTTGAAGCTTTAACAGTACCTAAGAAGAAGCAAAAGCGAGAATAGTTACCAGGTGGTCAACTTTTGAGGAGGAGCAGAGATTAGGGAGTTGCTCCCCTGTCAGTACCTGGCCCAATGCCCTACATGGGATGTCGAACAGTGCCTGACTATTGGTATATGGGGATCAGGAATATGAACACCTAAGGGGCTCCAAAGACAATATCAAAGCTATTTTCTAAGAATTTCATATGCACCGTGATGTATGACAGTGTGGCATTCCTTCCCTGACAATTGTGTTTTTTATTCTTCTCAGAGGGCATGAAGCATTGGAGGCAAAATATCACCCATTATGGGAGCCAGCCCTGATGGCCTAGTGGTTAAAGTTCGGCACTGTCACCACTTTGGCGGCCCATGTTCACTTCCTGGTTGTGGAACCACACCACCCATCTGTCAGTGGCCATGCTGTGGTGGCGGCTCACATAGAAGAACTAGAAGGACTTACAACTAGGATATACAACCGTGTACTGGGATTTTGGGCAGGAGAAAAAAAAGAAGAGGAAGATTGGCGACAGATGTTAGCTCAGGGCGACTCTTAAAAAAAAAAAAGAAGTCACGCATTATAACCTGGTTGAGTAAGTAGTTACAGTGAGGAAAAGAGGTGTGTGTGCGCCTATGTATGTGTGTGTGTGTATGTGGGTGCACACTTGTGTTGGTTCTGTTGTGTTGGGTGAGGTTGGGCTTTGGAGAAAGACAAATCTAAATTTTCTTCCTGGTCTTGCCATTAAATCCTGTGGGTCCTTCATTTACCCTTTCTGAGTCATCTGTAGAATGGGGATAATCTAACCTACCTCACAAGATGTTTTGAAGTTTAAAGAGATATTCTGTGTTAAATATCCAGAGTAGTTCCAGAAACAAATTGGGTGCTTCCTAGATGTTTGTTTCTCACATTCCTGTTCCGTGTTCCCCTTTACCAAGTTGAGGGTTTACTTGGAGAAGGGTAGGCCTAGATAGCAGAGACTAAGGACATTGTACAATTATCTGGGTAATTAGATGCACAAATGCAGTCAACTGAGGACGTGTTAGCTGTAAGGTGACCCGGCTCTTCTAAGTGATGCACAGCCCCTTTCCCTTCTTTACTTCTCTCTTTGACCTTAAGCTTCTCAAATTGGAGTTACAACTTTTTGGAATAATGAATATTGCTTTGCACCAAGGCCACGCCAGAACCTCAGATGAGAATTATGTCTAAGGCAGATGGCCCAGGAGCCCACCCAAACCTTTTACTTCACATCTGGCCAAAGCATCCAAGTTTCTGTTTCTGCTTTGGGGCAAACCAGTGGCTGTGCTTTCAGCCCGTGTGTCCTTTTAAGACAAAGCCAGAAAACTCTGGAAGGCTGGGTGCTGTCAGATTTTGCAGGGCCACACACACGGAGGGGTAAAACTCACTTTAGTAGGACTTCGCATGTCTTTGCATGTCTCATTCCGGTCACAGAGATGCAGAGATGTGATAAATATTATTTAGGGGCAAAGGAGGGAAGGGGATGAACATTTATGGGGCCTACTTTATGCATGGCACTTGAGATGTTTATTTGTTCTTCCATTCACTTATTTAAGATGTAAGAATAATTTTGATTGCATTTTTATGGAACAAAAGTGTCTCAGACTCTTTGTCAAAACAAAGTAAGCAATGCAAAAATGTACGGGGTAAAAAGTGAAAATCTCCCTACACCAGCAACCACATCTCCGTCTCCACTAAGCCTTCCTTGTGGACATTGTAATCTCAAGTGGAGGTAACCACTCTTAGTAGACTACTATGGATTCCTCTCTTGACCTTTTTTCAGGCATGTTACCATAAATGCAAACTATTCTGCAATTCCCACTCCCCCCCAGCTTGTATACCCTGCTTTTCTTTCTACACAACTGCCTGTAGAGCTGACTCTGTGTTTTTAACAATCTATTCCATGCAAGCATTCACATTTGTTTAGCCATGTGCCATTCATGGTCATATGTGTGTTTTCTGCTGGTCCTACGTGTAACCCTCTATGCGTATTTGTGTACACTTGCAAGTAATTTTGTAAAATTGATTCTTCAACAGAAACTTATTGAGCAAAGTATATATCAGGTGGAGGACTGGATGCTATACATATAGCAGGGATGAGATATAATTGCCTCCTGCCTTCACAGTTTGCAATCTAGCCCACCATGCATTTTGGATGCATAGTCCACCTTGCCCCCACCCCTGCCCTGTCCACTAACATAATAATGATTACCCTTTGTTTACAGATTGGAAGCCTATGGCTCAAAGAAGTATATGAACATTACCAAGGCCACCCAGACCATTTGTTTTATGGCTGGGAAACACTCCCATATCTGACTCTAAAACTCGCATGCTTCCCATTACCCTGTCAGTGACTGGTGTTTTGTCAGTTCCATCCACCTGAGGAAGATCATCTGCCAGAGAGCAGGCGAGGCAGGAACAAGCACAGCGTGGGGGCACCCTGGTGCTGTGGCCAGGGGCAGCGGGGCTCCCTCAGCTCAAGGCAGCGCCCACCAGGCTCCACGCCCTCTGCCTGCGGGACTGAGTCCAGCAGAACTGGCCCCGGGACACAAAGCACGCTGCTCTGGAGAAGTGCCGAATGGCTTCTGGACACACAAAGGCAGCAGTGTCTAGGGAACACTGGACTTGGAAACCACAAAGCACTTTATTTCCCTTCCCAGCCCAAGATTTTAAAAAAGAAGCGGTTCCTGGTCTCTGGCGCTCACCGTGTCTCAGCCGCTCTCCCTCCACGCATGGTGCATGCTGCATCAAACTTACATGTCTGGGGTTGGATGTAAAGCCTTAGGGATCCAGGTGAAGTCAACAGAAGCAAAGAGGTTAGTTCCTGTTGTTTGTAGAACCATGACCCTACAGCCCACAAGGAGGAGCAGGGAGGCTCCCACTACTCCTTTGAGGGTCTGCCCTGCAGTTAGGGAAATCACGTTTGATTGAGGCCTGCCACTTTGCATCTGAATAGCCTTGGGCACGTCACTTCTTCTCTATCAGACGCAGGCTTCCTCATCTGTAAGTGGGAACTATCAATATCAACCTTCCGAGTGGTTGTGAGGTTTCAATGAGCTCATGTGTGTAAAAATGTTTAGCATCGTTCCTAAGACAAAGCAAGAGTTTACTAAATGTCAGCTATTGTTACTGCTTTTATTTTAATTTTTTTTCTGTGCTAAATCTGATTGCCCCCTGGAGACCCCTGGCTTGTTCTGCTAATTTTGAGCCAAGAACCTGCTTTCCTAGGTAAAGCAGGAGCCCTTTGCTGTCCCCAGGAGCCCTTGGGCAATTCTCAGTATGGCCTTATCTTCCACCTTAGGAGAATGTGAACATGACCTGTCCCAGATATAGTCTAGGTGTTCAAGGGAGTTGCTAATTAGAAATGGGAGGGTAGGCACAGCCAGTGGTTTTCTGAGTGGCCATTTATGCTCACAGATTGGGGACTGGGTGTTATTTCTTTTTAGAATAACTCCTTAGAGAATTGTGGCCAATTCTGATGTTGTCATCTAGTTTCCAGAGCCTCTTCTGTCCTTTGAAGACCCAGCTTTGGAGCTTGGCTCTCTGGCCTGGCTCTCACTGCCAGGCTATACAAGTGCAGATGCTACTTGTCATGCTTGGGCCAGGTTGCCCGGCCGGGACAGTCACCACTGGGCCAGGCCATCCCTTTACCAAGCTGGGCTCTCAGCCACGGCTGGAGAGATGCCAGCGAGGAGGAGGCAGGGCCTGTGCAGAGCTGGTGTGGGTAATTGCTGCTGGGAGCCTGAGGTGGCCTGCAGCTACCCAGGCGGGATTAGTGACATCAGCCCCTCCCAGGCAGCAGGTTCAGACAGGAGGAGAGGGAGGCCGCCTGTGCGGGGTCAGAGGGGGCACCGGCAGCCAGAAGAGTGGGCCCTCCCAGCCTGGGCTCCTTGGGGCCTGCCTGCTCTGGCGTGACTGTTGGGGAAACCTGTCGGGTCAGCTTCCATGTGTTTCCCTGTATGGCTGGGTCTGGGAGTACAGGCAGGAAAGTGAGGTGAGGGGAGGGAGCTCTTTATTGGCTCTGACATTTACTTGAGAAGCTGCCAGAGGGTGGTTTATGTTTCTCAAACAGAGGTGTACTACGATAATGAGGCTGCTTCTGTGGAGGTGATAGCTAGCCCTCTCACGGCTGTACCCAGCAGGTGGCACGGTAAAGGGAGCAGAGCGCCAGACTTGAGGGCTAGCAGGTGTAGCCATCCCTGACACAGAGTGTGACCTTGGGGTAGTCTGATCATCTCCCTGAACTCCATTCTCCTCATCAGCTGGGTGGGAAGAATGGTCTGCCCCTCCCAGGGAACCTAACGAATGTTCCTTAGCTACGTGTTTACACCGCATTATTCCAGGTGTTTCACAAATATGATCTCACTTAGTCGTACAACAGCTGCATGATGTAGGTGCTATTATTATGCTTGTTTTACAAATGAGGCCCAGAAAGACCAAATGATCTGGCCAAGGTCTCATAGCAAAGGTGGCAGAGCTGGAATCTGACCCCCAGCTGACTGGCTCCTACGTCTCTAGTCTTAACCACTGTGCTGTGCCTCCCAGATCCTGCCCGGAACCCTGGTCCTCTCCCTCCAAGCACTTAACTCATAAAGAGCACTTTTGTCACTGTGATTATCTGATGAATGCCTGTCTCTCTCATTGGATTCTGAGCTATCCAGCTTGGATTTTGCTGAGCACCATATCCCTGGCACCTAGCTCTGGACCTAATAGGAGACTTCCACGCGGTCCACGTGTCAGAAGCTGCCGGGAGGATCAAATGAGATAGAGAAGTTGAAATAACAGGTGGCTCCCTCTGAAATCATCAGCACTGAGCTCACAGTAGGCACTTGGGAAATGTTTATACCTGTAGCAGACTCACTGTGGGGCTGTGAGGTGACTCCAGTGACTTCATTGTGTGGAAGCCCTCAGTGCGGCATGACCAGGTATGAATAGAGTCACCCCCATGTGGAAGCCATTGGAGGGATCTACTTGCCTCGTCCGCTGGAAAGGAAGATGGGCAGGGACCATATTCTTCAGGCAGGCCAGCGCTGTGGGCACGTGCCTCATAGACCTTCCCTTTCAAGGGTGGTCTTGAAATTACCTCCTCAAAGTACCTACTGCTGAGCCTTAAAAGCTGACTCAAACCATCTCTCTGCATTGGGGAAGAGTGTTTCCATCACTCTGTTTAGCAATCTGAATCCCATCTTCAGCTTCAACTTCAGGCCTAATGCAGAACATCTCCGAAGTGGCAAGGGGTTAAATGCCCTCAAGAAGGAGGGAGAAGAGAACCCGGCTTCCAGGCTGCACATTCTCCCCTCTCTCCTCTGCAGCCTCTGTGTTTGTGGAGCCTGCTGGGATGAAAGGAGTCGAGGGTCAGCCTTGAACTGTGGTCCTTAGATGGATAGTCTCTGCAGCCTGTTCATGTCCTCTCCCCACTCCTGCCACCAGCAGCGCAGGGGCGATGCATCTGTATATCTGTGCAAGGGGACACTGAGCATTCCATTGCTAACTCTGATGAATCACATGCTTATGGGAAATCTGATATCTTTTCAAAAACTTTGCTAAATTTGGCAATAATATTTCCCTCTTCCATCGTGCTCACCGTGAACCCCCAGCTCATGTTCCTGAGCACACTGAACTCTACCTCTGGGTGTGGTTAGGTTTGCGGAGGGTTTGGCTGGTGTGGTGCGAACAGGCTACCAGTCTGTCAGACAGACAGGCAGACAGGCTGAAACGAAAACATAGGTCTAACTGATCTCTAAGCTGGAATGAATAATTTGTTTAGATAACACCAGGAAAAGAAACATCTTCCAGCATGTTATTTGTTGTTACATGCCGTCAAGTTGACTGCAACTCCTGGCAACCTTGTGAATGACTGATGTCCACAAAGTCCTGTCCTCAACAGCCCTAGGCAGCTCCTGTAGACTCATGCATATGGCTTCCTTTGTGGAGTCAATCCATCTCACATTTGGTCTTCCTCTTTTCCTGCTGCCTTCTACTTTTCCCAGCATCATTGTCTTTTCCAAAGAATCCTTCCTTCTCATGATGTGCCCAAAGTAGGACCGCCTCAGTTTTATCATTTTTGCCTGCAGGGATAGTTCAGGCTTAGTTTGTTCTCCGACCTACTTGTTCCTCTTTCTGGCAGGCCAGGGTATCTGTAGAGCTCTCCTCCAACACCGTATTCCCAGTGAATCAATCTCTTTCCTCTCAGCCTTCTTCACCGTCCAGCTTTCGCACTTGTACATAGTAATTGGGGATATGAGGGTGTGGATAATCTTGGCCTTAGTCTCTAATAATACTTCTTATACCTAATGATCTTCCCTAATTCTTTCACTGCTGCCCTTCCAAGTCTCAGTCTTCTTTTGACTTCTTGGGTGCAGTCTCCATTTAAATTGATGACCAAACCAAGGTAAACGAAATCTTTAACAATTTCAATGTCTTCTTTGTCTACTTTAAAGTTGTGTCGTTCTTCTGGAGTCATGATTTTTGTCTTCTTGATGTTCAAACTCAGTCCTGCTGTGGCAACTTTTTCTTTTACTTTCATCAGAAGTTGTTTCAAGTCATTGCTGCTTTCTGCCAGAACATATGTGTGTGTATATATATATTTACAGTCCTGCCAGAATATTATATTTAAATGTATTTAATTTCGAATAGCAAAGAGAAAATTGCAGGAACAGGTTTGGAAAAACACTACATAGGAGTAGCAGCAGGTAATGGATAAATGAGTTTGGTCTCTTCGCACATGACTTTCTGTCATTCAGAAAGTCAACGCAAATTTATTGAAAACCCCTATATGCCAAGCTGTGTCCTGGGACTGGGGAGTTCCTTCATTGGGACTCAGTTACCCCACCCTAAATTCTGTATCTGGAGTGATAATAAAGCCAGAGAAAGAATGTGTTAGTAGGAGACACTGACTTGGTTTTTCTTAGTGAATACCTTGATTACCTATTTGAAAAGTTCACCAAGGCCAGGCTGGCTATGTAAGATAGAAAGTTATCTTACTTTGTGGCAAGGTAGTTCTTGGCATTTGTGGCTGAAGTCTTCGTTTTTCAAGGAGGTGTAATCATTTGCTAAAGACAATTTCTTGGCTCAAACAAACCAACTGAAAAGTCATCTGCATTCCTTGACAGGACTATTGCTTCCTAATATTGCCACACCTGGGGTGTGTGCTGGGTCTGTTGATTTGCAGCATGAATATCTTTATCCATTTAGGGTGACGTGGTGGCAGCTTCAGCTACACTCCCCACAGGTGGCTTGGCTCTTTATCAAATTCTTTTGATTCACATGGGAAGTCTTCTTCAGGAATTTCTGATAGCTGCTCAAAAGTGTCTGCCCTTTTGATGTGGGCAGCAAGAGTCTCATGATCTGGGATTAATCTGCTAACATGAAGCTGTGATCTTGTCAATAAAAATGGTACGTAAATCTGTGTGATTGAATTTATAACTTTGTAAGACATTTTATACAAATGCTATTCCAAAATAGAACAAACACAATATTTTGTTAGATTATGTTAATTCAGAAATAGTGTCATTAGTCGTATAAGGGAGGAAAATTGGAGTCAATCATTTTAGAAATGTTAGAAGTCTTGCAATGTGGGTGAATCAAATGTACCCCTGCTGTCTTGTGCCATCTTATCTCTGAATGGCTACAGAGGATGAATGTTTATACCTGAATGTGCACGCACGCACATGCACTCACACACACAGACACATTTCCTCTTCTCCTTCTTGGTCTCTTTGGACGTCCCTCTGGAAAAGTAGTTCTGTCTATATCCACCACTCTGGCTCTTGACCCTTTGGGAGCTATCGACGCTTATCTGCCTGGCCCTGTTTGTTTAACAGGAGCTCTTTTGTTTTAACTTTTGTGTACCCAACACCAGGGTTTCCAGTTTCCTGGGTCTCGACGGGGTCGTTAAGCCCCTGTTCTTACCCTGTCCCAGTTCAGCTCCCCACCTGAGCTGTCACTGGAGCCCTTGAACTTCAGCTGTAAGTTCTGCTTCCCAAACCTTCAAACGCACACAGGGGCCACTAGAGGATGCGCCTCTTCCCTTGGTGTGATCAGCTTCAAGGCTGAATGAGAGCGTGCGATGCCAACGATTGTCCCAGGAGCTTTTACCAAACCAGACTGAAGGGAGGTGCATTGTCACTAGCACCCTGGGCTCAGAAGTGACTCATGCCCACACCTGTCAAGGGCATGGCAGGGAAAGCTTCATCAAGGGGCCTGACTCTCCAGGTCAGATCACCGACCAGGTTCTATGGAGGGAGCAGAAGATGGGAAGCAGCCATAGGCAGAAGTAGATAGGGTAGGACAAGTTCCTGGAGCCCTGGGCCATACACAAGACACCATGAGGGATATTTATACGCCAAATAGCATTTTAGCCACGATCCTTGGGTTTCAGGTTGAGTCCGATAACTATCTTTAGCCCCAGTTAATGGAGGAACTGCTTGAACAGCATATGTAATAATATTATATAACATTCATGATAATAACTGTTATGTTGATTAACACTAACCACTCTCTTGGCAGTGTGCTACACACATTACTCAATTGGCTCATTTAGTTCTTTCATCGACCCAATGTGATAAATTAGCATTCCCATTTTACAGATGTGGAAACTAAGGTACAGATAAGTTAAACAACTTGCTCAGGGTTCCAAAGCTAGTTAAATGATAGAACCAGCATTTAAACCCAGGCAGCCTGACTCAGAGCCTGTGCTTAACCACAATACTAGAGTGTCCCATGATGGTCTACACCAGGAGTTTACACACTTGTTGTATAAAGGACCAGACAGTAAATATTTTAGGCTTTGTGGGCCATGTGGTCTTTGTAGCAACTTCTCAATTCTGCTTTTATAGCACAAAAGCACTCGTAGACAGCATGTAAATTAATGATGTGGCTGTGTTCCAATAAAGCTTTATTTGTAAAAGCAAGCCATGGGCCATATTTGACCCACAGGCTGTAGATTGCTGACCCCTGGCACAAACAGAAGAGGAGATTGAAGTTTCATATTCAACAAACATTCACTGGAACACTTATTATGTGTCAGGTACTTCCATTAATTTATTTTATTGAATCCTTCAAAAGCTGTGAAGTGAGAAAGGAATTCCTAGTTTACAAGTGAGAAAACCGAGGCCCAGTGAAGTCAACTTTCCTAGAGACATACAGCTAGTAAATGGCAGAGAGAACTGAGCGTAACTCGTCATAACTCACGTTCCTTTGTCGTTTCTCTCTGTAGGCTTTCCAAGTAGACTGAAGCCCATAAATAATCAAGTCTCCAGAAGCTCTACTGCTGCCTTTTTCTTTTTCAGGGAAGTGTGAATGTGTCATAACTTGGCCAGGACTAGCTGCAAGGCATGCTGGGACCTCAGAAGCATGAGGCATCTGGACGAGGAAGAGGCGCTGGAACTGAAATGGAGGGAACTTGCTCAGCTGGAAAGTTGGCGATTGGTGCAGAGAGGGGTCTCAGTTGTCCAAATGGATGTGGGAAATTTCGACAGGTTCCAGGTTAGTCTCATTTCTACAGGGGACATTGTGGGGGTGGGGGGTGGGGGTGACAGGATCAGAAATCTCCAGGCTGTGACTATGCCAGAGTGGCATCATCATGTGGAGCAGGATCCTGGTTAGAGGCTCTGGGGAGGAGGGAGCTGGAAGGTGTTGGCCACCATTGGAGCAGGCTGGTTCTCGGGAATGAGCTATAGCCACAGGAAGCAGCCAGAGTGAGAAACAGAAATCCCAAATGGAACACAGTCATATAACCCAGGTAGAAACACTGCTTCAGCTCAAAGGTCGTCCCGTCACAGAGCCCTTCACTGAACACTCTAGGTAGATACCCCTGCTCCTTATCACTGTGCTGTACTTTTCTTTACTCAGATAAACTCCCACATCAAGGCCTTTGCACTTGGCGTTCCCTCTTCCAGAATGTTCCTCTCTCAGGTACCCTCAGGCCTTGCTCTCTCACTGCTTCAACGTCTTTTTTCAAAAGTCACTGACTCAGGGAGGCATTCCCTGACCCCTCATTCAACATTTCAAACCCTCTCCCTCATCTCGTATTTTATTACCCCTTTTCCTGGTTTACTTTTTTTCCTTGGCATTTACCACTAAACTATGATCTGTTTCTCTTGCTTCTTGACTGCTCTCTAGAAGGCCTAGGAAGTAGGAAATGCATGTAGTTTGGTCTCTGTGTCCAGTGTTTAGAACAGTGCCTGGGGCACTGCAGGCACTCAATAAATATTCCTTGAATTAAGGAATTAATTTATGACAAGTTGTAATTGTGCATTTAATCATTTATTATCTGTCTCTCCTACTAGACTATAGCCCTGTGAAAGAGAAAACGATGTCTGTGCTTTCATTACTGCGTTCCCAGTGCGTAGGATATAATAGGTGCTCAATAAACCCTTGTTGAGTGACAGAATGAGTGAGAATTAGGAGCAGATGTGGCTCCTAACTGGCAGAAGAAGCCCAAGAACTTGTATATCTCATCATCGGAGCCCTCATCAAGTTGCATTGCGTTCATTACAATTATTTGCAAAGGAGTTTGTCTTTCCCACTAATCTAAAAACTCTTTAAAGGGCATATATTGGGTCTTATTCATCTCTGAACTCAAGATCCTTAATACCAACTGGCACTTAGTAGGTGATAGTTAATTATCTGCCAAATGAATAAGGCATATCAAAGGAGCAAAAGTCAGGCGGAAGGGTGTAAAACTCATTTGAGGGCCCACTTCCTGGTGAGGCTGGACCTGCCTTGTTTGGGACCTACACAGGGGAGGCAAGGCTGTATTTGCAGGTGGTGAGTGTCAGAGATATTACCTGGGAAGGGCTGGGAAGACCAGACACAGAGGATCTAGAAGACCCCTCAGAGTCCCAGAGGATGGGGTCCTTCCAGGCAAGGCTGGTCCTGGCTGAGGTGGCAAGGGCAGCCAAAGGAGAGGAATCAGGCAGGTGAAGTGGAATAAGATGGGATCATGGAAAGACCAGGCAAGAGCCCTTGGCCATTTGGGCTGCTTATGCTCATTCAGTGAGCAACGAGCACAATATGGGAGATGGGCATCCCCGTGGCTCCAGAGAAGAGGCCAGGAGTCAGGTGGTCTTCACATCTCAAAATAGGTAGGAGATATGATGCCAAGCCCATTCTCACCTCTTTCATGAAGAATGTGTCCTAATTTGCTTTTCTTAATACTCTATAACCTGTAGAACACCCTGTCCAATATGGGCTGCTTACGCAGAGTTGCTAAGCTGCAAACCATACATGGGGTGGATCCAGAATGATTGCTGGAATAAATATTAGTTACCAGGGATGCCTTTGGGTGGTTATTTTTCTTAAATGGATGAATATCTTAAATGGATGAATGAATGCATAAATGAATGACTGACCAAATGAACAAATGGATTAATGAATGAATGAAATAAACTTTCCACAATTTTTTAAAATGGGGCACAAGGGAGATATGCATTTAGGAACCATGGAAGCTCTCTCAGTGAGAGACAAGGCCATTTGGATTTCAGGGACATAATCATGTCCATATTGCATAGAGCTCTAAAAAGGGAAGAAATTGAACTGGGCTCTGAATAGCGCAAACCATTTTTTGTTTAATTGATTTTTGAGTTTGGAACTTATTGAGATTTTCTGTGTTGGCTAATATATGGATGATATTTGTAGATGTCACATGGATATTTGAGAAAAGCAGTGTTTTCTATTTTTAGCTTAGGAATGTTTCCTGCAAAGTCATGTTGGGCAAGGAAGGTGAGACTGCCTCCTCATCTTATGAATGCGATTCCATTGATGCCCCCTTGTTATTTCTATGGTTGCTTCATTGTACATTTTGGTACTATGAGATTTGGTATCCAAAGATATATGAGTGTTTGCTCTGAATTTTATTTGTTCCCATTGTCACTGTAGAGTGGATTGGTTCAATATATATAGTAGGGGGAAAAAGACCGTGAGAAGAAGGGGGTGGTGAAGCAAAGAGATGGCACAAAATGTAGGGACAGTGAGGACACTGTCCTATTTATGATAGACAAAATAAAACATGAGAGTGGAAAGACAGAAAGATGGGTATTTGTTGAGTGTTTTCTGTTGTCCCTGCATACTTTGGGCCTATTTTCTTATTTAGTCCCCACAGTATTGTCTGGGATGGGCATCAGCATCCTCATGTTGTACACAAAAGGACTGATAATGGAGAGATTACTCCTGAGAAATGAGACTCAAACCCCGGTCTCTGTGGGTCATACACTTTTTCTGGAGACATTTCAGTGTTTTAAGATGGAAGATACTCCAGACTGCAAAGACAAGACTAGATAAAATGAGAGGTAATGAGAGCAGAATAGAGGGGGGCCAAGAGTATGAAAAGTCTAGAGACCAGGGTGCTATCTTTGTGGCAATGGAGAGTCTCTGACTTAGATGCTCTTAGCGATAAGGCACCCCCGGGTGCCCTGCTCTGGTGGAAGCTGGCTCAGAGGCCTGGGTGGGTGCAGTTGAAACCGCAGGGGTAAACCTCAGACCTGCAGCTAAGAGTAATCTTGAAGGGTTGGGTGCTGACACTTGAGCAGGGGTGAAATGTACGATTTAAGAAAATCAGTCTGATGTAAAAAAGATGAAGATGAGAAGCTGAAAAATCCCTTGGGGGATTATTGTAAAAGTTCAGAACTAAGCATGACCTTGATTAAAATGGAGCAGTAGAAATAGAAGAAAATTGGGAGCATGTGAGAAACGTTTGGAAAGAAGAATTTGTTTGATTTAATTGCTGATTGGATATCTGAGACAAAAAAGATAATATATTTGGAGCGAAAAAAAAAAAAATCCAGTGGGTAAACACTGCATGAGGCCTTTTACATTCATTTTCTCACTTTATCTTCATAACAACCCTGTGAGTTACATGCCATGACCCCTATTTACAGATGAGAAAACTGAGGCTCAGAGAGGCTAAATGACCAGCACATACAGTTAGAGGTCGAGTTAAGTCCAGTTACCTCTAATTCCAAAACCTCACTTCTTCACACAAAGTGACTTGAGTGACTATAGGTGCTGCCTATATAAGGGAAGTGTAAATGAGCACCCAGTGGCATGGGTGACCATGTTGAACAAATATCGGGCTTCTTTAAAAAATAAACAACCCCGAAAACAAAGCAGGGTGCTGAGTCACTCACCCCTAGAAGCCTGAAGGAGGTAATTATAAACAGCTGGAACAGACTTCATGGGGCTCCACTAGCAAAACCAGGGTAGAAGCAGGAAGGGCCGGGCTTTGGAAAGGAGAAGGAGAACTGAAGCAGGGAAGTTATTTCAGAGGACAGAACACGGCCAGACAGAACCAGACAGAGCCAAACAGAGCAGGAGCCTGTTGTTCTGAAAGAAAAAAAAGAAATCAAATTCTAAAAACTCAAGAGTTCCTTGAGCCGCATTGTTTCTTGGTAAACAGTAAAGGAACAGACACACGGCCTGATGTCCTAGAGCCTTGACACTCCATCAGGTGAAAATAAGTTTGAGTTGAGACAAGAAAAGGAGTGGGGAGGCCAAGGAAAAGTCTACAGGTAGAAGTATGAAGCTGAAGGATGAAGTGCCCCATTTACACCCAGGGTTATTTTTTTTCTCAGTCTTCTCTCCAGTGGGCACTGGTGGCTCATTTACCTTGCAAGGGTAAGTGACTAACATCTTTTTACGGATGAATGACCACCTGACTTTTAATATACGACTACTGAGTTAATTCCTCCTTCCTGAAATTGCTGCATCTCTGAATTGTCATACCTGTTGCCCCTATTGATGACCCTGGAGTCACCTGGGCAGCTCCTGAGGCCTAGGCCCTGGCCAAGGGAGGACTCAGATGGCATTGGCCTGGCAACCTTGGCCGATGATAGAATATCATCCTGCTGACCCCAAAATGGGAAGTCAGGAGGGGAAGTGGATTGGAAACGTGGGGCGAGGCATGCTCTTTTGCTGCCCCCAGCCAACATCACTCAGCACATACTCTACTCCATAGTCTCAACTAGAGGCCCAAGGACAAGTTGGATTTGGGGCATTTAGCTTCAAGGGCTAAGGAGATAGCAGAAGTGTCCTCTGCAGTCCTTTAGACTTAGATGAGTGGAGATGGGTGAACAATTGGACATGAAGACAATAATTTGCGAATAACTGGCCCAGTGGAGTGGGCAGGGTCCGTTTGCAAATGGAAGTAATGTAGAGAGAGAAAGACAGAGCACCATGGAACACAAGAGGCATCATTCCTGGTTTTTGTGGTCAGTGTAAAAATGTGCGTGATGCCAAGGGTCAGAGAGACCTTGAGCATAGACAGTGTCAGACAGACTTGAGTCTGAACTGCAGCACTTCACGTCATTGCTGTGTGAGATCAGATAAAATTCAAAACCTCTCTGAAACTTATCTGTATGTGAGGCTAAAGATATGTAGGATGAGGATGAAACTAGATTAATGCCTGTAAAGTATCTGATATAGTGCCTGGTACGGAGTAAATTCTCAGTGAGTATTCGTTTCCTTTCTTTTCCTTCTGAGGAGCAATATGAATAATGAAGATGCCATGAGAGCCAAAGCCTATGCTTAGAGCTGAGTTGGAAAATCCTATTTTGTAACAATTTAGATCAATGAGAATTATTAAGTGCCAGCCACATTAATGGTGAAAACAAAGCACAGCATAATAACATAGCTTGTTCAAGATCATGAAACTGTCAGGTAGGGCTCAAATTCAGTTTCCCCAGAGCTGCTTTGAACGTTGGCTCTGGGTTCCTCCTCCTCTAGCTCAATTTGTTAAGTTCAGAGAGCCTGTGTTTTTAATTAAATCCAAAATGCTCCCATTCGGTGCACGTATCTCATATCTTAGCAGCCATTAGGAGCACAATGGGTCCTCCCCCAGCCTTAATAAGATCAAGAGAGAAACAACAGCAGCAGCCACTGTCCTCCCCATCTTCCTTGGCTCCACAGCTTGCATCTCTTTCTCTCTGGGAAGTCTGTGAGTCGGGACCCATTCCTGGGGATGGCAGCCCAGGAAGCTGCACTCAGCTCGCCCGTGTGTGCGGAGGACCCGACCCTCTCGGGGACTCCCATCACAAGGCACTTGGTCTTGGCTGAGTACTGAGCTTGGTTCTTAGATGGAAGCTGACTTTGTTCTTCCAGCTGCCATGCTCCCCGCTCAGGCGATCACAGCTGTCCAGGATGCATTTGGGGTAACGAAATGAATGCATTCCCTTCCTGGTAGTTCAGTAGGTGCCTTCTGTTTTTGCTCAGTGAGGAAGGTAAGGCCCTTCTGCCAAGACTGGAGCAGAGGGAGGAAGGCCCCCTCCCCCATCTTTTTCATCACACAGACACACAGAACAAAGAGCCCTGTCTCACTTGAGTTCTTGTTTCTTTTCTATTACCCACCAATTGACAGGGTCAATTGTCCATCTGCAAAATGTCAAAGTTTAGTGAGCTTCACTCTGTCTATTGGAAGTTCTGATATTTGATGACTGTGGAATGGGACTCATGGGGACACAGAATATGCTCTGGATCAGACAGACTTGGGTTAAAACCCCAACTCCTGTACTCACCTATTCTGGAGGGAAATTACCCTTTGAGTTTCCATTTCATCAAAGGATATTGTATGATGGATGTGCATACTTAACATATAGTGCTGGTGTATAGTACATGTTCAATAAATAGCAGTTCAAAAAATCCCCCATATATCATCGCAATACGCATAGATATAAAAGGATATATATGCCCTGCCCTACATTGCTAGCAAGAAGAGCTCTTAAAAAGCTCTGACACCCAGAGCCATTTTACGTTGTTCAGACCAAGCATGACATATTATAAATTCTCTGGATTCCCTCTGAGCCAGCCCCAAACAGAAGATGGGGTTGCAGGGAGCCAAGGAACTGGGAAAATAGACAGCATGTCTGATTCTGAGGTCTGTTAAGCAATAGGAAAACACCCTTTGGGGGTGATTGCTGACAAAAAAACCCCTTCCTGTTCCAAACTGGAGGCAAAGACTGGAGCAGAGGGAGGAAGAAAGCCAGCAGTGGTTTTGTTTGGGACCAGCTGGCTCATCCGACCAAGGCGGGGACCCAATGCTGGGCTCTCCTTTCCCCACCCCTTGCATTCTACGAGGGAAGCCATCAGAATGGGGGGTCACCATATTGGCCAAAGACTCGTCCCATGGGACTTGGAGAGTGACAAAAGTGGCACAGAGTTCCTTTTCAGGGTGGTCTCTGATGGGAACAGAGAATCCAGGAAAGGTTTTGACGATAGAACATTAAAACAGAAACACATTTTTGGGGCAGAGATTTCCAACTTGGGGTCCAAACTCCCAGACAATATTGAAGCCTTAGTACAAAGAAAATGCTCTTTGGGGTTCAGATTGCATAAATTTCCTCCCTATTACTGCTTTCTTTCCTAAACACAAAAGAAAGTTAAGCTCTGCACTCCAGGATGGAGCTAGAGAGAGAATGATCCATTTATTTAGAGCAGAGGAGATGGTTTCCAGAGGATTTGTAGGAAAATGCCCTTTGCCTGCAGGCCCTTGGCGCCCAGGCTGGGCTAAGCTGATTAAAGCTCCATTCAGAATTGCAATAACCCAAAAGATATGCTGGGGCCACTGATGGGCCTCAAGATTAGCCACTAAACTGATCGTTCTCTCTGGGATTGTGGCTGCTGTATTTTTGGAAACTGGGCACTTAAAAAAAAAACCATTTCTGTTTTCTCATGGCTCTGCTTGCGGACCTCATTAATTTCCCAAAGTCTCAGCAGAAGAACAATTGCTCTAATTCCATCTGGCAAGGTTCTAAAGCTCGAAAATTTCTCATATAATATAAAATATATGGAAAATGAATAGACACACTTATATGTGACCTCTGTAATAGATGGCCCAGTATACATAATAGGCTACACCCCATATGCAAACATGCACATATGTGTATATAAATATTTTTTTTCCTTGCCTTCCTGCCCTTATCCTGGAATTCTTAGCAATTTGGCCTGTCCCTGCTTATTAATGATGTTTCCAGAGCAAAGCTCATTGGTGCATTTTCGGCAATGGGCTGATTAATAGGCGGGCACGGGGGAGCTCTTCGGGAGCCTGGGCATTGGCGGCTTGTTGACCTTGGTGCTCGGGGGATAGTCTAGCTTCAAACTATGGAATCTCAGTTAGTATCATAAATTGTGGAGCCACTGGTTTTATTGCCCTTCTGCCTCCTGCTGGGAATGTTGTTTCTCTTTAATAATGGGCTGAGCAGCAGCAATGAACACTTCCCCTCCTTCTCCCTCCATGACTTGCCTGTCCACTCTTCTCCCCCACCTCCACTCTCCTCCTCCCAGCCCTGGTCACCGGAGCAGACACACACACACATACACACACACACACACACACTCATGCACATGTGCTCACAGGATCACACACATTTATATGCATCATACACACCCATGTATATATATATAGAAACCTATCACTCCTCCTTTTAGCTTTAGGACTTAGTAAGGACACACCCTCCCTTCCTTGGCACAGCTAAATCAGGCAGGGATTTTCAAAAGGCACTTTTCTAAACATCAAAGAAAAATAGAAAGTAACCAATCTTAGAAAACATGAAGAGCATAAAAATAGTCTTGTTTTCAAAATAGAGATTTCTAGACTCTCAGTAGAAATAGAGAAGAGCTGGCCTGCCTTCTAAGTACTGTTCTTCCCAGAACACTCCTTGCTTCCTCATTTCCCCACTCCCTCCAAGAGCCGTCCCACTCCTTGGGCCTCTGGGATGAATCTCCATACTCAAGCTTGCCCTGGAGCTGGACAGCTGCCCTGGGAAGGTTCACTTTCCTGCCTGATGTCAGTCCTTCCCACTTCTAGATCCATCCCACTCGCACACCTAGAAAGCTCCCACTCATGCTTCAGATCTCTGCTCAGTTGTCACTTTCATAGGGAAGACTTTTGGGCCCTCCTTGTCTATCAAACCCCTCTCTTCACTATCAGTCCTATGTTCCTTTTTCCTTTCACAGCAACACTCACAGTTGTAAATGCATGTTTATTGTGGGAGCATTTGGTTAATATCTGTCTCCAGAACTGGAATGTAAATTCCTTCAGTGAAGGGATCCCACATCTGACTGTATGCACCCTTAAATCCCCAGCGTCGATCCCATTCCAGGAATGTAGTTCAGATGAAATAAATATTTATTGATTGAATAAGCAATCCTTCTGTATTGCATTATACACACAGGGGAGGTAGATTCCCAAATCTATTCTAGTTCAATTGTCTAGCACGACGATCTGTTTCTGTATCGTAGTAGATGCTCTTGGTGCCCTGTTCAGATCCCCTTCGCTGAGCTGGTGCATCCATCGCTCAGCAGTACTGGATGCCAGTGACTCACAGCTGGACACTTCTCCAGAGAATTACTCTGAGATCAGGAACTATCTCACCCAGAAATGCCTGGGAAGCTAGATTTCCCCCAAAAGGTGGTCAATAGCTAATGCCTAACTAATATGAAGGTATAAAAGCCTGGCTCCCTTGCCTCAAGGTGGGAACTCTCTGTAGCGCCATTCAGGCTTCAGCGGAACCCTGCCCTATGCTGCTTCCCTCACTCCCTCACAGATTTCACTTGAGAGCACTCCCGTAATAACTCAATTGCTTATGAAACTCTATCTCAGGAACTGTTTCTAGTGGACCCAAACTAAAACACGTACAATATTCATAACCAGTGGGATATTGGTAAACTGACTCTCTGGGGAAAAAAAATCAAAGAAACAATTCTGATTTGTAGCATTTGTGATTATCATGGCATAACTTCCACTATAGCCAATTCCAAGCTACCAGTGAGGTGTCACTAACACAAAGGTGGAAAGAGATCCACACAATTGGCTCATGGGAGTCAGTACAAGCTGGCATACCATAGCTCACAATACACACGAAATGAAAGTTGTACACATAATTAATATTATTAGTAGTGCCATTTTGAATGCTAACTACGTGCTAGGCATTATCCTAAATACTTGATATTTATCTCAGTCCTCACAACACCTCCAGGAAGTTTGTACTATTATTCCCCCAGTTTACAGATGTGCAGACTGTGGTTCATAGAGTAACATAATTTATCTAAGGTCAAGCTGCTAATAAATGCTGGAGCTGAGATTCAGACCTAGACTTGACTCTAGAATCTTAATATGTGACCATATTTGTTGTCACCTACTAAGAGGTAATAGACGCTCTCTTCACGTGTATAGCATTTTATATTTCACATAGTGACTCTTTTCTGCATAGTAATTTGCAACCCTTAGCATATTTGATTATTTCAATAATATAAACTATTCAGGGCAAACACAATTACTTTCAGTGTGAGGACATTGAGTTCATTGTGATTTGTTTAAGGGTCTGAGGACCAGACCTACAGCTGCAAATCAGGGTTCCCATCGTTCAGGTGTGTTTCCAGTAGACCCTGCTCTTTTCTCCCCAGAATCCCAACTCTCAATGGCAACCTCACTATTTTCTGGATGTAAAATCTGTCCCACCCCTATCCAGAGAAGGCCAGCATTCGAGGGATTGTAGGGAACATCCTTCACCAATTCTTTAGCAGACTGAGTACCTACTGTTGTCAATCTAGGTTAGATGGAAACTCAGTAAGGAAGATATGACCAGGGCTCCTAAGGTGGTTTTGCTTAAATCAATGCAGTTGAGTTTAGCGCATGATTGCCAAGTACCTGTAGCACCTGCTAGGGAATGCCTAGGGAGTTTCTGAGACTTTGATCTTCTTCAAAGCACTTAATATAGAACTTGGCATATGACAGACAATTGATACATCTAAGTAGGTCCCTTCTCCTTCCTTGGTCCAAAACTGTTACCAGATCCTGCTCAGAATGACAGTACATTTATGCTGGGGTAGAACTGCGCTCACGTAGGACATCCAGACCTGGTGGTTTCTGGTTCACCCCTCAACGCCATCTTGTGGGCAATGGAAACTTTGCCAGAGTTTGGGGAAGCCTGCCCAGCCATTGTGTAATTTGACTTAAAATCTGAATTGGATAATCTACATGGCTCTGGAAGGAAATCTAGAGATTATCTCAACGTGCAGAAGTAGAGTTTAGGAATCAAGAATAATGGTGTCTACTCCTGGCACCATCGTCAACACTGAGTTATGGACGCGGCATCTGACTGTGGTAGGTGTGCTTATCAGTTCCTAGCACGGGCTGTGGAATTGGGCAGATCTAGGCTTGATTTTGGCTCTGTGGCTGTGTCCTTGGCCAAGGCCCTGACCTCTCTTCACCAAGTTTCCCCATTTGAAAAGACAAAAGTTATGCTTATTTTATTGCCTTCTTGAGAAAATATCACCAGATTATTAGCAATCTGTCCCATACCTGGCTCTTTAAATGTATTCATAAATGATAGATATTATTGATACTATTATTACTATCACTTTCATAATGGGCTATTATTTTCTCCCCTGTCTATCTCAGAGTCACCATCTGGATGGTTATATGCTTGAAAATCTAAATCAAATTCTAGGAGTTATTAACTGATACACTTTCTTTCTCTTCTGTAGAAGAGAACCTGAGGACAAGAATCACCTCTCTCAGAGGCTGGGCCTGTGGATGAGTTAGGTGGTATTTATGTGGGTCAGGAAGCCAGTTATTAGGCACGCTGTCATTTAGCACTTGTAAGTCATTGTCAGTGACCAGGAAGGTCTGATGACTCCCCTGAAACTCACATCTTTGGAGTATTTGGTTTATATAAGGACACAGAGAGATGACTAAGGGGTAGATCTTCCTTCAAGGAGCTCACCACTGACATTTCTCACCATTTGATAATCTGATGGAAGCTGTCTGTCTTCTCCCTGGGAGGTAGAGGGAACTATATAGGCTTTTACATACACCATTTGACTTATAATTTCAGGCTAAACTCAGCCATAGACTTCATTATTAAGAACTTTAAATTCAG
Source organism: Tapirus indicus (assembly GCA_031878705.1). Lineage (NCBI taxonomy): Eukaryota > Metazoa > Chordata > Mammalia > Perissodactyla > Tapiridae > Tapirus > Tapirus indicus. The sequence goes on from CM062929.1 coordinate 61,489,392, forward strand.
TTGCCATTTATTGACTACCTGCTGGGTGCCTAGGGTAGTGCTAATTCCAGTGGTGGATGCAGACAGAGTTTATGCTCTTAAAGCACTTGTGCTATTTTAAGGAGGTAAATCATGAGCTTGATAATCTGCAGACCACAGCTGGAGTTGACCAGGGCCTCACGGGAGGGGCCCTATAAGGGGCTGTGGGCTGTCCGTGGGGGAAGAAAACATTCCTGGCTGGAAGTGGTGAGATTTATTAATCACCTGAGACCCGCAAGGATACCCTGCTCTCCCTGCTGTTCTGTGGCCATTCTGGGAGGAGTCACCATCTCGTGGCCAGCCTCAGCTTCATACTGGCTGTCAGCCTGAAACATCCAGGTCACCCTGAGCCTAGCTTTCCTCCCCATCTCAGATGGCCCTGGATGTATTAGAGAGAGAGGTGGACACAGCTGGACTTTGTGGAAATCTTCAGTGAGCCAAGAACCCTGAGACATATGTGACATATACATACGTACATAAATAACGCAGTGGGCTTTATAATACCCACTCTACTGCTGAGAAAAGTAAGGCTCAGGGAGTTTGAAAAAGTTACTCAAGTTGCATATGGGGAGGGCCGTGTGTTTGACTCCAAATTCCCAGTTTTTTCCATTAAACAGGCTGATGGCTGGGAATGTAGTAAAAAACATCTCAGTGTGGACTTCAGCAAGTTGCAGATCAATGTCCCTGCCCTCAAGTAACTCACAGTCAAATGGAGAGGTTCATAACCTTTTAGGTGGAAGGGCAGGATGTGGAAATATTAGGTAATTTTGAGAATCTCCCCGGAAAAACACTGAAAACCTTGCATACAGTTTCAGAGGAATGTTTGTACACCTCCCCCGCCCCATTCCTAATCTTCAGCAAAGACTCTGGGCTCAAAACACCCTGGAAGCAGACTCTTTAGTAACTCCAAGGTGCCCATGCCCTGTAAAGGGAATGGTGCCAAGCACTCTATTGGAAACTGCGTGGAAAGTAGTAAGTGCCGGTTGTGGAAATTATCCGTGCAGGCTGCTGCCTCCGAGCTTATAAGGATGATGTGCAGGACATCAGTCGATCGAAAGGACTCAGGCCATTCAGCCAGGCACAGAGCTGACTTCTGAGCGGCTGCACAGCAGAGCAGCCACTGAACGGCCATGGTTCCATTCTGTGCAAAGTGAATCTCCACAGGGTTTGCTGGGGTAGTTGGAGATGAGGAGTAGTTCCCTTTGTAGAATAGATCTGTACAGAAAGTGCCGGATAGTGAAAGCCTGCCTACTGCATGGTATTTCCTTGTTTGTTTTCAACCTAAATCAGAAAAGTATTTCTTGGGGTTGGCAAGAGTTGCTAAATTATATATATATATATATTTTAATTAAGTTTAATTAAGAGTTAAGTATTATAGGGACTTTTGGGGTGCTGGTATGTTCTATTTCTGGATCTGGGTGTGGGTTACATGACTGTGTTCAGTTTGTGAAAATTCAGTGAGCTACAGACTGTGTATGTATATTATACTTTTCTATTGTTTATCATACTTCTATATATATATACGTAATATAGGTATATATTTCTATTGTGTATTAAAATGTTTTTAAATGAAGCAAGCTATGTAAAACTTGAACTTTTATAGGAAAAAGTGTTATAATTATCTAATCTAATTTAAATACAGATGGTCCCCAACTTATGATGGTTTTGACTTACAATTTTTCGACGTTATGATGGTGCCAAAGCGATACACATTCAGTAGAAACCAGACTTTGAAGTTTGAATTTTCATCATTTCCCGGGCTAGCAATATGTGGTACGATCCTCTCTCATGATGCTGGGCAGAGGCAGCAGCCGCAGCTCCCATTAGCCACACCATCACAAGGGTAAACACCCGATGCACTTACACCCATTCTGTACCCATACAACCATCTGTTTCTTACTTTTAGTACAGTATTCAATAAACTACATGAGACATTCAACACTTTATTATAAAACAGGCTTTGTGTTAGATGATTTTGCCCAACTGTAGGCCAATGTAAGTGTTCTGAGCATGTTTAAGGTGGGCCAGGCTAAGCTGTGATGTTTGGTTGGTTAGGTGCGTTCCGTACATTTTCGACTTACGGTATTTTCAGCTTACTGTGGGTTTATTGGGAGATAACCCCATTGTAAGTTGAGGAAAATTTGTACGCAAAGTCACAGTCAGCCAATGTCTGCCATGTTAATTTGAAGATTCTGTGAAACAGGACCAAGACCTCTGGACACTTAATACATTGAGTTGGGAGTGGCAGCAGGATCTGCTAACTCGCTTCTGGGGCATCTGACAGCAGGGACACTGGGCCCTCTCTGGTGCCTTGAGTGACTCCAGCCCCTGCCGCTCTCTGGGGCCCTGTCTCCTAGCTCCTGGCTCCTCCTGGCTGAGTCCTGGCTGCTATTAGCTACAAATCCAGATTAATTAATCTTGACCTGAGCAACCTTGCAGGCCCACCATGTTATGGAATGTGAAAGGAGTCTGCTGCCAGATTCTTGGCATGGTTTGCACCCGGGCGTTGGTGTGCAGCCTGCATATCTTACCACCTCCTATCTTTCTAATGGGCTCCATTCATTCACAAGGGATCCAGCCTCGGTTTACTGAGCAGCACTCTGGTGTCCTGTTGGAGCTTGCCCCTGACCACCTCTTGACCTTCTGTGTCTAGTAAGGGGCTGGATCCAGCTCCTTCTACCTCTCTGCTCTAGTTGTCCAGATTCCAAACTCCACCTCCTTTGCATATGCACTGGACTTTAAACACAAGGTGTCAACTGGACACTCAGTGCAGCAGCTTTTGTGCCTGCCATCCTCAGCTTCATCCTCCCAAGGCTCCCACTCACGTACACGTCTCATTCAGCTCGGCCACACAGCACCATTTCATTCCTTCCTCCCCTCCCTGGTGACTCTGCTGTTTGGCGCCTGAGTTATGACATCCTGTGTCTTTAAGCTTTAGAGAAGCTGCTGACTTCAGAAATAAGAAGGTCTGACTGTACTGCAGGAAGAAGGGCACCAGAGTCGGAGCTGACTTCCCAAGTCAGCAGCAATATGTGAACACACCAGAGATGGCACGTGTACTGTGGATCACTGGGCGTAGTAACTGAAGCCCCCACAGGGAAATGAGCATGCGCAGGCTGCTGCCCAGGCCATCCCTGGAGACTCAGCCCTGTTGCTCTGTCTGTTGAGGGTGGAGGGAGAGGGTGGGATGTAATGACACACAGTGATGTGTTTCTCTGCCTTTCTCTCCGCCACTGTAAAAATGCTCCAATACCTGGTTAGGCCCCAATGCATTTCTTTATTCACTTTCCAAAGGATTTAAGGAAGTTAACTTTCCATATGTCGTGGGTCATATGGATCCAAAATGCCCCTCGAAGACCCTGTAGAGCATAATGTCTGAGAATATATCTCAGAAGACGCAATTCTCCAGGGCCAGGGTCAGGTAGAGAACAGCAAGTATGTTGCAGGATGTCAATAAATCTGCAAGACCTCCGGCATTATTGAGCCTCTCTGAACCCATTTCCTCCTCATCTGTAAATGAAGATAATGATCGCAGCCCTGCCTGATTCTCAGTGGTGAGGCCCTGACAAGATGGGAGAGAGCTCTTAGTAAACTACAAAGTAAGGACTCGTTAAGAGCACAATGTGAGCAAATTTCAGGAAATGAGAAGCTGCTGGATCGCAAGAGCCCTGTGATGTGGGAAGTGTCTCAAAGTCCGGCTTCTTAAATTGCTCTCACAACGCGGATGTATCAAAACCTGTGTACCTCTCTCGGCTGCTGGGTAAATGTCGTTGTTTTTCCAGGCTCAAGAACATGATCTTTTTTATTCCCTCCTCTATATTTTTTTGCAGAATCCTGGATCTCTTACTTTTCTGACTTTTTTCTCAGTCTCCATCATTGCAACTTTTTCTCCATTTGCATCATTAAAAATTTAGAGTTAGCAAGAGTTCTATTCTTAACCTCCTATCACTTCTCACTCCATTTGCACGGTCTGGTGATCTCACTCTCCCCAGTCCAACTCCTGATACCCTCTAAATCCACAACAAACCCCATTCTCTCTCCCAGTTCCACACCTGCGTGTCTTCCTGTCCACTCCTCCTGTCATCCTCATAAACCTCATGAACTTCCCCCACCAAATTGCTCTTCACCTAATGTGCTGTATCTGAGTGGACACCACCATCCACTCACCTGCGTCAAGCCAGAACAACAGGCTAATATAAGCACCCTCGAGGACAGCAGCCACATCTGCCTCTTTTCCCTATGGAACCCCAGGGCCTTACACATGATGGGGGCTCAGCAAATCTTTTTTTTTTTTTAGTATATAAAAGATTTGTTATATCCTTGTCTCATTCCTTATTAAATAATAATAAAATAAAATTATATGCATTAGATAGATAGAGCTTGGCATAGTGCTTAACACATAGCTACTTGTGTGTTTTCTGGGTGTAAGGCACCACCAAGCACTTTATATATTTATGTTAGACACACACACACATATACAAGCATACATATCTAGATATACATATATACGCACATATGTGTGCATACATGCACACACATATATGTACACACACATATATATCTAGATATACACCTATGCACATAGGTACATAGATACATAGGTGTATATCTAGGTGTGTATATATCTATGTATCTATATCTGATATAGATAAATATATGGATACACATATGATTTTCATATATATAATCCTGAGATGTACAATTTTTCCGTTTTACAGATGAAGAAATTGATTTTTTCCCAAACTCTTAAAGATAACAAATGGTAGAACTGCATTTATGTTCCATTTCTAAGTGATTTATAAATATTAATTCATTTAATCCTTATAGCAACCTTTTTGTGTCCGAGATGACTATCTTCCCTACTTGACAGATGAGGAGACTGAGGGCAAGTGGGGTTACAGGCCTTGCTCCAGGTAACTTGGTAAACCGTGGGACAGGATTCCTGCCACAGCCGGTTCCAGAGTCTGCACCACGCTGCCTCTCCAATGCTAATGTTTGTGTGGTCACTACTCCCACGTGACACCTCCATATCCACCCAGGCGCAAGTCCTCCTGATGTTACTTCTTGACTATCTTCTAGTTTGTCTTTTCCCCCCACAGCACAAATCAGTGCTATATGTTGAATATATGAATAAATGGGTGAAAAAAGAAAATAAACAAATGAATGTCCACATATGCTTCAACTTCTTTGGTGGGCCTACTTTCTCCATTTTTTTCCTGAAAGGCATTTTTTTTCCCTGCTTAATGTTTTATGTAGTTCAACATTGCTTTCCGAAGTTGATTATCATTATTCTTTCAGGCCCTCTCATCCATTATCATTTTTCCTTTAAACAGCTGATTGAAAAGGATTTGTTTCCTTCGTGCAGGTCACTTTTGTCTGGTAGTGAGGCCAAATGTTTTATCCCATGGGAATGCATCTTCATTTTTATAATGGAAGTCAATGGGAGTTAATAAAGGGAATGGAAAAAGTGCATTGCTGCCAACTGCTTAAGTATGTATCCATTCCATTCCAAAAGCCCCACCTGTCCTCACAGCATGCCTCTTGGGGAATTCTATAAGCAGCTGGATGGACATTATAGGAGACAGTGGTTATATGACCGGTTGGTCAGAGGGTGTCATGCTTATGGGAAAACTAGGTACCTCGGGGATACATCACAGACCCCAATTCAGCAAGGAGGTCACTGGTACTCTTGGAATGAAGACCCTCAGTCTTTCTCTTAAACTCAACACAAAACACTTGTGAGGCTAGAATTCGCTTCCAATTTTTTTCTATTCAAACCAATTCACAGCCACCGCCATGCTCTGGGGCCAACTGACTCAACACACGTTTACAAACTTCCATAGTGCTTGGTTCTGTGCTAGGTAAGAGGCAACGTGGCACGGAAGGTATTAGCCTGTCCCAGAGCCAGACTCTCTGGGATTTTAGTTCTAGCACCGAGGAATTTGAAGAAAGTTACTTAGTTCCTCCACGCTCCCATATCCTCATCTGTAAAGAGTGAGTAGTAATGATACCTTCCTCCTGGGGTTTTTGGGAGAATTAAGTGAGACAAGGCTATTAACGCAGTGAGCCCAGGGCCTGATGAAGGGTAAGTACTCATTGGGTGTTACTTGTGATGATGACGATGACAATGATGATGGGAATGATGGTGGTGGTGATGATGCTATATTATGAAAGATACAAAGCTAATCCCGATACAGACCCTTTTTTCAAGACATTCACAGGCCCGTTGGAGATACAGACATGCCCTGATATAGTCATATCATAGTGATATTGTCATAGTGAGAAAGGTAAAAATAACAGGTGCAACACTCTGGCTGGCAGAAAGCATTCCCGCCTAGGGTTATCAGGAGCCTTCATAGAAGCTTTCATAGAAGTGCTAATATGTAAGCTGGGCCCTCGAAATACGTAGGCTTTGGAGATGCGAAGACAGACTGGAGAACCACTGTTGTTGAAACAGAATCAAATCTGGCAATAACTCCTTCTGAAAAGCTGAGATATTTTCAAGTTGTCTTTGCTGTGTGTTCTGCCGTGAAAAATTGTGATTAGAATTTTACATTTATATAGCACATTTATTTTTAGAGGCTCCAGTGATATTACTAAAAACTAAAATCTTCAATTTTAATGTTGATCTGTCTTAAAAAATACATGCACCTTTTCTTCCAATGAGCTCTCTAACTCATGTAATAGTTAATGGGATGTTTGGACTAACTGTGAAATCTAAAATTATTTGGATATTAAAAAGAAAAAAGTAAGTTTTGAGAAATCTTTCAAAAGTAAAGTTTGTTGAAAAAGCCCTGGTAACCAAGAAACACCAATTACGTTAAAAATTGCTAGGGAGTTGGAGAGAAAAACATTTCAGGGGAAAATGTGGAGATGAAGGGTATGTTAAACATGCAACCGTGGTGCCTTGGGATATAGTCCACTTTGGAGGTGAACAGCTGAGGTTCCTGTAAAAGAGACCTAACAGTGATGGAGAATACCCATCGAGAACTGTGCAAGCACACAGCAAAAGACACTTCCCAGCGCCCAGTCATGACACTGTGAATCCCGGATCATCAGTGTGTAGTAACAGGATGCTGTGTGCTATGACTTGGCGATCACATCACATCATTGCATACGACATCCTCTTTGGGGGAGCATTGTTGACATCCTGCCTCACTGTCAGTATGAAGCAAAATCTGCTGACTTTGGGTACACTAGCATTCTATGAGTATAACACCACTAATTGTGCAGAAGTACTTAATCTTAGCAGCCCGAGATGGGGAAGCATGGTGACTGTCTAAAGGACCCCCCCCAGTCCCACTGCTGCCCACTTCTGGGGTACCTCATCACCTTGGTTTTGGTTTTTTTTTTTTTTTTTTGGTGAGGAAGACCAGCCCTGAGCTAACATTCAGTGCCAACCCTCCTCTTTTTTGCTGAGGAAGACTGGCCCTGGGCTAACACCTGTGCCCATCTTCCTCTACTTTGTATGGGATGCTGCCACAGCATGGCTGACAGGAAGTGTGTCACGGGCACCCGGGATCCGAACCCGTGAACCCGGGGCTGCCAAAGTGCGACCTACACCGCTGTGCCGCAGGGCCGACCCCTCTCGTCAGCTTGTTTTGTACATCAGTTGCCTTCTCCTTACTGAAAGCATATAGTTGAGTGGTTGATCGCTTAATATCTCCCTCCTCCATGTACTGTAGCTTTTGGTCTCCTTGGCACTTAGTGGAGTATTTGATGCATAGTAGATTGAAATTGAACGGATGAATAAATGAGTAATTACTACCATTATTTTCGTGGCTAAGGTCCTATTACCTTTCAGCCAGTGTATTGCAATAGCATTATTTGTAGTGACCTCTAACTTATTTTTGAAATTTGTAAAAACTTTTTTATTGAAGTATACTCAGAAGAGTGCACATATCACAAATACACTTTTTCCAGTTCAATGAACTTTCATAAACTGAACACGCCCAGGAAACCAGTTCCCAGATCAAGAAATAGGACATCATCAGCATCCCAGAAGCCCTGGTTTCGCCCTCTTCCAGACCTACACCACCTCCCCACCGATGCTAATCATTATCTAATAGTAAATTTTGGTTTTGCCCATTTTTGTACTTTTTATACACAGACTCATTCAGCATGTACCCTTTTAAGTTTGTCTTGTTTCATTCAATGTTATGGTGTGAGATTCATCCATGTTGCTGTATGTAGGCATAAAGCATTCAGTTGTACAGTAACCTATTGTGTGAACATATGGCAATTTATTTATTCACAATATACTATTCATTTGGGTGGCTTCCAGTTTGGGGCGATTATGAATACTGCTGCTATAAACAGTCTTGTATGTGACTTTGGGTGCACACATGTACACAGAGCTGTTGAACATAGACTTGGGAATGGAATTGCTGGGTCATAGGGCCTGCAGATGTTCAGCTTAATGGATATTGCCCCAAATCTTTACAAAGTGGTTGTACTCATCCACACTTCCAGGAATTATACCATGGTCACTCCGCATCCTTGCAGACACTGATTTTCTATCTTTTTCATTTTATTGCAGTAGCTTTTTAGTTGCTCTTTCCACCTACAGTCTCACACCCTATTACGTGCAATATCTTCTCCTCCCAGCGTCCAGAGGGATTTGATGAAGTCAATACCTGGTATAAACTCTTTAGTAGCTCACTAAGACTAAGTAGAATTGCAAACTCAAATCCAGTGGAAAGGGTTCAGTGTAAGGCAATAGGGCATGGTGGGCTCTGTGGCTACATAGGTAGTGCATGCCCCATATTTAGCACAAACTCTGAAGACACTGACCTCATTAATGAGGCCCACCTGGTGGCCATGTGTTTAAAATCCCTGATTTCTAGGAAAATGTCCAAACTCCTTCACTTGAGTTTCAAAGTCTTTTCTAGTCTCTGCTTTTTGTTCCCATTCAACTTGTTGCAGCCATTCTTCCTTCCTTCTTCTTTACCTTTGTCAGAGTCAGCTCTCTAACCTCTCCTGAATAGGAGAGTTGTGCTCACACCTCCACACCCTTGCACACACTGTTCTTTTGGTCTGGGGTACCCTTTTTCCTCTTCTCCGGCCAAGTACATTCAGATCCCTGCTCAAATGACCCAGTGGAGCCTTCCTAATCCTGGCTGGAGGAGCTAATTCCAACCCCTCTATTCCTCACAGAACCCTGTTCTTGACTTTATGGCCTACTTATCACTTGTCTGAAATCATTTGTTTACTTGCCTGCCTTCCAAGTTATAAGTGAACTCTAGGATTTAAATGACTAGGACTGAGCTTAAGTCATAATTCTCTCTCAAGGGCCTAGCACAGGGCCTGGGATCCAGTAGATGCTCAATAAATATTGGTTGAATGAATAACTGAATGAGTAAGAGAGGTGGGAATGTAATCCGGGACCTCAGATGAGAGTTATGCTAGGAAAATACCATTCATCGTGTCAGATGGTGTCAAATGTGCTAAAAATATAAATTAAAAAATGCTGCTTGGCAGAACTGGGAAAGAGAGCATGAAGGACTGAATTAAGAGAAGAATGTAGGAAAGAATGCTTGAATAGTAGAACTTTCTAAACTGGGAATACTAGTAATAACAAGACTAGTTCCAGGCCTTTATATAGTACTTGCATGTGTTATGAAATTTAATTCTCACAATAATTCTACAAGAAATAATCTTCATTTTAAAGATGGTGAAATTGAGCACAGAGAGGTTAAGTAACTTTCTCAAGGATGCACAACTATGGACACAAGCTTTGAATCCAAAATGTCTGGTTTGTCTCAGAGTCTAAACCATCTTGCATATTGCCTCTAAATTAGCTGTATTTCTCCCAATAATCCAGTAAAATGGGCAGAGCAAGCATTGACTCAATTTTCTAGGTGAGATGGTCAGCACTCACAGACTTATGTAACATATCCACATTCATATAATGATTTAGTGAAGGGGCTGGGATTCTCCAAATCCAGCATTCTTTCCACCATTTCAAAACGTAGGTGGGCACTGAGCAGAGGGGATTGGGCAGCTTCTTGAATAAATCTCATCAATCCTTCACTGTCCACCACAGAGGCAGCAAGACTGGTCATACTCAGCACTGAGGCCAGGACAGAAACAAATTAGGGTGTTTGGGCCCGGAGCTGGGCCCCTCTCTGGGGTCTCATCTCCCCTGCAGGAATCCTCAGCATTTCTCAGGGCCTGACCACTGCAGGCATGGTGCCAAGCAGAACCAAAGGTTTAGTCTATAAGGTGCCTTTTGGGAATCCTTCTCTGGGGAAGACATTTCAAAACAAATTCAAATCATTTTGTTGGAGGCAACCCTGGGAGAGCTGAGGGTCGTGTTATGGTTCCCATCTGTCTGGGCGTCTGTTGAGAATTTAACATCGTCATAGTCACACACACATACACACATTTGAAAAATTATGACTTCCAGCCATTCTCATTTGAAAAAAAACAACTTTTAGAGTTGAAGAATTTGTCATTGTCTGAAACTGATTTGAGCAGTAACTCAGATCATTCTAACAAGATAATCCTCATGACCACAAGTGGATGCCCAGCTTTGCTGTATTTTTCATCACAGGGAGAGTTTTCTTTGAGTGTTAATGAGGTTTAACATTTCCTCATCTTTGTTTAATGGTTGTCGTTCATATTTAGTGAGAAGTCCTTGTGTTCATGTCCTTTGCCCTTTTATCTATTAGGGTGTTGCGTTTTCTTATTGATTCAGAAGGCTACTTTAACAAGTATTTCGTTGTGGAATATTATGCACCCAGCAAAATGGTGTAGAGGGGATTTTTTAATGATATAAAACATGACATGTTATGATAGTAAGTAAAAACAGCAATACAGATGAATCATATATAAGATATAATCAGTTATGTAAAAAACTATGAAAAGACACCTCCCCTTCCAAATCAATAAAAGTTTTGGAAGAATATTTATTGAAATATCAACAGAAAATTTTTCTGGTGGTTGGACTTATTGGTGATCTTTATTTATTTTCTTATATTTTGTTGTATATGCTGGTTATCAGCTTAGCCTCTCAGCGACACATCCACGCTTCGTTGTCCTGCTTATTATACTGGACACCCTTCCTTTGCCAACCGACACAATGGTGAGATATGTCAGTAGAGGGCGCTGGAGACACACTGACTAGAAAGGGACTTTTCATCCTGGTTCTGGCCTTGTTTGGGACACCCAGTGACACTTACCTCCAGGGGATTTCAGCCACACTACTACTGGGGGCATGATGTTTTACATGGGCAGCTTCCTCCAACGTCCTCGGGGCTCACACTTGGGGAAGTTCCCTGCCATCCAGTGGGCCAAAGCAGCGCCATTGTAAACCAGATTTGGATCTCTGCTCTGGGAAGTGCCAGAGTCTTCCAGATTATTCCTTCCTTGGTTTCTCTGCCTCAGCCCTGGAGCTTGGGCTGCTTCCTATTCTGCCATTACTGGATTCTTTGGAGTGCCCTTTTCCCCTTAGTAGGTAATTCCATGTTATAGATAATAATTCTTTGTATTAAACCTTTCCTATTCAATTTACTATGTGGTTTTTGTCTCCTGTTTGGACCCTGACTGACTGGTGTATTGTATTTTCCACATTGTGTACAATTCTCATCATAATCAGAAAATAAATTAATGTTTATTTGCCCTTTATTAAGATGACTAATCTGATTTACATGCATATGTGTATGTATATACACACACACACACAGACATGTTATATGTGTGTGTGTGTGTATCCTCTAATATAGAACTCTTTTTCTTATCATGTGGACTAAAGCATCTTTTTATGGTAACACATAATAAAATGGTAATAAATAGTAAAAGCAATCTTTTTCATAAACCATTCAGTACTTTAATTTTGATGTAGAACTTTTATGGCTATACTGATAAATGATACTTTTCTTTGGGGGGTGACTAATTTGTCAGATTTTGCCATGAGGATTTCATTTATTTTATTGAATTTGTAGTTTTTTATCAGTTTCTATGTCCTTGGAAAATAAACATGCTGTAGAGATCACCATATGGGAGTTTTAAAGAGATCACCCACAAAACCACCTGAGTTCTAAGATATTTGAGGAAGTAATTTTACTTCCTTGGTTCCTGACACGACTGCATCAAGTCGATGATGGAGTCACACATTGGACCCAGGGCCTTGAAGAGTTGTCAAGGAACTCACCTCAGATTCTGATTGATGTTCGATGAAAAGTAGCATAAATTCAACTTTCTTCTGTTGTTAAAACAAGATGGACGCTCCTCTTCTCTCTCCTGACCTCTCCTGGGTCAGTTCAAACCCATAACGCTTTTTGATGCCCTGTGAAGGAGTCGAGAGAGAGCTAAGTCATGTAAGGCCTGGACTGACCCTTAAGAAGTTAGCAGTCTTACTGAAGCGAAAGAAGTTACTCTGCATTCACCATGAACCGACATAATGGTAGATGCTTTCTATCTGGTTTCTCGTTTACCTCTCAACCAGTCATGAGAAGTATGGGTTATTCTTCTCTCTTTGCAGAAGAGAAAGCACCGTCTCAAAGGTAAGGAAAGTTGTCCATGATCATTCAGTCAGCTCATGGCAGAGATGAGCTATAAACACAGGTCTATTGACTCCAAATCTCTTATTGTTTCCCCTAAACCATCACGTTTCATAAACATATAATTAGCAAGCAAGTCACCTGTTTAGGTTACTGATTAAGGGTTTAGGGAGCCAGAGGGGACGTGGGGTGAGCTGAGAAGAGTTCACGGACAAGCAAAGCGTTTGCTTTCCTCTGCCTTCCCAGAGCCTTACTTTCTTGTCCCGCTAATTTGACAACTCATCATATGCCACTTTGTGACACTGCTTGTGTTGGTGTCTTGGGCAATCATTTCTACCTCATAGTGCAACTTATCTATTTACATCTTGTTCCCCCTCCCCAGTGAGGTTATCATCACCCAAGGGCTTGAGCACAAGGCTTTGGGATCCAAGTCCAACATTTCCTTCATCTGAGTAGACTCTGTCTGAGGGTCAGGGTCTGAAGTGACTGGTTTCCGTGGAACTACCTGGGGTCCTTTTCTGGCCAGAAGATGCTGGTATAATACTACTTACATTTGTGCTGAAATTCCTTTTCATGTTGAGAAAGATTGGCTTTAGCCTTTACTCTGCCACTAATTTATTATGTGATCTTGGGCAAGTCACTTCTCTCTTACAGGCTTCGCTTTCTGGATTTGTAAGTGATGGATTTGATGTTCGTGATCTGTGAGTCCTTTTCTAGTAACAGCCTTGGATCTTTTTGGTAAATTCCTTGATCTAGGAGCATGCAGAATTAGGAGAGTTGGAGGGCCTCCCACCCCGCCACCCCACTCCCTCTTGCAGATTGTAAGAGTTGCATTATCTCTCTATAAATTGTTGAATTTAGAAACAATCATAAAAGTTACTAAAAGCCACTTTCTTTTTCAAGTCAAGTCGTTCACTAACAATGTTAGTGATAAAAACTTATCCCCCCTGGGGCAGATACCCGCTCCCTCTACCTTTTGGTAGGTCATCGCCTTATTCACATGGCGCACTGCTATTGCAGGTAGACAGTATTATGCCTGGTCTTATAAATGAACAGGTTGGAGACACAAGGGAGGCGAGTGTTAGAGCCCAGGCCATGCAGACAGAACTAGGGGTGGCTTTCCTAATTCCTAATCCAGAGTTCTCTCCTCCAAGTCACATCCTTTGTGAACCAGTCATTCTTACTAATGACAATGACCTTACCAGGACAGGCAGAGGGAAAGCTCATGGCCCAGGGGACAGCAATTCCTGGCTCTTTCGGTAGAAAAATCCAGTGGTGGGATCTGGTTTTATAATTTTAAAAAGCCACTTGAGCTAGTGTCAGTTCAAACTCTCTCAGTTCCATCAGTTAGAAAATACCAAATAGTTACCCAGGCTTCAGACACAAGACACCAGACACATACGCATCAGGGAACCCTGGGCAGCCACTGTAAAATGGGGGTAGTATCACTTTGATCAAAATGTTGTTAGGAAGAGTGGATAGATAATTTTCATTCAGTCTCTAGTTCAGTGCCTGGCCTGCAAATTAACAGCCAGCTCAGTCCAAGTTTTCAAACACACGGAGGGCAAAGGATCCCTCTTGCCCCAGGGTTCAGAGAGTGGGAGAGTTATGGAGGGCCTTGGCCTCAGCAGTTCTGTGTCTCCATAATTCAACCCACGTGGGTAACTTGGTGTGTGGAGACATGCTGTGCTGAGCCTGCAGAGTGTGCGAGCTGGGAACACGACTGGGGAGGCCAGCTACAATTTTAGCTCCAGCATGGAATTTCCTGGTGTTGGGGGGTCTGGAGTCCGAACCTTCTCTGGTGCTGGTGCTGCCAGAACCAGGCGGTTGACACAGTTTCTTTCCACCCGACCGCCCAGGGTGAGGCAGGCACTCTCCTCCAGGGCCCTCGGCACTTGGTGCTGGCCAGGGCCTCCTGAGCAAGTTCCAGCAGCTCCTTCCTGTGCAAACGCATGTGGGCTCAAACAATCGCATTGCTCAGTCAGGCCTGGGTGGAGAACTGTTTGTCTCTGCCTGGGGAGGAGGAGGCAGGGTTCACAGCTTCCCTAATAAAAGGTTAATGATCCTACCCCTGGGTCCTGAAATCCAGTTAAAGAAACCGTGGCTTCCATGGACCTCGATTTGTACCCGGGTGGAAAAGACCTCATGGCTCCTGAGTGACTTGTGATCCTGAGGTTACAAGAAATAGAACCCACATCAGGCTAATGGAAGAAAACAAAGATATTTTATTGAAGTAGATAGTGGATAGTTCAGAGAAGAGAAGGAAAAGCTGAACTCGAGGCTTTGAGAAGGACAGAAACCAGGACAGCTTAAGGGATCTCAGCAGCAGGAACTCATGGAAAGCCTTAAAAAGCGCCTCTAGAAATACTAAGCTCCAATGATTTATGACTTTTTATACTTGGCTCAAAATTCAAATTCCCTCAAAGAGGGAGTCCAATGGGCCAGGGTAAAGAAGGGCTCCTGAGTGATAGCCCACTCAGCTATGCATGTCCTGAAATACAACATGATTCGTTATTGTTCTCTTGATGATCAAACTCTTGGAACCAACTCATAGTAATCCAACTCATGAATAATGAATGTATAAACAGACAACTTTGAATCAATTTACAGTCACCTCTACCTTTCAGGTGAACAGATTACTTCTGTTTATTATCAAGAATCTCTTCCTCCATTTCTTTCCTGGTGTCAGTATTCAGCAAAAACTGTCAGGCATTAAAAAATTGTTCAGTGAACTTGGGGATGGGTGATCTTAAGGGGTAATATTATCTAGTCTGGGGAATAATTCTGGCCATCTTGATTCTTTATTCCATTTTTTCTAGGCTACATTCAAATTACTCCTTATTGCTACTCTATCTACTTGGCAGACATGATACCAGTTGGGTGTCTGAATTTCTTGTCTGGATGGCTCACCAGGGCTACCCCAATGGGACTCACAGTTTATTACTTTCACCCTAAAAGAATGGCTCTGTCTCTCCTTATGACTGGAAAATATCTTCTTTAACACAGTCATTCTTTCCACAGTTAATGTTGTGCATAGGGACATCTGTGTGGTTGTTGGAAGCCTTCAAGGAGGATTGTAGAAACTATTTGTAGCCAATTTTTTATGGAGAGAGAGTGGAAAACAATATGGCACAGCAAAAAAAGAAAGTGCATTGTTGTTACAATATTTCACTGAGTTGTCTTAGTAGATCACACCCCCATCCCATTCTATGTCAAAACAAAAATAAAAAACAAAATGAAGAGCTCCCTTACCAGACCATGATTCTTAAACACATGTCACATACAACAATTAAGATTGGGTGTTCTTCAAAAGGCATGAAGAGCTTCTTCGGGGCCAGTGTGTGTATTTTGAAATTGTACCTGGTTGTGTGAGCCTGTCGGGTCCTCGCGTACCACAGCCTGCAGGATCTTTCTTATTCAAATCAGATGGAGACTGTTTCAAGAATTGCAAGACTATTAGAGACACACTGATAATATGTAAGAGAGACATTTGTGAAGGTTGTTAAGTTAAACAGGAAACAGAAGGCCTTAGGCTGTGTCTGATTCTGTGTGATGCAGGGGAGTAGATATTTCTAAATATAGACAGATTGTGTGACGCTTTAAATCATGTTGAATTAAAGAACACCCCCTCTGTAAATCAGAGTTCAGACTTCCAGCAATCCCAAGCATCTGGATGAGTACATAGGTAAATAATTTAGGAAATAGACAGAGAGATGGATACAGATGGGAGCACAAGTGATGAAATGTCCACAAATTAGCAGTAGGGGTCTCCAGTGGGGTAGTGTGTGTGTATATAATGAGGAAATGAAAAGAAGATGGGAAGGCCAATTATGAGAATACTGTGGAAGAAAACTGTGTCCTAGGAACAAATTTGTCTCCCTGGGGGGTTCTCGGGAGGTTAACTTGAGGAAGACAATGGTGGCTGCTTCAAGTTCTGGACACCCACTGCCCTTTGCTCTGCCCTGTTGGTCTTAATGTTGCTCTGTTCTGTCATCTGAGGCCTGAAGCAATGGATCGCGATCATGAAGTCACCAGTTCAAGGAGGCCTTTGTTGTACTGTGATATAGGAGGATTGGGAATAAGCTAAATTTTTCTCATGTCTCAGAGGACTTCAACATGTTTTATGATGTCTTACAGAAGGGACACAAACCAGCCCATATTAGTCATCTGGGGATGGGTAGTGGCAAGTTTAATCCTTAATCCTGTGGGAAAATACACCATCCTAACCCTGCACATACGAGGCTCAGTGCATGTCTAACTGTTCTAGAGGAATAATGCAAGGATGAGAAAGTCAAGCTTCTCAAAGCACAAAGAAAGATAGTCAGTGATGCAAGTACCCACAAGGGCAAACTTTGGGGGGAAGGACAATAAAATGGTTCTTTGATGAGAGTCCCACAATTTTTCTGGAGAGAATCTGCTGCCATTCTTTTACTAGAAATGTTATTCTTGACAAAAATGTAGCACTAAGAATAATGCTGCAGCGACATCCTTGGAAATATGTGTAAGTGGTTGGCAAAGAAACAGCTTCCTGGTCCCCGTGCACAGGCCAGAGAAAGCCCAGTTGGGGCATGGACATAAGTTTGATGGAAGCACCATAGCTAAAAAGAATAATCAAAATAGCTGTGGAGGTTAAGACAAGAGTATAATGGAGAAGATAATGGGGAACTTAACTTAAAAAATGGAATAAAAAGAAAATTAAGAGATTATGCAAGACTGTTGTTGGAACATTGGAAGGGGAGTGGGACTGAAGGGAATAAGAGTGACAGCTGCAGAAGGACCAGATGTTGGGTGTATTTTCAGGCAGTAGAATGTTCGGTTCTGGTGTGTTCAAGTGTTAAGTTATCACGGACTGGTTAAGGTTCTGAATCTTCTCTGTGTGGATGATAGAGGCTACCATCTTAGCTCTTTTCTTTAACTCCAAGTGGTCAGTGAACTACTGAAGGGTGACTTCATGTTATACCTTTGCTGAGAATCTGGGCTTACAGAGAAGTTGCCCCTCTGACAAACTAAGTTTGTTTTTGCAGTTATTAATATGAAAGATTGGACTTGCCCTGTTCTAGTTGCCATGTATTTACTTGCTGATGAGGGAGCATGCATTATTTCTTGGGTGTCCAAAGACAGTCTTTTCTGAAGTGTCCTGTTGCATTTTCGTACTATGAAGAAATGGTCTCTTCATAGCCATAGACTTAGTAGAGAGAGATTTCTCCAGCATCACTTGGCTCAAGCTCTGGAACTGGTGACCGATGCCCCTTCTTACCCCATCACCTCATGACGTACCAGTGAGACGGCTGAGTGGTAACTATGGACCCGAAAGGGATATGTTTGACAACTTGAAAGACACTGAACAGAAGAGGTGTTTCTGCAAAGTGAAGACCTCACGAGAGGCAGGGGAATAGCTTCTCTGGCCTAAACAATGCGTGTTTGTTGAGAGGTAGCCACAAGACCATGACGTCACCTTTACGAGAGAAAGAAAGATGACTGGAAAGACATTTCAAGAGTACTGGCTATTTAAGAAACAAGATCTAATGCAGAGAGGGCAAATGGGTTTTCTCTCTCCTGGCAACTCTAATAGATCCATTGGAGTTACCTGCAGGGATATAAAGAGGTGGATTATGCTGTGACTGATTAGCATTATCTGGCACGAATGTGAAAATAGGGAGTTGCACATGTCTTGCTACACAGAGATAACATCCTCAGGTCAGTGTGGCCCCAGGTCCCATTGAATCTGAGAGCCACTCTGAAGAGCTTTAGTCCTTAGAAAATTTTCTTTAAAGAAAAGTAAAGAAAAGAAGAAAGGACAAGACACCAACATGAATTGAGGACCTACCAAGTTCTAGTCAGGGAAGAAAGTGTGCTGAATGATCTCTTGTATAAGACAAGGGTAGATCTCTTCATTTTAAGAAAAATAAAATCTGTTGGATAAAATTGGAAATGGGGAGTTTGGGGCTGAGAGAGGAAAAGGAGATTGAATAATAATCCTGTAGAAAGTAATTGTTTGGCAATAAAGAAAACTGAAATACAACTTGTCTTAGCTACAAACCCTCATCCAGTCATTTAGGGGTGAGGGGCCAAGAATTGGGCAAGACAGATGGGAATCTTACTGTATAAGTGGCAGCTGCAAAAGGATGGGGAGGTATGTGTCTCAGTGCAGTGGGGTGCTTGGTTCCCGTGTGCTCAGGTGTTAGGTCTTCATGGATGGGGTGAGGTTCTGAATCCTCTGTGGATGCTTTGGGAGGGGGATGAGTAAGACATGAAACTTGAACTCTGGGAGATACTCTTTGAGAAAAATGTTCAAATAAAAATCCTTGGAAATTTGTGTACATATCAACAAATTAAAGCTATTTGAGTCCTTAATTCTATATAATTAAAATCCTTGGTTAACCTTTTGCCTCAAGTTATTTTACTAAGGAAATCTTTTTTTCACACAGAACCATGGAGTGAATGTGCTGCAGAAAATTTCCCCAGGAATTCTGACATAAGCAAATGCCACCCTGATAAGCAGAATAAAGTTGCCATACTATGCTGTCTTAGTCTGTTCGGACTGCTTTAACAAAATACCACAGACTGGGTACTTTCTCTTGTTTATAACAACAGAAATTTATTTCTTACATTTCTGGAGGCTGGAAGTCAGAGATCAGGGTGCCGGCCTGGGCGGTTCCGGTAAGGGCCCTGTTCAGAGCTGCCGACTGCCAACTTCTCATTGTGTCCTTAGGGGCCAGGGAGCTCTGCGTGGTCTCTTATAAGGGCAGTAATCCCATTCATGAAGGATTTACCCTCATGTCCTAAGCACCCCCTAAAGGCCCCACCTCCTAATACCATCAGATTGTAGGATTTTAACATATGAATTTTGGGGGAGACACAAACATTTGAACCATAGCATATACCTACTAATTCTATGTGGCTGGAACAGATTCTGGATGGAGGACACGAAAGCTTAATTTTTCAATCAAAAAATGCCTTTTTTTTCTTTCTTTCTTTTTTTTTTTTTTTTTGGTGGAAAGGCTCATTTGCTGTTACGGGGAACATGCTTGATGCCCAGGGAATGGTAACCAGAAGTGTCTTGCTGGGCAAACACCTCTGTATCGGGAAGGGTTTTCCACTTTCACCCCAAAGCTGGATGTTTCATCCGGGCACTGAGGATCACTCTTAGGAGGGCCATCTGCTCTTTTCCTTCCTGTTTTCCCAACTCTCTCAGCATCAGCGCCAGGAAGGGACAAAGTGAGGCACACGGGGTCAGAAGGAGGTGGACTTGACTCCACGGGGGCTGACTGATCCCCGACGCAAAGGAGCGCCCGCCCAGCGTTTTACTTCAGAGCCGACTCTGTGGGTTGGTGAGGACGCGAGCTCCCGCTCAGCCGCACTATGTAAAAGAACCACCGGTTGCCCGTTCCATCTCACTGACTTTTATGGTGATACTTAAACCAAAATGGTGAACTATTACACTTCATAGCCTGCAAATAAAAGCGGGATGTTAAAAAGTAGGGGCCGTAACCCCTGATGGGGCTGAAATGGCTTGTAATCCCGAGATGATTCATTCTGCTCCCCGGGGCTCGGGCGCAGGGCAGCGTGTCGGAGCCGGACAATGAACTGCGGTCCCTCGGCCCGGCCCACGCGCGCATGGGAAGCGAGCATCCCTTAGTGACAGCGCGGGGATGCGCACGAAGCAGTGTCAACGTCAAAGAAGGTTGTGTGAGGGGGTGGGGACGGAACAGAGAGGCAAGTCGCGCTGGAGACACTGTCTGCCCAGAGCCCGTTTTCCTCCGACCCCACCGAGGCCTCGGAATGTGTTCGCCACCAGCGGTAGAGGCCAGAGGGCTCCTCAGAGCGCCAGCCACAGGCCCAGTATGTGCACCAGGAATAATGCAGCCCTGGAAATAGCGTTCTCTTGAATGATTTCATCCATTTACACCTAGTGGGTTCTTTGTTTGTTTGCTTGTTTGAGTGAATGTCACATGAGCACAAAGCAAAAATTCAAACAGTATATGTCTTAGTTTGGGTTCTCCCAAAAGCAGATGCTGAGACAAGGATTCAGATGTGGGTGGTTGATTTGGGAGGCGATCCCAGGAAGCATGGTGAGGAAGTGGGGTGTGAGACAGGGAAGGGGGGAACGCTAGGAAAGGCTCGTCAATGGGGGAGGGGCACTGCTGTGGGCAATGGGGCACAGTCGCCTGGGGACCCATGAGAGACTGTGAAGAGCACACCTCAGAGAGGTGGGAGTATTTATCCATAATTGCCATTCCTCGTTGGTCAAGGTCTGCTCCCAGGCACTTCTGATCTTCCCCAAGCCAGCAGAGCAAGAAAAATCCTGAGAGAGGGAGAGAGAGAGAGAGAGAGTGAGAGAGAGAGAGAGAGAGAGAAAGAGACAGAGAGAGAGAGAGACAGAGAGAGAGAGAGAGACAGAGAAGAGGTGGGGCTTGAGGTCTTCGAGGTCAGAAGCCAAAGTCATATAGTATCTAGGAACTGTAGGCAAAGCTGGAAGACAGTCTTTGGGGTGGGCTGAGGAATATGGGCAGGCCAGGAACAGCATCTGCTATGGCACTAAATAATAAAGTAAGAAAAGGAAAAGCGTTCTTTCTTCTTGTCAAATAAACCCAATTCCCATTTCCCAGTGTGAATTACACATACCAGTTTCTAATGTATCTTTTTGTGGAAATGCTCTCTCTCTCTATACATATGTGTGTGTATAATATATGTGTAGTATATATATCCTATACTTATATATGTATTCCTACAACTTTGTTTTCAAAAAAAATATAAGCACCAACCTCACTTTTTTGTGGTAGTTATGCAGTATTTCATAGAAAGGATATACCATATTTTTTTTGTGGTCTATTTTATTGTCTTGCCAAAGAAGATTCATCATGAGCTAACACCCACTGCCAATCTTCCTCTTTTTGTATGTGAACGGCCACCACAGCATGGCCACTGACAGATGAGTGGTGTAGGTCCACCCCTGGGAACCGAACCCAGGCTGCCGAACTTAACCACTAGGCCACTGGGGCTGGCCCTTTTGTGGTCTGTTTTTAATAAACTAGAATGAAACTAATTCATGAAATGTATAATAAAATGTAATTTAACACATTTATCTTTATAGATTTTTCAACTCCATGACAGTTTAGAGCTCTGTCACTGTCATTAGCTAGATTGGGTTGCTCTCATCCATTTGCTGCCTATATGCTATGTGACCCAGGATAAGTCACAAAATTCTGTGAGCTTTTTTTTTTTTTTTTTTTTTGTGGGGAAGACCAGCCCTGAGCTAACATCTGTTGCCAATCCTCCCCTTTTTGCTGAGGAAGACTGGCCCTGGGCTAACATCCGTGCTCATCTTCCTCCACGTTATATGGGACGCCACCACACCATGGCTGACAGGCAGCGCGTCGGCGGGTGCCCAGGATCCGAACTCGCAAACCCCAGGCTGCCAAGCGCGGACTAAATCGCTGCGCCACCGGGCGGCCCCATGTGAGCTTTATTCTTATCTGAGAAATCCAAA
Organism: Tapirus indicus; assembly: GCA_031878705.1. NCBI lineage: Eukaryota > Metazoa > Chordata > Mammalia > Perissodactyla > Tapiridae > Tapirus > Tapirus indicus. Next base: position 61,511,403 of record CM062929.1, read on the forward strand.
TACACTGAGTACCTACCTAAAAGGTTTGTGGAGAGGATCAAATTAAATCATTTGTGAAACGAGCTCAGCATATCAGAAATGCTCAGTAAACAGTAGATGTTAGTATTATATTCTGAAAACAGAAAAAAGAAAAATCCTTTGTCAGGTCATGTGCATTAAAGAAAATAGGAAAAGGAATCAGTCATCATAACCATTTAAGCTATGCTTGAGTTTTGAGAAGTATTTGATTCCATGCTCTTTATGTTATCTAAGCACTGATTAATATGCTAGCAACAGTACCACGTGCTTCCAGATGCATTGTCAGTTAATTCATACAGAAGTTGATGGCTGTCTTCAGTGCCTTCTCTCTCTGTACTTGCAATGCTTCTTGGGTTGAGAGGTGAAGTCTAATTCTCAACCTTTTGTGTCTGGATTGACCCCGGTGGTCTTCTTGACCAATAGAATGTAGTGGGAGCAATTTGTTGGGACTTCCAAGACTATGTTATAGGAAACCGTAGAGCTTCTTCTTGAGTCCTTTGGAACACTCACACTGGGGGAAGCCAGCCATCATGTGAGAAGTATGACTTTCCTGGACCCACCATGCTGTAAGGGAGCCAAGCTAGCCCACGGGAGTAGCTACTTGCGGAGAAAGATGCTCATGCAGCGCCCAATCATTTCAGCCACCCCAGTGATCCTAGACCAAGCAGCAGACATTTGAATAAATAAACCTTCAGGTATCTCCAGCCCCAGCAGCATTTGATTGCCACTGCTCCAGAGACCCTAAGTAAGAACTGCCCGGCTGAAGAGGTCAAACACCAGAACACACAAGATGATGATAAAGTTTAGGAGTGGTTTGTTACAAAGCAATAGATCCCTGGAATCAACACATAGATGAAAATGCAAAAGAAGGGCACCCCAGGCTCTACTTTCCTCATCATCAAACTCATTTTTCAATCTCATTACATTCACCAATTATGCAGCAGGTTTTTTTATGCAATCTAGAGAATATCTATCTTCCATAATGCCAATTAGTGGTTTTACAAAATAATTGGAAAGTGCTGCCCCCGTATTTAATGCAAATACTTCAAATTCTCTACAACTTTTTGTTTAGAAGGATTTTACACAGGTTAAACAACTCTGTTATGTATTTCAAAGGATGTAGATAGGAGAGTTCTTATAATTAACACATTTATATTGTTTTTAGCAACAAAATCTTATAACAAAGGAGATGTTTTAAAACATCCATTTTGAAAACATTCTCTCCATAGCCTGTTTCATTCACCTAACTGATAACGTTTTTCCTCATTTCTTAAAATGACACCTTAACCTTGAGGTGAGAGATTGCATTTATTATTATTAGCATCATTGTTATTATTATTTAATTATCTGCTAAGTAACATTATACTGAGAGGCATTGCAGTGGCAGAAAAAATATTCAGTAAACTTGGAACATTTGTCATTTTACAAAAGGAAAATAAATAACCTTAAATATAGCAGTGCTTTTAAGTGCCACATTATAAAATTTGCTACATTATAAACATTATTTCTCTACATTATAAAAATTACTTTTTATTGTCACATTATAAAAAATTATTTTTGCTTCATTATAAAAATATTTTTGCTACATTATAAAAATTATTTTGTTGCTTCTACTCATTATAAATGTAAATATTCTTTTGTATTTTAAAGATCTTTTCTCTTATAAAGACTAAGCACATGATGGCAATCTCTAAACACTTTTGCACACCTATGGCTTCAAGAAGTTTTTTTCTTTGCAATAGACATAATGATCTAGTCTATGAATTTCATGTCCAGAACTTTCTTTGTAACCTTACTTGGAATTATTTTTTTAAATAAATCCCAGTCAATAAGACAGTCTATCAGTAGATCCATTTATAGTTATTTCATAAAATACTGGTTTCATAATGAAGTCATTTATTGCAGAAATAGTTTTTCTCTATTACGTATGTTCTTTAGTGTTAAAAAAATGTTCATTCTGTATGTGATGTGACAAGTTCCATAAGGAAAGACATGTTAGAAACATCTGTACTTTCAACCAACTGTATAGCAAACCTCACACACCAAGTCATTTCTTTTAACACTTGACTTTTCAGATCTTCAGCAAGGTTTTCTCTGTCTCTCCTAACAGGATCTGCTGACAAAGGAGTACGTCCTTATTTGTCACCACACTGTTTTCTATATATATATATTTTTTTTGTGGGGAAGACTAGCCCTGAGCTAACATCTGTTGCCAATCCTCCCCTTTTTGCTGAGGAAGACTGGCCCTGGGCTAACATCCGTGCCCATCTTCCTCCACTTTATATGGGACGCCGCCACAGCATGGCTGACAGGCAGTGCACGTCCGTGGGCGCCTGGGATCCGAACTCGCGAACCCCGGGCTGCCAAGCGAGGACTAAACCGCTGCGCCACCGGGCGGCCCCTGTTTTCTGTATATTATTTCAGCTATCTTTCTCATGTTGGGAAGATTGAGTATTCCCCTGGTGACTTTTTTTTTTTTTTTTTGCTAATAAGCAGTAAATTCAGAATAAGCTTCTAAGCATTTAATGATAAGTTTAGAGAAATTTTGTCAAGTACTTCATTGGGTATTGTGCAACTTAAACATGGCTGGAAATATGTAGTCTGGTTTCCATATTCTGGATGCTTAGTTTCCAAATGTTTTGAAAATTGTGCTTAATCGTGCCAGATTTATTGGCTATCTTATAAGTAACAGATTAACAAGGAGCAATCCAAGGTTTAGGGAGGCCAGGGGTAAGGCAGTTACAATAATCCATGCAGAGCTGATGAGATTAAAGTTGGGTGGGAGTTTCAGGGTTAAAGAATACATTTGAGAGAGGATCCCCAATAGTTCCAGATATTGTTATGTAAATTATATTTGATAATAATAATTACTGTCATCCTAAAAAAGGCATTTTGAGACTATAAGAAATAAATAGGTGGAAGTAATTCAAATCTTTACTCACTTTGGGATTATAAAGAAGAAAATAGACGAAGGATATTAATTTCTTTACTGAGGTGTCTGTAGAGCATGATAAAGTAGAACATGCTGCAAAATATACAGGAAAAGGTTTTAAAATTCTGTTTCCCTTTATCTAACATTTTCATTATTTCCTATTTCTGTAGTTGTTTCTCCTTTACAAATTTCTCCCCTTTCTGAACTCAAACAAGCAAATATTTAACACTAATGGCCTTTTACGGGACATGTCCCCCTCATCCTTTCTCATTGGCCTGTGGTCCTCTCTTCTCTGGATTTCCCTTCCCCTTTCAGTGTATTCCTTGCTCTCCTTCAGAGAAGGTTCTCCTCTGATCTTCGAAATAGGACCCAGGAAGAAGAGGGGGGAAGGATGGTTGGGGAGCATTGAAGGGAAGGGACAACACCAGAATTCTCCTTAACGAGCTGGGGAAGGGAGAGACTGGGAATGCTCTTGTGTTATTTTATTTTCCTTTGCCTTATAATAAACAACATGTACACCTGAAGGTCATAACCTTGATCCTTCTCAGAGAATGAGCCTGTGATTTAAGTGGCTGTGGGAGGACAGGTGTGTGGATGAAGAGGGGCCATGGAGGGCAGCAGCCTTGGAGGTAGGAGCTGAGCCAATGATTTCATCTAAGAATTCCATCAGTTAGGTCTTTGGGGGTTGAAAATAATGCTTGACAAATGAATGTAACCCAAACTCTTCTCCCCGTCTCTCTCCCCCCAGCTCTCTGTTTCTCTTGTCCTCACGGAGGAAAAGGATCATAATGGCCCGGGGGGCGGGGAAGGTGCAGAGAGCCCTCAAAGCAACACAGGTTGACACTGTGAGTGGTTTATGTGTCTTTGACTCCCATTCTGGGCTGTCAACTCTCCGTGGACAGAGACGTGTTGGGTTCATCTTTATATTCCTGCTGCCCAGCGGTAGGTGTGCTTAAAAATGTAGGTTCCTCCCTTACAAATTTCTACACTTTGACAATTTTCTTTATTTTTTATAAATATATATATATTTTAAATATAGAAATTTATAAAATTTTCTATTGTTTGCTGTAAATGAATGAGCAAATGAATGAGAGAAAGAGGAAACGTATGAGTGGTCTCTTCAAAAGCAAAGATGATTCCATACACCATCTATCCAAGCTTGTCCAGCTTCCTATTCCTTTTTCACACCTCTCTGTTGCTTTGACAAAATCCAGGTTGCACAGGTACCTGGCTGCTCCATCCCACTGGCTTACAGCCAGAAGGAAGAGAATCTCTTTCCTTAACAATCCCACCCCCCTTCCCGCACTCCCTCCTCCTCCCAACATACATTCATCCAGTCCCATTCACCCTCACTTTTTTCCTACATAATGAGCATTTTTATCTATTAGGTAGATTTAGAGTTTTGCCAAGCTTGCTCCTTATTTCTGATCCACATTCTCCCCCTTCCTTCCTCTCTCTCGATTTCTTTTCAGGTTAATTTATCTGATTATATGCAATGCACTGCAGCCATGTTAAGACACCAACTGAGTTTCCACTGGGAGGCTTGAAGGAAAGATTACCATTAAAACGTGACTTCCATCCACTCAGCTGAAATTACTATTGATTGCCAAAGAAAAATATTTGTGCTGTGAAGCTGGGAGCTATGATGTTGAACCATATTAACATAATGTTAGCATAGCTACGGGTGTTTAGTAGCACGCAATCAGATTTGAAATGAACGTTGATTATAGATGGAGATTAATGTTCACATATTCATAGGAACACAATGAGAAGAGCAATTTCCTTTCTACTACAGATCAATGGTTTCCCCATTCAATTATACAGCTGTAATAATTGCATTATGCTGAAATATTTCTTAATGGCTAATTTCTTTCCTTTTGTGTGTGTGTGTATGAGATCTTTTGTCAGTGATAGCTTCTGCAGCCCGAGGACAGTATAAGATGTTTTAATCACTGGTGTCGTTTTGCAAGCTTTGACCAAGCCAGTAATTTCCCCCTTTCTCCCCTTCTTTGCTATCCTCTCTTATTATCACCCAGAATCACTTCCTGGATGATTGAAACATAGGGACTTGCCTCAAGTCTTTTCTTCTCTTGTTTAGAGAGTGAAGACAAAACTAGAAACCTACAGGCGGTGGACTGCTTGATCCTTTCTGCGCATTTATTGGGGAAAAAATTGATGAAGACTCACAAACATTATGCATAGGATGCCCCTCCCCCAAAGACTCTTGTTACAAATACAGTCACGCGTCGCATAACAACAGGGAAACATTCTGAGAAATGTGTCGTCAGATGATTTGTGATGTGTGAACAACAGAGTGTACTTGCACAAACCTAGATGGTATAGTGTACTACACATGTAGGCTACATGGTACTAATCTTACGGGACCACCGTCATATACGTGGTCCATCGTTATGTGGCACATGATTGAATATATATAATTTGGGAGCCATTCACTGATTAAAAGGCAAAGGAAAAACACTAGTGTCTTCTTCAATACTCAGAGCGGATTTCTGAGGACTGATGAGACATTGAGGTTTATATTGTAAAGACAAAATATGAACAGGACTGTGAGCTCACCTTTGTTTCTAAAGAGAACGATGTCCTCCTGCGCACCTGGACATATCTCAGAGAAAGTCTGGCTGGTGTTTTCTTCTTCAGATGTGCACCGTCTTATGGTAGAGTTGTGATATCCCTGTCTTATGCCCTTCTCGGCTGTCCTCAGGGGGAAGGCTGGGCTTTCTCTGATCTGGTTTCGTGCATCCTTGTGCATTAAGCCTTGTTCAAACTTAGTTGAACAGAATGTGGCACAGTAGAAAGGAAGCCAATGTAAAGATCTGCTTATAAAAGGAGGCTCTAAGGGCACTTCCCATTCGTATGCCCTTTGGCAAGTCACTGACAATTAATTCATGCCCTAATTTATAATTAATTGCTCCTCAATCTTTCCCCACTGGCAAGCAGAAAACTTGACACCTAACTCAGTAGGTCATGGTGAAGACGAAATGAAAGTGAACTTGAGCTAGACTGAGTGTGGCAGAGCTTCTGGCGGCCGGCACCACACCCTTGTCCCACCTGTGATTTCAGCTATGTGCCTGGAGTCCAGTTCATCAGACTCACGCTGACAGCACCTCGCCTTGAGTGCTTGCTGAGCTTTCTGCTTTTCTGACTCAAGGTCTTTTTCAAGGCCTCTGGAGCCTGTTCAGGCCTCTTCAGACACATCCAGAAAGGACAGAGAATGAACACCCTCAGGAGTCGTCCCTAGCCAATGGGGGACTGAAGCAGGTAGATAAATGCCCACCTCCCAGAGGTCCACAGAGTTGAGACCTGAAACCACACAAGCACCCTTTTGTTGGCATTTCCTCTCTTCCGGACTCACTCTCCCAGCTCCTTCACTCCTGCTTCTGGAGATCACTTCCCCAATAACCTACCTGCATCTGAGCTCTCTCTCAATTTCTGCTTTTGGTGGGGAACCCAAACTAAGGCAGTAAGTTTAGAGAGTTACCTAACGATCTGGAGACAGACTGACCTGGCTTAAATCCTGTCTCTCTTACTCATCCACCATGTGCTCTCAGGCAGATGACCTTCCCATCCCGAGCTTGTCTTCTTATCTGTAAAATGGGTATAATAATGGAATCTGTCTCAAAGCATTACAAAGATTGAATGAGATCTTCCAGGTAGCACTTAAATAATCTTATTTTCCATCATTAGTATTTTTATTAAAAGTCTCTAGCACAATGTGGATGCTCAATGAAACACACCTTCCTTTCTGTCTTTTATGCTTGAGACAAAGTTGATCTGGGAGTAATAAACACAATTAATATGTTCTTTTTTTTATATATGCAATCCTATTTTTTGCTGGCCTGCTATACACAAAGAAGCAATGTGTGGATACAGTTTTCATCATCAGGGGTGTTACAAAGTCTTGGCCATCAATTCTGTTCTCTAGACCCTGTTTACAACACATCCCCGGGGAAAGAGAGAATTTTGTGCTCCCTGTGCCCTCTCAATGGGGTACAAGCTGCACAGGAAAAAAAAAAATACTCCTGCTACTCAGTGATGGACAGGATAGAAGAAGAATATCTCGTCTATGTATTTTTAAATCATTTATTGGCAGAGGAAATATGCAAACCTAGGGAACTGGTCCAGATCAAGCAAACCAGACTGGAGACAGCCTAGGATTTGATGTGCTGGATTAGGTAGAGGCAGGTGGTCCCCAGGAAAGATGTTTCTTCTCTGTGGCCCTGCTAAAAGTCAATATCACATGTTGTTTAGTTTCTCATTCCATCACTCAAAAAGAATTTATTGAGTGGCTGCTATGTGCTAAGCGATGTGCTCAGCGCTGGAGATAGAGTCTTGAACAAATAGAGATACTTCGTGTTCTTATGGTTCTTAGGCTCTAGAAAAGGACTACTAAATAATCACATAAATATATATGCAATTGCGATTCCGGTGGTAAGAAGGAGAAGTTTGTATAGGAGAAGGGAGAGATTCAGAAGCTAGGGAGACTCTAAAAGAGTGTGATACATAAGCTAAGACCTGAAAGAAGAATGGAAGTTAACTTAGCTGGGCAAACAGTGTGGGGGGATGAAGAGGTCTGTCCAGTTAGAAGGAAGGGTGTACATCCTTTTTATAGTCTATCTCTTTACCTCCCTTCATTTTTCTTTATAGCACTGTTTGTCACCTTCTAAATTATATGTCTATTCTTTGTTTTTTATCTCTCTTTCCCCACTTTCACTAGAATTTAAAGTTCTTGAAGACAGGGACTTTGTCTATATTGATCAACTCTCTAGCTCCAGTGTATGAATAAATGTGCAGTGGCCCTGAGGATGGAGGGAACTTGGCACACAGCACACAGAGCTGTGCTCTCCTAAGCCCCAAGGCCTTTTCCCATGGGGCCTCAGCTTTTAGGTGGTTGGACATTGGGTACCTTTTCTCAACATTCAATGCAGTCTGTGGGTTCATATATTCAGCAGAAGTGCCATCTTTGGTATAAGACACAAACATGTTACAGTGTGACCCAAATGTGTCAAGTGTTGTGGAGGGGTCATGGTGGTTTACTCCCCAGGATCTGTTCTATCTGAGTCAGTTTAAGCCATGGAGGTCCATCCTCCTTCCCAAGCACTAGTGCAGAAGTAAGTCTGTGATCCGTTTTTGCTGGCACAAAGAGAGAACTGATGGGGGATTCTAGAAAGGCTTCTAACTCTTAAGAAGAATACATCAGAATAGATGGTCTTCCTTTTCCTCTGAACGCTTTCATGTCTGCATGTAAATGCTCAAACTGCCTGGCCTTGAGGGGGATCATCTTGAGGACAATGTCCACAAGCTGAAGATAGCAAAGCAGAAAAATGTTAAGCCCTTGGGTCTTTGGTGAAGTGGCTTAACCTCCGAGTTAACCAAACTTGGGGTCTTCCTACCTCTGCCTTATTTGTTCAGCCCCGTTGGGTTTTCTCTTACAGCCGAAGGTATCCTTGAAACTCACCTTATCTGCTACTGACTTCGGATACAACTTGCTCACTTTCTTTCTCTCTCTCTCTCTCATCTTTCTTTCCTCTCTTTCTCACTTTCCCTCCCTCCCTCCCTTCCTTCATTCTTATTTGGATCCAGGTGTAGCACCACACTTACACCAGTGCTGTTGCTGGGTCCCTAAAGGGCACACACTTCTGCATGGTCCTTGCAGCACACACAAACACACACACACACACACACACACATGGTCTAGCCCTAATCCTAGTTGCTGAGACTCCAATGAATGTACATTTATACTTCAGAGAATCTCTGTTCTAGGAGCTGCCAACCTTAAGACCCCCTTCTAGGTTATTCGGGTAAACTAGGAGTCATATTGCTTCAGCTCAACCAAAGGTGAGCAGCGTGGCTTTGGATAAGTTACTGAGCCTTTCTTAGTCTCAGTTTTCTCACCTGGAGAATGGGGATGACAACAATACCTAGTTCAAAGGGTTGATGCAACATGTTAATCTACGTCAATCACTTAGCACAGAGCCAAACACAGAGTCAGCCCTCAATAAATTAAGCTCTCCCAGGGAAACTCAAGCAGGAGTGTTCCCATTTTGCCCCCTGTCTTATTCTCATTGCTCTTCTCCTGGCCTTAGCCCCTTTAAATTGGGTCATGTGAATCTACCGAGCTTGTAACACGTGCTCTCATTCTTCTCTATCAGAGTCGAAATGAGATTTATAAATGTGTAAATTAACAGTTCAATTATTCCCTCTCAATGTCATCCAATAGCAAAATCTTTGTCATAGGGATCCATCTTTCAGAGAGTGTGAATGAGAACAATGTTTCCACACCAGCTTGTGAACTGAACCACGAGATTCCTCCAAGTAGATAGATATAACATGCGTGTGTCTGTGTGTTCTTAGGTTTCTGGTAGGGAGTCTGTTAACAAGAATTGTGTTGATTTCTTCTTTGTGACACTTCCATCAAACAATAGCTGGTACTCTGCAAAGAGGCACTGCCAGAAATTGCTAAGCGAAAGGAGTGAGAAGATGAAAGAGGAGAAGCAGCAGATGAACAGGGTAAATGCTCTAGATGAGCGAAACATACAGAATGATAAATGCCTCATTAAAAATCTAAAAATCAAAAAAGAAATCTCCACGGTTTCCCAGATTTGCTTGTTTGTTACGTGTCGTTGATTTGTTTCAAAAGAAGGATGTAAACTGAATACAAACCAGCCCCGGGCCCTGCCTCTACTATCTGCATTGAGATCTCGGGCCATGGATGGTGATTTCTGGGAACAAGCCTCCACAGGATCTGAAGAGTTAAAAAAAAGGATCACTCTTGATCCAAACACTTATTTTTCATCCGGCAGTATAGCAGAATCTTTAAAACTCTGACTTGGGAATTGGACAGATTCATTTGCCTCTAGATCTTGCTGTTTGGTCTTTGCTCTTGGATCTTTGACAAGTTACTTAAACTTTCTGAGCCTCTGTTTCCACACCTGAAAAACATGGATGTTAATAGTTCCTACTTTGTTCCTACTCACTGTGAAAAGTAAATGAATTGGATTCACCTAGATCAAGGTCTAGCATACTGAAACTGCTAAATAATAACTAGTTCTCTGCATGATCATCTGATCACCTTTGCTGCTACTATTTCTACTTTACAAAGGAGGAAACTGAGGGCCTGGCCATGTGGCCCAGTGGTTAAAGTTCCATGCGCTCTGCTTTGGTGGCCCGGGTTCACGGGTTCGGATCCCAGGCGCGGACCTACTCCACTCACCAGACATGCTGTGGTGCTGTCCTACATATGAAGTAGGGGAAGACTGGCAACAGATGTTAGCTCAGGGAAAATCTTCCTCAGCAAAAAAAGAGGAAGATTGGCAACAGATGTTAGCTCAGGGAAAATCTTCCTCAGCAAATTAAAAAAAAAAAAAGAGGAAACTGAGGCACAGAGTAGTCAGGCAAACTTGTCCAAGGTTATATACCTGGTGAGAAATGGAGCCTGAATTTGGAACCCAGCAGTCTGGCTCCAAAGTTCATCTTGCTAACCACGAGGCTGTACCATCTCTGCATTAAAGCATTAAAGTAAGGGGGTAGGCTTTTTCTTTTCTTTTTTTAGTCTTTTTACCTAAATGTTTAAAGATGAAATATGTATCATGTAAGTTAGCCAGAAATTTCAGGAATGCTTTGGTCTGGCATTTTAGGCTCCTAACAATTTCATCTCAATCTGTTTTGTCACTTTTACCACCACTGTGATTCCTCATAAGAAACTTCCTTGATTGTGTCTTCCAAACACATATGGTTCTGGCCTTTCTGAATCCAGGAGTGAGGCCACAGGGTTCAGAAGAATATGTTTGGTTCGTTGAATAGTTGCACCCTCCATATCTCTAAGTCAAGTGACTGCCCTATTGACCCAGCTACTTTCTAATTTGTATGTGGCTTTGCTTCTGCTTACCTGCCATTGACTCCCTCTGGCCTCTCAGTGGCTCCAAGTTGCTTACCCCATGCCACCTGGAGCCAGAGCCATGGTGGAGACAGGCCTGGTCAGATGAGGCCATGCTTAGGTCTTCCATAGGGACAATCCAAGAGCTAAGATCATCAAGGTCAAATCAGAAGTCAGTGGGGTCACTCCAAATACCAAGTGACAAGGATACAGTTACTCATTGGAGTAATGGCTGGGGGAAACCAGAGGCGCAGATCACTAAGAGAGAGAAGAAATGGAAAGCTGGCAGCCTAGCCCATGGGGAAGACTTGGAATGGTGGCAAGGCATAGGCACAGAGTGGACCCACCCATTCGTGCTGCACACACTGGGTTTGTTCCTGTCAACATCACACCAAGCCTGGCTTATCGATGACATGAACACTTTGGCAAATAAAACCATCTGACCCTTCCTCAGGTGTAAGGATTTATGGCTCTAGTGCCAGAAGGGGTGGGAAAAGGTAAGGGCATTTGGAGGTGGATAAGGAGTTTAATCCAGAGTTTAGTAGTGTGAGGGATGTGTATACCCAAGTGATGTAGAATGGTCATCATCCAAAAGGTGTCATTTCTTCTTCAAATCCTTAGAGAAGTTAAGGGATCCATAAAGTATCACCAGAAATATTAGGATATTTAGGGACACAGCCCTAACATTTGGCTGGACTACTAGGTGCAAGATAGATCCTAAATTTGTATTTGATCACATAAGCAGAATACAGGAAAGTAATCTGAGTTTTAGCTATCACCCAGTCCCAAATTCTCATTTCACGAGGAGTAAATCGAGTTTCAATATTGCAGTTCCTATGTTATTTTAAGGCAGAGGTTGGCAAACTTTTTTCATAAAGGACTAGATTGTAAATATTTTAGGCTTAGTGGACCATATTGTCTCTGTTGCAACTGCCCAACTCTGCTTTTGTAACACAAAGGCAGCCACAGACAATACGTAAATGAACGAATGTGGCTGTGTTCCAATAAAACTTTATTTACAAAAACAAGTAGTAGGCTGGGTTTGGCCCATGGACCATAGTTTTCCAACTCCTTTGCTAAAGCCTGGCAGTCTTTAAAAAAAATCGTTCTATAACATAATTTTAATAATACAACATATTATAACTTGTATAACTTAATATATTACAAATGATATATTACATGATATATTTTAAAAAATAGAATACAATAAAGTAGAATAAGAATAAACATCCTATCTACATAAGATTCCAGGCAACTGTTGAAAACATTCATTTTTGGTCTACATCTAATGGGAAGTATCAGTCCTTTAAGAGTTAAAACATTAATCCCAGGTTATTTAGAAAGTTAATTTTGTATAGATTTGCACAGAGGTATGGAATTTGACCTAAGGCTTGGTTTTCTGAATGTGGAAGCACATAGCATGACCATCAACTCAAGAGAAGCTAGGAGCAGTCAGCTTGACAACTTGAGGTCAGAGGTCATATCTGGAAAGGCACAGGTAAAATTCAAGACTTTATTACAAGCGAAGGGTAAATTACCTTTGTAATGATGTGCCTTCCTCTTACAGGCAGAGAAGAATTCAGAGAGATTTCTCACAAGGTATAGGAATCTCTTAAAAAAGAAAGTCCTTTAGGGCTAGTTTTCTGGTAGCAAATAGGTGCGAATTTTTTGATTCTGTAATTTCCTTCTGTTTTCTCCACCTCCAGCTCTCTCTACTCTGATCTAGTTTCACATCTCATTCACAAAACTGACATCATGATGACAATGGCTTGGCTCTAAGTGTTTCAGAGCTGGTCAGCTGCCGCAGAAACACACAGCCGAGTGCACATACGGCAGCGAGTGCTCTGCATCCAAGAGAGCCGGGAATATCGGAGAACGCTCTTCAGTGCTTGCTGATCATTTAGTGAGAGCAAAAGGATTCTGTTTCCCCTGCTCTGCGGAGATGGTCTGGCAGCCACATTGAGATAAATGGATTTCACATCAGATTTTCTAGACTGTGAGTAGAGAAGGCTTGGGTTTAGGGTAGAGGTCCTGCCTGGGATTTTGGAGTGGAAATGCCAGGCTCCGTACACCAGCTCTACAACTAGCTGATCGTGGGAGCCTTTGGACGTGAAAATAGAGCCCCTAGTGTTATGAGTAGCAAATGAGATAATAAACGTGAAGCACTTCATCTGGATCCTGAAACCTATGGGCACGGAATAAATGATGCTAAAGATAATTTTATTACAATTTTCATGGCTGTTATTTTGTTTAAAAGTTTTGCTCCTGTCTGTTTCCTGATCTTCACACCTCAGTTTAAGAAAATTCCTCCAGCTTCATCACCCACAGTCCTACTCTGAGATAAATTCTTGTGGAATGATTCCCCTCTATACGCCTTCTTTGAATCTATGAATCTCATCTGCCTCCTTTCTTTTAGAGTCCTTATCCCACAAACACCTAGATCTCACAAAAAGATTTTCTTTTTCTCATAATCCAAGAGCCCTTTGGATGTGAAAGTTTAGTCTTGGCTGATTTTCCCAGAGTCTTTCTGAAGAGCTGCAAGAGTTCCCTAGACTGTGGGTGCTGAAGTTACGACTCTGCTGTGGGGAAAACATTTCTCCCAAGATCGCATTGGATCTGAGAGACTCCAGTCTGGATTTTAGAGGTATTACTACTACTATTAGCAGATAGAAATAGTAATACAGCTTGAAAGAATACAAAGCATCCTCTTGAACCCTGGGTCACTTAACCTAGACCACATCCCGTGCAATGTGTATTGCTATTGTCCCCGTCTTACATACGTGGAAATGGGAGAAACGAGAGTTCATGCAGCAATTTCCCTGGTCCTTCTATGCAATGGCTCATGCATTGGAAGGTCTCAATGTTCCTAGTACAGCGTGTCATGGGAAACCCTCCCAAGGGGTGAGCTGTGCATCCAACAGTTTAAACTTCTAAGTTTCAAACATGAAAACCAACACAAGCCAAACTTGTTGTCCATATACCACACCATGTACACTGCATGTACAAAGTATTACGTGTGATTTGAGTGATTTCCAAGGGTGCCTTCATCCGTAGGTTAAAACCCAACTTCAATTACAAGGCAAATCCACTGTATTAAATGTCGGCTCTGCACCAGGCCCCAAGCAAGGAGCTATCATCCTCAAGGACCAAGAATATGGCAGCAGTGAAAAAGCATTGCATTTCATGGATTCTTTAGGTTGCAAGAGGCAGGGAGTTGCTGCTGTTGCTTCAAATAGTGTAGAGTTGACTCTAAGGCAAGGTTTCTCAGCCTCAGCACTGTTGACATTTTGGGCCAGATCTTAGTTCTGGGGAGCTGTCTTGTGCATTGCAGGATGTTTACCAACATTCCTGGCCTCTGCCCACTAGATGCCAGTGGCACTCTCTGCACCCCAGTTATATTAACCAAAACAGTCTGTGGATGCTGCTATCGTCTCCTGGAAGCAAAATTGCCCCTGGTTGAGAACCACTGCTCGAAGGCTACGAATGAGGATGACTGAACCAGCATCTGAGCATGTGGCTGGGCCTCACAAGCCCCAGAGAACAGTGAATGGCCAGGCCTCAGGAAGGGCAGGGACCACTGTGGAGTTAGCCCTCGTGGCTCCTGCCCTGCAAAGCCTTTCTGGAACCCAGCGTTGATGACCTCAGTAGAAGTGATTGTTGATCCTTGCTCCAACCCTTTCTCTGAAACCTGCTAACTCCAGCATCTGCCTGGTTCTCTCCTACCTTCTGGCTGGCCTCCTCACTCACTGCTCTAGCATTTCTCTAACTCATGGCTTTAATTCTCACATTCTTTTACCTTTGCTTCAACTCCCGATTCTCTGTTGCTCATCCCTTTTCCAATTCAACTTGAGAATATGAAGAATCCTATGGGCTACTTCTTCCTATTTGGGATTTCTTGCGCTCAGCCTCTCAGAGGTCCTGAGTCAGGCTTGGCTGCCTATGGGGCAGGGGCACACTGCTGGTCCTGTTGGGCAGGATGGGGTAGAGTCATGTGACGCTCCTTGGAGATTCTCCATTTATATGAGATTGCTGGTTTGGTTAGCACACGTTGAATGTCTAGTGCAATCATGGGCATGATAATGAACAAGTCAATGAAGGAGGGGCACTATGGTATGCTATATGCTCTACCAATACCATCTCTTTTAATCCTCCTAACAATCATATAGGATAGATACGACCATGCTCCACTGTGCAGTCAAGGAACAAGGTGGTGGAGTTGAGTGAGGTGCCTAAATCCACACACCTGAAAGAGGTGGGTCTGGAATTCACACCTGTGTTCTTTCTGCTTCAGAACTCTGTCTGGCGGAGTTAGAATTCACATATCCACTGGCTCTGATAACCTAAATCTAAATGTAAAAGCTAGCCCAAAACAGTATCAGGAAAGGGAAGAGACTCAAGCCGAGGAAAGTGATTAAGGGATGACTAAACAAGAACAAGTAACAAATTGTGAGCAAATTTCTTTCCACTGCAATCTCAGTACCCTTCCAGAACTCACCCCCCTCCTCCAATCAGACTTATGTACAGCCTCATCTTCATGCAGAAATCATTACTTACAGGTCTCTAGTACAGAATTTGTGTCACTGTATTATGTTTAGTAGAAATGCTTCCCACCTGGGTATCAGTCAAAAATAAGTGTGTTTTCTATGACCTCACAGCTAATATATGCAAAATACTTGGCACATAGTAGGTGATCAACACATGATACCTCTTTCTCTCTGACCGGGCTGTGCAGTTCTTAAAGACTATGCACATTTCCTAATCCCTAGAGCATGGCACAGAATAGGAAATAATGATAGCTGACATTGAATGAGCACTTATCCCATGCCGTGAACTAGTCTGAGATCCGTACATTTATTGACTTCCTGAGTCCTTGTAACAACCTCATACAAGATTCTACTTTTGGCTTCAATTTACAGATGAGGAAACTGAGGGGCAGACAGGTAAAGCAGCTTGCCCAATATCATAGAGTTAGGAGGTGGCAGAGCCAGGATTTGAACTCAGGCCTAATGGCTCCACAGTTGATCTTATTAGCCTGTCTACTGTGCTGTTTCACCAATGGCCAATATGCTCCCAGGTTTGCAAAGAGCATATGCTCTTGCTGTCTTTTGAAATATTCATTCCCAATAATCCTAGCTCTGTCTCCTCTGCCTCTTCTTAAGGATAGAGCCTGCTGCTGTTGGCCGTTCGGCTGATGGCTGTCCCTGATCACACCTATCTGGCAGTACAGGGTACTGTGTACTTGCTTGGAAAGCCTGACGTGGCCTGGCCCATTGAGTTGTGCAAACAGCTCTCCTGCAGGTTTGGGAGCAGCAGCATCAATCATAGCTCCTCCTCCTCCATCTGGGCACTTGATGTAAGGCCACCACAATTCAGCCTTGTGGAGGTGATTACCACGGTTCCTGGGAGCGAGGAGTGGCTTCTAGCTTGTGACACTAGCTGGGGAGGGGTGCCTCTCCCTCCAGCCAGAGGGCCTGGAGGAAAGGGCTGGACGGTAGGTGGAGGCTGTGCTTGGGAGAGGAGCACCTTTAATGCTAAGGTAACCATACAGCCAGAGGAACCCTTTGGTATTATACTCTCTGCCCTTGAATTCTCTCCCATGAGCCGCCTTCTGGCCCTGCTGAATCAGGATCTGCTGGGTCCTTCTTTACAGATCACCGCATCCAGCATAAACCCACTTCCAGGCTCGCAACACCCTCACGCTGTGTGCCAGCCTCTTTCTCTAGTTTCTCCCTGGCCACTCCTAAGCTCTGCTCCTGCCCTGCCAGACTGCTGACCCTGTCCCCAGTGAGATACCGTCTTGCTCCTCTCTGGACTTTGGAAATGACATTTCCTTGTTGCAAATACTTTTGTCCTGACTATCTTTGTTAACATGGGTGACTTCTGATAACCGTCAAGTCTCAATTGGGAAGTCAATTCTTCCAGAAAGCCTTGCTCTGGCCGTGTCTTCAGTAGCCCTTGAACCTCCCCAATGGAGGCACCCTTGCACTGCAATGAATTACCCACTTGTAGAACTGCAAACCCCACAAGACTCTTAGCTACAAGAGAGCAAGGACTTTTCATATTTTATTCACCATTGCAGCCTCAGAGTCTGGCCAAATACCTGGCCATAGAAGATGCATAATTACTGCTTTTGGGGCAAATGAATAAAGGATGGTCCTTAAAATGACAAATAGTAACTTTTTCTTGACCATTGGGACAGCAGCCACATGGCATCATGGGTGATCTCTTTGAAAAGTAAATAGAGCATGTCACAGTCCTGTTTAGAGCTGGTGATGGTTTTTGTAAGCTCCTAAGCACAGCCCTCAAGGCCCTGAGTGATGGGGCCCCTGCTGACCTCTCTGTCCTCATTCTCTGCCACTGTCCCCTTACTCACTGTGCTTGAGCCACATTGGTCTTCTTTCTGTTTCTCAAACACCAAACCTCTTTCCTACCTCTGGACTTCTCAGTTCATTCCTCCTTCCTTCTGGAATGCTCCCCCATTTGATCTCGAGACGGCTGGCTCTGATATTCAGCTGGAATATCA
Source organism: Tapirus indicus (assembly GCA_031878705.1). Taxonomy (NCBI): domain Eukaryota; kingdom Metazoa; phylum Chordata; class Mammalia; order Perissodactyla; family Tapiridae; genus Tapirus; species Tapirus indicus. Next base: position 61,528,770 of record CM062929.1, read on the forward strand.
TCTCTAGCCTCCTCTGATCGTTCCTTCTCAGTTGGCTCTGCTCCACCTTCTGCGACCATAAGCACTTTCTATCATGTGACCCTGCTTTATTTCTTTCCAGAATTTATTGTTATTTGAAATAATCTCATTTGTGTATTCTCTCTCTCTTTTTTTTTTTTTCCCAACTGTCATATCTTCTTCCACTGGGATGCCAGCTCCCTGAGGGCAGAGCCTTCTTGTGCCTTATTCTTTGCATAGATACAGGGCCTAGAACAGTGTCTGGGACATAGTAGATGCTCAATAAATATTTACTGAATGAGTGGACCCCACGATCAATACATTTGTTGTTCTAATGATGAGGTTTGGATGGACTTGTTCTTGCTGTCTTGCCAAATCTTTCTGATTCAAGGAGCTTATGTGAAGCAGGTTGCATAGGGAAAAGCACTTAGCAAAATGCTTGTACATCTTTGGTGCTTAGTCTGTCTTCCAGATCTCTTCCGGGCATAAGGAGATGTACCTTCTGACCTAGGAAAGAACCACCAATCAAGTAGGGATTGAATCTTGATCCCAGGATCCCAACTGCAAAGAGTTATTCCAAACTCTAAACCCCTATCACAGTACCTGGCACATGGAAGGGACTCAATAAATGCTGGCTATTATTGCAATTGTTATTGTTGTTGTCATTATCACACTGTGCTGGTAAGTAATGTCTGTCTTCCCCAGACTGTTCCTCCAAGGTAGGAGTGGTGGCTTGCTGCAGTAAATAGCACAGTAACATGAGGAATGCTCAGCAGAAATGGAAAGAAGACTAGAAGGTAGGAAGAGAAGGCTGAGGATGGTACACTTGGTGTACTGTGCAATTCAGGGACTCAACCGAAGCAGCCTCCAGACGACATGAGTCTTCTCATAGAAGGTTTGGAAGTCATGCATTAGCTTTTCTCCTCATTTTAAACTGAGGTCATTTTTTTCAAAATTTATTTAATATTTCTCTCCAGTCCCTAGAGATCTACTCTTGGTTATAGGCTGTTTACTTTGTGTCCATTACTTAAGAAGCCTCAATTGTCCTCATCTTGTGGGTCTCATCCAGCAGAAGGTAGTGACCCATCAAGTTTAGGGCCATACATAGCTCAGGTGAAGTGCAGGGTTCTACAGTGGACATCAGACTGCAGCTCAGAGAGCTTCTCAGAGCAGACACAGTGCCAGCAAACCTTGGCTGGATCCCTGTGCAAATACATAGCTTCTGCATTCTAAGAGGCCCTCCCTGTACTAATGCCACACTAGCAAACATTAAGTGAGTCTGCACTATTCACCAAAGACCGTGCTAGGCACTGCCTCTGATGTTAGTACATTTACATTTTGGCACACTTCCTGTGGTATAGCTGTTGTTAATCCTATTATATTGTGGACAAATTCAATTTAAATATATTTTATATTGGAATTCATGCTATGTGCCAGGCATCATATGAAACATCTGCCCATGTTGTGGCTAAAATACAATAACTCAGCCGGAATCTATGAGGACCTGATGTAAGTCAGGCATTCACCTAGCTATGGGGATAAATAGATGCAGAGAAATTGCTGACCTTTAAGAGGCCTCAGTTCACAGGGAATCATAGCCTTCTGAGGTAGGGCACAAGACGGTGACTCCATGACTGCACTGACTTTAAAAAAGTATTCATTAATCCAGATTTGGGTTTATGTTTGTTAGTTTCAACAAGAATCCACCCAAATAAGTTTTTTTTTCGTGCCAACCTAGTTGTGGCTTCTGAAATTCCTCTGGAGGAGCTCACATCTCTAAAGCACCTTGCACTCTTCCTGGCTCATAATCCACATTTAATAAATGCCAGTTTCTTCCTCTCTGTTCTGGAGGAAGTTTGTGATGTTGATCCACCTGTGTCCTGTTGAACTCAGGCCCCCTCTGGGCCTCCCAGGGCCATGTTATGGCTTTGGTTGACCATGGGAAGTAGAAGGGGGCATGGGGGTGGGACATTGCAAATTCTAACCAAGAGCCTCTGAAATCAATGGATCATGTGATTTTACTTTGGTAGCTTTGCCCTGTACTGAATTTGATTTCTTCCAGGCTGATATTTTCCAAAAACAGCAAACATGCCCCATTTTCAAGGAAGTGCTTATATAGTCTCTTCTCTCATTAATGACTTTCTCAGATGGGGCGAAGCCGTATTCTGCGGGCATGAAAGGTAAAGAAAACTAAACAATGAATGCGATCTATTCCTTGTTCCTTGTACTTTTCAGTGTTTTGGTTTCCACCTTGGCAGACATTGGGGAAATCCTATCCTTGGATTAGAAACCATGCTCATAGTGAATTTAGAGTAGGAAACTCTTTAAACTGAAGTTAAGGTATGTAAAATCTTAGCAATTAGTTTCTTTTCTTTTCTGTTTTTGGGGCCACGGGAGAAGGGGTTTGTGGGAACAAGTTTCACCACAGATGATGGAGACAGCATTAGCTCAACCTCTGACTTTCACTCCTTTCTTAAAAGACTAAATCATAAGGAGCAACTCAAGTAACCTTTGAAGCAATGATAATGCGGAAACCACTGCATTTATATTTCGAAGACAATTTTTAATGCAAAAAATGAAATTAATCAAGAACTACAATGTTTACAAATAATTCTCCAATGAGTTATTAGGTGAAATATTTCAATTCAATGCCAGTGACTTAAATTCTAGCTAAATTTCCTCACACAATAAAAAGCCATTTAGGACTCCCCCCATATCTCCACAGGTTTGGTTAGACCACGGTTTCTCAACCTCTGCACTAGTGACATTTGGGGTTGGATAATTCTTTGTTGTGAGGGGCTGTCCTGTGCATTGCAGGACATTTAGCAGCATCCCTGGCCTCTACCTACTAAACGCCAGTAGGAACTCCCATCACCCTAGTTATGACAACCAAAAATATCTCCAGACATTGCCAAATGTCCTGTGGGGGCTTAAAATTACCCCAGATTGAGAACCACTGAACATTTCATTTAGCACCATTCAAAATGTTCAAGTCAAAACATTTTTCCCCATTCCCTTGGGAGACATTGAATAATAAAACCATTATTTAGTTTACTATAAAACCTATTACGTATTAACCAACTGCCCACTATTAAAATTCAATTTATTGTACTCTTTACAAAGCGTCTCCTAAGTAAATTCATTGTTTACTGTTGGAGGGAGCATGCTTTAAATAAGCAGTTGCTAACGGAAGGAACAATTAAGCATCAGCAATGAACACTTGCTTTGGACTGATGACACTCATTTTGTATTATGTCCCCACTGGTTATTGGAAGGCAGTTTATTGAGACTTGAAAACTAGAGCCTACCTCAGGCCAAGGATGATGTTGTAGATCTGATCTGGCCTTGGATCTCTCCCTGTCCCTCGTGTTCATGGGTGACCTAATAACAGTAGCTGACATTAGGGGACAACTCATTCTGTGCCAGGCACTGTTTTTCTCACGGCATCCACCATGCAACCATATGAGGCAACTTTACAAGGATGGTTCTACGTCTCAAAAGGTGACATGACTTGCCTAAGGTCACTTAGGCAGTAAGTGGGTGAGTAGAGATTCTAATCCAGGTCTGCCTCTTGCCCACTCTTAATTAGTACACTTCACAGTCACCTTTGCAGTACATATTAGCTGCCTTTCAGTGTTAGTAGATTAATTCAGTTCTACAGTATATGTTTATCGCATATGCTGAAAATTCCATCAGCATGCTCTTAAAGAATGGCACTGCATTGAGTCCTGAGAAAAATGATCTTCTGAGTGTCAGGAGTATTTTCTCTCTTTGCTCTGTCCAGGAGCGAAAACTGTTAGCTTGTTGTACAACGGAGCCTTTGCTGTCAGACCGAACAATGACATCTATTAATCACATGAAGAGCTGGACCAAGAAAAAAAATTCTTTTTCCTGTGAATTGAGTCTTAAGGGTTTCATGGTTTGTGTCACAAGGCTGCAGGGTTTTATGTCTCAGCTTAACGGGGCTGAGCCGCTGGGGCTTCGGCCGTTTACAGAAGTGCTGGTAAATGGCTGGGGATCTTGCATCTTTAATCACTGGAACTGAAGCAGAGAGGGAGGGGCTGAAGGGAGAAAGAAGCAGTGCGTGGAAGAGTGAAATGGATTTAGATGGATGGAGTCCTGGGAGGCAGAACTGCAGACCGTACCCCTCAGATGGGTTCCCGCGGTTATGCGGGCTTGGGGTTTATCAATCGGCTGAGCCAAGCTGCAGGGTCTGGCCTGGTCTTTATCAGAAGGAGCCCTGCAGATTAACCTCCCAGCATCCTAATCAGGGGAGAGTTAGTATGTCATTTATTACCTCTGAGGACGAGCCAGGGTGGGGCTGTCAGAGAGCTGTGAAAAAAAAACTGGGTGGAGGTGGTGGAGGCCTACTTCTATCATAGCCTTCAAAGCATTACTCTTCTTTCATTCCAGTAAATGGTAAAAATAATAAAAAAATCAACTTTCTAATATCTGTAGTTGCTAGTCCATTGGGACTGTGTGAGCAGAGATATGTTCCACCCATTGAGATGTGGTAGTTGTTAAGAAGGTTGACAGCATTTAGAAGCCTTCCTTACGGCCTTTGAAACAGGCTCAGAAGTTCCCAATTTTCCCCCACCTTCTTTTTAAACGGATTTTAACCATAACTCATCCTTCTGAGCTCCTTTTTCCTTCTCCCTCTCTAACAACCTGAATTTGGCACACTTCCCTTCCCCTTTAACCCTCAGAAGCTAAAAATACTATCCTCCTGGAACCAGCCAAAAAGTGTCAGTTGGAGGAGTTTAATTAGCAGGAGTGGGCAGGAGACAGTTCTAGTCTTCCCAATTTGCTGCCTTCTCTCCAGGGAGCCCAAGCCAAGCACGACTAGAAAATCCAGGTTCATATTTGCAGCAGACATGGGGGTTTCTAACTTGCAGGAAGAGTCTGCCTGGCAACAAAGCTGTGTTTCATCTATGCAATACCAAGCAGGGGCACTGGGGGACATAAGGACTGGTGCGTCTGCGTGTAGGAGCATCAGATTTTAAAGTGTAGACTGCTGGACTGGATTTCCGGGATTTGCATCCTGCCTCCCCATTTGCTGGCTCTGTGACTTTGGGTAAGCTACCTGACCTCTCTATGTCTTGGCTTCCTCATCTGTCAAATAGGAATAATCATAGCACTCACCTCATAAGTTGGTCTTGAGAATAAATGAGTTGAGTGGAGTGCTTAGAACACCACCTGGCACAGAGGGAGTGCAGTGTGGAGTGTTTGCTAATACTGTTATGTGCTCACCCTTTTTGACTTTGGTGAAAAAAGTCTAGACCCACCAAGCTGACAAAATTTTGGCTTCTTCTCTTTTTTGATACCACCTAGATTAAAGCCAGGTAAGAAAAAGTTTAAATCAAACAATATTGAAATTAGTGTAGAAAACAGAATTTTATCTAATTTGCATGTGTCATTTATTTTTTTACAATGGAATTCAGTGTATCCACAGGACTTTGAATTATTGGATCTGGAAGACTCTTAGAGGTCCAATCTCCTTCTCAAGATGTTCCTTTACACTATAGCTTCTCTGGCAGGATTGTCTGAATATTCATGGAATAATCATGATGATAACACGGAGACCTTGTACTCTATAATTTATCATTTTTTAAAATCAAATAATGTCCCTCTCCTAACCTTTGGATAGTTTCTCATGAGATGTATGAAGATCTCATTGCCTGTGGGAAGACTCAGTGGTCTATAGCAGTTGGCAGAGGTGGGGTTTCAGGAGCAGACTGGATTTAAGGCTGGACTCCAAAGGGCAACAGGGAGCAATTCCAATCACTATGCCCATGGCATGGTTATGAACACCAATCAGTGTTCATGGTGTTCAAAGGGCCCAACCAATCATGGGTGATATATTTGAGCAGACTCTAGGTTCATAGCTGAATGGTGCTGGTACCCAGTTCCAGAGAAAGCTATCTAGATTGAAGTGAGAATAAAGACAGCAGCTGGGTGTGGAATGAGGCCCAAGCTTTAGTCCATGTGGAGACTTCTTGTTAAGAGCCAGATAGAAGGCAGACTCCTGTCCAAAGAGAATGAGCTCTATTCAAGGCTCCAGTCTCAACTGATTGGGGATGCTGAGGTAGTTCATATGAGCAGATACATGGTGCAATCTAGGGGTAATCTGTGGCCTCATATGCATAGGGGCCTCTGGGTCCTCACTGGAGAAATGTCAGCCCAGGTCTGAGCAGTAACTGCATCCCAGACTCACCTGTGGGTGGAGAATTTACTCCCGGGGCTTGTAGTCATGGAAGTGCAGTCTTGTCAATATCACCATTCCCTCCCAAAGTAGATGAAGTGGTAACTGTTGGTTCCATTGTATACACTTACAGAGGCAAATTATCTATGTACAGAGAACTAGTAGAGGAAGCTGGGATCCACCATGACAGGGACTTCATTCCATCTTTTGGAAAACTCCATCTTTGGCAAGTCTAACCTTAGTATAAACCTACATCCCTTTCTGTATAACTTCTTTTTTCTGGAGCTAAACATTGAATCTTTGTCCACTTACTCATGACAGGCCTTCGTATCTTTTCCTTCCCCTCAATTTTTTTCCTTCCTTCCTTCCTCCACCTCAAAACTTGGTAGGTTAAAACAATACCATTTCTTACTGATCGTGAGTGTAAAGATTAGCTGGGCAGCTCTGATTCTGTGGGCCAGGCTCGGTTGACATTGGCTGGGCCTTGCTCTAGTGTCTCAGGTCAGCCAGCAGGCTGGCAGGGGCTGGCTGGTGTAGGATGGCCTTGACTGGGATGGACAGGATGACTCAGGCCTTTCTCTGTGGTCTCTCATCCTCCATTAGGCTAGCCTTGTCTTGTTTACATGGCAGCCATAGAGGTCCAAAAGAGAAAGCAGAAGTCCACAGAACCTTTTGAAGCATTTGAACCTTTCAGAACGTCATTTCTTCTGCTGCATTCTACTGGGCAAAGGACATCACAAAGCCAGACTGGATTCAAGGGTTTGGGACATGGCTCCATCTCTTGAGGGTAGGAGCAGCAAGATCTTATTGCAAGGGGCATGGAGACAGGGAGGAGAATCATCGCAGCCATTTTTGTTTTCAAAGAATCTACCATCCCTTCCTTCTTCTCTCTTAATAATTCATTAATTATTCCAACAAAGTAAACACACTGAGCTAGACACTAAGGAACCAATGCTAGAAAAGAAAATACATGGTCTCTGCCCTCTTGTGGTTTACATTCTAGTGGGGAAGAGAAAGATTAATGAAATTATCCCACAAGTACATATGAGTTTGCAGATATGTGTAGTGCCACCAAGGAGAGGTGTAGAGTGCTGTGAGAGATTAAATAAGGGAACCTGACCTAGTTTTGGGAAGTGGGGAGCTCAGGGGAGGATTTCTCTCAAGAAATGATGATTGAAGTGAGACCTGAAAGACTGAAATACAATTAAGCAAAGCTCGGGGTGGGGAGTTCTAGGTGAGGAAACAGCATGAATGAACACTCAGGGTCAAGTGCTCGACAGGAAGGAAGGTCTGTGTGGCTAAAGTACAGGAAGGAAGGGAGAATATGATCCTCGATGATGCTGGAGAGGTCTGTTGTGGACAGACCTTGTAGGCCATGGAGAGAAATTTGCTCATTGTGCTAAAAACAATGGAAAATCATTGAACGGTTTTGAACAGAGTGGGTGGGTGGGAAGGGAGTGATATGATCAGCAAATATTATGTCTCTAAAGCTAGAGCAGAAAGCAATGGAAAGGGGACAAATCTGAGATGAAACACTTGCTAGAGAAGGAAGATACATTTGCCAGTTTATAAAATGTTTTGGAGACTTGGACAATAGACTGGAGATTGCATATTACAGGAATATGAATCAGTGACTAAGAAGTGCTCTGGATGTCTTTCCCAACCCCACATCATCATTTTGCACTAAAAATATATTGCTGCATTTGTTTTGCTAATATTTTATTTAAAAATTTGGAGTCTGTGGTTAAGAGCAGAGGATCCGAAACTAGACTGTCTGGGTTCACTGTTGGAACTGCAGCAGCTCTGTCTGTGTGACCTTGGGTAGGTTAGTCACCATTTCTCTGCCAAAGTTTCCTCATCTGTGACATGGGGACAATCAAATTCCTTACCTCATACATTTGTTCTGAGGAGACTTTATACATGCAAATCACTTTTAAAAGGTACAAAATAACTTTATTATTGTTATTAATATCATTTTTATTATTACTTGTTTTCTTTGCCCAGTTTTGGTTTTGAAGTTATCTGTCTTTTAAAAGAATTTTAAGAAGAGTGTCCTCATTTTTTTTGAAAAAAATGTTTTTCTATGACTGGAACAATTATATAATATATGGATTAGCTATTCTTTAAAGGATAGTCATCTCTAAAATTAACTGAAATTTGGGTTTCTTTTAATTATATTTAAAAAGAAGTTGCCCATTTCATATAACTTTCCAAGATTATTGGAATACAATTGTTCATAATCTTCTTTTAAAATTTCTGCCACGTATGCATTTCTGTATCTTTTTGCTTTTTAACACGTTCATTTGTGCCTTAATATTTTTTGTACTTTATTAGTCTTGACTGATCTTTGTCTATTTTATTTATCATTCAGAAAATTAGCCTGTTCATCCTGTTTTGTTTTTCTATTTCATGAACTTCCTTCTGATCTTTATTATATTGAACTTTCCATCTTCTTTAATTTGAATATACTTTTTTCTAATTTATTGCATTGAACATTTCATTCATTATTTTCCCATCTTCCTTTCTTTCTAATATTCATGTTCAGAGCTTTCCATTTCCCTCCAACGTAAGTCCAGCTACTTTTCACAGACCTTATTTGTGCTACTTCATTGTCATTCACATCTAACTATTTCACAATTTCCATTTTTATTTCTTCTTTGACTCTTCTATTAAGACCTTTAAAAAAACTTTTTGCAGACATGTGTGGATTAAGTTGTTGTTCTATCATTTATTTCTCGTTTAATTATATTGTTACCAGAGAAAGGAATTTATGCTACTGGTTATTTTGGTGTTTGTTGTAAAATTTTTTGCAATGTCTTACGTGTTTTTGAAAATGATTTCTATTCTTCTTCTTCCACCTTATTAGTGCTCTCTTCAGCTTCATCTAACCTCCTCTTTAATCCACTTATTTTTTTAAACTGCTAATGAACTATTTATTTTTAATTTCCAGAAATTCTAGTTGATTCTCTTTCCAATCCCTTGTTCTTGTTCATAGGGTTGTGCTATTTTAAAATTATATCTAATGCTTTTATTCATCTTTCATATTTAAATATTTCCACATTATTCTATTACTTCTAGTTCTTGGGTTGCCAAGCTTATATTTGTTGGGTCATGTGGACCTTTGGATCTCATGGACCTTTTCCTTACTGCTTTGTTCTTTCTGACATTAAGTTCATTTTCAGAAAGGATTGATTATTCTATGGAAGTTCTGCATGTCTTGCCCTGTAAAACTGTTGCTACTATATGATTTCAAAATTATTTATGGTGAGGGTCCCCAGTAGAAAGGTCAAAGTTTTTAATGACCATGAACCAGTTTTTAGGTTAATTTCTGGGCTTACTGTTAATGCACTATTCATCTAGTTCAAGGCTGGACCACATATTTATTCCTGGTGTGAGTCGGGAATTTTCTTATTTGCCAGTGACTTTTCTTTCTCTTGGTCCAAAGCCCTAGACATAGACTAATTTTGTTCTGGCCTGAAGGGCAGAGCTTTTATAATCCATGAGGACAAGATGGAATTTGAATTCCAGCTACTTCACATTGTATTGTCCTTTGATGGGCATTAGATCCTCAGCATCCAGTTCCTAGTGTCTACGCCTCCTCCAGTACCTGAGTGCTGCCATTGAATCACCTTCAGATTATTGCTCTGGTATTGATTTCCTTTTTCCTTTCTTGCTCATGGAATTCTCTCTTGTCTTATTTTGATTTATTTAATTTTTATCATTTTATCCAGAATTTCTTTGGGTTTAAAGTATGAAGTGGGACAAAGTGTATCAGTTCAGTTGTCATGTTGCACAAAGTCAGCTTCAGATGTTTCCACAGTAATATTTAATACAGGAAAACAAAAGAACATTGTCACCAGAATTCTGAAGTAAATAAGGTATGACGAATGTATTGGACCCAGCATCTACTGACTTTCAAGAGCAATTGTCAACATTTTAGTTATATTACCAGCCAGTTGTTAAACAGACATTATTTAAAATTAAATTATGTAAATTATAATTAAATAAAGTATATTTAAAAATAGAAGTAATACTCAAGACTCATTACTTCCCAATTATTTTACTAGATTTTACTGTTATCTGTGCCCTCAAGGTTATTTATGTCTATTGTTTCCACATAGTGGAGATATTATATAATGTAATATAATGGTATGCTCCTGAGCATTTCTTCTCAAGTCTGCATTCAATGACGTCATGCTGGTAGCTTGAAATCAGCCATGATGGCATTATTCACCCCCAGGAAAATCAGCAAATGCTAAAACCAGGTCTTTTTTTCCCTCTGCAGAACCAGTTAAACATTTACTGACAAATTACTACAGCAGAGAATATCACAACAATTAATGTATAAAAGCAACATATATACATTCTCGAATATGAAAGAGCTCAGGGAATACAGAACCTACCAATATCTTTAAAAAAAAAAAACACTGATAAAATCAAGGCAATTATGAGATAAATATGAATTGAAAACAAGGCTGGAGAATTAGAAATGAAATAAAGGGTGATGAGTAATGAATAAATTTAAGCTGAGAACTAGAGCAAAACAATTTTAGTAGTTAGGGTTATGGCATATAATTTAATGTTATAAATTGACATTTTTCAAAGAATAATAAAACTAACTAAAATAGGAAGTTGGAGTACTGAGATGCCAAAAAATATTGCAGGGCCAATTTCCTCAACTTTTAGAGCAAAAAGTAAGTTGGGGGCTGGCCTGGTGGTGTAACAGTTGTTTGCATACTCTGCTTTGGTGGCCTGGGGTTTCACAGGTTCAGATCCTGGACGCAGACAAACACACCGCTTGTCAAGCCATGCTGTGGCGGCGTCCCATACAAAGTAGAGGAAGTGGGGCACAGATGTTAGCCCAGGGCCAGTATTCCTTAGCAAAAACGAGAAGGATTGGCAACGGATGTTAGCTCAGGGCTGGTCTTCCTCACACACACACACACAAAAGTAAACTGATATTGTTCAATAAAAATATGGTTTAAAAATTACTGCCTCACCAAAAATTTAGAGCAAGCATCATACTTTTAATGGTAACATTAAAAATTTTCCACCTAAGATTGAGATAAGGACAATGATGCCAGCTTTCACACTTTTATTTAACATTGATAATATAGCTCCTATCCAGTACGGCAAGGTGAGATAAGGATTGAAAAGGAAGAATTAAAACTGTACTTATTTGTAGACAACATAAATATCTGTGTGCTATTGGTCTGGTTAATTTCTAGTTCTCTTCAGTGGACAGAACTGTTATATGCTAACATTTTATAAGTATTTTATAAAGTTAAAAATTGATCTTACAACTTTTTAAGTTAAAATGCTTCATGAGTCTATATTGTTAATTGCAACTCACAGTCAGGGTTACAGGGCTGGCTTGGCTTCTCTAGGATACTTCCATATGTCATTTATTGCAAACTAGTAATCTTAGTTCTCAAGAAGAGAGGGATAACTGAATTAAAATATCCCAAGATTATTCTTTTACTTTAGCCCACATGCTACAACAGTCTTAGAATAACAATATCAATACTACTCCACCAATATGATGACTGGAAACCATTAAAATTTTTTATGCTTACCCCATTCTTTTTCCATTTTTCAAAATAGTGATACTTTGCCTACATTGTCAATATTTATAATCATTATATATTATGCTGTATTTCTTCTAACTCTTTAAAACTTTTAGTTGTAAATGTAACTATATAATGCTCACCAATAATCCTTATTTCAATGTCTTTATAATAATTTTCTTTGTTTGAAGTTTGTTTTCTAGTAGATTGCTCAGAAAGGGTGCATGGTATTACTTGAGTTCTTGAATGTGACAGCACTTTATCTGTAGCTTTTATCTGTGAGAGTTAGTTTGGATGCATACAAAATCCTAGGTTTGTTTTTTTCCTAGAGTATCTTAGATATGTTAGTCCATACCTTTGTTTCTGGCATAAAGCATTGCTGTTGAAAAGTCTAATGGAAGTCTAATATTTTCGTTATAAACCTTTTGTATTTTTACCTAGATGCCAAAAGGATTGTTTATTTTTCTTTCAAGTCCAGCAGTTTTACTAGAATATGTTTCAGTGTCGGCTTTTCTGAATCAATTTTTTCAAGTATGTTTTTGTGCCTTTTCAATATGTAGTTTTAATTTTATATTGTATATTTTGTTGTAAAATATATTGTGTGTTGTAATTATTAGGAAAGTTTTCCTCAATTATTATTGTTTTGGTTCTGTTTCTTTGCTTTGTTTTTCCTCTTCAGGGACTGCTATTATACGTTTGTTGAATCTTCTTTGTCCATATTCAATATTTGTTACTTTTTCTTAAATCATTATATCTCCTCATAGTATCTTTTTATTTTAAAAGTCAGTCTTTTCACTTTCTTTTCCTCTTAAACCATTACCTATTGCATTTATTTGCAATTGTGTGGCTTCTATTTTAGTCTTCAATTCTGAAGTGTCTTTTTTTCTTTGATTTATGCCTCTTTCCTGAGTCTTTCACTTCATTTCTGATTTTTTTTTGCTAATTGTGATATATGTTGGTCTTTCATTTCATGTATCATACTCTTAATATCTTTTAGCTCATTTTGGAATAATTTGTCTTTATTGTGGGCATGTCCTTTGTTCGTGTGTCTTTTGTGTGCATTCAATGTCTACAAGGAGTTAGTCTTCTATGCTTTTTTAATCCTTGCCCATTTTTATGTGAAATTAGTGTTTTTGAACTTTTGGAGGGAATCATGGCTCACGATAGTTTTTCTGACTTCACAAAACCCCACTTCTGCTGTTACAAAATATGTTCAGCTTGATTTCTAATATCTCCTCCTTGGCCCTGCTCATCTTCTCTACTTTGATCTGGAACTTGCATTTCTTTATCTCAGTTGTCTCTGTTCTGGTCAGTGAGGAGTCCACCTCAGGAAGTCTTCATCACTGTGGGCATTTGTCTTCTAGGGGAGCTTGACTAGTTTTGAGAGTTCATAGTGTCCAGAATTCTTCAGACCTAACCTGAAGACATTACCTTCATACCTCCTGCACTCACCACTCTTGGAATTAGCAAAACCCATAGCTCACTGTATTTTACAGTGAGTCTCTGGTGGCAATTTTTGGATTCTCCTTTTCTCTGGTTTATCAGATGTTCTGTTTCTTCCCTCTGCTTCTTCCTACATTGATGTTGATACCACTCAGATTTTGTAGCTGTCTATGTATCGACCAATCCATTTTTATTTTGCATTTCATGGGGATATCTGCCCACCTGGTTTGGATATATATGATTATCAGGGGCTTATGCTTTTGTTATGTAGCTTCACTGTCTTTATGTGGGATTCAGGTACGTTAAAAACTACTACTGTCACCACCAACTTCTCAGACTGGAAAATTTTATTAATTAATATATAAATAATTCAATAAAATAATATTTAAATAGCAATATTTAATAACTGATACAATTTGAAAAGACATTTAAAAATATTAACACTTCATCACATTTCTTAGAAAACTTAGAAGATAATTTTCAACATGATTTAAGAAATCTGTCTTAAAGTAGGAGCTACCATCATGATTAACAGTGAAACACTAAAATCACTTTCATACAATCAGGAACATTACAGCTATTTTTGTTGTTGATATAGTTAGTAGTAATATTAGCAGATGAATTAATCCACCTTTCAAGAACACAAGAGTATAGTTCTAAGATTACAAGATTAATTACAGGTTTAATCCCAGAACCCACCTAATAGTGGGGAAAATGTCATCGATCTATTCCTTGTCCTCGTCTGGTTTGTCTCAGCCTATCCAAGTCAGAGAAGACAGGTGGAGGTGTGCCATTATAATTACAGCTAGTAGGGGCTTAAAAATGCCAGGACTTATGCTCTGAGCTTTATTCCAGAAATTGAATAAAAAATAGTAACTTGTGCCTGATTTGGAGCCCATTTTGATGTCTGGTTTTGTCCTGGTTCCACAGTTTCAGAAAATGGAGACATTTGTTACAAGTAGTTGTTTATTTTAAATTCAGGCAGTAAAAATAAATAAAAAGACCATGAGGCTCTAAAGCACATTTGGAGTTATGTTTTAAGTACTAAAATAATTCCAAATGCTTCTTAAGAAAAGGTTCATTAAGAGCTTAAAATATAAAACTTTAAATAATTCTAATGAGTGACCAAAAAAAAAATATGTCAGTTCCATATGAGAATCTATGAAGGGAAAATATTTCTTAATTAATAGGGGCAAAAATATTTTGGCCTGTTTTTCTTGCTTCCCCTCACAGGAAAGAGGCTTGGAATGCTGCCTGCTGACATGCCACTCCAAGTGTGTACTCTGATCTGGTGTCAGAATGTTGGCTTACAGGTCGGAGAGAGATTTGCCATTTACTGAAGCGTACACGGAGTACTTATTCACACACTTTTTTTCCACCCTGTTCCCTCCTGCCAAAATGCCATATCAGAAAGAACTGAAAGAATGGAAAGCGTTCAACCTGGAGAACAGAAAATACAAGAAAAAGATGAGGACATGAGCTCTGTATTCAATTAATTGAAAGGTTGCTACGGGGAAAGAGACTTGTTCGGCATTATTCCAGAGGGAATGACTACCACAAATAGACAGGAGTTACATGGGAGTGAATTTGAGCTCAGAGATTGAGGAAGCTAGCCTCTCTGCTTCGCAAGCCTTGCCTGCCTTACCCTCCTTCCCACTCAGGTTTATTCCCAGAATCCTGTTCTTCTTCCAGGAAAAACTCTCCCACAGATTCATATTCTCCTTCCCCTGAAGTTTCCCTCCAACCAATAGAGGTTTTGCCTGCATTAAAGGGATAAATCCATGTTTCCTTTAAAATATGAATGGTTTTACATCAAAGATAGTATCAAATGCGATGAAATAACTTTCACATCAGAATTATTACACTGAGATGTAATTACATTGCACTTGGTCCTACTGTGAGTTAACAACAGAAAAATGACCAAAGAACAGAGCTTCTTCTTCGAAACAAATGGAAGCACATTGGCCTTAAGTCTCATCCAGACTAACTATATATATAACCACAAATAACCTGCCTTCAAGGGTACCCCCACAGTCAGACTGGACACTGCCAGTGAGGAGGCTTAGGGGGATGGGAGGCTAGGGGCAGATTCTGTTTCAATTGGTTCCGTTCAGTCATTTGAAGACATGCAATCCTCACTTAGTCATCTGATCAGTTTGGCTCTAACTTGTTTTCAGAATTTTAAAAAAAGTGTACATTTTTAAAGACTTGGTAGGATCTCTTTCTTGGGTCAAATATTCTGGCTCTCCACCACCAGGCATGCCGAAGGGCGGATTCCTCTAACTGGCAGGGCTTCTGCTCAGCTGTCACATCTCTATGTAGTCTGGGTTGTGACCAAGAGAAGTGGAGAGCTGGATGTTTCTAGTGAAATGGGGCCTCAGAAACTAGGTCAATTCAACCCAAAGTGACATTGTTACTCAAAGGTAATGAGGGGTCATGGAGCAATTTCCCAAACTCTTCTTTTGTATTGATGGTGTGGACACATCTCTAGGAAATCTGAGACCTGTAGGCTGGCTTCAGCACTAACAGAATGCCTCCTCTGTGATTTAGGTCCTTTCTCTTCTTCATTGGTTTTCTATGGATCTGTACTTTTGCCCCCAGGCAATAACTTGGAAACACAGCCTCAACCTGTGTCCACTCACCTGAATGGTCCAGATGAATAGGAATCACACCATTTTGTTCACCTCATATACCCAGTCCTTCTCAATACAATTAGCACAGAGCATTTGTTGAGCCAATATTTGTT
Organism: Tapirus indicus; assembly: GCA_031878705.1. Classification (NCBI taxonomy): domain Eukaryota; kingdom Metazoa; phylum Chordata; class Mammalia; order Perissodactyla; family Tapiridae; genus Tapirus; species Tapirus indicus. The sequence continues at coordinate 61,544,725 of CM062929.1, forward strand.
AAGGAAAGAAAGAGAGAAAAAGAAAGTAAGAAAGGAAGGAAGGAAGGAAGGAAGGAGGGAGGGAAGGAAGGAGGGAGGGAGGGAGGGAGACAGATTGTCCATTCCACTCACTTGGTGATCTCTAGGGGTGCCTTCTTATCATCCTATGAAATTGTCATATTTATTCCCATTGTGGGAGAGAGCAATCCTGGGGGTGAATATAGGAATCCATGCTGAGATTAGTTAGCATAGATTGATCACTATTAGTGGAACAAGGTGATTCTAGTCAAGGGGGAGTAGAGAGAAATTAGAAGGTTAAGTTCAATAGCCAAGGTTTTCAGTGGTTCAAAGAGCTTAGTTCCCAGGGTTCAAGAATTAGAAGACTGTGAAAGGTCAAAAGTATAAACCCAGATGGGCATGTTGAGAAGAGAGTTAGATATAGGCTGGAGTGAGAAAGTCTTGAGTTCAAAATTGACTCCAGTATCTATGATCTGCACGAATTTTGAGCAAGTCACTTTTATGTCAGTCCTCATTATAAAACAGAAATAAGAAGAATACCTACACCATGAGCTCTTTGAATTTTTTCCCTTTTATCCTTTTGTTTGCTTTTCTTCTTCTTTCCTTCCACTATCTTTTCTTGCCTTTTCCTATCCAGAAACTACCATTGTTCAGCTTCCAGCTTGATATTAGCCCACTTATTGGACGTCTTTGAGTCTAAAAACTATATTATAAGCATGTCTTTACATAGTCCTCAGAATATTAAAAGTTGACTTCTGCTTCCAGAGGAGTACAACATGTAGGTCAACCTCTCCCTGAGAACAACTAGGACAGTTGAACAGAAGCATTTTTAAAAACTGAAGAATTACGATGCTAATATTCCAGAGAAGAAAGAAATTCAGAGAAGTGTAGCTCTCTGAGATACTAGACCAGGTAGCTGAGAGGCTGAAAAACTGAGCTGAGCTCTTTACAGCCTCGTGGAACTGCAGGAACACAATTTGGAGCCCAGGGCCTGTCAAGGATGGGGAGCTCTAATAACACCCCACCATGGTCTGGTTAGGGGTTTGGAACGGCTGCACTTGAGGAGTCAAGATAAACCATGAAAAAAAGATTCAGCCCTCGTACAGATTAAAGTCTAGCTTTAAATTGTCTCAATTCCTTGAATTAGATTAAGACACCTTCAGCAGAAACCCCTTATATTTCATTGACCAGAAGTGGGCCATGTGCCAGACCAATTTCAGGCAAAAATGAATAGGATTTCCATGTTTGATTTTGACAAACTATGGTTCTGTTAACAAGGAAGAAGAGTGAATGGCTGATGGTAAGCAATCAATAGATTATGTCATAATCATAATAATAATATCAGATATCATTTACAGATCTTTACATATGCCAGGCACTCTCATAAGCACTTAACATACAGATCCAGTTCCACCCTACAAGGTAGCTTTCTCTATTTAATGGAAGAGGAAATTAAGAATCAAAGAGGCTAAGGTACTATAGATAGGAAATGGCAGAGGCAAGATTTGAACCCAATTCATTTATCAAGCACTCACTATGCATTATTATTTATTCTGAACACTGGAGATGCATGATCTCTTCCCTCTAGGATCTCAGAGTTCAATTATCCAGAGAGAATCAAAAGCAGATGAGTCAATTTACTTTTTGATGAGTTTTACCTCATGCTGATGGTTCTGCCTTGAAAAAGTAGCTGTGTGTGCTTTGGAGTATATGTTAAAAACTTCTCTTGGCCTTATGGGAGTACTTCCTGATGATTCCCATTGTCCTGACTCCATTGTGGTCAATTTCCACTGCATGAGATCCCAAGTCTAAATATCCCAAGGTGTGTGTGCCCCAGAGTTTTAGGGTGGGGAGAGCTTTCCCATGAAAAGGATGCTCCTCCTTGTGCTTCAAGTTTTTGTCCACCTCTTTGGAATTACTGATAACAGTACAAGGGAGCTTTTGGAAATACAGATATATTTCTTCTTCCTTCTAGTATTGCACTGGGCCTGGATCACTGTGGACCCACATCCTTTTTTTATTTTAGTTATTATTTTTTGAGGACTCACTTTGTACCTAATAACTCATTGCACATTCTATAAAGGTAATTTTATTTAACACAATCCTAGGAAGTATGTATTATCTGCTCCACTGCCCAGATGTAAAAAAACTTTATAACATGTTTTATAGAGTCTAATGTTGCCCAATTATGAGTAGATTAATAACTTATCCAGGTCAGGGATATAAAGGAGAGGGAAGATCTTGAAATTTTAGTATCTACACTACAGTAGACTAATGAAATGAAGTTTATGCTAACACCAAGTAACTAATGACCACCTTCCCCAAGAAGTCCTGGGGTAGATAGAACTTGCCATCTCTAGCTTGGGGAACCCAAAGAGGAGCTGTTGGGCTTTAATTGTGATTCAGTTGAGTTCTTTTTTCATCCCATGCTGGACAATGGGGCACTACTTCTAACCATTTCTTCCTCGTGGTTTTTCACTCTGATCCATCTTTTCAATTTCAGCTTCCCTCCAGTGAAGATCCCACTGGACTGGGTTTGGCTTCACACAGTTAGAACAGACATGGCAACAATAGCTCTTGTCTTGGCACATGTGCTCTCTACCTCACGGTTTGTTTAACCGTGGCTCCTCTTTTCATTAATAGCTGTTTATACCTCACAGTGATACTTGTTGAGCTTGCCAAAAGCCGTCAGCTCTACTCATTTTTAGTCTCTGACCCCAAAGCAAATTGTCGTATTTGACACTATTTTTGCTGTGTAATAGCAACTAACGAAAACCAGTTAATTAAATAGGCTAAGCTGTTACATTGAGAGCAGAAATAAGAAAATTGGCACACTGCTAACCTGTTGCTTCTGAAAGAACAGTATCTAGTCAACCCAGATACAGATAAACACAGAAGGAAAGTGGAAAAGTGCAGAAATATAGACTCTTCTATGACTCTCTTCATCCCCAAACAAATATTTCCAAAAAAAGGAAGAAACCAGTAGGTGCAATGCGGCATTTTCAGTGGCTCAGGTTTGTGAGCACATTATTGGCACCTCCACCACTTCCCTGCTCCTGGGGAGGTGCAGTCAAATCCAGACTTGGACTCACTTTGTCCTCATCCTGTTTAGCTACTAGTCCTAAAGGAAGGGCCGGCCCCTGGGAGGGCAGCCCAGTTAAGCCTCACACCCTCTATCACACAGCCAGCATCACACATTTGCAAGCCTTCAAAGTACCACTTAATAGGACCTTCACGTCCCTTCAAGCCACCTGAAGAGAAAGTGTTGCTAAACGGCTCGGTTGGCAGAGCTGAGTTTATACAGATGGAAGAGTTAGCAGAGACCACAGAACAAATACCAGCAACCAACCCATTTCACACTTCTGAAAAAAGAGAAAGGAATGGCAGAGGCGGGCCAAAGCAAACAGGCTTTGGAAAACTTGAAGCTGTGGGCTGGAATTTTCAGCTGTTCTTATTCTTTCCACACTCATTTTGGGGAGCTTGCTCCACTCAGAAAAGCAGAAACTTTCTACCTTTGTACTTCTTGGGTTCGGCTTCCTACAGAAAAAGGGTAGTTTGTTCCCAATCGCAAAACAAGCATTGTTTCCGACGTCATCAGCAGAGTTTTCCTGAAGTATGGGCTTTTTGTGGGGGATAGGGAAGGTGCCATTTTTTTCCAGAAAAGTCCATGCTGTTGGGATTCCCTTGGCTTGTCTATCTGTGGCATGCGCTCCATCTTAGTCTTTACTTTCTCTCTTCTCTCTCTTTTTTCTTTTCTTCCAGGAAAGAAAGTCATTTTCTTTTCTTTTCCCTGGAGTATGCTGAAAGATAAACCTTCCCCACAATCTGCTGCCTCACACAAATACTCTTCAGTTTCAGCTAAAGCACTTGGGTGCTTATCAAAATGGATTCTAAAGTAAATCTGGATATCGTTGCTGCCTTGGGGACACGTGATGTTTCTCGTTCCAACTCCAGAATGACTGAGGATGATATTTGGAGATAAGAATTAAAGAGGTTTAGCCTGAGTGGCTGTGAAATGGTCAGCAGCCACCCCCAGTGTGGTTGCATAGAATTTACGGATAGTGGTTGGAAGAAACTTTCCTGTGGGCTGGCATTAGAGAAAACAGTGGAATGGCTTCAGCTAGGATGCTCTGTTAGAGAAGGAAAGAAAACTCTGTGCCCATGAGACGGACCATACTATAATCATCTTAGCTCTGGGTGGGTTGGAAAATGGCTGTCAGAAACCCTTTGGATGGGTTACCCAGGTCATCCAACCAGTTTACCAGAATGTGTGGATATGTGTCTGTGAGGGAAAACTCTACAACTGTGTTTAAAAACAGTTCCATCTGTTCACTTGTATTTAAAATGCTTAGATGGAAAAAAAGTAAAAAGAGTAAGTGCAAACACAAGAATCAGACCCTTTAAGGAATAGATGGTCTCAATTCAAATTGGTAACAAAGATACCCAGATCAGTAAACAAATTGCCAAGAGAAAGCGGTGGAAAATCAATGGTTGTTTGATACAAGGACCTTCTCCCTACCGGACGAGATCTCCAAGGGCCAGTGTGCTGAAATGTGTGCATGGTTCTGTGTTCATGAGAAGCGAGGTTGAGCCAAATAATAGCCCATTAGAGAAAGTACTGGTTTCTGGATAGCTTTGAATACAAAGAAGGAAAAGTCCTCCCTGGAGTTGGCAGAGTAAAAAGATAATAAAAGTCATTTTTGGTGGCTGGAACCAGGGTGAAGAAGGAGTTCAAAGCAGTAAACTTGAATGGCCACTTTGCTTTCCTAGGTTTGAAAACCCTTTAAGAGAGCAAGCAAACAAAAGAATAACATATGGCTTGATTTTAACAGACCCGGATTGAGAGCAGTGGGTGTGCGTCAAAGTAGGATTCATGTAAACAATAACATTTCCAAAGAATTAAGCTCTATTGGTCATCTCTTGTGAAAAAGTGCCTAGTGAAATATGTGTGGGTCCCATCGCCAGATAAGGAATTGTAATGCCAAAGTCAAATAGGGCAGGTGATCCTTGGCCTAGGTCATGCTCTTCTGGGAAACACAGCCTGGGAAACTTCTATCTGTAGCAAGGCATTCTACAAAGTGTGTTACTTTGTAATTGACCAAGATCTGGAAAACAAGGCATGATTCATAATTCTATGCCCAATTTTTCTTCAGGATGTGATCTTGATCAAGTCAGCTAACCCTAATAAATCTCAGTTTCTCTGTCTGAAAGCTGAAGGTATTGGAGAGTTTTGTCAAAGTTATTCAGGATCAGGACAATTGTGCCAAACACAGCTTTCCATGGCACCCCATGAATACAGCAGATGTTAAGTGGCAATGTACTGGTTCAACGGGAAGCGGTGGTGAGGCAGCCCGGGTCCCACTGGTGTTTCCTCTACTCCCCAGTTGCTGATGTCCTAGGGCTATGCAGAACAGAATGTGAACACTGCTGGACTTGCCCATTCCAAGGCTCTTTACAATGCTACCCTTCTTTGATCTCAGATTATCAGATTTAGACCAAAAAGAAGTGAACTTTTTAATAAATTAAACCATGTAAGAAATCTGAATCTGGGGCCAGCCTGGTGGCGTAGTGGTTAAGTTGGCGCGTGCTCTGCTTTGGCAGCCCGGGGTTCATGAGTTCCATTCTGGACGTGGGCCCATATACGGCTCATGCCACACTGTGGAGGTGTCCCACGTACAAAATAGAGGAGGAATATTAACATGGATGTTGGCTTAGGGCCAATCTTCCTCACCCCCCCCCCCCAAAAAAAAATCTGAATCAATCTTGGATCTTATATTCTTGGGATAGCTCTTGCCTCATCCTGATCTTTCCTATCTCACCAATGAGGACTCTTAGAGAGGAGGTCTATGGGTGACTGTCTCTCACTTTCCATCAGTTCTTCCAGCATTACCACCTGCAGTCACCATTATATAAGTAAAATGCAGAATTTTGGATAGTATAATAAAAACACTAAATAAATAAATAAAATCTGATTCTGGTCTCCAGAAAACTCTTCCTGATCTTTGTTTTGCCGTCTTACAAGTAGCATTCTGCCTGGGGTTCAAACCTGAATCTTCCCTGCACAGTTTTTCATTTCCCTCTCTTTTCAGATCTCTGCTTTTGGTTAGCATGGCTTAGATCGATGACCAATGGCTGGCATGTGTTACATGACATTCCCAGGGATATTTCCACAGTCAGATGAAGTCTGGGATCCCTTAAAAGCCACATGATCTTGTTAGCATGACTTCCATGCAGGTACTGGACTCAAGCCTGTCTCCAAAAAGGGACTCTGATCTGTTGGCAACTCCTTTCCCTTTCTCCTACTTCCTGGGCTATGCTAGCCCCTTCCTCCTCTTCTGCTTTCAGTCATCCTCTCATTATTGTTGTCTTTATCAATCGTTGATGCCATTCCAGATGATATATAGCCTCCTGTGCGACATTCCACAGGTTTTTTGGCATCTACTCTGTCCTGTCACTGTGTTAGGTGTTATGCATACAACCAATATGTCAAAGAGGCCTTGAAGTCAAGAAGTTTAGACTTGAGAGTAGGAGTGTTCAAGCTTTTCTGACTGTGACCCACAGACAATATATAGAGACGATCTAGTATACATGAACAAGTTTCATGAAACAATACTTACCTGAGTGACAATTTCTATTCTATTCTACAACTGTTTAGTCTATTTTATTTCATCAAAAAATCCAATTCTGACCTACTAAACTGAATTCACTTTCCAGTTATGAGTTGCAATGAGCACAACTAATTACATGAAGGCAACTTGAAAAACACCGCTCCAGAATGGGAGAGAGTTTTCTAAAGTCCCTATAATAGCATAAGAAGTCTGTACAGGGAAATGGAAGCCAGAGGTGAGTTGTTACTCCTGCCAGGAAGACGCCTTCTAGGACTGTACTTCTCAAACTTTCACATGTACACGAAGCACCCTGGGATTTATTTAAAATGCAGACTCTGATTCAGAAGGTTGGGGTAAGGCCTGAGATTTTGTGTTTCTAACATGCTCCCAGGTGCTGCTGATGCTGCTGGCCCATGCACTACACTTTGAAAAGCAAGGGTCTCAGGGGTGATGTCTAAAGGATGACCAGGAACATCCAGGACAAGAGGGCTTCCTGGTGGAGGAAAGAGCATTTGCAATGTTACCTATGTAAGAAACACCACGGGTGACATAAAGAACTGCAAGCATCCACGTTGTCTTAGAATCATCTATGCACTTGTGATAGGTGAATATAGGGACTGCCTCTAGCAGTGAGGGGTACTTAGGGCAAGGATGAACCATGTTTTTACACAAGGGTACATTCAGGGAAAAGGAAGCAAAGTTTACAAATTACGTTTTTAAAAGAAGTTATATTTTTATTATGAAACATAATATTGGCAACCACAATTTAAATTTTCATTATGTTTCATCTTTCACTGGAGGATGGGATAGAGATAAGTAGAGCCATAACCTCACCAGCAGGTACTGGCTGTCTGACCATAATGCTGAGACTTGGAACTCTTATGTGAGTTGAAATCTGAGTGTGCTTGGAAGGAGCTGTGGGTTGAGAAATTTGAGGGTGGGGTGGCACATTTAGTGTCAAGACCAAAAACTAGCCTCCCATCAGGTGATTCCTGGATGCTGGGGAACAGATTTTAAAAAGAAGGGAGGTTCTGAATGAGTCACAAAGAGTGAGGCAGGGACAAGGAAGTGGAGGCAAAATCCAAAGGAAAGGGCTGAATTTCCTTCTTCATCTCACCTTGAAGGTAAAGGAGGACTGGGCCCCTCAATCCTTTTTTCCAATCACTGTTTCTCTTTCTCTTCCCCTCCCTTCAATCTGCACCGCCCCCCCCCCCAAAAAAACCTTGATATAAACTTGGTGAGCATAGTCTTAAATGCCACATCTCCAGTGGTAGTCTTGGTTTGTGACTCAGCTCTGCGGTGAGGACAGAATCTGAAGTCCCCCTTTGGCAGAAAGGATGGGAGAATTGATTGGAATTACACGGCTCCAGGCAGATTTCTCAGTGCACCAACTTGAATATGCGGAACCCACTACCTTGGGTATTTCTATTTTCTTCATTCGGTCGATGCTCATTTACTAACTACCTTTGCCAGATGTATGATTCTGATTTAGATGCTGGGTGTATGATTGTGCCTTAAACAAACCCAGCCCCTGCCATCAGCGAGCTTATAGTTATAGTTTCATGTATATGTTGGGCTGAATCATGAAATGATTCAAATGTGGTGCATATTTCACTGTTTGTTCCTAACCAGGTTGGAGAGCTGGTTGGCCAAAGCTGCCCTGCTCCCACATTGGTGGTAAGGAAGAATTGCGGAAGTTGAGCTTGTATGGAGAAAATTTGTCCTCTTTAAGACAATGACAGCATGTTGGCCATCCTAAGCCAGATCCCGAGGCCCAACCAGTATGTGCCCGTGCTGACACTGACCCTCAGTGCTGACCATCTCTTCCATCTGGCTTCCCAGGAAACCATCTTCTCCTTGGAAACCATCAATGGACGTGTTCATCCATTGTTTCCGCTGGCTGTGGTGCAGTGAAGAGAGCCCAGACATGGAGTTTGACAGTTTTTCTTCCTCAAAATGTGGTCTATAATGTACTGCAACAGAGTTATCTCAAATAAGGGTCCTACTCTGTTATATAAAGATGGGCAAAAGATGGCCTTTGTATAACGGACCTAGGTTGTTATTTCTTCACTGTAGGCTGAGACCCATTAGCTCAAAGCCTGCCAGTGCCAAGCCCAAAGTTTTACACATCCAATTATTTAAAAAATAGCCCAAATAAGCAGATTTTTAGCCATTTAGAACCTGCCTGCATATCCCTGGAAAGCCCACCTGACAGCTGATATCCATTGATAAGATAGGACCTTGTAGTTATAAGGCCCAGGGCCACTGCTGCCCTTTGCCATGCTCTGACTCAGGGACTCCTTGCTGTGCTGTTGAGCAATATCATTAGACACTTAAGCTGCCTCTCAGATCCCCCTCCTCCGGGAGTTCTCTTGTCCTCCTCCTCTTCTGGATGGGGGCCCCCTTGAGGCCTCTGGATGGTCTAATGCTTCCTTCTTCCTTCCTTCTCGTGCATCCCTGTCTAAGTGATCCAATAAAGCTTGTTGAGTGTTATTGCCTCTCATGGTTGTATCCTTGCCCTTGATCAGCCCCCAAATCCCTCAAACTCCCTACACACTCCTAGGACAGATCCACTGAGCCATAATGTATGGGGATGGTGGCTGGAAATGTAGTTTTAATGAGTTTCCCCAGGTGATGTGTGTGTGTGTGCACGCATTTGTGCACATGCCCATGTGAACATTAAACTGTAAGAACTACAGGTTAGAAGATTTGGCTTAAATCCCACTTCTGGCACTTGTTATCTGACTTTGGGATATTCTCTTTCATTTGCCAAGCATCATTTTTTTCTGCTTGTAAGGTTAAGATGATGATGTCTACATCAGAGAGATCTGTGAAGATAAAATGCAATAGAGTGTGGAAGGGAGTAGAGCAATGGTGAACACATGGTAGATGCTCCACACATAGGTGTGGGGTCTGAATCTTTCTTCCTGTTCCTTTCTGATTCTCTTTGAACCTAGTCTTTGTCATTCTAAAATATTCTTTTTTTTAACATGCTTTTTGAATCGCGTGGGCCTTGTCAGTCCACCAATTCACTTGTAATCTCGTCTGACATAGTACTGTGCCTACCTGCCTTTAACCCTTTTAATTTTCCTGTCCCTCTGCTATTAGATCTCTCTGTAACTGCATTATCTAATGCTATAAAGTGTCAGAGAACCAGAGTTAGATGACAAATGCTACACAAGCTACATTTGTATTGTATTGCTATAGTCCTTATTGTTACATTCAGATGGGACCCAAAGACTATTTTTATTTAAGATTTTGTTCAGTTCCACTCTACTGTCTGTTGGATATTTCTGGTTTTGCTAAATGAATTTTTCTCTCTTTCTGCTTAGAATCACCTCCTGAAATATAATTATTTTTAGCAACTTTGCTGAGTTGTTTGCAGTTTTGTATGTAAGTCTTTGCTCTCTGGGGACGTAATCAATACACAGCCCAGTGTCCCAGTGAATGGTGAGAGAGATGTGTGAAATCAGGGTGTGATTTCCTGGTGGTAGTTGCTAAATGAGATCATTTACCAAAGGTGCCTCTGTGCACTGTGGAAATCTTTAACCCCTAATGCATGGATCTTGGTTTCCTTAACACTGAATGCTCTTGTGCAAAGAAGATGTCTCAGATAGATAAACAGACATCTTTTATTTTATCTCTACTCCTAACCTTCCTTTAAATTTTTAAAGAATCCACAGCATGTACCAAATATATGTGGAGTATCAAGAATAATAATTTTTTTCTTCTAAGTTCAAGACCAGGGATAGATGCAATGAAAACAGAGAAACAAAATTTTATGTGAATTTGACTGTAATTCCATGTGGCTGGAGTGAGGAAAATGCTAATACAACTCTGTTTTTCATATGTTAATATTGGTAGTGAGCATCTGGAAGGTGATTCATGTGAAAGTCAGCTAGCAGAGTGCCATTTGTGTGGCTCCAGGGGGATAGGTAAGTAAAAGGATGGGTTTGAACAACTATAAAGCTGCTGAGTGAGGACAGACAGACAAAAAATATAGGATCTCATTTAGAGAAACCAATTGGGTAGACACTGTGAGAAGTGACCAATAAAGAAAGATAAGAGGAGTAGCTCTAGAAACTTGACCAGCAAATGGAGACACACTCCACATCAACTTTCTAAATGAAAATCAGACTGACCACTTACCTTCTGGAGGAGCTGCCTGATTCACATTTCCAGTCCAAAGTCTCAGGAATGTAGAGAGGCAAGAGCCAACTTCTTAATGTCAAAGAAGACAAAGAGAAAGAAAGAACTTCATTTGGATTGGGGTTAGAGCTAGATTTTATTGAGCACATGCTAGACAACATTTAGGGTAACTCATAAACAGAAAGATAATATTTACCACTCTGACAAAGGCTTTGCATGGATTATCTTATTTGATCTTAACAACAATCCTATTTGGCAGGTATTAATGTTATCTCCATTTTACAGATGGGTAAATTGAAGCTTAAAAAGGTAAATTAATGTGCTTAAGATTAGAGAACCAGTAAGTGGTAGAGCCAGGATTCAAATCCAGGCTGTCTGAATTTGGATTCCTCAGAAGTAGAAACATAAGGGGGAACTTGTTGCCAATGTTTAAGAGCCACATTTATATTGTAGATATATCAGGCTAGTGTGTGCACATGGTAGTGTGCTCCTGTGATTTACTTACTTGTCCATAATATGCATCCTAAAACTTCCTTCCTTCATCCTAAGGTACTTCTAACACTAGCTTTGCCACTCATTGACAATGTGTGGCCTTGGGGAAATCAATTTATCTGAGCCTTTAGCTTCACCTGTGAAATGGGGATAAAAATAATGCTTCATATTTCTACATGCAACCAAGATGGAGTAACAGGGACTGGATTTATCCTTCCACCTCAAACAACCAAAAACAATAAAAAACTAGGCAGACTATAATAAGCAACAATTTTCAAGACACTGGACATCAGACAGTGAAAGTCAGTGATCACTGAGGGATGAGACCTCTCAAATTGCTCCAGTCACTGCTGTGAGGGAGATTCAAGGCCACAATGCAAGAATAGGGGACCCAGGAAGAGGCAGGTGGGCTCCTGAACTGAGGAAATGGAGTGGAGAGTCCAGGAAGACCAAGGGGGCTAGAATACTGAGGGAGAAAAGTTGTGAAGAGAAGGAGAACTCCAAAGATCTACCAGGGTGGGGGGGGGCCCTCAAGTATTAAACTGAGTACCAATGAGTGTATGCATATGTACATGCATGCGCATGTGTATATGTGTATTGCGTATATACATGCTCACAGTCACGTATGTGTGTTAACTACCAGAGGTCAGGGAAAGAACCATCTGATAGGATTAGAGGGCCAGGAAGTTGACTGTTCCTACCAGCCAGACTGGGAAACCTCAAGATTCATGAGGCATTGGGTAGAATTCACAGAAAGGTCTAGTCTCAATAATGAAGAATAATTATCCCTGGACTGAACACTGTTCTCATCCCACCTAATATATATTAAAAGTCAGACCTCCAAAGATTAAACTGTTTCCCAGTAACTTACAGTATTCCAGAATAAAACTAAAGAACATTTATAGGAATACAAAAATAACTAGCACTTAACAATATCAAATTCACTATGTCTGGCATTCATTTAAACATTACCAAGCATTCAAGAAGCAAGAGAAATAATGAGGAAATACATTTATCAAATTAAACTGACTCAGAACTGACACATATGCTACTATTAGCAGATAAATGACAGCAAAACAGTTATTATAACTGTATTTCAGGTATACAAAAAGCTAAGAGGAGACATAGAAGACATAAAAAAAGACCCAAATAGAACTTCTATATATAAAAACAAGAATATGTTTGATGAAAAATACACTAGATGAGATTAGTGGCAGTCTAGACATCACAGTAGAAAATATAAGTGAACTTGAATACATAGCATTAGAAACTAAGGGAAAAAAAACCCCACCAAAAACCACAGACAGAAAATGAAAAGAGAATCAGTGAGCTGTAGGACAACTTTAAGTGGCCTATGTGTAATTGGAGCTCCCAAAGGAAAGAGAGGCTGAACAAATATTTGAAGATATAATGGACAAAATTTTCCCAATTCGGTGAAATTATAAACTCAAATTCAAAAAACCTCAAAAAGCCCAGATACAAGAAACCTGAAGAAAACTACACCAAGGCACATAATCATCAATTTGCTCAACACCAGTGATAAAGAGAAAATCTGAAAAGTTGCCAGAGGGGGAAAAATTGTGTATAAATATATTATTTCAGAGAAATGAACAAAGTGAAGACAGCATATTTCTCGTCAGATGCAATACAAACAAGAATACAGTAAGCAAACCTCTTTAGAGCACTGGAAGAATAAAAAGATCAACCTAAAATTTTGTACCCAGTGAAAATGCTTTCAAAAAGGAAGTTTTATGAAGTTTCTTTATCTTAGAAGATCATTGGCTGCTCAAACAAAAATAACAATGTAATGTCATGGTTATTTCATATGTGAAAGTAAAATGTGCAATAATATTTGAAAGAATGAGAGGGGAGAAATTTAAATATACTCTTAACAAAACTCTTATACTACACATGCAGTGGCATGATATCATTTGAAGGTGCACTGTGACAAGTAAAAGATGTATACCATAAATTCTAAAGAAACTGATAAATAACAAAACAAAGAGTTACAGTTAATAGTAATCCAAAAAAGGAGAGAAAATGGAATCATTAAAAATGTGCAATTAATTTAAAGAAAGCAAAATAAGACAGCAAAGGGAAGAAAGAACATATGGGACAACTATAAAACGAGATGATAGTTTTAAATCTAATCACATCAATAATACAAAAAAGTGTAAATGGTTTAAATACTTCAAGTAAAAGGCAGGGATTGTCAGACTGGATAAAAAACAAAGATCCCACTCTATCCTGTCTACAAAAAAACACATTTCAAATATAGAGACACAAATAAGTTAGGAACAAAAGGGTAGAAAAACAAAAGAAATCTGGAGTGGCTATCTTAGTATCAGACAAAGTAGACTTCAGAGTTAAGAATATTAACAGGGATAAAAGTTTTCATTTGATAATGGTATAGTAGCCAACTCATCAGAGGGATATAACAATTCTAAATGTTTATGCACCTAATGCAGCTTCAATACACACAGAGCAAAAACTAATCAAGGACATCAGGGAGTAATAGGTAAGTCCACAATTATAGTTGAGGATGTCAATACTTCTCTCTCAGAAGTTGATAGAACAAAATAGAAAATCAGTAAGTATATAGAAGATTTGAATAACACTCTCAAACAAATTGACCTAATCAACATTTATAGAACACACTACCCCTCAGTAGAATACACATTATTTTTAAGTTTATTCAGAATATTTACCAGGATAAAATATATTCCTGACCAAAAACAAGTCTTAATAATTTTAAAAGATTTTAGTCATACAAAGTAGATCAAAATAGAATTACATTAAGTTTGATAATATAAAGATCTTTATAGAATCTCCAAATATCTGTAGACTAAACAAGACAGTTATAAAAATATCCATGGATGAAAGAAGAAATCAAAAAGGAAATTAGATTGTATTTCAAACTGAATGAAAATGAAAACACAACATAAAATCTTTGGGATGCCACTAAGGCAGTACTGAGCAGGACATTTATAGTATTAAATGCATATGTTAGAAAATAAGAAAGATCTCAAATCAATACCTCAGTGTCCAACTTAAGAAAATTGCAAAAGAAGAGCAAATTGAACTTACAGTAAGTACAAGAAAGGAAGTAAAGATTATAGCAGAAATTAAAAAAATAGAATACAGAAAAACAATAGAGAAAAAATTAATGAAACCAAACATTGATTTTCAGATAAGATCAATAATACTGATAAACCTCTAGCCAGACTAATCATAAAAAAATTTTGAAGACTCCTATTAGCAATATAAAAAATGAGAGAGGTGGTGTTACTGAAGATTCTACTGATATTAAGAGAATGATAAGGAAATATTATGAACAACTCTATGACAGTAAATTTGACAACTTTGATGAAATGTGTGAATTCTTTGGAAGACATATTACCAAAGTTCATTTATGAAGAAACAGATAACTGAAATATCCCTATATCTAATACATTTATTGAATTTGTAGTTAAAAACCTTTTCACAAGGAAACTCCAGGCCAAGATAGTTTTACTGGTGAATTTTTTCAAATATTTAGAAAGAAATAATACCAATTTTACACAAACTCTTCTATAAAATTCAAAAGGAGGGACTACTTCCCAACTTATTCTGTGAGCCAGCATTACCCTGATACCAAAAATTACATTATAATAAATGAAAACTACAGACCAGTATCCTTCATGAACATAGATGCAAAAATTCCAAACGGAAAGATATTTGAAAGGAAGAAGTAAAATTGTTTTTATTTACAATCAACATGATTGTCTGTGTCAAAAATCCAATTAATCTACACAAAGCTGCTTAGAACTAAGTGAATTTAACAAAGTGGTAGGAAACTAACAATATGCCACAATCGATTGTATTTCTATATACTAAAAACAATCAGAAATGGAAATTAAATAAAACAATATAATTCATAATAACATCAAATATATGAAGTACTTAGGGATAAACCTGACAAAAGGCGTGAAAGATGTGGAAGCCAAAGGCTAAAAAACATTTAGGAGTGATGTACTGTGTTCATAGGTCACAAGACTCAAAGCTGTTAAGATGTTAATTCTCCCCAAATTGACCTATAGATTTTATAGAATGCCAACAAAAATTGCAGCAAAATATTTTGTAGAAATTGATAAACTGATTCTAAAATTCATACAGAGATACCAAGAACCTAGAATATCCAAAACAACTTGGAAAAATAAGAACAAAATTGAAGGACTAACACGATGTGATTTTAAGATTTATGACAAAGCTACTACTATAATTAAGACAGTGTGGCAGTGTGTAAAGATAGATTGATCCATCAATAACACAGACTAGAGAGTCCAGAAACAGACCTACACATATAAGGACAACTACTTTTGATGAAAGTTCAAAGACAGTTCAGTAGAGAATGGAGATTTTATCCAGTTGGTCTTTCGTGGGGCCTCATAATCTGTTTAATGATACCAGTGGGTGATCCTGGCACCCAATCAGGTTTGGGGACCTCTATCTAAATGGCACTTTAGTACATGGGGATTGGGATGAATCCCTCTCCATTTAAAGGAGGGGCCAAGAAAATAACAATAATTCTGAGTCTTAAATGGAAACACCTACCCCCTCGGCCCAGGGGTGTGTGTCCAGTGTGGGTGTTTCCGGAGCTCTCAAGTCATCAGCATAGACTGACTAGAGAATCTCCCCCTGCTCAGAGTTCCCTTGCAGCTCTGCTCTCTATATTTTTTAAGTACTTACACCACCCTTCTTAACTCCTCATAGGTACTCAGTCACCTTCATCTTGACACTAAATTAGGATTACAATTCAACAGAATTTGACTTGGAAAATTCAACTAGAAATAATTCTATTTGCTATTTCTTACAAATTGAAATCAACAAGATTGTCTGGTACCTCTTTCTTATCTCGTCTCACTGCTGCTTGTCTGGTCTTTAAATTCTCTGAATTTGATATTTATCCCTGTGAACCTTAGTTATTCATGGCATAAAATTTCCAGGGAGAAAACACAGCCCTTGCCTCCCAAGTCAGTGTCTAGAGTTTTTGATTAGCAAAATGCTGTATGCCCTTTCAGAAAATTTAGTTTTGCATTTGGATCGAGATGTTCCTTGCACAAAAATACAGCTGGACTAGATTGCCAACATATTATTTAGGGAGGAGCTGAGAAACTACGATGCTTTCATGACGACTTCCTGTTCTGCCTCCAAGCCATGCTGGTCAAGACAGAATCACCTCGCAGGCTGATGCAAGCCACTAGCCAAATATACATGCGTCCGCTTCTATGTAGTGTGTCTACCTGCTGTCAATCATTTTCTGGGGGCATAAAAGGTCCTTTTTTGAGCTGGGAGAAAATAATAAGAGCCCTGTCTCTCACCTCCTGCTGATTGCTAGTCCACATTCAAAATCATGAGCCAACAAGTAGGCTCATGTCTGTGCAAACCTAAACAAGTGAGTAAACATGGTCTGTAGAACAAAATTCACTCTGATAGGCCAGGAAGTGGTTGATGGTGTGAAAGAAAAATACAAAATGACTATGTTTACTGCAGTGCTAATGGCGGGCCACTACAATTACAGCATTTGCCTAGTGTTCACTTTGTCTGTTAATTACGGTATCCTGGTGAACCCATAGCTTTGTGTTTTCAGACAAAGCTTGTTATCTCATCTGTCAACCCAACCTACAGAAGGTCACCGCTGGTCAGTGTGGTAAGGAAGAGAGAGTTTGCACATGAAAAAACCCAGATGTCACAATTAGTGGTGTTGGCGGACGCACAGGTTAGTCACTGGAAGCTGATAAGGTACCAGAATCCTCTGTCCTTTATCACAATGGAGGGATAAAACTATTTGCCCATCCAGACACATGTATGCTCCACACACATTTATAGAGTGCTCACTGTATGCCAGGACCTGTGATAGCTAATAGGGTGAGAGATATGGAAAACTAAGTCCCTGAATTTGGTAACTGGAGGGGATTCCTTTCAGGAAAGGGGTATGAGGTTCAGTTTATTCTCTGGCTATTTGTTTGCAATGTCAGGAGGATTTAGCCTAACTATAGTTGAGGGAATTACATTCTGTCAGCAAAAATAAATAATTAGACAAAAATAGTGTGCCTTTGTCATTTTAGCAGCAAGAATAATATTAATAATAGCTAATACTTATCGATCACCAATCATAAAGGGGGAGCTATGCTGATTATTTTACTCTCTTAGGTAATTCTCAATACTTACTCTATGAGAAGTAAGGACTATTGTTATACCCATCTTCCAAATGAGGAAACAGAGGCTCTGAGAAGTTGAGTGACGTGTCTGAGGTCACAGAGCTAATAAGGACAAAGGTGGACTCAAGTTCAAATCTACCTCAAAGTCTCAAATCTAACTTACCGTGAGCCATATGACAACAAATTCCATAACTGGGGGAAGGGAGAAAGGCTTAATCTCATCCTTTTAAAGAGTGTGCTGTCTGTGATAAAAACCAGTCTCATCAGGTAAGGTCTGAAAGTTTGGGAATGTCATGTAGGCAGCTTTATCATTGGCTCCTAGAGAATCACATGGGTTAATAATCTTCCATTTGTGGCTCTTTGGAACGTTTGGGGAGAAGTCACTCTGTGAACATAAAACTAATCATTGCATATCTGAAAGCTTTCTGGAAAAAGTTAAACATTTCAACAAACTCCCTTCACTTTAAGTGCATTCAGCATTTTCCCTCCTCAGAAATGACTTGTAAGTTTGTGCTTTTAATTATTATCATTCTCCCCTAAAATTACAGGCAAAGCACTCAGTGATATTTGAAACATCAATTACTGGCCTGCAGCCCTCTGCTACTGTTTCTCTGCCTGCTGCCAGGGCTGCAAATCCATTTTCTGCATTTCTTTCAGATTTTCTGAACAAAATTATGGAAAATCGCTGTTGGCACATGGCATTTTTCCACAATGGTCAGAGTTATTGAATTGTGCCGTTATGTGCTACTTTGCAATGGCATTCCAACTTAAAATGCCAGCCTGAAAACTATCAGAACATTTTCTCCAGTCTGGGCTTCATAAATTTTCCACAGGAAAAGCCTATGAAATCTGCCCTGGCTTTGCCTGAAGTTCCTACAGAGCGTAACTGTGCTTGTAATGGTCAGGTTGCTGACTTTTAGTTCCTCTCTTCTTTGGGCTCTCTGATACAGATTTTCTTTGTCTTCTCATCACCAATTGTTCACGCTGTGTAACCATCGAGCCAGGGGACTACCTTTCATGAGGGGCCATCACTGCCACCAGGACTCTCTGAGGCCTCCATGAAAGAGAGCCACCTGTTGGCAGCCATTTTGAATGCGTCTTCTCTGTCACTCTCCTAATCTGTGCAGTAACATTCTAAAGGCGCCTCAAACTCAAAATTCCCAACTCTACGCCTCCTTCTGTACTCCCTATTGAGGCCTCAGACACATATGAGAATTCTGGAAGTTATTCTCAACTACTCTCTCTGTCTAAGCCCATATGGTCATTCTGTCATTAAGATCTGTCAATTCTACTTCAAATGTCTCTCTCACATCAATTCCTTCTTCATTATCACTGACGTTTCTTCTATGTTTTTCCAACAAGCTCCCGGCTTATATTTTGCCACTAGTCTTTTCCCTCTCCAGTGTATCTTCCACATTCCTGTCCAATGGATTACTCAAAGAATATATTTTGGTTTATCCAACAATTATTGAGCACCTACCTTGTATCCGACACTATAGTAGGCACTGGGGAAATAGATGTGGTGAGGGTATGACTCTGTACTCTAAATGTTACTGAGCATTTGTTGTTCCACTGCTTAGGAAGGGTCAATAGATCTTCCCTACGAAGGAGTCACAGCTCTTTAACATGGCTGGTCCTCAAGGTCAATGATGATCTGCTTCCAGTGTGTCTTTCTGGTCGCATCTCTCCTCACTTCTTTCAATGTACCCTATCTTCCAGCTGTGCTAATCTGTTCCCTATGAAGGCAGAAATTTTCCTGACCTTTACCATCTGTTCCATTGACACTCAGTACCCATCTTTCACATCATAGCAAATGTCGACTTGTTTTTTAAGACCTGACTCAAATCTCACCTTCCAATGAAATCTTTCCATTCTTTCCCTTCTAGCTCTCAGCTCCTCTCTGCTCTCATTGCACTGCAAACATCTCTCTGAAAATTTAATAGGAGGTGGGGAAGGTGGATAATATAGGATGGCAATAAGAAGTACAAGCTTTAGGGTCAGATGAGTCCAAGTTCTGTTATTGACTAGTGAGATCTTTGTCAAGTTGCTTATCCTATTTAAGCCTCAGTTTCCCTATCTGTGTACTGGGGATATGAATATGTACACTCCAGGGTTGGTAACAGCATTTAATGAGCTCATTTATATAAAATGTCTATCTTAGAGTAAGTGCAAGTAAATTGTAGCAATTGTAATTATTATTGCCTTTGTCATTATTATTATTGTAGAGTGGCTTACCACATGTTATCACAATTATCTTTGTGCCTCTCTCTCCTACTAGAGTGCATGCTCTTACAGTACAGAGACCATATCTTTTTCACTTCTGTTTATCCAGTGCCTAGGCTAAGGCCTGGCTTATATTAGGTGCTCAATTAATATTTGCTAAAAGAGCAAATGAACCTTTATCTGGAAATTGGGCTTCAAATTCAACGTATAAGGAAGCCCAAACCATTAGCTTCCCCCCTAGCATGTCAAGTGTCTAGAATAGTGCCTGGCATGTAGCAGTTGCTAAAATAATAAGTAAATTATATCATAGTTTAAAGTAATTCAGCCAAACACATTGATGAGTCACTCTCGACCATGTGTAAGGATTACAAATATGAATTTCTGTGGGAGTTGAGACATTCGATTAAATTGTTAAGTCAGAGATCCCCTAAATATCCATTTAAAAAAGTCATATAAACTACATATTCTCCAGTTTTGCCTCTAGGAAACTAGACTCTAGGCCACTCATATTACTTAAACTTAGATCTTGGTACCTGCTGGCTGGAAGATAGGAAGAGCATAGAGAGGTTGTGGGTTCTACCTTGTTCAAGAAACCCCTATGGTTGATTTTTGTGTCTGTTTGGAGACCCAGGGTAAAGTATAATTCCCACATTCCATAAAACACAACTGCAATCATATGCTATATGTCCTCTTGATCTTGCCTCATCAAAGGTTAGCCCCAAACTCTGCATTCCTAATCACAGGCTGGTTATATATCCAAGTGCCTCTTCGTTTCTCTGATTGGTCCATACACTGTACGCTATTATTTTTGGTGCCTGCATATACTAATTATGCTTCCCTACAGTACACTGCTGTAGGCACGTATCATCTTCCACTGACTGTACGGGCTTAGGACTGGGCCCTTTCTTGATGCATCCTCCCCATGTTTTAGAAAGAAACTCTTCAATGTTGTATTAGGCAGCTGGAATAAAGGGGTTTTTCAGAATCAAGGAAAGAGAAACGATAGTTCTATTTGGTCCTTGATATATATCAGGAAAACAAAACTACTAGCTTCTCCCAAAGTATGTAAAGTTCCTAGAAAAGTGTCCAAAGGTAGAAGTTACTAGAGGGAGCCTGCCTTTGGGTTGAGTGATAGTGTAGATGACACTGCAGTCTTGCCAACTTCCAGGATTTCACATGTGCTTCTTCTGTACCTGGTGTCATGAGAGAGCTGAGGTGGACCCCTGTCCCTGCTGCCCAGTATATGTATACTTTTGGTTGAGATTTCCAACCTCTCCAAACTTGAATTTCCTAATAGAGATAACAGTATTTAAGCTTTCCAGTGTTTATTGGGAGACTGACTGAGATTTTTGTATAGAAATAGGCCGGCATGCTGTAATTTTACTCATTCGTTCATTATTCCAAAAATAGTTCTTGACTCTTCTATGGATCAGGCCTTCTGTTAGGCACCAGTGACAAAAATGGTGGGTGAAAGCAGACACAGATGCGGCTCTTTCATTATATTCTAGTATGAAAGTCAAACTTTCTACAGAGGGTTAGATAGTAAATATTCTAGGCTTTATAGGCCACATAATCTTTATCACAACTATTCAACTCTGCTGTTGTGGTGAAAAAGTAGCCACAAAAATTATGTAAATAAATGAGCATAGCTGTGTTCCAATAAAACTTTATTTATAAAATAGGCAGCATGCTAGAATTGATCTGTGGGCTGTAGTTTGCCAGCCCCTGGTCTAGTGGGATAGACAAGGAGGCAACCAAGCAATCATACTAATACATGAAAGGCACCTGGTTCCAGGTGAGTGTGTAACTAAAGAAGCTCACAGGGATGCAGATCGGGAAGACTTGTGGGGCTAGAAAGGAAAGAAAAAGGGAATATGATAGACCATGGAGGTGGAGATGTTGGGAGGGACCAGAACATGCAGGGCCTTGTGGGCTATATCCAGGGTCTTGTTTTTGTCCTCAGTGACATGGGAAGCCCCTGGTAACTATTCATGCCTTTCTCTTCCTCTCAACCTGCATGTAGCTGGCCCTCTGCAGGAGGACTGCAGACCACGGGTGGGAACCTCTTCTCAGAAGCTCACGGAAGGGAAACATTCATATTCATCCTATCACAGTCTCATAGTAGTGCTGAGAGTGGCTGAGTGGGGCTACACGCTTCTCCTGCTCCCCCATCACGAATAGTAAGAGGAAAATCAAATCTTAGAGAAAACCAAGTTGGTTTTTAGTGCTTCCCTCTGGAGTTTTGGGCCTCAGGAGCCCCACTGCCCTTCCTTGGGGTCCCTTCTTCTTTCTGGCTGTAACCTTAGGGCATCCTCATCCTGGAATGGAGGACCTGGAGGCTCAGCAGGTGTGGCCTCGGCCATATTCTTCCTCATTGTTTCCCCCGGGGATATCACCCTTCTCTTTGAGCTTCAATTTGCATAGCTGTGAAATGATGGCTATTCTACCCACCTCAAAGTGTTATGATGAAATGCAAATATGAGTTTTTCTTTTGGAATCTATAAGACACAAAAATACACAATGTAAGGACGGTGGTGGTGGTAGTGACGATAATGATGACGATGACGACAATGTGATGACAGGTGTAATGGGTTATCATCTTTAAACCATTTACTGAACACGCATTTGTTGAGCACCTGTATACCAAGTTCTAGGTGTTAGGAATACAGTATTGAGGGAAAGACAGGCACAGCCCTTGCCCTCAAAGACCTTATAGCTGAGGGGGAATGGCATTAATACATAATATATATAGTAACATAGATAATTACCTGTCTACACAATTATATAATGAAAAAATGTTTTCTTCATAAGCACAATTACACAAAGGGTGCTATAAGAGATGTGTGTGTGTGTGCACGCCTGTGTGTTGTGGTGCCAGGAAAGACTTATCTAGGGATATGGCATTTAAACTGAAACTTGACGAGTATGGAGAGTTGAGTTAGCGAGGTGAAGAGTGTAGATAAGAGTGTTCCAGGTACAGAAGGCAGCGTACGAGAAGGCCTGGAAGCAGACATGATTGTGGTGCCCTCAAGAACTGAAAGAAGCCAGGAACGTGTGAGAATAGTGAGCAAGGGAGCAAAATTCAAGGTGAAGGGGTGGAGTTGGCAGGGGTGAGATCCCTCAGGCCTTATAGACAAGGTGCAAATAGTGGTCTTGGTCCTGAAAAGCTTGGGGAGCTGGTGAAGGGTTTCAAGTAGTAACATGTAATCAATCCTATTGGTGTTAAATAAAAATCATGATGTGTGCGATGTGGGGAACGGATTGCAGGAGGGCAAGTGTCAGGGAGGAAGACAAGATAGGGAGTGTCCCAGTGAGAGGTGATGTTGGCTGGATCAGGGGGTGGCAGTGAGAGGAGGAGAAGTGAACGGAGATCTATTTTGAAGACAAGACTGATGGTATCTGTTAAAGGATTAAATGTGTGGGTAAACGATAGGTTAAAAAAGTCCAGGAGGACTCCTAAGTCATCTGTAGCGAGAAACTGGGTGGGTGTCTGATTACTGAAATGTGGGAAAATATTGGTGGAGAAACTGTGTGTGTATACATATGGTGTGACTGGTGTGTGTTCGTGTGCCTGTGTGTGTGTGTGTGTGTGTGTGTGTGTGTGTGTGTGTGTGGAAGAGAGAGGGAGAGACAGAGTCATTATAGTAGAAATGGAGAGGGGACATCAGACACTAAAATAGTTTTCAGTGTGAATAGCATTGGTTAGTTTGACAAGGTTAACTACATTGAACTGAAAAGGAATACATTGGAAAAAGGATAAATATCTTTGTTCAGAAAGTAATGTTTCATTGTACAAACTGCATGGATGGATGTTGATGCCGGGTAAAATGTTCATGTCCCAAGCTGTTGCTATCGTCTCCTGATTAAGAGCATGGGTTCTGGAGCCACATTCCTTGAGTTCAGGTCCTACCTGTCCCACTGTGCTAGGAAGAACAATGGCTCTGCAAAGATGCCCACATTCTAATTCCTGGAACCTATCAATATCTTAGGTTTCACGGCAAGGGGGAATTAAGGTTGCGGATGGACTTAGGGTGGCTAAACAGCTGATTTTGAGACGTGGTGATTCCTCTGGATTATCCAGGTGGATCCAATGTAATAACAAGGGTCCTTTAAAGTGGAAGAGGGAAGCAGAGGAGATCACAGTCAGAGAAAGAAATGTGATGATGGAAACAGGGTCAGAGAGATGCTGTGTTGCTGGTTTTGAAGATGGAGGAAGGAAGCCACAAGCCAAAGAATGGAAGAGGCAAGCACGGATTCTCCCTCTGAGCCTCCAGAAAGGAACACAGCCCTGCCAACACCTTGATTTCAGCCTGGTGAGACCTGAGTCAGGCTTCTTACCTACAGAACTGTAAGGCAGTACATTTGTGTTGTTTTAAGCCACTAAGTTTGTGACAATTCATTACAGCAGCAATAGGAAACTAACACCCCCACTTACTAGTGTTCGTGGGAAAGCCATTTAACTCCTCTGTACCTCAGTTTCCTCGTGTGTTAACTGGGGATAATTAAAATGCCTATTTGACGGAGATGAGATTTAAGGGGGGCAATAGATGTACAATACTTAGCACAGAGCCTGGAATGTGCTAAATGCTAATAATGTTAGCTCTGCCCCTTTCTCAGTGTGCGCCTGTCTCAATGTGAGAAAAGATGCTGCTTGTCTCAAAGGGAGGCCACAGACGTTCAGCATTGACTTGCCTAAGCCAGTGGGCTATGGTTTGCCCGAGCCACCAGGAGAACCGGGACTGACCCTCAGTCCCATCCCTGTGGTCCTGGCAGCCCCACGGTATCTGTCTGAAATTAGATACATCTCTAATTATTGACCTAGACTGAACTAGACTTGCTCCTGTTGAAATGGAAAGGTGTGAACTGGAGAAGCCCATTTTATCATTCTTTCATGGGATTTTCCTTTTTTGAGAAGTTAAATAAAACCCCAAGATGAATATGTCTACAGTTCTTAGAAAAGAGTATCAGTATGCTTTCCAGTATGCTGTAGTTCATAACATTCAAATTATTAGCAAATAAAGATTAGTATAAATTATTAACTGTGCATGGAATGATTTGCATGTTTTAAAACATTCTCTTCATAGTCAATCTTTAAAATACCTTCTCTCCTTGTGAATCATGAAGGATTATTGGGATGACATTCTTTTGCCTGGCTTTATGATGCTCATTTGGAGGGAGGGAGTGGCTGTTCCCTGAGCTTGTGTCAGGAGCCTGGCTCCCTGCTCTGGAGTCTTCTCCTCCACACACATGGGTCTACATGCTTGGACCTGTGGCCTCAGACCTGCCCAGGCACACACCCCTGCTCTGGCCCTGAGCCGGGAGTCTGGAAAGAGTTGGCTCCTTCACAATCAGAAGACCTGTGTGTCTCCCTGGGACTGTTGTGGTTCACCTCTTTCCTGAGACTAGCTGGTTCTGCCCCAGTTATAGTCTCACTCGATTTCCTCCAACTTCAGTTCTGTGCTGAGCTCTCAAATTCCTCTGTGTCCATCTTCTAATTGGAACTTCATACTCTGTTCCTAAATTATATGCCCTGAAGATAATTTCTTATACCCCTTGCCCAGTGCTTGTGCAACTGGGTTCTTATATTCCCAACCTGACTCTTCATCTAGATTCCTAGTCCCTGAAACTTGATCTCCCAAAGTCTGTCTCTTTGTGCCTGAACTTTCCAATAAGGTCAAATGAGAGGAGAGTGGAATTGGTTCACCGAAATATTTCCCACAAAGTGACCCTTCATAAGTAGTTATTTGGGTGGTGGGGGATAAATCAACAGACCAGGCATTGGCTTGATTGCATGGCAACCTCTCTTTAGAAGGATTAATGTTTGGGCTGATACTTGACCGAAAACATAAAGAACAAGGTCACAGCTCATATTTTTACCCCTAAAAAGGAATTGCTCTTCCAAAACCCCAGAGGAAAGTGGAGTCTGGCTTTTTGATTATACGTTTCATTGCAATGCAGTGATGTAATGTCATACATGAGAAAACTAGGGAGCTGGGCTTGAATTGAAGTCAATTGAAGCTTACAGGCTTAATCCAGGTTTGGGTATTTCAAATTTGTCCAGCCATGATTTCTGGGGCAAGTATTTGAGGTTGGAATAGCTTATGAGTGACATGGTCCATTGGTTGGTTTCGTTTGCAATTCGATGGGCTGCTGCAAAGGAAACTTTGCTCATATGGTTTGGAAAATGTCATTTGGAAGGGAAAACTGAGCTAATCTCTGCATCCTGAGAATCTTGGAAAGGAGGCCTTTTCACTGCCATTTTATCAGAGCCTAAATGAATATGAACAGGTAGAGACTGTCTCGGGGATTATAAAGGGCCTGGCAGGTTTGGTTTTGTGTGAGTTTATGGATAATCCCTGGTTTGTTTAACTGGGTGATTCTGGGTCAGGGAGCAGTTGACACAAGTTCATGAAGACAAGCTTACAAAGGAAGGCCCTGTGCTCCGGCCTCGACTCCAGGCAGAGGGCTTTGTGTTTTCACCATCATCCGTCACATGCTGGCTCCTTCCTGGAGATGTTGCTCCTGACAGGCACAGGCCCCTTTGCAATGACAACCTAGGATAGCTCATGTGGGGAGTGTACTATTCCCACTACGTTCCCCTGAGAGTGATGGGATTTATTTAAAACTAGAATAGTGTTTGAGTATAAGGAAACCTCTTTGGCTAACGTAGGAACTGAATTTTTCTCTCTGATACAAACCAAAATCTTTGTTGGGTCTTACAAACATATAGTCATGTACCGTAGGATGACGTTTCCGTCAATAATGGACCACATATACGATGGTGGTCCCATGAGATTAGTGCCATATAGCCTAGGTGTGTAGTAGGCTACACCATCTAGGTTTGTGTTAAGTCCGTATACTCTATGATGTTCGCACAACAAAATCACCTAATGACACAGTTTTCAGAATATAGCCCCGTTGTTAAATGATGTATGACTGTATATGAAAGTGAATATTTAAAACAAATGAGATGTTGTATCTTTCATTGTTAGTGAGTCTGGCATTCACCAGATGGGATGACAGAATCCATTCACACATTTCATAAATGATAGAGTAGCTCTAAGCAAAGTGGAGACAATGAATGGTAAGTAAAACCTGAGCGCTCAGCTTCTGCCCCCAGCACACTTGCAGTCTGCTGGGGGAGCTAGCTGTTAATCAAATCATCACAGACACAGAAGGAAAGTCATGTCTGTGCTTGGTGCTGTGGAGGAAAACTATAACCAGTGCAACGAGAGACATTGTAACGAGGACTAGACCAGGCTTGGATTCAGGCCTGGCTTCCCTAGTGATGTCTGAGCTGCTTGTCCAGTGGGAAGTGGAGAGAAGGCAAAATAGTTCTGGCCAAGGGAGCAGCACATGCAAAGAGCCCAGTGTCTGAGGGAGCATGGTGTGGTCAGGGCCTTTAAGGAAGCATGGGTGTAGCAGAGAGCTGATAGGAAGTCAGGCCAGAGAAGTGAGCAGGGTTCAGATGAGAGAAAGCCTATAGCTTTGCTAAGGACTTTCCAGGACTTCCTCCTTTGCAATTCTCCTCTGCCTCCCTAGTCTTCCCATCTTTAATGAGTTAGTATTATTTTAAGTGAACGTCTCAGAAATTAGACTCTGCCCATTTCCTGGCTCCATAATTCTTCCTGCTATATATGGGGGCTTCTCATCCTAGAGTTACTCCTCTCTCCCAAAATAATTTATCCTTTATGAATCTCCTCAAATACTAGAAACCCTGGGTCTGTCTCTTCTCCATTTAATGCTAACCACAGGACAGTTCTTGAGCATCTGGCCTTAGAATATATCATAATATCTGAATCTATTTCTTTTTGCTCTTCTAAATCTCAGGCGTTTCTGGATGCCTAAAGGTCCAACTGGCTTATGAAGGATATCAGGGAGTGACTGTGGAGACTGACCAGGGCTGACCCCTGAGGAGAGCCAGTTGTCCCTCTGGGGGAAGACCTGGAACATTCTTCCTTCCACTAGCTGCCCTGCCCTAATCCCCACCAGTCTCCCTCTGGCTTTTTCTTCCCTTAATTATAACCTGAGTTGAGTCATCTGGTATAGCTAGTGGTGGTTAGGGTTTAATGTCTGCTCTAATAGTTACTTAGTCTTCAGGATAAGTAGGGAAAGTGGTGGGTTTGAAACAACCTAATTCTCCTCAGGACTGAGGTCATTCATAGAGGTTCATTAAGAAGACACAGAATATCTTTAAAAGCCACTAAAGAAACAGAGTGCTCATAGTTTCCATTTAGCCATCTCCCAAATATCTGTCTAATTTTAATTCAGATAAGTAATCAGAGCCCAATACAACCACTGAAAATGCTGCTTACACTCCTGGAGGGGGATTCATCTTTAATTCCTCCATGTAATATTCATATATCCCGCCAGAAAATAAAAGATCTAAATCAGAAATTATCAAACCTCCATGCATCCAAGATTTATTTGGGTTGCTTGTAAAGTGCAGGTTCCTGGGCCATGCCTCCAGATGATTCTCATTCGTCTGGTTTGATGATTGGACTTAGGAAACTGCATTTTTAATAATCACCCCAAAATGATTCCGATGCAAGGGGTTCATGACCACTTTGAGAACATAATAGCCCTCTTGCTCTTATTATGGATTGGGAGCTGGGGAAGTGATGCAGTTTAGCGGGAAGAAGAGGGAGAAGAGCAGGGAGAAGATAAAGGAGCTGGAGAATTTCCTTAAGGATATGGGCTCTGCTGAACCTTACCCATGATCTATTGAGTCCCGTCGTATATTGCTAATAAAGTCTGTAGGGGGTCTCACTTTAAAGGTTCAGATTATCTTCCGTGATACCAACCTTAAGAGATGGGATATGGTCTCAGGTTCTTGTATACCTCTGAGTCTATTGAGAAGCTAGACCTGTTTATAAAATTTACTGCAGTAAACAGAATGTTATACATGTGAAGGAGATATAATTCTCTGTAGTATTTCTATAGGCATAAGGAAACAGCGGAGTCTGTGGATTAAAAGTACCAGAAACAATTCATAAGTAAAGTCCATTATCTAAATAAAACCTGGTCAAAATAAATAAATAAAAAGCCCTACCATTCGGAGGGTAAAAACTATTTCTGTATGATTTCTTACAGAAAACACAACAAAGTGGCCTCTAAAGCATTTCACAGAATTCAAAGTTCTCCAAACAATGATCTGTGAGAAACACCAGAGAAAGGTCTACAGTTTTGAGGAGAAAGGACTGTGATTGAGGAACCAGATCAGATGTCCCTTTGAGCTGCCATTCATTTTCAGCAAGGGCTGAAAGACAAATGTCAGTATATAACTTTTGAAAAACAAACCAAACCATTCATATAACATTTCTTTAAACAGTATCCTGGCAGTCGGAACAGTTAAATGAAGGACTCGTCACAAACAAACATAGTCATAGATAAACAAATAGAGAAGTAAATAATGTAAACACAAATGTAACATAATGACTTGGTCCGAAATTCCATAATTTCCAGGAACATCCTGGACATTAGTTGGGTAAAAGGGCAGGGACAATGAGGGTAGGTTAATTTCTTTATCTTACGAGGAGAGTTGCCAATTACTAATTTGTTTATTACATCTAGAAATCAGAAAACTAAAGGTTAGTTAAGTGTATAAATATCTGAGGGGCCGGCCCGGTGGTGTAGTGGTTAAGTTTGCGCACGATGCTTCGGTGGCCCAGGGTTTGCAGGTTTGGATCCCAGGTGCGGACCTGCATACTGCTCATCAAGCCATGCTGTGGAGGTGTCCCACATGCAAAATGGAGGAGAATTGGGATAGACATCAGCTCAGGGACAATCTTCCTCACCAATAAATAAATAAATAGGTAGATAGATGGATGGATAAATACTTGAAATAATGTATCTTCTGAATTACTAGGGGATAAAAGTGTTTAGCATTTAATCAGCAAATTATAGAGAACCACATAGGAAAGAGAACAGAATGTAAAACAGACGAAAATTAAAATTAAAACAACCAGAAAGCAATAACAACAACAAAAGTGAAAAATTCTAGTTAGAACAATATATACAAAGCAAAATACTCCTTTTTTAAAAAGCTTTTCAACTTGAGAAATTGAAGTCAATGTAAAACTACAATTCTTTGCTGTTTAAAAGAAACATGTCTAAAATAAAGATATTTCAGTAATTTATCAATACGTTTCATATTTGTTAACCCAGTAATTTTCCATTTTAGATATTTCTCCCAAGGGAACAATCATGTATGTATACGAACATGAATATCTAAGAATATTCATTGCAGCACTACTTCAAATATCAAAAATTAAAAACAATACCTATGACATGTGTGAGGTTAAAATGTAAACATCTGTAATGTAAAACGCTCTAAAGTCACAAAAATTAGGTGATAAGAAACTTATTTAATATCCTAATGTTAAAATAATATTAAAATAAATTCAAGAAATTGATTTAATATGCTAACTTGGTCTTGATACATTAAGTGAAGAGGAGGGAACCAGGTTATTAAAGTACAAATAGAGGGCCGGCCCTGTGGCATAGTGGTTAAGTTCATTGCATTCTGCTTCAGTGGCCCAGATTCATGGGTTTGGATCCGAGGTGCGGACCTACACCACTTGTCAGCTACACTGTGGTGGCAACCCGCATATAAAGTAGAAGAAGTCTGGCACAGATATTAGCTCAGGGCTAATATTCCTCAAGTAAAGAAAATTAAAAAAAAAAAATAAAAGAGGAAGATTGGCAATAGATGTTAGCTCAGGGCTAACCTTCCTCAGCAAAAAAAAAAAAAAAAAAGTACATATAGAGTTTGTTCAAGTAGTAACTGTATCAATGGACTGGGACATGATGTTTTAAAATTTCTTGTCTTTGTTTTTTTAATAATCCTAAACTTTTTTACATTTAGCGTGCATAAATTTTGAAAATAAAGATAAATAATTAAGAATAAAATGTTTGATTTCAACATGCCAGGCAGATGCAAATTAAAATTTAAAAATGAAGTGTTTCCATAACATAAACAACCAAATTATTTTTATTGAAAAAAAGAGGATTATTTTATGTTTTTTGTAGTTTACGAATTTTACAAAATTCTCTTACACTAATAAAATTTGCAACAAATAATAGCATGTACAATCAGAGCATTACTTAAAGGTTAATATATATATATTCATTTATAAGCTGATATATATGATATACATTATATATATACTTACTCTGTGAAAACAAAGAAATCTCTTATTTTTCATTGCTCAAAGGACATTTAAAGTTATCTATCATGGCACCTATCATAAGAAGAAATTCATAATAATAGAACTTATCAAAACTTTTGGACATCAGCCATAGCTATTCTCTGAGGAAAATTCATATAATCAAGTATTTAAGTATTAAGTAATAAAGAACATATATTCATGTACTGAACGTTCAGTTCTAGAGTTTAGAAAAAAACATAGATACAAGTTGAAGGAATTAAAAACATTATGTTTTTATCTAGGCCAATACTTCTGAAAACAATATTTCAAAGTGGATGATTTTCTAGGTAATATAAATGGCCAAAATAACAGGAGTAATAAATTGTTTTATGGAACAAACCTATCAAAAAAAAAAAAAAAAAAGGAGTAATAGATTTACTTCCAAGAATGGTGACAGAACCATGTGTGTTTTCATCAGTGAATTTCAAATTTTTAAGGAACTGATCATTTCAATGTTATATAAACTGGTCCAAAGCCTAAAATAAGCAAAGTTTCCCAATAAATTTTACCAAGTTAGGATATCACCAACCTTAAGACCTAGGAAAGATGGGACAAAAGAAAAACTAGAGGTCAAATTCATTTTTAAATATTGATGCAAAAATTCTAAGTAAAATTCTTGTAAATAGAATCTAATAGTATGTTAAAACAATAATATTCCATTAAAATATGGCTTATTCTAGGCCTGCTAGAAAGACATAACATTAGCAAATCAATAAACATAAGCATATTAGCAGAGTGACAAAGAAGTATCACGTTGGTGTTACTCAAAGTGTGATCTTTAGCACGCATGGGAGAGCTTGACAAAATAGTGATTTCTGGGCTTCAATCCCAAGGATTCTAATTACACTAGTAGGGAGGGAGAGAGTGCTGAGAATTTGCATGTCTAGCAACTTCCTGGGTCAAATTGATGCTGCCAGCCAGGGGAGAACACGGTATTCAACTTTGGCTTCATGTTGAAATCAGCTGGGGAGCTTTCAAAAATACTGATGTCTGAGTTTCAGCACGAGAGATTATGATTTAATCCCCTGGGGTATGATTTGGGTATTGGGGGAGGGGTAGTTAAAATCTCCCCAGGTGATTTCAATGTGCAGCCAAGGTTGAGATCCACTGCTCTAAAAGGATTGGCCAAACCAATGGCCTTGCATTATCTTCACAATAAATGTTTACTGGTGATTAAGCATGATGTTTCCCTCCTCACACAATCCATCTCAAAAGATTTCATGGGCATAATCATGACCACTTTTTATGAAGCAATTGCTTTATGCAAGGCAGTTTACTTGTACTATCTGAAATGCATGAAGAGACTCTTCAAGGTCAGCTTGGTTTTCCTTACCACAGGTTAAAAAATGGGCTATATAGGGTGACCAACCATCCTGGTTTTCTCCAGACTGAGGGATATCCTGGGATGTGGGACTTTCAGTGCTAAAATGGATAAGGCCCTGGGAAAACAGGGAAGGGATGAGTTGATCACCCTAAGGCTAATGATGTGCTTGCAGTCACCTGCTACTCAGTGGCATAGCCATGAGTTAAAAGCAGGTTTGTCTTGTGCTCCCTCTATTTTACCATATTCCCCTGGAAAGCATGGGGGAGGGATTATAAGAAACTACTCAAGCTGGAGTCATGGAGAATCTCCATTACAATGCAGAGTTGATTAACTGGAAATCCACTTGGGTGTGGATTTCAGATCTTTTTCAGTTTAGAAATATAAAGTTTCCTGAACCAAATAAATGATAATATTTATGGCAATGGATCTCAAAGTGAGTCCCTGAACAAGCAGCAACAGTACCATAGGGGAACCTGTTAGAAATGCAAACTTTGCAGACCCCACCCTAGACCTACTGAAACAGCAACTCTAGGGGTGGGACCAGCAATGTGTTTTAAGAAGCCCTCCAGGTCATTCTGATGTATACTAAAGTTTAAGAACCACTGATTTAGGGGAAGGGGGTTGAGGATTGAGATGTTTTCAGTTTCTCAGATTCCAATGTGCACCCAGGAATGAGAACCACAGCTATAGACCTCAGAGCAGCAGTTCTCAACCTTGCCTGCAGATTGGAAACACCTGAAGTGTTTTTAAAAGTCCAGATGCCCAGGCTGCTGGAGCAATTACACAGGAATCTCCTGGGTGGCATCAATATTTTTCAAATCTCCCTAGATGACATCAATTTGGATGTCAAGCCAAGACTGAGAACCACTGCCTTCTCAGTGGTTGTGGAATGGCTGTAGAATTCCACAGTGAGCGTAACAGGTGTGTTTCCTCATTGTCAAATGGCCCAAACTTTTCCATGAATATGGGCCCCTAGACTTGCAAATGGAAAAATGCTAACTTAACTACATTCTGTGCCTGTCAGTTACCTGATCCCAGTGCCTGGGATATGTCTCATAAGAGTGAGTCTATGGAACCTTCTGGAAAGGCAGGTGAGACTATGTCCTTTGGGACCATCAGGCTCCTTTGGAGGATTTGGACCTCTTCATGGGGAAAGAAGAAGTCAATAGACATATCATAAAAGGTGAAAGTGATTTTTCAATGAAAAAACAAGGATTGTTATAAGGGTGTGCCCAGATCTGCCCTTTGCTGAGAATATTCCAGGGCTTAGATTGCTGATTTGAATACAGACATGGGCCTCACCTGGAGTCAGTCCTGCTGGACAGTGGACATTGACTTCATGGGCCAAAACTTCCCATTTAAATGTCCAGAAATAACGTTTAATGTTTCCCCAAGACTAGTAAGCAGTGACAATAGGGAAAAATAACCTTTACATTTTTCTTTTTTAGGTCATGAAAATTGGCAATATTGTGGTAGAGCATGGTAAGTACTGGAAATCAAACTCTTTCATTTCTTTTACTACCCAAGCTGTGAATTTCAAAAATAACAAGTCATTATAAAAGTGAAACATAAGATTCATCACACCCACTATTTTAATCATTTTAAAACCTTCCATAACTGGAAGTAACTAAAACATTTCTTTTTTAGTAGTTAATGCTCCCTGCATTTTTAGTGCTTTCTGAACATAAAATAAGATAGCATTAGTATTATGTTCTAGGTACTGCACGAGGCATTTTGCATTTATTCATTCAACACAGACTGTGTGCTAGGGACTGGAATGGTTGCTGAGGTCTTGAGATTAATGACACATTATTCCTGCTTTCAAAGAGCTCACAGTCTAATGAGATAATTAAAGGTTGATGTAGCATGTGCAATGAGGAGGGAAGTACACTGAATGGGCATATAGCCCAGTCTGGCAGGGCCAGGGAGTGGGCAGAAACCACAAGAAGATACTGGAAGAGGTGGTACTTGACCTGAATCATAAAGAGTAGTAGGAATGAGCAAGCAAAACTTAATTGAAATACATTGTGTTATTTAATCTTCATAACAACTCTATGAAATAGGTATTATTAGTCACACCTCACAGAATATTGTAAGTAAAACAACCAGGCAACAGAGTTAGTGTCATGGAGCAAGTTTTATGGGAGAGCATCACACTAGCTAGCCTATATAAAGGTTATTTTATTTTGTATATAAAAAATGTTACATTATGTATAATAAACTCACCTTTATATAGGCTAACTGGTTTATATAGCTAAATAATTATATATATATACTATTACATATATATTAGTCATTACATATACATAGGACAGCCTATTCCTGGTGTCTGATTCTGGGCTCTACATTTCCCTCTACAGATGGACCTTCTCTGTTTTTATCAGCATGCACAAAGATGGACCCCAGCTCTGGATTGAAATAATTTTAGTTGATGTTCTCACCATCAACTGATTTGAACATATTAGTCCAAATGCTGGAGCTGGAGCATCTGAGAGTACTGGAGAAGCCATGGGTGGTGTGTGCAAAAACCACACGAGATTTGAGAATTAGAACAATTCAGTTATCAGCTGAACCATGAGTCGTCATAAATGTGACCTGTGCCTCATTGGATAGCAGGATCATCATCTTCATGCCCAGCCTGGAAATGCTTCTGATCCAGGTGGAATATTTCAGTGTAACAAGTCAAGAAGCTTGGTAGAATCTCTACATACTTTCATGGATTCTAACCCCACATCTGTTTTAGTAGAATAGGATAAATAAATTCACACTGGAGGCAGTGAAAACATCTGTTGTCTCTCAAAGACATTGTTGATTATTTTCAAAGTGTCCTTGGAAAAGTCACTTAAGCTTTCTGAACCTCAGTTCCTTTCTTTTTTAAAAGAGTTACCATACCTATCTCAAAGCATGATGATGAGGATCACATAAATGATAAGAACAATTAGAAGATACTCTAAAAATGATTAATTTCTCCCCCATTCTTCCCATTACAGGCTGAGATTATAATCCTCTCGGGCTTAATCTTTCTGATGCTTTCTTATGCTTATTCTAAACAACAATAGTTCACCTAAAAAATGTGTCCTCCTTTATTTCTGAGCTCTGTATTTGGCCCTTGGATAAGCTGAATGTTCTGGTTAAAAGAGCAAATGGGCCGGGTGGTAATTAAGCTTTCAGCCTTATTATTGAAATCAGTAAACTATTGACTTATTTGTAAAATCAGCAATAACTTTCAGAAATGAGATGCCTTTCTCATGTGCTCAAATCTAAATTTGGCATTGAAACAAAATGTAAAACTTTTAAAGCAAACTAAGTCTTTATAAAATGTTGTCCATCATGCCTCTTCCCAGAACCATGTAGAAGACCATATCGGATGAAAGAAAACTGGAAAAAACTATTGTTGGCTTTACTCAGAATTGTAAATACGTAATCTGAGTTACTCTAATAATTCAGAATTTCAAAGGTCCATTTTATTTCAAAGAAAACCTCTTAGGCTAATTTGGGGTGGATAAAGAGTGTTGCTCTCCCTGGCCGGGAGTCCCCAAGCATGATTTATTCTTGCAGCATTTCTATGAGATGTTTTTCCTCTCTTATAAATTTTGTGGAAATGCCAAGTCTCTTTCTTCAAAATCTCAATACAATTTGGCTCAGAAATACAAGGCAGGGGGAATAGGATACCACTTATTTAATTCTACACTGCTTCTCTCACCCCTGACTAGCCTTTTATATAAAAGATTTAAAAATAATTTTCCATATAGAAATGTTTTACCTTTTGATTTTTTTGGATACTCCTTAAAACCTCCTCTAAGGCACTGAAATGTAATATAGTATTCACAGGTGAAAACTACTTACTCTTTGAAAACAGCATTTCTTTTGGCTCAGCCAAAAATACAGGAATGTTTTCACTTACTCCCCACTAAAGAGAAAAACGATTTCACGAAGTAAGTCTCACCTTTGAGGAATAACATCAAAAATGTCAAATTTTAGCTTTGAGAAGTCACCAGCTGTAAGTTAATATTTGTGCACAGCCCCAACTCTGAATCATAAAACCTCTCTAAACACATCTGCCATCTGATGCTTGTGGTAAACCCAGTGGCATGGTGCTGTGAAAAGAGCTTGGATTTTGATCTCCTTGGAATAACAGTGTCTTGGAGATACCTTGCAAACTCTGAGTCTCAGTCTCCATATCTTGAAAATGGGACCCCTCTCTCTCTCTTCTCTCGGATTCTATGATGACAAAGTAACCGGCCTGGCAAAAATCAACCTCTCCACCAATGGTGAAGGCCCTCTCCTTCACTGCACTCGTCAATTCCTAGATGTAGATCCAGCTCATAATTTTGCCTTAGTATCTGCAGTAGAAAGAATAATGGCCCCCCAGATGTCGTCATCTCTGAAACCTATGAATATACTACCTGACATGGCAAGAGAGACTTTGCAAATGTGACCAAGTTAAGGATCTTCATATGGAAGATTACCCTGGATTATCCTGGTGGACCCCATGTAATCGTGTGAGGGCCCTTATAAGTGGAAGAAAGAGATCATATAGAGAGATTTGAAGATGCTTTGCTGTTGACTTTGAAGATGAAGGAAGGGGCCACAAGCCAAGGAATGCAGGCAGCCTCTACAAGCCAGAAAAGGCAAGGAAGTGGGTCTTCCCTAGAGCCTCCAGAAGGAATGTGGTGATGCCAACACCTTGGTTTTAGCCCCGTGAGACCCATTTCAGACTTGTGATCTCCAGAGCTGTGAGAGAATACATTGTGTTGCTTTAAGCCACTAAGTTTGTGGCTTAACTTGTTACAGCATAAACAAGAAATGAATAAGCAAGTTTGCAGAGCCATGTCTCAGCTGCTGAGCAGAAAGTGCTTTGAGTAGCTGAGAAAAGTGGTTCTAACCACTGGCTATCTGTCTCCTTAAAGAGCTCAGAAGAGGCTGATGGAAGAATGATTGTGTATTTCTCTCTGGTAGGTGAGAAGGCTGAGGCTTCCAGAGCAGAATGAGTGGGTCGACGTAGACCAAACATTGAGTACCTTTTATTTTTTTCTTCACCGATTTCACAAAAAGGCCTGTTGTGTTTTAGCAGAATCAAGTAAATATAACTTCTTTCTGGGAATATGATCCTACAGACAGTGATAGTGCCCCTCTTTCAGAAGTCCTGAGACACTTTCTGCCCCAAGTTCCTGAGAAAGTTCGAGTTCACAGTTCTGTGTCACCTTTTACAACAAATCCTGACTGAACCTGAAGCAAAGCCACAAAAAATGACCTCTGGAATTCTATGCCTCTCAGGGAAGGTGTTCAATCCAAAACAAATTCAAGTGAAACCCTCTGGATTTGACACTTCAACCCTGAACCATGGCTATTTCAAGTCGTGGTTTCATGACCCCGAGGTCCAGCAAAACCTTCCCATGTTCCCACCCAGAAAGAGAGAGAGAGAATGGCCAACCTGGGACTGGAGGAAAGAAAAATCCTTTGCTATTTTGTCAGAGGTGTTTCCCCAGAACCAGCCAGAGTGAACATCTGTGATATGCTTGTTTGGACACGCTATCACTTGGTCTTGAGACATTTTTATGAAATGCTACAGAAAGTGTTAGAATACCCAATTGGTGATGATATGGTGGAGCTGGGAAAGTGTCATTTGCCTGGGTGGTCCCCAAACTCTTCTGGCCTGTTAGCCAATGATATTTATTTTAATGACCAGCTCAGAAACCAAGAGGCTTCTCCTCTTCCCTCTTCATGAACAAATCATGAGGAATTCCCCTATTTCTGACCTCTCTGGTGTCTGTGTGTGGTGGTCACAGAGGAGTGTTTCCTGCTGATGGTAGATTTGAA
This sequence comes from Tapirus indicus, assembly GCA_031878705.1. Lineage (NCBI taxonomy): Eukaryota > Metazoa > Chordata > Mammalia > Perissodactyla > Tapiridae > Tapirus > Tapirus indicus. Next base: position 61,582,748 of record CM062929.1, read on the forward strand.
AAACTGAAGGCTGCCTGCCTGCAGATCTCTGAAGCAACCTCATGCTGGAAAAAAATCCAATTTTTTGTGTTTGGCTCTTAGGGTCACAAAAAAGAAGCGGAGAGTGAGAGAGAGAAAAGAGAGAGAGAGAGAGAGAGGCGATGGCTCAGCGTAAAGCAGACTTTCTAACATTCAGTGTTTGGAAGAGGATTCTGATTTGTTGGTAATCTAGCTGGAGCTGAGGATTCTGGGGCCCATCTTGGGGTCCTGATGGATGCATGCAGATTGCCATGGGTATAGGGTTAGAAAGTGACTTCACAAGTCACATATCTACTGAACCTACTATACATGGAATTAAGGTAGGATGCCAAGGATGTCCTAGAGAGCATTCAAAACACTGATGGGGTGACTGGACTTAATCATGTATTCAATCTATCAGCAAACGTTCATTAAGCCGACTACATTCAATGCTTTATGCTGGATATTGCATTGGTTTTAAAGATCTACCTTAAATGTTTATAATTCTGTTCTATTAATTTTGGTGTGGATGGCAGAAAAGAGTGATCAAATAGAGACGGGAGTCACATCCTTCATGATGATGAAAATATACAAAGCAAAGGCTCATAAAGTAATGGAAAACTTTTTAAAAACCCAGTAACAGCAACAACAACAATAATAATAATTACCAAGTGGGCCAGGCATGTATATATAGCATATAATTTAATCTTTCAACAAAGCTCTGTAGAAAATATGATTACTTTTGTTCCTCATACAGGGAAATTGAGGCTCAGAGATATTGGATAAATTGCACAAGAACATAGAGCTAGTAACACCTGGAGCGAGAATTCTATCCACTTCTACCCAACATATAAAAATAGGTAGGTAACAAGTTAGCACGTTGTCTTTTGGCTATAGAATTACAGAATGATAGAAATGGAAATATAGCAATTACTTACGATATATTTATTTGAAGGCAAAGTTCCTTTCCACAATAAGTTAGCTGTAAGCTATTCATCTTATAAGTGGTGATTTGCAAACTCCCATCTGGGGTGAGCTCAGTGACAAGTCAGTTGGCCCTTGATGCTTGCAAAACATTACTTATGGCAAATTGGTTCAAACACCAAAAAAAAAAGGTCCTTAGTGCTGACTTTTTGTTGATGATTTAAGAAGCTCTCACATAGCTAGAGTTAGGATTATTCCTGATGATCCAGTACCTTAGGAATTCTTAGAAGACGCAGCAGTGAGGGAAAACATACCCTGAGTATATCCACCTAGCACTGGCCCAGGCACTTTTAGGCACATCAGCTTATTTCATGAGCATCAGCTTAATTTATTTCCTCAGTGGCCTCGGAGGGTCAATGTTACTAATCCCATTTTTGCAGAAAAGAACATCGAAATTCAATATTTTGTTCCAGATCACGCTGATTATTAGACTACCGAAGCTGGCTACTTGGTTACAGCCTTGCAGCTTATGCATAGCTATGCATTTATATAATATGGTAACTCAAAATGCTTTTCTGGGTTATACTGTGATTCTAACCATCCCTTTGTAATAGCATTATTTATGCAGAGAGATGTTCTAAGTTTCAGATGAGATGTTGAAAGAGGAAGCCTTCTTGTGTACTGGCTAGAACCAGCTCTTTTATTTTTAGTTTTTAGATTAACTAGACCCAGATAACAACACTTTGGTGAGAGAGGTCAGGCATTAATCACTCTACACTGAACCATTTGTCAATAAACCTGTGATGAGGGCCCTGGGAACGAATGAGTAGTGATGGTGTGTGGATTTACACACCAGGACATGGGAGCTAGCACCCTCTCATCTGAGTTTCATCCCTGCAGACTCTGTCCCAGGCTTGGGTAGGAAAGAAATCTGTAGGCAATAAATGAATGAAAGCCCTTTGTTAGCTTTGGTTCCATGTCACGTTCTTCCCCAGGGATGGCATTGAGGGCACCTGCTGGGCCATGTGTGCCAGAAGGGGAACTGATGTGAAGATGTGACTTCTTTTGGCTTCACAAAGCATCCTGGTTGGTATACTAGGTGCTCTTCACATTTCCATTCTTTTCTAATAATTGAGCTGTGCTGGAGGGATAAGATTTGGGTCCTCAGTGGAGTACCTACTCCCTTGGAAAGCCTGAGAAGCCACAGTTCTTTAATGAGCTACACATGGAAAAGAGATCAGGCCAAGCACTTCTTTAAGGCAAGGCCACATCAGCACTCCAGCCTTCACCATGAGTGAATCTGCACTTGTCCCTTTGCCTCTGGCTTCCATAGTCAGTCCTCACCCCCCATCTTCCCCATCCAGAAGCAATAATTTAAAACAGCAAAATTGATGGACTTTGAAACCTCATGGAGAGCCGAAGCAAGAAGGGGCTCAAAATCTAAGGAGAAAGGAACATTTGAGAAAAGCAAATTCTGTACCTCAAAGCCAGCTAAAGCCCATTTAGTCACAGTTTTTTAGGAAGCCAATTTGAAACCACAAGCAGGGACTAGCCCTGTCCTATTTTAAATGGACTTTCCATTTCCTTTGTCCTGGTAAAAATCCGACTTGGTTAAAATGGAATTGCTTGTGAAATTTCTCCTGTCCTAATTTTTAAAATATTTTATACAGTTTTCTTTAAGTTTTGAACTTTAAATAATTACTTTTATTTTGGTTCTTCATCCATTTATTATTACTGAATTATTGTTAAATGTTCTTACTGACTTAAATTTATTTATTACTGTTATATTTATTATTATCATTATTAGTAATAGTAGCAGTGGTGGTGGTAGGTTTGTGTGTTCCACCCTTGGACACAAATCCCTATCTGGTTCTTACTATAGTGAGCTGGCTTGAATATACTGGGGAGATGTGACAGCTCCTTAGAAACAGATGCAAAGCATAGATATAGAATCTCTTGGTTCTAAATCAACTATCTCCGCCTCCTCATCATTAGGTCCTACCCTAATCCCCCTTTAAAAATTGAAAACTAATATGTGCACATGGCAAATAAAAAAACAATAAAAATACAAAAGAATATGCAGTAAAAAGTAAAAGTTTCTGTCCTTCCCCCAATTTATATTCCCCCTAGGTAACTATTAGTATCAGTTTCTTAAATATGCTTTCATATTCAGTGCTTATTCACTCCAGCACATACAGACAAATGTTCTCATAATCAAATGGATAATTTACACACACACACGCACACACACGCACTATTCTGTGTCTTACTTTTCTCCCCTACTGAATACTACATTTTGGAGAACTTTATTGACCTAAAGGCATGTTTTATTTTTTAAATAACTTTCTAGTATTTAATTGTAAAGGTGCACCCTAAAGTAGTTAACTAGTATTGATGTAAACTTAGTTTCCTTTTTAAAAAAAATTAGAAGTCATGGGGCCACAAATGTACATCTTTCTTGCTTGTGCAAATATATATATAGGATCATTTCTGCTTTTTGTTAAGGGGGCTATGATACTTGCTTCCCAGATGAAAGACACTCCAGATCTCTTAATACAGTGACCAAAGGAGAGAAACAAGACAAATACGTACATGCCCAGAAGGGGAAAAAGCCAAAAGAGCAAGTGATTCCAAAAGAGGGACCCAGAGCTGTGATCAGAAAAGACCAACAGAAAAAACACCCAGGGAAGTTTTGCTCCTGTTCTGTGTGCTTCATAATCCTTTTAAATCATCCACCAGAGGCCCAGCCTTCCCACCTCACTGTACCTCTGGCTCTGGTTGGAGACCTTCTCTATCTTCCCAGGGTGGATAGAGGAGGCTCAGCTAGGGGAAGACTTGAGCTCCCCCTAGAGGTTGGAGAGGATAGGCTAGACTACAGAATGCATATTACATCAAATCGAAGAACATTTTTAAAAGGAAAATACACCAGTTAAAACAGCTGGTCACATGCATGCCTCTTCCCCTGGTGTCTTGATTCATGTGCACACATTTTTACATAATTGCAGTGATGGCCTAGATTCAATTTTGTATTCTGCTTTTTTCCCCACTTAATATAATATAGTAAATGTTTTTCCATGTGGCTACATAATCTTTCTAATTACCATTTTAATGACTTCGTAATACTCCTTCCAGTTCACATATTGTAATTTATTTAACCACTCCCTATTGGTGGACATTTTAAATTGTTTCCAGACTTTTACTAATATAGAAAATGGTGCATACAATATCTGTTGTTTTCCCCTTTTTGAATGAGTTTCATGGATTAAAGAGTGAGTCAAAGAGTAGGATTGAGTTCATAGCTTTTGATAAAGTTTGATCTGCTGATTCCACAAGCAGCAATGCCCCTGGCGTGGTAACAAGACACTCATTTGGATATCTTTTTTTTAAAACTTTTGCAAATTTCATGTTATCTGCCACTGCCTTTCACTTTCTCCCAGTTTTTCTCTACTTCCCACAAAGCCAACTCATTCATTTAGCCTTTGGTTGATCATTTATGCATTCAATATCTTTTGAGAATCTAATATTTACCAGGAATTTGCTCTAGAATCATATTTTCTTGGTAACATTGCAATTCTTACAGAAAACAGGAACAAAGGATGAGGATGCATCATGTTAGTGAACTCATTTTGTAAAACTTCAAAACAAAATCATACCTTGTAAAACCCCAGTTCTCAGATTTAAGGAAAACGTGGGTTGGAGAAAATCTGCTGGCAGATCCCAGCTCCGTGAAATGCATAAATGCTGACTAAAAAGAGAACTGAGACTGACAAAGAGTGGAGAACTGGCTAAAGCCAAGCACTGTTGGATGAGTAGGGGTTCACCAGCAGAAAAGAGATGACAATGGGGTCTTAGAATTAGACATTTGTGTTGAAATCCTAGCTGGGAGGACTTTAATATTTTATCTTTTTTCTTTCCTTCTCTATCTTTTCTTTGAGGTTTCTACTCAACTTTTAAAATTCGGACAGAATATCACCTATGTCTTTTACTTTCCCCCAAAAGTCCTCCTTTACCTGGTGTTCCCAACTCACGGTGACACACCTTTTATAGCACCCATCACCTGACATTGTCTACACTAGAATGTGAAGTCTTTGGGTGCAGAGGCCGTATCTTCCTCCTCTCGGTGTCTCCAGCATCTAGCACAGTCCCTGACACATGTTAGGTACTTGGCAAATGTTTGTTGAATTTAATGACTTGAATTGAATGTTTAAGTAATTATGGCACATCAACAGGAGGAAATATTATGCAGCAATTAAAAAGATAATTAGGAAGACTGCATAGCTTGTTGGAAATATGTTTATATGTTTAACGTGAACACGCAAAGAAATGTCTGCATTATGATTCTCGCTGTCTACAAATTCTCAAGTTAGGTGCTAAAGAGACAAAGAAGAACAAGGAAAGATGTTTATCACTAAGAAGCTCATGGCTCACGTTATACTGAGGGAGGTAGGTGTGTGTAAGGGCAATGATGGCAGTGTGTGTGAAATGCTGAAAAGAGGACTGAATTTGTCTGGTGAAGTTGGGTGAGATAGATAGAACATTTAATGTGGGCTTGGAGGTTAACTAGGAGCCAAAAGACAAGATAATGGAGGAAGCATTTTCTTAAATGGAAAAAGGCGTTGCATTTTAGAGAAATAGTTAGAAATTTCTGTGGTGGTGGTTGGGAGATGAGACGAGAGTATAATGTTGAGGTGTATTGTAGATATCTTGCTAAGGTGTTTGATCTTTAACACGCAGATGGTGGGGTGTCATCAAAGGTTCTTGAGCAGGGGAGTGGTTTAATTACATTTGTTTTTATGACAATAACCCTGGCAGAGCAAAAACGACAGACTTGAGGGGCAAATAGCCAGGGCAAGTACACTGAGGAGGCTGTAGCTACCTCCCTGAGGTGAAAGCTAACAGGCTTGATGGTGGAGCTGGAGCGGAGGCAAATTTGACATACCTTCAAAGGGAGACTTAGGACTTCCGGAATGTTGGGAGGCGAGTGAAGGGAGGATTCTAGTGTGACCTGTGGTGACAAACAATTTGTAAAAAACGTAAAAGGGGCAGAGGGGCACCCTCTGTGGTAAGAGCGTAAGTGGGAATGGGGGAGTGGGGAGATGTTGGACTTAGTTCTAGACATGTTGAGTTTTTGGTGCTAGTGGGCCTCGCATCAGCAGAAGGCTGCTATGCAGTCAAGCAAATGCTTCTAGATTCTTAGGAGATAGTTTCTGGCAAAAAAAGATGTCCATAAACTGGGTCTAAAGAATAATCCCACACCTTCTATCTCCATGAAAAACAGGAAGCATGCTACAAATGGAAGTATTCTGGCAGCCTGACTTCAAATCTAGGGTCTCCCTCATCAGCTGTGAGCAAATTACTTCATCTTGTTAAGCTGCAAATTCCTCATCTGTGAATTAGAATAATGACTCTTGCTTCAAAGGGTTGTATGAGAATGAGATGAGATAAAGCCAGAAGAACATCTGCAGGAGGGACCCAGTGAGTGTCCATTCCATCCCCACCCACAGATTATCTCAGAACAAGAGTAAAGGGCTGAAACAGAAACCCGACACAGTCATCTTTAAAACAAGCATCAGATAGATCTCTGGGCACTGATAGTTGATTTCTCTAGCGCTGGTCCAGTTCTTGGAGTTAAGAGTTAGTGAGATTCAGGGACCAGGTCTTCTCTTGAGTTGTAGCCAGGCTGTTTTTCAGATAAAGGTTTCTCCAGGAGTGAAATATGAACTTCCTCAATATGAGCATCATCGCGGTCTGATCTGTATCAACATTCCAACATGATGCCTTCATTTCTCTCTCTCCTTCTCAGATGAGTGTAAGACCTTCGATTTTTCTTGGTGAATTGAATTGTCACCTATACATATCTCCATCCTATACGGTAATAATAATAATGAAATGACAATAATAATTTCCATTTTGAGAGCTTGCCTTATGTTGATACTTTAGGTATATTATTCTTTGTGAGAAATGCATGTGATTTTATACTTTACCCATATTACAAATGATCAAGCCGGGGTACAGAGAGGTGAAGTGACTTGTGCAAAATTGCACAGAAAGAAAGTAAAGGACCTAGGATTTAAAAGCAGACCATTTGAATCCAGAGCCCTTACTTGTAACCACTACCTCTCAACCAAGATGACATTCTCTCTGCCCCTTGCCACTCAGGGGTGGAGAGATGGAGACAGCACTTAAGAAAGAGAGATGGGAGAAGCTGGGAAGTGTTGTGCATATATGTGTTTTAATTGCTGTTACGCATGAATCATAAGTCACTCTTGTTTCTCCATCAAGGGAGGCACAAGGACAAGCAAACAGAATGGCATTTATCTATGATTAAAAAATTATGACCATTTATATGCAAATGAGGGCAGGTCCTGTGCTTCTGGAAGACAGAAGAGGACTACACAGAGTCATAAATTTGGGGTGTTTCTTCTTTTCTAGGCACTCCCAGGCCAAGTGCAGAGTTTCAGCAGCATCTGCTGGGGTGATTGGGAGCAAGGTTGGCCCTCCTGGGTTGTTCCATATGACACAGTCACACCTGCATGTCTTTGCTCATGCTCTTTCCTCTGCCTGGCATGCTCTTTAGCTAGAAAACTCTGTCAGTCTCCCTGACCAAATGCTGTCTGCTCTGAGAAGACTTCCACACTAATGACTTAGCTTCAACAGAGTTAGTCTCTGTAATGGCATAGATCATGTTAATTCATTCGTTCATTCACTTATTCATTCAACACATGCTCATTGAGCACCTTTGTGGTGCCAGGCGTTGTCCTAGACACAGAAGATAAAGTTTTCACATGATTCCAGAGCAAATGAGTGAAATAAGGTCACTATTCTCCCATGGAGCTTACATTGACTACAGAAGATAGGCAAATAAACAAATAAGCAAAAAAAAATGGCATAATTTCAGGTAATGATATGTGCAGGGAGGAAACAAAGCAGCTTGGCGGGTGGTCAGGGAAACCCTTCTGAGGAGGGTTTTATGAATCTAGCAAACAGGTCAGGTAAAGATATGGGGTCAGAGACTTTGGCAGTTCAATAGTAGCTTCTCTTAATAGATGTGCCACGTGAGGGAGTAAGCTACATTCAGTAGCAATGGAAATGATAATGATGACGACGACGACGATGATGACGACAACGATGACGACAATGATGATGATGATGATGATGGTACTGACTATCACTTTTGAGCATCTATTGGGGTCTAGCTCCCACTGTAGATATTTGCATTCGTTATTTCTCACAACAGCTTTGTGAAATAGGTATTGTGCCTGATTTGCACATGAAGCAAAACCCTCAGAAAAATAAAATGACTTGCTCAAGGTCACACAGCCAGTAAGAGGCATTAGCTAAGACTCAAACTCCAACCTGCCTCCAAAACCTATAACCTTCAATGGTCCCTTTTCTTTGGATTCCAGCACCTAACATGGGGTCTAGCACTATAGACACTTAACGATATGACGAATGGATGAAGGAGTGAATTCATGACCCTCAATGTTCCATCAATGCCATCTAATAGGACTGTTTAAATATCTGGCAAGTCTGAGGCTGGGGTGTATTTAGGCATTTGACAAGTATTGGATTTCTGAGAGGATTGTGGGATAGAGCATGAGGCCCCCAAATGTGAATAACTTCATTGTTGAAGGTCACATATGGATATGAGATAAAGCACGGTGACTCTGTGTGTCTGCCCTCCATTACACACACATCTCTTCTGTGAGGAGAATTTTCCTGTTCTGAATCACTACACACAGACCACACCCCTGCAAATATATAGACACACACACACACGTGCCAGAGACATGAACACATTCCCACAAACAGGGATACACTCTACTAGTACATAATAACAAGCAGACAGACACAGCTGTACCCAAAGATGCACATTGACACAGAGGATACACTCATATTCACACAGTCACACAACCTCATACACAGAGAGACACCCCCAGAAACAATCACACATACCTGAGCAGAAACCTGGGTGCACCTGCATGAAGGCAGCCTGGGTCACAGCCAGCTTGGCTACAAGTCTAGTGTTCGGTTCACAGCAGTTGGGGAGATTTTCTTCTTCTCTCTCTTTTTGTGGCTGCAGCAACAGCCAAGTTCTCCGACACTGTTCTCCCAGGATCGCCCACCTCCGATTGTTTCTTCCTCTTCCTCAGCTTCTTCCAGAAAAGCCAACTGTAGGAGTCCCTTCCAATCTGCCTGATGGGGTCAGGCGGAAGACTGTCAAAGCACAGCCTCCTGGGTACCACTGCTCCTGTCTTAGGAACTCGGCATTGGATGGTCCCCAGGCCTGGGATGCCCTCCCCCCAGACCCTCCAGGGCTCCCTCCACCACTGAGCTCCTTCCACCTTTGCTCAAATGTCCCCTTCTCAACAAGGCCTGATCCTGCTCACTAATCCTGCAATACAACGAGGATGAGGATGATATTACTATTACTCGTGAGCATCTATCAAGGTCTAGGTACAGTTCTAGGTGATTTGTACCCACTTATTCTTCACAATAGCCCTGTGAGGTAGGTATTGTTGTATCTGATTTACAGATGAAGCAAAACCCTTAGAAAAATAAAGTGACTTGTTCAAGGTCACTCCTGCCATGCCTTCTCTTACTCTGCTCTTCTTTTTCTTCATTTCATAGCACTTACCACTTTCTAACAAATTAGATAATCTACTTATTTTTTATTGAATGTTGTCTGCCTTCCCTCTTCCACCATATACACACAACAGAATATAAGCTTCATGCAGATGGGGTCTTTCTTTGTTTTCTTCCCAAGCGCAGTTTGGCATATAGTAGGCACTCAAGAAATATGTGTTGAATGAAGGATTGAATGAATAATTACTGAGCACCTAATTTTGCCAGGCATTATATTTTCACTTCACCTATGTTTTGCTCTGTGAAATATAGATCACTAGCATCAACCCATTTTGCAAATAAAAAAGCAACTGAGGTTCAGAGGCTGGAAGCATTGCTTAAGGTCACAGAGCTAGTCTGAAACGGAGTAAAAAAAATATATCCTACTTACTCCAAGATGCCTTACAACTTTCCTTCTTTCTACCCAAGGATTCTGGGGAGAAAGGTGGCAGTAGCAAATTGGTCAGCACAGTGACTCTGAGAGCCTTTAGGGGACCCTAGAGGGAGGAGTCATCTCTTGCTGTGCCTACAACCTCAGGATTGTGATGTTGACTAATGGTGAGGAATTTTCCCTCTCCGCATTCTTGTCTCCAATAGCCAATTTCTGGGTCTGACTCTTGGAATGAACCATGTCCCATTATCAGGGAAGAAACCCCAGACAACTCAGAAGGCTTCTCTGGAGCTGTTTCTTGAACATTCCTTGTGATTTCTGGAAGTCTTGGGACCTCTATGCTCTCAGTTGACTGATCACATGCCAACGCCTGACAGAGGGACTTCTAGACCAGATAATTCTGAAAGTCCCAGAGAACCCGTGCAGAATTTCCTTCTTTCACTGAAGCTTCTCCCTTCTGGACAATCCCATCATTCTTTGCGGCCACAGCTGGTGCTGGCAGCTGCCTCTAACTCAGCATCATTAGTTATACAAGCACCGATGCTCAGAGCCCCTCACACAGGTTACAGCCCTGTAGGGAGGGTGGTGTGGAAGGAGGCAGAGGTGGAGGAAGATAGGGGATAGGAGGAAGGAAACTAGAGCAGTGTTCTCTTGATTTCCTCTTTGCCTGCAGCCGTGTCCCTCCACTGTCTCATCCTCCTGCCTCCCAAGTTAGAAAGCTGGAAGTCATGATCAACTCCCTCTCATCTCTGACTCCATACCCAAGCAATCACTCATCCCCATGTTTTCTGTCTTCCTTACATCTCTTTTGCCCATCCCTTCCTCTCCAACCTCACAGCTACCCCCTCGGTCCTGGCTCACACCATCTTCTACCTGGAACCCAACACTCTCCTAAATGTTCTCCTGGCCTCCAGACATGTGCCCCTCCCATCACAGATGGAGTGTCTTGACCATGTTCTCCTGCTAAAACTGTCAACAGCTCCTCACTGTCCTGCGAGTAGCATCCACGCTCTTTTCCTTGGATTACAGGCCCTGCATGATCTGGCTCATGCTGACTTCTCTAACCTCATCTCTCTGGTGCCTCTCAGGCCACTGGTCTCCAGTAAGACTGAATTCCTGATGATGCCCATCACGTGCCCAGCCTGTTCTGTCATTTCTTGATGCCTCTGCTCCATCTGAAATACTTATCCCCTCTTTCTGCTTGGCTAACTTTTACTGATCATTCAATATCCACATCATGGGGCACCCCCTCTATTGAACCACCCAGACATCTGCTCCCCACAGTACCTGAAATGGTTACTCATTTGTGTCCTCGCCTCATTCTAACCCCATATGCCTTATGCATAACTCCAGTTTAGTCCTCTTGGAACCATGTGGCACTAACTGTGTTGGTGTCATCTCAGCTTGGCCAGTTCTTGACTCAGGGTGTGGAGTAGAGGCTGCATTCTTTCTAGCAGTGCTGACTCTCTTAGAGAGGACATGGAGTGTGAGAGGAGGGGCTCAGAATGCAGCAGACTGAATGGTTTCAATAAAATCCTAATTCTTGGGGCAGTGGACTAAGCTAGAGGCTTATGCATGGCATGAAAGGATTTTACTCCCTAGTGTACACTTACTAACAGGTCAGAGGAGTCTTTTAACAGCAATGCTTTGAACAAACCACCAAGATCTGCTTTTTCAGAGAAAAGGAAACCCTCTCCTTTTCCTAGTCCATACGTAGTAGAATTCTGCTCATGTGACCTTCTGGGCAAGGAGTGATCAGGAGGACACTGTTACTCCTGGGCACAGTCTTTTTGGAATTTCTTGCTCAGGTACAGAAGAGGAGGGAGGCATAGATGTCTGGGCCCCACTGCAACCAGTGCACAGCAGGTCTTTAATGGTGCTTTCTTTCTTGGAGGGTCCATCCTCATTTGCATGTGAGTAGCATGTAACCCCTCCCCACTCCCAAGGCCTAGCTTACCTAGGCTCATCCCCAGGAGCCTAAGTTTTTCTCCCTTTTTCCTTGCCTAAGGCATCTGGCAGTTTGGCACTGTGCTTTCATCCTGAGAAACCAAGATGTAAGGGAAAGAGGTCCTCTTAAACGTTGAGAATTTTTGCCAGGTGCTGCTGGCGGGGACAGGGGCTTGCTAATGCTGTGTGGTGCTTTTCTAGGATCTACCTTCTTTGATATTAATACTACTATCTGTTTTTTCAACACCACTTCTGACACCAAATATGGGGGATTTTTTTCCCACACCAACTGATTCTCCAACTCTCCGGACACCAACTGGGTGCCCTACAAATTAATTCAATTCTGACACTAACTATCCAGAGTTAGCACAGACCCCACAGGGTAAGGGCTCAGTCCCAGAGACTGCCCCCATTTCAGACACCAATTGCAAGTGTTGGCCACCCATGCTTCCAGCCAACCATCTATAAAGTTGAGAAGGTTCCCACTACCCCCTTCTTAGGTTCACTAATTTGCTAGAATGGCTCATAGAACTCAGTAAAACAGTTTCCTTACTATTACCAGTTTATAAAGGATACATCTCAGGAAGAGTCAAATGGAAGGGATGCATAGGGCACGGTACTGAGGGAAGGGCATGGAGGCTCCCTGCCCTCTCCAGGAGCACCTACCTTCCCAACACCTTGATGTGTTCACCAACCTGGAAGCTCTCCAAACAGCATTGTTTATGGAGATCCCATTACATAGACGTAACTGATTAAATCATTGGCCATTGGTAATTAATTCAATCTTCAGCTCCTCTTCCATCCCCAGAGGTCAAGGGGTAGGGCAGAATATTCCAACCCTCTAATCATGCCTTGTTCTTTGTGGTAACTGTCCCCATCTTGAAACTATCAAGGAGCCCCCAGCCACCTGTCATCTTATTGGCGTAAGAAAGGTATTCATCACTCTGGAGATTCTAAGGGTCTTAGAAGTTCTTGTGTCAGGAACCAGGGACTAAAACCAAATATTATAACAAAAGATGCCCCTTTCACCCCTATTACTCAGGAAATTGGAAGTTTTAGAAGCTCTGTGCCAGGAACTGAGGGTGAAGGCCAAATATATATTTCTTATTGCATTACAATCTCATAGATATGGATGTATCCCTGCAGCTCAGTGAATTCAGCATCCCTACCAGTGGGGCTTGGGTGATATTTTCCTCCCCCGCATATATAAAACAGTAGATTCTGAGTGGGAAGAAGGCAGGTGTCTCATGACTTTGTTCCAGTTGGGAGCTTAGATGTTAACTCAGAAGTGCCTTCCTTGCAGAGGAACAGATCAGGAAAGGAGATTCAGTCTGCCTGTGCCTGGAGCTCTGTGGAAGAGCAAAAGCTGCATCCTCCCCTGGACATCCAGGCTTCCTAGAGCTCTTTGTCCTCATTTTTCAGGGTATAAGAAGGGAAATTTCTGAGGGAGAGTGTAAGATTTCACTCCGACCAGAGAGGAAAAGAAAATATGAAAGCTGTCCCATCCTCCCCTTCTCCTCTGGGGCCAGCATTGTGTCTTATTTACTTCTCTTCTCCAGCATGGTGCATGTTCCTCAAGGTTTGTGGCTTCTAATCTCACTTGGCTCTTCTTGCCCAGGGTCCCCCTAGGTCTGATCATTCAGAAATGATCCTGCTGGTTGACCCACCTCTGACATCCATGCAGCCTTCTCTAGGTATGGCTGAGAGGGCTCTCCATAATTAGGGAGGTCTTGGCCCTTCAAGATCACTTGACATTGGTCGTGGTCATGGTATTCAGTATTTCTGAAGTCCCATTAGAAGCGATGCATTTCCCTAGGACTAGGCAATGAAAATCATCCCCCAAAGATGTGTCTTTCCTCATGATTAGAATTAAAGCCTCTCATATTGAGTCAGGGGTTGTTTTGGGAAGATCAGAAGTTATGTTTGGGGATTTATGAAATCATTTCTGGGTTGTACCTGGCAATGAAATAACAAATATGAAAATAGAGAGAAGGGAACTGATTTTCCTGAAGTCACTCAGTGACTTAGGGGGAAACAGGCAAACTGGGTGAGGAAGGATCAGGGCTTGAGGCTGGCTGCTGGCAGTGGGGTGTAACTTAGGGCAGGAGCAGACAGGAGTGCATGGAAGAGGAGAATCATCCTGGGTGCCCGAGGAGTGAAGTATCACAGAAGGGGGTCAGCTCACTTGGGTCTGTAACTAACCCTAGTGCAGCATCTCCTACCTGCCAGGAGCAGATATTGTGCTTTGAATGCCCTACTTCATCTAATCTTCAAAACAACCCTTTGAAGTGGGAAGAGGTGCAGCTAGAACTTGAACTCAAGACTTTCTGACCTCTGTGCAAGAAGTCTTGACTGCATTACCTTCTCTTTGCATTGTAGCCATTTAAATTCAAGTATTTAGGGTTTTGCAAACTCAGTGGTTTCTTTTCTTTCTTTCTTTTTTTGACATGTATGATAAATGCAAGAAATATCAATTCTCATAATAGGGAGAAATCTGCTTTCACTCTATTAACGGCATCACTGACCATTTATTGATTTTTTAAAGGGAAATTAGAAAAAAATGATGTTGCAAATTATTACTATTAAGTCCCTTTGGAGGGTTGATATGCTCACTCCTGTGTTGGTGAAAGTGAGTGGAAATACAAGTCAGACACAAACAATAAGAGATCTTGGAGTTTGCACCTGAAGGGTGACAAGTGACAGTCACAGAAAATTAATGTCTGCTCTTAAACCTTTGTGCAGCCTCTTCTTTCTTATGTACCTAGATGAAGTGGCATGATACTGTAGAAAGAGCAAAGATTCAAATCCCTAGTTTTTTGCTAACTCAGTGTGTGACTTTGAGCAAATTGCTTAAACCTTGTGACCCTCAGTTTATTCACTTGTACTATTTGGATAATAGTACCAACCTCGTGGGGTTTTCTTGAAGATGAAATGATCATGCAAAGCATAGCACAGTGCCTGGGACACTTGGTGAGTAGTCAATACCTGTTGGATTCCTCTCATTCTTTCTGACCCCTTCTCTCCATTTGGCAGAAGCCACGTACTTGCTTTCTCGTGGACGGCACAGAAATCGTGGAGTCCCTGCTTTTAGTCTCTAATGCATGTTACATACCCCGGAAAATGTATCCTCCTGATGACTTGCTTCTATTATGGAAGGAGGAGAGTGAAACATTTGTCATCATCCAGCCGGTCCCTGAGTCTTCCTTTGAAGGGGCTTTGGGGGATTGAGGACAGACTGGCAGGTCTTGGTTTAGATGTAGAAAGTAAGACACAGGCAAGATGTTGTGAGGAGACTGTGATGTACAAAAGAGGTTAAGATTATCTCCATAAGAAATGACCAGGATTTGTGGAAACTCTGAGGCAGAGAAAAAGAGACTGACAAATGTAAGAGGAGAAAAAAAGTTCTAGGAAAAATGCCAGGCATGCAGCATGGTAAATTCCTCTTGAAAAACGTGACCAAATTGTGTAATATTCAATGTTCAGTGATTTTCAGTGCTATTTAGATAAACACAACAAACCCAGTTGGTTGAAAGTGAGTTAATATATAAAATCCTTGGAATAGCTCCTGGTGTATACTATTACTGTCATTATTATTATTAATATGATTATTGTATTGTCATTATTATCCAGCCTGGTGGTGGGCACATGGTATTTGGGGGAATGAAATAATTGAGGGAGTGCTCACGTCCCTAGTAGAGTGCTGCCGGGTGAAAAAAATGGATTAAATACGTGAGATGTAAGATTGTATGCAAACTAAACTAATTCAGTGAAAGCAGGAACTGAGGCCCCACACTGCTTGGAAAAGTCGAGATTCCCCTAACACCCAACCAGAGGGCATCTGAGGGATGGTAAGGGTGACTGAGCCTCCCCCCTGAATGCTGGATGGAAGTTTGAACCACTTTCTCTGGATCCTCAAAACGGAGGGTGACCAAAGCTAAAATGGGGTGACATCTAATTCATAGGTCATGGAAGCTTCCAGGACACTGTATAACTCTTAAGGCCAAAGCTAAATGCCTAACACTATAGCATTTGCCCCCCATCACCTGGCTCTACCATGTATTTGTGGTCTTCTCCCCAACATGTCCCAGACATACCCTTTCTAAGCTCTCTGCAGTTCTTCAATCTCATACCGAGAGCTGCTGCCTCTGTATGGTGACACAGGCCATCACCCCCTGACCCTGAAGAGCCTGCCCTGCTTCTCTCTGCCCTTCCAGTCCTGAGACTTTTCCCAGCCCAGCCCATGCTCCAGCTCCCTTGCTTCAGCTCCCCAAGAAGCCTTTGCTACCCCTTCAATCCAAGACAGATTTCCCCCTACTAGCATTTCCTACTAGCATTTTCCCATCCTCAGCTGGATTCAGTGATGCCCCCCACCCCACTCCTTGAGCACATACATGGAAATGTTGAGGGCTCCATCCTGCTGAGATTGTGCTTGAGACTTAATCCTCTGGCAAGAGGAAATTATGGGAGTTCTGATAAGGGGTCCATGACATGATTCTATCGGTTTCAGAACAGGGGTTGGCAAATTTCTTGCAAAGGACAAGATGTTAAATATTTTAGGTTTTGTGAGCCACGTGCAGTCTCTGTTGCAACTTCTCCACTGTGCCCTGGTAGTGTGAATGTAGCCATAGAAGACAGCTGAATGAATGAGCCTGGCTCTGTTCCAATAAAATTTTACTTACCAAAATAGGCTGCAGTTTGCCAAACCCTGTTTTAGAAACTGACTCTATCCAAAGGGAGAGATGTCCTTTCACTTCTGTCAGAAACACTGTCCCCAACCTGATTTGCTTTTGATTTTTCTTATTTCAGCCCAAAAGAAAATAGACTTTAAAAAATTAGCTTGATCATACCCATCAGGATGGCTACTATCAAAACAAATGAAGAAAGAAACAGAAAATAACAAGTATTGGTAAGATGTAGAGAAATTGGAACACATGTGTATTGGTAGGACTGGAAAATGGTGCAGCCACTATGGAAAACAGTATGGTGGTTCCTCAAAAAATTAAAAAGAAAATTACCATATGATCCAGCAATTCCACTTCTGAGTATACATCTAAAAGAATTGAAAACAGGGTCTCAAAGACATGTTTGTATGCCCATGTTCACAGCAATATTATTAACAATAGCCAAAAGATGGAAGAAACCCAAGTATTGGACAGGGGAAAGGATAAACAAAATATGGTGCATACATAGAATAGAATATTATTTAGCCTTAAAAAGGAAGGAAATTCTGGAGCTGGTCTGGTGGAATAGTGGTTAATTTCATGCACTCCACTTTGGCGGCCTGGGGTTTACAGGTTCAGATCCCAGGTGCAGACCAGTGCACTGCTTGTCAAGCCATGCTGTGGCGGTGTCCCACATAAAGTAGAGGAGGATGGGCACGGATGTTAGCCCAGGGCTAATCTTCCTCACACACACACAAAAAAGGAAGGAAATTCTGACACATGCTACAACATGGATGGATCTTGAAGACATTATGCTAAGTGAAATAAGTCAACCACAAAAAGACAAATACTGTTTGATTCTACTTATATGAGGTACCTAGGGTAGTCAAATTCACAGAAGCAGAATTTAGAGTAGTGCTTGCCAGAGGTTGGAGGGAGATGGGAATGGGGAGTTGTTGTTTAATGGGTATGAAGTTTCAGTTTTGCAAGATGAAAAAGTTCTGGAGATTGGTTGGGCAACAATGTGAGTTATATTTAACACTACTGAACTGTACACCTAAAAATGGTTAAGATGGTAAATGTTTTGTTATGTGTGTTTTACTCCAACTTTTAAAAAAAGTAAAGTTGATTGCATTAAATATTTTAAAAGATAAAAATAGCTTGATTTGGCTCCTCTTGGCCCCCCCCCACACACACACACTTTGCTCTGGCTCCTCTGCTACATGGATGCAGGCAGCAGGAAGGGGCATGGAGTGGGAAGAGGCACTTAGGGTGATGTCCCGCATTGGAGAAACCAGACAGGAATGTCTTTTCCCATCAGCTTTTCTATCGGAAGACAGACTGTCATTTCAGCCTGATACAATATGGTAATTGCTCCCACTCAGCTAGGGGGGTTCTCCCAGGAGCTCAGACAAGGCGTCATTTTGGGATCTGTCATGTCCTATAGCCCCTGGGGCTGCACAAGTGTCCTCTCCTGCTTAAGTTATTTATATAGGTGGATGAAAACACTTTGCTTGTACAAACTAGAAACTATTAGATTAGGCCAGCAGAGACAGCCAGAGGCAATCTTTTAACAAAGTGAGTGGGATTCAAAGTAGGCATGGAAAGCAAATATTATTTCACTGGGAGTCGATTAGAGGGAGGTCTTCGGATGAGCGGTAACTGCTTTGTTAACTTAGGTGGGGGAGGCGAGAGGGACCAGGTAGGCACCAGCTGGGTTTGAAGGGAAGCAGCCTGGGATGAAACGGTAATTCAGATGGTAGGTGGATGCATCAGGCACCCCTCCACACACACTCCCCCCTTTCTTTATTTAAAGTACATGATGGAGCTTAGCAGCTGAGAAGCCTCAGTTTGCTCTAAAATTTCTCATTTTAATTCAGGCAAACACTCTATAAATCCAATGTATCGGAAAGCAAATATTGAGGCTAAGTAAGAAGGTCCATTAGATGGAGTGCTTAAGCTCTAGGGCCTGAGCATGTGGGGGGGGGGGTGGGCGGAGAAGCCTAGAAAGG
This sequence comes from Tapirus indicus, assembly GCA_031878705.1. Lineage (NCBI taxonomy): Eukaryota > Metazoa > Chordata > Mammalia > Perissodactyla > Tapiridae > Tapirus > Tapirus indicus. The sequence goes on from CM062929.1 coordinate 61,601,305, forward strand.
GAGGCTGAGCTGGAGTGGGAGCGTGGAATGTGGGTTCTGGGGATGGGAATCTGAGGAGGGTGGGCCCTGGGATGGAGTTGGGGGCAGAAGTGGAGGAAAGGGAGGATTTGGGGCTCATAGGAGATAGGTCAGTTTGGAAAAGATTAAATTAGAAGGAGAATTTTGGAGCCTCTGGTGGAAAGAGAGTTGGAAAGGAGGCTTCAGATGAAGATTGATAATGGATCGAAAGGGAGGGTCTCTGAAAGTATAGAGGGTGGCCAGAAGGGGACATCTGGGTACATAGAGATTGTCTTCTCATAAGCAAATTCCAAGAGAAGTGAAGGCCAGGGGTAGGTTGAGGAGTTTGAATGATGGTTTATGTTGTCATTTGCATTGTTTTGCAGTGGGCCTGCTGGGGATTCTGTGAAAATTACCAAATTGATCCAGGGGTGGCTGAATCTCCTCAAAGACCCTAGCATCAGAGTGGCCAGGAAACTGGTACTCAGGAGCTCCTCGATGTGCTGTTTTCCAGAGGTGTCTCCAGGAAGGAAGAGGATCTTTCACACATGGAGGTGGTGTGGACAATGGTCAAGGGCATGATTCTCTAGAGTCAAGAAGGCATGGATTTAAATCCCATTTGATCATGTGCTAGTTGGCTGACCTTGGAGGAGTCACCCTGTTTGAATCTGGTTACTCATCTGTAGAATGGGGATGATTACACTTCCATGGAAATCATTATAATATTTCCTTCGTGTTAAGAGGAAATGTGATGAATCATTTCCTCTTAACACAATGACTGCCTTCGCGCTATGGCTGGCATAAAGAGGGGGATCGATTAAACTTAGCTTTTTTTAAGTGATATTTTTCTGAGAATAATTCTCAAAAACAACTTCTCCAAAACACCTCTAAGGATTCTCCAAATCTGTGAACAGAAGTCATAAAGGAGCATGAGGACTGTGCACAGAGTGACGGGGCTGGAAGTGACATCCATGTTTTTTCGCCTTTTCCGCAGGAGCTCTGGGAATCTTTGACCTTGGATTCTCCGTGGTCCTTTGTTGTTCAATGTCCTCCACAAAGTTTTTAAAGAAAGAGAAGTAATCAGGTTTAATGATCCACCACTGGAGTCTCTTTTGCTTCATATCAATGTCAGCACTTTTGCTTTTCAGTAAAAGTTAAAGACTAGTTAAGGCAATCCTCTGAATCTTCCCTTCTAACTTCAAGGTTTTAGGAGGAGGTTCTGGAACTGTCTTAGATCATTAGTACAAGGGAATGAGAAACACAGCTGATAATGATAATGACCACCCTTTACTCAGCTCTTTTCATGTGCCAACCTCAGAATGAACTCTTTTACAGAACTTTCCTCTTTTAGTGATGGTCACAGCCCTTAAGATGGGGACTCTTTTTACCAACATATTACAGAAAAGGAAACTGAGCCAAATAGAAGGTCATAGTTTGCTCAGGATTATGCTTCTGCTAAGTGTCAGGGCAGGGGCTGAACAAGTTTAACCAAATCTGAAGCCAGATTTGAAACTGAAGATTGCCCTCCTCAGACTAGGCTCCACAATGGGAGCCAAAATAGGGACAAATTGCCAAAGCCTTTATTCCCAGATGAGAGCCTTGGTTTTAGGAAAAGATGATAATTAGTCTCCTGGGATAAGGGAAGGGCAGCTTTAATTTTTCCCCAAAATGAAGTTGTCCTAATTGTTACTGATATATAGCGCTTTGGACTCTTAATCAATGATGTTAGCAGTTTTCAGTGTTAATTTAATTAGTACAAGAGACCCTGCTGGTAGAAATATTGGATAATTAGTGTTTTATGTAATGGCTTATGAAGAACCCTGTAAAAAACTCCAATAATTACAAATTCTCAGCAGAACTTTTATCAACGCACAATATTTAAGTGGATAAATCCTTGCTTGGAGGCTGATCTGATACAACATTTGGTTGGGGCATCAGAATTCCCATTCCTCTTGCATTGTTCTGTTTTCCAAAAGGTAAGGGATGAAAGAGCCATCTCTGGTTCTGCCAGAAAAAGGTTTCCAGGGGTGACCTTGGATACAGAGAGATTTTCTCAGAGATACTTCAATGACAGTGAAGATCCAAGGGCTATGCACTTGGATTCATGCTCCTGAGGGAAGAGAGAGAGTCCCATTTTTTCTAAGTCTTGGTTAACTCAATGGGAAGAAATCTTGGATGGAGGATTTCAGGTAAAGTCTGATAAGCATACAGACAATATAACAAAAAGAGGTTCTGGATACCTCCCAATGTGCCTATGAGTGGGAGTGGTAGTCATTGAGTAATTGAATATATTCTATATCTCAGAGAGAATGGCTTGAGTTGTTCTGGTGACAAGGGACTATAGGCATTGCAGAAAAATATCAAAGCAGGCATTTAAAACAGTTCCTTGTCCATGTTTTATTGACCACACACAATTCCAGAGCAGATGGGTAAAAACTAGTCATGAAGCCTGATTATAGCAGCTGCAGGTCAAGTCCCTACCTGTACAACCATCCGATGAAGTGTGCACCACCTTAAACCCCATGCATGTAATGGAAATGACCTTCAGCTGGGCCATCCAAGACAAATGAGCTTTCATTCTCAGAGACAAGAGACTATGAGAAAAAAATATTACATCTGTGATGGTTGGAAAATACCTCCCTCCTTGCCCTGTTGGATTCTAAGAGTTCAGAGAGCCTAAGCCTTGGCTTTTGCTACCCTAGAGTTTGTCCTGGGAACTATTCTATCTCCAATGTTCTCTTACAATTGTATGCTGTTGCTGTGTCCTGAGATTGTTGTGGCTCCCTGTGTCAGAAAACTAAAGACTTGGAGACCAGAATTTCAGATCCAAGGACTTCAACTTTAATGTCCACTGGCTTCTAAAACCCAAAATGTTCCAAACTGAACTCTATGCCTTTGCTTTCAAGTTATGTTTCCTCCTAAATTCCCTTCATTGGTGAGTTAGTGGCTACACCATCTACCCAATACCAGAGCTCGAAATCAATGGGTTATTCTTCACTCCTTCTTCTCCCATTTACTCACTATTCATGATTTTAGCAGTAAAGTTTTCAGAGTTTGTTTCTTAGTTATTATTTTTTAAATCTGTACTCTTCTTGGCCATCAATAATATCATTGATTCATTTAAAGTCTTCATCAGCTCTTGCCTGGACTATAAAATGGTTTCAGAACCAGATGGGACATCAGTGTTGCCTCCCCACCCCCGCATCTGGCCTCTTCACACTCGCTGGAGTCAGCCATCTGAAACACAAATATGACCTTGTCATTACCATTTCACCTCTGTAAAGAGCCTTCATGACCCACGAATAAAGCCCAAACACTTTGGCACAGCGTCTATGACCCTTTGTGACCTGGTCCATGCTTAAACCTCCAAACTCATCTCTAACAGCTTTCTTCCTCAAACTTATGCCCCACTTTCATGTTATTAATTAACTCTACATGTCATTCTAATTTTTGTCACTGTTCCTCTTCTCTCTTCTTCTTTTTTTCATCCTCTTTCCTCTTTTCTTCCTATTCCAGGAATACCTTTCCAACCTCTGCTCACGTGACTTCTAGGATGCCAATGCTCACCAACCCTCTGCACCGCGAACCCAGATAGAAGCCCCCATGGAGACTTTTGTAAGACACTATAAATAGACATTCCTATTACTCTACCTACAAAATAATCTTTTATCTATCTGATAAGTGTGTTTGAATCTCCTCATAGACTGAGCTCATTATAGCCAGAAACCATACTTTCTGTTTTTAATCATGAACACCCAGGACAGAGCCAAGTAATTAGCAGATATACACGGTATGTTTATTTAACACATAAATTAATGAATATTACTGAATAATTTATTCAAGGCCAAAAGAAGAACTTAAATCTAACCTCTCTCTTCTTATTTAAAATTGCACTATTTTTATTGTACCTTATTCTCTTGTTTAAATAGCAAGCTCTGCCTTGATTTTTGCCATTAGAAATTGATCCTGTGTTTGCATTTCCCTCAGCCTACTGATGAATATGAAATAAAGGTACTTTCAAGAACACACACACACACACGCACAAACACACATTCACACACAACTGAGGAAGTTTTTCACTGACAGACTATGAATAAGAGATTGATAAAGAATGCACTTTAGGAAAAAAATATATTCCAGAAGACTGTCTTTGAAGTAAGATGTAATAGTGAACAAGTCAAATGATAAATATGCCTGTAAATAAAATAATGATTATCCTCATACAATAATAATAAAATAATGTTTAATTTGTGGGCTTAAAAAGGCAAGGTGTAAATAGTGGACAAGAGCAGTATTTAAGTTGAGAGAGCAATGGCTGATCTATAATAGTTCTAAGATCCTTTTATTAGTTACAAGGTTAACATATTGGTTAACTTTAGTAATTATATAGTTAATTATATGCCAAAATTCCAAGGATAACCATTAAAACCCTGGAAATAAGTGTATGAATTCTAAATCAGTAGAGAATGACATAAAACAAAGGAAAAAAAGCACATGAAAAGAAGCAAAAATTCCAGGAAATCTGAACGTTCACAAATTCTAGAACCCAACAATTGTACTCTAAACTACTTACCTTATAATTAACCTTGTATGTTTGAACCATGAAAAATGTTTGAGAATTTTCATAGCTAGTCTTTTGGATTCCTGGGCCCAATTCCAATGTGTGTTGGGGGGCATATTTCCCCCAAACCACCAAGCAATTCTTGGGACACCAGCTGGGTGTCCCAGGGTTCAACTCAGTTCTGACACTATCTACCCAGATAGCATCAGATCCCACAGGTTAAGGGTTTAGTCCTACAAGTCTACCCCACACCTCTCCACCTCAGACCCATTTGCTTCTGACAGACTAGCTATAGATTGGGGGTTCCAATGACACCCTCCTTGGATTTCAGATGACATTCACAAGCCCAAGTACTTGTACTTCTGACCAACTGGCTATAAATCAGAAGTTCACATGACCCCCTCCTTGGGTTCAATTAATTTGCTAGAGCAGCTCATGGAACTCAGAGAAACATTTTACTTACTAGATCCCTGGTTTATTACAAAAGGATATAACTCAGGAACAGCCAGATAGTAGAGATGAATAGGGCAATGTATAGGGAAGGGGTGTAGAACTTCCACGCCCTCTCCAGGTGCACCACTCTCCAGGCACCTCCACATGTTCATCATCAGTCTGTAAGCTCTCTGAACCCAGTCCTTTTGCTTTATGGAGGCTTCATTACATAGCTGTGATTGATTAAATCATAGGCCATTGGCAATTGGTTCAACCTCCAGCCCCTCTCCCCTCCCCAAAGGTTGGGGATGGTGGGGAGACTGAAAATTCCAAAGTTTCAACCCTTGAATCCCATGGTTGGGTCTCCTGGCAACCAGCCCCCATCCTTAGGTGGGGTCCAAAAGTCACCTCATTAACATAACAAAGAAACTTTATCACTCTCATCACTTAGGAAATTCCAAAATTTTGAAAGCTGTGAGCCAGGAACCATGGAAAAAGACCAAATATATATATTTCTTATTTTAAATGACAGTATCACAGCAGGTCTAATTGTAAAAGCCTAAGAATAATAATAATACCTGGAAAAAAATTGAGTTACATTTATATAATGGAATACTTTACATCCGTGAAAACATATGAACCATTGCTATATCCAAAATAATGTGTGTTACTCCTGAAAGTTCAGAAACAAAGCAAACCTAAAATATATATTGAGTATACACTTATGTGATAAAATTATATATGCATATAATAAATATACAATATATATAACAGCAAGAGCATGATAAACACAAAATTCAGAATAGTCTTTAATTCATAGATGAAGGCTGTGGTATGGGATGGGGAGAAACTCCGATAGATGCAAATCATTGGTAATATTCTGGTTCTTGTTTTAGGTTAGTACGTTAATGGGTATTCATTTTATGATTATGCTTCATAACTTATAAAACTGTTGGTATTTTGTATTAAACATATTCAAAGATATCAAATATTATAGTAAAAAGATATGAAAAAATAAAGTTTAAACTTAAAAACAAAACAAAGAAGGGGAGTGGATTGTGATCAGGATAAGCAGCAATGTATGAGGGTCCAGGTCAGAGATGGCAAAGAGGGTTCATATTTCCTTTTGAGAGGAATTCTCTGTCCGAGGTGGTTTCAGGGGGAAAGCACGACGCTCTATTAGTGATGTCTGCACGGGCGTGGAGACAAGTGGCAAAACATGTGCGGTAGATTTATCACTCCTGTACTAAGTAATTTATTCCCATGGAATGGAGCTTTGCATTTATTGGGGGTGTGAGATGGGCTTGAGCCATTTTAAAGACACAGAACTGTATTTTTACCTTCCTTCATAATCAGGGACCTATCAGAGGGAGCTTGGCTGAGGCCTGTGCATTGGCAGTGGTTTATCTGACTGGTGAGTAGGATTCACAGACAAATCACTCACAGGCCAATGTTCCCCTTGGGAAATGGAAAATCATGACCAGGAACTCATCTTTATTTGGGCCTTTAGCTGTGAAAGCCTGGGACTCATGGATTTCTGTACCCTGGCCTTAAATCCCTCTGTTTGCAATTGCCCCTTTAACTCCATCCAGGGAATTGAGAAGGAAAGGACTCCTTGGAGGAGGAGAGAGAAAAGGAAGAGTAAGAAAAGGCAAGGGAATCAGATACTGTAAGGGCAAGAAAAAGGGGGGTGGGCTTGAAATAAAACAGACCTGGGAGAGGGATAGAGAGAGGGTGAGAGTGCAGAGGAGTTATTGATTAGATCCCTTGGGGTGACATATATCTGCTCTTGATTAGGTGTGAAAAGTTGACAGGCCTGAATTGCTCACAACTAATTAATGGCTGTGAGGGGCTTTGAAATCCTGGGATGAAGGCAAAAAGTCTTAGCCTACACAAACCAAATGGTATCCATGATTTAAACTCCCCACTGTTCCCATGGATTCTCAATGCCGAGGAGAGCCTGCTCTATCCTTATCCTGTGACTCAGTGTGTAGTTAGCTGCTGAGGGTGGCAGCTGCTTTTCTCTTCTCCTCTCATGTCCCTACAATCTCTCATCCTCCCTAGAGAGAGCTCAGTGCTGCCCACTTCACTGAAGGATACACGAGTCCTCAGCAGGGCAGAGGAATTGACGCGTCAACATCAGATTGCAATCTGTTGAGGATTTGTCCATTTATTCTGTTTTTTATTTATGATTTTTAGTTGTTATTTTTTCCTAATCCTAGATTCTCCCCTGTTCCAGTTAGAAGACCATCTATCTCAGCCACTGACAAGCAACGTGGGTCTTAATGAAGCTCTGGCGCTCTGGGCCAGTTGGGTGGATAGAGCACTGCCAATCTATTGTCAGATTAATGGCCTGTGATCTCCTGTTCCAGAAAGCTTTTCCTGATGAATGGTTAATCCCCCCTAATTTAGTGGCAGGCTGGGTAGTACTGCTTTCTCTACAAGCGAGAGAACAGAGGTATCTCAGACCCAGCCAGGACTTTAATTTTCCACGTGCTGCAGGTTAAGACCACCTCAAATCACTGCAGAACAATTGAGGGGAGGGGTTTCTCTTCATTTCAGAGCTTCCCTTTCTGTTTTTGCACACACCAATCTGAAAACAGCAACCTCAGGGAAATTCAGCAGTGAATTCGCCTGCAATGGAGACAGGGCAAGGCAGTGGGTTCTCTTTAACTTTCTGGAGGAAGTTAGTGGGAACCATAGCTGTTTGCAGGAAGAGAGGACATGCATCAGACAGAGAAATGCAGGTGTAGCCAATAGAGGGAGGATAAAAGGAGAACCTTGACTACGGGTTCTTGAATCCACTTCCAGTGAGGAAGAGCCAGGCCTGCTGGGGACCTGTTCAGATGGCGGGGAACCTTAGCCACATCTGGTAAAAGCTGCATGGGCCTGCAGAACTTTGCACACAACCAGGAAAATTCACACATCTCTGAGTAACACTGTAGGTACCTGCAGAATCTTGAATACAGTTGAGGAAATATCTGTAAACCTGAAGAACCGTGAACAAAGCTGGAGAAGCTTTATAGCCAAGAGCAGAACACGGAACACAAGGCTACTTAGCAAAGGTAACCCCTGTGCTTCTCTCAAAGGTAAAGGATACTTTCTCACAACAGTTTATTTCACTGCTAGTGCACTCTGTGAAAGAAACTGACACATCTGAATTGCATAATACAAGGGAGAGTCTCTCAAACTTTCTTATGCACCAGCACCACCTGGAAAGTGTGTTAAAAATACAGGTGTCAGGGTACCACCTCGATTGATTGAATCAGGTCTTTAGTATTGGAGCCCAGAGACGTGTATTTGTAATACAACTCCTTAGGAGAAGCAAATGCACAACATTTGAGAAACTATTATTCAGAGATTGGCATCGATTTGAGGAAGATACCTTCCTCTTTTCTCCCAGTGATTCTGAATTTTCTAGAATGGCCATGATGCTAAAATCAGAAATGAGTGTAGAGATGGTTCCTTGATGACCCTACAGTTTGTTGTAGGAGAGTCAGATTCCCTGATCTCCTTTGCTGATCTCCCCAGACCCTCTCCCTAGGAAATCATCTCTTAGGGGATATAACAAGTGAAACCTCAAATTAAGTCATGAAAGGAATAGAAGAGGGGAGCAGAGCTTGGAAGCTTCACAAAAATTAAGTAAAGCATATTGCCTGTATTGTCTGTGCATGACACTCCCAGAGTTCAAGCATTTGAAATCTGGCGTCAGCCTTCACCAAATTCACCAGCAACATTCTTGTGCGAAAGCAAATCTTTCTTGTTTTGATCTTTCAGAAATATTTGTTGATGTTGACCCTCTTTATAGCAATCTTATTTCTGGGCTTTTGTGATAAACACTGATTGACTGGGGGTTCCCCAGCATCTCAACCCCGTTATGTGTTTCTAAGCCTAATTTTCCAGATTTCCCAGTAATTCTGTAGTAGTTCAATGGTTTTGCAACAAGTTTGTTTTCTTCTCACATTGGCCACAGTTGGATTCTGTTGCTTGCAAATAGCATCTTTGACTGATACAGCTTCCAAGCCCCACGCTCCTGATTTTTCTCCTACTCTTATTCCATTCTTTCGCAGCCTCATTTGGACAGCCCCTTAATCATATGGTGCCTTAAATGTCAGTATATTTCAGAGACTTGTAGCCAATTCTCACTTTATAATTCTCCTTGGCTATCCTAATCTCCTGTTCAGCTCTCTCTCCTGGTGTCCAACCTCATACACCAGGCATTTTCTATTGGTTGTCTTTATAATATCTCAGCAAAAGGAATTACCTTTCATCTGGTTGCCCAACTGAGAAACCAGAGTATCATCATTGACAACTTCCCCACATGAGTAACATTCAGTTGTCAAATCCTGTTGGTTCAGTTTCAGTATCACGCAAGTCTCCTCACTTCTCACCAATGCCATAGTCATTATCTTAACCACCATCATTTCTTGCCTTGATTAGTGCCAGGGCCTCCCAGCTGCTCTTCCTGCATCTAGTCTTGACCCTCCAGGGTAGCCAAAGCAACCTTCGAAAGAGAAAATCTAATCATGTCACTCTCAAATATGCAGTTGTGCACTGCCCCCCATTAGGATAAATCACAAAAATCTAATTATAATTACAAGGTTATTCATGATCTCTCCACATCTGCAGCCTCACTTTTCAGTACCTTCCCCAATCCACTACCCACTCCACACCCTAGTGTTTTCCCTCCATCACCCATCTTACATAAAGATCTCAGATTTTCTGAAATCATCTTGCCTTCTTATGCCGGGCCCTTGACATCCGCATATAATCCCTCTGCCTAGGATCCAAACCTCCCCAAACCCTCCATCTCTCATCTGGGTATCTCAGACACATCATTCAGGTCTCAGTTAAGTGTTATTTCCTCCAGAGATCCTTCTCTGACCCTTCATATGTGATGGAGCTGTCTTACTTACATGTTCCCTCGATGCTTAGTGTTTCCCTGATCACAGTGATCAAACATTTATGTAACCAGATCATAACTGTTTACTCACCTGTTTCTCTCAGTAGACTAGACGAGCTTGTTCATGGTGCTAGTTGGGGAACTGTGCTCTCTTTACCCCTGTCTCTACAATGCTTGGCAAATAATTTGTTGGTTTGAATAATCGGACTACAGAGGTTCAAATAAAGAAAAAAATAGTATCCATGGAACACCTCTGTGCGGGCACCACATTATCCCCTTTTATAGAAATTATTTCATTTCACTCACAATATCCTTTGAAAATCTATGATTATCATTCCCATTTTATACTAAAGGAAGTTTAGCTCTAGAGTGGTTTGTCAATGTTCCCATTATCTTTCAAGAGATAGGTCTGTGGTTTGGTCTCAGGTCTGCCCAATGTCAAAATCCACAACTGCCCAGCATTAACTCTTCAACAGTGACTGACACTTCAAAGAAAGAAGAAAAGAAAAATTCAAAACTCACTGTTATTGATCTCTATTTTGTGTAGAAAGACAAAAATGGAAGTAAGTTCAGTTCAACCTTTCCCTAAAGCTTCCCCAGCATCCCAGGAGTGAACATCAGATGTCGTGGGGGAAGAACCTGATCAAAAAGACCAAAAACTTAGATGTTCTTCCCAACAGGTCATATCATTTCATACCATGCTCTACTAATGAGGTGCTTCTATTCTGGGAATAAAAGATTTACAAAGATGAATATATTATTAGAAAATAGGATTTATGATAACGTCTAGCATTTGTTACTTTCCTGAAGTGCTTTTGCGTATAGACTCTCATTTAGAAGATCCACTAAGAGGATTCAAATAATTCAGTTTGCAAATGCAGAGGCCAGGGGTTGACTTTATATGTATTCAAATACAGTCAAGTTTGTGACAAAATAAAGTGACACGCTTACTGCTTGACGTGGATGGAATTCCATCATAGGAAGCCTCCTATGTGCAGGCCCCATAATTTCCATGAGTTATCCCACTTCCTTTTGCAGAAACTTGGTGACACAGGTGTAGTTATCTAACCCTCAGGTCACCACCGCTGTGAGGTATGAAACTTTAATTAGATGCTTTTCAGAGCCTCTAGGAAAATACACTTTAGTGAACAAGCAGTGACCCCCATTGCTCATCATTAGCATCTGCACAAACCTTACCAAACACACATGAGATAGAGTTATAAAGCAAGATATAAATAAGATAAAACAGATTTTAAATTTAAGGTTTTGTAAAATGTCCATTTTCACTGGGTGGATGGGTATCTTCATAGCACTCACAATTCAGGGACTGGAAGGGATTGCCCTGTGGGTGTCCCGCTCTGGGAGAGAAACGTGGCTCAGAAAGGTTGGTGAAGTTGCCAAAGGCCAGGGTAGAAAATGGAAAATTTGAGACTGAATCCTTGAGCTTCTCATTGACTTCAGGGTGTAGTCTCCTAAACAATAGCTGCCTCATGATAAAGGATTTTTAATATATCAGGGAACTAAACCTAATTAAATTGGAATTTCAACAAATCCATCTCAGAGGAGGACTCTTACCAATCATAAGAAGGGGGTGGTGTAAGAGAGGAAGCCCTGCTCCCACCACGTGTGACTCAAAGAGAAAAGAGAGAATTATTAGGAGGCAAGAGAGCAAAATAAGAGACATCACCAATCGATAAGTGAAGAACAAGGTACATAAAGAATAAAGAGAAAAACGGGTATTACATTGTATTTGTTTCCATCACCGCCATAACAGATTATCACAAATTTGGCTACTTTAAAAAACATAAATTTATTATTTTACAGCTCTGGAGGTCAGAGTAATAATATTGAGGTGTCAGCAGAGCTGTGTTCCTTCTGGAGGCTTCAGAAGAGAATCTGTCTCCTTGCCTTTCCAGCTTCTAGTGGCTAACCTGCGTTCTTTGGCTTGTGGCCACTTCCAACATCGCTGGAGCCAACAATGGTGTGTCTCTCTTTGACCTCAGCCAGGAAAGTTTTTCTGCTTTTAAGGACTCCCGTGATTAGATTGGGTTCACTTGGATAATCCAGGATAATCTCCTACTTTAAGGTCCATAACCTTAATCACATCTGCAAAGCACCTTTTTGCCATTTAAGGTCACATATTCACAGGTGCCAGGGATGAGGCTGTGGGCATCTTTGAGAGGCCATTATTCTGCCCACTACATATATAAGCAGGGCCTAGGCAAGATGGAAAATGGGAAGAGCAGGTACTGTTTGACTGTGTAGAAGTACAAGACAGAGTGATAGGGGAAGATGGAAGGAGATATGAGAGAGGATGGTATAGATGGACACATTTAAGAACTAAAATGGGCCAAAGCAGGGGTGGATCCATGTTTTGTGGGACCCAAGTTTAAGCTGATTTTTGAAGCCCTCTAAGAAAGACAATACAAAATTATTAATAAAACTTACTAAGGCCTCTTCCAGGGCCTTGGTGGGGAGGGGGACTGCTGTTCATGAGAGTCCCTGAAGCTCAAGTTTCATGAGCATTACGTTAAGGCATCTCTAAGCCAGGGACTGTGGAAGGCACTCTGTGGATGTTATCTTAAGTCACCCTCTGCACAAGTCTAGGAAAGCTGAGGCTTGATTTGGAAAATCTGGTAAGTGATGGAGCAGGAATCCAGAGCCAGGCTGGGTGATCTGGCCCCACGCCCATCACGCCATACTACCGCTGCTAAGAATGGAAGAGAGATCTGCAGCCCGGCACTGAGCTTAGCTGCTCATGTGATATTCACACCAAAGAATAATTTTCTCTGGCTTTTCTGCATTTTGCAATTGTCTTGGAACAAATACCCAAGCAGCAATCCCTATTGCAGAGGTGGGGATGAGGCAGAGGCCCAGAACTCAGCTGGAAGTGGGTAGATGAAACTCCAACAAGGAATTCAAAGGCAAAGCCAGTGGGAGCTAACAGGAAGCCTGGATGTCAGTGCAACCTGAACAGTCCAGACCATTCCTATTGGCCTTTTCTTATTGGCTTGGGGTCTTTCTTGAAGATTCCTCCTTTTGTCTCCACCTCCTCCCATTCATTGCACTACCCCTGAGCAAGTGGTATTTGTATATTCCCATTTTGAAGCAGGAGAATTTTGATAGACCCTCATACATTATTAACATTTTAAAAAATCAAACCTGACTCCAACACTGAACTTCACCTTGTTGCTGAGTTTTACCCCAATTCTGACTTTCACTTCTCACTTTGAGCCTTACCCATGCTTCTAAAGACAGAATTAGGCTCTAGGATCAGACAGTTGGATGAGGTTTACAGATACAATTTTTTGTTGTTTTCATAATATATTTATTTAACCCTATATATCTAAAATGTTATCATTTCAACGTGTAATCAATATGACTATTTAGGTATTTTACATTCTTTTTTGTGCTAAATCTTAGAGATCTGATGTGTATTTTACACTTAAAACACATCTCAATTAGAATTAGTCATATTTCAAGTGCCCAATAGCTACTTGTGGCTGGTGACTCCTGTACTGAACAGCACAGATTGACAAATTGGATTAGACTCAGGCTTACTGTTTTTGTTTTGTCAGGAAGTAGTGAATGCCTGGTTGTCTCTTTTCGGTGATGTTGGCAGCCATTCATGATCATTGTTTAGATCTATTAATTCATTAGGGCTTGCAAAGTGGTGCTATGTTATCATTCTACCTTAATTTTTTATCTGTAATACTTCTTTAAAGGATCTTTGCCATCCTCAGCTATTTGGTTACCTGAAGGAACAGTTCATATAGAAAAAGCAGAATAAAGGATGCTTGATACTTTTCCTTTACCGTTTTTCAAAATGAAGATGTAATTTTTGCAACTCTCCTTAAGGTGCGGAGTGCATGTGAGGGCTGGAGTGGAGGTGAGGATGAGAAATAAGGTGGAAGTGAGGGGGACAGGAGGCTCGGTAATGATGGGATGGGGTAGAATGGAGGTGAGAGATAGTCAGGTTCAGTGATGGGGTGAGGGGTACTACATGGCTCCAAGAGGACTATTCCACATATATCAAGTGTACATTCACCATGGTTGAATAAATCAGGTATTTTCTCCATCCCATCTCCCTGATTCACATTCCAGGAAGGAGGGATCTCATCACCCTCCAGTCCCAAATCCACAACTAACGGGAAGGACGTAAATGGCCTTTGTACTTTAGGCTCCCTTGGGGAGATTGTTCTGGACTGTCACAGAGGAAGAGAAGCAAGAGGCTGGTGCTTTGAGTTGAGGATAAGGGGAGCCATAGCTTCAGTTTAAAAGGTTGGTGCGTGAATTACGGAACTGTTGGTGACTGGGGATTTTCATGAGAGCTGGAGACCCATGCCCTAATTGTACATAGTGCCCTGGATTGGGAATCTCAATAGGATACAGGGATAGCTGGACACCAAGACCCATAGCCTTTAACCAAGACTCATGGCTGGGCCTGTGGTCAGGAGGAGGGCCCCATGAGGGGCTAGAGTCCAAGAGATGGCAGAGAATTCAGGTGCAGTAGCCACCCAATGGAGCAGGAGACTAAGGCCAACAAGGGAGGCACATGGGATTAAGGATAAGGCCCTTCTCCCTTTTCCTAGGTAACTTCTAAGTGCTAGGATTTCTGTTTTCCAAGGTTGTTAGAGCACAGATTCTAGAACAAGCCTCCTGGGCTCAAATGCCAGCTTCTCTTGTTTACTCTGCAGGCTTGTTTACTCTGAAGGTCTCTTGTGCCTTAGGATCTGTAAAATGGATAAAACTAATAGTACTTACCTCATAAGGTCGTTGTGATGATAAGTGAGTTTGTAAAGAGAAAGCACTTAGGATGGCACCTGAAACTTAGCAAGTGCTACATGTTTACCGTATTTTATTAATTATAATAAAGCAATAATAATAATTATTATTACTTTATGTCCTTGGGGAGTTGGTAGGGTCACTAAACATAATAGAGATTGATTTTTCTTTTAACCATATTGAAGCTAGGTTTAATTTAATTTGGAAAAAAATATAATTCCTTTTTGTGCCTGGCTACTGTGGATTAAATTCATGGCATTACAACATATTACCTAGCAATATAATACCATTTTATATATTTTGCTTCTACATCAAAACTACTGGATTAAAACTGCTCCTTCAAAATGCTCTGATCTGTGCACCAAATTATCTCCATGAGTCTTAAAGGGGCCACTCGCTGGAGCCCTAGGTCAGAGGCCATTTTAATGTCCCAAAAATGTCTGTAGAAAGAGAGTATTGTGTGTGTGTGGGGGGGGTGAGGTTGGGCTGGAGGGAGATTGAGAAGACATTATGTATAAAAAGATGAGAGGAGTAAGTTTGAAGCTCATAGAAAGTTGGAAAAAGTACAGTTCTAAGAATGGTTTGAAACCCAGGAAGGGTGCAGTGTGAGGGGCTGGGACGGGAGCTGGCTCTAGGTTTTCCATTATGGGGTTGAAAAGTCAGAGTGTGAGATGTGGAATTTGCAGCTTAGGAGTGGCTCACCACTGTAACAGGCTCCTGTATAACATGACCTCACAGCTGCCTTTTACAAGGTCTTTGGAGAATTCCATTTCTTGACACTAGTTTTTAATAATATCTGGATGAAAGGGTAAAAGACCAAGGCAGTGCCACAAGGGGGTATTAACAGTGATATTTAAAAAGGACAGAAGGAAGATCTTAACAAATGGAGGCAGTAGGCCCTGATTCACAGAGATGGTTTTCTCCCCCTGGGTGTTCTGCAGGAAGACAGGAGAGCCAGGGGGCCATGGGATGTGCATAGGGTCAGTCCCATTTCCCCTGCCCTTCCGTCTGCAAGCCTCACTTTGCTGGAGCCAGATTTGCTCAGAGCTGGGTGTCTAATCCACAGTCTCAGCTCACTTGTATTTGGTGCTTAGAACTGATAGATAACAGATCTAGTTTGGGGAGAGTCTTAGGCATGACTGGTACATAAATGTCCTGCTGCTTAAGTCTACAGGATTGAGAATCTGCCCAGTGGCCCTGTCTGGTACTCTAGTCTTTCATCCTAGCTAGAATTATGCAAGGATCCTAACTCCTTACCAGCCTTTGCCCACATTCTCCCTCAGCAATCACCCCAGTCCCAAATGTTCTTGGCTACTGACTTTAATTCTGCTGGGAATACAATATTCATCATGACACTGCCTAGTGGGCCTTGAGCTCATGCACTTATTTATAGGAGCCTACCAAGCCCTCAGAGAGATGCTTTTCCAACCAATGACTTGGCTGAAATAGCTGCTAGAGGCTCCCTCCAGCTGATGGCTTCTGCCCCAGGACCCTTGACTTTGCCTCTTCTGTACCCTTCTGTACCTCTCCTGCCTCCCTCTCCCCTTCAGATGTGACTCTTATTTGTTATCTATTGCTCTGGACTTGAAAAACTTGACCTTCATTTGCTTTCTGATCTCTCTGAAACCTAGGATGCAAATGTAGTTTTTCTTTCTGTCATGTTCCACAGTCAAGGGTCCTAAGACCATTCTCTCCTCCTTGCCCCTAGGAAAGGATGTGGCATCCAATGAGAGTTTGCTGAGTGAATGAATGAATGAACAAATGAACAAATATTGAATGAATAGGTTAAGGGAGTTGATGGGAAATCCATCTGATTAACAGGCCAAAAAAAAAAAAGTGAAGAAAGATATACTGAAAACAGACAAAATCCCATGATTTTAATTCTTTCCAGATATTCAGCTGAGCACATGCTGCAGCCTCTGTCTGCTATATCAAATCCCTAGAAATTATGGAAAATAGATATAACACTGATTTTAAAGTCTCTGTAGCCTTTCCTAATGAATGGAGAGCATTCACAGCCAAAAAAAAAAAAAAAAAAAAACAGCCTCAGAGACAATGCAGCCAGGGACCCAAGTCCTCATACTCTTTCTCCAAACTTAGGGTCTGAAATTCATCATATCCTTTCTAAGAACTTGCTCTTCTCCCATATTCCAAACCTCCATGGGTGGATAAGAGCTTTGAAGAAAAATGTAGTGAGCTATGAGAGGCCAGTCAGGGAATCTTGGTCTGGCCCAGGGAAGACAATTGAGCTATAAGATGAAAAGTGTGGGAAGCTATAAGGAGAAAGTGTACCTGAGAATTTTAGGTAGATGAGGAAAGGAGAAGCAACAGCCCTGGGGCAGGAAGGGGCATGACACTGGCCTGAGTACAGAGAGGGAGGGAAGGGCGATGTGGAAAGAGGTTAGAGGAATACCCAGGGTCTAGCTCTTGCAGGACATGTTAACCTCTGTACATGGATGGATTTTAAGCAAGGAGGAGAGGAGGCAGATGTTTCCATGATTAAATTGGGTGTGTAAAATCTCACTTACTGCTGTTTAGAAAATGGATTGGTCAGGGCAATGTGCAATTAGAGAGAAGGATGTGGTCATCTAGACCAGGAATAAATGGGCTTGGTAACTGTGGAGATGCAAAGAAATGAATGAATTGGGAGGTAGAAGGGACAGGATGGTGGGAGGCAGGGAAAGAATGTTCAGAGATTGTGGAGATGAGAGTTTTCAGAGAAGACTGAGAGGTGAAACCAGAGGGGAAGGCAGGGTGAGATCTCAGAGGACCTTGCATGTCATGCTAAGAAGTTTGAACTTTATCCTGTAGGCAACAGGGAGCCATTGAAAGGTTTTAAGCCTGGGGGTGATTTGCATATTAGAAAGGTCACTCTGACAGGGTATGGAGGATAGAGAGGGAGAAAGTGGAGCCAGGGAGACCTGCTAGCAGAATATTGTAGTTGTCTAAGTGAGGAATGACAGGTGTCTGAATTAAGGCAGTAGCACAGGGAACAGAGAGAAGGGATTGATAACATCAGTGTTAAGAAAATGGAATTGCATTGACTCAGGGAGAGGATTGAACATGGTGGCGACACAATGAAGTTTAATGGGGAGCTTGGAGAAAGGGGGCTGAGGAGGAAGACGTTTCATTTATTCAAAAATGTATAGGCCAGACACTGCTAGGCCCTAGGAATGTGTGTTGAATAAGAAAGATGCTGCTTGCCCTCTGGAACTCACAGTCTAGCAGAGGAGACAGAGGTTGAATACACAAACAAATAAATTCGTTAATCATGAATTGGAAGAAATTCTAGGAGAGAAAGTAACAGGTACTATAATAAAAGATAATATGGTGTGGAGGTAAATGGCCTGTTTTAGATAAAGTGGTTGGAGAAAGCTCTCTGAGGAGGTGACAGTTAAGTTAATATCTAAAGAATGAGAAATAGCTGGAGAAAGGACATTCCAGGTAGAGAGAGCAGCCAGCACAAAGGCACTGAAGCTGGAAAGGGTTTGGCTGGTTTGAGAAACAAGGTCACTACAGAGGAGTGAATGAAGGGAGCGGGAGTGACAAGAGAGGTAGGCAGGGGTTAGATCGCTCAAGACTGTGCAGATCATGGCACAGATTTTGGATTTTGCTTTAAGTGCTGCTGGATGCTATTGAACTGGATTAAACAGCAATGTCACATAAATTAATTTAGGTTTTAAGTTGATCACTCTGTCTGCTTACTCAGTGGAGAATGGATTTGAGGAGGACAAGAGAGGAGGCAAGGATTTCAGAATAGATTTTATGGCAGTAGTGAGAGATATTATAGTGTGGCCTAGGGTGGTAACTTCAGAGCTGGAGAAATGAACATGGATTTGAGAGAGATTTAAACATTATAATTGAAAGGTCTGGGTGTGGATAAATGGATGGATAGACATGGACAATGAAGGGGAGGGAGGAATCAAGGATGAGTACCCAGTGTTAGGCTTGAGCAACTAAGTGAATGTGGTCCTTCTGCTGAAATGGAGAAGACATAGGGAAGAACTGGAAATTTAGAGACAGATTTAGCCTGATGTGGAATTTTCATGGGTGGGGATGACATAGGAATCATGCAGTGGGCAGCTTAGTTAAGAAAACTCAACTGGAGGGCATGAGTTGGCTATGAATTAATATTTGTAAAATAAATGAAATAATGAATGAATAAATGAATCATTGGACAACAGTTGTTGGAAGACTTGAGAAGAGAGACTGATTCTCAGGGAATTGGCAACCATCAGCTATTTTTTATCTGTGAAAAGAAAGTGAGCTATAGAGAGCAAGGCAAGACTCAATATGGCATGTGTTTATTACCGAAGGATTACCATATTGCTGAGAAGAAAAAGGGACCTGAGTTTTGGTTATCATCAAACATGCTTCAAACATGTATATTATATTCCGAGTTATAACCTGAACCAGTTTTCACCAATTTTCAACTCTTGGGCTATTCCTTCTTGATTGCTGGACAACCACAAGCCATTTACTGGGAACTCTCCATTACAGATTTGATATCTTTCTGTCACAGGACGGGGAAGCAAGTCTGGGCTAGATATTCCATGAGTAGGCACTTAGAGCATATTAAAAGAGCATCTGCCATTAGAATACCGGTTCATCTAGAAGTAAAGGAAAGATGTGAAGATCCACTCATTAAGGATTCCAGCTGTCTATTAGCAGCCATTTGGTGAAGATCAAAGGAAGGTGTAACCCAATGGTGGTCCATGGAATGTGTTTGGTTTCACCCAGACAGTGTTTTGTCAGGCATCACACATAGAACATTGTTATGCTTAACTACAAAACAAGCGGTTGAGTACCTATTGTGTTGCACATGACCAGCTTCAATTACTAATTTTGTTGGACAATCCTCAACAGATGTTTGAGTTTAAGACCCCGATGAAAGATAATGAGTATTATAAACACTATCTTAGCATATATATTGGGAAATCAGTTATGAGACAACTTTAGTTTAGAAGCTGAGAATTCAGCAGGGCAGAGTCACTGGAAACCTGGGAGAAAAACAGGCATTCACTCTCTGGGATAGAAGCATGTGCCCAGGGGTCTGGGACACTGGAGTTTGAGTAGCACCAGCTGCAGCTGGATGAGATAGCGATTCACCTAGGTACTGTTTGCATGGTCCTTGTTGGGGCCAAACTGAATTACTGAGCTGAGACTGGATCTGAATAAAGAGAGAGACATTAAATGGTTGTGTAGGTGTCAACAATTGGGTCATCCAGAAGCAGACATCAAGAAAGACATTGGGATGAAAGATGTTTATTAGAGAGTAACACTTGTGAAAGAAAGGAGGGAAAGCATAATTGGGCAGAGGGAGAAGTCAGACTTCTATGTAGATTTGACACAACCTTGGCCAACCCAGCAGAGAGCTCCAGAGTGTGTTGTCCATGAGCGTGTAACTTGTTGGACCCAAATGGCCAAGTCCTTATTCTCCAACCTTACCCAGTCGCTGGATGTAGGGAAGGGGTAGGGGACCTGGGCAAGGCAGCTTGCTGCAGCGGAGGCAGACCCTGAAGAAGCTGACAGCTGGAAGCCCTCTGCTGATTGCATTCTCTACAGCTGAACAGCAAGTCTTTCCTTGAAGAGGGATCTGGGTGGAGTATCTTCATGTCACTAGTAAACATCAAAGAAGTAGACAATTAAAGACTTTATATAAGTGTTGGTAAGCTCTGTGAAGCAAATCCTTAATTCATAAAATGGGGTATAGTGAAGAAAGTATTTATAAATACGTGTGAATAAATCACTGGCTGGTACTTGGTCCTGTTAGAGAAGCAGTAGGTTCAGGTTATTGAGATCTTGCAGCCAGCATCATAAAATGTAACAATGGGCTCCAATGCAAAGTATAATATTAATCCTTCCTATATCCTACTCACATACCACGAAGTACATCTCCATTTGCAGGGAAAGAGTGCAGCTAAACAAGGACAAAGATTTTGAGCTTCTTGGTGCTCTTGGTATTCTTGGGTACATGGAGGAGACAGAAGAGAGAGGAAGAATGTGAGCTTTTCTTTTGTTGGTGAGCAAAATGCTTACCAAGAAAATGACTTAGTAGTCAGAGAAGATAGTTTTTTCAGCCCTGCATGCTATAGTAGGTGACAGGGTCCCAAACTAACACAAGTTTTGAGCTTATTCTTCTAGATGGCTAGAAGTCAGCTTTCTCAACCTGGGGCAAAGACTCACGATTGGAGTCCCTTAAAACCCATCTGCCCTTAGCCATTTTCTTTTTACTCTTATTTCTTCTTGTGGACCTTATAGTTTGTATGGGCCAGGTCTCAATGCGGAGAAGTTACGAGGAACAAACTTTCAAATTTCATGTGGTTGTGGCAAGTTAGCCTCACGTTACCCATCGGCCTCAATGCAGTTCAGATCTGGCACTGGATTGGTTTTGCTATTGCTTCAACCCCTGTTGACTTAGCCAGATCCTTTTGCCAGGATGGGTGTCTGGCTTGAGAATAGAGTTGGTAAAATGAGCTATGAGTGGGATTGTGTGGGTATGCTTATGGTGATGATGGGAGGGGATGATTACTAGGGATGTGGGTGTTGTGTAATTGGAAACATTGTTGGAGGAATAGTCATTGGTATTTCTGGAGAAATGGATAGGCAGAAGATGATCTTTGGAAATTCTGGACACTTCCAGACTCTTGTTAAAATAATGGATTTTTTTTCCTCCTTACATCCTTCAAATACAGGGCACATTATTGCAATTATTTCTATTTTACTGCTGTTGCAGAGAAATGATTGATATGAATGACATCTGAACAATGATTTTTATTTAAATTTTTTCCCAGTAAACATATTCAGAGCACTTATGGGCAAACTTTAAAAGTTGGAGAAAACCTTTTTTTTTTTTTTTGAGTTTAAGAATACTGGCAGGTTAGTGAGAACACAAACCTAAAAGCAAGGAGACAACAGCAGCAGAAATGAGTCAAATGGCTTCTTTAGATATTCTTGTGACTGTGTGTGTGTTTTGTATAAATTCAATATTTTTCTAATGTTTTATAAAGACAAAAGTGAAAAAATATAAAATGATATTTTTCTACAAATGAGTACAGTTAAAGAAGATGGCAAAAAGAAATAACTTCGTAGAAAATGTTTGGGTGCAATGCTCCTAAAGTTGACAGTCTAATCTGTGCATACCATAGTAGGAGGATGACGTGAAAAACCCAGATAGGGGTTGCAAGTCTCCCTCATTTACAGTCTTGACTCTTCCCTTGAGACCCAATAAGAAGACTCTTGAGTGGAAGTGAAGAGAGTAGACTTGGTTTCTTGTTCAGCTTAGGGCCTTGCTCAGTGTGCAACTCACACTACTTCCTTGGCTTCCCATCTGTAAAATGGGAGGATTGGGCTGTAGGGATCATGATTCCTTTCAGAGCTGTCATTTGTGATTCCACGATGTAGGGTGAGCCTTTGGGGATATTTTGGAAAGAGAACAACATAGAGGAAAGAGAAAGGGTTTTGGAGAAGTAGAAAGGTTGAGACTCAATTTCCAATGCATGGAGGGGTGATCCCCACACTAACAAGCAATTCTTGGGACACCAGCTGGGTGTCCTACAATTCAACTCAAGTCTGATGCTTCTACCAGGAGACAGCATAAGATTCCACAGGTGAAGGGTTCAGTCCTACAAGACTGCCCCCACCCCAGACACCTTGAAAGCCCAGGCTGACCTCCAACTCAGCATGCCAAGCCAGGTTGTTACCTGTACTTCTGACCAGCTGGCTATGGATCAAAGATTCCTGTGACTTCTTCCTTGATTTGATTAATTTGATTAGTTTGATTAATTTGCTAGAGCAGCTCACAGAAACAGTTTACTTACTAGATTGCCAGTTTATTATAAAAGGATATAACTCAGAAGCAGCCAGATGAAAGAGATGCATAGGGCAAGGTACGGGGAAAGGAGTAGAAGGTTCTGTGCCTGCTCTGGGCACACTATTCTCCCCGCATCTCCACATGGTCACCAACCTGGAAGCTCTCCAAACCCCATCCTTTTGGGTTTTTCTGGGGGCTTCATTACATAGCCATGATTGATTAAATCATTGGCCATTGACAATTGATTTAACCTCTAGCCCCTCTTCCCTCCTCAGAGGTGAGGATGGGCAGGACTGAAATTTCCAACCCTCTAATCACATGGTTGGGTCTCCTAGAAACCAACCCCCATCCTTAGGTGATGTCCAAAAGCCACTTCATTAACACAATAAAACATCTTTATGAATCTCATCACTTGGGAAAATCCAAGGGTTTCAAGAACTCTATGCCAGAAAAAGGGATGAAGACCAAATATGTATTTCTTCTACAAATCACAAGTAGAGAAAACAACTTGGTTAGAACCTTCCCTCTGTTTCTCACTAACTGAGTAACTAGTCTTAGGCTCTCAGATCCTCAATTCCCCATCTTCAAAATGGAGAAAATTATAACTACTTGAGAGAGTTGTCCACGAAACGCTACATATATAAAGCAGTTGGCACAGTGCCTCGCACATAGTAGCCATACCAGAAGGGACAGGGACTTCACTCTTTTTTCACTGTTCCTGCAATTCCTCCATACAACCCAAATACCACAGCGGTTTCTCTCTTTCTCTCTCGCCTCTCATTCTGAATTTTCATGCTTTAAACTTTCTCCTCTTCTATTTTAAAAAACCTAGCTGTCCATTTTCTTCTCATGTGATAATTTTTTTCTGTGGAAGCTGAAAATCATATTTGTCAGCTAAAGGAGTCAGACTTCTCAGACATTATTGCAAGTGAAGATAGGTCTGATAGGAAGAAAGGTAGGTGGAATAATAGATAGAGAGATAAGAAGATCTTTGGAAATTAACAATAACCCAAAGAGGCAATGAAATTCCAGATGCTAGCATATCCATGGTAGAAATCTGAAGGCAAAAGAAGTCTCCTTTTCCTCCTTCAAAGCACATAGCATAGACAATCCCTCATTCTGCTTTTGTCTTTTATGGTCTTCCACCAATACACCAGAGATCAGCTGAGGACAAAAGAGCAGAGGGGTGCAATTCCAGAAGGTACGTGAAGTAAACGGACCATGTCTGGGATAATTTAATTCAGAATAGTCCAACATGTTTCTTACTTGGTGCAACTGAGGCCCCTACTACAACCTCAAATCAACAGGGTGCTTATCTTTGCAAGAACACCTAGAGGTTTAGAGTGAGTTATTCTGCTGCTGGCCTGGAAGCCAGTAAGTGGGCTTATCTGAGCCTTTTTCTACAATGTTCCATTTTTGGGGGGCACAGGGGAGACGAACCCTGCATTTGGGCTTCTGAATATGTTCCCCAGTCAGCATTCCATTTCCTTCTGAATTTCTTCAAGCCAGGCCTACCTAACCAACCTCTGACCCTCTGCCTGGTTCTTTACAACCTCATTCCTAGAAAATCTGCACAGGTTTATTTATACCTGAAGCCTTAGAGTCAGATCCTGGTGTCAGGGATCCATCTCTGGGTCTAAGCTGTTTCCCAGCTAATTTCAACTATGTATGTCTTCCTAGATCCTTGTTGCTTCTCCTCTTCCATAGATTTGACCTTCTCTCTTGGTTCATACCAGTCTGAACCAAGACTGAGTTTGTTATACTCTTTTTACTTAGTACTTAGTAAACTACTGGCTATGTCCCTCTGCAGAAGAAGGTTCTTCAATGCTGCAGAGAGGCAGGATGTTGTGATGGAGATGGCATGAGACTAGGAAGGCTAGGTTTCAATCCTAACATCAATATTTATGAAGAATATGATTTATACTACTTTACATAAAACATGTGCATGTAAGCTTCACCATATACTTATCTGCTTTGTGTATTAATAACTTCACTTTTGCTAATTTAATGTTTCCTCATTGAAGGCTATCAAGGCTGAGTATATTTAATATTTCTTTTTAAATAGCATCACCTATTGAGTGAATTCTCTGTTCAAACTTTTCCTCTTGCTTTTTAGATCTAAAATTGTGATTGAAATCTGCTTCTCATGATGCAGTAATTGTACCTGCTATTTAAAATGTGAGTCATTCTATATAAAGCCTATTTCAAGTTCTGAAACCTTACCATCAGAATGCATTCTCACTGAGGTTAAATGAACACTATGAAAGTGTTTCCCTCTCCATGAATCTTGAGCTTATGTTGGAAAGGGGAGTACTACGTATATGGAAGTGTTTTTTCTCTTAAATAGAAAAATTTGTCACTAACCTGAAAAGCATGACCTCCCACCCCTCACTCACACAGGTTAAACAATTTCAGGACTTTCCATAACAAGTTTGGCTCATGTATCACACAATGTCAAGATCCCGAGGTCCACTGATCACTTTCTTTTACATCATCATCAATCATTTTATGTTTTAATGCATTCTCTGATGAAATAAGTGACTACTTGGCTCAATATTTCTTTTGACTTATATAAACATTTCATTACTTGCTCTTAGTTTGTGGGTTTGGAAATTTAGTTTGTGTGTTTGTGTGTGGGATGATTCTTGGCGTAGATTGATTAAGGGATCATTCAATACTTTGTATTAAGAATATATAATAAAGAACATAGTGTTTGTAGTTCAAACCCCATATTAGTACTTTACCAGTTGCGTAACTTGGAGCAAGTAGAAAGCTCTTCTGGTCAATTTTTTCATCTGTAATTTACGGATATTGATACCCACCTCACAGATTTCTTGTTAGGTTTGAATGAGCTAATGCATACAAAATGCCTAGCACAATGTCTAACACGTGTCCAACAAGCATGATATTTTCTGATTTCTTTTTTTTTAATCAGTGCATTTTGAGTGCATTTTTGCTAGTGGCCTATTCAAATTGTGTTGCTCCAGAATTCATTTCAGAGGAGATTGCTGCTCTCAAAACAGGAAGATTCATCAGACCACGGAATTGTAGTCAGCCCTGCTCAGGTGTAGGGGTGTTTATAGGAAGACCACTGTATTGGCTAATCCAATGTCTTCTGGATAATTAACCGAGCATAATGTACACATTGTTTTTTCATGCCATTGACTTGTGTAGCCCTTAAACCTGAGAACAGACTATCTTTCATATGTGAATAATAGAATAGACTTTATTCTAAAAACAGTTCTTTGATTTTTCTTGTTTTTAAACTGTTATGCTTATTTTTAAAAAGTAATTATTATTTATTGTAAGTACTCTTGTAGACTTATTTAGATATAGATCGTTGCCGTATATCATACCTGTATACAAATAAAAAGGGATATAATTGCACAATAAATTGGTTAAAGTGTTCTTGAAACATTTTACATTTGGGTCTGAGTCTTGTGAATCACTCTCTGACTCAGAATCTCTGTTGCTTGGGTTTTTCTCATACAATATCGTCTTCTGGGCTTTCAAGTATATTGGCGAAGAAACGATTCTTAAAAGAAGGCTCAATTCTTGTCCTTGGGGTTTTCCACCAAGCCACTGACACTTATTCTGAAAATTTTGACAGCCATTACAGGCAATATTAACTATGCCCACTGGCTGCCTGGCTTTCTTGCACATCTGAATTCAGAGGTGTTTAGTGTGAAACAAAGACACACATTAGGGTCAGTAATGTCTTAAGGCCGATAAAATGCAGTAACGGTCAATAAAGGTGTGTTGAATAAATGAAAGGTTGATGATGCTTCTATTTCGAAGCCCACACAGCAGATTCCCCCGTAGGGTAGCAGAATCAGGACACTGGTTGAATGCATTTATGGCATCTTAAGTGCCAAGTAACTTAATCATGGGAAGGCTTGGGAATATCCTGGGATTGTGCTTCTTTGCAGACCTTGAAAGGACTCTAGCCTCTTCTGAGGCAGTGCCCAGCAAGAGGAAACTCTGTTCTAGTATCAGACTGTGCGCTCTGACTCCTGGTTGTCAGCAGTCTTTAGTGAAATGCTTGGCCTCTGGAGAGAACGAAATATTTAATTTAATAGCTGGTCTTTAGAGTGAAAGGCCCTGGATTTCATGGAAGATATTTACCAATGCATTGTACCTTCCATTGAGGACTTTTCTAACATAGGAAAATCCCTTTAAGAGACATCACATGAGGGATGCAAATGTTCCCTTGCTTTGGAGGGTGGGAGACTCTGATGGACCTCTCCAGAATAGCAGACATCATGGATGTCAGCAAACACAGAAAACTCCTTCAGATATTGGTGGCGTAGGTAGTCAGGGCAAAGATGGCCATCTCACAAAATGCATGAAATTCATAATGTCATTTCATAAGACACTTAGTTTATGTTAACTACATCCTGCCACACATACAGCGCTGGGAGTGATCAGCTTTGTCATCATTCACTCAGGTAGGCAAACTAGGGTGGGGTTTTAGTAATGAAAGGAGGAAAAACCCAGGACTTAAGCTGACCACCACTGGAGAAACCAAATCCAGTATAGAAGTTTAAAGGATAGGGTCACGTTGGACTCGACTTGAAGTCAATACTACTAATAATGATAATGAAAAGGACAAGATGGTCCATTATGTGCCAGGCCCTATGCTAACTGCTGTACATTGTTAGCTTACTTATTCTTCATAACAAATCTTTGGGGGATGGGAAATGGCCGAAGATCACACCCAGCTCTCTCAAAACCAATCTACTGATGATAACTCAATTTTACACGATGGCTGGTTTTTCGATCCACTTACAAAAATGTAAAATCGATAAAACAGCAACACTTAATGACACTGGACAAAACATATCCTCGTACTGTCTTAAACATCTTAAACCTAAATTAATTATTTTCATGTTTGCAGATTTCATCCTAGTCCTTTCTACCTGCATCTATGTTTAAAATCAGGAGGTTCACATTCTAATTTTTTCCCCTACTTGACATCATATTGTAAGCATGCTTTAATGTTTCTTGTTTTCAAAGAAAATTTAGACCAAAAGTCCCAAAATGCTTTCTAATGGTAAACATTGAATTGGTCTCTAATTCTTGTTGTTGCAGAAAATGTCAGTTACATTTGTTTCCAGACTCTGGAATCCCAGAAGGGGGAACATTCTTCAAAGGTCAATCATGATGGGAAGTCCTGACACAGGTCAGACCTGCCTCCTTGTGTCCCACCCTAGCCTGGGAGCCTCTTGCCCTAAATAGTACCAAGCCTAGTAACAGAGGAGGCCCTGAACAGAGAATTTGAAAGTTATGTTTAATTTTAGTCTTCAAAGTGGTGACTTACCAGAAGACCTGTGTTGATCTTGCTTGAGAAGATGATACCTGATATAAATTCAAATATTTCTTGCCTAAGCTTTTGATTGTTTTCGGAATTATTATTGAGCATTTTCACCAAGAATGTTGAATCGTGAAATTTCAATTTACACAGCCCATTGCATCTCTAATTATAAATAAATTGTTTCAACTTCTGCCCCTCTTGGGGCACTGATTTTATAGATTATTCAGCACATCCATCCATCCTTGACTCCTCTGCTTCCTTTTCCTGGAGAATCCACTGGAGTTAACACTTCTGGGAAGGGCATCAGCCTCCGTGGGGACAAGCCCATTCACTCTATGTCCTTTGAAACCCCATTCTACGACCTAGCAAGTAGCCTGAGAAGAAAGGGAGATTTCCTGTAGCTTAGTTGAAATCTCCCCTGGAACTCTCACCATCAAATAACAAATGCTAAGCCATCTCAATCATTAGCAGCTCCTGGCAAAATTCCATCTTCTGTTGGTGAAATTTTGAGCATGTTTCACTCTGTTAGTTCAGGGTTCTTTCCCCACACCGATTCCTCAGAAATAGTGTGAGATCAGAGGGCACCACTATTTTGTTTTGATAAATCTTTTCTCTCTCTTTTTTTTTTAAATTTGGAGTGGGATTACATATTTTAGTAGTTAAAATTGGAGGGGAGGAGCCACCATTTGGGGGCATTGATTTAAGGGGAAACAATTAAAAAAACAAACAAAAAAAAGGTTTTGCTGGAAACCCATGTGGGGAGAATTTTCCATGACAGCTTATCGAGGTCATGTGCTCTGTTTCTAAATGTTTGGGATGATGAGGGGAGAGGATCATATTAGAACAGATGTCATTTGTCAGTTGTAAATTTTTTTGCTTTCTCTGTCCCAACGCATCTAGCTCTTTTGGTGAATTAATCCTCTTAAAAACTGAGATCATTGTGTTCCTTCTCCACCAAACACTTCTAGGGCTCCTTATTGCCTTTGATTCAAGCTTAGATTCTTTATTACAGCATTCATGAACTTCCACAAATGGCTCCAGGCTCACCCTCTATGTTTCATTGTTTGTTGCTTCTTACAACTACTTTCTCCTCTAGTTTCTTGACCCTGCCATGCACCATGCTTTGTCTCAATTTCAAGTTTCCACCCAAGACTTTTCTCCCTCCTACCATCCCTCTAATTTCTGCTATTAGATTCCTACACCTCCTTCTAGGCCATGCTTAAGCCCCACCTCCTTTTGGAAATCTTAATTGTGTTTAAGAATATCAGCCTCAGAGTAGGCAAACTCAGCCCTGCCACTTACTGTTATGTAAGTTACTTCATTGCTCTAAGCCTTGGTTTCCCTGTTGGTGAATAAGGATGATTCCCACCTCAGAGAGATGTGAGTTTTAGAGAAGCCTTAAAGCAAACCCCACTAGGCATCCATACACACAAACATACACACACCCATCGGGGGACAGCCACCATTTGGTGAACTGAAAATACCCGATCAGTGATTGCTATAGAAAAATACCTTGCCTTATACAGTAATCATATTATATTGTTATAATATTATATATAATTATATTATATAGTATATTATAATTATTATATTATATATAATTATATAATATATTATAATATATAGAGATATTATTACTTACATTATTAATTTTTATTCTAATATTTGTTCAGATGCTTTTCTACTTTTCTTTCTCTCAATTATTAGAATTATTTCTGGGGGCCGCCCGGTGGCGCAGTGGTTTAGTTTGCGCTTGGCAGCCCGGGGTTCGCGGGTTCGGGTCCCGGGCGCCTGCCAATGCACTGCTTGTCAGCCATGCCGTGGCGGCGTTCCATATAAAGTAGAGGAAG
The DNA here is from genome assembly GCA_031878705.1 of Tapirus indicus. Classification (NCBI taxonomy): domain Eukaryota; kingdom Metazoa; phylum Chordata; class Mammalia; order Perissodactyla; family Tapiridae; genus Tapirus; species Tapirus indicus. The sequence goes on from CM062929.1 coordinate 61,630,960, forward strand.
ATGGGCACGGATGTTAGCCCAGGGCCAGTCTTCCTCAGCAAAAAGAGGAAAATTGGCAACGGATGTTAGCTCAGGGCTGGGCTTCCTCACAAAAAAAAAAAAAAAAGAAAAAGAATTATTTCTGTTTGTATCATTCATTTTGGTGTTTAATGTTATGTTCCTTTTAGCCGTTTTCATTACTCTGTGTGTGTGTGTGTGTGTGTTTGAAATAAAATCTGGGGGTGAGGGGAGTTCTTCCTAATCAGATTTGCAAGTTCCTGCAAAATATGTAGTTAAAATACTGTGTTTATTGAATAAAAGGAAGAAAGGAAGGAAGGAAAGAAGGACTGCAGACTGTCCCTGGAATCCCAGACAGTCCATCAGGGTTAAAGGCCAGGCAGTGGGTGACCACTGTCTCTTAGGAGGCTGATTCAAGGTCAGAGCAGGAGAGAGAGTTTCAAGATGGTCTTGAACTTGAATGAAGTTCAAATGGTCATCCAAGGTCTCAGTAGGTTTGGGATTTGATTGGTCCCAGACTTAGAGGCAAAAATGAACCATATACCTAGAATTGGTTATTAGGGTGCCTCAATGCCAGGATTGGGAGATGTTGACTCACAAACCTGGGGATGGCACCTCTGGGTTTACAAAGGCAATTACGTCTCAGTCACTGTCTACATATGTTCTGCTTATGATTAAGAGTCATTGTGTATGTACATGTGTATAGTAGGGTCTACTAACCTGTCTAATGTTTATTAATACATGTGGGTACTTATAAGATGAACAGTCATAGATTAGGGACGACTGGATCTTTTGTGACAGGAATTGACATTCCCAGAAGCAAGAAGCAGATCTGAGACAAGGCCAGAAGCAGACAGCCAAAATGGCAGTTGAACATTCGTCATAGTAAAAGGTGGAGGGTAGAAAATGAGTTAAGCTGTGAGGCACCAGCCAGGAATTGTGGCTTTGGGTTCTGAGATCCAGGGACTGAAACTAAGTCAAAAGAAGAGCTGATGGGAAATAGATGAATTTAAAGCCAAGCAAGAGGACAGAATTGTTTAAGGGCCAATAGAGCAAACTAGAGCCCAGAACATCTGGTGGAAGCCAGGAGCCATCCAACATTTACCCCAGAACAAAGACCACCTAAGCTTTATCAAATGATCACCCTCCATTGCACAACCATAAGCAGGTCTAAGTTACAGATGTGCCAACTGGTCTTGGTTCCTATGCATCTCCTGGTCATTTCATGACAACACATACTTAATACACCAACACAGATATGCGTAAAACCCCAAGGGATTAATGTCATTGCCAGCTGCCTTGTTCAGTCCAGTCAACGGGTGTTTGGGAAATTCCATTTGGTAATGATCTCCTCCTTTGGCTAACTGTGAAACTATCCAGTTCACATTAAGTTTAACTTCATTCCTATGGTATTTTTATTTTTGACTTAATATTGAGTTTTAATATCAAAAGTCCCCGGGTCTTAACCATAGCTCTCCTTCCACAAACATACAGCTTCACCTGTGACTTGGATGGGATTACATTAGAACTGAAGACAGAGAGGTGATGGAAAGAGAGGAAGAGATGGCAAGGTTAACACATGAGTAAACTAGAGCTTGCTCACACCGTGAAACCTATTTCCAAAGCCTGGACACTTATTTTAGAAACTGTGAAAGATTTTTCTAGAGATTTACTGCAAGAAATCGGTCCTGAGGCAGAGAGGGCTCTGAAATGCTTTCTATCATGCTTTATGTAACTCAGGGAAAAAAAATATTATTCCCCTGAATTGGGGGTGAGACAAGAGATGGATTTGTACAGTGACTAACTGCCTAAATACTTCAAGCTTTGCTGCCTTCCCCTCTCTTTGAAGAACAGGAAATAATAAATCAGAAGATTAGGGATTTACTTCCATTTCAAGGTGCCAATAGCCAAGCAAGTTAGCTGGCTCCATGCCTAAGCTTTTTCATGTGGGAAGTAGAGCCAGAAGGAGAGAGGCCCCATGCTTCATGTAGTATTGAGGCTGTGGAGTCTGGTGATCCAAAATAAAAGGGAATATACCTCACTGAAGTCACTGATTTGGTGAAGGTCAGTGGACTGGTGAGAAAAGCAGAAAATTAGAGCCTCGTGTCTCCAGGCCAGTTAGGTGAATACTAAAAAATCAGAATGACTGTTTTCTAGATTCTCTGGGTATCTGGGGAGACATCTCTTGCATTAACCTGGATATTATCGCAACAGGCAGTAACGTGAGGACACTTGGGAAGGGGTCCCTGGGGCGCTCTCTGGTATGGAATTCCAACAGCTTTTGCATTCCATTAGTTTGTAAGTGAAATTCCATACTTCCTCTATTGGAAATCCATCTCCTACCCTCACTCCCCACCTGCAACCCCTTGCTGAGTCTGTCGTCGAATTCTGAGCAATAACATTTGCCCCTCTGAAAACAAGCCCAATTGGTTGAGCACCAATGAATGACTAAAGCTGTTAAAAACCAAAGGAAACATAGGTAAGGAGTCCCAATTAGTGAAATGCTCTTACCAAGCCTTCAGAGGTTCAGCAGAAAGGAATCTTTCTGTATCCATAAGCCAGGGTCCACCCTGTCCCAAGGGAGGTATCAACCCACCCTGTCCCGCTCCATGGGTCAAATATTTGCGGGGGCAGTGTTGTAGGCAGAATTATGTAAGTGAATAAGTCAATCACCCTTTCTCTGGAGACAGGAAAGCATGGTGTGGTTGTTAAGTTGCAAGTCTTGGTTTTATAGATTGCCAATTTGGAGTGAGTTTTGAGCCAAGGCTCTGTGGTCCAAGATGCCCATCTACTCCATCCTTGGGCACTTTCATGGAGCTGCTTGCTCATCTGTACATCATTTTTCTTAGAGTTCATCAAAGCCCTTTCCTAACTCAGGGATGGAGCCAGTCCTGGCTCTCATTTGCGTACTCAGCTGCTCTTCTCCTGCTCCCCAGAATCACCTTTCAATCTCAGTATTTCACAATCAGTTTCCCCAAGCCCAGCTGGCTCTTCCTCTCCAGTGGATGGGACTTGGCTCACTGCTGCTTTTCTCTTGACTTTGCGCATCTGCTCTGTCTTAACCCACTTGCATATCTGGGCAAGAGAGGCTTCCTCTGATAGCTTCTGCCCAGGACCCACATCAGCAGGCTAGACCCTTGACCTTCCCACTTGGAGAGCAGTGATCGAAAGTTCAAACTGGAAAATTAAATCTTTAAGGCCAAATGTACCACTTACTGCTTTAAGAGCTTTGGAAACTCTTCTAACCAGTGCTCTGCACCAGCACTGCACCATGCCAGACTTGAGCCTGGGCAAGGCGACTGATCAGCAATACTGATCCTGTCTTTGGTTAAAATTCTGATGTTTTGTTCGTTGTGAATGTTTTTACATTACTTCTGATCTTCTAAAATCTTGATTACTGAGGTTTTTTTGGGGGGGGGCTCACCTCAATTTCACAACCAAGGCAAGTGCCTCAGTTTCTTCACCTAGTTCCAGCACTGCTCTCAATCTCAGTTTCTTCATCTATAAAGTGGGAATCTTAATAGCGTCTACCTATTTTTAAAAATAATTTTTAAATAATTGCAGTTTTTCAAAAATTAATTAATTTTGCATAAGTAATTGTATATAAAGTGTTAGCAAATACCTGACCCATAGTAAGTGCTCAAAACAGAAAAAAGTGACTATCATGACTGTATGTTACCTCGTTTTATTATTATTTGTTAATATGCTACATTCTAAGTTCCTTAGAATGTTACTCAAGTCCTGTAAATTCCTTGAGGAAAGTTTAGGTTGTTATCTTTGTGTTGTTCTGCAGTGGTGCAGTGTTTGCACATAAAAGTTTCTCCATCAAAGCTGTTGCCTATTAATTAGGGAATGGGAATGGATTATGCCTAAGATCCATTCTTCCACTGGTCCCTGGAAATCTGTCTATGATTTCTTCAGCATCACCCAGCTGACAACAGCTTATGTGTGATATCATTGTTACTTGTTTTATAACTTTTCTTTACAAAAGACCTACTTTCAGTAGTCCCTATTTCTTCTCCCCGCCTCTCTGGTTCATCATCACTGCATGTACATGGAATGACCTCTGCATCTGGGAAAGAGTTCCAGCTCCAAGATTCTTCAACCCACTGTGCTGGCAGCATTCCACAAGCTCATCTTGGGAAACAATAATTGATAACTCTGGAGGGAAAACTCCATCTCAACACCAGCTGGCAGCCAGACCCTGCCCTAGAGCCCCTGAATTAGTCTCCAGCAAACTCCTCAGCAGAGATAGCATAAGTGTGAAGGGGGCCAACATTATCTTAAGGTTCAAAATGTCGCTAGGTGCATGTTCTTCCTCAAATGCACTTGAATTTGGCATTAATAAGGTCCCAGAGTAGTCAATTTTCCAGTGGCTACTCCAGGGTGCCCCAGGAGTACTTTTCTTTTTTGCAGGTTTGAATATGCAGCATATTTTTCCATCTGACACCACTTGAACAAATAATCAGGTAACAAAGAAGCAACCCAGGAATGCAGCATCCTTAGACCGGTAGGAGAAAGGGAAGAAGAGACAAGCTTTGACAAGTGGTGAGGTAGAGGTGAATGTTAGTATTCTGGGATATATGAATGCTCTTATTCTCAGAATTGAGTTGACTGTTACCTGTTGGGTCCATTAAGGCTGCCATCCCAACTTCTAGGATTTGCAAAGGAAAACAAAACTGTTGATTATTTGTCCAAACACTTCAAATGAAAATGAGTGAGAATTTTTAAACATGAATGTGATTTCTGTTCTAAGAAGTGGTTTCTGGATGCCAAAAACATATGTTGGTGCTATTAAATAAAATTCTTGAGAGTTTTTCTACCATCTACTCATCCATATGAACACACATCTGGATGCTGGAGCACACATCAAGTCATGGGATGCTAAGATCTCACACTGCACGTGACATCAACAGCAAGAAATAAAGATGAGACAAAGAACAAAATATGTAACTTCTAAATAAAACTCTAATTTATGAATATCGCTAATTCTTTAAAACTCAAAGTAATAAACTTGTCCATAATATCTAATATTTTAGTACTTATTGTATATTTGAGATTGTATCAGTTGTTAAGAAAGCTACACAGTCAATAAGGCTGATATTCCCGGCTTAGTTGACCTTATCTTCAAAGCAGTAGCACAAAAGAAGAACAGGCACCTTATAAATAGATGTACGCTCTCTCTCCTTGGTCATGATTACTGTCAAGGTTGCGTGTGGTTTCTATTTTGGGCCCAAATGGCAGAAAAGCTGCTTCTGCAGCCAAGAAGCAGCATTGTAGGATGCCAATAAATTCTGGGGAAAATTACATTTTAAAAAGGAAAACTTTGACATACATCTGGCAATAGAACGATCCTGAACATATGGCAGCCTGGTAGGTAGGAAGCTGTTGGAACATGGTAAGTCGAGCTGAGCACTGCCTCCATCCTGTTCAGGGGTGCGTTTGGGAAAGTCCTGTGGTGAAGACCACATTCCTTCCAACCTGGTGTCACACATCCACGGGGGAGGGGAGCTGGATGTAACCCATGTTTGTGTGTATGACCTTCTCCTGGCAACCTCTGATGGACTCCTTAGAGCTATTCTTAGTGGTGCAAGTGGTGAGAACTAGACTCCGCTGTGGGAACCGGGCATGTCATCATGACCCAGCCTACAAATAAGACATTAGGATGGAGAAACTCGGCGTCTCAGAATCATGGGATCCTGGTGCTGGGAAAGGACAGATGCCCAAAGCCAAAGTCCTGCTGGCAGATGGGGCACACATCTCCACGGTCCAGTTTCTGGTCCAACACTTCTGCTAACAGGAAGCACGCATCCCTTAAAGAAATCCATGACTTAATGGATCGCTCTTGTTGCAAGGAACAGGGAAAAGCCAGGCTGTCATCAGAGGAAGGAGGAAAGATGCAGCCGCCTTCACTGTAAACTCATGAGTTTGTGCCTAAGACCCCCCGAGCAGTATTTGTTAGAGGGAACTCTCCCCCTCCTGCATCTCACTCCTCAAGCCGTGCCACTTGGCACTCCATCAGATCTTATGTGTCTGGTCATCAGGGCTGCATCACACACCGCAATGTCGGGATTACAGTACCCTGAAGGATTGGTGCTGCTGCCCCCATTCTTTGAACAGGGACATAAGGCTCCGCGAGCATGCTCGTTGAGCCAGATCCTATAGGTGGTAAGTGTTACAGCCCAAATGCAAGTCCAAATCCACGTGCTTCTGAAAAGTGCTGTTCCAACTCATTGATGGGCTCAGAAATGTTTGTTTATTTTCTATCCCACGGATCGCAGACTAAATTGTAGAGATGTGTTGTTTCATATCTCTGATTTTATTTTATTTATTTATTTTTGTGTGTGTGAGGAAGACTCGCCCTGAGCTAACATTCATTGCCAATCCTCCTCCTCCTTTTTTTTTTTTTTTTTGCTGAGGACGACTGGCCCTCTGTTAACATCTGTGCCCATCTTCCTCTACTTTATATGGGATGCCGCCATGGCATGGCTGACAAGCGGTGCATCTGTCCGTGCCCAGGATCCGAACCTGCAACACCTCGGGCTGCTGCAGAGGAGCGTGCGAACTTAACCGCTATGCCACGGGGCTGGCCCCCATGTCTCTGATTTTACAGCTTGCTCTGGATGGAGCATGAGCCATTTTCAGTTTCAGAAACTCAGGGTGTGGTCCTTTAGTCTCTCCTGATTAGGTAATCAGCACAATGTATGACTGTGGTTGAGGAGACATATGCTGCCAGGTATCCACCCCTCACCACATGCATTCACATATGCTCATGCACATATTCTCACAGCGTGTCCTCACAGTGTATGCATACACATGCCCTTCACCCACTGCCACATACGTGCATTCACTCTCACACTTAGAGCCAGATTCTTACCCTCCTCCTTCAGAGCAGTGGTTGTTAGACTTTCTGTTCAGAACCATGACTGAGGGACTTGTTAAAAGGTAGATTTAGCAAATCAAGGGTGACTTCCAGAAATCTGCATTTTTAACACAAGCATCCAGATGATTCTGATTTAGGTAATCTGTGCAGCATGCCTTGGGAAACACTGTCTTGGCTGCAAGATCCTTAAAGACAAGAGATGTCTCACACATTTCTATCTGCCCAGCACCAGTCGCAAGGCTAGGTCCAGGGCGGAGAGTATTTGCTCCGAGTGGACTGAATGAATGCCTCTTTCACTCACTTTCTCATTCACTCAGGGATCATTATTTCAAGAGAGGCAAGCGGTCAAATTTTCAGGAGGTAAGGAAGTCTCACTCAACCCTGTGAGGTCCAGTTGTCTGGACTACAGTTTGTGATGGAATTTTGAAAATCTATTTATTTGCTCCCTTCTGTTGAGCAGATTTTATTCCTAAAGAGTGTGTAAGGTGTTACTTCTACAGTGTCTGGAGGTTTTCCTTTCTTCTTTATGGTGCTCACCCCAAACCAATGACAGTAGATCAAAGACACCGAAGGAGATTGTCTCTGCTTGGCCACCTGCCCGGCACAGAAGGGCTCTCTCCTCTTCTTTCCTTAGTCCTAGGTCTTCCACCACCCTCCGTGTCTTTCCGTCATTGACAATGGCGTTTGCTTCTTTTTGCTTGTCTACACCAGCTCCAACGCACACGTCTTGTAATAAGCAGTCCACTATTTCAGCCTACCTAGGACTTTTACATTCTTGCAGGAGTAGAATTCTCAGTAGTCCTCTCCCTGACTGTGTGTCATCTGCGAGGCCCCGTAAGAATCTCAGCAAATCTTAAGGTGCACCGCTAGTGACCTACGGTCAGTCAGTTGTCCATGCGCCATCAGCACTCCCTGAGAATGAGCTAAACCAAATAAAATACCATCCTACACTCATAAAGGATTTTGTAAAACTCTGCTGAATCCCTAATCCCCCATGCTTATGGCATTTTCCCGGTCTGCCTGTCTGGCAACTGCACCATAAAAGGAAATGTGGTTTTTTGGATGTTGAAGGATGGCTTCGTCTCAGTGACCTCGTGCTTGTTCCTCTTTTACTAAGTGCTCAAAAGGCTTCATTCCACTTTCCCGCTGTCAAGTTCTTCTGCTAAGCTATAGTAGGCCTCTGGCCTGTAGTTGGGGAGTCTGCATTTTCTTTTTTCTTATAAATACAGATACTGCTTGGTTATCTTCAGTCCTCTGGAAGTCCTTCCATTCTCCACTGAAGATGTTTACCTTACTTACTCCCAAAATTAACAGTGGCATTTAGGATGGAGCAGATTTTGTGAGTAAATCAATGCTTTGCTACCCTACCTAGCAGCTTTTCAAACCACATTACGAATTGCCAGATGTGAGCTGGGAGACCCCCAGGTGACAGGGTGCCTGGGTATATCTTTAAGCAAACACATTGTCTCCTCTTGGGTTTGGTGGGCACATCACCTATTCTGGAAGTTGTCCCTAGAGCAAGGGGGAAATAAAGGTGGGAAGTAGCGTGGTGTTTGCAGATAAAGCCCAGGGAAACATCAGACTGATTTAGAGAGTGGGTGGGAAGATTTCCTATGCATTTTAAGAAATATATCTCTATCTATCGGCATTCATCCTTTTTTGGATGATTATAAGACATCCATTAGTCTAATTTCTAAGTGATATAGAGAATTTCATTACAGAATGGAAGGAAGAAGGAGGTGGGTATATTGGAAAAGATAAAAGTGATAAAACTGGATATTTGAAATTAGAAGCGGGCATTTGGCCCAGGATATAATTTAAGTCAAAAAAGCTAGTTGCTTAGAGCAAATATTGTGTGATTCTATTAGTGCAAAAAAATGTATTTCTAGCAGACACATCTAGCAAGTTTCTATGCACATGCCTAAGACATTTCTGGAAGGACACAGAAGAAAATAATAGTTATGGTTCTCTGGTGAGAGAGACTGAGTATGGAAGAGTGCTTTTAAATTTTACCTTATACAGATTGGTACTTTTTGAAGTTTTTATCTTAAAAAAAACTGGTCATCTACTCCAGCATGTTTACTTTTATTGCATAAACTGAAAAACAGATGACAATTATTGCACTTAGGAAAAGTAAAACCTTGAGGGATTTTCCCTGAGCAGCTGCAAATAGGATATTTTCCATTGTAGAGGTTCAGGAAGTCCAGGGGTGCTTGTGTATCTCCCAAATCTACTGTTCTGGAAGAAAGCCCGGGCAACTTTAAGGCCAGCCTATCTGTGCTGATTTCCAAATCCACAAGGTTCAACTGAGTTCATTTTCTGCATGAAATTAGCTCCCCTGGCTCCAACCACACAGTTTGGACAGCGACAGTGCTTGGTTTTCCCAATCATCAGTTACGTCTTTCCCTCTCGATCTTGGAGGAAATTGGGAAGTATGTATTCAACCACTGGGTTTTGAGGTTCAAGCAGGGCTGCTGATGGATTGGAGTTAAGGTTAATTTAGTGGTTGGTATTCCTCCTTTCTATCCATTTCGAGCTGGAATCTGGATCAGAAGGAGGACATGGGGCACTCTGAGGGCAGTGGACCCTAAAACTTCATGTACAGAGCAAGCACCAACCAAATATATTAAATGCTCATTCCCAAGACCCACCTCCAGAGATCATGGTTCAACAAGTCTGGGGAAGGTCCCAGGAATCTGCATTTGTAACAAGCTTCCCAGGTAATTCGGGAGCAAGAGAATCAAGGAAGCACATGTAGAGAAACCCTGTCACAGAGAAATAGAACGCTGCAAAGTGAGGAATGGCTGAGGCGAGATGTGTTTTCAAAACTCGGAGAAATGGGAAAAACTGGAAGATGATAGTAACAATAAGGACAAACACTTATTGGATGGAACACGCTGCTCTACGTGCTTGGCATGCATGTACTCATTTAACCCCCAGCATCCACATGACACCTTTATCCCCTTTATATAGATGAGGAAACCAAGCACAGAGAGTTGAAATATCCTGCCCGAGGTCACCCGGCTACAAAGTGACAAATGTAGACTATAGGGGTCGTCTGGCTCTAGAATCCACACACTCAACCACTATTCTGTGAGACAGGGGTTGGCAAACTGCAACCACAGACCATATCCAGCCTGCTGTCTGTTTTTATTAGGCTGGGTGATGGCCCTTTGGTGAAAACAGTTGTGGGAAGAGTTGAAGACATTGCCGTTTGGTCCACAAAGCCTAAAGTATATACTATCTGGCCCTTTAGAGAAAAAGTTTGCAGACCCCTGATTGAGTAGAGAATCAACGTACAGCTCTAGTTTCTCTAAGGGTCATAGGTTGAATCTTAAATTGCTTCACTTGGGGGACTGTGCCAAAACTTGTGGATCCACAATCCAGTTCTTCTGCATCACCAGCCCCTGGCACGCCTACTTTGTGACCGAGGCTGCCAACTATGAGTGTGATGCAGGAGCTTTGGATGACTTAATAATTGTCATTTAGGACCACTGTAACTAACAATGTACTTTGGCCATTTACATTAAATTCCCTGTAACTAATAACATGCAACTAGTAACATGCCTCATGAAGAATTCCTCACACAAGGAAAATAGGCAAAAATGTGTTCTTCACACTCATTTCAGTCATATTTATTCTGTTGAAGTTACTGTAACAATGCCATTGGTTCTCTAGTATTGATAAGAGGAATAGAACTGCTGAAGTAACTGAGGCTAAGAAAGATCTGGGAACTTCCGCAAGGTTATATCGGTAGTGAAGTGGGGTCCTGGGTGGCCCTCAGGCAGTCAGACTCCAGGACCTGCATGCTTAAACCGCAACACCGTACAGCCTCCCCAGAAGGTCCCCGAGAGCTAATTAGCATTCCTGTCTCATTTTACAAATAAAGAAACTGGTGGTCAGAACACTTAAAACAATTCAGCAAGGTCGTGTACCTCTTTAGCCTATCTGAGTACAGATTCGACAGAGTCAAAATTCCAGGCACTTTCCAATGTTTCACTGGATTGTGAAATGACCCTCCAGGGGCAGCCCTGGTCTAGTGGCCAAGCCTTAGCTCTAATGTCTGAGAGGTGCTGCATGCCCGTGAGGAGGATCACCGAGCATCATAAAGAGGTCCTTCTGGCTCCAGTCTTAACAGAGCCAGCCTTTGGACAGCCTCGCTGCCCTGATTTTCCCTAAAGCACAGAGCAGGCATTAAAGGATACTGCAATTCCGCTGCTCACCAGCCATGTGACCTGCATCAGGGACTTAATATCCCTGCCTCTCAATTTCCTCATCTGTGAAATGGTCATGATAATAACAGCCATCTTACAGAGTTATTGATATTATTTAATGAGACAATTGACGTAATTTGGCAGTTCAAATAAAAAAATAGCAACTATTACTATAATTAGATAGAAGGACCTGAGGCTATTATTAGATTAGATGGTATGAGGAAATAATAAAACACTACTTAATGAGTGTATGTGATGTGCTAGGCACTGCATTAGGCTTTTAGGTCATTATCCTTTTTAATTCTTACAGTGATCTCTTACTATCCCCATTCTACAGATGAGAAAACAAAAGCATGTTCAGAGGTAAAGTTGCTCTCTCTAGGTCACACAAATATGTTTGGATCTGAACCTGGGTTTGTTTAATTCCAGAGTTTACATTCTTACCCACAATGCTATGCCAACCCTCCCAAATTTCCACCTCTTTCTAGAGTGCAAAAATGTAGAACAGAGGCTTCTAAAACAAGTTCTACTGTAAGGAGAAGTTGTGTCATTTATTCTAAATTTTATTAGACTTTTATATACTAAAGAGGAGCTGTGTTCAGTGAAAGCCTATTTATTTAAAATGAGCTTGAATAATAATATAATAAATGAAATAAAAAATTGTGTCTCCTACTGTCAAGCGAAAGACGGATTATGATGTGTTGGACGAGTCCAAATGATTCTGTAGTCCTGATTCAGGAAAAGATTTGGAGACAATTTTGCCTCTTAAGAAAGTATTGTACAACACTCACTTACAGAGAATTTATGAGAAATGAAATGGAAACTCTTTCAAGATTTTATTAAGAGATATAGTCTTCCTGCATAACTTCTCTCCCTCCTGGACATTTATGAATGTTTGGCTGGAAGGGTGGTCTGGGAGCTGGGTTTTGATATATGCGGTTCCTTGGAGGAAGTGTCAAGGGAGACATTTTTCTGTCAAAAACCATATGCGTGCAGGATCCTGGAAAGTCTTCCAGCAGTAGTGGACACTGGCAATAAAAATGATCCAGGAAAAAAACATGCCAGCCAGTCCCAATCACTATGGATGCCGGAAGGACCAGGGGCCAAATACGTAAATACCTTCAGAAATTTGTGTGGGAAACAATGAGTTTAATTCATCTTTCTACCAGACTCAGAGTTTTCTAGGACATGGCCATGGCTAGAGAATGGCCCACAAAGTGATTTGTTAATTCATCCTCCAAATTCTCTGTTGAAACACACAAGAGATGGGAAATGAGAAAGGAATATGACCTCACGGCCATGGACTCCACTGCACTGGGGCCACTCCTTTGCTCCACAAGTAGACTGAGCTTCCCACACTGCCATGGACAGGACGACCTCAGGGTGTGACTAGGGCAGCCTCATGGCCCTCAGCGTGTCTTCATGGTAAATGTGGCTGGACACCAATCTTCACAAAATTCCTCAAAGCAGGAACAGAAATTTGGCGTGGAATATATTTAGCAAACACACCCCCACCCCCAACCACCAACCAACAGCAGAGAAAAGCATAACTGGTATTTCTGTCCCTTATCTTTCTCTCCAATTTAATCTCTTTTTTTTTCATTTCATATTTATTCCCCATCTAACACTAAAAAGTTTTTAAGGCTACTTTGCACCTGGCATGAAATAAGTGCTCCGTGAATGCTAATTCTCTTGTCCTCTCCCTTGAGTTAAGAGGGTCTCCCTCACCTCCTGCTGACATTGTGAGGGGCTAAGCCGTTCCTTAGCTCAGCCTTGAGTGAGGTAGGGTGCTGAGGCAGTGGGCCCCAGACAGGTAAGTTTTGACATCAGAGCTTGCTACCTGAACAGGTGAGGCCCATCTGCTGTGTGCCTGTGAGTGCCACAGTGGGCCACTCAAGCAAGCTTGGACAACTCACTGCATTTACGGAGAGCAGGGAGGGCAGAGCTCACTCCTTTCCCAAGGGCACAGTGTGTTCCTGAAGCTCTATCCTTTCCCCTTCTCCATGACTTCCTCTTCCTGGCTCCTGGGGGCATCCTGGACACTCCGATCCTACCAAGTCCCTCCCCTATTCATTCCGGTTCATTCCGCAGAAGTTGTGAGCGTGCACTCTGTGCTGGCGGCTCAGGGAGCCCTTGTTCTGGTGGGGAAGTCAGATGCTGCTGCCCGCCAGGGTGTGGCAGGTGGAGGGGATGGAGGGAGGCCTGGGATTCACAGGTGAGCCTGGGATTCACCTCACTCTTTGCTGAGGTCACCTCCAGAGGATTAGATTGCCAGAGGATGACGTCATCCCACAATCCCTCAGTGATAGTCTCTCCAAATTCATCTTGAACTACACTCTGCTTTCTGAACTCAGTACCCCCTGATCATTTTTGGTTCCTTGATGTTCCTATTTGCTGCAGGACTTTTGCACAAGCTGTTGTCACTGTTTAGAAAACTTTTTGATTTGCTTTCCCTACGCCTATTCAATTTCTATTTATCCTTCAGATAGATAAAGTCAAATCAGTTCAAATGGTTCAAACTTCTCAGGAAATCTTGTGATACCTAACTCTTCCCTCTCAGATTACACCATACTCCCTGTCATCCACATTCATGCAGAAAGAAGGAACTCATCAATACCTGTGTCTCAGCCCCTTGAGGGATTTCTCTTTCAAGTTGGCCCACACTGGCTGTTGGTATTCTGGACCCGTAAGAACAGCTGGGTCAGGGACCAAGACCAACATTGAAAGTATAAATGGAGGCCCATCCTACACCCAAAGGAGACAAAGCTGCAATTGTAATATGATTATCTGCTCACCGAACCCTCAGGTAATTGATCCTAAACCTTACATTTCAAATCCATCTAGAGTTTTTTAAGAGACCCAGTTGGCTGTAGATCCAGTTCAGTACTCTCAGCAATAAAGATAATTTTAAAACATATCGTTCAGTTTCTTGTGTCTATTTCTTAATTGGTTACTAATTGGGGAGAGGTGAAGGGTGTAATTAATTCTCACCACTTAAATCCCAACAGCAACTTAAAATTAACTTAAAATTTTTGAGTCTTGTCACATCTAAAAATCTCTTCATTAGATCCTTACACATGATTGACAGTTGGCTGAAGATACAAATCTATGGGAGGGGGATATTTCCCTTACAATTCTTAGGTTATTAGGCCTTGACTTAGAGAATTTGCAAGACTTTTAGAATTTTTGTAGATCCTAGGTATTCTTAGTGTTGGAAGTCCCACGTCTTATCATATGAAACATGATACAAAGAACCATCATACAATAATATAAGATTACAATTTATATGTGTTTATTTAATAATCTCATTTTTTATTTTTATATTTTTGAGTCTCTCTGTCTCTATATACACATACATATGACCATATGGATATAATATTTCTATATATTATATCATACACATTGTATATTATATATTTAATATATTTGATATAATTCATTTATCTCTTTATATATTATACATATAAATATAATGTATATCTCTATAATAAAGCTTCCCTTCTATAAAACATCTTCATAGAACTTAAAAGATTCACAGTCCCTAGACTCTATGTCTTAATGTCTAAAGGAATAGGAATCCAATATTGCCGATGAGAAGTTTGAGATCAGTTTAATTCTTATTCCTTTGTAGGCAACTATTGAGAAGTTTTTGGATCTCCTCTTGATTCTTAATGCTTGAATTTTTATGGTAATATGCCTAGATTTGGACATTCATTTCCTGTTGCACTGGACTCTTAACATATCCTTTCTTTTTTTTTTTGTGGGGATGACCAGCCCTGAGCTAACATCTGTTGCCAATCCTCCCCTTTTTGCTGAGGAAGACTGACCCTGGGCTAACATCCGTGCCCATCTTCCTCTACTTTAAGTGGGACGCCGCCATGGCATGGCTGACAGGCAGTGCGTCGGCGGGCGCCCGGGATCCGAACTCGCGAACCCTGGGCTGCCAAGCGCGGACTAAACCGCTGCGCCACCGGGCGGCCCCTTAACATATCCTTTCAATATGAATGCTTGTGACCTTTATTTCGCTGGGAAATTCTCATATATTAGAACTTTGATATTTTTACTCCTATTTTCTTTTTTTATGGAACTTTTAATATGTGGCAAAATTATATTAATAGCTGCATGACAGTCCATTAAATAGGTATGCCATAGCCCTACTATTATAAAGTTAGGCTGCCATAAGTAACATCTTTGTATATTCTTCTTTTGAATTATTTCTTCAGGGATAATATTTATTAGGTCAAAGACTGGGAAGTTTTTATACAGACTTGCTTGAGACCTCTGATATCAGAAGCCCCCTTTGAAGAGTGTCTTCCAAACTGAAAAATCAAGTCTGGGGCCAGTGACTGTTCTTTGCTGGAATTCAGGCCACAAAGATATAGCCCCAGAGGCTGTCCTGGAGAGGCAGACTTGCTCTGGTTGGGGCAGATCATGTGTACTGCAGACACTTGTGAGACTCACCCTTCTTCTCTTTTCTACTCTACCTGTGTGACAAGTAATATCTCTGATTCAGTACATGATCCAGGCCTGGGGAACCTCATGTAAAAGGCTTTGCCACAAGCTGCATTGTCTACTGGCTTGAATGAGAAGAATGTATTTGCAAGACCTTTGATTGTGTTGTGCCCAGCCCCTCCTCAAATTCCTTGATCCACAAGGAATCTGTGGACAGCTGTGCATTTGGAGCTGGGAAAATCCATAGGCCCCATCCCAGCTCATTCTGGGGCCTAGACTTACAGAGCCACAATGTTGGCTTGTAGCTAACATATCCCAGGCTGTGGGATAGAACAGGGCTCCAATTTTTGTTTGTTTTAATAAGGAAATAGACAAATCACAGAGCTTATTTTATAAGCTACAAAGGACTATTCAGTGAAAATACAAATGGCATTTTGCCAGTGACGAGTCAGGGTGAAATAAGGGTCTACATGACTTATGTCAAATGTTGCTCTATTGTTTGATTGCTCCAGGTGAGCAAGCCTGGGCCAGGTGAGCAAGCCTGGGGTGTGAATAAAGATGTGAACATACATTGGCCACAGCGACACTCACCTACGAAATGTCCACCTCCTTGCCTGGTTTTATAATAGTTCAGTACCATCAGAACATAGGCATAAGCTCCTAATGGCTTCCACTAAGCTGTGTCCCAAGATTAACTTCACCTGAGATATCTATATTGAAGACTTTGGACAGATGTTGCATGCTCAAGAATTCCAGGTCATTTAGTCATCTGTTCAGCAGCCAATTTTGTGCTCATGTTATGGGGCAGCACAGTATGGTGGACAGAGGATGGAATTTGAAATCTATTTGACTTCATTGTATCAGTTCACAGCTGTGTGATCTTGAACTATTCATCTAGCCCTCTTTAGCCTCAATTTTCTGCATCTATGAAATTCTTATGATACTTGACCTATAGTACTCATTCAACTGATAATCAAGAGAACCAGACTCAAATATCACCCAGATGTTGGAATAACTAGAAATGTAAAATAAATATTATTAATATAGCTAAGGCTTTACTGCAAAAAGTGGACAACATACATAAAAAGATGAGGAATTTCATAGTAGAAATCAAAAACGTGGGAGCAGAGGTGAAGAATGCCTTTAATGAGTTCATTAGCACACTTGACACAGCCAAGGAAAGATTCAGTAAACTGGAAGATGGGTCAGTAGAAATTTTAAAAATGAAATTGGATATAAATTAAAATGGATGTAAATGGCTGTTGAAAAGTTTATTCAAATGAAAACGCAAAGAGAAATAAGACCAAAAATATAGATTATCCAAAAAGGGTAGGACAATGTCTTACTAACATGTAAGCAATTGATGTAGTTGGAGTCACAAAAGGAGAATACACTAATCCAGAAATCCAAGATGCTTGGGGAACACCAAGCCAGATAGATAAGGAAACACATATGCAGTGTGGGTGCTCATGGACACACACACACACACACACACACGCACACACACGCACACATACACACACCCTTAAACCATCATGTTCAAAATTTCGAAATTCAAAGATAAACAGAAAATCTTGAAAGACACCAGAAGAAAGGATCTGTTATATACAGAGGAGCAGATATAAGAATTAAAGCCAACTTATAGTCAGGAACTACACAAGCAAAAGGAAAATCAAGTGGTATCCTTAAAGTGCTGAAAGGAAAACAAAACAAAACAAATAAACAAAAACACTGTCAACCTAGACTACTACGCCCAGCCTAGCCACCTCCCCTGCCAAATTCAATAATAAAGGAGAAATAAAGACTTTTTTCAGAAAAACAAAAATTGAGAAAATCCCTTAACAGCAAAACTGCACTAAAAGAAACGGTAGAAAGTTCTTCAGGGAGAAGAAAATATTATACTAATCAGAAACTTGCATTTACACAAAGAAGGATAATTGTCTAAAGTAAAAAAAGGGTAGCAATGTATTGTCTTATACCATTTGTAGAAGTAAAATATATGACAACAATTGTGTAAAGGGTGGAAAGGAGAAATTTTAAGTATAATTTTTAAGCTCATGAAGAAAACTGAAGGGAATTCTTTGCAACCTTGCCATTGGCAATGATTTTTTAGATAGAACAAAAAAATCACAAAATAAAAAATTTAAAAAGTGGACTTCATCAAAATTTAAAGATTTTGCTCATTTTGGGTAACAAAATGTGATAAGCCACAGTCTGGGAGAAAATACTGGAAAATAAACATATTTAATAAGGGATATTCATACTATATAAAGGACTCAAAATTCAGTAATAAAAAAAAAACCAATATAAAATTGGACAAAATATTTTAACAAACGTTCTGCCAAAGAAGATATAACAGTGACAAAAAAGAGCATATGAAAAGATTATTAATAATTAACAAAATGCAAATTAACCATAATCAAATACAACTACATAATTATTGGAATATCTTTAACAAAATTACTAATAGTATGTGCAGGTGAGGATGTGGAGCAAAGGAAATTCTCATACATTGCTTGTGGGAGTGCGAAATAGCACAGCAACATGGGAAAATTTGGCAGCTTCTCATTGAGCTAAACATGCACTACCATAAGACCCAGTAATTCTACCCAGGCATACCTCATTATATTGCACTTTGCTTTATTGTGCTTCGTAGGTATTGTGTTTTTTATAAGACCCTCCACCAGCAAAATGATTAAGACTCACTGAAGGCTCAGATGATGGTTAGCATTTTTTACCAATAAAGTATTTTTTAACTAAGGTGTGAACATTGTTTTTTTAGAGATAATGCTTTGCACACTTAATAGGCCACAGTATAGTGTACACATAAATTTTATGCACTGGGAAACCAAAAAATTTGACACATTTTATTGTGATATTTGCTTTATTGCAGTGGTCTGGAACCAAATCCACAATATCTCCAAGATATGCCTGTATATGAATGTTTATACCAACTTTATTCATAGTTACCAAATACTGGAAATATCCTTAATTAGTGAATGGATAAACAAACTGTGGCACATCCATACAATGGAATGCTATTCAGCAATAAAAAGGAACATACTATTGATACACTCGATGACATCAGGTCAATGGTTACCAGGGGCTAGGGTTGTGGGGAGAGGTTGTCTTCAAGAAGACATGGGGGAACTTTGTTGTGATGAAACTTCCATATCTTGATTATAGTGGTGTTACATGCTTGTATGTATGCATGTGTCAAAACTCGCAAACTGTACACTGAAAAGGGTAAATTTTATTGAGTGTAAATTATACTTAAATTTGAAACATGTCTCTTTCCAAGCATTTTGAGTGTTTATCTTCTTTTTAAATTGATTTCTAGCTTTATTCTTCTAGTCAGAAAACAAACTTGATGTGACTTCCATACTTTGAAATTTATTGAGACATTTTTTATGGCCCAGCATCTGGTCCATTCTGGTAAATGTCCCATTAGCACTTCAAATAAATGTGTATTCTGCATTTGTTGGATACAGAACAACAACAACAAAATAAGATAAAATCTATGTGGCTAGTGGTTACTTAGCTAGTAAACATAGACCTAAAACCTTGTGCCCCTCCAACCTTCATCTTAGTGATTGTGTACTTTTCATCTGTCCGATTCCTTAACAAAGGGTACTGGCCTTAGTAGGGCCAGCTCAGACAAAATTAGAAATTCAGTGATGATTGTATGTTTCTTTACTGCACTTCATGTTACTGAACCAAAGTGGTTCATTTCCTGGCATGTTAAAATCAGACTCTCCACCAGAAGTAGTTGTCACACAAAGTAGAGTTTATTTGCAGCAAATAGGAGACCACGTGGAATCATTTCCAAAGTCACGGCTTTCCCCAAGCACAGGACAGCAGGGGCCTTTATTTCAGATGGGGAATGAACATTCGAAAGGGAGAGGTGGGTATTCTCTTGCGCAGGCTCAGTTGGAAAACACGCTATCACACACATCACATGTTATGGTAATAAAGCCCAAGCTCCTCCTGTGGTGGAGATCTTAGCATCAAAAATGAGGCAAAGGTCATCTCTTGGGCACTTTTCAGCCCATCTGTGCAGGCTTTGCTCTTGCAGTGGTGTTTGGACCGGTTTGAGGTAGTTGGTGGTTGCATCTCTTAACAAAAAAGAAAAACAATTTAGAGACAGTTAAATGCTTCTGAAAGCTCCCTTGAGTTCCTTGGAGCAATCAGTCCCTCTCCCGTCTCCCTTCCCACCTCAGAACAGGACCCTAAGATGTTGAAGTTCTTCTGAATTCAATATGTCATGGAGGATGAAAATGCGATAAATTAATGACCCCTGGTTTGTCTTATAGCAAAGAACTTCACATTTAGATAAATGTGCATAGAAATGACAGTGCTTAACTTAAGGAGAAACCTCATTTAAAGAAAGAAGCATGTTTTGGGTTTGACCTAAACTCGCAATCCAGCTGCACAGGGTATACTGTGTCACCTGAAACAATTACTCAATCATCTTGTGATTCAATTTTTTCATCTATAAAATGGAGATAATAGTCCAGCCTGAATTATAGGATCATTGTGAGGATCTCATGAAATAATGCATGTAGTACATCAATCTCCATGCAGCAGAATACTCATGATGGGCTATGCTTAAAGTCAGGATGGCTGGCATGAGGTTTCATGTGGATTTTGCTCGGCTGGGGTGTTGGCTGAGCTTGTAGGCCGAAGTATCTACTAGGAGGGACTAGGAACCATCTTATGTGGCACGATGGAAACCAAAGGAAAGAGACTCCCCTCCTAAAAAAAAAGGTCACCCCATTTCCTCTTTGCCCGTGGTTGATTGATTACTTGTAAGTGCTGGGCCAATCTGCAAAACTTTCAAGATGACATTTGGAGATGGGGCCAGTAGCAGCAGCAACCCCCCTGCCCCCTCATAGGAGGTATATGCCAACCCCTAGTCTGAGAGCATCTAGAAAAAAGGAGACTTTTTTTCTGAATAGAGACTGAGGGGAGATAATCCCAGAACCAAATCCCCTTGGAGTTGTTCATGTAAATTGTATTTTATCTAAACAAATGTGATTTGAGCCCCTGTTGTTTGCAAGCCTGTGATAGGCCTTATCAGATGTTCCTGTCTCTTAGTGCCTGGAACATACATCAAAAAGACTCTATGAGATTTTCATGATTTGCATTTTCTTTGGTTCATTGAAGCTTTGCTAAACTCTGCTAGATTTCCAAGAGGAAGACTCACAGCCCTATCTGCTAACATAGGCGATGGGAAGGGAGATAGCCCATGGATAGAGTCGCTTCATCTTGAGTTCAAATTTGGGATAGATGATAAGTGTCCAAGATTGCATATTTTCTGTTTTGGGTTTCTATATATTGAATAAAAAAATTCAGTGGACGAAGGAGCATTTATTAAATTCCTTCTGAACACCAGTGTGCTAGCTAGAAAAGGCAGAAGAACACAGCCTCTAAAATCAGACTATCTAGGTTTGAATGCCCTCTCGGTCACTAAATAGAACAGTGCCTGGCATACAGTAAGCACTAGGAGCATTTGTTGTGATTATAATTTCATCCAAACTTGACAATGACTTCATGAGGGAGGAATAATTTCTATCTATTTGACAAAAGAAGAAACTGAGGCTTAGAGAGCTGAAATGACTTGCCCAAAGCCACACCATTAATACATAGAAGAGCTGACTCTGAATACAGTGCCATTTCATTCTACTCCTTACCACATTAAGACACCCTTGGGCCCAGGTAGGTTGGATTCACCACAGTCTAGGAAGGATGCTCCCAGTGAGAGTGGGCTGTCATGGAGCAGGGCTGCAATCTTCTTGTCCTGAATACTAACTCCTCAAGGGATCTTGGGTTGTCATTTGTCTTCTTTGACTCAGTCTTCTTGTCTATTTAACAGAAATGAATGACTGGTACATATCAGGTACTCAAATCCCCTTTCCTTAAGATAAAGCTTGTTTTTCTTCTTTCCTAACTGGGGATGGTTGGGAAGTCATTTCAGCTCTCTGCCCTTCCTCAAAGCCATCAGGGCAGAAGGCACAACAAGGATAGGAATTTGATAGTACTCTGCAAACCAAACATCTTTGGGGTTGTTATACTGTGATTTATAACCAGAAATATATATTTGGTCTTCAACCCATTCTGAGCACAGAGCTCCTAAAACTCTTTGAATTTCCTGTGATAAGAGCCATAAAGGTGTCTTTGTTGTGTTAATGAGGTGACTTTTGGAAATCTCTTAGGTGACCCAAGGATGGGGGCTGGTTGACAGGGGAACCAACCTTGCGATTAGAAAGTTGGAACATTCAGTACCCACCCCACCTCCAGGGAGGGGAGAAGGGCTGGAGGTTGAGTCAATTACCAATGGCCAATGATTTAATCAATCATGACTATGTAATGAAGCCTCCATAAAAAATGAAAGGACATGGTTTGGAGGGCTTCTGGGCTGGTGAACATGTGGGGGTGCTGGAAGAGTGGCTCACCTGGAGAGGGCATAGGAGCTCTGTGCCCCTTCCACATGCCTTGCCCTATGCATCTCTTCCATCTGGCTGTTCCTGAGTTATATCCTTTTAGAATAAGCCAGTAATCTAGTAAGTAAAATGTTTCCCTGAGTTCTGTGAGCTACTCTAGCAAATTAATCAACCTGAGGAGGGGGTCTTGAGAACCTCTGATTTACAGCCAGTCAGTCAAAAGCACAAATAACAACCTGAGTGGTGTCTGAATGGCGGGGTGGGGGGGGGTGGCAGTCTTGTAGGACTGAACCCTTAAGCTGTGGAATCTGATGTTATCTCTAGGCAAATAGTGTCACAATTGAGTTGAATTGTAGGGCACTCAACTGGTGTCTGGAGAATTGCTTGTTGGTGGCGGGACACCACCCCCGCCATGTTGGAATTGGTCTCAGGAGACAAAAGAGGGGACTAACTTGTACTTTGACCTGCTCCTAGAGGGCAGTGGCATCTCTGAAGAGAGTTCTACCTAGCAACTTTGTAGAGCTTAGAGTCTCCAATCTGTCAACCTGCCTTCCTTACTACCTTGTTCTAACTTCGCCTCTACAAGTCCTCCTCCAGATCCAACCGACTGCCCTCTTGTCTCAGCCCAGATCTAGCTAATTAATTTGAATTTACTGGCTAATTTTCTTCAAGGAGATTAATGGATTCTTCATCTCTGGCAAGTCCTGTGTACACAGCTGCTGAGATAAAACAGGTGGGAAGGTATGTGTATGCGTGTGCATGCATGCACATGTGCAAGATTCTGATTACATTTTGCCAAAGTTACATCCTAAAACCAAGGTCTGGCTTTTCCCTTCGCCCTCAACAAAAGCATCAGGTTACCTTCTCTTGCCAACCAGCAATCTCATTTCCTGGTGAAAGACAAAAATCAGGTTCAATTACAGTAGGGAAATCATTAGCATGTGCTAAAATTTGGATGTTTCCATTTCAACAGAATTAATGGTTCTCAGGCACCAATGAAAGAACTTGAGAAAGTCCTTCACCTTCCCTGTTAGAGGCAGGAAGGCATGAGGTTGTATTCCAAGCATTTGTAGGGAGAGGGTTGGGCCTTCAAACCTATAACATGTGGTTTGAGGGAAAGAGTTGTGTTTTTTGGGAGGGAGGGGGGAGGGTCTATGGCTCAGGGAAAAAAGAACACTGTACTGAAATTGGGTGATCTGAATTTTCAGTATGAAGTTGATTAGCTTTGCCGCATTGGGTAAGCCCTTTATATCTAGGGTGACCACATAATTTATCTTCCAAACAAGGGCACTTCTGAGAATAAAAAGTGGTTCTATTTAATAACTGCACCAAGAAAAATGGGCACAAAACCATGACTGTCCTTGACAATCTAGTATGTATGTTTACCCTACATGTAACCTCCCTCCACCCATCCCATACCCTCTTACACCACAAGCATCTGGCTTAAATTGTAAGGCCAGTAAAGCTAAACCTATGCAGATTTAGTAAAGCTGAGGACTGGGTATTCTGGGCAGGGGTAGCAGCACAGTTTTAATGCCAGGACATTTATAGCACACGTTTGCCTATGACCTTTCAAAGCAAAGTTAGGCACCCAGAGTGGTCACATTTCCTCTGAAGCATTTGGAATGTTGGCAACCAGACCCAGGAGATTTACATGTATCATTTGCATGATCTTTGGCGGTGAAGGGGGGAGTTGGTATTGAGCAGAGCGAAGTAGGAGACCATCAGAAATTTCCTCATCTCGGCTGAAAATGGAAGGCCCCACTTGGGTTTCTGCAGCTCCAAGCCACATTTTAGGCGTGGCTGTTCCCCAGGGGCCAGGAGTCTTGTGTTACCAGACTGCAGCAGTGAGGCCAGGAAAATCAATACCCTGCTGTGAAAGAGTAAGAATTTATCCAACTGAAAATAAGATAAATAAATTTAAAAGTTTTGGCTTTTCTGGCAGGCCTCCAAGGTGACTGGGGACAGGCTCCATCCTTTGGGCTTCAGCTTTTAGGGTCTTGGCTGTGGGAGTGCTCATGAGACAGAAACACAAAACCACCAAAAACACAGACTTCTGAGAGCATCAGGGTCAGACTCAAGGAGGCTGGGTTTTATATCACCTAATTTAACCTCATTAGTTTACAGATGAGAATGCGGAGGCCCTGGGTAGAGAGTCCAGGAGCCCCAGTCTGTTACTGTCCAATGTTAGAATGTTCTAGATATCAAGGTACTCTGGATCTCAGGGACATTCTCCCAAAACATATGTAAGGCAATTCCCCCACCGCCCCCTCTAGCTCCTTTGTGTCCTTTGTAGAATGGCCATAAATCTCTTTATTAGATATTAATGAGACTAATTTCTGGAACTTCTGATGGAACTGATAATAAAAGAGAACTTCTTTTCCCTTGGAGAGAATCAATGTGAATGGGGAGATGATGACAACCATCTTGCCATCAATATTGTGCCAACAGAGCGGGGAGCTGAGACAAAAGAGGGAAGGGAGGAAGACTAGAATCTAGCAATATTATTTGAGTTCACACATACAGCCATGTGTGATTCACTAATCTCAAAATGTTTGGTTTAATTAGCCAACGCTCTCTTTCTCCAGTTTAAATCATTTCAAGTTGGGTTTTCTGTAACATAACCAAAAGAAACCTGCTGACACAGAAAGATGGTGATTCGCCCAAGGTCATGTAGTAAATAAAATTTTCAGTACTTAAGAGCTTTTTTCTCAAGTAGAACTATTTTCCCTATATACTTCTATCTATCCTCAGGAAAGAATATATCAATGGACAGCCCATGAGCTTACCCAAAGTTCACTGCCTGACTGCTATCTAAACCAGAGTGCACACTTGGTTAGAAGGTACTTCCCCCGAAGTAATGGTCCTTTGCTTCTTAAACTCTTCTCAGTATGCAAAAGACTGAAGGAAAGAGCAAGGGTAACTTTGTTCTCTTCCAAATCCAAATCTGAGTATTCTGCCCAGTTATAATACAGGCCACTCACTATACTCTATAAGGATCTTTCAAAGGAATTCGATCTGCTTAGCTTGGAAGAGGGAAAACCCAGGAATTATGTCCATTGACTGAACGTTTCTCAAGCTCTGAAAATGGGAGGAGGGATAGCCATGTCTTAGCTACTCGTAGGGGGAGATTTAAGACTAAGGGTGGGAAAATATGGGGAGATGGATTTTGAATCAGCTTTGAAATTATTTAACAACTAGAGCTGTTCAATAACGTATGAGAATGCCTCATGATTGGTTTTGTTCAAGAGGGAATCCTCAATTAGATGGAAGTAAGATATTAATAATCTTTCAAATCTCTTCTCATCTTCCAACTTTTTATTTTAGAATTCTAAAGCTTAGGTGGTAGATATTTCAGACCAGGCTAATAGGTAATTGGAGGTGGGGGGGGGGTGACTCCTAGGCAGGCTGATTGGAAAACCATTTAGGTGGAACAGAATCTTACTTTCTACCCTGTATTCTGAAATTCTCTATTCTCCATTGGGTATCTAGGATAGAGACTTTTCTCCTGAAGGTCCCTGATAAACAGTGCAGTTTTTCTATCCTACACAGTGTTCTTAAGTTTGATTTATATTAGTAGAGTAGCTGATAAAGATCAGAAGCAAACAGAATGACTGAGTGGTGGAGACACTACGTGGTGCAAAGTGGAAAAAAATACTGACTAGTGTTCAGACAAATGTGAGTTCAAATCCTGATTCATGTATAAACTGAAGCAAATTGACCACCTAAAGGAGCCTGTCTTTTTTGTTTTACATTAGTAAAAATAGAACTAATACTTCTTTGTGGGAAATCTTTTAAAAACAAATATTACTAGTATAAACATATTTAGAAAATATAGAAGCTAAACTTTTTCTTCTACACTAATTTTAATCCTTAGAGATAAATTCTTAACATGTCTTAATAATTTTCTTCAAATGTTTTCTATGCATATAGATATAATTGATTTTTACAAAATTGATATTATGTGTATTTTGTTTTTATTTAGCTTTCCCATTTGAATCTTATCAGGAGAGTTTTCCAGGTCATTAGACATTCTTCAACAGCATGATTTAATGGGCATGTGAAGTCTTAACATATGTATCTATTTCTATACTTTTAGAGTTTAGTTGTTTTCCAATTTCTACACTTATAAATAATGTGATGGACTTACATGTATGCATATCATTATGCTCATCTATGATTATTCTAGGTTAAATTTATAGATAATGGAAGTATGATTTCCAAGCTATGATTATTAAGTCTCTTTATATTTAACGCCAAATTGCGTTTTGGTTTTTTTTTTTTTTTTGGTGAGGAAGATTAGTCCTGAGCTAACATCTGTTGCCAATCCTCTTCTTTTTGCTGAAGAAGATTGGCCCTGAGCTAACATCTTCCCATCTTCCTCTATTTTATGTGGGGCGCTTGCCACAGCATGGCTTGATAAGCGGTGCGCACCTCTGCAGCCGGGATCCAACCCTGTGAACCCCGGGCTGCCAAAGCGGAGCATGTGAACTTTAACCTCTATGCCACCGGGCTGGCCCCCCAAATTGCTTTTTAAAAAACATTTTTAAAACATTTTTTTCAGTCTGTAGATCAGCTAGGAGAAGTGATGCTTTCTACTATTGAGCCTTTTAAATTATCAACATGTTCTCTCCATTTATCTCAGTCTTCTTCAGTGTCTTTTAAAAAGAAGTTTTATAAGTATCATCAATGAAGTTCTTGTACATCTTTCATTAGATTTTTTTCCCTAGGCATCTTACATTTATGGCTGTATTATGATTTTGTAAATTACATTTCCTCTTTATGGATGGTATACACAATCCAATGCAACATGTATTTGCTACTGATCAGATACGTGAGTTTTCTATGTGGGCAATCATATCATCTTAAGTCATTTTTGTTTCTTTGTACTTTTAATTAGTTAAATAATTGATTTATTTGTTTAAAAAATTGATACCTTTAGTTTCTAATGCTTATGGGATTATTCAGGCTTTAAAATATTATTGAGTTAGCTCTCATAATTTGAAATTGATAAGTTCCTTCAAAAACTTATTTAAATGTTCAAAATTATTTCTGAGTACTCAAGTTTTCCCTAATATTGTCTCATCTTCACCGTCCCCTGAAACTCCAGGGTTGTTCCCTTTTTTCAGTATCTTGTTTACTCCATCTCTACCTCCCACCTCCCTCCTTTCCCATTGCTCAGTGGTTCTTGCCAGAGCTTGGTCTAATTTTTGTCTTTTTAAGAAACCAAATTTTACTTTTGTTGATTCTCTTTTTATGTTTTTTTAATTCATTAATTTCTGCACTTATCATTCCTTCCTTCCTCCTCATTTCTTTAGTTTTATTTTGTTTTCTACTTCCCAAAACAGTTTCCATAGCATATTTTCTGTAGTATGACCACATGCGTCCATGTGCGCGCACATGCACATGCGTGCACGCGTGTGCGCGTGCACGCACACACACACACACCCATTCTTAATTTGTGTGGTAGCTCGTTTATTATTTTTTTTAAATTAACATATGTATTTAAGGCTAAAATTTCCCTATAATAACACTTTAACTACATCCCACTAGTTTTGATATATAGTATTTTTTAACTCTTTGGTGTAAATATTTTCCAATATACATCATGATTTCTTCTCTGACCCATAAGTTATTTAGATAGTTTTTAATTTCCAATCATATTATCATTTTACAATATTTAGATTTCTAACATAGTTGCAAAGTGATCAGATAACGTAATTTCAATAATACCAGTCTGTTAATGTTTGTGGAAGCTTCATCTATACCCTAGCCCATAGTCAAATTTTGTAAATAGTTCAAGTGTATGTAAAGGGAAAGTGTATTCTTAAGCTATTAGGTGTAATGCTCTTTATATGCCCATTTAATTAAAATTTTAGTTATGCTTTAGTCTTCTGTATCTTTTATCATTATTTGGTTTCTTCCAAAGGATTAGATTTAACTGGGGTTCATTGCATATTTCATATACTATAACTACTTCCATATCATGAGAATTTTACTTCCCTGAAATTTTCACTAACCCGGTGGAAAATACAATGATCCTAGGCAAATTTTTAACCCTCCCCCTCCCTCCCCACCCCTGCCATCATTTTCCCCGGGTTATTGGTCTGTTTAGGCTTTTCAAATTTTCTTAAGCATATTTTGTTAATCTATATTTTTTCATGAAAAATATTCTTTTCTTTGACATTAAAATTTGTTTGCATCTAGGGATGCAGGAGATTCTTATAATTTATTTAATCTAAGATGTATCTGATATTATATACCTTGTCAAATTTATTTTATATATTTGTGCCATTGTTCTCTTTTCTTCTTCCTCTTAGGTGGGGATATATATTTTTTGTTTGTTTGCTTTGTTTTATTTTAAATTCATTATTCTCCACTTTTGTATTTTTCTTCTTATTTTCTTTAAGCTTGCTTTGTTGTTGTTTTCAAACACTAAGTTCTTGATTTAAATACTTAGGTCATATTTCTTTCATTCTTTCTTATTCAACAAAACCACACATAGATGTGACTTTGTCTGATAGAACAGCTTTGGTTATGGACCATAACTTTAAATTAGTAGCATGCTCACTTTCATCATTTTCCAATTTTTGCCTTCTCTTTCTTCCAAGAGTTATTTGGAATATTTTAATGCCAACTTGTTTATATTCTCATTAATGTCTATATTATAGTGTGATCAGAAAATAACTTATATGACTTTTAGACAAATTATTTGAAGAATAGATTGGACTAAAATTTATTGAACATGTCAATTTTCTGGTACTCTACATATATTCCCAAATAATCTTTTTAATTTGGTGAAGTAATCTTGCTCTCCCAATACAAGCCTCTTAAAGTCTCTGCTTCTGTGTCTTTACTTATGCTGGTTGAATTTCGCTAAGAATGCAGTCTCTCTCCCTTCCCACTAAAAACTACTCATCTCTGTGGGTCATATAAAAATGGAGTTTCTTTCTTCAAGTCTTTCCTGATTACATCGGTTGAATAAGATCTTTCTCACATCTGAGCAATTTGTTAATTACTAAATCTGATCATGGTACTTACCTTTTCTTATTTTATATATGTTGACTTGGTGAATTTTAATCTTCTTGAGGGTACAATAAAATATAAAGAGTGGGAGGTGTTACATAATAGGTCCTCGGGTATTTGTTGAGTCAGATTCAACAGAACTCAGATTCCAAAACAGAAAATCTTTGTTCCTAAGTCGGAATAACTTCCCCACAGTGTAATGCCTGGGATATAGACCCTAGACTCAATGGGTTCTGCAAGTTAAAATGGATTAATACAAAACTATTCTCCATACAAGTAGAAACCATTGCTGTTAATGATGAACAAGACCACTGGGCAAAGAGAAATTGAAGCCACCTGTTCCAAGTTACTCTTTCACCTCCTCCTCTGCCTCTTTCTGGGTCTTGCGAACTCCTCCTGTATCTCTGCTTCCTCAGTAAACCTTTCCTTGGGAGAGTCCATTCTGAAGGCAATTTTCCAGGACCATTTGCAGAATTGGCTGAGACTTCAGCTGTGACATGAAAGGGCGTTTATTCTGGGACCTCAAAATGGAGTTTGGAGGGGACGTTGCTGAACTTGTTTCTGAAATAGCTTCTATATGCGTCAGTTGTACTGCTTCAGGTATAAATGTTAAGCCTAATAGTTCAGCTAAAAGAATGTGTGTTTGTGTGTGTGCATGTGCGCACTATGAGTTGGGTGTTGTTTTCACAAGTTTCTGCAGATATTTTGACACTTCCATATGCAGACAAGGAGTTGGGTGTTATGTCCTGAGTCACACATCCGTAGAAGCTGCTATTTGTGTTCTCATGCTAGATCAGGTGCCAAAACCATAATTCCTGGCATTCTAGAACCTTGCAATGCAATAAGATATTGAACTATACTGTGAAAAAAAAAATAAAAGTTTTATTCTGTATTAGTATATACCAAGTTTAGCATCAGTACATTTGAAATTTTTGCCAAGTTTAGGCTACTTTTTTGAGCCCTGGGAGAATAAGCAGGGTTAGCCTGGATTAGGAAGTCTTATTTTCCATTCTAAGATTTTAGGACTTACCCTTATGATGTAGTAAAACTAATCTCAGAGGGTGACCATATCATGTGCTGTCCAAACTGGGACATTTTTGAGAGTGAAAGAAGATTCCATCACCTAGGACTATCAGTGTAAACCCATCTGTCTTAGGCAAAAAGTGGCATATGATCACCTAATATTCTGAGTAATAGGGAAATAAATATTCTTTCTGGATATATCTAGGTGCTGGCCATATTTTTGCTGCATCCATGAGGCTTGTGTTTTAGGCATGAAATGACAAATATTTGGCACTTACTACTTTTCTCTCCTGTATTCATAGCATATGTCTTTTATCAATCATAGTCTTTCACATTGATCTTTGGTATGGCATCAGACTCCTTCTCAACACAGCTCTTCAGAGAGTCAATAATTATTATCAGGCTTAGCCCGTAACACTGAACTTTCTACTTCTGTGCTCAAATGAATTTGCTATGATATATGAGGGCTCCTTTTTTTTGGCAAAGGTTGAGGTTGACAGAGCCCCTTTCTTTGGTAACTAGGGCTGGGGGAGCCAGAGAGTGTCTGAAGTGGTCCAATAACCTCAGCCACAACTCACCCTTCTGGTAACAGCCAGGCAGGTCGATGAGGAGGGTTACAGCAAGGAGCCCAGCAGCTGGGACTCTACTCAGACAAGAATCAAAGGCAAAATGGGAACCAAATTACAGTTTATTTAAAGCTAGGCAAATGCTTGAGACTTCCCCTCTCTTAAAATGCAGGGTGTCTTTGTAAAAAGATGAATTTACAAACTTCCTTTAGGCTAGGAGGCATAAATGGGGCCTCCTGCTTCCCCTGCTAAATCCTAAATGGCCAAGCACCCATGTCAGTACCAATCTTACCCAATCACAGAAAAGCAGAGAGCTGGGCATGGCGAGGTAGGGCTGTCCAGTCTATTCACCATACAGAAGGCACGAAGATGAAGATTTTCCCTGCCTTCAGATCTTTAAGGCACTGTATTACCATCTACTGGAAAACATGGCCCAAAGAATACCCTGGGCTCTGAACATTCATGTTAAGGGGTTTTCTTCCTATTAGGGTAGAGGAGTGATAATAAAGGGTAGAGAGAGGGGCAGAATTAAGGTGGGTCTTCTCCACACCCAAGTGTAAAGTTATGAATATGAGGAGAGGAGTATACATGTCTCTCTTCTCCAAGAAAGACATTGACTTTATTTTAAGGCCAGGCAAATGTTGGGACTGTGATTGCTGCTAAATGCCCTGACTGACCAATAATGGCTCAAGATCTGAAGAATACAGTCTGCTGGTCTTGGGGCATTAGTGACCCCAGCTCTAAAGAGTTAGGAGCAGAAGATCTTGGAGTAATTATGTAGACTTTGTATGAACAAAATAACCAACAACTGCAAATGTGGTGAATTTGCAGATTACAGTAAGATCCACCTGGTCTTTCTTAGTGTGGCATTAAAACAACCTTGTTTGGATTTTGGTTATGTTTATCCTCTCCATAATAAAGGAGAGCCACTTCTGAAGCTTGGTAAAAGGGCTTCTCTGGAAAGAATCAGAGCTCTTAAGAAGTCCTACTCTCCATCATGACCAAGAGCAGCGGGGAGGGCACCACCACCAGTCTGGTTATCATGTAGTCAGTAGGAAGTGATGAGGTTCCTCCCCACATATGCACTTGTGGCCCCTTCTACTGCTCTCCTGAGACTTCCCAGATTTGGATCAATGCATCAAGCTGCTTTCTCTGACCCTGCTCAGCTGAGTCAGGATTGCTAAAGAATTGTGTGCAGCCAAAACCAAGAATTTGAGTGCCATTGGGCCACCACCACAATAAAGATTCCCTTCCTAATGAGCCTTCAATGTGGTCTAGCTCACGTTCTCCCTCTCTCATGCCCCCAGGGACTTTGTCCCATAAACTCATTCTTTGAGTCAACGCATGGTGTCTTCTCTTCTAAGTGCTTGCCTGAGCAGCACGCCTTTCACCAGGTACAGAGTGTGGGTTTCATTTAACTGTGATCTAGTGGCACTGGCCATATAAAATAATAAAGTAAGGACCCTGTGACTATGTCTGGCCAGATGTGAAACTGCACACTTATTGATTAGAAAAGTCTGCTTTGAGCCCTGCTTGGAAACAAGGAGTAGTGTCATAAGGTATTTGCCATCCTTAGCCTGGGCCCCTCAAATGACTCCATCTCCCCATCATAGAGAGCTCTGGCATAAACAAGTTGGGCTAAAGCATCAGATACACTGAAACCTGAACAGCATGAGCAGTTGAGAATTCTGGGCCGCTGGCTGGTAGGGATTATT
Source organism: Tapirus indicus (assembly GCA_031878705.1). Taxonomy (NCBI): domain Eukaryota; kingdom Metazoa; phylum Chordata; class Mammalia; order Perissodactyla; family Tapiridae; genus Tapirus; species Tapirus indicus. Next base: position 61,663,279 of record CM062929.1, read on the forward strand.
CCAACATGGGCAGCTGGCCAGTCTCATACAGACAATTTAGAGAGTGAGGGTCTGGCTTGTACAAGTTTTAATGCCTGGGGAAGACTGAGAGCAAGGACTCTGGTGTGCTGAGAATTGTTTCCAGGAATTCCCTGATATCAGAAGAACTCCAAGTCAGCCAGATTTTGATGTTGATATCTGGGCAAGTGTCTTATCCAGGCAGACACTGGGGGTTTGGGGAGAATCTAGGTCATAGAGAAAGAGCAGGAAGGCAAAGACAACAGAGCTAACGTTCAGAGCAGCGTTTCAGACTCATAGGAGAACAGGAGAATTTGGTTGGAAAACAGTCTGAGATCCATTCTACAAGCTGGACTAGCATGGAGGATAGACGAGGTCCTGGGATTCAGAGCTGTCTCAACAGACTCAAGGAAGATGTATGTCCAACATGAGTATCCTGTAACAGTCTGATTGCCTCACCTGGCCCAAGACAAAAATCAGGCAGACTCTACAGGTGAAGATATTAGTACATTTGCTTAGAAGCACAAGACTTGCAATCCAGGTTCCAGAAGATTTCATAAAAACTGCACCCAAGCCTTACTCTTTCCACAGAACCCCGAGGACCACTTGCAAATATCCTCAAACTATACAGCCGAGATATACAGATGTAAAATTACCTTATTCAGTTGGTCATTTTAGACCCTACCAGTTCGGCTATGTATTAAAATGGAAACTTCAGATAAACTGCTAACATCTTTGTTCTCTAGTTTGCTTTTTATCCTCCAGAAAAAGAAAGGAGTGGGCATTGGAGGAAAGCAGGATGAATGATTTTTCTCTGCACACTCTTCCATTGGCCTCAATGATCTAGTTTATAGTTTCACCTTGTACAACAGTCATAAAGTCAAATAGTCCCCTGGCACCCTGAAAAAGATCGTTCTTTCCCGATCAAACCAAGATCCTATTGACACTCAGATCCTCAGATTCATCCCTGAATTACTACCTTTGAACTGAGGACTTCTTAGACAACCTGGGGGTTTCCTGGGGGTTTTCATTCCTTTTTTTAAATATCGATTTTGGAATTTTTAACTAGGTTTGTGCCTCTGATCTTTTCTCAGCATCTGTAAAATCCTTTATTTCCCACAAGTTTGACAGAAGCTGAACGTTGGAGATATAAAAGGATCAGGACAGAAGCCCTTAAGAAAAGTTAGGTATAAGTTTCTCTCAGGAGAAGGTTGGGGCAAATCTTGAAAGTGGGAACTAGAAGGAACTGGGCTGACAGTGTCCTGTATCGGTTCCTGAAAGAAGTAACTGCAGGAAGGGTAAGTAGAAGACTCATTCCTGATGCCCTCCTTTGAACCTATAGTTGGCAAGACTGTTGATAATAGTTGGCTCTCCAGAAATCACGCTATCAAAAAGAGGTGGCAGGAATATACCCCAGTAGCAGGTATAAGATGTGTTTACATTTGACTTTGAAATATGTCCTTGCACTGATGTCTAAAAGAGCTAAAACAGGATATCATTATCCTAACTTTGGACCACTGTCCACCTCCTTCCTGTCTCTAAAGCAAACTGAGCAATATCAGTTACCAAATTATGCAAAGGATGCATATGAAGACTCTCTTGAAGACACCTTTGTCTCCAGTTCTCTCTTTTGCTCTCTATGGCAGTCTCGGTTGGTGCCTCTCCACATCCCCCGGGCACTCATTATTCCTGCCAAGGACTTCCTCCTGCAAATGCGTGCAGGTCTGCAAAGAGCTTGCAAGTGGGCTCAACCCCCACACAGGGTGGGCTGCAAGTGCTGGGTGGTCAACACCCCTTGCAACAGCCCTCAATCAAGGCAAGGTGGGAGTTGGTGGGAAAGTAGCCCAGTTCCCTGGCCTTCTGGTAGGACCTCTCTCAGGTGTATTGTAACCATCACCCAGAGGCCCTCCATGAGGTTGAGCCCTAGTGATTCATAGTAGAAGCCAACTCACTTATGACCCTGCCTTGTCTTACTTCCCTTCCTTCCCATTCCCTCACTGTGCTTCCTGGGATCATCTTCCAAATAAGCTACTTACATTCACATCCTTCACTCAGTGTCTATTCTGGGGAACCCACCCTGAGGATCTGCCTGTTTCAGCTTGTTGTGGCCTCAAAGGGGAGCCAGGGGTTATTGATATCCTTGCAGATAAAAATACCTCCCTGAGGGGCCGCCCGGTGGCGCAGCGGTTTAGTTCGCGCTTGGCAGCCAGGGGTTCGCGAGTTCGGATCCCGGGCGCCGCCGACGCACTGCTTGTCAGCCATGCCGTGGTGGCGTCCCATATAAAGTGGAGGAAGATGGGCACGGATGTTAGCCCAGGGCCAGTCTTCCTCAGCAAAACGAGGAGGATTGGCGACGGATGTTAGCTCAGGGCTGGTCTTCCTCACAAAAAAAAAAAACCTTCCTGAGATCAAAGGAGTAGGCGGATCAGGTAGCCCTTCTTCAGACTAGAAAGAAGCAGCAAGGTAATATTATTCGCATATACATTATATGTGCAGAGAAAGCAAGTATGTTTATCTCTTGGTAACTAAAAGTCCTACCCATTATGTTTAGATAGATGCACATAAAGGCACATGACATATTATTTGTTTACTTATAATCTTCATTTTTTCTTAATGAATTTGTGTCAGTTATTAAAAAGGACACAATAAAACACCATAATGAACTAAATGAGTTGGAACAAATAGAAGCTATGGGTTAGGAATTGGAAGGTTAGGGTATGAATCACACTTGGGTCTGTATATCATAAAATATTGGCAATTGCAATAGGTGGGCTGTCAATTTGGTTTTAAGCTTCCTAAAGGAAAAAACAAAGAGGGAGACAGGTTTTCTTAAAATCCTAGAAAATTAAGGCATGATTGTATATGCTTTTATAATTATGTGATTTATATTTATCATTGTATATGATTTATAATGTTTCAGTTACTTAGCTTTCTGGCTCAATTTTGGTCTTCTTCAAAACATCTTCACTGTTTCATTTGTGACTTCCTTATTTAGGGTGAGTTCCTCCTCCCTTCCCTGCTGGGAAAACAAAGATTTCCCCAATTTTAGGACCTATTTTGTTTGTTTCCATAGTTACTGAGGGTGTACACATGTACACACACACACACAAATACACACTCACTTTTGATTTGACAATATTGAGATGAAGATCTCATGTATAGTTTTTCCTCTACTACATTAAAAATTTTTTTTGAAAAAGCATCGTTTTTTAAAAGAAATCATAATTACTAAGAAAAAGATGTTTTACTCCTTTCTTTAACAATGCTAGACTTTTGGCTTAAATAGTCATTATTAAGGCAGGTTTTGGAGAGATAAATCAATCATCAAAGTTAATAAATTATAGAGTGGGTCTGTTCTAAAAACTGATAATTGGCATGCTTTAAATTAATCAACTATTCTTAGTTCAAGTAACTCTATACTCAAAGGACAAAACAAATATGAATTTCAATAACTAGTGAAGATAAGGATCGTAAATCTTTTGCAATTTCTTCTGGGAATGAATATTTTTGTCAGATTTGATGTGTTTATCTCTTGCTATTAAAATCCAAAGTTTAAGATGTAAGTTCTCAAAATAAACCAAGAGAGGAGTTTTCAGACTTCTGTTGGGCATATAGATAGGTTGTCTTGGCCTTTGGATAAGACCTTTCAGATGTTTTCTGTGGAAGCCTACCTCGCAGGAGGAAAAGCTGATTGGTTTTCGCTGCAATGTGAACAAAATCAGGGATGGTCAGTTGAAGTTATGTTTTAGAACAGGGCTGCAAGTCCCTAGCTAGATATGAATCAAGCTTTCCATTCTCAGAACTAACGTCTCTAAATTCATCAGACTCCATCTCCCTCACCCATCCCCAATTAGCATTACTACCACTCATTGCAGATGGGAGGTTGCAGAAGGCTAAAAATCTAACCTCAAATCTTTCTAGCCAAATAAGCCTTGAACTGATGATGGATGAAATTAAAGCTCTTCAATCTACGAAGTTTGAGAACCCTGGATTATAGTAGTTACGGATATGAAAATTATCCATTTGTGCACTAATGATATGCATCTTTGGTACCATTTTTCTGTACTTTCTGCCATGTTTCCTGCTTACCCTTGGGGATACATTCATTGATATGAAATCAAAGCCAGCTTGCAATTTGGAGGAAAAAAAGAAGAAAATAAAAACTCTGGATGCAGAAATAGTGCCAACAAACATAGTGAAAATGAGATCAAATTCATATATTTCTTCAAACCACTTAGACAGAATGCTACTTGCAAAACAGTCCCTGGGAAATAAGCATGCTTTTTAGAAGAAAGGGTAGCCTCTGTTGTTAGTTGGTTCAGTTAGATGAATTTTAATCTTCCTTTCAAGTTTGTAATTCTCTGATTGTTCAGGCAATGTGTTTCTTTGGGCGAGGTTGAGGAAGTGGTGTGGACTACAGTTTACTTAACAAATAAATTTCTACAAGAGGGATAATTTGGGGAATCTAGTTTCCTAGACTCAACAATGACACAAAATGTGTTTACATTAGCTACATGGGAGAATTTCCTCAAATTGCTGCATTTGTATAGGAAAATGCTATTTTTCTTTTAGAAAAAGTACAGAGTGTTCAACGGAGGGTTTTAATCACAGCTAGAACAAATTATTTGGACATGATTCTAACATTTCTAATTGACCTTATTCGATCCCCAAAAGATATCATTATATATTCTTCCAGAAAGTGATTCAGAAGGGAGGCAGGATTTATCATTTTGAAGAAATCAAACACCTTTCAGAAGATTCCTTTCAGATGAAGCTTTGCCTTTGTTAACACTGATTTGGTTCTTCAAATATTTATCAACTTCCTCAATAAAATGTACCCTCTCTGTGACAGTTAGTTTGGGTTATGGAAATGCCTATTGTCAGGAGATATGAAGGTTACTTAAGGATATAGCAGTTTATTGGAAAGGATATACAGAAGAAAGTGACTTCATTGATGGAAAAGGACCCTTAATAGGGCAGGTGTACTGACTGCTGCAGGAAAACTATCCACGCAGTGACTTATGAGGGGCTGTGACTTGCAGACTACACCAGGTGCTACTTCTGCATTAGTTAGTAACTCTTTCGTAGAATTGGACAATCAGCTCCCTATTGCTACTGGTTTCAACTGATAAAAGTAGTTATACCTGGGGGCCAGCCCTGAGGCCGAGTGGTTAATATTTGCACTCCACTTCAGCGGCCCGGGTCTGCGGGTTCGGATCCCAGAAACGGACCTACTCCATTCATCAACTACATTGTGAAGGCATCCCACATACAAAATAGAGAAAGACTGGCACAGATGTTAGCTCAGGGCTAATCTTCCTCAAGCCAAAAAAAAAAAGAGGAAGATTGGCCAAGGATGTTAGCTCAGGGTGAATCTTCCTCACCAAAAAAAAGGAAATAGTTGTAGCTGAACTAGTATTACAAGAAGCTGTTAGCACATTGCATTTTACTTTCTGTATCACAGAGGCTCATTTATTAAGGTCTGCTGGCCAAATAGCAAAGGCAGTAGAGCCCTGCTCTTGCTTTACCATTGGAGCCCATGTTAGGGTACTCATGAATACCCAAGGCTCTAAAGTTTGATGTTCCCTCCAGTACTGAAAACAGTAGAAATGTGAAAAACTATTCTTCTTGTGTTGATCCTCACTGCCTGACCACAGTTACAGGATTCCGGGCGCTGAGGGGAGGCATTGAAGAGCTAGCTTAGGTTTCTGAGGTCTCTGAAACCTTCATGCGACATTCACCATGATGATTTCACCTGCCTATCTTCTATGGAGGCTTTCGAGTTCCTGCCTCTTTGTTCTCAGGAATGGAGGGAGCCTGAGGTGGGCCAGCTCTTTAGCTCAGGCATGTGTAAAGACAGTCAGTTTTTATAACACACATGCTTACTTTAAAGTAAAATGAAAACCATTTTACCAATGCCTGCGTATTCCATGTACCCAACTTCCAAATTCCACCCCGTTTGAATTCCTCAGAAACCACATGAGAAATGGTAAACAAAACCTAACAATAAGAGCAGACAACAAGAGTAGGAAGAGGCACTAAGCTATAGCTTAAGCAATAAATGTGTTCCAATTGTTACAGCCTTGAGTACACTGTAGAATCTCTTGGGAATCATTGACAATACCGATGCCCGGGCCCACACCTCACTTGTATTTTTGTCTCTTTCAATCTGGATTTGTGTCCAGATAACAGTGTTCTGAAAAGCATTCTGGATCATTCTAATGGCAGAAGAGCAAAAAGTAGACCCCAACTGAAATCAAATAGCCTTGTATGTACATCCAAATAAAAGGAAAAGCTAAAAGGATCCACTGTCCCTCTCTTTTAAACTCCCTAACACGGTGTTGCATCTTTAATTCATAATATGGGTTCTGATTCTGCCAACATGTGCCAAAATAACAAAATGAAAGGTTAAAGGAAAGTAATTATAGGAAAAATGTCATTTGTGTAGTGACCTATATCTGAACTCACTTATTAAACAGATAAACTCATGTCCCAGAGTGCTAAGTGCCAACAATATTCAGAGTATAACCAACCTAAGTGCCTAGAACAATATCCATTATCTCCTTCTCAGAAATTCAAGAAATATCTATTAAATGAATGAGGAAATTTGTGAATGAATCAATGTATGAATGGGTCTGAGGAATTGACACCTATTTATTTGTTCCTAGGGTGTATGCCCAGGACTATGCCAGGGGATTAAAAGAAAATAATTTCTGCCATTGGGGAACTCATGGGCTAAGTGAATAGACATGAATCAATTGATGAAGAACTTTGAAAGAATCCAAAGATTAAAACATCATTAACCTTGCAGTGCCCTGGTAATCATCACAAACAAAAAGAAAAGAAGGGAAATGCCATAATTAGAGAACAATTTAGGAATTAATGAAAGTGAAATTATATATCAAAAATTGTGGGGTGCAGCTAAACTGATATTTAAAGGGAAATACTAGAGAAATATCTCAAATAGAATTCTTTTAGAAATAAAAACTTTCAAAATTAATGAATTAAACATCCAACTAAAAAAAATACTCGAAAAAGATTTTAAAAAGTAAATAGAAAATAAAGCTGAAGGAAGGAAATAATAAATAGAAAAATAGAAATAAAATTTTAAAATATATATATTTATTAGATATGATCAATAAAACCACAAACAGTTTTGTAGAAAAGACAAATGAAGAATAAACACGGATCAAGAAAAAAATAAGAGGAAATCATAAATAAACTATTAAAAGGAATGGAGAGAAGTAAATAACAATATGTCAAGAGAGGTTGAAAAGATAATAGAATTGCTTTATGGCAATAAATAAGAAAACAGATACAATTGGAAATGCAGAAAAATAAATTTCTAAAATTGAACTGGGAAGAAAAAGAAAATCATTACTGAAAGATAAACATTAAAGACATTAAAGTAATAATAAAATTTAAAATTTGTATTATAAAATTTTGAAGTTGCTAGACCCAGGAATTGTCTACAATTGAAGGAAAATATAGTCCCTCTCTTTTACAAACTGTTTCAGAAAATGGAAAAATTCAGAAAAGTTTCTCAACTCTTTTTTGAGAGAATAGTAAAGCTTCAACCAGATCCAGGCAAAGGCAGTTAAAGAAGACAAAATTATAGGTCAATCAGACTCATGAACATTCATGTAAAACTCCCAATGAAGGTCTTAGCAAGTCAAAGTTCACCATTTTATTTAAAATTTTAAATATTACTGAAAATCAAAAAGAAGTAGAACTTATCTCAGATCTGTATATCTTAGATATGTAATGATGGGTCAACAGTAAAGAATATCCCAATATTTTAGCAGATTAAAAGAGAAAACAGAAATGTGTTTATTCATATAGATGTAATAAAGCAAGAGAAAAAGTCTACTTCCATTTATGATTTTGTGTAGTTTAACAAAATAGAAATAGAAATTTTCTTAACCTGATAAGGTATTTTGACCTAATAGCTTCAGATTTCAACACACATAATAGTAGACATTTAGAGCATTTTCTTTTAAGTCAGAAAAAAAATAAATAAATGACTACGTCACCAGTTCTGGTCAGCATGGTAATGTGATTCCTAGCCCATGTAATAAGACAACCAGAAAGAAAGAGGATAAGAAAGAAAGATTTTTTTAAAAAATTGTCATTATTTAAAGAACATGATTGTCTACATAGAAAACCCAGGAGAATGTATATTTTCTTAAAACTATTTACATAGTCCAGAAAGGTACCTGGACATAAAATATATATTTCAAAAATCAGTAGAATCCCTACGTATCAGCAATAACCAGTAAGGAAATGAATTTTAAAAATCTCATTCTCAATCACAATAAATTAATTGGAGAGAAATACATCTTTGAATACAATCTTTGTAAGATCATCATGGAATAATTTAGAAAAGGAATCATACCAAATATGAATTGTTTCCTAAATTATCACTGAGTTCAGTGCAATGCCAATCCAAATTATAACAAGATGTTTCTTCATGAAAGATGACATAATTCCAGAATTTATATAAAATAATATTTATAAAATTCAGACAATTCTGAATATAAAAAATAGTAAAAGAAGAAAAAAATGGAGGGAAAACTGGCTTGATCAGTTGTCAAGATATCATAAAATTACAGTAAATAAAATGATCATATCCAAATTTTTATATAAGGTGGCATTACAAAATTGGAGAAATAATGAAATATTCAGTACATTAGATTGTGCGATTGTCTCCATATATATATATATATATAATAACTCATATAATTAATAAGAAATATATTATTCCACAGCAATTAAAATTATATGTGAAAAACAAAAAAATTAAATCTATTAGATGTAAAGGGCTTTATGATATCAAAGTAGGAAAGGACCTCTTAAACATGAAAGAGAAAGCATAAGCCACAAACGAAAAGTGGAGACATTTCACTATATCAAAATGAAAAACTTACAAACTAAGAAATAAAACTATAAACAAAGTAAAGAAAAATAAATCTCATTATATGGGAGAAAATATTTGCCTAGTATATAAAATAAAAATTTATTATCCAGGCTATACCAAGAACTTCTAAAATAGATTCAAGCTAATAAGAAAATGGAAAGAGGTGATGTCCCTGAAATTCATGGGGGTGGGGAGTTGAGGAAGCCTTAGGACCAAAAATATATTAGAAAATGTACAAATTTACTAGAAATGAGTAAAATGAAAATTAGTTCAACATTGAAGTACATTTTACTCCCATCTGAATGGAAAACAAAAATTTAGAAAGTGTGACACATCTAGATTTAACCAGGCTGCAAGGAAATACTCTGCTGTGTGAGTTGGTACAACCATTTTGAAAAACAATTTGGCAGTATGTAGAAAACCAAAAATAGATATCCCTTAGAGCCTAGCAGTTTTGTTGCTAAGTATATATCTTAGAAAATTCTGGAACAAATGCATAAGCAGTTATGTGCAAGGATGACTTTTAATAGAAAAGAATGAAAGTAAAATGTTATAATTTTAGTGTGGCATAAGGCCAAAGCACAAAACAATATAAAGTATATCATCTATATTTAAATCTATAGCTATAGTTAGAGCTATATTGCAATGTGACTGGCTCTCAGAAATGTGATTAAAAAAATGAAAAATCAATAGTAGATGCTACTGTAATATAGTACGTGACATTGATGTGAATAAAAGCCACAAAGAAGCATTATGTATCATTAGAATTAAATTTGTATTTGAATATATAAAATGGATTAAAAATACATACAGTAAATTTTTAATAGTGATTCCTTGGAAGAATAGAAAGGAAGAAAAAAATGGAGCTGGTATATGGAGTGCATGCGTGTGTGTGTGTGTGTGTGTGTGTGTGCGTGCGCGCGCGTGCGTGCATGCGTGTGTGTCAGATGCTTATATGATATTCCATTCATGTAAAAATGAAACCTATGTGGGAAACAATTGTATTTATTATTTCTGGGTGGTTTTATACTGTACATTTCATTCACAGTTTTCTGTAGCTTTAAAATCGCTCAGAGACTATAATTAAAAACAATTTTACAATAATATTTTCATATCTCTAAATGTTATTTATAATATGATTTTTAAAGATTGTATGGTATTCTATATTATTGATTTATCATAATGATTTTAGGACTCTTCTATCATACCTTTAAAATTTATCCCTATCATAAATAGTGATAGAAATATTTGTATATATGAAATTATTTTCATCTACTTGATATTTCTTATATGCAGAATATTGTGTTTAAGTTTGTTAGTATAATTTATTTCCCATCATTTTATTTTATTGCTTATAGGTTTTGCTTTATATAGTTTGATATTATATTATTTGGCACATAAAATTTCATAACTATCATATCATCACTGTGAATTATATTTGTTATATTTATGAAATAGACATTTTCTCTCTTTAATGCTTTTATTGACTTGATTCAATTGTACCTGATTTTGGTTTAATCATTGCTGCTTTTTTTCTTACAGAGAATTTTAAACTTGAAAGGAACAGGTAATTTCTAAATCATATGAATTATTTCAACCATACAAGATGGGCTTTCAATTAATTTAATGAAGCTGATATAATTCTGCTTTAAACACTGACAGAAAACAGAAAACAATGACACTTTGGTTTCTGAAAATAGAAGAAAAAAGACCCTAATAGGAGACATCAAGAGGCAAATGATGAAAAGAGAAAATCCATTATTTAGTAACAAACAAAACCAAAAGGTACGACTAATAAAATTAGAATAGAAAGGTAATTAACAATCTAAAATAAGATTTTTCTTACACCAATGGCCAACATCATAGTTATGGTTGAAACACTATAGGCTTTTCAACTAAAATAATGAAAAAGAAAATGACTTCTCAATTATTTTTTAGGGATTTTTTTCTTATGTCAAAATTCTCTCTAATTCATTAACAAAAAATGACTAACAAAAATGTATATTTTCATTAATATCATTAAAGTATTAGTATAATAAACATATTATGAATATCAAAAATAGAGATCCAAAACACTATTCTCAGTTGATGATGTCTAACTAAAAGACATTTTTGCCAAATCTTAATACATTGTCAACAGACTTTAAATGTCCTTTTGCTATATATTAAATTATATATGGCTCACAGATTCAAATGGAATCTCATTGCATGGAATTTACACATAATTTTGAAGATAATATCCATCATTTAATATTGGGTCTTTCAATGAAAGATCAATTAAATTTCTACACAGATTCAGGTGTTTCTTTTACATTCATGCATTCTTCAGATATTCATTGAGCACCTAAGGTATGAGAAACATTGGAAATATAATCATGAACAGTTAAATACTTTAATCTTGATCGTTTCTATTATTTTCAAGTATTTTGCACTTTATTTGCTTTCTCTGCATATCACACCTGTGTTTTGTTGGTTCCTTGTAAATGGGATTCTTTTTTTCTATTTGACTCTCTCATTAGTTAATGCTTGGATATCAGAAAACAATTGACTTCCGTGTAATCATATAATACCAAATAGTTTCCGGAATTTTTAGTTTTAAGAGCTCTGAGGTTGATTTCCTTGGATTTGTCTAAGAAAATTTACTTATTTTCCAAAAGAATGAGAGTCATGCCTTCACCACAAATATTTATGTTTTAAATTATTTTTCATATTTTGTTGCATTGTTTGAGATCTCAAAATAACTGCTGTATAACCATTTACTTACTTTAATATCAAGGGGTGACAATTTCAAATTATATGATGAGTGCTATTGACTTTCAGATGATGTCCTTGGGTCAAGTTAAGGGTTTCTACATATTTCTATTTTATTAAAATATTTTTGGTTTGATTGTTTTCTGTTTTTTAGTTTTCCAGAAGTGGGTGCTACACTTTATCAAATGACTTTTTTTGCCAGGTATCAAAATGTCCTTATGGTTTCTTAACTATCATCTCTTAATGCACTAAATAACAATCTATTTCCCAATATTGAACATCCTTGCAATCTTGTATACCATTCTTTGTTTTCATTAGTATCATAAACATATTGAAAATTACAGAAAACAACAAATATCAACGTACCTAATACTACGACTTGAATTTAAGAAATAAATCAAGTCTGTGAATAATATTATTTTGCTTCTTCCTTTAGATCCCTAAATCTCATTTATTCTTTCTTATCCACCACTGAAAGAATCTCCAATATTACTGTAAACAGTGATGGTGGTAGCCATTCTTTTCTTTCCCCAAATTACAGAGAAAAGTTCTAATATTGTAAAGTTAAGTGCAGTATTTCCTGTGAGGTTTCTCATTAACAAGCTATATTGGGTTATAACTTACATAAAATAAAATGCTCTCATCTTAAGTATACAGTTAAATGAATTTTGTCAAATGTATACACCCAATAAACACCACTACAATTACGAGACTGAGTGTTTTCCATAAACTCCAAAAGTTTCCTCATACCCTTTTTCACTCGAACTCCTACCGTACCCCAGGTCCAGGTAACAACTAATATCTTTTTTTCACTTTAAATTAGTTTTGCTTATTCTGGACTTGCACCTAAGGGACACGGGACCCTATCTTTCTGCGTTGTTATTATAGTTAGGGTTCTTGTTACTTTGTCCCCCAAGATGGTTGCTGGATCTCCAGCAGTCTTGTTTGCTAAAGACTGAAAGGTGGGGTAAGTGTGGAAAGTCACAATGGGACACTCTCAGTGGTGTCAGCTGACTTTATACAGCCTTCACAGACATCCCACAAAAAAATCCTACTGCTTATCTCTCAATGGCTAGAAATTAGTCACATGGTTATACATAACTACAATGAAAGATGGGAAATATGGTCCTTTTATTTAAAGTGTTTATCTTTCCAGCTAAAAATTAGGATTTTGTTTGTCAAAGAGCAGTGAGATGTTGGGGTAAGCAACTCAAATCACAAAACTTATTTTTCATTGTGATGACAAAAGCCAGATCAGTGGGGGTTGAGGAATGGATTAGAGGTCATAGGACAATGATTACAGATATAGTAGTCAAGAATTTTGCCCAGAAAGAGCCTCAGTAAATGCAGGATATATAAGGAATTAGCAGTTGGTAAAATTGGCTTCAAAATGTTTGCTGAGTGAATGAATGAGTGTTGGCACAGCTCCCATGTCTAAGCCAAAATGTATTTCTGGTAAGTTCTGTGATGAGGGTGGTACCAAATATCAGTTTTCTCTCTCTTTTCAACACATTCAAAGAGTGGAGTACAGTGGTCTGTGGTTTAGTGCTTGGCCATTGAGTTCTCTTACCAGGGATTTCAATACAAACATGTCACTCACCAAGTTCTCAGCAGAAGGATTTCAGAAGTCTTTACCCTGCTAATGCATTGCAGTGGCTGCTATTTGTTAGCAGGAGGGAGGACAGAGCCTCTGAGTATGTGATCCATCTTTAAGACAAGTTTCTCCATCGGGACACAGTCCCAAAATGGCAACAAATTTGGATGAAAGGGTCAACAAGAAAGTTTACTAAAATTATCTGGACCAACACTTCAATGCAAAGTCAATCTTCTACAGCAGAAATCTGGCTCCTTCTCAATATATCATTTATCTTGTTGTCAAAATAGCTTTCTTTCTGAGGCAATAGTATTTGGAAATTTTTTCTTCTTCAGTAAAATGAATAACCTATTCTTGATTTTCTTCTGTTAGAAAGGCCAGTGGTATTTGGTCCATTGCATGTTGCAATCAAAGAGTTCTGGTTGCTGAGACAAATACTTCTATAAAAGAACCTACTAGAACCACTTCCTGTCTTTGGAAAGAAGGGAGTTTTCAGTTTCTTTGTCTTTTGGAACACATTCAGAGAGAGATTATCAAAGATTTAGACCAACTCTGAACTGTTCCTTTGTAAAGAGTTTTGAATTTAAATACATTCAGTTTGATATTAACATAAACATAATTGGGCTGTATTTATGCCCAGGCCCAAGAGAATGCTTTAAACATACTTACTGTAAGATAATAATATATAGTGAACTCTTGAAGAGTTCGGGATCTGGCCTTAGATAGATCTAGGTTTGATACCAACCCTGACACTCACAATTTGGACCAATCTTCAGTATCATCATATGTAAAATGTATATCATATTATCATCAAGCCCGTAGGGCTATTGTGAGAATAAAATAAAATTTTCTAGAGATGATAAAGTTAGCACAGGGCTTGCATAAAGTAAATGTCAACAAATATCAGTGGTAAAATATGATTGTTATGAAAAACAATAAAAATATCTAGAAACTCACTGTCTTTTACTTATAGCACGCTAAAACAAACATGATGTTTGCTTCATGTTTCATGATTTGAGACATGATTAAATTATTTTGTTTAATGACAGAGTAATCATATAACTAGATAAACTATATATACACATAATGTTATATATAATGTCTATGTGTGTGTGTATATATATAATATGTATATATGTACGTGTGTATATACATATATTTTTTTTTCTGGGTTTCCTGGCCAAGAGATCTGAAGGAACTTTGTCATAATAAGGTTTGTACTACGCCAAATCAGTTAGCTGGGAAGATTAAATTTACCCTTAAAAATGATGTTTAAGTTTATACCAGTATAAATTCTCCCTTGTGTTTGAGCTGACAGGATTTTCCAGGAGGGGAAGTTCTAAATAGCTAAGAACAAGAGCAGGAAATTCCCACTGGAGACAATAAGATGCGTGGGCCAAAGACAGGAGGTGATATATAGAGTGGGTTTAGTTCTCTGGATTTTCACTGAGCTCGCATCTGAAGGAGAGGAAACTGGTGGGTAAATCTGTGCAGTTGCCTTGAAGGCTGCAGTTGCAGGCTGGGGCTGGAGGAGGACTGCAAAGAAGGTGGACCGCATTGCCTTGGGTTAGGGGAGACCGAGATGGCTTGGAGCTCCAATTCAGCTATTTGAACGCGGTGTTGGTGAGTGATATCAGGATGGAGTGAGAGGAAGGACAGACATCTGTGATAGATTGAACAGCATAATTCTTGCAGGGGGCATGAGACAGTGAGAGGTTAGGAGGTGCAGAAGACGTGACAGGAGAGAGGAGTGTAGGCCACATCTTGCTCGGGAATCTGGGACTCACTGGGTGGGCAGGGAGAACCAGTGAAGAGTTCTAAGCAAGGGAGCTGCATGGTCAAATTCACATGTCGAAAGCTCCCTCTGATCGTATTGTAGAACTATTAAGGGCATGGCAGAGAGACCAATGTTGCAACAGTGAAGCATGATGAACACTGAACTAGTCAGTGAAGTATGAATACATTTTTCTGCCTCAATGACTGGAAAAATTATTCTTTCTTCTCCTTATAGTTCAACAATTTGTCAGTTATGACTCTATTTTCACCTGCAGGCACTGATTTTTCTTCAGCACAAGGAAGGACTTCCTTCCTTCTGTCCCTCCTTCCTTCCTTTCCTACCTCTCTCTCTCCCTCTCTCCCTTCCTTCCCCTCTCTTTTTCTTTCACCTAGACATATCTACCTTGTAAATGCTGCTCAATCTTCCATTTTTCTGACACTAGTTTATCTTTCTATTTTTAGTTTTTTGTCTTTAGTTTTCTAGTCTTTGTTGCTTTTTTAAAATCATTTTTTGGGTGAATATATTATCAGGAAACAAACACATATTGAAGTCTTCTAGCCAGGTGCCATTTGAATTTAGATACCTGGACCTAAGTATTTAAGAGAGGAGGAATTAGGCATGGATTTTAATTTAGGAGAAGGAGACATAGTTGGAAGTAACTGGCTTCAAAGGCTTACGTGAATTTTAGTGAAAACTCATTTAGGGATTGAAAATGGTATGGGGTTGACCTATACAGTAGAGCACCCCCACCCCCAACAGTCACCTTCTTACTGAGGTGCTCTGTACACAATTGTTTTTTCACAGTAGTTTCTTAAAAACAAAGTGTCTAGATCTCTTGACTGATAAGGATAATACAGGCAGTGAAGGTTTTCAGAAGCACTTACTTGTCAGTGCCTGAAATGGCCACCATGGTTAGTCAACCTCCCCAGTGGGATGCCCAGTTTCCCCCACCCCTCACTTCCCACATAGGGTCTCAAGCCCATCATGTCTGCTATCAGAGCTGGACAAAATGAATTTTTAGCAGTTCAGGCCATCAATTCCTTTAAACCTGATTTGCAGTGGCTGCCAATCTTTCTATTACTGTAATTGCTGGCTAAATGAATTATAATTGTATTAAGAGTAACTCTGAAATATGTATGTGTTCTCCGCTAATTCTCAGAATATGCAAGAAGGAATTGATTCACTGTGCTTGGAAGAACCCTTCAGAAATGCTCCCTCTGGGGTCTGTCATTTAGAAGCCTCCTTTGTGTTCTCGGGAACATCAAGGCCAGATGCCCAAGAGTCTGGGAAACAGACCCACAGGAATCTCGGGGGGTTCCTCACAATATGATTGGTGGCAGCAGCACTCCCCCAATGCCAAAGGAGTCAAAGATCAAGTCAGAATCCTGTGAAGTCTTGGACATGAGAGAAGAGATTCAGACTAAAGCTCATATTCTGATCATTCACTATGCTAAAAGCTATGCAGGAGCTTTTCAAATATTCCTTCCCTTCAAATAGCCTCTGCAATATGATTATGCTTATTTTTAAAATGAGGAGACTAAAGCTTGGGGGTGGTAAATGGCTTGCCAATGTTTGTTTGGTGGTAATCAAGAAAATGGAGTCTCAAACCCTGGTCTACTGAGTCCGAGGCCATTGCTACTGGATATTTCCAGTATCCTGGAAGGTATTTTTTAAAATATACCTGACCTGACTAAAACCAGAGGAGTGGTGAAGGTCTGTGTGTGGAGGAGTGCATGGTGGGAAATGAAGAAGAAATTCTAGACTAAAAGAATTCCGTGCAGTGCATTTGTTCTACTATTTTGAAGAATGAAATATGTCAAATAACCCACATTTTCCATCTCTAGGGCCACCTGTTTCTTTGATGAAGCCCAAAATTGAGGTTTGGGTATTCCTGACTTTTCATTATGACTGACTATCGGGCATCTTCACTCTTCCCTTTAATTGGAGTAATCATACTGATTTCCTTACTTGAAAAGCCAAAAGGGATAAAGTAGGCGAGACTGTGCGGGGGGGGGGGGGGGGGAATAAACCTCAATGTGTGAGTCAGAGTGAACAGTGAACCTAACCCAGTTCCCATCTTCAAGGAACTAGAAATCTACTGGGTGGGACACAGGACTGATAAATAAAAAGGAAATTAAAACTCTGACTTAGATATACTTTTATATGGCATGGCAGGGACTTCTGGCTGCCACCCAACATCTATTTACTCTTCCTTCCTTAATAACAAAATCATATTTTTATGTAGGACAATAAGGTTCCCAGCTATAATATTACATTTCCCAGCCTCCCTTGTACCAAAATTTGGTCATATGACTAAATTCTGGCAAATGAGATGTGATGGGATGTTTATAGGAAGGGCTCTTCTATAAATGAAGTGGGCTCTTCTAAAAGTGGCTCCTTTTTGGTCCTTTTTTACCCACAAAATAGATATGACAGCTGAATTCCAGCCATCTTAGACCATGAGGTGACCTTGAAGATGGGAGTCATTTACACTTACTTAGCTCTTGTAGTATAAGCAGCAATTGCTACTATACTCCTCCTCCAAATCCCTTTGCTTATTTGTAAGTTTGTCTGAGACTTCTATGGGTGATTCCTCCCATCATTCAAGTGCTTGTATTTCTTTTCTTCTTTACCTGAGAAAGGCCATAGGAGTTCACTCTACCCAGGCAGGGCAGTCCATAGGAGAGAGAATTTAATGCCCTTAGGGACAACATCTGACCAATTAGAGGCTGAAGTCACTGGATAAATTCCTCAGCTTTGCTCTTCCCTCCCCGGGGGCAATTCTAGACACAGTCTACAGATCCCTCCAGGGGGATCACTCACTCACTGATGTACCTTTTATCGACTATCCTCCCATCCCTGCTTCACAGTGGGGACTCCCTCCCTTGTTCTTCCTGGAATCACATCCCAAACAAACTACCACTACTCTACACCCTGGTGTTGAGGCTGGCTTTTGGAGGAACCCAAACTATGACCATATAGTGTAAGTACTGGCTTTTGGTTGACCAAATGACTTCCTATTTGTCAAATCCAATGACTTCATTTTGACCTTCACCTTCCTCATTCTTTCTGTTGTGCCTGGCAGTGTCGATATTTTCTTTTCTATCCAAACTCTGGTTTCCTTTGACTTCAACTATCTCCTGAGTGTTAATGACCTCTTTGTTCACTCCAGATCATTGGCATATCACTCTACCTGGGGTTCCACCTTTAAGGCCTCTTCATTCTAATTCAACATACACACACCTACAAATTCTGACATTGACTGAACTGCTAAATCCCATACTTCTCTTTCCATAGCTCCAACATACCTTTCAAGATTATTTCTCCACTCTCTATAGTATCCTAAGTGCCAAATAAAATTTTTCCTGTTCCTTGAATATTACCTACTCTTTCCTTCCTATGAACATATGGCCCTGCTATTTCTTGTCAGTGACATCTTCCTTTTAACATCTATTTATACCTATCTAAATCCTACCTATTCTGAATGGCCTGCATCATCTGTTGCTTCCTCCACGACATCTTCATATTCTTCACCAGAAAGCGATATGTGCTCCTTGGCAGTATGCTTGTTACTCTTTGCATCTGTTTACCATTTTGTTGTTGTTTAATATCCTTTCGGCCGTTAATGAACCTTTGGCAACTTTTTGTTGAAAATGATTAGATTAAATTTATTCGTAATACGATTTGCTTTTCATTTTGCCAATTTCTAGAGAAGATAGCCTTGCCTATAGTTTTTATTATCTGAATCTCAAAATCATATATAGGCAAATAATATTTCATTATATTAAAAACTAGTTTCGAAATATCAGCACATTAAGTCCTTTCCTTGATTTCTGGAGGGTGAAACTTACTTTCATTTAGACATACATGGCAAATATTTTCCATGAGCCTTTTTTTATTTCATCGTCTGTTTCCACTTATAACAGAATCACTGCTAATGATCACTCTGTCTCATTAATAGAATAAGATGTAGAGCGAGGCTGACAGATGATCGGAAACAAATTTCATGTCCAAAGAGTAGCAAAACATTTGAGTTAAAACAGTTTAGTTGAATGTTCCAAATCTTTAGAGATCCAGGCTGGTTAGAGACAGGAAGCCTCTTGGTCAGTTTCTAAACGAGTGCACTGATGTCACTGCCCTTTGCACCACGTATTTCTGGGTTCCTTAAGAATTATGAGCATCATGTTCAGGGAAATCTGAGAAAATGTATTATCTGTCACAGAAATCAATTTTCTTTCAATCTGACCTTTCTTCTCAAATATAGCAAGTAGCTTCCACTTAAAACCTATTTAATTTCCTTGTTCTGGAGTTGACTCTTGCTGCGAAATATTGTGGATTATTTGTGATGCATGCTCCTGGTTAAATTAAATAACATCTCCATTGGTCACTGGTTCTCCAGGGAATGTGGAATATTTTCTCTTCTAGGATTGTACTTCCATCCTTCCTTTTCTTGCAGGAGTACAGTGCTGGCTAGTTATGTTCAATGAAAGGAGTTTCTCTAGCTTGAAAAGGATATGAGGGAAAAGACAAAAATTAAAATGTTCAGTCAGAAGGTAATCAAGAGCTCTGCCATTTCAGATGGGCACAGGTAAGCCAAGCATAGGGTGGGAGCTCAGCAGTTGAAGATAAAAATCCTGCGAACTTCGGCTTAGCCCTCTTGCCTTGATAGATTTAGAACCTTGTCTAAGTGATCTATTGAGAGACTGCTTCAAGGCAGTGAAGGAACACGATAGACAATAGAGGGTCTAGAAGAAGTCCCACCTTATTCTGATCCCAGAGTGTTCTGGAGGAGGAATTCCACTCACTGCTCCTCCCCTATTCCCACCCCCACCCCCCGGACAAAGGAGGTTAGACTGTTGTACACTAGCATCAGTTGGCAATGGGGCACCTCCAGAGAAAGGAGGATAACTTTCCAGGCATCTGGACAGGGAGCCCCCATCAGCCAAGGAAAATTCTCCAGAAGAGGATATAAGTGTGAGTCATTAGCAGCTAACACACCCAGTAGATAAGAGACAAGGGTACCAGTCCAGTAGAGGAGAGCTAGGTAGAGAACCAACACCACCCGTCACAGTAATGCATTGCTGAAATTACTTGGGCGGAGTGAATTCACACAATGGGACATACTGGGCCTGCTAGTGAAGCTCATCGGTAGAGCTACAAGGATCTAAGCAGACATCAATAATAACTAACAAAATTGTTTGCCCCATAAGACAACATCTGGGGAGTTCACATGGGGGACATCTCTGCATACATTTGGAGGATCCTAGGAAAGTGATTTATACCACTCCACTGCCAGCAATGATTGGTAACTTCACAGTACGTAGAAGCTGCCAATCTTCCTAAGGATGTGTGCTTGAACCACTGACACTTGACTTCGCAAAGCTGACCGAGGGCCAGGTTCTAGTTCAGGTCATGGTCAACAGAGTGTCAGGCCATCTGACTTCTGTTACTGCGTCTTATCTCCTGTGAGAGCTGAAAGTTCTGATTGATGCTGGAGATGTTTGCCAGCCTGTCACAAAGACACCCCAAACTCCATCAAGAAAGGTATTTTCCAGTGTCTGGGAAGGAATCATTTTGTCACAGGTCTGTTTTGGGGAAGAGATTTTTGTGTGTGTGTGAGGAAGATTAACCCTTAGCTAACATCTATTGCCAATCCTCCTCTTTTTTGCTGAGGAAGATTGGCCCTGGGCTAACATCCGTGCCCATCTTCCTCTACTTTATATAGAACACCACCACAGCATAGATTGGCCCTAGGCTAACATCCGTGCCCATCTTCCTCTACTTTATATGGAACACCACCACAGCATGGCTTGACAAGCAGTGTGTTTGTCTGCACCCGGTATCTGAACCTACCAACCCCTGGCCACCTAAGAGGAGCCCGTGAACTTAACCACTACGCTGCCACGGGGCTGGCCCCAAGAAGGGATTCTTTTAACTTATTTACCAGCTGTACACACATGGATTATAAACTGAACTTTCAAAAATACATAGAGGGAAAGGGCTGCCTTTTCCTGAACTGGGAAAAAATTCATGGTAGGAAAGGGCTATCAATTATACTCTCTAGCAGCATGTTACTCCTATGATCAAACAACCAATCAATACATCAGTCATTAATAAAGCCAGAAATTCAAAATTCACAGTTCACAGAATGCCAGGGGTGATAAAAGCTAGGAGATGATCCACTGCTACCTTCTCATTTTGCAGACGAGGGCACTGGCACCGAGTCTGTTACTAGCTGTATGACTTTTGACAAGTTACTTAACCGTCTATGCCTCAGTTTCCTCTTGTGTAAATGGAGTACTTAGTTCATTGAGTTGAAATCTGAATTATATGGTAATACTTGTAGAGTCCTCAGGACAGTGCCTAGCACATAGTTAAGGCAATATGTGTTAATTAAATATAAATAAATATAAATAAATAACTTGCCCAGGGTCAGTAAGTTAATTGGTTCATGTTATTAAGGGTTTATTAAGGGTTTTATTGAATTAATATAAAATATGAATATACATCAATATTTTATAATAATTTAAGTATAAATAATTAATAGAAATTAGCCAACATACAAAGATGTCAGGATATTTTTACTCTCAGATCATCAAAGATAGCAATGTTTAAAAGTTCTGGCTTTAGATTTACACAGGGAAGAAATTTATTTTTCATTCCTGCTACTCACTGTGTGATCTTGGGGAAGGGTTTTGATTTCTCTAAGACTCAATTTCCTCAAGTGTAAAATAGAGAAAATAATAACAAATAATAATAATAGCTACTTCATGGGGCTGCTTGAGGATTAAATATGAGTATACGCTTAGTATATAGAATAAGTTCAGTAAATGGTAGCTGTTGTTACTGTTATCATTATGCGTTTATAGTATCTTTGAAAGAATTTTTTTTTAAAGAAGGATCCTTTTTTTTTTTTCCGGGAAAGATTCACCCTGAGCTAACACCTGTTGCCAATCTTCCTCTTTTTTGTTTTCCTCTCCAAAGCTCCAAACATGGTTGTATATCTTAGTTGTAAGTCATTCTATTTCTTCTCTGTGAGCCACAGCATGGCAACTGACAGACAAGTGGTGTGGTTCCATGACCGGAAGAGAACCTGGGCCACCGAAGTGGTGAGAGCACCGAAATTTAACCACTAGGCCATCAGGGCTGTCTCCAAAGAATTTTTATTACCTGTCATTGAGCAAGAACTTTACATGCTCTGATGGTCACTGCTTGGGGTAGTAGAATAAGATAAAGATAGTAAGCTCAGAACCTTTGACCATATAAATCACTGCTCTTTTGGCTTATTGGTTCTGAACTCCCTCTTCTAAAAGTAAGCAAGGGGTTAAGAAAGCAAGACGTCACCTTCCTTAAAGCTCAGAGAGAGGCAGTAGCTGCAGCTGTAACCTAGAACAACCTACCAGGACACCTGTAACACCTACAGACCCTTGCAGAAAAGCAGTGTTAGGAAACAAGGCTGGCTAAGGGCCGGCCCTTTAATGTTGTAAGTATTTATATTTTAACAAATTTGAACTCACCCCATAACCATTTAAATCTCCTTCAATGGCAGAGAGAATGCAAGGGCTGCCCACATATAATACCTATTTAGATGGAAAAGATGCCACTTTGGGCCCTCCCAAACTTAGCTCTGGCTGATGGGAGATCATGAAAATAAAAATGACCTTGTCCTCGGGCAAGAATTTGTACACACTGTGTTCAATTAGCAGAGTATTTATCAAAGTACGATGCCCATACCAATGGGGGCACATGAAATGATTTTAAGTATCACAGGGATAAATATTTCCATTAGGACTGCATTGGCGTCCAGTATGAGCAAACCTGATTTAAAAGTTGCTTAAATAAGTTGGGAGTTCGTTATTTTTTGCACAACAACCAGAGACCCTACTCGGTCTAGATTTCTGCTTAGCCATCATTTGAATGTAGCTTTCAACCTCGTGCTTGGTGCCTCACTGACCCAAGATAGCCACTTCATCTCTAGCATTGTGTCCATTTTCAGGGCAGGAAAAGAGGACAGGCAAAGACATATGTTAGCTGTCTTGCCCCCTTTTAAAGAGTTCTCCCAGTATCCCCTTTGAGCAACTTCTCCTTAATCTTGTTAGCCAGAATCATATTCAAAGCCAACCTAACTGCAAGGGAGGTTGGGAAATGTAGTTTTCTGTCTGGGCACACTGCTACTCTGAAAAAAAGAGGCATGCTTCTGTTAACGTAGAAGTTTATAAAGCATATTGAGTAGGCAACTAGCAATTTGTAATTGCACGTTTATTTTAATGTGTTTTTAATTGTATCTTTCATCGGTGGTAGTAAGATTACATTTCTTTCATAAACAAATACAAAATTTTAAATGTGAGTTGAATTCAAGGAAAAAAGCAATTAATGGTGCTGGTAGTATGTAGAAAGGGCAAATTTATGGAGATGGTCTATGGATGATTGGAGTTAAGTAAATAGATCCTATCAGTAAATAACAACTACTGTGGGATTCTAAGAAATACAAGAACCAAAAAGACTTTCAGATATGTGCTCTGGTCCTTTCTGTGCCTAAGACAAGTGGCAGGAGAGATACCCATGAAGACAACCACTTCTGCACTACACTGTGGAGAACAGCAAAATGTTTGAGGGCACAGGCTTTTGCAAACAGTAGGCTAAAACAAAAAAACCTCTCTCAGCTGGATTTCTGAGTCTACAGATCTGTTTGCGAGTGCATGCATTATGACTGAAGGCCAGCATCTGGCTAATGTCAGTGCTTGCCCAGTAATTTCCACCTTCATTGGGTAGCTGTGGATCCTGCTAAATCTTGATAAGAGGTAATGGAGAGGTTATCCTCATTAGCTCAGGCTGGAGAGGCATCATCCAGTCACCTGAAGTGTCAATAAACACTGGCCTTTAATGGTGTTGGCTTAGTGATAATGGTACTGCACATTTCTGTTTGTCATTATGAGATTTAACACCGGCTGATTCCCTCTGGGTAGAGGCTCATTAGCAGGTAGGGAATAGAGCAATTGGTGTCTCTTAGAATCAATCATTGGCCTCCTCCAGTCTATCCCTTTAGTCATGAATTTGTAAAAGGGAGCCAAGAACGTGCTTCTTATATTCACAGACATAAACTGTAAGACATTCAAAATGTGGTGGTCTTAATAAAATCTAAGAGTTAAGAATAAAGTTCAAACCGAGCATGGCCAAAATATGTGGTCTCAAGAAAACAGCAAACACCTAATGAAGAGGATAATGAAGATATTAAGTTGAGAGTGCAGCTAGAGTATGCAGAAGGAAAGAGAATAACATGATGATCAGCTGACCATATGTTGACTAGAAATCAAATATGTATTGCCTAATGGGAATGAACAACATTATTCTGAATTGTTTCTGGAGGAAAACAACTCCATTTCTAGCTGTTTTCACCAGATCCTGACCGGGGTTCTAGATCTTATTTAGTGACTGCTTTTTAAAAAAAAAACAAAAAAACTTTATTTTTGTACTATAAAAATAATCCTTTAAAGTGTATATAGTTCAAGGATTTTTAATAAATTTATAAATTGCACAACCATCACCCAATCCAATTTTTAGGATATTTCCATCATCCAAAAAGACTCCTTTTGTGTCCATTTGCTGTCAATCCTTACTCCAAACTTCAGCCCAGGCAACTACTGATCTATTGTTTTTTCTTGTAAATTTGCCTTTTCTAGAAATTTCTTATAAATGAAATCATACAATATGCAGTTTTTATGTCTGACTTCTTTCACTTAGCATAATGATTTGAGGTTTATCTGTATTGTAGTGTGTCAATAGTTCATTCTTTTTTATTGCTGTATAGTATTCCAATGTGTGGATATATCACATTTTGTTTATCTGTTCAGCAGCTGATGGCCATTTGGGTTGTTTTCACTTTTTGGCTAGTATGAATAATGTTCTTATGAGTATTCATTTACAAGCCTTGTGTGAACAAGTTTTCCTTTTTCTTGGATATATACCTAGAAGTGGAATTACTGGGTTGTAAGGTAAGTATAATTTTAGTTTTTTAAGAAACTTCCAACTGTTTTCCAAAATGGCTGTTTCATTTTACATTTCCATGAGAAATATAGGAGAGTTCCAGTTTCTCCACGTCTTCACCATGTATCAGTCTTTTGGGTTATAGCCATCCTAATGGTGTGACGTGGTATTTCTTTAAAGCCTTATAATGTGGAACACTTTTTCATGTGCTTATTAGCCATTTGTATCTTTTTTGGTGAAATGTCTATTTAAATGTTTTGCTCTTTTTAAAATTTGAGTTGTCTTCTTACTGAATTGTAAAATTCTGTGTGTATTCTAGATACAAGTCTTTTAACAGATATATGAACATTTTTTGTCCCAGTCTTTGACTTGTATTTTCATTTTCTTAATGGTGTCTTTTGAGGAAGAAAATATTTTCATTTTGATGAAGTCTAAATTTTAAAATGAGCTAAACATTTGAATAGACATTTCACCAAAAAAGATACAAATGACAAAAACGTTATCTACTGGCCAATATAAACTTTTTCCCCTTGCATCTTCCTTGGATTGTCCTTTCAATGTACATGAGAAAGTTCCTGAAGGCTCTTAACTGACCTAATTCCCATCTTTGGGTGTTGGACAGGCTTGCCATCTTCATCAGAAGTTCCACCGTGCTTCCCCTAGTCTAATGCAGGAAAATTACAGCAATTAATGAGTGGTCCTGAGAAGCTCTGTTAATATTTGTGTGTTTCTGAAGAGTAGAAGAGCAGCTGATCTAACTGTAACCTATTGGTAAGAAGTAACTTTTTCAAAATTAAATAATTTATTATCCTATGCATTTAAATTTATTCATGTCTAATTTTTAAAAATTCTATAGAAAATTAATACTATCAAAATTTCTTAAAATGGGAAATATTTTAAGGGTAATATTGTTTTATTTTTTTCTACTCTAGGCATACTTAATAAATCATCCTTGACCAATCGTTGACCACGATCTATTGAAGTTTACGGGTGGGGTGTCTTAGAGGTTGAAGGTGCTACTAACAGGTAAGAGGGCACAGAAAAAGGATCAGATTTAGGGTAGGTGGGAAATACGAGGAGGGCATGGTGAGATTGCTTTAGGGTGGGGTTTCTCAACCTCAGGACTACTGGCCAGGTGATTCATTGACGTAGGGGGGCCGTCCTGTGCATATAGGATGTTTAGCAGCATCCCTGGCTTCTGCTCACTGGATGGTGATGATATCCCCACCCCGCCCCAATTGTGACTCACAAAAATGTCTCTAGCTACTGCCAAATGTCCCGGGGGAGAAAAATATCCCCCAGTTGAGAACCACTGGTTTAGGGCATTTTGAGATTAAGGGGCAAGTGGAGATGTCTGGCAAAGAGTCAGCAGTGCGAGAATGGAGCAGTAAAAGAAGTTAGGATGTAAAGATCAGGAGATATTCACATGAAAACGATAGTTGAAGTTAGAAAATTACGAGACCACTAAGGGAGAATGTGCAAGCAGAAAAGATAATAAGGCCAAGGACAGTTCTTTGGAACATTACTTACACTTGGAAAATGAGTGGGAACAGGAGACCCAGAGAATGAAAATGAACGGGGTGGTGCTGCGCTAGGGGTCAGAGAGGTAAGAGGTAAGCTGGAGAGTTCAAGGTCAAAAAAGTCCTGAGAGAAGAGAATTTCTATAATATCCTTCCATATGCTCCAAGCATTTTAGAATATTTGAGCAAACCTCTCAATTTTTGATTTTTATATACAGATGGAAAAAGGTACGTGGTTAAATATTTCAATTGATGGCAGTTGGTATGTGGGTCTTAAAATAGAGAGGACTCCTTGGGTCACAGATTTGAAAACTAACTCTGAATTGTTAAACCAAAAAGGGAGATTTGTCATAAACAAACCAATGACAAATAACAAACTTAGGCCTCAGGACGAACCAGAATGGGGAGTCACTCTCTTTCTCTCTATTCTTTTTATCTCTCTCTCTCTCTTCCTCTTGGTTTTATGTTGACATTATTCTTCTTTCACACTATAAACCAATTTTCTGTATTTCCAAATCCATAAGGTAGAAAAATGGCTGTTAATCATAGGACATTATATTTTCTTAAGTCAACACAGCATTAGACAGATCTATATCTTCTTAATGATGATCACAGATTCTCTGGGAAAGGTTCTAATAAACTCATCTTGGGTCAGGTGTCCATCCACGGACCAATGAACTGTGGCCATATATTCACAAAAAAATGCTCATGGTAATTTTGTCAATGGAAGGTTGGTGATGGGCATAGAAGGGAGAAGGGATAAAAGGCAATTCCAAAAAGAAGGACTGAAACAGTCCTCAGAGTTGTTAGATAAATGTGGAAAGCTGAAGAAATCCATTGAAAAATTAGATCTGTAGAATAAGAATGTGATATCCTGACAGTTGAGATTAGGCAATATGAGACTAGAAGTTATGTGTGGTATCAATAAAGGAGAAGGAGGTGCTAAGTGAAGGATAGTAATCCCTGTGTGGGATGATAAGGGCAAGGGTGTGGCTCATGACAGTGGGAACGGAGAGAAAGGGTACTGACCTGGAAGTCCAACAGGCCTTGATGACTGACGTTATGTAGGATGTGAATAAGAGCAAGAATCGAAACGGAGTGATGTGGAGGGAGGTGTTATTTGAATTTAGTAATTAGATAGAGGAAGTAGAGAATTACTCAATTTAAAGGATAAAGGGCATCGTAATTGACCTATATTTTAAATATGTGAAAATTCCAAGTAAGAAAAATGGCCCAACTTCAAATATAAATAATAATTTCAATTTCTTCTATTTATTGGAACTTTGTAGTTGCCCGAAACGGACTTTACACATATTGTCTCACTTAATGACAAAAATGAGGAGACTGAGACACAGAGAGGTGAAGTTTCTTGCCCAAATTTAGAAAACCAGTAACTGAAAGATAAAAGAATTAAAACAGGAGAATGTGACTGTAAGGAGTGACATTCTTCCTTGAAAACACACCATCCTCTTGATGAAAACAAAATTGCAGCCTTCTCAGCATATTAATCCTAGAAGTAGGTCCCCTGGGGTGGAAATTTCAGGTGGTTCTGAGAGGAGGCTCTCTGTGTGTCAATGCTACTAAATTCAGGTAGCTTGTTGCCCTGAGGGGTTCAGGATGGGCAACACAAGGCCCTGATAAATGTGCTTAGTTTTCTTTACTGCCAATTTACCAAAAGGCAACAGCCATCTAAGGACATGAAGATCTGGCCAAGGATATGGTCGTGTGGAAAGGAAGGGGTAGAGAGATGGCCACAAGAATGCCAGCTCTTCTGCCTATGGCTCATAAATCTGTCTGCATAGCGACTCTGCTGGCCGGGAGATCAGAAGTCTCTGGCCCAGGACACTGTCTCCAGGGTCCCGTCCAGACATCTGTGAGTTCCCTTTAAGGCCAGCCCGAAAGAGCTAACCACGAGGGCTTGGCCTGGCCCCAGGGAATGCCAGGGGACCCAAGTGGGGACGCACAGCAGCAGCAGCATAGCCTTTGCCCCGTGAATGACAAGAGTCTAACAGCAGCTTATGCTTCTTGTCATCTGGCTGGAGTGGATGTTCAGTCCTGAAAGCCCTCCAGGCCTGAATAAGAAGCAAAGCAGACAGGCCAGAACAGGGAGGTCACCACAAGGCAGCCTCTTTGTGAGAACATTAGGAAGTTGAGCTTTCAGCTGAAGGATTGTAGTGTTCCCCAGCCTGATGCTGGTTCTGTGGCAGGAAAGGGCAGGAAGAGATCTGCCTGTTCAGCTTGATAGAAGGACCAAGTACAAGTATCTCTCAACTCCTGGTGCTGGGGCATCTGCCTCATTGGATAACACGTTCACCCACATCCCCAGGACCCCTGATGCTGCCTTCATTAGTCCTCCCCATACTGAACCCCCAAAATATTACATTTTATCTATCAATTTATTTTTTAACGGATGCACAACACATATACAGTAAAGGGCACAAATCTTAAGTGTATGGATCAATGAGCGTTTTTGCATGCATACAACCTAGCAACCCAGATCAAGACACAGAACATTCTCATCATCCAGGTTTCCTCATGTACCTTCCTATATCCTCCCCCTAGCCAGAGATAACTGCTACTTTGATTTCTGTTACCATAATAACTTGTTCTTGAAATTCATTTAAATAAAATAACTTCCTATGTAATTTTTAAAACTTTTGGCCTATTTCACTCAGCATAATGTCTATGAGATTCATCCCTGTTGTGCAAATATTAGCAGTTTGTTCATTCTTACCTTGATATACCAGTACATTATATAGATATATCAGAATTTATTTATCCATTCTCCTGTGGATGGACATCAGCATTGGCTTATTTCTAGTTTTTAGCTATTATGGCTATGGCTGCTATGAACATTCTTGTACATATCTTTCAGAGGATGTGTGCTCTCACTTCTCTTGGGTACACACCAATGTCTGGAATTTCTGGGGCATATGGTTGGAGTAGGTTAACTTTAATAGATATCAGAGCTTTCCAAAATGGTTAAACCAATGAAAACTCCATTAGTAATGTATGAGAGTTAGAATTGCTTCACATTCTCACCAACACCTGGCACTATTTTTAAAATTTTAGCCATTCTACAAGGCATTCTTCAAAGCTGGAGGAGATCCCAATCTACTTCCCTCTTCCTTCCTTCTTGGCAAATGCCTTTTATTTCCTTGTGGTTTTCTTTTTCTTTCTGGGTGGCAACTAAATATTTTCATCCCAGTATAACTTATCCTCTTTGTAAACACAGTATAACATAAAATAGAAAAAATATTATTTTGTTAATGCAATGTTTGGTAAATGAAGAAATGAATCACTAATTGAATGGACTGTGACTTAGAAAACAAAACAAACAAAACAAAAGAATGCCTGTCAATATGCTATTGAGTTATATCAAGGGATCACCAGAATTTTCTCCTGGGGCAAGTCCTAGTCTTTTTGTTTGACAAAAATTCTATCAGATCAATCCTTGAAGAGTAAGGCCATTGTCCATTACATCAGAAACATGGGTGAGAATTACAGTTTAAATGCTATTACTTGTGCCAGCAACTATGATAAATGCTTTGCATAAATTACTATGTTTAATTCTCTCAATAACACTGT
Source organism: Tapirus indicus (assembly GCA_031878705.1). Lineage (NCBI taxonomy): Eukaryota > Metazoa > Chordata > Mammalia > Perissodactyla > Tapiridae > Tapirus > Tapirus indicus. Next base: position 61,693,407 of record CM062929.1, read on the forward strand.
GAGTTTGGAATGATTTTCTCAATTTACACAGGAGGCTTAAAGAGTTCAAGAGGCCTACCAACGGTCACTCAAGTACCATGAAATAGAACTGAAATTTGAAACTAGGTTTGACTAACTACAGAACAAGCAGCCTGAATTTTTTTGACAATGTAAGTGTGATCATTCAACTGAAAAAAAAAAAAAAACCAGAAAGAGTAAAAGAAAAAGACCCTTTACTATTATATTGCTCATAGAGATCCAATCACCACGCATCAAGTGGACATGTGATCCGGCACTTGGATAGCTATATATTAAATCAACTGCATGAGGCTTTAGGTCGTTTCAGGCAGTTGTAACTATTACTATTAAATTACTTTGCATTGTAAATGGAGAAGTTATCACTTCAATTCTGTTAAAAAGGCTATCATAACACTATGGATTGATTATATATCATTAAAGTGTACACAGTTATTTCAGTTATTTATTACCATGTAACAAATCACCCTAAAACTTAGTGTCTTAAAACAACAACAACCAATTATTTGCTCATGATTCTATAATCTGGATTGGGCTCAGCTGGGTGGCTTGTCTCCGCTCCATGTGGTACTGGCTGGACTCACTCATATGTTTGCCTTTGGTTGGAAGCTCCAGTAGACCTGGATGATCTAAGGTGGCCTCCCTCACAGGTCTGGCACCTCAGCTGGAATGGCTGGGAACTGCTTGGGTTCCTTTCTTCCCTGCTGGTCTTTCATCTTTCAGGGCCTCCCTGCCCGAACGGCCTCACACGCTTAAGGAGTCTATCCCAGATTTCCTCTTGAGGCATTTTGGGGTAAAAAAGGTAGGCAAGTGGAAACTGTAAGACTGATTAAGGCATATGCCTGGAACTTGCTAGCATCACTTCCACCACATTCTCAATGTAATGTTCACATTCTCATGTGCAACACACTTAAAATAGTTGTGAGACTCGACTCTTATTTAGGGCAATAAGCATATCATTTGAAACCTAACTGGGAATAGGTCTTGCAGCAAAGAAAGGGTCCCATCTTCATCTGCTGTGTCATGCCATGAAAATGGGTTTACATAGAGTATAATGATTGCATCTCCACCTGTAATGATCCCATCTCCACATGTACCATATGCGAGGGAATGATTGCATCTCTTCCTGCAATGTAATTAGAACAGGTTTATCAGCAATGCAACGATACCAACTTCCACCTGAAATGCAACTGATATCATCATTATGGGCAACATAACCAGCATATCTCTACCATAAATGTAATTAACACATTGTCTTTTGCACACTAAAGATTGCATTTCCAACTGCAATAACAGTTCTATCTGCAATGATGCCATCTATTTGTGCAAGTTAATTATCGCTTTTCCACTTGCCAAGCCATAATGATAGGTATTCCTGTAGGGCAGTGATTGCATCTCTGCCCTCAGGGTAATGACCACATATGCAATGAGAGATAACAAAACTGTCTTCAGGACAATGATCAGATTTCTCTGCCCAGGGTAATGACAACATATCCACTTTAACCTAAAGATAACAGGCCTCTTGTCAATGCTCTGATGCCAGCTTCTCCTGCAGTGAGAATGGGTGACAGATATTGATGCAGGAGGGGTTCAGATCTACCTGGTGTGTGATGGCGGATCTTGTAGGAAGCAGAAATCCTACCGAGAGGTAGTATCATGACAGGAACAATAGCACTAGAGACAAAATAGATGCCACGCCACAGTCTGTGTGGCTCTGGGTAGCTGATTTGGCCTCTCTGAACTTCACTTGCAAAACTGAGGATGATAATGGCTTTTTTCTTTTGCAAAAATGATTGGCATGAACATAATATTTCTCAACATAGAGAATTTGCTCTTAAGAATTGCTCATTAATTTTCTTCTCCCTCCAGTTGATCTCTGGACCACATCCTTGTCCTGATTCCCCTAGGATCTGAATCTCATCATGACCTGTCCCCACTCAAACCTCAATTAACCTTTGCACATTCTTATGCTTAAGCTCTTCCTCTTACCATCTGTTCTGATATACATATATTTTTTTTCCATTTCTGTCCGTAAATGTGCCTATGCCTCCTACACCTTAGAATGTTGCTTACTAACTCTAATCCAATATTTCCCAATGGAAATGCATTTTGTTAGTTTCCAAAACCATTCTGCCTTCTTTCTTGTTTGGTGAATGGTACTACCATGTAGCTACATATTCAAGGTAGAAACTTGGACATCAGCTCACTTCTCGCCATGATTTCCTCTGTATTTCCAATGAGGCATCATGTGCTGTTGATTCGACACCTTAACAACATTCTCTCCCATACCGGCCTTTGATCTTTCCCCATCACTACTGCCTTGGTTCAGGCCATCAATATTTTTCCACAAACGGATGCTTAACTTGTCTTGGGTGTGGAAAGATTTTTCTAAGGAAAAAGGAGGAGAATAATGGATTTGAGTATACAAAAGCACAAAAACATAATTAAATTATAAACAACAAGAAGCAGTGGAAAAAATTTAAATAGGCAAAGAATATGCCCTCGGTGTTTTTCTGATAAAGTATTAACATTCTTGATAAACAAAAAGTTCACCAATTAACTGTAAGATTATGAATGTTTCAACAAAAAAACAGGAAAATATACCAACAGGCAATTGATTAAAGAAGAAATTATAGTAACTAACAAATGTAAAACAATTTTAATACCTTTAATAATTACAATAAGTTCATATTTAAACAGTATCATCAGTTTTCACCCATAATATTTTCAAAGATGTAAAAGCACAAGATTTTAGAAAAAAAATGACAGCTGTCCAATAACTTTTACAAGTTATTTAACTAAGTCCCCCCTCTCTAGAAAAATAGATAGATATACATATACAAATAGATTTAGGCATAAAGACAACTTATAGGGCTCAACTGGTAGGAAGGAAAAGTTTCAGAAATCTTAAAGAAAAGTAAACTGCTAAAAATGATCTACTGCAGTAACTAGAAGAAAATTTCAAGAAACTCTCTACTCAAATATGCAGAAAGTTATGACCCTTAAATGTTGGGAAAAGAAATAATTAAGCAGATATCAGGCTTACAGAAATAGATATATGAGGATATTTTTAAAGGCAAAACTAACAAATTAATCAAGGATTAGCAGAAATTTTTTAAATGCTAGTAAAATCCACACTGGGTACAGAAAAGAGTATAATTGATACTGTAGGGATGTTGAATCAGTAGTGTGGAGGATATAATGAGAAAATATTTGAAAATAAAAATAAAAGAGCAATAAGATGAAAATGCAAAGACAAAAAATTATAGAATGGACAAAGAATAGAGAACCAAAATAGAAATATTTGGTTCTTCTGAGGAAAGAGTCTGGAAAAGGTTGAGAAAATGAAAAGAGAGATAATAATCAAATTTGTAACAAAAGAAAATTCCATAATATGGGGAGAAACTACATGTGAAAATTGAAGAGCTTTACTGAGAATCAGGTAAAACGTCTAGAATAGAAGGCACAGGTGCCTTCCTAGTCCTTTTTTTTGGGTAAGGAAGATTGGCCCTGAGCTAACATCCCTTGCCAATCTTCCTCTTTTTGCTGAGGAAGATTAGCCCTGAGCTAATATCCATGCCCATCTTCCTCTATTTTGTATATGGGATGCTACCACAGCATGGCTTGATGAGTGTTGTGTAGGTTCGCACCCAGGATCCAAACCCATGAACCCCTGGGTCGCCGATGCAGAGTGCGTGAACTTAATTGCTATGCCACTGAGCCAGCCCTTCTCAGTCGTTTTTTTAACCATTAGGACTTCTAAATGCTAAAATCACTTGGGTAAAAATAATTAAGACTCAGAAGTAAATTTTAAACAATATAAATATTAATATATTAATACCTAGGAAAAAAATAAAAATCTACCTAATCTGAGACTTTTCATCTAAAACATGAAATGCTAGAAGAAAAAATAGCCATGCCTATAGGGTTTTGATGGGATAGGCTGCATACTTTGTTTGTTTGTGTGTGTATGTTTTATTTTGTTTTATAAATATGTGGCCAAGTTGTGTTACACTCAAGGTAAAACATATTCTTTGTGAAATACAAAAATGTAGAAAGTTATGTTACTTATGGCCAGGGAGCAGAGGTGTGGGAGGAGGGGAAAATGAACAAATCTTGAAAATGTGCTTCTGTTGTTTGAAACAAGAGACAAAATTCCACATCACGGAAAGGTGAATGGGAAAAAAAACAACTCTCAATAAACCACTAAAAACAGTAAATATATATATCTCCAGACCTACTTGCTTTCTGTCTGGTTAAAATAATAAATACAGGGGCCGGCCCAATGGTGCAGCTGTTTAGGTCACACTTTGGCAGTCCGGGGTTCGTGGGTTCGGGTCCTGGGCACCAGCTGATGCACTGCTTGTCAGCCATGCTGTGGTGGTGTCCCATATAAAGTAGAGGAAGATGGGCACGGATGTTAGCCCAGGGCCAGTCTTCCTCAGCAAAAAGAGGAGGATTGGCAACAGATGTTAGCTCAGGGCTGATCTTCCTCACACACACACAGAGTAAAATAAAATAATAAATACAAATTTCAGCATTTTGGAAATAAGATGCATGATGTAAAATTAATATTATAGTAACACAAATCTGATTCTAAACCTTTGATTTTCAAGACCTGGAAGTGTGTGGATGTGTGTGTGTAGAAGGAAAAATAAAAGAGAGCTACACACCTTGTCTCAACAGAGCATCTATAGATACTATTTCTTCTGAAATGGGAATTAAGGTGAGGGAAGTTAAATAACCATATTGAAATATCTAAGAGACGTTTTAAGTAGTATTAAAGCAGGATGCATGCTGGAAAAGTATAGCATTTTTAAAGAAATAGAAAAAACAAGCAAGAGGGGTTATGTATATGAATGCTTGTGAGTGTGTATGTATATGTATATGTGTGTGTTATAACAAATAAAGATTTAACAAGGCAAAAACTAAGGCAAAATATACTGCTATCACCACAATAATTCACCAAGAGATGAAAACAATGACAATCAGAAAATATTAGAAAGGAGGAGTGCCCTTCAGTCACCCCTCTGAGGACTGGGGTGAGACATTAATGAGGCCATGGATGTGCAAACAGGTAGCAAAATACCCAGCCCCAAGTATGTACTCAGTAACTGTGCAATCAACAATGTTCACCTAGCACCCAAATCTTGATTTCTAAATATCCTTCTCCAGTAAAAGAAACCAGAGTTCCTTGGAGGAATGGCTGATTTTAGGAGTCGGGAAAGGAAACACAATATGAGCCTGCAGCATCTTGCAGTGCCAGAAAGTAAGAAAATGCTCAAAGAATGAAAGGATAGGATTATACCAAAGAAATGCAGGGGCCAGCCTGAAAGGGCTCCTAATGCTGGAATAATTTGAGCAACAAAAATAAATAATGAGAGTATTGAATTATAATCCAAAAAGTAAAGTAAAAAATCCATGAAATCATACTGATATAAATAAATGATTGAATAAATGATAAAAATGGAGGAGAAGGAACAAATATTCCTTACAAAAGAATTCTGATTGGGGGCCGCCCGGTGGTGCAGCGGTTTAGTCCACGCTTGGCAGCCCGGGGTTCGCGAGTTGGGATCCCGGGCGCCCGCCAACACGCTGCTTATCAGCCATTATGTGGCGGCGTCCCATATAAAGTAGAGGAAGATGGGCACGGATGTTAGCCTAGGGCCAGTCTTACTCAGCAAAAAAAGAGGAGGATTGGCGACGGATGTTAGCTCAGGGCTGGTCTTCCCCCCCCCAAAAAAAAGAAAAAAAGAATTCTGATTAATAAATGTAGAAGGACAAGGGAAATAAAAATCACCACTGGAACACCACAGTAATAATTGCTGCAGGCACAATCCACTGACAAATACTAAAATCAACATGCCTAACTTTAAGGAAGAAGTGGATATTTTCATCACCTCAGAGTATCTTCCCTCAAATTTGCTAATTACTGTAGTGGTTTTAACATATAACCACAAATTCTTTGCTACCCTTCCTTCCAAGAAGTGAAGCTAATTCCTCTTCCCTCCAGTGTGGTTAGACTTAATGACTTGCTTCTAAGGAATAGACTACAGAAAAGGACAAATAACAACTTCCCAGTGGAGAAATTAGGAGACATTGCATTAACCAGGTAATCAAGGTTAACATCACCCCTGATATGATGGGATGAAAATTACATCACCTCTGTGGTATTCTTTCCAAATATCAATAATCTCAGTGAGAAAAATCCCACAAACCCAAACTGAGAAACATTCTAGAAAACACCAGACCAGTACTCTGTCAAAACTCTGTCAAGGTCATGAAAGACCAGGAAAGGCAGAAACTCTTATAAATTAGAGATGGCGAAAGAGACATGAGGATTATATGCAATATGGTGTCTTCAATTGGATCCAGGAACAGAAAAAGGAAAAGAGGGGAAAATCCCAAAAAAGCCCGTAGTTTAGTTAATAGTATAAAGGAATGTCAATTTCTTAGTTTTGATAGATGTACCAGGGTTATGTACGATGTTAATATTAGAGTGAGCTCGGTGAAGGTTATATGGGAACACTCTACTATCTTTGCAACACTTCTGTAAATCTAATATTATGGCAAAAAGAAAAAAAGTTGGAAATGTGCGTGTGTGTACTATGCATGGTTGAGCCTCCCAGAGCTTCTACCATCCCACCAATGCCAGGGAGAAGGCAAGACTTGGTTAAATAAATAGACTTGTTAGGGGTCAACACACCCTCCCTGAAGAGTCAAGAAGGACCAGGAAAAGAGTGAGTTTTGTAACCTGCCTTTTTATAACTTTTCTCATTGTACTCTTTATTATATGTATATGTATATATTTTCCTTGTCTTTTATTGTATTTAGGCGCTTTCTAGAGTTCAGCTGTCGCTCAGGGCATCAAACTAATGTTCTCCTCAGCAATGATTGCAGAGCTGCATGCATAATGAACCCCGTTATTGCTCTTGTTATTAGGTAGGTCATTGAGGACGGGAGGAAGGCCAGGATCCAAAGGCAAAGGCTCTTCCTAACGCTGCCTGTGCCCCCCCACCCGCATCGACTGAGATTGCTGGGACAAGAAAGAAAGCACCTGTAGAAAGAGATGCAAATAATCCTGCTCCTTGATGTGGGGAAATGTCAGAGGTTTGAATTGGCTTTGAGGCACTGGCTTTTGTAATTTATTTAATGCAAAATAAAGTCATTCTTTTTTTTTTTTTTTTTTTTGTGGGGAAGACCAGCCCTGAGCTAACATCTGTTGCCAATCCTCCCCTTTTTGCTGAGGAAGACTGGCCCTGGGCTAACATCTGTGCCCACCTTCCTCCACTTTATATGGGACGCCGCCACGGCATGGCTGACAGGCAGTGCGTCGGCGGGCTCCCGGGATCCGAACTCGCAAACCCCGGGCTGCCAAGCGCGGACTAAACCGCTGCGCCACCGGGCGGCTTTATTGACCACTTGAAAGAACTGCATATATTGAGAACCAACACCATGTCAGGTACCGTCCTGGGTGTTTTATGAATGTTGTCTCACTTAATCCTCACAACATGTCTATGAAGAGGAAGTAGTCATCCTCTGTTTATGGATAGGAAACTGAGGCTGGGCGATGCTAAATGACCTGCCTATAGTTTTCCACATGGTTAGCAACTGGTAGAGCCTGGATTCAACTCCAGGTACAACACGTGTGGGATCCTGTGCTCTCCCGGTGACATCACCTGGCTTTCTGGCACAGTCCAGACATTCCCGTGATACACTTTCATATCTTCATGGGTACCAGAATCAGGAAGCTGGTTTCCTGTACGGTCAAAAGCAGCAGGGTTCATAGGTTTTACTATGCATGTCAATAACCTGAGACCTGGTTAAAGTGAAGATTCTGATGTAGTATCTCTAGGGTGGGTCCTGAGATTCTTCGTTTTTAGCAGCTACCACGTGATGCCTACACTACTGTGGATCACACTTTGAGTAGCAGATATGGAGGACGTCTCGTTATTATGGAGTCACATCTTAGACTTAAAATAGAAATGTGGAAATCTTTTGCACTCCTAACTCTGCCTTTGTCGGATACGTGTATCCCAGATATTTTCTTTCAGTCTGTCACTTTACGTTTTCATTGTCTTTTAATGGCATTTTTTGAAAAGTTCTTTAATTTTGAGGAAGTCCAGTTTATCATTTTATTTTCTTCTATGGTTAGTATATATCATTTCCTGTCTAAGAAATTTTTGCCAAATTTAAGTGCTTGAAGATTTTCCCTATATTTTCTTCTAGAACTTCTGCTGTTTTAAGTTTTATGTAGATCTACAATCCATTTTCAATTAATTTTTATATATACAGTGACATAAGATTTGAAATTTTTTCCATGTGGATTTTATTTCAGTGCTCTTTCTTGAATAACTATCATTTTCCCATTGAATCACCTTGTTATCTTTGCCAAAAATCAATTAACCACATATGACTGGGTATATTTCTGGGCTTTCTGTTGTTCTATTGATCTGTATATCTATACTTTTACCAATACCACTGTAACGTTATAGTAAATCTTGAAATCAAGTAGTGTATGAAGTAGTCCTCTAACCTTTTTGTTCTTTTACAAAATTGCTTTGGCTATTCTTTGAATTTCCATATAAATTTTAAAATAAACTTGTACATTTTTATTTAAAAAGGCATGTCTATTGCTTCTAGTTTTCTCATATATGAAAAACATAAATGGTACTTTGAGAATCATCACTTGTCAAGTACCAGCCTGCAAACCGAGACTGTCTTATTTATCACTATATTATCAGTACTTCGACAATAAACATTTAACTGAATTAGCAAATGTATGACCGGTTAATGAAAAAATAAATGAATGAAGATTTCTTATTTTAATAACAAGTAAAACATTATCTGAAAAATAAATAAGGATCAATAAATAAGGACCTGTACTCAAAGTACCTAAAAAAAAAATCAAGAAATGAAAAAGTATATAACCGCAAAGAAAAAAAAATGTGATTATGGCTCAAGTCACAAGGGAGCCTTAGCTATTCAGCCTTTAAGAATCTATTTAAATACAAACTATTCTAGAATACAACGTTTCACTTATTTGTAAGTGAAAGGATCAGTGGTTGCTGATGTTGGTGAGAGTCTGCTGTTATTTGCATCTAAGATTATACATACGCATAGCAGGTGATAAGAACGTGTATTTTCCTTTCCTCTCTTCCAAACAATCTTGAATTTATTGCTGCCAGGACGTACATATCTATTTTTCTATCATTGCTATGAACATGGTGGAAATGTAGTGAATATATATTTACAACATTCCTAACACTCCTTTACCATTATAGACACTGCATATGACTTGCATTTTCCAAGTTTGTACTCCATCTCTTCCTATTCTTTACTTTATACTCCTAGATGAAAGGGGCTATCATTGCCCAGACTTTCTCCTTTTTCATCAGCCACGTTTATTTTCAAATCAGAGTATGGGATGAATAATGTCGAGTAGTTTCTCAAATGATCTGAAAATTATAGATCCCACCCAGTGCCACTTTTGTCATCTCCATACATGAAAGAATCAAAGGAACTTCCCTTTTTGGGTTCTGACCTTGAAAACATAACCCACAGCTTTTGTCATCTCCCAAAGCCTTTCTTGCTGTGAACAGCCCATCAGAGTCCCCCAGACAGCTGTTAGAGCTCAGAATCAATTTACTTTGGGGTGAGGACTTGAGGGACACAGATGGGTGAATTACAGGTGTTCAGCTTAGTGGCAGACCCTACTTGGCACAGTTTAATATGGGCTCCAACCTGTTTCAGCTGCAGGGCGGCAAAGCTGTCACTCTTTGCCCCCGAGAGGCTGGTGGGTTTTGGCTGGGTGCCATATGCAATCCTAGTTACAAGGTCAATTGTGTGTTTTTGGTTTTTGGAAGCTGTTACAACTTGAGCTAGTCACTGATCGTGCCTTTACCCTGGGCTCGGTTTCTCTCTTTAGATTTTAACTGAGACTTTAAAGTGACTGTTAGTCCTGTTCAACTGCTCTATCCAAGAACCTACTGCTGCAGTTCCCATCCCATGTTTATATCACCAATGCTTGCCTGCCTCATTCCTCTTTCTTTTCTGCTTATTTATCATTTCTCGTCTTTACATTGTATAATGCCCTTCAATTTCTCCCTACTATCAGTTCTGGACCTTTCAGGCATGCCCTTGGTCATACTTCAAACTTGATAAAAGCTCTGAAGATAAGGAACTCCGTTCTATGGAAACTTACAACGAGAGAAGTTAATCTAGGGAGGGAGGGACAGAGGTCCAGGTTCCGGTGGGTGGAGCATGTTTCCAAATCAAAATCTACAAAGAGTGGACAGGGCTTCAGCATCTTAGCTGTTTTAGATTTGAGTGGATCTCCTTATTAGGTAGGGATTTGGTTCCAGGCAAAGTATTCTGAAAACCAGAATTGCCTTGGGAATGGAGAAACCATTTCTAAGGCAAAGAGGATCTTGGCCCTGGGATATGATTCATCTCACTAGATTCGCGTGCATTTATGGTTTGAAATGATGCCGGGCGTGCCCTGTCCAGACCATAGCATGACCTTTGCAAAATCATAGCTATCATTGAAAAGGCCTTGCTTTCCGTAACTCCTTCTGATATGCTGCCAAAAACTCAAACAGCTATTCCGATTACACTATAATTGGTGCTTTATATTCAACACATAAGAAAACTCACCATAAACAAAAGCTGTTCTTTCCTGAACTCTGTGAAGTTAAATTATCTGGATCGCGTGTTAACTATATAATATTGATGGAGTTCAGCATGTGGGTGAAGTCAGCCAAGGCCCATGTCTCCTCCTTAAGGCTTTGTATATTAAGGAATGCTTTATATACTAAGATTTTTGAAATCCCCCTCCCTACAAAATTCTTGCAATGGTAAATAATAGAAGGAATGGTAAAGAATAGTCAATTCAGCTGCATTTTTTTTTCATTCTTGAAAAATCAATACTAATGTAGTTGGCATTTATGTAATTAACCTTCTTCCAAGAATCTCGAAACATATATAAACTCTGCTGGTCGGTTATTTAATCACTTGCCCTGAAACTATTAACCAGGTCGCATATGGAACCGGTTGTAACAGTCAAATACTGAAACTTAAAGTTTCTACCAGTGGTTTATACCAATCCATTACGCCCTCCCATTCATCTGCCCCCACGCATATAGGGGAGGACCATTAGGGAGGTGGGGATGAAGAGAGAAATCTAAAATGTGTGTATTCAGCCAACCAAATTACTAAACATCTCCTCTGTGGTGTGCATAAAGGACACAGTGATAACAATAAATGAGCTTTGCTGTCTAAAAATTCAGTCTCTAGTGAACAACAATTATAACAACATCTAGTGAATATGTAGAGAACATACTCTGTTCTCTAAGCCCTGGTTATGCATTAATGTACGTCTTCACAGTTACTCTATGAAATAGGGTCTAATATTACATCTAATAGACACCCTCCACCCAGATATTAAAATGCTTATATTAAGCCTTAGTTGCTTCAAATAATTTTTAAAGATAAAAATATTTTTCAGACAGACTTCAGGTCCCCATTATACTCCTTGATCTCATTCCCTACTGTCCCTCCCAGAAGGCAATTGCTCTTCTACAGTTGATGTGCATCTTTCCTATCTACCTTTAAAAAGTAAGTATGCTGTGTATATCTACATCTATATTAACAGTATTTTGTATTGTTTTGTGTGCTTTAAAATTTTGTGCTAATGTGTAATTCTCTTGCACCTCGGTTTATTCATTTGATATTACATTTTTGAAATTTGTAAATTTTGAGTCATATAGAAGTAGCACATTAATTATAGCCATCATATAGTTTTTTGTTGTATTAATACACATAATTTATCAATCCATTCCACTATTACTGGGCATTTACATTGATTTCAATTATTCTCTATTACATTAATGCTTCAGTAGACACATCCTTATCTGGATTTTTCTATGACACATACCTATAAGTAAATTTGCTGATTCATAGGATAGGTGCATCTTCAACTTTACTAGATATTGCCAAATAGCTCCCAAAATGGTTGTACCAATTACACTCCTACTGCCAATGTAAGAATGTTCCAGGTCCCCTATAACTTCAGTGGCACTTGATGGCGTTAAAATTTTAATTTATGTGAGTTTGATGGATGTGAAAAATATCTTATTGATTTAGAATATTTGTAATTATGTTTCTACAGGATATAGACTGATGGATATATGTATATGTATATATATGTGTGTGTGTGTGTATATATATATTCTTTCTCATGCTATCTTTTTTCTGCTTTAGGATAAAAAGGTTATATTATTTGTTAGAGACTCTTTCTTTACTTTTTATTCCCTGGAATAATTTTAGAAAATAAGGATTTTTGTCTCTTTGAAAGTTTAGTTAGCCACTTATGAAATGATTTTGATAGGATGAAAAGGTACAGATTTATTAATTATTTGTACTTTATAGTTATATTTTTTCTTAAGGTAATGCTAGTGTTTATTTAAATATTATAAAATGTTCTTACATATTGTCAGTTTATTGTATGTCTGTGGTTATGTCATGTTTCAAATAGATTTCAAGTATTTCTTATTTGTGTAAATTCCTTATGTTCCTTTAGTGTGCCTTTTCTCTTTTTACTTGGGCAGGCTTCTAGGGAGTTGTCTGTTTTATTAGTAATTCCAAAAAATCAGCTTTTTGTTTTTGATACTTTTCACCATTGTGTGTTCTTTCCCATTTTCTTATTTTCTGATCTTCTGTTACTGGTAGCTTCTGTACATTTTGGGGGAGAATTTAGTCTGCTTTTCTTTACAACTCCTTGAGTTCAATGCTCAAATCATTAATTTGTCATTTTTCTTATATTCAAAAATATGCATTAAGGTTATGAATTTCCCTCTGAGTGCCAATTTATCTTCATCCCACGCATTTTGATCTGCTATACTTTTGTTATTATATTAGCACTTTTAAGAGAAAGACTCCCCATACCCGACAAGACCTTTTCCTCGGGTATATATTATATTCTTTGAACAAAGTCCTATCCCATTTTCATTTCATAGACATGTGACAGTATTTCCAAATTATATTGGGTATATAACTTTTGGAATTTGGGGACATTTCCCATGTTACTGAATAAGATAAAAATCCCAGGGAACCAAATGCCTTGCAATAAGGAAGAGCACCATATATAATTATAAAACCTTCCTAGGCAACCAATAGACTATAACAAAACAGAGAATCTCCATTAAAATATGTTAGCCAATAGGAAACGCCTCCTGAGAAAATAGAGGTAAAACACTTCTATGATGTTTGAAAGTGGAAAGTATCTTATAGATCACATAGGACTATATTTCTTTTTACTCAATCTCTGAGATTGAGTCTCAGAGAGATTGAAGGACTTTCTCAATTTCATGAAATAATTGGTTGGAGATTCAAGACTAAATACTCCCTGTGTAGTTGTTGCTTTGTTACAATTATTAATTTTATACCATATTTCCTTCTGCCTTCTTTCGTAAGAAATGAGGATCAACAGATTTGTGCATCTACAGATAATTCTTTAATGTTACTGATGGCTCCTACATGGACAGGGCTAGTGAGCTAAAAAGCCCATTCATAGAGCTACAGAAAGCAGTTATGGATATTGAATCCACTGGCTGGAAAAGCAGACATACAGCAGCCTTACTAAGACAGCTCCTGCTGACCCCTACAACGTCCTATTTTACCATTTCCAAAACTTGAGGACCTTTTACATGATTCTCATCCATTCTACTCATTGCTTTTCTTTTTTGTTCATCAGGTTTAACCTTAAACATCACCTCAAGGAGCCCTTCCCTGACAATATCATCTAACGAAGATCCCACACCCACTCTCCATTATTCTCTCTCTGTCTTACAGTCTGTTTACTTCTTCCTCAGAACACCACCACGTGGAATTATTTTATTTATTAACCAGTTTACATTTTTTTGTCTTTTTTTCCCAACAGAATATATATTTTATGTCTAGTTCATCACTACTTCCAGCGCACTTCACAGTTCTGGTCACAGTAGGTACTCAGTGAATGCTAGATGCTTAAATAAATGAATGAATGAGTGAACATAAAAATCTCCAGTAGACTTGTAATGAGTAGAGATGATCTCAGTGGAACATTTGGCAAAACGTAAGGTGTTGTATTTACATAATGTCCCTAAATAAAATTGGAGAAGCATAGGTAAGAGTGCTGGTATTGATCACTATACCCTAGACACAAAGACTTTTACAATAATTATGGGTAATTTTATTTCCAATAATGATGGACTAAATCATTTGGACATTTTTTTTTCCTGAGGAAAAGTAAAATAGCTGAGTGAATTATAAATATATTTTAAAAGCATCAAACAGCTAACAAGATAGTGGATAATTATCTAGTAGAGATCTGTTAGCACTTGGGAATCCAGAGATGGAGCCTAGCAGTGGAGCCTGCTTTTTCCCTCATCATATGCAGATCCATAGAGTTAACTGACAGCCTGGGCTGTCAGTTGAAGAGATAAAAGGTCTGAATGCAGATTCTTTCAAGAGTCTGGATTTGGTAAGCCTCTACCACTCTGGGCTGAAACTCTTAAGTGTTGTAGCCTGGTCGTAGGAGGACATCTCACTGATGCAGTAAAATTCTTCATCATTTAACTCTCCAGAAAACCTCAATAATTAAACTAGATTAAAATTGGTTGAAAATAGTATGCTCAGGATTCTGGCAAAAGCAAATGAAAATCTTCGCTTCATGATGAGACCTTCAATCAAGTCTCAAATTATTACTAAATGTCAGTTTTCAAAAACAATGCCTAGCACACAATCAGAGATAATCAGACACGTGAAGAGAGAAAATACCATAAGAGAAAAAATACAATGCAGTATAAGGACAGACTGCATGGAATCCAAATAATAGAATGACCAGACAGATTATTCAACAACTCTGTTCACTATGTTCAATGAGATAAAAACCGAGTTTTAAAATATTAACAGAGAACTAGAAACCATAAAAAGCTACACCAGAGATGAAAAAAAAAAAAAAAAAAAAACCTCCAATCCAAATATGCATTATAGAACTGGAAAAAAGAACAGAACTGAATAAATAAGTTTAACAGTAGGTTAGGAAGAGTTGGATAGAGAATCATTAAACAAGAAGATAGGTCAGAAGTCTTTGCAAAGTGAAGCATGGAGAGAGAGCAAAGGTACAGATTATAGAAGAACAAATAATAGATATAAAGCAGTGATGTCCAATAGAAACCTCTGAAATGATAAAATTGTTCTATATATGTGCTATCCACTAGACACATATGGCTCTTGAGTGCTTGAAATGTGGCTATGGAGACTGAAGAACTGATTTCTTAATTTTAGTTAATTTAAATTTATATAGCCACTTGTGCTAGAAGCTAATGTATTGAACAGTGCTTATAGGGAGGATACACATAGAAAGTGTAATATATATGTAATAGGAGTACCAGAAGCAAAGGAGAGAAAATATGAAGGTGAGGTAATGTTTGTAGAGAGAGTGGTTCAAAAGTTTCAGAATTGATGGAAGACATTTATCCAAAAATTCAAGAAACCCATAAAATCTCAAATAGGAATAAAAAAATCTTCTAGACATGCCATAGTGATTCTGAAGAGAACCAAATACAAAGAGAAACAATTGCAAGAGGAAGCAGAGAAAAAAGGAGAGATTACCTTCAAACGAATAGCACTTAGACTGAGGGTTGACTTCTCAACAGCTACGATGGAAGTCAGAAAAAACTGAAATGATACACTGAATGTGCTGAAAGAAAATAACTCCCATCCTACAACTCCATACCCAGAGAAAATATATTTCAAGAATTAAGGCAAAATAAAGTCATTTTAAGACCTAGAAAAACAGAGACAGTTTAGCACTAGCAGATGCTGCCCATGGAAATTATATAAATGATCCCAGATAGAAGGTGAAAGATGCAAGAAGAAACAAGAACAAAGAAAATAATATGTGTGTAAATTATAAGGAAAAATACTATATAAACCACAAACAATACTTTATTGTGGACTCTCTCTTTCTCTCCACCTTTCTTTCTTTCTGTTTCCCTCAACAATTTATCATGGCACTTCACATTTTATGTTGAAATTGTTTACCAATACCACTGAACTTTGTACTTTGTTTGGTCAGAGACCTTTATTAAAGTGTCCAATAAGGCTGCACACCATTAACATTTGTTGTAAAGACAGATGGATTAATGCATGGAGCAAAGGAAGTTATTTACTTGTTCCCTGGTAATGGGGCAAGAACATCAAAGAATGATGAGCTTCAGAGAGAGGTGACAAATCTGAGTAGTTGAACCTCAAAATCATCACTTATGGCACTTTAGCCTTTCCAAATAATAACATAGGCTTGATGTTTCTG
Source organism: Tapirus indicus (assembly GCA_031878705.1). Taxonomy (NCBI): domain Eukaryota; kingdom Metazoa; phylum Chordata; class Mammalia; order Perissodactyla; family Tapiridae; genus Tapirus; species Tapirus indicus. The sequence continues at coordinate 61,709,776 of CM062929.1, forward strand.
ATTTATGATTCTTACAATAATGTTTTCTAGCGTAAGTTCCTGAGAGCCCATTCTAGCTTCTGGCTTTAATCAAGTTACCCAAACTCTCTAATCTTCATTTTCTTTGTCTTTGACCTATTTTTCCTCATGGTTAGTGTGCATAAAACCACAGTTGGATCCTTTTCATTAACTTCCCTGAAATGTTATGAACTTAAGATATTTTCTCTGACTTTATTTATTTTTGTTGTTGTTTCCTTTCCAGCTGTTTGAGGACTTCCTCAGGAATACATTTAAACGTACAGTTTGTATCCTGTTTTTCTCCCTCTTCCTTTGTCCCTTCCACCTGCATCCTTAGAGAACTTCTCAAATGGTGCATCACGTCCACATTTTAAGTTTGCACTATGTTGATTCTGCTTTTCGCTGCCTCAAGTGCAGACTTCGTTGTCATAGTCTTTGAAATCTTTCCTTGTCTTATCCTTCTACTTTTTCCCATCTCATTTTATTATATATATACGGATTATTTTGTGAACATATTCTTCTATCCAATTAAACACTTTAAAAATGTTTTTCAGTTTACTCATCCCTGGATGAGAGAAAATTTATCAAGATCTGGTGATTGTCAACAAATGGGTTACATAACCCCATTTGTAGAAAAACTCTTTTGGCTATAATGGTAGACTAGCTTGCTGTTCAGTCCCCCACCCTCTTCCACGGGAGGAGTGCATTTCCCTGCCCCAGAGGGCAAGTTAATCGCACAACATCTAGACTGATTCCCAGTATCTAGTCAGCATTTATATAATTGAGCACTGCTGCACAGAGGTGGCTCCTTCAACTCCAACTGATGCTCTAAAGAGATAAATACGTGACAAACTACTATTCCTAATATGTACTGCGACCATGAACTTGCCTGTCTACATTCCTGCCAAAGCGGTGTCCTTTTGCGATGTACTATAGCAATACATGCTAAAAGCTCTCCTTTCCTAATTCTCCAGTTGTTTTCAGGAAGTTGGAGTCTCCACAAGTTATGATAATGAAAGAAAAATACTCTGGTTGCCTCAGAAAGGTAATAGTCATAAAGTAGAGAGGAATTCCCCAATTTTCTTCTTGATTCAGACTTTTCTGAGTAAATTTTCTGTTTCCAATGGGAAACAAAGGGTCCACCATTTTCGGAGTTTTGCACCCCAGGCCCATTTAAATTATACATCTTGGAATTTCTCTTATATGAATTTTGGTCATGGTGTATGTGACCTTTGCTGTTCTTCATTTGTGTTTTATGCGATGGATTGGAGAGTGGAGTCAAGAACGTCTAGTCAGATGCCATTTTAAGTTGAAGAAGGTGCCTACATATCTAACTAGTAAAATATGCCTCTTAGAATATTCTGTATATTGGACTTTTCACTGGGTCAATGACCCTTTTTTTCCTGTTACTATAAACTATTGAAGTCTAACTCTATTTATTAAAAAATATAGATTTTTTAAAATAAAATTTAGATTAAAGACAGGATTTTGGAAGCTGCAGCTCTCTTGTGCCCCCAAGGATTCAGCCCAGGTTCCCAAGGGAACATTTTTTTCCAACATTTTATTATGAAAAATTTCGAACATGTAGCAAAGTTGAAAGAATTTCACAGTGAACAGCCTATGCCTACCACCTATATTTTGCCATTAACATTTTACTCTACTTCCTTTATCACTATCTGTCCATCAATTAATTCATCACAATTTTGGATGCATTTCCAAGTAAATTGTGGACATCAGTACACTTTCTTCTAAATACCTCTGCATGCATATTATTAAGAAGAGTTCATTATTTGTTTACAATTCTTTTTCGTTTTTACGTAAAATTTACATGTCATGGAACGGGAAATCTTAGCCAAATATCCATTTGCTGAGTTTTGCAAATGCATGCAAAGAAGTACTTTCTTGCTCTTTTATAAGGGAACATTTTTAAGATGTAATAATCAGATCAAAGTAGAATAGGGGCAATTTCCATCAGAAAGTCCCCAGGGCTGACTCAGTTTCCCCACTACCTTTGTGTGCTGGTAGAAAGGGAAATCTTTCTTCCCTGCAGTTTCTTAGATTTTGCACTTTGGGTATAGAATTTAGTGTTCAGGAGCGTGGAGGATAAAGAGCCAAATGGAGACAGAAAAAGCCATGTCATCATTAAAAATAAACAGAGACACAAATATGTCAGAGGGCAGAGGCAGGCACTTCATTGTGCATGTGATTTATGAGGGACGCTAATTTTACACCAGCTCGGGCGTGTGGTGCCTTGCAGCCAAAGAAACAGGCAGAGCGCCCTTTCGACAGCAGCCAAGAGCTGCTCATCTCCTCAAGGAGTAATCTCATTTTCTTGGTGGTGTAAAAGGCAATAAGTGGCTGTTTACTGTCTAAGGAAACCCTGGTTGAGTCATTGAAAGCAGATCCTGTTAAATGCCATGGAGGAACAAGGATTATGGCTGCAAGACAATGGCCTGCCCTCTAAGAGTCAAACCCACAAAACACAGCACGGACACATTAACAACAGTTAAAGCGGGGGGCTTCGCTACGTTTGTTCCCTGCTGTAGACTTCTTTTCCATAAAATAGCACTCGGACATGAGAGAGATAGACTGGTCGCCCAGGAAATTAGCACTGGCGCTCTGGCCGGTTATTTGTGCCTAGTTTGTAACAGGGATCAGGCAGGGACTGAGAGTTATGCCAGTAGGGAGCCAGCCAGGAAGCAGGGAAAGTGGAAACAGGAGAGGCATGAGGGCAGCGTCATATGTGGAGGAGAGACAGCAATGCGACACGAACTGGCTGGTCCAGGATTAGCAGACCCTATCTTTAGACTGGACGGCTTGGATGATTAGTTTTCTCTGCCTTCAAGTTTGAGGCTTTTCCGAATGCCAATGTTGAGAAATCTGTAGTTCAACAGTTTAATCCTATGGAAAGTCCTAGGAAGCAGAGGTAGCTGGATGTGCGTGTGGGGGGTGGTGGTGGTGGTGGAGGGGATTGGTTGTCAGCAGTAGTTTCGATGAATGAAAATTTAATATGGACCCTCAATATATATGGTTCAAAAGCCACCTGGAAGGTATAAAAAGATTGAGGTGGTAGATTAAAGAGAGAATTTCTTTGGGAAAATATATGGGAGTATTCTCCTTCCTGACATTCCAAGAGAGGGGAGAGGATGTGGCCCCCTTGCCTCAAGTCTAGTGAGAGAGGCTGGAAAGATCCAATTAAGGAACTAGATTGTTTCCCGTGGAGACAGTGAACAGGGTTGATATTCCAAAGGGTTCCAACAACCAGTGAGGCATATGCACTGGCAAATGAGAACCAGTATCAGCTGTGCAACTGGAGTCGTCTCCTGTGGGGTCCTGCTTTGCCAAGTATTGACTCTCAGGTTCCTGAATAGTGGGAGGTTTGGGGGCCCTATGAGGGGCTGGGAAGGCAAGGACATTGGCAGAGGGTTTGGGGGGTGCTCAGAGAGGAAGCTATTTACCAATTGTTATGGGAGCACGTCTACCTGTGCACAGCCAGGGTGGCCTACTAGTGCATACCAGCTGACTTGCAGACCTGAAGGACAGACAGAGTTGGGCTGTGGTTAGGGAGAAGCAGCCTTGTTGTGGAGCACTGTTCAAAGTGCCTTGTGTCCCATGGAGGAGATGTCAGCCATGTGTGTGAGAGAAAGAGAACGGGCCTTTATCACCTTAAAGAGACTTTACCCAAGAAGGCTGCTTGGAAGGGAGATAGGACAAAAGCAGAGAGAGTATATGGTGGAGGGGAAACTCAAAAAACAATGGTATTTTTGTGCTACAGACCCTTTGGCAGTCTGTGTCTGTGGATGACCCCTTTTCAGGTTACCATGTTCAAGTGCATAAATTAAATTCATAGAATTGCAAAGGAAACCAATCATATCTAAGTAGAGTTATCAAAACATTTAAAGGTTATTAACACATTAAATAACCAGATCTAGTATCAGTTCTAACAACTACCATAATTTTCAAATTTTGAAACAGTAAGTGTAAACAACATTTTGCGATATCTTCACAATCGCAGTGTAACACGAAACTGTGATTTCGTTGGTGACAAAGTCATCAGCACTGCCAATAAAACCACATTTAAAATCAAAGGAAATGCTAGATCTCCATTAGAATTTGCACATTTATAGTTGATGGGCATGACAGATTTCAGCTAGAGATTAGTGAAAATAAATAAATACATAAACACATAAATATTTTTTATTCCATCCAAGTTGAAGGATTCCTAAGTAAGTAACCCCAGGCTAACGGGCTCCCTTCCAGGACCAGCTGGAGAATAGTCACCTGTATCAAGGACCTGCAGGTGAAAACCCCACAAAAACATGTCTCAAGAGACACGGTTAATTTTAAACATCTGTCATGGTCTGAGGACATCAAATATACATGGGTTCTCTCCAACCAAGGTGCTTTCAAGCCTCTCACCTCTCTTCTCTTCCCTGTCCCAACCAGGAAGTTCAGAAGACAAGACCAGGGCATGAAAGTGGATGGAGGGAGCTGGCAGAGTAAAGAAATGAAGCCCCTCTTCCCCTGCAGTGGATTTCCAAACCTGCCACAGGATCCAGGTGACAGGCTTTAGTTTTGAGTGGAGTTCAGAGATTTGATTATTACATTGGACTGGACATATTCGTCTCTGAGCAGGGACTGTTTTAGGCAGCTAATGGGTCTGGAGCTCCTTTTCTTATCTCAGAGGAAATAGGGAAGCCGTGGGGTCTGCCTGGGTGTTCATCCAGGGGACGATCTGGCCCCACAGAACAGGTTTGAAAGGGCAGTTTTAGGGGAAAATGAAGCTGCTTTATGATTACCCCCTCTGAGTCCTGCTAGTTCAAACTTATATTAGAGATTATGTCTTCACGATGTAGGGAGTGTGTATGTGTATGTGTCTGTGTGGACAATTTAAAAAAAGTTTCTCTGCCTGAAAAATAAAATGCTATGGTCTATGGAACTCAACTGCCTGTGTAATAGTTCTGGTGGGCCACTTACTGTATAACCTTGAGTAATTTCCTTAACCAATCTATGCCCAGTTTCCTCATCTGTAAATTAGGGCTAATGTTATATGTGTATAACATATGAGGCATGTACGGAGGAAAAAAGGATTAAATGTGTTAATATACACAAAATGCTTAGAATAGTGCCAAGTGCTACACAAATATTAGCTGCTGTTGTTAATTAATTAAGTTACTTACTCATCCCCTTGCCACTCTCAGTTGCCTTAAGGAACCTCCATTGAACCCTAGAGATCCAAAAATAAGAGCTGGAATCGGTAGTTTCAGAATGTCAGTATTTGCCTCCTAGAGGTTGGGTATTTGGGCTAATTCTACACTTCATGCTCCAGTGACAGAAATGTCTCAACCATCTGGGTAATTAGTGTCTAGTACTTCCCAAGAGTCAGCACCTGACCAGCCCCTCCCAGGCAGCAGCCCAGGTCATTGCCTGGGCATTCCTCCTGTTGCGTCATCTTGGATAAAAGCTTTCATGAACCCGCTATGGTGTAAGATGAAACCTTCAGACGCTGTTTATGTGGAAAGTAGTTGTTAAACATCACAGGTAGCTAAGGGCCTTTTCAGTTGCTAAGGGAGGTGTTATACTTAAATTTCAGCAACAACAAACAAAACAGCTGGTGGATACACCACACCTGATATGTGTAAATGTTTCTGGCAGTTGTGGTGAAATTGAAAGATTATTGGGCTGGAGTCAAGTAATCCTGGACTTAAAATACCACTTATCACTCACCAGCTGTGTGAAATTCAGTACATTTCTTAACATCTCGGAAAGTCAGTCTCCTTTCAGATAAACACGGGTCACCGATCACGTCTTCCTATGGTCCTTGTGGAATTATGGGAGATACAGCTTAGGTGTTCAATTCGTGTAATACATTCCCTTCACATGAGAGGCATGCTATTCAGATGTCAGCTTCAGGTCTCTATTTCACTGGAGATGAACCTACACATGGCTCAAGCTTCTTCCTTCCAAACTTACAGATTTAATAATCCCTGGAAGTCCTAATACTCTTTAGTATTTTTTGTGAATTCCAATGAGGGGGCAGAAATGGAGAGTTATATGTCTATGGCTGGCTCAGCATCCCAGGCTCTGACTTCCAAGCATGCTATCTTTATATCATCACTTTACCCAGTAGAAATGCTCAACTCCCTCGCTAGTTTTCACAAACAACAGAAACAGGACCTCTGTCTACTCACGCACTGCCTTAATGAGTTACGTAGATCATTTTGAAAATGTAGGCATCAAGATGGATTAGAAGCTCACTTCCTGGCAGCACACTAATTCGCCATTCTTAAATACCCTTTGGCTATGCTGTCACCTGGAGTGGCCCTGTCCATCCCACATACAGTCACATATGCTCTCCCCTTCTCATCCCTCCTCTCTCCTTCACACCACTTGTCCTTGGAGCTCACTCTCAGTGGTAGAAATAACATTATTTCCCTCTTGCTTTTGCAGGGCAGCTTCCCACAGCCTTTGAAACTTGCTAATATTCCTGATTGTGGGTATATCATTAGGTATTGCTGAGCAATAAACCACAACAAAACTCAGTGACTTAAAAATAAACATTGTTGCTCACTAGTCTATTTATCAGGTGAGTGGTTCTACTGATCTGCTCTAGGCTTTTCTGATCTTGGCTGGCTTTGCTCATGCATTTGCAGTCAGCCGGTTGGTCAGCTAGGAGTTGCTTGGTCCAGAATGGCCTCAGTTGTATGACTGACTGAATGATGGCTATAGAAATGAAGGTGCTTGGCCATGGGTCTGTGCTAGCCTGGGCTGATTCACATGGCAGAGCAGGATTTTAAGAGAGTGAGAACAAATGTACAAAGTCTCTTGAGGCCTAGCCTCAGGACTGGTAGATTGTCACTTTCACCATATCCTATTGGCCAAAGCAAACCACAAAATCAGTTTGGATTTAATGGTGGACAAATAAGTCCACCTTTTAATGGTAGGAGCTGCAAAGTCACGTAGCAAGGGGGGTAGAAACTGGGAGGGGAAACTTCTGTGCTATATTTGCAATCTATCTATCTACCATACTGTCTTATCCACCCCAAGCTGGCTCTTGAAGATATTTTCACAAGGACAACTTCCTCCATGAGAGAAGTTATGGTGCTAACTATTCATATAATAAAGACTTTTTTTTTCACCACATTGGAGAAAAATGACTCAACGTCCTTTGAGAAAGAAAATTGCACAGATCATTTTGCTTGTTATCTTGGGTACTGTTTCCAAACAAGGGAAAGCTGAAACTGAAGACCTATTGCTTCCCAAACCCTGAGAAGTTTGTCTTCCCTTGAGGTAGGGGTGGGATGAGAAAAGTAGATCAAGACTTTAAGAATAAGCGATTCTGCGGAACTGGGAACTCTATGCATAGCCCATAAGGATGATCCATGAGGCACAAAACAATGGCTTATGGATTTGAAAGGTGACACAATAGCACTTGGTAAAATTGTAAAGAACCACTGAAATATTCTTCTTCCTCTTCTTCTTTGCCTCTTCGCTTAAAGCTTAAAGACTCATAGCCAATAAGGTGCCAATTGGGACATCAGGGTCTATTTAAAATTTTGCTACTAATATTACATGTTCCCTATTTAATAATTGAATTCGAGTAGTTTATAAAAGAAAGTTATTTGAAGTATGGTTACAAATTAGTAAAACCAGTTTCATAAGCCATACTAAATAGTCTTAGTGCATTTTATGCAAACTATTAAAAAACTTTTGTTAAGACAAAGATATACCGTTTAGCCTAAGAAATAATTTAAAGTGGATATAAACAAATTGGCCCTCCTGTGGATAAAAAATAGTAAACTTATTGAGAAGCAATTTGGCTATAAACTATTCAGATAAAACTGGCACAGTAATTCAAATTCTGATTATATATATAGGAAATATATCTAAATATGTAAATGAGCTATATATACACAGATACTATAACCTGAAAAATAAATTCATTAGTATGAAAAAGTATAGCATGACACACAACTTAAATCACATTTTGTGATAATTTTAATGTATACCTTTTATTAGACAGAATAAATTATCCAGAATTAAGGATATACCATGAATTTTGAGTCATCTATTCATGGCTGTAATGTACCTAACATTTTTTCTATGGTGAAAAATGGTTCCCAAAATAAAGAAAGGAAGAAATCCAGTCATACGTCATTTCTCTGTCCTATTTCTTTCTATCATTCATTTAGTCATCTTTTCACTCATTCAATTATCATTAAAGACCTACTATGTGCCAAGCACTATACTGTATATATTAAGAAAGTGCCTTACATAATCATTTTAATAACTGAAATTTAGGTGTTATTTCTCCATTTTAGAGATAAAGAAATAAAGGCTTAGAAAGTTTAAATAACCATACCTAGTAACTAACCTAGCCAGCATGCTATTTTAGATATTGTTGACTTCCCCACAGCCTGAGTTTTAAGTATAAGCTCATGGAAAATGAGCTCAAGGTTACATTACATGCATAAGTAGTATGTCACATCAAACGCACTATATGTAAAATGGAGAGAATGCCCTGGCCCCTCTATAGCCATGAACTTTTTTCGGTCCTCATATAGTGTAAGACATATTTTGTTACTAATGAGTGATAACAGAAAATTACTGCAAATGCAAAATTGGTGGCTGAGGCAAATACAAAGTTTCTTTGTATGTGTATGGTTCTGTGTAAATATCTTGGCCTAAGTTTTAATTTTCAACTAAAAAATAACTTTCAGTGGTCTACTTTCCAGCTCAGTTTATGCTTGCTAGTTCAAGAATCAGTTACCAATTCACTGCAATTAGTAGGCAGTTAATAAATATTTACTTAACACAAGAAAATCAATTAAAGGTTTGATTAACTGTTTTATTAGGTTCCAATATCCAGCTATTTTTTTCAGGTTCCAAAATCTGCCCATTCAAAACCATTAGTGTCCTCACTTCTGACATATTTTATTGCTATTGTAGTAATATTCCTTGAAGTTCAAAGTCAGCTCAGTAAACTTCCCAGAAGATTTCAGATATTTCCATATTAACTTATTGTTTGATTATTAACCCAATTTTCATTTTTATTCCTTATAGCTTTGTTTAATAATCCTGCATTTGATGTGAAAATATCCTCCCTGGTATTCATCCCTTGAACAGACATTATTTGGTCAGATAATGAGAAGATTTCTCATTTAGGCCTCCAAACATCTGCATATTAGCAAATTAAGTTCTGGGAAATAAATTATTTGGCCTAATCAGGAATGAATATTTCTCAAAGAGAGACTCAAACTCTTAGACACATCGGAAGATCCAGGAAAGAAGTGGCTGGAGCCAACGGGAAGCCAGAAAACCCTGAGGTTCACACCATCCTTGTGGAGATGATTCTGATGTCTATAACTGAAGTGATTCCCCATTTATTATTTCTTATCTTTGCTTCAAACATGGACACTAAGGATAGCTCTCTCCTCTCTGCTTTCATTAAAATTCATCACTACCTCTGAGGCAGTGCTAGTTATTCCAATTATTTATTCATCGTGCTGTCTCCTTCATCGTGAGCATGGTGAGGATAGAGAGCATGCTTTCTTTCCATCAGTATCTCTTAATCCTAGCCCATGACCAGGCATCCAGTTTGTTCAAGAAATGTTTGTTGGAAGGGTTCCTGAGAGGTCTTTTCATGCCAGAACTCACATGAAATATTCCATTGAATTTCATTGGCCGTGGCTTTGTTATATGCCTAACTCTGAGCCAATCACAGTGATAAAGAAAAGAAAAGGTTAATATGATTGATTTAAGCCAGTCTGGACCCATGTCTACAGTTGAGGATGGGGTCCATCCCTATCTAATTACAAAGGTGAGAATGGAAAAGGGGTTAATCCCTCAAAGTAAGATCAAGACACTGAGTAACTGAAGAGAGCTAAATGCTGTGATGGCAAATAGCAGATATCTAATACAATAATTCTCATGTTTTGTAAAACTTAGTTTTATGTAGGTAAGTATTGCCCACAACTCATAGCTCCTAAACGGTTTTTACATCACTTACTATAATTTGCAGGAAGGAAGGCCAAAATGACTAACCTTGTCTCAGGTCTACATTTAGCCTGGTACTCCAAGATCTGACTGCAGCTCTTTGCTGATGAGTGCAGGTCCCTGTTCTGCATGATATTCTCTCCCTCAGCTTGTCTGTTGCTCTGCTCTACTGGACCTGTCCCAGCCTTTACCCCCTTGCCTGACCATCCTCTAACCACCAATAAGCCACTGTTCAGGATTCACATCAAGTCCCTGGAATGTAGTCCCAGATCCATCTCTAACTATCCATGATTTAGTTACCTCATTCACAATGGGCAATAATAACACTTTCTCTACCAACCTCATTAGGATGCCATAAGATACAGAAATGATATCTAAGATTCTTTTTAATTCATCAGAAGTATCAAGTTAAACTGGTCTGTGTGAAATTACTTTAAATATTAAAGACTCTTTAAATGCAAATATTGATCTTTGTAATATAATAACATGCTATATCCATAGAGTGTATGGCAGATATTAAAATAAAAGAGTATTGAAAATAGAAGTGTTACTATTAGCAAAGCACAATATCAATGTGGGATAAGAAGTGAAGAACCGGACAATGTTATGGGAAATTTCCTTGGAAGAAATAAAAAAGGGGGAGATCTAAAAATGCAATTCTTCAGCTCAAAGTGGTGGATCAATCTTTTGAGACTGTATTATAAACACAAGGTGGGAATGACATGGGGTGAGACTGCTGATGAGAACAGATTTTGTTGGTAAGGATTCTTAACACACTTTGAAGAAGGATGTGTGGAGGCCATGCTTTTGGTCTTTGGACTTGATTCTTTGGGCATGAAGCCTTGGTAAACAAACACTGCATGGGAACCTAGGGGGATCATTTCCCCTTTGGAATGAAGCTTCTATGGACAAAACCCTGTTTCTCAGGGTAAGATGTGGTTTTGAACATCCTGGAAAAATACACCTACACCTGATTCATTGGAGCAGCCCTGGCCAGGATAGGGTTTCTGCTTGGCTTGAACTGGCAGCCCAGATGTTCCCTCAGAACACAGCATAACCCCATGGCTCTAGGGGAGTCACTCACCATGCTCCACAATCCAAACAAAACCTTCTTTGTGAAATGGGAAGAGAGAGTCAGGTTGCCTTCCCAGCCCCGCCGCCAATCCTTCTCATTTTGGGACCTTTTCCTCCTCTCCCCAGGGCTCTATCAAAAGTTTAGTAAAAACATTTGCCTCCAGGCATTGACTGTGTCAGAAGCCTGGGAGCTTGTTTTTATATATATTTTGTTACACTTAAGCATGGGTACTGTTTTAGCGGAGAAATAAAGAAATACGATGAAAAGTCTATTAGTTGGCTTTGCTTTGTGATTCTTTTTGTATTTTTTTTTTCAGTCCTAGCCAATGCACAGCCCTCATGTAACCAAAAGGTGGCTTTCCTGTGGATGGTACGTAAATTCTCCAAAGAGTGGTTTATTTGAGCAATAGTCCATAGAGGGGCAAGAGACTTTGGTATCCAGAAAAAAGTTCTTCTTATAAGAAAGGCTTTGCCTGATACCCTGACTCAAAAGTGTTAGAGGGAGTATTTGACCCCTATCTCCAATGTGTTCACTTCCTTTTGATGGTTGGTTAAACCAGAGGGAATTGAATGTGAACTGGACCATAGTAATAAGCCACAAAGTCGTGGCAATATCTGCTCTTTTCTGTCTGGTCTCTGTTTCATGAATCTCTTAGACCTCAGGGAGTATATCAGTTACGTATTGCTGTGTAACGAACCACGTAGAGACTCAGTGGCTTAAAACAATAGCTTTTGTTATCATTCACCAGTTTATGGGTCAACCAAGTGGTTCTGATTTGTCTCTGCTCACTGATATCTCAGTGGTCACCTGTTGGTCAGGTAGGCAAGTCTCCTCAACTTGAGAGTTCCGCTGACTGAGGTTGGTCAAGGATGACTTTGGATGGGACAACTGGGCTTTCCTCCTCATGGTTTCTCATCTTCCAGCAATGTAGCCCAGGCTTCTTCACAAGGTAGCAGCAGTTTTGAGAAAATGTGGAATAAGAGAAAGTCTTCTTGAGGCAGGGGCTCCTTCTACTTTCTATTCTGGCCTGTGATAGACTGAATGTTTGTGTCCTCCCAAAATTCATATATTGAAACCCTACCACCCGCCATGTGATGGATTAGGAGGTGGGGCCTTTGGGAAGTAATTAGGATTAGATGAGTTTACGAAGGTGGAGCACACATGAATGGGATTGATGCCCTTATAAGAGTCACAGGAGAGCTTGCTTCCCTTTTCTGCTCTCTACCATGTGAGAATACAGTGGGAAGTAAGCAGTCTGCAACCTAGAAGAGAGCTCTCACCAGAACTGACCATGGTGGCACCTGATCTTGGATTTCTAGCCTCCAGAATTGTGAGAAGTGAATTTATGTTGTTTATGAGCCCCCCAGTCTATGGCACTTTGTTATAGCAGACTGAATAGACAAAGACACTGTCTACCACTGATTGGATAAGTTCAGACTGGAGGGAGAGAGAGGAGGCCCAGCTTTACTAGCTCATAATATATTTTGGTTCACTTTTGGCCTTCTGTCCATTGATTAATTGGTTAGAATCCATTAACAGAAGTGAGTGATTAGGTTCCCCCCAACCTCCAATACTTAGAAAGAAAAATGAACAAAAAACCTTGAAGGAGATCAATGGTTCTCCAAGCTCACTGGTGCTACTTTTTCACCTGGATGGTTGCCAAAGACCCCTGACAAGCCCCCTGCCTCCAATTCTTGTCATCTTTGTTCTCATAGTTGGCTCCTTCCTATTGAGACTGTATTATCCTATCATAGCACTCATTCCATATTAAAATTGCCTGTTTGCTTATAAATTCCCCAGACAGACCAAAAGCTCTACATAAGCAGCGACTATATTTGTTAGTTCACCAGTATTTTCCCCTGCAACTAGAATATCTATGTTCCATGTAATAAGTACTCAAGAACAATTGGCAAATCCCAAGTGAATAAATACAAGGATGAATGAGTAATTAATTACAGGTGCTGTTGAGTTTGGTTATCCTTCCAATGGGATTGGAAACTAGATGCATGCAAGGTAGGCAGGATTCTCCAGGTTAAGGAATCAAAATCACAATAATTATCCTCCCTTCAGTGCCTCTAAAACAATGGCTAAATGAATCAAGGAACACAGAGATTCATTATAGTTACTATGGTGATAGTTCCTCAATAAACAATTGGTGCCCATGACCTCATAGGCCTGGGTACAATGAAGGGGATCATATTATAGAATATTTGAGATCAAGGGTGACTCATAAAAGTTTCATTTAAGGTCTAACTCTACTTCCCTATGTGGAAACATAACTCCAGAGGTTAGAAGTGCCTTGCTGCTCCTACTAGGGAGTCAGCCAGGCTTTTTTTTTTACTCTATTTAACCTCTCCTCTGCCCTTCTGTGTCCCTCTCCCAGCAGTGAGTCTCCCAGGACCTCAGTGGCTAAATTCTCATCATCCCTTCGTTTTTATCCTGAAAGAAGAAGACCGTCATGGGTGTTTCTAGATCATTTGATCATTCATAAATCTTTACTCAGTGATAGATTCAGATACTTAGAAGTCTTTTGTGTGATAGTTAATCCACCCGAATCCTCTCCTCCCTTAAATGAGTTCTACAGAAAGTGTGGAAGATAAGTAGATCCAGAGTGGGGCAGAAATCTGTCCAGATTTAGGAGGGGACTCTATGCCAGGTCAACTTCCACTGTTTCTGGCCCTTCAGTCTGCATCCAGTTCATCTAAGCCTGGCAATGTGGGGTAGATACACTACAACAGTGGTTCTCAAACATTAGAGTGAATAGGAATAACCAAGGGAAAGTCAAAATCTGCAATTCCTGAGTTCTGATTCCAGAAATTCTGTTTTAGTAGGCCTGGAATAAGGCCAGTGATTGGCATTTAACCAGCTCCCAGGTATTTCTGCTGCTTTGATCCCACGTTGAAAAATACTTGTAAAGGAAAATTAACCAGAGTATCTTCTAGTCAGTTAAAAAAAATTTTTTTTAAGTGTAATGTTATTTCCATGTAAATTTGATTGAATCAAGCAATCGGGGGAAAAAAATAGTGTCTTCCATAGGCTTTTGAATTGTAGCACCCATGTTATAAATTTCTAAATTTTCATTCATTTCAGAATGAACATACTAAAACTGTGGCACATTTAACATAATTAACATGTTTTCCTTATCTTTTTATTTAAAATAAGTTGTGATGGCTTTATTCAAGACCTTTCTTAGTCTGATAAATGTTTTTAACATTTCCTGAAAATATAGCATAGTTTCTCATACTCTTACAGCCAGGGGATCAAAGGAGAGTTGGATAAATGTTTGCTCTGACACAAGTGCTGTGACAGGAACACGTGCTCCTGTGGGCTGCACTGGCGAAAGTGTGGAATTTGAGCTCGACCATTGGCTTGGTCACCATTCAGTGGTGGCATCTGTTGTGAGCATCTTGAGAGACAGTCTCAACAGCGCGTCACTGAGAAGAAACCAAGTATGGCAGAGTGGGCCACTAGGAGCATTTCTTTTGCAAAAGGATCTGATGACTTTCCTGATACAGATAGTAAAAGCTTTAAACTTACAATTTGGCTCTGAAGTCAAATAACCTCAAATAGGAAAGGAGGCAACACCTGCCCCAGAGAGTGAAGGAGTGAATGGAGGCTCATTTTCACAGAGGACAGATCTGAGATGCCAGGGTCAGTGCTAAATTCGTGGTTGGCTGATAAAGGTGGAGGACACTTATAAGATACCGTGGCACTCCAGCCTTACCCCCAATATGTATGTTGACCAAGAAAGATTTGTAGAAGCTTCTGGGTCAGGGAGGTGAAAATGGAAGAGATGTGAACTGAATTCTACTGAAGGAGATCATCTACAGTCAGCTTGCGAGGAGCAAAGTTTCCGAATTCAGATGGCCTGGGTTTGTGTCCACAAATGAGCTGTGTGGCCCTGAGAAAGTTTTTAAGCCTAGTGTGCTTTTGTTTCATCACTCTTTAAATGGGGGTAATAGTGTTGTAAGGATTAAATGAGATCGTCTTTACTAGAGTGCTCAGCATATAGTAAACACTCAATAAATATTTGCTATTATTAGCAGCAGCAGGAGTAATGATATTAATGTACATATATAGGCTATCCTGGAGAGGAGTCCTTGCAGCCGTAAGCATCCCTGTCTTGCCAGACTCACAGTCCACCTTTGAGAAAACAGCCCCAAGCAGCTAGAGGGATGTTTCTCTGTTGACTTTTTGGAAGGGTTTCCACATTTCTAGCACCAAACTTTGCTTCCTCAGACTGAGGGTTTTTAGTGAAGTTCTCCAGGACTGCTTACCTCACATTCAAAATACTGTCATTGTCTTTTAACCAGCAGTGTCACATCCCGCTCTAGCAGGAAAGATACTCTTCATCTCCAAGTGTCCTTTTCCAGGTTGGTCCAAACTGCCTGTGTCTGGGTGAGAGTTTTGCAATTTGTAGAATAAAATGGAGATGTTTTCCCAGAGTCAATATAATGAATGCTGTTTGTTTTAAAAAATGTTTTTATGATTATTATATTATAATAATCATAAAAGGTAAGGACTGGAGAAGATTTTAAATGTGCCTAAATTTAAAAAAATCAGTAATTCCCAGAGCTGACAACACTTTTGTGAGGTTGATCCGTTTGTTTTTTTTTTTTTTTTAATGTATTCTTTAGAACTCTATTCAGTTTTTTTTTTTTCAAGGAAGATTGGCCCTGAGCTAACATCTGTTGCCAATCTTCCTCCTTTTCCTTTTTCTCCCCAAAGCCCCCAGTACATAGTTGTATATCCTAGTTGTGGGTCCTTCTAGTTCTTCTATGTGGGACACCACCACAGCATGGCTTGATGAGCGGTGAGTAGGTCCGCGCCTGGGATCTGAACCAGCAAACTCTGGGCCGATGAAGCAGAAGGTGCAAACTTAACTGCTGAACCAAAGGGCTGGCCCTATTGATCCATTCTTATGGTGATGTTGTTTTGAAAATCGATGCAAAGTTTTCTGGAGAACAACGTGACAATGTAACAGAAGCCACAAAATATTAGTTTTCCTTTATTCAATTATTCTTCTCATAGAATTTATCCTAAGGAAATAATTCACCAGAACCAAAATTTGGCTTTGCAAAGAACATATGCATCATGGGCACAACCTAAAAATTTGATAATAAGAGAATAGTTTAGTCAATAGTAGAATTTTCACTCATTGAAAAATTATGTATCAGTTAAAAACTGGTCACTGAGAAGTCTCTTGTAAGCACAAAAAAATATGTAAACTCTGAAGTTAAATGAAAGAAAAAGTCAATAAAAATAGAACACAAATTTTATTTGATTTAAAACATGTGTTCACATATATATGAACTGAATGGAAAACACAGATATTAAATCATTATTGTGCTAGAACAGTGTGATTATATATTTTTCTCTTTTTAATATTTTCTCCCCTTTAATATTGAATAAACTTTAATTTTGACATTAAAAATGGCAATTTTAGAAAACTAAGAGGTGACAACTATTTGAGTTCACCATTGCTTACGTTCATGAATGTGTATTCACTGGGATGATGTTAACATGGCCTTCACAAAAGCAGAAACACAATGCTGTGAAGATATCTCTGTCTGGTCCTGATCTCTGTCTCTGTCTTTCCTTCCCTCGCCACCAGGTAATTTAGTCCCACATCCCTTCTCTTTATGGACCAGGTCCCAGGCCAGCCCTCTCCCATCTCCACTGAGGCCGTGCAAATTGTCAACTCAGCCAACAGCTGGAAGAGTAATGAAAAAACGCCCCACTGGGGGCAAATCTCAGTGACACGATGGGGGAAGCACACTGTGTTGGGGGTGGGGGGGTCTTCTCTCTTTCAAATCCAAAATGTTCCCGTCCCTCCACTCCACTTTTCCTAGAGTAACATTGGGCACTAGGTTTGCACAACTTGGAATGTGCAAGTGCATTCTGCTCTGACGTCTGTAAGGCCTCGGGGAGCCTCCCTCCTGGGAACAGGGTGGGGAGCCTTCCCATATGTGGATCTGTCTGCCTTATTTATTCACGTCTGTGTCTGTGTTGTTTTGTTTGTTTTCTGCTGGGCTTAAGAGCTTCTTGTCCTTGGGGATCTGGGCCGCACCCCAAATGGCTTATACTGGGTTGGGTCCTAGGGGTAGGAATCCAGAAGTATCCATTCCACCTTTTTGGAATAGGGTCAATATCGGGAATGAGGCATTCCCTTCTCTGCCTACCGAGGGGTGAGAATCTCACTGGGGTTTTGCTCATGCTTTGTGATATCCAAGAATGCTAATGACTCTGTGCAAAGACAGAGAAACGACATAATAAGCGGCTTTCTAATCATTATAGATTCCTCTAAACATTAGAATCCACTTAACTTGTGTAATGTATGTTTTCTCTCTATTATAACTTAACTGGTTAGACTGCAATGTAAATGGCTATGGTTTGCAGGCTGAAAAGGAAGCAGGACTTGTATAGAAACAAGATGAGGAAAGAATGCTCAGCAGGGTGGCTCCGCAACCAGAGAAGACAGGACGATAGAAAAATATCATGGAGCAAAAAGGACGTGGATGAGTTGAAGTCACTAGCTATGTGTTTATAGGCAATGTAGCCTCTGGGAAACCCAGCTCAGTCTCTGAGCCTGGGGCCACTGGTGCTGATAGAGTTAATGCTGTTCCTGCTCTGATGGAAGGAGGAGGGAGGCAGCTGGTGGGTGCTGGGCTTGGCACAGGGCATCAGGCCTCCCTGTGCCCCTCCTCCTCTGGGGCTGCTGGATCATTGCATTGCTGAGCAGCTGTTGTGCGCTGGCTGCCAGAACAACCTTTGGAAACCTAGTCCCAGAAGTAGTGGGGGTTTCTGTTCAGGCCTGTGAAAAGTGAGTTAAGGAAGACTTTGGAATTGCACCTTCCACAGGAGATGCAAAAGCAATATTTATCAAAGAGCCCCAGTGCCAGGCCCCCGGTCCTCTTGTCAAACTGCAGCACTTGGGCTGTTGGCACAGAAAGAAGTGAGTGAGGCACTTTCTAGGCTCCTGTCAATGCTGGCTGGCTTGCAATCAACTCGGATTTGAATGGGTTTACAGAAACAGGAAACATTTAGCAAAAAAGCTCCTAGGCAGGTCCTAACCCAGTACAGAGGTTTAAGAGTGACCGATAGAATTCTCTGGACTTCCTTTCCGGGCAGTGATCTGGATCTGATCCATCCAGTCTTGTGCCCGGGCCAGCAGAGCAGATATGAGAATGAACTCAGAGCCAGGCCACTTAATTTGAATTTTGGCTCTGCCATTTACTAGCTGTGTGACCCTAGGAAAGTTATTTAACCTCTCTGGTTCTCGGTTTCTTCATCCATAAAATGGAGGCAAAAATCACATCTATTTCAAAGGATGTTTATTGATTAAATGACTTCAGGAGTATATTTTGGTTAGACTGGAATACTCAAAAAGTGCTTATTAAAATAAGTAAAAATAACCTCGTGTACACAGGTGGTAAAGATAAGTCCCTCTGTGGAGCAAAGAAGAGGCTAAGCCTGCAGTTTGGGCTGATAGTACGTTCTGAACTGGCAAGAAGGAGGCCTAGCATTGTGGGAAAATAGCCACAGTGGTGTACAGCTACATCCAGATTGGTAAGAGCCAATCATGCACATTATCTCCCAATTCCATGTTCAGTGACATCATCTCAGTAACCTGAAATCAGCCATCGTAGGAGTGTTTACACCAAAGAAATTGGCACATGCTACAATCATGTTTTCATTTTGTTTTCTTTTAAAGAGCCAGTTGTTAAACATTTACCAATGTACTACTGTCTTTATAGCACGTATTTCTAAAGGCCTAGGCAGTAGTTGATTATCTGTCTCCCGGCAGATTTTAGTTCTGTCTGGCTCAGATCTACCCGAGTATCCCTAGGATAAGAAAAGGAAGTCCATCCTTATATTAGAATAAAAGGTAACATTTCTTGGGCATCTATCATAGACCAGGAAGTGTATAAATGCTTTGTATGCATTTGATCATTTAATGATTACAGCAAGTTTAGCAATAGTTCCATTTTACAAGTGAGGAAAATGAGACCCAAACTGGGTAAATAACTTACTGAAGGGAGTGGCACTACATGGTAGAGTGGCCCCTAGTAAGTATCAATGGGTCAGCAAATGTAAATTCATTCCCATTCGAAATTTCATTAACCTACGGCATCCAAGGAATATGTACTGACCACACTCTTTTGTCGCTTATAATGGAATTAAAATTACCTTCTAAGGAAATACTTGGTGTTTGTAAGATCTATCCCAACTAGGCTAAAAGTTGTTGTTAACATAAGTCAAGCATCCAAAATAAATCTATTAGACTTTTTCATGTGCAGGATACTGTCCTGGGGACAGAGATTAATGAAAAGCATACAACTTGGTTCCTGGTCTTAACAAGCTGGCAGACTTCTTAGCAAGAGATTCCTTGAAAGGCCACGACTATCCCAAGGCAGGTCTTCTGAGAAATCTTTAGGTGGGGGAGTTCCCTGGGAGCCAAGGTGAGTAAAGAAACTCTCCAAGACACAGGTGCTCATCTGCACAGCAGGATCACAATACTGCCTCATAGCTTTGTTGTGGGGGCCAAATGAGACAGTACACTTATAAAATTAGTTCAGTGGCAGGCAAATAGTAAGAACCTTATACATTATCAATATTAACTGATATTCTGATGGCGGTTCAATAGGGTAAGAGATCTGCAGAGGCTTCTCATGTCAGAGCGAAGACACAAAGATACTAGACCACAGTGAGGGGAAGATAATTTGAAACAGCCCTTCATCACTTTAGAACCTTTATAACTAAAGAAGAAATAGAGTGTAATGCTTGGGAGTAAAATAGGCTTGAGTTCTGGCTCTGCCACTTACTTGTATGACCTTACAGATTAGGGTCTTGGCTCTTCTCACAACAGCAGACAGAATAGTCCTTTTAGGAAGTAAGTCAGATGAAGTCACTCACGGATGACTTCTCTGAATTGTCATCATTTCACTCAGAATGAAAAGTACTTATGACAGCCTTCAAGGTATTGTGGGGGCATCGTTAACTCCCCGGCTTCCTTCCCTATCACTCTTCCCGTCAGCCCTTCTATTCCATCCACACTGGCCTCTGCTATGACCCTGCCGCAGAGTCTTTGCATTCTCTGTTCTTCTGCCTGGAATGCTCTTCTCCCAGATACACACATGGTTCTTTCCTTCACCTCCTTTAAGCCTCTGGTCAAATATCACTATCTCAATGTAGTACACCCTGATCTCTCTATTTAGAATTGCAACCTGCCACCCACATCCACCCTGACACTCCAGGAAGCCTTCATCCAGGTCTCCATGAATCCATTTCCATAGCGTTACTCACCATCTAATATCTTATGTAAGTTAATTTATTTTAAATGGTTATTGTTTGTTTTCTAATTTCCCCTCTAGAACATAATCTCCATGAGGACAAAGGGATCTTTATCTATTTTGTTTGTTGATATATTCCAAGCCCTAGAAAAGTGATTGATGCATAGCCAAAACTCAATAAATATTTGTGGAATGAACAAATCAATTCCTTAACCTCTGTAAATCCCAATGTTCTCTTCTTTAAAATAGGAGTACTGACAGTAATTACTTTATGGGATTGTCATGAGAATTAACTGAGATGATGCATATAATAGAAGCACAGAGCTCGTTACCTTGTAAACATTCAAGAAATTATTATTATCATTATTATTTGTTAATATTTTTAATCTCAGACAGTCACACTAGTTCGGGTATAATCTCCATTTGTAAAGTAGCCCATCTCTTAGTCAAGGATTGTTTTAATTAGTCAGTATTGATTGTTTACATGATCAATTACATGACCATCCAAGAACAGGAAGCAAATTTCAACCAGGCCTCAGAGCTCTCAGATTGAGAATTGGGGAATGAAGCTACTACCTCTATCTCCTGGGTACCACAAGATGCTTTTGGTCTCTCTTCTGCCCTGGGTGGACATTCATCCTTTTGTTCTTTTGGGCAGGCTCATAGCTTCCTCTGCTCCAGGAATTTGGGGTACACAGGGCTGTGTGTAACCTGGTTGTCAACTCTTACCCTAACTTTACATTACATCCCCCATCATTTGCTCACTCCATGAATCAAATCTGAATTCCAGGAGAGAGCTCATGGTTGATTTTGGTGGCCAGTTGTCCATCGCCATTTCACTTGGGCAAGGTTGCTAATATATAGGTTTCCCCTTCCACTGGGCTGTTGGGGGACAGGAAACAGGACTTGGAAGTGTAGAAGGTAATGACTGTCCTGGCTATCATGATGGCAGCATAGCATAGTGCTCAAGAACCTGGACTAGGTTCATATATTGGCTCTACCAGTCACTTAGCTATTTGTGCTTCCATTCTCTCATTTGTAAAAGTGGATAATGATAAACATAGTAACTATAACCTCATAGCGTAGTTGTAAAATTAAAATGAGGTGATGTTTTATTGAGTGACTTAAAATGTAGACAGAAGTATATATGTTTGTGACTTCTAGAAGCCCCATCTAGGAGGCCAATGAATATATCCAAAGGAGCTGAATACATATAGCAGGCAGTCAGCATATATAAGCATAGATAAGAGGCACACCTTCTCTCCCTCTGCACTCTCTTCATTGTCACTTCTAATGAGTTTACACTTGAGTATGTGCGTGGAGAATCTAGGGAGCAAGGTCCCTGCTCCTTGGTGCTCTGAGAGATTAATATGTCTCCCAATACCCTCCACTCTTACGGGAAAGATCAGTCCTCTGAGTTGAACCATGTGCATTTATTGGGAACTGCATTCTGGAGTATTTCCACCATCAATATCCCTCAGAGATTAAATACATCTTTTCCTTCTCCTCAGTCAGCTCAGATCCATTATCTTTGAATCACTGCTTTGTATCCTAGACCTGTGCCTTTTTTTCTGGCCTAAACTTAATCTCTGCCCCCAAAAGCCATCAATTGCTCCAACAATGCCAGCTCTGCCAGCTGTTCCTGGAATGGTGGTTTCCCCAGGCTCTTGAATACTACTATCCAAGAATTCTAACCCTGGAAGGAATCAGGGGATGTCAGAGACCATGCATCAATCTATCCATCCATCCATGCTTGCTTTTTAGCAGATGGCAGCCAGCCCCTGAAGGTCTTCCTACTGGCAGAGTCCTGTCTATGACATATGCACCAACTCTTGAATTATGTTTCACAGTAGCCTCCATATTCAACAAGTGAGTGTGGTGTCCTCCATTGCTTAGCCAACAGAGGTCAAGTCTGACTACTCTAGTGGCTGAGAAGGAATTCACACCCCTGCTGCTGAGCCCCAGGCTGCAATTAATCAGAGCCAAGGGCCAATTCAGTGTTTGAACATTAAACTAGGCAGTTAAGCAAAGGGAGCAATTAGGAGCCAGGATCAGGGTACTTGGCCAGGGCTGGAGATATGGAGGTTGGGACCTGGGGGAAGCACAGGCTAGAAATGGAATTCAAGGTCAAGAGTATAAGAGAATGGAGTCTGGATGTCAATCAAAGTGAAGAGCATAGGGAAGTAGAGTGAACAAGGGCAACAGTGACGGTTGTCTGGTTCATGAGCTGGAAAAGAGCAGAACCAGAGAGACAGAGCCCAGTGCAAAAGAAGGACTGATCCTCAGTTGCCTGGTGGTGTGGCCTCCTTTCCTGAGAGGTCTCATGTTGGTTTTTGTGTCTCTTCTTTGACTCTTCTGTCAGGTCCTGCCTCTCTGGCTCTGCCTTAACCCCTCTACCATGGAGGCTGCATGGCAGAAGGATGGGCAATGGTGATGAGCACAGACTTGGAATCCAGACAGCCTGAGTATGAATCCTGCCTCTGCCCTGTACTCCCTGATTAATTCTGGAGCACAAGTTACTAAACCTCTTTGTGCCTCAGTTTCCTTGTCTGTTCAATGGAGATGATAATAGTGCCAAATTGTTAAAGGAGATTGAATTTTAGTCAATAGGTAAAATTTAGACAATTTTAGTCAAGCACTTAGATCAGAGCCTGACACATAATATGCCTCATATACATGTTTACTTATTATTATTGTAAAATGAATGCCTTGGTCCTCGGAGAAAAGGGTCATGCACGGGCCATCAGAGCTTGGAAGTTTTCCAAATCTCTTGGAAGCCAAACTGTGCCAAGATTTGAAAAAAAAGCTTCAAATTTGGGATATTGTTATTATTGTCTGTACATACAAGGGAAAAAAGTTCATTTTTCCAAGATTTTGCCTGATTGCCCCAGAAAGAAAACATTTTCATTGTGTGGTCATGATTGGGAACACATGTGAACCACACCCCACTTAGCTCAGCCCCTTTCCGTCCTTAGTCTGTCCCTCTCTCCTGCTCTCTGTTACTCATTAGAAAGAAACCAAGTAGAATTTCGTGTTTCCTTCCCAGTCTTGGTAGGGGAGCCTGTAGTGGATTAATTACCTCGAGCAGTTCTGGGTTCCCTAAGGAACAATCAGTGATGGGGCTTGGGGTCCAGTGGCTTGGGGAGGCATGACAAATTTAAATCTCTACCCAGAGGGAAGAGAAATTAATTTTAATAGGAGGCAGTGTGGTCTGAAGTTTAGTGGAGGAGGATAAGTAATCAAAGTTATGTTTTCTGTCTTAGCTCAACCGCTAACTTCTTGTGAGACTTGGCTCTGTTGAATTTAGCTTGTGGGGGAAATAAATCCACCTTTCAGCTAAGGAAGGCTAATGGTGAGCAATGACAACAGCTAGCATTGAATACGTTCTTACTGGTAAGTACCAGGCGTGGTACTATTTATATATATATGTGTGTATATATATATATAGGCATATATTATTTATATATATATGCCTATTATACAGCCTATTATATAGCATTATATATATATGTCTATTATATATATATATATATATATATACAATGCCTATATATATATATATATATATATATATATAGGCATGGTACTTACTGTTTTTTATATATATTGTATATATGTGTGTGTATATATATATATACACATACGTGTGTGTGTGTGTGTATATATATATATATATATATATATATACACATATACATATATTTATTTATTTAATCCTCACTTGTAGGGCTGTGCTTATCCACATCATATAGATGAAGAAACAGGATCAGTAAAAGACGTATGTGGTTTTCCCAAGCAGCCAAATCTGGAATGTGACAGCACATATATAGTCAGTTTTAACTTAACCTTGAGCCCAAGATCTTAACTGCTCCATCATATTGTGTATTAATGGAAGGAGGTACAATTATACATTTTAGAATTATTAAGAAAATTAAAATCAATGGTTGCATTTGAAAGGTTATAAGATGGTTCAGTTGGCTGAGCAATCCATTCCTCAAACACTCCAATGACTCTGTATTACTCTACTAATTGACTTTGGATTAGGTTGTATTTTTGGCTTTGAGCTTTTAATAAATGAAATGACTCTTCAGAAAGTTTCCAGAAATCAGTTAGTTGCTCCCATCCATATGGATATAGTATTTCTCCTGGAAGGATATGGGGTCCTAGAGCTGGAACAGATTCTGAGCAAGATGCTCTGTCTGAAATCAGGAGGGCACTGGTGTGGGAAGGCAGCAGTGGACACAAGTAAGGAAGAACCTGATGTCCCATGGCAAATTGGAGGTGGAAGTCAGAGAGAGGAGTCAGGCTGGTCATCAAGAGAAGGGGGTCGTACCAGAGTTGGCTTGGGTGTTGACGGGTGATTGATTCCTTTGCTCCCAGAGTCACTTCTGATTGGCTCAGCTTCACATGCTAGTCCATTGCACAGCCCCTGCTGCGAGCTTCATTTGGTAGAACGTTGAACTGTGTTCATGGCTGTGTGTCTTTGTCACGTTATTATGGCTCTAGATCTGGAGTCAAAAGCCAGTGGCCAGACTCACAGACTCCCTAACCCCTTCTGTCAGGACAACTCCCAGTCCCCCCTTATTGGGGAAACTTGCAAATGAGAATATTGTACAGAGCCTCTGTTTTCCTTAACCTGCCCACTCATGCACTCAGGAGAACTCAAACAGAACATTATTAAGGGATAAGAAATTCCCTGGGGACACTGAGGGAAACGAGGTAATTTCTTGACTGGTAGATATTGCGTGCCCCTATTAAACAGCAGTAAGAACCCCAGACAAGAACGTATACTTAGCAGTCTAAAACACAGCTCAAAATGGAGGAGAAGGCAGGCTTGTTTCAATCAGCTGCCCCTTGTTCTGTAATAAAAATGTTTTTTTTTCCTGAGAACAATTTAGTGTGGCCAATAAAAGCCCAGCTAATTTCTAAATCAGCATGGAGCCAAGTCAGCCACCCAGGAGCTCTCTCCTAGGGCAATATTTCTGAGGCTCACACAATCTATACTAAAGTGATCAACTTCCCTCCGTCCTGCCAAGGAGATGCGTTAGCGAAGCCCAAAATATGACATGAGGAAATTTATGTGCAACTTTTACACATAATACCTCATTATGACTCTTCCCAATCTTTCAATTTTAAAAATAAACGGCCTTTGTAATGATTTTACCAGGAGAACATCTAAACTAAGATTAAAAAGGAAAGAGGAAAGTGGTTCAGCTGCTGTGATTTCTGTCTTTTCTCCTGGTCTTACTTTATGAAAATTCACTCTTTTGCTCTTCCTTCTCTCTCTTCTCTCCTTTCCTTTCTTCTCTCCCCTCCTTCTTTCCTTTCTTCCTTTTTTTCTTGTGTGTCCCCGCATCCAAGCAGAAATAGAATTTTAGGATCTAACATTTCACCTAAAGGAACAAGATCTGTTAGAAACAAAAATCACTCTGACTTTTTGGTACATGATGAAAGTTTCCACTTAAAATTCAGTGTCAATCGCCCAAGAGTCTGGTGTTAATTTATATCATATCACCAAACTCCCCATGTCTCAGCTTCCTCCTACCTCCCACCCTCGTGTCTTACAACACAATTGCAGACAGAGACACACCCTTGGGCCTCCTCCTGTCACATACCCCCATGTTGCCTGCTCTGCTCATGCTGGGCCCAGCACTCCTGGCCCGGCCTCCCCTTGCTTTGTGGGTCAGCCAGCAGAGCAGGAGACAATGGATGGTGGTCACTGAGTGAGGCCAAGCTCTTTAGAAAGACCCAACATTTCTTCCCCTGGTGTTGGCCCGAAGTTTTACGACTTTGTCCATTTTTCATTTGGTGCAGGCATCCAGCTCCTGGACTCTCATCTCCTTGTATATGTATATTTCTCCCTTCTGCCTGAGAACTCATCTCCTGGGGCCCATATCCTGGGACACAGCTGCCCCTAGGAGCATTTCCTAGTAGCAGTGCTCTGGGGCTGATGGTTTATATTAATTTCTTTGTTCAGATATTATCTACTTTGTCTGGGCTTGAAATTCACAGGTGAATTAAACAGTGTCACTATCCTTGAAGAACTCACGTCTAGTTGGGGACTCATACCCATAAACAATTAAGCCATTCCATCATGACAGTGTCAGAATGGAGGGTGGACTGTGGAGGCAGGTGTGACTGACTGTGCTTGGGAGGGTCAGGCCAGCCTTGAAGTCAAACCCAGGCATAAGACTTTCTGCAGAGCATTGAAGAGAGAAGTGCTAATGGAAGTTTTCTAAGCATTGTTCCTCCTTAGCATTTATGGCTTTAAGTTCTCAAGTTGAGCTGGACTTCTGTGACATGGGATTCTATTTCAAGCTGGCAAACATGGTCTCCTGTGTGTATGAGAAGAAAGAGCCATCTTAAGGGCACCCCAGGCATAAAGCAGATTCAGTCAAATCAGAGACAGAGATACTGAGGCAGAGACACTGGTGGTTTGATCCTTGACCTGGAGTCCAAAAGACTTGGTTGAGGCCATTAGAAAAATCAGATTACCATGGTGACCTGGACAATGGATGTTAGCCTGAGCCTCTGATGGAGACTCTAAAGCCCTACAAAATATGGTCTGTCTCCCCTGCAACCATTCTTCATGCTCCTTGCTGTCAATGAACATATTGGCCATAGTTCATTGAGCACATGTCACGTGTGCAGCATCATGAAGATGGTACATGCATGCATGACCTCATTTAACCTCCATACCTCCTTGGAAGGAGACATTCTCACCTGTATGATACTGATGAAGAAACTGAGGTTTACACACAGTCAGCAACTTGGCCATGGTCCCATAGTCATAAATGTCAGGTTGAGAATTCATCTCCAGGGCTCCTAAAAGGCAGGCAGTACTTCTCAGGGCTGCTTGCCACAGTCTCCTGCAACCAAGCTGTTTAATTCTGGTCTCATCCTTTGATTATCCATGTCCTCTCCCTGCCTCTAGTCCTTAGCCTGAGTTCTCTCTCCTCCTGGGTCCTCCAAAAATGTCCTTGTGCACAGCAACCTTCCCCTCTTGTGAAGTCTCTTCATGAATGTTTGTAGAGTAACTACCACATGCTAGGCTCTGGGTTAGGTGTTTTCACATGTGGCTTAGCTTTAGTCCTCATACTGAACTTGAGAGGTGTATCAGAAGGCAGGCCCCCACCACCCTTTAACCAAAAGCGGGGACTATAATTCATAGAGTTCAACTAACATGCAGAATATCACATCCACGTAACTAATGAGACCAAGACTTGAGTCCGGTTCTGCCTCACTCCCCCAGACAAAACTCGCTGCCACCTCCTCTGTGGTCCTCTAACAGCTTTGCTTTGTTTCAACAACCACCACGGTGTGTGGCATTCATAGACAGGCAACACATTTTTGAGCAGTGAATGAATCAATGAATGGATTAATTTCTATTAGGGAGGAGTTATAGCTTAGTAGAAAAGTACATGGATTCTGAAATCAGACTGCTGGGGGTCAAACACAGACTCTGCCACTTACTGGTCATGGGATCATGGAGAGGTGGGCTTCCTCTTCTGTCTCATTGGATGGGACAGAGCCACATGCCTACCTATGACCAATCACTAGCTAATTCATGATACTGGTCCAAACTGCCTCTCTGTTTTGAATATCTGACATATTTTCTATCACAGAGACACACAGTAGGACTTTTTTTTTTCATTCAAAGGGAAAATGCTAGACTGTATTTTTTCCAGAATGGGAAAATTGGAACAAGATGGAGCGGAGGAAGGAAAGAAAGAAGATGGTGTAAAATTAACATTTGCTGAGCACTTACCAAGTTTGGGGCTCCAGGTTTGCACATTGATGCCCATTCTCTAATTTAAACCTCCCAACCACCTTTCAAGTGGAGAAGTGCTATAGATGCAGAAACAGAATCACAGAGAGGATACTTAATCTGTTCAAGATCACACAGCTGTTGAGTATCTGGCCAAGATGAATATGTCTTCTAATTCCAAATTCAGTGCTCTCCTAGTTAGAGAATAAGAAATTCTTGCTCTCTTAATCAAATTCAATGCTATGGCTTCGGGTCAGAATTCAAGGGTGAGATTTGGGAGACAGAAAACTTTGACTCCAGAATAGATCCTCTGTGTCAGAAGGAAAACAAACTTCAGGACAAATCACCCAAAGTAATCTGTTGAACTTTTATTTCCCATATCTCTCTCACCAAACTGAATGGGAAAGTCAAGATAGTCTTGCTCTTTAAAAAATATTTGATGTGAAAAAACCCAGAGAGAAGGAGTTAGCTGTCCCTTTTTTTCCTCCTCAAAGTGTAAACAGTTAAGGTTGTTTTTCTCTCTCTCTTTAAGTGATAAATTTGAGTTTAAAACACGAAGTGAAACACATTATGTAGAAAGTGCTTATTTTCTTCTGATGTTTGATAGGAATTAGGATTGGTAAAACCCAAACTCTGTTTCCCCTTTCATGCAGCTTGTCATTTTTGTCAAACAAGAAGCTGATTAAGTTTCAATCAAAAGAACAAAGGCTCCGGAAAGATTCTTCTTGGAAAAGCAGTGGCTTCTGCAATTACCCCAGGGAAAATAAATGTAGTGTTGAGCCTGTGACTTCACTCTAAAGCTGAGATACCCTTTCTGTTTAAATGGTAGGTGTTAGGAACATGCTGACCAGTCCCCTTTAATTCAACCTCTGACACATGAGAGAACCTTATTAACTATTGACACCAAAATCTCTGAATATTCATCGTGCATGTTGGGAAGATTCCTTTTTAGTGAATGTATTTCAGGTCAGTCACTGTAAATGGAAGGAGGAAGTTATTCTGTCAGGAGCAAGCTGGATGGGTTGAAGGGAGAAAATGCTTATGGTTGATCGTAAAAATGGTTACACATCATTCCCTTCCCTCTATCCATGGCCTTTGGTAGTGCCTCCCCACACTGTCTCTGGACAGCCATTGTGACTTGCTTTGGCCAACGTGACCCAAGCTGATGCTTCGAAAGTGAATGGAAATTGGGCCTCTCTGGTCACACTTGGGAATCTTGTGACCATGGCCATGTAAAGGAGCCTGAGCCAGCCTGTTGGGTTATGAGAGACATGTGGTCAAGTCATCCCCATAGCCCCAGCAGACTTTACACCAACCACTGGATGTGTGAGTGAGGCTATACTAGACCACCCAGCCTCTGCCAAGCCAATCCCAACCAGAAGAACCCCCCAGCCAGAGAGACATGAATCACACGAATCTCAGCGAATCATGAGAAATAATAAGTGCTTATAGTTAAAGAGGTTTCAGGGTGGTCTGTTATGTAGCAAAAGCTAAGCCATCCAATGATCTTCTCTTTCCTCTCCAGATTCCACTCTCAGTCTGTTGACTATGACAGGGTAAGGTTCTAATCATAATTCAGGATGCCCTCTTTTGAGATCTACCATCAGAGGCTTTCAGGCATAGAGCCTGTATTTAGCAAATTCAAAAAGTTGGCCCCCTTGTTTACATGTCTTGTCTTCCTGCAACCCACATGTGGCTTTGAAGATTTAAATTCTTCTTCATTAGCTATTGAAGTCTCCTGCTTTCAGAACTGGCAATTTTGCTTCTGTCTTATCTTTTGACTATAACCCATCTAGGTTTCAGTCCTGGTGCTGCCAGGTATAAGAGATTCTGTCTGCTACATGGAGCAGATGATGAGACATCAGGGTACACAAGTTGCCTCTGTCATGAGTTTTCTCATAACCATTGTCCTCCTCACTTCCCTTCCCAGTACTTTTCTTTTCCTCACTTCCAGGAGAAACTCCCTTATGTTATATTGAACTATGTTGAAGGGGGTGAAGATTTACACTCTGGTAAACTCCCAAACTCTTCAACCTTCTTTTCTGTGAGTAATTTGGACATGCTTCATGGATACAGTAGTCCCCATCTGGTCCCCTGGGGAATCTGAGTTTGGCTTGCTTTGACGAGCTAACTTTTCCTGGTACAGACTGGTATTAATAACCAGTCAAGCCTGGGGTATCTCCACACTCTGTCTTCATTTCATGAGGCCTAGCAGTCATCATCAGCAAATGTGTTCTCTTAAGCTTAACCCAACTTTCATTTCAGAGTCATTCCCTGGCTCTGGAAAACTCTCAGAGATTGTGATTCAAGCAGATTAGGAAAATCACCAAACCCACATAGCTTCGAGAGTTTGCTATGTACCAGAAACTTCCTGCATTTTCTGCGAAATGAGGAGGAAAGGATCCAATCCCCAATGCCAGACCAGATGAGCCCATTTTCATACTCAGCCCATTTTCATGGAGGTACAGGGAGAGAAGCTGTCACTGTGTTTTCCCGCTGGCAGCCAGCCCTGCCTGTCTCTGGCCTCACCACAGACTGCCTCCTTGAACTCAGCCAGGAAAACACGCCTGCTCACAAGCTCACTTCATTTCTGGCTTTAGTCATTTTTTTAAAAGGAAAGTCAAATAAACTTAACCTGGAGTTTCTCAGGGGATGTTTCGTGTTCTTGTTGTAAAGCACAGAGTGTGCCAGTAATAACATGGAAAAGACACAAGAATTATAATAGAATGAATGGTACCTTCTTATTAGTCTAATGGAGAGGAAAAATAATGGTGTTCTGGAGGCATCTAAGATCTCTAGTCTTCGCTTCTATGGCAGAAAAAGAAAACCCCAGCTATGTATCCCAAGAATTCCAGTTTTGTCATGTGCATGACATCATCTTGTTGGTTGTCCATACCACTGCTGTTTTGGAGATGCCTGGAGAAACAGCATTTGGTGTCTGACCCCAGACAACATCTAAGACAGCAGCTTCTATCTGACCAGTTTGGGAAGGCTCACTTTGCCGTAGTTCTCCTAATTCTTTCATAAGATCATTTCTCAAAAGCACATCATAGCTTGAGTCCTGAAATGAGGACAACTTTAGGTGACAAAGCCATCAGGGTCAGAGCTGAGAATCAGAGGTGCTCTGTCTCTTATGGAGGAAACCGTGTTCTCCTTTCTTTAGTTTTTGCTTTAGATGTAATTTTGTGATATATATAACAGAAGTGAGTGAGGACAGAGTTTGTATGTTACTGAAGTTACATTAGCATAAATTCAAATTAGAGTATTAAAACTTTAGGATGTTTAATGTAATCCCCATGGTCACCACAGAGAAAATAGTTACAGATTACACAAAAGGAAATGAGAATGGAATTAAAACATTTCACTGTAAAAAATCAACTAAACACAAAAGAAGACTGAAACAGGAAATGAGGGACAGAATGCTCTAGGGCATATCGAAAACAAATAGCAAATTATGGAAGTAAGTCCCTCCTTATTAGCAATTAATTTAAATGTAAATGGATTAAACTCTCCAATCAAAAGACAAAGATTGACAGAATGAAAACAAACAAACAAACATGATGTAACTGTATGCTGCCTACTTTAGATCCAAAGAAACGAACAGGTTGAAAGTGAAAGGATGGAAAAAAATATTCCATGCAAATAGTAACCAAAAGAGAACAGAGGTGGCTGTACTAATATCAGACAAAAAAGACCTTAAATCAAAAAAAGTTAAGGAGACAAAGAAGGACATTATATATTAATAAAAGTTTCAATGCATCTAGATATAACAGTTGTGAACATTTGTACACCTAATAAGAGACCATCAAAATATGAGGCAAAAATTGAAAGAATTAAAGGAAGAAATAGTCAGGTCTATAATAATATTTGGAAATTTCAATATCCCACTCTCAATAATGAATAGAACAACCAGACAGAAGAAAAGTAACTAAATAGAGGACCTGAACAACAAAATATACCAACTAGATACCCAACAAAAACAGAATGCACATTTTTCTCAATTGTACTTGGGACATTATCCAGGACAGACCATACGTTAGGTCACAAATTAAATTTTAGTAGATTTAAAAATATAGATGTCATGCAAAGTATATTCTCTGACCAAAATGAGATGAAGTTAGAAATCAATAAAAGAAGGAAAACTGGAAAAATCACAAATTTGTGGAAATTACACAACACACTCTTAAAAAGGTGATGGATCAAAGAAGAAATCACAAGGGAAATTAGAAAATACTTAGAGATGAACAAAAACAAAAACAAACATACCAAAACTTATGGGATCCTTATCTTACACCACATACAAAAATTAACTCAAAATGGTTCAAAGACCTAAACGAAAGAGCTAAAACTATAAAATCCTTAGAAGAAAACATAGGGCAAAATCTTCATGACCTTGGATTTGACAATTATTTCTTGGATATGACACCAAAGGCACAGGCAACAAAAGAAAAAATAGACTAATTGGACTTCATGAAAATGAATGACTTTTGTGCATCAAACAACATTATCAACAGAGCGAGAAAGGCAGCCTACAGAATGGGAGAAAATATTTGTAAATCTTATATCTGATAGGGATTAATATCTAGAATATATAGAGAACTCCTAAAATTCAACAATAAGGATACAAATGGCTCAATTAAAAAATGACCAAAGGCTCTGGCCCGGTGGAGTAGTGGTTAAGTTTGGCATGCTCTGCTTCAGTGGCCCAGGGTTTGTGGGTCTGGATTCTGGGCATGGACCTACACCACTCATCAAGCCATGCTGTGGCAGTGATCCACATACAAAATAGAGGAATATTGCCACAGATGTTAGCTCAGGGCCAGTCTTCCTCACACACACACACACACACACACACAAAATTAGACCAAAGAATTTGAATAGACATTTCTCCCAAAGAAGATATACAAATGTTCCATAAGCAGGTAAAAAAACTTTAATACCACTAATCATTAGAGAAATGCAAATCAGAACCACAATGAGATACCACCTTACACCCGTTAGAATAGCTACTATCAAAAAAAAAAAAAAAAAAAAAAAACCCAGAAAATAACAAGTGTTGGTGAGAATGTGGAGAAACTGGAATCCTTGTGCACATTTGGTAGAAATGCAAAATGGTACAACAACTGTGGAAAACAGTAGATGTTTCCTCAAAATAGTAAAAATAGAATTACCATATGATTCAACAATTCTACTTCTGGGTATATATCCCCCAAAATTGAAAGCAGGCTCTCAAAGAGTTATTTGTACACCTTTCTTCATAGCAACTTATTCATAATAGCTAAAACGGGGAAGCAATCCAAGTGTCCATTGATTGATAGATGAATGGATAAGCAAATGTGGTATATACATAAAATGGAATATTAGCCTTAAAAAGAAAGGAAATTTTGACATACACTGCAACGTGGATAACCTTGAGTACATTATGCTAAGTGAAATAAGCCAATCAGAAAAAGACAAGTACTGTATTATTCCACTTATATGAGGGACCTAGAGTAGTCAAATTTATAGATACAGAAAGTAGAATGGTAATTGCCAGAGGCTGGGGGGAGGGGTGAATGGGAAGTAATTGTTTAACGGGTGTAGAGTTTCCATTTTGCAGGATGAAAAGAGTTCTAGAGATGGATAATGGTGATGGTTGCACAATATGAATGTACTTAATACCACTGAACTGTACACTGAAACATGGTTAAGACGGTAAATATTATGTGTATTTTACCACAATTTAAAAAAAGTGAAAAAAAATCCAAAAAGCCAGGTCACAGCATCCTGGTCCTGGAGAAGACATCATAAGAGTGCGTGAAGGAATCAGGGACTCAGCTCAGGGATCTGTAGTTGAGGACCCCTGAGTGCTTAGCAATTGCCCTAGAGGAAATCCTGATGCATTTGCTGCACTTCCACTGGGAACATTGGAGAAGATGACAGTTCAGTGGGTATACATGGACCAAGGATTCACCTTGGACCGGCTCAGGAGTCAGAGGCAACCAGATTTTGAGTTGAGGAGCTTCAGTTAAAGAGGTTTGGGAAGCTGAAGTTAACAGAAACCTCATCCAATTGGGGCCAGGACTATGACCCTCAATGTGCACTGCCTTCCCAGGCTTTCCAGTGCTGTTACGGGGGGCTCTGTTTTGTTTCAGGCAGGGAGGAAAAACCCAGAGATGCATTAGCCTTGAGGAGAGTTGGGTATTCCAAGACCCTGTGAGTGCTTTAATAAGGAAAAATGACTGTTCTGTAAATGTCCTCATCACCGAGGTGTGTGGAAGGTCTAGGGTGGAGCGAGCTGAACCAACTCAGCAGGGGATTGTTTTATGAAAATACAGACTCCTACTGAGATTGCTTGTATTTCAGAATGAATTCAAACAGCTGCAGAGGCACCGTTCATGGGTGTGAATGGAAGTGATACAATTTGCCATACTTTCCCTTGAGGAAGACACTGGCTCTCCCAAGGGCTCTCTAGAATTAGATTTTGAACCACCATGTGATGTTGTTGCCTCGGCCTCAATCTTTTTTCTCTGCAGCAAATACATCATTCTTCGTAGCAGTGGTCTTTCTCTGTTGGTTGACCCTTTGTGTAGGAAGAGGGTGTTCTGGGGCCGGGGGTGGCTGTGAGCCCCCAGATGTAGAACAGAGGGAAGTAGGAGTGGGTGGAACTTGTTTACTTCCTGCAGGGCTCTGCTGTTGGATGCTTCCCAGCTATGGATCTGGAGTGACTGCTAGAATTTCACTCCAGCTGCCAGTGGATGAAGCAAAGAGTGTTCCCATCCTGCCCCCACTCTGCCATCTTCAGGATCTGGAAAACAAACAAACAAACAAACAACAACAACATCAAACAGGACAGGAATAATGTGGAGCCACCAGTGAAGGAAACTGCATATTATAATTTTCAGTAATGGATTCTTCAAATCAAGGAGTAGGTTTGGTGTTATTTCAGGGAAAAAAAACAAGGAAAATCTGAACTAATTCACTTACTTCATGATAATCACTTTTGGTAGATATAGCGGGTACTAAGCATGTGTATGTGCCAACCACTGTGCAAAGCACTTTGTATGCATTTGTGCACAAAATCCTCATCACACCAGCTTGAAAGAGGGACTGTGAACCTCTGGTGAGATGAGAAAAGGGAGACACAGAGATATTAAGTGGCTTGCCCAACTGTGGCTGGTAAGGTTTGAACTCAGGCAATCTGATGTGAGAAACTGCATTCTGAAAAAGTCTGGCATCTGGTCACCTGCTCAGTCTGACATTGGCTTTGGAGAAATTCTAATTTTAAAGTTGCCAAGGCATACTTATAGTTCATGTTGGCTGCAGAGGGTTTTTTTTTTTCCCCACCTGTGTTGTTGAAAAAGTGGAATTGTACAAAATAAAAATATGTCTGCTTTGATTTTTAAGTTACAATGCAACTTCCAAAAATGATTATCTCTGGACAGGGCAGAGGCAAAGAGACCATATTTAGCTCTGGAGGCCTCAGAAAGGCAAGTCACAGTTTGGGAATAAGCTGGGGCTAATTTGTCTGCTGTTATTTTGGACCAAGCCTAACCACAACTTGGGGTAATGAAGTAAAAGTCTATATGGGCTTCTCTAAGGTAACAAAGATGCTGTGGCCCGGACAGGCTGGGAAAAAAGGATGAACAATCCATCTCACAAGTTTAAAAAAAAACAACAGATGCCTCTGATTACCATCTAAGAGGGAATTAGGAGCTGTGTAGCTCAGGGATAGCTATAAAAATTATAAAGTATGCAACATCCTGTATTCTTACCATTTAAAAAAAAAATCCTTCCCCACCATGCTGAAGGCTATGCCTGAAGGCTTCCCCTCCTTCTTATTAACTTAATCGAATAACACACATCAGATAAAGACAGGCATCGGGGGGGCTGCCTGGTACACATTTCAGTGTGATGCAGGGTAGGGAAACTTCTATGGATAAGGTGGATTGGATTTTCTGTCTGTCAGAAAACAATGAACCCTACCATGCTTCAGTGAAAGATGCCAGTCATTCATGAATCCATCTGTCCATCCATTCATCCAGCCCCCAACAAGTGTTCATTAAACATTTACTGTGTGTCGGTGATGGAGGAGACCAGCGTTAATGTAGACTCCTTGCCCTCTCACAACATACATTCCAGGAGTGGAGGCAGAATTATTATCAAGTATGTAATGGACAATACAAATGTCCCACTGGGATGGGTGCTATACAGAGAAGTTAGACCAGGTGATGTGATAGAGAGTGAGGTTAGATTGTGTGGTCAGGAGAGGACTCTCAGAGGGAGAGGTATTGAAGCAAAGATCTGCGGGATGAGAAGGAACCAGCAATGTGAAAAGCAGAGTGAAAACATTCTAGGCCAGAGAGATGCTTGCACAAAGGCTCTGAGGCAGACCCTACCAACCACGTTTGATGTATCAAAAGGAAACCAGTGGTCTGCGGCACATTAGGCAAAGACAGTGGTTAGACACGAGGCGAGAGAGGTAGAAAGGACCAGAAATTTGGAGGTACTGAAAGCACAACTAAGAAATCTGGCTTGTGTTCTAAACCTGATTGGAAACCATCGGTGGATATAAGCCTGGGAGTGGCAGGATCTGACTAATGTTTCAGAAAGATCACAGTGGCATATGGATGTAGGGTTGTAAGAGGAACACGAGTCCAGGAGGGCAGCAGGAGGGCTGTTGCTGCAGTCCTGAGAGAGCCAAGATAGCTTGGGATAGGTCTGTATAACTTAGAGATGTGTCGAAGTGGGTGAATTATGGAGAGGTAGAAGACAGAAGATGAAGGATGGTGGTAGAAATCATGAGTTCTCTTTCATCCTTTTATTTTTCCAACAGAAATGTATTGAGCACTCACTTTACTATGTACCTGGAATGCAGAAATCAGTAAGTTAAAATCTCTGACCCCAAGGAACCCAAAATCCCCTAGTGGGAAAGACTGAGATGCAAACAGGTAATTAAAATTCATTTTGATAAGTACTGCAATCAAGAGGTATACATGGGGGCTATGTGAGTCCAAAGGAAAGACTGATTAACTGTTTTAAAATTAAACATGTCAGTCTTTTGACAGACATTATTTTATTGAATTCTATCCATTGGTTCATTGGGTTGGGTTAACATAAAAAAGCTCAACATAATTTATGTCAGTCAAATGTTTGGATTTGTGTTCTGGACATAAACTTGTTTGATAATTCTGGACGACTCACTTCTACTTCCTTCACATCTGTAAAGTAGTTTGTCATTACCACCTCCAACTTTGAACCTGAGGGTAGACTGTGGTAGTCACACCCTGGCTTCACCAGCTCCATGACCTCTGGGTTAAAGCTGGGAGCTGTGGAAGTCAGCTAGGTGCAGGGGATGCTCATTCCCTCCCTGTGGACCACTGGTGATGAGAGAGGTTGCACTGTTTCCAAAATCTCCTCTTTCTTCACAGTATTTTTTAATTAAAGTATATTTTATATACTTTAATAATACAGTAATATTACCTGCAGTAAAAATCACTTGTTTTGGTTACACAGTTCTATAAATTTTAGCAAATAAGTAACATTTAGCCACTACCAAAATCAAGATATAGAACATTAACTACGACCCTCCAAAATCCTCCACTCGTCTCCAACTCCACAGTCTCTCATCTGTTTTCTGTTCCCATAGTTTTTGCTTTTTCCAGAATATCATCTGTCTTAGTCTGTTCAAGCTATTATAACAAAATGTCATAGACTGGGTGGCTTATAAAAAACAAATTTATTTCTCATAGTTCTGGTGGCTGGGGAGTCCAAGATGAAGATGTTGGCAGATTCAGTGTCTGGTGAGAGCCCTCTTCCTTGTTCGTAGACAGATGTCTTCTCACTGTGTCCTCACATGGCAGAAGAAGTGAGAGAACTCTCTGGGGTCTCTTATAATGGCATTAAGCCCATTCATGAGGGCTCCATCTTCACAACCTAATCTCTTCCCAAGGGCCTCACAAAGGCCTTCCCAAATACCGTGACACTGGGTATTAAGCTTCAGTATATGAATTTGTGGTGACACATTCAGTTCATAGCATCATCAAAGCAAAATCATATAGTGTGAAGCTGTTTGAATGTGACTTCTTTCACACAACATCATGCATCGAGATTCACCAGTTGTATGTATTAGCAATTAAATTCGTTTTTTTATTACTGAATAGTGTGGCATTCTATGGATGTGCCACAATTTGTTTATCAATTCTGCAGTTGAAAGACATTTGGGTTGTTTCCAGTTTTTGATGATTCTGAGTGAAAGCAGTGTAACATTCACAATTGTTTTCTTATATATGTAAGCATAAATTTTTATTTCTTTTGGATAAATACCTAGGAGAGAAACTGCTGGGTCACATAATACATGTATGTTTAACTTCATAAGAAACTGTCGAACTGTTTTCCAGAGTGGTTGTATTATTTTGCATTTCCATTGGCAATTCACAAGAGTTCCAGTTGCTCTGTAAAATTGCTAGCACTAGATAGTGTCAGTCATTTTTCATTTTAGCTATTCTAGTGGGTACCTTATTATGGTCTTAATTTGCATTTTCCTAATATACTAATAATGTTGAGCATCTTTTCATGTGTTTCTCCCATATATGAGGCATTATATAAATGTAAATCTTATTGTTCAAATAACCCAATATGTGTTTGATCTTCTCCTTGCAGTGCTAGAGATGCAAAAATAATTAAATCTCAGTGTCTACCCTCAGAAACTTCCTGCCATGCAGTGCAGATAAATACATCACACCTGCAAATTTAATGAAAGTGGCTCTATAGGAGTTCTGAGTAAAGTAAGATTATAACCCTTTGGGACAACTGGGAAAATCCTCAGAGAGCACACAGGCTTTGAGAGGGCTTCAGAATTTAATTTTCAAAGGTATACTGGGAAAGGGACCATAGGAGGGCGACTGGTCCCCAGAAGAGGTAGGAATTTGACTTAAATGATGGAGTCAGTGAAGAAATGGACAATCTGGAAGAAAAGGGATATGTGAAGGACAAAGATGGAGAAAAGAAAATTGTGCAGAGCTTGAGCACAGAGATCTGAGTTAATCAGGGAGACTATCTCACAGTTGAGAGGGAGGTAAGAGAGGGTGGTGAAAATCGAGAGCATTTCAGAGGTCAGAAGGAAGAAGGCTGAGAAGGGCTTGATTGAGCAGAGAGTTGACACAATATTATTTGCCGAGTGTGAAGAGGGATGGGGCGGGGTTCAGATTTGAAAGAAGGAAGAGAGAAGTATGTGGAGGCTCAGAGCCTGTACTGGCTACATTTCCCCCCTCAGTCTAGTTCTCCTTTCCTGGCTTCACAGCCAGGACATCCTGATGGGCCACACCCCTCAGGGGAGGGATGGAACAGTTTCACCCACAGCTAAGATCCTTCCTTCCTCCTCTGCCCCTAGCCTTCAGTCTGGGCGGCAGCCAATTGGACAATTTGCATCCTCCTCCCACACCCCACAGACACCACCATCTTTGTCTTCAGCTGGCTGCCAGCTCAGAGGCTCCCCTCAATATGGAAAATTAAAGAGGTCCCTCCCAACACCTTCTCCACTGGAGCAATCACCATTGTATCAGGGTCAGGGTGGGAACCTGCTCAGAACCTGACCCAGAGTGCAGTCTATTGTTTCAAAGTGGCCCTAGAGTTCACAGAATCTCAGTTGCCATTTTGCAAAGATAAAAGGATGATGCAGAAGGAGAGAGTCCAGGGAGTGGTGGCCTGATGCCTGCGGTAGGAGAACTTCTTTCACTCAGGAAGAAGACTCAGAGAGGTGAGGCAGGCATGCCACAGCCACTAGAGGCTTGAGCTGTGGGTTTGGCTGTGTCAACACAACCACAAGTCTGCCCCAACTCGTTGCAGACACCTCCCAGTGTTTCCAGGAACCAGGCTCCATGATAGCAACGGGAAATAGGACAGTGACTTGCAGCCTCATCAAAAAGGTGTCATTTGGTTTTATAGTCACTTCAGAAACGTGAAGCTTTTGTATTTTCTTATGTATCAACACCATGTAAGAGATACTAATATTACTAGCCAATATTTGTTTCGTCCTTGTTATGTGTCAGTCATTCCATTAAGAATTTTATTTTCATTTGACCTTCATAAAAGCAGTATGCATAAGATTTATTTCTCCATTTTAAAGATGGAGTGAAAACGGATCTTTAAAGAGGTCAAATAACTTGTTCAAGAACATTGCTAGAAAGTGACAAAATTGGGAGGTAAATCCAGAAGATCTGATTAAGGGAAGTGCATTCCCGCCCTTCTTTCTGATATGGGAGAACTGTCACCTCTGAGGAACTATAGGGACTTTCTCACTTTGGAATAAGTGAGAAAGTGAAATTTCAAAATTAAGTGGCCCCTCATGTTGGGCTTGAGAATTTTGGAGTAATAGTTGCTCCTGCTGTCATTATGCCCTGGCTAACTGACCTAATAAGATACATGTGTTTGGTTTCTGCCCCTGGTTCTTGACACAGAACTCTTAAAACCTTTGTAATTTCCAGAGGGGTAGGGATGCTGGGAGCATCTTTTGTTCTAATGTTTGGTTGTTGACCACAGTTCCTGACAGAGCTCCTAAATTTCTTGGAATTTCCTGCATGAGAAGTGTCTTTTGCTCTAATGAGATGACTCTTGGTGGGCTCCTGGATGGGGGCTGGTCACCAGAAAGACCAGGCATGGTTAGGAGCTTGGAACTTTCAGCCCCACCCTCTATCTTCCAGGGGAGGGGAGAGGGACTGGAGATTGAGTTAATAATCAATCATGCCTATGTGATGAAGCCTCCATAAAAATCCCTAAAGTAGGGAGTTTGGAGAACTTCTGGGTTGGGTAACACATCCTGGCACTCAGGACCCTTCTGAATCTCGCCCTATGTCCCCCTTCATCTGGCTGTTCATCTCCATCCTTTGTAATATCCTTATAACAAACTGGCAAACCAGATACTGGATACTAAAACTTTGTAGGTTCTTTGATTGACCAACCTTATTATTTAGTTTGTGGCTTGTCATTTATTTATTTTCATGCTTTGCATTCTGTGGATTTTACTTCCATTTTAATATGTCAAATGTTTTTCATGATAAATATTTAAAAGAAAATCTACCATCAATGTCTTTCACATGCTTTTTTTTAGATGTATTCTCAGACAACTTAAATTCCTTATTGCTATTGAAAACAATATCCTTGAAAATTAATTATTGTAACTATCTCTTGTTAGTTATATGGATGCCAGCTTTTTTATATATTAACTGAATATTCAGCTATCTTTTTGTACACGTATTGCATCCATTGGGTTCAGTCAGGAATATATAAACTACTCCAGGTTTTCAAGCAAAAATGATTTATAGAAGAGATTGGATGCCTTACAAAACCACTGGAAAAGTGAAAGGATGTAAAATCAGATGGAGGGGCAGCACGAACTTTCAGCTTTAGGTTCAGAAGCACAGTGAAGGACTTGCCTTGCCAGATACTGAAATATACTATGCCACTGTAATAAAAAACAGTTTGATTGGCACAAAAAAGTCAAAGGGATCAGAGAAACAGAATCGAGTGCCCCAAAATAGATTCCAGTATATATGAACACTTAATAAATGAAAGGAGTGGTATTTCAATTCAGTGGAAATTTAATAAATTTTGCCAGCACGACTGGTTTTCCCTCAAAAAGAAAAAGAAAAAAAGAGTTAGACATCTACTTCCTGCCATACTAAAAAACATTCTACCTGGGATAAAAACACAAATATTTTTAAAAGTCATAAATGAAAAGTTAGGAGACAATATGTTAAAACCTAAAGGTTTGGGAAAACTTTATAACTAATACAATAAACCCCCAAAGTATTAAAAAAGCAAATATTAGACTATATAAAAATTAAATCTGTTTGTTTAAATATTTTGTAGAATCAATACTAAAGCAAAGCAAAGAAATTCTACAAATGTGCTAGATGGAAGGTTAGAATATATTAAAACTAATTGATAATAAATTGAAAGCAAAACCACATACAAACCAGTAGAAAAAAATGGACAATATATATGAACAGACAATTGCAAACATAAATGGCCAATGAAAACAAAAGAATGGGTACTCAATCTCTTTATGAGTTAGGAAAATGCAAATAAAACTAACAACAAGATAGTCCTTTATGCCAAACAGATGAAAAAATTTGTTTATTTATTGCTAATAGGATGTAGACAATATGGAGCTCATATGTTGTTGTCAATGTGAATCAGTAGTACAGATTTTTAGACAGCAATTTTGAAGGATTTTTGAAAATTAAAAATATACATATCCATTGACCCATTCATCCCACTCCTGAGAATCCTATTTATAGAAATAAAAATACTAATATGTAAAGCTACATGCATAGAAATAAAAATTTATTGCAGGATTTTTAACGGTAATAAAAACTGGGGTGAGGGAGTAAATACTATTCAGAAGTATACAGATTGAGTAGATTATGGTACATCCACAAGAGGGAATATTATGTTATCACTAAAAGAAGATGTGAGATTCAAAAGAAATGATTTGAAAAGACTACCATAATCTGTGGTGAAGGGAGAAAATCAAGTTGTAGAGAAGCATTATATACTGTACTCATTTTTAAAAGTAAAGTAATGGCAAAACCTTTGCTATCCGTATCCATATTAATACTTAAATCTAGATCAACAGTTAAAGATACAACTGTAGGTAAAGAATCATGTAAGCGTTGAGAAGGCGATGGAAAGATAGCCATGTGTGGTTCATATTAGTTAGCTATGGCAGGATGGGGGGAAGGGAAAGCAGGAGGCACATATCAAAAATTTTTAAAAATAAAAGATTATTAAAATTTCTAAGAGGGGAACAACTTAATATTTGTACACAAGTATGTACACATGTATGAAGAGATGCATGAAAAGAGGATTGATAAATGTTTATTTTGGTTGTCCTTGTATAACAGGATTTCAAGAGACCATTAAATTTATTTTTTATATTTCATTTGTATTTTTACAATAAAAATGTATGAACTACATAATTACAAGAAATTGTGAAGCTAGTTTCACTGTTGAAAAGTAAAAAATTTTGCTTCTTCCAGTTGTCTACACAAGCTTTCTTGGTCACCTTGATATGAACAAAAAATAGGTAATCACAAGTACCCAGAATAGAAGTCCATGTCGGTGGATCATACCAGATCTTCACATGACTTACTTTCCACCTTAATTTTCTGCTCAATGTCAGCTCTTCAGAGAGAACTTTCCTGACTACTTTATCTATGTTGCCTGTCAGGATCACCCCCTAACCCTTTACATTGACTTTATGTAACATTTATTGCAAACTGCTCATTGATTTTATACATTATACAGATGAAATCAAAGTTTATTTTCAGGGTTCCTCTTCTTTTTTTTTTGGTGAGGAAGATCCGCCCTGAGCTAACACCTGTGCCAGTCTTCTGCTATATTATATGTGGGTCTCCACCACAGTATGGCTTGATGAGTGGTGTAGGTCCAGTCCCAGGATCCAAACCTGCAAACCCCTGGCCACCGAAGTGGAATGCACCAAACTTAACCACTACACTGCCGGGGTGGCCCCTCAGGGTTCCTCTTTTAATAATTTTTAAAATGCAATTCAGACTATATGTTTTCCTCTGAAAAAATGTAGCTTTAGCTGGGACCCACAGGTTTTATTATGAGGTGTTTTTTTCTCCATTCATTCTTTTAAAAATAATACGTGATTTATGTTTTCTCCTCTTTAATCAGATGTTTGAAAATGTTTTTAAATAGAAACGAGCTATGTTTTTCGGGAGTAGACATCATTTGTTATTGATTTCCATTTTTGGAGGGAGAGGAGAATATGATCAAAAAATAGGGCCTATTAGATCTGTCCTTTGGAAATTTATTAAGGTTTTCTGTTGCTAAGTATATTAATTATTTTTCTCGCAGTGTTCCAAGGACAGAAAAATGACACATATTTATATTTTGTTAAGATAACACACTCTATATAAATCTATTAAATTATGCTTATTGATTATATTCTTCAAATATTCTATTTTTACCCATGTGGATTTTTATATTCTAAAATAGTTACACTGAAATTTTCCAAATAAATTTATTTTAACAAATTACATACCATGTTTCTAAAGTTCTAACCCAACGTTTACATTTTACTGCAATGTTGTATGCTCTATAAGATGTATATCCTTTATAAGTCACTTTTATGGACTGTTACATTTTATTGTTATCTAATACCCTTCTTTATCCTGTTTAGTGCATATGGT
This sequence comes from Tapirus indicus, assembly GCA_031878705.1. Classification (NCBI taxonomy): domain Eukaryota; kingdom Metazoa; phylum Chordata; class Mammalia; order Perissodactyla; family Tapiridae; genus Tapirus; species Tapirus indicus. The sequence continues at coordinate 61,754,104 of CM062929.1, forward strand.
CTTGATTTTTCTTTGTCCTGATATCAGTGTTTTCTCTAACACTTCATTCTATTTGTATTTATCTCATGGCACACAATACATTTTTTCTTCATTCTCTTCTCTCCTGGTAATTTAGAAGCTCTATTATATTTTTGAGTGTGATAGTGATTCCCACTTCTAATTGTCACAATTAAACCTGTAGTTCTCCCACTGACACTTCACACATCCACTCCTCCACCACCGTTGAGATGAATGCTTTAGAATGGTGTCAATTTTTGCCTCAGTGTGAAATCTTTGGGACTGCAGCAAACCCTGCCAAACATGAATCTGGAGACAATGCAATTAGTGAGTGGTTCCTGACCCTGCCCAGTTCCAGTTCTTCAACAGGGCGGGGGTTAAAGTTCTTGTCCTTTTATAAGGGTGGGTTGTGGTTAGACTGTAACTACCTTGTGACCATTGGAAAAGTTCTCAATGCAGGCAACTTTCAGCTGGACACAGAGTACTTTTCACTCTCTTTACTTTTCTGAGTTTTGACAACACAGATCTACAAATAATACTGTATTATATGTTTCATTAAATAATACCATGGGCCTACATTTTACAACAATTAAATTATTTGGACCCCACATATCCCATCATGATGGAATTTTGTCATATTTTAATTTCCTGCTCTTCACTATTCCCTCACTCTCCCCTCCCCCCACTACTGGATTTTGCTGAGAGAGTTGGGTTTTTGGTTTTGATTTTTTAAAAATTTTTGGGCAGTGTATTAAAAGATCTTCCCTTGTATGTATTCTTTTCCAAGAATGCTTACTTAGTACCTATGCTACAAATTCACAGTAGCATTATCATCAGCCAATTATATATAACTGTATATATGAGTATATTTAAATAAATATATATATATTGTGTCCAACTATCTTTTCATGTATCTCTACCTGCTATATATTTGGCTTTGTCCATCACTGTTTGTGTCCCTTTTATATCTTTCAATATGTTAAAATCTTTGGTCTTACCGTATTGAAAATTAGAATGCACAGATATTTCTTCAGACAACGGGCATGGATTGTACTCTCTGAGATCTTTACCAATTTTCTTTTCTTCCGACAGATGTATAATATTTCCCCATGTGTAGGATGCTGACATTGCAGCCCTCTCCTCTCAAGGGTCTATGGGTGTCGCAGAATAGTTTCCCATATTGAAGAGAAATCTGATTTGCACAGGTTTACCCTGTTTTGTAAAAATAGTCAGCTGTTTATAACTGGAAACTTTGAGGATTTGTATATGACTTAGAATTTAGGAATTTTAAAAGTTTAGCTTTTTTCAGTAATTTTTCTTGATCCAGTGAGAAACTTAAAACTAGAAATTTATCTTCCTTTAGCTCAAAGAAATTGTCTTATGTTTCTTTTAAAATTATTACTTTCTCTTTATCTTTCCTTTCCCCCCTCCTGTTAGTCCAATGATTCCAATTAGATTTCCTTGCCCTGTCCTCAAAACTCTTATTTTTTCTCTTGAATCTATGGCTGTGTGTTTCTGCTTTATTTTATGATGCCTTTTATCAACTTCCTCTTTTAAATCATCAATTCAAATCTTGGCAAGGTTATACTCTTTTATGTATTGATTTTTGAAACTGCAAAATCATTAGGTGCTGAAATTACTTTTCCCCTAATTTTATCTCCTTGAGAATTCTTCCCTAGGCTAAGTTCATCCCTCCCCAAACTAGAATGGAAATTGACCTCTCATACAAGGAGAGCCTTGATGGAGTCACTCCCACAGTTAGACCCAGAAGTATCTAAACCACAAAAGCCAGCAAAGCTTAAGTAAAAACCTCAACCTGTGCTATTCCTACATTTTTCTTAAAGATAAAATGAATATTATATTATTATTTAAAATAGATAATTCTATAGTGATTCATTTTAACTCCTAAAACCTCTGTATTCAACTCTTGGAGAGTAGTTTTAACAACACTGCAGTGAAAGAAATAAACATTTCATAACAATTGAAGATAGGCAGGTCCTCTTGGAGCATCATGAAACACAGGAGATATGCTAGCAGAAGTTTTAATTTCCACACTGAAAGGTCTAATTGAATTGTAGATACCTCATCCAGACACCAGACCAAAAAGAGGGTTACTTTCCTCTCCCTTCCACAGTCTCAGCATCTGATAACCCCCTCCCTACTTCTGTCCTTTATTAAGCCTTAGAACTAGACATAGTAATAATTGGTAATGCATGCCAGAGGCCAGAACAAAATGAGGTGGGGCCCTGCGCATAGGAGGGGAGAGTGGGAGAGCTAAAGAGAGGTCTATTGGGAAGGATGAAGAGAAAAAAATGGAAGGAGTCCGAGTGAGGGCAGATTTCTCTGTTGACCACAGTACACACAGGAGGCAGTGCTCATACCCTGTGCCCATGAGAAGATCTCAGCTGAGGGATCAGACTCACAGCTCCAATTCTAATCTCCTTCAAGCTCTGCAAGGGTTGGATTATTTTGTTACAAGTCAACTACTGATTAACCTTTCTCTAGGATGCCAGCAAGGTATTTCTGTTACTGATGGAACTACGTTTCCTTCCTTTTAGGATAAAGAACGATTCCTTCCTTATACACAAAGCTTTGCAAAATGAAATTATAATAAATCTCAACTAAAAATCCTCCCACAAAAGGGAAAAATAGTAACTTTATAGTGAAGAAACCTGACACTAACTTAACCAACTGATGGTTACCTTAACCAAATGATGAAGGTTAACCAATTCACAAAGTTTACCTTAACCAAGTGATTGAGGGTTAATCTCTTCAATAATGTCACGTGGATGCCTTGTGGGATTCTTTCCAAAAATCTATAATCCTGAGGAAAGTTAGACAAACTCAAATCAAGGGACGTTCTACAAAATACTTTACCAGTACTCCTCAGGATGGTCAAGATCATGAAAAACAAGACTGAGAAACTCTCATAGACTGGAGTAAAGAGACATGACGACGAAATGAAATGTGGTATCCTGGATTTGATCCCCAAACAACAATAACAGAAAAGAATGTTAATAGAGACACTAGTAAAATTCAAATACATAAAGTCTGGGTTATTGCAAAGTGCCAATGTTGGTTTTCAGCTTTGGCAAATATACCGTGATGATACATGATATTTGATGTATCATGTATCATGTATCATGATACATGTATGATAACATGTATCATGATACATGATAACTTTAGGGGAAACTGAGACTGAGTGAGAGGTATATGGGCACCCTCTGTACTTTCTTTCCTAATTTTTTTGAATATCTAAAATAACTTGAAAATAAAAAGTTTATTTTAAAAAATCCTCCCATAATCTAAAAACTGCAGTTTACCTCTCCTTAGCTCTAGGTGAGATGCACTTTAATTACTTCTCCTTTAAATCCAGTTACCCAGAAAGACAGGGACACCAGAAATATGGTACTGATACTCACAAATATTTATTGAGCACCTATTATGTGCCATTGGTATGAGGGTTCAACTGTGGTGTATAGATGTTACATAGATGATGTGGCAAAACCAGTGTCACTGGGGGGGAACAGTTCCCTAGAGCCTGTTTCTCTTTCTGATGATTTCCTATCCTCCATGTTTAAAGCCATTTGAAAGTTTCATCAGGATACTGAGGATTTTGTTATTTTTTTTCTGAGATTTTCTTTTTAGAAGCTCTTTGAACACATTCAGTGACTCTTATTTGGGTAATGCACTGAGGTTGTTACCAATATTTCCAGTAAATGGGAGCACTGTCTAAAATGGTATCTCTGTGCAAAGACTTAGTTGTTCAAAGGACATGGGGCACAACTGGATGCACACCTTCATGCCTACCCTTAGTCAGGTCCAAACCGGATGGTGGGTAGAACAATGGGAGACAGATAGCATCAATTTCTTCGCCAACAAAAAGTGCAAGAAATAGTATTTCCCCTTCCCCTGAAACCTGATGGGAATTCAAGAGTCAAGAATGATTCTGCAGTGAGAGGAGAGGGTGTTTGGGAAAGGAAAGAGGAGAAAAGGCATAAGCTGAGCCAAGGGTCTCGCTCTCTCTTGCCTCCTTCCTCTGCAGGGATGCATGTAGGGGAAGGAAATAGGCCATTAGCAAATGTGTGTGTTCATTCCTGACACATTCGAGATAATTCCCGTCAGCCATGGTCTCATCGTTGGGTGGGCCATTGGAAGTTGTGTCCTCTCTGCTTTCAAAGTCAGAAGAGTGGGTTTGGGCTGCAGCCAGATCCCCTCCATCCTTCAATGTGTCCAGCCTTGGACTGCAGCAAGAGAGAGAAAGCAGAATTTTCTCGAGGACACCAAACTTCCCAGAACTGGGTAGGCACTCATAAGGTCTCTTTGCTACTGAGTCTTTAAAAATTATATAAAGAAGTTTTAGGTCAATTTAAAAATCTCTGACCAAATAACTGCTTGTTTTCCAGAAAGAGAAAACATGGTAATGCCTAACTTCTCCCTAAGCAGTCTTCATTGAAAGCTTTCTTAGTCAGAAGTTGGAAGACCTAAATTCTCAAGCTATGCACAAAGTAGGTACTCAGAAAAAAATAAGTGCTGATGGTTATAAAAATGCATTTAAAAATACAACACAGGGTTTTGACTGTGAGATTAATGTTCATCATAAATCGAGTGGAGCATGATAAGAGGCATTACACAGGTGCATGATCAAACTTAGAGATGAAGGATAGTGTGAATAAATTTCCAAACTATTCAAACAAAAGTAAAAGAGCATCTTGGAGCCATTACCTACATAAAAAGTAGGGGGAAAATACCACTATAAGTCATGCAGTTATTAAAACTACATTCTAACCTGCTATTTCTACTTAGTACACGTACATTTATACAATACGTGGATCAACCTCGAAAAGGACTGAAACACATCAACGAATGCTGAATAATCTCATTCTTGCATTCCACACCAACAGCCATAGAGGCATAGACTAAGGGGTTTATCGCAAGCAAAGAGAACTTTATTTTTAAATGAGGCAGAGTTAATGCCCATAGTGACAGGTAGACACATTTAGCACCTTGAATGTCTGGCTATTTAGTATTTTATTAGAGAAAGTATCTCTTCTCTGGAAGATTGTTTCTAAGGTTCATACCCTGGGACACAGGACTTCTTCTAGTTAGTAAATTTCTTTGAAGTGAGTCCAAGATTATATTTCCAACTAGAAAACAAACAAACAAAAAAACCCCACAAACCCTGAGAGGAATGATTTGGGTCCTTGCCTTCTCTATGCTAACAACATTTTATTGGTTATATAAAAACTCAGGAATTGTACAAATATTACGAAAGAGCCTAGGGAAAAATATACCAGCGATAAGGACACGGGAAAGGGGTCAAGTTTATCTTCTAGTCTCCTGTGAAAGCAGATCTATGTCTAGAAAAAAGGCTCTCCAGATGGGCTCAAGAACAAACCTCCACATTTTACTGGTCCCCTGAAATTACAGAAAAACTCTCCAAAATACAAATTTTAGAACATTTCTGGTTAACGTTGTATAAGACATATGAAATTTATGAAGTCAAAGTAAGCACACATTAAGTGAAACGATCAAAAGACAGGAAAGATAGGTAAGGGGGAAAATTAAAAGATGCATTGTTTTTAAATTTTTGCGTTAAGGACCCCTGGTAAAAGTGGTAAATAACAGATTTTATGCTAAAAATAATGTATGTCACAAGAGATAAAAGGGAAAGAAAACTTTGAATCTTAGAAGTAAACAAATGATAAGAAGCCTACAGGAATATGGGTCATATATACATAAGAAAATATGTGTATGTGTGATATACACATTTTACATATATTCATATATACATGACATATTTCAAAGAAAGGTAGAAAAGACACATCAAAAGTAATAATTAAAGGAACAATAGAAGAAAACATTCTTGAGTAAAAGAACTTAATCTGTTGACTAAAATACTTCACCAATCCTGGGCAAACTTAATTATGGACTAAAACCCAAGATTTATCCAGGCAGTATGCTGGCAATTCAAATATAAAGCATGCATCCTAAGTGGAAGTGTGAACAAAAGGTAGGTTGATTTAAACAGACCCCAAATCATGGTAATTTCATATTTTGATATCTGGCACACAAGTGTTTGAATAAGCAGAAATGCAGAATTTTGATGGGAAAAGATGATGGCCCAATATCCCATATCCAAATACTGTGTGAGGGCAGACAAAAAACATTCTTAGACAGGTGTGGTCTCAGAACAGAGGCAATCCGTGTTTTCTCGCTGAGAAAATTACTCTAAGTCACTCTACCTGAGCAAAAGATAAATCAATATAAACAACTCAAGAATGAGGAAGTTGCAGTAATAAGGGATTGATGCTATCCCTTTGGGCATTGTACTTCTTAGCTGGTATTGAGTTCTTTCCACTGCTTGACTAATGGTGGGGTATATGGCACGTGGCAAGCTCTTCCTTTTAAGAGGGAAAGGCATTGTGCTTGTAAAACAGGATAAATGGATGCATCCCCTCCCACCAGCCCCAGAGGGAGATCTAAGGAAGAATGGAGAACTCCATCAGAATCTGCTCATCCTTTTCATCTGCCTCATCTGGTCAGCAAGGGCAAAATCAATTAAACCCCATGAGTGTGCCCCGGATCTCTTGCTGGTCTTTTGCAACACTCCTCGCAGATCTGGCTGCATCCCACTGAGATGGGAAACGAAAAGAGCAAGGGGTGGATTCTATGTCTGCAATTCTCTTTCTGTAGCCTTTTTTTTTTTAATCAAAAATAACCTCTCTGGATTTAAATGATGCAATCAGAACCTGACTTTTCTCCTCCATTATTGCTTTCTCTTTTACATGTCATGAACAAATAAGTTGGACAGTTAAACTTCTTATGATAATTATATTTATACATATAATGTAAGCCTCATTTTTCATACTCTGTCCAAAGTTTTCTTGTGCGGAACTCTTACTAATCAGTGGGAAGAGTTCTTGGTAGTGGGAAAATGTGTGTTTTCATCCAAAACACTTATATATTGTACCAAAGTTAACTGATCTTCAGTGTGAAACTTTGCAGGAATTTTCAGTGTGATTGGGATAAACTGCCTCTTGAATGGTGCTAATGCATTCACACGTGTTCCTTCCTGAAGACACCTATCACAACCAATCAGGGGCTGTATGATAATCAAGAAATAAATAGTCCATACAGTAGGAGTATTGAGAAAACCCATAAGTAGTAAGTCCTTTGCAAATAATAGAAAGCATCAAGACTGCCTTTAACCAGTTGGGAATATACACAAACTTCTTTCTACTTTGTGATTTTTCTCTCAGCACTTGTCCTGTAATCATCTCAGAATCATGAAAACTCGGCATTTTAATTTCATCCCTAGGGGAAATATGTGGATACTGGCATCACGACAAGTATAACAGTATAAAAGGACAATTACCTTAGGCTTATCTTTCTTTTGTTTTCCAGACTTCCAAGAGAGAACTAAATTTTTAAGGTTCATAGCAGAATATTTTGCTGTGACGTCATATGCACATTACATTCTTTCACTACATTAAAAGCTCCAAAAGTCTGTATGTTCCAAACTCAATTTCTTGTCTTGATAGTCTAACCATCATTCATTCATCTTCCATCATCCACCTATGTATTTTGAGCACCCACTCTATGCCAGACACCATGGTGGCCACTGGGAGATGTGACATAGCAGTGAAGAATGGGAGTTTTGGCCACAGATAGTCTGGGTTCAGACCCCAGCTGCCATATGCCATCTTGTAAGGCCTTGCATGTCTTCCTTAAGTTCTCTAAGTCTTATTTACTCATTTATGAAAAGAGGAAAATACGAAAACCAGTTTATCAGCTTATTGTGAGGGTTACAGGAGAGTATACATATAAAATGCTTAGATGATGATGATGGCTATAACAATGATGATTTGTGCTAGTCTGCTTACTTGGTGGCTTAAACAATAGAAACTTATTTTCTCCCAGTTCTGGAAGCTAGAAGCCAAGATCAAAATCCAACAGGGTTAGGATTTCTGGTGAGAGTTTTCTTCCTGCTTTCTTCTGTGTCCTCACATGGCAAAGAGAGAGTGAGCAAGCTCTCTGGTGTCTCTTCTTATAAGGGCACTAATCCCATTGGATTAGGGCTCCACCCTCATGACCTCATCTTCCCCTTATTATCTCCTAAAGGCCCCATCCCCAAATACCATCATATTGGGGGTTAGCACTTCAAAAGATAATTTGGGGAGGACATGATTCAGCCCATAGCATTATCATTATTGTTATTTCCACTTTCCAGCAGCTACATTTCATCATTGATATCCTTAAAGGAGGAAGAATACCCACTTTTTTTTTTTTTGGTGAGGAAGATTCACCCTGAGTTAACATCTGTGCCAATCTTCCTCTATTTTGTGTGTGGGTCACTGCCACAGCATGGCCACTGATGAGTGGTATAAGTCCATGCCTGGGAACCGAACCTGGGCCACCGAAGTGGAGTACACTGAACTTAACCACTAGGTCACAGGGCCAGCCCCAAGAATACCCACTTTTTAAAGATGTCAGAACCCATATGGAAATTGCATAACTCAAAAGAAGCCACCATTGAATCTTCTAGAAATGACTCAGCTTCTCTCTTTATGGACTCTCTAAATCCAAGCATCCTCTATATTCTCAAGATCTGTTGTCTGCCCAACCACATTCTTCAGTCACCAATAGTAGATACTGCCTCCAGTGAAGGCTATAACCCAAGGATTGTAAACATTTCTGAGGCAATATTTAGAATGGCCATAAGCCATCCCTCTAATTTGTCTAAGAATTGTTCACAATGTCAGGATTAAACAGTTGGCTTATGCCATGTGCACATAAGAGACTCCAACTATAGGGTTCACAGCTGACCCAATAACAAACTTTCTTAGCCTATCCTTGAAAAGAAAAGGCAGTCATGTCACTCACCTCCAGATGAGCTTATCAGGATTTCTGGAACACCTATCTAACTTGCTCTCTATGTAAGGACACTGAAAGTCCCTGCTCTTGGGAAGAAGAGTGCACTGAACTGGCATGGCCTATTTTCATTAGCAGAGCAATGCCCTCATCAGGCACCTCTTCAGGTGGATTGGAGGAACTAAATAATAATACACTGGAACTGGCTCCAGCCCATTGTTAAATATTCAGGACTTTTGCAACCTGGTTGTTGAATCTTAGCTTGAAATTGGTAATGGTGGGAATATTTACACCATGAAAATCAGCAAATACTCTACATCAGGGCCTTTCCCCCCTACACCAGAAGAGTCGGTTTATCAGCATACCACTGGACTTAAGTAACTCCCATTTCGAAAAGTTCTAAATGGGGATAGGTCTCAGCAATGCCAGGGGATATTTTTTTCCCCTAAAATACAGATTCTTGGCCTCCACGCAAAATCTAATGCATGTTGCTCTCTACTGCTGGCCTGGCATGTGCACTTTGGAAAAAAAAAAAAAAAACAACAACAAAAGTTGCCACAAAACCAAAATACACATTTCGAAAGAATTTATAAAAACAAAAATATATACATGAAGGACATTAGTGGGAGGAGAATGAGAGTGAGGAATGGGAATAAAATCAAGTAATAAAATAAGTAAGTAAGAGGTCTTGCACAGATGATAAAAACATGCCAAGATCCATGATATTTAAACAATTCTACCTTCTGTACCTGAGGTATAAGGGGTGGGGTAGGAAGTACATTGGAGAAACTTCAGTGCTAAGTGTAATATTTGCACATATTCTTGTAACACTGCAAACTACTGAAGGAAAGGATCACATTTTACTCATTTCTGTGCCCCCGATATTTATCGCAACGCTTGGCATAGAGAAAGCACTCAGAATATGTTTCTAGAATATATGAATGAGTGATTGAATAATATAATAATAATAACTTTAATCATTCAATGCAGTTACCAGTCATTATGGATACCAATAAAATTGTTTCAAATACACATTAGATGCCATCACTGACTTGTTTGGAACCCTCTAGTGGTTTCACATCTCACCCAAACTTGCTGGCCCTGGCCCCAGGCCCCTTTATGATCACTTGCCTGCCTAACTCTCATCTCCTATTCCTCTGCTTCTCATTCACTTGGCTCTGGTTGCACTTAAACTTCTCTCTTCTTTAGCGGCTCATTCCTGGCTCAGAGCCTTTAGATCTTGCTCTCTCTTCCTTTAGGCCTTGACTTGGCTCACTCCTTGACTCACATAGGTCTTTGCTCAAATGTCATCTCCTCATAGAAAATTTCCCTGGCCAATCTATCTAAAATAGAACCGCCATCACCTCAACAATGTTTGATCTCCTTAACCTGTGTTGTTTTTCTGTATAGCACTTACACTTTCTGACATTTGTTTATTCAATGATTTGTTAATTGTCTTCACCTTTGAAGACTGAATCTCTATGAGGCTAGAGACTTTGTCCATCTTGTCTTCTACAGTACACTTGGTGCCTGGAACAGTGCCCATCACAGTAGGATCTCATTCAGTTTTTGACAATTGATGAATAAATGAGTGAATGACTTTATTAACAAAGATTCAAGAGTGATTGGTCAATGCAACATGAGTTAAAGGAGCATCCTGATTTTCAGAGGTAATGAACAACCCTGCTACCTTCTCCCTGGGCAAACTCATGATTCCATATTGCTAAGCGTGACAGCTCTCCAGTCTAGATCTCTAATTGTAGTCCGGGTCCTGAGTAACAGAAACAGGACATATCCACATGCATAATGCAGGCAACTACAATTCAACATGTCCAAAAGCTAACTAAATGTATCCCTCCATCCTCAACTTCATTCCTTATCTCAGTTCATGACATTGGCAAAGCCAGAAAATGTGGTATCATCCTAGATTTTCTCATTTATTCTCCACACAGCCGCCTTCAGAGATATCATTTAAAATGAGAGTGATCATGCCGTGTCCTTGGTAAAAACTCTTCGGTTCTTATAGGTTAAAGCCCTTTGGGAAGGCATTAAGTCTTCTACTACTCCTTCTCGGATCTACTTTTCTATTTTCAACTCCATCCTCTCTTCTTGCCATTGGCCAGATCTGTTACTCCAGCATGCTGAATCCACCATGCTCATGCATGCCATCATCTTTAAACCTTCTGCAACCTCTGGCTAGATTGTCCTACCTTTCCCAGGCTGGCATATGAGCCATTGCTCCCCCAGCGCCAATGCTGCCTCCAATAGGAAGCCTTTCCTGACAACCACCAAGCTGATTTAGTTGCCTTCGGATATGTTCTTTGGAAATACTAAATGGGCTCCTGGTTCTAACACAGTTTCCCTCTTGAAAAAGCTCCAACAAGAATGTTAATCTCCAGGGTACACATATTTAACCCCCATCACTGAACTAGCTTAGTATACAGGGAAATTCTCTACAAATGCTGAGAAGAGAGGGCCAAAGGCCTAATTAATTTTTCAACACTGAAGCCTGAATTTTACAGTTTGTCTCTTTTTTATGGTAATAAATTTCTCTAAAACAAGCAGGGCCTGGTGATTGGGCAAGAGGCCAGAAATTCTCATTTGGCAAGGAGTTTTCTTGACTCAGGCTGTGTATATTTGGAGAACAATGCCACAGGTCAAATGTTAACATTAGCCTAGTTCCCTTCTAATAGAGAATGTAGGCCTCCCATGTGTGTTATCTGCCAAGAGATAGCCATGGATACCCTCCGGCTCTCACTCCATTCTCTACAAACACTTTGGGCCTTAACGAATGCCAATATTTTCAAATGCAATTCACAGACTTGTAGAATTTGTGATCTGTAAGTGACCTTAGAAGTCATTTATTTACTTATTAAGTTAATTATTTACTTATTCTATAGGTAAAAAGTACCCATGCCTCTAACACCAGCTTTCAGCCCATTCTCACCTTTTACCCAATCCTAGATGTTCAGAAAGATAAACTAAATGTCTGTCATCCCTTCTTTTCCTATTCCAGAGTCAAGAAGAATTTAGGTCTTGATATTTCAAGAAATCAGACTTTTAACTGCAAGTTGCCATTGAGGATGGATACATTCCCTGCCCTATTTCTAAGGGCATAGCTGATATGCATCCCTCAGTGCTTTAGGCAGTGGTCTGGATTGAAAACTTCACAGTGGGGCATTGGTAAATGATGGAGAAGATGCTCACTTAGGTCCTACATATCTAGGCCTTTTGAAAGCTGCATTTTCTTTTTGCCTCAAGTATTAGTTTTCTCTTCCTGTGTAGCAGTTAAAATGACACAAATTTATAATCTCACAGTTTCTGTAGGACAAAAGTCTGGGTACAGCGGGACTGGATTCTCTGCTCAGGGTCTCACCAAGCTGAAGTCAAGGGGTCAGCAGGCCTGCTGCTCTCATTCGATGCTGGGGTTCTCTTCCAAGCTCATTAGTTGTTGGCAGAATTTATTTCCTCATGGTTGTTGGACTGAAATTCCTGTTTCCTTGCTGGCTGGCAGCCCGAGACCACTGTCAGCTCCTGGAGCCTCCCCACGTTCCTTGCTGCATGGCTCCCTCCATCTTTAAGCCAGCAATGATGCATTGCATCCTTCTTGTGCTTCAGATATCTGACTTCCTCGTCTGTGATGCTGGAGGAAACGCTTTGCTTTTAAAGGGCTCGTGTGACTGGGTCAGGCTCACCAGATAATTTCCTGGTCAATTGATTTGGGACCTTGATTACATCTGCAAAATCCCTTCACAGCAGCACCTAAATTAGTGTTTGATTTAATAACTTGGAGAAGGTATGTATAAACCAGGGGCCAGAGATCTTGGGAGGCCATCATAGAATTCTGCCTATCACACCTCCTCAGAGTAGTCAAGAACGTGGATTTCAGAGAGAATATGTAACTTCTTTCCTGCCCTCACCTGGAGTTTCCTCTTGGATACAGCTAGTGTTTTCATGCATGTTTTTGCCTGGATGTCCTACAGGCGTCTTGACTTCAGTGTGCTCTTATTTCAGATGGCAGGGCAGAGTAGAATGAGACGAATTTGGTGAGACAGTCAGATATAGCACAGCCATGCTGGTCATATTGAAGAATGTTGATTGTAACTACATTGTAGTGGGATGCCATTAAAGGATTTTAGGTGGAAGTGTAACATGATCACGTGTGTTGGAAAGGTGAATGAGTGCATGGGAAGAGACCAGTGCTGAATGGTTGCAATGCCCAGGTAAGCAATGATGGTGGCCTAAACTAGAGTGGTGTCAGTGGGGTAGGAAGGAGGCCTTCACTGCTGAACTAGACATGCACTTAGCATTCTCTGTGCTTCTCTTTCATGTGACTCATTACATTATTTTGGAAATGTTCCTTAGCTTATCTCTCGCCCCCTCTTGACTGTCTTATCACATTGTATTCCTGGCACAGTGTCTGGCACTGTTCAGTCAGTAAATGCTCATGTTAATGCTCAGCAATAAATGCTCACGAATCATCTAAAGTCTCTACACCATAGTGAATCATAGCAGCAGATTCTACTGCCTACCTTTAGAAATCTCTGCTGGCCTGGTTCCTGCTCTCCCTACCTCAGTTCAGATGGTGTGCTCTGCTTGACCCAGTAGCAGCTGAGGTTTCTATTGTCTTCCCTCTGTACCACCAAAGTCAGAGGGCTAGACTATCCAACCCAAATTGAAGTTCCCTCCTCCCAGCTCTTCTTGGCTCTTGGTTACTGGCCAGGTTTGGACAAGCTCCATCACCCCTCTGGTTGAATTGAATGTTTTATTGTCTCCCCCTACCTGAGAGGCCACAAAAGAGACCACTTTTGCTCTACATTTCTGACACTCCATATCCATTTCTCTCCCAGTATGCTGTGCTGCCTTAGTCACACTACCTCTCTTAGCATTCTGGGCCACTTTGCCAATGAATAGGGACAGGAGTTTCCATAGCCCCCAGACTCACTAGGACAGAACATTTATATTTGATAGATCTTTACTATCCTCTCCAGTCCTAGGATCTCAAAATGCCTTTGTGAGGCCTGATGAGTCCAGGTGGAAATGCTTCTGGTTTCCGCTGCCCCATCTTCAATATGACTGCTCCTATCTGCTGGAAAGTCCTGTGAAAATTACTTTACTCGTGGATTTAATTGGCTTCACTTGAATTTTGCTTTCAGTCCTATTAGAAGGCAAGCCATTTGCTCCCGCACCCCATCCTCCCCCTTCAAATGAGTGTCAAGGGAACTGTTTGTGTTTTCTTACTAAGGCTGCTGTTGAACTTGAGGCTCCAGTAAGAGCAAGACCCTCTTGAGTCTTGGCAACCAAATCCCACATGGCCTCACTCTGTTGGTTTTGTCCTCTCAGTCCTGGTCCCTTGTGGACAATTTGTAAAATTAGGAAATTAAGAAAACAGAAACTGAAAAAGACCTAGAAAATGCTTAGTAAGGAAAATTCCTTCATAGAGATGAGACCTCAACAGCAAATTTGCTGAGGGAATTTGAACTGTAGACTCTCATACAGGGTGCTGTAAATAATGAATATTCTCTCTTTCTTTCCTGCAAAATACAGTAGATGCTAAGTGAACATTAATTTATTTTCCCTACATGGTTGGGAGGGGAAAAGTACCTTTGGTCTCAAATTGGCAATTTTTGGATAAACATTGCCCCCCAAAGACTGGGACTCACATGGAGAGTTGACCCAAGCTCTTCCTTGCTGTAATTTTTCTTAGAACCCTATATTCTACTCAATATCTTTCCTGGACCCACGGATCTCATACTCCTGATCCCAGAAGTAAGAAGGATGTTGCTTGAATGAGGTGACAGATTCCTCTTTTCTTGCAGTTAATATAATCCTTTCCTCCATGTATGAAATATCACACTTGTAAGCATTTTCCCAGCAGGTTTATTTGAAAAGGAAAAACTGGATTCAGGAGAAGAGATGAGGCCCTGGTTCTGATTTTCTTCGTGAATGTTCTGGGTCAGCAAAAGGATACATATACCCGATGGGCATCAGGAATGGGGAAGAAAGGAATTCCATATAAACTTTTGTAAGGCAAAAACAAAGATGGGTTGTATCTTCAGTGTGACCACAACTTTCACTTTAAATAATCACCTTGTTTGAAATTTACATCCAGGGTCTGCTGGGCATTAAGGCTCTCTGCTTTTATAGGAAGATAGTTCCCTCTTAACTGGCTTACAGGGTACAAAGGGAGGCATCTGGGCACCATGGGAGGCACATATACCCTTTAATGTCACCTCTCCCAGGCTGAGAAGCCAGCTCTGCACTCTGGCATGGGTCTTGACTCGACCTCCTTGGCTGCAAGCTAAAGAAATAATGGTTATAAACTGCTCTCGGTTTGTGTCCTCAAAGAGACTGTGAGCTCTGGGAGGCAGAAGTTTGTGTCTTATTCAGTCATTTCCATTTGTCTTGTCCCCATTGCCTAGAACCAGGGCAACAAAGATGAGAGAGAGAAAGGAGGAGGAAGAGAGAAAGAGAGAGGTAGAGGAGAAGGAGAAAGAGGAGGGGGAAGAAGGTGAAGGAGGAGGAGGAGAGGAAGGGGAGGAGGAGGAAAAGAGAGAGAAGGAGAAGGAGGGGGAAGAGGAGGGGGAGAAACAATAGGATGAGGAGGAGAAGGAGAGGGAGGAGAAAGTGGAGGAGGAGGTGGGAGGGGAGAAGGAGGAAGTGGGGAGAAGAGGGGGGAAGGAGGGAGGGACGGAGAGCAACAGAGAGAAGCCCTACAGAACATGCTGCTATAGAGGATATGAAAGTAAGAAAGGCACAAAAACAACTTCAATGCTAAAATTCCCAGAACCCCCAACAATGTGCTGCTTCCCTTCTTTAAGCAAATCATCTAAAGAGGGACTGTCACTAGTAAAACCATGGGATCTGCCCTGTTCTCCTTGCCGCTAGATATATCCTGAGGTCACAAAAGGCCCACCAGATCATCATCACCTTCTCCACTCCAGGAATAGGGGCAGTGAGAGCTGTGAGCCTGTCACTACAAGGCAGAAAGCAGCAGGGAGAAGTGATAATGATGTACGAAGTGTCATTGTTCATTTAGTGAACAAATTAGACACCATATATTAAGTTTTTAGAACTTATTTTGAGAGTTGAGACTGAGAGATTTTGTTGACATTTTACATACCACAATCATATACAACTTCCATCATACAGAGAAACATCATTATTCTGAATTCCAGAAGGTCCTTAGGTTCCCAGAAAGACTTCAGGTACATATCCTTAATTACTAAGTAATATCTTCCTGGGGAAGAATGAATTTGAGCCACCAGGAATGCAACAAACATTTTCAGAGTGTACTTACGGACCAGGCACTATGCTGGGGGTGTCTTTGTTTGTTTGTTTGTTTACCCTAAATCATTTGACTTGCCCAGGAACCCTATTCTCACACCTAAGTCTCACATCCAATTTAGATATGAGAAAATGGAGGCTTAGAACTGAAATAATTTGTCCAAGACCATAGAGTTACGTTCTGGCAAAGCTGATATTTGAAATTAGGTCTGTTTGCTTTCAAAGGTCATTCTCTTTCCATCACACCATCCAACTGAAATAAAGAACCAATTAGAACTTAATTGGGACATGCTTCTACATGCCACATTAGAAACAAAGACAAATGTCCTGGAGATAGGGACTTTGAAATTCTGAGAGGCCATAAAATGTTGATCACCCCTAGACATTGAAACTACTCTTATCAAACTCATCATGACTTCACTATTGACATAGCTGATGTATAATGTGGAAACTAGTAATCTTCCATGAAAAATGATGGAAACTCAACATGGAAACCTGGGAGTGGATCTGATCTTAGACCCAAATGGATCCTGAAATGAAAATAACTATCTCCTCATCCCCCCTATTTTCCTTTTCATTCTTTCTTTTTTCCCTTCTTTTGTGTCCCCCTCACCATCCCCCTCCTTCTTACTCCTTCCTTCTCCTCCTCTTCCTTTTCCTCCTCCTTCTTCTCCCTACATCCTTTGCTTCTCCCTGTTTTGGTTGCACTCCCTCCTACTGCTAACTTTCTCCATTTATTTGGACAAGAGAGAATCAGACATGGCTACAGAATTCTCCAGACTTATGTCATGCCAGCCTTGCTATGGCAGAAAACAGAGACATTTTCATTGTTCTAGTATCAGTACATGAAGTCTTCTGGAATGATCTTGATTGACCCTTTTGGGTCGTAATCTTGCCCTAGGTACTGATCTCTATGGACAAGGCTCATGATTGGCAGCCCACTCTTGTGGTCTAGTGTGCAGTGGGAAAATGAGGCTTGTCATCTCCATCAGAGCCATATGGAACAGGGGAAGGATTATTTCTCATTAGGAAGGGTAGCCTACTACCATAAAAAGGGACAGAAATGTTCAAAGCAGAGATTAATTGACATGTGTCCACGAAGATACATTTTGGATCTAACCTCACTTACATTCCCAGAAGCACATGTCCTTCTCTTCTTGCTTGATTTCCAAAATTTTTAGTTCTCTTCCAAGTTTGGAATTGTTCCCTATAATCTATTTTAATACCATCTCCTTATAATCAATGCCAAAATATTGATGTGCAAACTGTCTAGCAAGGTGTGGAGGCCCCTCATGGTTTGGTTAGTGGTAGCGATAACAGTGATGAAAATTATCAGATACCCTTTACCGAGCACCTATGATGTGGTTATGAATTTGGACTTTGAAGTCATAGGTAGGTAAAGCTGGTTCCAAACCAAGACTCACCACTTGCAAGTTGTGGGATCTTGTCACTAAACTTCAGTTTCCTCATCTGCAATATGGTGGAGGGTGTGATAATAGCACTTGGTTCAGAGCACTTTCATAAAGTTTAATTATAAATATGTCCACAAAGTGTTGGGCACAATGCTTGACACATATGAAATATACCAATAAATTCTAGCTCCTATTTGTATGTCCCAGTCACAGCTCTAGACATTTTATTTGATTCTCAACAATTGAGTAAAGGGGAAAGTATTGTCCCAATTTCTTTCACAGATGAGAAAACAGAGGCTTAGGAAGAGTTGGACAATCTGTTCCAAGACTCATAGCTTGTCAGTGGTAGCCTGGGATTTGAAGATATCTCTTAGACTTCAAAGCCTGAACCATTTGATCACCCAAGGTTCTCTGTCACTTTTGAACCAAAATTTAGATCCTAATCTGGTAAGGGATAAAATGTTTGAGACTGGTTCTGTACCTGAATATTTAAGGTGCACAGTGGCCACGATGAACAATGGGAGTCCCTGTGGTGCTGTTCACGGCTCTACTATTTCTGCCTCAACATCCCTCTTTCCTTAGGGTTCCCATTTATTGTCTCACAGACAATCTACAGAGTAGTTTTAGAACTGCTGCCAGAACTTTGCTGCCCAAAGGCTCCTGGGAAGCAATGAAGTTGCTGTCTGGTATTATTTCTTTAACATGCTGTGAGCATTTTGTGGGAGGAGTGGATCAAGACTAGGGCCCGTGCCAGAGGCCTGCGCCTTCCTGTCAGAGAGTAGGCTCTCAGGGTTACCCAGCTGAGGGTAATGATGCTGTTGGAAATAATTTCTGTTTAGTGGAGGCCTGAGAATGGGCCAGGCTGCCTCTATCTTCCTTCTACTGCTGCTCCAATTTATGTCCAGTCCCAGGATAAGTGTTCCCATCTGTGTTATTCTATTAACTGAAAAGGAAGGAATTAGTGCATGAACTTGTCACATCTTGTGACCTGTTGCACACCGAGATGGGAGCTGGTGGCAGAACAAACAACATTCTTTCTCTCAGCGCCTTTCAGACTTGCTGAGGAAAAAGGAAGAGCAGTTCTGACTACATGAAACACACCAGCACCATCCCTAAAATCAGACAGGCCTCTTTAAGCTGCACCTTTATTGAGAGCTTAAGGAAAAGGGTGGCAGAACCTCAAAGGAAATTTCCCCTCTCTGCCAAGCTCCAGATGGAAGACCTTCCCACGGAAATGCTTGCTGGAGACTCTTTGCTAACACAGAGTCCTGCCAAGGAAAGGGGCCCCTGGTGGGGCTGCTCTTGCCCTTTCTCACGGGAGAACTCAAGGCCTTCTCACGGGAGGAGGTGGCAAATTCTCTCAAAGGATAAGTCTTGGTGGAAGGACCCTAGGACAAGGCCTTGCATGAAAAATCTTGGGGAAGTTCTAACCACAAAGTGGTGGTTGTGACTGGCTTCTTGCACATAGATTTTCAATGCAACATGACAACACAGTGAAGGTGTCTTTGATCCATGTTTCCTTTTTATGAGGCTTTTACAGGAATCCATGCTTGACTAAGTGTTGGATACAGATTTAGAGCAAGAATACACTTGAGCATGAAGTGTTCGAGAGAACTGGGCTCCATCTCGAGTTTTCCCAATGGTGTCAGTTTGTACCAGTTTGCCTTGGCAGAAACTCAGCTAGGAAATGAGAGAAAGAGGAAAAAAATAGGAAAGAAAAAAGAAATTCTTCTTTTTGAATCCAAGTAAATCATACCCCCTGTAACTGGTAGAGACCAAGGGTCAGAACAATCACAGGCTCTCTCTCCAGAGATAGCAGGAGATAGGACCCATCTCATGGGTGAGTTGGTCAAGGCTAAGAGGGCTCTGTAGGCCCCAAAGTAGTTTGCCCAGAAGAAGGGGCTCCCCGCCAACTCGGACTGCCACCAAGAGGCATTGTCTGCTTCCTACTTCCCATGTCCTCTCAAAAAAGAAACACTACTACACGAAGACAAACATTGATTCCAGGATCTCACAGACCCAGCCTATGTCATGACCTCTAGAAATAACTTCCATCAGCAAGAATAAAATTATGCTTTTTTTTCTCCTTGATTTCCTCTGATTTTAGAAGTTTATGGAGTTACAGGGAGCCACTCTTGAGGTAGCTCCAGGTCATCTGTGCTCTCCCTCACCCCTCACCAATAAGTTGTGAATAAGTAAGTAAAGGTTGAGTTTGAGGAGTCTTATTTCTGATAAGCATTTGACCCACAGGACTGTGACACAGATGGTGCATGGGCCCTGCTTTGAAAACCTTTTCATTGGGAATTCCATCTAGTCCTGAACCTACAGATAACACCTGATTCAGCCAAATCCTCTAAACCTCAACTTGAACCCTCCTGTTGAAAGGATGTATTGGATCCCAATATTACCAATGATATGAAACAAGACAGAAGGGGATGCCATCCACACTTCTGTACCCTTTTTGTACATAACGTACTCAATAATGAAAGGTTCTCCTAGACTTCAAATAAGCAGGAATTCCAGTAAGATTAATTTTAAAAATATTTTACCAAGCACACTTTTTATAAAATACTGTGGTTGCCATTGACAATGTACAGAGGATCACAATGAATGATGGTCTAGAAGGAGTTACAGCCTTGTAATAAACAAATATTTTAATTGAATATAATAAAGATATTAGATAATATCTATTAAGCCCTTGACATGTCTCAGGGGCTGTAAACATATTAAAGAATTTAATCAACTGTATGAAATAGGTTCTATTATTATGCACATTTCACTGATGAGGAAACTGAAGCTCTAAGAGGTTGGATAATTTGCTCTGGTGCTCAAGCAGGCAGTTCAACTCTAGAGCACATGTTCTTTGAATGCCGTTATAGTTCTCTGGGGGAACTGATGAAGGAGCAGTAAATCTGACCGGGACAGAGAGGGAAAATTATGACAATTATTTCACATACTGCATTTTCCCCTATTTATTATTGGGTTTCCGCATAGCCATGGCCCCACCTTCCACTCTCTTGCCTGAACTCCACATTATCATGTCCAACTTCCACTGCTCATCTGCACCCGCAGGAACAAAGGCACCAGAAGCCAAGATACACCAATATAGATTGATTATCTTTTCCCCTAAATCTCCCTTTCCTCCTAGACTTTCTGGTCAAGTAGAAGACCTGGTTTTCTCCTTGAAAAGGAAAATAGAGGCTAGTAACTCTCACCTGTCTCCAATCTAAAAATAAATAAATCATACACTGGAGAGTAAGAAAAGACATGCCCCTTCTTCCAATAAAGGTAAATTTCCAACTTACAATTTAAATAATATAATCACACATGCATTTATTCATTTCAGGCCTTTGTTGCCTTAAGGGCAGGGACTAAGTCTCATTTACCACTATAACCACAGTACCTGGTACAGTATTTTAAATACTTACTAAACATTATTAGGTCAGTAAATGAATCCCTGCTTCCACTCTTGTTTTCCCTACATTGGATTCTGTTCACGACATTTGTTGATTCTTCATAATGTTGATGTAACACCTACTATGTGTCAGACATTTTCTAGGTCTTGTGAATGTAGAGCCAAACAAGGCAACAACTTACCCTTAAAAAGCTTATTGTTTAGGAAAGCCAAAGTGGTCTTTTAAAGTCTTAGATCAGGTTTCTCCTCCGGTTGAAACTCGCCAATGGCCTCCCAGTGTAAGTCAAAGTAACATCTGAACTCCTACGTGGCCTACAAGGTGCTCCCTGACCTAGTCTGTACTTCCCACTTCATGCCACCTTCCTTCTTGTTGGATATCTACAAGCTACATTGATCTCTTGATCTCTGTTCACCTTGAAGACCCAAGCTCATTTCCCACTTTGGGCCTTTGCACTAGTTGCTTCTTCCCTGAATTCCCCTTCCCTGATCTTCACCTGCCTACATCCTTTGATCATTCATTTCTCAGCCTCAATGACTGAGCCTTAGATAAATCTTCTTACATGATCCAACTAAAGTAGTTCTCTACTCTCTCATACCACCCTACGTTAATTCTTTGTATAGTGCTCCTGGTATTTAATATATTCTTGTTTATTTATCAGTTTATCATCCATCTCCTCTGCTATAATGTAAGCTGTACTGAAAGTGACATTCTCTGACTTGTTTACCATTGTGTCCCATTATTAGAACAGGACCAGACACATTTTTGATGCTCAATAAATAAAAGATGAAGAATGGAATTATTGAACAAATCAACTTCCACCCAAGGTATTGGACATGGCCATCCTTTCTCTTTTCATTCCATAGCAGGTTAAAGGAGTGAGGTTTGTTTGTTTGTTTGTTTTAATTTTCAAGAATCTATTTGTTATTTTTTCTAATCTATCCATTACTTTATGGTTTTTTCTGAGCTGTTTGTTGAAGCACTGTTTATATTGTTCAGAAACTAGAAAACTTCAAGAACTTTTTTATCAATATAGACTGGCAAATAAACTGCATTATCTCCACAAAATAGAGAACTCTGCCATCATTAAAATGCTAATGTATGCCTTTACTCATTGATATGGAAAGGTTGACATAGCATATTATTGATTAAGAAATTTATAAAATATTATTTGTGAGTTCATTGAAATTTTATGTGTACATTCTGAGAGAGATGTTCAGCAAGACATTAGTGGCTATTTCCTCAAGGTTGTGGGATTTTAGGCAATTTTAAAATATTACTTATAATTTTTCTGTAGATTAATATGTTTACAGTGATTACACAACACTTCACTCAGTGCAAGGACATTTTAAAAAGTTCTTTTCATTAAAAAAATAAAGTAAAAAATTAAATGAACAAAAAACAGAAACAAACAATACTATGGTTTATTGTTCTTAAAACCTTTTCATAGATCCCTATTGCCCACAGAATGAAGTCTGGACCCCTTACTGTGGCCCAAAGGCCCTCCTCCACAATACCTTCTTTCTTTCCAGGCTTACCTTCCAACAATACCCTCATTAGGATTCTAAATCCAGGCACACCCCTCCTTTTGCAGTTCTCTAAGACCTGCAATCTTAGCCATGCTGTCGTCATTTTCATGGCAGTTTCCTTTGCTGATGATGCCCTTCTCCACCTTGTCTATCAGGCACACACCTGTGGATCTTTGAGGATTCAGTTCCACACCACTTTCCCTCTGGAACCTGTCTTTAAACATTTCCTGTGTCAAAGCCCCACTTCTTTCTTCCACTTATATCTGGGTATCCACCTGTTCACATTCATGTCCTGTCTAATAGTTGGCACTATGTCCTGAAAATTAAAATATGCCTAATAATTGTGGAAAACATTCTTGTTCTTAATTCTCCTTCATCACAACCCTGCAGATACTGTCATTACTTCCATCTGAGAGCATGGAACATTTGAGTGAGTTTCCCAATTTCCCAGTTAGTCAGTGGTAATTCCAGGATTCAGATCCAGCCAGTTCAGCTCCAGATTCTATGTTTTAACCACTATGTTCTGCTGCCTCCCACCTATCATAGCACAAGGAACTTTGTGGGCCTTTGTTTAGATTTATGCAATGGCCAATGCCACAGAGGCATAAATTCTTTCACTAGGATGAAGCTTCATCCTAAATACATGAAATAAACCTCAACACTTATATATCCCCACCTTTTTGTGATTTAAGTTATTCATCTTGTACTATAATTATTAAAGTACACAAAGGTACAGTACAGTAAAACTAAAATTAGATAATCAATAATACAGAATGCTGTTCATTCAGTCGAATGCAGTATATAAGAGCGTGGAGCTCTGGGCTCCAAATTCTCCTTTCACCTCTTACTCACTGTGGGCCCTTAGGTAGGTTGCTTTTTTCTCCTATGTCTTCTTTGCCCTATAAAATAGGCATAGGTAATAGGTAATAGTACCTTCCCCACAGTTTTATTTTTAGGATGCAAGAAAATAATACAGGTAAAATGCTTCATATGGTGTGGAGCGTAAGTGCTCAATTAAGCATCAAATCCAAATGGTTACCTATGGTTGTCGCTATTTTCCACTCTAGGGACCAGATCTCATTGGGAGGAGCAGAGGCCAGGTAAGGCACTCAAAAGTTCAAGTCCTCTTTGAGGACTTGAATGAACTTTCCTTGAGGAAAGAAATGAATTTTCTTTACCAATCTCACACAAACATATCTTACAAGACTAGCAAATCATTTACCTGCTAACACTGACCTCTTCTTAGATTATAATTCCCCTGTGTTTTTATCCTAACAGGGTCACTGGCTCCCTTTTTTCTATTTTTTTCCAGTAACATTCTTCTCTAATTCTAGCTTAGCATGGGCCCAAGCCCCAAAAGGTGATGAGTGCACAGGTAAGCACTCTGTCCCAGAAAGGAGGGAAGAAGATGGGGATGAAATCTTTGTTCCGCCACATACAGAACTTGTTCTATTTCTGCCCTCTTTCAGACCACAGTACTAACCAAGAGAAGCCTGGTAATGTTCCCAGTCTAGCAGGTCCTAGAGTGGGAGCCTACAGTGTATACATTCTGAATATTCAGACATGTCTGGGAATGCCTGGAGAGTTAGCCAAGGAAGCAGGATGTTAGCCAAGGAACCTCCTGGGTGGGATTCCAACCTAAGATTCTCTCTCCTGGCCCACAGCCCTGTCAGAGCAAATGTACTACTTTGTTTTAGGTCTCAACCTGCCTGTTGGCTCTTCCCTAAACACTAAATTAACTGAGATCTGCAGGGATCTACTTTATTAGTATTCATCCAGCACCCAAAAGAGGGCCTGACCTATAGAACACACACAATAAATATGTATTGAATAAATGAGTGAATGAATGAATGAATGATAAAGAGCTAAAGGCTCACAAGTTTGACCCAAGGAAAATGTTTTTTTTTTTTTTTAATAAAGGAGAGGCCATTTTGAACAAAACAGCGTGGTGAGTTATTCAAATGGCATTTTGGATACTCCTGCCCCTAAGAACTTGTGACAACATACCGCAAGAAAGCAATTCCACGTGAAAAAAATTCTGATGAATCTCTGTAACCAAGGACAACAGTGAACATCCTTGCTTTAAATCTATTTCCCAATAGCATGTAATGACAAGTCTTGGGGTGATTTCTTCTCTTAGCGGCTTGACCACTTGAGGACATTGAAGAACAGAAGTAAGGAGAAGCTACAAACATATTCTGGAAGCCACCAAAGAGGGAGACATCCCTGAAATGACCTGAGAACCCCACGTAACTACGGATGACTATGAATTCACACCAAAGGTCACTGGAGAAGAGAGGAGATGTTTCCTGTAGTGAAAAGAAGCGTGAAAAATACCAGGTCTGCTGTGCTCTTGCTCGGTGGCCTTGGGCAGGAGACTCAGTTTATTCATCAATAAAGGGGAAATTTTAATGGTATCCACATTGAGCATTATTGTATGATTAAATGATAAAATATATGCAACGTGTTCTGCGTGGTTGATAATTGCAATGTGTGATAATTTATAGTAAGCATGATGATGCAGAGGAGAAGGCTGACAATGATAATGACAGGAAGAGGAGATCATGGTGTAAATCTTATCAGAAATACTCCATTCTGATCAGGGAAAGTCTTGAGTAGGATTATCCCAATTCTGGCATGTGGGTAATGAGCCAGAGAAGGGCTGTTTTACAACTATTCTTACAATCCAAATGTATTTTAAGACTATTGTGGTCAGGAGTAAAAGTAAGCATTGCAAGTTTGAGAACTTGTCCAGATGTACTTAACAAGTGCCTCTGTGGACCATCAGCCAATTACTACTCCTGATGTGAGAGCCAGCTCATCATTTGTGAGCAACGGAAAGTCACTGACAGGACACTGGTGTAAGAGATGACTGTGCACCCTCACATGTTACTTCTAACATGATGTGTGATATGAATGAGGTCCTCTAAAAGTCTGTGCTGGAGTTAAGTCTTGGAAAGATGTTCAATAGAACAAGAAATTAAAAGGCAGTTTTTCTCTAGCTTTCTGTGAAGGTGGATTAAACTAATATTCCCAAGAGTTTACTTATAAAATGGAAACAAGAGAGTCCATGAGTCTCTCCATAGTTTGTCCTTATTTGTACAGAAGGAGCTTAAGAGCTTTCTAGAAGGGGCTGGGTACTTGCATGTGTAGGAGCACATCTGTAGTGCTGAGTCCAGAATGTCACCAGCGAAGTTTGACCATATGGTAAGATAAAATGGAGAAATAATTTTATAGTCTTATGGAAACCACATTCTAAAGGCAAATGAAGTTGATCCTAGGAAGAGTTCACTGAAATTCAAAGGGAAAAAATATGAAACATAGCTGGCCAGACGAATCTTCATTCTCTAGGTGTAGTGTACAAGTTTGGTATATTCTTATATTAATAAGACCTTATCTATCCTTATTTATTTTATCTATATGATATGTCTAGTTGAATATATGCATGTTTCAACTGAAAATTTTCCTTTGAATTTCTAAAAAGACTAATTTACATATTTATTTAATCCTCTGTTATTGAGAACAGTAAAGTATATTACAGTTATTTATTCATGACAGAATATAACTCTAAGTAAATTAACTCTTGTCCTGTTTGCATGTTTTTTCAACCCAGGATTCTACTCTATCTGATATTAACACTGACACAACTATGTTGTACTTATTTGCATTTCCTGATACCCATTTTCCAAATACTTTGTTTAAACTTTCTGAAACACATTTTAAAAACTGTACCTTCCAAGAGGTGTATTTTTTTTCTCACCTGAACTGATGGCTTCTAAAGATTGTGCTATTACAAGCATTTACATTTATTATCAAAAGAAATAAATTTGCACTTCCTTCTATGATCTTATTTTATGTTTTCTGTATTTCATGCTTTCCTACCACTTCCCCTATTTCCTGTCTTTTGCAAGTTGAACTCTGCTTTGATTTCTTTAATCTCCTGCAGTAATTTGGGAGGAATCATCCTGTTTTTGTTTCTACTAAATTTTGCAAAATAACCTACTTGATCTGATATTCCTCTAATTATCAAGGTCAAGAAGAAACAATAGCTTTTGACTCTATCCTATTTCAGACAAGAAATTTAGCACATTTTATTTTTTCATTCCTTCTCCTACTTCCCAATATTTCAGAGTGTAAAGTGTAGTTTTAGAGAGCTGTTATTATTTCTAAGGTATTTTATATTTTGGGTTAATTTATTTTAAAATTAAGAAAATTCTCCCTCTCGTTTCTCTTAGAAAATTTCTTGGCCTTGTTTTAGTTAATTTCCACTTTAATTATTCTTGTTCATTTTTTTTCCCATTGTCTTTGCAGGGTCTTCTTATGCGGCAGTTCCTCAAATGCTGATGTCCCAGAGTCTCTGTTCTATGTTCTTTTTTCCTCCTAATCTCTGTAGTCTCTTAGATGCTTTCATACATTCTCAGGCATCTGGTCATCACCTCTGTGCTTGTAACTATTAAAGCTCTATCCTCAGAGGAGAATTCTCTCCTGACACTGAGGTTTGTATAGCCAACTGCTTACTGGATATCTTCTCCCAGTCTTGAAGGAGTGGCCTCCTGTAGGAGGTGAACCTTAACATTCAGCTTTACCCTAGGTCTTGGTTGTCTCTTGAACCTTTGTGATTGTCCAAACAAACAATTTTATTTCTAATGGCTCCCAGAGTTTGAGGATGTGCCAAGACCTGCCAGTGTCCCAAAGGGGAGAATCTCAGTCAGCACCTAGATTCAAGCTGATTGGAAGCCAGACCCTTAGACAGCAGTTTTCAGAGTATGAAAATATGCACAGCCCTGTTTGACTGCAAGCCTAAGTCCTGCTGGCCACCAGATCAGGCAATCTGGAGGTATCCCCTGGGCAACAGTCACAAAAATCAGGACTCCAGATGAGGGTCCAAACTCCCTTCTGGGAGATACCAGTGAGCTGTAGTGAGGCGGAGGGAGAGCTCAAAGAAGATGCCTGCTCATTGGAGGATAAAGATGACACACGTGGAAGAAAAAAAGAGTGAGAGAGAAGGAAAAAGAGAGGTAAAAATGAAAAAAAGGCGCCTGCTGGCTTTAACAAGGTAAAGGGAGAGTGGGAAAGTGGTGCCTGCCAGTGCCTCCATCCCGAGATTATCCCAGCAGGCCCCTGCCCCTATTGCGGGTTAAGATTAGCAAATGAATCACTTCCACAAAAAATCACGATGCTTTTCAAAAGGCTGTTTCTGCCCTGGGTCCTGGGGTGAGTGAGTCCACACAAGCCCTTTAAGGGGCGTTTCTCAGTTGGCCACAGCCCTTTGATTCTCGCGGACATGAGGCCCATTGGTTTTCAAAGCCAGATGTTTTGGCGGTTCATCTCTCAGGTGCAAGCCTTAGACGGTGGGGTGCCTGATGTAGGGCACTACCCTTCATGCCTCAGGGAGAAGCTCCAGGTTTGTGAATTCCCTCCCGATTGTGGGTCATCGTTCTGGGGATGGAGTTTATGGTCAGACCACATCTCAGCCTCCTCTGCCTGCCTCGGTGTGGCCCTTTTCAATTCGCCTGATGTGAAGGAGCTGCCAGGTGGTTTCCAGGTCATTTTCAGAGGAAATTTTTCCATATGTAGCTATAGATTCGGTGTGTCCATGAGAGGAGATGAGTTCATGATCTTCCTACATCACCATCTTGGACCACGTCTCCTGGATAACTTCTTTAATATCTCAGAGACACACAGATCTTCAACAGAAACAATTACAGAAATACAGACTTCTAACATTATTTTAGTATTCTTTTTAAGTCAAGGGAACGTGGTGCTGAGAGCTAACCAATAACGAGGACCTATCACAGCCTAGCACTGCATGATGCATGTTCATACTCAATCCTCACTTTAACACTCTGCTCTGAGGACCTAGTGGCCCAATTCTGAAAGTGGGAAAACTGAGTCTCAGGAAGGTTAAGAAACTTACCCAAGACTCAGTTTGGGTTTTAAACCCTTGAATTTTCTATTTCACCCACATCAAAATTTTGCTCTATTGTTTCTTCTGAGTTCCTTTATCTTCATTCTTGATTTCCTTTCTTTAAAGAGACAGATGTTAGTCTTCCCATTTGGACTCATCTTTTTGGGTTGTCCATCCCTGCCTGAGGCTACTTCCGGGTTTGATTCAACCTGAAGAAACTATGAAGGAGGAATGGTTTCATCTCCTACCATTGGCCAGGAGACAAGCTCCACTTTGTAGTGTGGGTAGGGGCCGTCCTAGACCCCAGTGACCAGGAACAATCTGTTGCCAGGACCCAGACCTTGAGGTGAATGGGACCAGCTCTGGGGATGGTACCCTATGGGATTCTGCCTAAGAGATTCATTAGCATTCAGAACCATTTTCCTCCTAGTTCTCCCCATTTTGCTTAAGATGGTGGGTGGAACTTGAATAGCACTGAGTTTTGTAAAAATGGGATACTATGTTTGAAGTGCCATGTGGAAGTTTCTGGTTTAGTGTTAATTCTGGTGGATTCTTCCTCTGGCCCTGTTTGCCTCCAGCCAGGTTTCTTGTCTCTGATGCTTCAGACCAACTTAAAAAGTGGCAGAGCATTACAATTATCAAGTGAAAAGAGCTGTCAAGTTTCCATGTAGATGGAATGTAAGAGTGGAACTTTCCTCTACCTATACTTTGGGTGGTACAGAATGCCTACATTCTTGTAGTCCTGCTTCTGCGGACCAAGGCAAACAGATTGTCCTTTGAATGTCTCAAAGCTCTTTTTTTTCTTGTAATGCCAAATGCAATATTTGTTTGAAAAGAGTACACCAGAAGTCTCCCAGCTGAGAAAACAGGCTTGTGAAAAATGGTTTCAGAAAATGAAATAAACCATGCAAAAGTTGGTCAGGGTGTGTTTGAAATGAACAGCTGGATGTGTACCACTAAATTACCCCCTTCCTCCTCCTCCTTTTTCTCACAGCTGTTTGAAAGAGTCCTGAGGGCAGGGAGCAGGTCAATGGTCCAAAGTGCACCTCTTCCTCCACTTCTAACCCCTTTTGCACCTACACAAGGAATCTTGCTCACATGTGTGTTTAATAAGTGGGCACAAATACAAGAAAAATTATCTCAGTTTCTGTTGACTCTCTGCACAATACCAAAGGAAAATAAACTCTGGATTTTAAATTTTCTCCAACAAAACTTATGGTTTTAATAAAATATTGCCTTACAGTTGACGTTTTTATATCAAGAACTGAACAAACCACTCATTTCTCTTCATTTCTTAAGAAACAAGGAATGAAGGATTATTACGTCACACTTTCCCCAAGTTAAGAAAATCCAGTTCCCAAGTATCTGGCTTTTAACTTATAATTGAGAAATGTGAACAGTTCTGCCAGTTCTTACTGAATTTTCCATTGCATCTGTTTATTACACACCCCTCTCCATAACCACCACTTCAACACACGCATCTAAAGAAGGTGTTTACTAGTTAAGTATGTTGGGAAAGAACAAGTTGACATTTTGTAGATCTTCATGAGAGTATCGGTGGCCACAACTAATGCAGAAAATATGAAATAATTGCCTCATATCAGAAGAACGTGTAGGCAAATCTTTGGGGAGACATCATTTTATGTTTTCACGTAAAAGGAGGCTGATTAGTCAACTCTGTACTGTCAGAGGCCAAAATGGACCTAAGGGGAAGAGGAGACTCAGTACTTAAATAGGTTTTATCCTCTGTTTCAAGCATCTGTCTCCCCCACTAGCCTCTCGTCTTTTTTTTTTTTTTGGTGAGGAAGATTGGCCCTGAGCTAACATCTGTTGCCAATTCTCCTCTTTTTGCTTTAGGAAGACCAGCCCTGAGCTAACATCTGTGGCAATCTTCCTCTATTTTGTGTGTAGGTCACTGCCACAGCATGGCTTGATGAGTGGTCTAGGTCCACGCCTGGGATCTGAACCTGTGAACCCTGGACCACTGAAGTGGAGTGCATTGAACTTAACCACTGTACCACCAGGCCGGCCCTGCCTCTCATCTTTTCTACAATAGAAAAGGAGCCTTGCTCATCCCTGGATCCTGGTGCTATGATATCAAGTGTACACAGTGCATTGCATGAGCTCATTTGATGGATGAATGGCTGACTGACTGACAATCCAATTCCTAGCATAGATTTTCCAATAACATGAGAAACTCCCTTATGAAGAAATGGCTGAGCACTTGCAAGGAAAGTTTGAGAAGAGCAGGGAGGAGATTTCTTAGATTAGATGGACTCCAAGCCTCTCCCATCTTTTGGAGTCTCAAACTCTAAGTCCTCCTTTAAATTGTTTGGAAGGAGATTCCTGTCCACACGCCAGGAGTGTATCTCAGCAACCTTTCTTCCTCATAACCCCTTGCTATCCTTGCAGACACTGCACAGTTCTTCCTAGGACCGCTGTAGAAACGGTCTTTGAACTTGACACCTGCCTCAAATCTGTGTGTCTCTAATCTATGCATCTCTTTCCAGCTGATTTTAGTTTGCTTCTTTTGTTGATTTGAGCTCCTGGTCTGTACCAAGCACCGTGCATAGCAGTGGATATATACTAGGAAGCTACTGAACTTCATGGTAAAGAGAAATCTCCTGTCCGGGATATTAGAGAAGGCTTCCCTGAAGAAGCAATGTTTGAGGTGAACAGCAGTGAACCAGATGAAGACGGAATCCAAGAAAAGCGTACTCCAGTATGAAAGAAAATCATGAACACCATTGCATAGAAACAGCATGGCAGATAGAGGTACTATAGAAAGCTGTGTCTGGACAGTAGAACATGGAGAGAATTGTGTGGTGGGAGGTAGGGAATGGAGGCTGTGGTGGGGAGTCCATATAAGTCATATTAAGGCATTCAAACTTTACGACAGCCCAGCCCAAATGGACTACCTGAGAACCCAGACACACCATTTATACCTCAGGCCAATGCCATTCAGCAGGCTGTTCCCTCTGCCAAACAGAGTCTTCTTCTAATTTCTCTCTGTTTAGCATCTTTTCACCCCTCAAAACCAATCCCTAAAACTCCCTACTCCAGAAGGCTTTGATGATTTCCTTGAATGGACATATGTCCCTCCAGAGGTGTTTGTACCTCTCAGACCACTTCCACATTCTGCCTCATATCTGTGCTGATTGGACTTGTGACGTTCCATCCAGGCACTGTGAGCTTCATGACAGCAGGGGCTGTCTCCAACCCCTTTCCTTGCCCCATTCAACTCAGTAAATTTTTATTGATGAAATGTGTACAACATTCTGATCAAAATAGAGTGTTAAGGAAAGATTAGAGAGACTGATTTGTCAAGCCTGATTCATACTCAATTTTTCCCAGCTAAGGCAAAATCTTCAGAGGATTTTGTATATCTTATGTTTCACTCGAATGTCTTTGTCCTTAACCACCTTGCAATAATGCAACTTGGGAAAAAAAATTAAAGAAAAAACAATGACCATAGTTAAAAATTTTTTATTGAGATGTAATTGACATATAACATTATATTAGTTTCAGGTGTGCAACGCCATGATTCCATATTTGTATATATAGGGGGAATGATCACCACAGTAAGACTAATTAACATTCATCACTATAGTTACCAGATTTTTTTCTTGTGATGAGAACTTTTAAGATGTACTTCCTTAGCAACTTTCAAATATGCAATACAGTATTATTAACTATAGTCACCATACTGTACATTACATCCCCATGACTTATCGATTATATAACTGGAAGTTTGTACCTTTTGATGATTTCACTTATATGTGGAATCTAAAAAAAAAATGCACTCAGAGATACAGAGACCATAGGTTTTTGATTCCTTGCATGCACGTACACACTGGCAAAAGTTGAGCTGAAGGAACAAGCTGTGTGAAATTAAAAGTCACACAAGGGTAAAGAATGCTTGAGGAATGGTGGAATGGTGAGGTGTTGTTCCACCCTGCACCCCCATTCTGCCTCCTGGTCTGTTTTCCCTCTCACCATCTGAAACTGGGTCTTCCTCACTGCCTGTTTTGCCCCCATTACATTGTCCCCCATTTGGTGTCTCTCATTGTGGTGTAACTAGTGTGTAAATTACACAGTGACTATGTAATTTATTGTCCACCCCAGGACACTTTGGGGAGGGAAGGGGTGCTCTGTTAAACATTATGCTGAGACCACAGATTTAAATTAGACAGTCACTGTCAACTCAAGCTGTGTGGTCATCCAACTTAGAGCCAGCAATCTTGCTGATTTGGGTCACACAGCTTTCAACACTTTTCAAGTGCCTTCAGCTTCCAGCCAAAGAAGAGTACAGGCTCTTTCTGATCCAATTTATTTTAATTATATCAGAACATTTTCAACTCAGTGTTGCACGTGGGTTTCCTGGAAGACCATGTCAATATATTGTGAAACATCTGGATCTTTGGGTATAAGGATGTTGGAATATAATGAGCAGTTTTCATCCCAAATCTTTAGAATCATGTAGATAAACCGATTGGTTTCGATTCAGGGAACTTAACTGCCAGCTTCAATTAGCCAGGCTTCTTTAATATATTCTTTTTCTAACATAGTAGGCAACTTCGATAAATTATTATTTATAGGGTACTTATTAAAATGCTACAGGGAAATCATTCCTGGAAACATCTCACTGTGTAACTGTAAACGATTAAGCCCTCGCTTGCTGATTGAGTGTTTGAAGACTTAAGTCAGATCACAAGATCACAGAGATTCATGCCTGAAGGAAACCTCAGACAGCACCCATGCCAACCCCGCATTCGATCCCTGAACCCCTACAACAACATCACGGCCATGTAGGTACCCAGGAAATATTTGATGTGCCTGCAATGGAGGGACTCATTCCAGTCCAAAATAGCCTCTTCCTTTGCTGGATGGCTTTGCCAGATAAAATGTGGTTTCTGGTTTTAAGTGGAAATCTGTTTCCCAAACTTCCATGCATTGAGCTCCATTTTCTAACATGGGCTCCATTCCTTGACACAATGAATCTCTTTTAGCCCCTTTCTGCTCTTGCCTCATGCAAGTAGTGAAGACTCACATCATCTGAGCTCGTGGGAAACAAGCACAGCCCATGAAGTGACAGACAGGACAGCAAAATTGTCTATCCCGTGGATTAGAGCCAAAGGGCTTGAGTTTGAATCCTGACTCCACCTGTAACAAGGCAAGGCACTTAAACTCTCAGCATCTTAGTTTTCCCATCTGTACAACGGGGAATGTTAGTGGATATCTACTGTAGGGCATTCTGGAAAGATTATAGGAGGCAGTGTATGTAAAGTGCTTAGAAAATTGTCTCCTGCATGTGGCAAATACTATGTAGCTATTATCACATAGATTCTCAGCAAATAGAGTTTAGAAATCACCCTGCACTTGTAAGGTCAGTACTTATTGGGCCAAGAGTTAGTATTGGGCACTGTGTGACCCCAAATGCAGCCTCAAAATACATCATCAAGCATTCCTAGTTCTTTAGATTGAATACTGAAACACTTTTTAGAAAGAACAAATCCTAGTAACTAAGAGTTTGGGCCTAGGAAATCATACTCAACACTGGACGTGCATTAAATTGGTTGGACAGGTTTTGTTTTTTTAAATAACAATGAAATAAGAATTATTGAGGGTTAAGAAATGGATATTTTCTGGAAGCTCCTCAGGAAATTTTAATGTGCATTCAGACTAAGAACAGTAGATTTTAGGTGGGTCTTTATGGGTCAGAATCTGCGCTCCTTCAGTTACCAGCTGCACAACTTTGGGCAAGTTTCTTAATGTCTTCAGGCCTCAGTTTCCACATCTGTAAAATGGAGATAAAAATGGAAGTTCCTTCCTCATAAAGCTGCGATAATATTTAAATGAAAGAGCACACGTGGAGAGAGCAGAATACTCATTAGGTATTTGTTCTAGATATCTCACTTTAATAAATATCTTCCATTCTTACCTCATCCCCATCTATCACCTTTGTCTCAACCTGTCAGCAGGTATCAAAGAGTCCTGAGCACTGTCTTGGCTACAGGTGCAACATAAGATCCTAGTCACTAGGATCTATCAAAAAACTCTTTCCTAACCTGTGTTCATTTCAGGCTGATGGTGGCCCAGGTTGCTTTTTAAATAAAGAATGACTTGCCTTCACAAAGCATTGGAGCACATGTGGGTCCCCAGTAGCAGAGCAATTAGGAAAGATGATGGCAAATTTATCAGCCTGGGCTATGGCTTATATCAGCACTGGAATCATCTGGCCCATATCAGTCACTGAAGGATCTGCTCTAAGATCAGTGGAAGTGCTCTACTTACTTCTTGCTCACACTGCAGTCCTCAAACCAGCAGTCGTCATCATCTAGGAATCTGTCAGAACTACAAAATCTCTGGCCTGACCTCAGACCCACTGAATCAGAAAGTGAATAATAACAAAATCCCCAGGTGATCTCTGTGCATGTTAAGTTTGGGAAGTGTTGTTTTTCATCAATATTAAGAGGAATTCATACCCAAGGATTGTGAAATTTTCCGGAAACAACCTTCAGCCTGCTACCCACCCAGCTGGGTTGATGCCTAGATAAAGCTCTTAAACAGCCCCTTGAATCAAAGCCCTCTAAATTAGCATCTTCTCTCCACCTCTCCACCACCCTGTCCCACTGGTTTAGCATTTATACAAATGCCTTCTTTGAGTTATTTTCTGGTTTGGAGTTTCTACCCGGTTCTCAGCCCTTGTTGGGACATAACACCTTATATTTGGGTTAACAGGGGTCCTAAGACTAATTTCCTACTCCAGTCACAGAAAGAGAGTATGCTGTTGACTCATCCACCTTCATTACTGGTTGATATTCCCTCCTGATTTTCTACCCCAGAAGCCTGTCGTCATTAGGGAGTTAGGGAGTGTTGGAGCCTGAATTTAAATAGAAGCAAAGAGCAGCCTTGGGTAATATGTGCTAAAGGCTTTCACTGAACAAAAAACCCCAAAACAAAGTCAGAGAAGAGTTTGCTCCAATTGGCTTTTCAATGTAAAGCCAAATGAAATATGTAATGAAATCCCTGATTTCACTGGATTTCAAATAGCTGGAGAAAAGATGGAGGGAGGATAGTGAATAAAAACCTTGGGTGAGTCCTGGGCTGCAAGAGGCAGCTGTTATACTTACGTGTGCACACACACAGACACACATGCACACACGTATTGAGCATCTATTACTGTGCTGGACAATGTGGACCCAAAGATGAACAAAATCAAGTCCTCATCCTTGGCCCTTGTGTAGCTTATATGAAGGAAAACAGATATGAATCAACGACAAAAATATGTTATATCATAACAGAGATAAACAAAAAAGAGAGGAGCAAGTGCTACGAGAACATGAGAAAGGAGATGGATCTATTCAAGAAGCTTTCTCTGAAGAAGCAACAATAGTAAGGGGTGGGTAGGGTTAACCAGGCCAAGGTGGGGGTGACAGGGAGGGGTGACCCAGCTGCTGCTAAAGTCTTGTGACCAGGGAAATCAATGCCCTTTGAGGAAGTGAAACAAGCTAGAGCCAGTGGAGGCCAGAGAAGGGAGGAGGTGGGAGGAAGGCTGACAAGCTGAGGCTGGGGTGATGGTGGGAGCGTTTTGGTCTTCATTCCAAGAGCATTGAGATGCAATGAAGGGTTTCAAGCAGAGAGCAATAGGGACATATTTGTGTTCCTAAAAGAATGATCCTTCTGCTAATGTGGAGCACAGATTAGAGGGAGG
Organism: Tapirus indicus; assembly: GCA_031878705.1. Lineage (NCBI taxonomy): Eukaryota > Metazoa > Chordata > Mammalia > Perissodactyla > Tapiridae > Tapirus > Tapirus indicus. The sequence continues at coordinate 61,790,241 of CM062929.1, forward strand.
CAAGAGAGGATGTGAGGAGCAGACCAGTTAAAATTGCATCGCAGTCCCCCAAGGTAGGGAGCACAGTGCTTGGACTGTCAAGGCGGTGGGGGCAATGAGGAGAAGTGGGATGTTCCAAGAGACAGGTGATAAAATTGAAAGGACTCAGATTAACTTGTTGGCAGGAGCAGGGGAGAGGGAGGTGTTAAGGACGGCAAACAGTTTGCACAACTTCCTGGATGCTGCTCTTTTGACTGAAGCAGGGAAGGTTGGGCTAATACCAGACTGGGAGGTCAGGGTGGTCATGAGTTACATTTTGGGCTTTTGAAGTTGGAAGCTTTCCCTGACCTCCCAGACAAAGATATGCAGTTCTGGAGTTTGGAAGAGAGTTCTAGGCTGGGGGGAATATTTTATAATAATAATTTAAAAAGTAGAAATAACAAATGTTACCATTTATTGAATATTTACTCTGTGCCAAGGCTAACCATCTATTATTTAATTTAATCCATGCAGGACTCTCTGAAAAGACTGATCATCCCCATGTTACAGATGAGGAAGAGGAGGCCGAGAGCATATTGTCCAGGCTCTGAACCACTGTGTCACACTGCCCCCTGCTGAGCACCTACTAAGTGCCAGGCTGTTAGAAAACAATGGTGTTTAAGACATTCCAAGCAGCTTGTGTTCTGGTAAGACAGGTGCATGAATTTGAGTGTCTCCCACAGCAAATTGAAGGAGGAGAAGCTGTGAGGTTGGAATTTCTGCCATTTGTCAATTACTGCCACTCGTGTGCAAGGCACACCCTACTTGTATTCACTTGTACACATACATAGCACACCTGTGCACAACTTTCTCTCTAGTCTTCTTTCTTAACTTTTTTAACCAGGACATTTTTTTCTTCTGATGCCTGGTTTTAGATTGCTCAAGGGCAGGTAGATTAAATAGGAAGTTTCACCATGCATTCAAGAGGCAAGACACTCCGTTAGCCTTCCATTTCAGGGTCTCAGACACACTGCTGAGGGGAGTGTGAGGGAAGCCCAACACTGCTCTCCTTTTGTAAGATGAACTAAGGCTGTTATTTGCTGTAGGCAGCTTCCTCTATTTATCTGGCTGGGCATTGTTCTGAGGACCACCGGATCGACACTGCTAAAACCAGCTATGAAGCAGAGATAGACTTACCACAGCAGCAAAAGAAAGAAGAACATTTATACAAAAGGATCCCTTTGAGAAAGTTCTGTTTTTGCCCAGACATTGAACATAAACATGGAAGAATTTCACTACTCCCATTACCCAGAAGAGTTTGAGATTTGAGAGTGGAAAACTGTTCCATGTTTGACATGGAACAGGACATGTGGATCAGAACCAAAAGCATAAATCACTCTTAAACTCTTGTTTCTTATTATTTTAGTAACAATAGCACTAGTTGAAGCTTCACTAATTGTGCCTCTCTCTGTGTGTGTATGTATGGGTGCGTATAGAAAAATAAATTTTCAATGATCCACTTTGAATTTAACTAAAATTCAATTTTATCCATTGTCGAGCGTGTTTTTGCTGTTTGAAATAATGTCACTCTCCCATAAAACTGTCCAGGATCATTGTGAGTGACGGCGGCAGCCAATTTTACCACGAAGTGAGAAATCTCAAGCAATTAAGGCTATTGCTGTGCTTCACTCCTACAGAGAGTACCAAACTTTTCTTCCTTGTACTCAGTCATGCTTTTCATATATTGTAATTTTCCTCAAACTTATATCCCACAACATAAAAGAAATGATATTTGGAGTATCCACTGCTAGACAGTTCAGAACAATGTCACCTTTGAGCAGAGAATCAGCACTATCCTCAAGGACTCTTTGAAGTTATTGGCCCTCAGCAAACAACTGAGAATACACCAGCCCAAGCTCAGAGAGGAGCATATCATTTTGAACCTATTTTTCGAGAAATATGATGGTGATTTATTTTCACTCAAAGAGTAGAATATGTTCATTATAAATCATCTGACTATTAGGGGGTAATAGGAAATGGTCCCATTGGAAGGAGGGTGGGGAGATAACTGTCAGCTCCTTCTCCCTGCAGTTGCTCCCAAGGCATCGCAAAGCACAGTTCAGAAGAACTCACGCACTTTTTCTTCTTTTCTGTTGGTGACTCAATACTGGAGTCCCTCAGGATTTTGCTTTGATTTTCTTCTCTTTGTATTGTTTTTCCTTATTTCTTTGGCCTTCATTTGTGTGTATTCTATTTTACTCCTAGGTGATTTTTAAATTATTATTTCCTGTTGTTTTAGCCACCACCACATCTCGATGATGCTAAACCTGATGAACTGAAACTCAGAGATAGGTTTATTGTAAAGCTAAGAGAGCTTGTTATAATTACGCCAGCCTCTCTTTTCATGGGCCTCTGTGAGTGTCGGGAGTTTCCAGGAATGGTGGAATGTTCCAGGTGTGGAGGGAAATACCCGTTACAACCAGGGAGCATTTCAATGGAAGCATCCCTGGTAGGTTGCCTAAAAAAATCTCAGAAGAAAAGAAACTGAATCTTCAAGATTCCAGTAATTTGTTGTGACTTCTCTTCCCACTTTACATAAATAAATATTATCAATTATACCTAAGTTTGTGCTTGTAATTCTGTTTATTTTTTTCTGAAAAAGAGTCCTCCAAATTGCATAAACTTCAGACACCATAAAAATTGGATCTTTCTCTATACATAACTGGCCTCTCTTCTGAGATCTAGTCAGTGCCAAAGTCTTCCTAAGTTTCTACTGATTCCATTCCTAGTCTCTATCCCATATTCCAAAATTCCCTCATTTCTTCCTAGATTATTACAATATCTGTCTACCAGGTTTTTCCAATCCCAGTGAAGCTCCCAACTGCCCCCTGTACCCTCTGTCAGCCAAACATGTTCTTCACAGTATAGCTAATGTGAGTTTTTATAAACACGAATCATTAGTGCTGTTTGCATCTCGGGATCCTTCAGCAGCTTTCCATTGTTCTTAGAATCTAAGGCTTACATTAAATCCGACATTTTGAACACCACACCCACATGCTACAGGATCTAGCCCTCACTTCCATTCTCATTCTCATTCCCATCTCCCATTCTATGAACCAATAGGCTTTTTCTCATTTCCTCCCCAAAATAGCACTCACCCCACCAGGAATGCGCTACATGATCTTTTCACTTGTTGGGATTCTCTTAACCAAGATTTTTACCTGGCTAACTCTTAAGGCCTTAGCTTAAACATCTTCTCTCTAGAGAATTCCTCTGCCCCTAGATCCATGGATACAATTTGCTTCACTAAAAATAAATGGGATAAATGTAAGGGAGAGGTGAGTTACATCCAAGTTGCCACTGTCACAGAAAGCAGATGAATCTAAAGTGGAAAGACTAAAATAGATCACTGCAGACTACTATGTGTTTATCACATCCCATTTCTTCTTCTTCCAGGACATATAGAGCTATGACTGAGTTCTCACCAGTGAAATGTAGGTGGTTCAAGTCTGGTCCCATGTAATCCTCCAAGTTCCTTCCCTCTTCTCTTGTCTTCTGGCATGATGCAGAGGATCCAGTGGAGGAGTCAGGGGCCCTAGAACTGGATGGAAGACTCCTTCCAAATACCCACTTGACTTTTGGGTGAGCAAGAAATAAACTCCATTAGATTGAGCCTCTGAGATGTAGGGGTTGTTTTTATTACAGCTGTTATTACTTACTCTAATACCTCAAACAACAAATGAAGAAATACTACCCACTATATGTCCTCATCCCCAAACCATTTCACTTCCTATTCAGGTAGAAAAAAATTTTTGAACTTCCCATATACCTGGATATAGAGTGTCTAAAATAGCTCAGTTGGAAGGACACTGGACCATGGTCCTTGCAACAGTCTCATGTTTCAGAGAATTGTTAATTGTAAGGGGCAATAGGCATAATAGTTAAAAGCTGAGACTCTGGAATCTTCCTGAAGTGAATTGATTGCATTCTGGCGTAACTGTATCCACAATCTTTGTCCTTTACTTTGTATTCCCTTCCCATGCCAACTCTGGGTTCGACCATGTGACTTCCTTGGCCACTGAGTTGTTTGCAAACACAATGCAAGCAGTGTCTTGAAAAGCACATGCATGTTTCTCCTTGCTCTCTTGCCTAAATGGGCTTGTTCTTTCTCGCACTTCTTCCTTGCCATGAGAATGTGCTATTCTAACCTCCTAGAAGGACGTGAGAGATACATGGAGAAAAGTCAAGGTCATCCTAGACCATTTGACAGCTAGATGACCCCCCTAGAATGTGAGTGATACCAGCCTAGATTAGAAGAACCACCAATCTAGCTCACAGTTGACTTCTGGTTCTGGCAAGACCAGAAGAAGAGCGCAGTTTACCACGAAAGTCATTAACAATAAATGGTTGTTGTTTTGAGCCATCGAGTTTGGGAGTATCTTGTTGCAGAATATTACGGAAGTGATGGGTAACTGATCAGTGGGAAAATCCCAGTGCTGACATTTATTAGCTCTCTGACGCTTGGCAAGTTATTTAATCTCTCTCTGCCTCAATTTTTGCATCCCATTAATGGGACATAGCCTTGTTTATTTCACAAGACTATTGTGAAGAGTGATCAAGATAACACACAGTAAGTGATAGTACATGAAAAGTGATTGATGTATAGAAGGAATCAACAAATCTTAGATATGATGAAGAGGAAAGGTGAAGGAAGAGGAGAAAGACAAATAGAAGGAAAATGAGATCTTTTGTAAGCCAAGAATTTGGGTTCATATTGTCTACTCAGCATTTCTTTTGAAAGGATATCTAAGAGAAAAAAAAATATTGAAGAAATATAAGCCAATAGGTAGCCTATTCATCCATCACTCTGAATAATCTAAACCATATTCTTTATTTTATAAGATGCTGGCACTGGGAGATTGTAAACTGAGTCCATGTGAGCTCAGTCCCTTAAAAGACATTCTTCACCCAAATCTTGCTTCAAGATTTTACCCTTGATATTTATCAAAGCTGTTTTATCAAATAACCATTTAAAAACCACTTTTGTCCTGGTTGTAATGTTGCTATAAGGACACTTTCCATTGTACCTATTAATGTCCCCATTGCAAGTTTTCTTGTAACATATTTCTTTTAAAATGTATCAAAATGCATAGAATGCAATGGAATCTACTATTTCTCCCTAGGAATCAATTATTTTCTCCTTTTGATATGCTTTTGTTTTAACTCTGACCACCAGGAAGCTCAAATGTGTTACTCAATCACAGCAACTATGTTACTCTTAAGTTTAGCATATTTACCTAATTCTCCAAAGATTCTGAATCCTTATAAAGATATCTCTAACATTCTTTCTTATATGCCATGTGATTTAGCACCTCAAGTCCATTTTAGAATGCATTGTGCATAAGCAAATAGGCCTTTTCTAATACTTAACAACAGTCTAGAACCAAATTTTCACAAACATTTGTCAAATCTAGACAAGATGTTATTTCCTAGGGCCTCAACCCAATCTCTGAAACCTGTTTTAAGGTCTTTCAGCCTTGGCTTTGGAAAAGTCATCAGGTTGCTAAATGCTTTAGGGATCATAAAACAAAGTTTGCTCCTAAACAGAGGAAAAGGCTCTAAGGAGAAACTTGTGCACAGAACACAGAGCGAGAAAAGGCCCCTCAGAAGCTATGCTGGCATGTTACCCAAGCTCATGTTACCAGGGATATTTACATTAAAAACATATCTCCAGCTTGACCAACAGCTCTGAGGTCAGGCTCAAAATCTTGCCCGGGAGTTCTTCAGTTTTATTACCATTTGTCAGCTCAAGCTTTGACGATGATTTCTCTGCCTTCTGAGGCATGAAGGCAAATAGAGCAGCCGTGAGCGCTGGAAATAGCAGCCCTGATAGTGTGAGGTGGGAATGAGGGGCTTCCAAGAGTTTTTCAGCAGAAAGTATCTGGTTGAAGTCCTGGTGACCAAGAACTTTCATTTCCCATGCCAGCCTTTCTATTTGAAAGAAAATGCCCACCAGGAGGTGAGTAGGATTGTCTCTTGCCTTCTCTTCTAGGACCTGCTCCTGGAGATAAACTTGTTTGGTCCCCTTTCCCCACCCACCTGGAGTCCCCTGAGAGGTCTTGCCAACTGTAGGAGCAAGAGGGAGAGATTCACGAAGTTGCCATTGCAATTATAGCCATAATTATATTATGGTTTTCACTAGGTTGCAGCTCAATTTTAAGGGTTTTTGTTTGTTTGTTTCTTTTTTTGCTTTTTTTTGTAGGGAAGACCAGCCCTGAGCTAACATCCGTTGCTAATCCTCCTCATTTTGCTGAGGAAGACTGGCCCTGGGCTAACATCCGTGCCCATCTTCCTCTACTTTATATGGGACGCCACCATGGCATGGCTGACAAGCAGTGCGTCTGCGGGCGCCCAGGATCCGAACTCGCAAACCCGGGCTGCCAAGCACGAACTAAACCGCTGCACCACTGGCCGGCCCCTCAATTTTAAGTATTTTATCCTAAGCCTGCCATTACTAAATATCTGTTAGGAAAATATGTAAAATGAAATTTTATTATTAATATTGATTTGTTTTAAAGCGATTCACAGATCTATACTTAAAGAAAACTTAAGTGAATAAACAATTCCAATTTCAGTCTCTCTCAATAACAACACCAGTCAAAGGAATTCGGTGACAGACCACATGGTAGAGAAAAAGATCGTGGTCACGGAGAATTGGTGTTAGGAATGTCATCACTATGCAGCGACACCTGAACAAAGCTCCAGCTCTCACTCACATTCTCAGACCTAGTCCTTGTCTGAACAAGAAGATTTTGTCCCAAACCACGCCTCATTTTTACTCAGTGCTGCTCTCAGGCTTAGTGGATGGCTTTTTCACCCGTGTTGGTCACCTTTCGCAGTTTGGGCTTGACATTAGGCACCGATCACCTTTCTATCTTTCAGTGCTGCATTCAGATCTATTTTCCAGTTCACAGATTCTCTCTTTAGTTGTGTCTATTCTGGTATTTAATTTGTTCATGAAGTGGTTTTTTTTTTTCTTTTTCTATTTATTTTCTCTATTCTTTTCTAGAAGTGTTATTTGGTCCTTTTAGAAATACGCCTATTTTTATACCATATTATCTTTGTGTTTCCTATGATGTCATTTAATCCTTAATCACATTTAACAAAATTTTATGTTATAGACAATATTTTGATTGTCATATTATATTCAATTCTTAGAGTTATGTGTGTGAGTGTGTGTTTGTGTGTTTGTGTGTGTGTATGTGTGTCGATTCATTGACTCTTTATGAATCTTTAGGCTGACTTCTGGTTCTGTTCCCCCTCTGGGCAGCCCCATGGGAAGAACACACCCCTTCTGGGTGGTAATTAGTAGAGGGAAAACAATGTATGTTCAGGCAGAGGCTGCCTAGATATTTACACTTCCAGGCTAATCTTCCCATGGAGAACAAGGATTTTTGTCATTTTATTACATGACAATTTTTTCTGGTCAATCACATGGATAACCTGGGAATAGAGTGCAGATGTGCAACTTCACCACTAATTGTTTACATCCTCTTGAGATAGTAGGAGAAATGACAAATAGTACCTAGAAACGCTTTTGAGCATATAACCTAAAGTTAATTCTTACAAAGAGAAATATGATCTCAACCCCTTGTCTACACTATGGACTCTTCCCAGTACATCCCCTAGGTGGCGCTCACCAGACTACAAGTGCTTCTTCCTATTACTGTTCCCCTGAAAAAGGAGGTCTATTCATCAGGAAGTGAGGCATGTGCATTGCAGATTCTGTTGGCCACTCTGCTTCATTTGGTCAAACTTCAAGCATGAGCTTGGCTCAACCCATTCTTGCAGGTGCAGGAATAAATACATTAGGCAGTTGTCTTCTCTTCATTTTGTCTTTGTAGCTTGAAGATTGGGCAACCTACAGTAACTCCCCTGTTTCCAAATATAAGGAAACTGAGGCTCAGAATAGTGAAATAATTTTTTAAGGTCATACAAGTAAGTAGAGGAGTTAGAATCTGAATCCTGTTCTTTCTGATTCCAGAGTCTATGTTTATTTTCCCAGCAGTGAAAGTCGGAGTGAAGTGGATGCATAAGCCTACTGGATCGGAGGCCTTCCCAAAAACGCATAATAAAGGCAAGTTTGCTTTTATTCTGTCTTTAAAATTAACGTGAATTTTGTGCTCTAGTTCATAACATTTTTTGTCAGTTTTAAAATAAAAATGAGATGGTTTCATATTTTGAGTTAAATTACCTAGTTTTTATTTTAATCCCTTTGCCTTTGTAGGTATTTTTTTCCTTTTCATTGAGGCTTTGACTAGCTGTCCACTAAGAATCCATGCTCCCTCACCATAATGGTGTTGTTGGAATGTGGCCACCCAATCAGGAGCTAGATTTCCTGGCCTCCTTTGGGTAATATGACTGAGTTACACTCAATGGGATGTGGGTAGAAGTTTACATCTACCATTTACAATCTTGACTTGTAAAAATTCCCCATTTGCAATTTTCCCCTCTCTCCATCTGACACTTGGATGTAGATGCTCAAGGTAACCTCAGAAATTATGCATTAGAGATGGCTAAGCCTCCATCAGTTGAGTCCTTCTCTTGGAATAGAGATCCACCCTCACCATTGCTGCCAGCAGGATTTTATAAGAGCAAGATATAAGTGTCTGTTGTGTTACGGCATTAAGATTTCAACTCTTACAACAGCTGACTTTACTTTACTGGACCTTCTCCCCTGTCCTAGCCTCTCTCCTGGTCTGACCAGCCTTACTCCTGACCAAGCTCCAAGCTCTGCCCCAGGAATAAATGCATGTTAGCATCGCTCCCTGTATTCATTTCCTAGGACTGCCGTAACAAATTACCACCGACTGGGTGGCTTAAAACAACAGCAATGTATTCCCTCACAGTTCTGGAGGCCAGAAGTTCAACATCAGTTTCACTGGGCCAAAATCAAGGTGTTAACAGGCCATACTCCCTCTGGAGGCTCCAGGGAAGAATCTATTCCTTGCCTCTTCCGGCTTCCAGTGGCTACTAGCCTTCCTTGGCTGTGGCTGCACCACTCAGATCTCTGTTCCATCTTCATGTTGCCTTCTCCTCTGTGTTTATTAAATCTCCTCTGCCTCTCTTATGAGGACAGTTGAGATTAGATTTAGGGCCCACCTGGATAACACAGGATACCCCCCCCACCCCGCCAAGTCAAGCCCTTACCTTACTCACACATGCAAAGGTTCATTTTCCTTAGAAGGTAAGACTTACAGTTTCCAGGAATTAGGACCTGACATCTTGGGGAGCTCCAGATAAACTCCAGAACCAAAAACTATGCAGGAGGAAAGAGCTCTTGAAATTGAGAGGATGGTGAGTTTGGAGATACTTTCATTAACTTCTTTAGTGAGGATATGAAAATATATTTTACACACAAACATGCACAGTGAGGAGAGAGGTTCAGAAACTCTGAATGGAGGCTTGAGCCATGCAGGGAGCCTCAAATCACCTGGCCTGCAAATTGTAGCCCTGAAGAGCACTGTCGTGGGGGCAGTTGTAGGCTCCTCCTGATTTCTCCTTTTTCTTCTCAGTCAACAAATATTATTCAGAACCTACTAAGAACCAGACCCAGTTCTGTGTGCTGGGAATACAATGGTGGAGAAGATGGGAGCAAAAGTCTCTGTCCTGCGCTGCTTATATTCCAGCTAGGATAGGTAGTTAACATACTTAATGAAGAACTAAATTATGTGGAAATTAAAAAAAAAAAACACATTCCGTGGGCCCAGGCTCCAACTTTCTGGCATCTCTCCTATTTCCTTGACTTCCCAAAGATTAAAAGTAGAAACCAAGAAATCATTGCTGGGAGTTCTCTCATCACCTGGGTGGCATTTGGCTCTTCTCTTACAAGTATCTTCAATTCCTTTTAATTTGGGGTAGTTTTTCAGCACGTAGTAAGTTGTTGCATACTTTCCTGTTGATGTGTTGGCAGGACTCACTTTCCTGGGGCAAAAATGCACTTTGCTCCAAACAGCTCCAACTGCACAGCCTTGTATTTTAGTGTTTATATTCTTGTTCATCTTTCCTCTTGTCAGTGCATTCCCTCTGCCCTCCCCCACCCCCCTCATTTCTCCCATTTAAGCTCACACCGGGCTGTACAGGCAGCCAAGGGACAGATAGACAACCTATCACAGCCCCACCGACACCCCAGCCTCTCCTGTCTGGCCCTGCTCTCAGCACCACCTGATGGAGCGATGTCATTGCAGACAAGCATTTAACCCTCTCACCTCTCCCCTTTGCCCTCTGCCTTGTCTGAGCAGCCATGGGGGAAGGTGGGAGTGAGAGACGAGATTAAATCAAGTGGCTGAAAACTAATACCGTCTCTAAGCAACCCTCCAAGTGAACCCAGGAATTTCAACTGTAATATTATCCCCCAGGAAAAGGAGCAAGAAAATAAGTCAGTGCCTTGCTGGGCTCAGTGTTGGGGTGCCCAGGCAAGGCTGGTGACAGGAAATGACTGCAGCCTGGCCCTAAGTGAGGAACATCTGGGAGCAGAAAGGAAAGTGGGGCTCACAGGGACATCATGTGAGAGCAATCAGGACCGAGCCTGCCAAGACTCCAGGGCTCTGGTGGACGTTCAGAAACTCCAAACAAGTACATGGAAAAGATATGGACTTTGTTTTCCTTCTACCCCCGCTGAGAAACGCTGCCCATTGTGTTTCCATGGGAGGCTTCTGTGGCTAATTTTGAAAAATGAAGTGAGCAGGTAAACTGGAGCTAATGGCCTCAACCCCGGGGCAGACATCTGGGGCGATGTTGACTTTGCTGCCGGAGAGCCAGCTGGCCTTTGCGCTGCTCTCCCCACAGCCCCACTCCCTGCCGGCCTCCAGGGCGACTTCAGCTTCTAATGAACCAACTGCAGAGTCCCTGACGCTGTGCTTGTTCTGCCACCCGGCCTCTTGCTGCAGCTCCATCAAAGTTTGTTTTATGAATGAGCTGGCCCTGGGCACATCTTGAGGGTGCCCCCCCTCTTCCTGAGAGGCAACAGCTTTCCACCCACCCTTCCCTTGCCAGGGGAAAAGATTCACAGATCTAGGGAGAAGTAGACTTGGCATAACTTGGGACAGAAGCATCGCTGGTGAGTTTGTCCTAAAGACCAAGATAGTGAAGAGAAAAGTAACCTTCTAGATGCCAGACACCGTGCTAGCTAGGTGCTCAGCACACCTCATCCTTACAATTATGGGACACGAGGATTTTTTTTTTTCATTTTATAAATGAGAACACTGGAGTCGAGTGCATGTCATAGACCTAAAACTGCAAAGTCGCTAGTGCTGAAGATAGATGTAAACACGGTCTAATTATTTAGTGCAGGCTTAAGAGTGTTGTTCAGGAGGCTGCCCACTTGGATGCGGTCCCAGCTCTGCCACTGACTTACTTGGGACACCAGGCAAGTTAATTCACCTCTCTGGGCCTTATTGCCCCTGTATGTGTTAAATAAGAAGGATAACAGTCTCTGCCTCTTGGATTGTTGTGATGACTAAGTGAGAGAAGGAAGGTAGAAGATTTTAAAAAGTGCTGTGTGCAAATAAGTGCTCAACAGCTATTTGCTATCCATACGACAGCATCAGTGATCTTTCCACTGCACTGCAATTGGTTTCTAGAGAGTAGAGAAATGCTTGGTTTCTAATACATACAGGAGAATCCTAAGGTATGTGAGGATGTCTCAGCTGGGCTGTGGTTGATCTGATTTAGGTCCCCATTGGGTGGGATGAAGTGGCCTTCCCCATTCCAAAGGAGAGTCTGCTTCCCACCACTGAGTGTGTGTGTGAGGGGAAGGGGGTCAGGGAAGGATGTGCCACACCTGGGCTGAGAAGTGAGGTCTGGCTTCCCTACACCACCCTGCACTGAGGGCTCATCCATTCTTGTGGCAGAAGGTCACCTTCCCAGAATTGGCAGAAGTCAGCGCCATCAACAACTGGGAGTCTACAGGGTTATCCTAGAATGGAGCTCCCCAGTGCCTCTTCACCAGCCTTTGCCTCAGTCTGGTTTCATGGACAGAAAAGAGAAAATGTAAGTTGGTGGGCCCCTTCTTCCTGATAAGTGGCCCCATTCTTTGATCATTCATTTATTCAACAAGTTTTCTCAGCATTCACCACCTCCCAGGCATGGTCCTAAGCACTGCACAAGAACAGAGTGGGAAAAAGACGTGTGCAATTACACATGGAGGTAAGTTTCCTGCAGGGAGAGTGACCAGCCTCTTCCCAGCACTGACGGTTGACCAGAAGTCTGGATGTACACACAGAAGCTAGGATGCACACACACACACACAATCACACCATAAGCACAGAGCAGGGAGCAGTCTGTTGATGTGGATGTCATTAGCCATTTCTTATTAGCCACACACAGAGCTCTCACGTCTGCTTTTATTCTTCCACTCCTGCCCTTGGGCCCCCAAATCCTCCCCACCCCTCACTGCTTTGCCTTCCCCATGCAATCGTATTCTCCTGACTTCATGTCTGAGCTCAAAAAGAGGGACAGTCAGGAAGGGTTTCAGAGTGAGCCCCATGCTTTCACAAAGAGCAATTCTGTGTTTCCTTCATGCAGAACATCAAACAGAATATCTCCCCCTGGGCCCCTGATATCCATGTTGCCACCTTGTTAATGACTGTCTGGGAGAAGGTTTTATGAGGTATCAAGGCAGATGTGAACAGAGAGGGGAGAAGGGATGTCTTCTAGCCTGAGTCATCATGGGTAAAAGCAATGCTGACCTCTTTGTGTATCTTCCCAAGTCATCAGCACGAATTTACTGGGTTCTTGCACTGTGCCCACAATTTGCTCATGAATGTGGGGAGCCACAAGAAAGTACAGTTACTTTGCTGGAGGAGTTTGGTGGCTCACCCTCAAAGCACACTAGAAATTCACATGAAGGCAGGGTTCTAATCCTTCCTGCCATCTCGGTGGCTGCAGTGGGAAGTCATAGTGTCACAGTATCCAGAAAGATAAAGATGAGGATATTTCAGTTTCCAGGTAGTGTTTTCTGGTGGCTGTGGAGAGAGTACCTAGCACAAAGTAGATGCTCAATAAATATTAGTTGACTGAGTGATTCAACAAATAAATGAATGAATGAGTGATGGGAGAGATGTAGCAGCCGATGTCCCCATACGGTGATGATCTGAGTAGAGGAGAGAAGAAGCCCAAACAGGCCTCTATCTGGTCTACCATCCCCACTTCCTTTCTTCTGTCAGGACACTTTCCTTCTCTCAGTTTCCAGCAGTCCAAGCCTCAGAGTCTCCAGATCTTTCCCTTTGCACGACATGAAATTACCTATGAATCCTTGTTAATTTTCCTCTTTTTATGTTTTAAAAAATTAATTATAGTTTCAAAAAGTTTCGTTAATTTTCTACCTCTGCAGCTGGTTTTTCACTGGCATCACGATTCCCACTGCTCATGCATGAGTTCAGTTGCTTCTTGTTTGAAATAGTGCATGGAATCTTGATGGATTCTTGCCTCCAGTTCCTCTCTCCTTGGTTCCATCCCCCACCTGCTGCCAAACCAATCTCTCTAAAGAGCACTTCTGAACATGTCACTCCCCTGAGCAACAAACTTCGACGGCTCCCCGTTGTCTGCCAAATAACGTCCAGATTCCTTATCGTGGCTTTTCACATCCACTTAGATCTGGTCTCAACTCAGTGCACATTTATTGAGTCCTACTTAGTCCCAGGCCCTGCACTAGGTGTTGTAAATGTGAAAACGAACCCAGGATGCTTCTTGCCGTTGGAAAAAAATGGAAGAAGGTAAGCTGGTCCCCAAATCTCCAGCTGGCCCCCAAATCTCCAGCTGGCACTTCTCCCAACTCATGCTCACTGCTGGAGGTGTAAAGTTGGATTTTGCTGTTCTCTGGAACTTTCTCAGTACTTTCATGGCTCTGTGTTCAGGGAACTTCCTCAATCTAATCTCCTACTAACACTCTCCTGCCTTAATAATCCTTCCTCCATGAAGCCAACCATGGGGGTCCCATTGGAAGATGAATGCTCCTTAGCCCTCACCTTTGCACATCTTTTTGTGATAGATCATGATCTGCTGTACATTAGAGCTTTGCATCTACCTGTTATCTCTCTCAGGCTTTCATTCCCCAAACTGATGTGCAACAGAAAGATATTCCATGGAGTATCAATTAATGTGTGTTCTTAGAAGAAAATTTGGTAACCTTTGGTAATGTTTGTATTCAAAAAAAATTTGACAGTTTTCTCTCCAGCATGTCTTCTCGGAGACTTTACCGGTAGCATTTTGTGCATGAAGAATCCCCAGGAAAATGGCAGAGTATGTAATATTTTCAAAGCATGGGAAAATATGGGATATTTTCCACATGTTTATTTTTCATAAGATCACTTCACATCTCCTGGAAATAGTATTCCACCAAATATAGTATAGGAAACACTGTCCAAGCAAGTAAGACCATTGAGTAAGAATGAGAATAGTAATACTAAGAAAAGCTATTGTTTTCTGAGCATTTGCTCTGTGGTAGCCACTACGCCAAGTGTCTTTATACCCAAGCTTTTATTTAGCTTTTACAAAAATCCAATGCATGGGTGCTAATTTTAACCCATTTTGCAGATTAGGAAACAGAAGCTCAGAGCTGTTAAATAACATTCCCAAGGTCATTGTCCTCAAGGAAGTAGTTAAACTGCAACATGAAACCAACCTCTCTAACCCCAGAGCCTGTGCTCTCTGAGCGAGGGAGCCTATTTTTAAAATCTCTGTGATTGCTTTTCTTTTCCCCAAAAATCTATAATGGTCTGTGACTCTTGAACACACTTATGACTTAGGTTTTGCAGCCTGATTCTGCATTTGTGCTTTGATGCTTTACAACAGAGAGAGTAGAAAGTATCCTGCTACACTGCTCTTAGGCTCAGGAGACCTGAGTTTATGACCCCAAATCTGCCTTTAATTAACCACATGTCATTAAGCAAAGAATTTCTTCCCTCTGGGGCTCAGTTTCCTCAGCTGTAAAATAACAGTGAGGTTGGACTCATTGATATCCGAGGTCCTTTAACCTCTTTTGACCATGCTCTTCTCTTTGCCAAGTTTCTGTGGTTAATAGAATTAGATGAGCGCTTTATTGCCCATTGTATCTACCATGGAGAGAGCTGGAACTGTCCCTCAAAGGAATCCAGGACGTGGCCAATTCACTGTGTTGACTTTGTGGCCACTTCAGTGACCCTCAGTCGCTGGCAGCATGAGGAGCAGAAGTACCGTCTTTTACCAAATACGTTCTTCCATTATGGTAATTTTTTTTCAAATATGGAACATCAAATAAATTTCAAAATTTTATTTGGATGATATAAGTATAAGTGAGTAGAAAACCCAGATGGGATACATTTCCCTTGCAATATATATGTGATTAAAAATTGAGGAGAAAAATATTTGTAGCAAATATGTTTTGGATTTCCTGAACCAAAAACTCTTGCAGAATAGTTTGAGACTTCCAAAGCACCAATATGCAGCTGCTTTGGCCGTCCTTCAAGGAACCATCAAACCCCAGTTGTCCTGGAAACCCGCCTGCATCCCGGGATGTGTTCTCTATTCAGCAGCTAAAATGGCTTAAAGTCTTCCAGGGTAACATGGTTTGACTATAGTTTACCCCTTGGGAACCTTCATACAAACAAGATGTCTGTCTTCTGACCCCAGAGCCATAAGTGGCATAGCTTAAAGAAATAAAGCAACGATAGAGGCTAATGTTAGTTTGGGAGTTTTCTTGAAGCAAAGCACAGAATTTCAGAGATGGAAACTTTAGTCTGTAAAAATGGTTTCCATTTAATTATTCCTACCCAGAGAATGAGGAATTAAGTATTAGCCCAAGCAGCCATAAGGGTTGAAGGGGGGTGGAGAACAACCCAAAAGAAGCCTGGAGATTCTCTTATTGATTAAAATACTCTGGGATTTGGACTCCCAAGGTTTGGATTTTACTGTGAGTTCTGTACTGGTTCTGATAATGCTAATTTTGCAATTTTAATTATGGCGACCAGCATGCATGGAGCATTTACTATGTGCTCAATTCTTAAATGGATCATTTCATTGACCTTTTTAATATCTGTAGCAGGTTCTGTTGATGCCTGGCCCTGACACCTCAGCTTACCTCAGAGGTCACCAGCTGACAGTCTCCATTGATGCCAAAGGGAACTGTGTCTCTCTGTCACACAGTGTCCTCTGGCCACAGGAGAACTTTGTCCCACTGCACTGGACAGCCAGAAAAGCCAAGGTGTCAACACTACCGAGAGTAACCTCCAAAGAATCAGTGTTAGAAATGGGTGAATAAATATCCCAGCTTCCCTGCCCCTCAGCAGGACAATTCTGAGGTATCTTCTATACAGGTTCTCTGAGGGTCCCCAGTATGATCAGCAGGGGAGGTTAAATGACATGTCCCAAGAACACGCAGTTATTCAGTGAAGAAACCACCTGTGAGACATTCTATGAGGAGAAGCCCAGAAGTGTTTGAGGCGTACTGCCCTGGGTACCACCAAAAGTGGAGGTTCAAAGAGCTAAGAGCAGTGACTGATCTACCTTTTCTAATTCTCCATATAGGTCTATGTGTCATAAAGATATCTTGGAGAATAGCCTTCAGACCTTTGCAAAAGGCTTAGTAGGGTTAGGGTTTGGTAAATGTCACATTCAAGAACCACACTTCTGTTTTCTCGAGAGGAATAAAACCTAATATCTTCATGGTTTTAATAATAACATTCATTTTATTTTCTAATTATACAAGTAAAATATGCACATCTCATAAGATATGAAAATATCAAGAAGTATATACCCATAATCTCTTTACCCAAAGACGAGTACTGGCAGCTAATGCTTTTTGAATGGATTTTCTTATCTATAAAATTGGGGATAAAAAAGGAACATATCTCATTGAATTGTTGTGAGAAATAAATGATTCAATGCTTATATTTTGCTTAGAATAGTGCCTGACACAGAATGTGTTCAATAAAGATTAGCTATTGTTATGATTTTCAAAATATTCCAAACATTTTCCTGTGCAATTTACATGACATTTCATTATGCCTTCACACACACAAAATAATTCATGTGAAGTGTTCACCAATTTACCTGGATTACAGCTGAACTGAATGAATAATCTCAGAATAAATTGTTTTCACATTTTACAGCTAAGATATGGCAAAACCAGGGTTTAAACTCACATTTGCCTTACTATCTATTTTTTTCCCTGTAACACACTATGTGGGTAACAATGTGAAAAGATTCTTGAACCTTTGTTAGTTCCAGATGTTTGTTATCACTGTTCCTTTTTCATAATTTCCCTCTAGTTAATAATTAGTTTTAAAACCACTAACACAAAAATGACCAATATTCTTCTCATTCTTGACAACCAAACACAGGAGAACAGCGGGTCCTGTTCTGGGTCACTTCCTTCTGTGCCGCGGGGAACTTGCTTTCACGATTATCCACTCTATCATTTGCTTTCTCAATTTATCTTCCACGGCACCATCCCCTCAGCCTCCAAATATAGTCAAGGCCTTCCCATTCTAAGAAGAAAAGTTTCTCTGAAATTCTACACTGTATATGTAGTGAGAGTAGCAAGCTGCTTTACCCAACAACTCCGAAATCTCAGTTGTTTTATACAATAATAATTTACTTCTCACTTACATCAGAGTACAGTGTAGGTCAGTGTGGAGGGTCTCTGTGCTGCACAGTCATTCAGGGACCCAGGCTCATTCTGTCTTGTGTTTCTGCTATGTTCTGTGTCCTTGCATTCCTCTCCATTCTGCTGCAGTACATGGAAAGATAAAGTGGAGGATCTTCAGTGGATGGTTTTATGGCCCAGGATTATAAGTGATACACATCACTTCTGCTCACATTAGATTGGCCAGAAATAATTATTTTGTCCCACCTATGTAAGAAGGTTGACATAGTCAAGTAGAGTCCCAAGGGGTAGTGAAGAACCCAGAATTATGAGCAGCACCAGGCTCAGTCATGCCATGTCAAGCAACACTTCATCTCTTTTTATTTTTTCCCTTCTATCATTCTTGAAAAAAAAAGTAAAAGTTAGTAAGCTCTGTAAAGTGTGTTATGTTTAACATAGCATTGACCCACCTCAACTGTCATTCTCCTTAACACTTTACAATCTTGTACTACACCCCCTGCCTTGATTCACTGCTCTCAAAGACACAAAAGACCAACTCCATCCATGTCAAAATCTGGTGCCTAGAACAGAGCCTGACACACAGTAGATAGAGATTTAAATTTTATTGAACGAATGAATAAAATATTTAACTTTGATGACATTCAACTTCTTTCTCTGCACAAAAAGGCATTGATCTCATTTTCTGTGTTAGACTTTGTTCTAGATACCGGAGAGTCACTGGCTAAGCCCTCCACAAGTAGGTGTATGTTTGACATACAGTGTTTTGTTAGGGATGAACACTTTTGGAAGGGAGAGGCATGAAATAAGATTAAGTAGATGGAGAAGTCAACTTGTGGTGGAGGCCTGACAAAAGACTTGGGCAACCACGTGGGAAGCTCTGGAGCGTGTATGGCTGATCGAAATTGTCCCACATTGAGCTTGATCAATCAAGCCCAGTTGGTTATGGGATGCCATGGGAAAGGCTTACCCTTGGGTGAGATGGATCTCTGCAGCTGAGGCAAACCCTGAAGGAGCTGACAGCTAAGACAAGTCATTATGTGAAGGACAATCTGGGTGGCACAGCTCTATGTCCACCAAATGGGACTATAGGAGCAAATGTAATGTGGTCTTTGCTTCAAGATCTAGTAAGAGACACGATTATACAACTGTAAATTTCAAATAATATAGTAAATGTGGCAATAAAGATATGCAGAGGGTGCTTTGGGTGTTTTGGAAGGGCATTTTGACATACTTGGGTGATAAAGGTGTGGCAGTTAGGTGAGGCTTCCTGGAGCATATGTTCCCTGCTGTGATGTTTGAAACATGCATGGGAGTCAACAGGACAAGAAGTGGATAGAGGGTTTTCCAGACAGTGAGTGCAGCTTGGAGGATATTTCTTCTCTTACTTCTTTGGCCACTCCTTTCCTTACTACATACTAGTTTCTTTATTTTCCCTCTTGCTTATTAAATATTAGATCTACATAATCTTTTTACTTAGGTTCCCTTTTCATGACTTATATTATTTTTCCTCATATCTTCACTAACCCCCAGTTCTAGCAGCCATTACCTATAAACTAGCCTTTCTCAAATGGGGTTGTTTGATGATTTGAATGACTCTTCTCAATTATCTCAAGGATGGTACATACTTAATACCACTCTCCATGCACAGGGGGAAAGTCAGCTCATTATATACAATGGATGCCTTAGGACATTAGGGTTTAATTCTTTTGGAACCCTGGTTGAAGAAGTCTGCTCTAGACTGAAGACCCCAAGTTGATATCTCCATCCTCAGCCTCTTTACTGAATTTCAGTGCTGTGGAGCCAATCTCCAGCGGCCTCTAGTAAATCTACAGGACCACAGATTCCACATGTCCGAAATTCTCCCCTCCCTTGCCTTGCTCACACTTGCTCCTAGTTTTGGTCTTTCTCTTCAGTCCAGTGGCACCACCATCCACCCAGCCACCAGAATCCTCAATATCCCTTAATGGCCAACATACCCAGGGAACTGTTAAGTCCTCTTAAATGCCCTTCCATATTCCCCTTCTATTTCCAAATCTACACTTTGCAACTATCAAATTGTTGTTTCCTCTTGCCCAAACTCTTGTAACAACCCCTCCAACACCCCCCCACGCACACACACTGTTCTTTCTTCTCCAGATTCTCCCAATTCCAATCTCCTCTTGCTACAACCACCAGTACCAGTTAACTAAAAGGAAATCCTGATCTTGTTATGGCCCTGTTCAAAAAGCTTCAGAGCTGCCTTGATTCCTTTACACAACAGTCTTTTCATTAAAAGCTAGAGGCAGGTCAGAGGCCTCCACCTTGTCACCATGGCAATATTGTATAAATCCCCAAATAAGAAGGACTCTTTAACATCATCTGAACAATAAGAGAATCCTCAGTCACTCACAGCTCCCATTCACACGAGCAATTTCTCTAAACTGGAAACTATCCATATCTCATGATTATTTTTGCACCTAGAGACAGTAGGCATCCAACAAGCATCCTACAAATATTTATTGATGAATAGATAAGTGAATAAATGAATAAACAAATGGATAACATTAAACACACACAATTCCTCATCCATATATTGAAAGTTCTCCACTAACAATATTTTCATTTCCTTTTTCTGCCTAGCCCCCAGGACATCATGATTTATAATCTATAATCCAACCCAACACAATGGCTGGTCATGCTCTGAAATCTCCTTGTTCCAGTCATTTGTCAGTACCATTGCCTCCCTCTCCAAGTCCTGGTTTTACACTTTCACTTGCCAAAATCCCACCCATCCTATCAGGCCATATTCTCCATGTTGTTTTTTCTTTCTGATTTATCACCAGATATTAGTTCTCTATTCCTAGAAACAGTATAGCACAAAACATGTGCCCTTATCACATCCTTTCTGGTAGTGTGATTGTTGCTACAAAGGTAATGAGACCCCATCTGCACATCTACTGTGAGAATTCCAGTGTGAGATCTCAGCCGAGTTTCCATTTGAGCAGAAACCCCAGGAGTCTTGTAGAAAAGATGGTGCTGATGATACTGCTGCTGCTGCTGCTGATGATGATAGGGAGATAATTCAATTCCCTATTTTCAATTATTCTTGAAGCCAGCTATATCTGTGTCTTACCTGTAGTTTGGTTTTTAGTTATTCTTTTATTACGTGCTACAATCCTACATTTTAAAAAGACATTCCACCTTTTGGCTAGTGTGAGGCAGAACAACAAAAAATGTTCTGTCTAATACACAGACAGGGACAATGAAGCTCCCCACATTGGCTTCTGAGCAAACCTTGACCTTCCTTCCTTCCTCCCTTCCTTCTTTCCTTCCTTCCTTTTCTTCTCATTTTTCCTCTCTCTTCCTCTTTCTATCTGTCTCTCCCTCTCTCCCCGCCGCCCCCCACCTTCTTTCTTTTAATGTTTCTTAGGAGTTGCAAACGGGTGGTCAGAAAGTATAACTTAGTAAAATAACTTGGTAAAAAGATTTGGCTAAGACAGGACTGGATTAGAATTCCAATCTGTCACGTGCTGTCTGTGTGACCCCCAAAAAGTACCAACACCCTTATGTTCCAGTTTATTTTTTTTGTAAAATGTTCATACAGTTGTGAATATTCCACCCCACAACCCTCATAGGGCAGGATTGGGACAAGGGTGAGGCAAGTAGGGCACTTAGGATGCCATATAAGGAGGCGTTCCCTCTTCACAACCCTGACAGTCAGCGCCTCCTTCCATTCTGTCCCTAGGAGCCTGTCTCGCCCTGAGAACTGTGGTGAGGAATGAATGAGTT
Source organism: Tapirus indicus (assembly GCA_031878705.1). Classification (NCBI taxonomy): domain Eukaryota; kingdom Metazoa; phylum Chordata; class Mammalia; order Perissodactyla; family Tapiridae; genus Tapirus; species Tapirus indicus. The sequence continues at coordinate 61,811,611 of CM062929.1, forward strand.
ATTACATATAAAGGGCTCATAGTAGGAACTGGTACATACTGAGTGTTCAATAAACACTAGGTATGCTTGTTTTATTGTAATTACTATAACTGCCGTTCTTTTTTTATTACCATTACCACGACTACCATTAGTCTACTTCTACTACCACCACCACTAGTATCAGTAATACATTGATGCTCATTTGAGGTTATGATAAAATCATTTTAACTTTTCTTTAGGGAGGGTCTTTCCCAAGATTCCTACTTTTTGAGCAAAATGGCAGCCAAACACATAGGCTGGAGTGAGGTAGCTTGAGAGGGAGAAGCACAACCACAGCAAAACTGGGAAGAGTTTAATTGGTGTGACAGCACCCTGGAGCAGAGACTTAGCCAGCTGACTTTGGGAAAGAGGTTTCCTGAAAGGGAGGAAATTGGGACACGAATAAATCCCCAAAGAGACAAGGTGACATGATGGTTAAGTGCGCCTGGATTCTAGAACTGGCTTAGCCACTTCCCGACTATGTGACCTTGGGTAAGTCATTCCTTTCTCTAAGATCCATTTTCTCATCTGTAACAAAAGGCCCCAGTTCAGTTGGCTTTGTGATAATGAAATATGACAATGCCTGGGAAGGACTTTGCACAGCTAGCAGGTACACATTTCAAGGACCTATTTTATCTTCCTGTTCTTTCTGTAGTTGTTGAGTTACTACTACGCTGCTGTCTATTGTCCCTTTACTCCTAACCCCAGTCTAAGAACACCCTCTCTAGTCTAATATAGCTGGGAAACCATAACCCTCCTGCCTTTGATAAAGCACTGTTCCCTGCAAGGCAAGGCCAGGGGGCCGGGGGTGACCTCGCCATCTCCTCCCACCATGCCCAACACATGGTCAGCACCCATCCCTGTGAGTTGGATTTTAGAATCTGAGTTCTTCAATCAAGGGGGAGGAGCACAGTCACTCTAATATTTCCTTTGTCAGCCTGTGCCAAGTCCTTCTCTCTTGTTTTCTGGGTATCTCTTGGCCCTGTCTGGTTAAGTAGCTGGCATCTCGATGATAGCTTTCTACAGCTGTCCCTCACCCTCTGATTCAGAGATGATGGTGCCTTCCACAGGCTCTCCATGAAGACCAGGTGTCTACACTGGACCCCTGGGAGGAGACAACTTGGCTCTGAGCCATAATTAGGATGTTCATATACTTTCAGATTCAAACTGGGTACAAGGGAGGGATGCTGGATGGGACACTGGACAGGACTGGATGGGACTGTCTCCAACAAACAAGTACATGTGATCCCCCTGGCCATTACACCTTATCCCTTCCATGGTCACTTTGGAGAATATCTATTACAGTGTTTGTAATAGATCTATAATTGGGGTCCTTTCTTGAAAGATGTCTCAGACACTGTGTCATCAAGAGAAGTTGTCACTGGCATATACCTAGTGGAAGGGGGAAAATATCAAAAGTGGTCTTGGGACCATTGCCTCTGAGCTTTCAGTCTGGAATACAATCTTGCTCCTTGACAGCAACAAAGGAGGCAGTTGGTCTATAGCAAAGCGGTGCAACACCAGGCCTCTTGGCTGAAGTTCCATGTACATGAGGGTGTTCCTTCCCTCCCACATTGCTTAGGGAACCCACACCGAGGAACATCTGGCCAGATGCAATCTACAAAACACTCTGTGAAACATGTTAGCTCCCTCAGGCCAATGGGAGCCCACCTGGTAAAAGAGCAGGAAAGGGCCCCACAGTGAATTCTGGAAGCTGAGATCTGTCTCACACGGGACCCATCTTTCTGTAAAGAATCAAGTCCAAGCCAACAATTCACATTGAGGTCTGACAGCATCTGGGAAGCTGTCTTAGGAGTCAGGGCCATTCACATAAGGGATCAGTCGGGACTTGGAGCCACTGTCTGCCAGTTTGTCACAACAGAGAGGAGCAACAAGAAAGGGAGAGAAGCCCTAAGTTGTCAACAGCAAAGCACCCACAAGGAGCTAGCCTTAATTCAGTAATTGCTAAGTCTCCTGTGCTAAGTGCTTTAGTTGTCAAATTTCATTTGATTTTCATAACCGTAAGGTCTATGTATCACTCCCATTTTGTGGATCAGGCATATGAGGCGAGAGAAGATACAGAACTTTCTCAAGGGCATACAGCTGGTGAGTTTGGAGCCAGGAAGAAAACCCAAGTCAGCCTGCCTTTCAAGACTTTGCTTGTAGCCATGCTGGGAGTAAAGCATTTATTTTCTGCCTTCAGTCACCTTCTCCAGCTTCCTGCAACAATCTGGAGTCCTCTAAAGTGGGGGAGGAATTGAGGTTATGTCAGAAGCTCTCCCATCTCCAGAGCCCCATCCCCTGGAGCACTGAGAACATGTATTTATATTTTCTCAAGTGACCACAATGATGGATAGGTACTGCTGACTTCTCAGGCTAAAGGTAAATATCTGCGTGCAGAAAGGGCCCTTTTCTCATTGGCCATTGCTCAGGTGTGAATGCGAGAAAGGGGAGGACAAGAGGGGAGTAGCACATAATTAATTGAATGGTTTAACAGGTTCCAAACTTCTGATTCCAATTAACCTCTGAACTAAGTCCTGGCTCGGTCTACTGACTTCTAGAACAACGGACCCAAGCTCCAAAACTGGTGTGGGATGTATTTCTAGAAGCTACCACAGATTTCTGATGAGGAAGGGACCAACTGGATTCATAACTGGGGCTGTTGTTTAGGAAAATAGGCCAGTGAATACAGGGAAAGAGCTCAGACTCAGGGAAGCTGACACAGGGCCAGCACCTCGATTGCTTTCGAGTACAGAACATCGGAGGACAAACAGATGACTCAAACCGGCAAGCCCGAGATCTGAATCAGCAACACCCACAAATAACCACCTGTCCATTTGGACTTCTCTCTCCCACTTAACTGCTGCATTGTCAACATGCTACTTTCTGTATCTCCTATTACTTTTCATTTACCCAGGCTGATGCGAAGTGAATGCTCTTTGGAGTGACTCCACTGGACTTTCCCTCTGTGAGCTTCTCCAGACTTGCAAAGTGAATCAGGCCACAGGATTTGGCATTAGGATGCCTGTGTTCAAATCCTTGCTGCACCTCTTCCCATTGGTGTAACCTTGAAAATGACACTTAAACTCTCTAAGCTCTAGCTCTTCATTTCCTTATCTATGTAGCGGAGACAATAACTACACCTACCTCATTGGGATTTGGGGGGGACAAAATGAAGTAATGCACATAAAAAGAGCTGACATATGGCTGGTGCATAATTATTCTTCAACACAGAGTTTTGTTATTATTTTCTACTATTATTATTAAGAGTATTATTACAAGTATATTAGTTTGCTATTGCTGCCATAACACAGTACCACAAACTTGGTTGCTTAAACAACAGAAGTTCTGGTGGCTAGAAGTCTGAAATCGAGGTGTCAGCAGGTTTGGTATCTTTCAAAGGCTGTGAAGAAGAATCTGTTTCACAGCTCTCTCCTCACTTCTGGTGGTTTCCCAGCAATCTTTGGTGTTTCGTGCAAAAAAAAAAGACTGTGTCTAGTGGGTACTCTCGCCATTCAAGGTAAGTGGATTAGACAAACATGAGCCCCAGCTAATGAATAGCAATGGGTTAACAGAAGATGCTCTGGCTCCAGGCAGAAAGAATGGAGCTCCGGAGAGCTCTTCATCCACCAGGCAGAGCAAGAATGCAAGGCAGGGAAAAGCACTCATTTCACTGCTTTCTCACCATTTGTACAGTATATAAAATATCGCAATTTTACAGTGGAGAAGAACACACATTAAAGAATGCTCTCAAGTCTGAAAACTAAATATTTCATTTCAGAATTATAATTATTTCTTGTTTTTGACTCTCCCCCATCTTCAGATTTTGCACATACACACACACAGACATGCGTATATCTCTCAAAGAATTTTTTGGAATCTTGACTTAATTTACTCTTCACAATAACCTTCTTTGTATAGTTCTATCATTATAACCATTTTATAGATTTGGAAACTGAGGTACAGAGATGTTAAGACACTGTCTTTACATTACTCAGCTGTTAAAAAAATGAAGAAAGAGGAGGAAGAAAAGGTAAAGAAGAGGAGGGAATAACGAGGGGGGAGCAAGGAGAAAAACTAAGAAGAATCAATTTTTTACCAGAGGTATGACCCCAAAACTCAGTCCTCTAAGAATGTCTAAATGAGGGGTCAGCAAACTATGGCCCATGAGTCAAATCTGGCCCTCTGTCTATGTAAATAAAGTTTTATTGGAACACTGCTATGCATGTTCATTTACAGGTTGTCTACAGCTGCTTTTGAGATATGATCTCAGAGTTGAGTAGTTATGACGAGATCATATGGCCCACAGAGCTAAAGACGTTTACAGGCATACATCATTTTATTGCACTTTGCTATATTGTTTTGCAGATATCGCATCTTTTACAAATTGAAGGTTTGTGGCAACCCTGTGTTGAGCAAGTCTATTGGTGCCATTTTTCCAACATTTGCTCACTTCATGGCTCTATGTCACATTTTGGTAATTCTCACAATATTTCAAACTTTTTCGTTATTATAATACTTGTTATGGTGATCTGTGATCAGTGATCTTTGATGTTACTGTTGTAATTGTTTTGGGGCACCACAAAATGCACCCACATAAGACGGTGAACTTAATGGATAAATATTGCGTATGTTCTGACTGCTCCAGCAACAAGTGGTTCCCCCATCTCTCTCCCTGTCTTCGGGCCTCCCTATGTCCTAAGACACAACAATATTGAAATTGGGCCAACTCACAACCCTACAATGGCCTCTAAGTGTTCAAGTGAAAGGAAGAGTAGCATGCCTCTCACTTTGAGTCAAAAACTAGAAATGATTACACTTAGTGAGGAAGGGATGTTGAAAGCTGAGATAGGCTGAAAGCTTGGCCCCTCGCACCGTTTAGCCAAGTTGTGAATGCAAAGGAAAGTTCTTGAAGGAAATTAAAAGTGCTACTCCAGTGAACACAAGAATGATAAGAAAGCAAAACAGCCTTATTGCTGATATGGAGAAAGTCTTAGTGGTCTGAATAGAAGATCAGACCAACCACAGCATTCCCTTACACCAAAGCCTAATTCAGAGCAAGGCCCTAAGTCTCTTCAATTCTATGAAGGCTGAGAGAGGTAAGGAAGCTGCAGAAGAAAAGTTTGAAGCCAGCAGAGCTTGGTTCATGAAGTTTAAGGAAAGAAGCCATCTTCATAACATAAAAGTACAAGGTGAAGCAGCAAGTGCTGATGTAGAAGCTGCAACAAGTTTTTCAGAATATCTAGCTAAGATAATTAGTGAATGTGGCTACACTAAACAACAGATTTTCAGCGTAGACAAAACAGCCTTACACTGGAAGAAGATGCCATCTAGGACTGTCATAGCTAGAGAGGAGAAGTCAGTGCCTGGCTTCGAAGTTTCAAAGGACAGGTTGACTCTTCTGTTAGTGGCTAATGCAGCTGGTGACTTTAAGTCAAAGCCAGTGCTCATTTATCATTCCAAAAATCCTAGGGCCCTTAGAATTATGCAAAATCTACTCTGTCTGTGCTCTATAAATGGAACAACAAAGCCTGGATGACAGGACATCTGTTTACAACATGGTTTACTGAATATTTTAAGCCCACTGTTGAGACCTACTGCTCAGAAAAAAAGATTCATTTCAAAATATGATTGCTCATTGACAATGCACCTGGTCAGCCAAGAGCTCTGATGGAGATGTGCAATGAGACTAATGTTGTTTTTATGACTGCTAACTCAACATCCATTCTGCAGTCCATGGATCAAGGAGTAATTTCAACTTTCAAGGCTTATTATTTAAGAAATACATTTCCTAAGGCTATAGTTGCCATAGATAGCAACTCCTCTGATGAATCTGGGCAAAGTAAATTAAAAAACTTCTGGAAAGAGTTCACCATTCTAGATTCCATTAAGAGCATTTATGATTCATGGAAAGAGGTTAAAATATCCACATTAACAGGAGTTTGGAAGAAGTTGATTCCAACCCTAATGGATGACTTTGAGGGGTTCAAGACTTCAGTGGAGGAAGTAACTGGAGATGTATTAGAAACTGCAGATGTGTTAGAAAGTGGAGCCTGAAGATGTGACTAAATTGCTGCAATCTCATGATAAAACTTTAACAGTGCTTCTGATGAATAAGCAAAGAAAGTGGTTTCTTGAAATGGAATCTTCTCCTGGTGAAGATGCTGGGAAGATTATTGAAATGAAAACAAAGGATTTAGAATGTTACATAAATTTAGTTGATAAAGCAGTAGCAGGGTTTAAGAAGATTGAATCCAATTTTGAAAGAAGTTCTACTGCGGGTAAAATGCTATCAAACAGCATCACATGCTACAGAGAAATTGTTTGTGAAAGGAAGAGTCAATCAATGCAGCAAACTTCATCATTGTCTTATTTTAAGAAATTGCCACAGCCATCCCAACCATCAGCAACCATCACCCTGATCAGTAAGTGGCCATCAACATTGAGTCAAGACCCTCTACCAGCAAAAGACCACCGAAGGCTCTGGTGGTAGTTAACATTTTTAGCAATAAAGTGATTTTAAATTAAGGTATATACATTGTTTTTTAGACGTAATGCTATTGCACAATTAATAGACAGTGTAAACATAACTTTTATATGTGCTGGGAAACCAAAATATTTGTGACTCACTTTATTTGTGATATTCACTTTACTGCAGTGGTCTAGAACCAAATCTGCAACATCTCCGAGGTATGCCTGTAATATCTTACCCTTTACCAAAATTATTTACTGAAGCTGACCTAAGTCAGCTCATAATGTCTGTCTTTCAGACTCACTTACGTGGGTGCACTGTGAGCTCTACTGGAGTAGTGGAGGTGAATTTGCTCTGAACCAACCTTATTTTTATTCTTATGGTCCTTGAAATTAAACTACCCCATTGGCAGCTAGTGGAATAGAAAAATGCCAACTAGTCCATGGACATCACTCTCCCAGCCTGCCTGCTTTAGTCCAGTGAACTAACCGTTACGGATCCAGCCACACTGTAGCAAAAATCGCTGTCCCAGTCACTGACACCTTTGGCACATCTTCCACAGTCAATAACTTCCATCCCAATTTCCTTCTTGAAATATTCCATAAATTATCACATGTATGCAAATATGATTACGAGTTAATTACTAGGCCTGATTGGTGATTAATTTTTTGATTGTGATCAATCCCTCCTCAGAAATCATAATAAAACATTCAGGACAATCGGCAGGATGCTAAAAATGCAGTTTTCCTTCAAACCTTGTAATGATCCCCAAACCAGTCAGAATAAGCTCTTTGCTGAAATCTTCATTTTGGAAAGGAATTATCTGAAAAAGGCAGGTCATAGGGGGAAAAAAGTCAATAAAACTATGAAAAGTTCTTAATTATACTCATAAATAAAGAAATGCAATATGAAGGGAGTAATGATTTTAACCCATCAAAGGGACATTTAAACATTAATAATATGCCCAATATGGAAGCAGATTTCTAAGATTAGACCTACTAATAAACATTAATGCAATATTTTGGAAAAGAACTTATCAAATTTGTCCAAATTCAAAATGCACTTACTCTTTGACCCAACTATATCACTTCTAGGAATTTCTCCTAGAGAATTTTTATAAAGTTTACTATCTATCTATAACTCATAAACATAACACAGGACTTGTTTCAACTTTGCTTATGATACTAAAGAAACTTGGAAACAGACATTGATGTGGAATTGTTTAATGAAATGTGGTGTATACATATGACCAAGTCCTGGGTGGCAGTTTAAAGAATGCATCAGATGTAGATATTTAATGACATGTAAAGTCATCTGAGGTCTACTAACTGATGGAAGCAGGCTGCAAAATTGTATGTAGAGTCAAACCTTATTTTGTATCAGAATCATCTGAAGGTTCTGTTAAAACACAGATTGCTGGATCCACTTTGGAATTTCTGATTTAATAGGTATGGGGAAAAACCTGAAATTTTGCATTTCTAACAAGTTCCCAGGTGCTGCTGTTTCTGCTGGTCCTGGGACCCCACTTTGAAATCCATTAATGCAGAGTATGATGCCATTGTATGCTCACATATATATCAATACACATATTCTGGGAGAAAGTAATATAATTGACTTTGGGGCATAGAATTGGAGAATGAAGGAGAGCCTAAATTTTACTCTATAATAGTTATACTATTTGAATTTGTACTATTAACATTTATGACTATAACCATATTGATAATACTTTTTGTTTTTAAAAATAACCCATCAGTCACTTAATTCATTATCACCTCCCCTTTTATGCTAAATTTCTTGAATAATGCATAAATTCCAAGTATTTTCTTTTTGTCTGCAAGTGGAGAACACATAGCTGATTTGGACTGTATTAGTTATCTATTGCTGTGTAACAAATTACTCCAAATTTAGTGGTTTAAACCTGGTAATAAAGAATTATTATTTCACACAGTTTCTGAGGTTTAGGAATCCAGGAGCAGCTCAGCTGGGTGTTTCTAGCTCTTCTGAGGTCTCAATAAGCTGTCAGCTGGGACTACTGTCTTCTCAGGCTTTGAACTGGGGCTGGAGATTCCACTTCAAAGTTGACTATGTGGCTGTTGACAGAGGGAGTCAGTTCCTCACCAAGTAGGCTAAGTAATTTTTAATTATGATCCGAGCTCACAGACAGTTTGAAATTGGTAATATGGTGGCTTAGCACTAAGATAAATGTTTCTTGTTCATACAACATGTTGATATTTTTCATTATAAATTAATAAATTATCAATCGAGTAGCTAAGAAGAAAAGGAAGGACTAGAGGATGGAAGGGAGGAAGAAAAAGAAGGGAGGAAGGGAAGGGAGGGAGGAAAAAAGAATAAAGAAGGAGAGCAAGGAGTCTGGAGGGTCTTCATATTGGTTAGGATTCCTACCACACTTCAGGACTGGAATTCATTCATTCATTCATTTTTAAACATTCATTGAGCAGCTGTGAGGTGCTAGGCCTTGCCTTGAGAGCTCATGATGCAGAGCCGTAAAAGCCCTCAAAACTCACATGAAAGACTGACCCATAGACAAAAAATAGCAAGGAAAAAGTAGCTAGTGTTTATTTAGTGCTAGTAAGCTATGCTACATGTTCTTCTTCAATGATTTCTTTTAATTATTACAATAACTCTGGAAAGAGTACTTTTGTTCTCTCCATTTTATAGAAGAGAAAATTGAGGCACAGCTAGGTCAAGACTTGAGTTAAACCCGGGACTGTGAGGTCTCAGAACCTGAGATCTCAATCACATGAGCTAAGTCCTCAGATAGTTCCTTTGAGATAAGTCCCTACCTTGAGATGAGTAGGAGAAAAAAAGTATGGAAATACAGAGGAGATTGATTCTACCTCAGGACATCAAGGAGGGGCCTCTGACATTGAGACTGGGTCTCTAAGGATGACTTGAAGCTTACCACGGGGAAAATAAGGTAATGGGTGTCTTGGCCAGAAGGGAAAATATTACAAAGAGAACCACAGAAGGGCGTCTATTTGGTCATGGAATTCTGATTGGTACATACTATACAGAGGAAAGCAATAGGGATGGCCTGGAGGGGAGATTTGGGACAAGGTTCAAAGGGCTTTGTATACCAAGCAAAGAATTTGAGCTGAGTGCCATGGGAAGTGCAAACTAGTAAGTTCTTTCAGCAGAATGAGTTATTGAGACTCATTTCTTAGAAGCATCCCTCTGGACCATGCTGGGGAATGATCACAGGAAGAGAAATCGCTGGGGGTGATGTCAGTCATGAAGGCAGAAGAGATGAAGGCAAAGTTGGACAGTAATTTTATGATAATAAGAAGAATGGGCTGGATCAGGGAGACATTGGAATGCTTGCTGTGAGTTGGAGAGGAGAGAGAAGGGAGAGTAAGAAGATGTCCCCATTATAGCTTGGCCAATTGGGATATGATGGTGCCTTTCACTGAAGTTGGGGACTAGAAGGAGAGCCACATGTGAGAAAGGGATTTATCATTCATAAGAATGATAATAGTAATAACAATGGTGAATATTTCTTGAGTGCTTCTATGCAGCACACACTGTGCTAAATTTAGTACTTTACAAGCACTATCTCATATCTATTCTAAGAACAAGATAAGTGCTAATTTTACCAGCACTTTGCAGAATGAGGAAACAGAGGCACAGAAGTTCATTAACTCGCTTGTCCACATGCTGCTCACAAATACTAAAGCCAAGATCCATCCCAGACCTTCAAATCCAAAGCTTGTGTCTTCACCACCATGGTACATGGATGGATTATTTCATCTTGATTTGAACAAAGATCCCCTTGGAGGAAAAGCGTAGGGGTGGGACTCTTTGTTGGGATGGCAGACAATCTTAAAGCTCATTCAAAGTGCCAAGGAGGTATCCAGTTCCATCATATATTTTCAGAATAAAAGATGATAATGCTGTTTAGAGGTGATAGATTCAGTATGGACTGTTCTTAGCAGAGAGTTCTCTCTCCCTCCCCCGCCCACACCAATAGTGAAGATGCATTTGCTCTGAACCATTAACCCTCTCTGTCTGGGTTGCCCTGGTGACCAATGGCATTTGCAAGGCAGCTGGCTCAGGTCATGGGTCAGGCTCTAGCTATAGAAAACACACCCTGAGCCTTTGTCTCATCAATAACCAAGCTGGTCTCACCAACTGAGAGGGCTAATTGGCCAGTCCCTTTGAAATGAGGACCCGGCATAGCTGAGAGTTAATAAAATGTATCTAGAAGGGCACAGGCTCACATCAGAATCTCCAGGGAGGAGTGGGGGCACCCAGATTCCTGCATCCCAACCCAGGCCTCTTGAATCAGGATCTCTTTAAGGGGCATTCCAGGAACCTGCATATTTTTCTTAAGTTTCCCAGATTATTTGTATGCACAGCTAGGATTGAGAACCACTAAAAATAACCTCCCTTCTCATGTGCCTCCGAGGATAATCAGGTGGAATGGGGGCTCCAAGTGCTGAGCAGGAAAAAAAAATGGAGGGAGAATTGGTGTATAGCATATCTCAAGTTTATCACTCTGGGGTGCTTGTGACTGGTAGAACAGATGATGATAATAGGGAGAGGGGCACAGGCATGAAGAGGAGACTTAACCTTTCTGCATTGGTAGGAAGGAAGGAAATACTTCTGGATTCCCCCAAGACCCAGCTATAAGTGCTGAGAGTATAGTAATGTTTGTTATGCAGAGATTTCTAACGGAGGTGCAATTCCACACCTCAGATTCCTGAGGAAGGATCCCATTTACTTGAGGCAGTGGTAACTGTAGCTTTCTGTGGCTCACTAGGAGCCCATGGTGCAGCAAAAGAAGGCAGCAGTTCATGGCTTGACTCTGTTGGGTGGGAGTGTCATCCTTGATTCTGGATCACCCTATTTCCCGAGATGCAAGGGGCCATCTCTGGGGTTAGCTGGCAACAGAGACTGGCATCCATTGAAGGTCTTTACCCTGAGTTCCTTTGGTGGGCAGCAGAGGCAAAGCCCAGACGTCAGGCTCTCCATCTCCCTGGAGACGTTGGTTTCCCTTCACATCTATTGACATTGGAAACCATAATCCTGCAACTGTCACTTTCTAAACTTGAGTTTATGTAGGGACATGCAGGCTAGCCCCATTCCAGCTACCCCTTCAGTCATGTGTTTGAAGAGGCCCTGTCCAGCATCTCTACCAGGCCTTCCTGCGTGTTGCCGGTGACTTCTTCTGTAGGCATTGGACTGGGAGCCTAGCTCTTACTCCTAAGGTGTGTTTCTTCCCCCAGAATCTGGGCAGACTTCATGGTGGCTGTGACCAACAAGATGTAGCAGGAGTATGCAGACCCAGGGTCCAGACCCAGGCTGTAAGAAGCCAGCAGCTTCTACTTCCCGCCTCTGGAAATATTCACTCTTGGATCCCTGAACAATCATGTAAGAAGTCCGATACCCTGCTGGAGAGACCACTGGAGAGTCCCTGAGAAGACATGGAAAGGGAGGGGAGCCCAGGTGAGCCTGAGCCGCCTGCTAAGAGAACCTGTCCTCCTCCAGACCTGTGAGTGAAGCCATCTTGGATCTTCAGACCAAGCCAAACACTGGCTGAATACCACCTAGAGATCCCAGTCAATGCCACGAGGAGGAAAAGAATAAAATAGAAAGAATGGCATGAATTCCTGACCCACAAAATCATGAGGTGTAATAAGATGGTTTTTGTTCAAGACCACTAAGTTTTGGGATACTTTGTTAGATAGCGGTAGACAACTGGAACAGAATCTCAAAGAGCCTGAGTGAAGCCCTCCTGTAATGGTGGGGGGTTAACATTCTAAGCAACATCTATCTCAAGAGCTATAGTGTTGGCCACACTTCACCAGCCAAAGAGAGTCAACCCCTTCTGGGAGCAAAGAGTCCATTGGTCCCCATGTTATAAAATTGGTCGTCCATACACCCAAGAGACCAAATGGATCAACCTGTTCCATAAAGCTACCTCTTCAACACACATTCACTATCTCCTTCCTTCCCTTGCAGGGGATGAACCTTTAAGGAAAAGCTGTCAAACACTCCACTTATAAGAATTATCCCTATTTCAACGGTTTTTGTTGAAATGGAGTCAAACTAAAGGAAAGTCGCCGGGAGCCCAAGAGGTGTAACTTGGAAAAGTATAATGCAGTGACTTCTATTATAATGACTCAGCTGACCCGATCCCACCTTCAGGAGTAGACTGGGTCTGGGGAAAGAAGTGAACCCCTGGAACCCACAGCTGCTGGTAGAGGTTTTCAATCAGAACCATTCCTGGACCCAGCTTCCAGCACCAATGGCTCCCAGGAAAAAAGTGCTAGTGATTTTTCAACTAAATCTCTCTCTCTCTCAATAGTCTGTACCCTTCTTGTTGGATGACACCAGAAGCACCCAGATCCCCTAAAACTTCAGTCCTAGAAACACAAAGGCAAACCCCCAGTTGTTATGCCCAGGAAAAACCAGATCTATACATGCGAGGAGGAAGTGCCGAAGCCAGGGCCCCGCTAAGCTTACGGGCTGTTAATAAGGAAAGACAGAAGCCAGGAGGTTTGATGTACAACTCGACAAGCAGAGGTTAAGGGGAGAGCTGGGACAGGCTCATTTGCAAACTTGGTCCTGTTTCATTAAGTGAGAGCAGAGACAGCCTGTCTCAGTCCAGCAGAGAAGGACCTCATTATCCACGTAGGGAGCAAGAGATAAGAATCTTTTAATAATTGCTGGGAATTTTTTTATTATGATGTGGAATGCCAATTTAGGCCTCTCCTCACAGGCTGGGTACAAACAGCCTCCTTGGGAGTTAAAGCCGCTCCCCCCCCCCCCCCAGCCGCCTGTGGTCATTAAGGACAAAGAGGAGAGAGACGGATGTTTGCTCAGGAGAAAGGCTGCTGCTCAGGGGGGCCCGGTGGCTTCCAGGAGCCGGATCTCCACGAGGCTGCTCCGGACTGGCTGTCCTGTCTCCGGAACCTTCCCAGGGATCTCAGAGGTCCGGCTGCCGTTGCTCGTCATCCTAGGCCCTGTTTCCCTACCTTCCTTTGGCCCTGAATCTCCTCCAGACATTCAGAAGATCTGCAAAGGACTGAGCTGTTATTTCCTTTCACTTTGAAAAACTTCAGGTACAAGGATTTAAATAGAAACTTACATCATTGCCTGAGAGAGACAACAAATACTTCCTGTTCTACGCAGCAGTTAGGTGTGAAAGTACAATGAAAACTAGACGATTTTATTACGTTTTACCTGAACACCCTTGCCTACCAGAGAAAGGCTCTTTCTTTGTTTAAAAGCGAGTTTAGGAAAAGGTCAGATATAGAACACTCCCATTGGGGGGCCTCTCGTGAGAAGGCTGTGCAGGCCGGAATGGGAGACCCCTTGTCCCAAGGCAGCATTTCCTCAGTCAGTGGCTGCAGTTTGCCCTCAAAGGCTGAGGAGAAGGGAGATCAAGGCCTACAAGGCGCTGATCCTCTGTCCCTGGGCTGTGCTGGGGGCTCCCCTTTGATCCCACACAGCTGGGCTTTTAGCCCAAGGCTCCAAAGGATTCCCACAAGTGGGTCCTTAATCCTTTCCGCCAGCCTCTTCCCCCCCGCCCCGCCCTCACTCCACAAGTCCCTTCCCTTTTCTCTCCCCCTCTCTCTCTACATCACACCCCGCAGAGTAGATGCTGAATGACAGTGATGGTGGGTTTTAAGTCCGAGGTGTCAGGAGCAATGAGGCATCTTCAAGTCAGACGGGCCTCGCTGTTTCCATCTCCACAAGCGAGGGCACCATGCCCAGGGCTGGAGGCTCCAGGAGCTGTCTGAGCGTTAGCCCCGCGCCTGCTCCTTGGCTGGATTTCAGAGAGGCCCGAGGAAGCGAGGGGTGTTGCTCGCTCCCGGGTGGAATCTGTGCTGACAGCTCGAAGTCTTCGGAGGGTCCCGGCGCACCAGCAAACAGCAGCCCCAAGGCAGGCGTGACCGACCGAGCTGCCTGTGCACTTTGCTGGCCTGCTTGCGGCTGGGCTTCTGACACTGCCCCAGAGCAATGATTTCCTTATTATTAATAATGATGCTTATCTAACAATCACAGCTACTAGGCACTGGGGAGCAACGCGGGGTGTGTTAGGGACAGGAAGCCCCGGGTTAGAGTAATGCATGTGCCACTTCCTAGCAGTGTGACATTGGAGGACTTGCTTAATATGTCTGAGACTCAGTTTGCTTATCTGTAAAAATGGGATAATCGTGGTACTTACCTGCACTGAGACTCAAAGGGACAGAGGTGCAAAGGTGGCTGTGACCTAAACACACGCAGTAAGATGAGGTGGGACACAGGGTAGGAGAAGAGGGAGCTGTGGTGTAACCTTGACAACACGTGCGGGACATGAGTCCAAATTCGGCTTCCACCACCTCTCAGTTAACCCCTGAGTCTCAGTCTCCTTATCCGCTAAGTGGGAATAATTATACCTCCCCAGGTGGTCGAGAGAATTGAGATAGTTGCTGTGAAATCTCCCACGGGGAGAATGGGGAACAAGTCCTGTTTACACCAAAGAAAGCGGAGGGAGGACGGAATGAAGTGTGGGATTCCAAGGCCACTTATTGTTGGTCTCCCTTAATGTCACGTCCCTAAACCTGACTTCTCTCCAACACAGACTCTCTCCAACCTGGCTGGTCTCCACGTGCGCACGGACCTGTTGATCCATACTTCCAAAACCAAGAAGCCTATTTCTTCTGTCCAGAATGTGCATCTTTCTCCTTTCCACCACCGGCGTTGTGTACATCCTGAAGAGACTTCCCTGGCTGCCTTTGAACCATTTAGTGCCATACAAAGAGGAGAAAGCAGCATTTTCATACGAAGTAGCTTGCTTTCCTCACTAAGATGTTAAGAGACAGCCCTGGCTCTGGGGAGACTGCTCTGGTCTCCCGTCCATTGCAGGCCTGAATCAGAAGCTCTGGTGACAGTAGATGCCTTCAGAGTTAGCATCCATATTATTTTGTTAGTCTGGCGACTTTAAGCCAAGGAGATTTTCCAATGGTGTGTTCTCAACATCCATGAACACTGAAGATAAAATAGAGCACTGTGATGGGAGGAGACTTAGTTCATATAGTTGGACATTGAGGAGAAGAGAAAGGACGCGATTTTCCTGGCTCACTCAGCACACAGGCACCACGGTATCCAGAATTAAGTTTCAGTGACAACTTTGATGCCATCTGATCTTGTGCACCCTCACACACACACATGCTCGTCAACTCTGTGGCCGCCAAGCCAGGCTTCTGACTCCCTGTGCCTGGAGTCCTCCTCTCCACCACCCTCAAATGCTTGGCTTCTTCTCTTTCTTCCTGCTTCTACTTAAGTGACACCTCCTCCAGGAGGGCTTTCCTGACCACACTATCTAAAGTCATGCCACCTTCATTATTTTATCTCCCTGCCTCCTATTAAGTTCTTTGAAATACTTGTTGAAATGTAAAATTATTTTATTTTTATAATTATTTACTTGAGCATTTTTTGTCTCTCCCTGTATAATATGAGCTTCATGGTTTTAAGAGCTTTCTCTGTGTTTGCCCCCACAGTGGAGCACCTAGAACAGAATCTGGCGTATTAGATGTTAATGAGTGTTTGTTGAATGAATACAGGAAGGTCTGAAGGGGCACTAAGTGGACTCTGGAGTAGACTTTTGAGTTGAAGAGCTTCCTGAGGAAAAGCCGTCCATAAACTGCTCGGGGATCTTTGGCAACATCATCCTCTTTGTTCCCTTTGCCCTTGCCCATTGCTTTCAACCACAAATTGCCCCTAAATCAAGGTCAGGACAAAATTAAGGCTCTATAAGGACTGCCAATTAGTTAAGATTCCTTTTGTGTCTGGAAACTCTATGCAGGGAAAGGAAGGACCCAACTTGGATGGTGAGGATGGGAAGCATGATTTGGAATCCTAAACAAAGTACCGGGTGAAGTTGGGTAAGGCTTCCTCTCTCTGTTCTTACATTAAGTGCTTTGAACTGTCGTCATCCCGGAGAAGAAAGTCTGTGAGCCCTGTTGGAGGCAGACACTTTGCAGACTCTGCTATAATCATCTCTCTTATATAATCCCTCAATTCATCGCAAGTCCAACCTCTGAGGTAGTCAAACACAGGCCAGCAGATCAGCAACTCCCATTACAGGAGGGGGCATTCCTACAGTGGCTAAGAGCTCATGTGTTAAACCAGATAGAGTGGGCTTTAAGTTCTGGCTTCCACACGACAAGTTCCTTGTCAGACCTCGGGCAATTCAATCAACCTCTCTAGGTAAGCCTCAGTTTGGCATCTGCAAAATAGGGATAAAAATACCTCCCTCATGGGATTTATGTGAAGAGTAAAT
The DNA here is from genome assembly GCA_031878705.1 of Tapirus indicus. Taxonomy (NCBI): domain Eukaryota; kingdom Metazoa; phylum Chordata; class Mammalia; order Perissodactyla; family Tapiridae; genus Tapirus; species Tapirus indicus. The sequence goes on from CM062929.1 coordinate 61,828,392, forward strand.
GAGTCAATGATTGAGAAAAAACTTGCTAATATTATTAGAATGTGTTTTGGGATTTTCTCCACTGCAGTTGTGACTCACTGTGTCATTACACCTTCTGCTCATCTGATTTGCCTAAATCTACTTAGTAGGACACTCTGCAACCAATGATACCAAATGCCCAGTGCATAATGACATAAAACAGCCTCAAAGAGTTGATGGAGAATGCCTCATGCACAGGAAAGTGGAAAACAATTTGGGGAATCTGAAATAAAGTTAGGAAAACATCCGGGGTCCCCAGAGGAAGGAGCAATCTCACTTCCTGGGCTAGTCGTGGAAAGCTTCATGGAAAAAGCAGCCTTTGAGCTGGATGCTGGGTCATGAAAGTGACAGGAGAGAGGGCATCAGTAAAGGCACAGAAGTGTATGAGGGGACAGCATCCTCCCAGGGAGCTAAGGGTTCAGGCTGGACTGTAGCATGCCTAGGGGTAGAGTGATGGCAGGTGCAAGATGAGTCACGCAGACCTGCTTGTACTTTCTTCTGAGGCTCTTGGAGAATCAAAGGAGTCAGGGTGTGGGAGTGGGGCACTTGCCCAGGTTTGCATTGGAAAGGGGGCAAGAATCATAGCAGTTGGAACATTTGAGAGGCTGGTGCATTAACTCTTTACAGAGACAATAAAGACTCATCTTCATGGGGCTTTAGGGGTAGAGGGAGAAAGGCTGGAGGGATATTTGGAAAGACTTGGTCAAGTGGTTGCAGAGCAGACATCTGGGGGATGAAGGCTTCTCGCAGCAACAACCAAACCCAGTAAAACTCATCTGAATGGACCTGTGCTCGTATCCCTGTCCACTGTTTGTCAGTCACAGGAGGAGCTGAGGAAGCTGAGATAAGCCCTTCCCATTGCAGCAAGCCTTGAAAGATGGGGCCAGCTTGTGACCTAAGTGTGAGTTCAAAGTGGGTTGGCAGCTCAGACTGAAGAACAGCCCACAGCCTACCAGACTATCTTCCCACAGAATATTGTCTTGGAATATATCCATTCCCACCTTTTCCCTTTGGTTGTTAATTTGGCCACGACATCTTCTTTGAGGTGAGGGTAGTGAGGCCTCAGAAGCCAGCAGGTAGAGGAACTGATATCTGTAGGAAACCACCTCTCACTGATGACCTCTCCTTGGAACTCTGGGCCACCTTTGGGCCAGCCTGGCCCCCCAGTGGGTCAAGGGATCAGCAAGGAGAATGAGCAGGAAGATGCTCCATAGATAAGGGTACCACATGGCTTTGCATTTGGACTCTAACCTGCTAGGACACACTGCACTCTGGAATATGTGTCTCCAGTCATTAACACCAAGACACGGGAACAAAGATGTTCCCTAAAACAGGACTAGTTCTCTGAGGGTCCAGCAGCACTGGCTCAACAGGGGCAGAGCAACAGATGTAAACCGTGGAGACTGGGACAGGGGTCCTGCATATGCCACGGGGGCAAATTAGAGACAGAGAGAGAAAGGCCAGAGAGGGATAATAAGAATTAAGTAAGGATAGGTGACGTTTACTGTGGTCTTAACTTGTACCAGGCAATGTACCAGTGACAACCACATCAGGACAGAGGACCACCATCCTCATCGTCTTTCCCCTGGGTAACTGCAAGGAGCCCCTAAGAAGTCCCTATTATCACCTTCAATACAGTGGCCACAGCCAGCGTCCAGACTGCAAATCACATCCCGGAGCTGCCATTTTCAGAATCCTCCGATGACTTCCCATCTCCTTCAGAATAACATCCAAGGCCTCACCATGGCTGCCAAGGCCATCTGCTTTCTCTCGTCTCTGCCCCTGTCTTCCTTGCTTACTCTGTTCCAGTCCCTCTAACCATCCTGCTGCTCCCTACACTGAAAGCCTCGGGACTTCTGCACGTCTGTTTCCTCTGCTTGGAACCTTCTTCCTGCACAACACAACTTTGTGTAGCCTGCTCTCTCACTTTCCTCACGTCTTTGCCCAAATGTCTCCTCCACAGAAAGGCCTTCTCTGGCTGCATTAGCTAAAAGAGCACTCTCCTTACTCTCTATTCACTGGCTCTATTTCATTTTTTCCTCATAACACTCACCACCGGACATATCACGTGTTCTTTTGTCCACTGTTGGTTATGTGCCTCCCCACCTAGAATGGAAGTTCCTTGAAGGCCCGGGTTTGTTATTGTCGTTGTTCTCCACCGTATTCTCAGGGCTGAAAAAGTGTCTGGCTCCTAGAGGTGCCGGATAAATACTTGCCGAATGTAAGAGTGAATGGAGAAATTATTATGGGCCCAGCTAGATGCTTTTAAGTTATTTAATCCTTCCATCAACTCAATGAGGTAGGTTCCATTGTTCCTCCTATTTTATGAATGAGGAAATTGAAGCTTCTGGAGGTTGGATAACTTGCCCAGGGTGGCAAAGCTCGTGGGCAGCAGAGCAGGGATTGCAACCCAGGTGGCCCGACTCTCTGGTCCACTAGGCGAGGTGCTCTATGCAAAACACCTGGAAGAAATGAAGATAAATGAAGGCTTTTTAGCACTGAATGGCCCAGGTAAAGAATAGTTTCATACCCAGGTATTTGCAATCTGGGCTGTGTACAGAGCGAATCCCTTTGGGGAAAATCATGAAGATGCTGCTGCCCCATAATCTAGGGAAGCCAGGGGCTGCAGAAACTACTCCTGGAGAAGAGAGAGTGCAGCTTCTTCGTGTAACTGCAGCCCTGCATCCCTGACTCCCCTGTGAGCTCAGCCCACCTTAGCCTCCAAGCCAACACCAGTATAGCGCAGTTAATTCATAGCTTGGCCATGGGCATTGGGTCTGCATTGCTTTTGATGCCACTTAAATCTTAAGTCTGGTGTGTTCCCATGATGAGACCCTCACTTTGTGCCTGTGCTCAGAATCCGTGGCTTTCCAGAACAAGCCCAGCCCAGTTCAGGCCCATGAAAGCACCACCAAGATACCTTTTTTCTATGACCTGGCACCTTCTACCTGCTTCCAGATTTCTCAAAACCAACTTCCTAACTGCCCTTTTTTCTAGGCTGCATATTTGTACCTTCCGAGATGTCTGAGTTTCCATCCTTTATCTCATGCCCTGTGACCCACCCCCTTCTTCAGGTCTTTCTCATTTCTATCTCTGAATTCCAACCAACACACAGACTCTGATGCTGCCTCAGTCCTAGTTTGGATATCGTAACAGAAATTCAAAAACCAATATTTAGATACTGGAAATTTGGTGCCATTAACAGAAGTTGCAGAGCCCAGGAAATGGGGTTAGGGGCACTAAGGAGGGGCTAATTTAAAATTTAAATTATTTGCACACTTTGAGCAGGCATATATATCTTGGTATTGATTGAAGCTCTTTGGAAGCTATTTACGTTTTCAGCACACCTATAAGGCTGAGATTTATACTACATTTGGTGTTTAACTAGCCTCTTAATGCATCCTGTTGAGCCATAGTATTGGTGGGCATATTATAAATTTCAGCCTTGGCACTGAATTGATTTGCTTGGTGGAGTTGAATTTAGGCCATTAAAATAAATAAATAAATAGAATAAGAGGGACTTCCTGGCCCTCATGTCATATTAAAATCAACAAAAAGCAGAGAGACACAGCCTCCAGAGTCGTGACTGGGCATGCAGGATTCCTTTCAGTATGGCCTCACACAGTAACCACCTGCAGCATGGAATTAAGGGAGAGAACATAGTGTAGCATGTGTACTTACTGACTGAAGTTAAGAAGACCTGAATTCAAACCTTGATGTTATCCAGACACCCATAGCTGGATCTTCTTGTTCCTGTTTTCTAAGCATGAGGCCTGGCCCAATGATTAGATAGAGTTCTAGTCTCTTTCCAGGGATCTCATCCCATTGTATTTCACCTTCCTGTGGTCAGTTGGATTATAAGATATGTCCAGCCCTTGGGTTGGAACAAGAGGACAAGAGCTCTCAGCCATCTAGGGCTGATGTTTGGAGGCATCTCTTGTTTTAGTGACTTCTCAGAATCATTGAGGAGTTTCAGTTATGTCAACATTTTAATAAATCAAATGACTTCAGTGCATCCCAGGCTACCAGGATCCAAGATAATTGGAACAGGCCAGATACTTTCCAAAAGATTCACTTCAGATAAAAGGCTTTGTCTCCTAGAGATAGGTAAAGAAAAAGTTTTGAAATCAGCAATTTACAGCCTGCTGCTGTTCTGATTCTCTGAAATGGCAGCATTTTCTTTTATAGTCAGTACAGAGATGCTGGTCAATTGGGCTGGGTCTTCACTGGAACTCAAAGCATACTATTCACCAGCCATAGTCAAGAGTAGGCTGCCATCAAGGGTTTTCTCTGAAGGAGGAACAGATTCAAGGAGGCTGGCTGTGACCAGGGTCCCTGTGGCTCCAGGAGCAGATCTTTGGGGGAGGAGAGCACTAGCCACCATCCCGCTCTCTCCAGCTGGGCCAGGCAAGGTTTCATCACTCCTTCAGCCTGGGTCTCTTGAGTAGCCATTTCAGAATTTCCCAAAGATGGTACAGTCCTCTCTTTACAAGGCATGGGCCATTGTCTCTGAGAATGCTTGGCCCTGAAATGAGAAGTAAACTTGGCTTATCCACTCTTTCAATGGCCTTCACTCTAACCTTGACTTAGGTACTCATGGATCCCAACAGAGACATTACATATTCTAGAAAATGTTGGAACTAGGAGAAAGCAAAGGATAAAAAGGAGAGAACAAAAACAGACGTTTGTATTTGTGTACCTCCTTCATAGTCCCTTTATTTTTTCAGTAGAGAAATATTTACCAGGCATCCTCTCAACAGGATGAGTAGGTCTTTGGCAGATAGACACATCCAACAGTGAAGATAAATGTCACAGTAGGTCCTGGTGATTCTCTCTCGCTGAAACGTATGATGCTGGAGGTGTAGGGAGTGAGGCAGACAGAAGCTGTTTGGGAGGAACTTATAAATGCCATGTTAAGGAGTTTGGACATTATTCTGTAGGATATTGGCTTATATTGAAGGGGTTTTGAGCAAGAATGTGTATTATACAATTCACATCTAGAAAGGATTTTGCTGGTGAAATCTTTGGGTAGATTGGACCTGGGTGAGCTTCAAGGCACAGGAATTAATTAAGGAACAGTTGCTCTGGGTAAGAGGTGATGAGGCCCTAAAATCATGGGTAAACTGTAATGCCACTCACAAATGAGATGATTTAAGAGACCATTCCCCAAAGTTTATAATCACTCCATTTGCTACACACACACACACACACACACACACACACACACACACCCCTACCTCACACAATGCCTCCAGACCACAGTGACTGTGCTCATTCACTTCTGAAATATCATTTAAAAAATGCATTTCAAAAACAATAAAGGTCACCATGACTCTCCAATTTCTCTTAGAATATAATCTCTTCAAAACCCTGGACATGTGTGAGGAACTGGAGAAAGAATCATTACAGCCGATTCCACAGAGTTTTTCAGCCGCCATCATTTTAGTTCAATGTGAGCATTCAGCTTCCTCTTTTCTCCAAGTACATCTGCAGAACAGGGGATAAGTTGCCACAAGCCTCTTCCATGAATCTTGGGCCCTCTTCAAAGCAGTGATACTATTTCAGTAAAAAGTCTGTGCAAGAGCTCACCGCGTGGTACAAATCCATTTAAACAGGCTCTGGTTTGTTTACTGTAACCAGAGCAGACTGGAACTGGAGCTGGGATAATTAAGCCCTAATTCATCAACACTTTGGGGAACAGCACATTTGAGATGGAGAGTTTCAAAAGGGGGTGGATGGCTCGACTAGGGCAGCCTGGCCTTGGCTGAATTCTGAGAAGGGGCAAATATTTTCTTGAGTTGTACACTGATTCTGAACTACACAGCCTGCAAAGTGATCCAGTTGGGGTCGGTAGAATAGTCTATTCCCTTGGAGATGTCTGTGTATCCCACATAGGCTGATTAGGAGAGAGCAGATGCTGGGAAAGCATTGAGCAACTTTTGTGTGCCTGGCACTGTGCCACTTTTCAAAAATAAAATTAGGTTCTAGGTTCCGTGTCTAGTCCAATCTTTGTAAGAGGGATTAAATGAGATTTGCTTCCAGCCTACTCTCCACACACATTTCCTACCAGTGCCTCTGATCCTATCTGCCGCTCCCTAGTTACTCAAAACTACCAACAATTTTGGGGACAAACCAAGACTTTCGAGATGTCCTTTGCACATGCTCTTCCCTCAGCCCTTCCCTGCACCATTCAAGTAACTCTTACCCCTCCTTCAGATCTGTCTCGAGCATTTCCTTCTCTGTGAATTCTCCCCAAAAGAATGATGCCTTTCACTCTCTGCTCGCTCCAATTTTCATTCATTCACTTATTGATTCATTCATTTGCTCAACAAATATTTATTGAAGCGTTTAATTGTATTGCAGACACGGTCCTAGGTCCGGGAGTTACAGCAGTGACAAAATAACATCTCTGCCTTCATGGAGATTACATTCTAAAGAGAGAAAGGGAAAGGAAAAGAAGGAAAAGTATAGTTCAGGCATTTCAGACTAGGAAGAAAATAAAGGATAACAGGAATAGAGCATGAGAGAGTAAGTGTTATTTTATATATCGGGGGAGATGTCTATGACAAGGTGACATTTGAGCAGAGACCTGAAGAATGTTAGGGAATAAACTTTGCAGATATTGTGGGACGAGTTTAAGGGAAGAGGGAAGGGTAAGTGCAAAGGCCCTGAAGAAGGATCTCACATGAATGGCATATTCCAGGAGGACGTCACTCTTATCTCTTATTTCTATCATATTGTCATATATATGTATTCACGTATACATATATATATACACACACACATATATATATGATGTATCTGTTCTCTACTATAATTTCCCATCTGCCTTTCCCCTAGAATGTGGGCCCCTGCAGATCATGGACTATGATTCATTCATAGCTGTAACCCCAGGGCCCAGCACTGCTCTTGGAATATAGTTGATGCTTAATAAATTGTTGTTGAAAGAAAGAATAAGTAATCTCATTAATCCTCCTAACAATCATATGAAAGACTATACCATAACGGCTTGATAGATGAGGAAACAAACACAGAGAGATTAAATAATGCTCGTGTTTGCACAGCCAATAAATAAGCAGTGTGATCTAGATGCTGACCCATGTCTGGAAGGCCCGGAGCAAAAATACTTTCACAACAGTCCTATTTGCGGAGTCAGAGCAGATCCTCCTGTACGCCCAGAGTCGTGTGCCTGCAGGGTGGAATTTGGGTGGTATTGACAGGCGTCCCTGAATGGAGCTGACTCTGCCCGCCTGCATGCCTCCCTTTCTGATTACTTTCCATGGTGTCCTTGGGAGTAATGAATGCTGCATTTGTCACATTCAGTTTGCTCTGCAGCCCATCAGAGAGTGTTGTGTGAGCAGAGCAGAGTTTGGGTAGAATGTAACTTATATTGGGTCCATCTCCAAGGCTGGGTGATGGAAGGAAAGAGGGAACACCAGGGGATACTGGTGAGAGCTGGCGCAGGGTACTGTGGGCAAAGAGAGCAAGATGAAGGATGGTGGGGAGGGAGGATGGAGAGATTCTCTGTCTACACGCCTACCTCCAACCACAGGGTTTTCACTGGGGCCCAGGTTGGGAGTGAGAAAGAAGGCACAAGGGCACCACTCCTGGGCTAGACTGGGCAGGTGACCGAGTAACAGGGACTTCTGGGGGCAGGGGCAGTTGGGCAGTTCCTGCTGCATCTACAGCAGGTACAGGATGCTATGCAGTCTGGTGTGGGGCCCCAGGCTCGGGTGGGTTTACCCCAGGCCTGGGTGTTTGCCTTGGCAGCCCTGGAGTGCTAGCCTTGGCCTCAGCATGATTCCCCAGTGGCCAGACAGCCGGGCCAGCACACCTGAAAGTCATTAGCTTGAGGTCCCATTTTGTTCTCACATTTCCAAGCAGTGACCTGCAGCCTGTGCGACGGGGCAGGCACTTTATCAACCTACTTTCCCTGACTGCTCCACCCATTTACCTTCCTCTCTCTGTCAGTCCCTGCCCAAGACCTACCAATCCCCCACAACTCAGAGCTAACAAGGACCCTTTTCTTTCCTCTTAAATAAATATTTATAAGATTTGACTATTATTTTCACAACCTATTTAAGTCAGTGTTCATCATGTTTCGATTAATGAGGACTCTGAGGTTCAGAGCAGTTAAGTGACTTGCCCAGAATCACACAGCTAATAAGGTGCAGAGTCTAGGCAGGAGCTGAGGCTTATCTGATATCCCCAGGCTGTTGAAGTGTGGACAGCGCACAACCTTCCACACCAAGCGCTCTAGCAAGTCAGCCATGCTGCTTTCCACTTATGACATCTCAGCCTACCTTTTCACCTGATATTAACCCACTGCTCAATTTGTCTAACCATCAGTTATCTAAAAACCAATACTATTTTTCAGTGTATTTGCAGCCACATGAGCATCTTAATTTTACCTTCTTTTAAAAATATTTCCTCTAGAAATATATTTTTCTAGCTTGTGTTTGTATTTCTTTAAAGCAGTATTTCTCAATTAGGGATATTTTGTCCCCCAGGGGACATTTGACAATGTCTGGAGACACTTTTGGCTCTCACAACTGGGGCAGGAAGGTGGTTCCCCATGTTTAGTAGGTGGAGGTCAGGGATTCTATTAAACATTCTATAATTTATAAGAGAGCCTCCACAACAAAAAATTATCCAGCCTAAAATGTCAACAGTACCACAGTTGAGAAACTACTCTAAAGCCATAAATAAGTGTACATAATACGCCCTTCAGACTATTATATTTCTGGAAATAAATACTTATATTGATAATATGGCACCATGAATCACTGATGAGGTGTATTATAGCCAGCTGTACCAGCTCATCAGAGCTTCTGAGTGAATCTCTTTCCAACTCCTCCTTCAATGACAATGTCCCTAACTTGATATTGACCATGGTGGGGAAATTTACACCATGGAAACCGGCAAATGCTACATATCAGTGTCTTTTTTTTTTCCTCTGGAGAGCAAGTTTATCAGCACACCATTAAGAACTTGCTATATAACAGGGATTGTACATTGTCTTATTTAATCTCCACAGCACTGAGGCAACTAGTACCATTATTCTAATTTAATAGTAGAAAACAGAGGCACAGAAAGTTAAAGCAAGTCGTCACACAGAATGTCATTATTAAGCGGTGGGACAGGATTTGAAACCAGGCAGTCACACTCTGGAGCCTGCCCTTTGAGCATCACGCTGCCCGTCCAGACGTTAATTAGAACAACTGTAATGCACTGTGGGTGCCTGAGTGGGTCCACTTGAGATTGAAAAGTGGATATTTACATGAAGTGCATCATATTCCAATATCACTTTACAAACTTGATGTCTTGATAAATGATAGAATTTGTTTGAAATACTCCCTTTTAGGTACATGTATACATTTTAAAAGGAATGAAGATTAAACAGATTCCCTAAAAAGTTCTCAAAATCCTAAAAGTAGCTCTCCTTTAAATTGTTGCTTAAATGTCACCTTTTCAGCGAGGTCTTCCATAATCAGTATTTTAAAATTTCAACCCCATTTCCTTCCCAGAGGCACACTCTATCCTCCTTCTTTCTTTACTTTCTCCCTAGCACCAATTCCTTAAGACCGTGTATTTTTTGTTCACTTCAACACCCCCAACACCTAGAATAGCATGTGGCACATAACATACTCTCAAAAAAAAGGATTTGTTGAATGAATAAACAAATGACAAACACAGAGGCTCTCCCCAGAATAGAAAATAATCTCATCACTCACTAAAAGGCTCCATGTTTAATACCTATTTGTGAGAAATGCAAAGTAAGGTGGGATATGCCCTTTGACAAATGTGTTAAACATCTTTCCAATAGCCAAAAATGGAAAAGACAAATTGGACACCTAAAACAATTGAGCTGGTGTAGCTGAATTGATGCTGCTCTTCTGAAATAGATGGAGTTTCTCCCCCAAGTCATCCCAGAGCACTGAGCATTTGCCACCAAGATCTTTTGGGTGGACTTAGGGCCCAGAGAGCAGCCAGCCATAGGTACTAAATAAATGTGTACAAAGTGGAATCTATCAATCCTAAGCCTTGCAAAAGGCCATGTTTATTCATGATGAACCTCCTCATCATCAAGGGCTCCATGAGTGACTCATAGAAACAGAAGTTCCAAAATGTCCTCTTAGAAAGGAACGTGATCTTGCTTAGTGCTTCAACCTGCTGGTGTTAGACAACTGTAGGGTGTAGGCTTCCAGGTATGGCAATCAAAAATACAGGTTATCCAGCTAAATTTTAATTTCAGAATATATATATACACACACTAAAAAATTATTTGTTGTCAGTTGTTCATCTGAACTTCGAATGTAACTGGATATTCTATACTCTATCTGGCCACCCTAGCAGGGCGCTCAGGCCAGACTCTAGAGTTGCCTGGTTACTGTTGGGGACTCAGCTACACAGAGTGCTGAGGAGGCAAGGATGGAGACCAGGGACAGGAAGCAATCCCAGGACACGCTTGGTCAACAATTCTGGGCACAGTCAGTCCCTTCCTTCTGCTCCAAAGAATCACAATATTTGAGAATCAGACAGCCCCATTCCTGGCATTCACCTAAAACTCTTGGTATTTTTTGTTGTTGTTGTTGTTTGTTTTCAGTTGCACCTGCATCCGGTGACTCCCCCCATTGCCTATACTGTGGCAGCAGTGAGAGCTGTTCTAAAGCCTGGCTAACTCACAGAACACAAGGGACGCTCTTAAAGATACAGGTTCCCCAGGTCTCACCTAACAGGTGGGTCTGGGATTAGAGCTGGGAGTCTGTTCCTTAAAATCTCTTTGGCAGATTTTGATAATTAGCCATTTGGAGAAACCATCTGTTTTGGCCTGCATCTGAATACCTCAGTTCCACCAGACACTACACTGTTAGAGAATATTGGAATTTGGTTTCGTGGGGACAGGGATCATAGTGGGAATGAAATTTGGCCCCCCTGGAATGGGAATGATCACAAGAAATAGGGCTCAGGGTGCCGTGGGAGGAAGAAGCAAATGCCTAGCACATAAAAGTTTCACATAGCAGCAGGTTATGGTGAAAGCAGGCACACATGGTGCTGGGGACACAGGGACCATGGGAATGGGAGGTCAAAGATGAAATAAGGTGGCAGCTGCCATGAGGAATCTGGGTCACAACTCTAGACTCCATAGAAAAAAGTAGTTGGCATGAGGGAGGCAAGTGCCCTGGGCTGGTTGGCAGCACAAAATCAAGTGACCTGAAAAATTAATTCATCTCCCTAAGCTTGAGTGTCTTTATATGTAAAAATGAAGATTCATTAATTTTTTCATTCATTTATTGAATATGAATGACCATGAGCCAATCACCCACTGGAGTATTAGAAATGCAGCAATCAATAAAATATGTTAGATGCCTGCCTTGACAGAACTTACAGGCTATCAGGGATGGCAGACAATAAACAAGGAAACGGGAACAAACAGTTATTACTATAACTAGTTATAGCTAGTTCTTGGTAGTAATTCCAGTTAATGCTATAAAGGGAACAGACAGTTATAGCAGCTGATGTCTTTAATAAATTAAACACACACACACAGCCATGGAGGTGTGAGTGTAGAGGGCAAGAGGTGGAGAAGCATATCAGTCAAGATGCAGCCAGGAAAGCAAATCCCATGCCAGGTATTTTAATAGAGAGAATTTAATGGAGGGAATTAATTTCAAAATATAAGGAGAGCTAAGACAGCAAGGAGAAGATGAAGCAACTGTAGAAAACCACTGCCTCCTCTAGGGCTGGAGGGACAAAAGAAGGAACCAATTTTGCAGGAGCCCAGGAGCCCTGTGGAAGCTGGGACTGTGGCAGGCCTGCTGGGACCATTATTGGACAGGCTGTCCAGTGGAGGCTGGGGCCATAACCAAAGCACAATTGCTGCCAAGGGTGTTGCCCCAGGTGGAGAGAGAGAGAATATTACTCTGGCTTTTTCCTATCCTTCTATCTCCTGCCAAGTCCTTCCACTGGCAGTGCCTAGTCAGAAGCTAGCAGGCAAGGGGGCCTGGTCATGTAGAGCAGGTGGAGAGAAGAGAAGTGAAGTATCTGAGTCCAAACAGATGAATGACCTGAACAAGTGGTAGGTGACAGATTGGAGAGGGGGGTTAATGATGGTGACTGTCTCACTGAATTGTTACCATGGTGGAAAAGATCATGTGTGGACTGTTTAGCACAGTGTGTGGTGCATGGGACACACTCAATTCATATTAGTCTAATAACCTATTATTGACTCTAGGAAGTTCTGACAGCTGAATTCATAAATGGGGCTAGGATATCAGGTCAGGAAGGATGTCAGGCCAAAGAAAGATATGAGTAAGAGCAAGACAAGGACCCAGACTTCAGAGAGAATTGTGGTGCAAGATGAACAGGACAGGGACTAGAAAAGGGCCTTAGCAGGTGCCTGGTTTCATTACAAGTCCTACAGGACAGACTATATCTGACATTGGAGCTGAGGCCTGGCTCTCAGAGCTCAGTATGAACCGTGTTCAGCCAACCAACCAAGTTGACTTGATGGTACACCCACCTGAGTGGGTAAAGTTGCATGTGGGAGTTAAGGAGGCCCTATATTGGGAAAAAGAGTTGTCTTTGTCCCGTCTTTCCTACTTATGGCTGGTAACTGAGAGGTCCTGAATATGATGGGGTGAGCACAAGGAAAATATCACGTGGAAATGTGCTCTCCCATACAAGGAATTAGGTTACTAGGTTTCCTAAAGACTAATGCAGCTGGAGAGATCACTGGATAGATGCACTTGGTATATTATATAGGGTGCTGGTAAAATACAAGGCACATTCAAAAGGGGTCAGCTGGAAATAATTTCATGAAGGGACTATTTACAGAGGTGTGGACTGAGGGTCGGTGAGGCATGCAGGGAACAGCTACAGAGGAAGCCAAGGGGAGGCAGCTAAGATTGTCCAGTGAGAGCCATGGGAGACAGCTGCCTAAGAGGACCTGTCTGAACTGCAGTGAGGCAGGGAGAGAGGAGGTGTATATATACTCTCCATTTTCTCTCTTCTGCTTTCATATCTCTTGGCAGGGCCTCCTTTTGGCTGAGCTGAACCAAAAACAAGAGGTCAAGGGAGCCTGAACAATGCAGTCCTCAGGTGTCAGCCTCTGGACAACAGCATAGCGAAGGGCAGAGAGATGATGGGGGTGAAGATAGGGGCAAACAGAAGACCTAACACCCAAAGGGTCTCGGACCTTGATAACATCAAGAAGAGACTTGGTTCATGCTCTAGCTGTCCAGCCAGAATCTTGAACCACACGTCATTGACCAATTTCACCTGAAGACCTTCCTTTTTGGATTTAAGACAAAGATTGAGTAGAGTCTACAAAACAAAGGACCTATTCAAGAGAGAGTCTCCAAATTGTGTCAGCTGGGACCAGCTCATGGGAGCTGATTGTTAAACTTTCAGGAATTTTTTGTGCCAGTTGTTAGAGCCATTATTAAAAATTAGATTAATAAGCTCACAATTAAATAAGTTGCATTAAAAAGCAAAAGTAATAAATAGTCAAAATTCATTGCTTTCTAATTATTTACAACATTTTACTATTGTCTATATTTGTGAGGTTATTCATATCTGTTGTATTCATGTGGGGAAATACTATATAATGGTGCGCTACTGTCCCTCTCTGCCCGACATCCACATTCAGTGACTTCACATTGACAGTTTGAAATTGGCCATAGTGGGAATATTTCCACCATGGAAATTTGCATATGCTACAAACCAAGGTTGGTTGGTTTGTTCTGAGAGAGCTGATTGTTAAACATTTACCAGCACAACACTGGAGTCTCCCTCCACTGAACCTTGACCAGACCTTGAACAATGAAGAAGGAAAAAAAAATGATGTCACAAATCCTTAAATGCCTCTACCTCTTTGATGAGCAGAATCACACAAAATAAAGGCAGGCACTAGCCTCTGAAACTTTGGCTTTTTTCGCTTGACTGAAGATTTAAATAAACAAAAAATTGTCCTTTTCCATGTTAAGGCTTGAAGCAGTTAGAGCAGGCTTGAGTCTGACATCCCCCAAACTAGGAAGGTAACTTGGAGGGGGACCAAGAGAATGTGAGGTGATGGGAACTAGGATTGGGCAGTATTTGGGGTTTGTTGAAATATAAATATCTTATATATGTATACAAAAGATCTTTACGTATCAATATTTCCCCTTTATCAGAAGATTTTCCTGGAAGAGGGTGAGCTTAGAAGTTAGGTAGACCTGAATTTGAATTTCCTAGCAACGCGATATTGGGGAAAGTTTCTTCTTGTTTCCTTGTCCACAAGTTGGAGATAATAATATATACATCATAAAGAGAGTGGAAAATATAGAGTGACAAAGTATAGTAAAGAAATTGGCACAATTCATTCACTTATTGACTCATTTACAAAATATTATCTTACTGTGTTGAAAGAACACACTATAGAGAATGAATACAGTCTGCCCTTACGGAGAGCATAGAGACACATATTAAACAGTGTACTTAAAATAATTTCGCTATTATGATGATAAACCTACTGAAGAAGTGTATGCGTCAATTAAGCTAAACTGAAGAATCAGGAAAATGTTAGTACTCAATAACATATGTTTTCTCTCTCTAGTCCGTCCTTCCCTCCCATAGCAGACAATATCAGTGCCTGCCCATATTTCTTGGGCCATATCCCTTCAGTTTGCTCAGAATATGCACCAGCGTCTACAACTCTTTGCTTATAGCTTTTCTCCAAAGCAGCTGAAGGCTGCTGTGCCCTCCTGCAGGCAGACAGGAAGTGCTAGAAATAACACCCCTGGGAACACTCTTCCCCACACATGGAAGAATTCTGTGGCATTCTTTGTCTGCCAGAGTTTCCTCAGTAGAATTCAGCTCCAGGTGCCCACAGCATGATTTTCTAGCACACCTTTTTTGGCTGCTGTCCCTTTTTCTCACTCCCCCATTCCCCTACAGGTGCTTTCTGCACCTCCCAAATAAACTACTTGTACCCAATTCCTTGACTCTGGTCTGCTTTTATGGGAACCGAAGCCAAGAAAACTCTTCTCTCAAACTTAAATATGTCCCTAAGCTCCCATATCCTCCCAAGTTGGGCACAAAATTGGCCTCAAAAGCACAAACAAACTTCTGAGAATAGATTGATCCTATAATACATGATCTAAAGCAGGACATTATGGAGAGTGAAGGGGGCACCATTAAGAGTGTGTCCAGAGGACACAGGCATAAACCGGACTGTGCTGGGCAAACCATGATGCATGGTAAGTCTGTTTCAGAGAAGCTTTAACTCCTCCAGTAAGATGTCCAGACCAGAGTTCCGATGGCTGACCGATGGGCTCTGAGTGCCCCTCAGGGGAAGTCATCACGGGTTCTTAGCCCATCTGTCAGAACTTCAGGCATCTCATCCCCAGAGCCAGCAGAACAGCAGCACACTGTATGCAGGGGAAGCGCATTTCTACCTAAAACACTCACGCAAACTCACAGTTTTTAGGAGAAAAACAACACAGATTTGTCAACGTCTGTCACCTCCTTTGGGCAGCTGCAGCTTTTTAAGAGCCCAGGGTCCCCAGTGAATATGGATCACACCAGTGCATGAGAAATGATTGACTTGGAGAGCTTTGCCCAAATGACTGCTGATGGTGGAATCATACTTAGCTGGATACATTTCCTGTGCACTGGGGCTGCTGTGGGCATGTTGGGGGCAGGGAGGAGGGATTCCCAATGAAGGAAGTTTCTATGCAAACCCCGCAGCCTATACAGATCAGGTTTCAGCTTCGCTTTGCTAATTTCCGTTGTTTCTCTTTCCCCCCAAACGTTTAAACTTAGATAGCTATATAAGTTCAAATGTTCTTTTACAGAGTGAAATAAACAGCTTTTATAGCCTGAAAACAGCAAGCTTAGAGATCAACCGTTCAACACTGAAGCAACCACGTTTAAGTTGAAGAAATAGATGGCATTCTCTTCCTCATTGTTAGCTATATTTTCCCCCAAAATTAATAGGAGGTAGCGTGTAAATTAGCTGCCTTCTAAGTTGCCAGGGAAAGAAGTTAATGCAGCCTCCAGCCATTTTGCTACAAGGCTGCCCCCCTCTGGCTCCCACCACAATGTGATTTATGGAGAAATCAAGTACGTTTAAGAAAGAGCAGCTCAGAATTAAGGCAAGTCAAGGTCAGGGTCCTGGTTGCTAGTCACTCTTTCTCCACCTTCTAGTTACCATTGCTGGCTTCTCAACACATACTACACTTTTCTCTAGATGCCAAAATACATAACTGAGTTTAGGGTAAACTTCAGTAATCCACGGTTCCAAACTACACATGATGAATGGGTTGGGTTGAAGGGCAGAGGAGCATGGGGAAGACAGAAGCACAAGGGACTCACACCCTCCTTTGCTGGCACTGGCCTTTTCATTCCAGGAATAATTATTGCATCCTGCCTTTAGGGCTCTTCATTCGGGGATTAAGAAGCAACTGGAACATGCATGCAGGTGGCTACCTGGTGGTGACTGATGCTGGCTATACCAGGGGTCTCAAGTCTTGCTTCTTTGCACCAAAATAGCCAACTCTTGTAGCCATTCAACAAATAGCTTTTGAATGTCTCTGGACACATCACAGGGAAGCCTTCATGTTGTTCCCATGCCTTGGTCTCTCTCTTTTCACCAGCTTTTGTAATAAAATGTGGCAACCTCAGAAGCATCTCTTTACAATCCCCCTGGTCTTTGTCTATATCCACGCCTCTTGTCAATCTCCAGCATGCAGTCCAGAAACACGAGGCATCTTGCTGTTCTCCCAAAAGTTCATTTTCTTCAAGCAACTGAGTCCCTATTCTGGCCCCTCAGCCTGAAGGACCTTCCCTCTTTTAATCTTTAAAATCTACAAAATGCTTATTGGGCCGCCATAACAAAATGCCACAAATTGGGTGGCTTAAACAGCGGAAATTTATTCTCTCACAGTTCTGGAGGCTGGAAGTCCGAAACCAAGGTGTGGAGTCAGCAGGTTTGGTTCCTTCTCAAGGTTTAAGGAAGAATCTGATCCACGCCTCTCCCCTAGCTTCTGGTGGTTTGCTGGTAATCTTCGGCATTCCTTGGCTGCTGGAAGCATCACTCCGATCTCTGCCTTCATCTTCACATGGTCTTCTCCCTGAGCGCATGCTTCTGTTTCCAAATTTCTGCTTTATATAAAGACATCAGTCACGTGATGACCTCATGTTAACTAATCATATCTGCAATGACCCTGTTTCCAAAAAGATCACATTGTGAGGTACTGAAGGTTAGGATTTCAACATATGAATTTGGGGAGGACACAATTCAATGCCCTAAACAATGCCTGTTCCATCAGTCAATACAACAGAGTTGAGCTCCTCCCCGGGCTCAGACTTAATTTTTTCAGTGCCCTTCATGTACCAATGATTTCATGGAACTTCAATTGTTTGTTCAACTCTCTCCTGGATTGGTCTGTAAGTTGCACAGGATCATGACCCTGTCTATTCCCTTCAGCCCACGGATGCACAGTAAATGTTTCGTGGATAAATAACAACCCATTCGGAATTGCCTCCTTTTCACTGAGGGCAGGAGGGGAAGCATGAAGAGCAGCAAAGTGATCAAGACACCACCTTTTACAGAAAGGTCGTAAGGGAGAAAGGGTCTTCTCTGGGCTCCCAGATCACTCCTTCTGGCTTTTCCCTCCTAAGGTTATTATTCACCCTCCTATTTCTCCCGCTCTTCCTATTTTTCTTTGTCTTTATTTCCAACCCTCCTTATTCCCTGCTGCCACCAAAACACTTACCACATATGCCCTTGATGTGTGCTGAATCTCAACAGCTACCGTCATGAGGTTGAGGGAGGTATGGAAAACTGGGAGTTTATTGAAGTACTCCTAATACAATTTATAGGCTGTCAGCAGTTGTTTATGCCTTCATATTAACCCCAGGGTTTATATTTATTTTATTCTGATGATATAATATGATGTATAATTGCTTTTGAGAGTTTGCAATTGCTTTTGTAGAAATATGGGGCTTGAGTTATGAATCCTAATGCCTGGCTGACGACAGGCCTTTGTCACGCTGAGGAGAATGTTTCATGTCTCCTCTCATTCCAAAGAGAACATTTCACACCCCAGTGAGTTAATAAAAATGGAAAGAGTGTGTGATTTTGATCTTGCAGCAGGCTTTCTGGGAAGCTCCTACATGTACTACACACCTTTGATCCGTACCCCCTCATTTGGAAATGTTTCTCCCAGTCCATCTTAAAGGAGTGGGCCAGGGCAGCCATGTTTGCACTGGGTGACTGCCTCTCTTGGTCCTACCTGAAAAGCTCCTGTGTAGGTATCTGACTCCAGTGGAACCAATCAGCTTCACTCTTGAGGATATGAACTAAGCCTCACAAGATGGGCTGTAAGATTGGGATCGACTCTGCATCAATAATGTCATATAAGGCTAGAGCTAGTGTTGCCACCACAAACCAAACTTTGCCAACCAAAGTTACAGGGAAGTGGAAACTTACAGCCCTACAAAGGAAGTGGGCTGCACAGAGGAGAATGTAGTTGGTGTGCAGGGAAAAGCAAAGATACAGAGCCACCTTGACAAGCATCTAATGTCAGGTTGTCTGATGACTCATTTCCTTTACTATGCCACTTGGGGAGTCTTCTATTTATTGCAACAACACTGTCCATGATGAAGATCCCTTTTTGTGGAAGCTCCAACCAAAAAGACATAGCATAGGACTATTCTGATTTAGAGCTGAAAGTAGAGATAATTTTGATGGCCGGTGTATTCGTTACCTATGCTGCATAACAAATTGTCCCCAAACATAGCATTTTCAAACAATAAACATTTATTATCTCACACAGTTTCTGTGAGTCCAGAATCCTGGAGCAGCTTAGCTGGGTAGTCCTGAAGTAGCAGGTAGGCTATTGACCAGGTCTACCTTCATCTGAAGACTTGATTGGGCTAGAAAATCCACTCCCAACATGTGTGACTTATCAGCCTGGCAAGTGAGTGCTGGTTATTGGCAGGAGGCCTCAGTTCCTCTCCACATGGGCCTCTCCATAGGGCTGTTTGAGTGTCCTTGTGGTATGCCACTTGGCTTTCCCCACAGCGAGGGGCCAAGAGACGGCAAAGTAGGAATAGTGTTTTATGATTTAGTCATGGAAGGGCCACCTTAATTTTAGCAACATTCTGTTGGTTACATAGGTCAGCCCTATTCAGTGGGAGAGGGGCCTACACAAGGAAGACAGTCAGGAGGAAGGGACCATTGAGTGTCATCTTGGAACATGGGCACCACAGTCTGTGACCAAAAAACACGCAAATCTAACTTGTTAAGAGAGAGCAAATTGAGGCAGCTTCTCCCTCCAAGCCTGTTCTCAGATGTTCCCCAGGTGTGCATAGTGGTCTGTCTGCCAGACACACCTTGTCTCCATATGTATGTTCCTATTGTTCCCTTGTTTTCAATGCCCTTCTTTCCCTCTCTTCCTTAAACTCTCTACCCATCGTTATCCTCTGAGGCCCTCTCCTCCCTATCGACATGTCACTTCTTTTCTCTTTAGTTATACCTCATCTACCAGCACCTGGGGAAATAGGTTGTGCCCCTTGCAGTGTTTCATGTACTTTTTGCACAGCTTTCTTGTGGATTTATTCCATTCTGTGGTTGTATCTTGAAACAGAAATTATGCTAAGAATTGAAGACAAGAAATAGGGTAGGGATTGGTTATATAGATGTTGGAAAAGCTGAGAAGCCAACAGGCATGGTCTGAACCTTGGCTAAAGCCTAAACTGGGATGTGAAACCCCGGAGCTCAGTCTCAGACTCTGGATTAATTTCAAGGCTTCCTTAGAACCTCCAGCCCCAGCTCAGGACAGCACAATCGCTGAGTGCTGAAATGAGCAATGCTCAGTGATTCCAAACCAGCCCTGGGAACATCCCGGAATATGTGTTTTTCCCTGGGTCTTCAAATTGCTAAGCTGTTCTCATCTGCCACTTCGTGGTGAATAAACCCAGAGTGATTCCCTGGAAAGACTGAATTGGAGCTTCTGCATTGCTGGGCCAATGACAACATGTCTCCCCTTGCCTTCTCCACTCAGCCTCCTACTAGGGAAGATGGATCAGGACGTTCTCCTCTGGGGAACAGGGGAAGAAATGCTCTAGGGAGGAGTGTGTGTGCTTGTGTGTGTGTTCCTTGTAGCGGAGAAGTATCTACCAGGCTCTGGGGATGGGTGACATGCTTCGGTTGGAGATGTGTTTAACAAAGTCTTGATGCAACTTTTTATTGGTCTCCTTCCATCTAACTTTTATTATCTAGCTTCCACTAACGTTTATTCCTGGTGCTATTATGCACCATGCTAACCCCTCTATACACATTATGTCATTTCAAACTTACAACATCTGGCAAGGTAGGTATTATTATTGTTATTGTTCCCATTTCACGTGGGCAAACTGAGGCTCGGAGAGGTGAAACCTGCTCAGAGTAAACCGCAGTGGTGGGATTTGAATCAAGGAGTATCTGAGTCTAGGCCCACACACTAACCGGAATGCTCCATTGCTTCAGTCCTGAGCCCCCAGGATATTCTTGACTTTTCAGTTCTGTCATTTCCTTACCTCTTAGGGATGAGATGAGAGTGTACAATTTTAAACACCCATCACACATTGTCCGTTAAAGACCACCTTCCTAAAGGCAGGGAGGTGTAGGCAAGGCCACCATTCACCCAGTTTACCCAGTTAACGCCAGTTGACTTGGTACTCCAGGGGGTTTGGAATTTATTCCACTCCCTATTATTCTTCAAAGTCCCAGTTTAGATGACACAGCACATGGTCACTCAGTATAGAGGCACTGTTTGCTGCAGTGCCTGGGACATAGTAGTGTCTTGCAAAATATTGTTCTAACTAAAAGATCTTTAGTTCTCTGGGGAGCAGTGGTACCCCCTAAACATGGTCTGCACCTCTTAAAGGAGGCAAGGGAAGCCCTCACAACTAGAAATGCCCCCCAACTCAATGTCCCCTCCCTCAATATCCCAACACTTCCCCTTTCAGGAACGATAGTGGGGCCAGAGGTTCAAGCACCCATGGTTTGACCTGACGCCTCTGAGTTGAGAGCCTCACACCCTGGGCCCTGGGTCCCTAGCACCATGACATGGCCTGATCTCTTTTTCTCACTTTCCTTCTTTTTTGTCACTCTCTGCACACACATCCTCTTCCCTCCCCCGAGTCTGGTCACCAATAATGCTCACTCCTGATGAAAATCCCCAGCGCTGTGGGAACCACATGGTAAAGGAATGTCAGCATCTGCCAGGCCTGGGTCATGCTCGTGTCAGTGACCTCAGTCCTCTTTGTGGTCACTGCTGGCTCAGGTTTAAAGGCATTAGTCAGTCCCTGCCACACCCCTGTCCTTGGAGGCCCACACCTTTGATCCTTTGCAGGCCTCTCTCCATAACCACATCCCGGCTCTTGCAAGTTGTGAACTGCTGTACCTGCCCTCTTTGGATGCCTACGGTATTTCGTGTTTCTCTTTCTCCCTTTATACATGTTGGCCCAAATGCCTGGACTCTTCTCCCTCAAGACCTCTCCCTGGCTGGCCCTTTCTCACACTTTCTGTCTCAGCTGATAAGCCATCCACTCTGAGAGGCCTCCCATGACCACTCTACCGAAGCCTCCCTACATAGTTTATTACAAGTTAAATTACTATATTTAACTTGATTGTTTGGTTTCTCTGCTGGAAGATAAGAACCACAAGGCCAGGTTCAAGGCCTGACTTTCCAGCACCATCTCCCCTAGGCTGGTAGGGGCTGGACCATCCTTGGTGAGAGATGGATGCATTGCCTCTGCACTGTGCTCTCTCTACCAGGGCTGTGACTATTTACATTCCTCCAAAAAGAATCACATGGTGTTTCACTTTTGCATTCAGCTGGGGAATGATTCAACTTTCTGTATTTTCCATCTGACACCTTCTTAAACTCCATGAATTCTCTAAAGTTGAGGATAATAGCTCATACTTGTAAGTGGTTATTTTATTATTCTAAGATACACTGTTGATTGTTATGACAGAAGGGGATTGGGTAAAAGTGCGGTTATGGAAATTATTGTTTATTGGGGGCTACTCTGTGCCGTGAACTGGGCAAGAACTTCACACAGTTCAAAGAAGCTGTCTTAGACTGTTCAGGTTGCTATAACAAAATACCATAAATTGAGTGGCTTTTAAACAACAGAAATTTATTTCTCACCATTGTGAAGGCTGGGAAGTCCAAGATCGAGGTGCTAACAGATTTGGTGTCTGGTTTTTGGTGCGTAGATGGTGTCTTCTTGCTCTGTCCTCACATGGTAGAAGCTAAGGAGCTACGTGGGATCTCTTTTATAGGGGCACTAACCTCATTCACAAGGGCTCCACCCTCATGACCTAATCACCTCCCAAAGGCCCCACCTCCTAATATCATCACCTTGGGAGTTAGGTTAAAATATATGAATTTGAGGGGGGCACAAACATTTAATCTAGAAAAGTGACTAATAAAATACATGGGCAATTGCATTGCTAACAGTGATTTGGTGTCTGAAAAGCTGTCTAGAAATGTTAGTTTCCATGATTTGGTACGGTTACCTTCAGTCCTTGCAGCATTAATTGACCATATCTTGCTTTTTATGGTTACAGTTAAGATAAAACTTGCCTGAAACTGACTTAAATGATAAGGGGAATTCAATGGCTCATGTGACTAAACAGTTCAAGAGGATCCACTTCAGGTGCAGTAGGATCCAGGGTTTAGGTCCTCTATTAAGGAATGGGTTTCTATTTCTTCATTTCTTGACTGTGCTTGTTCACTGTGGGCAACATTTTCTAAAAAGTTCTTCTCTAGTTCTGATGAGGACCACCAACGGCTTCTGAGGTGTATATCCTTCCTCCTTCACATCCAGTGTGTGTAGGTGTGTGTGTGGGCAGGGCTCTGATTTCATCCTCTGAAGAAATTGGCTGTCCTCTTCTTACAACTTCAGAAAATATCCCCTCAGGCTGGGGATGCTGGTTGGGTTACATGCTGGGTCTTGAAGTCACCACTGTGACCATGATGGAATGGGCTGGTTGTCCTAATTCAGTCAGAGGCTCTGGGCTGACAGTCAATCCCACTGCAAATGTATGGTGGGAGAATGGGAGAAGGGTGAATTCCCTATTGGAAATTAGCACACTATTGAGGAGAAGTCAGTAATAAGTGCTAGGAAGAGAACCAAGAAATGTCCCAGCTCTAGCCTACCTACAGAGTCATGATGGTTTGTTTAGAGGCCGGTCAATCATTAATTTGTTGACTGAAGGGACTTTATTCTAGCATCTGCCATATACCACAGGAGCTAAGGATGCAAAGATGAATATGATAGACAACTGCTAACAAGGAGCTCACAGCCCAAAGGAGAAGTTGTTATCTATAGAGTTAAAGGATACAGGGCAGTGGGGACACTTTCCCTGGATCTTAGAGGATGCCTGGTTTTCCTGGCAGAAAGTGTTGGGTGAGGGTGGGGAGTGGAAGGAAGGCATTGCAGGCAGCAGGACTTGTGTGTACAATGGCGTAAAGGCCTGAATGAGCAGGGCAGGGCCCCTGAAATTACGTGAAGTTAGAGCCCAGAAGAAAGGGTTGAGAGGGTCAGGAGGGAGGAAGAAAGACAAGGTGGGCCAAGCTGTGTTAGTCAGATGCACCACTGTTCAAAGGACTGGTGATGTTTTATATCAGTGGATCTAAACCGCAGATCAGAGAGGAATGGTTAAACAATGAGCAAAAAAACGTTTTCTTCCTATCTTTTGCCATAAAAGAATATAAATTATATATGGCTTAAAAAGTTAAATTAAAAAAATGAAATCATTAAAAATACTCCTGGCCTGCCCGGTGGCGCAGCGGTTTAGTTCACGCTTGGCAGCCCGGGGTTCGCCGGTTCGGATCCTGGGCGCCCGCCGACGCACTGCTTGTCAGCCATGCTGTGGTGGTGTCCCATATAAAGTAAAGGAAGATGGGCTCGGATGTTAGCCCAGGGCCAGTCTTCCTCAGCAAAAAGAGGAGGATTAGCGACGGATGTTAGCTCAGGACTGGTCTTCCTCACAAAAAAAAAAAAAAAAATACTCCTGGCCTAGGAAAGAATTACTAAGTATTTCACAAAAACTGGAAAACATAATAACTAAAACTGAGGCATAAATATTTGAACTCTCTTAAGATTAACAACTAAAGACCTAAAATTTTTTTTAAAAGATAATGGAGAAAATGTAATCCACATATGTGGGAGCAAATGTTTAATAGCTTCAGTATTAAAAGAGATCTTATAAATCAATTAGAAAAAAGTTCGACAACCTGAGAAATAACAGACAATGAGATTGTGAAAATATGTTTAATCTTACTGTTAATAAAATGAATGCAAATTAAAGTAGATTATCTTTTTCTATCAGAATGACAGAGAATTTTTGTTATTTTTCTTTTGTTTGTTTTACATGATACTAACCAGTGCTGGCATGTGGTGGGAACTCTCACATTAGTACAGTTTGTTGAAGGACACTGTTGCAATAGCCGTCACAAGTTTTCAAAATAGGCCTGCAAGGTCACTAACTGGAATTTATCTGATGTACATAATTAAGAATATGAACAGTAATGTACATACAAGGATGTTTATCTCAGCATTGTTTATAATGGGAAAACATTTCTATAAAAGGAAATAACCTAAGGTTCAATAACATGTAAAACCAAGGGATCTCTATGCAGTAAGATGTTGTGCACTCCATTAAAATTGATGTTGTTGACAAATATTTATTGACATGGGAAGATAAATATTATAATGTTTAAACGCATGTAGGCATGCTTCAAAACATTATGTACATTACAATGCTAATTTTGTTAAAATTTAGAGATACATCACATATTCTCAAGAATGAAGAGCTAAGGCTACCACATGTAAATATCTAGATGTTTATTTTTGTAATTATCTCAAAGGCTTTGTAACTATCTCCAAGTGGTAAGATGATGAGCTTTCTTTTTCATTATTTTGTGTATCTGTATTTTTTCTTTCATTCATTCATTCATTTTTTTCATTCTTTCTTTTAAATATGAAACATATATAATGAAAATATATAATTTTCATATAACTTATTAAATCATTTAACTTAAATGCAGTGAATGTGATAGTCAGGTGAGAAATGTCTGGATGAGGACGAGGTAGAAGGTAGAGACAGAGAAATGAGGCCAGGCATGAGAGCCTGAGAGGAGTACAGTCTGGCGATGGGGCCAGGGCAGAACGGTAGTTAGAAGACCTGGGCTCTGATTGACTGCACAGCAGGACAGGGTGGAGCACGCGGGGTGGAGCTTAAGTCAATCTGCAGAAGCATTAAGAGTGGATGAATGGGTGTTTAGATGGATGGATGAGAGAGAGCCTGAGAATGTTATTTTATTTTTTCTCCTAAATGGGAATAATAGTCCTTCTCCTTTTTCAAGAGTCTCTGTAAGGATCCAAACATTTTCTGAATATAAGGTGCTTTAATGACTCACTAGTATCCACTGGCCCTAAATATTGAAGACTGTCTTAAGAGTGATTAACGCGTTGAGGAGGGATCCTGGCAAAACAGAAGCTATCTTCCCACCCACCCCATCCCAGGTGCTTAAGTAATGATGGCTCACACTTATGCAGGGCGTGGCCTGGCATGGTTCTCAGCACTTCTATGTGTATTAACTTATTTATTCATGCAAGGAAACTGAGGTACAGTGCAGGCATGTGACGAAGATCCCATGGCTATTAAGGAGCAGAACAGGGTTTGAATGCGGGCCTTTTGGCCTCTAAATTTGTGCTTTAACCAAATTTCATATTGTATGTCTAGTCCCAAATGAGGTGGGACAGGTGGATGGAGGAAGAAAGACATGAGGATTAGGTGTAAGGAAAGAGGAGGACCATTGTCAAGCTTTGCGCTGCATGGGTGACAGGCACTACTGAGGAGACATTTAAAAGGAGGAGAAATCACTTCCATTTAACTCACCATACATTTGTCCTATCAAGGAACAGGGCCATAGGGGGTTAAGCAGAGCAAGAAACTCTTGCCTCTGTTACCAAGGAGCTAATATGGAGAAGCAGTTTCTAGCAGCCAAGTTTGCTCCAATAATCAGGGAAGATTCTGTTTAAAGAATATTTTGTCTGTCATAAATTCACAAATGATTCTGTCTGCCTGACTCAGAAATGCGGGACTTGACCTTGCCAGGAGGGAGAGGTGCACCCTTATGGCCTGAGGCATCCCTGAAGGCAGGGGCCTGGCCAGCCAGAAGAAGCCTCTCTCCATAGCAACTGTAGACATGAAGCCTGGGGTCTGAGGGTCTCCTAGCCTAGACTTCTATTCTTGGACCACCGCTCTCTGCTGGTGTGGTGCTCCCCTGGGTGCTTAAGAATTCTTCGCTCAGTGAATTTACCCACAGTGCAGGCCATCCTGCCACGATGCTGCCAAATGCCGCCACGATGCTTCAGGAGATGCCAAAAAAAGTTAGTCAGCTGTATGTGCTAGACCTTCCCTATGGCCCAGCAATTCCACTCCTATTAATATAGCCAAGAAAGATGGCGCTTTTGTTCACCAAAAGACATGTACAAGAATGCTCAAAAAAGTTTAATTCAAATAGCCCAAAACTGAACACAACCCAAAGGTCCATCAACAGAATAGATTAAATGATTGTGGTATGTCCATACCATGGAATGCTGACATGTGCACAGATATAGACAAGCTTCCCAGATGTGCTGAGGGAAAGGAGCCAGACACAAAGACAGCATGCTGAATGAGTTCATTTAGGCAAAGTTTAAGAACAGGAAAAGCTAGTTATGGGGCTAGAGGTTAGAGAGTTCCTTATATGGAGGATACTGGTTGGGAAGGAGCAGGTGGGAGCCCTCCAGGCTGCTAGAAATGATCTCTGTTGTGGTCTGAGTGGTGGTTACACAGGTGTCTTCCTATGTAAAAGTTTATCCATCTGTACTGTAGATTTGTGAACTTCACTGGATGTCAATTATGTCTAAAAATTTACTAAGATACTTAGGCTTCTGCTGTCTTGTTTAGTGTGTTCCAGAAAATGTGTATGGAATTCAAATGTTTAGAAGTTGAATAATTGATATCTATATCATGAGTGATTCAATTCCCCCGAAACAAATGCATATTATAAAACTCCAAATGATTTTAATATGTTTCCAATATTTCATGCACATTCACATTGGAACGTAGTGTTAAGCCCAATGAGGAGCATCTGATTAAAGGTAATGACAATAGCTAATGTTTATATAACACTTACCGTGCATTGGGCATGGTCTAAGCCCTTCAGGTACTGGATGTAATTACACAACAAAGCTATGAGTTATCACTACCACTGTGACAATGTCCATGTTGTATGTTTGGCAGTGAGAGCACAGACAGTGTAAGTGGTTGCCCAAGATGTCATAGCTAGTGGTTAGGAGGACTGGGATCCAAACCCAGGATTCTGTCTCTAAAAGTCTGTGCTCAACCCCATTTCATCTGTTTAAATAGTCACCTCTTTGCAAGCTTAACAGTTGCCATCTTTATCTCAATTATATGACATTTAGGAAATTCACATTTTCAGCACTCGCATTAGCCATTGAATTTGTCTGTTTTCTATTTATTTTGGAATACTATTATGTGCAAACTGCCATAAAAGACTATTTTCCATTTGGAAATTGTGTTTAAGTAGCAGAATTCAATCCTTCAAATAAAATTTTACCCTGAATCCCAAGATAGATAAAAAGTTGAGCTCTTCCAACTGAAGTGAGAAGAGGAGGTGGAGGTCTGGAAGAAGGAGGAGGGAGGGAGAGAATGCCAGGATCTTAGCAACTGCTCTCTTCCCCTCTACTACACCTACATTTTCTCCTAGGGGCACTCTGGGCCATAGAATTACAGTAATAGTCTCAAAAAAAGGGGTAAACAAAAACGAAGACAGTATTTTTTGTGAACAGTGGAAACCTCCTGAAACAGAACTACTGACCAGCAGGCAGCGCCATGTTATGCCAGTTTGAAATTGGCTTTCACCAGTTGATGCAAAGTGGCCTGAATTTGATTTAGAAATGGTGTTGTACAGTATCACTCTATAATGTAAGAAGAGATAAATTGACAAAACACTGAATGTAGTCAACCCAAGGACTGTGTGCACCTTAGGATATAAAGAACAATTTTGTGGCAACATTACCCAAGCCTCAAGTCTTCAATCTCGTCTAGCTCCTTAAAGGAATATTCCCTGGACTGGGATGCTGTTTGCTTTCCAATGGGTGGGCATTCCTTGACCTTCCTGTGATCCCATTTTGAAAAATCTATGCTCTTGTACTTTACATATTGACAATCCTGAACCAACTTTTCTGCGTCACTATTGTTTTTATCTCTTTTTTAATTAAAAAAATTAATACATGTACATGGTAAAAAAAGAATGAAATTAAATAAAACAGAAACTTCAAACGGCAAAAAGAGTATCATGAAAGTAAATTTTCTTCCTGTACCAGAATGGCAGATGTAATTGTTTCTGTTTTATCTTTCCCAAAATTTTCTCTGTGGGACTGATGTGTACGTATGTGTGCCCTTTGTGTTTTATTTTACACGCTCTTCTGAATCTTGTCGTTGTTTTCATTTGTTTGTTCTTTAGTTTGTTTTTACTTGAAAATACGTCTTTCAAAGCTTGTAAAAATTTCCCTCATTCTCTGCAAAGACTGGGCACCTGCCTACGCATTGATGAAGCAGATTACTCAACTAGTTTCCGCTGGTGGATTTTCAGGTTGTTCCTCTTACTTTGTCATCGTATGCAAAGCTACAATAAGCCTCCTCAGATGTTCTGTGACACCCAGATTTAGGGTAAATTCCTGGAAATCTAATCACTGGAGCAAAGTTTATGTGCATTTAAAAATTGATAGATGTTGGCAAACTGCCCTCCAATTCATACTCCAAATAGTTTCAGAGGAGCCCTTTTCCCTCCACCCTCTGTAACCCTGAGGATCATCTATTCCAAATGGCTACAATTTGGCTAAGGAAGGAGGATTTCAAGGTACTGAATGGGGGTGCTCTCTGCCAGCCACAAGTTCAGTTTCTTTCGAGGCACCATTTTCGTCAGTAGAACAGTGATTATTCAGTAAACAATCCCAGTTGTTGATCAACTTGAGGAGCTTTTTGAAGTCTCTTAAGAATGGGGAGGCTGAACCAAGGTCAATTGTGTCCTTATTTTGGTTGGCCCATACATTTGGGGCCTACGTCTGTGGTCAATGCCGTTAGAATACTACGTGAGATCTTATGAAATTTAGAGGGCGAATCTGAATCAGCCACAAAACTGATCTGCCTCTGAAGCAAGATTCTAAGGTGGGTAAGGCCAGTGAGTGGGAATCAGTGTCCTTAAATCCAGACCCTGCACACAGTGTGCAAGAGTCAAGGGGCTAAGCTGGAATGGCCTTAAGCACCTGTGGGCAGGCCTGCTCCTTAGGCACGTATGGAAAACCACACCTGCAAGGCAGACCCACCACTGAGCCTTAGGTTTATATGGCCAAGGTCTTCATTTATAAAGTGTCTGCCTTAGGGATCACTTTAAAGAAAGACCTTAACACAAAATCTTCAGGTCAACGGGCCAAACTAAGTGTGTCGATGTTATCAAGGAGAGATCTTCTATCTGGTTCCTACCCCAAATTCTACATTCACGAAGATGGCATTAATGAGATTTTATTATGCAGAAGTTGAACTCACAGAACAGATATTTCAGTAGGGGTTTAGGGTGAGGGACAGAATTCACTGGAGGGTTAATTTTAAAAGCTCTCTATGGGCTTACATTAAAAATACAATTTAATTTGCTGGTGCAGACGTGGTACAGGAAACAAATCGGGACTCAATTTCTGGGCAGAGCTGCCATGTGCAGGTTCCGAGACCTGGGAATAATAATACCTACCTCACAGGTGTTAATGTGAGCATGGAAACAGATGATGTGTGTGAGGGCTTTGAGGGAATGGGAGAGCTGTAATAAATGTGCAAACTCGGCTTTCCAGGCCAGCGCAGCCCTGGGAGGAAAAGCAGGTCACACACACAGAATCCCCGTTCTGCCTCAGCCGGGAGTGTGTAGGGACCAGCCCTGCTCAGGGGTTTCCTCCAGTATTTTGGGATGTCTGCACAGGGTGTCTTTGGGTTCTTGCAAGCTTGGGCTTCTCTGTTACTCCACAGCATTCTTTATGTTCTTCATTTCTGCTTCTGTTCTTGTTGCTGCCACTCCTGGTGCCCTCAAGTCACGGGGAAAGTGCATGCATCTCCTGTCCATACTGAAGCTCCCAGGACTGCCCTCTCCTCAAGCCCTTGAAAGTGATTTCTTCTCTGTCTGGTCAAGGGGCTTGCTTGTCCAAGCAGCTGAGTCTCTCCCCGTGCCAATCTTACCCCTTAAAAAGAAAATACCCTCATTCTGGTTATCTATGGCTGCTTAAAAAATCGCCCCACCAACCTAGTTACTTAAGCAATAACAAGATTTATTTTGCTCTTGAATCTGCAGTATGAGCAGGGCTCAGTGGACAGATCATCTTGGTTCCACTCAGCATCAAAGAGAGAGGACTGGAACCATCTGGAAGCATGTTCAAGCCCACCTCTGACAGTTATTGCTAACAGTTAGATGGAACAGCTAGAGCTGGAGCCAGGACTGGAACACCTTTATGTGGCTTTTACATGTCGCTTGTTGGCTTCCTCATGGCATGGTATCTGGGCTACACACAATGTCATTGCAATATACAAGTCACTTCTACCTTCTAGGACTGGCACACAATCAAGGGGAAGAGAATTACACTCCACCTTTTGGTGGTGAGGGTGTCAAGAGTTTGCAGACTTATTTTGAAACCACCGCACCCCTACACCCAACCCCTAAGTATTACATTCTGCGATACGGGCTAGAAACCTGCTTTGCCTGGCATTAGCAGATTCTGAGTCTTTATTATGATTTATTAATGAAACACCTCTTGTGATTTTATTGGCAGTGTTTGTTTGCGCTTCCCTTGCCCTGGGACTCAGATGTAAATCGCTTGGTGCTAGACTGGGAAAATGTAGGTCTCCTGCTTTCAGAATCACACTTTCATTTTGTAACCAAGGTTTTTGTTTGTGGACAGTGTTGCTAACTACTGATGTGTAACGAACCATCCCAAGACTCACAAGTCTCAGAATGGCTGGAGTTTAGCTGATCCAGGTTGGACTTGGTTAGAGATGCTTGTCTGGGGAAGCTCGGCTCTGTCTCTCAACCTCCTCCTGGAACCAGGGGGCTAGCCAGGGCATGTCTAACTCATGGTGGTGACAGAGACATAATAGGGTGAGTAGAACAGGTGAGGCATTTTAAGTCCTTGTCTCTAAATCAGCCCACTATCGTTTCTACCCTCATGCCATTGGTCAGAGCAAATCACATGGTCAAGTCCAAAGTCAAGGACCAGGAAAGGTACTCCACCTGTTACGAGGCCAGGGCACATGTGTGGATGAAGGGAAGGGTGAGGAATAAGAGCTATAATGCCATCTAATCCATGAATCAATCTTGGATATGTCGACTTTCTCTTGTCCTCAAGGCAGAGTTTACAAATGCCACCATCCCCGCCTCCTACCTCCATGACAATTACATTGGATAGAGTCCTGCTTTATTATGATCTGAAACACACTTCAGAACTTTTCTCAAGACAGTCCTCCTCAGTAAATTGGTTGAATCTGGGAAATGAAATAAACCACGTGTAGAGTAAATTCTATCCCGAGAGGCTCCCGTGTCCACAAACCAAAGTCCTAATGCGAACTCTCCAGGCTTCCCTAGACATGTCAAGGTGCTAAGATGAGAACCACCAAGGCTGCTGGTACAAAGATGTGTGGGGATTACCGTTTGAATTATACACATCATCTTCTTTGTTTGTTTCTTCTAGAATAAGGGGGGTTAAAGTGGTGTAATCTTGCACACAAACCATGAACTAAGGAAACATTATCCTGAGGTTTATGATAAATCTATTCTCAAAGAGGAGGTCTTTTAAAATCACCTTTCCTTATGTATGGTAGAGGTCAGGATCTGGTTAGGTTGGGATGGCTGACACACCAGGTCCTATGTCTCTCTCTCTCTCTCTCTCACACACACACACAGTGTACACACATGTGCACACACAGGGAAACATGTAGAATCAGACACTCAGAGGTGATTCCTATCATAGGAATCACACAGAATCACACATTCCTATGAAAGAGGTGAGTGGTAAGACTCTAAGACACTGTTCTTTGTTCCTTTTCTCCAATTTTTATTGCCACTCAGAGGGTGTTATATACTAAAAAATATAACATACTTGTTATCTTATTTTTAAAAAATGAGAAATGTTTTTCCTGGCTATTTATTGTTAGTGTTCAGAAGTAAACAATTTCCTCAGATGCATAAATAGCATCTTACAATATAAAAGAAAAAATGAATTAAGCAGAAGATGCCCCTCTCCTCCTCTCTGGTCCCCAGCTGTCCCTCTCCTCCTCAGCCACAAGGCCAGCTGAAGTCAACAGGGCAGGATTGGTGTAGGGGACCCACACCATGGAGCTGAGAGGCAGAGGTTACCATGGTGGAGACCTGGAAGGTTAGGTGCCTGCGACCTGCAGAAGTCAAGGGCAGGATGCTTCAAAAGAAAGGAAAATATACCCAGTTCTGGAATCTGTGTCAGAGGTGACAATGACCCATATGGGTTGACATGTTGGCTGGGGAGATATTTACATTCCAGTCTTCCAGGCAAACTTGATTTATTTTGTCCTCATCATGGAGGGGTTGGCCTAGACGACCTGCCCCAGAGCATGACAGTCATCTCTTAGGA
Source organism: Tapirus indicus (assembly GCA_031878705.1). Taxonomy (NCBI): domain Eukaryota; kingdom Metazoa; phylum Chordata; class Mammalia; order Perissodactyla; family Tapiridae; genus Tapirus; species Tapirus indicus. The sequence goes on from CM062929.1 coordinate 61,861,167, forward strand.
GAGAATTGTCACCTTCTAAAGGAAGGTTAACATCTTCAAATTGAAACCCACCTTGGAAAATTAAGAATGTCCCAAGGGCTAAAGCACCCCCTTTTCTAAGACAGATTGGATGACCCATCTAGATGGTGGGGGAAGGGGACATTGGGCTGGATCTTATCACAAAACACTCAAAGAAGAAGTCTCTAAGACACATCAGCCAATCCAGCCCAAGTGCTAATTGGTTTGCAATTCCCCTAATTAGTTTGTCATCTACCTGAACAGCTTAGCAGCTGGCTAGAAGCCCAGACCCTGCCCAGCCAAATTCACAGCTCCCAGAGTTTGGAAGTGTAGCAGCAGTGACAATTCCGCACCTCGTCCACACGTGGGCATGCCCACCCGCACATACACACATTCTTGCGAAGATGTAACAATGATAACAGATTCTCACAATGCTGCCAACAATCTCATTAGGCTATCTGGTGTGAGGAGGAAGCGAGAGCCCTTCTAACTTAGCACTAACACTTTGTGAACAAACTACAGAGCTGCTCAGACCTGTTTCATCATTAAGCAAAGGCTGCAGCTATGGTGGAAGGGTGTCTAGGAGGCTCAGGGCCCCCAAATCTCTTTCCCACCTTAGATAGGAGAGAGCATACCACAAGCTATTAGCCCATTTGTGTTAAGCTTTGCCTTTTGTCTCCTTCCCAAATATTCTCCATGTAGATGGGACACTGCTTAGAGTCCCAGGATTTCAAACTTGGGTGACATAATGGCCCTTTCTGAAGGAAAAGAAGTTACATGTATGTCCAGTTTGAGTATAATTTCTATCATAACTTCAAGGTATACAAACATAAAGCTCTGCATTAACCTTTTACCCTCATGGCTTATATACAGCTAGAACACAAAACACGTTCCCAACTTGAATAGAAACAGAACAACAATACCCACTACATTTGAATTAAAATATTAATCCAATGTGGCATCTTGTACTGTGTTCCTGAAACTAAATTGCCATCTGAAATCTGAACATGACACTGATGGCTATGTTTCTGCAGTATCTTTTCTGTCTGGCAAACTGGTACTACAATGCACCGTGAGATGATTCAGTATCCATCCCCACATTATTTGCCTGTTTGAGCTTTGTTCTACAAATGGATTGGGGACATTCATTGACCTTCACTTGGAATGGACACCTCACTTGTGCAGTAAGACCTCCTCTCATTTCTTTCTTTGGTAAAAACACAATGGGAGCATAGGGAAATAAAGGTATCTAGCAATATCTAGTTATAGAGCAGTCATCTCTATGACCCAGAATATATTTGCATTGCTGCTTTTTTCTATTATTATCAAAACAATAAAGAGAGCATGGGTCAAATAATTAACACTTACTGTGGAAAATTTCACACCTGCCTTCTATCTTTCCCAGGAAGCCCCTTTGCTCTGCATGTAAACTGGCCCCCAGCAGTCTTCTGGAACCCCTAAATATTCAGGTGAGTGCATCTCAGACTAAAGTTACAATTCCTGCTACACTAATGCAATGATGGTCTTGCAAGATTTTTTTTTTCCCCAAACCAAACCTTTGCAAAGCCCTGTGTTTTTCTAATATAGTCTAGGATAGGCTCAGCTTATCAAGAAAATTAGAAACTTTGAGATTTTTGAAATGTCAAAATCTGACAATATATGCCTAGAGAATAATGCAGCCAATATCAGGATTTTCTTCAATTGTACAGAAAAGTCTAGAGATTTTTCTCTAGAAGCTGGATGTCTGCCCTTTGGAAGAGCCAGCACTAGGGTGAAGCAAGTGAGGCAGTCACCTCAGGTCTACAATTTAAGAGGGAGCCAAGAAATTCAGTAGCCAAGATAAATAATAATGTAATGCAATATCTTTTTTAGAAATGAAAATTAATGCAAAAAAATCCATGATGAACAAAATATCAAAATTTTAAGTAAAGACCATTGCTCTGTTGTGCCATAATGAGTCTGAGGCAAAAGGAAAAATATGTGCCCCTAGACACATGTTTTTATGTATTTTATTAGTGGTTAATTTTTTTTTGGCAGAACATTAAAGTAGTTGAGAAAATACTGAAAATTGAAATGTAAGTATGTTAAAACTGACATTATTTTCAGTTTAAGCATTTTATTTATACCAAAATACAATTTATGGTCATTTTACTTCAGCTTAAGTTAATTAAAAATTGTTTAAAATTGTCACTTGGTGAAGAGAAGTTGTCAACATGACACTCTCTCAAGTGAAAATGAGATAAGCAATGAAATAAATTTTGGAAATATTGTTGATGCGTTTGCTTCCATTAAATCCAGGGCGCACAGGTTTCCTTCTGTCTTGGGTTCCAATGTGATTTGGTATGGCACTCCCCTGCACAAAGCAGAGGGTAGATTTGAAGATTAATTAATGCCTGGAGCAGAATAAATATTTACTAAATATTAGTTGTTATCACAAACCCTTCTCGTGTGCTCCAAAGCAGAACAAGGACTTCCGACTGGCTGTGCCAGATACAGTTCTAGGAATTGAGAGGCAGATGGGGAAAGCAAGCTGGACAATAATCAAAGTTTTTCAGAAATCTCCAAGTGCTGCTCTCAACTCATGATGTCGGCTTCCACTTTGTGCTCTGTCCATGGCAACCTTGGAAATAATGTTCTTCTCTTCTCCCTTGCCCCCAGGTTCTTCTGCCCCACTTGACCATGTGGGCAGAGGAAAATCAAAGTCCTCTAAGGAAGAGGGGAAGATGGAGATAACATGGTGTTGCAGAAGGATTTGGGTTAGAGACTGGACAGTTTCCAAAATTCTATAACCCTATGTTCATCCTTGTGAAAACAGAGATATTGAAACGTACTTCTTGCGGTGTTTTGTGATCTAAGTGCCCTGATTTTATAGGGTGTCTGAAGCAGTACTCAGTACATACTGTGCCAAGAATAAATGTTTATTAATGCAAGAAGAAGGAAGGAATGCGTGTTAGTTTTCTATTGCTGCATCACAAATCACTGCAAACTTCCATGGCTTAAAACAAGACTCATTTCATCCCACCATTCTATAAGTTTGGAAGTTCAGGTGGGCTCAACTGGTTTCTCTGCTGAGCATCTCACAAGTTAACATGTCAGCTGGGCTGGGCTGTTATCTGGAGACTCCGGAAATGAAACCACTTCCAAGTTATTTCAGGCTGGTTCTGTGCAAGGTCCTTTCTTTTTCACCTAATCTTCATAACAACCTTATGTGATAAGTCACATTCCCATTTTATAGGTGAAGAAACTTGTCAGCCTTTGAACAACTTTCCCAAGGTCTCAGTGTTAGTAACTCTAACTGATGACTCCACATTCTTGTTTGAAAATGAGACAAAATGCATATTGAATGTGGAAATCAGACAGTAATTAAAGGCTTGATTTCTTTCATGGAAAATGATGTGGTCATTGGTAAGCTTATCAGAGATAACTATCCACCATATTACCCTGCTTCCATATGCCCCCTTGTCTTCTCTCAACTCTTTGCTGATCTCAAGTCTTAGGCTTTTATGCACAGTGAGCTATAACACCCTCAGTCCTTCCAACCCTGTAGAAAAGAACGTCCTGGGTGGACACCAGGCTGTTTGGATACCAGGTCGCCGTGACAAGCATAAGTTTCTAATGCCAATTGGAAGTTGCCCATTTGCATATAGCTGTATTTTCTAGTCCTGGAAAATTTGGAAGCTATAGTTCTGGTGCCTAAATATTGGAAATTTGGGGATATACCAAAGATTTGTGAAGGATGTTCTGAGAAAATTCGAGTACGTGTTTACAGGGTCACCTACTCTTTTCTAGACTTTGTATGAGCCTCAGATGATTTGTGTGTGACCACCATAGGCATATCTTTGTCACTCATTGAGTTGGGCTTCCTGTGAGATTGTAGGACTATACTTTGGTCCCTTTCCTATAAGGTGGGACCAGGAAACACTCAGTAATTCAAAAAGAGGTCCCCCACCAAGGGCTTTCCCTAAAAGATAAAAATGATGGATGGTTTAGTCATCAGTACTGGGGGTCCCTGTATTTTAACTGTTGGAACACTTAATATAACCTGTGCTCAAAATTAAATTTGGTATGATACTTGGGGTCTCTTTAAACTATTTACTTGTTTAACCTTTTGGTCTCTGTTTTATTCTTGTTTCTCAGTGGAAATTCTTTTTGAGAAATCCTAACCTCTTTTGAAGAACCAAAAAGGAAATGGATTTTGTTTCCCCTATTAAGTCAGGATAGGCAGGGAAGCAATGTGACCCTAGATTATTAACTCAGGAGTTCTGGCTGTCCTTGGGAGAGGGCCAGTGGCCCAGAAGAGAAGCCAGATGGGATCAGAGACCTCAAACTGACAGATGTGGCAGTGGAGGATTCCAGGAAGAAAGATCAGATGCTGGGCAGGAACGAGAGCCACTTGCCCAGATGAAAATCCCCAGAGGGTGAAGGTAGAGGCTTGGGCAGTGTTTTGGTTGAGTCATGGGAGAATCTGGTCAGCAGTTAGGGTCAAGTTTAGGACAACGAAACGCTGCTCGAGGAACTTGAGAAAAGAGAGAGAGGTCAGGGAAGAAGGTGCTTGTAGGACCCTGGGGCATTAGTTATATCATGTAGATAATGGCTTTATTTAACCCCTTTTGTGGCTCCAACGTGTATGGCTAAATGTGACAATATGTCTGTCAAAGAATAATAGGGGCAGCATATAGATCAACTCCATTGCGTATGGATCAAAGAGAAACTAAAAAGCAGGAAGTTAAAAAGCAGAAAGAGTAAGTAGGAATGTCTATGAAGATTGCCCTCTCTTCCTCAACTGTGTCATCACCTTGTCAAGTTTCATCTGGGTAATTTGCTGACCCATAAGTAAATGATGGTACCTGGTGTGACTCAGTCCTCGACCCCTGAGAGAGCGAACAGCCTCCCACTTGAGAGAGGAGAGGGTGGAAGACTTCATCCGGAAGTCTTTACTCAGCTTATGAAAGGGGTCTTGGACTAGTTTACTTATTCTGACAACTTTTGCAAAATGCCTTTATCCATGCTAATTTTACAAGACCCACTTAAATTACAATCCATTTAAAGTTTATTGAACAGCACATTCTATTACATCTGCAGAATTTCTTCTTTAAAACAATGTTCTTGCTTCAAATGTTTTAATGATAACACCAAGTAAGTAACAAACTAAAACAACTCACACAAAATAATGTCTTCTTTGGACCAGACTGAACTAGGCAAAGAGGACACGAATGGAAAAGACATGCCAGAATTCCAAATAATAAATATAAAAGGAAGATGGAATCAAAAAATCACCTCTTGGCAGCCACCACAGTAATAATTGTTTCAGGCAAGGATCATTAATGATGCTAACATTAGTGGGTAAAAGTACTACGAGAAACAAGATGATTTACATAGTTCCAAAGTGTCTCCCCACAAGATACAAATTAATCACAAAAAGAATAATAGTGACTTTACAATGGAAACTCCTGGCAGACACCACTTAAGTGAGCAATTAAAGGAAACATCACAAGAAAAAAATGAGACAAATCAACATCATGTGTCTCATGATATGATGCACCAAGAAGACACAGCATCACCTCTGCAGTTTTCCTGCCAAAATTGCATGGCCTGAGTCTAGTTATGAGGAAACCTCAGACAAGCCCAAATTAAGGAACATTCTACTAAAAAGCTAACCTGCACTATTCCAGTGTGTCAAGATTATGAAAGACAAAGAAAAGTGAAGGAACTGTTCGAAATTAAAGGAGAACAAAGGGACATGACAGATTAAAGGGACATAGCTAAATGCAACAGTGTAATCCCAGATGAGATTCTGGACCAGTCCCTGCGTTTAGTGGGACAGCTAGTGAACATTGAATGAGGCCTGCAGATTAGATGATAGTAGTGAATCAATGACAACCTCATGATATTGATAATTGAACTATGTGAGAAAATGCCCTTGATTTTAGGAAATTCACAGACTTATTTAGAGGCGAAGGGATATCATGTGTACAATTTTCACTCAAACATTTCAGTATAAAGTGTGCGTGTAGATAAATGATAGATAAAAAGATAGATAGATAGATAAATGATAGAATTATAAAAGCACATGTAAATTTTTGACGTTTGCAGAAAATCTAGGTGAAGGACATACAGAAATTGTACACTTTTTGAAACTTTTATGTAAGCCTGAAATTATATCAAAATAAAAAGTGAAAATAATAAAAATAGAAAGTTTAAAAAAGAAGACACAGTCTCTGCCATCAAGGACCTCACAGCCTCATGGGGACAGATGGGCAAGTCACCATAAAGAGATAAACATAGTTCAGCAAACTACAGGGTGTTATAAGGGCACAGGGGATGGGATCTAGTTTCTGGAAGTAAAAGGGAATAGATATTTTCTAGAAAAGAGGTTAGGTTTGAGTTAGGCAAACCCATTGCCTTCCTAACCTTTAAGGAAAATATTTAGACTCATCATTCTGAAAAGTCAAATCAGCCGCTCTCTGTTGATTAAAAAAAGGCTTTAGCTCATAGATCACCCTATTCAACGGTCCATCCATTCATCTATCCAGTAACATAGCCATTTATCCATCCTTGCCTCCTCCAGACTGTGAACACAAATTAAGCCATTTTACTATTTATACCCAAGTTACAGCAACATTGAGCATCTCTTTTTTTGCTAACAAGGATCCAAGTATTTTTAAGAATTCCCCTCTGTTAATATTTGAGGTACACCATAGGCACAGAGTTCCACGGACAAGTCCTCAGCCTCGTTTATCTCTATCCCAACAAATCCAGAAATGTGCCCATTATTCTCTAGGAAGAGAGAAGTAGGTACCTGCTAGGTATTGAAGCAGGTGCCTATGTAAATAAAAGTGTTTCCAAGTGGTTCCACTGAGTGCACTGAGGTAAGGGAATATTGGGACCTCTGACTAGCAGGGAGAGCAAGGGATGTTCAGAAGCCAAAGGAGGAGAGATATTTTGGGAATTGACAAAGAAGGCTTCCCAAGATGGTGGTACCTGGGCAGGAATAAGAAGCCTCTGGCAAGCTTGAGCCACTGAGTGCAAGAGAATTTCTGATATATCTTCTTATCTTCAAGCCAACAATTCTTTTACTTTTTCCAGTCATTGGCTTTGATTGAGTCACTAAATTAATTGACTTCTGAATTCACAACCTAGGTGACCCAGCAAACAAAATTTGGAATCAAAACAGAATCAGGTGCTTCCTGATTCTTACTGACCTAGCTTTTAGACAGTTCCAGGATGAGACCCTCTTTTTCATCACTGAGAATTTCCACAAACATTCATATTGATATGACCGAGGGCTGGTGGTCATAAGTGCTGCCACGTGACATGGCATGAATGTTTTACTTAAAATGAAATCCCTAAGAAAATATTCTTGTTTACTCATTCAGGATCCATTCATTCACTCAATACAAATTCATGAAATGCCTATTATGAAAAAGGGGCCGTGCTCTTCCACAAAAAGGGGTCAGTTACAATCTTGTTAACATGTCACCTAATCATGTCAGAAAGAAGGGAAGATCTCAGATGAGAGAGGGGCTGTCTCTTCAGATACCTGGGCAGGAGAGATAAAGATAGAAGTGAGGATTGGAAATGAAACACAGACTAGAGTTTTCTTGCAATGGGTGCAATTAGCTTTTACAATTTTTACAAGGAAAACTTTACCCCTTGTTTATAGAATAAACGGAATTTTTGTCGACTTGGGAAAAAGACTGAGGGGTAACTTATAAAATATTTCCCAGGTCTAAGATGCTGTGATATAACTCACCAGGCAACCACGTTGTTAATATTGGAGTCACTGTTCCAGAGGGAGAAGTGTTTTCCTTAAAGACACTTAGGATGTTTAGACACTTGATGGGTCTTCTTTTCCAAATGTGACAAGACTTTGAGTTATTGCTTCATGAAGGAACTGGAAAACACCCTGAGATGCTGTTTATGTCTTAACTACTTTGCTGTAAGCTGCTGTTTTAAATCCTAAACAGCTTAATAAAACTTTCCAACAATTTCAGCATTTTCTAAATTTGAGAGGCCATCTTTATGGCTTTTGGAAGAAAGTCCAGGCATATTGTCACTAAGCAATTTCAGACAGAAACCTAATTTTAACAGATGAAATAATAACAATTGGAGTGACTTAGTTTAAAATCCCCTAACAACTCAGTGTGCATGTGACTAACACCCCATTACCTCACCCAGCTGATTCAGAAAGATGAGTGTGTGTTACACAGGAAGGTTCATCTAAATGTTTACCTCAGCAACTTTTTGCCTTTGGTCACTAGAGAAACTTAATAAATCAGCTAATGCATTGAACCCAAGACTGTGGATGTTTAGGGACCCATATAGTTTTGAGTCCAGGAGAGTGGAGGGAATGAAAAAGGGCCTAGAGGTAAGTTCCCATATGTACCCTTTCATTTCTTAAAACTAGGTGTTTGCCAAACAGACCTGGAGTCAAGCGAAGGGTTTCCCAACACTTCATCCTCATGGCCATCCGAAGTAGATATTACGATTTCCATTTTTCAAAAGAAACTGAGGTTCAGAAGGCTGAAGTGACTTATCTTAAGTCTTACAACTTGCAGAGCTGGGATTTGAACCCAGGTCAGATTCCAAGGTTCTTTTAGAGAACTGTGCTGCTTCCCTCTGGAGAGTGGCTGCTCTTTGCCTGGGCTAAGGCTGAGACCTTGCCTCCATCAAACAGGACTTCTGCTCCTCAACTCTCCTCCAATCATTCCTGCTCCTTTCCTTGGCTTTTGGCAATCATCCCATCTCCTTCCTTTTCAGGCTACAGTTTCTGCACCTATTCACTCTTTCTTGGCCCTGTGATATGTCATGTGCAGAAAGCAGAAATGCAACTAAGCTTTAAATGGCTGATCTTGGCAACAGACCCATCACAGAATCAACCCAGAAGCTGTTCCCGTGCAAATCAACAGCTGAAGCACACGGCCCAGCAAAGATTGGCCAGTGTGCTCACTGAGGGGATCTTGCTTTTCAGCAGATTTCTCCTTCCTGTTTCAAATGTCATTAGGCACAGAAGAAAATGGGGGCTTAAGAGTTTGCATTGTGATTAGAACTTGGCGGGGTTTGAATTCCTTGAGTTAAATATTCAGATGTCTGAGACTTCCCCTCCTGTTTCAGAGCTGATGGCTGTTTTCCTTTGGATTAAAGGACATTTCAAGCACCTGGCAATAATGTATACCATTATAGGGAGATAGGTCTTACCCCCTTTCTTGTTCATAGGACACAGTGCAGGCGCATCATGAAAATTCTACTGAATCATCAGTCATAGTTTCTGTTGTCCCCAGTGTATGAGACACAAACCCCCAAATCCAGGATATGGTTCTTCACACCTCCTTCTCCCTCATCTGCCTCCATCATAGCCCATCCATCATACATAAAGCCCTGCAGATTTTACCTCCCTTTCTCAACTTCACCTGCTCTTCTCCATTTCCATTGCCATCATCCTATTCCCAATTGTCAGCCTCTCCATACTGGTTGACATAGACATCTCCCAGATCGTGACTTTGCCTTCTCTGATCCATTCACCACCCAGTGGCCAGAGTGAGATTCTCACAATGCACACTTCTCACTTTGCCCTCTTAATTTTGACATTTTAGTTATTTCACACTGATCACAAGATGAAAACATAAACTGGGTAACATGGTCTGCCTGGATCCATTCTGTGTACCCCCTGCCGGCCCTTCCAACTCCATTGCACACTGAGCTTGCTCATCTGCACTCCCTTAGTTCCAGGCACACCGCCCACCAAACTCTCTCCTGACCCCAGGCCTTTACACAAGCTCTTCGCTCTGCCTGGAGTAACTACTGACCATTATGGTGAGTCCTCAGCTCACATGCCAATTCCTCAGAGAAGCTCTCCCTTGCCCCCCAGATGAGGCCACATTCCTAATTCTGTTGACTTATCGTGCTCTGGGTCTCTCTGTCACTGCAGCTACAACTGTTATAGTTTTAGTTCTTCATGTGATTATTTCTTTGACTTTTGTCTCCCTTGTCAGATAGTGAGCTCCCGAGGTTAGGAACTGCGTCTAATCTCTTCTAACCATTGAACTCCTAGTGCTGTGGAAGATTGTGAACTGTCTTGCAAAATTCATCTCTTTGAGGTACTTTTGCATTTTTGCTTGTATAAATTGATGTGAGGAGGAAGACTTGAAAATGTTACTAGCTTAATATCACTGTTCTTCCCAAACTTAGAGAAGTCTTAGTCATCGGGTTAATTAACACAAGACAAGTGAACACACTGCAACTTTTATGACAAACAGTATTCAAGTTGTAAGTGAGTAAATGTAATTCTCTACAACAAACACTCCAACAAATGTAATTTTCAATAACTGACATAAGTCTGAAGATTACACATCAATATTCTTTGCGAATACATTTAAAACAAATCCCTCCATGTTTTAGGAAAACTCTTTGTACTTTTCAGTAAATTTACCTAGACAAAAAACATTACAGTGACAAGATATAGAATAAGTATGGATTTAGCTTCAAGTACAAATTTGGTAACTGATACATGAACATTCTTTAATCTTCTTCCTCATCTTTCTTAAAATATTTAAAGGCTACCCCAAGGTATTGTATTCTTAAAGATATTTGGGTGTTAACCATCTCTTCACAGAAAGTTCCTCAATTACACATCACTTAAATGTGTGGCTTATGGGTTTCAACTGTAGTTTTGACCAATATTGAATCAAATAGTTTGATGTTTTAATAATGTATGTCCACAAAAGCTAACATGGTCTTGGCCACTTAGTTGGTGCTTAATAAATATGCATTGAATGAATAAACGCCCAACTGAGTTGTAAAGTGGCCTGAGTGGGACAGGATGAGGTAGATGATTACATAGATAGCCACGTCTGTCCTCTACAGCAGAGTTTCTCAAACTCTGTACTGTTGACACTGGGGGCTGGCTAACTCTCTTTTGTGTGAGGACTGTCCTATGCATCATAGGATGTTTAGCAGCTCCCTGGCCTCCACCCACTTGATGCCAGTAGCACCTGCACCCCAGTGGTGCCAATCAAAAATGTCTCCAGACATTGCCAAATGTCCCCTGAGGGAGGCGGGCGAGATTGTCTCAAACTGAAATTGTCTCAAGCCAAATGTGATTTATAGTAATTATGTGGACAGTACTCACAAAATTCTCAACCTTGTGAAGAATAGAAGAACAGAATGTGCTCATGACTTGGCCTCTCGGTGCAGTGGAAAATTCAGAGGCTTTGAAGTTAGACAGGCTTGCGTTTTCATGCTGGGTCCACCTATGTAGTGGCTGTGTGATACTGAGTAACTTACCCGACCATTCAGAGCCGCAGCTCCCTTGTCTATCAAATGGAGAGAACAACAGCAGGTTCAAAGAGCACAGAAGCCCGTATGTCTGAAGCACTGATAGTGTCTGATGTAAAGCATGGACTTAGACCAGGGGTTGCTGTCAACGGTATTGTTGATGTCACCGCCTGCCACCTCCACCTTCCCTTCCTTGCCTGAGCACTGCTCTGCCCCTCTCAAGACTCACCTCCCTGCCTTGTGGGAATATGTGCTGCTCTGTCCCTTCTCAGTCTCTGCCTCTGACTCTTAGGGCCATAATGCTTATGCTTTCTGGAACATTTCACATTACTTTCCTGAGCATTTAAAGATAAGGCTGTGCAATAACACCCCGTCTTTTGGACCCTAGAACCCTCCCCTCTACCACCACAATTGTCTCGCCTCTGGTGATGGTTTCTGACAAAGAGCTGTGTCTTTGGCGTGCCTTCTCTTGTGAAGAGGTCTGACTGGAACAGGTATCCTCGTTCTTGGCCCACGGTGCTGCAATTTAGCAGTTGGCAGCAGGCTGTGGATGTCATTGAGCCAAGCATTTTTCCTCCCCATACACTGCACAGCCAGCCTTCTTGGTCACTGTTACTTGCATAGAGGTGAGGAATGAAGGGAACCCACAGAATAAGTTCAGGATGCCACAGGATGGGCAAAGAGAGTGTCCTCTGACAGAGGTTCTCCACGGACTGGGGAGATGGGGAGCACAGAGGCAGGCTACTTAATCAAGCCTGACCCAAGGAACCCCATCACCTGGACACAGTCTCTGTGCTCTTGCATCTGTGAGGGGAGAGAGCTCCGCCTGCCCCTCCCCAGTGAACAATCTCATGGGGGTGAAGGAAGCATCTATGATGGAAGAACCATAACACCTGTATGCGCTTACAGGCGCCAGAATGGTAGCAATGGCCCTTTCCATCAAAATCTGAGACCTCTCTGAGCGACATGCTGAATCCACTTAGATTGTTTGGTCTCTGAGTGTCCATTTTGTCTGTTTAGAGAGGGGGTCTGTCATGTTAATCACTGGTTTTCTAAATCAAACTTAATCTTACAGATGAGTTGCGTTAATTTCCTTTTATCTCGTGTGCTCTGTGTGGCGAGCCTGCTTTCATTTAGAATCCACTAATTCACAATTTGTGAGTGTGTAGCAGGGGCAGGGCTTAGATTTACCTCAGGGCTATGTGAGAAAAGCTTTTTGGGAAATTGATATCTCAGTAGGCATATTTAAATAAATAATGTATAAACTGTTCTCATGCTGCTCAAGATGCTATTTATATACAATAAATAGGAAATTATCCTTATCTATTCATGAAAGAAAGCTGTAGAGCAGCACTGTCCAATAGAAATATAATGTAAGCCACATGTGTAATTTTAAATGTTATAGTAGCTACATTTAAAAAGTGAAATGTAGAGAGTGACATTAATTTTAATAATGCAGCTTATTTAACCCAATATATGCAAAATATAACTGTGTCCATATGAACTCTATATAAAAATCATTGATATATTTGACATTCCTTTTCTCATACTAAGTCTTTGAAATCTAGTATACGTTTTACACCTACAGCAGATTTCAATTCAGACTACTAACATTTCAAGTGCTTACTAACCACATGTGACTACTGGCTATCATATCGGACAGCACAGCACTCTGGAAGGATCCATCACTTTTCTCATCTTCTTTCTTCTGTTCTTCCTCCTCCTTAATGCCTCATCAGTCACCAGTGTTATAGATCTTTTGGTTGCTATTGTTCATCTGTTTATAAAGACAACATATATTCACTTGGTACATGCATTCTCTTCTTTCTCTAGAATCCTCTATGGGAGTTACCCACCATGCATACTAAGTCTATATTTTCCAGTTCCCAAATGTGACGTCAGGGTCTGACAAGTTCAAGTAAAACAAAGGGAAAATAAGACTGGATTTTTTAACTTAAGCAAGTTTTGAAAACTCTAGAACATGTAGTCAATTGTTATAGAGCCTTTGGGGTTTACCGAAGAGAAGTTTAAGCCCCACCACACTGAGTTCTCACAAAGCTTTGTATATGGGCAGCCTGAAATTTCAGCCTAGCTGGGCTTGCACTTCAGAGGCTACATTCACAGAGGTCATTCCCAAGACCAGGAGAGCTGACCACACTGGCCCAGCAGACCAAAACCCTAATTCATGGAGAAGGAGCAGATGCATGGGCACCAAGAAAATGAGCAATACAAGACAGCTTAATTTTCTCCCCTTAGTGAAGCTGATGAACACATTTAGTTCAAGAACTAGATTTTTTTGAGGCTGATTTCATTTGCAACCTTCTTGTGACCACTGTACAAATGTAATTAAGTCACAGAGAATTAAAATTGCCAGGTGAAAGCTTAGATTACTTGGATAAGGCTAGTGTGCAATCATTAATGATAATGAGGAAGAGCTGTGTACACTCATAGGTTAAGTTGTTCGTGATGTTACCAGATAGCAATTATAGTCACTCTGTATTGCATAATCCTTGGTGAAATGTATATTTGAAAATGTAGTTGGGATATAAAAATATAGATATAGCTGAAGACATGAATCTGTCTGTAAAGTCAAGAAGATGAGGCACAACAAATAGTTTAAAGTAGGACTATGAGGAGTGAAATTGGATGAGCATGTGGGCACATTTACATCCAACTTTGTAAAAATTTTAATAGTGCAACCAGTTGGTTATTTCTTTTTTGTGTGATTTTTAGAATTATTAAAATTATCAATCACCATTAGTAGTAATGGTATTACAGTAATAGTACTATGAAAGTAAGTCATTTGTGTTCAAAAAACCTCAAGTGACAGGATCTCTGGTATTGAAAGTGTCTGCCCATTTGCCCTGACCTTGCCTTGACCTTGACCCTTCCTATGCTGACCTCAGTTTCCAGCTAATTTAGCTACTATAAACTGGTGATAATTAACATTTACTGATCATTTGGTAAGAGCTTCACTTGTCTTCATTGAACCTTCTTAACAGTCTCATGGGGTAGGTATTACAATTCCATTTTAAGGATGAATAAACCAAAATAGAGGAAGATTGAGTCACGTAACCAAGGTCACACAGCTAGCCAGCATTAGAACCACAGTGTGGTTTGGCACTTCCATGATGGTGATCCTCCTGATTCTGGTGTTCTCACACCACCCAAGGGCCTGTGGGCAGCAGGCCCCCCTCGACATTGAATCTTCTGCATATAAGTCACTCGAAATAGGTAAGACGTGTTTCATTTGGGGGAAGAAAATCTCTGAGCTCACCTGAGGATGGGTGGTTGCCAGAGTCAACTGTCTACTAAAATTGCTCATAAAACCAGGATGTCAACTTGCTGAAGTGCAAGCCAGAAAGAATAGGGTGCCCAGGGAGGGTGGGTGTGGGTGTCTTAGCACATTGTCACGGTTCTAATGACTGCAAGTTTTGTTTTAAAGAGAATTTGAGCTGCAAATGTGTCACTGCCAACGGGCTGCAGTTTTAATGATCTAGCTTTAGTTGTGAAAGTGAATCTCATGCTTGTGAGAAGTGTGGATTCCATGGACAGATTGAGTGCATTATCTTGAGTGTTGCGTGTCTAACAATTTTTGCTGCTTCGTTTATGAACTGCTTGTTTAGCACTGACTTTGGGTGAATTTTTAAATTATGATTATTGTTGCCCCCAAAGGCTTTCAAGTCACAAACAACCACAAACATCACCAAAGGTAACAGCTGATGATGACAAATTATTGATGTTTCCTTCTGTTCTTTTCTAATTTACTAATCTGTTACTTTGCTAATTTCATAATGTTATCTTCACAAGCATCATCAGCCATCATGTGTCTGCCTTGAGTGAGTCTTGGTGTAATATGTTTTGCCCAGGCTCTGACTCAGACATGTTTTGAAAAACTTAAAATAGAAACCTATTCGGTAGTGGGGAAAGAGAGATGAAGAGGCAGAGCACAGAGGATTTTTAGGGCAGTGAAAACACTCTGTATGATATTATAATGATGGGTTTATGTCACTTTACATTTGTCCAAACCCGTGGAACATACAACACTAAGAGTGAACCCTAAGGTAAACTGTGGACTTTGGGTGATTCTGATGTGTCAACGTAGGTTCATCCTTGGTAAAAAAAAAAAAAAAAAAAAAAAAAAAGTACCACTCTGGTGAGTGATGTTGATTACTGGGGAGGCTACAGAGATGTGGGAGCAGGGGGCATATGGGAAATCTCTGTACTTTCCTCTCAATTTTGTTGTAAATCTAAAACTTCTCTAAAAAATAGAGTCTGAAAAAAAAACTATGCAGCTAACAATTTTAAAAGATTACCCCTAAACACTTTTTCTTAAACTCTAAGATTCAAATATTTAGAAAGAATAAAGCCAAGCTGGCCATTTTGACACTGTTACCTCCCCCCAGTCACAGAACCCTTCCCTGCTCCAGATTGATTATGGGCCAATCTAACCCCCAGGCTTGGAAAATCCTCTGTTGAAGCAGTGTTTTAGGGATAATGGATGGTTTGTAAGTTTCTTGTACAAATCATTTGATTTTTAAGCACCATGATCTACCTACAAGAATTCTACAACATCCTAACTGCTTCTTGATTAGCCCAAGATGTTTTTATTTGACTATAAGAATGTTGCTTCTTTGATGTATTTGAACAGAACATCTAGTCGCATCTGAAATGTACCAGTTCTGTGATTTTGGTTAAACACATCACTTTCCTCTCCATGCCTTTCTTTTTTCACCTGTTAAATGGGCATAATAATCCATATTCTGTGGAATTGTTAATACAGTTACAGGAGATGATGATATTATGTGTTTAGCAAGATCATATATGGTTTCTTTCTTCTACCAGGATATGCTTCAGAAAAATGGAAGTTAATTCAAGAAGGAAGAAGTAGAATACAAGAAGCCATGTTAAGAAAGTGGTAAACATAATGGTAAATCTTCTTAAAATTGCTTAAAAATGTAATAATTGTAATAATAATGCCTTTTTAGGGATTAGCTGATATTGGGGGGAAATGAAAATACTGGAAACCAGTAACATAGAATATGGAGGATGAAAAGACCCAAGCTAAAGAATTTCAAATGTCCTTTTGATGCTAAGAAAGGAGACAGACAGGTTGTCTAACTTGAGACTTCATTAAGATAATTTCACATGTTAAAAACTTTGAGTATAACTACTCAAATAATAGGCAATATATAACTTCCAACTAAGTAGGAAAAAAAGAAACAAACCCAAAACATAAAACTAGCTAGAACATCCCAAGAGAAGACAGGAAATGGGATGGGGGAAGACACACACAAAAATGCATTGT
Source organism: Tapirus indicus (assembly GCA_031878705.1). Taxonomy (NCBI): domain Eukaryota; kingdom Metazoa; phylum Chordata; class Mammalia; order Perissodactyla; family Tapiridae; genus Tapirus; species Tapirus indicus. The sequence continues at coordinate 61,877,746 of CM062929.1, forward strand.
AAATAGAAAATACAGTAGGAGCAGGTTCAAATCCATCAGACTGATATAAATTTAAAACTCATACACTACACACAAATAGGCAATGTATGTAGTAAATCTTAGAAATACTATTAAATGGTCAGGAAGGATAAATACTTATGGAATACTAGTTGCCTTTGGTTTTGAGAGGGGGTTGATCAAAGAGAACAAAAGCTTAGAGGGATAAAACAGCTAGAAAGAATTCTACCAGCTAGATACATCAGCATATAGAACTAGAGGACACCCACTATCTCTTTGTTGATACTTTCAAATTCATGAATATAGAACCCAGCATTCTCCTCCTGGGACTGAACTTTAGCCCTACATATGAATAAAGTTCAGACCCACGCAGACATGTCTGATGAATTGCTTGAACTGACTTTTGACTGACCATAAGCATTCTAGTTGAAGGTAATACTTGCAAACAGAGAAAACTCTTTAAAGAGAATTGCCACTTTTCCTAAGGGCCTCCAAAGAACCACAAGCCTTCAGAAGTCCCAGGGATCAAGTCCCAAGATCCAACAGTATGAGGCTTCATACTCTGCTGTTCTGGAACTCATGGCCATCTTCCACCGATTGGGCCCAGAGGATTAGATTCTTCTCTCTTTTATGCTGGAAACCTTTGTTTTCCTTTTGCCCCCACTATTGCTTCCTGAAACCTATTTCCCAATATTTCACCTGCCACTCCTATCTCGTGACTTTTGACTCTTTTTTGAGGACCATGACACATCTCTGATAGCTGCCGATTATATTTGTGTTTGCTTTGGTCAATGGCCCCTCTTCCCTCTGTGATGTCCCACAAAATTCTTCTTTCTGATTGGAGGAGTCAGTCACAAATTCAACTCCCTTCAGGGGCCAAGAAGACAAAATAACTAGATATGGCAGCTTGAATGGAAAGGGGTTGGGAGGTGGACATCTGGTAGTTCATCTTAGGCAGACTTTTATCATTAGGGAATATGGCATAAAATAATCAGGGGTAGGGCAGGGGGTGACAAGGGACACTGATTATCAAGATGGTTGAGACTTTCCAAGAGACTACACGTTAAGCAATTCCTTTCAGTTCTCTTGGGTATATTCCTAGAATTGCTGAGTCGTGTGATAAATCCACGTTTAACAATTTGTGGACCTGGAAGACTGTTTTCCAAAGCAGCTGCATCATGTTACATTCCCACCAGCAGTGTGTAAGGTTTCTAATTCTTTTACATTCTCATCAACACTTGTTGTTATCTGTCTCCTTGTTTATAGCTGACCCAATGGGTGTGAGGTGTTATCTTACTGTGGTTTTGATTTGCATTTCCCTGATGACTAATGATGCTGAGCATTTCTCATGTGCTAATGGCTAATGCAAGTTTTTAATATTGGATATGGATGGTTTCCACCAAAAGGGACAGTACTCTCTTCAGGGGGCCCCACATGTCTGCCCAGGGCTATGATAGTCATCCAGGCTTTGAAACTCACTAGTTACTCATTTCCACACTTCTAGGCTGGTGAGAACAGATTCCCAAGAAAGAGCAAGAAGGCCAGAGATTTATGCCTCTGTCTCTCTTTTCTCCCCTTCCTGTCAGATGCAGCTGGGCCTCTCCTGGAACAAATTCTCTCAGACAAATTCTCCACCAAATCCTCAACTCAGGAGAACAAATGAGGAGCTTGTTGTTAAGAGTCTGGGCCAAACCACCCGGAGCTTCCAGTGCCAGGTGAGTGTGAATAGGGGCCGAAGTCACCCATTGCTAACCCCTCACCCATGACTGCCTGAGAGGTATTTCTCAGGCTTTAACCATGAAACCTGTTTCCTCTCTCCCCTCCAAAGCCCAGCCCAGAGAGGCTTGATAAAATCACTCAGCAAATGGAAAATACTTATTTTGTGCTTATTCTAAGAAATGTGATCCATCAAAAATGAGCTGACGATTCCTTTCATTTCCAAGGAGAGTGTCCACACATTCCAGGCTGCCTCTGGACCAGGAATCAGACAAACCCAAGCCAGAGGCCAGTGAGGGTCATACAGATGTCTTCATGGGTGATACTGCAGCATGGACTTCAGGCACCGTCTGCAGAGTCAGACTGCCTGGGTTTCAGCCTGGCTCCCTCATTCACTAGCTGTGAAAATTGGGCAAGCTGCTTAACCATTGCTTAATGCCATTTTCTCCACTATAAAACAGCAGCAATAATATCCCCTTCTGTTTTGAGAGTTAAATAAGGCAATAACTGCTTGGTTCTTAGCAAAGGGCCTGGAACATAACAATCAATAAAGAAAAATTAGGTATTAATATGATTTGGCTGTCAACTCTGAGAGGGAAGGCCCTTCCATTTCTCAAATCTGATAAGTTTTATCAAACTCTTGATTTCTCATTAAAGCCTCAACACAGACTATTAACTGTAGTTTTGTTGTGAGTGCTGTTGAGTAGATTCTGACTCCTAGCGACGCTGTGTACAACAGAGCAGAACCGTACCTGGTCTTTTTACACCATCTTCTCACCTTCCAGCACTATATCAGACAATGCTCCACTGCTATTCATAGGGTTTTCATGGCTATTTTTTTTGGAAGTGGGTGGCCAGGTCCTTTTTGCTAGTCTTTCTTAGTCTGGAAGCTCCGCTGAAACCTGCCCACCATGGGTGACCCTGATGGTATTTGGAATACCTGTGGCATGGCTTTCAGCATCACAGCAATATGCAGCCACCACAGTGTGACAACCAACAGACAAGTGGTGTGGTTCCCTAACCAGGAAAGAACCCAGGCCATGGCCGTGTGAGTGCTGAATCTTAACCACTAGGCCACCAGGGCTGGCTGTAAATGTAGTTAGTTTTGACCAAATTATACAACTAATGAGTGAACAAATTCATACCTGATAATCTGAACTAATTAGTAAAATTTACATTTATTTCCAAAAAATCAACTGAACAACTCTGGGATGGGGGAGATGGACCTAAATGGCACCAATGGCACCAGCTATGAAGAGGATTTAGAGTCTGTGTAGGCCCTGAATGCCATGACCTGCCTAGAGAGCCCCCTGCTGCTCTGGTCTGGGGTGACTCCCTCTAGGGAGGGCTGATTTTGCTTTACATTTCCTTTGTTAGATCACAACCAGAATAAAAATGAAGCCAAAGTTCTAGGAGTCCCATTTGTTGCAAACTGTATAGTGAAACCAAGTTTTTAAAGTATCAGGAAACATGCTAAAAATGAAGCCAGGTGGAACAAAAACAATTAGTTTGGAAATAGAAAAAGCAAGGAAATATGATAACTAATCTCACTCTATTAGTTTCCTATTTCTGCTGTGACAAATTACCACAATTTTAGTGGCTTAAAACAACACAAATTTATATCTCAGAATACTTGAGGTTAGAGGTCTGAAGTAGGTCTTACAGGGCTAAAATCAAAGTGTCGGCAGGGATGCACTTCTTCTGGAGGCTCTGGGGAGATACCGTCCCTTGCCTTTTCCAGCTTCCAGAGGCTGCCTGGGTTCCTTGGTTCAAGGCCCCCTTCCAGCAATTGCACTGCTACAACCTCTGCTTCTGCCATCACATCTCCTCCTCTGACTCTGACCCCCCTGCCTCCCTCTCATAAGGACCCTTGTGATTGCATTGGGCCCGTTTAGATAATCCAGGATAATCTTCCATCTCAAGATCTTTAACATAATCGCATCTGCAAAATCCTTTTTGTCAAGTAAAGCAACAAATTCACAGGTCCTGAGGATTAGAATGGGGACGTCTTCGCAGGACTATTATTCTGCCTGCCCTACTCCCCTATCTGAAGGATTATTATGTGAAAGAAGGATAAGGGTGGAATACAAATGGGTGGAAGTGGCAAGGAGGCAGAATTTGGCTCCAAACAGAAGAATCTCAGTCATGATAAGAGGTGAGTTAAGATGGTAGAAGCTCTTGTGTGGGACGTGGGCTCTTCTTCACTGGGATTGGGTCTCCCTGTTCTAGACCTTCACCCACTCAATCCATGTCGGGGGGTTTGGATTACATGACCTCTGAGAGTTTTTCCAGTTCTACATGTCTAGATCTTTGTGAGTGCCTCCACACAAGTGTGGAGGATTTGGAAGGTGTATCAGTCAGGATAGGTTAGGCTATGCTTGGGTAACAAACAGCCCCCAAAATCTCAGTGGCTTCAATCAACACATCCATTGTGGAACTTTGGGGGGCTCTAATCACTGTAGCCCCCCAGGGACTAGTGGACCAACCACCATCTCAAATGCAGCTAGGCACTGTAGCCAGTGGGAAAGAGAGCTGTGGAGGGTGTAGAAAGAACAATTAATATTCTGGCCCAAAGGTGGCACACATCACTTGCAGTAGCAACTCCTCAGCCAGAACTAGTCACATGACTCCAACTAACCAAAAGGAAGACAAGAGCCTGCAATCTGGAAGGCAAAGGGCCAGAAATAGTTGGGGAACAAAAACAACGACTACAGTAGTAAATGAGCCCTTTTCCCCTCCCTGTCAGTTCATGGTTTTTAGTCATAAATTGGATTTCTTTTGACCTCTAAGGGTCCTCTAAAGAGGATTACTGTCCATCCATTTACTCTGGGCTCACTAATGAGACAGGGTGGTCTTAAACATGCTTATTTATTGATGGTTTTTTCCTGAGGAAGATTGGCCCTGAGCTAATATCTGTGCCCATCTTCCTCCATTTCATTTGTGTGACGTCTGCCACTGCATGGCTTGATTAGCGGTGTGTAGGTCCGTGCCCAGGATCCGAACCCACGAACCCCAGGGCTGCTGAAGCAGAGTGTGCACACTTAACCACTATGCCACAGGGCTGGCCCTCTTATTTATTGATTTTAACTCCAGGGCTAGGATTTCACTTCAAGAGATTAACAATAAAATGATGATGATGATGATGATGACGATGATGACAATGCATACTTTTTGAAAATTCACAATGTGCTATACATTGTACCAAGCACTTTCCAGATTTATTTTCCTGGATCTTAGGCATAGGGGCAGGGGCAAATCATGCTTCCCATTTCATAGCACCCTTGTATCACCAGACTCGTGCAAAGATCATCTGCTGGTGTGTTTTATTCGTGTGTTCCCACTCCTTGTTTTAGCAATCATAATGCCTTTGATATGATACCTTGATCTTTGTGTATATCTTTGCAAAATGTGCAGTGTTGTTGTTAGGAGGTATTTTTAGTTTCATTAAACTTATAGTAATGTAAACTTGGTCTGTTTCTTCCTTTCTTATATTCAGCATCATTTATAAGATCTTTCCATGTTTCTAAGTATGTATCTCACACAATTTATGGCTTCTAAGAGCCACATAGTATCCATAGTACATGTCCATTGTATTTTTCTTAACTTTTCCCACAGTGGTGGGACTCCCGAGTTGCCTATAGTAGTTCTCTAATTCTTTAAACTGGGGGCTGGCAAACTTTTTCTATAAAGATCCAGATAGCAAATGTTTTTGGCTTTGTGGGCCCTAAGGTCTTAGTTTGCAAGTATTCAACTCTGCCTTTGTAGCACAAAAGCTGCCATAGACAGTACAGAAATAAATGAGTGAGGCCAGATTTGGCCCACAGGCCATAGTTTGACAAGTCCTGCTTCAAAGAAGGCAATGATGAACACCTGTGTTTCCCTTTATGGACTTGTGCCACGTTTCTCTCAAGTATGCTATATACACAAGAGTGAGATTGCAGCATCATTGGGTATACTCAAACATCATCAGACTAAGAATTTCTGGCGTTTGATTCCAAATGGCTGCATCAGTCTATTCTCTTAACAATAGTTCATAGAAACAAAATATGTTTACCTACATCCCTCCTAACATTACCCAACTATCTTCATTTTTGTCAATATGATGGGGCAAATTAATATCTCATTGCTTTTATAATTCATATTTCTCTGTTTACTAATGAATTTCAGTATCCCTTCATGTATTTATTGTCATTAGCACCGCCTCTTCTGTGTATTGGCTCTTCATGCCTTTTGCCTCTATTCTCTATTTTGTGATGATTTGTGGGAGTTTCTTATATAGTCTAGATATTAGTCCTTTTTGGGTTTTAAAACTTGCAAGTAATTTTCAAGTAACTTCTCCCAGTCTGTTAACTGTTAACCATGTCTGTGGTGTTTTATAATCAGCAATTCTGAATTTTGATGGCATACTATTTGTGCCTTTTGAGACTTGCTTAAGAAATCTGTCCACACTCCTAGGTCACAATAATAGTCTTTTCTTTGATTCATCTTAGAGTTTTATTTTTTATATTTTGGCCTTTACTCCATCTGGAGACCCTTTTATTTGTAGTGAAGGGAAATCCATTGTAATCCACATAATGAGTCAGGTTTTCCAGGACCATCAATCAAAACTGATACATAAAACCATATCCACTGATTCCTCTCATCAGCTTTATTGTGTGTCCACTGCTCAGATATGCACATAGCTGCCTGAAAGCTTCCTCTTCTCTTCCACCAATGTATGTGTCCATTTGGGGGCCACTACAGTATTGTTTTTATTTCTATGGGTTTGTAATATATTTTAATATTTGGTGTGGCATATCTCTCCTCTTTGCTCTTCTTTTCCAAAATTTACTTAGCAATATATGGACCTTTATATATACAGTTTTATACATTTGTCTCATTTCTAGATCCTTAAAAATATCCAGCTGGAATTATTATTGTGACTGTGTTGAAGTCATAGTTTAATTTGAAGATAATTGATAACTTTACAATATTTAAACATCTCATTCATAAGAATGGAATATCTTCCAAATCATCAGACCACCTTTTATATCGTTTAATAGAGTTTAATGCTTTCTCCACAAGTTTTGTATATTCTTTGTTAAGCAATTTCTAGGCACTTCAGAATTCTCATGGCTGTTTGGAATAGACTCTTCTTTCTTTCTTTTTTTCCATCTAATTGGTTTTCGCTGGTATAGAGAGACACTATTGTTTTTGTGGGTCAGTTCTTATTTCTCTATTGTAATCCTCACAAGCAAGCTTATGAGAATGGTACTGTTATCCCATTTTATAGGTGAAGAAGTTAAGTAACTGGCCTGAGATCATTCAGCTAATAACTGGTGAAGCTAGTGCACTATGCTTAGCAGTACTTCCCATCACAGGGAGTTTTGGTTGTGGGGAAGGGTAAATAGTGATAGTACATTTAAAACTCCCTGGCACATGAAGACGTGCTCAATTTACAAAACGGAAACTCCCTGTGCAAATATTATTCTTTGGCTATTCCTCTACTGACGCCTGCTGACTCCCAGGAACGTGGCTAATGCAAGACATGCGATCCATGGCCCAGCTAATAACAGTGCGAAGACAAAAAGCAGCTTCCTTTCCCAATGGGCCATTCTAACACATTTCTCCACCAAGTTAAAATCAGCCCTGTCAAGGCAGTGAGATGCTCTGAATAGGGCTTCCCCAGACTCCCTGGTCGGGCTGGCACCTCCTGTCATGTCCCTTGTCATTTTTGCTGAAACTTAGCCCCAGTCCCCACATTAGCTCCCGCTTGGAAGTCTCCTGTCTGGAGCCAGTGAGGTTTGCCTGCTTTCTTGGGTTTGGCTAATAAATTGGGATCATGGGGTCAGGCAGCAGGGGATCTGGCACCCAGGGAGGCCCTGACACCGTTTTTATTAGATTTCTCTTTGCAGGGCCCAGGATGCCATCCCAGCAGGGAGCCCACAATCACTCAGTAACCAAGATTTTGTCGTCTCTGGTTTGACAAGGTCATTTTTTACTAAAGGAGAAAAAATCCCACATTAATTATACAAGCAAACTGGGGCCAAGGCCGTTAGAGCTGGCCTCCCTCTTCTGTGAGGGGGAAGAAGGAGAGGAGGTTGGTTTTCCCTACACTTGGGGAGCTGGGAGAGAGAAGGGAGTGTGTATGGACTGTGGACTTCTTAGATCCTCTGTCTCTGAAATGCATATGTGCTGTCTACTTCAGAGTAGTCTTTACAATGTTTGTTTATCTTAAAGAGTCTGCAAGGAGACCAAGCCAAGGAACAGGCACAACCATATCCACACTCATTCATTCATTCAACATACTTTCATAAAGCACCAATTAGGTACCAAACACACAGCTAGGCATTGAGAAGGAAAAAAATGAAAGAAGCATAGTTGCTGCCTTCTTAGATATTCTCTCAGTATTGCATAAGGGCTGGTACTCAGTCCCCCAGGATCATGGTCTATCTATCCATGCCCCATAAGGCGAGGTGAGCATGTGATCACTCTTTGCTAAAAGTTTAAAAAGTCTTGCATCCTTCCTAGCAGACCCCCATGTCAGATCTGCAAATCCCAAACCATTATGTCATCATAACTTTTGGCTTGGGATTGCTATTTTCATTGAACTACCAGGAGTAACTATGAACTTGAAACCTACATTCCTCCTGAAAACTTGGTATCAACCCCTTGGCTCATAAAGATGGAAGCACAAATGGAGGCTCTTATTTCAGGGCTGAAAATGCCTTGTCCAGACGTCATCAAGATTCAATCAATCTATGAATATTTACGTTGTTTGTTGGAGTGAACTGGACGGCTTTCCCGCATCCTTTGCCTACACATCCCCATTCACCATCTTATTCCATGACCTGCCTTATAATTGGAGACAGTACTTCATCCCCCATCATTACCATTCTCTCTACTGAGCTGTCTCTTTTCAGGCCCCTGGGATGCCTAGTAGCTACGACCTTTGCACATTGGGTGTCTTCAACCTCCTGAAAGACTTTCCTTGACTACACTAGTTCACTTCATGTCCTTTCAAGAAAAGAGACTTTCTTCTCCTGCCTGCTTCTGTCTTGACACCTACTCTCCTCCTCTGAGGTTGGACTCACCATGCCCTCTACAACAGTCTCCAAAGCACTCTTGATACAGAGCAGCAGAACTCTGGCAGAGAGCACACGTTCCCCACGGCGTCTGCTGGAAAACCTTCTGGGACATTAGCGTGACACCATGATACTAGGACCTGGGTTTTTTCCTCAATTCTGCCACTTCTAAACTGGGTGACAATTAGCAAGTAACTTAATCTCTCTGAGCATTTTAGTCCTTATCTGTAAAATATAGATAGAAATAAAACCTCTCATAAGGAGGTAGGAAGTTCTAAGTGAGATGGTCCGTGTAAAGCTATTGATTACTTTTTGTTCTCAGTAGTGTTGCTACTCTGGGAAGCCCTCTCCCTGTCTCATTTTCAGCAGATAACCTGAGCACTTGCTTTCATAAAAAGATCAGGGTCATCTTCTGTGGATGCAGCATCTTTCCTTTATCCCCTTCTGAATGTTGATGGAGGTACATTTCCCTTACTATCCCCTAATTCCTCTGCATCCTCCACTATTTTCCTTTCTTCTTGCTTTGTTGGATGGACAAACTCCTTTAAGGTCTTCCCTAATCAGCTCCCTGTCGACCTCTCCAGGTCTGCCTGGAACTCTCTTTTATGAGCCTTCCAGTATAGCCACTGCTCTCCCATTTACCCAGCCTGGAATATCCCCTTCTTAGTCCCGTGTTTCCCTTAGTTCTGTCTTTCAATCAATCCCAATCCTCCTGGAGTGGCATGTCTGCTGAACCTCCCTGCATTCATTATCTATTGCTGGGTGACAAATGACCACAAACTTAGTGGCTTAAACCCCCCCCCCCATTTCTTGCCATACAGTTCCTGTGGGTCGGGAATCTCCACACGGTGCAGATGGGTCTTCAGCTTCATGGTGTCTCAAGTGCAATCAAAAGTGTCAGCCAAAGCTGAGACCTCATCTAGACACTGGACCAGGGAAGGATCCACTGCCAACCTCATGTTAGTTGATGGTAAAACTCAGGACAAGTGCTGGATACTTCTGAACCAATGAACTCTCTGGGAAAAGCATTTAGAAATCAGGCTGACCAATGAGGGGGGTGTAATTGTTCAGGTAAGAGAAGATCAGTGGGGAAGCATTAGGTTACCAGCAACTAAAATCTGTCCATGCCTCAGTTTGCTCTTCTGAAAGTAGGAATAATAATAGATCCTACCAGATAGGGTTATTGGAAGGATTGAATGAGGTAGTACTTTTAAAGTACTTAGGATAAGACCTGACGTAAAGGCAGGTTTCTGTGGGTATTAACTATTTTATTATTATCATTTGTAATCTACTTCACCTGGGTTTGCTGTCTCTTGCTCACACCCTGATGTTTTACTGATTGTCTATGGACTTTCCTGGTTCAGGAACACAGTGGGTATCTCTTCCCTGCTGACCCTGGGATCCCTCCAAGGCTACTCTGATGAGCCTGCCTTTCTACCCAAGTCTCTGCCTCTGATGTGGTTCGCAGGAGCAATCCAGAGCATCCCCAGCCTGGTCGTCACCTCCAAGCTGAGCTCAGCGCTGTGCTTTGAGGGTGAGTGACTGACTCCCTGGTCGGCACTTTTATTGTGGTTTCCTGATTGGTTCAGGATGGCTGGGCCTTTGCTACCCACCCCCAGCCCCAAGTGAATTCCCAGTCCTACCAGAGGCTGAAAGGAGAGTGACTTAGTCATTAGCTCCTCTGGCAACAGCCCCTGGCAGCAGTTCAAGGCAGCTTAGAAAACAGGGCAACAAGTGGCTGCAATATGTATTTCAAAAGCTTAGCAGACAAGAAAAGGAAATGAAAACCAGGAAAAGCAGGGATAGTAATGTCTGAACCCGGAGGCTCATCTAGACACCACTGGGGACTGCAGACAATGCTCCCAGGTCCTCAAGGTAAGAGACATGGGAGGGCAGTGCCAACAAAGGAGCTGGGGCTGAATGGAAAAGGCTGAGGCCCATGACCTCTTTTGCCTTTTCCCATATGCAAGTAAAAAATGAATGAGGACTTCCTGTGCATCCTGGAAGACCATGACCAGGTCCACTTGGCTTGGGGTCTGTGTTCAAAACACAGAAAGGGTGCCCTGTCCTCGGCCAGCCCTTTGCAGGACTCTTTTGACTCAGGCATGTTGAGATTGGAGCTTCACTGAGCTGAACCTCTAGAATCCAGCCTTTCCAGAGGAGAAGATGCACAGGGAACAATGGTAAACAATGATAAACAAGATGGGTTCTCTTCCATCGACCCTATCCTAGGACATCTGACTCTTACAACACAAGGTGGGGGTTGTCACTGCCTCCATTTCACAAATGAGGGATGAAACTGAGGCACGTGTTTGTTGCATAACTGTTGAATTAGCGTATTTGTTATTTGTCTTCTGCCTGTCTCATCAGAATAGAAGTTCATGAGAGCTGGGACTCTCTGTCCCATTCATCACTTTATTACCGGTGTCTAAAATAGTCTCTGGAATATAATAGATGCTTAAAAATCAATTAAAAAATTTTTTTAAATAAGCAAACTTACCAAAGATCACAGAACTTTAAAACAATTGTGCCCTTAACTCTTAGTGGCTACATTAAATTGTCTCTGATTTGATGTGCTCTGATGGAGGTTGAGGTGTAGGCAGGGTCTGGGGCAAGGGGGATCGGGGAGAGAGACGGTCCACAATCACATTTCCCCAGTTGACTTTCAAATTTGGGAGCTCTTAAGAAGGATCCCTATAAAAAGTGAGATGGTGATGTTTATAGTTTGAACGTGGAGATGCTCCATTCTTGCTGGAGGGTCCCATGTCCTGCCTTGGGTTGACCTTAATCCAGAGGGATAAGGTCCCCTATCTCTCTGCATCTGTGTATCTGCTCCAGGGAAGGGTTCTGATGGGTCTGTGATTATGTGCTCATCGCAGGGACTAATAACGACTGCCAGGGGGTGAGAGACTGACATTGACAATCCCTCTAAGAACATTCAGAGAAGGGGAAGAACTGTTTTACATGGGGGATTCTAGACTTCAGACAAACAAACAAACAAAAGACCAACATACTTGGCACGATTTCATCCCACCAAGGTATTAGTCATGATCTTTGGAAAAGAGGACTAAGTGTTGGCATAATGGCCTATATTTACACTCCCTCACCTCCTTTTGACCATGCTCAAAGTGAATACTGATAATCATTCAGGGCATTCCTCCCTGCTGAGCCCAGATGTGCCTTTCAAAATAGTGCCTAGGCATCTCTTCTACTTCTTCAACTATTTATCGTTTATGAGTCCCAGCACACCCCTCAGACCCACACATTGCTGATCCCTCACCTTCTCAGCCTCCCTTTTCCAGGTCCTGTCCTAATCTAGAATGGGTAGATGAAACAACAACCCACATAATGTAGTAGAAGGACAGTGAAAAACTCCTGTAAGGCACCAAATATTCCATTAATTATCATTTTGCTGCCATCTCTCTTACTAAATTGATAATTTAAGAAATGGGGATAACATCAGTCTGAATGTGATTCAAACCTTGGTTCTTGGATTTAAATCTGATTGACCTTAAATAAGTCATTTAACTTCATTGAACCTTACTTTCTTTAAAATGCAGATAATAATCTGATCTTCCCTGCTGTCTTAGTTGGAGTATCCCAACGTCTTGGGAAAATTTCAAGGTATCCATTGTTGTCAGATACTTCATTCTTTGTTGTTTATTACATTAATTTCTATGATATGGATTACAAATAATGAGTACATGCCCTGTTACTCCTTTCTTTTTTCAGTGATAAATATACCTGATAAATTGCAACATTATTTCTTGTTGAACTCAAAGAGGTCCTCAGTCTTCTTCTCAATATAAGGTCTTGCCTCAGTAATGAGAGAAAACTAGCCCTAGAATAAACACTGCTCTGGTCTCACCTAGCAAGTCTTAAAAGCAAGATTCAAAAGGTAGATAAATCTATCTATCTATCTATCTATCTATCTATCTATCTATCTATCTATCTATCTATCTACCTGAATACACACTTATCAAACACCCAACATAGTAAACTTCATAATGTCTGGAATTCAATTAAGAATTTCCAGGCGTGCAAATAAAAAGTAAACTAATGAGGAGAAAAATCAATCAATTGAAATTTACCATAACTGACACAGATGTTAGAATTGGCAGACAAGGGCATTAGAAGTTTTTATAACTCTATTTCATATGTTTAAAAAATTAAACAGACAGCTAAGATACAAATATAAACCAATCAAATTTCTAGTCTAATCTAAAGTGTTTGAGAGAAAAATCTACAATGTCTGCAGATTAGACATAACTAAAAAAGTTAGTAAACTCGAAGACATAGAAATAGAAATGATGCAAAACAAAATGGGCAGATAAAAAGTCTTAACAAATGAAAAGAGCATTAGTGATCTGTAGGATAATTTCAAGTGACCTAAAATACACCAAAGTGGAGTATGCAACAGAGGAGAAAGGAGAGCAAAAAAAAAATTGAGGAAATAATGACAAGTTTTATTAAAACTATAAATACACAAGGGCTAGCCTGGTGGCGTAGTGGTTAAGTTCACGAGCTCTGCTTTGGCGGCCAGGGGTTCATGGGTTCGGATCCCAGGCACAGACCTACGCACTGCTCATTAAGCCATGCTGTGGCAGGCATCCCACATATAAAGTAGAGGAAAATGGGCACGGATGTTACCCCATGGCCAATCTTCCTCAGCAAAAAGAGGAGGATTGGCAACGGATGTTAGCTCAGGGCTAATCTTCCTCACACACACACACACAAAAACTATAAATACACAGATCTGAGAAGGTCTACGAGGGCCAAACATAGGAAATACAAAGAAAACTACACCAAAGCACAGTATAATCAAATTTCTCAAAACCAAAGATTAAGAGAAAATTGTAAAATACCCAAAGGAAAAAAGCATGTTAAACACCAAGGAGAAAACATAAGGATTATAGCAGATCTTATATCAGAAACAAACAAAAAATACAGAGGAACAACATTTTGAAGTACTGAAAGAAAAAAGTTGTTAATGCATGATTCTATACCCAGCAAAAACATCTTTCAGACATGAAGGCAAAATAAAGATGTTTTTTCAGACATACCAACACTGAAAGAATTTTTTACCCAAAGATGGGAAAGTTACAGTACAAGAAATGATAAAAGAAATACTTCAGGCAGAAGAAAAGTGATACCAGATGGAAATATGCATCTAAACCAGTGTTTCTCAACTGTTTTTCATTATCATCTCCCTCAGAAGTCTTTTTAGATTTTTTTCCCTAATTGCCACCTCATAAAATTTTAATACCACAGATACACTGTCAATCTGTTTATATGCTGCATGTATACCTGTGTGCTTTCTACATTAAAATTGATATTTTTGCCCTCCAAGGACCAATTTCATCCACTTGGGGGTGATATCATCTTCACTGATAATACGTGGTGTATCACATTTCTATTGCTGCTGTAAAAAATTACCACAAATTTAGTGGCTCAAAGTGCCACAAATTTGTTACCTTCACTTCTGTAGGTCAGAAGTCTGAAATGGGTCTCATTAGACTAAAATCAAGATGCCAGCAGAACTGTGTTCATTTCTGGAAATTTAAGAGACTAATTTGTTTCCTTTCTTTTGCTGGAAAAGCTGACTTTTCCAGCTTCTAGAGGTCACCCACATTGCTTGGTTCATGACCACCTCTTCCATCTTTAAACCAATAATGTTAAAACCCTCTGACCATTTTTTCATAGTCATATCTCCCTCTGACCTCAGACTTTGAATTCAGCCAGGAAAGTTTCTTAACTTATAGGGAATCATGTGATTAGGTTGGGTACATCTGAATAATCCAGGGTAATGTTCTCATCTCAAGGTCATTAACCTCAATCACATCTTCAAAGTCCTTTCTGCCATGTATTTACAGGTTCTGAGAATTAGGATATGGACATCTTTCAGGGGCCATTATTTTGCCTATCACACACGATTTAAACAAAGAAATAAATAGCACAAGAAACAGTACCTGTATGGGTAAACATATAAGATTTTATTCTTATTACTTAAATCCTTAAAATACAATTAACTTTAAAATAAAATAATAACCTTCCAGTGCATGGTTTATAACATATAAAAGTAAAACATATTATAATAATCGCACAAAGGCCTAGAGGGATGAAGTATACTATTTTAAGTGTATAACATCACTTGAAGGTAAATTGTGATAAGTTAAGGATGTGTACTGTAAATCCTAAAGAAACAACTGAAATAAAATAATAAAAAGATATTTGTAGTCAATACCTAAAGGAAACAAAATAAAGTCATATATAGTACTCAGTTATCTCAAAAGAAAGCAGAAAAAATAAAGACAGAACAATGAGATAAAACAGGAAACAAAGAGCAAGATAGTAGATTTAAACTGAACCATATTAATAAACATTATAAATGTAAATGATTTATACATCTCAATTAAAAGGCTGAGATTGTTAGATTGGATAAAAAAGAAAGATATAACTAAAGTCAATGTTCTGATTGACTCAGGCCTAGGTCACATCTTGCATCCTAAAATCAGAGTTGGAGCCCCCAAAGCATATGAGCTTTGAGTGGAGAAGATGTGGTTCCCCAGAACACAATCATGGTAGGATTTCTGTAAGAAGAGTGAATGGACACTAGGAGGAAAAAGCCAACAGATGTCCTCCTCAATGGCTCTTCCTAGTGTAGAAAATAATATTGCTCTTTCCTGTTTTTTCCAATGGAGGGCAAATTTGAATTAACTCCTCTCTTGATCATTTTAAGAGGCTTTCCTAAAAGAAATTCTCTTCCTTTCTTCTCCTCTTTTCCTGGATCTTTCTCTCCTTTCCCACTAGATTGGCATTTGTGTCTATCATTCAGTCTGGCTACCATAAGAATGAAAAAAATTGTCTAATTTGACCAAACATAGCCTATGATATGTTCAAAAAGAGTAATATCTTCAAATATCTCTCTAGACTGCCAATTGCACAAACTATACTATTTAACCATCCTCCCATTCATTCATTCTTTTGCTCATTCATTACCAAGCTCAAATGTCACCACCTCTGGGAAACTTTCTGGGATTCCCCCCATGTGATGGTGGTCACACCTTCCTCTATGTTCCTGCAACCTGTTAGAAATCCTATTTGAAATGATCTGTTTTTTCTTTCTCTCTCCCCACAATAGTGAATAATTTACAACAGAGGTGAGGCTTTGTTTATCTTTATAGTGTCCAGTGTCTAGCAGGAAGATCAGTATATCATAGATTCTTAGTAAATATGTTCTGAGGTAATCAATAAAGAGATGAATGAATGAATGCCCTCTGTTGCATGGTAGTATCCCATTGTCCCTCCCTGCCTCTATCTCCAAGGTAGCTAGCAGGTCTCATCTTTAAAGCCTACTACGAATAATACATAGTGTCTCTCTTGAGCTTTGTCTTAATAGGATCATGAGGTTATGCCTGGGCTTAATAGAAAGTCCATGGTGGGTCAGAGAAGTCTGGCATAGTTGCTGGAATGGTGAGAAATAAGACACATATGAACTTCTTCAGACGCTGCCTTTTGCTATACCCTCTGGCCAGTTTTGTCTGCTGACCAGCTTACTGGTCATACTCCAGTGCTCAACTCAGCAGGGCCCAGTCTAGCCACAGAGATTTTGGTGAAGGAATGACCAGGATCATCAAGAAATAAAAGTCATATCAGGTCAATTTCCTTGTGAATTCCTGATCAAGAAAGGTGCCAGGGTCACTCGTCCCAGCATCACTGATCAGTCAGTCCAATCCCCTGAACCCAGAGCCCAGCTGAATCCATGTTGTCTCCTCCAGACTTGCCACCACCCAGCAGACAAAGGCAAATACAGTGGGACCCTCACATGTTCCTCCCTGCTTCTCCGTCCCCAGCCTATTTTTTATTTTTTACACAAATTACAGGACATAAACCACTTCCTGTAAATACCAGCCCCTGCTCAAATTTCTCTTCCTGGGAGGGAAACATTTGCTGACATCTAACTGAACAATTCTCTCCTTAATATCATCCCTTCTCACAGAGCCAAGCAGAAAATTCCAAATGCATCTAAATCTTCCCAGTGTGGGCCCTGTTGGCACATCCTCCTGAGCCAAGAGCAGACTCTTCACCACACAGCATCTCCTTCTTTGCCCTGATCATCTTTCTTCTTCCCACCTTCCTTCAAGTCATACCTGACTTCCAGGTGATTAAAAAATTCTCACCTTTTGCAGATTCCCCAACCAGCCTTCCCAGGAAGCAGTTCGAGGTCCCCATCTCTGTACACAACCCACACACCAATGGAATCGTTGGCACATGTTTTGTCTCTGGAGGACATAAAGGAACTGTGTGGATGCTGTGTTCTGCATGCTCCTGACCACTCTCACTTTCTTGGGTGACTCTATTCCCTTCTCAGCTGGGGCAGTGGGTATTTCCCAAGAGAATATGTGTCCTTCCTGTTGAGGGTCCCATAGTTCAGTCCTTTTTTTGTTCTAGCACTGTCCATTTTAGTGGTGGTGGTCCATGCACGGTTGAGCACACCTGTTCTGTATCTTCCTGACAATGTTCACCATGGGCCCACCCAGCATACACCAAGGGCATCCCTTCCATACACCTCACCTTGTCCTGACACTTAGATGTGAATTTCTCATCTTCAGCTTAACCACTGATATACACAGGAAGGAAGAGAGAGAGAACATAATAATGAAAACCTCAGATGGTCCCAGAGCCCCCCAGTTTGTTCTACCCTGAGGAATCCTGGGTCACTAAAGGACAACAGGTCCCTGTTTTCTTCCTGCTACTAGAAATGAGACTTACCTGCAAAGTGCTCTAAACCAGTTTCTCTGATATTTTCTGTCTCTTAGAAACTAGCTTCTCCTTTGCTGTGACAGAAATGAAAAAATAGGTATTATTTTCCAGAAATATGTTGAGTTTCCTGAGCCTTGCGCATAGCTGCACTCTTGGAGGGTTCAAAAAATTGAAGTTTTGAAAACCAGAAATCTGTGTTGGCATAGGGTCTGGCACATCAAAAGTACTGAATAAATGCTTGTTCTATGAATGGATAAATGAATAAGTGGATGAATTGATTTGTGCCTTCCAGTGACTGAAACCCTATGTTTGTATCTGTGCTGCCTCTGTCTCTTTGAACTGGATTTGTGCATGGCTACACACACACACACACACACACACACACCCTGTATCCAAAATTAATACAATGAGTCTCATACCTGATTGCACAACCTCCCTGGTCCTCTCTTGAGTCCTCCCTGTCCTATGCTCAGTGGGAGCCTTCTGTGCTCCAGGCAGATTTTCCACACCTGATTCTGATCTCCCCTTGGTCCCCTTGGCACAGTGTTTGTGGTCTTCTCTTCCCAAAGAAACACCTACCAGCACCGGAGGAAATGTGTGCATAGCACGCTGGGTATTCAGGAGGTAAAATATCAGGCTTTTGTAAATGTGTGTGTGTGGAGGGAAGGGGATCACTCAGATAAGCTCTTGTACCCAGTATCTGGACCTCTCCAGGATTTACTCACTATTTTAGATTCATTAGCTGGAGCCACTCTGATATCTTCCTCTTGAGGCGCTGAGCATTTAATCCTGAGCTTATTCCGACTGAGGGTACCACACACCAGTCTTGTTAACCATTCCACTAGGTACATGGAATATAGGAGCTCTAGGGCAGAGATCTGCAAAGCAGAGGCCTTCAAATGGAAACATCAGAGAAAGCAAGTTTTTCTTCAAAGTCAGAACACTGGGTTCAAATCTTGGTCCTATCACTTACTAAACTTCTTATCTTGGGCAAGTTTTAAACCTCTCTGGAACTCAGTCTTTTAATCTATAAAATAGTAAAAATAATAGTACCAACTTCAAAACGATGTTGTGAAAATTAAATTAGATAATCTGTACAAGCACTTAGCATGCTGTCTGGCACATAATTAATGCATTCCTCAGCAAGAGATTTCACTAGTTAATCACCTAGTTGAGGAGTAATAAGTCAAAACAATCTCTCATAAGGATGTCAAGTAGAATCTGAGCATCCTGACCACATCCTTGAGATATGGCCAAGATGAAGATGCTAGAGATAGGCTGTTCTAGAAGGGAAGATGCTCAAATTCCAGACTTTTTTTAGTAGCCACAAAACTCTCTAGATCAAAAGGTAAATACTAACATGTTAAAAATCAAAGAAATAAATGTAATCTGGTATCCTGGATTGGATTCTGGAACAAAAAATGACAATAGTGGAAAAACTGGTGGAATCCAAATAGAATCTGGATTTTAGTCAATAGGAATTTGCCAATGTTGGTTTCTTAGTTCTGACGAATGTACCATGGTTATGTAAGATGTTAACATTAAGGTAAGTCGGTTGAAAGATATACAGGAACTCTCCGCCTTAGCTTTGAGACATTTCTACATATATAAAGTTATTCCAAACTTTAAAAGTTTATTTAAAAAATCAGATGGATCCCTTTGGCCTTTGGAAAACTTTCTGCAATAGACTCATTTAGACTTAAACTCATGTCTTTAATTTTTAGCTTCCTGGGTGACCCCTGGAGGGGATGGAGGGCCTGAGTTGCACCCCTCCCTGGGTGAAGCCAGCATGAGAGTCCCTCGTGTTGCCTCATCCTAGTTGGTTTCTCATTTCTCTAGAACTGGCTATGTCAGGGGAGGGCTTGCTCCAGGCCAGAGCCTGGTCACCAGCTTAGCTTAATCTAAGAAAAAGATGAGGTGTCAGAAGGGAAAAGTGGCCAACATTTGGTTTTCCTGAGCTCATTTTTCTCAGAAAAGTCAATGAGTGTCTTATGACTATGCACACCCTCCCCCTCACACATTGTCCCCGTTGGATGATGTTCCTGGCTGTGGTTGAGAGAATTCACAATGGCTTCTTGAAAACCCTGATACAGGTCCCTGGATCTGCAGCCCTGATGGATGAGGAAGACAAGCGGTAAAGAGGGCAAGACAGCATTTCAGTGAATATTACACTGATTCAGAATGGTTTTGAATCTTTCACATACTTACTGAAGTCTTATCCCTTGAAATGAGGAAGATGAGTCTCAGATAAACTAGAGGACTCACTCAAGGCCACGTCAATACATACAAGGAGCCGTATAGAGGTGGATTCTTCCTGCTTCCTTTAGATACGTACACACAAATGTCTGTATACACACATCTTCCCAAAAGGTCAACACATCTCTAACGTCACTAAATATGTGCTGGGCAATTGTGCTAAGTGCTTGACATGTGCATGACAACACTTACCCATTGTTAACCCCGTTTTACGGAAGAAGTAGATAAACCCTAAAGAGCTTTAGTGACCTACTCAAGGTTTACATAGTCTATAAAATCTCAGGGCTACACTACATACTCAGCCGATCTGATTCCAGAGCCTGAATTTTCAATCACTTTATCCCTCAATGAACATTTATTGAACAAATCAGTGAGTGGATGGATGGACAAACAACTTTGGGGGAGGAGAGCACAGGCATCTCAATCATACTGTGCCCTGGACCTTACGTCTAGGCTGTGTAAGATAACTCCAAATCCTGTTACAATGAGCTGGCAGCTGTGGATCTTTCTAGTCTTGGCCAGGATTTGGGGGCATGTTGAGGAAGGGAAAAGCACAGGTAGAGGGGAAAAGAAAGGACTTGTTATCGCCATTGACATTTTTTAAAAATGAGCAGAGCAGTGAGGACAGCTGTAAACTGAGAACATCTAAATTTTTAGAGCAGAAATAAAGAGGAAAAGAAGGTCAGAAGTCCCCATCTCCCTGTCCTCCACTCGGACCATGTGGCTCTCACCAGGCAAGGTCTGGAAAGGACAGGAAAGCACTCCCTGAGGAAGGCTCCAGAGTATGTTTAGAGACACGGGAGCTATGGATAGCGCACACAGACTCAAATAAAACCTCTGCCCTGCAAGTTGGGAGATAGGAGGATATCTTCGTGGATGCCTGAGATGAGCGCTATCCCCTGCAGGTCTCCCTCTCATTGCCCTGGGAGTGGACAGTCCCAGCAAGACTAGTGAACGTCCACCCCCATGCTTGCCTTTGTCTTTTCCTCCTCTCTCCCTTCTCTTGGGGACTCGACAGGTGCTCAGTGTGTGGTAGGAAGAAAAGTACCACCCAAAAGATTTTAATCGAGAGGGAGAGAACATAAAATGTAAAGGGAATCTCAGCTCTGCTTCTCACCAGCTGTGTGGTGTGTGACTTTGGGTAAGATTGTCAGCCCCCTGGGCCTCTTTCCTTATCTAAGAAATGGGATAATGGTCCCTAACTAGCAAGGTTATTATGAGAATAAGACATCATCTCTCCGGAATCCCTAGCGCCATGCACAACGGAGTAGATGCCCTATACGAATTGCTTTTATATTTTTATCTTTATTGTCATCATTGTCTATTTTATAAAACCTGTTTCCTTCAGCAGAGTCTCACAGCCACATGCCACCCAAACTCAAGGACTGAGGCCACATGTCCCCAAAATCCTGATACCACCCAGGCAGATGAAAGCTCGGGCCTTAATAGGGCTTATCATTAGAGTGGAGAGATGAGAGGGTCCAGCTGGGCTGGAGAAAGAAATAGTGCATCCAAGTTGACAGAAGGAGGCCTTTCCAGAGCTTCTAAGTCCATTGCCTGATCCAGTCATCTAGAGGGGGGAAATGCCATCTCAGATGGGATTGCTCTGAAAAGATGATCTCTGTCACCAATAGTCAATTGGCAATGAAATTCAACTTGAGCTGTAGACACGGCCGTACTGATTAGCAAGAACACCGACCACCAACAAACACAAAACTAAATTAAATCTTATCTTTTGGGGATGTTACCTTTGACTTTTTTTCTTCTGCTTTGTCTAACTCTAATAAATACCACTTAAAAATAGGACAAAATAGTGTATTAAAACCAAGAGCCTATCCCAGGACTCCAGGAGGAGTGGAAAAAGCTGAAGGGAAGCTAGTCCCTTCAATCATGGGTACCTCCTGGCAAGGACTAGGATTGTAATCAGTGAGATGATGACCAGGGCCCTGATCATGCCTGCTCATACAGGATACAGATGGTACAGGACACAGAGCAGGGCTCTTGATGGGGGAATACTTGCCAGGTGGGGTCCCTGGCAAAGGGACAAGTGGTCCTTAGAATTCAGGGCAGCAGTTTTCTGAAAAAGCAGAATAAAGAAAACTGCATAACAACAATACCACAAACAATGATAATGACAAAAAAATAATAGTACCACCACCACCACCACCAGCAATAGTATCAAATATCTAGCTGGAGCTTTAATACCAACCCAGAGAGGAAGGACAGCAGGGAAGAAAAGAAAGAGATCGAAAGAGGGAAACTAATTTTTTAAGTCCCAATTATACACTGGACAATAATGAAATACTTTTTATTATTTTTACTATTTTTTTTTTATCCTCAGAACTACCTCATGAGTTGTCTGCCATTTTCATATAAAGAAACTGAGACAAAGAAATGGGACAACTTCTCCTGTCCTCTAGCTGGTAAGTGTCAGAAGTGGAACTGTTGGCCAGGCCTCTGGTACATTCTCCCAGGCTGGTCCTGGGAGTGAGTGTGGCACAGACGTCAGGCTGGACTTGGGGGTGGTCTCCACAAAGTCAGCATCCCATCCCATGGAGTGATGGCCTGTTTTTTCTTCTAACTCACAGTGGTAAGGAGAGGTTCACCATGTTCTCTGTTACTCCCCACCCGACTGCTAGGATTCTTAGTACCAAAACACGCACTCAGGTACATACACTTGCGATGGCTCCATTCCCAGATGAAAGGAAGACAGAGACTAGGGTGGCTTGGACTTTTGTTCTCTTGGCCCATTTTCTGCAGGATTGAGCCCTTTCTTCCTTCTTTCTTGTTTTCCTTGCAGTGATTATCATCTGGCTTGTTTTTGTGTCCTCTCATCTTCTTTCTTCTTAAGCCGGGAGTATTTTTTTCTCTTTTGAGGCAGTTGTTTCCAATAAATCCTTGCTTGTTTTCTTTACGTTGTTCCGTTATTTTAAGTTTCCTCTTCCACAATCCTCTGTCTGCATTTCTGCTTTCCATCTGTGCCACTTGGTCCTCTCCATTTCTGGAATGAAGACAAAGGACGGTATTAGACAGAGACTTAACAGAGCCCAGCATACTCTTGGGAGCAGAAAGGCATGGCGAAGGAGAAAATCACAGCTGCTGATCTTTCCAGCATTTTTATTGTGTCTCAGGTCAACCTGTAACACAGCTGGAGACGCCTTGACTGGCCACTAGGCCCACCACTTTTCCTGGTTTCCGTAAAGCAGTCTAGTTATGCACTGAATGGGACCTTGAGTCTCAGTGCTTCTGTGTGTGCTTGTCATTCAGGGTCGTCGTAGAAAGCAGATGGCACATTCAAGTTGGGCAGCTTAATAAGAGCGTAATAAAGGAACAATTTGCGAAGGTGTAGGCAGGCTGTAGAGAAGCCACAAGGGGCACTACAGCGCAACAGCAGAGCTCTGTTACCACCCACAGTCCTGAAAGGATGAGGGCAAGGAGCAGTCCTCCAAAAGGAAGAGATCATGTGACAGGATCCACCATCTTGGCCAATAGATGCAGCCAGCCTTAGTACTCACAGGAAGAGAGACAGAGGATACAAGCTTTCACCTCCTCTTCTTCCTCTCTGAGCTCTCCTACTGAGGTTCCCCCATTGGCTGCCCCCAACCAAAAGCTAGAAGTCAAGAGAACCCATTGAAGTTATAGATATTGGTCAGACTTCTGGGTCACAGACCAGGGAGAATGGATCCAGTCGGGCAAATGGAAGTTATCCAACAGAGTGAACATTCATGTATATATACCTCTGTGCTCACATATACCTGCACATATGCACTGGAGTGTGTGTTAGGCTCATGAAAAGAAATATTTAATTTTTCTTTGAGGCAGGAGTCATTCAGGGCTACCCCTTGTTCTGTTTGGCCAATATAAGTTATTGAGCATCTTGTTTTCCTCTAATTCTAATTACTGAGTGTTTGAAGAGCAGGGCAGAGTCCTGGGAAGTGAGAGTCTCCTCTGGGATCATATGTGTAGAAAAATATCTTCAGATATCAAGATGTCAAAAGGTCTCAATCTAAGGCTGAGATATGACAAAAGGAAAGACCTGTTCCTGCTTCTAAAGAATTCACTCCAGGAGAAGTCAAAGTCAAATCAAAGGTGAATGTTTTTACTTGAATAGGTTCATTCCAACTTCCTCACCTGAGCAGGTGGAAATAGAGACTTATCCAAATGATGAGGCATTAGGGAAACAGGGGCTTTTTCTGGGAGCTACAGGTAAGAATGAAATCAAGTACTAGGTTGAGTCAAGAGCTCAACAGAGACCTAAAGCAGAATTCAGACACTCTGAGCGGGACGACAAATTGATAAGTCACATAGAGTAGGTATTTAATAGTTGGTACATGACACCATTTCTTTAACACAGCACATTATCCATATCCTCATTATAGCACTTATAACTTTGAGGTGTGTTCTCGGCATGTCTGTCTCTGTCATTAGGCCATGAAGGTCTTGTTGACCACCATGTCCCTAACATATGCTTTGGCACATAGGAGGCCCACAGCAGTGGTCTATTAAGTGAATGAACACTAATATTTGTCCATTTCAAGGACTTTACATGGGACCAGGTTTTACCTTTGAGTTCCACTGAGTTGGGCCAGGAAGACCTACCCAGGCCATACAGGCTTCAATTTAGCCAAGTGTTTCACAAGGTCCAGATCATGGATTTACTTTCATACTCAAGCAGAGGCCATCTCTTGTGGGTTTTCAGTTGGACAAGACTCATCATATTTGACCTGGATTCAACCTCAGCTCCTGTGTTCTTGGTCCAGCCTTTTCCAAGGCCCAACTCATTACGAGTTCTAATTTACTTCTCTGCCTTCGCTCCACCTACATCCTCTTTTGAATCTAGGCTTCAGATTGACAATTCCATGTATGTTGCCATTTTTCAAAGTCACAATTAGTTTCCTTATTGTTCTTCTTCAAAGAGTTTATTTTTAAATTTCATTTTCTAAGGAGTTACAGATACTTGAGGCAGGAAAAGGAGATATAAATATTCATTTGGTATCTAATCCTTGCCCTTCCATCTCCACAACTATTCTAATATTGAAATCTTCATCTTGTAAAGGAGTAAGCTGATTATTACAAAAATGATATGACTTATCCAAGGTCTCCTGGTGAGTCAGCAGCAGTTCTGTAATTTGAACTATGATCAATCTGTGACAAAGTCTGCATTCTTTCCATTCTACTTCATCCCAAGTCTTTCTGTAACTGTGTCACTTTGAAAGAACTGAGAGTGAAGGAAGGGCACAACTGTCTTTCCTTGGCAAACTCTGTTTCCATTAGAATTTAATTTAGATTTAATAAAATGTTTAATGAATCTTAATTAAACCCAAATTGAAATTAAAAATGGTTTAACAAGGTTTAAGAGTGATGTGAGGGATCACACAATTCCACTTCAATAAATATTTTCCTAATAACAAATAACCATTTCATTAGTGAGAAAAAAATGTTGTCATTAAGTCTAAATTAAATTAAATTATCCATAATTTAATGGCATAGTTAACAGTATACATTAATGAAAAATATGTAAAGTTTTTTCCCCTGCTCGTTATGAATGACTCCAGTTTAGAGAATTTAAAAAGACAGTGAGTAGAATGTAATGGGCTGATGGTCTGAAGCCAATGGAACCATCTCTGAGATTCTGTCTTATCTAATTACAGAGACAATGAGGTAGGGGGAAGAGAAGACATGGGGCTTTCCACCAATGCCATTTGGATTTCCATCAAGATCACAACCATAAAATGGAGCATTGAGAGGGGCAGGGGAAGAGATTGTGAACCTAGGGGATCTCTGGCTCAAGAAAAGGGTGGGGAGAAAATTCAGGCTCCTACATAAAATGGCTATTATCAGATGTGATAAGGAAAGATGCAGGATATTAGAGAGGAAGAGAAAGCCGTTCATGCTTTCTTGTTCTCTCTATGTGTAAGTTTCTATTTTCTATTTTTTATTTCTTCATGGCTGAACTTGAAGTTTGCTTAGGAAAGAGATTGGTTGGAGCCTGTTCTAGGGAAAAAAATACATAGATTTCCAGAACAGGGGATCAAGTTCCAGAGTGGGAGACATGTTTCCATCAAAGAGGATCAGGTTTTAGGGAGAGGGTAAGGGGTTTCAGAATAAAGCCCTAGTTTGTGTTTCACCCCCAGTGCTGGCGCAAAAGAATAGAGAAGGGGATGTGTGCTGAACTGTGTAACTTTTGCAGCAATTGGAGGAGTGTCAGTGATACATATTCCCAATCGATATTTCCCAAATCCAGGAGGTAGTCCCAATTTCCTAAGACTCTTGATCTCCAAACTTTTCAGAATAGGAGATAGAAAGTGTTCCACACTATTCTCCACCACCCACAGGATATTATCAAGAGCTGCTCTGACTAACACTGTAGCTTTAAGTCACAAGGGGCTATTGAGCCTTTGAAATATGGCTACTTGAAACTGAGATGTGCTGTGAGTGTAAAATATACACTGAACTTCAAAGACTTAGAAAGAAAATGTAAATATCTCAGCAATATTTATTTTCTATTGATTATATTAATAATTATTTTGATTTTGATTAATTTTACATTGAAATAATATTTTAGATATATTGATTAATTTAAAAATATTTTTAAAATTAATTTCTCCTGTTTGTTTTTATTTTATTCAATGTGGCTACTTAGAAAATTGAAAATTGTGTACGTGGTTTGCATTCTATTTCTATTCAACAGAGCTGATCCAGATGGATCTACCTTAAACAAAGCAAGGGACAGGTTTCATTCTCTTTTGTGTTGGCACATTCTTTCATGGATCCACTCATTTATTCAATAAATATGTTTGAACATCCATTAGCACAGATTCTGTGCTAGGTTTTGGAGATGCAGTGGTAAAAATAGTAGCCCCAGTCCCATGTAGCTTAAGCACATCCACATACACATTCATACACATACACAACAACACGTGCTCATGCATATTCAAATGTGCATGCATAGACACAGATGGGCCCACAACACGTGAACATGCATACATATGCAAAAATGCCAATGCAAGCAAAAATGAATTAAAAGCCACAATCAAGTTCTGAGAACCAAATGCTCCTTAACTTGGTAGACTTCAACTCTTCAGATAGGTTAGCTACTCTAGTAGCCAGCCAGAACAGTCACCACTCTGTATTTCTGGAAGGACAATCAGAGAATAAAAGTGTGGTCAAGGCCTCTCTCCATGATTTTGTCAAACTAACAGATCAGGATTCCAAGTGAGAAGACCAAATGTGGCAGATTCAAATCCATCTGATCATGGCTAAGCACACAGGAAAGGCCAGCAGGAGTAGGCTGGCAGTAGACTGTTTCCATGGAAGCTCTTCTTCTTAGGCCCTAACTTCCTGGGGAGTGAGAAGAGCTCACCCTGAGGGCTGAGAACAGGGATGGATCAGTTCAGCCCAGAGACACCTACTGGGCTGATGTTGGAACAACTTGGTGTGATCTCCTTCAAATAACCTTCCGGCTCACCCCACAGGTTGTTGGCCTAGGGACACAGGCAGAGGAAGGAGGTATACTGAACAGGTCCAGTCAGGAGTCAGAAACCACACAGGTTCTTTTAATAGAAAATTTAATAGAATGAAGAACTGAGAAACAAAGAGAACACTCTGTGATATCCCAAGGTAGCAGGAAATAGCTCCCACCTCTAGGGCTGCAAGAACAAAGGACAGAGATTTGAGGTATGAAAACCTTAGAGGAGGGAAACCCTGGAACTGAAACTCAGACAGCTGAGGAGGGGTTCCAGCCGGCCAGTGCAGACTGGGGAGGGAGGTTGTCTTAGTTGCTTAGGCCGCCATATCAAAATACCATAGGCGGGGTTGCTTAAACAACAGGAATTTATTTTATTTATTTTCTCACAGTTCTGGAGCTGGGAAGCCTGAGATCAAGGTTCCAGCAAGATTTGGTTCGGGTGAGAGCCCTCTTCCTGGATTGAAGAAACTGCCTCTCATTGTGTCCTCACACAACAGAGAGAGCACTCTGGTGTCTCTCTCTTCATGTAAGGATACCAGCCCTATTGGATTAGGGCCCCACCTTGGTGACCTCATTTAACATTTACCATCTCCTCACAAGCCCTATCTCCAAATACAGTCCCATTGGGAGTTAGGGCTTCATCATATGAATTTGGGGCGGGAGGGTTACAAATATTCAGTCCACAACAGGGGTTATGACACAAATTCTACAAAATGCATTAAAACAATGCTGCCAACTGGATTAAGCTGCTGAGACATGAAAGCACTACTGCTATGGTGTGAAGAAGCATGGCTTAGGATACAGCTGAGGGAAACAGGAAGCAAAATGAAACAGGAAGGTGCCCATCCCTTCTTCCAGTCTTCTAGTCAATTCTCTCTCTTTTTCTCTCTCTCTCTAGGTCCCCCTACTGGCAGAGCCTAGCATGGAGCCAGGTGGTAAGCAAACGTGTTATACAATTCTAGTTCCGGTCACACAAAGCACACAAATGTGGGTTTGAACACTTGAGAGGTAGTAGCTTAATAACTAGCACAAGGGAAATATATCAAAATTAAGGATGCTGAAGAAATGAAATGAACACAGTCTCCAAAAGTTTATTGTGCACAATTTTATTCCCAGGAAAAAAAATACACCAGAAACAAAATCCTTAGTCAAAGATGTTTAGGAAATCTTCAAGGTGTCCCACTGTTGGGAATTCATAAAGATGCTTTTGAAGACCAAGTCCTTTGGTAAGTACTGCAGTAAAGAGATGTGTTGTGTTTCTTTTAATCCAGACTTCCCCAAATAGCTTTGAACACAGATGTGTTTTTTGTTTGTTTCTTTTCAGAACAACTACTAATTTCCAAAGCAATATTCCAAATATTTTCTGCAAAACTTTGGAAAGCATTGTGCTGGTGATGCTGCAGACACTGAGATCACAAGACATGTGATTAACTGTGGACCAATAATAGTGTGGCTCATGTTTGAATGGGTTGCACTTTTCCTCAAATGCTTCAGTCTAATGACTGCTGAAGCTAAGTGGTGGGCGGGGGTGATCACCCTAACGCCATTGGGGGTCTCCTATAAAACAAAAGCCACATGAGGGAAGAAGACACTTTTTTCTTTCTTCTTCACTATTTTGTTCCCAGCATCCATCACAATACACAGGACCTGGTAAATATCCAGTAATATGTGCTATATATTGCCAGGGGGAAGGAGGGGAGTGAATTGTCAACCAAAAGAGTTGACAATGACACCTCATATGTTAACGAACATAGGGAGTGGCAAGGAAGAAATGCATTGCTGTCCTACAGAAACATAATGAGAGCCACTATGTAATTTAAAACTTTTTGGTAGCTCCGTTTAAAAAAGTAAAAAGAAACAGGTGGAATTAATTTTAAGTAATATAGTTTACATAGCACGGTATATCCAACATATTATCTTTCCAACATGTAATCAACAAGAAGATATTAATATAATCTTTGCTTTCTTTTTTACATTAAATTCTTGAAATCTGGTGTGTGTTTTACATTTATAGCACCTTTTAGTTCAATAGCCACATGTGGCCACCATATTAGACAGCATGGATCTAGTGACTTCCAAAATACGACACAAAAATTTGTGGGCATGGGGAAAACACTCGAATTTGTAAATGAATATTGAGCCAGAAATTATAGTCGAGTTGCAATTATTTAATACCGTTAGAGCATCTGATTTAACATTATTCACACATAAGTTCAGGTGGACATGAAATAGTTCAAATGACAAAAAAATAAAAGGAGTTAAAAGGGAGCCATTTCACCACAGTGGATTCTACTGGAAAGACTAGTGATATTTTAACACTTGAAAAATAATAAAAAGTAAAAAAGAATAAAAAGAATAAAAGTTTTAAACAAAATAGAGACTGAGAAGTAACACTATAATTAGATATTCCTCTCCTCCCAAAGCCAATAATTGTCATTGGCATTAGGACTCTAGGGTAAGACTACTTGGTTTCTTAGGGTTTGGAAGCAGTATGAGATGGGTGCCGATTCTCTCTTCCCCATTGGTGAATCCCCAGTGCTTAGGAAAGTGCCTGTACCTTAGCGGATGCTCAAAAAAATATTTCTGGAATGAATAACTTGAAAGAGGACAGTAGACAGAAAAGGCATGTGCAATTTTCCTGAGAGCTGAATCCAGAGAGGCAAAGCCAGAAAGGAAAATCTCACGTGAGGGGCAGGGTTCGTGCCTCCTCTGTCCAGCTGTGCCTTGTCTTCACTCTTATTCCAAGGGGGTGAGACAATTAAAACATTTACAGCTTTCCTACCCAAAGATGTTTCATAATCTCCTGCAGGAAAGTGTTACAAAAAATCTGGGTTATTTCTCCAATTTTCCAATCTCTAGTTTTACTCTCTAGAGTCCATTCTCCAAACTGACCTCAGAGCATAATTCTTTCTTAGTGTGTGTGAGGAAGACTAGCCCTGGGCTAACAGCCATGTCCATCTTCCTCTA
This sequence comes from Tapirus indicus, assembly GCA_031878705.1. Taxonomy (NCBI): domain Eukaryota; kingdom Metazoa; phylum Chordata; class Mammalia; order Perissodactyla; family Tapiridae; genus Tapirus; species Tapirus indicus. The sequence goes on from CM062929.1 coordinate 61,907,977, forward strand.
CTTTATATGGGATGTCGCCACAGCATGGCTTGACAAGCTGTGCGTCTGTCCGTGCCCAGGATCCGAACCTGTGAACCCTGGGCCACCAAAGTGGAGCCCGCAAACTTAACCACTGTGCCACTGGACCGGCCCCCAGAGTATAATTCTTGACAGCATATGACTTCCCCTAGGGCAAGTTTTGTTCATCTCTATGTACCTATAACCAGTACCTTGCACAGTGCCTTTTACCTAGCAAGCTTTACCAAAAACAGTGGTCATATATATTTGAATAAATGAATGAATGAAGAAAGGAAATTAACAAAAGGTCATATCAGCATTTCCAAGATATCTTTGCACCTGAATGGGGCATTATTTTTGCAGAACATTAATTTGGTATTTTTGACATTATTTTAACTATACATTCAAGTCTGAAGTATTTATCTCCCAGAGTAGGGGAAACATATTTGCCCTGGTTCACATATGCAAACCCAACATGTCTGTAAAGGGTTTTCCATTCATCACAGCAAAGTTTTTAGGTCCACACATTGCTAAGATGTTTTGGAATATGATAATAGTTCTGTTTTTCCTGCCTCCCAGGAGTTAGAAACAACTTGACATTTGCAGTACAAGGAACTCTCTTCTTAAGGCCGAATGATCCTTAATGGTTCTCTGTTCTTGGACACAAATGATGTTTGTATGGCCATCAGCTCTGTGTTGGAAGAGCTGGTCTACAACCCTTTCAAAACACTCTTGCCCTAGATAAACAATGCTGTGTCTGAGCCATTCGGAAAGGGAAAACAAAGTAATCTAAAAAGGTATTTTTGTAAAACACCAATTTGTAGAAGTACTAGGTGTTTTCTCTATAAACAAAGCATGCCATTTATTGGGAGAAAAAAGACTGAGGGCCCTCCTGTCTGGGCTTTGTTGTCTATTATTAGTTTTTCTGTTAGAGAGAAGTGAGGATATAGAGTTTTAACATTAAAAAAAAAGTCTAATAAGTATTTCAGCTGTCTGGGTATTGTGAGCTAAAGACATCTGTATTTTTAATTAGTCCTTTCATAAATGCGATTATGGGATGTCACATGATCACCCTTGAAACCAACACCTGGAACTTTGAAAGGACAGCCATTCAGTGTCCCGGGGCTTGGACAGTGCCCACAGGGAAGTCCTGGCAATTGCATTAGCAGTGTTATCAAGAGGACTCCAGATCCAAATGATTTTCCTGTCTGTAAATTAAATAGTCATATGAAAACAAAATCCACTGGGTCCAACAGGAAAGCACAAATATAACAGTGAGAATTTCCTGTCACGGGGACATTGCAAATCTCTGTTATCAAAAAGCCTACTGAAGGGAACCCGATGAAGTCCTCAGCCGCAGAGAATGAGTCAAAGTCACCCCAGAGTTTCTCTTGGTTTTACCAGGATGAAGAGTGCAAGGTTCCATGGAAACCAAAACTAAGCCTGAGGAGAGGGCAGAGGGGCATCAATCTTGATTCTAGGAAGGCCCTCTTGGAGACTCTGGCTTCTAAATTCTCATGGAGAAAGCATCATAGTCAGTGGTTGATGGAATTAAATAGTTCTTGAGACTTATCAAGAGAAGTCATACTTTTTCATTTTGAATATATGAAGGACAGTGATTATAAAAATACAGTCTTCCCATTGGCTGGGGTCTGCATTGCCTCTCAGCCCTCTTCTCTTCAGTCATGGCTGGTCAAAGGCCACCATCATAAATACATAGGCTGGTGATTGCACATTCAGGTTCTTGCAAGTCACGCCAATTCGATGGGGGAGAGAGAAGCATGATTTAGATAGACTTGGCTGATCTCAAATCCCTGAGGTTCACTGTGACTTTGGTGGCAAGGGCTTAGAACACTGATTGCCTTCAGTCTATCATTTTTCTCACATGAAGAGTTTTCTACTTTACCTGCCAATCCTTGTCCCTTGTAGTTTCTTATTAATGGTGATTAATAGAGAAACGTCTATGCAAACTGACGTTAGGTGAAGGTCCCTCTTCTGGTCACCTTCCCATGTCAATGTATGTAACTTGTTATCAGTGCTATTAAATCCCCCCTAACAGCATTGAGAAGTATTGCTACGGGTGAGCAAAGCTAATGAAGGGTTATGAACAACTTATCCACCTCCCCATATGAATTGTGGGATGTGTTTAAAATTCAAGTATGAAAAGAACAATAGCAGACATGTTTTTGAGAACTGATGTGTTTATTCTCAACAAACTTATTTTAAGTAAAAAAAAAAAAAGACATCTCAGATATATGGTGGCTTAAGTGCACATTTATAAAAACTGCACAAAGATAAAGCCCAGAATTTACACTGCAAACTCCAGTTATTATCTGCCAAACACAGCATATTTTGGCAAAATTGAAAGAGAGTTTTGATGGCTTTCAAACAATCCCTTACTCAATAACCTGGCAGTGGATTTCAGGAAATAAGTGCAAGAAATTCTGAGAGCCCTATAAATGTTCCCAAATTCAGAGGGATGTTGCTGGAGACATGAGAATGGGGTTAGAAAGTCAAAGAGCATCCCTTAGATGTCTTTGCCCCAGGCTGTGAAGTTGTCCTGACTTCGTGACTTCACTTCCCCCACGGACGGTGGGTTATTCTCACCTGAGTCAGGAAAGCAGAAAAGTGTCTGAGGAGTCACACCTACTGGCTGGAGTCAGACCCCAACAAAAGCGAGAGGTTCTGCTTTATTAATACCCAGGCAAGCACGCAATCACCACCCTTTTCTCATAGAAACACAAAATGCAAGGTTCCCAGTAGTATCTGGGTTGTAGAATGTATTGAAGGTCAAAATAAGGCTTTCTTCATCTTTGCTCCAAATCTAAAAGTTACCTTAGCCAATCAGCCCCCAAGGGCCAATCCCTGTGTTATCATTATGTAGAAGCATTGGGGGAAGGAAAGAGCTGGAAATAAGAGAGAGGTGGAAGATCAGTGCACCTGCCATGGCTTTGCTGATTACACAGGAGCCAGAATGTGAAAAAATAAAAGGTTCTGAAGGTCCTGACCTATAGCTAACGTTCACCTTCCCCATTCATGAAACGTGGTCCCATAAATCGAATTCTTGTCTCCTCAATACTTAGAGTAGAGCCTGTAAGGAGGTTATAGCCAGAGGTGTAGCAACAAGAAAAGAAATGTTCCCTCTCTCTTATCCTTAGAGGTAGCGATGTGAGGAAAGGAGGATGAAAATCCCCCTTGCCCTCTCCAAACACTGCAAGAATATTTGTTAAAGGAAACAGTTCAGGTCCTTTCCTAAGAAGGGGTAGATCATTTTCTTACTGTTGTATAAATGTTCTTTATGTGATACAGCTATCATAAGACACGATATTTCTGTATTTTAATTTTATTAATGATTATTTTAGCATGAAAATTGTTTAATGTATAATCTAATCTATCTGTTTTCTTTTATGTTTTCAACCTTTCATGGCATCCCTAGGGAGATTGATCCTACATAGACCCTATTCATCCGTATGGTTTTCTAGAACATTTTTAGAGAGTTTAAGGAGTCTGAGTCTGAAAAGTTATTCAAGGTCACAAGGAAGTGACAGAGTTGGAATCGTGATACAAGCCGCACTAGCACAAATCTTGGACTCCTGATGTTATGTCAGACTGCCTCTCGTTGACAATCAAGGGGTTCATTCATTCATTCATTCATCTTTCCATTTAGAATGAACATTTCTCCTTCAGAGGCCCCACACTCCCTATGAGGCAATGGGTCTTTTATGTAACATGTCTAGGTTAGGTTAACCTGATTTGAAATAACTTTGACTGTAAGAGCAAACTTGTATCTTGTGAGGGATGGTACACATATTTTATAAAATGCTTTCAGTTAAAGTTTCTACCCAATTTTTACTCAAAACTGAGCCTTTGATGAGAATACCAGCATTTCCCTTTTTAGGTAACTGATGAGGTGTAATGTGAAATAAAGATACTCCTTAAAATTAAGGGCTGACTGATACAAATTTCAGCCTGATGTATATACGATCACATTAGAAATAACAGGCCAGTTTCATTTAAAATGCATGTTCTTTCAAGATGGCATCATCTGTTCATGTATACTTGATTAATTTTTTTCACAATAACAAAAAGAAATAAACTCATGTTAGAACAAACATTCATTGGAGACACTCAGCTATTCAGTAGCCACATACAAAATAATATAGCCGTGGAATTAATGTTTGGTATCTCCTATAGAGTGTGTCTCTTTTCCACTCTGCATTTCTGTGGCTACGCATGTATAAGGTCTTTTCTTATGAAGGAATAAACGATGAAAATTATTCATACAATGCCTACAAAAATATCAACCCCAAAAGTGATAAGAATGTGATTGGTGCCACAATTATGAATTTTTATTAAGAATCAATTCAGAAAATTACAGGGAGAAAGAGAATGTGAGAGCTGTTCAAGACAAGGAGGAAGAATGGAGACCAAACTACGATAGATCTAGAACAAGTACAGTTTGGGCTCAAATCTGCTATAGAGTAAACAATACAGTCTTCTAATAAGAATATTTTTGTACTACATTAATAGTCTTTCTTATTGAATTTTTCTCATTACTTCTCTCTTTGAAAAGAATTGAGAGAGTTATGTAAAGGATACATTTAATATATGGAAGGTTCCTGGCATGAAACTACAGGAAGCTGGCCACTATTTCAGGATCCTGGGATGTCTACACTGGCAGAGACTGAGCAAGCATATAATTCAAGCATTTTAGGTGTTAACTCTGATCAGGACATAGCCCTCATTTATTACGGGTGTGCTGAGACTGTATTTTAGCTTGATCAGAAAGAGAACAGCTACTGATTAGCAATATCTGCTCTAGGCATAGAAATCATGAGTGATGGTACACATGCTGTGTATTTGACACCTCTGATTTAGTCCAAGCCTGTCATTGTACAGATGTGGAAACCAAGGCTCAAAGACTGTTGAATAACTTGTCCCAACTTTCATAGGAGCACAATCATGACAAGAATCCACTCTCCTAGTTATGTAGTGACAGGCTTAGAACTGGATCCCAGACATCCTAATTCTCAGTCCTATACCTTTTCCATTCCTCCCCACTCATCTTTCCTTTTCAAAAATTTTCCATTAAATCTGCTGTTATTTTTTTCTAGTAAAAACACATTGCTGATTTTATAATGTGAATCAAATAGAAAAAAATACAGCCAAACTTTGCTTTAAAGCAAAGAACATCTGTAGGTGCTAATCTTAAAACGAAAAGACTGAAAATTATATCCCACTCTAAACATCTCCCGTTTTAAAAATGGGGAGTAGGGGCATATAAAGGACAAAAGTCATCTCTATAGCCTGCAATAGAAGGTATTGATTTGGCAGGGCCAAGAGCATGTCAATGTTATATATGGTGGCGAACCGGATTGGTGCACAGGAGATAGTATTGTTCAATAGTAATAAATAATAATTATGTACAAGGATTGTCTCACTGATGCTCCAGTCTCCTGCCTTCACTAATAATCAGAATCTGGTTCTTCCAGAGACCTCCCTTCACTCTTATTCTAACAAGGCAGTAATTCATTCTAGGCCCAGTAAAGGCACATACATCTCTCCTAAATGTGCCTTCTGCACAGGCACATAAGATGATCATAAGTTTAATTAAAGGTCATGACAGCATCCTGGCCTCTGGTCCTCTTAATTCTGTATTGTTCCTGGAGACCTGCCCTGAAACTGGATGCCTGGCGCATCCACGGATAAGAACCTATGGGCTTCCATGTCTATGTTCTGGTTTCATATCTCACCAGGAAAAAAGATTCTCAACGGACTTTATTCATGGACTTTGGATACAGGCTTAAATCACCATCCCAAGGTTTCACGTTTTCAGTGAAGGATGGCTGTTCCAAATTTTCTCTAAGTATTTAACATAGTTGTAAGAGCCATGATGGAAGGAAATGAGGACATTTCAGTTAAAACCCTTCATAGTGGGCCAGCACTCAGGTGATGAACACCCAGGTCACTCCCCCTAAAAGATGAAGACTGCTTGAGTTTCATAAGTAATATCACAGATAACATGCCCGCAGTAGAGCACAGCTTACTCAGACGTAGGCCGAAAATCTCAAGTATCATCATAAATGCAGCCTTTCATGTGGAGAAAATTAAGTTATTGTGTCAGATGGCTTAGCTTTGCATCCTGTCTATGGACTTGCTAAACTTATGAATTACAAGTCATTTCTTTTTCCTCACCTGTAAATGGGAATAATAATAGTTGTTTCATAAGATTGGTAGAAATAAAATAAAAGAATACATACATTTAAGGAAATTATAACTATGTCTTATGCAAAAATGCTGAATAATTTTTAATTATTTTGATCATACATAAACGGTATTAATATTAATATGATCAGTAATCATTAAAATGAAGTGTTAGCATGATGTTGCAAAATGTATTATAGCTTGCCAAAATGCAAACTTTAAAATTGTACTTTCCTATTGTCCATACTTCCTAGATCATACAAAAACTTGAAGCAACAAAAAACCAAAATGCAGGAGAAGGGATGGATTTGGTAAATGGAGACATATCCTTTGCCAGTCTGAAAATGCTTTCCCCCTAAGGGAATATTCGCTTTCACACAAGACGAGGGCAGTTGTCTAATCTGACTTCAAAATCCTCGTTCATCCCTCAAGAAAAAGACTTGCCTGTGTGAGGCTAGCTACAGAGGACTTAGGAGCCCAACCATGGGGTGCCAAGGGCGGAGGGAGGAGGCGAGGGAGAGCAGGCAGGAGACAGAGAGTCAGCAGATCAATAGAACCACTTTAGGATAATGGCAGCAGCTGCAGAGGAGGAGCGGGGCTGGATGGCAGGCTAGCTCCATCACTGCCAGGAAAGTCCCATTTGCAGGAACAAAGGGCTTCATCTGTCCTGTCAGGCCCAAGACCTCACTCAGCAGCTGTAACTGCAGGACACCCCTCAGCGTGCCGAACTACCTGCTGGCTACCTGCTGGCTTTGCCCTGTGCCGGCCTCACAGCCCTTCCCTAGAAGTAGGTGGGACATGGAAGGAGGAACGTGGTGAGTCAGGGAAGCCCTGACACCAGGGACAGACCAAGGAGGGGGAGGGCGATATCCCAGGCCTGCAAGGCTGGAGAGCTGTCATGGAGGGTAGGATTAATGGGTGTCTACAGACAGGAAAGAGAGCCCCCATTTTAGCCAATGGCTGCAAACTCCTCCCCCGCTTAACCTTTTGACAGAGATACTCTTAAAAAGTGGAAAAATTGACCGGTTTGTTCTTCAGTCTTTGTTCCTTTCCCAAGTGCCTCTGTGGAGTGTGTGCCAGAAAGGAAAACCAGCTCCATCCGGCACGGGAAAAGGAGAAAGGGTAAAGCATGAGGGCTGGCAGCTCCACACACTGGAGGAAGTGCCAGCTGGGCAGCAAAGTGCCAACCCTTTAGGATAAAATTGACTAAATAAATAGCTGACAGTTCTGGACTGCATACCACAAACCTGGCATAGGGGTTCAATGTTGCCACAATCAGCACAATATTATAAGTGAAGAAACGAAGCCTACAGGAGTGATGTGATTTGTCTGAAGTCACACTAATTTGTAAGTGGCAGAGCTAGGGCTCAAAACATAAACTTTGTCCAGCATTGTAGTTTGTGCTCCAAATCGTCTCCCTATACCAGTCATAGCAGGTCTGGGCACTGGGCAAATACCACAAAAATACTCAGTGTGTTTGCTCCCTCTTAAAAAGTGACCGACGAATATATCCTCTTATATCAGTCAGGGTTCTACAGAAAAACAGAACTAATAGGATATACAGAGAGTCCCTGACTTATGATGCTTCAACTTACAATCTTTCCACTTTATGATGGTGTGAAAGCAATACGCATTCAGTACAAATTGCATTTCGAAGTTTGAATTATGATATTTTCCCAGGCTAGCTGTGTGCTATATGATGCTCTCTCCTGATGCTGGGCAGTGGCAGTGACTGCAGCTCCCGGTCAGCCATGCAATCACGAGGGTAAACAACTGATACACTTACAACCACTCTGCACCTATCCAACTATTCTGTTTTTCACTGTCAGGACAGTATTCAATAAATTACATGAGACTGTCATCACTTTATTATAAAGTAGGCTTTGTGTTAGATGATTTTGCCCAACTGTAGGCTAACGTAAGTGTTCTGAGCACGTTTAAGGTAGGCTAGGCTAAGCTAGGATGTTCAGTAGGTTAAGTGTATTAAATGCATTTTTGACTTACTATATTTTCAATTCATGATGGGTTTCTTGGGACACAACTTCATTGTAAGTTGAGGAAGTTCTGTACACAGATACATAGAAAGCGACTTCCTATGAAGGATTGGCTCAGATGATTATGGAGGCTGAACAGTCTGCATATCTGTTGTCTGCAAGCTAGAGGCCCAGGAGAGCTGATGGTGTAAGTTCCAGTCCAAACCCAGAGGCCTGAGAACCAGAGGAACCAGTGATGTAGGTCCCGGTCTGAGTCCTAAGGCCCTAAAACCAGCAGTGCCAACATCCAAGGGCAGGAGAAGATGGATGTTCCAGGTCAAGCAGAGAGCAAGTTCACCTTCCTCTGCCTTTTTATTCTATTCAGGCCCTCAACAGATTGGATGAGGCCTAAACACAGTAGTGAGGGTGATCTTCTTTGCTCCATCTACCAATTCAAAGGTGAATCTCTTCCAGAAACACCCTCACAGACACATCCAGAAATAATGTTTTATAGCTATCTGCTTATCTGGGCATCCCTTAGCTCAGTCAAGTTGACACAAAATTAAACCATCACACTTCCCAAGAGCTCTGCTTGAGTGAACTTTGCGGTTGTAACTTTTGAAGACTCTAATTTGGATTTCTGGAAAAGATGTCATTGATCTGGAGGTGAATGACTATACTAGTGGAATTCAGGGCGTGGCACCAAGTATGTAGGGAAGATGATGTGGAGTAGTAAACATAAGAATACTAATATTGTGAAGTGTTAATGAAGCATCTACTATGTGCTGAGTACTTTACATCAAGTTTCACATTTAATCTTCACAACAATCTCTCTGAGGTCGATGCTCCTATACAGAAAAGGAAACAGCTTTGTAAAATTTAGTTGCAGAAAATCTTTCAGCTGGTGAGTGTGGCAGCCAAGATTCAAATGCTAAGGCAGGCTGACTTCAGAGCCTATGCTTCTAGCTACTATGTCTTACTGCCTATTATGGGTCAATGCATATCTCTTCTTGGCTGTGGATGTGCCTGGCAGGTACATATTGTAAGAAAGAACAATTGAATTATCTCAGAAGTAAGAAGCCAGGAAGTCTCTCCTCCGCACAGAATTCATAGTATCACTTTGACCCATTGGAATGGAGGACCAGCCTTTCAACACTTTTCCTTGAGAGACCTTTAACTGAAAGGTCATGTTCTAAGTCATGTTCTCAGACATGTTCTGAGCCCTCACTGCATGGCAGAAATTAGGCTAAGGGCTGAGGCAAGATAAACCAGAAAGATATAGGGTCTTCCTCCAGAGGCTTCATAGTCTGGTGGGAGGAACAGGCATATTAAGAAATACTCGTAACACAGGTATAATAATAGAGGTGCACACGGTGTGCTGTGAGAATACACAGACTTTTATCAACTGACTGTATTCACAGGAGTCAGAGAAGCCTTCACAGAGGAAGTGACAAGATTCATGAGTTTTTTTTTATATCAGTTAGAGTTTCCAAAGAAACAGATCAGGAGAAACGCATTCTTTTTTTTTTTTTGTGGGGAAGACCAGCCCTGAGCTAACATCTGTTGCCAATCCTCCCCTTTTTGCTGAGGAAGACTGGCCCTGAGCTAACATCTGTGCCCATCTTCCTCCACTTTATATGGGACGCCGCCACAGAATGGCTGACAGGCAGTGGGTCAGCGGGCGCCCGGGATCCGAACTCGCGAACCCTGGGCTGCCAAGTGCGAACTTAACCGCTGCGCCACCGGGCGGGCCCAGGAGAAACGCATTCTTGAAAGAACAAAATGTCTATAGAATTTTGAAGTGCAAAGAGGTTTTTGCCTTTTGCTTAGGATGTCAGAAACAGAAAAGAGGATTGCTCCCACTTTACAAATTAGAAAAAGCTGGATACTCTACAAACTCATCATTTTTCTTGAATCCATCAAAGATCTGGGGTCGCACAGAAATCAATTAGTCTGAAATTTCAGTAAAGACAGGTGCCTCTGAGGAAAAGCAAAACACACACACTGGTTTGCCTGGGGCAGAGCATGGGAGGAAAACAGGGCTGCCACACAAGGGGGTAAGAAGCTAAACTCTTGATACACTGCTCAAGGCTGAGTGAGCACTAGCAGAAGAGTGTAGAAACCCAGTATACCTGAGGAGCATACATGAAGGCCATTTGCATTCACTTGTAGGATCTTTTCCACAGGCCTCACTGAATGCTGATGAGAAAGAATAAGGGTCAAGGAGGAATTTGGAGAAAGCATCCCTCATGTTGCAGGTCTGGAGAAGGAAGGAGCCACTGCTGTTGGAAGGAAAAGACACCCCACCTGGATTTTCCACCTTGTATTACTTTCCTGGGGCTGCCATGACAAAGTACCACAGACTGGGTGGCTTAACAACAGAAATTTCTTTTCTCACAGTTCTGGATGCCTGAAGTCAAGGCCAAATCATTGACAGGGTTGGTTCCTTCTAAGGGTGATGGGGGAAGGATACGTTCAAGCCTCTCTCCTTAGCTGGCAGATGGTCATATTCTCCCTCTGTCTTCATATCTTCTTCCTTCTGTGTATGTCTGTGTCCAGATTTCCTCTGACACCAGTCAGATTGGATTAAGGCCAACCCTAATGGACTCATTTTAACTTGATCGCCTCTATAAAAATCCTATCTCAAAATAAGGTCACATTCTGACGTACCAGGAGTTAGGATTTCAACATATGAATTTTGAGGAGGACGTAATTCAGCCCCAAACACACCCTCATGAATCAAAAGACTTAAGCCATTGGGGGAAGGGCAAAAGACTTTGCTAAGATGATGAAAACACAAGCCACAAACTAGGAGAAAACATTTGGTAAAACACTTATCTAATAAAGTACTTTTATCTGAAATATATAAAGAACTCTCAAAACTCAATGATAAGATAAACAACCTGATTTTAAAAATGGGAAAAAGATTTGAACAGATATTTTGCAAAAAAATGATGTACCAATGGCAAATACAGACATACAATGATGTTCAAAATCATTAGTTATTAGGGAAATGAAAATCAAAACCACAATGTGATACCACTACATGCCTATTACAATGGAAAAAAAAAGACAATACCAAATTATAGTAACACTATTACTAGGACTTAAGTTTTGGTCATAGGAGTTCAAAATGGTACACTCACTTTGGAAAACAGTTGGACTTTTTAAAAAATTAAATGATATGCTTATCTTACAACTCAGAAATTTCCGTCCTAACTACACAAGTCAAGCGAAAGCATAAGTTTGCACAAAAACATGTATGTAAAATGTTTATAGTGGCTTTATTCATAATCATTCAAAACTATAAACAATCCAAATATCCCCCAGTGGATGAATGGATAGGCGAGCTATAGTACATAGATAAAATGGAATGCTACTCAGCAATCAAATGAATCAACAACTGATGTGCTCAACAACACAAATACACCTCACGTGACATACCAACTAAAAGAAGCCAGATTCAAAAACTACAAAAAAGTCTGGAAATTTCAAAACTAAAGGGACAGAAAACAGATTCAGAGTCATCATGGGCCTAAAGTGGGGCATGAGGAAATTTTTCAGCTTGAGGAAATTGTTCTATATCTTTGATGGTGCTGGTGGTTACACGACTGTTTGCACTATAAAAGATGAATGTTTACCACATGTAAATTATATCTCAATTAAAACTACTCTTAAAAAACAAAGGCAAAGATAAATATATGTGAATTACAGTGTTGGAAAAGTGTTAGACTTTTAGACTGGTGGAGAGTTGCAGTGTGTGAGTCATCGAGGCAATAACAGTGGGAAGTATGTCGACCGAGAATGGCCTTCCATAAACTTGTCCCTTATTCTCAACAAGGGCAGTTCTCAGATATAAAACTTTGAAAGGAATAGGAGGAATAAGAATATGCACGTGGGGGGAATGGTTTCATAATGGATTTGATTATAAGGAAAATTAAATATCTGAAATCTACAAGTTTCCAACTTACCAGAACACCAACAATAAAATCTGTTGTAGATGGTATGCAAAACAGAATTAGGCATATCTTGTTATGTGTATAGTTGTGCATTAAGCAAAAAAAACACTTTATAACTATATTAGTAGTTCATCATTAGTGTTCTCATTTACTGATATCAAATTTGGGTTTCGGTCTTCCTTAGTTGTTTTCTGCTTCAAAATCCCTCAAATGGGCCTTTAGTAACTTGGCTTCTAGTGAGTTGATAATATATGTGAACATGGTTATTATGTTTGAAGATCTGATCATGTATTTCTATTGCTATAGTATTGATCATCCACTTCCTCATATGATCTATAAGAGATTCTATTATATGCGCATTGACACTTCACATTCAATGTCAAATTTTCTAACATTCACTTCATTTCTCTGTTGTTATTAATCTCTGTGTTCTTAATTTATTTCTTGAGTTTAGCTTCTGCTTAGCCAATTCAATTTTCCACACTGTCAATTCTACTTGTTAATGCTTCCAGTGATTATTTTAATTGTTCCATACAATTTTAGTTCTCTTCCACTCTGTTTTCCTTCAATCTCTTCTTCCTTAAAGGAAGTGACATCTGAATTTCTGTCTTAGGGAATGAGTCTTAGGACCCTTTCATAATCCAGAGTATCATGTGTTGAATTTAAATTCTGCTTCAGCTATAGTTTCTTCAGAACTCCTTATAATTTGGAGCCCAAGGGACCTATGTTCAATGATAGTTCTGCTTCTTACTAGCTGTGAAGATTTTGTTTTCACTTTAATTCTATTGTAATAGAGGCTGCTGATGTCCAGCCCCCATATTCCCTCAGAGAGTTCCCAGCTTCACACATAACGTGCCTACATCTGTCATAACTTCCTTATTTGAAGTCTTTCTGCAGGCCACAGGAGCTTGCTCTGCCACACTCAGGCTCAATGCAGAAGTGTGTGGTGGGATGGGCAAATGAACACCCAAGAGCAATGCTCAACTCATGGGAGATGGAGGCAGTCATTCAGTGGGATAATTCTAAAATACATTCTATGCAGTTTTTCTGAAGATCTTCAACAGGAGATTATATCTTGACTTTTTTATGTCCCCTGACTTGCTTTCTCCATTCCACACCTGTGCATTCGATAATCGTCTTCCAAATAAATTATCTACATCCAAGCTTCTGCCTCAGTGTCTTGGGGGAACCCATATTAAGACATACATCTGCCTCCTACCCTGTTCTTTGGGGCTTCTCTGGTTAGCTGCGGAGCAATAATTTTTCTTCCTTGCTCTGTCTATCTTTCCCGTGGAACTCCAGATGCCACTCTCTATTGTGTGGTATCCAGGAGATCCAATCCAAAGTACCTGATAATTCTCTAATGAGACTGGATGGTGAGGGCCTCAAATTCCTACAACCAAGACCCAAGCTACGCCCAGCTCATCGAAGGGCAGTAAGGAGTAGGCAGTTAGCTGATAATTAGACAATATAACAACTTCTTCTCACTTAAGGAGCTCTCTCTTCTCTCTTATCCCCCAATTAAATATGCTTCTGTAAATCTCTTTATCATTCCAGGTAGATGACTCTCCCTTTGTAAAATGAGAAACAGAATACCTACAAATTGTACCATCCCAAGGAGAACCCCTTAGCTGTTCTTTTTTTTTCCTTAACATGGATCACTCTTGAAAATCTGTGTGAGTATATGTGTTGTGCACTCAATGACAGATAGCAATGAAGAACCTGAGATTAAAGTCCCCTATTGTCTCTCTCTGATCCTAGAATAAGGGGACTGGGTTAAGAAGGTACAAGTTAATGTCTCCAGGAAATATCAGCTAAGAGGCTTGTGAAATATCCTGCATATTCCACTTGATTTGGGGAATCGAGAATTCTTCTGGACAGAGTAATACCGGGCTTTAGTTCCTGTCTCGATAGTTTTTCCTCCAAAAGGCTGAAGAGTTCCTAGAATTCATAGTGGGTGGTTTATGGATTCAACAGTCCCCAGCCTCGGCCTTCTCACTCCTATTTGGAGGGTGAGGAAGAGTGATGGGGCCCTAACCCCAGCTTGATCTTGTTTTTCAATAATACAAAGTTATGTATAAATATAGACTATTCCAGACTGGATTCAAACTCATCCTGTTCATGACAGTAGATTCCAGAAATATAATTATAATATTGCCCAAAGATTTCTATTGGTGACTAGTGATTGCCCTTAAGTTTATATGGTTTTGTGTATGTCCTCACTGCAGGAATTGCTTTGTGTCTTTTTTTTTTCTCTGAGGAAAGCTCTTTACCTTTAACACTTATCATGCGTCCACTGTGGATCAGGCATGGTGTTGTGTGCTTTAGGGAGTTGTAGGATTTAATCTTCACAGCAACTCTGAGGAGTAAATGTCATTTCTCCCATTTTAACAGAGGCTAAACAGAGACTCTGAATGTTGCAGTCTCAGAGTTAGAATTCATATTTTGTTCCTCTTGCTCCAAAGTTCATGCTCCATGTTCTTCTTTTGTAATAAGATTTCAGGTCCTCTTTAAGGAGGTCATTGCACATTATCATTTATGGCAGGGCCCTGACAAAATCCCATATTCCCAACTGCTCACTTGGTCACCCTTATCCTCAGCTTCTCTTGACCCAGTAGGTAGATGGAGATGAGAGAAAGAAGCTTGCTGAGCCATTAGAGTTGGAACCTTGAGAGTATATGCTTTGGGATTCCTTATAGGAGGCCCTATCATGACCCCTCCACTCACTGACTCAGCATTGGGATAGGGAGACATAAAATGGGATAGAGGAAATAAAATACTTTCTCTCATGCTCTTTTCCGTTTGGGTTTCCTTCTTCCACATTGTAGGTTGTTCTATTGATTGGTTTGTAAAGGAAATGTGCCAAATGTTCTTGGAAAATTACATCCCCTGGGCCATATCTGGAGAGGTTGAGCAGGTAACATCCATATGCGACTGATGCCAATAGTAATCCCCTCTTTCACTTTTCAAAATGTGAATTCTCAAAGGCTTCAGTTAAGGTCTGTTTATTACTAAGGAAGCTACCAACTGACATTGACAAGTACCCATCAATTATTATCTGATCCCTTTCTCTAAGGAACTGGCGTATCAGTGGGTTTTATCCTAGGGACTGTGGCTTCAGGGATTGTGTTAAACACTAAAAATAATCACCATTTTTTTCATGTGTTTGGGTGCTTATGCACGTTTTTGGGTATAAGGTCCAAATTTTTCTTTACTTTCTTAAGGAGGTCTAAGGCAGAGGCTGCTAAGCGCTCAGCAAATCTATTTCCCTTTCTTCTTAGGCACACAGATAGATTATATCCCTAGCCTTCCTTGCAGTTAGGTATAACTGTGACATTGAATTCTGGTCAATGGAATTTGGGCAAGTGATGCACACCTCTTTCAGCCTAGCCTATAACACTTCTACAAATTCTTCCATCCTCTCTCTTCCCTCTTCTGGTGGGTGAATGTCCATATCAGGGTACCCTTGCAATCCACATCTTGAAGATCACATAAACCATGGCAGCCTGGAATGCTGAGTAACTGGCTGCAGACCCTTTCACCAATTGAACTTGATGTGGTTGGGAAACGCGCATGTATCATGATAGACCACTGAGTGTTTATTGGTAACAGTAGAACTATAGGGTCAAAGACCCAAAAGAAATAAGAATGAATGCTAAGCTTCTTTACTGCTGCAGAGCTTAGTATGTGCCATACAACCACAGCCAGGTTCCCCAAAGAACTCAATCCCTTGATCTTGACATTTACCCCATAGAGGGTACATAGACATTTACCCCACTTAGCCAAGGTTACATAATTGGTTTGGGAGGAGCCTGGATTACTACTCAAGTCTTCTGGTTCCTGCAATCTTGACATTTTACTTCCCATCTTCCTGTTGTTTCAGAGGAAGACCAGAAGAAGAACTGCTGGCCAGCAGAAGAGATGGCATATCAGCAGAAGAAGGAAGTTCTAACCTAACAAAAAGGGTTATTTTTAAGATTCTTAAGGGATTGCAGGTCCTAGGATGGCATTCCTCAAACCCAACATCAATAACATAGGAACTAGATCTGTTTTGTTCATTACTGGCCACACGCACAAGGACTTGACTGCTTACAGGAGCACTATAGGTACTCTATAAGTGTGTTTTAGATGAAATGTATGTGTCCATATGTGGACGTATGCATATGTTGAGGGAAAATTGGCTCCAAGTGGTTGAGTCTGAGTCTTCTGTGGCTGGAAGGATGTTGGCATCCACTCAAAGCACAAAGGAACACCACCTTTTACTCCTTCACTCCCCTGCTGGATACTTACAATGTGTCTCCAAGCCCTGCCGTAGAACAGATGCTGCAGGAAGGGTGGGGCATTAATAAGTGCCCATTATTTATTGAACACAGCAAATCTGTCTTTAAGATCAGCCCCAAACTCAAAGGGAAACAGAAAAATGGTTTCTTGAGTCCCTAGACAGTCTTGTAGCTTGATGCAATCTCCTTCACTTTAAATGTCCAGCATTCTGACTATCCATCCAAAAATCATAATCCCTGGGCTTGACTTTTTGTTCTCTCGGAAACATCAGATCCCACAGCCACCGAGCACAGAAATGAGGTGTCCTATTATAGTCATTCGAATGATGGCCACAAGTTACAGGAGCAGATGTTCTTGTGGGGCAGTCATAGGAATTATAGCAAGGGCCAAGAGAAACTTACACATCTCATAGGAGAGACTTCACCACACAGTGGAAATAGACAAGGATGGGGATGATCTGTTGAGGGCTTGAAATGAGGCTCTTTGGTTTATCAGATATGCCCTTTATAGCGAGTTATTTTGCCTTTCTGAATCTCAGTTCTATATTTGAACAATGAAAACAATGTAGGAAAATAATAATAATAATATCAACAAGATTTAGTGAGAGTTACCTATGTGCCTAGCCCTGCTGTAAGCACATTTCATGTATGATATCATTTAATCTTCCCAACAGTAACATGTTAGGTATTAATATTATGCCCTTAATAGTTAGGTACTATTAGTCCCCTGATAGTGTCTAATCCCACAGATCTGTTTTGAGAATTAATTTCTATAAAAGTTAAAAGACAAAATGAATTGGCAAACAAACGTTATTTTAATAATAATGTCACACTTCCGAGTTGCCTCCTATACTTGACTACATCTATCTATCTATCTATCTATCTATCTATCCATCTATCATCTACCTATCTATCTAAAACATCTGACTTGACTTACCAATGCCCCATTGCATCTACTGTGTTCCCAAAGCATATTTTAAACAATAATATTATAACACCTAAGAGTATTGTTGTTCATCATTGCCTATATGCCTTTCCCATGGTTGTGAATTCCACAAGTTTGTTGAACAAACATATTTTATATATCTTTACTCCTCTAGTAATTGGAACACCTTAAGCATTCTGTAAATGTTTGAGAAGATCTTATTGTGTCTTATCATATATGAGGTATTTACTATATGTCAGGCACTATGCTGAGAGCTTTAAATATATTATTCTGATATAATCCTTTCTACAATACTATAAGTTATCACACTTAAGCATGCATCAGAATCACATGAAGAGCTTATTAAAGCACAAATTTCTGAGTCCCACTCCCCGGGATTTCTGATTCAGTAAGTCTGGGTGGGGATCTGAGAATTTACATTTCTAACAACTTACCAGGTGGTGCTGATGCTGCTGGTCCAGGGACCCCACTAAGAATCACTGGCAAAGTTACTGTTTGCATTTTATGGATAAGAAAATTAAATCTCAGAGTTGAGTAACTAGCTGTATTGGTTTTCTAGGACAACTGTAACAAAGCATCATAAATTGAGTGGTTTAAACAACAGAAATCTACTGTCTCACAGTTCTGTAGACTAGAAGTTCAAGATCAAGGTGTGAGCAGGGCTGGTCCCTTTTGAGAGCTGTGAGGGAAGAATCTGTTCCAGGCTTTTCCCCTAGCTTCTGGTGGGTTTCAGACAATCTTTGGCATTCCTTATCTTGTGGAAGCAAGACCTCAATCTCTGCCTTGATGTTTTCATGGCATTCTCCCTCTGTCCATGTCTGTGTTCACATTTCCCCTTTATATAAAGACACAAGTCCTACTGGATTGGGCCCACCCTAATGATCTCACATTCACTGGATTACCTCTGTAAAGACCCTAAGAATGTGACTGTGTTTGGAGATAGGTTAGGACTTCAACACATGAATTTTGGGGCAACACAATTCAACCCATAACACTACTCTAATCTCAAGATCACACAGCCAGTAAGTGTTAGAGGTAGGATTGAGATCCAAGACTGCCTGATTCCAGAGCCCACATTTGCAATAATTTCACTAATTGATTCCATTGGTATATAAAATAAGTGAGTAAATACACAAGTAGGTCAGAGAAGTTGCTAGGGAAAAGGTAATTCAAGCTCTGCCTTTTCGTCAAATGACGGCAGAAAACCCTCCTTCATGTACCCTACAAAGCATAGGAGAGATACTCTTGAGCTCTGGCATTCTGACTGGCCTGATGGATGATAAGGGACTGCAGATGTAGACATGACTGTCCCAGGCTTACAGCTGCCATTCAAAATGCTCCAGTCAAGAAGTAAGTCTTTTCTGTCTAGCTTGTAAAGAACACAGATGTTCAGGGACTCAAATTAGAAAGTTTCCACTTTGTCAACAACTTTCTTAGACCTTCCCTCATCTAACCAGAAGGGATGCCTGGCCATTTCAGCTGGGCCTGATGCAACACTAAAGGCAGTATCTGGTATCATGTCCTTTTTTCTGCAAGATGCAGGCATCTCAGGGCTGGGAGTGGAATGGTGGTAGGAGGGGGAGGGAGGCAAGGTGGGGAAAGAGCTAGCTAGCTAGGTCAAACAGCATGGCTGCATTTTCTCCCTGACTCTTGAAGGCTGAGATTTGTGGATAACATAAAAGGTTACAGCCCCTCTTTGGAAGCCACAAATAACCCTACTTGGGCTATGACAGCTCGGCAGCCCTTGGCGTGCCATTGCACATTTCTGCCTGAGATTCCAGCAGTGCATTCGAGCAGCTGGCCCCAAAGTGTGGTCTCCACAGAGCGGGTCTTAGGAGCTCTGGATCGCTGGGGAGCCGTTCACTCCTATGACTCAGTGCCCAGAGACAGAGCTCGATCTAATGAAATTACATACTTTCTGGAGTGATTAATAAACATGGTCTATTTCTCCATATGGGATGAATATTCTTAACTGAAAGGAATGTGAGTACGTGGAGTGCACTCGTGTATAGCTCTGCCTCTGCCTAGCAATGGCTAAAACTCCATGACCTTGGCACAGAAATGCTAAGGAAAGAGTCCTTAAAAATAGAGGTAACCCCACACATACACAAATTAAAGAGTGCATGTAAAACCAGTGAAATCCGAATAAGTTCTGAACTCAAGTTAGTAGTATCATATCATGTTAATTTCCTGATTTGGACTGCACTATGGTTATGTGTGATATCATTATTGGGGGAAGCTGGGTGAAGGGTACACAGAAATGCTGCACTATTTTTGCAGCTTCTCATTAGTCTTAAACTATTTTAAAAATGATTTTCACAGTGAGAAAAGGTATAATGATACTGCTACAATTACAACAGCAACAACCAAAACATAGGTAGAATTTTAAATACTCTACTATCTAGGCATCATAATCATTCATACAAGTCATGGTGCAAAACAGTCATTAAAGCATTATAATAATTTCTGAATCATGTGTTGATTTTGGGAAATTGCTGGTGTGATCTTTGGTTGGATGTGGGCCTCTAGCTTATGATGTTCTTGTCTAAGCCATGATTTGACATAAGAAATGGTATACAATGCGTCCACTGACTCCCCCAGGTACATGAGAGTCATTAGGTTGTTGATGTCCAGCACTTCATTGCATCCAGAGGGCAGCTGAGTGCGGACCTCGTAGCACATCTAGGCCCACCCCTGGATGCCACCACTTTCCACATGGTCCAGACCTGGAGCGCCTGCTCTTTGACCCCTCCTTGCAATGCCACTGCCAATCTAGGTCAATCTGGGACAATGGACAGGGATTGCACACCCCTAAGCTGCTGTCATATTTGTCCACTCAGCAGCCAAATGGGGTTGTCAGAATCCACACCCACACTGCTCTCAGGACCCAATTTCATGGCCACTACTGTCATGGCATCATTAGATACTTCTAGAATCACTAAGTAGAAATTTTCTTTTTACCAGAATATGTTATTCATGGTGTAGAAGCCTTTTCCAGCTTCTGCTAAACTAATAATTACATTAAAAGTTTTCTAATCCTAATAAAACTGTCTGAGATATTCCTTTAGTCAATATCTTTATAATCAATTAAATCAATCTATGTCAGGAAACCTATTTAACTATGATCATTGGGACACCTTATGAAAATTAACTTGAACTAATGAGTGTATATTGAAATAATATAAATTAATCATATAGTTTCTCATAATTACTATTACACTACTTATTAACTGAAATGGAAGTATTTCATGATTTTACCAACTGATTCATTTATGTAAGTGCATGTCAGCTGAATATCAGTTCTGCTTGAACCCAATACATGGTTCTTGTAGGGCTAGTGGGCTCTCAGTCATGAGAAATGTTCATGAAGAAAAAATCCAGATGCTTTTAAAGTGTCACTATGGAGAAAATTTGAAGAAACATATCTGTTTTTATAAATGTCTGTTAAATCCATGAATCAATAAATCAATAATAAATGGGTATTTAAGATCAATACCTTAAATTTCTTCTGACTATGTGATACAAGAATTCTAGTTCCTCTATTCAAGGTGCCAGGAATTTGGCCATAAACATGACAGATAAGACTCCTGTCTATATGGAATTTTCATTTTAGGAAGCTAATAAGAGAGAAAAAGAGAGAGAATAGGGCCGGCCCAGTGGTGTAGTGGTTAACTTCACGTGCTCCACTTCAGCATCCAGGGCTCGTGGGTTTAGATCCTGGGCACGGACCTACGCACTGCTTATCAAGCCATGCTGTGGCAGGCATCCCACATATAAAGTAGAGAAAAGGGGGCATGGATGTTAGCCCAGGGTCAATCTTCCTCAGCAAAAAGAGGAGGATTGGCAACGGATGTTAGCTCAGCTCCCAAAAAAGGAGAAAAAGAGAGAGAATAATATAATTCCAGAGACTCATAAAAGCTATGAACGAAAATAGAACAAACAGAATAAGAGAATGGAAAATCATTTTAGATAAAAATTTTCAGATTGTTTGTGTCTTTGTTTTAAACAAAGCATGAGCATATCAGAGCATGTAATTCCAAAGATATGTGGTCTTCTTCCCAACCCACGCTATGGTCAAAGCTTGCTTCCACTACTGTTTTCATTGTGAAACTATTCTATGGAATTTTCTTTCAGCATATCTGGAATATTCTTCTTACTCTCCTGAATGCCGGGGAGATTTTGCTCCTTGAGTTTGAATGAGTCTTATGAAAAAGACAATCGAGTAGTCTGTGGTGTTAGATCAAGCTCCCTAGAAAACAGCCTGATGTAAAGCTTATGTGCTAATGCTTTGCTAGGAGGTGCAGTCCCAGGATGGGGAGGGTGAAGGAGAAAGGGCGGGGAGGCAGAGAGGGAGAGTAAATACAAGGTAGTACTTGAATGCACTGTACACAGCATTATGAGAAATCACATCTGATTGTTGGTTCTTACAGGGTGTCCCTGAATAAGGCCATAAAGAACCGCCACACCTTGGAATGGCCCATCAGAGAAAGAAGGGAACCAGCATTGATCTGTCACTCCCTCCTGTCTCCTACTTCTCTTTAGTTAAATTTTCCTCATGGGGCACTAACGCCTCTACACTTCAGAACTGTGTGGCCCAGCCCTTGTGGACATGGAGAAAATGAACTCCTATGCTCAATGATAGAAAACTGCATCTCAGCTTGGAAGTGGAGGGAGGAGCTGGAGCCTCTGGGTGCTGTATTGGTCCTGGGCTCTCACTAGGGAAGGCTCAGTGGAAGCCGTGTCAGACTCAGCCCTCATTTAAAGGGAGACCAAGGCCAATGGCCATACCAGGAATAACAATGGCAGCTTAAGCTTCCCATCCAGCAAGTGGCATAGAGTTCAGCAGGCAGGTATGGCCAAGGGAGTCAAAGAAAGCAGGTATATCAGGTCCCACATGCCTACTGATCACAATTTGTGATCATACAAATGGCTCTGGAGCTAGTTCCTAGAAAGGAGCCCCAGGAATTTGTTGAACAATGAAAGTCTTAAGTAATTAATCTCTCAAGGTGATTGTTTTTTTATAGACAATTTCTATCATTTATTACAAACAACTCTATCATTATTTTATGTTCTCTTCATCTATCTCTAAACTCCTCTATACAAATCAAGTTTTATTGAAATGTGTATAAAATGATAGAAGCTAGGGCCAACTGGACCTATACATGTGCCATTGACCTTAAACTGTTTAAGAGGGTGTGGTGAAATGTTTAGTCTAATCTCCTTCAACCTTCAGAGGCCAATCTGGCGTTGTTGGTGTATGTTTCCATTGAGTTCAGTTCTCTCAGATGCCTTTGATTTCTACCCAAACATTCAAGAAAAAAAAAAAAAAAGAAAAACCTGAGACTCAGAACACAAAGACAAAAATCTAGACATCATTATTGGTAATTGGTTGCTTCTGAAGACTGGAGATTTCTAGCACCTGACTCTGAGCATAAGTGAGGTGAGCAGAGAGTGAAAACTGTCTATTTTCAAATCTCTATCAGCTGTGATGGTTAATTTTCTGTGTCAACTTGACTGGGTTAAGGGATATCAACGCAGGCGGTAAAACATTATTTATGGGTGTGTCTGCAAGGGTATTTCAGGAAGAGATTAGCATTTGAATCTGTGAACTGAGTAAAGCAGATGGCTCTCTCCAGTGAGGGTGGGCATCATCCAATCCCTTGAGGGCCTGAATAGGACAAAAAGGCAGAAGAAGGGTGAATTCACTCTCTCTCTTTGCTTGAGCTGAAACATCACCATCTTCTCCTGCCCTTACATCAGCACACCTGGTTCTCAGGCTTTCAGACTCAGATCAGGACTTACACCATCAGTCCCTTGATTTCCAGGCCTTCAGACTTGGACTGAATTACTCGCTATTGGCTTTCCTGGTTCTCCAGCTTGCGGATAGCAGATCATAGGACTTCTTATTCTCCATTACCAAGTGTGCCAATTCCTATAATAAGTCTCCTCTTGTATATATCTCTATATATCCTGTTGGTTCTATTTCTCTGGATAACCCTGACTAATTCAAGCTCATATTCACTTTCACATGAATAACACACAATGATACTACTCCCTACACTGAATGCCTAGCCAGGGTGAATGCCCGTCCAAGACTATAAGGAATACTTCCTAACAACCTCACAATCTTCCCCCGTCCTTCTAGCCTATATAGCCTATATCCCAGCCTCTTGCCTACTTCACCCCTATCACCCATCTGCTTCCCTGGCTTCTTCACAGCCTTGACCTCACTGGCTGCTGTCCCATTCCTTCATGTACCCAAACATGTCAATTGTATCATAGCACAAACATCCTATTTGGAACAAGGTTCTCAATCATCATGTTCATTTAACCCACCAACAGATTTTTTTTTTTAAATACTGATTTACAGCCCCCACCCAACACTACTGAATCAAAATATCCAGGGATAGAACTAAGAAACTTCACTTTTATTTTTCAGACCACCATAGATGATTCTAAAGAACAGATATGGTGGTGAACTGCTGAGTTAGAGCATGAGACTGCTCTCCATTAGTGCAGTCTCCAAATTTGCTTCAGCCTCCTTTCCTTTGCCCTGCCTCTTCCTGCCTCGCCATCTACCTGCTGTTCTGGGACCAACCTTCCTCCTTGCTAATAGCTCCCAAGCCCTCATTTTTTATCTAATTCACTTGATGCCCTAACCTTACAGCCAGTTGCGTCATAACAGCCTAGAATCTCAGAGTTAGATAGTACCCAAGAGTTTCCCCCATCTTACCATCCTGTCCACTGAATGTTTTTATAGCCTCTGCATAGAGGTTCTTAACCCGGGGTCTATAAACTTCATGAAAAAAATTACATCTTCATTTTTTACTAAGTCCTATGTGAAATTTAGCATTTCCTTCTATTGTGACTATAAGCAACAATTATATTTGCATTAGCAATCCCTCCAACTTAGTCACCAATAGATATCACAGATAGTTTCATATCAATACAGTTATCTCAGCTGTCTTGAGATTTTATGTATGCTCCAATGGCCTCAAAATTATAGTTATTTGGTCTCATGCTAGACCTTGTTATTTAATGTTAATAAAGAAGCACACACAATAATGTATTTCAAATATTTTAAATATTTTGATTTTTCAAGAGAAATGTTTTTATTATAAATCTATGAATTTTATTTCATATATTTAAGAACAGTATTGACCACCATGAGATACCACTACACACACACCAAAATGGCAAAAATTAAAAAGATTGACAGCACCGAAAGTTAACAAGTAAGTGGAATAATCAGAACTCTCATACATTGTGGTGAGAGCATGAAAAGGAACAACTATTGGGGAAGATCTAGTGGTTTCTTAGAAAATTAAATATTATCTACCCATATAGGAGTTGTATAAGTCCACAAAAAGACTTATACAAGAATGTTCATTGCGGATTTATTCATAATGGTAAAAAAAAAAAAAAACTGGAAAGAGCCCAGGTGTCCATCAATACAAGAATGAATAAATAATACATGGATTAGTCACACAATGGAGTACCACTCATGAATAAAATTTAAAAATGAACTATCAATGCACATAGTGTTAGCATAGCTAAATCTCAAAAACATTAAGCTGAGTGAAAGAAGCCTTACACAAAGAGTCCATATTTTTTTATGAAGTTCTAGAACAGGCAAAACTAACGTATAGTGGGAGAAGTCAGAATGGCGGTTGCCTCTGGTGGTGTAGAGGTGGGGACTGACGAGGAAGGAACAAAGCTTCTTTCACTGAGCACAGTTTTTGAGACTCATGCTTGTTGGTGCATGTGCCACGATTTCTATCCTTTTCATTGCTGAGGAGTACTCCATTGTGTGAGTATACCACAGATTGCTTATCAAGCCTTCTACTGATGGACACCTCGGCTATTATGTTTTGGGCTATTATGAATAAGCTATTATGAAAATTCTTGTACGAATATTTCTTTTTGGACCTAGAAATCCTCACCTTTTGAAGATGACTTGATGCCCTCCTTCCAGATTGGGCTGTCTGCTTGAGCATTCTCGTGAGCCCATTGGCAGCACAGCCTTCTTTCAGGTTCTCAGCCTTGGTGCCTCTGCATTGTATCTTTAGCAATGGATGAACATGTGTCACTGATAAAGTTTTTAAATAAGTTAATGGGACAGCTGGAAATAAACCATTCTCAGCCTCCATTACTTCTGACTAGAGCTGGCTGAACAAGGTGCTGGTATCTGCTGATCTTTCTCAAATCCTTTTGTACATGCACTCCATTTAAACCCAGGCTATTTTCAAGCCTGGTCTACTTAAGGTTCTTCTTTCATACAAGTTCACTTTTTGGAAATGGACATCATTCTTAACTGTGTTACTTCCCAACACCAGAACCCATAGCCCATTCTTTGTCCACTCTCTTACGGAGCCTGCTGTTGCCCTTTCCTGACTTCCAGTGTTGCAACGCCATATTACTCTTCTAGGATATCAGACTCCTTTGGTCCAATTGACCTCTACAATCAGCCTAAATCTAATTGTGACATCCAAACAACTCTGTCATTTGTTGACCTTTCATCCAGTTTCCTATGTCTAGCCCCCAAACCAGGCTCCCTCTATTATCCATTGATCAAGATTGGCTAAAGTCTTGTAAACGGACTGATTTGGACCCTTACAAAACCTTTCCATGACCTCACTGGCACCACGAGTGACTTGATAAGGAAGGAGCAATACGGAGTGTTTTGCATCTTCTCTAAAGTTCTCAAGACTTCTTTCTTCAGTTCTCACTTGAAACAAATGTTTCACAAAAAAAGGTAATTTCCCTCCTGAGAGCTCCCTTTTGAATGCCCCCTCTCCTACCTTAAAATGTTTTTGTTTCTTTAATCACTCTCCCTAAGTTTTCTTTGGTTTCAAAATAAGAGTTTTTCTATAAGAAGAAATGATGGTTGGATGAAAGAGAAAGTATGCTTATTGGGTGCCTTCTACATGCTAGTTTCCACGTTCCATTTAACAATAAGTTAGAATATATATGTTAGGAGTTGTATTCACTGCTAGTGACAAAGACTAGAAGTAAAAGCAATGTAAACAAGATCGAATATCATTTCTCTTTCAGGTAAAGGACTTCATAGGTAGGCAATCCAGGACTGGTATAACTGCAGCACAAATTCATCAAAGTCCCTAGACTTCTTCTATCTTTAGCCTCCACCATCCTTAGCGTGCAGCCTCTAGTCTCAAAACTGACTGCTGGGGCTCCAGCTAATACCATCTTCATTCCATACAGCAGGAGAGAAGCAGCAGGGTGCAGCCCTTTAAGAAGCCTCCACATCACCCTTTGGCTTCTATTTCTTTAGGGAGTAATTAGTCACATGACCACACCAAGAAGGAGTTTGGAAAATGTCAACTTCTAGTTGGGCACTGTCATCCTAAATAAAATTGGGATTTTTTTGTTTTTTCCTAAAGAAGAAGAGAAAAATGGATATTGAGTGGGACATAGAAGTTTCTGCCAAGAGGCATATTCCAGATTCCAGAATCAGGCCTGTTTTACACTAAACCCATGCTACTTCTGTGTCACTAGAGCCTTCTGGTATGTTTTATACTTAAATCCGTGGAGAACTGCTAAGTGATTTTCCAGGTGTTAATCATCGCCTCCTTTTTACCACATCTTAGCTTTGCATTTCCTTCTAGCATTGCAAATATCTGAGGACATTTCTTTCTTCCCCGTTTCAAGTCCACCTAAGGCAAGGGCTTATTTAACTCATATTTTTATCCTTACAACAAAGTACAGAGCCTAGTCCATGGTTTTGATAGGTGTTTGATAACTGATAAGTAATTGTAGATCTAAACTACATTTGTCCCTCTTTGTCCACCATATGCTCCAACCCCTTAGTGCCAACTTATAGAAAAGAAATCATTTCCATCTTTGCTACTTCCAAATCCATCAGTTCTACCATCATTTGCTGTACACTTTTATTTTAATAAAATAATTCCAACAGAAATGCATTTGTGATGTCTTGGTGGCTACCAATTGGGATGGGAATTTTGCCAAGCTTCATACACCTATTTGCTCTCAGAGTGCCAGTATCACCTTGATATAACGCTCTCTACTTCTCACAGCTCATTCTTAAGACACATTATCTCATCCAGCTCTGAAAGGTATAACACTTTAGTGTTGTGACACTTAGGAGGGAAGGAAAAGAGGACAGAAAGGCCTATGGCTGTCTAATGCTATTACAGTAGATTACAAGGTGAAAGTGTTTATGTAGCTTTTTATGACACAAACTCTCTCATAACACTGTCTGAAGATTGCAAAAGGAAAATGTTAATGGCAGGAAATGCTACAGCAAAAATATCCTCTATGCTTTGGACCACATTATGGAAAGATATGTTTTATAAGGATATTACACTGGGTGTTTGCTGTCATCTGCAAAGTGGTGTGAGTTTGTTTAGAACTTAACTCTTACCATGCGCCCAAAAGAAAGATGATGGAAATAAATTAGTCCACACTTAAAAGAAAAAACAAAATGTGGCATGGAGAGGTCAATGACTAAATGTTGCAGAAGGGTAGAGATTCAGAGCACAGACTTTGCTTCCTTGTAGACCCTGACTGCCAAGATGGTCAAGATACAACTCTCCCAGATCTTCACAGGAGGGAGCCCAGGATGGGGAGGCATGACTAGGACAATGCCATATGATGAAGGAGTCAGAAGCTGGAGATGCTGATTTTAGAGAAGAGGAGGCCCAAGGGGACATGGTCTCAAAGGAGAGGAGCAGGGTTTGGTTTTAATGAACTTGAGGGGTAGAACCAAAATAATGAAGGAAAGAAACCTACAGAAGACAGACTCCAGCTCATTAAAAGAAATAACTGAAATTCTAAGCATCCTCAAAGCAGTCCAGATCACCTTGTAGGGAGGGAGTACCCTGTGGCTAGAGGAATTCAACCAGAAAGTGGATATTTATTTGGAGAGAATCATCAAACAAGAGGCATTGGCAAAACCCACTACTGCTCTGGCCCAATCCCTCATTATTTCTTACCAGACTATTGCAATAGTCTCCTAACAAGTCTCCCTGCTTTGGGCCCTGCCTTTCAGCAAAAAATTTTTACAGGGGCCTGAATGATAATCCTTCTAAGAGTAAATTAGATCATGTCATGACTCTGCTCAAAAGCAACCTATGAATTCTCATCTCACCTCATGTGAAAAGCAAAATCCATAGAATGTTCTAAAAATGTATAAAATATGCCCCCATCCTATCTCTCTGAACTCATCTCTTGTTGCTCTCTCCCTCCCTTCTTCCACTCCAGCTATACTGGCCACCTTGTTACAATTCAAATACATCAGGTGTGGTCCCACATCAGGGCCTTTGCACTTGCACTTCCTTCTGCCTGAAACGTTCTCCCTCCAGATATCCTCTTCTTGGCTGGATTTGCCACCAATTACTGACCTCTTCCCAATTATAACTCTCTCAATGAGCCCTTCACAGACTGCCTCCAGCCTTGCACCCCCTAGCGTCTGTCCCTGCTTTGTTGTTTTCGTAGCACTCAACACCATCTGACATATCGTATTTTTTACTTGCTAATTCATTGTCTCCCTCCACCACAAGAATGCAAGTTCCTCAGGGGCAAGGGTTCTTCTCTATTTTGTTTACAAGAGATATCCAAAGTACCTGGAAGATTAGCAATGCCTGGCATAAGATAGGCACTCAGGAAATAAGTGTTGAAAGAATGAAGCATGCTTCTCACAGACAGGGTTCCAAACTTTGAGAAACAAGGCTGTAGCCTATGGAGAGCCACTGAAGAGGTTTAAATTAGATCATGATATCACTACTTTTGTATCCAGAACGATCTCTCCAGCAGAATTAGGATGGGAGGACTCGAGTTCTAATCCGTGCACATAAAGTGAGACCACAGAGAAGACTAACCCATAGTCCAGGCAAGAGGCAAAGAGGGCAAGATGGATGTGCATTGAAGAGATGTTTTAAGATTTAAAACTGGGCAGAGAAACTCCATTTTGGATGCCTAGTTTATCTGTACAAAGCTATTCGTTGCCTGAGAGCCCTTTCTTTGTGGGGCCCTGATCTTCATCACTACAAAGCCACACGGTCAATGCTTTCCTTTCCAGTATGGTGAGAGGGGGCGTAGGAATGTTTTCCTTGGCTGTCTTAGTCCCAAATCAGGATCAATAGGATCAAATCCAAACAGAGCCCAGATCTAGCCCTGCTCCAGAACAGACCGGACATTTGTTGTGTGAACAGACGGCCCAGATACCAACCCCCAGTTTCCATTACAAAAATAATAAAAGTTCGAGGGAAATGAGATTGGAAAACCAAAGTAAGGAGAAGGCTCAAGACATCCTCCTATTTGTTTTTCTTCTGTTTCTCGGCCCTGAGCCAGGAGGGCCCTCTTCCCAATGGTTGCCTGGTTACAGCCCGAGAGGTTCGCCAGGGTAACATCTGGAATAAAGGTGGGTGGGCAAGGAGCCAGGGCCTGCTCAACTTGAGCAGGATCTGAGAAAGAAAGGAAAAGAAAATTTTTTTTCTAATTACTGCCCAACCTTGAGGACAAAGGAAGGAAATATTTGAGATAAACAGAAAATATGTTAAAAGGTTTTCTTTTAAAGGGTTATTACAACTCATTAACATAGCAAAGAAATAGAAGGCATAGGGGAAACTCTGAAAGGTACAGCCATTTTAATAAGCTGGGTTTTGGACTGGGCATCTGCTACCCATGACGCTAAGCAACTCTGGATTTTGTGTCATTTAGTATTATTCTTGAGTGCAGCCTGGTTCAGAATAGAAGGAACTACCTTCAAATATATAATAAAAATACTGTAATATTAATAATAAATATTTATTAATTGCTTACCATGTTTCACTGAGGGCTCTACATGTATTTTTGCATTTAATCCTTACAACTCTTTGGAATAAGACTGAGCCTTAGAGAGGGAAGGAAATTTCATATCGAACAGCTCATACTGACCTGGCAGCCTGACTCCAGGACCTGCTTCCTTCTGCACTCTACTTTCCTGCCTCCCACAGGGGACCTCCATCCCCAGTGGCCATGGATGAGGGAGATGGTTCAGCACCGTGGTTCAGAGCCTGGATATAGACTTCCTGAGCTCAGATCACAGCTCTGTGTTACCTTGAGTGAATAACTCATTTTGAGGCTCATGTTCCTCAAATATAAAAGGGTTAATACTGCATTTTTTTCAAGGGGCTGTTGGAAGAGTTTAATGAGAAAACATATAAAGCACTTAGCATGCTGTGATTATAAATGTTTAATAAACATTAACCTGTTGATATAATTATGATTATAATTTACATCTTGATTCTTCAATTGAGGGTATATTCATTGAGAACTTATTGCACCAAGAACTGGGGTGATGTGTGAAACACAATCATGGGCTTTGTGGTAAATCCACACTCTGCTGGATCCTATCTCATCCTCCATGACTTCAACTTCTCTTTTCCAGAGAGAGGAAGTGTAGACTTGTCCACTGAACCACTCATTCCTTCTCTTCCCACAGCTGTGCTTGGGAAAACACATGTAAACAAATGAATTCATCTCCATGAACACTTGTGAGTTTTTTAGATATTGTGCAAGAATACAAGAAATTAAAGACATGGTTCTTATCTTCTGAGACTTCTCTGGGAGGAATTGAGATTAGAATTAAAGTCAGTATAACTCCTGTGTGATGGAATGCCTCTAAATATTCTTCTTGTATATTTTAATTGAGAATAGATTTGAACACCAGTATGGCTAGTGTGGTTTGGTTATTCTAAATGATTTCTCCATTTCTGGATTCCCAGTCAAAGAGAAAAGATTAAGGATGCTGGTTCTGGAATTACATTGACCTTTGTTTGTTTGTTTCTTCTGCCCAAAGCCCCAGTGCATGGTTGTATATCCTAGCTCTAAATCCTTCTAGTTCTTCTAGGAGAGCCACTGCCACAGCAACTGACAGATGGGTGGTATGGTTCCACAACAGGGAAACGAACCTGGGCTGCTGAAGTGGTGGGAGTGCTGAATTTTAACCACCAGGCCATCAGGGCTGGCTCTGACCTTAGTTTTTAAGCAAGTAACTTTACCTCTTTGTTCTTCCATCTGTGAAGTATGCATAATGATAATGATAATTGTACCTATCGCCAGGCCTGTTAAGATTATAGAGAAAATGCAGATGTGCCTAGCACAGTGATAAGTATAAAGTAAATGTCTTACTCAGCTCAGGCTGCTATAACAAAATACCAGAGACAGGGTGCCTTAAACAACGGACTTTTAATTCTCACATTCTGGAGGCTGAGAAGTCCAAGATCAACGTGCTATCAGATTTGGTTCCTGGTAAAGACTTTCTTCCAGGTTTGTAGATGGCCATCTCCTTGCTGTATCCTCATGTGGTGGAGAGAGAGCTTTGGTGTTACTTTCTCTTCTTAAAAGGGCAATAAATCTCATCATGGGGGCTCCACCCTCAAGATCTCATCTAAACCTAATTACCTCCCAAGGGCCCCACCTCAAATACTATCACACTGGGAGTTAGGGATTTAACATGAATTTTAGGGGAACATATTCAGTCCAGAACAGTAAGTGTACAATCAATGCGATCTATTGTAACTCTTAACAATAATCATAATTGTTGCTATGATTATAATTTAAGACCACCCCAATTTTAACTGTAATAGGACACCTGAGAGTAGATGCCTTACTCATACCAAAAAAAAAAAAAAAAAAGAAATTCCAGGCCAAATATTTTTGTTCGGGCAGAAGTGATCACATGATTAATACCTGGAAGCAAATGGTAAAATAAAGACAGCCACAACTAGAATGTAAGCTCATAAAGGCAGGGCACATGACTGTTCTGTTTATCACTGTACCCACAGCATACACCACAGATGGTGGCACCCAGTAGGAATTTCATAAATTTTAGTAGATGTATCAAAGAACTACTGGTTTCCGAGAAGAAATAATCAGCAAATAAATCCAAGATGATTCCTAGTTACTGGTGTAGATCCAAGAGGAACTCTTGTTGAAAAATATTCTATGCAACATTCTACTCAGATAAACACTACTTTTCAAACCAAAATCCTATCAGGTCTTTGGCTCAGGAGCCTTATCTTTTATTAGTCAGATGAATGTAAAGGATGATTTTGCTGTTATTGCCATGGAGTTGATTCCAAATCCTAGTGACCCTCTGCACAGCAGAGTGGAACCCTGCCTGGTCTTTTTGTGCCACCCTCTCACCATCCTGCACTCTATCAGACAATGCTCCACTCCTATTCACAGGGGTTTCATGGCCAATTTTTTTGGAAGTGGGTAGCCAGGTCTTTCTTCCTAGTCTGTCTTAGTCTGGACACTCCACTGAAACCTGTCCACCACAGGTGACACTGTTGGTATTTCAAATACCAGTGGCATAGCTTTCAGCATCACAGCAACATGCAGCTGCAACAGTATGACAGATGGGTGGTGTGGTTCCCTGACCAGGAAATGAATCTGGACCACAGCAGTGAGACCACCGAATCCTAACCACAAGACCACCAAAGGATGATTGTGGAGAGTAGTATAGAGATTCATACAATTCAAAGCACATGCTTATTTGACACCCACAGAGTGCCAAGTCTTCCTGCACTAGGATTCAAAAATATAGATTCAACAATAGATTAAACCACAGTCTCTGCCTTCAAGAAACACAGGGCCCAGCTGGAGAGATGGGCACAGAAACAAAGAAAGAAACTTACTGAGTTAAGTGCTGTGCCAAAGGCATTGTATACACATGGAAGAAGGAAGTAACTTGGTAGTCAGGAAGACATTGAAAAGAAGACCTAGTTGAGCTGAGTCTTGCAGACACAGTTGTCAGGCATCCAGTTATGGAGAGAGTCCTCCAGGTAGAGGGCCAGCTTGCACAAACACAGAGAGGTATGAACATGTGCACAGTGTCTGTGGAGGATGATGGCGTGATGATGGACATAAGGCTGGGATCACTCATTCAAGTGCTCCTAGACTAGTTACAAGTTTGGATTCTGTTCTCTAAGTAACAGAAAATCAAAGAAGGAAGGACATTTGCAAAAACAGAGGTGATATTATAAGGAGTTAGTAACAGGTTGGCTGCAGATGGTAAGAAAGGAGTATGAGGCATTTTATCACATACAAAGGAGAGAGCACAAGTTTGAAAAGAAGATTTTGAGCTCAGCTTTGGGATGTGCTCACTGCTATGTGTCTCAAAAGCAGCCAAACACGCAATAGAGAATGGCTGGAAGCTCAGAACAGTGATGTTGGCTGGAGAGAGTGTTTTAGGGATTTATGCTGATGGAGACGGAGATGATGTACCTGCTCAGGGCTGGGGAGGGGCGATGATGTGAAGAGGAATGATTCTTTCCCTTTTCTAGGTCATGGATTTTTTTAGAATCTCAAGTAATGCTATGGATTCTCTGTTGGAAAATGTCAAAAAGCTGCATGCATACACATAAAGTCTGCATTCAATTTTGGGATCTTCTAAGACTCTAGAGGACCACAGAGCCCCACTTATGAAACCTTGGAGTATGGGGAGGTTGAAGAGGGGCCAAGTTGCCACCCTAGATGCAAGCAGTTTGGGAGGTGAAAAGCTGGGAGGAAATCAAATGGAAGAGTACAACAGTCCCCACCCCACAGGGCACATGCCTCCCAGGAAGCCAGGGGACATTTGCTTCTGAGTTTAAATGTTTGGGTTTAGCATAACAGACTTTGGGCCCCTGTCAACTCTTTAAAATTTTTGACAAATCTCCCTTCTCACCTTTCAACCTATATTTCTTTCTCCATGTGCTGCACCAATCTGATGTGCCTTTAAAGGAGCTACATGCATTCACAATGAAAATGCTGAATGGAAACTCACTCATGGATGTCTTCACAACTGTAAGTTACTAACTTAGGCTGTGGGGAAAAGTCTATCCTGGTGGTGAAAGACACTTGGGGTTTTCTGTGGAGATTCCCAGAATGGCAAGAGTTACTTGAAAAGTAAAACCAAATGTGATGATGAGAGAAAACAGCTTCTGGGCTTACAGATGTTCTTGTTCTTTCTACAGCCAGTGCTTGAAATCTCAGCAATGAAGTTTGTGATTGTTGGGGATCATTTGTCAACAAATAACCCAGTCACAGGACAGTAAAGTCTGAATCTTTCCTGAATTTCTTTGAAATGTTCCTGGTTCCTTCTGCCTCCA
The DNA here is from genome assembly GCA_031878705.1 of Tapirus indicus. NCBI lineage: Eukaryota > Metazoa > Chordata > Mammalia > Perissodactyla > Tapiridae > Tapirus > Tapirus indicus. The sequence goes on from CM062929.1 coordinate 61,942,453, forward strand.
TGGTCGGTCTCTGCCTGAAGTCCATCTCTCATGACTGTCTAGTCTTGTTTTAGTGATGCAACAGCTCCATTCACTGGTCTCCCTCATTCTGGTATTTCTATCTGCCTGTGCCATTGCCTTCATCTCCCTCCTCCCATCCCCGCCCTGCCTCCTATCCATCACCCGCATTGCCTTTCAAATTATCTTTCCAAAATGAAAATATTGATTCAAATCTTCCCTTGTGCAGACTGGTATTCAAGGCCCTTCTGATCTTGCCCCACCCACCTTACCAGCCTCATATCCCTCCTATCCTCCCACTTCTTCACATCCCAAGTTTCAGTCACACCATACTTCCTCAGTCCCCAGACATGCCTTCCTCTTTGCCACAATAGTACACACTGCCATCCTGTTCTAGAATATCTGGCAAACTCCAATCTAGCCTTCAAGGCCCACCTCAAGCATTGTACCCTCCGGAGTATCCTCTCTGACTCTTTCTCCATTCTCAGCAAAGACAAGTTTTTTCCATTAGCTCCTCGGGTGCTCTAGGCATTTAACTTTAATAGCACCTGACTGAATGCACATACTATGTTGCTTGTGCAGGGTTTTTTATAAGTTTGTCTCCCCATGCTAGACTGTGAGCTCCATGAGACGAACTGTGCATTATTCAAAATGTGCTATGGCATAAATGGAACCTTTGGTCTCCCCAACTTGGGTTTTTTTGATAAAGTGTCCTGAACTAGGAAGAAATTCACTTTTTCCCCCCTTTTAGGAAGAGTTGGCTAAAATATTGACTCAAAGAAGCATGGGGGCGTATTTAACCTATTTAAAAGCACTTTTCCAAGACAGGAAGTAAAATGTGAATATGCAAGTAATTCCTCCTAAGGTGCATGATATTTATTTTTTATTCAAGTGGGAAATACCTGTAGCAATTGCTTTGTGTTACCATATGCACGTAGGGACAATTTTATGTCATACATGTCACAAATTCAGACTGCTTTCACCTCATATTGATTCCTCTAATTTAAACTTGACTTCTTTCTATTCCCTTCCCTTCCCAGGAATGCACCCACAGGCCAAGGTGCATTACGGGCGTCACATCGGGTCCACAAGAAGCTTGCGAGTTCCCACAGTGGAGAGACTGTTAGATGGGAAATTGATAAACTCTTAATAGCTAACCATGGGCTCTCTCTGGCGACACTAAAGTAGAGAGGGGAATTTGTTGGGACTCTGCACGTTTCCCCCCAAATCAGTTGCAATTTACAACAGCGTGAAGCCGGGAAACAAGGAGGCTCAGGAAACAGACACAGTTTACTTGCAGCCGCCTAGCCTGCTCTCTGCTTTAGAAGCTGAGATTTGCGTGAAAGAACAGAGGTTATTGCATTCCCACCCACTGCATCACAGGTCAATGATCTTTCTGGTCCACTGCTTGAGAGGGTTTTTGGTTTCCTAATTGTGTCATCCATGTTATTAGCTATTTGTTCCTCCCAGATTCATGTCATTATTTGTTCCTGCATTCATTCTTGCATTTCATCACTCAGCACGTATCTATTGAACATCTACTATGTCCCAGACACCGTATATCTGTTTTCACAGAAGGCAGTGAAAATAAAGCATAAAATAAGACAGGATTTAGGATAGGGTTCCTCCCCCTTTCAGCTGAGGTTGATTAGTTTATAGCATCCTTAGGCTACTGTTAGCTAAAACCCTTCCAACTTCAACCCTATCCAAAAAAATACCTCCATCTCATCCACAAGAATATCATGATATCACATGTTAAATCCCCGATTAACTTCAGGCACACTATTTTCATTCTTTCTCCTTGAACTACCAAGGTAAACACCTTATCTTTAAAAGAAAGAATGGTGGTTTAACCTAGTTCCTGATTTATTTTAGCAAGTGCATGCTGGGTCCTAGCGAGCGTTAACGTTCTTGTCTAAACGCTCAACCAATTATTGCTTTAGGGATCTGTTCTCAAATGGTGCCTCAGAGCAAGAGAAATCATTGCTGCAGATTATCCCTCTTTATTCACCGTTACAGAATGTGACTATCTTTGTCTGCCTACAGTCCTTCCTTGTTATTCACTATTCTCCAAAAATCACTCATATAAATTTAGCCTATCTTCCCCAAGATTTGTAGACATCATTCAAAAAATTGAGCTTGTCAGAAAGTTCCCTGTGCAGCTGCGTTGAAGATGCACAGCAGTGTCTTATTCTATTTATTACAGTATTATACAGTTATCTAGTTTTTACCCTTAAAAATTGATATTATAAAGGTGCTCATTTAAGAATTCCTACCCAGAAAATATTAATGGTGGTTGCCTCTGGGGAGCAGGATTCACAGTGCAGGGGAGACAGAGGGATTCTCTTCCTTTTTATTTTATATTTCTTATATCACTTGATTTTTTTGTTTTGGATGTCTGATCTTTACACAAAAACAAGCTAATTTCTTTAAAAATACATCTTCTACTGAGTGTAGTAGATGTGAACCAGTAACTATAAAACCTGGTGATAGGTTTTCCTATCTGCCCCTTTAACCAGGCTACACTCACTTGTAGAGGGAATGTCAGAGCCACAGAAAAGATTAGGCATCAAGGAGCATTGTCTAGGACCCACCCACCTCCATCGCCTGGACCCACCTCCTCACTGCCACCCCTGTCCTCTCTCCGGACCTTTTCTGCTTGACTTTCCACAATGTCTCCATGCCTTTCCACCTGGGGTATCACCATTTGCCTGTGCCTGTTTCCCTGGGTCACTGGTTTGTGCTAGTCTGGGCTTATCTCCTCCCTTCTAGCATAACACATTAAGACTGACTCAGGGTGATGGACCACTGTCTTGAACTTGGCCTTCCTTGGATGAAATTGGAATAAATTGTCACTGATGTTTTAGAAGGCTTCATAGAGGGACTCAGGTATGTGTCTGATTAGACCCACTCTTGCCTCACCAAGTCATTATGTACTTAGAAGTTTTTATTGTCCACCTTTTCTTTACCCCCAGTTTCCATCATTTCCACCTTCATCACAAATATATTTATAATCATACTTAAGGTCAGGGGAGGAGTTTCTCCATATAATTTTTATACACTTAGAGAAGATGGTGTTGGTAAGGCAAGCCAAAACCTCATGAGACACTCTGCTTTTAGTCTAAATTGATTCTCAGAAGGTAACCTAGCCTCCAGTGCCATGGACTAGAAACCATCAGATGAGAAAACTCACTGGCAAAGGCAGCCACCTTGTACTCTTGGTTCACTTGTCCAGGTCTAAGTTCAACCTTCTGGCCTCTGGATCACAGCTGCTGCCTCTTTGGTAATCTCTTTACATCATTACTCTACCACCACCTTGTATTTTTAATCTCTTCCTCTCTACTGGCTACTTACACTTGGGCTACAAACAATTCGAGTGGTTTTCATCCTAAAAACAAAATAAAACAAACAAAACAAGTCCCCTTAAAAAATAACACAGTTAAACCAGAATCTGGGATGGAGTCCAGGCATCAGTATTTTTTAAATGCTCTCCAAGAGATTCTAATGTGCCCCCCAAGTTGAGAACTGATGCTCAAGAGCAAACCTCTTTAAATGACAATATTTCCTTTTTCTTTCTTTCCAAGCACTTCTTGATTTGTTGTGTTCTGGGTTTGACCACCACTACCCTACTTAGTTAGGGATGCCAGTTCTTAACCGAGTGGCCACTATTCTGAACTGTCTTCTTAGAGAGGTGTCATTTGCAGAGTTTGCCTCCCCTGCTTGATGAAATCCTCTCCTCTGGGAGAATTTCCTGCTTTTCTTCTAAACTTGGACTGCTTCTCTTCGTTTTCCACCATGGGCTCCTGTTTTTCCAGTTTTGGGGTGGAGTGAGGACAGGAAGCAGCCTACATAGCAGGATTCTCCCCAGGGCTTTTATATGGCTAAAATTTCTTATATGGATCTACTGTTCAGAAAACACTCAGAAAAAAAAATTAAGAAAACTGAGCTAATTCCAAAAAATGCAAGTAAACACCAGGAAACAGGGTAGAGAAGATGCCAACCAGATGTTGTTCAATGCCCGCTGTAAGTTTGGGATCAGACCCCAAACTTGGTTCAGATGGAACACAAAAACCAGATTCATCCAGAACAAAGCTCCTAGAATACTTGGGCCAAGCTTTTATTCAGTCAGAGGGACCTCAGCGTTAGTGAGCAGAATATGGTAACATTAGTTTCAGGCTCATTTACTGTAAATTCAAGAATTTGCTCTTCCCTTGGTCTTTGAGTTCTATTCAGCGGGGGCAAACCCACATCACACCACCTTGACTCCTGGGAAAAGTGCAAAGGATTAAGACCAGAAGGCAAGTCAGGGAAGGATCTGAGAGCCGGGCAGCTGTGGCAACAGCCTCTCCCAGGCTTCAGGATCTGAGCCATTATGGTTCTGTTTTAAAATAAACTAAAATTCAGATGAGCAGAACGTTTGTATTTCACGTTAACATTATGGCTTTTTCTCAGCTGGGTGTTTTTATTTTCTCTGTCACTTTGCATTACAAGAATAACACAGCTTTCCAAGGGAACAGCTCCATCAGATAAGTGTGTGGAGTGTAGATTGCAGAATTTGAGTCTCCCTGACTCAGGGAAGCCTTCACTATAAAAGTCAATGGCTGTTGGCCCAGAGCATTAGCTTCAGGCTCAGCTCGAAACTGGGCTGGCAAAGAGGCCATACCTTATCTTCTAGTCAATGCTGCTTTGTATCTTCTCATGGGCCAGAAAAGAAGCAGCTGGAAAAATTGCTCATTGTACTTGCCCCAGCTCTTCCCAGCACAGCTGTGGGCACTGACTACTCCCACCAGCATCCCTAGCCCTGTCCAATCCTGGGGCAATGGAGACCCAATTTAAGAAGATGTCAGCACCTCCCAACCCTCCAGGAAAGTGAGCTTCAGAAAGAGTTACTGTTCTGTATATGGCAGTCAACATATGTGGGAGTGAGAAAGAACATATACCCAGATGTCTGTATGGGCCCTTTCATCCCAAACTCATATATATTGCCTAAGGCCTGATTGACCGACTGGTCTCTTGTGCTTATTCTTCACTCTTAATGATTTGGGAAAGGTAGCCAAGGGAAGAATCATGGCCTCCCAGCCCAAATCCTCCTTCCAAAAGGCCTTGTACCTGTTTGAGCAACCCTACCACATCCTGAATAGGCCTCGTTGAGTAAGCCTGACATTGATAGAATGAAGAGAACTCTGCTAGGACCCAAACCCTTCTGCCATTGTTCCTCACCCCTGCAATAAGACTCCTTATGCATCAACCCTGACCCAGAAGGAACTTGACTTTGCTTACTCCTGAGGTTGGTGATTTAAGTGACTTTCCTCTTTCTGAAGCAAGTCTAATTAGTCCCTCCCAGGGCCCAACTCATACTGTTTCTATCTTACTCTTTTCTTCCCGTTGGAAAATCTCAGCATGCCCTCATCTAAGAATAACCACCATCAGAGTAGAAAGAGTTACTACGGAAAATTTTAATTTTATCACACCAATGGCTCTTTGGCAAACATGGGTTATCTCCTGGAATCTTTTACCCTGATCACACGGTATAAAACAGCAAAATTGTTCCTAGGCCAAAAATTCACATATTTTAATAAATTAAGAGGTAAACCCAAATCCACTTTCAAAATACAGGCTGCCATGACAACAAGTTACAGGAGTACAAGGAGAAATGCTGTGTTTTTTTCCCTCTTGGCAATTTATTTCTAAACATGTAGTCCTAGTAAACTGCTTTTAAATGGGAAAACAAGAATCTGGCTACTGGGCCAAGAATCTGGCTCAAAGACATGATTTCTGCTTTGATATCTTAATTTATTGATAACAAAACATTCAAAATGTCTATCAAATCTTCTGCCCATGGAATGGGCATGTTTGATTAATCACTTACTTTTAATGTTTTATAATTTAAAATTTTGAATGTAGACAGAATAATAAAGGGAACTCCCAAATACCAATCATCCAGCTTCAACAGTTATGCTCATGGCCGATCTACATGTATCTATACTCCTACCCATTGGCCCTTCTCCCAGACTATTTTAAACCATATCCAAGATATTTATCATTGTATCAGTAAATGTTTATCTCTATAAAATTAGGACTTCCTTTTTAAACATAATTTCATTATCACACCTAAAAATTAACAATAATTTATTAATTTTATCAAATCTCCAATCAGTACTCAGATTTTCCCTGACTTCCTTTTAATTCATTTTATAGATTTTTAACAAAACTCAAGATTGAAATAAGATACATACATTGCAACTGTTGATATACATAATTGTCTTTTAATCTACAACTTTTCTCTCCCTAACCCACTCCTTTCTTTCTCTCTCCCCTTCCTCTTTCTTTCTTTCTCTCTTTTCCTTGCAATATACTAGTTGAAGAAACAGGGTCATTTGTCTGGATTTTGTTGTTTGCACTCCTATGGTGCTGTTTAACACTTTCCTCTTTCCCCTATATGTCCTTAATAGTTAATCATTCCACACTTGATTGGGATTCCTGAATCTACTTTCATGACTAAGGATCTAATAAAGCTTCCTGGTCTGCATTCTAAACCCCTGGCTTCCGTGTCCTGAATGATGGAAACCTGAGGCTGTGTGACGCATTGGAAAGACTACAGGGTTTTAATCTATCATCGACCTGTTACCTGACCTTGGAAATAAGAGTCACCTTCCTTGGTTAGAAATGTGGACACTAATATTGCCTTGAAAGGTTTTTTGGAAATTAAAAGTAATTATAAATACGGACTATGCTGAGTGGCACATAATATGGCTAGTCATGCAACCGAGAGGCAATGTTACATAGTAAAAGAAGCACAGATTTTGAAGCCAGACAGCATTGGATAAAGCCATCTGTAGAGTCTTAGGGATTGAAGAGAAAATGTATGTAACATGCATCACCCAATGCTTAGAGTATAATGTATATAGCAATTGTAGATAATGATAATGGTGTGAGTCTATCAAAGAAGGCTAGAAGACTGAGTTCAATGTAGTCTTTTCAAAATTCTCTTTGACACAAGCTTCTTTCCAATAATTTCTGTTTCACCCTAAAATCAAAAGCCAAAAGCAGGGATAAATACAAAATGCAATGGGAATACAAAAGAGGGACAAATAACTTTTCCTGCAAATGCCAAGAAATGCTCCACAGGAGTCATGACAGTTGGAGTGGGTCTTCAAGGGTCTTCTTGGTATTTGCTAGGTGAGTGAGAAAAAGGGCACAAGAGGAAGGAACAGCAGAGGTATAGCTGAGGTCACAAGCTCAAGGGATTTCAGAGAAATTGGTTGGGGTTTACCTTATTGGCAGTGGGGAGTGATGATGTGGTTCAAGTAGGGGAATCTTTTTCAATGATCATCTTTGTTATGGTGAGAGAAAGGGATTCAAGGGGGAGAGCTAAGGTGCTATTGTGAGAAAGGCAGGTAAATTTGGAGATCATGATAAGATACCAAGTAAGAGCAATTAAGAAACTAACATAGTCGCAAACCATGTCAGTTCACCATACGTTTCATCAAAGTATCAGATAAAATATCTCTGAGGATTACATAGGAAGATAACTTTTTGCCTGCAGTAATCTGGTAGCATTTGCAACTGAACTAACAAATAAAAGGTTAGATAGACCTTATATTCAACAAATAAAATTTGGGCAATGGCTTAAAGGAAGGATCACAAAGTTATGAAGTTTTTCCACAGACTTTCAGGACAGGCACATGGAAATCACAAACTCCCCCAAATACCCATCATTGTTTCAGATTCCCTGAAAGTGAAATTCAGCGCACACCCACACATACATCTCCTCCACCCTGTGTCATGATTCAGTTGTATTTATGCTAGTGTTTCCCCAAATATGTTCTATAGAGCTTCATCCTATAGATACTTCATGGGAAAAAAGAAAGAAGGAAGAGGGAGGGGGAGAAAGAGAGAGGGAGGGAAAGAGGAACGATGGAAGGAAAGAAGAAAGGAAGGAAGGAAGGAGGGAGGGAGGGAGGAAAGGAAGACTTTCTAAACTAGCTTGGGAAATTCTGGTTTAAACAGAATTAAACAGGTTTCTTTACTGTAGGACTTCTCAGAGCCTTTGTTTAATGTATTGCAAATCTCCAACATGAGCATAGAGTATGCAATACTTTAACAGAGATGTCCCTCCTCCCACAAGAAGCATCTTGTACCAGTATTCTACATACCAGTATACCGGGGGAATGCCAACATTAACAGTGGTTAACTCCTTCTTAGAGATGTCTCAGGAGCTGATTCTAATGGCAGAGACAGAGCTGATGGAGATGTTTCTGTGGCAATTATTGCTGAGCAAATACAGACCTTGCAGGAATGTAAGTCCTTTACATTACCTAGTTTTTTCTATTTAGTACAGACTAGTGTGCATAATTATGACTGAGCTAGACATACGTTTCCAGCATGCATTTGAAGAGAAAGCTGTGTTTCAGCCTAGCCGACTCATCTCCTAATTCCAGGAGGAGAAAGTTCCAAGCAGATACGAGTTTAAAAAAGATTCTCACAGGTGAGGAGGAGACGGAGAGTTGTTTGGATGCTGAAACATCTCTAAGATTCCATTTCCAATCTGATGTACCCACAGGATCCAAACTGGAATCCAGGATATGCAAGAAAATAAGCTGCTCAGTCAAGGATTAAAGCATGCTTAATTGCCCTCCCAACGTACACACACGCACACACACACATATGTGTGCATTTTGCATGTGAACATTAAACAGGCTGAGGGTTTTTGTTGTCAGCCTCTACCTGCCACAGCTCTACCCTATTATGTCAGTGCTGGCTCAGCCATACCAGTCCCTTATCCAGCTGGAGACAAGGCTGACTATATGCCATGTCCCCTGTGACCACCATCAAGATGCAAGCATGATCTAAAGTCTGTCTGTAGCCCTGCTCACTGAGCTGCATGATCCGCCTAATGTCCTCCAACCTGTCCACCCTTGAGTCTTGGAGAGAGGTCATCTACTCTGCTGCCAGGTTTGAACCCTCCATATCTGCTCTTTAGGATCCTAAATTAGAGCACTCCACCTACTTCCTGGAGTCCTGGTGATGCTTTCTTCACTCCTACCAATCTCTTACTTTTACAAATACTCTCTTCTACTGCCTGGGACTGTTTCAGTCTGTTCTATTCTCTCTAGAACAGCACCACCCAACAGAACTTTCTTCAATGATGGAAATATTGTATATCTGCATTGTCCATTACAATAGCTACCAGCCAGATCATTTCCCCAAAGCAATCACTTGCAAGCCACTGCAGCAGCACTTGGCACATGTACTGGCCATGTGGCATTGTATAGTCACTTTACCAAGCCTCAAATCCATCATCTGTAGAGTGGGATGATTATACATGCTTTGGAGGGACATTGTTAAATGGTTTTAAGTGAGAAAATGCTTGTGAAGTGCCTATCACAGATCTTGCCACACAGCAAGTGCTCAGAAGATATTTATTCCCTATATTCATCCAAAGGTAAGTCCAGTGGCTAAAATGCTCAGATGGTTCATGTTTCTCTGGGTAATCTCAAGACTGCCTTGTTCATCCCCTAAAATGCTAAATTCCACAAGGTCATGAAAGGAAAGCTTTGGATCAGTGATTAGAAAACAGTTTTGGCTTTCCTCTCCTGCAACATGTCTCAAGCTGGTCTCCTCATTCTAACACTGGTTTCTGAAAAGCCTAGCCTCAATTTCCTTCCTGCATCAATCAAGGAGCAGCCCCTTTCTGGGGAAGGCTGGAAATGAGACCCTTTGTTCATTTGCATTGTGCAAACTTTCCTCAATTCAAAAGTAAAAAGGCCTTTAAAATGTGTGGGTTGGAGGCTTTGCTTCCTCCCTCTTAAAAGAGGCCCTGGGGACAGCGGGCAGGGCAGCTGCAGCCCAAGAGGAAGGGAGAATGGGGTCCAGAGGCATTGCAGGGTCCTGCTTCTGCCAGAGGGAGAAGCTGGTCATGCTCTTGTGTAATCCACAGATCTGCTGGAGCCTTCACAACCCTTGAGACACAGGCACAATCTTCTTGAATCCCCAGTTCTCTGGCCTGTGGCCTCAACAAATTTCTCCAAATTCCAGGGTGCTTATAATCCTTACAATCTCACGGTCTCCTCTACCTCTGGGGTTCCTCATTGCCTCAATGTGGGATGAATATCAAGCTTTTCACCCATTAAAACACATCTACATATTAACAAACAAAATATAGGACAGAAATCACTCACACACAGCATTTTTAAATGTAGTAGATTTCATACCAAGCTGGAGTTTCACCAAGAGATCACACAATAGACTTATTAAAAAATAATAGGCTTTCTTGTCTGCCAAAGGGAAGTCACCCACACTTGGATCTGCTCCCTGGTCCTCGCTGCCCAGTGCCTGCTGCCTCCTCTCTTCTTCTCACCTCACCCCCTGATCTCACTCTCTCTTCCTCACCTTCTGCCTCTTTGATTTTCCAAAAGATTTCAAATTACTCATTCTATACTGTGATGAGCAGTTCTGCCACCTTGAACTCCTACTTCTAGATCTGGATTGCTAAATGAATCAAGACTGTCAGCTCATGAAGTAGCTTCTCATTTAACAGAAGCTTCCTTTCTTAGAAGACAATGGTGATGTCAAATGGTAATTGTTTTCCCGATGCAAATGGAAAATGTAATTGGGAATGAATATAGTTCTCTTTCAGGACACCTAAGGCTCTTTTAGCTGCTGCAGTATGTCCCTAGGGAGTGTTAACAACAGGTGCAAAATTCTGGTCGCAAATACATATGTACGCATTATTAAAATAATGTTATTATACTATATATAATATTATAACCAATATTATTCATTGTTATTATTCAAAGGAAGAGTGAGGTAATCCTTATCTAGATAAGTTACCTTTTTGGAAATCATTTCAGAATAAAGTTCTCTAATTCCAAAATCCCATAATAAAATTGTCCAACACTTATAAACCTTCCAGGAAAAATAATATCTTAAAAGCCAAGGAACTGAAACACATAGGAAAACTTGAAGTTGAATAGTTTGAATCCCACAAACAAAGAAGAGAGATTAGGAGGGAATAGGAACTGGATTCGATATTCCAAGAGGAGGTTGTTGGTGGAAGAATAAGCGGGAGAGAACAGCCTACACGTGTCTGGGGTTAGGACATCCATGAGTCATGAAGTACGTGTAGAAGAGGGAAGGTGTAGACTCAGCTTGAGACACAGACTGTTCTCCAGAATCGACACTATACGTTGTTCTCTCGTTTCACATACAGATAAAATGAAATTCAGAGGGGAAGTGGCTTAATAAGCCTCTAGGTAGAATTCAAATAAGGTCTTCAGAAAACTGCATGTTTCTAAAACCCAGGTCTTCTGATTGTCAATACAAAACTTCTCTAAGACATAGGAGGTCCTGGTGTTCTAATCAATTTTCTCCATCCTGAAAACTAGACTATTAAGTATAAAATCTCATGGCAGTGTGCTAATGAGCTTTAATGAGTGGAAGAATGCCCAGTCTTTTTATCTTTAAGTGTACTATGGGCAATTTTAGAATTAATTTTTTTCTGTTAGAGAAATATAGGCCCAATGTGAAAACTTAGAAAAACATAAAAAATTAAAATAAAAATTAACAATTTTCCATACCTCTAGCACTCTCACAGTGAAAAATTTAACAGATTTCCTTTGTCCATAAAATCTTTTTTCTTATGCATTTTATGCTGTTGAGATCACAGTACTTATGTGATTTTGTACATTTTCTTAAATTACAGCATAAACTCTGCACATATAACCCTTTTTATTCTTAAAATACTGCATAATATTTTCCTGGCTGCATAAACTTCACTGCATTTAGTAGAGTATAATTTATTTATTTCACACTCTTACATGTTTATATTATTTCTAATATCTTGCAATGACCATAGCGTAATGATGAATGCCTTTATGCTAAAAAAAAGTTATTCCTTTTAAATTTTGGGTTACGTATGTTATGGGTTGAATTGTATCTCCCAAAAAGATGTTGGAGACCTAATCCTCAGTATCTGTGAATGTGACTTATTTGGAAATAGGGTCTTTACAGATGACCAACTTAACAAGAAGTCATTAGGGTGGGCCCTAATCCAATATGACTGTGTCCTTGTCAAAAGGGGAAGTTTGGACATAGAGATAGACACCCACATAGGTGGAACACCCCATAAAGATGAAAGTAGAATTCCAGATGGTGCATTCACAAGCCAAAGAATGCCAGAGATTGCCAGCAAACCTCCAAAAGCTAGGGGAGAAGCATGGAACAGATTCTGCCTCACAGCCCTTAGAAGGAACCAACCCTGCCCACACCTTGTTCTCAGACTTCTAGCCTCCAGAACTGTGAGACAATTCATTTCTGTTGTTTAAGCCACCAGTATGTGGTACCTCCTTACAGGAACTCTAGGAAACTAATGCAATGTCCTTAGAAAAATTCCCAGAAATGCAAATATTTGGTCAAATGGTGTGAATACTTTTAACATTATTGATATATTTTGCCAGGTGGCAAAAGTTTCCCAATTTTATGCAGATTTCTAACTTCATTAACTGTGAGTGAGAGAATTTGTCTCATCATAATCCCCCAGAATATTGTTGTTTTCATAAACTTTGCTAATTTATTGGACAAAATCTATCACACTGATTTTGTGTTCAAATTTCTTTGATTACCACTGAGATTAAACACTGTCTGCATTTATTAGCCATTTTTGTTTTCTACATCTTGAGCTCTATGTCCTGTCCATCTGTTTTGAAATTATATCCATATTTAACTTTTGGAATTATGGACTTTTTTCCTTTTCTGTTTGCATGAATTCCTTTTGTAGCATAGATAGTCATTCTCTTTCTGCCATGCTTAATGCAAATATGTCTCTGATGTGTTGTGTTATTTTTATTTTGCTTTTTATCTTCTGAATATATATGCCAACAGAACAACATTTTTTGAGGGCTTTTAAACTTAAATATGTTAAAATGCTTATGTTATTTATTCTCGGGTAGAATTTTGTTGTAAAATATAATTATTTAATTAGTCTAGAATGTAGTATTTTCAGATAAGGTGTTAAGTGAGGATGTACTTTGTTTTATTAACAAATCACTAACTCAGTAACCCCATACCAACTAGGGTTTATCTTTCTCTTCCCTACATGATGAAAGATTGCATATACATATATGCATATACATAATAGTTCTACATTTGAGAGTGCCTGTAGGTAAAAATGTTTTACTGGAGAGTTCTTCAGCTATTGGTGGTCAGAAATTGGATTTAATCAACAAGAGCCCTAGACACATCACTGGACAGGAAAGTCAAGAGGAGAGATTTGGTCTTAATTTCTCTATTCTCTGTTCAATATTGAATGAAGCCTCAGACCGGCCCCTAAACTCCTGTATATCAGGGGATATGCACCCCCCCGCCCCGTCTCCCCTAGTTTTCAGGTTCCATGAAAGCAGAAAGTCTTTCTGACTTCTTCCCAGCTGCATCCTTGGTGCCTAACATGATGTCTAGATTAAAAGAGACTCCCCAAAATGAAGTTATCAAATTAGGAACCGTTAATCCCACTAGACTGTAAACTTTTGTCTTCGCTTAGAATGTTCTTCTCTTTCCTATTACCTAGTTCATATACAGCTGTGGTTGAGAACAGCCTCTAGACCCAAACCTCCTGGGCTCAAATCCAGGGACACACTACTCATCCTTCTTGGGCCTCAATCTTTTCTTCTGTGAGCCAGGAATAAAAATGGTGCCTGTTTCGCTGGGTTATTTGAGGATGAAATGAGTTATGAGCATGAAGTCCTTACAAAAGTACCAGACCCCTGGTTACCATCCTCAGGAGTCAGTCTTAAAGGACAGCTCCTCAGAAAGGTCTTTTCCACCCTCCCCAGACTAGATTAGGTGACCCTATAATTCTTCCAATTCTCTGTCCTTTGTGTCATGCATTTATCATAGTAGTTATTTGTGAATTGCTTTTTTATGCCTCCCATTAAACTTTAAGTTCCATGGTGGAGGGATGGTGTCTCTCTTGTTCACTGTTACATCTCCTGTTTTTAGCAGAGTTCCTGGCAGGTGGAGGTCCTTCATACAATGGAAAAATAAAATAAGACAAATGAATTATTGAATGAATGAATAAGTGAATGAACATCTTCTGGTGGAAGTGAGCACTTACCTTAAGGGAAGAAACTGTGATCCTACATGTGCCGTACCAGAGACTGACAAACTATAGCCTGCCCGTTGTTATAACGTGAAGCCACTCCCATTCACTTGCACGTTGTCGATGGCTGCTTTTGCACTACCATGGCAGAGCTGAATAGTGTGACAGAGACTGTATGCAAGGGCTGCAAAGCCTAAAATATTTACTATCTGGCCCTTTACAGAAAAATTTGTTGATGCTTTGTCTATACTATTGATTCTTAAACATGAGCATGCATCAGAATCACCTGGAGGTCTTATTAATTACAGATAGCTGGGCTCCACCCCCAGAGTTTCTGTAGGTCTGGGGTGAGGCCCCAAAATTTACATTTCTAACAAATTCCCAAGTTATGCTGCCTTTGCTGGTACAGGGACCCACTTTGAGAACCGCTGGTCTTTAATATTCAAATACACCCATATGATTCCATGGCATCTCTAGGTATACGTACAGTTGAAATTCCAGGGCCCACCACTGACAATTTCTGACAATGAGGTGGTCCATGATTCCCTTCAGTTTCAGTCAAGTCGAACATCCAATACTAAGACACCCTGGAGGTTAATTTTGTGGCTTTGGTCATCTCTAGGATTTTGAAATGAGCTGACCCCAGAGACTCTATTGAAGTGCACATGTGACCCTAATGGGCCCTCTGCCCACAAAGCCCAGGCTAAGACTTCTGCTGTCATCACGCTAACACGAGGATGGAAAAGGTAAATGGGTGGATCCTCTCCCTTCTCTGACATGCTACTGATAATACAAACAACAGTAATAACTGTTAACTTTGATTGACTACTACATGCTCTAGGAAACAGCTTTATAGCAACATATGAGTATGTAAAATAATTATTCCTATTTTACAGAAGAGAAAATTGAGGTTCAGAGAGGTCAAGCCATTATTCTAAGGTTAGCCAGCTGGGAAGTGGTTTAGCTAGGCTTGAAAGTCGGTTAGTCCAGCTCCAGAGCCCACATCAACCACAATGACACTGCTCTATACAGACTCCTCATGCTTGTGGGAAGGGGAAAGATTCTATAGTAGTCTGGATGGCTGAGAGGGTCTGCTGTGTGCTTTTGCACCCAAATCTTTAGCATAGCAAGGATCTATGAATCAGTTAACAATTGAATCTTAGAGAAACCTACCAGATAAACCCCAGTTAAACCTCCAACCTACCATGCACAGACGTGGCATTCCCAGTCCCCCCCACAAGACCGCAATAGATACCGTCATGCACCAACCAAATCGCATTTCAATGAAAGCCTTGTTGCCCCAGCTACTGGGAGTACTACTGGTCATGCCCTTCACGTGTCTGCCTCTTCAATGGTTCCTCAGTTTCCCAGTTGACTCATCTCGCCCAAGGTCATCCTTGGGTTAGAATCCAGTGACTCATTGATGCAATAATGTAAAAGCCCAGTCCCTTAGGGGACAATTCTGAAAGGCCATTCTGGCTCCAGATTTCCCCATGTTGTCAGCTAAGGTTGTCCTTGGAATTGCATCACAGCCGGACTTTTCCCTCTTCCACTTTTGCTTCCCTCCTCTCCTGTCCACAGGTGTGAGTCCCAAGGGCATTGCTGGTAAACATCCTGCTTGCTAAACTCTGTCTCTGTTTGCTCCCAGAGAGCCCAACAGGCAGCAGAGAAACCCCCTGTCTGAAGCTACTTTACACACAGCCGTGTCTTCTAACAGACAGTTCTGACAGACAGTTCATGTTCTACCTACAGACTTCCCTGGGCCCGATCAGCATATTCAGTAGCTTCATGAATCCACCAGAACTTTCCAGTTGAAACTGCCTCTTTCTTTCCTTTTCAAAATATTCACCCAATCATCATCATTTATGGTTTCCTATTGTAGCAAGAAGCCCCGAGGAGGGTGAGTTCAAATGGTGCCCTGCCACGGAATCCCAGCCATAGATCAAGGCAAAAACTGTCTGGAGTTTGCGCCAAATATAGCAAAAAATGTTGAATATATCACCTTCCCGCACCAAAACGGTACTGCTTAAGAAAGTCTATTTCATTCTCCTTTCCTTGATTTAGTGGCTTCCTCTGGTTTATGAAATATTTTTTACCCAGGGCCCACTGAAAACATCTTTATAAAATAGAGTTCATCTTTGAACAGGTCACTTTCCTATTGAATTTTAACATTTCAAAAAGGAAAGGGGGAATATTTCTGACCCGGACATTCTTTGAACAAGTATTGAAGTGGGCTCCTCGATGCCAGGACTTAAGCTCCGTTAACAGCCAGTACAAGCAGCTTGTAAGACAAAATCTGAAGTTCGTGCCTGTGTAGGGCACAGAGAATGAGCCCTGCTCAAATTCCTGTAGTGACGTGGCATGAACAATTTCATCTCTGCCCGTGGCTACAATGCCAGTGTTGACTTCATACAGTTAGTAAGTGACAAAACCAAGACTGGAAACAGACAAGCTGGAATTCTGAGTCTATGCTCTTTCAACCATAGTGTGCAGTTCAACAAATATTTATTGGGCATCATTTACGTGTGTCTAAGTATGATATTTCTGAAATACTTGTGTGTGTGCTACCTTGTAGATTATCTAGTTCCTCTCTCTCCCTCTCTGTCTACTGCTGTAGCTCCAGGGTTCCAGGAAAAGGGGTAAAGAATGCCTCCCTAGGAAGAAAGAGGAAAGTCTCTCTCTAGAATAGAAAGGAAGGGAAACTCAGCTCATTCTTTTAGGAATTTGAGATAAAGAAGGAGGAGAGCTGCTCCTTAGACCTTGGAGGATTGTAGAAGAAAGAAAAATACTGGGCAGTGTGAAATGAGGATTCTACCATTTCCTCTCTGCACCAAGGTCCACGTGGGGAAGCTGGAGAACTGAGGAGCAGCTTTGATGCTGCTCCCCATTTGAGATGCTTGCAGGAGAGGACCTCACAGGCTGCCCCCTTGACCTCACAGCCCCAGGAAGGTGGCTAATTCAGAATTAATACAACAGAAAAGTATGTGCGAGCACAGAGAGAGCTTCTGTTGTTACTCTAGACAACTTTGGTTCTCTCGTTGTGTAGCAGAAGTCCAGAAGTTTCTGCATGGTTCATGAAGTGAAAAGTAGCTGAGAATCCATCAGGAAGGTCTAACCAGAGGGGTATACAGGGGTCCTTCCTGCTGGCACAGCCCCATCCTCATCCCCCCTGGTGTTGCAGACCTGCTGAGGTAGACAGCGGTTTTCATTTAATTTCCCAGCCCAAGAAGCCCATCTGGAGCCCTCACTCCACCCCACTAGGGAGCCCTCTGTCCGTCACTCCAACAAGACTACTTGCAAAGTACTTATTGCTGTACTGGATCTGTTCATGATTTCTTTTAGGAGCACTTAAGATGTGGCAGTCTCCTAACCGTTTTATATGTAAAGACTATTTCATCCATGAGTTGGGCACTGATATCAACATCCCCATTTTACAGATGGAGAATCAAGCATGGGGAGAAGTGGGGGCATAAAGTGGTTTGCCCAAGGTCACACATGGGCAAGAGGCAGACCTGGGATTCAAACACAAGAGCCCATGAACTTGACCATGATGCTGTGTTGTCTCTCCTTCACGGGAGCTGCTCATGAATGACAAGTATGCCAAATACTGAAGTCATCTATACCTTTGACTTTTGACTTCCACTTTGCATTAAGAATTACTCAAGTAGCTTATTAAAATTCGGATTCCTGGGACCCTTCCAGAGAGACTGAATCAGAATGGGCCAGGTGATTCTGATGCGAATGCTCCAAGTAACACACTTTGAGTAACTCTCCCTCAAATCTCCCTCCTTCTTTCTCTTTCTCCTCACTAAACTATACTAAGTAATTAATGCCATGCACCTAGGACTTAAACCTGGTCCCTAAGCCGCTCTATAACCAAGCAGAACCCTGAAGATGGGAACGAACACTTTCATCCCAGATAAGTGTTCATCCACAAAGAATATCCATTTGTTCCAGTAAGTGTCCTACAGCTGTCATATGGGTGGCTCAGATTTGGGGGACAGGGTCCCTGGAGAATTCCTGATTATGTGGGAATGTTCACAAGAGCCCCAAAGAGGTGTCCCCCTGCCCTGCCCAGGTGATGAGCTGCATTCTTGGGTGTCACATTCACATGCCACTGGGCTCCAGGCCCATATTTCTGCTCAGCTCCCTTGACCCTGGGGCTTTACATGCAAAGATCTCTGTCTGTGTTCCCCTTGGAGGTCCTCAGAGTGTCTTCTGATGATGTTTATTGCCAGTCACTGCCTCACTGACAATTTAGTCAGTGAACCTTTCCAGCTCGGCTTTAGCATCTCCTCAGAAGGCAGCTTCTGAGAGTGGAGCGGTTTGGGGAGGAGGAGGAGCCTGGGGACCCAGACAGTGGTACGGGTGCTTGGGCCACCCCGCCTCAGCCTTTGCTGAGTGCGGAAGGCTGAGGGAGTGGATTAGGGGTGCCATTGCCTCATGAGGGGAGAGGCTTCTGGAGTCCCTCATTTACCATAACCTACTAAAGCAGGAGGCCCTTCCTATAGTCTTCCTCTCACCCTTCCCCACTTTCTCCAGGAGACATCCCCCAAAAGGAATCCCAGATGACAGAGACCCTGGAAAAATGCAAAGGTGTCTTCAGGATGCCTCACCCTCTTTGGATAGAGGAGAGAAACTTGCTTGAAACTTGCAGCCAAAGTCAGGAAAGAGTTCTTTTGACATGTCCTGTCTAGAGGACATTTTCAAGAGTCCATGGGTTCCACATATGGAAGGGACCTGACCGTAGTGGAGATGGGTAGAGGCAGCAGGGGGAAGAAGGATGGATCCCTCTGACAGAATATTTCTGCAGGAGTGTCGTAAACCTGAGAACAAAATGCTGGGCCACTCCCAGCACACAGCAGGACCAGATTGCAGTGGTATCTCCTGATGACAAAGGCCAGCTTGGGTCAAAGGCCAGTACCTTGTGCACAGAGCCAAGGGAGGCAATCTGAGAGATGCTTCCTCGGGGAGAACTGAAGCAAATGCCAGAAGTTGTTTATCCAAAGCTGCAAGGCTTAGAGGAGGAAGCTGGGCACCAGCAAGAGAGACACGGAGGTGTCCAGAAGGGGGCGGTGTTGAAACTGATGGTGAGCCTGACCAGGATTGACTCCCTGAGCCAATGAGGGCAGCTCCAGCTTTCCAGTTTTCTCCAGGGTCCAAGGTCTTGGGTTTGGTTAGCAGGAGGTATCAAGGATGCCAACCTCAGAGAGAAAAATCTTCTAGGCTTAAGAGGAAAAAGCTGAGGCAAAGAGAAGACAAGGAGAAGGAGACATTTGGCCAAGAGTAAGAAACAAAAGGAATATAATAAAACCCATGGTGGCTGTGGCTATCCCTGAAATGCCCAGCTTGGATTCAACAGTCGTATTTGGACTTGTGGGACTTTACTCACATTGGAAGAATGAACTGGGCAGGGCCTGGGCCAGATGTGGGAGGAGATGTCCCAGCTGCAAAGGCTGAAAGACCCCTCTAGAAGCAAGAGCGTGAAGCCAAAGATGCATTGCAGGCCTGGGAATGGTTGGGGTGTGTCCACAGTGTAGTCCCGAGGTTGGGGGGGATGGTCTGCTATTTGTCTGGTGACTGGCAAAGGGGAAGAGAGGACACTGGATCTACAAAAGGCCTCAGAAATGAGCAGGGACCTGGGCAGGGGCTGAGCTGGAAGGATCACTGGGCGAGGTGGTGATCGGGTCCCCAAGGGGCTATAGTTCCAAGGAAATTCAGGAACATGGTGAGTGGCAAAGCAGCACTGTTCTCCATTGCAAGGTCATCTCATTGTCCTCGTCATCCTCATGAGCATTTAGGGAGCACTCACTGTTAGCACAAAATTGTACTAACTACTTTAATGACACTATTTCACACGAAACTTAAGAAACAAGTACAAATATGCTTCAAAATCCAAGTGTATTTGGATCCTGTATGCAGAGAGCGAGTGAGGATAATGAAGTACATCCCTATTTTGTGCCTGAGTTTCAGGGAATGAGTATCAAGAGTTCAGATAGCAAGGAATTTGTTTGAAAATGTATCTGAATCTGTTCAGTTCCCATATTTGGATAGTAAGAGTTTGGATAGTGAGAGTCCACATAGCGAGGTAGACCTATATTGTGTTTCTCTCCAGTTTACAGATGAAGACCCTGGAGGTCACAGGGATAATGTGATTTGTCCAGATCTGCCCATTAGGAGTGGAACCAGAATGTGTGCCCAGAACTGACTCCAGAGTCTGGTTCATCGTGCTTCCTTTCAGCCTAGCCAGAATGGGATATTGAGGCTGTTTGGAAGCTGAGCAGGGGCAAGGGGTAGAATCTGAATGCAGGGTTAGTAAGAACTGGGACAAGTGGCAGCTGAGAACATGGGCTGGGGGTTAGGGGCTGGGGGCTGTGGGCCAACCATTTCTAGCCTGATCTTCTTTGGCTGGCTCTCCTTTGCAGCACCAGGTACACATCAAAACATCTTTGATTGCGCATATCCCGGGCAGGCCAGTGTCTGCTGTCCCAGCTCTTGAAACCATCGTCCATTCCCAACGAGCCCCAGCAAATGAAAGGAGGGAAAAATACTTTTCTGACTGGCAGAATTCATCAAAATGAATTGGCAACACCTATCAGCCTGAAACAGCAGTTTGCCACTTGCCTGGTAACAAATCTTTCCGGGGACATAATCTCACAGGAAACAACACAGGATAAATTCTTAGCACAATATGATTCCTCCCTCCCCTTACCTCCTCCCCACTTCAAAAAGATTTAACATCTAATTCAGGTTTTGACGAGCTGCTTCATCTCTGTAGAAACACTGTTGATCTCTGTCGGACCCCAACGGCCTTGGGCAGAACAAACTGAAGGGAAGGGGGAACGTGGGCCGTCGGAAGTGATAAATAAATGCATTACTGCTGCCTCTGACGGAGCACTGTGACCTCCAACACAACTGCGGAGTTGCAGCTATTTAACAAAACTCACCCTATTTTCCTGCAACCTCAGGGTCTTAAAGTGCCAAAGCAAGAGAAAGACGCCCAGTGAGGCAACGCCATTCTATTGGAACCCAGAAACTGCTGGGCTTGCTGGCTCTTGTCAGAGCCTTCTCTTGGATTTCCAAAACAAGACGAAATACCTTCTAGGAGATAAAGCAGAGAAGGAAGGAAATGCCTGGAAACTACTTTCCCAATGAGGAAACTGAGACTCGGAAGAAGTAGGTAAAGTGGCCAAGGCCACGTAGCTAGAATGTGGTAGAGTGATGAGTCAAATGTACATTTTGTTTAAAAATAACTTCATAAAAGCCAGCCCTGATGGCCTATGGGTTAAAGTTCTGCACACTCTGCTTCAGTGGCCAGGGGTTCAGTTCCCGAGCATGGATCCACACCACTGACCTGTCAGTAGCCATGCTGTGACGGCAGCTCACATAGAAGAACCAGAAGAACTTACAACTATACACGGCTATGTACTGGGGGCTTTAGGGGGGAAAGGGAAGAAAGAAGGAGGAAGATTGGTAAAGGATGTTAGCTTGGGGTGAATCTTCCTCTGCAAAAAAAAAAAATGATTAAAAAAAAACTTTATGGGAGGAATGGGCTGGGGCTCAGTATAATTGTTGTTGCTGCTACTTTAAAGAAAATATCAAAATTTTAGTAAAATATAAACTCATGAATAGGTAAAACCAACAGACTTGTTTGAATTCCACAGAAAAGTCAACATTTCTGTGCAGTTACCTGGGAGCTGGAAGAGATCTGGGCTGTCATTCCAGCTCCACCTTACAGAGAGAGAACGGAGAACAAGACAGAGGGATTGAGCTGCCCAAGGAGGCAGAGCTAGTTCATGGCAGAGCTGGAAGAAAGCAATGGTCCCCTGACTCTCTGCCCAAGACTCTTCATTCGACCACTTCACAGTGCCTTTTTTCACAGAAAAAAACAAAAACAAAGAACTTGGGCTGTGGAATGCTTTAGTTAACAAGAGACACAGCAACCAGTTTGTGACAAGCACCATTTTAACAAAGAGCCAAGAGGGTCTGGGAAATTGTCTGGAAGGAAGACCTTTGTCCATGGTCTTGACTAAGAACTCACTTAACCTAACAGATAGCACGATGCCTGGCACACAGTAAATGACCTATAAATATGTGTTGAATTGATAAATCACCCTTCACATCGGACAAATGAACAGTGTGTAGAATCTCTCAGCAGTCCGCCTTCTAGACTGTTCTCTGACACTGAATCTTGTTTATCTCCTACAAGTGTCTGCCATTGTTTATTTCCTTACTTCTTTTTCCCCCTGTATCTCCACTTGAATATTGCTCAAGGACAAGAACCATATCGTTTGTCCACCAGCCTACTGGAAGCACCAGCAGTCTCTGGATACTCAATCAATGTGAGCTAAATGAATGAGTGTGCCCATGGTCTTCCTTGCTGGATCTATTCACTGATATTGTCCGTCTCTCCTGCTTTTGATTGCAGGAGCGATTCATAAACTCATAAAATGTTAGCATCAAAAGAGATCTGAGCTGTGCCTCTAATTTTACAGTGGAAAAGAATTAAGTTCACGGAGAGGGAATTTTTTTCAAGGTCCATATATCTTGTCTATAGCAGACTGTAGAATCGAGTTCAGTGCTTATTCCATGATACACTCCAGTCATGTGTCGCTTAACAATGGGGATGCGTTCTGAGAAATGCGTTGTTAGGCGATTTCATCATTGTGCGAACATCACAGTGTGTACTTACACAAACCTAGATGGCATAGCCTACTACACACCTAGGCTACATGATACTAATCTTATGGGACCACAGTCGTATATGCAGTCTGTCATTGACCGACATGTCATTACGCAGTTCATGACTGTATATAATATGAATCTGTGTGTTCATTGTTTATGCTTGTCTGTATACTCACGTATACTAGTGAGTAAATGTGTGTGTGTCTGTTGGAAAGTGAGACCACTGACTTTGTCACAGATACTTTCATGATTGAAGCTTCTGGAGAGAAATCGTCTCAGTTGTTGTGGCAGCCATGCTCAGATCTGCCTTCATGGGGACGTGCTGCAGGGATCAGGGGTGATTGACAGGCTCCAGCTGCCACGTCGTTGAGTCTATAAGGTCATTAATGTCAGGCCAAGCTTCCCAGGCTGTCCCAGCCAATGACACACGGCAGGGAGTATCGGGGCCAGTCCTGCCCTAACCAGGTTGCCTCTGATCAGCGACTCCAGTGTTGAAACTCCCCATTGGCCTGGCCAGAACTCTGTCAGACCTGTGCTGCAGTCTGAGGCTCCTCCTGCCTGATCCTTCCCTTCCTTTCTCCTTTCTTAGGTGTCAGACCTGAATCATGGTCTGAAGACCCTTCCTGCCTAATTTTACTTTCTCCCCTTTGCCCTGCTCACACGTTCCTCCAATAAATCCTTTGTGTGTCTAGTCTCCTCTTGGTGTCTGTTTCTCCAAGCACCCAAACTGGCCTAGAGGTGCCAGTGTTCTTGACAATTCCATCTCCTTCCTGGTCTGCCCGCTACTTGATTCTCTGAGACTCACAGGCCACTCTGCTCCCTAAGCCTGGGTGTGGGGGCATCCCTGCTCCCACTCTAGCTCCATTAGTGTGTGGTGCTCTCATTACTCCCCTCCTCCCCACTTGCTGTGCCAGGCATCCCCTATAGGCTCACTGGGATGTGGACACGCCATGGTGCCAGGAACTGGTGTGTCCCAGGTCCTCAGTCACAGTCTTCATGTCCTGTCACATGACATGGTCTCTGGGACTTTGAGGGGACTCAGAGGAATATGTTCTGGAAGCTGGTGGAATGATGGGATGAGGTCCCCCACACACAGATGTGGAGAGGGTGTGTAAGTCCCTGCTCCATGGAGCTGAAAGGACCCCACCATGGCCTTCCTGCCCCCCAGAACCACTTGCATCTTAGTCCATAGCCTCAGGGATCACTGGCAAAGGTTCATGTCACTGTGTGAAAGGAGGAGGGACATCACTAAACCTGGAGCAGCTACTATGTGTCAAGCACTGAGACATAGTGGAATAAGACATTGGCATATCTCCCAAAAATCTTACAGGCCAGTGGAGAAGAAAGAAATTGAACTGGCTTTCAAGTCTGTAGTGACAGCATTCCAAAAAGGGCTAAACCCAGACAGTCATTTATTTAAACAGCCCATTCCTGAGCGGCTACACGGGCCAGGTACTGAGTTAGGTGCTCTACCTGTGTTCTCACCTTTCATTGTTGCATCCACCTTACGAAGGAAAGGTTGTTACCATCCACACCTGAGACTAAAGATACTCCACTTTACAGAAGCTAAATTCTTTGCCCAAGGACACTCCGCTCAGAATTCTGTGTACCTGACCCCAATGTTTGTACTTTTAACCACTACGTTAAATTGATGCATTCCTGAAACAAACCAGGGGCAGGTTCACAGGAGGCAAGCAGATTGAGGGGGCAGATGCTGGGTGACACCAGGCCTCTTGTGGCTCCCTCAAAGGACAGCGGGTGCAAGAAGCTGGGGCAGAGTCACAGGCCTGGAGAAGAGAGGCCCTTCCCTGGCCACATGGCCAAGGTGATGTGAGGGCTGTCCCAGACCCCAAGTGACAAACATGGAAACATCCAGGATTGGATGCACAGGTGGACAGAGCCAGGGCATCCTTGTGGAGATGGAGACACTGAGACCAGACAGGGGAAGTGCTCCTCCCCAAGGACACATGGCTGAGCAGTGGCTGAGCTCAGGGCAGAGCTGAATGGCTAACCCATCCACCGCCTTAGTGTCCTTCAGGCCCTGATGGACTGAGCTTGTAGGTCAGGATAAGTCTTTAGGGGAGACCTTGACACAGAAAACCTGCCTTTACCCCAACCCTCCCCTGAGGCAAATTTTTATGGCTCCAGGGTGATTAAGTTAGACCCGCTTGGCTTATTTTTCCTGTGCCTTCTGAGGTTTGTCCCAAAAGGGCTTTAATGCTTCTCAGCTGCTTACAGGCTTTCCAGGGTCTTCCTGTGCTGCCTCACTGCATGACCCAGCCCCAGAGGGGGAGCTGCACCCCATTGTCACTCCTTACTCAGAGACCCCCGTCCTGGCTTTGATGGGTTTAGAGGTTTTCCCAGTTGTCAGAGCAGAAGCCAATGACTGAATCCTGCTTCTGAATCTGGACTGTGCTACCCAGTACTGACCCCCCATCAGCCACCATATACATGCATGCACACACACACACATGCATGCACATACATATATGACACATGTACACACATGCATATGTGTGAACACACATGCACGCACACACGTGAATTCCTGGGCTCCAGTGGTCCAGCCTTGCATGGCTCAACCCCAGCAGAGTTATTTTTTAAGATCCCACCTGCAGATCTCCTGATTCATCTTGGCTCCCAGGTGAACATGTGAACCCTGTGGTCACGCCTGCTCCCTTCAAGGTTGAGAAGAATGGTAACATCGGCAAAAGTTACCAACGAGCACCGGTGCTAGGTACCACATTGAATTCCTTATGTAAAAAATTCTCATTTAGTCTATACCAAGAAACCTAGGGGGCTAATAGTATCACTCCACTTTTACAGAAAAAGAAACCAAGGCTCAGAGAGGTTAAGTAACTCACTCAGGGTCACAGAGCTAGGAAGGAGCAGAGCCAGGCTTGGTTTGTGAACCCCAGGACCATAAGGCTGGAGATTTGGGAAATCTCGTAGCTATAACAAGCCCCCAATAAAATTAGAGGGGCAGAAGAGTCTGGTTTGAATGGTTTCTTTCTAGGAAAATGTTTTTCTGAAAAGATCAGTGGTGAAACAGACCTTTTCCCCCAAATCCAACACTATACAGAATTTGGTGGACTAACAGCATGCCCTTGGTGCCATGGGCACGCAAGGGAAGCAAGCCTGGACCACCTTGGGCTTTGGGGATGGATCCCCAGCCAAGTGACCCGTGGCCTGAATTTTGGGAAATAAACATTTGCTGGGACAATTAAAAAAGGGGTGGGATACTCCAGACTGAGGAAATGTCAAACAAATCTTAGAGGGAAGACATGGACCAATATATTAGGGAAATAGTATAAAGGGACTATAGCTGAAGGTGGGGCAAAGCAAATAGCAAGAATTTAGGGTGTAGGGTCTTGAGGGCAGGGTAAGAAATATGAATTTTATTCCGTAGGCGGCACTGGGGCCCTGTGGCAAGATTCAGCAGGAGAGTTATCTGTTCAAATTGTCACTTTCAATCCCTCACTCTGGCAGAGATTCTGATTAGACAGGGAGGCTGGAGATCCGGTCTGCTGTAACGCTCGTGGTAGAAGAAAACGAAGCCTGAGGAAGGGCAACAGGGTCGGTGACAGAGTAAGGAGCCCGAGGTTTGAAAGTCCATGACTTTACAAAATGTCTACACCAACTTGGGAAGTAAATTCAGGTTGACTCTATAAACTAAACCCAAACTTTTTTTCAAAACAGGGATGCTTCGCTCCTGGGACAGGCATAGCAGTAGACTTTCATCGAGTGCTTATTACCACACAAGGATTACATTCCACACAGCATCCCCATGATGGCTATTGTTTTCCCCATTTTATAGATGAGAAAACTGAGGCTTAGAAATGTGCCATGACTTCCCCAGAGTCCTGTAACTACTGAGTTACAGAGCAGAGTTTCGAGGTATCCTGACTCCAGAGCCCAGATACCATTTCTCCACATTGTGTCAGGGCCAGAAATTGGAGGCAAAGTGGGGGGGGGGGGGCATTCAGTGTCCCTCTGCAGTCAGGAAGAGTGGCCTGATGAGAGGTTACCTCCTGTCAGTCTAATCCAAGGTTTCTCAATCTCAGCACTATGGACATTTGGAGCTGGATAGTTCTCTGTCAGGGGCCTGGCCTATGCATTCCTGACCCCTACCCACTAGGTGCCAGTAGCCCCCCCAAGTTGAGACAATCAAAACCATCTCCGAATTTTTCCAAATGTCCCCTCAGGCAGTATAGGGGAGCAAAATCTCCCCCTGTTGAGAATCACTGGTCTAATCTTATCTCAGGATGTCCTGGCAGGACAGAACTGCCTTTGAAATCCGTTAAAATCAGAGGCTGGTGAGGAGTTCCCAGAGGTAGCTGATAATTTGTACTCTGACTGAAAGAGCCCTCTTCTCTGCATACTAGTACTGGAGCGTTACTCTGTGGAGGCTACCCCACCCTCCACCCTGGCCACTGGAGAGGACCAGACTTTGAAGGGGGAAAAAATCTTCCCTGGGATCCAGAACGTATTTATATGAATTAAAGAGTCAGAGTTTAAGTCGGCAATCCTGAGTTAGTCACCTGAGAGCCCAAATTAGCTTTGCTTCTCTGCATATTAACTCCCCCCCCCCCCGCCCCCGTGTCTTGTTTAATGATTTAATGATGTTTAACTCCGAAGTTCTTCAAAGCTGAGGAATTCGTACACCCCCTAAGGCAGTTTCTACCTCCCTGGAGCTGGAAGGGCATGGAAGCGCCATCTGGAGACCCCACTCCCTCCTGCAGGCCTTGCCTCGGGGGCCACCACCGGCAGAGTCCAATCAAGCCCAGGGCTGTGGGTTAGGTCCCAGGGAGTAGGTTGACATTTAGGAGGAGGGTTTAGCAGAAGAGATGGAAGAGTGAGGGAAGATGCTTAATGAAATTCCATTGCTCCATTTCTCTGTTTCAAGAAGGACTTTCATTTTATATTTGATCGTTTCTGTAATGAGGACTCATTTGATATTTCACGTTTACATTTAAAGTGGTGATATTTCTTTGGCACCTAAAGACCTGATGTGAAATTGATGGTGGGTGCTACAAACAACAGCACCTTAGAGTTGAAGAAACATAGTTTAACCAGATAAATGCTTTTAGCATGTATGTAAAAATGTCTTTTACATGTATATAAACATACATGTTTTCTACATGTAAGTGCATTTAAACACATAATATGCCTGGAAGGTAGGTCTTGTTGTCTCCATTTTACCGATGAGGAAATTGAAGCTCAAGGTACTTAAGTTACACTCCCAAGGGCTCACAGTTTGTGGAAAAAGGGGGATGCTGCCCCAGGCAGTCTTTGGTCACTGCATCCCATTATTTGAGATCTATCTTTACCCCTCAACCCTCCAAACCTCAGCATGTTCCAGTTCTTGGTTACCTAATGTCGTCCCTCTGCCTCCCCAAATTGTTCTCTTTGTCTTCATTTATGCCAAGTTCATTCTTACCAGTACACAAGCATCCTTGATCTTCAACCTCTCCTTGTCTGCGTTTGTCTTTAAAATGTAGATCAAGTAGCCCTGACAGGGTTGCGCAAAAGGCAAAATGAGATATTCCATGAAGGTCCTTGGCTCAGTGCATGGCATCTGGTAACAACAGCAATAACGTTATGTAGCCCTTCATACGTGCCCGTCCCTGTTTTACGTGGTTTAAGCATATCAACTCATTTTATCCTCAAAACAGACTTCTGATGTAGGTATAGTATTATGTCCATTTTACAGATGAGGGAACTGAAGCAGAGTCATGTAACTTGCCCAAGGTCACATGGTTTACAGGTGGCAGAGCTGGGATTCGAGCCCACACCATCTGGTTCCAGTGTCCACACCCTTACGTCCCTGCAACTCCGCTCAGTAAGTGCTTGTTACCTTTCTCCTTCCCTCCTCTCCTTCCCAACCTCCTCCAGAATTCCTCACCCTCAGCAGCAATTTGACAGCTACTGTATAGCACCTTATATTACAATTTCATGTGTTTATCTCATTTATCCAACTCCTCCAAAACATTTATATTCTGACAGCAGTGTAATAACTTTTTGTAAATCATGCCTGAGTTGGGCAGTAAGACGTCAGATGGGAAAGTCCTGACGTGGGACTTCCAGTGGGCTCAGGAAGCCTTGGACACATGGTCACTGTGCTGCAGTCCCAGGGAGTTGTCACATCCTGCAGCGTTTCGCCTTGGCTTCCAGCAGGGAGCTTTCTTCCTTCCTAAATAATGGGAGTTTTTACAGCCAGAAAGCGGGGGTTGACTATCCGAGGTGAATGCTGGGAGAAAGCAGAGGGAGCGGCGCAGCCTTGGCAAGAAGCCACCAGAAATTAAAGTGCACAGAGTAGAGGCAAAGGAAACAATGACAGTGTGAGCAGACTAGAACATGACACTATGTAAGGCATTCCGACGTCAGGGGGGATGACAATAAAAGGCACTGGCCAGCCCATCCCAGACGGGATTGGTAACCCAAGATTATCTTTACTTACGGGGCAACCCACGTGCATCGAGGTTTCAAAGGTTTGCACCAGAATGAACCACAGAAATCATCTCTGGATATTTCTACATTGTAGCATGTAACTCCGATATTGGCTTCTGCTTCTACTGCTCTTGTTGCTGCTGTTAGCAGGACTCACTGGCCAGACTTGGGGAAGTTTATGCTGCACATAGTTATAGAATAGCTAACGTTTATTGAATTTTTACTACGTGCCAGGAACTGGTCCAAGTGCTTTATACACATTAACTCCTTTTTTTTTTTTTTTTTTTTTTCGGTAAAGAGAATTTTCCCTGAGCTAACATCCATGCCCATCTTCCTCTATTTTGTATGTGGGACGCTACCACAGCATGGCTCAATGAGCAGTGTGTAGGTCTGCACCCAGGATCTGAACCACCAAACTCTGGGCTGCTGAAGCAGAGCACATGAACTTAATCACTACGCCACTGGCCAGCCCCCACATTAACTCCTTCAATTGTCCCTTCAACTCCATGATGTACAGAGTGTGACCAGTGCTGGTCATGGACCTGGGCAAGAGAAGGCCTCCTCTCAGGCTCTGCAGTTCAGATACTGCACTCCACAAACATGCACACAAAAAAGTTTTGTTAAAATCTCATGGTGGGGGTCCTTGGAGAAATGGCTGATTCTAAAACAGGAGTAGAAAATATACAAGATGAGCCTGTAGCATCTTCTAGTGCCAGAGAGTGAGGAAGTGTTCAAAAAATGTTAAAAAAAAAAACCCCACAATCACGGAAGTATATCTAAGGGACACAGGAGTCAACTGAAAGGGCTCCCAGTGGCCAAAGCTGGGACAATTTGAACAACAAAATTTTTTAAAGTAGTATTGGATTATAACCCAAAATATAAGATAAATATCCATGAGCCCACACTGATACAAACAAATGATTTAACAAATAAATTAAATGGAAGTGAAGAGAGAAATCTTTCATGCAGAAGAATTCCAAATAATTTATGTAGACACTGCCCTCAAGGGGATGGAGCATAACTTCCTGCTCCCGAAGTGTGGACTGTGCAGTGACTTCCTGCCAAAGAGCACAGTATGGAATGGGGAACAAAAGAGTAACTTTACATGGAGAAACCTGACAAACACCACCGAAGTCAGGTGATCAAGGTCAGTCTCAACCGTGTTGAGTCCTGTTGATAGTCTGGACCCTGGGTGTGATGCGATGAGAATGGTACTTCACTTCTGTAGTCTTCTCCCCAAAATCTATATCCCCGTATAACCACAAGAAAGACATCAGACAAATCCCAATCCTGTTTCAAAATTCAAATCTCAAGTTTCTCTAGGCCATTAAAAACAAGGAAAGTCTGAGAACATGCCACATGCAGGAGGACCCCGGGGAGACAAGACGACTAAATATAATAGGATATTCTGGATGGGATCCTGGAAGAGAAATGCTATATTAGGGAAAAACTGAGGAAATCTGGGTAAAGTATGGACTTTAGCTAATAATAATGTACAAATATTGGTTCATCAATTGTAACAAACATCACATTAATGTAAGATGTAAAAAAATAGGGCAACTTATAAACTAATGTTACCTCAGTAAAAAATTAAATAAGTAAATAAATAAAAATAGGGCAAACTGGATGTCTAGGAACTTTCTGTATTCAAATTTTTCTGTAAAACTATTCTAAAATTAAAAGTTTATTTTAAAAATTTTAAATACCTCCCGGTGCCTCCATCACATGGGTACCAGTGCCCTACATAGCTACTCTCATGATTAACACTATTAAGATCCTAAGGAAATGCTTGTCACTGCACTTGTCCAATGATGACCTTGAAACCCAAGGAGACTGTGTGTAAATGTGTCCCAAGGTCTGTGGGTTGTGCTGCTGCTGTCTTCAGAGATGGACACTGCTCTGGAACTGGGGAGGATTTGAAGGGAGAGAAAAGATAAATTAATTAGCCTGTCAAATCTTCCCTCTCCACATGAATGCGAGAGATTCTTCTGTAACAAAGTATCATTTCCTGTTGGTGACAAGCATCCATTTTCTTGCTTCTTTTCATGTTCCAATTTAGAGTTCTCGAGTTATTCACAAATCAGCACAGTATTCACAACAGTCACACATAGCAGCTATGGAATATTTGCAATGTTAAGCAATTCGTATTACTCTGAAATTTGAATATATGTAAGTCTAGACATAACATGCATGAGGCATGATGCCGTTTGTTACACAGACAACTAGATGAATATTGAATCCCAGAGTGGTGATTTTTTTCCTATAAAATTTTAATTAAATTTTCAATAAATAAAATAATTCAGCTTTGTTTAAATGGATTTTTAAAATTTTTTAATTTAAATTATTTTAAATTGTTAAATTTAAATATTAATTATTAAATTTAAATTGTTAAAATTAAATGTTAAATTATTGATACTTATTTTAATTTGTGCCTGTCTTTTGCTTTTTTATTTATTTATTTATTTTTTGTGAGGAAGACCAGCCATGAGCTAACATCCGTTGCTAATCCTCCTCTTTTTTGCTGAGGAAGACTGGCCCTGGGCTAACATGCATCCCCATCCTCCTCTACTTTATATGGGACGCCGCCACGGCGTGGCTGACAAGCAGTGCGTCGGCGGGCGCCCGGGATCCGAACTCGCGAACCCCGGGCTGCCAAGCGCGGACTAAACCGCTGCACCATCAGGCGGCCCCTCTTTTGCTTTTTTAAATAAACTTTTTATTTTGACTTTTGCTTTTAATAAGTACTTTTCAATATTTTAGAATGCTAACTTTTTTGAAAACATTTAAAATATTTTTTGATATTTTACATTTACTTTTTTACATTTATATTTCCAACATTGACTTTAGTTTGCATTTTTGATGAATATCAATTATGAAAATATATACACACTTTGAATAAATTACATTTTATGCTATAATCGTCTAGGTCATTATTGCCAATAGAACAAAAATTATGTGAAAATCTGATTATAATAACATCATTAGCGATTTTGCTGAGAAATCAAAAGAATAAATTTTATGGAATAAATATAAAATAACTTATTAATCACATATGTCTTCAGTTTATTACTCAGCCGACATCTCTGTTCCACTAGCAGCACGCACAGACCCATGCAGTAATGATTAAATTCAGCCATCTTTTATATTTTCATGTCTTTTAGTCATATAAATATCATAGCTTTACAAGTTTTTGTTTCCAAAGTGTATTTGTCGAAGTGGGAAGATAGGAAATATTTGCGTTAAGAGTTTGTTAGCTTGATGTATAGCTTTTAAGTATTTAGTCATTGGTACGAGGTTCTCTATTTGTACATGTCCTGGCTCAACAAACATCAGGACTCCAGACTGTAAGACCATTTTACAGACCAGAAGACTGAGGCACAGAGCAGTTACAGGACTTGCCCGAAATCCCCCAGCTGGGACCCCTGGCAGAGCTGAATCCAAACAAGGCAGAGCCCAGACTCTTGGCCTCCAAGAACCTTCCTCTCATGGGCCTTCAGATGTGCCTACTGTTTGGAGCCAGTGCACAGGCTCCCTGACTCCAGTTACAACATCTGCCTCCTTGAGAAGGATCTCAAGACTTCCTTTTTAATAGGAATTCTGGGTCCAGGGAAAGATGCACAGAGAAGATATCCTGGGGCTGGAGCAGGGTGGGGAACCTCCCTGACACCCCTAAACCATAGCTTCTCTCTCTAATCGCTATAAAGGTCAGAGTCCTATCTTGAATAGCTGTAGAGAAAATATAAAATGACAAATAAAAGCTCTGAAAATCAACCTTGAAGTGAGAAAAAAAACTCTCATCAAAAGGTAAAAATTTATACATTCTCTCCTTCCCCTCCCCACATGAAGACCTTTTGCCATCTCCGTCCTAGCAGCCCCATCTCTCCTGGACATCCACGTGAAAGAGGGAAGCAGGGAGGACCCCATCTCCATCTCCACACACTTCTGCCTCCAGTTTCTTTTCCTGACAGCCCTGGCAGTAGCAATTGCTGTCAGGTTGTAATTTAAAGCAAACCAGTGCAAACTTGAACCAACTTTATGTGGGTGATTGATGGGTCGAACTGGATTTGTTTTTCTACTTGCATGAGATTCTTGAAAGTAGGTATTATGATCCTGAGACATCTAATATTATTCCTTAATCCACTCAACAGCAATGTTTGGCATCTAGCTTTATAATAAAAGGTATCAATTAGGAGCTGTCGATGTTTTCAGAGGCAATATCTAATTACAGTCACTTGCTATAGGCTATCTTGTTAAAAAATTTGAGCAGAATGATAAGTATTCCTGACAAGTTCAATGCATTATTAAAGGTGTAATTACTCAGTTATTGCTCATGTAATCCTGTGTTAATTATGTGACTTCAAAATTCATCACTTTTATGTTTATTGAACTTTGATAAGTTCACCCATGTCTGATTTATTCCAATGATCCATTTTCTTTCTTATTTCAAACTGAATCTTTTAGAACAATTGGTTAGAAAGTGAACAGACTTTGGACCACTCTAGACCCAGACCGGACAACAATGGTTATCTTGAGGTGAGGAAGGGCATCCAAAATGGCCATTTGTTGGGGGGCCCAATAAGGAAGAAGGGCAGAGCTGACCTAAGAACATTTTCAGGTAGCCACAAAGTCAGTCACGTGTCATTTCCAGAAAGTGGGTACACATGTCCTTTATCTCATATCTCAAATCCACAGGCAGGTATGGATTATCAGTGGTCTAGCCAATCTGGGGCCAACCTGTGGCAGTGGTCAGGGCTTTTCTTCTCCTGGTTAAAATTGAGACAACTCAAACTTTGAAATACTGTCAAGACCCCAAGTCTGATTCACACAAACCTTGAGAAAGGTGGCTCTAAGCAGCTTGCAGATAAACGTTCAGTGAGGAACGCAGCACAGGTGAAGAAGGAGCTGGATAAGAACAGGTCTGGGTCATACTCTGCGTTACCCCTGTCTTCTCTTGGATGCAGCACAAGAACTTGATGTCCTTCCTCCTCTAGCTTTGATTGTCAACATTTCAACTGAGGGTCCCTTCTTCCCTTGATAGTGGAATCCTGTGCCTTAGCCTCTCTGACCCTGAGTTTGCACCCCTCAAAATGAGGTTGGGCATCTCTGCCATGCCTGCCTCTGAGAGTCTTTGTGAAGTAGAGGTCTGATAAATAAGGAAAATCTTCTTCCTCAGGCTGTGGAAGGCCCACGCCTTTCAGGTCCTCAGTGACTGACAGCCTCTCTTTCAC
Source organism: Tapirus indicus (assembly GCA_031878705.1). NCBI lineage: Eukaryota > Metazoa > Chordata > Mammalia > Perissodactyla > Tapiridae > Tapirus > Tapirus indicus. The sequence goes on from CM062929.1 coordinate 61,976,908, forward strand.
ATCCCCACCCCTGAATACTCTGCTATCTGTTCCAGAGCACAGCAAGACAGTCAGGGGGTAGGAGGCAGCCTCTAAAATGGCCCCCAAAACTCTCACTTCTAGGTAATCCTGACCTTGCATAGTCCCACACTTTGAGTGGGGGCAGTCCTCAAGACTCGCTTCCAACTAATACGAGTGACAGAATATCATTCCTGAGATTAGGTTACACATGATTGTGACTTCTGTCTTGTTCACCTTCTCTTGTTCTCTCTCATTCTCTCCATTGATCACTCTGAGGGAAGCCAGGTGCCACACCATGAGCTGTCTTATGGAGAGGCCCATGTGACAAAGAACCGATGTCTCCAGCCAACAGCCATGTGTGTGAGCTTGGAAGTGGATCCTCCCCGGTCAGGCCTTCAGATGAAACCATAGGCCCAGCCCCAGCATGACTGCAACCTTGTGAGAGACGTTGAGGCAGAGGCACTCGGCTAAGCAGCACCCAGCCACCCGCCCCACAGAAGCTGTCAGATAACAAATGTTTCTTGTTTTAAGACACTATATTTTGATTTCATTTGTGATGCAGAAACAGATAACTAATACACAGGTCCATCCAGGAGACAGGTTTCTGAAGCCGTCTAGGTTGATCTAGGGAGATATTGTTACATAGTGCTGAAGAAAATGGCATTTCATGTGTGATCTGAGTTTAAACTCAAGTACCAACACCCTAATAGTTATATGGCTGTAAAAGTCAAGTCTGTGAGTGTTTATCTTCTACTTCATAAAACAGGATAGTAGTTCTTATCTCACTGTATTATGAGCACCAAATCAGCAATATCCACAAAAGCACTTACTTGGGTAACTGGCACCATGGTTTCCTTAATTAAATGCCAGTTATTTGTTGTCTTCACTTTGCAGTCTTCACAAGTCACCCAGCGCTCCTTCACAGCTCCAGATCTGCCGTGGCAGCCATATTTGATGCCCCCAAGGCAAATCAAAAGTCCCTTTCCCTCTTCTACTTGATAGTTAGCTCTTCCTGATTTTATTCCTCAGTGTGTAACTCATGATATAAACTAATTTCTATTCCTGTATTTCTGAGCACAAATGTGCTATAGCAATGCCTACCCCTTCAAATAGGCCTTGTAGAGATAATTTTTCCAAACAAATAATAAAACATGGTAACTACCCTTGAGTAGAATCTTATTCTAGTGGGTCAGACACATGCACAAAAGTTTACAGTATAATATAACAAGGAACATCAAAATGGGGCACACAAGTGTTCTGGGTGCACAGAGGCAAGACCCACAAAGTCTGAGTCTTGAGGAACGAATGGGTATTTCCCAAAGAAGATGAGAGAAAGGGTCTCCAAGCAGAAGGATAGGGCCGGCAGAGGTAAGCTGATGGGAAAAGGCACAGCATTCTTGGGGAAGGACTGTAACGTCACTACGTCTGTGTCATGGAGAGGTGTTGTAGGAGAGAGAAGGGAACGACATGACCCTGAGAGGAAGGATGGGAGCTATATTTTGAAGAACATTGCATTCCTTTTCATGAGTCTCCATTTCTACTTATAAAAAACAGGGTAACTAAAGTTTTTAAATAGATGCTAGCATGGCCTGATTTCTCCAAAGACTGCTTTATGAAGTTCTCAAAGGATATCTTATTAAAATTCCTGTTGAACTGAGATTAGCTCTTCAGTTGATATATATAGATGGTGATGATGATGAAGATAGATAGATAGATGATAGATAGATATGATGGATAGATAGGATGATAGATAGGAAGACAGATAGATAGATAGATAGATAGATAGATAGATAGATAGATAGATAGATAGATAGATAGATATAGATAGATAGATAGTGGTAAAGACTTGTTTTGTTTTGGGGAAAATAATGGGAACTTTAGGACCTCAAAAATGTTAATTTCAGGACTGGCCTGGTGGTGGTGGTTAAGTTCACATGCTCCGATTTGGCGGCCTGGGATTCACAGGTTCAGATCCCAGGGGCAGACCTAGCACCATTCATCAAGCCATGCCGTGGTGGCGTCCCACATACAAAATAGAGGAAGATGGGCACAAATATTAGCTCAGGGCCAATCTTCCTCACCAAAAAAAAACAAGAAGAAGAAGGTGAATTTCCTCTTATCCAGCCTGCCTAAACACAATCCTAAACTTTTCTAAGCAGCTCCGTTAACACTTCCTTCATTAACTGCACCATTATCTGTGTCTCTGTAAGGCCCACCTTAGTTCTGCCCATCTCAGCATCTCAGAGCAAGACAATACTCTTCACAGGTTTGAAGATAGCTCTCACATTTCCCCTGAACTTCCTCTCTCAAAGCAAAATGCCCTCAGTTCTTCCAGTTGTTCCTCAGATGCTGTGGTTTCTAGATGAGTCGTGATGCTCGTCATTGCTCCTGGGGTGTCAGGACCTCAACGTGGTGCCCATAACTGCTGATGCACTCCAGCTCTGTCCTAGCAGATGCTTGGATCCTTGGCTCGGCACTTCCTAGGCATCTCAATACTGTAGGCAGCAGCCGATGCTTAAGATAAATAAGCAGCCCTGGGGAGAAGGTTACTTTCAATCACCCGCAAGGGAGACCAGCAGGTCAGAGTCATCTCTACTTATCCTATTTCCGAGCATCATTTCTCATCATCCTTTGGTGGGGCAACTCTTGTCCACATCCCGAGTATTTCATCGTCTGGGTTATTGCCTACCTGAGCACCCTCAGACCCTCGAGAGTCAGCACATGCAGTGCTGATGAGCCTGGATGCTGGAGGCATCTCATCTAAGGGAAACCCACACAGGCAAAAAATGCCTGTGGTCGTTACCCAGGCTGCGAGGCAACCGAGGTGATAAATCCACTTTGTTACTGTTTGGAGGAAGACTCTTCAATTAAGTAAAAATTGATTTTTTAATGATTTTTTTTCCTCCTGCTGGCCATGGGTGGAGCGCTTGAACCAGCTCCAGCTCTGCCTTGTAGGAGAATAATTAAGTTGCTGCAGCTGCTGACAAAAAAATCAGCCTCAAGAGTGGGAAACAACTGGGGCCGCCCAGTAGTGTGGTGGTTAAGTTCATGTGCTCCGCTTAGGAGGCCGGGGGTTTGCGGGTTCAGATCCCGGACACGGACTGACGCACTGCTTATCAAGCCATGCTGTGGCGGTGTCCCATATAAAGTAGAGGAAGACGGGCACAGATGTTAGCCCAGGGCCAATCTTCCTCACCAAAAAGAGGAGGATCGGCAACAGATATTAGCTCAGGGCTGGTCTTCCTCACAAAAAACAAACAAACAAAAGAATGAACTTAATCCTTTTATTTCGGGCAAAACAGAGGACAGTGCCCATCATGGAAGGGGAATGGGCTCAACTGACACAAACCAAAAATGCCAGGCCCTTGGGTTGGAAATGTGGAGCTCCGTGGTGCTGAGGGTCCTTTTGTCACCTGGTGGTGGCGGCAGCACCCTTTGTGTCAGAGCCACCCAATGCTACCAGGTGCACCTAAGACAGACATGACGTGAAGATAAAGGGGGCATGGCAGAGCAAGGAGACCTGGCTGAAAATATTAAACTATGAGTTGTCATAAGCCATTTCCCACCCCGGCTTGCTATCGGAAAATGCCCCTTGTTACACAGACAACTACCAGATCCGGATTTTGCTGTTTATGCTGACTAATGGGTAGAGAGGAGAACCAAGAGAGAAGTCAGAGATGCTAGCTAGACCTGCACTGCAAGGGGCACATTAGATCACTGATCACAGGGAGAATGTTAGATGTAGAAAGTTCTTGCCGCCTGCAGCGCATGCCGCAGAGAGGGGCTACCAGAGCGGCTCTTGGGCATAAGTGCGCAGCTGCCGACAGGTGGATGTCTTGGGCTTGAGGGAGCCAGACAGGTGAGGCCCCGGGGAGTATGGGCAGGGCACTGGCAGCCTCTGCTACAGTGGGCAAGGTCGAAAGTAAGAGACCAGGCAAGCCAGCAGGAGCTGGGGAAGTCAGGAACATTTTGGCACGTGAGTCCAAGGTGTAGGCAAGACTGTAGGTCGATGGCTCAGGAAGTGACTTGTGAACAAAACAAATGTGCTGAGAATTTAGTCTTAGTGAGTATTAGGGTGTATACCCTAGTGGTATAGAAGTGTGGGCTCGGCAGCCCTGGGTTGGAGTTTTAGTTCTGCCACACACTGTCTGAGTGACCTTGGGTACGTTGTTTAACTTCTCTGCTTTCTGGCACATAAAATGGAGATCACAATAGTACCCAGGTCATAGATTTTTGTTCGCTTTCTGTTTAATGGGGATATTCATTGAGAGGAAAGAGCCACATGCCTGACTTCAGTGGTCACACTGTTCCCAGACACCATCACAGCCTTCCTCTTGCCACCTAATGGCGGCAGTGGCCTTGCTTTCCTGAAGAGCTAAGATTGAAAAACACAATAGGGCTGAACACAATGTACCTTGGGTCCTGCTAAGGCCTTGCCCTGGACACCATAGCAGACACACTGCCTCAGAGGAAGAGAGATGCCCTATTGGCCCAACCGACTGGTCCAAGCACCTGCCCTGAACCTTTGTGTGTGTGAGACCTGCCTCCAGCCAGTGTTTCCCTAACTTGGCTTCAGAGTGGAAACCTCACCTCTTTCTCTCATCCTCACTGTAGAACTTAGCACAAATCCTCACAGAATTGGGGTAAAAAGGAATGGGTGGTTTGTAAATATAAATGAACCCTTGTTGATTGGGTGAATAACGGGCACGGCATATGCTTGGTCCCCCATGACACATGTAACTGTTTACAACATATAAATAAGTCAGGTGAATATCTCTGCTTCGCAGATGTGCTCTTTTTTTACTCGAATTATTCAGTCTTTTAGGGACATGATTCCTAATCTTGACCGTATGTTGTCTGGGGGCCTTGGGACACATGATTCACCTTAGAAAGAGAACATGAATGGGGACAGGTATGGAAATCCCAATGCCTGTGCCTGTTTTTTCATTTTGTTCAAGGATGGGGCTCAAGAAGGTAGGGCTCCCCTGGGAAGGTGGGACGGGTGGAGCGTTCTCTGCACAGCTGTGTACTGCGTGTAATTCAGGACAGTGAACCAGTTCAGACCACCCACAGTCCAGAGCAGAATAAGAATAGGAACCTTGAGCACCTGGGCTGGCTGAGGAACGATCTATTCCCAAGGTGTAGCCCTCACCCCCATTAAACAAACATGGAGCACCAGCTTCTTTTATTAGGTGAATGGGAAGAGAGAAAATGGAAGTGTAATGGGAAAGTAACTGTGCACAAATTTTATTTCAGCTACAAAAATGCTATTTAATTCCGCCCTTTTTACTTGGAAGTCTGGTATCTGGAACAACTCAAGCAACAATGATGACCTTAGGTATTTCTTTTAATTATTCCAGTGCTACCTTGCTGCCCAGCCCTACTGCGAGCACTCAGCTACTCCAAGCAAAGCCATTCTAACGATTTTGATTAAATCCTGGCGTCTTCCCAGCTGCACACAAACTAAAAGCAATACTGGACGATCCTACCTCCAGCTCTTGCAAGTGTTGTTACATAAAGAAGGAGGAAGATTGCCAAAGGCTTGTTGGCATTTCCTCAGCCATAGGAGAGGATTAACCCCTTGGGTTTCTGGGACGGAGAGATTTTTTTCCTCCCAGTATTAAGTCTTTTTTTTTTTTCTTCTCCTTCAAGCAAACTTTAAACAGATTTGTGATGTGGAAGCCAATGATGAGTTTCTAAATAGCACACATTCCCCCCAAAGCTTTGGGGCTGCTAACTTCATGTTTCTGAGATGATATCTCTCCTTTTCACAAGCTGACCATTTTCGCTTTGTGGGGAAAGTCTGGCTTGGGAGATCTCCCCAGGCTAACTATCTCATTTGTTTGGAGACTTGAATAAGGGACTCTGGGTTTGCTAAGACTTTATAGTGGGTCTCCCTTAGATGCTAGATGAATTTAGAATTATTGCTCAAGGAGCCACTTTCCACAGAGCCACCTGATGCCACAAGCTCATAGTCCCCACCTCTCTACCCCTTTGGGCAACAGGCTGACAAGAGGAAAGAGATGGGAGGGAGGGCTCCCACATACACTTTAAGGAAGGAGAGACCAAGCCCTACTCGCCAGACCTAGGTGAGAAAACGGAAGCTCATAGAAAGTATGAGGCTTGCTTGAGGCCACACATCCCACATGTGACACATGTGGGAAAACCTGAAATCAAGTCCAGCTGTTTTGACTCCTCCTCCAATTCTTTTTCCACATTGCCACGTCACTTCTCAACAGGAAAAATGCCTATTGCAGATCACAGGGAGATGTGATGAGTCGAGAAGGTGAAGGTACAAGTCAAGATGAATGGAGGCCAGAACCCAGGATGATGGGAATCTCACTAGAGTTATGTCTCTCCAGCCCCAAAGACTTCTTAACTATTGAAGTGCTCATATCACAAGTGTACAGCTGGATGATTTTTTCCAAAACAGAATACACCCATAAACTAGAACCCAATCAAAAAGCATACCATTACCACCTCCCAGAAGCCATCCTCACATTCCCTCCCAGCCACTACCTCGCCCAAGGGTGATCCACCCTGATGTCTAACACTGTAGGATAGCTTCATCTGCTCCTGGGCCTTATGTAAATGGAAGCACACAATACAACTTCTTTTGTGCCTGTCTTCTTCCATTGAACATCATCTCCTCGTTGAACATCGTTATCCTCATTTATGTGTGTGGTTGTAGATTGTTCAGTCTCATCAGTGTATGGTATTCCATTGTTTAAATAAAACAGAACCATAGCAACAGTAACATTTATCTGCTTTACTGTTGATGGGCACTTGCAACCCCAAATATTTTTGATAGGCTTGATGCTTATTAATGCCTCCAAAATTTCACCCTGTGTCATCCTTAGGCATTTCTTAAAACCTAAACCACCTCTGCTATGGTCAAGAGAACGTCGTTCTGACAAAGACTTCTCCTCCAAATTCTGGGATGTGGTGGCTGTTTTGGAATCAGACTGTGGCTTCCCAGTAATCCTCTTATCTCTGAGGGGAGAGTGTTCACCTGGACTTTTTTCTTCCAGCCATCATCAGAGAAGAGCTTAATGCTGAAATGGATCACTGATTCCAGGGATGGAGAATAGGTTTCAATTCTCCTGAACCAATGGCCTCCTGGGCACTGGATGAGAAGGCTCCCTCCTAGGCCAGCAGCTGTGGTCGATTAGCAATGTCTGCCACTGGTGAGAGCGGAGGGGAAGGGTTGCCATCTGATGTTTTGTCCAGCCTTCATTATGCAGACAAGTGGCGGAAACCTGGTCAAGTCAAGGAGAGAACTGGATGTGGACCCTTTCTCTCTGTATGCTTCTGGAAAATTCATTGAATTGTTGCTTAATTATATGACAACATGAAGATCTGTTAGAACCTGCTAGGAAGACTTGTGGAGGGATAAATTATCCTTCTTTCTTCTATGAGAAGTCTGATCATGAAAAAAAAAAAAAGCAAGAAAATAAGGTGAGCCTGGGGGCTGGTACCCCAGCTACACCATTGTTGCCCTCACTTTCCATTTGTTGGTGCCATGTGCAGGTTGTCTGCTCTTGCAGGGAAGCCAAGCTCTGTGGCCCCGGTCCAGAGATGGAATCACCGCCTGCCTCACTTAAGAAAACACTCTCCTGTCTCCATCAATCAGTGGCCCCTACTCAGAGCCCCTCTCGCTGTCCCCTCCCCAGCAGGACCCAGATGTTTTATTTATGGGCTGGTCCCTTTAGAAGGGAGCCCAGTCAGACACACATCTTGCTTCCTATCATTCATGAGCCTCAGGTGGAGGGAGGCCACAGAGGCAGATGAGAAAAGCCTTCAATCAAATCTTGATGAAATAAACTAATTAAGGAGATTATACCTCCATAATGATGTTAATTGTGCAGACAGGAAATCGCAGGCTTCCTGGCTGACTCTGGCTCTGCCTCCACAAGGCATCTTTCAGCATCTCCAGAAATCAACGGTAGTCTCTGCCTGTTGGGCGAAGGTGTTGAGCCACTGCCAGGAGACCAGGGCTTCCCTCCATGAAGACCGAAAGTCTTGGTCTGAGATTCTCTTGCTAGTCCTGTTGCAAGGAATAGGAGTGTGGCTAGGGCAGTAGAATAGACTGATTAATTACTGTTGTTGATAGTCAGCTAGGAGCAGAGTGTCAGATGACTTAGTAAGAGTCAGGTGCTCAGAAAGCACCCCAAAGTGGACATAGAGTTTCAACTGTCCCGCCCCTGTTCCCTGCCCACCCCACCCCCACCCTCAGGTCCACTGCAGCTAACAAGTGTCCATACACATTCTCCACTGGCTTCCTCCCAAAGTGGGAATCAGAATAAAACTCATTCATCATTCACTGTTTCATTCAACAAATATTTATTAGGAGGCTGCTCCATGCCAGGCACCATTCATTGGAGCGAACAAAACAGACAGAACTCCTGTCTTCGCAGATCTTACCTTCAGTGAAGGGAAGAGACAATAAGCAAACACGTACATGAGTAATATGTTGGATGGTGATACATACTATGGAGCAAAATAAAGCTGGGGCAGGCAGCTCAGGAGCGCCGGTGGGAAGGGGAACCTGGTGATGGTTTATGTGTGGTTCTCAGAGGTTTCCCTGAAAAAGGGACATCTGAGCACAGCTGGAGGGAGTGGAGGAGCCAGCCCTGGGGAAAGCCAGAGCACGAGGGTTCCAGGCAGAGGAGACAGCATGCACCTGAGCCAGAAGGGAATTGTGTGAGCGCAGACCACCAGGGGATTTGGACAGAGTGGTGACACACGGTTATGTGTGATAACTTAATAAATATCTTCCTCTCCTGATGGGCTGTCAGATCCACACAGGAAAGGTCTGTTTTGGTGGGGGTTTTTCCCCCCCAGTGTTTAGCCCCTGCCCCAGCACATTGCCTGGCATATGGTAGGTGTTTAATAAATACTTGTTGATTGAACGAATTATTAATTAACTAATGAGGGAAATGAGTGATGGGTAAGGCACCCTGTACCAAGGTGAGGGTTGATGCAGCTGTTGAATAGCAGACAGGCTGAGACATGGTTGTGGAGAAAGTTAGGAGGTAAATGCCCCAGGGCCTAACCCAGGCCCTGGACCAGGGGGCAGAGAAGCCTGTTTATCCAACTCGCCTGGCTTCATTAGCATCTTGCCATCCCCAGTCCTCAGGATGTCAACCTTCAGCATAAACAGCTGGCTAAGGAGAGAATAATGGTGGATTCTCCTACCCTGAGGTGTTTCCTGACATAAACCGTATGAAGGTCCAAAGAACAAAATTCAACGTGTATCAAATTGGTGGTAATACAAACACATGGGAAGTTTATGTAGCATGCAAGGAGCATATATGTATAAAGTACACTTTAAAATGCAAATAAAGCCACTATGAAGTGCCACATTTAACTATTAAATTAGTAAAAATACAAAATAAAATGTTTATACTCGATGCTGGCAAGGAGACTATGAAACTGTCATTAATTACTAGTTGGCAGAGTATATTTTGGCAACACTTTTTCAGAAAAAAACTTGGCAATAGATCTCCAGAACAATAAAAAGATTTCATGCACTTAACTCGGTGATAATTCTGGGAATGTACTCAAAGTAAAATTCCTAAATATAGAAAAGCTATGTTTGAAGATACACATTTCAGCATTATTTATAACAGTGAAAAAACTTATAAGCAACCTAAACATACAAAAATATGGATATGGTTAATTTAATTTAGGTTTATATATATAGTTACTGGAATCGTATGCAATAACCACAATTAACATCTTCTAGCTGAAATGGGAACATAAACACACGCTTGTGAAACAAGAAACTAAATTAATGGATATGCAGCAATTCATGCCTTATATTTTAAGTACATGTTTGCACAGGGACAAAGACAAAAAGTGAATAAGCAGAGATGAAAGTTGTTTTGTTTGGCTGGTGGGAATACATTTATTTAATAAATGCACATGAATTCTACGTTAAGCGTTGGAGTTACCAGAAGTTTCTACCATGACCTGATACAAAATACCGATAGAGCCAGGAGTTACATTAGGTGAAGGGGAGGAGCTGAGGCACAGAGAGGGTAAGAGGCTCGCCCAGGTTTCATGGTGAGATTGGCAGATGGGTTTGATTGTGCAAATGGATCAAAATCAACAGAGGGCTTTATTTTTTAATACAGATGTCCATAACAGAACCCTCTGGATAATTTTGATTCAGTGAGGCCAGGGAATTTACATTTTTAAACAGCTCCCCAGATTATCTGATACCAGCCAGGGCTGATAACCATGAAGATGAGCAGCAGAAGCAGCAGCAGGAGCTCCAGTGTCCCTGTAGGAGTTAGACCAAGAGTGGCACTGATTCAGTAATTACTATGTGCCGGGCACTTTTCCAACTGCTTTGATGGGACTATTCCTATTAATCCTTCCAATCACCCAGTGGAGTAGGAACCACTGTTGTCCCATTTTATAGATAACAAGACTGAGGCATAGAGAAGCACAGAAACACACAGACTACAGACTCCTCCAGCCACTTTGCCTGGTATAACTGGACCTTACCTCAATGCAGACTTTGCCACACTAGGGATGCGCTGTGTCCCCAAGACCAAATCCAGTGATGAAGGCTGCATTTCAACCAGCCATTTTGGCATGTCTGGGACCCTCACCCCTATTTGCACAATTCTCCCTGACCTGGCTCCTTCCCTGCTCTGCCTCAAGTCCTTACCTAACCCCAGCCTCCACATAGGTCCATTGGATTTTGAGTGAACAAAGGGAGAATAACACACCCAATAGACCCTTTGGGAAGGGGCGTGCAGGGACTGTGGACTCTGGGACGTGGGGGATGAGTCCTCAGCTGTGTGCAGGGTTTATTACAGCCAGTGTGACATGCCTTCCACACTTGATGGCTCTGTGGGGCTGAAGATTGATTACATGCAAACAGTTTTTGTAGCAATTGGCACACGTTTTAACAAAATCCAATGCGGCCCAAATCAGGCTAATTGTTTCAGAGCCCAAGCCACGAGTTCTTGGTGACCTAGTGGCCCCTTGAAGCCCTCAAGGCGGGTGTGAGCTATGCATGGCTTTTTGTCACACAAATCCTAGGGCTTGCTTAGCAAGAGCAGGAGAGGAGATTTCAATGTTTCCAATCCAGGCAGCACGCTTCTTTCATGTTGAGAGTTACTCTTTTATTCATTCATCAGGTTCATTCAATAGAAGTGGAATTATCACCCTCTCTGGCCTGGCGTAGTGATGAGCATGGGGTCAAAAAGGGGGAAAAAAACTAAAGAAGCTCCCTGTCCTCCTGGGGCTCACAGTCGGGTTGGAGGAGATAGACATTAATTAAAGAATCTTGTGAAAAACATATAATTACACACAGGGAGAAAAGTGCTGTAAAGTGTGATGACCGTTTACCAGGAATTCTGACCAGTCGGGAGGCCAGGAAAATTCCTCAAAGGGAGGGTTACCTGTTGAGATCTGAAGGATGAACAGGACGTTGACCAGGGGAAGAAAGAGAAGAGCATGGTGTTTTCTGTAAATGTAAAGATATCTTGCTGGTCTGTGGACAGCGCATGGTTGATGGGGAAAGCAGTGTTGGAGAGACGATGCGACCCTACCACAAGGGGGCCTTGTAAATGTCGCAGATCATCTAAAGCTCTTCATGGAGCTTAAGCTGGGAATGATATAATCAAATTTGCATTTTGGAAAAGATGGCCCTGGCTGCTTTGTAGCAAATGGATCTGGGGGTGGGGGCAAGATGAAAGTGACCAGAAATAGGAGGCTGTCATTCATTCAGGCTCAGGAGGCAGAAGCCTGTGCCAGGATGGGGATTGAGGATGTAGAGAGAAGAAGATGGAGTCAAGAGGTAAATAGAAAGAAAAATGATTGGTAACAGGACTTGGTAATGCATTGGGTGAAGAAAAGGGGAGTGTATAATCTCCAGGGATTCGAATTCACCTTACACGGAGCCCCTCCTGGAAGAGATGCTCCTCAAATTATCAGTGATCGGTTTCTATGTGATTGTTTTTGAACTTCAGAAACTTGGGGAGAAAGTTTCAGAAAACTGGCCCTCAATAACTAGAACCTAAGGGGAATTCCTGGTGTTTTTTGGTCTTCATGCCATTTTCTGGTCCAGATGTATTGGGAGAGAGAAGGGGGATGGAAGGAGTTGGTTCAAGAGGAAAACATCCTTCCCGTATCCTGCAGGACCACAGAACAGAAAGTGGTCAGTGGTCTGCTCGTGGGGGATGGGGGGTGGGGGTCTGTTCTCCACTGGAACAGAGAAGCCCAGGAACTGAGCCACTGGGCTGGATGTCAGAGGTGGGGTCTAGTTTTGTCACTAACTCGCCTGTGACCTGAGACAAGGAGTCACCACCCGAAGCTGTGTAACTGTGGTTGGAACTGTGACAAGCCTCCTGACTGGCTTTGAACCTGGCCCTGCAACAGGAGGGCCAGAGTGGGGCTTCCTGCCCAGGGCCCTTGGAGCCACTTAACAGTCACGAACTCCCTGCACTGAAGCCAACCCCAGGGGCTCTGGGGGGTTGTAAAGAACACGCAAACACACAGACTCCAACATTAACAAGGCTGCAGAAAGCGGAGAAAGGTCAACCTGTGCTCCTTCTGCCCCCAAACAGAGGAAACTGTAACCTCAGCCTCAAAGGCCCCTGGTCTGCCTTGCAAACAGAACCCCAGGGGCTGCTCAGAATAAAAGCTGGTCACAGTGTTTGAAGCAAGCTTCAGAGTTCACGTTCCCCCACACACTGGCAGCAGTCAAGGTCCTGAGAACAATGGAAACTGAGCTGGCTTACTGGACAGAATAAAGCCCGAGGGAAAAGGCCACATGAGAAACCCATCACGTTCGCACCTGCAAATGAGCAGCCTTCCTGGCCTCTCATCTCCAGCTCCCCAAGGCCCCAGCAGGACACTGTCTTCATTCCAAACCCAATCCCAGCAAGATCGTAGGAAGACCTCAATCCAGGACTTAAAAATGTTACCACAACTTGGTGCTGGCACCTTGAAGATCAGGGATTTCTTGAGAAGGGTACTTGTTTAGAAAAAAATGCAGTTTCCTGGGTGGCATGTACTGGAGAGCCAATTCTAGGCTGGAGCCCAGGAATTTGCATTTTTAACAGGATGCCATCTGTGGTCTGTAGGTCACTGTTCTGAGAAATACTTTTGAAAAGTCTGGGTAGTTTTTGTTAACCTTGTACAGACTTCTTTGAGAATCTGCTGAAAGCTATGGAAGTACCCTGGAAAAATATTTTTTACCAGATTTTGAACAATTTCAGGGGTTGATAGACTGTGCTGAAGCCATCCTTGTATCTCCATGAAAAAGTGAGTAATCGAAGATGGAAGAACGGGGAGGGAGGACCTGATACTGAAGTCCCTGGGTGATGTCCCACAGGAACAGAAACACTCGGCGTTGACCATTGCTCTTCCAAACCCCGTTGTGCTGGGTCCTTGACTTTCTGCAACAGATGCCTAGAGCAGCTAGGAAGGAAGTTTAATAAAAAGAGGGACCTATCTCCCCTGAGCTGAAGGTGGTAACTTTTCAAAGGTGCACCTGGGTGTGGACCTACTAAAGGAAGGAACTGATAGAGACAATGCCAACTGCGCCATTCCGTGGGTTTAAGAGCTGGAAAGAGGGAGCACTTACCAGTTTTTAAGAGCTAGGGCATCAGACTATCAGTGCTGCATCTGGGTTCTGCCCCTTATTAGCCATCTGACCCTAGAGATGTCACTTGGTGTCCCTAAGCCCCAGCTTCCTCTCGATGGTAAAATGCAAATGATGATGCCTACCTCAGAGGGTTTTGTGAATATAAGATCATGAGACGAAAGCACTTAGCACAGTGCCTAGTGCATGAGAAGGCTCAATAAACTGTGTCTATCAACATTGTCATTCCTTTTCTTGAAATGCAGACTGCCCTGGCCTCTTCCAGTAAAAGATGGCTCCTCACCCATTTTGGTATCCTACAAAGCACCTAGTGTTGAATAGAATAGGAAGAAAAGTTTAATAGATGTTGGAAGGGAGAGAGAGAATAGGAGAAAGATAAAGAAAGTGAATGAATGAATGAATGAAAGGAATGAATGACAAGCATTAAGGGAGCTGATCCAGGATCTTCATTTGGGGCATCCTGGTATAAATCCTTTAGCATCACCATTCCAGATCAGAATTAAATTTTCTAAGCAGAGCCAAGTTAATTTTTTCAGGTTTTTCATTTGCCAAAGAAGTACTGGGAGCGCAGGAAGCTGGCTGGTTCAGGAAACCACCTACTGTGTCTCAGGGTAACCTGCCTTGGCCACCATGGAGCCCGCCTGTCTCAATTTCCTGCCATCAACAATTAAGTGGGCATTGTTCATTAAATTATCATCACACTTAATTGTGAGTCAGATAACAGTGTTTTAATGAACTTGAATTGCTTTTGGGTAAGACTATGCAGTCACTGGAGGAGCGACCTCCCTGCTATATTGCTAATCGAATTCAGTTGTGTCTGTTGGAGTGGATACCATCAGCAATACCAATACCCTGGACCTTTGTTTTAAGACGTGCAGTGGATATAGCATAGGGGTGGGAGTTAGTTATTGGAACATTTTTGATTGGGATGGGGGGAGGTGTCCAGAGGCCTGGATGTCAAAATTTAAGCAAGAAATTCTGAATTTTCCAGTAATAAACACTATCCCTCCAACCAAATCCAACTAAGTCATATCATAAACGCCAGTGTAGACAACATCAAGGTCTGGTTCATGAACTCAGCTCATGTCAGCTGCCCATTCCAAAGGCTCAAACAGTTTTTTCTACCAGGAATGACAAAGGAGAAGACCTGTTGGAGTTATCTGAAGTCAGAGCAGAAGGATGTTTTAAAGCAAGCGTTGACAAATATTCTGTAAAGAGCCAGAGATTAAATATTTTCAGCTTCATCTGGGTCATATGATGTACTCAGCTCTGCTGTTATAATGCAGGCTTAAATAAATGGATGCGGATGTGTTCCTATAAATCTTTATTTATAAAAACAGGCAGTGAGCCAGATGTAGTGGCCAGAGGTTTAAAGGAAGGTAATTTTCCTATAGAACATATAGAAACAGATAAGATTATTTTGCACATACACGTGAAATAGCAACTGGTGTTTGATTAATGAATAGATTAAAATGATTCATAATTTTCCATCAATTTTAAACACAAATTATTCTGAAAGTCTATTCCTTTGTATTTTAAATTTCAAAAAATTTAAAAACTCATTACAGAAAAATTAAAAAGCAGAGACGAAAAAAGAGCTTTCATAAAAGCAAACACAAATACAATTAACATTTCCTTCCAGTCAGGTTTCAGTGCACTCTTAACATAATTGTCATCATGGTACACAATTTTTAAAATGTTGCTTTTACTTAACATCATATTTCAAACATTTCAGTGTTGCTACATAATGTTCAAGGTCATTCTTTTAAGTAGCTGTATAATATTCTTTTTTATGAATACACTATAATGGTTTACTAATTCATCCCTCTTTGTTGGACATCTTGATTGATTTCAGTTATTTTACCATTATGACATCCCTGTGGTAACAACTTTGCCTGCATTTTGAGGTTGTTTTCAGGATAGCTTCCCTGAAGTTGAATTATTGAGTCAAAATCCAAAAATGCAAAATTGTTTCCCAACAGTATATGCTATTATAATTTGCGAATGGCAATAATCTAAGAGTGCTACCCCAACTGAGTGTCTATAGTTATGAAAATTGTTCTCTTTAGTAGTTTTGAACATACCTGCTGTGAGGTTCTGGCCTTGTCTAAATCAGAGAAGTCAGTAAGCTGTTTCTGGAGGAATGGTAAACTCAGACTTTACTTAGAGCCCACCTTAAACCAAATCTAGTAACATGTTTGCTGAGCGCTGACTGGTTAGGACAATCTTACCTCTGTAGTCCCTCTCCACAGCCTCAGAGAGAAACTGAAGATGCTGGTCAGTTGCATGCCTCCACCACGTGGAGGGAGGAGTGAACTTCCTGTTCCAAAACTGAATCCAGGAAGTGTTTGGCAGGGGGAGAGAAAGGCAAGAAAGAGCATTAGCACTTGCCCTCTCAGCCTCCTTCTAGATCCTAGTGAACCTAAAATACAGGCGCCACATGTTCTGAATCAAAATTCAAGCTTGGGGGCTGTAATAGTTTCCTAGGGCTGCTGTAACAAAGTGCCACAAATTGGGCGGCTTAAAACAACAGAAATTTATTCTTTCACAATTCAGGAGGCGGAAAGCCTGAAATCAAGGTGTTGGCAGAGAAGAATCTGAAGACACTAGGGGAAAATCCTTTCTTACCTCGCTTAGCTTCTGCTGGTTGCCAGCAATCCTTGGCATTCCTTGGCTTGTAGCTTCGTCGCTCCAATATCTGTCTCTGTCTTCACACAGTCTTCTCCCATCTGTGTCTGGGTCTCTATATCTTTGTGTTTTCACATGATCTTCTCATGAGGACAAGTCATTGGATTTAGGGCCCCCCCAATGCAGAATGATCTCATCTTAACTGAATTACATCTAAAAAGACCCTATTTCCAAATAAGATCATGTTCACAGGTACTAGAAATTAGGACTTGGAC
The DNA here is from genome assembly GCA_031878705.1 of Tapirus indicus. Taxonomy (NCBI): domain Eukaryota; kingdom Metazoa; phylum Chordata; class Mammalia; order Perissodactyla; family Tapiridae; genus Tapirus; species Tapirus indicus. The sequence continues at coordinate 61,993,438 of CM062929.1, forward strand.
GTATCTTTTTGGGGACACAAATCAACCCACAATAGGGGCAATGGGAAAAATGGATATAACCAAGTCTTTCCTGGGAAATCAGGAGGTCAAACTATCATAACTTTATAGTGTCAGCTTTAACCAATCTCAAGCTCATCCTTCAAGGAGGGTCAATGGATATATCTGCCAGAGGGGGCATTGTTTAATGTCACATATTCTAGGGTGCTTTCCCTGACTTCCCTACTACCTAGTGTGTGTCTTCTATAACAGAAAGCAAAGCCCTGAACTGTCATGATTACTTGTACATCTACATCTCCAATAGACTATGAGGTCCCTGAGGTCAGGGGGTAGATGTTCTTCATTTCACCAAGCCCAGTGGCAGGCACATGGTAGACACACAATAGACTTATATTAGGTGGATAGATGGGTGGCCAAGACCACCCCTCCATTATGAAACATCAGTTTGAATTTATTCTTTTTTATCCATCCTTGCGTCCTACCAGGACTAGACCAACTACAAACCAGAGAATTCAGTTCATTAATATTTACTATTCCAGCATCCCCATCACTATCCCTTTGTTTTCTGCAATAGCTTCTTAGCCTGCAGTCAAATGAGCTCAAGGAAGATGATGTGACTTGGCTTTGGAAATGTATTCCTCTGACTGCCAGAATGGATTTAGCAGACTCCAAGCTCAGTTCATCACTCCTTCCAAGACTGCCTCTGTGCACACAAAGTGCTGTGACAGTCCCTGAGTTATGAGGGGCCATTTCAGGGCTGTGATGGATCTGATTGTTTTATGCACTGACTTAAGATCTCATTTCCTGCCACATTCACAAGTGCTTTCTAGGCTGCTGCAGGGAAACACCTTATGTTGGTTTTGTGCTGCCCCTGCCTCCATCCAGCTCCACCGGGGACAAGATTGCAGAGTTCTGAGTTTCTGATCCGAGCAAAAGCCTCAAAAAGATGAAATGATTTAAGGGTTGCCAAAGGTGGTTGCTGTACCTCCCAGCCAACCTTCCTGTGTGTGTGTGTGTGTGTGTGTGTGTGTGTATATATATATATATATATATATATATATAATTCTTATTTTTTTGGTTGAGTCTCACTGAAATACTCTGCAAAAGATGTCAATTCTATTAGGCAAATAACAAGCTGACATCTACACAGTACCGTGGATCGGTTTGCCAAAGGAAAGAAACGTTCTTTGCTGGAATGCCTAGTTTGAAGGAGGCAAATTCTCTTCAGTTGTCCCAAAATTAATGGAATTGCTTGGTTATTTATCTGACTGCTTTGGTATCTATCTGGATGTTTCACCATCATGTAGACAAACTCTGTCATGTTTTCCCCATCATCACTTTGGTAAAAACAACACTGTTGCCCATTTCAGAGTTAATCACATTTATCCTCACCCCAGAGATGCTTCCCAGGTGGAGTGGAGGTTCCATGAAGGAGGGTCCAACTCACCTTGCTTACTGCTGAATTAATGAAACTGAGCTCCAGGGCCTGGCTCAGAGTGAAACTTCTACTTATACTTAGGGAAGAAATTATTAGTGTCCCTAGCTGGAGAGGTTAGCCACAGAAGAGGGAGGGGACACCTTTATCTGAAACAGACGTTAAGAGGACAAAGATGAGTGTACAGTCATCATTCTCAAAGTGGGGTCTCTGGACCAGCAGCGTTGGTATCACCTGGGGATTCATTAGAAATGCAAATGCTTTGTTCATCCCAAACCTAGTGAATCAGAAACCCTGAGGATGGGGTCCAGAAATCTGGGTGTTAACAAACCTTCTAAGTGATTCTGACACACACTTAAGTTTGAGAACTATGGATAGATAAAGATATATACAAAGATGCAAGTCCACATGCCGAGAAGACAGCCCTTAAACTTACTCCAACATTTCTGAGGCAGGATGATGCAAAATGTATTATGGAGACAAATGAGGTTTTCGAGCACTCAAGCAGGAGACAGAAAAGTGGCTTTGAATGAAATGTTGGGAGGTCCCGTCCCACCTAGCAGCCAGAGAAAAACAACTATTAAGTGTCATAAACATGACGATTCTGTCAAAAGTGCATAAGATATACTGTAAAACAGGAGTTATGTGTCCGTTTGTTTTGAGGGATGGTAAAAATTATTTTTATTCATCAGTACAAAATATTAAAATTTACCACATACAAAATCCAAGTAAACCATGCCCATTTCCCATACCTTCCATCACACACACACACACACACCCTAAAAATTCTCAAATGCCTCTGGTGGTTGATGCGAAAGAAGTAAAACAGTTTCAAAGTCCAGGAATTTGGTGAGATTGGAATTGCACTTATAAAGACAATGATTTGCACACGTATGTGTGATTTTTCTTCAAGAAGACTTAGACACCCAGGAACAGGAGCAGAGAGGGAACATGGCTGGGCTAGTTCTGAGCTGGAGAATGACAAGGTGGGTGGGTGCAGTGGATGGGATAGGAGCCTAAGGAGAAGGGGGTGGGCAATGGAGTGAAATAACTGGTTACAGACCCAGGCTGAGTAGCGTTTAAACCAGGACAGGAGATGGATGTCCTGGGACATCTGAGAAGGACTCCACTATCGGGGTTTCTCCAAGCTTGGGAATGTGTGTTATCTGAGACTGGGGAAGGGGTGGCAAAAAGGTCAAAGGTCTGAGTCAGCCACACTGAGTGCATTCGCCGTGACTTCCTTCCATACATATTCAAGAACCTTTTACTGTATGTCTCTTTGGTGACATGCTGTGTGTCTGTTACTGAATATTTGACAGACACATACACTACTACGTCACTTACCAGCTGCATGGCTAGTCTATCTCTCTTACCAAGACAGAACTAACTTGTAGTGAGCTAGCTCTTCCACCCAGATGGAACTTGACAATACTTCTGACACTCTTACTGTCACTAACCGGCACTGATTTCAAGAAAACATGCTGAGAACAAGAAATGCCCCCTGGGTCTTCCCCTTGCCTGGCCTGGATGGACTGAGCTGCACATTATCTGGGCAATAAAGCAGAGTGGTGACCAGTCTGCTCTGCAGGCTGAGAGCTGGGTTGGAATCCTCGCCCCACCTCTTATTAGTATGTAGCCTTGGGCTCCATGGCTCTTAGCCTTAACCTCCTCAAAATGGGGGTGGTATGAGGAATACATGTGCTAACCCAAGTTAAGTACAGAACACAGAACTCAGTAAACCCTTCATAAATGCTATCATTATTATCCTCAATGAGGAAAAGATAATTAAATCCAGTCTCACAGCTACAGCTGTCCACTTGTGTGTAACCCCTACTCCCACTCAACTCACTGCCCTACCTCCTCACTCGCTCCCACCCTCCCCTCCTTCCTTAGCTCTCTGCTCTGCCTGGTCTGCAGAAACATCCATCTTTTCCAAGTCAGATCCAGGACCCAGTGTCCTGGAGGAAGGAGCATCATGAGCCCTTCTGTGCTCAGGAGTATGGCTGAGAGGTTAAGAGTCAGGAAATTTCCAGAAAAGAACTCTAACCAACTCCAGCCACCACCCTTGGAGTATACCCTTTAGGCATATTCTCAGCGTACCTTTCAATTTTCAGGGCAAGTGGACTGTGGTGATGAGCTCAGAGGCTCAGGGGTCCCTTCAGTCCTTCCCTTTTGAGCCCCTGGTCCAACCTCTACACATGGCTGCCTGTGGCCTTTAATATTCTTGATTTATTTATCATCTGTACTAGTTGTGAGACCTTGGGGAAAAGTTCTAAATCTTTCTCTTTCTCCATATACTCATCTGTAAAACGGGACTTGCATAATCACACACATCTCATTCTAAATTGTAAAGATTAGTAGCATGTAGACGGGGCTAAGATTGTGCCCCCATACAATAAGCACTTAGTAACTGAGTTACTGATTTTGGTCCATTAGGACTTGGTGGTGCACATTTGGGCTTCCTGCTTTGTGATGGACTCAGCTATCCCATAGGGAATTGTTCCTAGAAATTGGCCTGGGCCTGAATTCTGCATTACTTCTATTTTCTAAGGTAAAGCTTCCGTAGACCACCCCAAGACTCCCAAGGCATTACCGGTGAGTCCCCAACTTCTATCTCTGTCCACGAATGAAGATGGTTCTCAAGGGAATGAGAAGAGAAGCCTTCACAGAAAAGGGACTTTAGAGCAGAGATGCTCAGTGGAAAACTGGGAAAAGCAATTCCAGGCAGAGGGAACAGGGTGCAAGGTACCAATGCACTGAAATATTCTGAATAGCTGGAAAAGAAGATACTTGATTGGGGGAGCAATGGAGCAAAACCAAAATGCTGGAATGTAGAACTTGTTGGGCTGCACAGAAAGGATAGACTTTGGGTAGTGGGGAGCCAATGAATGGTAAATTTATGCAGGAGGGAATTAGATTTGAATAAACACCATCCCTGCCCTTGAATACTGTCAGCACATCAGGACATGATATTGCACTTAAATTGAGTATGTATTTTCATTGTTTTTCTCCAAAATCTTCCTACTCTTCAGACGTGCTGAGAAGTCACAGCCCAGCTGGCCTAAGCCAAATTGCCCCTTGAGGAAGCACATACTGGGGGTCACCCCAACACTCCTGGCCTTGAATGTGGGGGAGGGGTAGCCTCTTCACAAGGCTTCATTCTGATACCCCCGCGCGTACATTTTCATGAAGAAATGTGTAGTCTGCCAACTTCATTGTCACTTATCCCTGGACAATTTGTTAACTTCAGGAATCCTTGAATGCCAACCTGGATGTCTTTATAATTGCAGTCTCTGTCAGAGCCTGTGTGAAAAATGTCACCGGGAGAATGAAGTCAGAAAGCGAAGTTGCAGCTTGTTCGTCATGAAGGTGACAACGACCGAAAGCATTACTTGCTTTCAGGACAGTTTTGAGAACATTTCCAGCTCCTGAAAGAAAAGACAGTTTGTAAAATTGGAAAAGCTAGCCTGCTGACATTGACAGGGAATTCATAACGCGCATGTTAATCTACTCCGGAGAAGCAGGCTCCCAGAGCCCAGAGGAAGGCTGGAGAAGCAGTTACAACAGGCTTTCATCAAAGGCAGGAAAGTTTGAAGACTTTTGTTAACAAACCATAAAAACCAGTGTTTTTTTCCCTGTCTCTTAAATATGCAGATATAAGGACAATAAGCAACACAATAGATCTCTTTCCGCATGGCAGATGTGGCTTCCTAGTTCTCTATTTTGGGGCAACTCCCTTTCTTTTTGGGGCTTCTCCTGTAGGAGAATTGAAGTAAGTTATTCTCAATGATAACTTCAGTTCCCTGCAGAAATTGCCTGCCTTTATAGTTATCTTCTCTTATGAAGATCATTTTAGTGCAAACCCTCAAAGCTACCTGAATAACTTCAGAGGTGGGCTGTCACTGCGCTGAAACTGAGGTGAGCTGTATCCTGCCCCCTGCCTCTTTCCCTAAGCCAAGATTCATTGGAATCCAGCTACGTCATTTGCCTGTTGTCTGTGGCTGCTTTCCTGCTACAAAGGCAGACTTGTATAGTTGCAACAGAGACCAAGTAGCCCACAAAGCTGAGAATATTTATCTGGCCCTTTACAAAAAAAGTTTGCCAACCCACGTGCTAAAACATCCTCTTAACTCCTTTGGCCTTTAAATATTATACAACCCTTTCTTCACTAAAAGGTGGTTTCTTTGATCAGAGAATCAGACCTAGTAGGTGCAAGAAATGCTGTAGAAGTCCCACTTCTGGAGATGTATCCAAAAGATTCGAAATCAGGATCGCAGATACCCGCCCTCTCATATTCATTGCAGCATTATTCACAATAGTCAAGATACGGAAACAACTTAAATGTCCATTGATGCATAAATAGATAAAGAAAATGTGGTATATACATACATTGGAATATTATTCATCCTTAAAGAAAGAAGGAAATCCTGCCATTTGCAACAATATGGAGGATCCGGAGGACATTATGCTAAGTGAAATAAGCTAGACTCAGAAAGACAAAACTGTACGATCTCACTTGTATATGGGATCTAAAATAATCAAACTCACAGACGTGGATAGTAGAATGATAGAGGCCAGGGGCTGGGGCATGAGGGAAATGAGGAGTTGATGGTTACAGTGTACAAGTTTCCAGTGATGTAAGGTAAATAAGTTCTGGAGATCTACGGTACGGCATAGATCTATAAATTTAAATTTGCTAAGAGGGTAGATCTTATGTCAAGTTTTCTTACCACAAATAATAGTAATAATAATAATAAAGAGGGCAAGAGGAAACTTTGGAAGGTGATGGATCTGTCTATGGTCTTGATGGTGGTGACGGTTTCAAGAGTATACAATTTTCCTCAAACTCGTTGAGTTGTATACATTAAATACGCACATATTTTTACATGTCAATCATACTTCAATAAAGTGGTTTTTAAAAAAAGGAAAAGAAATGCTGCAGGGAATTACCTGCAGTACGTGGTTCTCCTTTATTGCACCTTGAGAGGGTAATTCCTGTTCCTAAGAAAGTTCTGCCTTATACTCATCAGAGATCTGTGGACCTATAACTGCTGCCCTTTGGACTCAGCTCTGTCCTGCGGAGTCTCAGTGGTCAGTTCGTCTTCCACAAGGCAGCTTCCTGGATAACTAGCTGGTGAGGGTCTCCAGGAGAAGCAGCTCCAATTTCTCCAAGATTTTCTCATGTGTTAAGGTTTAGCACTTCTCCTCTCCATAACCTCTGGCATTCACTGTTTCTCTGTGCCATTTGTCCTGTGGATTCGAAGCCTGAGCACAAGGACTCGGGTGTCCTGGGACTTCTGGACATTCTTCGAAGATTGAGTCCATGAAAGGGCCACTTTATACCACTGACATCAGCTCAACTCTGAACGTTTTCCATATGTGCTTCTGATGTTGAGCCACATCCTCCCAGCCTGTTAGAGTGTAATTGGGTTTTAGGTCAATGTACGCACCTTTGCATTTAAAATGCAAAATGTGATCATTTATTTCAGTCTAACCAGTTAGATTTGGATCTTGGCATTGTACCCTCTCTACCCAAATCAGTCCTAGAATTGTGTTTACATTTCTGCCTAATGATTTCTCAGCAATTACCACTTCCAAGCTGCTATTCATGCAAAACTATCGACAGGTGTCTGAACCAACTGTGTTCCCTCTTATTGCCGTGCCCTTGTACATGCCCTTCCCTCTCTACCCAGTGAATCTCTCTTACCAGTCCTTCAGGCATCACGTCCTCCAGGAAGCCTTCCCCAACTCCTACAAGTCAGGTGGAAGCTCCTCTTCCTTGTTGTTCAACATCTTGAGTTTACCTCTTGACAGTGTTTACTGTACTGCAGGAGCTTATGAATGACAGGAATCATGTCTTATTCATCACCGTATCGCTGGTGTCTAGCTCAGTGTTTGCACATCACGGGCACTAAGTACATTTTGTAACTTAATGAATAAATGAGTGAAGGAGTGACCAGACTGAGAAGGCCTTGAAGGCCATTCTGAGGAATCCAGCGGTGGGGAGTGTGGACAGTTTTTAACTGGGTTATGGTTATCATATGCCCACATGATTCAACGATCAGTTGAATTTCAGAAAAAGAGTTAAAGCCACTGTGAGTGGAGGCTGACTATATTGAAGGGGCAGAGAGTAGAGGTAGTTAATTCACGAGCAAGATAACGGAGGCCAGATGGTACCAATGGAGCTGGAGAAAGGAAAGCAGAATCGGAGGGCTAATCTGGGTGCAGAAGGGGTGGGACTCGGTGATGAATGGAATGGGGAGGGTGAAGGCAACAGATTACTCCTGAATGACCCGATTCCATTCAGAGTTAAGTTCTGTATTGAGTGCCTGAAAGCACTTTGCTGCCTCCCTCTGTTCTGTAAACAAGCAGCTTATTCCCAAACCTGGCTGATAATTCAGAACCACCTCAGTTGCTTTTGAAGTAATACAGATTCTGAGCCTCACCCCCCGGGAGCCCCACTGAATCAGAATCATTTTTAGAGCTCCCAGGTGATTTACATCACCTGCCAGGTTGAGGAACTCCTGGTTTAAGTGTCCAGTTTGACTCAAATGTCCTGCACTGCGTTCTTCTAAGCTTAGGCAGTTGTCTGCTCCTCTCCGCCAGTCAGGCTGGAAGTGACCTCCATCTTATTAACTCCCTCTATCCATTGTCTTGACAGGTTACAAGATTTCTTGATTTCTCTCTTTCACAAATCTCTTCTTTGCACAAATCTCGTCTCCTCACCTCTGGCATTTACTAACAGAGAGAGAGTGGACGTGTTACTTAAACTATCTGAATTCAGTATCCTCACCTGTAAAATGGAGATAGCACTACCTCCTCTTTAGGGCTGTTATAGGATATTGAACGTGAAGGCATACAGTACATGCATGGAACAGACTGGATGCTGAATAAATGTTTGCTCTCCCCACTCTCGGGTAACTGCAGACACTTTTTAGAACAGAAACATGTCTTAAATCGACGTCTTTCATATCCCAGTGGAGTCTAGTCAAGTGACTTGTGCTTACCAGGTGCTCAGGGGATATTAAACTAATGCAGAATGAATCAATGAACTGATCAATCAATGGGTGAATCAATGGATGAAGAATAAATGAATGAATGAAAATATCGGTCTTTAGTAACAAACAATTGGTTGTCTATAAATGACTGTCTCCAGGCCCAGGGCCTCCAAACCTGGCTGCACATTACAATCTGCAAATCCAGATGCCTAAGTTCCACCCCAGATCCTCACAACAAAATATCTGATGAACGGGGGCCTAAGAATCTGAATTTTAAAATGTCCTCTCATTGATTCTGATACTCGGCCCATCTGGGGAAGCTACTGCTCTAGGCCATATTGCTTTGTTTAATGTAAGGAGATACATTTTCTTGTTCTACAGTAGTCATTGAAAGTTTAATTCCAATTGATTGTTCAAAACATATCCATTAAGGTCCAACATCTGTTTAATAGGTATATCCTATTACACTCTTGTACTTAGGGCCACAGTCAAGACCTGACATAATCGGAGACACAGTTTAAACAAACTAATTACATCAGGGCAGGCAGAGGCTGAGCTGAGCAGGGGCCTTCGAACATGACATATGCCTTTAATCAAACCCAGGCATCAGGCGAAAACAAGATACCCCAAGCTGGAGCTGTGCAGCACGTTGATTCTACAGCAGATATTCCTAAGGCCGGGACTGGGGTCTGAAGACTCCCTGAACAATACTGCCACTCCCCCACCACTGTCCCAACATGTGACATTTCTGAGACCAGGATGGGCAAACTTTGATTGATGGGTGGCAGAAGAAGGGAGCCATCTGGCAGCTAAAGACCCTCTGCTTGACTGTTCTCAGGCATTGTGTTTCTGAACAGAGATTTCTGGCTTGGCTGCAGAACCAGTTCTGGCTCTTCATGAAACATGGTCATGTAGGTATTTGCTTCCATCCTTCCCAGCTTCACTCTCACTGCCTTGGGATTGCACCTTCCAATAAAATATTAGCTCTTCGTCTCAGATTCTGTCCTAGGGTATCCAGACAAAGACACTAATTGCTAGCCACTTTTTTGTGCACTTTATACACAATGTTTTATTTAATCCCCAAACAGCCATCTAAGTTAGGTATCAATATTCCCTCTGTATAGGAAAGGAAATTGATGATCAGGGAGTTAACTTACACCCAAGGCAACCCACCCAATAAGTGGCAGGGACAAGGTAAAAAAATACATTCCTGTGACTGTAGTGTTTATGTTCCTAAACACTATACATGATTCCACTTTCCAAATGGTGACAGAACTTTCTGGATGCAGTTAAATAAGGTGAGAATTGTTGGTAAACTTCTCCCAGCATGCTTACGTAATCTAAAGCACACAGACTTGAATCAACCTCATCAACCTTGGACTGTAATGGGATATCTTCTGCTCCATACACTCTGCACACTTTAACCAGAGTTACGCTGGCCAGGTGGATTGAGTTCCAAAAGGCACCTATTCACTTACACGTCTGCCTGCTCTACTAAGCTAAGAGTTCCCGGAGGGAAAAGCATGTTATATTTATCTTTGATTCCCTGGAGTCCACCATTGTGTAGTAGGAACTAAATAAATGCTTAAGGAATGAACTGAACAATGAATTAACATAACATTTTAGTAAGGTACTTTAATTTTGGTGTTTATGCCTACAACATAATAATTAGTTTAAAATTAATTAACCACAGAATAGAATTTTTTTAAAAACCTACATAGTTTCTAACTGCAGGCTCCCTTAAACACACCTACAAATCTGACTTTAACCTCTGGTCCTTCCTCAATTAGCAAGAGCTGCACTCCCCAGCCAGGTGTGGCACAGGTGAGCATGATATCCTGGTTTACTGATCCTCTTCTGGGTAGCCCCTCCCAGGTTGGAATGGAACTATTGATGTCACTTATCAAGAGCTTTACTAAAAATTTCACCAGATTCAGAGTCAGTTTCAAATGATTGTGATGTTTTTCAGAGTACATTACTTTGAAGTAGAGTAATACCTCAGAAAGCCCATCCACTACTCAAAAATCCTTTAATATGAAAGCATTTCCTGTCGACTGACATTAAAAGTGATCTTTGCTGCAGCTGGTCTAGGTTTTTCTTCTGCCACGTGCTGCCTCCCCTCCCTCTTTGGTCTTCGGGTTCCTCCACGATGAATTATCCCTCAACTGGCCTTCTGTCGCACCTGTCTCCTACTGCTTTCTGGTGCTAACCTAACTTCCATATGGCCTTTCTCTTTACTGTCTTCTCTCCCAATTCTGATGCTATTGCTCTGATCTAGAATGACCTCCCTCTTCGTCCTCCTATTCCAAGCCTAAGCTTGAGCATAGCTCCATGTTCATCTCCTCTGACATCCCCTTACTGACTTATTCCACATTTACAGTGACCGTGTATTCAAAAGTTACACACTTTCCCAGGGAAAATCAGAGAATGATTGAATGTGGAGGCCAAAGTATCTCTTTTCATTCTAGAGCTTGGTGTCTGATTCTAAAAGACCTTTCAGTATTTTGTTTTGTTGGTTGGTTTTTTTTGGCTCTTCATCCTCTTAGGCATATCTAACTCAGCGAGCGCACTTGTTAATTGTTGCTATGTGCTTGGAATGGTGAGGAGTGCTATAAGATTTGTAATGGAGGAAAATTAGGAAAAATGATACAATGATTCTTGACCCCCCCCCCATACAGTCACACAGTAGAAGCACTGGGGTCCCAGCTCCCAAAGTCCCTTCTCTTCTCCTAGATGACTCAAGGGTTCTCTCATTCAGTGATAAAATTCTCTTCTCATCTATATCTATGATATGGCACAAGCTGATTAACTTTTTAGGTAAACATCAGACAGTATTATGTTACAAAAGGTCTGGGAAATTATGGGGAAAATGTAGTGTAAATATTCATGTCCAGAACTCCACATATCAACTAAGATTGTTGGAAGACCTATTTAAAGGAGGAAAATTAAAGATATGTGACATTGGGAAAACCACTCAACTTCTCTGAGACTTAGTTTTACCACCTGTGAAATGGAAACAACAATAAGAATAATAATACCACCAGTGCTTCACAAGTTTGTTGTGAGGAAAATTATAAGATAATGTGTGACCAAGCATTTGATAAACTGCAAAAGTTCTAAGCAGATGTAAGTTATTACATCACACCCAGAGTTCAGACAGACAATTAGGCACCGCATTATACCATGGATTCAACTGTGATTAATGCATTCACTTTGCAAACTCTAGGAATTAATAACCATTTGCCATACATTCATTACGATCACATTAATCATTGTAATTGATTGGTTAATCAGCTAATTATGGTTATAATGTAGATGTCATATGCATTTCCACAGGAATTCTTTGGTAATTCAACATTAATTAATGCCTGACCTTACCCTGATGCTAAAAAGATCATGAGAGCTACCTTCTAGCGTTATTTTGATCAAAAGAGGACATCACAGAAAAATCTATTGGAGCAGGCATCATGCTTTTGTGAACACTGGGCTTTAGGTGGAGAGCAGTAAGAATTTTTGAAAAGTCAAAAGCATGGAGCCTTTTTTTTTTAACAAGTACTTTTAAATTCTTATTCTCTCTTTGTACAAGCCCCACCCAAGAAACACAGGCCCATCTCTACTGTCCTTGCTCCTCAGGGCAAGATTTTTCTCAAATTAGGAAGTGGAGCATCTGTGAGAAAAATAGGAAACAGTTATTGAAAACTAACTACCTGCCCACTGCTTTGCTGGTGAAACACAGGAGGAATGATCTAGCCTCTGTCCCCAAGAATCGCAAAGTTTTCTAGAAGCCTCAAGAGTTACACAAGAAACACAGAAATTCAGTAGACCATGCTTTCGGGAATATTTAGAAAAATAAAATCTTATTTTTATTATTTCTCATTTCTTTTGTTATAGTCTATAGATTTGGGAATGCTTAGAAAGGAATTTAGGGAAATCAGGACTAATTTCTAAATTAGAAAAAATAGTTAGTTGTTTGCTATGGTGAATTGGGAAAAAAATACGATACTTTAGAAGTCCTCAAAATTTGGAAGTTAGCTAAATCTAAATTAGTTGAAAACCAGCAAGTACAGAAAATAAAGCAATTACACATATATTTTATGAACCCGTTGATTGATGTTTTATACTTCTGGGTGTGTGTTGTCTTAAAAATGAAATTTCTTTGAAATACAGAAAGTTGAGTGAGTGGAAACTTTAGTATTCTGGAGGGTAAAATCACCTTAGTCATCACTGAAATTTAAGATATATAACATTTGGAACACATTACAAAATCCATGAAATATGATGTCATGGAAGATTAATGTCTAAGATTCTAGCTGCTACTATGGCAAAAAGTAAGTTTTTAAAACTAATTTGAATGTATCCATTAGCACAAAATATTAATTTCCTCCTAAGACAGAAAGTTCAAATATAATTATGTGTAATGCATTAACAGAAGAGTTCTATGATTTTTATTATGATCAAGTGATTTGAGCCAAAATCTTATTTCTTTTCCAAAGAAAAAGTGAAAAGGGGAAAACTCTACTAATACATTTGGAATAGTCACAGTTAAATTAAGAACTTGTAAGTAGAGTCATTTGGGGCTATAAAAGGGTGCAGAATAGAATCAATCAGCCTGTGGGAGCTGACTCCATATAGGTGACAGGGAAGGAGAAACTCCTCCTGGAGAAGGGATTTGTGTTAGCTCTGGTCCTCAGAAAAGCAGACACTGAGACAGGATCAGAAATGCAAGAGCTTTATTAGTGGTAAAAGGAGAGTGAGCTAGAGAAGGCAGAAAGAACTTTCAGATCATAATGCAGGTCTGATGTCTGTGAAGGATTGGAGGAAGAAAGGAAGATCAAGTAGTAAAAGTCTCAGGCTACCGAGCAGTTCTAAGAAAATTCCAGCCAAGCCAGTAGATTACAAGGACGAGAGCCCATTCCAATACCTCCTTCCTTGTGGAGCGGGTCTCTTGGTCTGATGTTGTGTAGTGTGGGATTCCATGCCTTTGGGTCAGGGATTCCATAAGCCCTGGCACAGTGGTGCTAGTTGAAGCTCTGCAGGCAGGAAAGGCAAGCCCATACTCAGAATAGGTGTCTATCCTGCGAGGACTACCTGTTGACCCTTCCAGGATGGAAGAGGCAACACGAAACCAACTTCCTAACAGCTGGTTCATCTCCTTAGGAAATAGTGCCATACGGGAGACTCAGTGTTGGTCACTGTTGTTGACAAGTTGGACATGCAGGGGCAGCAGCAGCTAGATTGGCCTGGGTAAGTGGAAGTCCATGCCATCGGGCCCATAGTTGCCTCCATCTCTATCGCCATGACCACTCAGCTCATGCGGCCCCTGTATCCTGCTGGGGTGGCCTATAGTGAAAGCTGGCTAAGATCAACTGGCTGCTTCATTTTGTGTCTTTGATTGTTCAGTGCCTCTTCCACAGTTCGTGCTTCCCAGTGGGACTGAGGTGTCATACGAAAATCTTTAGACTTTCTGCCCACTCCCACATGTCCATCCACATGCCTCTACTCTAGACTTCCTTGTCTCAGATTTTCCAGGTCTTTTCCTTCCAGGCCCCTGACTAGATGACCAGGCCATTGGCCACTGCCTCAAAGTCTAGATATAGTCCCATCTTGGGCTACTTCTCTTTCCACACAAAGTAGATGAATGGATGACCGTGTTAAGGGCTGAATTGTGTTTCCCCAAAATCTGCATATTGAGGTCCTAACCCCCAGTGTCTCATAATGTAACCATACTTGGAGATAAGGTCTTTAAAGTGGTAATGAAGTTTAAATTTTATTATTTTTTTTTTTAGGGTAGGCCCTAATCCAATCTGGCTGGTGTCCCTATAAGAAGAGAAAATTTGGACATACAGAGAGACAGCAGGGGTGTGTGCACACAGAAGAAAGAACACATGAGGACACAGCAAGAGGGCAGCCATCCACAAGCCAAGGAGAGAGGCCTCAGAGGAAACCAAACTTGCCAATACCTTGATCTCGGACTTCTGGTTTCCAGAACTGTGAGAAAATAAAATAAATAAATTTCTGTCATTTAAGCAACCTAGTCTGTGACATTTTATGGCAGCCCTAGCAGACTCATACAGGCTACTTCAAGCTTCACCCACTGAGAAGATTTTTCCCTCTCTATTGTCTTTGTAGGCATCATTCCCCTGATATCGTTCAATTGGCTGAGTCATTGCACTGCAAGGGCTTTCCCTCCACTCAGGCAAATTCCCAGATCACCACTGGTGAGATCTTTAGCAATTGGATTGTCAACTTGTGTCAGAGATTATCTCTGCCTCACATACCACTCAGAATGAGATTCTGTTTGCCAGCTGAATGGTGAGTGAGACAGTCCCCAAGCCCCGTGTTACCGCCTACACCACTTGTGTTCATTCAGTTTCTCTGAAAAGGCTGAATTAGATGTGTATGAGATTTAGAGCAGGGAATGCCTGTGAAGAATAGGAAGAGGATGCTAGAGAAGGCAAAAGAGCCTTCAGGCCTGATGCCTATGAAGGAGAGGGGAGGAGGAGGATTGGATAGAAGAGTTTCAGACTGCAGTGCAGCTCGGAGAACATCTCGGCCGGATCAATGGCAACTCCTCAAACCAAAGCCACTTATTATAAAGGGCACAAACTCTCACTTGTAAGATGAATAAAGTCTGAGCATCTAACGTGCAACATGGTAACTATAGTTGATAATTCTGTATTATATAACTGAAATTTGCTAAGAGAGTAGAACTTACCTGTTCTCACCAAAAACAAAGAAAAGGTAAATACATGAGGTGATGGATATATTAATTAACTCGATAGTGGGAATCCTTTCACAATGTATATGTATATCAAGTGATCATATTATACACTTTAAGTAAATCACAGTTTTATTTGTCAATTATACTTCAATATAGCTGAAAAAAAGTCACTTATTAAAGGAGTCCTGAAACTTGCAGGAATGCACCCACATTAGTACCCGCTCCTGCACTGAGTCATTGGCATCTCAGGAGAAGCATGGCCTGGTGCCACTGTTGGGGTGGATCCAGAGGGGCAGCAACTGGGAGTCATCAGTCAATGATGTCCATGTCATGGCCACCACAAGGCAACAAAAGGTAGTAACAGGTGCCACATTAGTGTCCTACTACTGGGATGGCACCAATGACGCCATTATATAAACGGATTTTGTCACTAAGTCTCTGGAAGCTTTAGGGCAGGTCTTGATTCTTGTGAGAGTGCGAAGGAGCAGTCGGGAGAGAGAAGAGGACAACCTCTCTGAAATGCCCGTTCCTTTGTTCTTCCGTCGGCTATGATCAGCTGTTTGGCAGGAAGAAGAGAGAGAGAGAATGAATGAGAATGAATCATTGAACTCCCTTCTGGCTCAGGGAAACATTTCATTGGATTTCTTTCGCTTTGATGCCGATTAAGCCCATGGGGTAGAGCAGGCCAGCGAGTGAACTGTGGGCTGGGGGAGGGGAGGCAGGGTCTCCCTATGGTTTCCACACCATGTTTGTAATTTATTATTAACTATCTCTTCTGTGCCATGGTCTATTGGACCCTTCCAGGGGGCCAGCTCCTGGGGCCAGGATTGTGGTTCATCCAGACAGATCAGACAGAACATTCTATTTACTTGCTTCTTTCCTTAAATCTAGCATGACTCAACCCAGCCCAAGGCAGAAAAAGTTTGCTTGACCTTGACTGAAACAGAGAACTTTGGGAGAACTTAGAGTTAGACTACCAGCCACACTCGCCTCGCTTATAACTTGACAAGTTGGCAAGATCTTGGTGGAACAAATTCACACCTTTGGTGTCATGGCCTTGTTCTAAGAACCTAAATAAACATTTTTTTTTAAGTTGATCATCTACAGTGTTCTAGATGTTGTTACGCTCCCTGAGTTCATTCTGTCAATCAACAAACAAACGTTTACTGAGAACGTGCTACTTGTCCAGGGCTGTACGGAGATACAACCTTGAAGAGAGAAGACAAGACCCCTACTTTGGGTGATGGGAAGGTAAGGAGCAGGGAATATTAGTGATATCAAGCTAAAACCAAAATACAATCATTTCAGATTGTGTAAAATGCCATGAGGAAAATGAAGAAAGAGAAGCCAGTGACTTACATGATAAAATTTAATCTTCTCAAATCATCAATTGAGGCAGCTGCTAATATTTCCATGTTATCCATGAGGGAAAGGATGTTCAGACAAGTTATCTAACTTGTCTCCTACAGGACAAGAACAGGGATTTGAACATGAGCCAATATGTTAACCTAACTTACACCAAAATAGTTCAAAGTCTCAGCTCAGCCCCCAATTATCGCCAGAGTTCCCTCTCCCTGGCCCTTCCCCTGCACTGCATGATCCAGCCAAACGACTTCCTTGCAGTTTCTGAAGGAGTCCCAGCATTTCTCACCCCCAGTGCTCTGCACAGTCTGGCCAAGAGTTTCCCCAAGTGTAGGATGACACATGGACACATCACTGGGCAACACTGACTCACATAGAGAGAAAGTCATTCTCTTCAAGTATTTTTCTCTACTTCTGATTATATTGAGAAGAGTTTAGTACTAGACAAGTATTTTTGAACACTTGCTGAGTTCCTCTCTAAAAAAATGTTTTATTGAGGTATAATTGGCACACAATTATCATAACTTTTGCAATGTTCTTGCTCATTTTAACATCTGTATCAGTTCTGGTTTGGTTTCAATTTATTTTTCTCTTCATCATGGATCATCACTTGTCACTTCTTTGCATGCCTGGTGATCTCTGATCGGATGTAAGACATTGTCAATTTTACCTTGTTGGGTATTTTTAGGAATCTAAAAATCTCCTTTAGCTGGAAGCAGTTAAGCTATTTGGAAACAGTTGAATTCTCTGGGATCTTGCTTCTAAGATGGGTGAGGTGGGATCAGAGACGTCCTCACTTTCAAGTAGGGCTAATTCTTTCCCACCACCGAAACAGGATGCTTTTATGTCCTTTACCCCCTGCTCCATGAATCCTGAGGCTTTCCAGTCCGGCTGGTGGAAGCAGGCACGATTCCAGTCCTGGGTGAGCACAGAGCACTCTTTACTAGAATCCCTTCTTCCTAATCCCTTCTTCGCATGAATGTACTGATCGCTGCTCAGCTGAATGCTCCAGGAGAGCGCTCTACAGGTACCTGGGGTTCCCCGTCTGCACAGCTCTCCCTCTCAGTAACTGTCCTGTGAACTCTACTGCCTGCACCTCCCTGCGATCTCCGCTCTGGTTCCTCAGCTGTCAGGCTCCACCTGGGCGTCTCCCCCTGCACTGCAGCCTGGTGATTTTTATACTCCTTTAAGTGTGCTTAGCTTTGTTCTAGAATGAAGTTAAATTACTTGGAAACAGTTTGGTCCTTTGGGGTCTTGCTTCTAAGATTTGTTAGGTGGGATCAGAGCAGTAATCACTGTAGGGCAGATTATTCCCTAGACAGGAAGCTGGGGCAATCACCCGGCTCACATCATTTTTCACCACCTCTCAGGGACGACTGCCCTTTGTTGCCTCTTGTTCAGGTCTTGGAAACCATTACGATGTTTTGTCGGTATTTTCGTTGTTTTAGCAGGGAGCATAAATACAGACCCTCACACTCCACCTTGGACCAAAGCAGAAGTTCCCTCTCCTCATAACCCCCTTTTATTTAAAAAAAAACAAAACAAGGATAAAGCAGACCCCAAAGCTTTGCACAGGCAAGAATATATGGCTAGCATTTAATAACATTGTTTCGTATTTATTTTATGGTTAATTTATTTATAACAATCAATTCTGCCTTTCCATCAGTGGTAGTATCAAAAATGACCATAGTTAAATGAACTTAAACTTAAAAAGGTAAATCAATTTAAAGAACATAGTAAAGAAACAGCAGGACAAGTCCTAAGCAGAGAAATCATAAGTAACCGTTAGGAGAGTGAATCACTGAAGTTAGGAGAGCGCTGATCTATTGGCCCCTGCTCTTCAACCCCACACCCTCTCCGGCCGCTCCACTCCTTTCAGCGGAATTCCTCCGCCCTGGGCTCTGAGTTTCACCATCTTTTGACCCATCCTATGCTGATCTCTCTGAGAGCACATGTCACACTATACAGTCATCCCTCAGTATCTGTGGGGGATAGGTTCCGGGACCCCCGCGAACACCAAAATTCACCAATGATACAGTCCCTAGAATTGGCCCTCAGCCTGCCGTATCCGCGGGCTCCCCATCCGAGGACTCAGCCAATCTCAGATAGAAAATACTTGGTCCTCAGTGGGTTGAATTCCCAGATGCGGAACCCACAGATACGGAAGGCCGACTGCATTGTTATTTTCACCCCCTGCAGTGGCCTCGTTTATTTTCCTCTAGACCTGTGCCATCCAGTCCAACAGCCACAAGCCCACATGCAGATATTGAGCTCTGGAAATGTGGCTGGTCTGAATTCAGATGGGTCATAAGCGTAGGATACACACTGGATTTAGAAGACGGCGCAATAAAAGAATTTAGACTATCTCATTAATAATGTTTATATTGAGTACATATTGAAATAAGAATATTTAAGATATGTTGGGTTAAGTAAAATATATCATTAAATTAATTTGACCTTTTTCTTTACCTTCTTTATAATATGACTACTAGAAAATTTGACGTTGTCTGTGTGGCTTGCATTCTCTAATAGCACTGTGATAGACGTACCAACCATCTTCACACTCCACTTCCCAGCACAAAACCTGACACAGAAAAGAAGCTTTTCAAATACCCATCGAATTACCGATTGAATGAATACTTGAATGAGTGGCTGTAATTGGAGTTCAAAGAGGGAATATTGAAGCAGGAGACGGCCTCAGTCTCTTCATCCATATAGTGGGGATAAAGATAATACTTACCTCACAGAGAAAGTGAAGATAAAACGAGGTAATTTACAAAGAACTCTTAACACTGGGCCTGGATCAATGGACATGCTCAAGAGAAGTCAGACATTATGTGGAAAATGTCTTGACTTAGAGTCACACTTAGAATCTCTTGCTTATTATGCAGACGTGCTTCAGACACTTCACACGGTTCACGTATAAGGGCCCTGTTCTGTGGCTTATTACACCTTCACCTTGTGCCCATCCCCCTCCACTTATTAGTGTTCTGGTACCTTGCTGCTTATAAGCCATAGTGTGTGTGTGTGTGTGTGTGTGTGTGTGTGTGTGTGTGTGTATCAGTAAAACACTTTCTTCCAGGTCTTATTTTATTGCTAAAAATAATGTACTTGTAAATTGCTTTATAAATTATTTATCATGAGGGGCTTCATCATTGAACAATGCTACAACATACTGTGAAAATGGGGGGCAGGGGTATTGACGGCGAAGGAGGAAGAAAAGAAGGCATTGGAATCACTTATAAATAATATATTCATTGGTCAAAGAAAGTTATCTCCTTTTATGAAGTGTTTGGAATTCGTCTTGCATACTAAGCGGGTGTCCTCTTGCCAACTCCTGGGTGATCTGTTCCAGCCTCCTTACTCTGTATTTGGTGATTAGGATGCCGTTTCAGCCAAAGCCACAATTGCCACGTCTCATCACCTGGAAACAAACAGCAAACGGGGCTGACTGGGACCGCGGAGGAAACGCAAAAATGTGTTGGCAACTCCTGGGAGCGCAGTCTGCGTCCCTGAGTGGGGCTGTACATTTGGTATTCATCGCGCAAGTGCTGTGCCTAATGAAGGCGTTTGGGATTCATGTGGATGTCACATGTATTTCCAGAGACGCTGGGCCCTAATTTAGCACGGGTTAATGGACACCTCTATTAAAGTGTTATCGCAAGTTTGACATTCAAATAACCCAGTTTAAAAATCAGACAAACCTCGACATTAAATTTGAAGGGGAGAAAATGTAGAAGTCAAGTATATAAATGCCAACTTTAGACACAAGCATTAATCTGCCTTAAGAGGGACGAATGGTTGATCCAAGTGCTTCTTGCTCTTTTTCTTTCCCTCGCCCCTTGGCATGTTCCCCAACTGCCAAGTGCTAATATTTCCGCAGTAAGTGTGTGTGTGTTGGGGGGGCGAGGCAGAAGGAAGGTCACAATCATATTAAATGAAAGGTGCCATTCACCTCTTAAAATCCCCAGCATATCCTTATCCCTTCAGCTCTAATCTTATTAGCTACCATCTAAGGCACATTTTATTATTCCCGTATAGAATGAAATTGAAATCTCAGAGAACTTAACCGATTCATGGAGGGGCGCCCTTCACTGGTAAATAGTAAGACAGGATTAGAACATTCACTATACATATATTCGTTTTCTTTATTCATTAATTTAACAAATATTTATTAGGCACTTACTTTGTGCCAAACTCACTTACTAGCTGATTGATATTAGCAAACAAAACAGATTCTTCCTGTAACTACTTTGGGAAAAGGTCCAGTAGTGTTTTATAAGGTAAATTTATACTTACTCTATGACCCACTAATTTCACTCCTAGGTATTTACCTAAGATAAATGAATGTAATAAAATGTAATAGAAAACGCACAGCCCCTTTATTCATAATAACCAAAGAACAAGATAAATGAATGTAGTCGAATGTTCACAACCATTTTATTCAGAATAGCCAAAAATAGAAAATAGCCCAGGTGTCCATCAACAGAAGAACAGATAAACTGTGGTATACCCACACAATGGAACACCACTTTGCAATAAAAAGAATGAACTTGGAAGAATCTCCAAAATGTCATATTGAGTGAAAGAAGTCTCACAAAAAAGAATTCGTGCTCTGATTATATTTGTATGAAATTCTAGTAAAAGAAAAACTAATCAACTTTGAAAAGGATGAGAATAGTAGTTGCTTCAAGGGTGAGTGGAGTTGAGGTTTAACTAAGAAGGGGCATAAGGAAAATTTTGGGGGTGACATTAATGTTTTATGTCTTGATAGGGGTTTGGATTCTATAGGTGTATGCATTTTCAAAACACACCAAATTGTATACTCAGTACTTGTGCATTTCACTATATATGCATTTTACCTCAAGAAAAAAGAATCATAAGTGAATATTGAACTCTGCTTAATAGTGGTGTGCATACTGAAGCGCTTAGGGATGAAGTGTACTGATGTCCTCAGTTTGAAATGCATCAAGAAATAAGATGGATGGATGGATGGAATGGATGGATGGATGGAGAGAAGGATGGAGGGATGGAGGGATGGATAGATGGATAAATATGTGATAAAGATAATATAGCCAAATGTTACTTGTATGATCTAAGGGTTATGTATATGGAGGTTCATTCTACAATTCTTTCATCTTTTCTGTATGTTTAAAATTTTCCATTATAACATGCTGAGAAAAAATGTTTTAAAATAAACAGAAAGACTCTTTCCCTGTGTTCATGTTGCTGACAGTCTAGCAGTGAAGACAAACATTAACCAAGGTAAACAAATAGGTAAATACATAATTGCATATTTTGGTGACTGTTATGAGGAACAAAGATAGGATTCAGTGTAAGAGATGTGTTGGGGGAACTTATTTAGATGGGTGGTCAAGGAAAACCTTTTTTGGGAAGTGATGTTTGGAAAAGTGAGACATGAAGTTGAGAAAGAGGCAATGATGAAAAGTGTGTGTATCAGGTGAGAAGGAGGAACATGCCCCAAAGAGAGACAGCATGAGCGAAGACCCCAAGGTAGGAAAGGGTTTAGCTGATGCAAAGAAATGGAAGAAGGCCAGTGTGGATGGAGTGTGGCCAACAAAGGAAGAAACCAGTGAGAGGTGAGAGTAGAAAAGTAGGTAGGGCCTAGGTCATTCAGTAGTTTACAGACTGTGATAAGTTTTGATCATCTCTGGGTGAGTCAGAGCACACCTAGGTAAGGTATTGTGCTCAAAGCCAAATGATAAAACAACAACAATAATGATAACTAATATTTATTAAGTGTTGGCTGTATGCCAGGTACTGTGTCAAGCGTCTTATAATTTAGCTCATATAAACTTCACATCTCTCCAAACCACATACTATTTTAAATGGATTTATAAATATGCATTTCTCATTTTACACATGAGGAAACTGAGGTTTGGGAGAGGTTAGGTCACTTACCTAAAGTCACACAGCTAGTCCAAGTTGGAGGTGGGATATGACTCCGAGACAATAAGGGGCTGGTAGTCACCTTATCCGAGGAATACTTGGGGGAACTGGAGCGCTTATCCTGCAAGTAGAGAAATCTTCTTGGAGCCACAACTGTCCTCTCTGAACCTGTAAAGCTATCACGGGGGAGATTTTATTTGTATCCTGTAGTTACAAAGATCTGCATTAGCACCAGTGAAAGGATATTCTGAAAAAGCAAATATGAGGTCAATGCTAAGAAACAAACAAAAAATTGTAATAAATGGATTTGCCCAGAGATGGAAAAAGCCACATCAAGAGTTATGACTGATGACAGACTTCCTTCCCTTGGAGTCACCAGAGTCTATGTTGGATGGGACAGAGGAACTCAAACATCAGATATGAGTTGGACCTGATGACTTTTAAGTGATCCCAGCCCTGAGATTGTGGGACAACCAACCGATCGGGCTCTGTATGTGGCTGTGGCTTCTCCAGCAGGTTGACAGCAGCTGTCTTCCTAGAGCTGTAATAATAACATCTTCATTGACACCACATGCACAAACATTTTCCATTTGAGCCACGTTCATTGTTGGCCTCCTGAGAATGGCTGGTGAGACTAGAGTGCTGGCTAAATAGACAAAGCCTGACCTGGCAAGGCAAGCACAGTTACTGCTCACAAAGGGGAATCAGTGAGATGCTCTGAGTGGGAAAGCTGTCTGGCATTTGTTGGTCTACGATGCTGTTCTACCGGGACTAAAGACAGATAGCCTGAAAGCACCCAGTGCCTATGGACAGATCTCCCAGATTTCTCAGAGTTTGGAATGTAGGGCATAAAGAATCCAGGCTCTCGTAGCCTAAGTGGCACAATTAGAAAAAAAAAAAATTGAGTTAATCTCAGCCCTGAACTCAGCCAGCGAGGGTTGTAATTGCTATTCCCACGTTGTAGACATCTATTTGTGCTTTGATCCTTCACCAACATCCTGACACATAAGTGGATACGCAATGAAATGATCTGAGGGCTTGCCATGTGCCAGGCACTCTATTGTGGTATCTCACTGAATCCTCACAACGACTCTGTGGGTTAGCTTCTGTTATGGCCCCAGTTTATAGATGAAGGCAGAGAGATTGAGTAACTTTTCTCAGCTCATGGAATTGCAATATGGAAAAACTGGTATTCAAACCTACCCAGGTCAGACTCCAAAATTTTTGTCTTTAATACTACTGCCTAGGAATGAATGAATGAATGGCGTCTTAAAGTAAAACCATGAATCCTATAAACCTTAACCGTTAGCTTGGGACTAAAAAATAAATAATGATGAAGAAAGGAAAATGATTTCCAAAAAAGCAAAGCTGAGAAAAGCAAAAGAGCCAGGCACATAATTTTGTGCTATGTTTCCTAGTGGCAAAGCTAGAGACAAAAGGAGCACAGATGGGCTACCTGGCTCTCATGCCGCCAACGGGAGGAAGATGGACTCATCTGGAGAGAGTGGCTTCCTGGCCCCGAGCCCCATGTGGGTAAACATCTCTGAGCAAGGTCCCAGTTCCAGGGATGAGCAACATCCAGGCTCAGAATCTTATTTCTGCCTATTCAGTTCGTTTAACATCCCTTCAAAATGAGTTCATTTTGGATATGAAGTGCAGTATTTCTTATCTAGCAGTTGTTCTGACCTTCTTAGGAATGGTGTGAATTCAATGACACAAAATCATTACCATTATCTGGAAAATAGAGTTGGCATAGGTTGGCCAGCACATGCATGTATGGAGCAAACTCTAGGGTTATATTAAGTGCAAGACCACTGTGTTTATGCTGCTCAGCCTCCCCTGGCTTAGAGGACCAAGAGCCGATTGTCCTATGGTGGAAATGATCTAGCTATACGTGCTGAGAAAATCTACTCCCCAGTTTCAGATTTGTTCAGTTGATTCCAAAATTGGCCTTAATTGCCCTATCTTGGCTCTTTTTAGCAATATACACCACCTCCTACATTTCTGTTCCAATCAGATGGTCTCTGGATCGTATATACTATTGTGGTTCCTTTCTCTTCTAGAGAAGTGTTATTTGAACAGTTCAAACAATAACAGTTTGTTCACACAAAAAAACCCAAGGCTTAGGGGAGGTAAGTTAATGTCCTCAGGTTCATATATATTGTTAGGGATGGAACTGAGTTTCAAACCCAGGTATGTCAGGCTCCAAATCCCCTTCCACTGCCCCACCCTGTCTCTACTGAAGACAATTAGTAGCCTACTCTTAATAAGGTGCAGCCACAGTGACAACCCAGGCTTCTCTGTTGAGGCTCACATTTTCCATGTTACTTCCAAGGTATGTGAAGTTAAAGGATTAAACCTCGCACTGGAGTTTGCAGACTGTGCTGTTTTCACCTTAGGCAAGGTCTCTCCTAGAATCAGGCAACTGTCTTACTTGCTCTGTCTTCTTTTCTTGCACTTACCATTATCATGTATTTCCAACAATAAGGCTGTCCCTATAAGAGTTAAGACCCATGGTTTCTTGTAGATTTCTCCTGGCAACTCTGAAATCCTACCCAAGGACCTCTTTGCATCTAATTAAATATGCATGTGGAGGTGGGGTGCTCATTCACTTGTGATCTCTGGAAACCCCCATTACTAAAATGTGGCTGAAGAGGGCTAGAAAGAGGGTCAGCCCATTATCTATTAATTCTTAATAAACTGGCTGATTATAGTAATACTGGGATGATGAAAAGGGATGGGTAGACAAGATCTTGTCTATACTAAAATCCAATCTGAACAAAAGCCAAACAGCTGCAATGATACGCCAGATGCCCTAGGAGACATGTAGTAGACCATTTATACGATGCCCAGACAGATCCAGGCTTAGTGGGGACTTCCTGGCCACACCTGACGGGCTCCCTACGCTCACAGTCTGACCAAAGCAACACCCTTAAACAGGTCCTGTTACCAAACTCTTCTGTGGGCATGTGCCTACAACTTTTATGTCTGCCTCTACCTGTCTTTGCAGTTGCTATTATTTCACACTTGTTCTGAGAATCAAGCCTCAAATCACTTTGTCATCTACCATAGGAAGAAACTAACGTCACATTCTAGAAAGGACTATAGATGAGACAACCCAGAAGCTAGTTTGGGAAATCAGTTTCATCTTAAGCGCCGTGTTTAATGGATTGGTACTGGCTGCTTGGAAGGCCGCGCTGAAGACTCTGAAGCCATGTCCAAGCCCAGTGGGAAGGAGGCAGTAATTGATTAGTGATGTTTTCCACAGACACAGGGAGTAGGAGTGAAAGCAGCAAGTGTGTTTAACGTTTGCCACATCTGAGAGAAGTTCCCTGTCTTTCTAACGTGGACAAGAATTTCCCACCCGTGCAATTAGATCAGCTGCCTGCGGCAGAGCTGTGAAGCGGGCAGACTCTCTGCCTGATGAAGGAAGCAGACTACGGCGGGACTGGGAGGAATTAATCCTGAGACGCAGCCTTATGAAGATGCGTGTGGCTCCTGGTCACACTTCGATGCCATGCTCGGTCTCAACAACATTCTCTCTTCCCCGATCAGTCCTGGGACATGAAGTCTTGAGTCCATTTTGAACCCCAGGCTCCAAAATTGGCTCCTGTCCTGATATCTTTTTGTGCGCATGCCCAACGACATTCCCTAATAATGTTCCGTGCCCTGATCAGAATTTGACTTCTTTAACAACCTCAAAAATACGCCCCAGTGCCTTTTTGTTCAGTCTTGTCACAGTGGGTAAAATCCCTTCATGTTTCTCTATTTCAGTCCCTTCACTCTGCAAAGGAGAAGTCTGAGGTGTAGAAAGGGCAAGAGATGTTCAAAAGATCACCCAGAGGTATGGCAACAGGAGATCTGTGATGCTGATCTCCTGACTCCTAGCCCCAGTCTTCCCGGTGTGATGTGTGTGACTGCTCTGCTCCCAGGTCCAGCACCAGGGAGCAACCCCATTACTGCAGGGTAACACCTGATAACTAACAACTCAGGATGCTTTTGTACGTATTCTCACTCTCATCACTATCGTGGGAGTCCCTAGGCGAAGACCTGAGCCATGTACCTTTCAGAGGCCCTAGTATGTCTGGGGGACCACTGGGAAAAACCATCTTGCTTTAAATTTCATACAGTCTGAGAACTCACAATCAGGTCCAAGCTAGAACTTTGAGGCTGAGATCTAGGATATATAAACTGTCAGGAATAAAGGCCACCTCTGAATCCCTCAGCCAGCCCAACTTAAGGTGTATGAACAACACTGAGGGAAGGACACTCAAAGTTCATGGACTATGTGTGTTTATTCATTTGATGCCTTTCTCCCCAGGTGAATATGAAGGCATCTGAATTCTTCTCAAAATCACTTGTTTAATCGTCTAGATGTTCCTTGTGTGGGCAGGAATCAGGTCTGTCTTCTTGACCACTGTAGTCCCCACACCCACTCCCAAGTGTCTAGAACAGAGCCAGGCGTATGGCCAGCGTCTACAAATGCTGTGTGGATGAGAGAACATGCGGATGATTCTTTGGGAAGATGTGTAGTTTAGATAGACTGCAGGGGAGGAGATCTGAAGCTGGATATAATCTAGGATTAGTTCAGAAGTATGTCATGGGAACCCTGTGGCATTGTACTGACATTGCGCTATGAAGAAATTTTAAAAGGCCAGAGTGTGGTGAGAAAGAGAATGGATTCAGGATGCAGTCTACCTGGGTTCTAATCACACCTTTAACTCAGGCTCTAACAGTCACTTAACCTTCCTATCACTCAGCTTCCTCATCTGTAAAATGGAGATACATAATAATAGTACCTGTCTCCTAGAGTCATAGAGAGGGTTAACTGAGTTAAGAAATACAGTGTTTGGAACAATTCCTGAATTCTCTAGGCAGGCTGTGGGAGGATATTTAATAAGATTCAATACTAAAAGAAAGTGAAGAAGGAGTTGATAATGTAGCAATAGAAATTTACCAATTGGCTCCTTAGCATTCAGTCACCACTATTTGGGTGACAGTTCTAATTTTGGTTTAGAGAGCTGCCCCTTCACCACACTCAGTCTTCAAGGTTTGGGAGGAGCAAGGGGTGGAGCACATAATCTGTAGTACCTTCAAGCTACAGTTAAGAGTGGGCACATGGCCTATGTCTATCTGGTCAGGAAAATTCTCTAGACTGTATGGCTATGACCATCTAGGACTCCTTCCCACTGGAGGTGAAGTTGGAAGGAGCTGCCAGTAGCCACTTTACAAGAGGAAGAGAGTCTACCTGGGAATGGAAACAAAACAGAAAACATTTATTCAAGTTGAGAGGCAAAAAAAAACAAAACAAAACCATCTTTGTGACCTCATTTGACCCCCTGTATCGAGCCACATCTGAAAGCTGATTACTCATGGAGTTTTCAGTTATATGAGTCAATAAATTCCCTTTTTGCTAACCCAGTTTGGATTGTGCTTTCTGTGACTTAAAACTGAAAAAGTCTTCACTTACAGATACCCATAAGTTTAAGAGGAATGTCTGAGAGTCTGGCTTTGTATACAACTTCTAAGAGCTACTGCCAAACCTAACACTTTGGAGTGGTTAATAGCTCATCAAGGCTTTGGGTACTTTATTCAACCTCTGGGACATTCTGTTTCTTGCTACGGGAAAAACGGGAAAGATAAAACCAACCCTAGGGGTTACTTTAAGAATTAAATGATATAATATATAGAACATGCCTAACAGTGACCACCATATTTTGGGATCTCAGTCAATGTCCAGTAGGATGTCCCAGAAATGTGGAGGCTCATATAAAAATACATTTTGAATTCAGATCATAATTATTTCTAGAAGAGTTTTAAGTGACAAGATGTCAAAAGAGTGTCCTGAAACTAGGTGGGTACTTGATGAAGGGTGGAAATTTTGAAAAAAAGCAAAGGAGACAGGATGCAAATTGTTTTCCTTCTAAGAGTGTAGCAAAATAATAACAAAGCTTTCTGGATTCATCAAGAAGTTTTATATTCTAAAGCAGTTTTTCTAAAATTTTCCTAAGAATAAGAAAGAGATGGTATACTGTTTCATAATACAGGTTCCTGGGCCCCACCTCAGACTTGGTAACTGGAATATCTAAGGAATAAACCTGAGAATCTGTATTTTGTGACCACTATCCAATGTAAGTTTGGGGGAAAAAATATTGTAATATTCAAAATGCTTCATGCATAGGGTGCAACTTTTCTTCCCACTACATTTCTGATTACCTAGAGTTGGTGTCACCATTTTACAAATTAAATAAATAAAAGACAGCTGAGCAACTTGGTTAGTGCCAGAAAATATTTTAGAGGCAAAATTCTCTGTAATTCCAGGACTGGAAACTCATAAACTCCAACTTTTGATTATGTCCCAGATTCTCCAGAAAGGAGAATGAAAGTACACTATGTCCAAATATGCTCATTGCTGTGATATCTAAATTAGAAACACTGGAAACCATCCTTGAGCTAGGCGCTGTGATGCCCTACCCAGATGGCTCTGCAGAGATCTGTAAGACAGCCCTCAACTGTCTGCCCTCTTTGGGAATTTCTTTGCCTGAAGAAAACTGCCTTGCCTGAGGTTACAGCCCACATCCAGTGACTGATCAATATGGTGGTATAAAGACCCTGTCTTTGTGCCCCAACTTGAAACAATTTTGCAAGATCATCTCAGCCTTATAGCTCTTCCTGGGGTTGGCCAAGCCCTTCCTTGCAAAGACATGAAATCTCAGCTTCTCCTTCTGCCCAATCCTACTTTCTATCCCTGCCTTCCGCAGGTGTTGCTCCCCAAGAGCACTCTGTAATCAACCTTCTGCCTGCTCATCTCCCTCTCGGAGGCCACATTCCATGGAACCCAACCTGGGACAATCCTCCATGTCCAGAAACAGGGGACTAGTTAAATATATCATTGTCCAGCCATTGGATGGAATACTTTGTTGCTATTAAAAATGTTATTTAATAACAACAGTCATCACTGTGAAGAATATTTAAATGAAATATAAATGATAAGATATAATTGATGAAAGTACAATACAAAATTCCATGCGGACCATAATTGCTATCATGTAAAATTTATCCACAGATAAA
Organism: Tapirus indicus; assembly: GCA_031878705.1. Classification (NCBI taxonomy): domain Eukaryota; kingdom Metazoa; phylum Chordata; class Mammalia; order Perissodactyla; family Tapiridae; genus Tapirus; species Tapirus indicus. The sequence continues at coordinate 62,022,932 of CM062929.1, forward strand.
TAGAGTTGGAAGGAATACACAGAAACTAAATGGTTTTCTGGGATGGAGAGAGAAGATGGGTTATCTGTGATTTATTTTGAAGTGTTTAAAATCATTATTAAGACATTGTTTCCATAGCAGACAGAAAGGTACACTGAATAATGAATCACATATTAATCTGATAAGGAGAAGTCTGAAAAACGTCAATAGCATGTATCCTATCTTGTTGAAAACATTCCTTGGAGAGAAGAGTTGGATCAAATTCTTATTTCCATGTTCCTCTGGCCTGTTGCTATTATTCTTGCCACCGATTGGAGGATCACAGCAGAGCTGGCTCAGGCAGCCAAGCAGGAAAGCTCAGCCCCATGACTGTCTGCTTGGTGGGTTTGCAGGAAAACTGCTCCATTTACCTTGCTCACCTTTAGGTTCCAGCAACATCTATCCTTTCTAAATTTGCTCACGAGGTTGCTCCAACTTACCCATCAGAGCATCCGTAATTGCACTCATTCTGAAAAGCAAAGAGAATCAAACTTAGAACAATTCTTGCCCTCATTCCCTTGCTCCAGGGACAATCCTGGGTCTTGTTCTACAGTCCCCCAGAGGGCTCCAGTGAAGTTCAGCCCCAGCGGTGTGCAGAGCTGACCTGTTCATTGACTCATCCTGCACCATCTCCGTCCCTTTCTTATCTCACTTCTCCACTCCCTTACTGGCTCCCAACTCCCAGATAAACTACTCCACTCAATGCTCATCTCAACATCTCCTTCTGGGTGAACCCAGCCTAAGCAACCTGACCCCTTCTTCCTTCATATTCCAGTAGTGTTACCAAAATGACACTCTTTTGGGTAGTAAACATTCACCAAAGGTTTATAGTGATAGCAAGGAGATGACATAGTAGTATGGAACACCAAGTTGAATGTTCGTGGTGATTGACCAAACATTCCTTGGCTGCCCCTGACACAGGAAGTTTTTCAATGATTTGCTTTGTATCCTGAGACCCTGACCAACTGGCTTCTTCTTGGGCTCTCTTCTCTTTCTCATCTCTCCTCCTCTCTTTTCTCCTAGGTGGCCTGTGGAAATATAAAAAATTATCCCCACCATTCAGGCTACATCCAGGAAACCTAAGTGAAATAAACATATCCCTCTCACCAAAGCATCACCCTGGAATTTCCTAAAAGAAAAGCAATATCTCTCCCTGAGTTGAATGCCATCACTTTTGTCTTATATACAGTTTCTTTCTACTTTGGCATTAGTATTTATCAGACTTCCAGAAATGCCCCCTTTCTATGAATGCAACTGCTATTCAATCTCTGACCCCGCAAGACAGCCGTGTTCCATCCTTGGAGGCATCTTCTCCACAAGGTGGAGGATGACAGACTTCCACTGAGCACCTTCTCCCAGAAGACCCCTCAGAGAGACATTCCCCTGACAATGCTCCAAGGAGTGCTTCAGAATTGCCCCAGGGATCTAAGCTCATCAGAGGAGAGGCTAAAGAAAGGTTAAGAGAGGCACACTCTGGCATGGCAGTTTCTCAAAAAATTAAACATAGAATGACCACGCGATCCAGCAATTCCACTTCTGGGTATATGTACAAAAGGACTGAAAGCAGGGACACAAATGGATATCTGTACACTCATGGTCACAGCAGCATTATTCACAAAAGCCAAAAGGTGGAAGCAACCCATTTGTCCATCGGCAGAGGAACGGATAAACAGAATATTATCTATACATACAATGGAACATTACTCAGCCTTAAAAAGGAAGGAAATTCTGACACATGCTACAACATGAACCTTTAAGAAATTATGCCAAGTGAAATAAACAGGTCACAAAAGGACAAATATTGTATGATTCCACCTATATGAGGTACTAAAGGAGTCAAATTCATAGAGGCAGAAAGTAGAATGGTGGTTGCCAGGGGTTGCAGAGAGGCAGGACTGGGGAGTTTTAGTTTGAAAAGATGAAAAAGTTCTGCAGATGGATGATGGTGATGGTTACACAAAAGTACAAATGTACTTGACAGTGAACTGTACACTTTGAAACTGGTTAAAATGGTAAATTTTACATTATATATATTTTACTATTGCTTAAAAATATATAAATAAATGGGAAAAAAAGAGAAAGTCACGCTCTCCTCTGCTTCTGCGCCTCAGTTCGCCTGTGACCAAAAATAGACCCACAGCATTAGCATTGCGCCTGTCTTCTTGTTAATTGCCTTGTTTTAGATGCAGATGTTTTTCACTTACAGACAGTGTTTTTTGGGGAAAAGGAATACAAAATGTGCTGGTTTGGCATTTCTGAACCCAGTAAACTTTGATGAGTGTGAATGGAGTTGCTCCACTGCAGACAAACGTCAAATCCAGGAAAGCTGCAGCCCTTTTGTTCTTCACAAGCTCTAACACAACAAGACCTCTTTTAAGCAGGAATGCCCGTGGAATTGAGCATTTTCTTTGTTCCCTGAGATAGTATTTTTTTTAATGCATATGAGGGATGTGTGTGTTTTTTCGCTTTCATTTTTTCTTTTTTAAAGTTTCTTTTTTTGCCTACATAGGTGAAAAAGCAGAAATGATCAGTGAGCGAGTTGTTGCTTGAGTCTCAGAAAGGATGAGGCATGAGCCAGCCTTGCAGAGCCTCTTACCTAAAATCCCAAAGGAGAGACACATCCCGGGGTTTGAGGTCTTCCTGCTCATCCACTCTCTTGCCTCTGGCTCCCACTCTTGAACACTCATCAGCTGCTCTTCAAAGAATCTGTGGACCAGTCAGAGGTCCACCTTAGGGGAGGGCTTGGCTTCCAAGTGGAAAGCCCTGGGTTTAACTCTGAGCTCTGTCATTTACCAGCTGTATGACTGTTACTGCACAAAATCAGGGTTCTGTTGCCTGATGCCCATAAAAAGCCAATTTTTATGGCATCAGCTTTTGAGAAAAGAAAAAGCTTTATTATGAGATCAATCTGCAAGGAGACAGGAGGCAACACTCTCAAACTGGTCTCCTTGATCCAGGGCTTGGGGCAAAATTTATGGGATGAAGTGCAGGGTTGTCAGAAGTGTAGAGACAGATGATTGGAGGGAAGGAGAAGCGATGTAATTGATGATCTGCACAAGCGTAGTCAAGATTCATGGCTCTTCATAGGCTGCATGTTCACAAAATGGTGGCATTAGCATAATCTGAGGGTGGAGTTTTCAGCCCCTTGACATCAGAAGGGTACTTATCAGACATTTGCGCAGGCCCAGTTGATGGTTTGGTGGTCTCAACCAGCCTGAACTGGACAAAGGGTCATTTCTCAGTTTCTGCAAAACCACTCTTAATTACTCTGTTGATAAGATGGGGTCAGTTGAACTGGTCCTAGGGGGCCCATGGTTACCTGACTTTATTAATCTGCAAAGCTCTGGTTTCACCATCTGTAAAATGGGAGCAATAACAGTATTTACTCCCCAAGTTAGTGGTGAAGATTAAATTAGATAATAACTAGGAAGCACCTAGCACACACCAGGGCACACAGTAACAGCTCAGTAAAGTTTAACTCTTGTGATATCAAGCAAGTTTCACATTAGTTAACTCCTGATTCTGAAGGAAGATTCTGTGCTCCTCATAATTTGAAAAACCCAAATGTGCCCTTTGATAACACAACTCACACCAAAGGCTACTAAAGAGATGTGCAATGGAATAGAAGGAGGTACATCTTATTTTCAAAAGGGTTATCTCATCCCTGATGTTTGGTGATAGTGATTTTCCACACACAGGCAAGAATTTTATAGACTCCTCTTAATAGCAATGTGCCAGGATCAGTAACAGTGACAATATATCGTTTCATGACTCCAAATTCAACTCATCTTAAAAGTACTGAAGCAAGATGCCAGCTAAGTGTGGAATTTACTGATTTAGCTGTGGAGGAAAGAAATTCTGCAGATCAGATCAATACAGCCAGTAAAAACAAACTGCAGAATCCCCATTTTCTGCCGGAGGTCTATAAGCGAGGGCATTAGATGAGGCACCTGAATTATTCCTGAGCACTTCATCTTGAGTGGCTGGAAATGGTACTTTAAAACCATTACAGGGAAAGACGATGATTTTAGGTCACCGTGATTAAATTAAATGTCCTGCACAAAAAGTTATCGTTAACATTATTTTGGTCCAAAAATTAGAATCCATAAGAGAATCGTTTTAATCAGTCAGAGTACTGGGACAAGCCCAAACCTCCAATTAATTCTTTCAATGACTTTTAGGAACTATATCTCCTGCAATAAGATGTGAACTTAGAATATTATTTTTGGGGACAATTGGCAGCCGTATATGAAAGGATGATTTTCCATGACTACTTTTATCATTACCATCATTGTCATCACCTTTGTCATGATATTTTTACTACTAATAATACTTCAGCTCAATAGCAGTTTTCCTGTTTATCTGCCTAGGGAAGTGGCCAGTTTGAAGATCAGCCATGTTCAATTATTAAAAAGCCTGATAGGATCACAAGGTATCACACTGTACTGACATGTACTGTTGATAAGGGTGGAAATTATTTTGAAGGACAATTTAGCCTTGTCCATTATGACATAAAATCTGTATTTGCCTTAACCCAATAATACTACTGCTAAGGATCTTTCTGAGCAAAACATTCACAGATGTATCCCAAAATGAAAATACCCCATGAGGTTCAATGGGGCATTGTGTGTGCAAGTGAAAACTTGGCTATAATGTGAACACCTTTCCTAGCTAAATGGCTAAATAAGCTGTACTTGTCCACAATGTTAAAAATTCTGTAATAACTAAGGCAAATGAAATAAATATATACCAATGGACATGAAAAGATATCTACAACCAGCAGTGTATGTTGAACAATCAGCTCTCCAGGAAAAAAAGGAAACCTTGATTTGCAATGTTTGCTGCTTCCTGTGGTATAAACACCCCAATGACGACCAGTTTCAAGCTACCAGTGTGATGCTACTGGATGTGGAGTTGGTGAGAGATTCACACACTTGTCTCCTTGAGCTGGGAGCTAGTCAGCTCCAGCATCCCACTGTCAATATACTGTTGAGTGAATAAATAAGGGAGCAGAGCAAGGTGTACAATATACTGTATAACTAAACCACACACCTGTATACACTGTTATGTATCCATATGCATAAGAATTGATAAATGGGTCACCCCTGGGAGAGCAGTGAGTCTGTTAGTGGAGAGGATAAGCAGTGACTTCTGTTCTGTATCATTGGAACACTTTTAAGCTGAAAAAATATATTAACTCTATGATTAAACTAAATTTACAAAAATAATGACAATTGTATACACCAGCTCCTAGAAAAGGGTGGTGAGAATTTGATAAATTGGCCTGAGACTGGCTTGAACTCAGACAGATAGATAGAGTGATGGATGACAGGTAGATAGATGCATAGATAATTCTGAGGAGCAAGGAGAAGGAGAGAGAGAAAGAGAAGTATGGGAGCCCACGGGTGAGGTGCGGGCTTGTCCGGGTGACGCTGGTGTCTGGTTGAGGTATAAGATAAGAGAACGGAGGAGAAGAGGAGCCTAGAAGTGGGAAAGGGAAGCAACTCAGGTAGAAACAAAGGCAAAAACAAGGTCAGGACCCCCTTCTGCATCAGCCTAGTAAGGGAGCAGAAGAGAGGAGAGAAGCAGCAGCGGCAGATTAGGTCTCACCTCGGGAGATGAGTACAGTGGGCACTGTGTTGCTGTGCTGTGGGAGGCAGGAGGGAGGTGAGGGGCACTGTCTGTGGGCCTGTTGGTGTGTTCTCTAACTGGATGGTAAGGTGAGCTTATCTAATGCCGCCCATTACACTTGCAAATCAGGAGCTGAGGTCATCAGCTGACGGCAAGGGGTGAGGAGCAGGGGTACAAAGTCTGGGGAAAGCGGAAAAGGTTTGAAACAGTCCTCGGGAAGAATGGGAGCGTGGGCTGAGCCATCGCACAATTGCAGGGGAGTGTTAAGGTCCGGTCTGAGTTAGGGGATATGAATTTATATTGAATCCAATTTTCCCTGTTACGTAACCTTCTCCAATTTTGAGACCCTGGAGCAGACACGAGGAAAGGAGATGGGTGGGTGAATGAGGCAGAGGAATCCAGCTTGAGAACTCTATCTCCCACTCACGGTGAGACCGGGAGCATCATTTAGTGCGGTTGGGCCTCGGTTTCAACATCTGCACAAGGGGGATTAGAGCACATATCCTGTGACATCCTTGGGCTGTCAGAGAACCAAAAGAGACAGCAGAGGGGAAAGAATCTGGAGTGATATAAATGTGCCTGGTGTGTCTTAAATATCGGGATCCAAACCATTGCTTATGTCTCTAAAGTCCTAATAAATCTCAGTGGAAGATAAAGGGTCAGTCGATAACGGAAAGCAGCTGAGTGAACACGACCCAGTCCACGATTAAGGGCAGGAGAAATTCCCCACAAGTGGTGTTCCAAGAAGTGTTGACCTCACTCAAAGGCACCAGAGAAGGTGACTCCTCACAAATACAGGGGAGGAGCACTGGTCCTAGCTCCCAGATTGGCCAGCAGAAGTCAATGGACCCTCGTCCAAGTCCTACAGCAGGTTTGAGAAAGAAGTGTGAGTCTGCACCAGGGAGGAAAGTGAAGCCCAGAATTCTTGCTTCCACTCCCAGTGAGCTGAGGTGGGGTGCTGGCTTCTCCCAAGTGCCCTCCATACTGGGAGACATAGTTATGCTATAAAAAATACCTGGTCCTAGTGGGTGACATGCACCACAATTACTACACTGATGAATACACCTCACAAAATGCCTAGAATCTTCCTTCCTAATATATCCTGGGTGAATGTTCAGGTCAGACCCAAAGAGGAAAGGGTGATTCCTAATTGGTTGATCATTACCCATCCCCACCACCACACACACACTGGCTTTCTTTCTGTTTTGAACACACCATGATCTTTTCTACCTCAGAGCCTTTAAATTTGCTATCATGTCTGACTAAAATGTCCTTCCTCTGAGTTTTCTCAGGACTAGCTCATTCCCATTTTTCAGGTCCTAGCCGAAATGTGTGACACTTGTGGGGGCATAAATGCAGTCTGGGGCTAAACCATGACATGTCTTGAATATTGTACCAAGGAGTTAGGACATCACCCTGAAGGCAATGGGGAAGATCTGACAGATTTTTGAGCAGAGGAGAGATTTGTTTGAATCAGAGCTTTAGATAAATCATTTGTGTGGTGTCTTGTAGGATGAATTGGAAAAGGACAAGACCAAAGCAAGGAGACCAATTACGAGGCCACAGCAAAGTCGAAATGAGATATGAAGAACATCGAGAGGGCCGGCCCAGTGGCGTAGTGGTTAAGTTCGCGTGCTCCACTTCACGGGTGGCCCGGGGTTCGCGGGCCCAGATCCTGGGCGCGGACAGACGCACTGCTTGTCAAGCCATGCCGTGGCGGCATCCCATATAAAGTGGAGGAAGATGGGCACAGATGTTAGCCCAGGGCCAGTCTTCCTCAAAAGAGGAGGATTGGCAACAGATGTTAGCTCATGGCTAGTCTTCCTCACACACACAAAAAAAGATCAAGAGTAATGAGAGGGAAGACTGATTGAAACAAGACTTATGAATCAGTGAATGAACAAATGCACAGAAACACATACACACATATTTTTGCATACATGCCTCCAACACAGAACATCCTCAGATCAAAGCACAGGGAGAAAAGATGTCCAATAAACTTGTATGTGAAAATGTGTGATGAAATCTGCACCTGGCCAGTTTTATTTGGGTTTTTGGATTTTAGGTCCCCTCAGCATTGGGTGGGAGCAGGGCAGAGAGAAATAATCTCGTTCCATTCCTTTAATCCACACATGAAGAAGTCAGGTTTGCATCTGAAAATCAGCTCATTATTGATCTTAACCTTGTCAATATTCATGAAGCTCTATCAAGAGGTAGGAGATTTTAACACAGTGGACCCCGCACTCTAAATCAATTCTCATTGATTTCAATCGGCTTCTTCTGCCCAAGCATTGATGTTGCCCCCTCCCATGGAAACCTGATCACAAGGTCCTCTGGAACGTATGAAAGGTATAAGAAACTAGTCGGCCCTGCCTGCTATTGTCTGGCCTTTGGGAGTGCTCAGAGTGGAAAGAGAGGCTGTTTGAGCATCATCTGCTCCTCTTTGGGGCCATGTGGGTCTGGCCACCTCCCACATCGCTCACCAACAAAGCCATGCTCCCTTCAAGTCCCAGCCACTGGGAGGGAAGACAGAGCCCTTTCCACCTGCAAGCACATGTCAATTTCAGAGCAAGGCTGCTTTTTCCAAAAGCTTAGATGCTCCCTGTTCTCCAAGGTCTCTAACAAGTTCAGAGGACAACCTACTCTGTCCTCTAATAAAATTAAGTCCAGTTCAGAGCAGGATCCCACAACCAAACCCAAGGGACTCTGGCTCAGAGCTCTGTCCTCTCCCCGACCTGCCCAGGACCAGCCCTGGGAGCTGAGTCTTCCCTCACAGCAAAGGTTTCCTTTGAAGGCCTGGAAACCCTATTCAGACGACTTTCTTTCATTTTTATGATATTTGTTTCCTCTTCTTTTCTTTTTATTTATATATTTTATTTCCATATTTTGTTTTATTTTATTAATGAAAATATTTGCATGTATCAGGAAAATGTTCAGTGATGAATTACAGAGCAGCATTAGCTCCTGATTATACCCCAAGGAAGGAGAGTTATAATTGTACGTGGTAAAGCTTGTGAGCACCAGCTACACGAAAAGAAACTGAAGGCAGCCTCTGGCCAACAGCCAGCAAGAAACTGAATTCTGCCAACAATGACATAAGCAGATCCTTCCCCAGATGAGCCTTAGATGAGACCCCAGCCCTGACTGACACCTTGACTGCAGCCTCGTAGGAAACCCAGCTAAGCCTCCCCTAGACTCTGGACCCATAGAAACTGTAAGATAACAAATGTGTGTTGTTCTAAGCCACTAAGTTGTGGTAATTTGATACACAGAAATACGTAACTAACACAATGCTTGCATAGTTTACATCGTTGCAGGGGTATTACAAGTTAGTAGCTGAGATATCAACTATCAGGCCGACCTAGGATCAACTATACCTTAAACTCCATTTATTAAGAGAGCTTGATTGCTACAAGGCACTGATTTTACATTTTCTAATTCTCCCCAAACCCTATGAGGTAGATACTATTATTATCCCCATTTCCCAGATGAGGAGACTGAGCTACAAAGAAGTTAACTAGCTTTTCCAGTGCTGCCCAGCTTGACAGCAGTGGAGCTTGGCTTCAAACTGGGTCTATCTTACTCCAAAGATGCTCTTGAACACTGAGCTGCCTGAGAGTGCTAAAACCACCCTGCAGAGTGTGGCCCTAAAAATAGATGAGGTAGGCCTTTGCCTAGATAAACGGCTGAGCTGGCCTTGATGATCTGGGTATAATAGATGAGGAAACCGAGCCTCACGGATTTCAAGCATTTCATCACAAGTCATTTACACCTGGCGAGACCAGGATTTGAACCTGGGTCAGTGAACATCAAAGCCCATGCTATTTCTATCTCTTCCACTGCTTCTTGCTCTGTATAAAAGTACGACCTAAGCCTCTCCTTTATTTTTACTTATCATCCTGACTTAGCAAACTCCTCTGAATTGTTGTTCCATCATTTACTGAGCACTTGCTTTGTGTCAAGTGCATTGTAGGCCTTCGAAAAATGAAGATATAAGACAGCACCTTTGTCCATGTCCCATTGCAGATTATTCTAGCAGCCAAGGGCGTGTCTATGTCACTCGCTTTTGTATCTCTAGCACTAAACATGGTGCCTAGAACTTAGTAGGTGCAATTTTTGTTTTGTTTTGTTTTTGATCAGTGACTCTGCATGTTGTTGGGAGAGTGCCTCTTTTGCTCCTGCTTTTGGCAGCTGCTGCTTTAACTCCACTAGCTGGTCCCTAAATACACCACTCATTTTCACATCTCCTTACCTTTTCCTGTGATCCCCTTTCTCACTTTCCACCTGGAATACCTTCCCACCCTTTCTTCTTCTGTCTGCACCACTCCTGCTAGCCCTTCAAAGCCCTGGGATGTTACCACCTTTCTGCAGCTGCTCCTTCCTCTACCAGTGCAATCAATTAAGCCCTGGTCACTCTTCCCCCAGTAATTTCACACATTTCCATGACAGCACCTAACATGGTTGTCTGTTTTTTTATTTCTTTCCTCCACTTGGCTGGGAGTAACTTCGTAAATCCAGCTCCCAACTCAGCACAAAGTAGCAGATCAGTGAGTGCTGGATGAACTGAATTCAGTTCATTCACTCCACAAATATTTACCAATCACACCGTGCATGCCAGGAATTAGATTTGGGGATTCAGCACTGAACAAAACAGGCAAAAAGCCCCTGTCCTCGTGGATAGCTTGTATTGTACTGATTCCACTTGAAATGTCTTGTTCTGTTGGATCCCATTGGCAAGGTTTGAATCAGCCTCCTTTGTACTGTCTTTCAGTTTGATGCCAGGCCCTGGAATGTGACTTGGGATTTGTCTTGGGAAGCTAGTTTGTGCAAACATCCTCCAAGCCCTGGGAAATCCTCGCGAAGTCTGTAAATCGAGGAGCCCATGTTGTTAACAGACACACCAGCGCAAATCTGTCCAAATGAAGTTGTCTTCTCAGAAGCAGCCCCTGCAGGGAGCCACGCTCCTCACTGAGGCTGCCAATGCTTCCACTATTTTTGGATTCCTATTTTGGAGCTCTAGGTAGGATTTATGGCCCATTTGTGAATGGACTCAACGGGGGGAAATGTCCCTTTTCAAGGCTTGATTTGCTACTAGATAATGCCTGGCAGTGTTTCATAGACAAGGCAGGTGAATGAGCTTACCAACACGGCTGTGTGGAAGCAAGAAGTAAAGGAAGAACCACAGATGCAGGCATGTGCCTTTATTAGGCAGTGACCCCATCTTTTAGCAGATGCTGCCCACATGGTGACCTATATCTTGATGGGTAACTTCTCTTCCCTGGTTACAATTTATTCATCCATTACCCCACTGGTTGTCATTGATGTATTGACATGTCTTGATGTACTGATATGATGTCATTGATATATGTCATTGTTGCAATTGGTGTGGCCAATTTCCCTTATTCACAAGTGGCACTTCCATGAGTATATTTGTGCACACGTCTGAAAGATTATGGAAGGTAAACACCTAGCAGTTGAAGTACTAGGTCACCAACTGTGCACATCTTCAATTTTATTTGTTATTACTAAATTGATCTCCAAATGAGTGACACCAATTTACAGTCACTCTGGCAATATGTGAGAGCATCTCTTTCTCCACAGACTCAGCAAAAATCGGCATCACATAATGGGTGGGAAATAGTGTCTCATTTTAACCTGCATATCTATGACTTATTAATGGAGTTGAGCTTTTTTCCTGTATAAGTGTTGGCTGTTTGATTTTCATATTCTGTTCTTCCCCTGTTTGTATCCTTTGTCCATTTTTTCTAGAGGACTATTTGTCTTTATATTATTGATTTATAGGAGTGCTTTATATATTCCAGATAGTAACCTTTCGTCAGTTATTTATACAAATGTCTGATGCTGTATGAAAGACTTGATTTCATTTAGTCAAATGTATCAATCTTATCCTTTCTGTTTTGTGTTTTTGTTTACTGTTAAAAAATGAACCAATAACCTCTTTACCCCAAGATCACAAAGATATTCTCATAAATTTTCTTCTAAAATTTCTACCATTTTGGTATTTATTCCTTTGAGATTTGATATTTGTATATGGTCTAAAGTAGGGAGGAAATATTCTTTTTTTCTATAAAGATAGATGTTTTCCCCACAATATTTACTGAATAAAACATTCCCTCTCAGTACCACTTGTTTGTTATGCCTACTCTGTCTTTTACCAAGTTTCCATGTGTGTTTAGGGCTTTTTCTGTACTGTCTATTCTGTTCCTTTGATTGACTTGTCTATCTCTGTACCAAATTTGCACTGCTTTAATTACCATATCTTTAAAATACATCTTACTGTGAGGAAGAACAAGAATCCTCTCTTCCTTCTACACAAATATCTTAGCCATCTCCAGCCCTTTATTTTTCCATGAATATCTTAGGATAAATTTTGTCAAGTTCCACCAAAAAAAAATACGATCCATTTGAATTTCTATTAAATTTGCTTTGCTTTAAATTGAGTCTATTGTTTTATTGAGATACAAGTGACATATAATGTTGTGTAAGTTTAAGGTGTACAACATGTTGATTTGATACATTTATATTGCAACGTGATTGTCATTGTGGCATCAGCTAACAACTCTGTTGTGTCATGTAATTATCATTTCTTCTAGTGGTGGGAACAATTAAGATCTCCTCTCTTAGCAAGTTTAGTACAGTTTTGTTGTCTGTAATCCCTGTCCTGGGCACTAGATCTCCAGAATTTATTTCTATGCTAGTTGCAAGTATGTACCCTTAAACAAAATCTCTCCCATTCCCCCAATCCCAGCCTTTGGTAACCACCTTTTCACCCTCTATTTTTTCAAGTTCAGGGTTTTTTTCCTTTTTTAAGATTCCACGTATAAGTGATATCATACAGTATTTGTCTTTCTCTGTCTGACTTGTCTCACTTGGCATGATGTTCTCAAGATCCATCCATGGTATTGCAGGATTTCCTTCTTTCTCATGGCTGCATAGTATTCCATTGTGTGTGTGTGCATATATATACACGCACACATATATACATATATATATACACACATCTACACACGTATACATACATATACCACATCTTTATCCATTCATCTGTGATCAAGCACTTAGGTTGTTTCCATAACTTGGGTATTGTGAATAATGCTGCAATAACCATGGGAGTGCAGATATCTCTTTGATATTGTTTTTATTTTCTTTGGATATATTGAGTCCATTTTTTATCAGCAGACAAAATGTGCCTTTAGGAGAAGGAGGCAGGAGAGGCCTTACAAGGCCTTAGGGATTCTGGACATTGGAGCGGGAGTTTCTTGTGGCCTCCTGTCCTTCCTTGGCAGATAACACACTCTTGGAGACCTGAGGGGAAGGAGTGGCTGGTCAGAGACAAGATGCAGATAATTCCTAGACTCACAAGCCAAATTACCATCACAGACCTTCTCAGTATCACCATCACATCCCCAACCTGGATCCGAGGCTGATGTGGTCACCCCTGGCATGTGGACATGGCTGCGACTTGCCCCTGGACTCCAGCTGCAGTGGACCTGCACCACCCAGGGCTCCAGCCCCAGACTTGACTCAGTGTAACTTCTCCCCTGGGGAGGTACTGAATCCTCTGGAATGTCGCTGGTCTTTGTCTTGGTTCACATCCTCACCTGCTCCCCTTCCACTGTCACATTCATGATCTGATTGTTCTCCCTGAAGGATCAGGCCCTCTAATCCTCTTGTCACTGTTGACAGACTGGTCTTCTGAAAACATGGCCTAGGCATCTCTCCAGGGACACTGGCCGTGACTTCTCAGAGCTGTGCTAATATAAGGACTATTTAAATTTATAATTAAATAAAATTCCAAAAAAAAAAAAAAAACCATTCAGCTCCTCAGTCACGTTTCCACATTGCAAGAGCTCAGTTGCTCAGTAGTTACACGTGTTTACCATCTCAGATACATTTCTACCATCACAGAAGGTTCTATTGGATAGTGCTGCCGCAGAGACTCACAGGGTCTTCTCGTTCCCACAGAATAAGAGCCAAATACCTCATGTGGCACCCAGTGCTCCTGACATCACAGCCCTCCAATCTATTTCTCCCCTACCCACCCGCCCTGATGTGTTAAGATCAGGACATCCTCTCAGCCCCCTTGAGCACCTTTGACTTTCCTGACCCTGAGCTTCAGTTAAGTCCGTTCCTATGGCCTAGAATGTCTTGCCTTCTCCAGCTTTTCTCTTTACCGAATTGTTCTCTTCCTTCAAGGCTCTGTTCAAACATCACCTCACCTCTAACATCTCCTTCTCGCAGCTTCCACGACCGGCTCTCTGCATGTCTGTTGCACTCGGGCACAATGTTGTCAAACTAAATTCACACAGGTAACAGCTGTGTCACAACGGTTCTCTATCCCCAGAGCCTAGCTCAGAGCCCTGCCCCTAGCAATGGTCCATGCATAATAATGGAGCCTCGTTCAATTCAAGCCTTCCTGCCTGTTGATCTGCTGTCTTCCAGCACCACTCTGCCCTGTCACTTAGCCCCAGCCAGTCCCCCTTTTCCACTCGCTCCCCCACATTTAATTACATTCTCATCAGACACACAAAATGATCTGCTTGGCTCCCTGTGTAGTTGAAAGTGTTTGTGTAAACAGCAGAGAGATCCTGTTCATTATAAAGACTTCCTCACATTCATTGCAGCCAGTTCCGGTCTCCCCTGATTGTAAAGGAGATAGGACCAGCCACTCGGAGACAGGAAGGAGTTTATTGAAAGGAAAACTAGCAGCCCTGAAGAGATAGAGCAATATACACACATGGTTTGTGGCGTGCATGGCTCTCTCCTTTAGGAGAGACGCAGAAGGACATGGAGGGAGAGAAAGAACACAAAGAAGAGCAGAGATATAGAGCAGAGACAAATATAAAGAGAAAGCAGAGACAGAGCAAAGTCAGACTAGAGAGAGGGAAACTATCAGAGAGAGAGAGACACACACACATACACACACACACACACACACACACACACACACACACTTGTAGTCAGTGGCAGACAGACAAAGATGGACCGAGAGGCATAGCATCAGAGACGATGAGCGGAGGGTGAAAACGTTCAAGCTGTTATGTCCATAACCCCACAACTCACTCTTGCTCTGGTGCGCTACAGAGTTCTATGGGTGTTACCAACAGAGAGAACTGACACATGGAGAGTTGGAAAAGGCATCAAAAGAACAAATGGAAACCAAACTCAACTTCAGCCACCAGAATCTTAAAAACCAGCGTGACCAACCCTGAATGTCATTCAAGTTTATCTAATCCTGCCTCTCTGAAAAGACCCAGAAAGAAAAGTTTGGAAACGCAGAATGTGCTCTGCCGCATCACCTGTGGTTCCTTTGGCAGCCTCTAGCCAGAATTCTCAGCAAGAATCTGTCTTTGCTGTGGACAATACAAATTTGAGGCCTTAGTGGAACAGGCAAACTATAACCAAAACTTTCTTTCCCTAAACTTGTAACATCTTGGGTTTCCAGAGTGTGGAATGTGCCAGAAAAAATGACGCCTGAAGAGGAATAACTTTTTTTTTTTTTTTGCTGAGGAAGATTGGCTCTGAGCTAACATCCATTGCCAATCTTCCTCTTTTTTTGCTTGAGGAAGACTAGCCCTGAGCTAACATTTGTGCCAATTTCCTCTATTTTGTATGTGGGACACCACCACAGCATGGTTGGTGAGTGGAATAGGTCTGTGCCTGGGATCCGAACCTGCAAACCCAGGCCGCCGAAGTGGAGCGCGCGGAACTTCAACCACTCGGCCACGGGGCCAGGCCCAGGGATAACTTTTCAATGACAGTGAAAGGCTGCTTTTAAGTCACATAAAAAGTCTTGCTTTGTCTCTTTCCAGATACCTCAAAAGTCTACACTAAAGTCCTGTCCACTTGGCCATCATTCTGGGAACTTGCTTTCTCGTTCACTCGTTCACTCACACACATTTATCAAGGACCTCATATGGTTCAGCGTCATGCCGGGTGCTACAGTGGCGAATGAAATGAATGTTCCTTGTGCCCAGGCAGTTCGGTGCAAGGGACAATGAGGAGTAACTGCTTAATGGGTACAGTGGTTCCCTCTGGGGTGATGAAAGTATTTCAGAACTAGATAGAGGTGGTGGTTGCACAAGATTGTGAATGTACTAAAGGGTTAATTTTATGTTATGTGAACTTTACCTCAATAGAAAAAAATGCAGAGTTCTAAAAAATGGAATATTATGGGGTGAGCTAATTTAAACTGGGAGCCAAGAAAAGGCAACTCTGAAGAAATGGCATGTA
Source organism: Tapirus indicus (assembly GCA_031878705.1). Lineage (NCBI taxonomy): Eukaryota > Metazoa > Chordata > Mammalia > Perissodactyla > Tapiridae > Tapirus > Tapirus indicus. Next base: position 62,038,835 of record CM062929.1, read on the forward strand.
TATGAAAAGTGAAGGACGGGCAGAAGTTAGTAAGGGGAATAGTGGGGGTCAGCAGGTCCCAGTCAGAGCAAATACTATCCACAGAAGCAATAAGGTGAAAAAAAGCTTGGCACATCTGAGAATGAGAAGGAAGTCGGGGTGGCTGGAAAGCACCAGAAAATGGCTTGAGGTGAAACTGATCAAGTAGTCAGTAGCAGATTTTTATAGGCATTTTGATGCTTTTTGTTTGTTTTCATTTTTGTCTTTTAGCATTGATGGGCATGGAGAAGACAAGTGACATTGTCTGATATACATTTTAAGATCAATCTGGCTGCTTTGAAAAGAATGGATTGACGGTAAACAGATACAGTATCAGAATATTGATTAGAACCTCTCTCTCTCCTTTTTTTCTCTTCTTGTTTTTATATATGAACAGAATCTGGGCTGAGTTTAGAATTCTTACATCACAGCTTTTTTTACTGTCAAAATTCTATAGACATTGCTCCATATTTCTCCCAACGTTTCTGGTGGTAGAAACAAAGTCTGGAGCTAGATGGATTCCTCATTCTTTCTAGTTAGCAACTCCCTCCCCTTTTTATGTTTGCCACATTCTTTCTTTTTCCTTAAGAATAAACCAAATTACCAAGATCTATCTAGGTATATTACGAATGCTCCATACATATAACATACGCAGCTTTTCCAAGGAATCAAACAATTTTGGGGGCTCTGGAAAGTTTCTTCTATTGTATCTCTGATTTCTGTTTCCTTCTTTTTCTCCTGGGATCTTTTTCAGAAACGAATTAGATCTGTTCTATCTCCATTCTTGTCCTCATTCCTAGCATCTTCTTTCCCATCACCACCATGGTTTTGACCTCCCCTCCTTATTCCAGGCACTCTTGACTGATTTCTACACCACATCACACATTTGAAACTTGCAATGTTGCCTCTTCGTTTTAGGGTTTCTAAAACAGAAACTGATTTCTGTCCTTACACCCCTTTCTTTTGCATCATTTAGTTTTCTTTTTTAAACTGCCTACTTTTTACCCATCTCTCTTTTCACTTAAATCTTATTATTCCAATTCTCACCCCTGGTTTCACAGAGCCCCCAATTCCTTGCATAGTATTGAAGACAAGAAGACATTCTTGACATTGTCTTTGTTTATTATGTCCTTTGCATTTTGCATGAATTTTCTCAATATTTTATAATTTGAAATTTTTCATTGAGCTGCTATTGCTGCTGCTTTAGTTATTCGTCTTTAAGTGATGGGGTGTGTAAGCGGGGCTGGTGTTTTTCCATAAACATTTTGAGTAAATTGTCTTTGCTTCCCCTTCTGGTTCCATTTGGTTGTTCTTGGCTTCTCAGATCTCAAACTGGAGGGCTTCTTTGGTGTAAATTTATAACAGTCATTGTTATTGAGCCACCGGAGGGGAGTTGAGAGGAAGCCTGAGCTGTGAGTAGTGTTCACAGGAATATTTATCTCTGCAGCAATTCTTTCCATGCATGGTGAAGCTCTTGTTCTCGGCTCAGTGTTTTGTATCCACTTTTAATTTGGCACAGCCTCTACTCCAGTGTAAACTTTGGCTACCTCCAGGCTCCTTCCTGGGGCTACTGCTTGATGCTGGAGGAAATGCCTCTATAACCCTGAAAGGGTTTTCTTTGATCTGGCAGCTACTTGAGTCTTAGGTCTTCTCAGTGCCCCTAGTTTCAGAAGCTTCTGATCTCTGTCAATGTAGGTCACAGAGCCCAGGCACCAGGCAGGGGAGCTTCCCTCACCTTTAACACATCCTACATTTAATTAGGAACACTTAATGATTTCCCTCAGGGCATCCTCTAAATTCTTTCCAAAATGCACAAGTCCTCACCATTTTGACCCCTTTCCTCTTCATGTGGCCAACACACTAATCCTGGACGCTCAGAGTGCTGTTGTCACAAAGGATGCTGATCCTTGGAGTTCAAGCGAATCCCAGATTATGAGGTCACCACCTGCCACGTGGCCTATCCACGCACCCAGGTCTTGCCCTCCAGATAAGTCCGTAAGATTCCACCAGAGCCCCTGCCTTTTACTCTGAGGATAGTGCTCTTTCTTAGGAAAGAGTTGTAAGTTGAACCCTTGGTATAGTCCTCAGTTTGATGCCTTCTGCAATATGTCTACCAAAACTTTCTCAGTCTCTCACCATTTTTTGGATCATTCCGTCGTTTTCAGTTTCCTCTGCCCACTCCTTCCTTTTGTTATTTTCCCAGTGGTAGTAGTGGAGAATTTAAAGAGTTTAAGAGGAGATAGACTTCTGTGAAGTCTAATCCAAACATCTGGGACTTGGATTTACTTTATACATCTTGCTGCACTGTGTTTGCACCTTATCTGTCTTCAGCTAAGAGTATTTACAGACGAGCATCTGTGCAAGGTGGATGGCATAAGTCAACAGTACTCAGTGTGTTCAGGTGATCATCTATAACATTGCTTCCCAATATTCAGACTTATTGAATGAATACAAAAGTTACCAAACTTAGAAAAAAATCCCTCTTGGACCCTATTTAGGCAATTAAATTTCCTTCTTTTTCTTTTTCACCCAAAGTTTAGATAGCATATAAATCAAGTATTTAAGGATATAAAAGTAAACAGAGAAACTAATGATGACCTTAAAATGTTTAAAGACTATTAAAAGACTGTATAAAGACTATTAGAATGTATGTCAAACTAAAAACTAAGGTAATACATTATTGGAAGTCCTTATTCTCCTCCTGAATTGTTTCTTTTTCGGCAGGTAGAGATGTCAGAGGCAGAGAGTTATACTAATTTTCATTGTTTTTTAGGTTTAAGTTTTCTCTACAGTAAGGAAGCATATATAACTTTAATAAATATGAAACAAGGAGAAAAAAAATGAGAATGAGGGACACTAGCTCACCTAATAGGATGACCATTTTGCTGATCAAATAAAGAGGAGATATATGTTCATCTATTTCAAGGCTAAATAGTCAGCCTGATGTTATTCCACCTCCTGTCTTGTTGTGTTCAGGCAATATGGAAGAAGAAATCTGGAACCCAGTGAGATAGCCCATTGTGAATCTTGGTCACTGTGATCAGGAACCTGGATAAATGGCCAATTGACTTAATGATAGAGAAGTAATGAAATGATGTATAGAATTGTACAAAAAACCATAGTGATTTTCACAAGTGGCAGAAACACACTGGACCTTCCCATGTGTTATTTACCAAGGGACATGCTATTTACTGTCAAAATTGCTTTCCATCTTTCTTTTGGTTCTCACCTCCTGTGAGATATTGAATAGAGGTGTAGGTGTATATTCTAGGAAAGAGAAGTACATTATGGAATGAAGATGGTAAGAAATATCTGACAGAGTTGTCTTTCCACGTGATTGATAAAATATGACTTTCTGTGCATATACAAGGATTAGGGCTAGTGGTGAAAATCTTACACTTTTATTTTCTCCAAAGTAGAGCTGTGAAGTGTTTCTCACTTGATTATCTTAGGGTATATCCAAGAAGCATGCTCACTATGACATTTTATCTTGATGTTCTGATTTTTAAAACAAACAAATAAACAAAAATCAATTCCACCTTCTCCCAGACCAAAATGAGCAATTGTCAGAATGGTGATATAATTTCTGCCGAAACATTAGAGTTCCTCATTGTTGCTTTATTTAAAACTCTCCTTCCTTTAGAAAGTGTCCGCTAGTGTGCTGTGTGGAAAATTGTGATCATGCCTTTCCATCCTCCTTGGGCTGGGCTGTGGGAAGTTACTGCTCAGGAGAAGTGGGGTCCTGTCCACCGCCCGTCATGCAAACAGCTCCGGCGACGATTATTTATTTACAACAGCTAATACAATTGGTAGTAACGACTTCATAGGCAACCTCTAAGTGCAGGCAAGATGAAAAATTTACTAAATTGGAGAATAAAAATGCATAAGGAAATGTACAGAATCAATATTTCATGGCCTTTGCTTTACCTTGCTGTTCACAAATCTATTCCCGAGTTCGCATTAAAATTTAAAGCAACGTCATGCGACAAGTTCAAGCCTTGGGTTATTTCACGTTAGCTTAGCTTTAGAGGAGTTTTGTTGTTGGTTGTTTCATAAAGTCATGAGGATCTGAGGAGGGGGAACACTTAGGAAACCATTTAGCCAGGTGACTCTGGTTTTACTTTTTTGTCAGACAGGAAGACAAAATTGTGTCTGACATATGTAGAAAGGTCACTTGAATCATTCTGCTTCTCAACTAGCTAAGCCTTAGCAATCTTCCTGTTTGACCTTGTACCAGATTTAAAAGACTGTTTTTGAAACCTTTGCAAACCGAACTATTATTTTGTAAGAAATCGAACATTTATCAAATAACTACTATGGGCTAAACACTGAGTAATACATATAAAACTTGGTGGTACTGGAGAAGGGCCATAAGTCCTAAATACCCCAAGTTTCCATGAATTTATGAAATGACACCATAGGAGAATAAACAGCCAGAGGAACAGCTACACAACTGATGCAGCCTGGATACTTGAGGCAGAACATTTTTTTGCGGTATAAGTTTTGCATAAATGCAGATGGAAAGGTAGTAATTACAGTTCCCTTCTCAATGCTTTGCTGGTATCTCAAAGAGATATTGGTATAAAAGGATAGAAGTTCATAAAATCTACACATATTAGAGCCATGGCCAATACTTTTTCTAACGTTCCTTTGTTTGGGCCAGTACACGGGGAATTTGGAATTTGTTAGTACAGCATCCATAATTTCAACTACATACCATTATTCTAAGGTCCCTAAACTATTTTTAATTTATTACTTTGTAGACATATGGGTTTGGATTGCACATAAAGTATGACTGGAATGAGAGAAAGAAGCAATCTGCTGCTAGAGAGACAGTCTTGATGACTACCTAGAAACTGCCTCTTGATGAAGCCTTAGTCCTAAGAGCGTTATTTAAGTATGTGAAAAATTGTGAAGGTTTTGTGTCCATGTCAAGGGGTTGTGGATACCTTGCATCCTATACAGAAACCCAAAGTTGACCTGTGCACAGATGACATCACTAAGCAAGAGCACAAGATGGCGACAGCCTTTCTGTTTTGGTCTTGAATTATTTATAATCCATTGTGGGTCAAAAAGTATTATGTAATGTTTCAATGCCCTCCACCCCACATTTTTATTGTCTTCTAATCATGACTTAAAATGGTTGTTTTAAGGGAAGGTTAGAAATCTGTTCAAAGATTTAGAGTGATAGTACAATAATCCCAATGCAATTTTTGTTGCTAATTATGTGTGCTTTCATTTAAAGCTCAGACCAGTGTCCTAACAAAAATGTGAGTGGTGGGGCTGCTAAGGCTGCTCCAAAAGTAGCAGAAGTGACTTTTGGAGTATTTTACCCTACATATAACCAAGGTGTTGCACATATTCAAGTAATTTATAGTATATGGGTGGTAGGAGACAGATATTTGAGGGATTTTTTTACTGAAGATCTTTATTTTCTTAGCAAAAAAGAAAACAGATTTGTGTACTGCAAGCGGAGGAGGTGAAGAGAGGGTATTCCCTGGAACCAGCAGCTCTGCAGCAACTGGGAGCCTGTTAGAAATGCACGCTCCCCGGCCCAGCCCAGGCCTCTGAATCAGAATCTGCTTTCCATTTCTTTATCAACTAACTGAGGAATAATTTGTTTATAATAAGCCACATCATTTAAAGTATACCATCCGATGAATTTGGGCAGTCATCTATACACATGAAACCGCCATGACAATCAAAACACAGAAAGTTCCATCACTCCAAAAGGCTGTGCCCATTCACAGTCCTTCCTTCACTCTGCCAGGCCCCCAAGACCCTCTGTTATGGTCTGCTTCCTGTCATTATAGATTAGTTCACATTTTATATGAGTGGAATCATATAGTATGCTCTCCTTGGGGTCTGGCTTCTTGAGACCAGAAAAATGCTTTTGAGATTCTTGCATGTCCTTGAGTGTATCAGTGGTTCATTCTTTTTTGTTGCTGACTACTATCCCACGGTGTGAATGCACTATCTTTTGTTTCTGCATTTACCAGTTGATGGCTATTTAGGTTGTTTCCAGATTTTAGACTATTATGAATAAAGATGCTATGAACATTCCTACTTAAGTCTTTGTGAGTCCATAGTCTTTAATTTCTCTGGAGTAAATATTTGAGTGGAATGGCTGGATCATATGCTATGCGTGTGTTTCCCTTCTTCGGAAATGTCAGTTTTCCAAAGTGGTTTTACCATTCTATAGTCCCACGAGCAGTGTATGTGAGTTCAGCTGAAACCACACCCTCACTAACACTTGGCATCATTGGTCTCTTTAATTTTAGTTATTCCAGTGGTATGTGGTGGCACCTCTTTAGCTTTTACTTTGTATTTTCCTGACTGTTGATGTTGAGAGAATGTGCATTTTGACAAGATCCCCTGTGATTTATACACACGGTAAAGTTTGAGAAGCACTGATGTTGAGTCCTTGAGCAGACAGAGAAGATTCAGCATAAGGGTTGGTGGAGGCAAAGACAAGAGCCAGGAACCTTGGTCAGCTCACTGATGGGCGATGACCACACATTAGTGGTGACTCCATACCTCATGGTTGGGTTCTTTCCACAGCAGCATAAGAACAGAACTGGCATGTGGTAGGCATCTGTATTTGATCATTTATTTCTTAAACACACATTTTTCTTCTTATTTTGGAAAACAGAGTTTAAAGAAGAAAACTGAAATTTCCCACAAATCCGTGATATAGACACAATGGTTTTTAGCTGTATCTTTGATGCTATATTAATTTCCTACAGCTTTTGTAACAAATAACCACACACCAATTTATTATCTTACGATCCTGGAGGTTAGAAGTCTGAAATTGGGCTTTATGGGGCTAAAATCAAGATGTTCGAAGAGCTGAGTTCTTTCTGGAGCCTCCAGGGGAGAAGCTATACATTGCCTTTTCCTGCTTCAAGAGGCTGCCCAAATTCCTTAGCTCGTAGCCAGAAATGGCATCGCTCCAGTCTCTACTCTCCTCTCTGTCAACCTCCTCTGATTCTGACTGTCCCACCTTTCTCTTTCACTTATAAGGATCCCTTGATTACACTGAGCCCACCCAGATAATCCAGGATAATCTCCCAATCTTGAGATCCTTAACTTAATCCCATCTGCAAAGTCCCTTTTGCCAAGTAAGTAATGTATCCACAGGTTTCAGGAATTAGGATGCAGACATCTTTGGGGCACATTATTCTGCATTTCTTCCAGGCATTTTTTTTCTACCTAATATGGCGATATTTAAACAGATATTAAATCAGAATAATTTGCAAGTCCTCCCTCCCTTTCCTTGTAAGGAGAAAAGCCATTTTATGGTATGTTGTTATAGCAGCCCGAATGAACTTAGACAAACCACATGAGGCTGTGTGTTACTATCATCATTCCCATTTTCTCAGATGTGGGACTGAGGCACAGAGAGAGATTAAGAAATTCACCCAAGATTATACAGGTAGGCAGTTTCAGAGGCAAGATTCAAATCCAGGCTCTGCAATTCAAGTGTTCACTTTCTTATGCACTGGGCTAGTCAGGGCTCCCCAGAGAAACAGAACCAATAAGGTATATATTTAAGAGATTTATGGGGAATTGACTCACACAGTCATGGAGGCTGAGAAGTCCTATGATTTTCCTTCTGCAAGCTGGAGGCCCAGGAAAGCCAGTGATGTAATTCAGTCTGAGTACAAAGGCCTGAGAACCAGGGGAGTCAATGGTTTAAATCCCAGTCTGAGGGTCAGAGAAGATGAGATGAAATGTCCCAACTCAAGCAGGGAAGCAGGAAGCAAAAAGAGACAAATTCCTTCTTTCTCTCTCAGGGTCCTCAAGGGATTGGATGACGCCCACCCACATCTGCTTTTTACTGAGTGTACTGATTCAAATGCTAATTTCATCCGGAAACACCCTCCCGGACAAATCCAGAAATAATATTTCATCTGGGCATCTTTTGGCCCAGTCAAGTTGACACTAAATTAACCATCACAGCTAGACGTGGAGATAACTGAAGGAAGAAGAAAAAAGATGGAGGTGAGGAAGGACGGAGGAGGTTGGCCAGAGGGTAAATGGTGGCATGGGCAGAGAAACTAACATGACTTGGAGTATTTTAGAGGCAAAAAGAGAGAGACGAGAGGGAGGAATAATTCAGCCAGCTACTGGAGACTATCAGACTTTGGGAGAAAGTTATTAGAAGGGTGGCTTTTAGGAATTTTCCCATTTGATGAGCAATGGAACTCTCTCCAGGAGAAGCCATCATAAAGGCCTGCATTGCCCATTAGTGCATTTGGAGTTAGCTGGATCTTTGTCTCCTTTTTGCTTCTCTCTGATATTTTGCTGAGGGGAGCCTACAGTTGAGAGAAAGGGGGTCTAGTTTAACTCAGGGGTCTACACTAGTTATTGTCTCTGCTGCCTTCGATTTGCTTCCTGTATTTTTTTCTTTTAATGCTACATTATGAGCATTTTCCTGTAATAAAAGTATTTTTCAAAAGGTGACTTGAATGGCCGCCTAACATTTGTCATCCAAATGCCTCATAACTGTTTGTGTAAGCGACAGTAATTGTGTCGGGCCGGGATGAATGGCCTCATTGAGGAGCGAGCTGTCCTTGGGAATCAGGATGGTGCTCGCACCCCTGCGCCCAGTGGAGAGAGGCCTCCCTCGCCTTGCGGTGTGTGTTTGGAGCAAGGTAGCTCCTGAAGAGTGTGTTGGAGAAGAAGTAGTGATGGACATGTAGCAGCTACTGCTCCTTCCCTGCCTTCTCTGCGAGAACAAAATGGACTTTTTCTCTCTTAGGGTCACAATGTGAATGCTGTCCATGTCATCCATGTCATCAAAAAGGTGCACAGGCCCTTTGCCTGGGACTCATATAAGCTTCAGGACAATTGTGACTGAACTCACTTCCATTAGTTCCCAAACCAGACACAGTCTCTGAAACAGAAATAAGGCATATTCATCACCATTCACATTTTATTATTATCATTTACTCTAATAATAATGGTATTTACTGAATGCATACCATTTGGCAAGCATTGCGTCACATGCTTTAAATAAATTCTCTTTTCTAATCTTCTTAAGAATCCCAAGAAGGAGATACTATCCCTATTTTACAAACAGGAAACTGAGACTCAGAGAATGTCACTTGCCTGGTCTCAAATGACAAGTATGTGGCAAGTTGGGCTTCAAGCTCGGGCCTATTTGATCCTAAATTCCACACCCTTGACCTTTGGTCCAGTGCCACTTGCATCCGGGGCCTGATGTGGATGGCTTGCATATGTAATATATAACGTGCCAAAGGTGACAGCTCAGGACTCTGCTGCTCGGATCAGGGCTCCCCACCTCTTCCCACCATCCCTTCTTAACCCCCATTTCCGGAGCCTTCATCTTTGCTCTCTGCATCACACACCAAGGACTAGAGCTAGAGCCTTTCTTGTGAAATAGCCGTCTGTTTACCCTGCCACCTGGGTATCTGCTGCTAGACCTCCCCAGCCCCACAGCATGCTGTCAGAGAGCAAAGCCTGACTGAGCAAACCTGGGGTATGCCCTATCCTCCAGAGGGGCAGAGAAAACCCTGTAGGGCTAGACCCCAGGCCAAACCTCTTCCACTTTCCCCGTCTGTGTGTTGGGGTCCAAGATCCTGCCCAATCTGGCTTTAGCTTTTTGTGTGTCACACCAATCGCAACCATATCCCCCATCAGCTCATGGTTTGAGTCTGTTAACAAATATTCTGCCTTGGTATCTAGAAACGGTTTGCAGGGAGGGAGATGGGATGCAGTAAGGTACTGGGAAGATAAGACATTAGGCATTTATTGTAGGTAACATTTTATAGTACTCGCTTAATTTTCAAGTAAAAATGCTTATTACTCACATGTTCTCTAGCTGTATGCATTTCAGTATTATTGTTTTATTTTCAGAATTGACTATAAATTTCATTCTTTATTGCTAAATAAGGTAACCAATGCTCATGAAAAAGGTTTGACTCTATCTTATCTGTATCATAAATAGGACAAGAAAAAAATCTAGAGTCATTGCACTAGAAGTCGAGAGAGCCAAGATCTTAGGAAGAAGTGGTAATCACTTATTACTTATTATAATTCATTAAGCTTGTAGGAAATATTTAGATACTTAATTGGCATTTAACAAGATAGCTATAGAGAGTAAATGAGACATTAAATTCTCTTCTTAAATGCCCATTAGGTTTGCTTTAGAAATTAATTGATATCTAATTCATTTGCTATCAACTATTTCATCCTTTGCCAGCTGAGAAGTTCAACATATTAATGACAAATAGAGGCAGGAGAAGGGGGAACTTATACTTACCGAGCTCTGTGTCAGCCGAATTTAAAAGGCAAAGATCTTCATGGTGCCTTAGTCCCATCAAAGGGGCATTGTCATCGGGCCCGAGGGAGAGGGGATCTGACCTCATGCGCAGCTGGACCTGTCCAAATCCTCAACATGAAAGGCCCATGTAAGGACAGTGAACTGACAACACGTGAAGGAGCCAGAAAGCCTTTCACTGAGGAACACATGAGGTATCTGCACAAGTTCAAACTAAACTAAATGCACGTAAATGGCTCTAGGAGTGGTTACGGATGAAATGGGGTGGGCAGGCTGGTTGTTTATCAATACCTGAGGGTTGGTCCTCAGGAACTTGGAGGGGATATATTTTGTGTTTGTCAGATAGCAAAGCTGGACTGAGCAAACCTGGGGTTTGCCCTATCCCTCCAGAGGGGCAGAGAAAACCCTGTAGGGCTAGACCCCAGGCCAGGCCTCTTCCGCTTTCCCCATCTGTGTGTTGTGATCCAAGATCCTGCCCAAACTGGCTTTAGGTTGTCTAGACAGTTGAGCAGTGGACTGAAATTATAGTGAGAGGACAGGAAGATGAGCTCCCTAGGTCCCCCTGCAAGGAAGGACTGGCTGCCCCAAACACTGGGAGAGTAGTCAGCAGATTGTCAACTTCTTCAAGGGTTGTCTCACTGCAGAAAGCCGCCCCCAACAAGCGGGCCCTCTTCCTGGGAAGGTCCCCAGCCAGTGAATGATTACAGGAGGTATAATTTCAGCCCACGTGGGACAACTCTGATGGGCCATATAAGCTTCAAATGTACCCGTGGACTTGGCCAAGGCTTTGTGAATGTGTTTCAATTCAAACTTTCCCTTTTCCCAGTCTTGGTTCCTTCCCTTCCTTCCCACGGATGTTGATTCCTTGTCAATATCCTACACACCAAACTGTCTCACCATCTGCTTCTGGAGATCCTAATTTGTGGCCTATAGGGAAGGATGAGGGTGCTTTTGCCCATTGTAAGCATGCTATGGCTCCTGCCCCTGTGTGATGGACTGCTAGCTTCCTTCAAATCCTCCCACAACTACTTCTGAGAGTCAGCAAGTGGTGTTTCCTGGGAATTCCCAGTGGCCATGGCAGAGCTTCAGCTCTTTTTGACCTTTCCTGCTCTATTTTTGTTGCCTCTCCCTGAAGTTAAGTTTCCTACTTATGGCAACATTTTCCCCTGTGGCAGAAATTGCCAGCTGATAGCTTAATCTGTTTCTTCTTCTTTCTGGGCAAAGAACTAGACTCTACCTTCCAGCCTGCCTTGCAGCCAAGCGTGGCCATGTGATTGAGGTCTAGACAATAGAATGTGAGCAGAGGTGATGTGAGCCTCTTTCAACCCTCGCCACATCTCACACATGATCCTCCGAGAGCTCTCCTCTTCCCCCGGCTGAATGCAGATGACTGTAAGACCCAAGATGGAGGAAGCCTGGATCTCAACATTTGGCCAACACGGAAGGCCTCCCTCAGGTCAGGAATTCCCACTCCCTTAAGTGAGATGAACTTCTATTGTCTTAAATCACCAAGATGTGATGGTTTATCAATTACAACAGCTAGTGCTGGCTAAATTAAGATAGCTTCCATCAAACAACACTGCCTAGTGCCAGGCATTCTGCTGGGCACTTCAGCCATTTCCATGGATGCCTGCATTTCCTACCAATCACGACTCCTGTCACTGATGAGACACTGTAGACCTAAGACCTCAAAATGACTCCATGCTCTCAATGCACACAAGTCAAGAAGAGTTCTTAAGAATGGGAGGAGAACACGTCTCCCTCCTTCCTCTGTATCCTTATGCTTTGATGAATGGGCCTCAAAGTAATGCTAACCATACCCTAACACAATACCGACTATCTGGAACCAGTTCTTTAGCGTTTGATAACAGCAGATATTCCTCTCCACTGGATCCTGACCCAAGAGGTAAATAGGATCAACATCAAGCTCTATGGAATTTCCCTTCCCTTTTGGTGACTGGACTTTGGGTCTGAGTCATGCTCGCTATTCCTGACTCTTCCTTCATCTTGACTTTCCCCAGTGAGGCTCCTCAGTCAGTCCTCAGTGCAAAGAGACTTCTGAAGGATTGGCCTCACCAAGTTTCATGTGTGGCTCCATGAGGGCAGGACCTTATCAGCCTTTTTCACAACTGTACCCCCAGCATCTAAAACAGTTCTTGGTGTACAGAAGATGCACAATGATGTTTGTCAAATGAATAAGGATGTGTGTAATTGAGTAAAGAGCACAATTTATGATATAGAGTGACCTTTGATAGGTCCTGTACTATAATCAGTCTCGGGGAAGAAAATGCCAAGCCATAGAGATAGACGACCTTGAGAATTTTGTGTTTCTGTTGCACTCAACCCTCTCAGATACCCAGCCTGATTGCCATCTGTGTTGGTTGATTTTTCTTTAAACAAATTTTATTTTCACTGAAACACTAAAACAGCTATAACCTCAAACCATAAACTGTGAAACATACTAGCCAAATACTGTGAAATCTGTACTAAAGGTAAGAAGTTGATATCTCACAATTCTCCTGAGACCTTGAGCACAGAGTACATTTTTCTAGAAGTAAAGATTAGGATCTTAAGAGCCTAATCTAAGGGTTCTTTGATGAGAGCCACATGGTCTAGGGAGATGGTCGGATCTCTAGAGCAGGGAATACATCCCTCTAGAAATTTCCAGGGAGATGGGTCTGAAGAAGACAGTACAGAGACACACAAATTCCATTTTCTCTTACCAGCTTCCTAGATGAGGCAGTTGGCAGAGGCCAGGGCAGATAAACTAGGCAAGAGGTAGCATAGAGTTTCTGTGTAAAAACTTTGTTACTCATAAAGTGTGGTTTGAGGACCCTCAGCAAGTGATGGTTAATTTTATGTGTCAACTGACTGGCTATGGTACCCAGATATTAGTCAAACACTATTCTAGATGTTTCTGTGAAGGTATTTTTTGATAAGATTAGTATTTACATCAGTAAACTGAGTAAAGCCAACTCTTCTCCATAATGTGGGTTGGCCTCATCCAATCAGTTGAAGGCCTTAAGAAACAAAGTGAAAAGAAGAGGGAATTCTGCCAGCAAGCTGGCTTTGGACTAGAATTGCAACTCTTCCCTAGGTCTCCAGCCTGCCAGCCTACTCTACAGATTTTGGACTTGCCAGCCTCCAAATAATGCAAGCCAATTCCTTAAAATAAATATCTCTTCCTGTTCTGTTTCTCTGGAGAACTGTGACTAATGCACCACCCAAAAAGTATCTCTAAATCCCCTTACCTGCATCCTTTTTTCTACAACCTCTTATCCTCTAGGAAGAGAGGAATGTCACCATTGTCTTGGCCTCTAAATTCATGGGCCTCTACTCATCTGAGATTTTGCATTGACTAACATATAATAAGTTTTATAAGTTGCATTTACTTTCTTTATGTAGCTGAAATGAAAGTTCCTGAAAGGCAAAACTTGCCTAATGTACAACAGCAGCAGGTCACAGCTTCTAGTGAGGCACCTGGCTCATTGAAGGTGAAATGAAAGTCTGGAGAGAGCTGGAATGAGTTACTATACTCAGTGTAAGAGAGGAGTCCAGGAGCTCATTTTTACCTCTTGCATCAGCTCTTGAAGGTCTCTTATGAAATGTACTCCAATATCTTCAGTGATGGGACATTGAAGTCAGGTGAAACCAATTACTCGCAACATTCTACCAATAAAGCCTTGTCTACATGCCAACAAAGGAGCTGGAATTTCAGTCAATTTAGTCTACTGTAGTGAGACAATCAATGAATTGACAGGTTTGTCCCAGTGTCTAGCTTCCGTCTTTTCGTGCCATCTTATATGGTCTTAGACTGTAGCACTCTGCATATATAGTCTTTAGATACTTCATTGTGAACAAGAAAAGAGAGTATATTACCCACCTCTGGTTCTCAAACATTTGTAGACAGAAGGATCACCTGGATATCTTCTACTGCTTCCCAACATCCCCTCCCTCACTTCATCCCAGGATTCTGATTCACCGGGTAGGGAGCAGCTCCCAGGAATCTGCTTGTTTAACAAGTTCTCCCAGATTCTTTCAATGTAGCTCATTCACAGACCACACTGAAAAACACTAAGGTAGAGAATCTGGGTTTCTCGACTAGATTCATTGACCAATTGAACAAATCTAGGTTAAAATAGTTATGAGAGTAACTCACTGACCTTTCCACTGCAGTTGAAAGATTATTTCCATTCGCTTTAATCCCCTGGATTCAGGACTAGCTAGTCTTTGCTTGTTGGTTCAAAGGCTTCCTGAAATATGGTCAAGTGACAGATTGTTGTTGTCATCTCCAACATAAGAAGCACATCTCTGCCAGCAGTCCCAGACACAAGGAAAGAGGCTCTCAGATCCTGTTCTATGAATCCAGCTCTTCTAGTCTTGATTAAATCATTTAATACTGAGCAAACACAAACAAAAATCACAAAAGACCTAAGAAGGAAGACCAAGAAAGGAAGGAAACGTTTAGATTTTCCCTTGCCATCACATCATAAGAGGATGCCTACATGTACCAACTTGGTTTTGTGACACTTTTGTGAATGCTCACCAAAATGCAGCTAGTCAATATCATGTGAGAAACAAGCCAAAATCTCCCAGAACCATGGCCCGTGAATTCACTGATTCTCCAAATCAGACTGATGAAGCCCTATGATAACCACAATCAACCTAGAACTAAGCTCAACTACGCAGGTTTTACAAAGCTCAGCATACGCAAACTCTGCCTTACAGCATCAGACACAACACAAGGCTTTAGAGAGACAGTCAGAATCATAGCACATAGTGAAGTAGAAAGTACAGGAAAGATTCCCTTGAAGTAAACATGCCAGGTGAGCAGCAGTGACCTCAACAAGAAGGTGTCTCACATTTCTGCTCCTCTGTTCATCCCTCCAGCATCAGACCCAGTGTTATTTCCCCCTTTGTCACATCCAGTCATGGCTCAAAGGTACTGATTCAAGCAAAGGTCCAAAGTCCACAGGAAGTGGCTCTAAAACAAAGCTGATGATTAGACTTGGGTGGTTGAAAGATTTGAAGTCCATGCCAACATGTAAAATAGAAAAGAGAGGCAAGGCTGCTTTTGCTTATATGAAAGGAGCATAAACATATCCTAAAGTATTAAGCAAAATTAAAGGCACTTGAAACTTTCCAGAACAAAATGAAAGGCACGTCTATAGGTAGAACTAGACCCAGCAGCCAGGAGACCTTCATAAGTACACAGCACAAAGCAATAAGCTTCACGATTCACCAACTACTTAAGAGAGTGCCTGTGAAGTAGATTGGGGTGTTGAAGGGAGAGACAGGAAGGAAACTTTAAAAAGAAAAAAAAGGGTTCCTGCCCTTAAGGGGATCACTGTAGACAGGAGTCGGCAAACTTTTTTCTGTAAAGGGCTAGATAGTAAATATTTTTGGTTTTGTGAGCCTTATGGTCTCTGTTGCAACTACACAACTCTGCTGTCGTGTGCAAACGCAGTCATAGAAAACACATAAATGAGTGGACATGGCTGTGTTCCAATAAAACTTTACTTACACAACCTTGTGGCTGGATTTGGCCCTTTGGCCACAGTTTATAGATTCCGGGTCTGGACTAATAACAATAAAATTTCTATTAATTATCTCTGCTGGAGGAAATAGAAAAGAGAAGAATTGAGTGGACCTTGATGAACAAGGAGAGAAAATTGATATTTATTGGCAACTATTATGTGCCAGGCAGGGTCTGGTCTAGGGTGAGGCAAGAGAGGAGCCTAGGATGCAAAATTTAAGGAGGCACTCACTCTCAGAACTCTGAACTCACTCAAACCTGGTGCCAGCCTCTCTGATATGTGTTTAAATCCATTGCCTGATTTAATCCCCACAACAATCATGTGAAATAGCTTTCATTCATGCCACCATCATCCTTTTTACAGAGGAGGAATTTGAGGTTCAGAGAGGTTAAGTGTCTTGCTCACGGTCACCCAGCTCATAAATGACAGAATTAAGTAAAATAAGGATTACGTGAAGACAAGCACTGTGATACCACGATAGTCGATCTGATAACCCAGATGGCTACCAAGTGACTAACCAGTGAGTGGTGGAAACAGTGTGGATCCGCTGGACAAAGGGATGATTCACATCTTGAGCTGGTTGGAGCGGGATGGTGTGAGATTTCATCACGCTACTCAGAGGGCACGCAATTTAAAATTTATGAATTATTTCTAGAATTTTCCATTTAACATTTTTGGACTGCGGTTGACCACAGATAACTGAAACCATGGAAGTTGAAACCGCAGATAACGAGAGCCTACTGTACTCACACAAATCACACACACAGAGACCCACATGCACATATGCAAACACAGAAATGGAAAAACATAGGGATGTGTTATGACTAGAGGGGCATATTAGTTTCCTATGGCTGCCATAATAAATCAACACAATAGCAATTGGCTTAAAACAACAGCGATTTATTCTCTGTAACAGTTCTGGAGGCCAGGTATCCAAAATCAAGGTGTTGGCAGGGCCATGTTCCCTCCAAAGTCTCTAGGGGAGAATCTTTCCTTGCCTCTTCCAGCTTCTGGTGGCCCCAGGCCCTTCTTGGTTGTGGCTCCCTAACTCCAATCTCTAGCTCCATCTTCACACGGCCTCTTCTCTGTGCATCTCTTTGTCTATCTCCCTCAGCCTTTCTTTTATAAGGACACCCAACATTGGATTTTGGGCCTACACTAAATCCAGGATGATCTCATCTTGAAATCCTTAACTTAATTACATGTGCAAAGACCCATTTTCCAAATATGGCTAACATACACAGGTTCCAGGGGTTAAGACTTGGACATATCTTTTGGGGAGCCACTATTCAACCCACCGTATGTGAGGCAAATATATGAAGCAGATTGGGCAGAAGAGAATGGGCAGAGGTGGGGCCTCTGGTGTATTGGAGAGTCTGTGTCCCATTCAAAGCCATTCATATTCTCTTCATGTGGCCAAACAAAACACATCCAGGGCCCAAATATGCTTCATGGGCATCCAGTTTGGAAACCAGGGCAATCCTGGATGCTTCTCTCCATGGGTGATACCTTCGTAGGTACGTCATGGTGAATTCCTGAAATGCCAAACAATTGCAGTGGCAGCTAAAGATGCCAGGTTTTTCTTAAAGCCTGATGTTCAGCTCAAGGCTGAGTTCAGCATCCACTCTTGGTTTGGCAGAAACTGGCAGAGAGATTTTATCACACGTGTAGACTGACAGATGAGTAAGTGGCTGGAGGCCATTCCAGTTCTGCTCAAACCATAAATCTGACTCAAACAAACAAAGCTCAGTGGAGCGGCCTGAGCCAGGACTGCATTTGTCACTGCACCATCAGGACTCAGTCTTAGAGCTGCTTTCCCCAGCTGAGTCTGGGGGCCACATCCTGGTCCTTCAATGCCTCCCTCAATGTAAAATGGAGCAACGTGGGAACTTTGGTTTGACAGCTAAAAGATCATGAGTTCCTGGGCCCTAGGCCATCTTCTCTGTGTCTCTCTGTCTCAAATCTCCCTCTTCCTAAGCCTGTGTTTAGTAACAAGCAGTTGGTATCATTCATTTTGCTGCTAGAGAAGCTCTAGGAAGAAAAACACAATTCATGTGTTGAGAAGAGGGAGTTGGTTAACCATTAAGAGTGAGAGGAAGGTCCTAGTGGTTCTGCAGGAGTTAGGAGAGGAGGTCACTCATTGGAGAGAAAACTCTCCCAGGGGCCTGAATCAAGATTCAGAAGTCCAGGAGGGAAAGAGGCTCATTAGCATTAAATAAAAGTCTTGTCGTGGGCGGAAGATTCGCAACACTGGATTACTCATCCGGCGGCAGGTGGGTGTCAGAGCTGGCTGCCGTGGACTGCGTCTGTGGCAAATTCACAGCAAACATACAGTGTGATAAAATGTCAGTGACAAATCCGGTGCAATCAGGTGGGAAATCTCCCCTGAGTGATACCACCTCCTCATCCCTCATTCCCACTTCCTCCCGGGCCACATCCTGACGCAGAGAACTCAGCGCTATTTTGTCTTCTAGTGAGCCATGCACAGGTAAACGTTTGAAAGTCGTTCTCCCAGAGCCCCGGGGCACTGAGAGGGTTAATCTTGTCATGTCAAGATTCTCCTCAGATGCCAGACCAACTCAGCATCAATTTGACACAGATTTCTTTGGGGGAATCTGGGTTAATCTTTCTGGGAGGGCTGTCCATTTGACAGACAGGAAACAGTTCTGGAGTCAGCCTGTGCACCTCGTGCATGACTCCCCCCCAGCCCTGTCTCCGAATTAAAAATTTAAAAGGGCAATTAAATTTAAAAAAAGCAATCTGATGTTTACAGGCCCTCATAGGTAATTTATAAATGCCACATTCCGGTCCCGTTTTGTTTAAAGAATTTAATTTGCAGAGAGGCTTCTGTGGGAGTGCAGGATCTGTCCCAGAGGCCCAGGGGAGATGAATAAAAAAAATGCAAAAGGCTTGGCTGACATCACTGGCCAGGACAGTGACAGCTAGCCAGTTCTCAAGGATTTCTTTGATCCTCTGTGCCTATGTGTATGCGGACCATCTACGCAAGCAACACTTTGCTCTCTGTATTTGCTTTTATATCTCTGTGCTAAATAAATTCATGGAGGCAGGAATACTTAAGGATCCAAAAGACGCTAGACAAATGCCATGTGGTATCCCTAACCGGATCTTGGAACAGAAAAATGAACAACAGTGGAAAAGCTGGTGAAATCCAAATAAAGTCTGGAGGTTAGTGGTTAGTAACGTACCAATGTCAGTTTCTTAGTTTTGGCAAATGTACCATGGCTCTATAAGATGTTAACATCAGGGGAAACGAGGTGATGAGCATACAGGAGCTCCCTGTCCTTTGTCTTTGCTACTTTTCTGTAAAACTAAAATTATTCCAAAGTAGAAGATCTATTTTTAAAAATCCTAGAGTCCATCAATTTAGTGTTTCCCAACTATTCTCTGGTCAGAAGACCTGAAAAGTAAACATTTGCATCTGGCCAAACTCTTACAACCACCACCCAGGGCAAGGAGAGCAGATCGCAGCCCTCACCACTTATATCCTCTCAGTCTTGTATACACTTCACAATTTGCAATTACATTATTTATTAATCTGTTTACTAATGTTATGTCTGTTTCTCCCAGTAACATGGAGCTTCCCGAGAGCAGGGCATGGGGCTACTTCATTTCATCTCAGGATCTCTGCTTCCCAGCCAGGTACCCGGTATGTAGTGTGCAGTAATAAAATCTTGTTAAGTCTAAGAATGGAAATTCCTACTTTTCATTTCCTTCCTCCTCCTAAAATGCCCCACTGAGTCAGTGGCTCTGGTAGCTGTTTAAACAGACACCAAGCATGGTTGAGCCTCGAGAGGAAAGTGTGATGTCTCTTTTCAGACAGAGGATGAGCTCCATGTGGCTGGGAGCATGCATGCCCTCTTCCTGCCTGGAACATAATTGGTGCTTACTAACATCTTTGGGTTGAATGTCAGGGAAATGTGGAACAAAGAAAACCAGGCGGATGGGGCTGCAAGATTCCATAGGAACTGAGGGGAGAATCTGGATGGGGGGGTGGGGGAGGAAGAGAAACTGCCTTGGGTGCAGAAGGAGAAACTTTCTGAAAACTTGGGCATCAGGTCTCCAAAAGGTAGGAGAAGAAGAAAGCAAGATGTAGGAGTCTGGAGGATTCCAAACTAGGGGTCAGGGAGGAGTACCTAGAATGCCTACTAATCACCTCACTCCAGCCAGAACATGCAATGGGATCTCCTCCTCAGTTCATCCCTTCTCTGCTGTACTCTCCTTGCATTTTAATCTTCCCTGTCTCCATCACTCCTGGCTCGGAGAAAAAACATTAAGCATCTTCTCAAGTTCTGACCTTCCTTCTCTGTGGTTGCCATCAACTCAACTCCTCTTCAGTTCTTCCACTAATAATAATAAATTAACTATGATAGCAATAATTTACTGATGATTCATTATGTAAAAACTGTACACATATTAATTATCTAATTTAATCTTCACATCATTAAGAAGCAAGAATTATTATTATCCTTATTTTTACAGATGAGGAAATTGTGATTCAGAGAATTTACAACTTGCCTAAGGTCACACGGCAAGGAAGTTGCAGAGGGCAGGGTTTTGCCCAGGTCGCTGTGTCTAAGGCCGGCACTATTAAAATGCATGACCAAAGAATCACTACCTCCTCCAAGAAGGTGGGGCCTCTATGTCCTCCTCCTTCAGGTATCTCTTCTCTATCATCTTACCGCCACTAACTTAATTCACTTGGTCGTTTATCTCACCTGAACCATGACACTTGTTTCCACCAGTCCATCCTTCATATTTCATCAGAATTATCTTTCTAAACAACCTCCAATCCTACTACTCCCTTTTCCAAATCCTTTCATGGGTTTCAAGTATCAGCAAAATAAGCATATTGTCCATATATCTCCCCATCCCAGTTCTGCTCCGATCTGTGCAATCTTCGGTATGTATTGTTTCCTCCAGTCTAAAATGGAAATTATCATCCCTATATAATTGCAAGGAGCAAATATAATAACATATTAAAATTGCCTAATAAAGTGGCTGTCCCACAGAAATGACTTCAGGAATTTGTGGTGTTTCTTCTATAAGGTCAGTTACCCAAGAGATCTCGGACTGGGGAGAAAAGACACACAGGAGAAGGATCAGAGACGCTGGGACTTGGAGGTCTGCTCCACGTGGAAAGAACTCATTCCCTAGGAGTTTACAACATCCTCCAGAGTCTAAGCCTTTGTTTTGACGTGTCCTTCCAAAACAATGGGATTCTTGCAGCTCAATGGATCAGGAGCTTTGATGGAGGAGAAAGAGAAGGAGAAAGTCTCTTTAGCAAAGGGCTACAGGCACTGTCTGTGGCTAGAAGGTTCCTCTTGGGATGTGGGAACAGACAGAAAGCACATCTCAGCATCTGAACATGTGAAGCCAGGCTGTCCAAAAGTCACCTTCGGTAACATAACAAAAGCCACCTTTGTCACTCTCAACAGTCATGAAATTCCAAGGATTTTGGGAGCTGTGAGCCAGGCACTGTGGATGCAGACCAAATACATATGAGAAATGTTTTGGTCATCAGAATGACCAATATCACAGTAGGTATCCATCAATTCATTCATTCACTCAACAACTGTTTACTGAGAGCCAACTCTATGCCAAGACTAGCAGTAGGCATGCAGGGTATATAGCTCAAGTGTCATGTCTTCAAATATTCACTTTTCAGGAGACAAAATAATTGCAACACTGTGCAATGAGCTTGAAAGACCTTCCCATAGTATATTCTGGACCAAGAGCCTTATTTGACAGAAACACTTTGAAAACGTTTTTAATCTTGCCACTGGATGTACGCTCGTTTCATTTAATTATTCCTCAGTCAATATTGCTCTTCATATCTGCTACCCCAACTGTTACTTTCATTAAAAATTTAAAGTTTATTAAGAAAAATGTACACAGTATTCTCTCTTTTAAAATCTATGTGTAGCTGCCCTATTTTTTAAAATCTCAGTCATGATTTTGCATATTCGTGTTTGACTCTTCTGGATTAGGCTTGCACATGGTCTAAAAATTTTATTGTTTCTTTGATTTGTTTTTTCAGAATTCTTTTTTTAAATGTCTTTTCTTGTGCTATTTTTCTGCTGATTTTGCTAATCTTTAAATAACTTCTCAAGTTGAGTACTTTGCTTTAATTCTTTGTTATTGAATACCAATGCTATGATTTTGTTGCCTACCATGTTTTGACCATAACTCATGAAATTTGATATGTACTAAGGCCATTATTTTCTAAATAGCTAATAATGTTAGTTTTTAATATTCATATGATTAACTGAGAAGAGATTTTTCTTTTCCCACAATTTCCAAATGTTTTTTGTTTAAACATATTCTTTCAATTTCTAGAATTCATACTCCGGTTAAAGAATAGGAACTGTTTAATTTCTACTCATTAGAATTTATTGAGGATTTCTTCATGGCCAGAATATGTTAAATTTTAGTAAATTTCTATGAACATTGGCAAGAAAAAGTTTTCCTTGTTGTGGAACCTAATGTTAAGTATTCATATACTCAGCCTAATAAATTTTAATACAAAATTCCATACATCGATTTTTGTCTTCATGATCTTCATGAAAGAATGAAATGTTTTGTTTCATCTCCCATGTAATTGTATTTAAAATGTCTTAGTTTATTTTAAACAGTTTTCTTTATATCATTTGATAATAATATATATGAAATATAATGAATCAAGATTATTATAGCATCATTTAGGATAATACATTTTATCAATATAAACTACCCTTTATCCTATTTTTTGGATTGTTCTTTAAATTATATATACTTTGGGTGATAATAATTCTCTACCCCTGCTTTCTATTCATTTGCATATGCCTAGAATCTTTTTTAATACTTTTAGGTTTAATATTTGTCAATGAACATTTAGATATAACTCTTGTAAGATGCATAAAGTTGGATTACTCTTTAACTCAATTTGTCTTTTAATAAAAAAACTTAAACCTTTCATACTTATTGTAATAACTGATACATCTACACTCATTTTCTTTAAATGCTTTCTCCCTGTTTCTGTTGGGGAGGTTGAGAGATGACATAATAAATGAAATTTAAGAGCTGTACCAGATGTGCACCTTACACAATGACAAGTCTGCTGTGGTTAAAATTTCTCTTCCCTCAGTCTTTGGACTAGACAAAGTTTTGGTCTTCTCTCTATCTACATGGCCCTGGAGTTTTCTTTATCAATTGAATGGAGCCACCCATTAATAACTGAAGCTCATTAACATTTTATGATGCTTTTAACTTTTCCCAAAAAATGTATGGAAACACATATAATTTTAGAGTTAAACTGATCTACTAGTCCTGGGCATGAGAAGTGATTGAAGCCACATAATTGCTCCTGAGTTGTCTCATAGAATAGGAATGCTTCAGTTTATGAGAGTGCGGCAACTCTCACTAGAAGCCAGAAACTTATGAGGAAGAGATAGATAGAGACCTTCTAGAATAAATATCCCCAAATTCAAGGAGAAAGCTGCCACCTCTGCCGGTATCTCCTAATAAGGTTGCCTCTAACACCATCATATGATTAGTGAGAAAATTTGGTTCGTGGAAGAAGCCACTATCAGGAATATATCATAAAATGCTGCACCGGAGAAGCAGTTTCTCGTGACCTAAATAAGTCCACATCAAATATGTACACATTTGAGACAGTCTGGACAAGTTTACTTTCTTTTCTTCTTATTTATTTCCGAGTTTGATCCATCTGAGATTTTTAGATTATTAACATAAAAAATTGTACTTTATTTCTTTATTTTTACATGTACTTTATATTATAACCATAGTAACAAGAATTATTTATCCTAAATAGTTTTACTTATTTTCTTCCACTTCTTTAATACCATTATTTCCCATTCCTGGGAGTTTTTTCATGTTCAATTTTCTCTACCAGATTACTTATATGAGCATTTTTCCTTTTAAGTGAGTGTTAACTTTCTGAGCATCTGTCATTCTGAAAGTGACTTTCTTTTGCTCTTAAATAGGCATATTTATCTTAGCTAAGTAAAGAATCTTTAAATCTCAGTATTTTCTTCCTCAAAACTTTATAACTATTGTCTAAAACAATTAGAGTCCCTCAAAAGATCTGAGATCATTCTGGTTTGTGCCTTTCCAAATAATCTATTTCCATGCATGGATGCTTGTAGTAAAATTTATTTTAACTTCCAAATTTAAAATAATTTCATCAGGCTATGCCTCAGCAGTGCTGTCTTTTTGTTATTTTTTGATAATACCAGTATGGTGAGTGAATCCAACTAACAAAGCCATTTTTTTAGACCTAAAATTTTTTTTTCTTTTCTTCTTTGATTTTGTCTCTACTCTGTCTTCTCTCTTCATCCTCCTAGGATTCCCCTTGGATCTGTCCTCTTTTGTCTCCTCACTACTTTTTAAAATTTATCTTTCCTCTAAGTTCTAAGAGAATTTCTTGAACTTTTCCTCTCCTTTCAGTTATTCAGCTTTCTAAAGTCATGCTGTCCAATATGATGGTCACTAGCCACATGTGTCCATTTAAATTTAAAATCAAATTAATTTAAGTTAAATTAAATGAAAAATTTAGTTGCTCTGACAGACTTTTCAAGCAATAGTTACATGGGGCTAGTGGCCACCAATGGATGGTACAGAGAGAGAGTAGCATTGGCAAACTACAGCCCTTGTGTCAAATCCATAGCTTTTTTAAAATTAGGTTTTCTCTTTAATCATTTATTGCAGTTGTGGTAAAATACACGTAACATAAAATTTGCCGTTTTAAGGTGTAGAATTCAGTGGCATTTAGCACATTCTCAATGTTGTACAATCATCACCACTATCTAGCTCCAGAACTACAGAAAATCCTGTATCCATTAACCAGTCACTCTCCAGTCTCCACGCTCTCTTCAGCCCCTGGAAACTACTAACCTGTTTTCTGTCTCTATGATTTAGCTGTTCGCATAAATGCAAGTCAAACTTTTGTGTCTGCTTTCTTTCACTTAGCATAATGGTTTTAAGGTTCATCCATGTTGTAGCATGGATCGGTACTTCATTCCTTTTTATGGCTGAATCATATTCCAGGATATGGATATATCATCTTTTGTTTATTCATTCATTTGTTGATGGATATTTGGGTTGTTTTCACCTTTTGGCTAAAGTGAACAATGCTGCTATGAATATTCATGTACAAGTTTTGTTTTCAATTTTAAAGGGTATATACCTAGGAGTAGAATTGCTGGGTAATATGATAATTCTATGTTTAAGCTCTTGAGGAATGGCCAAACTCGTTTCCACAGAGGCCGCACCATTTTACATCCCCTCCAGCAGTGTATGAGTTCCAATTTCTCCACAACCCCACCAACACTCATTATTTTCCTTGTTTTTTTACATTACAGCCACCCAGTAGATGTGAAGTGGTATCCATGGACTGCTTTTGTACATCTTATGCACCAAGAATGTTTTTAGAATATTTTTAAAGGTTCATAAAAAAAAAAGAAGAAGAATATGCAAGGGAATGTATATGGCCCTCAAAGACTAAAATATTTACTACCTGGCCTTTTACATAAAAAGTTTGCTGACATTTGATATAGAACATTGTTACCATTGCAGAAATATTTCTTGGACAATACTCTAAGTATCTGATGGGCTAGTGACTCAATTGCAGTTTTAAGTTCATCAATCTTATGCTTTGCATCCATTCTTTACTGGTCTTATATAGTTTCCTGGTCCTCACACTTTTTAGACATAATATCCTCAGGAATATTGTTGAAGATGCAAATTCTAACTCTTCTGAATTTTTCTCTTCTTATAATAACTATTTAACATGGGGATGTTTTGCTCTGATTATTCAAATAGATCCCCTTCTTTTGACATGCTCTATCCTCTTCTATGATTGAAGAATTTTCTCTCTTTGTTCTTCCTGAGAACCAGAATTGAAGCTGAAACAGATTTTGGCAGATGGTGTAGATTTCTCTGGCTCTTTCTACAAGAGAACAGTTTAGATGTACTTTTCTTTAATATTGGCAGTTCAGAAATCCAGTAGCCTGGTACAAGTGGAAACAGGGCCCAAGTTAGACAAGTTTCATCATTTCACCGTTAGGCCCAACAGTTCCCCTCCTTTATTTGGAAGTGGCCAAAAGTTAATCGCACAATGCCCACCCTCTTTGACAAGCACAGTTACACAATTGGGAGTTAGTACTAGCAGTAGCAATGTTCTTTGTCCAGCCTCTTTGCCAAGAGTAAGTTTATAGTGCCTGGCATGACCACCTAGAGTGACTGGTGGGCCCAGATGTGCCTCCCAAGATATCCATGGTCTTCCCTTCCAGTCATGCCTTGTTGATTGATAATGTCACTGTAGCCGTTTCTTTTCCAGGTCCTGCTTAGACAAACTCTTGCTTTACATGTGGGAAGCAACTGCCTGAGTAGGTTCATCTTTCAATCCGTTCTTCTCTGAACTACATCTGGCAGGAACTCTTTGATAATCCTGAAATATAAATGGCACCTTTCCCTCTTTTCCATTGCTGATGTACAATCTGTCATTACATCCCATTGGCAAGTAATAGGACTATGGGTACTGTAGTGAGCTATTCATGCTCACAATGTCATTTATCCATAAATCCCAATTCAGATTTAATCTTTATAGCTTGGGGGATGCATTACCCTCAGTTATCTATACCTTTAGAAATCCTGGAGGTTAGAAACATGAGGACAGAAACCAGACTTCACCGATCTTCTGGCACAAGCTGAGCCTGATTCCAAGAAAACGTGCCCACATGAAAACCAAAACCTTCAAACTAATAACAGATGTCACAGATGTTCTAAGAAGCGTTGTGTTCTCCAGGACCCAAATTTCTAGATGAATTATGAAAACGAATCTGTCTTTCATCTGCATGTTTGACAGCATGTGGATGAAACATCCATCTAAGACAGTAGGCACTAAACAAATATATGGTGAAAAATGTCTGGCTGGCTGGCTTGCTGAAACACTGGATTTTTCACTTCTCATCCAGATGTTTTGGTTTCATGGAGGCCCTGGCAGAGTCTGCCAAGCTGATTTGTGATCTTTGAGTGAAGGGTGATACATGAGCACAGAGCATTATACCGGCAAATGAGTACATGGCCCCGTTGTATGTGAAATGAGGTCTCACGAGCTGCCACGAAGGCATGTGACAGACCTGCCGGTCCACTTCCAAGTGCCTGTGACAGTCGAGCCCCCCATTTGCATACATCTCCCCATGACACATGCTGAAACTGTTAAGTTATTATTCGTACTGATAATAGAGTCTTCACCAGGAATGCATTCATACTTCTAATGTTGTCACTGCAGATTGTTTTGCTGTTAAGGAGGAAGCCTATCGGGCATAAATATTTATGCCTGGATGGATGTCAGATTCTTTAATCAGGAACTGGATTGGTCTTAATTGAATCTTGGGGACAAATTTAGGCTCAGTTTTCATTGTGTGGCTTATGGCTCCATGTGAACAGGGCTCCCTCAGACTACTCCCAGGATTCCCAAGATGTGAGCCCTGTTATATAAGCAGGTAGCTTCTCTCTTAAGGGATGCTGGAAACTTAGCTGTGCTGGGGAGTGATCATCTTAGAGGAGACGGGAAGGGCTTTACATAACCAGATAAAGGAATCCTACCTGTCTAGGACTCGCTTCCCACAGGCATTTTACAGATAGGGCTTGTTTCAAGCAGGCGCGGGGCTGCATTCACCATAAGACAAAGACCGTGTCGTGACCACTGTTGTTCTTTCATTGTCTGTCTGCTCCACTGCCTGGAACAAGATGACCCCACATGTGTGGCATAAATAAATATACTGATGGTAAGAGGTGTGGTGGGGATAGTCCGTAAAGCAGCTGACTCTCACTCGCATGTGCAGCATCCTTGTGATTCTGGATGTGTGGACCATTAGGTACAGACTTTCCTTAAGGACCAGTGCAATGGATCTGTTAAGAGCACAGACTTTGGCACTAGACAGCCTGGGTTCAGATTTCAGCTCTGGCGCCTTCTGGCTGTGTGCCCTTTAGCTAGTCATTCAGTCTTCTTAACCTCACTTTGCCTTCCCCATAGGATTGCTGTGCACATTAACTATGATTATGGTGCAAGCTAACATTCAGCGAGCTCTGACAACTGGCCAGGTACTGTTCAGGTGTTTTACATATACTAGCTCATTTGATCCTGACAACAACCGCGGGAAGTAGATCCTGGTATTTGCTCCATTTTGCAGATGTGGATCACAGCTCCAGGTCCTGTGCTCAGCAACGATAGACAGATTAAGAAATGAACAAGAAACAACCAGTGCCTTCAATTCACTTACAGTCCAGTGGAGTCTGGACAGAGGGAAGAGAATCCCACCCAGTACGGAGAGAGGCTGGCACAAGCCAGGTAGAGAGCAGGAAACTGGATTCTGAAAAAAGGAACTGAGGCAGCACCTGTGACAGGTGTCTGGGCCAATATCCTGGGCAGGAAGAGCCACACGGGGTTTAAGCTGTCTCGGGGTTCACAGAAGGCTGCTTATTTCACAGCAGTAATAGTGAAGTCCTTGAGGCAAGAAGCTCAATGAAACAGAAAACCACGTGCATTCAGCTTAGGCACTTGAGACTCCAAATGCCAACTTGGCCACTTTCTCACTTAGCACCTGTGTTACCTGACCTGTGCAATGGGCTTTCTTTACTTTTCCACTTATGGCACTGGTTCCCCGTGTGATGTACAGAACAGAGACTCGGATAATGGGTATTATTTGATTCAGGGATCAGGATGGAGGAGGCAGCAGCTCACGTTCTCCTCTGTGTGCTCATAAGACATGGAACACCCAGCTACCTATCGAGTGTCTTGTTGAATTGTTTCTGTGTCTATAAATGTCTCATTCAAGATCAGGTGAACAATATGAGAGTTCTTATTCCTGTTTCCCCAGCACAAAGTGTAGAACCCGGTGCTTAGATGGTGCTCAATGAAGGCTCATTGCTTGAATGGATGTATGGGTGGAGTAATGAGTGGGTGAGAGGTGGGGAGATGGGTAAGCAAACAAGTGAATCCCAGAGGAAGAACTGGTCTGTAGTTCCAGTTAATTCAGTCTTCCTAACAACACTCTTCTCTTAAATCGTCACACCTCAGTCCCTTCTGTGTCAAGTGGAGGACATCCTCAGACACTGGTCCTTCCAAGCTTGACATATTTGCTGAGGAGCCTGAAATAAGGCTGATCAGATCCAAGTGAGGTACAGACATTAGATGAAGGATATCCTGAACCAAGAGGAATCAAGGAGAACCAAGGCCTTCTTCCACTGCCCCACATAAAACTCATCCCATGACCAAAAATGTCATAGTCTATACCAACCCCCAAACTGAGGCCTACACTTTTCCTGTCATTTAGCCATTTTTTTGGTAAAACACTCTACAAAACATCTCCAGAAAGAAACTCATTACGTGCCCTTTCAGACAACAATAAAATAAAATGAAACAGCTAAGACAAGACCCATGAAGTCGTGTTTACAAGACTTTGGGTTGCTGACGATTCCCGGACCAGCCCAGGCCAGGTGGTCTGTACCTTCTGATGTCACAGCCCCACAGCTGGAATATTCAGAGCTGGGCAGGAAGAGGTGTTCACTGTTTTCTTCTCATTTCCCAGCCCTTTGGTGCTCCCAGATGTTTTAATTACAGAGGAAAGGGAGCAGATGATTCCAGCCATATGTCTCCATTCCACACAAATAAATCTCCTCGCCGTCCCACGCAGCTCTGTGGCGCTGAGACTGTCCCACCGAAACTGATGCTGTCAGGCCTAATCACCATCTTCAATCCTTCAGTGAGCATGTTAATGCAGGGGACACCGGCTGGAACTGCCGTCCCAGGGAAATACTCAATCTAGAAACAATTAGACTCACGTCACAGCAAGATGCTGCCCCTCCCCTGGGAAGCTGGGTGCTCACGCATGCTGAGCCTGTAGAAGCCCACTGGGAGTCGAGGAGGGAGAACTAGGCAGGGCAGGGTTAGAACACAGGGCGAAAATTTTCAGTTGGGACTTTGGCATCCCCAAGAGCACCTAGAATCTCAGGCACTAGGCCATTATCTAAGGCATGCCCAGCTGCAAAAATGCCCTGCCCTCTTAGGAACTTCAGGAAGAACTCAAAGGAGATGCCCCAGACATGTAGCTGTAGTATGCACACACACACACACACACACACACACACACACACACACACACACATTACAGTGAGCTTTTCCAAGGAAATAGCAAAAGCTGCCAGACGTATGTAGCATCCTGATTCAGTTCCACTAAATGCTAAATTTGCTTTTAATCTGAGCATCGCCACTCATAGACTAAGAAGAACAAACCCAGGGAAATTCTGTATGGTTTTGAGTTACCAATATGGTTCTCTGCTGTCTACAATGCCATAGTGCCTAGGAGTAAATACAGAGGAAATTCCACAGGGATAAGTATTTTTGAAAAGTAACACATACAGTAATGAAGTGCACGCATTTTCAGTGAACATCTCGGTGAAGTTTTACACATTTTACACCTGTGTAACCACCACAAGATCAGGGTATGAGCATAGCCAGCACCCCAGGGGCCTTCTTCCCACCCTTTCCCAGTCAATAGCCACCCCAAAGATAACAGGTGGTCTAACTAATCTCCATGGATTCATTTTGCCTCTTTCTGAATGGCATGTAAGTGGAGTCACATACTCTTTCGAGTAGCTTCTATTGTCAACAATATGAACGTGAGACCCATCCACGTGGTGCGTACAGCAATTCTCTCTTTCTCGTTGCTGTGTGGAGTTTCTTTGTCTGAATATACCACAATTTATTCTACCGAGGCTGGGCGTTTGGGTTGGGTCCTGTTTGGCACTATTACGATTGAAGCTGTGGCTGTGAACGTCTTTGCACGTGTGCATTCATTTCCTGTGGGTGTACACCCAGGTGTGGGATAGGATCCGAGTGGAGAACAACTATTTCTTGAGACCGTCATATGCTCCCATCTTATTCCAGTCTGATCTCTTTCCCACACAGAAGTCAGATGATCTAAAATATATATCTGCTCAGGTCCTTTTGGTGTTTAAAATCCTTCAATAATGCTCTATTACCCTTAGATAAAATCCAAACCTTCCATGCCCTGGAGCCTGGTCCATCCCTTCTCTCTTGAGCTTTCTCCACCCCAGTCACCCTGACCACCTCTCCATTGGTCTCTCGTCTTCAGCCCTCTCTCTCCTGCTAGCCTTTGTCTCCGAGGTCTCATCTGCCTAGAAACATGACTGCCTTTCACTGGCAGCTCTCACTCCTCCTTCAGAATTTAGCCTCATTGTCCCTCCCCTAGGAAGCCACCCACTTCTCCTCAGCTGGTTTTCTTTTCAGGGGCCTCTTTTCTCCATTCTCCTGCCGCTGGATATGTTCACTTGGATTCCTTCTGTGCCCTGGGCCCTGGTCTGTTCAGATTTGTTTTATTCTGTTCTGCTTTGATTTCTTTGCCTCTATATCCTTTCAATTGTGAAGCTCCGTTGAGGTCCATTGTTCCTTCACTTGTGTATTTAGAGCATAATTAATTCATGCAAGCATTCATTCAACAAACCTTTATGAATATATGAGACTCTCTGTTGGTAGCAAAGTAGGGGTGGAGGGAGTGGGACCCGTGAGATGTATAATCTCTGTCCTTGGCATCTTCAGTCTACAAAAGAAGATGGGAAGAGTGGTGGGCAGTGGGTGAGGCCTGGAATGAGGTAGATATGGGTTTGAGCTCCTGGCCAGCCATTTACAGCTGTGTGACACTATGCAAACCCCTTACCTTCTCTGAGCATTGGTTCCTTTACCTGTAAAATGACTGTAATTCCTGACTCACGAATCTGTGGGAAGTAAATGAAAATGAGCATGTAAAACACCTAGCACAGTGCCAAGAATATATGAAGCTTTAAATTAAAAGCCTTTGGTGGGCCGGCCCGGTGGCACAGCAGTTTAGGTCACGCTTTGGCAGCCTGGGGTTCATGGGTTTGGATCCTGGGTGCAGGACCGATGCACTGCTTGTCAGCCATGCTGTGGCAGCATCCCATATAAAGTAGAGGAAGATGGGCACGGATGTTAGCCCAGGGCCAGTCTTCCTCAGCAAAAAGAGGAGGATTGGCAACGGATGTTAGCTCAGGGCTGGTCTTCCTCACAAAAAATAAATAAATAAATAAAACCATTTAGTGGGTCCCACATTATAAAGGAATATAAAATAATGAGGGTCATGGGGGGTCTTCCAGGGAAGAAATCTGAGATCACAGAAATAAATTTTTGTTTCAAAGATATTAAAAACAAACATCAATGCCAAGAAACAAACAAACAACAATCTTCCAATACTGGATGAATGACTTGTGAAAAGTAGAGTCACTGAATAGGTGGCTTTGTGTAAATAATGTGTGAAAAGAGAAAAAAAAATGTGACGATCTAGGAAAAGAGTAAGCTAATAGAGAAAGCCCTTTGCCACCTGCCTGCCTGCAAGTCCTTGTTGATGGAGTCTGGGCAAAGTCACTTTTCTCTTCCTGATGCAGCGTCTTACCTGGAAAAAAAGGGAGTTGGCCAGATCAGTTCCCACATCCCAACTAGGACAAACATTCTCTAAGTCAGTGAAGAGAGTTACTCAAGAAGAAATCCCAGTTCCATTGCACATACTGTTCCTTGAAAGACTGGAAAATGTGTTCATTCAGCACAAAGTCCAGAAACTTACCAGCCCAGGGAGCTCTGCGGGACTGTGGAGTGCATCACTCGAGGGCTCGCACCCCTAGCCTGGCACAGCCCAAGAGAGGCCTTAGTTGGTTGAGCCAAGGGAACAACAAGAAGAGAGTGTCATTAGTGTAAGCCATTCCTGTCAGGGAACAATAGGTTCCTTTATTCACTACCTCGCCCAGGGGGTGAGGATAAGTTTAAAAGGCTCCCACTTGTCCTTCACCAGAAGCCAAGGAAGCAACGTGGGGTTCTGCCAGCTACCAAGTATGTCCATTCCAGTTATACATTCAGAGATCTCAGGAATGGGCCCTGGATTTGTGGTCACTATTGACCTACTCTGAGCTAAACTTGGACCAGGACTCTATTTATTACTTGGTCCTATATGCCCCACCTCTAACAGGCAGAGGGGTGTAATAATGCTTTGAGTCTCTGGTTTCAATGTCAACTCACACTCTATACCTAAGTATCTTTGAAATGTTTGTGTATTTCCTCTTTCCCATGTATCATAACCCAAGTAAATGCCTATAGATCCCTTTGAGAAAACACTGGAGGAATCTTCACCATTGACACTTTCTATGGGGTTGCAGGGAACTTCCACCTGGAAACCTGGCCTCAATCAATGGGTTCAGTATCGAAATGGGTTCATTTCCAGAAACTAGGCAATGATCAGGACTTTTAATTGGGGTGGTTGTCCTCAGCTTCTTGGTAGTCTATTCTTGATTACTTTTGATTGTATAGATTGAACATTATACTTGCTGGCTGCCCATCTGGTCCCTAGGGTCACGGTGTTCTATCAACAATCCCATAGCTCTCTGAAGACCAAACTCGTTTGGCTCCACTCTGACTTTGCCACCATTTATAACAATTGTGCTTACCTTGTTTCTTAGGGTGAAATATTTCTATATGGCTTAAGTTAACTTGGGATCTTATCATCCCCAATGATAAACTAGCAGGCGCTCCAGTATCATAACAGTGTCTGCTTCCATCATCCCTGACCCACAGAAGACAATCACCACTGAGCTTCTCAGCATACGGGTGCTCCCCCAACCAGCACATATCTCATTGTTTTGGTAAATGACCTGTCCTTTGGAACCCTCCCATGGAATATAATTGGCTGATGACTCTCCCAACGTTATTTAGTATATCCTATCAAGAATGCCCACTTCTCTGAGCCCTTTGATCTCTTCTCCCATTACCTGCCATGGAAGTTCTAGCGTTTCTGGTTCAATGAATATGGGCTATGATTTTCTCCAACTTTCTAAGAGCCATTTCAGCAGTGTATTAGTACCCTCTCCTGGGGTCCTTGGCAAGATGTTAAATCCTGTATCATGAACGTGTGCTTTTACCTCAACAAAATCTCCCATATCTAACTTTATGTTTTCTTCAGCTTGATCCCACATCATTAGGATACAGCCCCATGCATATTCTCTGAGATCCTGCTGGTACATATTGTCTACGTCCTGCAGCCCCTCTGGTGTTTCCTCCCTTAGTGGACTCAGAACTTCCCTGTCCAGGTTATGTTGTAGTTTGAACATAGTTATTGGTCTGATGGCAAGGAGGAGAGATGGGGGTAGATCCCAAAGGTGGTTTTCCTGCAAAGCAAAGAGGCCTCTGAATCATCTTCAAGCGTAGAAAGTGCTAGCCTTTAACAGGGAGAAATGGGTCACTTCTAAGCGTCCAGAGGGTTCCAGCAGGTCTGGGGTTTCCAGGTTTTCAAGTGTGTCTATCCAGTTGTTCTTTCTAACCAGGACCCTGACTTGGCATGACAGATATGCTAGGATTGAGGGTGTAAACTTCTTTGGAGATCTACAACCCTTATAATTATGTTCTGGACCCAATTTTCCTCCCTTTCTGCCCTGCAGCTGCAGGAGATGAGACTTTCCTTATATGTTGCCAAGGCGGCCCTCTGACTTTACACTTCATATTATACTGGTGACTGATCACCCTCAGGCTTCCAGGTTTCTTTCTAACACATTGATCATGTCAGCAGCAGCCATCCCATCCTGTCGCATTGTCATTCTAATGATTACATCCCTTGAATGTGTAGAGGTATTGCATTCACCAGTGTGTTATCCTCTATCAGTATTCCATCCCAGTTCACCACTGGTACATTTTAACAATTGCACCACTACCGCCTGCCAGGGCAGTTAGTACTCCACCTGCCATCACTGGTGGGGTGCTCATTGCCCGCTGGATAGTAGATAATCCAGCTTCAAAATTCCATTTCAGAGTCCACTTCCTTGACCATTTCTAGCCCCAACAGTCTTAGGTTGGGTTCCCTGGGAAATAGACTTTGAAATGAGGACTTGCACACAGGAGATTAGGGAATGCTCTTAGGACAACATCGGGGGGAGAACTTAGGAAGCAGAAGTGGGCAGAGGTGGACGGTGATGCAGTCACAGCAAAGGCCTCAGTTGATCTCAGCAAGAAGCTCTGGAGTTGGGATGGTCCTACTGATTGTTTCCTATTTAGGTAACGTCTTCGTATCTCCTCACTGACCAGTTATTGGATGTAAGAGTCCTCCCTGAGGAGAGGGCACAACCTAGGGCAAGGCAGCTCCCTTTAACCAAGGGAAATTCTAAAGAAGAACTCAGCTATAAGCCATCAGGAGCTAACCCTCCAGCAGCTAGGAGTATGAATGCCTCATTTATGAAGGTGCTGGCAACATTTGACAGTCTCTACTACAATGTACCTATGGATGCAAATTGTAGGAAATATGCATCAAAGACAATAATTCCATTATGAATGTCTTTACTAAATTATTAAATGTTGCTACATCCTCTTTCAACAAAAGTGTGTCTTTGGGGGTTGGGGAATCACAATTATGGATCAGGGATGAAGAATTACAAACAGAGCTCATGCAGAAAAGGACTGTGAGAAACTCGATAAGCTCAGGTAAGGACTCCCAAGAATGTTTTCTACGTGACATGTTTTTGGATTCATCCACTCAACCGTTGTTGGATGAGAGCTTACAAGATGCCTGATACTGTAAATAAAACAATGGATGAGACAAGGAAGTCCCTGACCTTCAGGAGGAGACAGGAAATGAACAAGCTCACATTGATAAGGAAGATAATTTCAGATAACAATAAATGCTGTGAAGTTAATAAAACGGGATAATTGGACAGAGTGATGGGAGAGAAAGAGAAGCTGCCTGCAGCAGAGTGCCCAGAGAAGGTCTCCTTTACCCTGAACTCTACACAACAAGAAGGCACCAGTCCTGTGAGAATCTAAGACGAGAGCCTTCCACGCACAAGGAACCGAAACTGCACAGTCCTGAGGCAGAAATGAACACTTACATGTTGGAGAAACTGAAAATTTGAGCTTCTCAAAGAGCTGTCTACAGGTGTCAAGAAAATAGGAGCCATGGTCACCTTGATGGCAGAGCATGGGCAGGCAAACATTCATTCATTCAGTCACAGAGCGTCCTGCATGACAGCTCCTCAAGGAGCTCACAGACTATAGGAATGTAGTTCCTGACTGTTGGGGGCATAATATGGTGCTGGGAGGTTCAAAGGAGGAGCGATGCTTGAGGGCAGCCCAGAGGGAGCTGGGACTGGAAGAACAAGAATGTGGGCACATGGCCATGGGAATCAATGCACTCAGAAGGGAAGCAGCCCGGGCAAGCGCACATGCAGGTAGAAATTGCGGGAGGTGGCAATGAGTAATTCCTTGCGGCTGGAATGCAGCGTAAATGGACAGACTCCATATGGAATTAGGTTCATAGGGTAAGTTGGGACCATGGTCCCATTAACAAGGGCACCCTTCATAATGTAGGCTTTTCAAAGCCATTGACCATTTTAGAGCACAGGACAACATAATTCAAATTTCCAAGAAGATGAATCCATCAGCACACACTCTGTACTGTGGAGGAGGAAAGACTGTAAATGGAAATAATAAAGGCTGTGATAATAACACAGGTAATACGAGGAAATGGCATAAATTCCATGAATTCATTATCTGTTGCTATTTAACAAATTACCACAAACTTAGTGGCTTAGAAAAACGCAAATTTATTATCTCATAGTCTCTATGGATCGGGGGTCTGGTACGTTTCAGCTGAGTCATTTACTCAGGGGCTCACAAGGCTGGAAATCAAAGTGTTGGCCAGCTGTGTCCTTATCTGGAGGGTCAACTGGGGAAAGTTCAACTCCAAGCTCCCTGAGGCTGGCCATTTCCTTGCAGTTGTAACATTGAGATCCCCTCCTTCTTGCTAGCTGCCAATCAGAGACCACTTCAGCTCCTAAAGGCCACTCACAGGTCCTTGCCACATTGCCTCCTCCATAATGTGGTCATTTGCTCCTTTGAGGCCAACAAGGAGAGCATTTGCTGCAGCTTCAAATCTCTCTGACTTTGTTTCTGACCTCTAACCCCTTTTATAAAGGGCTCACCTGATTAGGTCAGGCCCACCACATTCACCAGGAGAGGATTATACAAGGCCTACACGGGGTGGGGAGGGGGTAGGAATCTTGTGGACCATCTTAGAATTCTGCCTATCACATTTCTGAACCCAATCATAACCATTGAGCTGTGAGGCCAGAGAAGTCTCCAGAAGTTTCACTTGAAAGAGTCTAAGACGTGGTCATAAGAATTCCTCCCTTCAGGAACATCCAAATTCATCCATTCCAAGCTCCTCCCCACACCCTCAGCAGCATCCTCAGCAAACAGCACAGTAGAAATACTCGAAAGCATAATTTTCCTTCTAGCCAAAGACCTGATTCTACATATCACAATCTCTTTTGCAAGTTGCCAGATTTGTTATAATGTTCTTTACCCTTTGTTACAAATGTATTTATTTCTCATTTGTAGGCAATGCTAAGCAGGTCCCTCGCAGGAATGTGGCAGACAATACAAATTTAGGGGATTGGCCCAGGAAGTAGTGCATTGTGGGACCCCAGCCCTCTGTCCTCGGCCAGCCTGTGAAGTCAGTGCAGTAATGGGCCCTCTCTGAAAGGACAAGGGATCAGGAACTTGTGAGCCTCTGCCCTCTGCGACAGTCCTTCTTTCAGTCCCTAACTGACTGCCTCCAGGGATTTTTGCATACATTAAAGAAAATGTATGGGTGCAAGAGCCTAGAATTCAACAGCTCATAACTACAATTAACCACCATTAATTAATGGCTGTGAGATAAATGAGCCGTGTGATCCATTTATTCCTGGGCTGTAAGTATTTAAATTCACAGTAGGATGCAAACCCATTTTTCACCAGTGTGAATTTAAAACAAATTTGAATCAGGGCTGCATGTCCTAAAGGCAGGCAACAATTTCCTCTCTGAGTAGTTCACATTTTAGGTCCTACAACTGGCAAGAGGCTGATAGAGGCAAAGAATCCCTATGCACAGCAGCAGTAGGGAGTGGAGGCTGGAATCTGAGCACATGCTTTCCTAAAATAATGAGGAGAATTCCTATGTGATGAGCTGATTCTGCGTTGGGCACTGTGCTAGGAAATATCCAGGCAGTGTCTGATGTTAATCTTTACCACGTCCCTGTGAGGGACAAGATTATCTCTATTTTATGCGCAAGGACATTAATGGTCAGAGAGGATAAGAACTGCTGTAGAAACAAAGTTTTTCTTCCTCATTCCTAGATTTCTTCCAGGATGCTCCCAAGGGGTACTTTCAGATGACTTTGCTCCTAACTGTCACATATCATCCATGGCCTGTGTCTTGACTTATCAAAACCTCCCAAATAATAAGTGAATATTTTGCTTGCCTTTATGTTATCAATCCATGAACTGGATGTAGGTAAGATTCAGAAGACAAGGAAAAAGACAGATTTTGATCTTACTTAATAGAAAACAAAATGAAATGGGGTTCTTATCTTCCCCACCGAGATGTTTATTAATTACAAAAAGAAAAATAGTAACTTTAACGTGAAGAAGGTTGGCGGTCGCCATCTGAAACAAGTGATCAAGGCCAACATCGCCGGTGATAAGACATATCAACATCCTGTACCCCTGATACGAAAAAGGACAAAACATGACTTCTGTGATATCCAGTCCCCAAATGTCTCACCTCAATCTGACCATGAGGGGGAAAAATTAAACAAACCCGAACTGAGGGCCATTCTACGAAATCACTGACCAATACTCTTCAAAAGTGTTAAGATCATGAAAGACTGAGAAATTGTCACAGATTGAAGGAGACCAAGGAGACGTGACAACTAGTTACAATGTGGGATCCTGGACTGGATCCTGGGACAGAGAAAGGACATTAATGGGGAAATTACTGAAGTTCAAATAGTTTGTCGCTTATCTAATAATATTGTGTCAATGTTAATTTTCTGGTTTTGATAATTGTGCTGTGGTTATGAAAGATGGTAATGTTAGGAGAGGCCACGTGAAGGGTATATGAGAACTCTCTACTATTTTGCAACTTTTTCAAAACAAATTTTTTAAAATGAAGTGGGATCTTGAAACAAAATGTTGGATAATGTTCAGAGAATTTTTTTCTGAAAAATTGCTCTCTGTATGCATAGACATGAAGGAATCACTCTGTTTAAAAATGTGCCATTCAGCTAAATTTCCTAAATTTAAAAGATCAGAAGGAAATGTGTCCTATCAATTCACAAAGTAGTTTGAAACAAATGTAAGTTCTGCTTGAGAACTGCCTGTGGAAGAAGAATAGAGTTAGCAATTAATACATGTTCCCATCTGCTGTCACATGACACCCACACGGCAATATTCTGCTTGGTAGAAAGCTGCTATCGGATCAGAGAAGGAAAAAAGGAAATAGCACATGAGACCCTTATGACTTGAGAAAGAAGAGATCGAAGAAAAAGGTAGTCTGAGATCTTTGCTATGAGAAATAAACAGAATTTGCCCCTCTTTCTACTAGGTAATTGGCCATCTCTCTGGCAAAAGGGAATTTTAATTGTTTATTTTTGCATAGTATCTTGTGGAACACAAACTGAAAAAAATAATCTAAATGTTGACATTTCAAGCGTGAGGTTAAGGAAGCAGAGAAGCAGGGTCATGGTTTTTGTGGTGGTGGTGGTGGTTTAATCTTTTAAGGTTACAGAAACTTGAGCATGTTAGCAGGGCAGAAGGAACAAGTGTGGGGAAGCAGGATAGTGAAGGTAAGACACACACAAGATGAGCTACAATTCTAGACCAAGTCCCAGCCTCATAACAGTTCAGCCATGCGCACTCAAATTCTCACAGGAGCAGAATCACTGAGATCACAGGCCAGCAGAAAATTAGCAGCTCCTTCCTACCCTAACCGGCTTGCAAGGAATCCTTTCTCTACTCGGTGCTGGAAGACAGGGGTGCAGAGAAGCCAGCTCAGCTGGAGGGTCGAACAATGTCAAGTTTTCACTTGCTGCTGCCTGACCCCATAGGATGGGTGCCACCCCAGCTGCGAGCCTGGAACTGCCTTGAAGGGGCTGCCAGCCCCTTCTCAGGACTGGGATGCCCTCCCAGTGTACAGTTCTCCATGATCTCCTTTGGGATCTCCTTTGGGATGTGACATAAACATTGCCTTGTAGAGTTGGGCTGCCTGGGGGGGGCTCTGCTTCCGATGCTCCAGATAGCTCGCATTAACTCCCAAATCCAAGCATTCATGCTTCTGCTTTGTGAGGGGAACCTCATGGCTTCCCTTGATTTTCCCAAAGCTCCACTCAGGCTTGTCACATCCATTAAACGGAGGTGTGTGATGAGCGCCACCCCTCTGTCCTGCAGTGGAGAGTTCACTGTGCATGTTTACATGCCTGGCCCAGCATGTGCTCCGTTCAAGTTCCTCTTTGATCTTCTTCCTAGTTCAGTCACAGTTAGTAATAGCACCTCTTAGCAGTGGCAATAATCCAACAGGGACAAATGGCAGATTAAGCTGGTAAACATGGCTGGTTGCACTGTAAACTTGTACCCAGGAACATTTTTGGATCATTTTACCAACTTTGAGAATTTTTTTCAAAGAATATAATCCTTTAAACACACACACACACACACACACAAAAGGTAAAAGCACTGTGTGCAAAGATGTTTATTCCTGTTTTGTTGTTAGTGGCATCCTGTCAATTCTGATTCCTGTTGACCCTGTGGACAGCAGAGCGGAACCCTGCCTGGTCATTTTGCACCATCCTCTCAGCTTCTGGAGCCGTATCAGACGATGCTCTGCTGCTATTCATAGGGTTTTCACGGCCGATTTTTTTGGAAGTGGGTGGCCAAGTCCTTCTTCCTAGTCTGTCTTAGTCTGGAAGCTCCATTGAAACCTGTCCACCATGGGTGCCCCTGTTGGTATTTGAAATACCGGTGGCATAGCTTTCAGCATCACGGCAACACACTGCCGCCACAGTATGACAACCGACAGATGGGTGGTGTGGTTCCCTGACCAGAAACTAACCAGGGCCATGATGGTGAGAGAGCTCAGTCTTAGCTACCAGACCACCAGCGCTGGCTTTATTTCTGTGTTAGTTTAATATATAAATACAAACAGTTGTAAACAGCATAAATATCCAACAACGGAGAAATGGTTAAGTAAATAAAATTATATCAACTTGATGAAATAGTATGTAGCCAATAAAAATGCTAATTAGCAAAATGACAAAGAAACGCAACATTTGTTTATGATATAATGTTAAAGGAACAAAGTAGAATACAAAATTATATGTACACTGTGAGTAAAACTGTAAAAACGATGTCTGCATGTGGACAGGGTCTGGAGTAAACAGGAAAAATGAAAACAGCTTTATTTCAGGTTTTTATTATTGTCATTATAATGCTGTTGCACAGTAAATAAAAAAATTAAAAAGAAAAGATGAAAGAGTTCAACCAAAAATAAAACAATTTTCAGGTGGAAAACACTTATTTTGAATGCCTTTTTCTGTGTTTTTATTTCCAGGGGAAAATATTACATTTGGGAGAATAGATTATGTTTAAGACAATGAATAAAATATCTAAAGAAGGACCTCAAGCTTTTCTCCTTTGAGACGATACCCCCAAATACTACAGTGTGAGGTTTCCCTGCAGAACACTCCATACCAGTGGGCTCAGTGGACGGGAGGAGGGAGTGGGAGAGAGGGGAGAAGAAGGATGTGTCTGAATCTCCCAGAGAACCTGTTCGTAAACACAGAGGCCCATCTCTCCAGCCACTGGAGATTGTGCAGCCCAGTCCCTGAACTTGGGAAAAGCTCCTCAAATAATCCAGTCCCCTCCTGGTCTCCCACCTAGGGCCACAGACCGGTGGCTTCCATCAGTGTGTTCACTCTACGTAAGCACTGGCCGTAAAAGGCAAGTCAGGAATGAGTAGCAAGACACAGTCCTGACTCTGGGAGCACTACCATTTATTTTCCCAAGAGAAGGAAGAATTTAGTGTTGTCTTGACAGTTCCTTGTTCTTGGGCCTGGATCTTGAAGAAGTGGAAATGGAGAGAACATGGGAGAATGATGGAGACCACACCCCCTTTGCACAAATGTCTTAAGCCTGAGTGAGCAAGAATAAGTCCAAGGATTTTACAGTTAGAGAAATTAGAATCTGGCTCTTCTCAACATGTAGCCTGGAGATTCAGAGGGTATAGATAATTCATTTATTTCTTAAAAGAAAAAAAATATCAAATATTCTATCTCAACTACCTGCCCAATTTTATTTTATTTTTAATGGTAAGATTCATACATTTTTTTTTTTTTCCGAGGAAGACCAGCCCTGAGCTAACATCCATTGCCGATCCTCCTCTTTTTGCTGAGGAAGGCTGGCCCTGGGCTAACATCCGTGCCCATCTCCCTCTACTTTATATGGGACACCGCCACGGCATGGCTGACAGGCAGTGCGTCGGCAGGAGCCTGGGGTTCCGAACCTGCGAACCCTGGGCTGCCAAGCACGAACTTAACCTCTGCGCCACCAGGCGGCCCCAACCGGCCCAATTTTAATGTTTCTGTCCCATCATATTTCTCCATGGCTTTGCATAATAAGCAGTCCCCTCTCCCTGGAACGACGTCATCCCACTTCTTTGCCAATGATGTTCTAGTCCTTCTCTTAAAGTTGAGTATGACTACTCCCTTCTTACAGATGACAAAACTGAAGTTAAATGACTTGCTTGAGGTTACACAGGCCTGCAGAGCTGAGATTCAAACACAGACCTGTTTAATTTAAAACCCCAACTTCCTTCTCACACGCCATGCCCCATTCATGTCATAAGCATGTAATATAGGGTCACAGAGTTTACAGAACTATTTTATTGTCATTAGTTGTTTACATGCTCTCCTTTCCCACTGTGCTGTTAGCCCACATTATAAACCTGATGCCTGGTGAATGAATGAATATGAAAGCTATGTAGCTGTGTTCGCATATATTCATAGGCACATTGATAAAAGCCTAATT
The DNA here is from genome assembly GCA_031878705.1 of Tapirus indicus. Classification (NCBI taxonomy): domain Eukaryota; kingdom Metazoa; phylum Chordata; class Mammalia; order Perissodactyla; family Tapiridae; genus Tapirus; species Tapirus indicus. The sequence goes on from CM062929.1 coordinate 62,081,685, forward strand.
TAAAACCATCCCTATCATCTTCACCATAGGATGAGGCTCCTACCCCAGCGGGGAGCATATTTTTCAATCTGCCCATCGAGTCTCAGTTTTCACATGTAAGCCAGGAATCAGGCTTTCTTTTCCCTTTCACCAAAATGGTGAGAACACAGCTTCAAAATATTCAAATAGTCTGAAAGGAAAAAAAATACCAGTTGCAAATATTGTTTCATTTATCTCATGAAATATGTATTTCCAAATGCAGAAAGATGACCAGACACATCCGTTTCTAATGCAAGAACAGACCTGCTGGCAGGAGGAAAGCCTTCATGAATGTGATGCATATCACAATGGATAGAGTGTAAGAAGCTCTTGGCAGCCATCCTGACTCAGACACATACCTGGATGCCCTGCTGTTAGCCCAGGCGGTCCACCAGGTACCAGCAGACAGCAGGTGGTCAGGTGGCAGGCTCAAACCCTGCCAGGGTGTGTTGGTAAATGTTTAAGGGTTGACTCTCCTGGGGAGGGATGAGGAAGGTGTGCCCTGATTTGTAGCATGTGCCAATTTCCGTGGTGTAAATATTCCCAACCTGGCCATTTTCATGCTACTAATGTGACGTTGACTAGATTGCACAATTCCTGAAAAATTGCCACTAGGCTTTTGCCAGGTGGTACAAGCCAGCTCCAGCCCAACACTGGGTACTGCACCCCTTTCAAGGCAACCATTTTAAATATTTCTTTTTGTGGGAAAGGTTTGCTCTGAGCTAACATCTGTTGCCAATTTTCCTCTCTTTTTTTCCTTCTTCCCAAAGCCCCAGTACATAGTAGTACATCCTAGTTGTAAGTCCTTCTAGGTCTTCTATGTGAGCCGCCACCAAGGCATGGCTACTGACAGATGGATGGTGTGGTTCCATGACCAGGAACTGAACCCAGGCTGCCAAAGTGGAGAGTGCTGAACTTAAACTGCTAGGCCACCACGGCTGACTCAGGACAACTGTGTTAGATTAGGCCACAGCAGGGATGAAGGGTTCATAGAATGGGATTCCAGAAATTTTCTTTAAATTCTATAAGCTAGATCAGCACTAGACAGCCATTTTTAATACACAAATATCATTGACCCAACAAAACAAGTGATCCATAGAATAAAACACAATGTTAAAAATGTAAGTATTTACCCACATTTCTCTATCTCCCTCCATATTAAAAAGGGGTTGATTTTTTAGGAACCCTTTTGGATCCACGTGTAATTCCCACCTACTGCCCCTGAGTATGAAGATCAACCAACTGTTTCATAGTGAACAGAAGGGGGAAAATTCCAAGAAGATAAAAGGGAAGGTGACATAGCACTAATTAGTCTGTGACACTAGACAGCAATAGAATCATGTGGGTGGCACTACTCACCCGCCACCCTTGGGATCTCAGGCTAGGGGAGAGAAGAGGAGGGCGGAAGCCAGAGTCTAGTTGAGATTAACTTGCAGGCACGTGAAGTCATCCTCTCACCCACCTGTCCTTATTTTACAGTGATGAAGTTTACTGCATGGAGAGAAATGGTGGCGGTGTTGCAATTCTAAATTCACCGTGTTTTCTTTTTCTTTTCCCCTCACCAATGCACCCATTCCTTCTTTTGCCCAAGCAGCTGCCTGGTTTCATGCTCTCCTTAGGGGCTCTTCACACAGTTGCTCAGGGAATGAGTCTTAGGTCAGGTCTCCAGAGGGCAACCCTGAGACCAGGACGTGTATAAAGTGATTTTGAAGGCAGCCCTTCCCTAGGGAAACCGTGAAAGGAACGGGGAGCAGGACAGAGAAGGGGTGAAGCCAAACAAGAGTGTGAGTTTCAGGCCCAGTCCCAGCCTGATCCCCCAGCAGACTCTGGAGCATAAGTGACCCTCACAGCTGTCACCCCAGCCTGGGCACCGGAGATTTCTTACTCCTGCACCCGTTAGTCATTGGTTAAGGGCCGCTCAGAGGGTGCAAACTCCAAGGCACTTCAGACTCCCATCAGTGTGGTTGAAGGGGCTCCCCGAGCCTGAAGGCAGTCCCCTGAGAAACAGCTGCAGGTGCTGGCCATTTGGAGGGAAAACACATTAGAGAGAGGGTGTTCCGAAAGTGGCAAAGGGGGTCAGCACAGAGTGCAAACTCAGAGCCCAAAGGGAAGAATAACAAGAGAATGGGGGCACTAGGAGCCTAGAGATACACCCGCTAGCTAATGGCATTCACAGGCATTAAATAAAAGCGTCTGGACTCAGCACACAGGCCATCCCTGTGTCATATTGCTCACTGGATGCATTCCCCCTGGTCGGGCCTCTATGTTCCCAGGAGAGACTTGGTCACCTGCTCTTTGAATGACCACCCGTCCATCTTATTCAGCTCTGGTCTCCAGGACACTCCTGTTTTCACCTCTCCTTCTCTTTCCCCAAGAAGTGAACAGGCGAAGAGGGATCACCCAGCATTACCATCATCAATGTTTATTCGATCAAGATTCACAAAATACCTAATACATTGAAGAACTGTTTGTACATAGGTCTTTTTCCACACCCAGCATTGTTCCCAAACTCCTTTATAGGTATCACACTCTCCTTGGCTCCCTTGATACACTGGACGCTCATGAAGGTAAGCATGGCTGTGTCCAAGTTCTGGTTGGAACAACAACATCTCTTATCGCGTGACCACCAACACCGAAAAGCCCTGCCGATGGGAAGTTTGAACTCACCACTACCTCATACATCAGCCCTGCAGCCATTCGGTGACCTCTTGTTGAATCACAACATCCACAGGGATGGTGTCTGCGCTCGGGAGAATCAAAGATTTACTACAGGGGTCAGCAATCTACATCCTGCAGACCCAATCCACCCATCACCTGCTTTTATAAATAAAGTTTTATTAGAACACAGCCGTGCACATTTGTTTACATATTGTCTATGGCTGCTGTGTGCAACAACAGCAAGTTGAGTAGTTGTGACAGAGACTGAATGACCTGCAAAGCCTAAAATGTATAACAACTGGTCCTCAACAGAAAAAGTTTGCTGATCTTTCTTATGCTAGGTCTGGTGGCACTCACAGACATTCAAGAAGTTGGTAAACCCTGTGAGTACTTTCTCGAGCTGTGTTTCACCCAAGTCTTGAGAAAGGAGTGAACAAGAACCCTGTAGGAGAGACGCCACATGAAACAAGTCAGATCCTCAAATCATTGGCGTGACAAAGCACAGGCTTTGCTGATGGACAAGGCAGGAGAGTAGCAGCCACCCAGGAGGCTGCAGGAGGTAAAATGCCCTCACATTACTACAGAAGTGTCTGTCTAGGAGAACTAAATGTTCTCCTTGACGGCATCAAGACTGTGGGCTTCTGAAGGTCGGGGGCTATGGACAAGGTCTGGCACAGAATGGGTGCTCCAAAAATGGATCTTGAAGGAAAGAATGAGAGAAGTATGGAGGAGAGGAGACAAAGAGGAAAGAAAGAAGGGAGAGCTAGAGGGAAAGAAAAGAGCAGGAGAGAGAGTGCAAATAAAATCCACTGTATTTGGCTGCCTTGCTCTTATAAAAGTTGTAAGACTGTGACTCTTGGGTGCAGACGGGAGCCATACCCAGCCAAGCACACAGCACAACGGCCAAAAGAGAATGCAGAACCTACGAGCCTTTTGCCTTCTCTTCTCCAACTTCTCATCAAAAAGCCACATAATTTTCAACCATGCTTCTTAAAATTCCCCTTTTGTTCTCGCACACCCTCAGTCCTCAGACACTACCACTGTGATCTGGCTCTCCAAGCAACCTCCTCCACCCCTGGCAAGCTCCTCCCCAAGCTCTCCCCTCTCCCTTTGCCCTTTCCTCCTAACACTGGGTTCCAAACCCCAAACCCCATCCTGCCTGACTGGAGGCTCTTAGAAATGAGGGACGAGAGAAGACCCAGCACAAGTTGGAATCCTATTTAGTGGGCAAGTGGAAGGAGGAGCCTCGCAACTCTGCAGTTTTCTTCTAAGCAAGGAAATTTCCACCAGAATGAAGGCTAATAGCATAGATGCTGGGAACAGACGTTCAGGGCTGTACGACCATGGGCTATTTTACTTCTGTGCTTCAATTCCCTCGTCTGTAAAATGGAAATGATAATAACAGTATCCATCCATCGTATGGGCTTGTTATGGGATGAAATGAGTTAATTCCTGTAAAGCACTTAGAGCCATACTGAGCACATAAATCTCTATATAAAGTTTGTTAAATAAAATCTAATCTTTGCAAGCTACTAGATCTTATCCCTGAGGTCAGGCCTGCTGGAATGGAAAGTTTATAAACTCCAAAATGATGAAAGAAAGTAATAAAATATTCCAAAGCTGTTGATATCTTCAAAGAAAAAAATGTGCAAAGGAAAAAATATAATGCTAAAATACTATAGTAAAACTTAATGGGGTGGAGTAATGATATCATTTTAGAGCTTACTAAAAGGCAAACGTGGTCTTAAAGAATCAGGAGCGGTTTTTAAATTTAAGGATGTACCCATGTCCCGTGAATGCTACTGTGTTTCCAATATGATGCTAGGCAGTGAGTGCCCACTCCATATGGAGACCAGTTAAGCACATCTCCCTATTCAGATAACTGTTCCCTGAGCTGGCTTCCACTGCGGGGAAATATCTGGGGATGGGGAAGGCGCTCGTGTATGCCAAGTGGTCATATTAACTATTAATGAGCAGGCTAAGCTATTACTCACCAATATTAACACTCAGTGAGTGTTGCTAAGCTGCTTAAGATCCTGCAATGACTCCCCAGTGCACACCTCAACATGCACCATAAGTCCATCGTGATCTGCCAACGACCTCCCTCTCCATCCCACCTTTTCCCACTCTCTGCCACCCCTGGTTGGCTCCACCTCTCCTAGACTCATACCTCAAACATACCGGGCTCATTCCCTCCCCAGGGCCTTTGCACACATTGCCTTCTTAGCAGGGAGCTCCTTCCTCTACATTAACCCTCTCTTATCCTAAAGGCTTCAACCTTCCCTGACACCCTCACGGTCACAGGCACCTTGTCACTCTCGTCCATGCCCTTTGCTTACTTCCTTCGCTGAAGTCACTGCAGTTTGTAACTACAAATTTTCTTAGCTTCTTTTTTAAATTTTGCTGTTGTCTGGCTTGCCCCACTAAAATGTGTCTTCCATGAGAGACAGTATCATGTCTTATGATACACAGTCTTATTCTCAGTTGTATCCTAAGCACCTCCTATGGGGTCTGACATGTGCTTAGAGCTCAATAAATACTCACTGAGTGAATGAATGAATGAATGGTGAACGGACATTTCAAAGGGAGTCACAGCAAGCATAGGTCTGAGATCAACTCCTAATGCTATCGCTCAGTCTATTATCTTGGGCAACTACATTTCCGTGTCCTTAGTTAATACATATAAAAAGTGATTAGAACAGAGCTCAGTAGCTGATGCTGATGCAATAGGTATTAGTTATTATTATTGATAGTAATAGTGTTAATGATTCTAGTATTATGTCCATATTTCCTCTTCTAGTAAATAAAAAAAATAATCTGGTCTTACCTGTCTTTTGTCGACTGTCCCTCAATAAGCAAATGACAGTAACTCATATGGACAAGGCCATAAATGTAGCTCTCTTCTTGTCTACAAGAAGAGCGTCAAGACCTCACCCCAAAGGTCTTGCACTGTTGGAGAGGCTGTGCTCAAATGCCAGGAGGGCATGTGGTGGAGCCAGCTCCCTACACTTTACAGCAGACAGGCAGCCTCAACACTGGCAAATGCGGGGGACCAGCCCACACAGCATATGGACCTGCAGCGGAGCATATGGGTCTGGTCCTAGAGAAGGGTGCCCATATGCTCCTGGAGCTGGGCCTGCCTTGCCCACTCCCAGCCTCCCCACACTTTTGGCTGGTTCATAAATCAGCCACTTCCCACCATCCCAGGGCACCGGCTGATCCATGTGTGATTAATGCGCACACTTGCCTGCAGCCTGGAGAGAACCCCAGGTACAGGTGGAGAGGAAGGAAAAAGACTTAATTGGAGTAGGGGGGGAGGAGGAGGGAAGAGGAGGTCATTCCTCACTGCCATTGAGCCAGCACTATCTTTAGAAGTCCCAGCTTTGTAAGAATGAGTTTTCTTGGAAATCTTTCTTAAACTCCCCAGGAACCCCATTGTAGTCTAGGATATTGCCTGGACCTTACCTGCAAAGACTCAGAAAGATGATTGCTCTGTTCCATCCCATCCCACCCTCCGTGATCCCCCTGGGCCTCTTCATCCGAGCTTAAACATGCATTCAGATCCTTCAACAAGCCGGGGTCCCTGGAGACAGTAAGACTAGATGTGCCCAGCAGCAAACCCACTCAACTGTGTTTTAGACCAGTATTTTCCAACTGTGCTCAACAGAGAGCAAAAGGTTTTACACAGTTGCCACAGGAGGGGAGGGCTCCAGGGCCCCATAGCTGGTGCAATCAGAGCAATTCTGTTTTGACTATGTTTTACATGTTAGGCTTTTCAAATATGATTTAGTTTTGCTTTTGTTGAGGATCACAAAGCTGAAAAAAGTTGAGACCCACTCAAATTAAAAACGCTGCAGATACACTGAGGAGTTTCCTTTCAGAAAGCACAATAATAAAATTAATGATGGTTACCATTCACCGGGCAGCTCTGTAATTAACAGCAGAGACTCTGCGTCACTGTTCCATTTGGTGGTTGAGCGACCTTGGGCAAGAGACTTTCCTCCCTAAGCCTCGATTTCTTGATCTATGAAATGGGAATACTAAATGGTACCTGACTTAGAGGGACACTGGGGAGATTGAATGAGATTAATCCATGTATGACGCCTGGAACATGATAAATGATTGATACACACTTGCTATTATTTTTCTTCTTCTCTGTGTCACTTGCTGTGCTGAACACATTATTTGCATTATCTGTAGTCCTCACACTTCTATTATATGAAGGCTTATTCCAGTTTTATAGATTAGGAAGCTGAGGGTAAGACCTTGGCCTAGAACAATGATCCCAGAACATCTACTCACATCATGGAGAACATGTGTGTTCTGGGGAACCTAGCTTCATAATCATCCATCTAGCTACTCTGTTTTATTCCTACTTCCCTGAAAGCATCATGAAATTTGATATGATTAGGCTTGCTGCTCCCTTTTCTTGCATTTAGTCTCCTATATGCATCCATCCATCCATCCACTGAACTACCCATCCAATTCAACAAACATTTATTGAATGCCTACTTAGTGTCAAAAACCTTAGAAAAGTCACTTCACTTCTCTGAAGATCAAAGTTCTCTTCAGTAAAATGGGAGTGTTAAGATGAACTAGATGAACTCCAGAATTTTTATGTAAAATGAAACAAATTATCTAAAAAGGTATTGCAAACTGTAAAGTGCTCTCTCCATATTCGTTAGGGAAAGAGTGACCATACATCTCAATTTCCTTAGACGTTCTTGGAGTAATTATTGGTAGCATCATTTTTATTCTCAAAAAAGGTCCCATTTGTAGGATAAATCCTATAGTCACCCTAGTTATGAAGACGGCAATGATGGCAGTAGTATTTACATTGGTGAGTCTAGAAGAAGGGGCTACTTTTCCCTCTGCAGAAGTTTTGAGACCAGGTTAGGAATAATAATGACTCTGCAAATGTTTTGAAGTATGGGCTACTCTCGTCGATTTGCGAGGAATCCACACAAAATCACATCCCTAGGGGATGATGAGGTTTGAGAGACGAATGTGTGGTGGTGAGGGCAGTGGAGGTGGGGGGAACTGGGAAAAGCTGTCTATGGATTTGCTTTTCTATTTATTTACCAACCGTGAAACTGTAGGGAATAAGAAGTTTTATAATTTTTTTATAATGTATAATTTTAAAAATTAATTTAATTATAATTAATTTAATTCAATTATAATTTTTTATAATTTATAATTTTTAAATTAATTTAATTATAATTAATTATAATTTTTTATAATTTATAATTTTGTAATATTTTGTTTTATAATTGTTGTCTAGAAATTCGTTGGACTAATTCCCTCAAAGTAACTGCACGGGTTAGAAGAGCCCTTGTAAACTGTGATGAGTTCTAGTCATTATTCTGCCATTAACTGGCTCTGGCACCTTGTGAAAGTCACTTAATCCTCTGAGATATTTAGTTCCCTCATCTGACTAATGAGTTTATAATACTTGCCCTCCTTGATTCTGCAGTTGTTTAAAGGATGTATGGGTTAACTTTTGCTGTGTAATAAACCATTCCACTAATTAGTGGCTTAAAACAACCATTTAATTTATCTCACAGCTCTGTCGTAGGGCTGGGCTTCTATTCTAGGATCAGCTTGGGGATAAGCCAGCAGCTTGTTGATGGAGGAAGGCCTCATACATGGCCTCTGGCTCCATCTCAACCAGGCTGTTGGCTAGACAGCCTAGGCTCTCCTTTACATGGCCTCTCATTCTTCAGTAGGTTAGCTCAGGCTCATACTTGGTAATTTTAGGTTTCCAAGCACAAGAGAGTAATCCCCAGTGCTCATCCTTTATTTACATTATCTTTAATCCTCACAGCTCTATTACAAGTAAGTAATTCTTAGATGAGGGACCTGAGTGTAAGACCTTATAAGTCCTTCAAGTTTCTGCTTGACTCATGTTTACTAGCATCTCATTGGCCAAAGCAAGCCACACCCAGATTGAAGAGATGGAAAATTGACTCCCCTTCTCAATGGGAGCACAGCAACCTCACATTGCAAGGGCTTGGAAGAAAGGAGGGGAAAAATTTGTGACCATGTTTACACTCCAGCAGAAGAGGCAAGTGAGATACTTGGGAAAATTTCATATGAACCAGTGTAACCTGATATTAGAAAACCTACATCTCCTGAAAAAAAGAGCCCCTTCCAAAACATTTTGGAGAGCCGAGAAGAAAGTGTTTTCCATGTGCTAATTAAAAGACACTGCAAGCATATTCCTATTCTCTGGCTCTGTCCTCCACCCCACATAATTTCTTTGTGGTCCTCGGTGACTGCTGTTTCCCACTGAACTGCAATGTGTCTGTCAACAGCACAGTCACTTCTGCCAGACACGATGATGTCCTTCCCAGGGCCCTTCCATTTACCCCTAGCCCCACGAGATCCCACTCTGATATCCTGGGTCCCAGAGCTTACAAAGGGGGAGCAAATTGTCCTCCTTCTCCTTTTATTGTCACCTTCTTCCAGGGGAGCCCCACAGTCACTTTGCTTGGGTTCACATGTCTCCTGGCATTTTCTAGTAAAACAATTCTTTCCGTTCATCCTCATCACAGGTTCCCAACACAAGATTACAGAAACATGAGCCTGGAGACAAATCTAAGACACCGGGAGTGCACTCTCAAATAATTCCCCCAACTCATAACTCCTCAGGGTTTTATGGGACAAAGCTTGCTGAATCTGATGTCTGTTTCTATGGAAGGGTTTCACTCCCAGGAGCTTCCTCAGCATCTCATTCAAATAGATTTGATCCGGTTTCTCTGTTCTGTAAAACAAAGCATTTAAGAACACAGGCTTGGCGGGGGGGGGGGGGCAGATATATATGAACCCAATTCCAGGCTGGGCTTCTTGTTGACTGTGGTCCTGAGCAAACTGTGAGCTCCTCTAAGCCCAGTTTCTTCACCTATAACATGGAGAAAGTGAAAACACCAATCTGTTAGGATTATCGTGATGGCTGTATTACATAATGCCGTCAATATCAGCACACCGTAGTGAGACAATAGATGTTACTCTTTATTTTCAATGTCTTCATTATTATTATGCTAATACTGAGCACTGGCTAGCCTCCTGCTGGGGGAAGATAAGGGTTCTCTTGTGGAAGACAGAACAAGTGTGACTGTTTTTTCTATCCTTGTCTGCAGCCCTCACGCCCTACCCTGAAGCCAAAAGGCAAGCTCTTATCAATAACTCAGATTTCATGGGATCAAGGTAGAATGTCTGCTTCCTTCTGTCTTCCAACTGGAAGTCCATTTTGTCGGGGAGTTAAGGCGCCCCCGTCCATCTAAATACTTCAGTTTCTGTCTGAATGTTTGCCAGCCTGTGAGGAGAGTGTTGGTAACAATGAAGATAAAAAACGTATTTAGAAAGAATGTGAGTGAGTACGTGGAGATGTGTGGGTGTTTTTAAAAGTCTGTATAAGTGAACTCCTGATTCAAGATCTGTCTGTGCTGGGGGCAAAGGCTGTCTTGTGCAAGTCTCGTTAGGAGAGCGACTGGTTGAAAGCCAGACCCGGATTATCACAAATGGATGCAGAGGGAGGCTGAAAATCAGGCCTCCTGCCCACTCAGCAGTTCTCCGCGCTGGCCCCATCTCAACCATCTAATGCCGTTCCTGCATTAGATGCTGCAAACACAATTGACTTCTATTACTTATAAAGCCAACCACTTTACTTCATTTAAACGTTTAGGGTGGACTTCAGAGATTTCTGAGAGGCTGGACGGCACAACCAGCTGCAACCAGTCCATCGCTCCAGCCACCACTCAGACTGCATAAACAAGAGAAGAATATTCCTTTATTCTACATTCAGCATCCAGTCTCCATTAGCAGATGGTCTTAAAAGTTGTTATTTCTGCATTTGAAAGGTCTGATCTGCATACACACATCCCAAAATATTCCGTTCTTATCATTTATTTGTTGGACCCATATCCAATGTACCATCTCTGTATGAGGCCCAGGAATATAAAAAGAGATCATATATAGAAGAAATGCTCACAGTCTATGATGGGAAATAGAGAGGCAAAGAAATACAAATGATATAATGGTACCAACGCTGTGATGATGACGAAAAAAATGGTACTGCAACTCAGCAAGGAAGGTACGGGAGAATCAGGAACGGCTTCAGAGTTGAGGAAATGTTCAAAAGAAGTTCTAAAGGGACTTAGTTTCTTAGGAGAAAAATGGGATGAAGAATGTTCTAGGCAAAAGAATGTTGGAGAAGAGACTTAGAAGTTGAATTCAGACAGATCTTTGGTTAAATTACATGACTACTTGTTTGACCTTGAGCGAGTTACTCCATCTTCCTGAACCTAAGCTGCCTCCTCTATAAACCTGAGCTAACTGAGCTTCCTAGGATCAAGGTGGAGATCAAATAGCTCACATAAGGAAATGGCTGAGAGAAAAGTGACCCACGGTGGACACTCATTACGTGCTGCCTGTTATTATTAGTTTAGTGTGACAGGAACTGCAGGAGGGGCAGAGAACAAAGGGTCTTGGGGGGATTTATCCTATAGATGAAAGGCTCCCACTGATGGTTTTAAGCCAAGGAGAGACACCATCGTGTTTGGGTTTCAAATACATGTCATTAATGATGAGGTTCAAGATGACTTGAAGGGAGAGCCAAAGGAAGCAGATGATAAAACCTTGGGAAATAGTTAGCTTATCCTTGGTTGTAAAAGGGTAAATTTTCTAAATATAAGCCTTCAATCGCAAGATCTTTATTTCCCATCACGAAGCAGGCACCTACATTTAAGGTGGCAGCATAAATCCTGTTGCATATCTTGCTCGATATCTGAATTTCTTTCCCACCATGGAAGATCTGACTTACAAATCAACCTAAAAGTCATGAGGCAAGAGGAGAGAGGCTCTCTACTCACGCTGTTTCACCCTCCCTGCTTCTTCACACCAGGCCTGCCCAGAGCCAGACTAACAACGTGAAGTGAGAGAAAAGACGTTTCTCTGCCATTTTCTCCTTTACCTTCAAAAAGCCCCAGTGGGAGAACGAAGGAAAACTGCTCTCTCAGTATTTCCCCAGAGTGTGTCTTTCCTGCAAAGAAAAAATAAATTCTAAAGGCAGTACGTGTATGTGAGTGCCATTGTCCCCCATCATGGAAACAACCCCTCTTTGGGAAACAGTCCTTGACTTATTCTTAACCGAAGCCCAGATGACCACTCTCTCACCTGTGGATACTAGAAACATCTACTACCACCTCAACAGTTGCATGCCGTTGCAATTAATTCCCTGTTCATGCCTGTCGCCCACTCCCCAAGAGCTCTTCCAAGTTTGAGGTAAGATCTTATCCATATCCTTATTTCCATCACTGGGCACAATGCCTGGCACCTAGTACATAGGAGGCAAGGTTTGTTGAGTGGATGCACATGGATCTAACCTCATTTCAAAGTCTCCCAACTTACAGTTTTCACTAGAGTGAGCTGGGGCATTAAACATCACCAGAGATATGGATATACAAATCAGGGAACTTCAAGAGCCAATACAGGCTTCTAATTACTCTACCCTCTGCTGTCTCTACACATGAATAAAAATGTTGCTCACTCATAGCGCCCATGTGGATTAGTGAAGACTAAGTATGTATAGATTCTGTTCCTGGCAGAAACTCAGGAACTGTGGGGAGAAGACTGGGAGATGTTCTGTGCATCCTTCAGTCTCCCAGGCGAGACTATGTTAGCTGTATTTGAATTTACCTGCTTCACTTGGGCTAGAGTTGGTCTTCATAGGTATATGAACTTCCCTTGTATCTGTACTCTCTCTGTGGAGAACAGGTTTCTTAGTTTTTTCATTTTATAGGACAGGAGTCAGCAAACCATGGTCTACAGGCCAAATCCAGTCCACAGCCTGTTTTTATAGATAAAGTTTTATTGGAACACAGCAACATCCATTTATTTGTATATTTCCTATGGCCACTTTCATGCTGGAGCAGTTGTTTAGTAATTGTGAAGGAGACTGCATGGCCTGCAAAGCCTAAAATACTTACTAGTTGGGCCTTCACAGAAGACATTTGTGGACCCCTGCTCTAGTGCTTAACTTGTGTGGAAGTAGCTATAGTGACACGTGCAGGCTCAACGCTGAGCATTTGAGGCCCAGTGTCACCACGTCCCTAGAAGGTGGCCACTGTGACGATGCCCATTCCGTGGATTAACTTATTTATTGAACACCTACTGTGTGCCAGGCCCTGTGATAACCACTGACCCCACAACAGTAAGCAGGGCAAACACAATCTCTGTCTCACGTCAGCTTCCAGTCTTCGTTCGCTGATTCAAGGCTTCTCAGCTGTGGCCCAGAGCTACTCTCACCTCTCACCTTTTGGAAGCTCCTCCAAGTGACCTCCCCACCCCATACTCTTTCTCTGAAAGCCCGTAGCCCCACACAGGGGCCCAACCAGAATTAATGCACTTATGGAAAATTCACAACTGTCCAAACTTCCTCCATGAGTGGGTTTAGGCTGTCAGAGGAACATCCTCCCCCATTCCATCAGTGGATGTTTGCCATATCCAGCTGACCAGCAAGGGTCAGTTCTGGGGGCCACCTCCTGCTGATGACTGTCTGGGACAAAGGGACAGAAACAGCCCAGGCTGAGCCTTCTGTCACTGTGGCTGGATCTCTGGGCCCCACTCTGGGCAGGGTCTTCCACTGGCTCTTGACAGATGAGGTGTTAAAGGAGGTCGGCAACCTTCCAAGGAGGGGGGCTGGGACTTCTTCTGTCCACTGGCTTGGCTGCTTTTCCCTTTGTCCAGCACCTCCAGAGGAGCCAGCTTTACTTTCCCCTTTGTTTTAAATGGCCCGCGATGAAAAATGCTCACAATGCTTAATTGCCGCATAGGAGGAAGACAAGGGAGAGAGAGGAGGGCAGTAGAAAAGGCCTGACCGCCCCAGCCCAGGCCGCTCAGAGCAGATCCTAATTAGGAGGCTGGCAGCGCGGCCCTCCCCAGGAAGCCCGGATCATTAGCGCGGGCACCACACACACTCCGACTGCAACACGCGGCTGGGCTGCCACGCTGGCACCATGCGGACCCTGCTCTTGGCCACCGCGTCAGAACAGATGTCCAGAGAGGAGTTCTGCTTTTGTTTTTCATTTCTGTGTGTTGGGGAATATATATTTTTTGAAGCATTTGTGACCTTGTGCCAGAGATTTCTTGTGCCAAGATAAAGGTTTTTGATGGATCAAGGAAGCAAGACAAGTCAAGAGAGATTTAAACGGTGCTTGTGTGGGCTCTTGGGGTGAAAAATAGAGACATGTCAGAAGAATCTGGATTGCTCTATTGGAATTTGAGAAGTTGACCAAGATGTTCCTTGCAACATTGCCCTTAGTAGCAGTGAGAATACTCCCTCAAAATCTGCCCACCCCCTTAGCCCACCCATCCATGGGCACTGGCAATGTGGCCCCCTGAATGAATCTATCTGTCCACTTCTCTGTATGTCCATCACTAGAATCTGAATCCCAGGCACTGTTATTGTTCATCTACATCAGAGGTTGGCGAGCAAGGATTCATTATAGTAGTGTGTACACACGTGGGCTCACATGTATATGTAAATATGTGTGTTCACATATGTATAAAACATGGTAGATTTGCACAGGTTGCCTTCCCCTTGTGGTAGAAAATGCAAAAGTGATTCCTCCACCCCATCAATGGGAAACCTGACGAAAAAGCCTTTAAATGTGTCATTGGCTATTTCAGAGCAAATGCAACCAGATCCAAAATCTCAGTGTAGGCTTCCTGCATTCTATTCAAGACTCCTGCAAATAGAGACCATATTGCCTAACAAAAAACCAGGGCATGGAAAGCAATGGATTTAAAAAAAAAAAAAAAAACAGGGCTACTGTGGAAAATCCAAGATGTACCATCACTGAATCTATAGCATTAGAATTTAGTAAATTTCCTAAAAGTGAATTGATATAGCAAACCCAGTCCACGCAATTTGGCATAGAAAGTAAAGGTATGTAACTTCTACTCAGGGACTGGCTTTGAAACAGAGACCGTAAGACATCAAAACATTCAATTAAAATTTCATTTGTCCAGATGTTTGACCACATCATGCCAACAACTGGTTTGACTAATGTTTTAAATTTAATTGACCAGATGTTTCGGTGGTAGGTGTCTTAATAAGTAGGAGAAGTGTTTGTGGAATTGAGTCAAATTTCCCTGAGAATAGTCAGCCTCACTGGGAACAGGGACTTGAATGTTCTTACTGCAATTAACCAGAGATTGTCAGAAGATCTGACACTATCTCACCTTCCTACCTAGTCCTTTAGGAAAGAGTGCTCCTCCACTGGCTAAGCTCAGAGAAGACGGACTGTGCCTTAGTTTGGGTTCCCCCAGAAGCAGACCCTAAAACAAAAAGTCAATGGCAAATTTAGAAGCAATCGGTAAACACAACACAGGGAAAACACAGACAAAGTTTTTCAAAGAGTAGATAGTGAATGGATTTGGGAGCGGGGGTCTCAGATTCAGTGTCAAGTATGTCATTTACTTTGTGTGTGACAATTAAAACAGCAACTTATATGAAGGTCTTACTATGCGCTCAGTGCTTTCCACGGATTCGTTTCATTGAACCCGCACAGAATCCTTTGTCGGTTTCACAGATGGGAAAGTCTAGGCACAGAAGCGTTAAATGCCATGTCCAAAGTCACCCAGCTAGGATGTCAGAGGTGAGATTAGTTTCGGAGCACTCTGGCTCAGAGATGGAGCTGCCGGCCCCTCCCATATATCATGTGATTCAGAAGTTGTTCAAGCCTCAGTTTCCTCTTCTCTGAATGCAATGCCTGTCTTAGAGGGTGGCTGTAAGGGGGTTTAAATAGAATAAACTGGAAGATGGTGTGGAGTTGATATGGCACCCTGTGCTCTGTGAGGTAAGTGCCCCACAAGTGTTACTCACTACACCCATGTAAGAGCTGACTGTCCGTTCCTGCCTCCTCTCTAAGGACTTGCCAATGAAATGACCTGGATCCCTGAGGTCCAGCAGCTTTCTCTGCAACACACCGCACACAGCCCTTTGCTGCTCAACCCTGTGGGAGAGGAGCCCAGTGGCCACCCTCCCATGTCTTTCTCCTTAGCATCTCTTGCTTTTCCCAAAACCTCGAGCTTCCCTGGCTGTCTGTGTGATTCACATTAATGTGGAGACTTAGGACTCAAGGAGTGGCCAGACAGGGGCCAGCCTGAAACTCACACATGCACAGGGATGGAGCAGTCCTTAGGACAAAACCAGGGGTCCTCAGAGAATGTGTGGCAGTGAAGACCGGGGTGGGGGGCTCCCAGGAGGTACCCACAGGTGTGTGAAATCTGCACTTGAGTGGCCCAGGAGAGCCCTTCTCAGACGTGTGGACAGGTCTGAGATCTCAGGAGGTCTTCCCACTGGGTTCACCTGTATTTATTCTTCCATTCTACAAATCCTTAGTAACTGTCATCTGCTAGATAGGAGGAAAGGGCCAGCGGTGAATAAGATAAACTCTGTCTCTTCCATTTCAGAGGGCAGTACAGACAATGCACAGTATTTTTGTTGTTAATACGTCCACTAAAAGTTTCCAGAAACACAGCAAGAATTTTGTCTTTCTTCTAAAATAAACAATCTTGGTCTAGAAGATTACCATAATGGGGGTTAAATGATATAAACTAGAAAAATGTAGACCTAAAATGATTTCAGAGACGAGTGCTAGGGAGCCATAAAGAGGGCCAGGGAATAGGGAGGAAGGCAGTCATGGAGCTGGAGTGGTCAGGAAAGGCCACTTAGAGAGACAGGAGCTGAGTCGATACCTAAATGCTAAGAAGAAGGCAGCCACACACAAATCCGGGGGAGAGCAGTCCAGGCAGAGGAAATGAGCAGCACAAAGCCTTCGAGGCAGGCGGGAGCTTGACGTGTGATTGGAACAGAAGGAAGGTCCATGGCTAGACTGGAGAGGCACAGGCAGAGACGAGCAAAGACCAGGCTGTGCGCATCCTCGTGGACCTTATCGGGAGTTCATGTTTGAGTCCCAGTGTGACGTGGAAGCACGAAGGTCTTTGAACAGCAGGGTCTCCTGATGTCTGTTAGGTTTCTGGAGGTTTGCTCTGGCTTCACTGTTATGAAGGTGAGACAGGCAGGGATATGGGGCAGGAGGCTATGGTAGACTTTCAGGGCAGATGACGGCAGTCTGGACAAAGGCACCTAGAAGTAGTTGGATTTAGGTAGAAACTTGGCACCGGGCACTGCTGGGGTTTGGGATCCAGATTCCAGGACTAAAGAGGTGGCCTGGGAAGACCACAGCAGATCTGACCCAGGAGTAGGCTGGACAGAGACCCAGCAGCACCCAGGGGATGTGGCTGCCATTTGTGCAGGGCACGTGCTAGACATGGGAAAGAAGGAAGTAGGTGCAGCCAGAGAGAAGCAGGGATAAGGAAGAAAGTGATGATGGAAGTGGTGATGATGAGGAAGAGGAGGATGTGAGAGGAAGCAGAGATGGAGCAGGACCAGGAAGTGCTGCCTGATAACTCTTAGATTTCCCAAGATCTGTCTCTGCTTCCTGCAAGGGGTTCTGGATTGAAGGACAGCTGGGGGCCCATGACCTTGTTTATGTCTCACAGCAGCTTTGCCAGGGGCAGTGGTAAGTGGAAAGTGAGCCCAAGAGCAGTTAGCTTCCCAAGGTCAAACCACAACAGTCTGGACTTCAATGGGCACTTGGACCTCCTGGGCCACATGGCTTTGCCCCGGAAGAAAGAAGAGTTCTAACGTGTCCATTGTCATCATCTCCAGCTGTCACTGGACATGGCTGGGAAGTGGCTGAGGATGGAGATGACACCACGGGGAGGAACATGTCTTGGCAGCTTGGCCCCTGAGGTCCTTTCAATTCCAAGATTCACATGTATATAATGTAAAACTCTATCATAAAAGTCATAATCTCATCAAGTCTCCATTTGAGATATTGTGTGGTCACATAAATATAGCAACAAAACCAAAAGAGAAAAAATTATAATAAAAGAAAGACAAAATTTTGCTGTATTTCCAGATTATTTTAGTGGACTTATTAACAACAAAGCTATTGTAATAAAACTACCTACAAGTAGAATAAAATGAAAGCAACTACTTTATAAGATTCATATACAAATAATCCACAGTTAGAGGACATTACTTTAGAATTATAATCCTACCAGGTTTCCATTTGAGCCATTGAATTATCATTTAAAAGCAATAAAGCTAAAACAAAAAAAAAATAAATTATTTCAGTTGGGAAAGAAAAGCAACTTGCTGTCCTCCTGGATCTTCAGAAGTCAGCTCATTGGAGAGCGGGATCAACTCAGAGGTGACTCACTTCTGCTTTCAGGCTGTGTGGATGTGTTTGGTAGAGAAGTGTTTCTCGTGGCCAGTGGAGGATGTGCAAGGCCAGGGGAGTCCCTCAGTGGGGAAGACCCCTAGACAGGGTCTTCCTCTCCTAGAACAGGGGAAGAACAGAGAGTTCTCTTCTCAGGAGCTGTCCCCTCTGGTCCCTCTTGTACATCTAATGTCTGACAAGGGGACGAGGTGGAAGACCAGAGCCTGGGCCAGTGGCACTCTGATCTAGTGGGAGGGATGAATCAAAGCACCAGGACACCCTCTCCCATGCTCTTCAGGAGGAGCTTCTGAGTCAGGACAGACTTGACCCGACAGAGGGCTCTTTCTCCGGGTCCCTGATCTGGGAAGGTAGCATCTGTCCTACATTAGGCGCGAGACTGAACCCCCGCCCCATCACAGCCTGATGATCTTCCTTCCTCGGGATCTGGACATCCAGAGGATTCCCTGGTGGTCCTAGTAGGCCTCTGCCAATTCCCCATTTGCAACAAGGACATAAGGATACTTTTCAAAACCCTTAAATCTTCCTCAGTAACTCCTTTTGTCTCCGGGATGCATTCTCTTTTCTTAAGTTATGAAGATGTCTTTCAGCCAACAGAGCTTTCATTAGCATGAGCTTTTCTCTCATGGGAAATAAGCTGGCTTCCAGAATAGCCAATGATTCCTTCAAATTTTTCTGAAAGAATTTAGGCTTGCATTTTATAGGTGTCCAGCTCATTACTTGCTGATGATCTTGTCATCTGCTTTTGAAGGATTCCTTTTACCTTACAGGGTAAATTCTCTCTAAATCAGCTCTTTGGTGAGAATTTTTTTTTCCCTTGATGCAGTTCTAAGAGAACTTGAAGTTTCCACTAGAGCCATTGCCTCTGCCTTTCTAGCTTTCATGTTTTTTGTTTTTGTTTTTGTTTTCTGACTGTAGTAAAGCTTTATCAGTTTGGAGACATCATATGATTTTTAAATACTTCATTTATTGTATCTTCTTCAGTTAATTTAGTGTATATTTCATTTCTTTATTCTTCAGGAGTTTTTAAATAAATCTTTAACTCAGCCACATCAATCACTGCATTCAAAACTCCTTTTTTGAGTCATAGTCTACATGGTCTCTGTTTTCAGATGAATTTCAAGCTCCCAACATCCATGCTGTCTCCTCCAGAAGCAGCAGCCCAATCTCTCATATTCCTCCTGTGTTCACCCAGAGACTTGGCCTGACTTTCTTTAGGATTTTCTAATAGTCTTCTCTCCTCGTTAATAAGTTTACTCACTCTCCCTTTCATTCCTCAGCTTCCTGTGAAAGGAGCTTTAAATATCCCTGAAGATTGGAATTTTTCTTCAAAGCATCTTTTTGAGCTGCCTGAAACTGATCTTCATTCTTTTGAATGGATTTTGAAAGATGCCATGGTGGCAGCTGCCTGATTTTGGATGTACTCTGATTTATCTTTTAAACACTAGATCTTTCTGGAAATATTAACTTGCTTTCTTTTTATCCACTTGTTTATTGTAGTAAAATATACATGACATAAAATTTAAATTTTAACCATTTTTAAGTGTACAGTTCAGTGGCTTTAAGTACATTCACATTGTTGTGCAACCATCACTGCTATTCATCCACAGAACTTTTTCATCTTCCCAAACTGAAGCTCTATAGTCATTAAACACTAGCTTCCCACTTGCTCCTCCCTCCAGCCGCTGGCAACCACCATTCTACTTTCTGTCTCTACCAATTTGACTAATCTAGGGACCTCATATAAGTGGAATCATACACTATTTGTCCTTCTGTGACTTAGCATAATATCTTCAAGGTTCATCCTTGTTATAGCATGTGTCAGGATTTCCTTCCTTTCAGGCTGACGAATATTCCATTGTGTGTATACACTGCATTTTTGTTTACCCATTCATCTATTGATGGACACTTGGCTTGTTTCCATCTTTTGGCTACTGTGAATAATATTGCTATGAACATGAGTGTGCAAATATCTGTTCAAGTCCATACTTTCAATCCTTTTGGGTATATACTCAGAAGTGGAATTGCTGGATCATATGATGATTCTATCCTTAATTTTTTGAGGAGCCTCCATACTGTCTTTCATAGCAGCTGCACCATTTTATATTCCCACCAATAGTGCACAAGGATTCCAATGGTTTCGCATCCTCACCAACACTTGTTATTTTGGGGTTTTGGGAGGAATGGGGTGAAGTGGTATCTCATTGTGGCTTTGATTTGCATTTCCCTAATGATTAGTGGTGTTGGGTATCTTTCCACGTGCTTATTTGTCATTCGTATATCTTCTTTGGAGTATTGTCTAGTCAAGTCCATTGCCCATTTTTTTAATTGGGTTGTTTGTTGTTGAACTGCAGTTGTTTATATGTTCTGGATATTAACCCCTTATCAGATATATGATTGGCCAATAATTTCTCCCATTCTGTGGCTTGCCTTTTCACTCTGTTGCTAGTGGTCCTTTCTGCACAAAAGTTTTTAATTTTGATATAGTGCAATTCATCTATTTTTGTTTTAAATATTGAGATTCATCTTCTTTTCACCTTTCTTGGAAAGTGTCTATTCTATCCTATGGTAGAGAGCTGTATCTTTCTAGCTTTTCATCAATGGCCTCCAGTTTTCATACATCTGATACCGTGGTCTCCAAACTCTTCTGTTGAAATCAACTGCAAATTTGCTTTGAATTAGTATGAGCTTCTCAAAACAGTGTTGTCTTTCTTCCAGAAGGGTAGAGACTCCAGGTGCCAGTTTGACTCTACCTGAAAGAAGTTGGTTCCTAATAATGACAAAATTTACTAAGGTCATCAACACTGCCTTCTCACATTGCAATAAATGGAGAGTTGGACCTGGTCTAAGGTCCCCCAGTAGTACTGCCACCATCTAGCACTGTGTCTCGAGGACCAGGGTGGCACAAAACATCATGCAGACCTCCATGGCCCAGAGGCCTCTGTGGAGTTGCTTCAGGTTTCCTGGGCCCTGCTGGACCCAACAGACTTCAGACAACACCAAGAACATTCAGCCTGAGACCAAATATATATTAAGTATTTGTTTTGGGCCAAATGTTTTCAGAAGCTAACTATATAATGGAGTAGAAAATGTAATAGGACCCTCCCTCCTCTGATAGATATAACAGACTTATGTTGCTGAAATTCTGCTTTGGCCTCTAAGGGCCAAACAACTTCCTCTTCTTGAAAAAATTGTTCGTTGTAGTTTTCAGGGCACAGACATATACAATGACCCACTACTAATATCTGATGTGTTAGTACTATTTAGTAATATAAAACAAGTGATCTAAACCTCCCTAATAAATAAGAAGCTTAAGGGGATGTAGAGGGCTTCAGGTATAGCTGGATCTAGGGTCAGGCAGTTTTATTCAAACATCCTCACTTCCTCCACTTCTTACTTCCTCTTCCCTGAAAACTTGTGTTCACACAAAAAGCTGTACAAGAATGTCCATAGCAGCTTTATTTATGATAGCCAAAAATTGGAATCAGTTGAAATGCCCTTCAACAGTGAATAGTTCAACAGGTAATACATGCATGCTATGAAATACTGCTCAGGAATAAAAAAAGAAATGAACTACTGATACATGCAACAACTCCAGGGGGGTATGCTGAGTGAAAACAGCCAATCCCAAAAAGGTTGCTTACAGTATGTTTGATTCCCTTTATTTAGCATTTTTGAAATGATGACATTTTTATAAGTGGATGGCAGATTAGTGGTTGCCACGGGTTAGGGCTGGGAGGGAGGGAGTTTCAGGGGAGCAGGAGACAGGTGATATGGTTATAAAGGAACAACAAAAAGGATACTTGTGATGTTGGAACTGTTTAGTATCTTAATTGTAATAATGGACCCATGCACCTTCACAGGGGATAAATTGTATAAAACTTAACACATGCATGCTCATACACACATGCATGTGTACACCAACGGGTATAAGTAAAACTGGAGAAATCTGAATAATAAGATCAATAGATTATATCAATATCAAGCTCCCAGCTGTGATATTATACTGTAGCTTTGCAAATGTTACCATTGGAGGAAACTGTACAAATTTTACAAAGGATGTCTCTGCATTATTTTTATAACTGCATGTGAACCTGCAATTATCTCACTAAACATTTTAATTAAAAAAAATCAGTAAACCATATTTGTCTGGGGCTTTTTACTTCTGCTCAGTGGTAGTAGAAGTTCGGGAGCCCCTCATTACTGCGGGGTAGGGGAGGGAGTTCTGACTCCCCGTGGTGGGGTCTCCACTGAGATTGCAGGGAAGGGGCGTGGTACCGTTATCGGCTGGCAGGGATGAAAGTACCAGCTTCCTATTGGTCTCCTCTGACATCACTCCAGTGTGGGTGCTGGGGCACCTCGCTACAGCCTCCTATAGATGGAACTCTAGGTCCCCCACTCAGCCTTTGTTGGCATGGATGCGGTATAGTCACAGCTTTTTCTGTGATGCTTGACTGAAGTTGAGCAGTTATTGTCTGAAAGTTTTCTGTCTTCACAGGCTGCCTCTTTCCTCGTCCTTTGACCAGGAAGAGCAGGCGTCGATGTTTCCAGGTTTCCAGCTTCTTCAGTACCATATTGAGGATATATGAGGCAGAAGAAAACTCATAAGAACTCACCACCCTATCATTCCTCAAGTCCTGAGTCCTAGTCAGCTGACCTTCACTCCTCATTTCAGAATATTCTTATATTTGTCTTATACATAATGTCTAGGATTTTCAGTTGTGCTTAGTGGGAGGACTTGGGACAAGTATGTGTACTCCATCTTCCCAGGACAGGAGTGCCAAGTAGTTAATACCTCAGAAGCAGCCCTCTACCAATGATGGATGGAAGTTAGTGGGTGAATTCCCCAGAGTCCTCAACCCTGGGTGCTCTGAGGCAGGAGCCGGACAACCTCTCAGAGATTTCTAGTGAGAAAAGCCCAGTTGCCCACAACAGTAACCTGTTCATCAATGGGTCCTATTTGACTTCCTTCCCTTCCCTTCTCACTCCCTACTCCTCTAGCCTTGTTCCTGGGACCCCTTCCCCACTCTACTGCTTGCACTCACATTAATGTCTTGGGATTTGCTTCCAGCGGAATCCAACCTAAGCCAGTTGGCTAAATGGAGTAGGGAAAGATGGTAAGAATAACCTCCCCAGTGGAGAGAGAGGGCAGGAGATAAGGGGAAAAGCTAACAATGCTTCCCAAGTAATCAGGCTTTTATCCTCACATTCCTCCCAGAAAATTTCAGACTGTAAGAGTCTTGGCGTTGCTGTGTCCTTATGTGACATCTGCACTACCAACAACTCCCCAGTCAGCATTGTCTGCAGACTTCATCAGGGAGCCACAGAGTCCCTTCCCAGCCTCCTGTTTCACGCATGCTCTGCGAAAGCAAAGCGGAGGTGGGCGCTCCCACCTCCTTCGCAATAACCTGCACTTGGCCGTGGGGGCCGTGCCGGGTGTTGGAGGCATCTGTATGTGCTGTGACCGACTTTTAATAAACATTAATGCGGAGGAGGAGATTGGTTAGAGCAAAATTTGCTTCAAATTAGAGCTGGCAAAGCAGGATCCAGTTATCCACGGGAGAGAGCAACTTGTGAGCAGGCCGAGATTATCACGCCATCATCAATCAGGGGGAAAGAAAAACACGCCTTCCCTCTCCTCCCGCCCCCGCCTCCTCCTCTCACTAATGCTTTCCAGCCCCAACCGTGGAATGTTTTGTTTAAGGAAAAAGTTGTTGGACATAATTAGTAATTCTATTATAGTAATATATCTTTATCTAAATAAACACAACCTGCTTTCCCACCATGAGAAATTACGTGGTGGGGATGGGGGAGGAGAGGATCAGGCTGAGGTTTGGGGCGCTGAGTAAATCTGAGCCCGGCTTCCATGAGAGGCCTGGAGTCAGGACCGCGGTCCCGGGGCAGTCTGTAGGAGCAGTAAATGGGCTGATAGGGGATGTGTTATCAGAGGCTGAGTCAGCTCAGCTGCTTTGCTCTGAACCCGGCAACATCCCCAGTGCAACATCTCTCTGATACAGATGCTTCGTCCTTCCTAAGAGAGAACCCAAAGAATGCCAGAGAACAGAGACTAATGCCACTTAGTAACCCATCTTCTTCAGGGAGAGCAGGAGTGAGGACATGGGAAGAAATCCAGCAACCCCAACACCTGCATGGGATTTGTAGTCCAAAAACATTTTCACACTTAGGAATTTATTAACCTGCATAGCAGCCTCTGTCATTTGCCCTGAAGTCCCTCTGCTGGTGGGACGTGAACGGGGGCTTCAGGACATAGATCAGAGAGGTCCATGCAATAGTCTCCAAACGTTAACCCATCACGTCGAGCTCTGAGAACCAAACATCGTCAGGTACCTGCTCTTCTCTCTTCCTACCTCTTCCAGGGACCTCTCACATTTTCCTCCAGGCAGTGGAGGACAAATACACTTTCTTTCAATCAACAAATGTTTGTTCTATACATAAAGGGATTTTTCCATATTATAAATATAAAACAGATTCATCTTAGAAAGTTTAGCAAAAACCCAAAAATTATAAGGATGGTTATAAAGCAATTCTTAGTCACAATGAACTATAGATAATAATTTGGCTACATTTCTTTCCGGTGTTTTTTCTATGCAAGCTATTTTGGTTTATTGGTTTTATCTAGTTATGATCAAACCATATAGACAGTGTTTGTTGAATGCCTGCAACGTCAGGCCTTATGCTTGTCCAAGCTGGACCGGGATCCTGGTGCCCCCTGAAAGGCAGACAATGCTTTGAGGTCTGCAGTCCCCATTGTCTCCTTACCCAAGTCAGGCCAGGACAAGGAATGATGCTTTGGCTACAGCAGTTTTTATGAATTTGTGGTTATCTGTGTGCCTTCATTTGTGAAGACAGTTTTGGAATACGAGAAGGGCAGAGGATGTATGAATGGGATAAAAGTTCATAAACATACAGTAAAATAATAATAATAAAACATAATGATGAGCACCAAGTCTTCTCAACGGATCCCAACTCACTGCAGTGTTGGTTGTGAGGGAATTGATCCACCACGTATCATCCCCACAGGAACCAAAGACCACCATGAAGGAGTTCATATTCATGTCAACAAAGAGGAAAGCAAAGATAGATTTCTAAGTTGCAATACCTCCCAACCCTCTACCCCATCTTTCTTTTTGCTCTTTGACTTCTCAAGCAATAATAATAGCCAACATGGTTGAACACTTTCTATATGGCAGGTGTTGTGCTGAACTCTTCATGTGCTGTAGCCCTTCTCATTCATGCAACAACCCCACAACAAATATACTGTCATCCTCATTTTAAAGGAAATAGAGACTCAGAAGAAGCTAAGCAAACTGTCTGGTGGAATAAGTTTTAAGTCCCAGTTCCTATTAACAATATTTTGGTCCGTTCCGAAGGCTGCCTGTGAGTGAAACCCGAATGTCCTCAATCAAGTCGAAAGCCAGCCTTTAACACGGGCCCCAGAGCCAGTTCCCAGCCTCTCTCTGCCGTTCGTCATGTGATACATGTGTGTGTTATTGACACTTTTATGGTCATTTCACTTTCCCCAACTAAAATGTTCCTTTCCTTGATAGATTTCTTTGTATAATATTTGGTGTCAATGTTGCCCACTAGCCTGCAAGTTCCTGGAGAGCAGGGGCCACGACTCTCCTTGCACACAGTGCATGGCATGTGGTGGGAGCTCAGTAAATATTCATTGAATGAATCTACCCAGTGGGCAGAGATGATGCCACACATCTCTGCTTGCGCTCAGCTCAGAGTAGAACCCAATAAATATCCAAAAAATACCCGCTTATGGACCCCCCATGTTCCATCCCCTGCAGTAGTTCCTGTGTGTCTCTATAAATCCTACTTCAACTTTTTTCTTCTCTAGAAAGCTGTTCATAGACATTGCAGTGTCATGACAGAGAGCATGAGCTTTGATATCAAACAAACATGGGTTGGAATCCCACTCCACTGCTTAGTTGTTACATAAGTCTCTCAGCCTCAATTATCACATCTGTAAAGTGGGGTAATGTTAGTCCCCATCATACAAGGTGATGACATATGTAAAGTACCTACAACAGTATCTGGCAGGGATTAAGTGCTCATTTAAGACAAGTTGTTATTATTCAAGCTTTCAGTGAATTGTCTGAATTATTATCCTTTAGCACCATCCTATATTCTATTGCAGCATATGCTTATTTTGGTGTTTCAAGGTGATAGGGCCCTTCTAGGTAAGTCCTGAACATGTCTTATGATTCCTTCCTGTATCCCTTAGTGCCACATAAATGGTCATGACATTAGAGCAGGTATTCAACAAATATGTGAATATTTCATGAGGTTTTATTTATTATCTTTGCCTTGGTTTGCTAGAGAATTTAGAAAACATGTGAAAATAAAAGAAATAAGAACAAATAATTACCCATAATTTCCTCCACCACTCAGAAATAACCCAATTTCTTTCCTTATCATCCTCCCCAATATATGTGAGATCACACTGCATAAACAAGCTCTTGACCTGTATTTCTTTACATATTTACTATACATTTTCCCCACAACATCATAAACATAATAAACATCATTTTAAGTGATTCTAGTCTATGCCACAACAATTTGATGTAATTTATTTAACTATTCCCCAGTGGTTGGGCACTTAGGTTGTTTCTAACTTCTTGCTAATATGAACAATAATGTAATTAAAAGCTTTGTGCATAAAATTTTTCTGCATTTTAGGTAATAATAGATATAACAGTGGATCTTATAACTATTCTATTTTGATCCCCATTAATTGTTCTCCCACCCATGTGCCTCCAATAGACCCCTCTGCTTCTCCTTTATAACCACACTGATGATTATTTGTTTAAGCTCTCTCTTCCCTGATGAGTTAATAACAGCAGATCTCCCCCATATCTGGCCCAATGACCTGCTCATAATAGTGGCTCAATAAATATTTTTCTATGAAATAAATCAGGCAGACCCAAGTTGGACTGCCTCACTTAGTCTCTGTGTAAACTCAGACAAGCCCCTTAACCTATCTCCCATGGATGGAGAAGCTCAGAAAGCTTGAATGACATGCCCAATATCACACACTGGTGAGTGCTGGGGCAGGGTCCTGCACCCACGTACTCTGGTTGCACAGTCCAGTTCTTCCATCATGAAGCCCTCCGCTTGGCTGTCCCAGTGCACCATCACAGTTCTTCCTGCTCACATTCTCTAACCACACTCATATCTCAGTATATGACACCAAACTCAGTCCAGAAGCCACACAATAGGCTACCAGCTTGAGAGGCTGACAGTGAGCCCTCCAGACTCCCACACCCAACTTCAGCCAAAGGCACAGGGACTTGAGGCTGTCATGGCCTCTGCTCAAACCAGGAAAGACAGAATCAAGGGTACGTCAGGTGATTAACCAAGATACCAGCCTGATGGCAGAGCCTCCATCTGAGGTGGTCTGATTTCTGGACAAATCTGAGACCAGTATGGATACTGTCCTCACCAAATAACTGAAGTCTCACTGTCCTATGAGACTCAGGCAGACCATGTCCCTTGAACACCCTTTCCCACTCCGTGGGGGGCACCCACGCCTGCAGACTCTTCCACTCACATAAGCAGGAGTCACTGGAGGGCGTCAGACATGAGGGAGTTACGTGTCAGCCTCCCTGCACTCGGCTCCGTCTGGATTATCTCTTGATACAATTTTTCCATTTGAATTCATTTGTTAGAGAAATGAATCCGAATTTTACTCTAGGATCTTGAGCATGCAGTTACTTTGCTTTTCTAAATTCAGAGTAGTTTTGATTCTTAACCTCCATGCCAGTGAGATTGTGGTAGATTTGATCTTAAACATTATAAAGACTCTCTCTCCTCCAGAAGACTCCTAGGGATGTGCAGTGAGTTTTCGCAGTACAGCATCTCCTGGAGGAGCTCTCTAGTCGCCTCCTCTGAGTTCATTTTTTTCTGTTGGGATCCTCACTAATACTCCTTTCTTTCCTCTCTCTAGCACAGCCACCTCAGTGAGTCATAACTTTCTGAAACAGAAATCAAAAAGACTAAATGGCTGTGTGAGGGGATAGGTTTGGGAGAGGACCTCCAGGAATATTCTGGTTTTGTCCAATAACACAAGACCAGCAAAGGTACATAGAAGCAAGGTTACCTTCTCGGAGCTGGAGGAGAGGAGAATTCAATGAGAACAGAACCAAATTAACACCTCAGTTTTACTTCAATTATCACAATAAACAGGATCAAGTGGACTCAAGGAATAAAAACATTGATGCTCATCAAAGCATTCAAATGATATATTCAACGTTTTAATACTCAATGCTGAATGTTGAATACAAGCTGAAATTTCTTTAACACGAATGCTATCTCAATGTCCACTTGCAAACTCATGCAACAAATTGACCTCGCTTCTCCTTGACCTCCTGAGTCCAACATCTTCCATTCCTCATCCCACCTCAGTCATCCTCCAGATGGCCATGACTGTGGTGCAGCCAGCTCTCAGACCTTGCCCACCTCTGTTAGCTTATTTCGAAATCTCATTCTCTGGCTGCAGCCTCCTCCTGCACTCCACCTTTTCTCATCTCTCCTCCACTGACCCTGCACATTTGCTCATCATTGCCTCAGTAAACCCCTACTAAATTCTCTCCTCCATTCACTCCATGGAAGTCTAGAGGACTCATGGTCAACTATATCAAGAGCACTTTAAGTGTCCCTCACCTCCTAGTCCTTCCATGTGACCCTCTCACCCAAACCCACTGACCATGTGTGGACTTAATTTCTGGCCCATCAGCGTGCTGGAGAAAGTTATAACTATGTGCCAACTAGATTCGCTACAATGCCCTGATGTGGCCCTCAGGCCCTCACAGGTGCTGAGTAATTCTTGCATTCAGCTTCCATTGCTTTCCCTATGCTGTTTTGTTCCTCTGTCCTCAAGCCTACAAACCAGAGCCTTCCAATAGATTTTATATCCTATTCCACATCCAAACAATTGAGAACTGCTGTCCAGATCACTGTTTTAGACGGATTGTGAGGCCTCTGTCCAGGCTGAGGAAAGGGATGCAAGAATCGATCAATCATTTCTGGCACAGGCGTAGTAAGAGGTAAGTGGCGATGCGTGAGCCACGCATTTGCCATTCTGGTCCCAAACTTAGGACATTCACGTTCTACGGAACTAGTCAGCAGTCTAAAAGACTGAAACCACCCAGGGTGAGTTCCTTTGATCTGTTCTTCTTCCCCATTCTTTTCTCTGTAGCTCCCTTTCTCATTTTTTCCCCAGATCAGAGAAAATTAATGTGCCTTCTGATGTATAAGTTTAAACAAAGTTCTATACTTTGGACATCCCTGGGATGCTGTGCACAGAGCATTCCATCAATGGCTGGTGAAGAAGACAGAGACATTGCAGCAAATGCAGTCTGGCTTTCTCCAGACCTCAGCAACTGGTGGGTCCAAATTAGATCATGTTGGGGGGCATTGTTATTTCTCTCTGAACATTGTCACGCTTCCCTCAACAAAGATTGACTCTAGCAATCAGGGTTTTTAGTGGCAAGCAACAGAAACTGCCTCTGGTTTCAGCAGAAAAAGAAAAAAGCCGTCACAGAATTGCTGGGAAGTTGGGCTGCTTTAACAAAGTGTCACAAACTTGGTGGCTTAAAATCACAGAAATGTATTCTGTCACAGTTCTAGAGGCCGTAAGTCCAAAATCAAGGTGTGTTATGAGGACACACTCTTCCCAAAGGTTTTAGAGGAGAATCTTTTCCTTGCCTCTTCCACTTCTGGTGGCTCCAGGCACTCCTTGGCTTGTGGCCACATCACTCCAATCTCTGCTTCCTGACCACATTGCCTTCTCCTCGGTGTCTGTCTCAGAACACCCTCTGCCTCTCTCTTATAAGGATACGTGGGATTGCACTTAGGCCTCACATGGATAACACAGGAGAAATGCCTCCTCTTGAGATCCTTAACTTAATCACATTTTTTGCCATATAAGGCAACGTCCACAGGTCCTAGGGATGGGATGTGGCTATCTTCAGGGGGCCATTTTTCAGTCTACCCCACAGCAATACTCCATTGTGACCCCACCAGCATCTCCTCCAAGCACCGAGCATTGTAACACTGTCACCATTGCTCTTGGAAATGGGTGTTTCCGCTGCTGCTGTTGCCATCACGACCCACCCCAGGATACTTTCTCCACTGTCACTGCTGCTTTGCTTCCCCAGTTCCCAAGGCAAAGTCTTGAAGCAGCGTGTCTGATCGGCTGAGCCTAGGTCATGCACCCAGGCCCTAGCCTCAAAGAAGCAGGGGCAGTGGGTCTCTGTCTTTCATGGCTCTCTAGTCAGAGGCAGCCCCTGCCTTTCCCTAAGTTTCATATGGTGGGGAATCCCCCAACACAGAAGGGGTTCATGTACCGGACATGGAAAATGACAAACATCCCAGATCTTCTCTGGGTGTCCACAAGGCTCTTGCATCATCTCACAGACAGATCTCTCTCATAATTCTGTGCTGATTGCTCATCAGGATTCCATGATTGTGCTTGAGGGTACTGTCTTACCACAACCACTCTGGCCACTGTCTGCTCTAGGAGTGCTGGAATCTATTAGACATTTGCCTTCTCCTGATGACCCCAAAGCCACAAACATTTGTGATACCCATGCATCTGTGGAGCCTTAGATAACCTACAGGCAGGCTATGCTATAAGCAAGAGGGGGCCAAGGCATCTATCTTCCCCCCTTTGAGTAGCACTGTGTCCCCTGAGCCCTAAATGACCAGGGCTCCTGCCCCAGTTTCTATGGAGCTCCAGACCCTCTAGTTCTTGCCTGCAGCCTCTCTCGACAGTACTCAGAAAGGAGTCCTTAGGCCTGGCCCAGGAAAGTCTCTCAACTCTCTTCTTCCATCCCTCTTCAATACAGCTGTGTGTGTAAGTTCTTCCCTCTTTCCCACTTAGCCAAAATCCCTCCTGTATATCATGTGTCTCCACTCCTGGCAGTCCTGCCCATATATCATTCTAAAACAGAGTAAAACCAGATACAGGCCAGAGAAAGGTGTAAGCCAAAGGCTCTGATAGCACAAAGCAAGGGAATGGCTTGCAAGGCAACATGGAGAATGCAGAATGTAAATTACCTTCAGCATGTGGACAGCTAGTTCTCTCTGTTCTGGGCCAAAACACATCTGAATACACCTACTTATCTCCAGCTCAGCTGCCGCCATCATCCCACACCTGGAAGACTGATCTCTGACTTCCACCTGGCCCCTCTGCTCCATTTTCCACCAGAAACCGAAGGGATTATTTTTAAGTAAAATGGCAATGTTGCCCGCTCCTTAAATCCTTTAAAAGCTTCTCATATCAGTCAATTGGTTGGTATGGTTGGAATCATATCCCTCCCCAAAAAAGATATGTTGAGTCCTAACTCCTAGTACCTGTGCATGTGACATCAACTTATTTAAAAGTAGGTTATTTGCAGGTTTAATCAAGTTAAGGTGAAGTCATTAGGGTGGGCCTTAGTCCAAAATGACTGGTGTCTCTGTAAGAAAAGGGAATTTGGACACAGACACAGATGCAGAGGGAAGACAGCCACGTGAAGATGGAGTAGGAGATTGGAGTTATACTACAATAAGCCAAGAAACTCTTGGGGCTCCCAGAAGCTAGAAGACGCAAGGAAGGACCCTCTCCTAGAGACTTTGGAGGGAGTACAGCCCTGCCACACCTTGACTTCAGGCTGCTGCCTCTAGAACTGTGAGATAATAAACTTCTATTGTTTTAAGCCACTCAGTTTGTGAGCTGTTTACACTCGCAGACTTTGTTATGGCAGTCCTAGGACCTAACACGTTCGGGATACAATTCAAACCCCATACATGGCCTAGATAGTCACACGTGATCTGGCACCTGCCATTCCACCTTAATCTCCTGACATTTTTACGAAAAAAAATGTATATCTCCCTATGTTCCAAACACACTGGCTTTCCTAGAGTGTACCGATGTCCCTCCCACTTCGGCTTCTTAGAATCACTGCCCCCAGTGTCCACTCTTCTCACACATCTCACATCCACTTCTTCCTCATCTCATGCCTCAGTTTGAATGACTCTCACTCTGAAAGACCATCCCTGACTCCATAGTTGGATCCCCCACCCCCTCCAGCCTGCATCATTTTCAGCACAGGGCTTCACTGACGTATTTCATAACACACACCATAATCTTTGCTTCTTCACTTCTTTATCTGTTGCCTTTTTTAAGGAGCTTACCTCCCCATTGGAATCTCAACTTCAAGAGAACAGAGACCTCATCTGTCAGATACACCCTTCCTTACACTCCCATCCCTGCCTAGCACACGGCCGGGCACACAGCATTGTCCAAACGAGCATTTGTCAAGTGAATGGATGCATGTCGCAATCAGGGGAACTGGCATGAGCAAGCAAGGAGGCTGGAAGGGTACCGTGTGTTCTCAGAGTGCTGAGTATGGAAGCATGGAAGGAGGGAAGAGAGAGGGCCCTCTGCCTGGACACATGTAGTGGACATTACTTGCTGGAAAGGGATTATGGATGTCTTTGAATGGCCACTGGGGCATTTGGACTTAATTCTGCATTAAAATGGGAGTCATCAAAGATTTTTGAGCAGCAGTGACCCAAGATGACCTATGCTTTAAGGAGATCTCTCAAGCAAGAGCACAGAGAGTGGATTAGACAGGTGGGCAACTGGAGCCAGGGAGACCAGTGAGGCAGCTATTAAAATGTTCCAGGTGAGAGGTGAAGGGAGCTTGACCCAGGGCAGGAGCAGTGGGAATGGAAAAGGGCAGAAGATGCAGAGGTTGAACTGACAGAGTTCAGCAGATGATTGCACGTGGGAGTGGATGGCCTGGGAGGGTGGGACACAGGTCTGGTTTTTCTGGCCAGAGTGACTGGACACGGGGAAAAGGCCCTCATTACCTGCAAGAGGAACTTTCAAGAAAATGTGTCAAAAAGTGAGTAAGTGCTTGTTTTTATTGGTTCCTCACAATTTGAATGGCTCAAGCTTAACTAGCTTGGCCAGTTGCATTTTCAAGGCCTTTCTGCTCAAAATGCAAGAAATAAGGGTTGATTCTTCCTCATGTCTTTCTTCTCTCAGGCAAGTTTGGCCATCTGGACCACAGAGGAAGCCATCAGACTTCAGCTAGCCAAGCAGGGCCAATAAGGCCCAGCCCAACTCTTGAGCCAAAGCCACTCTGCTCAGGACTGCTCAGAGACCTCTCCCCTCCCACTGAGTCAGGATGAATTTTTAACTCACTATTGATCAGGCAATTTTAAAATCAATTTTAATTAAATGAAAGATTTCTATCAGGACTGCTTCTTTCTGGACAGTAAATTGGACCTTGTAATAACACTTACATTGGAACATCTCTCATCCAAGTAACAGAGTCCATCATAAATAAGTAAAGATCCTTCTTCTCATTATGCATTTGGGGAAAACCGAGATTAGAGGTTTTGCCTGAGGCCCTGCAGTAATGGGACAGAAATCTGGAATTGGAATCATGGAGATGCCGACATCAAAGCCCACTAATACCACTCTCAGCCTCCAAAATCCCTCTCCTTATACATGGAATAAGGAGAAAATAGATCCTCGCCAGTTACCGGGGAAGGGGAAATTGCAAGTATTTAACTGACAAAGATGAAGCAAGTGCTCTGAATGGTGTGCATATAGATACAGTTCATTATTCGAAGGCATTTTCTTGTTAGAAATGGTCACACTTGGTTGGCTTGCAGAAATATTGCCCCAACAGGGAGAGCTCCTGTTTGAACCACTCCTTTATGTGAGTCACTGGTACAACCTGTTTCTTATCTTACAGTATTGCTTGTATCTCATACTGGGGAGACAAGAACATAACAGACCCTTGGTCAGAACACCTGCTGTCACGTCTTGTCTTCCCCAAACTTTTTCAGCTGGACTTTTTCACATCGTGCATCTGCAGACTCAGCCCGTTATGGGGCTGAACCAGCCTTGACTAGGCTTCGACCAACCACATGTGGGGTGTAGATTTCATCTTGCTATCATAGGCCCAGGACTCCATGATGCAGGCATGGGCCCTGATTGGCAAGAGTGTCTCAGACCTGCTACACATCACGGAGCCCTCCTTGTCTACTCTTCTCAACTGGACATCTCCTTCAGATTACAGCCCAGAGGCAGTCCTTCATCTTGTACCCCAGCTGCTGCCTGAGACTTCCTTCATTATAGTTGAGTTTGTTAAGATAGATTTTCTGTACAGTAAAATTTACCTTTTTGTGTACGAGTCTATGAAATTTGACAAATGTATAGTTGTGTAACCACCACCATCAAGATATAAAACAGCCCCAATAGCCCCCCAAATTCCCTCATGTCCCTCTGTAGACAACACAACACTACCCCCAGTCCCTGGCAACCACCGATCTGCTTTCTGTTCTGATAGTTTTGACTTTTCCAGGTTGTCACATAATTGGAATCATGCAGTGCTTCAGCTTTTGAGTCTGGCTTCTCATTCACTTATCAGAATGCATTTGAGATTCATCTACATTGTTGTGTATATCAGTTGTTCATTCCTTCTTGTTACTGAACAATATTTCATTGTATGGATGTGCCAAAGCTTGTTTATCCACATACCAGTTGAAGGACATTTGGGTTCTTTCCAGTTTGGCATGATTATTAATAAACTGCTAAAAACATTCACATACAGGTTTTTGTATTAACATATGTATCTCATTACTCTTGGGTAAAGCCTTATTAGGGCGATTCCTGGGTGTCATGGCAAGAGTATAACTTCCTAAGAAACTTCCAACCTGTTTACCAGAGTGGCTGTACCAACTTTGCATCCCCACCAGCAGTGTGAGAGAGTTCCAGTTGCTCCACATCCTCATGACACTTGGTATCTGTTTTTTTTTAATTTTCATTTTAATAGGCATGATGCCCGATATTTTAATTTGAACAAGTGGGTACCGCAGTTTCCTGCCTTTAACAATCCTGTTGGTTACCTACCACTAGCCATTCCTCCATCTTCCCTGCTAACAGAAGCCAGATTTTGTTCACCCTCATCCTGGTGGCCATGTCCTTCAGGGTAAGTTGGGCGTGCTCCCAACCTCAGTCAGTGCGTGAATCCTGTTTTTCTCCTCTTGGACACTTTTGGTGTGTCCACTCCTTGCTTATGCTATCCCAGTAAAATGTTCCATCAAGTAGAAATGAAGAGTTCAGGATCAAGAGTCAGAGTGCCTGGGCTTCAATCATGGCTCTGCTGCTTCCTGGCTACAGACCTTGGGTAGGTACCTAAAATCTCAGAGCCTCCGGTCCTCCTCTGCAAAAATGGGGGTAATGTAGAACCCACCTTGAGGGTTGCTGTAAGAGCTGACTATGTCAATGTATGGAAGGTCTTTGCCTTGTGCCCAGCAGATAAATTATCATCATCATTATATTATCAAATGATTTTTCATTCCATGCATTTATTTTTTACTATATGTAGTACTGAAGAGGTTTATATTCCCAGGTAAGACCTATTTAGAGACAATTAACCAGATTAAAATCTCACAGATATTTCAAAACTATTTACTTGTCTCAAAGAAATAAACAAATCTAAGAGGGCTTCATTTTCTAAAAAAAGAAGTCATTCCTTTGAGAGGGCCATGCTAATAGATTTGCTGAAGAGATGCCTGACGGGTTTCTTTGAATCCAATGTTTTCCTGATGTGGGTTTGCACAGTTATGCACATATGGCAGCTACATCAGACTCTGGCATTGGTGGACAAGACTTGGCCTGCAGTGGTTTCTTCTCTGGGCACTGTGCACAAGCCCAGCCCGTGCCCAGTCGTGGCCACGGAAACTCTTGTTGCCCATTAGAGAGGGGAATCTCCTCCTGACCACAAAACTAAAGCAGCATAATTTCATTTGGGGGCCATTTATTCTTTACCCTGGATGGGTGATGAGACATCTGTCTTCTTAAAAAAAATGGTCTAGCCCTCCCATTTCATTTAACTTCTAGTAATATACGGCTGCCCCAGACACCATCCAAATACAGGAGAAACTCACGCCAAGGTGAACAAAACATCAAGAGATTCTGACCTCCGCTTGTTCAGGCTCTTGCCTCGTACTCTAGGGACAGTTTCTAGAAGAGTTGCAGGTGCCTTCTAAGAGCACCTCATTCTTCAAGCTGTTATGGAAGTGTTTCTCAAAAAGAGGATCACCGTCTCTATTAGAGCCATCTGATGATGGGCTCAAGAATCTGAAATTTAGCAAGTTCACTCAGTCGTTACTGTACGTACTCAAGTTTGAAACCCATTGCGTTAGACCAACTGGTAAACTATGGCCAGGGGTCAGTTCTTGCCAGCTGCCTGTTTTTGTAAATAGAGTTTTATTGGAACACAGCCACACTGATTTGTTTGCATATCATCTGTGGCTGCTTTCATGCTAAAACAGCAGAGTTGAGTATGGCCCACAAAACCTAAAATATTTGCTGTCCAACCCTTTACAGAAAAAGTTTTCCAATCCCTGTGCTGAAAAAATTCCATATGGTATTTGCACTAGTCATGGTGTGAGAAATAGGAAAATATTCTAGGTCTGTTACCAGCATATTGTTATCCCTCCCTTCATTCTCGTGTACATATTATGTAAAATGATAATGCCAGACAGTCAGCACATATATGTTAGCATCTACTACAGGTCAGGCTCTGTGCTATGTGTTGAAAACAGGGTGATCCCTATGGAGCCCCTGTGAGGTTTGTATATATGACTGATTCTATCAAATCTAAATCACCATTGATTAAAGACATCATCATTTTATGCACTATTAAGAGAGAAAAAAATGCTACCAATTAAATCATGACACAGTATTACCTTTTGCCTTAGAAATTTTATTTTCTAATTATTAAAAAGCTCTTTTAGATTTATTTTTATCACTCTTGGCATACATAAAAAATTATATCTAATATTCCTCGTTAAGAGCTACAGTCTCCAGGGTATTCTTCCAGGTTGCTGAGACCCACTCTGCAAGTTACTTGCAGACACTCTTCTGATCTTATGAGAAAGTATCAACAAAGCGTTTTCAGACCAAGTTCATGTATGCGAAGGCAATGACGGCTATGTCACAACAGTCACCTGGCCAACAGTGTTTGTAAGAGGCAATCAATCGTAACCCATTTTCAGATATGTTAAATGGCTTTTAAAATATGTGCATCATAGAATTGATAAGATTTGGTTTATTACTTGATGAGTAAGAAGTCAAGGGTTATAGGCTGGGTCCTAGGGAAATTGCTTCCCAAAGATGAGTTGAGGCAGAGCTGGCCAGAAGGAGCAAGAGGGTGTAGAACCCCTTCCCTGTTTCAGGAAGAACCAAGGATGGCCTCTAGCTCTCCCCCAGTCCTCACTCCAGTGTGCCTCAGGTACACCAGTAAGTGTCTCTTTCCACTTCAGCCTGAGATATCCTTTGGTGTACCAGGGTGGCCTCATTCATCTTGGAGCTCTGAGAGACTGAACAGTGTCTGGAAAAGAGCGTGTAGCAACAGTCCTTGTTTGTTAAGTGAGCAAGTGAAGAAACTTACAAAGGGGAACAGGGAGAAGGGGATTCTGCAGGTAGAGCTCCAGGGACAAATCCTTAGAGCAACCACGTGTGACCAAGTATTTTTGAGAGTCACAGGTAGAAAGATGAGCCCCTCCAGGAGCTTGACTCAGGCTGGAATCCACTCAAGAGATGGACATGGAGAAATTTCTAAGGAAAGATTTGAGCCTGTCACATAGCAGGACTATGTCTGCATCTGGACCTTGGACTCCAGCCACTGTGAACCCTAAAGGAATTATGGTAGAAAACTCCTCATTTTATATTTTCATTGTGACTATGTCAGGGAAGCTGCCCTCCATGTGATTCTGTTAGGAATGCCAATCACGGGCCTGGTCTTTTCCCTGAACGACCTCAAGAATGGGCATGGCCAATTTCTCCGTTAGACACCTGGGCACTGTGCCTAGGCCCCACAATACTGTAGGAGCCCAGAGAAATGTTTTGATTTCTGTGAAAATCAGAAGGAAAAAATGAATATAAACCACCCTGGATTATAGCCATCTTCATAACAACACAATTGTAAAATGTAATTTTTGTTATTCTTTTTATGCAGAAAGAGACCCACGAAGACAAAATTGCAGCAGGTCCATGACAGGTCCATGGAAATCATAATGGGGCCCTGAGGGTAGGCATGTGACAGAAGTCACACCCATCAGACCCTCTCCCAGGAGCGTGACTCTAGGGAGGGGAGCCATATTGACAGCAGGGCCAAGAGAGAGACTGTCTGCCTTGTTGGTTAAGGAGAATGCACGGAGATCCAGAACTCTGGGACGATGCACCAACTCGGTGTGGTTCACAGTGGAGAGGGGAATGGGACTGGAGCCTGAGAAGTTAAGTTGTATTTGTTTTGTTTATTTAGCCAAACAGAGAAAAGAACAAAAAAAAACCCAAAACAAAATAATAAAATTAAAAACTCCACCAGAAGCGAATTTTGGAAAATGAATTATAACTGTTGTTAAATCTTGGCGGAGGGGAGATTAATGCTTGATCTATTGTGTGTGCGTGTATATATATATATATACATATGTGTGTGTGTGTATGTATGTATGTATATGTATGTACATATGTATATACATACATATATATGTATGTGTATATAATACACATACATATATAAATATATATATAAATTTTTAATTTCTAAAAAATAAAATAAATAACAGCCCATGCATCCCTGAATCAAAGATCACAGGAACCACTTTGCTCCCTATCCTTTCTGAGGCTTAGTTTTCCTTTTGTTTCTGCAAACTACCATTGTAATTAGGCTCTTTCTCCCCGTCTCTTCCACTTAATCAAGACACTGTTTCTATTGCTTGCGGCCAAGGGATCTTCATTCATTCAGGTGCACAGCCAGCTGCTGATGGTGGAGGCGAACAATTTTCTAGGGTGGCAGGGGCCCATTCATTTGGCTCTCACCCAGTCTGGAGGCCCTTAAAATGCCAGTTACGTGTGACACGGGTGGGCCTGGATGCACACTGGTCCAGGCTCACTGGTCTACCCTGGCATCATCTCCAGGCTATGTCCTGGCCCAAGACTACCTCATGAAAAATGAGCCTGCCTGACTAAGGGGATTGGGGTCAGGGAATAGGAAGGTGCAAGCAAAAGGGACAGTCACACTAAGTATCAGGCAGTCTGATGAGTACATCTCCAGCATCCCCTGAAAACCCTGAGCATCTTGTGATTTAGGTCTGAAAGTTATGAATAGTGATCATAAAATTCATCATCCAAACCAGGATACATTTAAGAATGAAAGAGGGTGCTCTTGTAACTACATTGGAACAACAGACATAAATGGGAATGTCCTAAGTAAATTAAAACATGTGATCACCCTAGTTACGAAGGCTAGTTAGATGTCTCGCCTAAGATCACACAGCTAATCAGTGGCTGAGCTGGGATCTGGGTCTTTCTGGTTTCATCCCTAAAGAGAGAACATTTCTTGGAAATTCTGAGTATCCCGTATGTTGTGGGCTGAATTGTGTCCCCACAAAATTCATATTTTGAAGCCCTAACCCCCAGTACTTCAGAATGTAACCATATTTGGAGATCAGGGTTACACCAGTATGATGGTGCCCTTTCAAGAAAAGGAAATTTGGACACACACAGAGACACCAGGGATGCACTCGCACAGAGGAAAGACCACGTGAGGACACTGAGAGGAGGCGGCCATCTGCAAGACATGGAGAGAGGCCTCAGGAGAAACATATCTTCTGACACCTTGATCTTGGACTTTCAGCCTTCAAAACAGTGAGAAATAAATTTCTGTCATTTAAGCCACTCAGCCTGAGGTACTTTGTTATGGCAGCCCTAGCAAACTAATACACCATTGGAGAGTTGGAAACAAAGAGCAATGCTGGTGAGAACTCTGGGATTCTAAAATCTTTGCCCTTCATCCCTGTGGAGATCAGCAGTAAAGCCATTTTATTATGAAGGGT
This sequence comes from Tapirus indicus, assembly GCA_031878705.1. Taxonomy (NCBI): domain Eukaryota; kingdom Metazoa; phylum Chordata; class Mammalia; order Perissodactyla; family Tapiridae; genus Tapirus; species Tapirus indicus. The sequence continues at coordinate 62,121,611 of CM062929.1, forward strand.
CCTGTGTACTTGTATTCTTGGACAGCAAGGAAGGGGGGGTGTGGACTCTACATTGTAGCTGTATCGGGGACCAGAAACACCCACAGGGACAGGACAAGTAATGATAGTCCTGAAGAGCAAATAGAAGGAGATTGGCTCCACGGGTGGAAAGAAGTACTTAGGGAGCCGCCAGCTTAGCCTAGAGCAGTTCTCCCCCCGACCCATACCTTCCCTCCACACCCACCCCCCCGCAGACTTAAAAGTCAGAAGGTCTGTGCTCCATCCCCCGCCCCACACCAGACACCAGGGAGATTCAATTACACTTAGAGACACAATGTCTGCCTCCCCTGGATTAATTTCCGGATCCTGCCAAACCTTGTCCTTATCTTTTTTTTTTCTTGCTGAGAATAAGAACCCTATAAAATCGTCTCTATCAGGGACCAAGCAATGAGCTAGGGCAAGGCGAACACAAGGATTAGGGCCTCGTGTCTCTCTGGGCCCAAAACTTACTTGTCTCCTCATACAGATTTGGGAGGCGCCCAAGCATGACAATTTGCAGTAGAACATAAAAGCCTCCTTTCTATCTAAAAGGACCCATTTTATCAGGGCAAGAGGTCGGAGCTTGACATACTGTGGGCATGAGTTATGTAATGGTATTAGCGCAAAGTCCCCAATATGCCAGGCCCGGTGCCATTCTGCTCTCACAGAGCTTTGTAAAAACAATAACAGCAATGACAACAGCAAGAGCTAGCAAGCACACAGTGCGTACAAATTGCAACCTCCTCCACCTACCTGGTCTTATTCAATCCTCCCAACAGCTCTATGAAATAGGGCTACCTATCGACTTATGAGGTGGATGACATTTTTATCTCCATTTTGCAGATTGGTAAATTGTGGTTCAGAGAAATTAAGCAACTTGGCCACAGACGTAGCTGGTAAGGAGAAAAACAAAAACCTCTTGTATGCTAACACCAATGTATTAACAATCATCTTAAAAATCAGAGTGTGAGGTACTCCATGGGGTATCAAGTGATGTACAAATTTTGACCAACACTGAGTTAAAAAGTAGAAAACATTCACTGAGTAAATATTATGTACTCACAGTTTTCGGGCATTATTTCATTTAATCTGCACATGGGTACATTTGTCATTGTTGCCATTTTACAGATGAGAAAATTGAAGTTTGCCAAGGTTACCCAGCAAAGAACTAGAAGAGCTCAAATTTGAACCGAGGTATTCTGAGTTCAGAATTCATGTTCTAAGCACTATGCTCTACCACCCTTCCTGTGACTGAGATGTTTTGCAGGCTGAGCAGTGAGCTTCAAGTGCCAGGTCAAAGATATACGATGTGGTACAACCAGAGTTGTAAGTGGTAACACGTACACTGGGTGTTGCTCTGAGGTCTGAGATACACTAACTCCCAGGGAAGAAGTATGTCTCCCCTACCCAGCTCAAATTTCCCAAGCAGGCTGGACAGAGTTGGATTTCTCGGATGTTGTGATGTTTAATGTTCTTTCAAAGTGTGTTAGACCCTCTCGCCCACGATTACTCCCAGGTGCAAAATTGTATGCACAAACAGTTGCAGCGGCAATTTACTGACTGTGAGCTCAATCAGGCAATTGTGAGCACAATTAGCTGCTCCCTGCTCATTTGGAAGGAGCTGGGGCGATGATTGCCTCTGCAATTAGCCAGTTGTGGGCAGCTTGGTTTGCTTGTGCAATTTTGCACCCTCAAACATGGAATGTGCAAAAGTGGTGCATGCCCAGGGACTTTATACTTTGGGCTCTGAACATCAGACCTGATGCCCACCCACCTGTCTGTACACGGCCATGAGGGCCTGCCTCCTGGATCAGTATGGAGGCTGCCGCCCCAGGGAGAGAGAAGGTACAATGACGGAGATCAAACGTCATGGAATGCTACCCCAGCTGAAGAAACAAATCCTTCCATATTTTGACAGCAGAGGGAAGGACAGAAATAGGATGCTAACTCGGGTTGGCATAGGGACAGGTGTGTTCAGGGTTGGGAAGAACTAAACATTAATAATTTGGGTCCAAGAGAGATCCATCCAAAAACTGATCAGCTCAGAATGGGGAACCTTCCTTCTGCATTATCAGAATGATTGCGTTGAGGAGTCGGTAGAAACTGGATTGAATGGAGGAATTGATATGCCATTTAAGTCACATTTAAGTACAGTTTTTCTCTTCCCTCTTCCCGCATCCTGCTTAAAAAAAAAGAATAAATTCTTCCACTAGGGTTGGGAAGATTCCTAACCACCTGTTCTTACTGAGGGACACCCGGAAATCCAGAGATTTTTATTGCAGCTGTCCACAAAATGAGCTGCAGTCTGATTGGATTTGTTGTAGTTTTCCTTTAGCTATGAGTTGATTAAAAAGAAAAGCTCATGATATTTTAGGATAAATTTTGCTGCATTGATGGGCCTTTCCACCTAGAAGCAGCACATCTGTAGGTTTGTGAAGGAAATTGAAAGGAAAAGTGGCTCACTGTTTGGTTACCTCAGCTGTCCTGTAAGCCTTCTGTCAACTGACATAAACTTACTCTTTGTAACTACTCTAAACCTCTCAGAACAGTGCAGCATTATTTATAATAATCAACATGTGGGAACAATCCAAAGGTCCATAAACTGATGAATGGACAAACAAAATGTGGTATATCCATACAATAGAATATTATTCAGCCATATAAAGGAACAAAGTACTGATAGATGGTGCAATACGGGTAAACCTTGAAAACATTATGTTAAGTGAAAGAAGCCAGGTGCAAAAGGACACATAGTGTATGATTCCACTCACATGAAGTATTCAGAAGAGGCAAATCTATAGAGACAGAAGGTAGATTAGTAGTTGCGACCTCGGGGGAGGTAGGAATCAGGAGTGACTGCTAATGGATTTTGGGTCCTTTTTGCAGTAAGGAAAGTGTTCTGGGATTCGATAGTGGAATTAGATGGTTACATAACCTTTTGAACATACTGTAACCATGGAATTGTATACTTTAAAGGGTTTAATTTTGTGGTATGTGAATTACATATCAATCTTTTAAAAATCTATTAGAGAAAATTTGTCCTTTGGGAGACTGGGAGTAGATTTAATATTATGAGAACATCCTTGCATTGGCCTGTCCACAGGCCACTCAGAGAACCCCTGGGAAATATCAACAGAAGGGAAGAAAGAGTTCAAAAGTTATTTCTGATGCAGGCCACAAGCCATTCATTCATTTATCAAAAATAATTATTGAACACCTACTGTATACCAAGTTATTTAGTAAGCATTGAGAAGAAAGATTTGATGTCTTTTTGATCTCATGCTGGGGTAGGGTGGGAGGGTAGATTTCAAATAAATAAGCAGGCCACTACCTGGGTCAATGTTTCCAAATTTCCATTCAAACTTTTGAGTCACATAAGACGTTTTCTTGGATCGGAATGGAAAGCAAGTGTTTACAAGGGAATTTTCCAGAGCCACTACATTTTAGCCAGTACTAAGCCAACACAGTCAAGAGTATGGTTTGGTTCTTACTATTTCTTCTATTGAGTGTACTGAACTTTTTATTCTTCAACTAGATATTTGACATAATGTTGATTTTAAGCCAAGAAAGCGTGCAGACAGACAGGTAGATCAGCCAGGAGGCATGAGTTAAGTATAAAGGGATGTACTGGTGCCCTAATATTGTCATCCACCTTCTCCCATCTGAGTGGCAGCCCAAGGAGCTATATACACAAAGAATGGTAGTCTAGTGAGAAGCAAATATTATATTATTAATAACTAGACAAGTTAATGTCCCCAGTCCTCCTTCCACCCCAACATTCTGAGACATACTTCTTGAAAGTGGCCTGTGTGTGCATTGTCTCCACGTCTTCACTTCACTCTCTTTCACACTTGGATCTGCTGTCTGCCCCCATCGCCCCACCTTTCAATATCAGGTTGCTTATGCCAGAAACATCTTTCATCCCCACTGTGCAATTCATGGTTAGGATCTATAATCCCATTGTTTCAATCTTCTAAATTTCTCTCAAAGACATCTCTACTTGTGTCACTTTAATCCAGCCCACTGTCCTCTTATCCTGGATGACCTCAGAGACCTCCTCACTGGCCTGTTCCCATACACACTTGCCCCACGTTGTAGCTGATCCAATTTAAAATATAAAATTTTGTCTCATCTGGCCCTTGGTTAAAACTCTTCATTTGCTGCCCAATGTTCTTAGAAGAAAGATTAGAATTATTTATTGGTCCTGCTTCAGATGTGAGTGGGACCAGAATGAAAAGCAAGTGTTCCTGAAATGTCAATACAATCCACTTTTCCTCCCCATCCCACCACTACTGCCTCAGACCAAGCTTTTATGATATTATTAGAGTGGGATCACACATGCATGTGTGGGGGGTGGGGAGGCATGCATTCTGAAGTTAACATGAAAAACAAGTGTGTCAGACACAATGATATAGGTTTGGCAGCTCCTCTTTCGACCCCTCTTCCTGGGCACACAGGAAGACTCATTTCCCAGGTTGCCTCCGTGTTAAGTCAGGCCACATGACTCAGTCTGGCCAATGCAACGTGAGCAGAAGGGAGATAAGCCACTGAGTCTTAAATTTAACTACATACTGAAATCACCAGGGAAGTTTAAAGCATACTGATCTATCGCTCTCAGCCCCTGAAATTCTGATTTAATTAATATTGGGACCAGCCTGTACAGTGAAACTTTTAAAAAGTCTACTGATTCTAAGTTGCAGCAAAGTTTGAGAGCTGGTGTAAGCCACTCTCAGGCCTGGTCTTTAAAAGCATCCTGTTCTCTCATACCCTTCCGTGATGACCTCAGAGGCCAGCCAATCCAGATATTGGAAACTGTCAGCCTGGGAATCAGAGTGATGTGTGGATCTCTATTGGACTTGTAACCTGAAAAAGAAATACATATTTATTTACTTTAAAATTAATTTGTTATCAGGGCATAGCCTCTCCTATTCTGACTAGTGCAGTGAAAATCATATAAAGTCAAAATTACCTTCAACATACCTTCAGGAATTGTCCTCAGTGGAGTGACCAACAGCCCATTTTTCCTCCAGCTCTGAAACAGATCACCGTTTCTTCAGAACAGAAATAGATGGAATTGCCAGCTTACATTTCAAGGGTATAGTGTATGAAAACATGAATTACGAATACTAAAATCACAGTGAGATACTCATAGCGTAAGAAGCAGGCAGAAATTGCAACCTGCTCAAAGAACAGTAAATTCATATCACCTGTCTCGCTCTCATTATGGGGCAGTGCTTCTCAGCCTGGGCTATATTACTCAGAAGTACCTATGGAGCTTTTAAAATATGCCCATGGCCACAGCATTATAGATCACGTGATGGCACATTGATACTGCAGACACCTCCACAGTTTCTGATTCACGGAGATGAAAATGAAAACCATCCACCCCATTAACCACGTGTTTCTAAATCTTCATAAGGATGTTTACCAAATTTGGTACCACGCTGGGACTTTGAACCTCCCAATGAGCTTAGGTTTTATTCTTGATTTACGTTTCACATTCTTTTTTATCATGTTTAAGTGTTGAACAAATATAAAATACCAAGAGGGTAGATGAATCTCAAAAATATTATTTTTAACAAAAGAAGCCAGACATGAAACGTACCTACCATATAATTCTGTTTGCGTGAAGTTCAAGAACGGGCCGCCTGATCTATGGCAACAGTAATCAGAACAGCGGTGGTCTATTTGTGGGGAGGGTGTAGGACTGACTGGAAAGGGGCATGAAAGAACTTTTTCTGCGGTGCTGGAAGTGTCCTTTATTTTTATCAGAATGGATATACACATATATCACATCAATTGATACTTATTGGATTGTACACTTAATATCTGTATATTTCACTGTACATAAATGTTATCTTAACAAATTTTTAAAGAAGAAAGGAAAAAGAAAGGCAAATAATACAGTGAGAGTTATGTGCTCTTCAAGACCAGTGACCATCATTGGCTGCTCATCATTTTTTTTCTGTTAAATCCTGAGGGCTGATGCTACCCTGTGGTCCATGATCAACGTGTGTCACCTTGAGTGGCCTTCACAAGCTTGATAATACACACTACATACTACAGTCCCAGGTCATAAGAAATTAGAAACAAGTTGAGAATTAATTCCTCTTTGATACCATACGCTGCTGCACCCCTAAACAAAACCTTGAACAAGTCTGGAAAAAAGCAAAACAGAGGAAAAGCTAGAGAAGATTGGCTAAAATGGCTCTCAGTGGAGGCCCTTCACAAAGCTGGAGGCTAAGATGGAATGGGGTTATCTTCTATAAAATTATAGTAGAGCAGGACAGAGGAGGTGGGACCGGTTTTGCTCAATGGAGAGCACAAGATAAGAAACAGTAATATTTCCTTACCAAAAAGTCTCCTCAGCCCCCTGAAGCTTACCCAGTGCTAAAGATCACCGGTTGCAGATTTGTTTCTGGGAAAGATATATTCTTTAGGGTTGAAAGAAGAGAAGAAGGACATTTAAACTATTAAGCTGTGCTATCAGTCATTCACACCTTAACATAAAATATGTCAATCAATGGATTGCCTTTTAACAACAGCCTTGAATCAGCTTCACTCAATTCACTCACCACCTCTAACACCAAAATAAGGACTGGCTCTCCACTTAGTCCTTAATGCTTACCCTTCCTCTAGAATGCCCACTTATCTACTCATCGACTGTGAATTGTCCTGTTTACAGATGTTTCTTTAGTAAAAAATATGAATTTAGTAAATATTTGTTGAACAAATAAATGGCTTTCTGAAATGTACAACAGTTTCAGAGATCTGATGGGAATCTTAATAAAGGGAGATAATAAATACAATGCCTCACTGTAATAAAATTCCTAAATATAAGCCATAAAATTAAAACTGAGGAAGGGTGAGGAATACGAGGTAGAGGGAGATGGTGTGGAAAATTTCTGCAGGAGAGACAATTAGGAAAAGCAAGGTTGGATTTTGTGCTCCTTCCTTCCAAGATCTGCCTCCAAGGGCTTGTCAAAGACAAGAATGGTGAACTTAGGAAAAGAGATCTATTATTTTCATCTGAAGAAGCAGAAAGAGAAGGTCAAGTAATTTGATTAAAAAATGATATAGAAGAGGCAATCAGATTAAAACATATGTTTTATGTTTTAAGATGTATTTTGGTCGCCCATAAGATCAAACTGATTCTGCTCTTTGGTTGGCCAGAGGAGAGAGCTGAAGAAGCAGTAGAAATGAAATAAAGACCTCCTCTGTTGGAGCACTAAGCTCTGGTGCTCATCCATGCTGTGTCTTCCAGGTTGGTTTTCTCCAACTTAGTTTAGAGCCCTCAGAGCTGAAATTAGGTTGATATCTGAGCCCAAGGATGACAGCCCAGAGCTGCATTGCTGCTTGAGGTGGCTTGGCTGTTAGAAGCCCCATCTCTGCCCACTTTTAAATAATGCTTGAAACAGCTCCCTTTTCAGATGTAATTTCTAATCACTTTCAGATTCTGCAGGGGAACTTTAAAAAGAGACATCTTTAGTTTGACTTTGAAATATGCTGTTTGTTTTTGGCTAACTGAAAATTAGCAGACCTTTTCATTGTTCATGTTTGTTATTACAGTTGTGCCTCGCGGTCTGTGCGGTTGCTTGGCAGAGTGAGAACGAATATTCTTTGAATAAAACTCTGGTCCTTAAACCGATTTGAGGAGTGGGTACCCCAGCAGCAGTGTGGGCACTATTCATGTCTCCAGCTCGGTTTCAACCCTACTTTGTCCTGGAAAACCCAAAACACATTTGGCCCTGAGCACTTTTTTCCTTGATTTTTAATCTTGCGAGCAATTTAAAGGAAATTTAATCCATATGTTTCTGATTCATTTAAATCACAAAAACATTGGGTTTTGAGAGTTATTTGATGTCCAAATGCCTTTTGAGACTTTTAAATAAACTTTCCAAGTCTTATTGCTTTAAAAACACATACTCACGTTTTGCCAAGGGTGAATAGATTCAGGCTCCAAAGGATTTGGATTGAATTTGAAATTCTGAATTTGTAAATTATGACCATATCAAGATAAAGCCTGTGTCTACACAATACCCAAGCAGCCCAGTAGAAAGTCAAAATACTAGGTTGTTATCCAGATGTTGCATAACTTCTAATGTGTGGCAAAGCATCAACGAAACATCCGGATGGTTTACTGACTTTTTCTCTCTTTATTCAGATGTTTGCTGTTATAGGGTGAAGGATATGGGCAGCAGCTGTCAATCCTGGCACACTATGAGGAGTTTATTTTGAAAGAGTATCTATATTGACATGCAGATCACAATGTTCACAGGATGGGGTTGGGGTAGGAAAGAATCTGCTTTTCTTTCTAAAAGCAGGTTGTGTTGAGTAAGTTGCAAGATTTGGAAGGCAGAGAAGAGGGGCCATCCAAACGTGTTTGAGCATTCCTCAGGGAGATTGGGGAAAATAGGTGAGTGGTTTAAAAACTTGTTGCTACATTTTTCTAAGTGGAAGGAATATGTGGATAAGAATAAAGGTCTTTATGATCCTTTCTCCTAATAGGGAGAAGATCTAGGAGTGCCATGTATAAAATAAAGGCAATTTCAGGTATTTCATGAGATGAAGAGAGTAATTAAAATAGCAACAACTAACTTCCGTATAGACATTTAGTGAGATAAGGAGACTAATAATAATTAAAGTAATAGTATTAACCATTTCTAACTTTTATGTAGACCTTTCATGGTTTATATATTATTCAATTACAATAATAATTGAAATAATGATAATACCCAACTCATATGACACTTTCAGTATGACATACACCGTTCTAAACGTTTTCGGATGTTTACATTTAATCCTCCCAACAATTTATGAGGTGGTGGTGTTCTCTCTTTAAGGAAGACTATTTACTTAGTGGTCACAGAGAGTGGTCAATAAGCTATACTCTCAACAATGCAGATAGAACAGTGGCTCTCCACCAGCGGTGATTTTGCATCCAAGGGGACATTTGGTAATGTCTGGAGATACTTTGATTGTCACAGGTAGGGGTAGGAGGAAGTGTGACTGGCGTCTAGGGATTAAAGGCCAGGGATGCTGCTTAACATCCTACAATACACAAGACCCATCCCCGCAACAAAGGATTAACCAGGCTCGAATGTCCTTAGAGCTGAGGTTGAGGAACCCTGAGATACACAAAAGAACTGTGAAAGCTTTTGACAGTCAAGTTCTAGGCTCTTCGTCACTGACTTCAAGCAGATTGGAACGGCAAACCTTTTCAACATCTGGAGCACTGCGTATTACAGAAGGTGACACTGTGTTCAAGCTGTGGTTTCAAACTTGAACACTCATCAGAATCACCTGGGGCAATTGTTAAAACACAGATCGCTGGACACCACTCCCAGAGTTTCTGATTCAGGTCGTCTGGGATGGGACCTGAGAATCTGCATTTCTAACAAGTAAGTGCCCAGGTGATGTTGGTGTGACAGGTTCATGGATCGCACTTTCAGAATGACTGGTGATTCTGGTGTATGGAGGTCTGGTGTATGAAGACATGAGGGCCTCCTAGTCCTGAACCCTAGGATTAGAAAGCACTTGAGATCTGCCCTTGTAAAACTTAAAGCATGAAGAAGCACAGTGGAGTACATGTTCTTTGCAGGCACCTCACTCTGCCCTAAAGAGGAGAGGAAATTAGCTGAGCTATGCATACCCAAGTCTTGCTCCCAAATTCACCCATAGAAAGGGTGGTTGACCTCCAGTGGGGAGGAGAGGAGCTTGTGAACAGGCAGGGAGAGGGAACAGGCCAGCTGGATCCACCACATGGAATGAAACTGCAGTACTGGATAAGAACTGTCCCCAGACAAGTTGGGCTTCTCTTTATCATTCAAAAATGCCCTTCCTGACCACATGATCTGAAGTAGCTCCTCTCCTCCTCCCAAAGCCAGTCTCTAGCAATTCACCCAGCTTTGTTTTCTTCATAGAATTTGCTGTTATCCTGAACTATATATTTGATGATATTTTATTGTCTTTCTCCTTCCTTTCCCCAAAGAATATAAGATTCACGAAGGTTGGGACTTCATATTTCTATGTCATGGTGGTATCTCCAGCACCTAGAAGAATGCCTGGCACGTAGTACATATTCTATAAATATTTATTGAGTGAATGAATGAATCTTGGCAAAAATTAAGGTAAAATCTATGGTATCTCCTTTTTCCACAATAAAGTCCTTCCTTTTCCACACTTCATCTCTCTCCCTCTCTCCCGCCTTCCTCTGTCTCTTCACGTCACTCCTCACCCCCATCATTCTCTTCTTCCCTTTTCTCCCCCAGAGTCCTCACAGGCAAAGACTGATGTGCTCCTCTGAGTGGTCAGAAAACTATCAACACTAAGTACCCAGGACAGGCTGCACAGGGCACCACCTTGGGCATTTCTTTGAAACTCACCTTACCCATTTCTGGGAAACACCATAAAATCATCCTAGAAAGAAAGAAAGCCTTTGCAATAACCTGGGCCACCCAGAAGTGACAACAGTCATAGCTATAATAACAACCACAACATTAGTATCAAAAACAATGACAACAGTAGTAGCTAATGCTTATTGAGTCCTTACATCTCATCTGGTCCCTCCAACAACTCGTTGGGTTAAATATAATTATTTTCCTCATTATTTAAAGGAAGAAATTGAAGCTCAGAGAGGTTTTGGAATTCTCCCAGGGATAAGTCACTGGTACATGGAAAAATTGGGTTTTGAATTCAGGCATTTGAATCCAAAGTCTGTGTTCTTAGCCAAAAATAGGAGATCAATAAATAGTTGCTGATTGATTGATTGATTGATTGACTGATTCAAGCAGATTTCCAGGTTGCGGGTTGTCGCCATCTGTCCTCATCTATCATTAGGTTGCCATGTGAAATGAAGATTATTTATCTTTTTGGAGCCAGTCCTTGTCACTGATCTTTCAGTAAACCTCCTGTCTAAACCCATATTAATGGGTTTGTTGACACTAAAAGTTTACTGAGTAACAAAGAAGTACTTGATTCCAATTACAAAACCAAAAAAGAGACCATCTCCATGGAATACTGTGCATTCCACAGCTTTCAGATGCCCAAATGAAATTTCCAATGGAAGGAAAATGACAACTAAATCCAGATGTATAGTAGGTATCTTTGTCCATGTAGCTTCCCAGAGAACCATAAAGCAACAGGACAATTTGAGTACAAAGTTAACTTTACTCCTTGTCATTAGATGTAGATTTTCCAGGAGTTCTATAACCGTGTGACCTTGGTTGCTGGATTATGGCACTGGGATAGGTAAGCTTGGCCTTCTGGAGAGAGCAGAAGCAAAACCCACTGACTGGCTTTACAGACTCTGATCTTGTCTTTATTGGATACTTGGCCAGACATGATTTGAATAAATTACATTCTTCTTTAAAATGTAAAGACTCCTGGAAGAATCGGCACCCAAACCCTCCTTGCCCTGTCCACTTCCTGGTTATCTCTTCTCCATAGCTCTTTCTGGGACCCATGACTTCTCTCCCTCCACAAATTAGTTCTCACCATTGTTGCTTACTCACTTGCTACCTTCCTTTCTTTCATAACAATCTTTCTCACACCATTTTCTGCCTAGCCCTACCAACTAAGAAGATCTTGTTAGTTATGGTTTCTGTAACTTGTTTTATAAAACAGTAGTTATATTGCTTGAATATTCTTAAATGTTATACCCTCCCTATTCTATTTTGTTTTCCCACCACTGCTCTACCAGCTGCTCCCTGGATGATCTCATCCAATCTTGTTTTAACATTCAGTGAGTTGCTGATAATCCCAGATGCTTATCTCCAGCACAGATTTCTGTGTTGAGTTACAGATGCCCAACACATGCCAACTGGTGGCTCAAGCACACCACAAACATACCGTTGCATCACATTCTCCCCAGCCTCCCCTCTTGTGCTGTTTTTCCTCCCCAGTTCCTCAAATCTGCCAATGGAACCAATGTTTATCTTGTCACTTGAACCAAAATCTGAGGATCACACTCCTTTTTTCGTATGTGAGCCACTGCCACAGTATGGCCACTGACAGACCAGTGGTATAGGTCCACACCCGGGAATCAAACCTGGGCCACTGAAGTGGAGCACACCAAACTTAATGACTAGGCCACCAGCGCTGACTCTGAAATTATATTCTATTTTAAATTGTTAACTTTTTATCATCTGACTCCCCACTAGAATGCCCACAAAAGCAATGGCTTCATCTCATTCTCTGCTGTTCCCCCTAATCCACAATACATAGCACCTGGTACACCACAGATACTCAATAATATTTCTTAAGTAAATGAATACATCAACATTCTGTTAAACTTTTTGGTTTCAGGATTGTTTACAGCTTTAAAAAGTATTGAAGACTCCAATATGTATGTGGGTTATGTCTTTCACTACTTACCATATTAAAAATTAAAATTAAGAAAAAAATTAAAATTAAAACTGAGTCTCAAAGAGACTCAGTAATTTGAGAGAGGGGGACCAAGCTGAACAGTTGGTAGAGGTGGCTCCTAGTGAGGCAGAAGAATTGAAATAAGCAGGAGTAAAAAGAAACTTTAGTGGGAAAGGAACATTGTCTCTCAAAGAGATGCCACTGACTTAAGAGATGGGATTTTTGTGGGAAAATTGTTTCAGAATTTAAAAATTGAATGGAAGATTTGAAAAAGTGAAGAGTCACTCCTAAGATCTAAATTAGCGTTCGGAAAGACCACTTAGAGAAACGTCTTACAAATAAGTACAAACATACACACTTAAGAATTAAAATTTTAAAAGTAGATTCAAGGATGAAATGATAGGAGACTCTGAGGCTGGATCCAGGGGTTTTAATAAGTAATTAGCAGGAGAGCCAAAAGGAGAACGAAAAACAGGTGGGAGAAAAGTAATAAGCAAGTAATAGGAGAAAACTGTGAATTGGAGCATGTGCTGGTCTAGTCTTCAGACTGAAAGAGTTCACTAAGCCCGGGGCAGAACTAATGAGGAAAGACAGACACTCAGGGGTGTCTTGTGAAATTCCCAGACTTCAAAGACAAAGAGAGATCCTTACAAGTTTTCAGAAAGAAAACAGGATTTTTAAATGATTTTTGCCCACAGCCCTCAGGCTGGAGTAGCGTGGGGGAGCAAATGTTAAACATTTAACTAGCTGTATCTGAGTTGGCAGAGAACAGGGCTAAAGGATCAGACAGATACGATTTAGGAAAGCAAAAGAAGCAGAGGGCTGGGGAAGAACAGCCAGTTGCAGAAAAGTGTATCTGCTCTTCCAGGACAGCAGCAGAATCATGTGGAGGGCTTTTCTAAGATGGTGTGCCCCCTCGAGGTCATGGCTCTCCATTTGAAAATCATTGCCTGGTGAGCCACAGTTACTTATGGGGGCATTTTCATTTGTGCATATCTTCGTTCATTTATTCGCTCAACTGTGTTCACTGAGTAGCTGCTAAGTCCCAGGCATGTGGGCGGGGCTCTGGGGATGGAGCTGTGAACAAGACAGACAAAGCCCCTGCCTTTATAGAGTTTACACTCCAGTAGAGGAGACAAATAAGCAAGTGAATACGTTAGCAGACTAGATAACTGAAGACTGAAATCAATATTATCCAGGAAGTAAAGAGTGATGTGGAGGAGAGGATGTAGGGCTCTCGATATGGGACAGGGTGGTCAGGGAAGGAGTGACATTAACCAGAGTCCTGAAGGACAAGAATGAATCAGCTAAGGAACAAGCAAGGGTCAAAGGTCTCCGGCAGAAGGATCAGCAAGGGGAAAGACCAGAAACAAGGAAAGTTTGGGTGTGTTTAAGAACATGAAGATTATTGAGGTTAAAGTGGTGAGATAGCAAGGGGGAAGGAGGTGAAGACGGAGAGGACAGTGACAAGATGACGTTGTGGGTGGAAACAAGTCAAGATCCAGGCTGCAGATAGTCAGCTACTTGTGGGCCTGAGACCTTCATGGCTGGTGGAAGGGGTGTCTGTCCCCCAGCTGGCTCCATCCTGAATCAGGCCTGGGGCCTGGGGTGGGAAATCCAGGTGGGGGTGGAGGCCGCCTGTGGTGGCTGTCACACCTGGTGAAGCTGTCATCACGAGCATTAGCATAAGAAAGGGAGGCCCCTTGTGTTTGGGCTTGTCACCCTGCAGTGACAGGGTGCACAAATGTGGGCAGGCACTGGGAACAGAGGCCGTCAGCATCTGCAGTGACAATGTTGGGTACCACAGCTGTCACTCTGCCGGGGCTGGCCCGCCCCCTCTACCCACGCTGCCATTAGAAAGAGCAGCTCCTCGCCCACTGCTTTTATTTCCACACAATGTGTCAATAGTTACTTGGCAGGTCTTTGCTGAGAGACACGGGCGGGGCCTACCTGCTCGCTGGGGCAGAAGAGTATGCAGCGCCCCACCTCCCCTCCACCCAGGATTTGGCGTCCCCTCTGCCTGCTCCCCCCGGAGGCTCTGCCCTCTATGCCCTGGGCTTAGACAGACACACAGGAGGAAGTTCCTTGACTTCACCTCCCCATCCCTGGTTTACCTGCTGAGATTAAAACACACAGGCAAATAAATACCAAGTTCAGTGGGACCAAAGATGATTCAATAAATGTTTGTTTCCAAAGGACTTCTAAATGACTCAAGAAATCAGGTTTGTTTTGTTTTGTTTATATCAAGACCTCCCTTTGCATCCAGCCAACCTTCTGTCATAAGCAAGAAACTGGACAATGGTATCCCAAACTCTACGAAGCTGGGCAAGTATAGAACAGAATAAAGATGGATGGAAAGTGCCAGTATCTACTGAGAGTTTACTACAACCAACAAAGCGATAAATAGTAGCAAAGAAACTGCTGAGATAATATTGCTGGTAACTGCAAACGTTTATTGGATGCTTATAATACTTGACTTTGTGTTATCCCTTTGATCTTGACAAAACCCTGGAAGGAGTAACACAGGCACAGGGTGGGCAGAGAACTTACTCAAGGTCGCGGTGAGTGGGTGGCAGAGCAGGGCTCTAACCCAGGTTGGCTGCCTCCGCAGCTTGGCTTCTCGTTTCCTCCTCAGGATGAGCCAGTGAGCCAAGAGTTAAGGATGAAGAAACTGAGATCAAGTGAGGCTAAGCAGCTGGTGCCGGGATTCAAACCAGACCTCGCTATTTCACTTCTCCTGGCAGCATCTTGATTCTCCATTTTATACCAGCTGCTTAAGGCTCTGGCTCCCCTGTGACCAGCTTCTCATTTGGATCTTTGATTTGGGTTGTCTGCCCTTCTTCCAGATGTTTGACAACAAGCAGACTCAGCTTCAGAATGAAGCAAGGTGCAAGTGCAGGCGGGAACCGGAATTCCAGCTTAAGCAGTCCTGGGTCCATCCATTCTGTGGACCACCTCGTTTTTCTGAGGTTCACAGTCCTCTCGTTTCCAAGACAAGGGCATTGAGGCATGGAAAGGGGACACACAATTTTGTATTTGCAAAATTCACAGAGTGGCAGAGCAGGCAGGCCCATTGGGACCACAGAATGCAGCCCCCTCATTTTACAGCTGAGGGAACAGGACCCCGAGGTTAAGTAACTGCCCTAAGGTCACACAACCCATTAACGGCAGGGCCCAGATGGGAATCCCCAGACCCCGGTTTGGGCCTGAAGGTGCAAGCAGAGTGGAAAAACAGATGCAGATGTCTGTGTGCCTCTGGGATCTGGGGTCCGGGTGATGTCTATGGAAACCACCCCTGAAGGCACTGCCTGCTGTGCCTGGCACAACACCCCGCCCAGTGCCAGCACTTAAGGGGTGTTCACTGAAGAGCTGCTGCTGGACAGGTGTCCACAGAAGCTCACAGAGGTGGGGGCCGGCTGTGAGGGCGGAGTCCTGAAGGTGGCTTTCAGAGCTCCTCTTCCTGAGCTTTAACAGTTCACAGCAGATCTTGAATCACCAACAGCAACTGCTGTCTGAGTGCGTACTGTGTGCCCAACAACCCAGGATATTACAGTTTTCCCCAAAGCTGGGAGAGTATATGAGCAAGTGAATTTGTAAGATGTGACTTTAATCAAAGTGGGCTCTTTTTTCTTCTTGGTAATGACAAGACTTCTCAGAACCTTTACTATTCAGATTAGCATCCTCAGAAAGGGAGAGGGTGTGCAGTGTCTCCTGAACTGTTCTGACCGTGGAACCCCCTTTTTTTCCTCCAAATTCCACTTAAGGCTGCTCTGAGGACCACTTCTAGAGGATCCCGGATTATACCAAGAGGGCAGGTTGGAATTCAGGGCCCTCTTAAGGGGTCCAGTCTCAACCCAGATATAACCAGTACTTAGGCTTACGGTAAAACAAACAAACAACAAAACGACTAATGCCAGACCCAACCTGCTATGTGCTGGAGTTCCTGGGCCTCTCTTACTCAGGCTGGGATGCACCTGCAGCCAGTTGGCACTTTTTCTGCTGGAGTCCTCTGTTGGTGACTGCAGCTGGAAGTGCCGGAGAATACTGGGGCAAACAGAAGCAGCTAAGGGTACTTTGCTGCAGCCACTGGACTCTGAAGCAAGAGAGTCTATGCACCATATCCATAGCACTTGGGGCTACTAATGATTAGCCTCCCACAAGAAAGATTAAATCAGAGCAGAGCTCACTGCAGAGGTACCCCTTCCCCAAAAAACTCACTCTTCCCCTTTGCTCTTCTTTTCTTTCTGAATGGGTGGATCCCCCTGCTAGGAAGGTATAGCAGAAACCAAAATTGCAACCTCTAAGGTCACTGCATGAGTCTGGAACTGTAAGAGTTAATGCCATACGCCGTGTGTCCAAGCTAATGTGCAGAGAATTACACTGATCACACTTATAAATCTGCACAGTTCTCTGGTTCTGCTAATGGCACTTCTCTCAGCGTGAAGCTACTCAGTATGAGACCCTAGGAAGAAAGCCCACATTCTGACTCCCACCCTCCCCTCAGCAAAAGCAGGAGGTAGTTCGGGAAGAGATCTCTGGCTAAACACTGACATGCTGTTATTTAAACCCTCTCTTGCTTCCAGTTCCCTGAAACATGGAATCATAGTCCCTCTAACGAAGGTTTTTCAAGAGAATCAGGACATCAAACACAAAAAGATGGGCAATAACCATATCATCCATAAAGAGAAGAAGGTTGGAACAAACATGGGTGGGGGAGAAGATAACAAATTCAGCCTTGCTTTGTAGCTTTCCGGGAGCTTGTTTTCTTTCTCTTACCAAGCCGGAAGGTCTCCAGGGCAAGGACTGTCTTATTCATTGCTGTGTCCCCACTGTGCCCGTGTAGTGTCTTGCACACAGCAGGTACTCAATAAATATTTGTTTAATGACGGAGCTGAGATCCAAATGAAGACTATTCATGCAGAAAGCTCTGTTTCGCCCAGTGGTTGATGAAGCAGTGGGAAGGAGAATGGAATGAAGGCGAAGCACATGTCCAATTCAGTGACTCCTACTAATTGGAGCTACCTGGGTACATTGGTGTGTAGCAAAATGAGATTTCAAAACGTTGGACTTGGTTGCTCAGAGTACACAGCTACACAAACAAGGCAGGTCCTCACCTCTGCTCACCACAGGAGTTGTTCTCAGATCAGATCCTACCTTCCCCTACCCAGTTCAGCAATTGACTTAGCCCCTTTTCTAGAAGGCTGTGTTCTGGTCTAGTCTTGATGGGGTTAAAGTACAAAAATCATCCATTCCTCAACATTGATTCCCACCATTGAATGGAGTCTGAAAATAGACTTGCTACCACAAAAACTTGGTGGAGACCTACTAGTGTGAGCTGGTCATTCTCCCTTTGCCTCTCCAAACCCATTATTTGCTCTTCTCCTCCCTTCTCTGTGCTCTGGGATGCTGACCTCTATGAACTACACCACTGGGATCTCTTACTCTCTGGCTTCCAGTGGGAGTTGGTCAATGAAAGGCACCAGCAGGTGCCTGGAGAGTGAGAGGAGAGTGAGATTGTGATATTTACTCCCCCAGATCCCTCTCTGCCGGGCCATTGTGTAGTAGTGCTGTGTTCCTCTTCCAAAAGCCACAACTAACTCTGTGCACCCTCCGACGGCTACAGCTCTCTCTCATTTCCATTAACAGCCCATCCCCCTTGCCTCTTCAGCCTATGGGTTACAATGCTTCCATCTACTGCTATTCCCTAGCTACTCCTCCATCATTTTTGGTCTTTCTTTACCATGATCACATTCCTATAAATAGTTCTTTAAACTCTCCCCAACTATCCCATCTTAGCATGCCGTCTGTTTCCTATTAGGACCCTGACTCTGCACAGTGGTGCCACAGCCTTTATTTTTCATTCCATCATATTTACCCAGTCCATATAACTGAGATTATTTTTAGTTCCACCATTTTTCTACTACAAGTAGAGTTTTATCTTACAAGCTAACTCTATAGCCGTCATCCAGCAAACTTGGACCATATCCTCACTCCAGCATCAAATAGTATCACGTGAGGTTCTAGCCGCTGATTTCTTGAAACCCTGATTCTGTGCTTGGCTGGCCTAAACCATTATCTTAGGCTTCTGATGCTATGCTTTCCCCACAGGTTGGAGTTCTTTGGAACTGACATCTTTATATTATGGATCTTATGATCCTTGAACATAATAAATCTCTCTCTTAGATTCTCTTTTATGCCCTTGAGTAAAGTGTTATAATTTTTCCCTAATGTATTGCACATCATATTCCTAAGCCATTTGTAGTTTTCATTGCTGTTATAAATAATACATATTTTATGTAATATTCTCTAATTGTTTATCATATATATGAATTATTTTTACTTTTATACACTGGTTTCATATACAGCAACCTTACTGATCTCTCTCATTAGTAGTAATGATTATAGGTAGATTATCTTAGAGTTTCTATGTGAACAATCATATTGATTAAAAATAATGAACTTTTTGGTTCTTCCTTCTTAATAATCCTCATAGCTTTTTCTTTACTTTGTTTTATTGTGCTGGCTGAAGCTTCCAATGTAGTATTGGACAAAAGTGGTGAGAATAGGCATCCATGTCTTCCTCTTAACTTAAAGAAAATGGTTCTGTTTTTTGCATCAATTATCATGCTTGCTGTCATTTTTCAGAAGATACTCTTTATCAGGTTAAGGAATTATTTTCCCGATTAACTAAGAGTTTTCTTTTTCATCTTAACACACAAAAAATGTTAATTCCTTTATCAAATTTCATTTCTGTGTTTATTTTTATTATAAAATACTTTTTTTCCCTTTTTGACGTGTGAATGTGGTGAATTAGATTAAGAGACACTCTCAAATTTAACATCCTTCTATACCTAGGGTATAATCTTACTTGGTCATTTTGTCACGTTAATATATGCTCATCACAGTCACAGAGGATACAAAGCTTGAAATGGCAGTGAATATGGTGAATAACTAGAATTAATCTCCAAGTTTCTCCACCCTTCAGTACTTGGCAAAAGACTGGGTGCTTGGTATATATTTGTTGAATGAATGAATAAATAAATGAGTTCCAATTGGCAAGAATACTTAAAAGGGTTGAAAGAATGGATCAGACCTAATACAATAAAAGAAGATGATAGAAATGTAAATTACTGCACCTAAGTCTGTAAGTCAACTGTGAAAGGACAGGACAGGAAAACATGGCTAAGAACAATACGACTGAAACAGCTAAGGAACTTAAGTTCATGGTAAGCTCACTGCGAGACATTCTCCTGACGAGGAAGCTGAGCAACTAATTCAGTCTCGGGCTTCATTTACAGCGTCTACAGCTACGTAGTTCTTCACTCCTTTGTTACTAGTGTCCTGCACTATAAGACTCTGGAACATTCTATTCACATTTCAAAATAGCTGTTGCTAACACCCAGAATCAGGTTGGAGTAGATGAAGCATTTGGAAACCGTGAAGGAACTGTTGCTGTTTTGCAGGGAGTTCGTAAGACTTAGGATCTTTCGGTAGCTTTATTGAAATAATTCGCACCATCAAGCAGAAGAGGAATTAGATATTGTTATAGAATTCCAAAGGGTCAATTAGAATACTTAACAGGGAAATTGGATTTGTTTAAAATAATGAAAACCCCTCAGATAAGTGAAGTGCTTTGTAATGAACTGAACCACCTTACAAGGTGCTGAGTTCTTCTGTATCCATAGCTGGGCTGCCGTTGATCTAGGCTGTTACGGAGAAAAGGCACATCCAAGGCAGAGCTCTGAGAATGGCGGCTCAGGCTCCTTCGAATTCCTGAACTCACAAATAGGTAGTTACTGTCATGTATCTACACATCACATGTGATGCAAACAAACAAAAAATCCTACTCAGCATGGACTCAGTGCAATGTCCCAACAATGGCTTGTAGGATTTCAATAGATTTAGTAGCAAAAAATACTGCATCTAATTCAAAGACATAATCTATCTGCTAGGTAGTCACCTTGATAGTTTTACTCCAAAACATTTTCTAGGGCAGAGGTTAAAAACTTTCAGCCTGAGAGACATATTTAGCCCACAGAAATTTTGTTTGGCCTTCATAGTGGTTGTGTGTGTGTGTGTGTGTGTGTGTGCAGGAAACTTCAGGTGTATACAATACAACAGTAATAAGACTATTAATAAACTACTATAGTAATAAAACTACTAATAATAACATAAGAAATCTACTAACTATAGTCAATCCCAATTCATCAGAAATACAAGCTTTGCATTTCTTTAGCAACTAATCAATGTGCTGATATAAATCCACTTTTGACAGCTAAGAACAGCTCTTTTAAGAAGTCTTCTAGTAGATATTCACTTTGCATTTCCAAAAAGCCGTAGCCCTGCACCCGGAAATGCTCGGGGCTCAGCCTGAAGTGGCTGGAAGGGAGGAAAGAAAGGACTTCAGTTCACCTTTCCATCAGTGCAGGTCTGAGCTTCGAGAACAACTGTACAGGCAGGAGACTCCTAACCACCTGTAGGAGTTTTCCCTAGAGATACGACCACACCCAGAGAGGACTTGAATTTCTGAACTCTTTAAGAGGTGACACAATTTTTAAATGATAGCTACTGTTGCAAAACTAATTTTTTTAAAATATAAGAAATCTGGGGAAGGAAAACCTCTTAGAATTCCCCAAATCTAATAAATCAGTTTTCTTTTCTCTTCCTTTCAAGTTCTTCTCCTAAGCAGTTTAAGTTAACATAGTTTTAACTATAAATTATGGGTATAAATTTATACTATTTTTCCATGAAGACTATAACCTAAGATGTTCCAATTTGCTGTTGTCTACAAAACTGTCTTCATAATTGTAAAATAATTATTATGTACTAAATCAGATGTTGGCAAACCTTTTCCTAAATAGCCACTTGGTAAATATTTTAGGTCTTCTGGGCCATGTGGTCTCCGTAACAAATACTTAACTCTGCTGTTGTAGTGTAAAAGCAGCCATAGACAATATGGGAAAAATGCATGGTTTGTTCCAATAAAGTTTCATTTAAAAACAAGGAAGGTTGAGGGCCGTAGTTCAGACACCAAAAGCATGATGCACAAAAGGGAAAAAAAATCGTAAGTTAGGTCTTATCAAAATTAAAAACTTTTTTCTCAGTGAAATATCCTGTTAAGAGGATGAAAAGACAAATTGCAAACTGAGAGAAAATATTTGAAAACCACATATCTGACACAGGATTAACATCTAGAATATATAAAGTAATCTCAAAAGAGTAAAATACAACAATCAGTTAGAAAACAGGCAAAAGACATGAACAGATACGTCACTGAAAAAAGATATACAGATGGCAGATAAGCACATTAAAAGATGTGCAGCGTCATCGACCATTATGGAAATACAAAGTAAAACCACAATGTGATATTACCACACACCTATCAGAATGGATAAAAGCTTTTTAAAGTATTGTTACAAGACCAGATGCTGGCAAGGATGCAGAGACGTTTAGATCGCTCCTACCTTGCCGGTGGGAATGTAAAATGGTACAGCCACTCTGGAAAATCATTTGGCACTTTCTTATGAAACTAAACATGAAATTATCATATATTCCAGCAATTGCACTCTTGAGCAATGCAAATTCATGTTCACACTAAAACCTGTACATGATTATTTATAACAGCTTTTTTCACAATAGCAAAAAAGGAACCAAACCAGATGGCCTTCAATGGATGAATGGTTAAACCAACAGTGATGAATCTATACCGTGGAATACTACTCAGGAATAAAAAGGAATGAATTAGTGACACAGCAATTTGAATGAATTCCCAGTGAATCATGCTGAGTGAAAAAAAAAAAAAACCAAAAAACCCTAATGGTTACATACTGTATGATTCCATTTATTTTACATTCTTGAAATGACAGAATTATAGAAAAAAGGACAGATTGGTGGTCACTAGGGGTTAAGGTTGGGAGATGAGGTGAGTTGGAGGCAGGAAGGAAATAGATGTGATTATAAACAGCAACAAGATCCTTGCGGTGATTGAACGGTTCTGTTTCTTGACTGGAATGGTAGATACACAAACCTACACGAGTAATAAAATTGTATAGAACTAAACACACACACACACAGGAGTACAAGTAAAACTGAAAAAACCTGAATAAGATCAGTCGATTGTATCAATGTCAAAACCCTGGTTGTGATTTTGTTCTCTGATTTTTGCAATATGTTATCATTGAGGAAACTGAGTAGAGAGTACATTGGAGCTCTCTGTAGTATTTCTTGTAACTGTATGTGAATATACAATTATCTCAAACAAAAAGTTTAAATCAAAAGAGGGAGGAGGGGATGCCCAAAGAAATAGATTTCTGTTTCTAGTGACAAAGAGGTGTGGACATATGGATGGCCCCAGAACACAATGATTAAAGGACCCACAGCCATACATGAACTAACAGGACTAGTCAGTGTAATGGAGAAAGTATTTTTCAAGCATTAAGTCTGTTCATTTTAATTTTTCTCTTAAATCATGTGTCCTTGCAGCCTTTTGCTCTAAGGTAGAGATTTATCACTTCAGGGCAGACATTAAACTTGAAATTTAAGTTTGGGAAAGAGAGAAGATGTTCTATATTCCTTGAACATATCAAGAACCAAACCTAGAGGAATCAGATACAGGGTGTCTCTCTCTATTGAGAAGTTGAGAAGTGTTGAGAAGATTCCAGTCCTGCTGTGTGTCCCAGCAGACTAACTCATATGGGATCCATCAACCAGTTCCCTTGTCCTTGGCTTCTAGTTGGGTTCAGTCAACTGGAGGCCAGCAGGAGAGCAGTGGATAGGAGGAGAGTGAGGATGGGTATTTGTTTCCCCAGCTCCCTCACTGCCAAGGCATCCTGAGTGGGCTGTGTTCCTCTATCACCGGTCATAGCTCCTGCCGGACCTCCATCTCCATACAGTTATCCTGTCCATTTCTGGGGACCGGCCCCTCCCCTTGCTCCTTTAGACCTAGAGGTGGTATCAGCTCCCCACTGTTGCTAGCCCCAGGACACTGCACTATCCCTTGTTATTTCCTTAAATCCATACCTTTGGAACTAGTCACTTTGTTAAACTCTCCCCAAACTTCTCTTATCCTGTTTGAGGGTGTCATCTCTTTCATTCAGGGAACTGGAAAGATAAAATATCTCTTCTGTACTAAAACAGCTGAACCATAAAGCTTGTTGCCCTAAAGTAGTGGGATGACTAGTTAGGGGGAACTGTTAAAAAATTCTTTCGGTTCCAGTTTGTGGAGAGAAGGGAATCAGAGGCAGGCTTCTCACCCCCAATCTTCCTGCCACCAATTCTGGGGTGAGGATGTGGGTCAGGAAGGAGGCCACATCAAAATAAATCTGGTGGCACTACTGTAGGCAAACAGATATTTGATAAATGATATCTGTTAGACAATTCGTTATGCTGGTCCCATATCTAGATTTGCATTTTTATTCTATTATCTCTTTTAACCTACACTGAGGATTGTATTATAATCTCAGTTTTGCATATGACCGAATACAAGCCTAGAGGCAAGGAAACTCACCTAAAATTCACAACAAACAAATGATAGAGCCAGAACTTAAGTCCTGGTCCTCCTCACTAGCAAGCCTGGACACATTTTACTTCCCCATAAATAGCAGATTCACTAACTAAGATTACTACATTTGTCTGGTTGGGCTGCCATTAAACAACAGAAAGTTATTTCTCACAGTTCTGGAGGCTGGGAAGTCCAAGATCAAGGTGCCAGCAGGATAGATTTCATTCTGAGGCCTCATCTCTTGGCTTGCAGGGGACCACCATCTCACTGTGTGCTCATATGACCTCTGTGTATGCAGGGAGAGCAAGCTGTCTCCTGCCTCTTCTTAAAAGAACATTAGTCTCATGGGATCAGGGCCCCACCCTATGACCTCACTTAAACTTAGTTACTTCTGTAAAGGCCTCATCTCCAAATACAGCCACACTGGGGTTAGGGCTTCAACATATGAATTTGGGAGGGACATAAACATTCAGGTCATAGCAATTACCCAGCTAAAAAAAAAAAGATGGAGTAACCAGAATAACTTGTTCTACTTTTAGAAGTTCAAAAAGTATACCTGTTATATCAACTCAAAGTTTTGAGTGTCCTTTAATATGTTGGCAAAAAATCCAGTATTTTCCCCATGGGGCTCTCCACTTTCCCCTTCCCCAATTTTTCAAACCCCAGGGGCTCAAGCAGCGCAAAGCGGAACACAATTGAGTAGGGAGCCCCTTGGCATGAGGTCAGTCTATGATGCCCACTTCTTTTCATTGCCACCCAGGAGTGCTGTTGAAAGCTGGATGAGCATCCACATTCCCAGGATGCTAATGGTCCACCCCATGGTAGTGCATCCCAGGTCCAGAGAGAGGAATGGAAACCATGGCCATCATCACCTTTCATCACCAGTCTGAAGGGAGGGAAACTGTCAGCTTTCTGCTGACTTTCTGCTAAAGTCACCAATACTCAACCTCAAAATGGGTCTGAACTTTGTATCGCTTTTAGAAAGGAGAAGAGGAAGTGGTTGAAGAAAGGATGGAATTAAAAGCAAATCAGCAAAAAGAAAAAAAAATCTGGAACAGCTGTGTTTTAGAAAGCAAACCTCGGAGCCATGGTTTTTATCTTCAATAGACCTGCTCCAAAATCCAAAAATGAGATGGCCCCATCACATATTTATTAAGAAAAGAATTCAAAAGAGCACCTTGTTTTACAAAGCAGAAGCGTTGTAACTTTGTGGGTCAGACCTAACTCACAAGTCAAAAGATTCTTGTTCCTCTTCCTACTCAGTACTGAGATATGTCTTGATTAATTAATCAAACTCTCTCTCTTTATGCCTCTCTCTCTCTCTGTCTCCCTCTCTCTCTCTCTCTCTGTCACACGCACACACACCACTAGAGAAGACACTTCTTAATTCTGGGTGGCAGAAAGAAGAAACAGAATTACAAGATCTTCAGTAAGAAGTGAAGCCATCTCTGTCCTACACTGTTATAAAATTGCACATAGACAAAGAACTCACGAGAGTCTGCCAGTCAGATGGAGATCAACAGGCTTAGGCAAAACTTCTGAGTGACAATGTCCCTAGCTATGTGCTAGGTTCTGGGGACTACAAAGAAGGTCTTTTCTTTGTCTGTTATAAGTTCCCAGAAGAGTGGGGATGACAGCCATGGACACACAAATCCCAACACAGTACAATCAAGGAATCTAAAGAACGAAGTGATCTGGGAAACCAGAGGCAAGAGTTTCTGACTGCCTAGTAGCAGTTGAGAAAGGCTCCTCAAAGGACATATGTTTAAGATAAGTGTTAAAGGATGGAGAGGAGTTCCTCTCCCACGAGAAACTTGTCTTTGGATTGCTTGAATTTACTGAAATAAACACCTACACATACACACCCGAACTAAACACATATGAAAGTTTATGTAGCCCATAAAGGTAAAGGCTCTACTCTTTGCTAATTATCCAACTCTTCATGGCACTGAGACCAGATGAAAATTTCTCCCTGGAGTCTTCATAAAGAAGGCGATGTATGATATAATAAACACCATTTTACAGAATCATTAAAATGGATATAACTATAAGCTTCACAGCTCCATTTCGTATCAGAACCTCAACAAAGACTATCAAAAGGCCATTCGCTGGAAGCAGACCTACAGGGGACCAGCAGAAAGTCCAGGTGCCCAGCTTTCTGTTGTCCTAATTTATTCCAAGGGAACATTTTAGAATATTTGGAAGAGGTGGAATGCAGATCCTCCAAGCAGGCAATCCTTCTCAAATAGGACTTCTTTCCAGAGACGCTGTAAAAGAAACTGAGGGCCTGTGATCACTAGTTCATACTCATTGGTGAATGCCTGTGATGAAGTTTTCCTGTGTTACACTTTGAGGATGGCCCCAAGTGCCAGGAACCATCACACTCAGGAGAGTGTTAACACCACTTTGTAAAAATCAAGGAAGTGAGGAGGATATGAGCTCCAATGGATGGGGAGAACAGTCAAGAATCTGGTCTGATGGATCAGATGAAAGGTGATGAGTGCAATGTGATGGGGAAGGGCAGTGAGGAAAAACAATTTTTTCCTACAGAGACCATCCAGGTTCCTCTTCTTGCAGTAAGATATCCTCTACCACTTTCATTCAACCAATGATTTCAACCGAGGAAGTCATCACCTCCCAAACAATCCAAAAGCCCGTTCATTCAATAAGCATTTCCTAAGCACCTGCTGTGTATCATAAAATATGCCAGTTACTAAGATATTGGAGGGACATATGGCCTAATTTCTGCCCTCAAAAGATGCAAGTAACGTATAATAAACACCTCTAAGTCTTGCCTCTTTTTGTCTTTCCATTGTTAAGCATGGGCCAGAGCAGAGAGACCCACACTCCTGGATGGAATTCCTAAGGTCTTCCATGGAGATCACAGAGATGTCCCCAGATTCCTAGACACTTTCAAGGGTGAGCAGTAGATCCTTGTGCACTTGGCGTAATAAAATCTCACCACAAGGAAGACAGATGAAGGATTATGAGGTCAAGGGAAAACATCTCCACCTGCTTCCCCAGTCCCAACCCTTACACAGATAAAGCCTCTCTGTAATTAATCATCTGTGCTGGTGAATGTCCACTGATCCTGTTAAGCAATAGGGCTGGGTGGAAGTGATGGGCCAGCGTCGCTGCTAAGACCTCCCAACCCTCATTAATAAATTTAATAGTGGCACCAAGATATCTCAGGAGTGCAGTAGGTTATAGGCTGCGACTTTCCTTGGGGTATAATTTTATGTTCTTGCTCCATGCGGAAGCAATGTATTTATTCCAAGTTAATCTTTTTCTTCTAAAGTCAGTTACTTGTGCTCCTTGGATGCTATCCTAAATTCACAAATTCCAGGCTGCTGGGGCTTGTCGTCTGAAGGAAAAAAAATTAGAGAAGCCAGTAATCAATCCGTATTGTGTGGAGATTAACATGCCTGCCCCTCAGGTTAACCAGTCCTAAATGTAAATTGAATTGAAGTGTTCAGAAAGCGTTCCTAATCACGCATGCTGTGATTATGAATCCTGTGTTTATTTATCACTCTTTGAATCACCAAACACCAGGCAACTGGAAGAGACAGAGGTCACCAAAGCTGAAATGAACTATTATCATGACTGGGTGGCAGGGAACTGATTAACCAAAGTAAGTCCAGGTGGCCGCACGTCCAGAAAAAAAGGCAAATGTTTCCTCCACCAGAGGGCCTGACCTGATAGTCTTGTCCTGATCCCAGGGATGGGCAGGACAAATTTTGCTCATGGACAAATCCAAGGGGGATGTGTCAAGGGCATGGATGAGTTATGTAAGCAGTGCCCGTACTGGCCCTTTCTCAAATATCAGGCCACAAATTTATTTCAAGGACTTTGGGGAAAAGAGCCCTGGAAAGCGGATATGCAGAGATTGATGGAGCATCACACAGTTGGACAGAAACGAGGGAGCACAGCTCAGCTTAGTGGCCTCACTGGATTGCTTGGTGGGGTCTGCATCTCTCCAGCTGCTGTGTGTGTCTGTGTCTGTGTGTGCATGCATCTTCACTTCGGTGTGGGTGTATGGCGTTCATGTGAGTGTGAGAATGACTCCACGTGTGAGGTGAACATGTGCATCCGTGTATATCGGAGTGAATATATGGTTTGTGTTAATTATTTATGAACTAGCAATGCCTAACTTTGAAGTAGGCTGTGTTTTAAAATTTAACCTAAGACAATAGTTTATGTCTTAAAACATGTTCCCACCATGCCTTTAATTTTCTCAGAAGTTCATAATTTACCTGAGGGGCATAGTGGGTGGGCCCACATTGTGGGTGGGTCTGATTATTACACCATTAGAATAGGATTCAACTAAATACAGCATCAAGTTTTTAATGCCATGCTAAGTGGCTTGGACTTCATTATGTGGGTCAGTGGTTCCCAGACTTTTATTTCAAGGACCAGAATTTTTTTAAAGAATTGGGGGACTAGCATTTAGTGACCAACTTTTTATTTTGCCCAGCAAGGACTTTAACAACAAAAAACCAACAGCGGCAGAAACAACAAAAGAAGCTACTCTCATTATTTCATTGAAGGAAAGGCATTTTTAGCACCAAAAAGTAGGAAGGATATAAATTTTAGTAAAAAAAGGGGGGGGGGAGGTACAGTTCTAAAAATTTAATAGATTTATCTTTAAGAAAGCATGACCACATAAACTCTACTTTTTCACCTTCTTTTGCTGTGAACCTGTGAAACCCCTTCATGGCCAAGTGTACTATTGCTTAGACATGGGTTTGGGGAACTAATGGCTTCGGGGAACCCTAAGAAGTTCCATAAGTCTGGATAGTGTTTTGTGGTTGGGGGCAATCACTTATGTTGCTCTTGGATTTTGCGGGTTGGGATTCAAACAGGGCACTCCAAGGATGGCTTCATTCTGCTCCACAATCTCAGGGGTCTCAGACTCCAAGGAGGGAGCCAGGGCCACCTGAAGGCTCGCTGATTCACGAGTCTGGTGGTTGATGCTGGATGTCAGCTGGGAAGCCTCAGCTCCTCTCCTTGATCCCTCCACGGGGGCTAGTTTAAGCTTCCTCATAGCACCAAGGCTGGGTTCCCAGGGGACAGGAGCCATGTCCTTTTTATGACCTAGCCTTGGAAGTCACGTTATATCATTTGGTAGAGTTGTCACAAACCTCTGCCCAGATTCAGGGGAAGAGGGAACACATACCTTACCTCTCAGTGGAAGAGTGTGTGTGTGTGTGTGTGTGTGTATATATGAAGCCATCTTCGGAAAATGCAATCTGCTGCAGAGCCCATCCTAAAAATCATTCCCTCTCAATCTATCTCTCTCTCTCTCTCTCTCTCCCCCCCCTCTCTCTCTCCAGACATATATATATGATTGGAAAAAAGAGATTTATTTTAAAAAACAAACACAATAAAGACAAAAAAACCTCTCTCTCTTTCTATATATATATGTGTGTATATGTGTGTGTGTGTGTATATATATATATATATATATATATATATATATATATAAAATATGGTTTTGGTTAATTGTATGTGTCAACTCGATTGGGCCACTGAATGCCCAGATATTTGATTAGCCACTATTCCGGATGTGTCTGCAAGGGTGTCTCTGGATGAGATTAACACCTGAATTGGTAGCCTGAGTAAAGCAGATTGCCCTCCCCAATGTGAGTGGGCTTCAGCTAAACCATTGAAGCTCTAAGTAGAACAAAAGGCAGGATAAGAGAAAATTCACTCTCTGCCTGATTGTCTTCGCGTTGGGACACTGATCTTCTCCTGTACTCAGACTGGAACTTACACCATCGGTTCTCCCGGTTCTGAGGCCCTGGGACTCAGACTAGAACTACACCACGGGCTCTCCTGGGTCTCGAGCTTGCAGACGGCAGATTGTGGGACTTCTCTGCCTCTATAATCATGGGAGCCAATTCCTTATAATAAGATATATAGATAGATGGATAGAGAGATAGATAGAGAGATAAAGATATCTCCTATCAGTTCTGTTTCTCTGGAGAACTCTGACTAATACAGGTTTATATATGTGTGTGTATATGTATACATGCGTAGATATGTATATCTCATAAACACACACGCACCACAACACCATCACATTGCATTCAATTTCAGTGGGTCCATCAATCCCCTGAAGGTCAGTATGAACGCCAAGCAGGAACCCAGCCCACGATGCTTCTTCGTAGCCTAATATTGCTGTTTTTCATATACAGTTGCTCCAACTGCAGTCTACTGAAATTGGACTGAGTCAAAGTCAAATCCCAGGACCTCTGTGACCCAGTTAGTGGTACCACATGTGTCATGTAACCTCCTAGGTTTTCATTTGCTCATCAGTAAAATCAGCATCATCATATTTGTTTCATATAATAGCGGTCCCTGCTTACTTATTTTCCCTTTTGGCCTTTCTTCTCCATCCCCTCTTTCCCTACTCAGCAAGTATTTTGCAGCTGGTCCCAGCCTTGTCCTCCTCTGCCCACTCCTTTTCTCTCTGCCACAGACCTCACTGGCCACAGACCCTGCCCAGGAAATCATCCCTGGCTTTACTTCAAGGGAAATGGGGCAGGATTTGAAGTCATGCCACCACCTCAAGCCCCACACGCTAGTTATGGACTAAAGGAGATGGAGCTGAGTAAAAATAAGTTGCAGTTCCATGACACAGGTGGAGGATGGTTGTTAAAAGATTTACTACAATTTCCTTTTGTAGTTCCGAGAATTTGTTAGGATAAGCAGAGACCCAGATATTGACTTCATTGAAAATGTGATATGGTGCAACCAAACAAATGTAAACTTTACAAGCTGTGTGATCTTGGGCAAGTTACTTAAGCTAACTAGGTCTGTCTTCTCAAAGTGAAGATAATAATTGTACATATCACAGAGAATTATTATAAGTCAATGAGATAATGCATTAAGAGCCCTTGGCACAGCCTAGCACAATGGTTCTCAAACTTGAGCATACGCCAGAATCACCTGCAGGGCTTGTCAAAACACAGATTCCTGGGTCTGCCTCTCAGAGTTTCTGATTTATTAGGTTTAGGATGGGCTCTGACATTTTGCATTTCTAACAAGTTCCCAAGTGATTCTGATGTTGCTGATCTGACACTACACTTTGAGAAGCACTGGTCTAGCACAGTGTTATCCACTGTGATGATGATGATGATGATGATGATGATTGCTATCAGGAATTCCAACTTTACATCAATAATAAAGTAAAATATAAATTTGTTTTACATAACTTGTAAAAAGCACTTTAGTATGCCACGTGTTATAGTCTGGCAACTATTGATGAAATCTTCTATTGTATCTCTAATATGTTAGAGTTGGTACAAAGCTCTTACGGTATGAATCGTATATAAATGAGTCAGGCAGAATCCCTATGGACTATTAGTGGAGAGGAACCTATGGACTATTAGCAGAGAGAAGAGATTTTTGCTGAGGGCGGAACAGAACTGGACAGAAAGTAAGGAGAACTGGGTCCTCTATCGTTTTAAGGGATTTCCTTTACAAAATGATAGGCTTGAATTGAATTATCTTCAAAATCCAGCCCAGTTCTGCCAAGCAGAGATTCCATAATTAGTTATAATCTAAAGCAGACTGAGCATACAATAGTCCTGTCCCCAGGAAGCTACTTGCTATCCAGAGCTCTTGGCTCAAGCCCCAGGGGGCCTTGGCAGAGAATGTTTCCTACCATCCTCGACCACCATCACTTAACAGTTGAAGTTTCTATGGGGCCTGAAGTAGCTGGCTGCTTGTTGCATGAGGGATGGGCAATTTCCTGCCCTGGAAGTCGGTGAATGGAGGCAGCTTGGCCCCTCTTTCCCCCTTTGCTGAGACTGAGATAGGAAACTTGAGTTCAAAGGATTATTTTTAGGAAATGCCTTTATAATCCCACCTAAATTGGAGGAAGGAGAAAGGCCTGGAGTCATGTTCTTCCATCCTCCCCATCCCACTCAGGCTACATCCTGGTGGTGTGACTCTTATGGCACCAGATCCCAGAGAAGCTCTGGCCCACACGGCTTGATCCTTCCTGATATGAGAGGTCTCCATGTGTACTTGGGCTGACAAGTAGTTCTGTCTTCTCTTTTTGATTGTCTATTCTTGGGACATACACAACAGACCAGGCCTCCCAATTCCTTGAAAGAGAAGTCATTTGTAATTCATTTGTGAGTACCTTGCATGAGAGCTGACACATAGTAATACTCAGCAAATATTTGTTGAATGAATGAATGAATGACCATCCATCTTAGGAAGACATAGGTGTTGAATTTCCCTATTAATCTCCTAAAAGTCTTCTAAGCACTTTCAATTCATTCTCAAAATAGCCTTATGAGGTTGCAAATTATCACCCCATTCTACAGATGGGGAAACAGAGAGTCAAGATTACACAGTCAGTAAGTGGCAGCACAGAGATTTGAACCCAGGCAGTATGCTCCCTTGGAGAGCATGCTGAATGGCTCCCTGGCTTCCATCCAAATATACACAGGCCATCAGGCCACCAGTAGACACCACTCTGGATGCCCTGGTTCCCAGCTTCATGACTTCTTGCATGCTCCATGGATCTGCCTTCTGTCACCTCATCTACCAGTACAGAGAGACACAGCATGAAGGGAAAGGGGTCAGCAGAATGGAGGACTTGGCTACAGAGCTGAGGTCTCAGGCACAATGGGAGGGAGAAGGGACAGTGACAGCCCTTCCATCTACAGTTCTTTTTCCTCCTGCAGAGAGCCATCATATGTCCTCATGGAGGTTCTCCTTAGCAGTAAGATTCTACCTTCACTTGTCTTCGCTGCAAAGAAGCCTTCAGGGAAAAGGCATTGGCTCAATTTCCACATTATTTAATAGCTCTCTGGCAACTCCTACCAAGTCTCAGTAGACTCATGAATCAAACAAGGAGAATGAACTAATCCATTTGGATAGGCCTGGAAAAGGCATAGCCCCAGCCATATACACAAGATCACAGATATACAGGCTCAAGTATTTAACAGAAATATAACGCTTGCCTTTACTGAACAACACTTACTTGGCAATATCTCTTTATTATAGGTCAACTGATTACTTAAAAAAATGAAACAAGTCCAATTCCCAACATACCCATTAATAATAATATTAAGTCTGAAACCAGTAGCAAAAAGTATACATATGAAATATGCATCTGAAACCAGTGGCAAATATACATACATATATATATATATATATATATGTACATACACACACACACACAGTCATGCATCACTTAACGTTGGGGATGCATTCTGAGAAATGCATCCTCAGGCAATTTTGTTGTTGTGCAAACATCACAGAGAGCATTGACGCAAACCTAGATGGTATAGCCTACTACACACCTAGGCTATATGGCAAGAATCTTATGGGATCACTGTTGTATATGCTGTCTGTAGTTGACTGAAACATTGTTACGCAGTGCACGACTGTATATATGTACATATATATGTACATAAATATATATATATATATATTCTCAGATCCAGTAGGCATTTTTTTTAATTTGTGGTCTCTGAATGGCTAGGAAAATTTCAGTTCCCTCTTTAGTAGGTGAAGCCCCTCTTCGTGCTGCTTTGACCAGCTTTTGCATATGGCTCCCCTTCTGTACGCAGTTACAGGGCAGTGAGTCATCCTCATCTCACAGCAAACCCTGAGATGCCACCTCCTTGAATGCCTGCCCACAGTGCCAAGTCAGAGCTACTGATGTTCCAGGGTGGTTTTCATTGACAACGTCCGTCTAAAGAGCTAACCTCTGGGTCAGAATGCAACAAGATGAGCGCTCCAAGCAGCATAGGCTGTTCCCTCGCAGCCACCATTTCTCCTTTTGATTCAGAAGAGGCCAGAGCTTTGGAGGCCACCCCTCTGGTTGCTTTCTGAAGCCTGAAGCCCTAAACCCAACTTTTTCTCCTTGTTCCCACACCCAAGGACAGCCTCTTCCTGTGTCTGCCTGGAGTGAAATTCTCTAAGGAACTGCATCCTCGCAGGCACTCCCAATAGTTATGTAGCCTCCCAGTTAATCACCGTACACTAATCTGCCTTCCCTAAAGCTTGGATATTCTAGGCAATGATTGTAACCAGTGTCTAGATGAGGGATAAGAAAAGTTTTCATGTTTTTTCCCTTCCCAGGGTATAGACAAAAGTGAAATTAGCTATCCGAAAGTCAAGCTACCTATTGGTTAGCTAACAATATCTAATTCCAAAGATACTCTAAATCCAGTTTAAAGAAATTCACTGCCCATTTATGTCAAGTCAAACAGATTTTCTCCATTAGAGTAGCTGACGAATTTAACTATTTCTCTATTGAGCTAAATCAGTAGTTTTCATCCCTCACTGTGTATTACAATTACCTAAGAAGCTTTAAAAAAAAATCCTGATTGCCAGCCCCATCCACCAAGCCCTTGTTCTAGGGTGGAGCTCCCACATTGGTATTTGTCAAGATTTCCAACTGGTTCTAATGTGCAGCTTGGACTGAGAACCACTATCTAACTAAACTAACTTTACTGTATGGTAATCTACTGCAATTACCACACCTGCAAAGCGCATGTCTCTCTTATATCCATATGGACTGTTATTTACTTGCTTCCCATGAGCATTAGAAACTGGATATCAAAACCTAAGTGCCTTCAGAAAATCTTAGAGACACTAATGAATTAGCCAATTTGTACATCAGATGATGCTGACGGCCCCCTGGATTAGGGCAGCTCTTCACATCCTTCATCAACCATGGAGCAGCATCCTGGTATAGGTCTTCAATTCTGACTCTCCCCGGGTCAGACCTAGGCCAGGAAGTACTGAGCATTTGTGTAACAGATAGTAAAAAAAATGCCGTCTTCATCATTCAGTAAATTGAAAATGCCTTTTCCACCCAATTTCTTCCTGGGCAGGAAGAGGACATAGAGATAAATAAGACAGGTAGGTGGGGACCAGATGAAAAAGGCCTTGTTATGGATGTTTGGTTTCATTCTGAGGGCAAAGAGATGACTTGTTGGGTTTTAATTGGAGCAGGGTGTGACAAGATCAAAAGTTTTTATTTTACAAAGGTCACCCAGCTGTAGGGTGGAGACTGGAGAAGATGGGGGGAGATGGTTGTGGATGGAGAGCAGAAAGATGGTTATTGAAGCCACCGTAGCAAGAGATTCAAGTATCTTGAACTAAGGAAGCTGCTGCCCAGAACAAGTTTTTTGGGGAAAATATTTAAGAAGTGAAAATGACAGGACCTGGTGATGAATGTATATTTGCAGCTGAGGAAGAGGAAAGAGAAGTCTCCAGCTTTCTGGCTGGAGTAACTACATGAATGGTGATGGGATTCACCAGTTTGGAGGACACGGCAGGGAGGAACAGGTTGCTGAGTAAAACACTGAATTCTCTTTTGAACTTACCGAGAGGGAGGAACTAGGGGACATTCATAACAGGACATTGAGCCTATTTCAAATTCTCAACACTCAATCCCCTCACTCTCAAAACCTTGGCTTCTTCTGGGATGGCAGATCCACTGTCTTTGTAACCAAGGGAATAGAACTGGTTCTAAGTCTAAAGAAATATTAGAAAATGTTTCAGAAGGGAAAAAAAGTAACAAATGTTGGCAAGGATACAGAGAAATTCGAACCATTATGCACTGTTTGTGGAAATATAAAGTGGTGGGGCTGCTGTGGGAAACAGTGTGGCAGTTGTTCAAAAAATTAAACGTACAATTACTATATGATCCAGAAATCCCTTGTCTGGGCATATGCCCAAAAGAATTGAAAGCAGAAACTCAAAGAGATATTTGTACATCCACGTTCACAGCAGCATTATTCACAATAGCCATGGGTGGAAGCAACCCAGGTGTCCATCGACAGATGAATGGGTAAGCAAAATGTGGTGTATGTACACAGTGGATTATGATTCTGCCTTTAAAAAGGAAGAAAATTTGGACACATACTGCAGCATGCATGAACTTTGAGGACATTATGCTAAGTTAAATGAGCCAGTTGCAAAAAGACAAATACTGTATGATTCCACTTGTATGAAGTATCTAGAAGAGTCAAATTCAAAGAGACAGAAAGTAGAATAGGGGTTGCCGGGGGCTGGAGAGAAAGGGGAATGGGGAGTTAGTGTTTAATGGATACAGAGTACCAGTTTTTCAAGATGAAAAGAGTTCTGTGGATGGATGGTGGTGATGGCTGCCCAACAATATAAGTACTTAGTGCCACTGAACTGACACTTAAAAATGGTTAAAACAGTAAATTTTATGTTATGTGTATTTTACCACCATATTTTTTAAAAGAAAAAAAGTGTAGAAATTGATTATTTCCATTAAGCTTCTATTCTTTGGTATTCTTAACTCCCTGCCAACCAGGCCTAATTATACCAATCATTGTTTTAATGACAGCAGCTGTTCCCAAACTTTCCCTGATAATGGAAACCCAGCCACCAGTTCACTTCTCTCCCACTTCTAACATGTTAGAAATTGAAGGCATAATTGTTTCATACGTTCAGAGTGACCAATGACTTACTACGGACTGAAGGCCAGGTTGAGTGGCAGCCTTCTATTTCTGAAGAAATGAGAGAACTCATCCCCCAATGAAAAAGTGGAACTTTCCAGGTTTGGAGATCATAAATCCAAGGGTCACCTCTCCATCAGAGCCTGAGCATCTGGGATCCCAGTCTGGTCCACACTGCAGAAATGGGGGGAGGACAACTCACAATGAGGCAGTCACAGCAAGAAGAAGGGGCTCTAGATGAGACTGTGACAGCCTGCCAAGAGGAGTCTCATCTCAAGGTGAGAACCTCTTAGCTGTTGTGGATGCTAGGCCAACCAGAACAGGTGTCCTCTCATTTAGTTGATGGGGAATCACGATTATTACCTTCGCCCTGGAAAACACTGAAGAGGAAATGTCAGCCCAGACAGTCAGGAGAGAAAAATATAAGCCAAATAAGATCAGAACTCCACAGATGTAAGAAAAGGAAGCTCAAGCTTTAGGGTCCACAAGTATGTGTTTGTACACATGTGTCTGCGTGTGTCTGTGTATACACACACATATCTGAAGCACAAGAAAGAGATTTGGGATAAAGACAGAGACTTGGGAGTCAGAATGAGAAATTGCAAAGGGAGGGTGAAACACTTGGGGAGGATGTGTTGAGTGAGAAGACAATCTAGAATCGAGCTCGAAGGAATCCTAACACATAAGGAAGACAGTGGAACAAGCATCCACATAAGAGTGTGAGAAGGAGCAGGCAGAGGAGTGGGAGGAAACAAGGGACTGTGGTGTTGTATTAGTTTGCTAGGACAGCTGGCTTAAACAACAGAAACATTATCTCACAGTTGCTGAAACTGGAAATCTGAAATCAAGGTGTCAGCAGGTTCCTTCTGAAGGCCGTGAGGGTAGGATCTGTTTCACGACTTCCCCCCGACAACTGGTAGTTTGCTGGCAATCTTTGGCATTCCTTGACTCATAATCACCCCCATCTCTGCCTTCATCTTCACATGGCGTTCTCCCTGTGTATGAGTCTCCAAATTTCCCCTTTTTATAAGGACACAAGTCATATTGTATTAGGAGCCACCTCATTTTCTATCTTCTATCTTACATCATTATGTCTGCAATAACCCCATTTCCAAGTAACATTCTTAGGTACTAGAGCTTAGGACATCAACACATAACTTTGGAGGGGACATACCTCAACCCGTAACAGGGGTTATGGAAATCATCTGGGGTGAGCTTTTCCACAAGGCCGGAGTGTTTAACTGTTTCAGTGCTGCTGAGAAGTCATCTGAGATAAAGATGATAAGGTCTTGTCGATCACAACTCCCTCTCCACTTGCTCTGCCTCCTCATTTAGCTCATCTGATCTCAAATCTTAAAATGTAATAAAATACCAGGTGGAGAACTTTTTCCACAAAATTAATCTGATTCCCGGGCTCCAGTCCTCACCAATATGCTCCCTTTAAACCAATTCTTCTGATATGATCATCACAGTCACACATTGGTTGAGCCTTAACTATGTGGCAGGTTCTGTTGGAAGGATTCAAGCATAGTCTGCCCAGTTTTCAAGAAGAACTTTCCTCTGTTTCCCCAAAAACTACAGGCCAATGTACCAACAAAACTTCATCCTTTTTATCAGTATATTATATCTGGCACAAAGGACTTCAGGAACGGCTGTTCCACTATTGATCATTGTTATAGTCTGTCATCTAACAGAGAAATCCATCAGGAATAATGGAAAACTGTTTGCAACTTTTATTGACCCTGCATTGGCCTCTGACTGTGAACAGGAACCAGCTATGGGTTAAGCCTCATAAACTTCGTATAGACTTCCAGTAATTGAAGCTCATGCAAAACTTGCATTTTAATACCACAGTAAGATTGACAGGTCTCTGGTAGACTAGAAAGCAGTTCTAAGCTGTGTAAAAAAGGTTTGCCTCCTGCTCCCCATCACAAATGGCTGGAAGTTGCTTTTGTATAACATGTTCCCTTGCCACAATGAATAGAAATGTAGGGTCATCCTGTGTACTCACTAAATGGTTTGTCATCATCAATGGATATGTGTTGCCAATCCGTGCACACACTTGGCATTTGTTGCAGACCTACTATGTGCTAGCACTGTGCTGGGATCTAGGGATGCAATAATTAACAAGATAGGCACAATGCCTCCCTTAATGCACACCCTGGGTTAGGAGGGAGACCGACAAATAACCTGCCAATAAAAATAGAGTGTGAGAAGTACTTTTGGGAGAGTCCACAAAGGTGCTCCAGGAGAGGATCTTGGTGAATGCCACTGCCACCCACCCAGCTGTTCCAGTCACAAATCTGGCAGGCTTCTTGTCCTCTTTCTCCCAATATCCTATCTACCACCAAATCCTGTCAATTCTGGCTCCTAAATATCTCCCAAAAACTAAATGTGTTTTTCTAGATGCCACTGCTTCAGTTCAAACAATATTCCATAAATATCAATTCTATCCATTTTGACTTCTGATATGAGCTGGAGAGTTTGTATGTTAATTTGCTAATTTATTAATTCCCTCATGTGACACATTATTGAGCACATACTATATGTTAGGTACAGGAGATGCAATAGCAAAGAAGGCATACATGGTCCCACATATGTCCATACAAAATCCCCAATGGACCATGATGCCACCAAATCAATCAATTGAAAATTGAATCGGAAAGCTAATTTAAGTGAATTTGCTTCATGCACTGCTCTGAACATACATCCCCCCGCCTTCTGGCCTATGCTGTACACTCCTTAAATTTGCCAGAATGGCTTTAGTTGTTCTCTCCTTCTGTTCTTTATGTTCCTGCCCCACTTGGATTTATTCTCTTTAACATCATTTATTCTGCCAACTGACTTCAGCCTTTGAGAATCCAAAGAATTAATGTCAAAATCTGAAGGGCAAAACTCTGGTTGGACTGGTTCATGAGGTGGCCACTGTGGCTTTCCTGGTGACAAATGTGACACATGGTGATAGAAATGGGGTGCTGCCTAAATCCAGGACTCTCACCAATCACTGAGAAGAAATAAGATATGTCATTAGATGAAGGATGGCAAACACCTGGTTTGTTTACAGTTACTCCCATCCCCGTGTCAGACATAACTAATTGATCACAGATCTCTTTTCCTGCTGACCCCAGGGATGACCTTAAGTTTTTTTAACACAGCACTCCAGCAGCCACTACCAATCAATCAGGCTTGGGATCTGATATAACATTTGTCATCTCTGCTTTAGAAGCAGTGATCAGAGAATAAGAAACTTCATGAAACAGAAGCAAAAGACTAAGGCAGAGCTGTACCAAAAAAGAGGGATGCCAGGATGGAAACTACAGCTTCACGGTCTTTACCATTTGCAATCTCAGGAGTGTCTCCTCCCCCAAACTTAAACAATCACCAAAGGCTGATTCTTCTTGCCTAGCTTGAGAAACAGGCTCATCCTGGACCAACCTCTGTGTCTGGAGGGGTGGGGTCCTCTACTGGCCAACCTGGGGCAAAGGAGTATAGCCCTTGATTTAAAACCCCACCAAAATCCCCACAGAATAGGAAAGGGGCATTGCCCAATAGAAAGAAACATGGGGTAGACCAGATAATTAGTGCCCACTCCAGAGGCACAGAAAGAGTGTGAGGAAGTTGAGAGAAGGAAGAGTTCTCACCTGTTTGGAGGTCTTAGACAAGGCTTCATGGAGGCTGGAGCATTTGAGAACAGGGTGTATAGAAACGTGCCACTCCCCAGCTCAGGATGGGAAGGAGTGTGAGAGGTTGACCCAGAAGCAGTGATATATATGGAGAGACTGAACTGTCATCCATTCCCCACATTCACGACTCTGTCCCGCCCATCCGTGATCTAATCATCTGCCTAGGACTGAGCCAGCTGGGTTGGCTGCAGTAATCATATGTGAACAATTTTACTAAAGATCACACTCAGTTAATTTCTATGATTAGGGAATTAGCAATTGCCTTCTCTGATCTCAAAGATTATTCAAAAAACAAAATAGTCTAAGAATGAAATTGGAATAAAAGTGGCATGCTTTTAGGTATAAATTAAAGTTCCACTGAATATTGCCTATAATAATGCAGTGTAGAGATTTATAGTAATAGGTCATTCCCTCTAGGGTTTCACTACCTTCTTTGCTTAAGGTACCTGCTCGCTCGCTCTCGCTCTCTCTCTCTCTCTCTCTCTCTCACACACACACACACACACACACACACACACACATTCTCTTTGCCCTTTGAACTGGAACAGTGATTCGTTCCCTGTGATTAAATTAGTGTAAGTAATAAGATATCATAGATTTGATTGATTTTCCTGGCAATGGTTATTAACCAGCACAATTCAGAGCCAAGCAGGACCATTATTCTAAACATTGATTTCTGAACAGGCATGCAGGGGAAGGAAATTCTCAGCTACAGAGACATTCCATAAGGAATTATCAGATGGGATGATATATAGTGAGGATTCTCAGACACGGCAATGAACCTCCTGGAATCCTCAAGTACCATGATATACAGATGTCAGAGCCCACGGGGAGGCTGAGCGATGCCTTATTTGATGGTGTTCTTAGAGAATGCTTCTCAGATGCACCATAAAATGTAAGCGATGAGAACTGTATTGTATGCCAATCATTGTAGTTAATCCAACAAATATATACTTACTCATTTCTCTCAATTATATTTGCTGGAGGCTCAGGAGACAAGAAGCAAACATGGCCTCTCCCTTCAAGGAGCTCACAGTCGATATGTTATGTTTCTTGAGTAAGCTTGGAAATGCTCTCCACTCAGAGAGGATGGATGCTTGGGATGTGGCTACTGGATCAGAGGGTCTTCCTTGGAACATAGGTTTCCATCTCTCAACAAAGAGTCAGGGATGACCCACGCATCAAATAGAAGACTTTCACAGAATGTGGGGGCATCTCTTTGACCACATACAAGGTGCGCAGAGCTATAATTCATGGTATGAGTCTCTCTGAGCTCTAGAGAAAAATAAATCTGTTAAATAAATGGAAATTCTTCTTTCCATTCTCCAAACTCCTATGGCTCCTTCCATCCACTGAGCAGAAGGGAAAGGAATTGGGAAATGCTTCAGTGTGGCTCCCTTCAAGGGTATCCACACTGTATCCAACAGCCAGAAGAAAACCAGATACTTCAATCCAAATCCAGATATTGAAAAGTGTTTGAGTTTTGTATGTATTCTTACCCCCTGTGCTAAGGATAACAAGCTTGTACAGAGTAGAATTTGCAAGGACAGGCTCTGGAATCAGACTTTCTGGGTTTTAATCCTGGCTCTAACACTTTCTAGGATATATTAATTAAACTCATCAGTTCTCAGTTTCCCCATTAACCCTAAATGGGGTTAATAATAGCAATTACCTCATAGATTTGCTGTAAGAGTGAGTAATTTGTGCATGTAAAGTGCCCCCCCCCCAGGGCCTGGCACACAATGATGCTCAAAACTTGATATAATTGGTCTTGACCATTTGTCCTAAAGAAGAAAAGTTAAGAAATGGCCTATAACCTTATGAGGTGATAAATGAATCACAGCTTCCTTTCTCGTTCTTTCTGACTCCAGAGGCACAACCAGTACCAACGAGAGAATGTGCAGGGAAACAGGCCTCACTTCAGTGTTAGGACGCACATTAGAGCCATCAGAGCTGGGCCACATTACAGTGGGCTGCCTTGGGAGGTAATGAGTTGCCTGTCCCTAGAAGTGTTCAAGCAAAGGTGTGAGGACCAACTGTAGTTGGGATTTCTGTCATGTATT
Organism: Tapirus indicus; assembly: GCA_031878705.1. Lineage (NCBI taxonomy): Eukaryota > Metazoa > Chordata > Mammalia > Perissodactyla > Tapiridae > Tapirus > Tapirus indicus. The sequence goes on from CM062929.1 coordinate 62,163,705, forward strand.
TAGGAGTGAACTGGATCATAGGACTGCTGGAGTCTCTCCTAACTTATTTGGCTTTGATTCAATGGCATAGTATGCAAATACTTCACTGAAGGAAGAAAAGAAATAGAAGTGAGACTATGGGAGGACTAGGGTTCTATTAGCTTCACCTCTTACCCCCAGCACCCAGCAGAGAGATGGTGAAGAGGAAGCTTTCAGTGACTCTTAATTAAGCCAAAAATAAAGAGAGTGAAAACAGAATTAGTGGATATTGATGTTTCAGGTTTTTCCGGATGCAGAGATCTTGAGTTTCCTGAAAACAAAATCCACAGACAGCTCCTTGGACCGTTTCCCTTTCCCTTCATAGGAACCACACATACCCCCACACCACCTCATGCTTTAGAATTGTAAATGAGATGCATTACAGTTTTAAAAGTGCATGCGTGTGCGTGTGCGTGTGCGTGTGTGTGTGTGTGAAGGTTGATGTGCCTATGGGACTTTTCCAAGTCTCGAATTTGTCTGAATGCCATTGATTTTTTTGCCTAATTGTTATTCACTATGCTAATTTCCCCCACAAATCTCACATTCTATTGATCAAAAAGTAATAAACTCTCCAACAAACAAAACAAGCATTATTGCAATGTTGGGAAAACATCAGTTAATATCAATACCATATTTACAATTATCTTTAACCCAAATTTTACCCATGATGCAGTGCCTAAGCAGCTTCAGAGACCTCCAGGATAAATGAGCATGTGAAAAATCCTATATGCTTTTTCCTGACAGAGCAAGGGGAGGTAAGTGCAACCAAGAAATTCCTGAAGATGCCCAGTAAGGAGCTGGCGGCCAGAATAAATGTCATTATCCCAATGGAGATATCTATCTCCTGCTCTGGTTCTCCTCTTCCTGTTTCTCTTTTCAGTTTAAGGCACTGTGTTAGTCATTGTGGAAAGTACAAAGGTGAGCAAAGTCCTCTTTTACTGTGTTCAAAAATTAATGTTTCCCTGAAAAGAAAAAAATGTAATTATTTCGTAGGAGCTTATAGCATTGTTGATTTGGCTTATTCATTGCAACTCACCAGGCCACCATTGTGAGTGTCATTGTTTAGTCTGCTCAACATTCCTTCCTCTGGGTTGCCAACAACCCCTTCCTTCTTTCAGAGAACTTCTACTCCCCACACTCCAACCACTGACTGCAGGAGAGCCGCCAATCACAGGACTCTACCTTCGTGGTCATATTTCATTCGTCCAAGGGTGGGCACCTAACCCAAGCCTACACAATCAGCACCATCCTTGAGATTTTTCAAACTGAAACTGGGAATGACGAAGATGTAAGATGGGAGGCATGGGAGCTACCAACAACTGTGATGTCAGCCAAATGGAGGAAGCCAATCTGAAGGATGAAGCTGACAGGCTGAAAGAAGCTTAAAAAGAGATGAAAAAAATAGAGTCCTAGTGACATTCAAGACACTCATGCCAACTGGCCCTCGACCTAGTTGAAGATTTGCTCACATGGGCTGATAAATTCCTACGGTGGTTTAAGCTGGGTTTCTGTCGCTTACCACTGAAAGAGTCCTGTCTAATCCAAGTCTAATACAAGCCTACCACAAGGTGAAAGAACTCAAGGCAGGTGACCTGGGAGGACTCAGAAAGAGGGCTCAGTACAGAAGGCTACTTCTAAGACATGGTCATCAGAGGTTGGGAAGAAGGGACAAAAAGGGAGATTTGGTGATGGACCTCTCCAAACTCATGTCCCCTTGGTACTGTTTAAGTTGCAACTTTTTTTTCTAGATGAGAATTGGTCCTGAAAAAGGAAATCAGAAGGTTGGGAACTGGACTGAACCTGACTTTAGTATAGATTTTTCCATATCATCCACCAGGCTCTGGGGCAGTTGAAGAAAAAGCCATCAACACCCCATTTGAAGTTCTGGATACATGATGGAATAAAAGGGGACGTTCCTTTGTTATTCTGCTTTGCTTTGAATGAAACAATCATGGACGCTTTTCCCAAGATGCTCTCGTATCTCATGGGGGGCATTTATGAGGGTCTCTGGGTTCAGTTTTGGTTATATAGTGGCCAAACCAAGTCCCCCAGATCTGAGTCAATATGTCTTCTGCAGGAAACTACATTGGCCCTGCCGGGCTACAGCAAGAATGAGCTTTGGAGACCCAAGATTTGGGTTTAAATTGCAGTTTTCAAACATTCTGAATGTGCAACATTGGCAAGTTATGAAACCTTTTGAAGCCTCACTTTCATGGGGAAGATAATACTATGCCTGTGGGTCAGACATTCCCTAACATCCAGGATGATGGTGCTGGCCAAAGCTCTGTGGGCAAGAAAAGCCAACTAGTACCTGAAATCTATCCCTGTGAGGACGAACCCTGGTCCCTTCTAGAATGGAAGAGGATCGAGATAGTTACTGATGTTGGATGGTGTGGTACGTGGTATGACCCGTAGATGACACAGTCATGGGAACACTCTTGCACCAAGTAGTCTGTTGGAGTCCATGAAGAATAGTGCCATAATAAGGGCTCAGAGTTCATCTCTGTAGTTTGGGCATTCAGATGTGACAGGAGCTAGATAAGCCTTAGTAAGTGGGAGCCCATATCATTAGGCCCATTTGTAGCCTCCATCTCTGCCACTATGATTCCTCATTCACCTGTGTGCCAGTTTTGGGATGGCCAATGATGAAGCCTGGCTAATATCAACTGGCCAAGTCATTTTGTCTACTTGGTTGTTCAAAGTTTATTCCACGGTGAATGTTAAATGTAAACAGTGACATGGGATACAGAAATCTTCAACTTTGTGCCCATTGCCTTATGGTCATCCATATGCCTCTATCCCAGACATCCTAGTCTCTGATTTTTCCAGTGAGCTTTATATTTGCCCCATATGTGAAATACTGGATTTATGTAGATTTAATTTTATCATCATGGGATAGAGATGGCTATTATTAGCTTGCCATCAAAACTGAAAAACTTAAAGAAAAGATTAACAAATTTTGTTCATAAAAAATTAAAAGTCCATATGGACAAAGGCACTGTAATCAAAAATAAAACATTAAATAAAACTTAGGGAAATATTTACAAGACATATGACATAAAAATGGTTAATATTCTTAATCAGTAGAGAGATCATATAAATCAATTTTAAAATGAATATTCAGATAGAAAACATGGGAAAGAGCATGAACAGGCAGTTCACAAAAGATACACAAAGGCAATACAGGGAGGAAAAAGATGCTCCATCTCAGCAATAGTCGAAGAGATGCAAATTTAAACATCAACATACATTTTTGTGCCCATCCAATTGTCAAAGAGTAAGAAGATCAATACTATCCACTGTTGTTCAGGATGTAGGGAAATGCGCACTCTTAAACTATTGTGGAAATATGACCCCGAACAATCTTTCTGAAGGACAATTTACCAATATGAATCAAAACTAAACGTTCACACACCTGACTCCAACCATTAACCTGCTAGGACTTCATTCTAAGGAAATGATCAGGCAATTGTGTAAAGATGTACATATTTCATATGAGGGTTGTTTGTAACAGCAAAATTAGAAAAAACCTAGAGGTTTACCTATAAGACTGGTAAATAAATTATAGCTTTCAAAAAATATGCAGCTTTTAAAACAAATGCAATAGAGCCATATATGTTGACATGGAGATGTCATAATACTATACCACGAGGTGACAGAGACAGGTTACAAAACTCTGTGTGTGAGTGTATGTATGCACACGTGCGCAGGGAAATCTAGAAGGCTATATCCCCAAATATTAATAGTCCTATTGCTATTAGATGTTATTCATTTTTACATATCTCTATTATTTAAATTCTTACAATTATGCTTTATTTAAGGGGTTTTTTTATTTCATTTTATTACGGTAAGAATACTTAACATGAAATCTACCCTCAACAAATTTTTAGGTTTGTTGTTGTTGACTATAGTTACAATGTTGTACAGTAGATCTCTAGAGCTTATTCATCTCGCATAAATGAAATTTTATGTCCCTTGATTAGTAACTCCCCATTTCCCCTCCTACTAGCCCCTGGCAGCCACCAATCCACTCTTTGATTCTATGAATTTGACTATTTTAGACGCCTCGTGTAACAAATCATGCAGTGTTTGTCCTTCCGTGACTGGCTTATTTCATTTAGCATAATATCCTTAAGGTTTATCCATGTTGCCACATATTGCAGAATTTTCTTCTTTTTTCAGACTGAATAGTATTCTATTGTATGTGTATACCACATTTTCTTTATCCACTCATCTGTCGATGGACATGAAGTTGTTTCCACATCTTGGCTACTGTGAATAGTGCTGTAATGACCCTAAGAGTGCTAATATCTCTTCAAGATCCTGATTCCATTCTTTTGGATAAATACCCAGAAGTGGGATTGCTGGATCATATGCCAGTTCTATTTGTAATTTTTGAGGAACCACCATAGTGTTTTCCTCAGCAGCTGCACCATTTTGCATTCCCACCAATGGTGTGCAAAGCTTCCAATTTCTCCACGCCCTCACCAACACTTGTTGTCTTTTGTATTTTTGATAACAGCCAAACTGACAGGTCTGACATGATATCTCATTGTGGTTTTGATTTGCATTTTCCTGATGATTAGTAACATTGAGCAGTTTTTCATATACCTGTTGGCCATTTGTACATCTTCTCTGGAGAAACGTCTATTCAAATCTTTAGCTGAGCATAGGCAACAAAAACTAAAATAAACAAGTGAGAGTACATCAAACTAAAAAGCTTCTGCACAGCTAAGGAAACAATTGACAGAGTGAAAAGTCAACCTATGGGATGGAAGAAGATATGTGCAAACCATATATCTGATAACAGGTTAATTTCCAAAATGTATAAGGAACTCTTATAACTATGCCTTATTTATATAATGAGAAAAATTTATAAAGATATCTTCATCTTGAATAGAGGGCAAAATTAAGAAGGATAATGTTTGAGGGTAATGAAGTCAGAGATAAAGAAAATTTGAGAATGCAATGACAAAGAGGTCACTGCTGTGCAGAAGGTAAAGAAAGGAGTCGGGGGAGAAGCTGAAGATGATGATTCAAACTTCAACACTCCTGCAAGAGAAATTTCACCTACTGAAGGACATACCTCTAAATCCTTGTCCTTATCAAGCTCCCCAAAAGAAATCCTGTGTGAAAAAACATTCACTGGTCACACACCTTTAAAGAAACACATCTAGAACTGGCACACACATTACACACACGAATTGGTGTCCTCCATCTGCTCCTCCTTAGGAACAAGAGCTGGTCCTTTACTGACATAGCGATTTCATGTGCACAAATCCTTTCCTTTGTGGCAAGTTTGCCAGAGTAGTCCAAACTCAAAACAGAGATCTGTGAAAACTTCCAAAGCATTCAATACAGAGAAAAAAAAATCTGTTTAATGCATAATCATTTGAATATATATAGATAGAGATATACTCTTTAATCACATCTATTCCTTTATGCCCCTTCCTGCACAATTCTTTGTGGCAGAGGCATTTTTCAAAAACACAGACCCTCTTTTGTTTAATTAATAATCCCCCCAGACATAAATCACCCCAGCAGCACCCTCTCGAAGCAGCCCCGTGGCAATGACCTACTTTAAGAATCTTTCGTGTATAGCTTGGGTTTACTATGTATTTTGAAAATTACTGCTCAATAGCCATTTCAGGAGATCAGCATTTTCCTTAGTAAGTTTAGCAATAAGGACCCATTTTCCCACCTGGGAAGGAAGACTCATCGAATAATAGAACTGAAGTAAGAGATAACAAAGAGGAACTATCTATTTCCCTAGGAAACTATTAATAAGGATAATAATAATAAGGCTAACATCTATGAGCACTGTACATACACTGCCTCATTTAATTCTCACAACAACCACATATATGAGAGACACAATTATTGCCCCTACTTAACTGATGGGGAAACTGAGGCACAGAGAGATTGAACAACTTCCCCCCAAAATCACACAACCAGCAAGTGGCAAAGACAGAATTCAGACTCAGGCAGCAGTCTGGCTTCAGAGCCCATGCTCACCACGGTACCATGCACACCCCTTTGATGGGCAAAAAACTGATATTGATTCACTGCCAGTGATGTGCCAGACATCCGATAAACATCACCATATTTAGTTCTCACAATGACACTAAGTTGGCATAATCCCTTTTTCCAGAGAAGTAAATTGAAGCTCGGAGAAAAACTTCGTGAGACTTGTCTCTTTTTTTAAATTATTGTGGTAAGAACACTTAACATGAGGTCTATCCTCTTCACAAATTTTTCAGCGTGCAATACAGTATTGTTAACTCTAGCACAGTGCTGTACGTCAGACCTCTAGAACTCATGCATTTCACATAACTGAAACTTTACACCTGATGAATAGCAACTCCCCATTTTCCCTCCCCCCAGCCCTGAGCACCCGCCGTTCTGCTTTCTAGTTCAATGTGTTGGATGACTTTAGATACCTCATACAAATGGAATTATGCGGCGTTTGTCCTTCTGTGACTGGCTTATTTCACTTAGCATCGTGTCCTCCAAGTTCACCCATGTCACCCCACACAGCAGGATTTCCTTCTTTTTATGGCTGAATTATCTTCCATTGTATGTATAGATCACATTTTCTCAAAGCACAGTGGCTGAAAGATAGGGCAGGTCTAGAACCAGAAGGAGGGAGAGTGGGTGCAGGGCATGTAATGACCAGGTCACAATAGTCTCTCTGGGAGGATGAGAATCAGCAAGGAACAAAAAGGAGTTACTGAGGGGAAGAGACTGTCGACATCACATTTGCCTTCTCCTTATTGACCCTGGTCTTGGCCCCGATCCAGGTTATAAACTAGGGAATCTGTGGTTCATCCATCCTATTAATTAAATAAAACCTTTATCTTCCCTTGGAATGACACAATTTCCTGGATGGTGCACTAAATCCTGTGAGTATTCTCTCTGGGGGAGAAAGGACCCCATGCTTCTAGAGCCACCTCTCACCATATCCTGTATGACCCCATCACACACAGCTACCTCCACTTCAGCCCAGGAACTACAAGCATCTACAGAATAGAACATTCTAGAATAAAACAGACCCAAACCTAACCTCCTCTTTTCTACAGAACTGCCTTGAAATGTTGGCTTGAGTTTGAGAAGACTAAAATAAACGTGATGAATGTTATTTGAAAAATCTAGAATGTCATTATGCCCTGCATTTGTTTGCCCCAAATCCATTTTCTATTAGGTTATTATTAATTAGCATGTGTTTAGCATCAACTATGTGCTCAAAACCAGCCTAAATATATATGAGAAGGACGGGCCACAAGTAGATTTCTCTAAACAACTCACTATCCACATTTAACCCCTCAGAGGAATTATACATACTCCAAAGAAATGTTCTGACAATAAATTTTCAAGAAAATAACTCAAATAAAAACAATCGCTTTCCACCAGCGGGACTTTGCATGCATTCAACCATATGGGACAGACGGTCTTGAGCCAAAGAAAAATTTAAAAGGAAAAAAAGTGATATTTCACACAAAGTGACTAAAAATGTGTTGGACTCAAAGTCTTCTGAAAGTTATAAATAACTGAAAAAAGGAAGTGAGCATAGAAATTATTTTTCAATATTTTATTGCAAGAACCATAATAGAGGTGGAGATGAATCTGATAACATTTATGCAAATATGAAGGATGTATCTAGGTAGAGAAAGAGAAGCATGTCTCTGAACTGCGTGATAAAAAAAAAGTGCATGGATGGATTTTTGCCAGATTCGGAGGAAATGTGTGGGGATTTTCTGTGGTGTATTGTCTCAGTTTGAATTTCCCCAAAAGCAGCCCCTGAGGGTGGGGTGGGAGTTGGTTACTGGGAATCCAGGCAGCCCAGTGAGGGAGTGGGGAAGAGAGGAGGGCCAATAAAATGTGTGATAATAAGCAGGTTACAGTATAGGCACTGGGGCTCAGTCCTGCTAGGGACCCACTGAAAACACGTGTCGTCCCACTGGGGGGAGCAGCTGGAGTGTTTTTCTACCAACTCTTGTCCATCCCTGGTTATAGAGTTCCTGGAGGAGCTTCCAGGCACCTCAGGCTGTCTTGTGTGTGGCCAGAGAAAGTTCCTGGGCAGGGAGACACAGGGGCATAGGAAGCTGCGTGTGTTTTAGTCTGCTTTAGCATATATATATTTTACTATATAGATAATATATATGTTATGATAAATATAATATATATTATAATATATATTATGATAAATATATAATATATATTATAATATACTTAGCAAATATATATATATGCTAAGGTGGACTAAAACACACAGCTTCCTATATGTACGTGAATGCATAGATGTATAGTATATATGTCCTATATAGAGCACACATATTCTATAGAATATAGGTCATTTAGGGAAGAGGCTGCTGAGGGCGACAAGTGTATCCATGAGCGGGACCCCGTGTGGCTGCGGCAGGCAGATGTGGTCATGGCGGACACGACCCGGCCGTCCTCGGGTGCAGGCTGTGAGCCTGGCCGGGCTGTGACTCTGCCTTCTGGCCGAGTGCTCTCAGCCGTGATCGGGGAGCAGCAGATGGCTCACGGTTCCAGTGTGGGACTAGGGAGAGGGAGAGGGGGAGGCCGTGCTGAATGGATGCTTGGAGACCGGTCCTCCTGAGCAGACGGCTGCTTCCCCTGACGCCACCGCTTGACATAACCTGCTTTATGAAGCTCTTCTGATTCCGGACTACGCTTTAGCACCATTCCTGCCTCTGAGGCCCAGAAGCAAATTAAAAGATATGTTTAAAATTCTAAAGTATACATATTTGGATAGATAGATATGCACACAGATACATAAAATATTATATTAATATACCTTTTTCTGGTCAAGACCAAAAATAAGCCTGGATAAAGAGATTCAAATATTATAATCAACAAGTTTGTCTCAAGTGGACTTTTAGAAGTAACAACACTTCCGATTTCAGTGGCTGTAGGAAAAGTTATAGGTTAATGGAGCAACTCAGGACACCCTTGCCCTTGCTTTTCCGCCATAAAAAGTTAAATTATTTAAAAAGGAAACATTCTCTTGAGTGGTTGCAGGTCACTTTGGATCAGTGAAGTTTCCCTTTAGAGTCTAGATGTGAAATATTAATAGGTTTGCAAGAGACAGGATTTGCCAACTTGGGAGTGTTATCTGTCTTACCAGCTCTACCCTTCGCCTCTCCCTCTGGGAGAATAGATACTAGGAGTTTGAGAATCAGAGTCAGAGGAAGAGGGAGAGCGGAAGAGGCGGAAAAAGAGGGCAGGTCCAAGCTCTATGGGGAGGATCCCAAGACTTGAAAGAAAAGTCCCAGCTCTGTTACCAGGGTTGAGAGAATTGGGACGGTACAGAAAGGCTTTTCAGAACTGTTGCTCTTAGCTACGTATTCAATCTTTTTTATTGTTCCTTGGGAAACAGGAGTCCAAATGACAATTCCTATTAAACATTTTGAGCTTTGAGCTGCCTTTTTTTGGACTATCTTTGATAGTGATGCATGCAAAGTTTGGTCCACCTGGCTTTTTTGTTCAATCTACCTAAATCAGAGCTAGCCCTCGCACTCTAGTGGTTAAGATTCAGCACTCTCACCCTGCAGGGAACCGCACCACCCATCTGTGGGTTGTCACACTGTGGCAGCTGTGTGTTGCTGTGATGGTGAAAGCTCTGCCACTAATATTTCAAATACCAGCGAGGTCACCCATGGTGGACAGGTTTCAGCAGAGCTTCCAGACTAAGACAGACTAGGAAGAAGGACCTGGCCACCCACTTTAAAAAAAATTGGCCATGAAAACCCTATGAATATCAGTGGGGCATTGCCTGATATAGTGCCAGAAGGGGAGAGGATGGTGCAAAAAGACCAGGCGGAGTTCTGCTCTGCTGTCCATAGGATCACTAGGAATTGGAATTGACTCGACAGCACTCACAACAACAAACCTAAATCAGTGCTACTCAAACAGTGGTCCCCCAACCAGTAGCGGCAGCATTACCTGGAAGGTTGTTGGAAATGCAAAATCTCGGGAGCCAGCCCAGACCTACTGAAAGAGAATCTCTGGGAGTGAAGTCCAGGAATCTGTGATTGAACAAGCTTTTCAGATGATTCTTCCACGCATTAAAGTTTGAGAACCAATCACCTAGGTAATTTGGTGGCCTGTCTGGAGGCTCTAAGAGTTTCATCCCCGAGTCCAGGGAGAAGATCTCCTTCAGAAAGGCTTGAATTCCATCCTCTGAGCACATCCACAGTCCCCAGGTGTGCCCACCTGCAACACAAAGCTTTCCCCAGCATCCAGAGTATCTCAGAGCCTATAGGTCCATGTCCCGTAAGACCTCCCTCTCAGATGCTGCAGTGGTCCTCACTATGGGTATCCCTCCAAGGATAATGGTCCTCATCATGGATATCTCCTGGGAGGGGAACAATTTGGCAGAAGGAGGCAAACTACGTTCTGCCAAAGGTAGAACTTACCAGCTTCAGTATTTTAAAATCTTTCTATATCTTTGGGGTTGGAGTGTACTTCCTGCAACTCAAAAACTTAATTGCTCCGCGGACTAGCAGAAAGAGCACTGTGCTTCCTTTCAAAGGGCCAGGTTACAAATCCCTGTTGTACCACTGGACTGGTTGAATGGTGTCCCCTCAAAAAATACATTCAAGCTCTAACCCCCAGTGCCTATGAATGTGAACTTATTTGGAAATAGCGTCTTTGCAGATGTAATTAAGTTAAGGATCTCAAGATGAGATCATTTTGGATTTAGACTGGGCCCTAAATCCAATGACTGATGACCTTATAAGAAAAAGGAGAGGGAGATTCAAGACACAGAGATCCAGGGAAGAATGTCATGTGAAGACAGAGGCAGAGATTGGTGTTTCTGTCTTCACAAGCCAAGGAATGGCTGGAGCTACCAATAGTTGGAAGAGATATGGAAGGATTCTCCACTAAAGTCTTTGGAGGGAGCACAGCCCTGCCAACACCTTGATTCTGACTTCTGGCCTCCAGAACTGTGAGAGAATAAATTCCTGTTGTTTTGTCACCAATCTTATGGTAATTTGTTGTGGCATCCCTAGGAAAGTAATATAACCACTTGATATAAGCATGACCTTAAACTTATCCTTTCAAACTGGATTCCCTGCATCAGAAAATCTGAAAAATACTCAGGATTATTGTAACAGTTATACCACAAATGAATTAGAATCGTTTCCTATAGAATAGGAACTGAAGATAAAGGGGATTAGTTAAATAATCATTGTCCTTGCATGGACCAGTGAAGATACTGTGCCATGAACTGCATCTAAGATTCAAAAATTATATAGGGGGGATCTGGCCCAGTGGCATAGAAGTTAAGTTAGTGCTCCGCTTCAGTGGCCCAGGGTTTGCAGGTTCAGATCCTGGGCGCAGACCCACGCACCACTTGTCAAGCCATGCTGTGGTGGCGTCCCATATAAAGTAGAGGAAGATGGGTACAGATGTTAGCCCAGGGCCAGTCTTCCTCAGCAAAAAGAGGAGGATTGGCAATGGATGTTAGCTCAGGGGTAATCTTCCTCACACACACACACACACACACACACACACACAAAACTATATGAGATCCATACTTTGCCACTTACTGTCTGTGATCCTGGAAAACTCATATTTAAGTAGAAGTAAACTGTGACTCGGAATTTACCTGTAATGAGGATAACGGTGCCGATGTACTGAGTGGGTGTGGGCTTTGAACAAGATGATGCAAGTGCAGTCAGTCCTGCTCTAATGTTTATTTTGAAAACGGAATTGGTTCCAATGTGATTGATATATTAGGGAGTGATTTGAACATCTTTCGAATTCTGTGTTTACTTGTGTCTAACTTTATCTGCAAAAAACACTTAGGGGAATATAGAAACTGCACCCCACTGAACTGAGCCATGTAGGAATACACAAAACACACGTGTGCACACACCTCGAACATCTGCTTGTTTGCTCAGTTCACCACTTGTGTTATGAGCCACACCCATCCACACCAGGTGTTCAACTTTCCATTCGATTTCAGACAATTCCTTCATAATTACTCACAAGCTGCCACCCAAAGCCCACTTTCACGAGCAATCCTCGGGCGTCTCTAAGGTAACATACCATATTTATGGTGGTATTTATGTACGTCTTAACCATTTAATATGTACAACTGTGCCATCATTTTTATGAGGTTCCTTCCTTGTTTTTAAATCTGTCACTGATGAAGTTTTTCAGTGTTGTGCCCATAATCCCATTGTCCCCATAAGCTCTGTGTTTTTTATTGCACGATTTTGCATAGCACAGTCGTTTTTAGGAATGCGTATGTCATACACTGCTGTATAGTAGAACTGACTGTAAAGTGCATAGTGCAGTGCTGAGCCCCCTAAAACACTCAATAAATGCTAGTTGTCAGTATTTATTTGATGAGGGAGTGATGGGCACACAATAACCACTCAATAAATGTCTATTTCCTTTCTTTCTGTAATCAGCTATATAAAGATTCCTAATCAAGTTAAACCATCGATACACTTACGGCATAAAAAACAAGAGACAAAGGGAAGTAATTATCTTTCAAAGTTAGCACTGAGAATCTCTTGTTATTTCCCTTAATTGAGCATAAATTCTTTCCAAAGCTATTTTTTAGCAGATTGGTTACTAAACAAAAATAAAATCTTTGTTTCTTATACAAACGTAACTAACTTTTGAAACTCCACAAAATTAACCATTTATGCCAAAATAGAATGTCAGGATTTCTCCTACTTTCTTGAAGAGTTTTCAGTTCCCTTGTCCCCAGTGGAGAGTGGGTGTGGAAGTCAGAGAGGGGACATTTTCATAGAGAGGTCAGGGTCCAGATTCAGGATTTTGATTATCCTCGTATCAGAATCAGAACTGCGTACCTTAACACATCCATTCCATTTTCTACAGAACTTGCCTGGGCTTTGCCACCTACAGGCAGATGGGTTTTCCACTGCCTGATTTCCTAGGTTGATCAGAACAAACCTCTCCAAAATCCCAGCAGATATGTGTTTCCACATAGGGTTTGTTTCTTCTTAAACAAACCACACAATTCTTTCCTGCGTTGATGAATTACAGTGAAACTCGGATTCTGGGCTTTTGAAGGTTCTTGAAGAGGCCAAGCAGCCTCGTAAGTACACCAGAGTTCTCTTATCCCTTGCTCACCCAGGTTCTCTGAAGAGGATGCATTTAGGATGTCCTGAGCTTAGGAAAACCCAGATTCCAAAGTCAGCTGAGAAATCTGGAAGATAATTATACTTCCCATACTTCCCAAAATATACTTTGGCCAATTCTGGAGTCCACTCCTTTGGTCATGGTGCTTGTAGCCTAGTAGGGACCCAGATCTGTCTGCACTTCTAGTGTGGGGAGCTCCAGCCCCACTGTTTACCTTTGTCACAGTAAACAAAGGAGTGGTCATCCTGGAAAAGAAAGCTGGCAGAGATGGATGCGTGGACTCTCAAGACTCCTAATAACATCTTCTTCTTTGAGAAAAAATCAAAGGAATGTGTCTCAACCTTCCAAGAACCATTAACTCACTATGGAATCTCTTGTTATGCCCCAAATAGAAAACGTACAGGTACAGTCCATTAATAGAAAGAAAAACAATCCTGTGTTGCTGTCATGACCATCTATGGTGCTCTCTGGTTAGTATAAAGTATTACTTTTCAAAGACTCCTTTCACAGGGGTGTCCCCTCTCTCACACAGCTCCCCTCTCTTCTCTAGTGCCCCTAGAAGATCCCTGGATTCTGCTAAAGGATCTGCCTAAGACTCCTGTGTTTGAGCTTAGGGTGTAGCTCCAGCTGGGCCTTTCACATCCCTCAGGGCATCCCTGAGACCCTCACTGATGCCCTATCTCAAATAGTGTTATTTTGCTGTGTTCATTTCCTAATAAAGTCTTCATCTCATTACTCTCCTTTTCCACCAGGAGCAAAAGATGAAAGGAAAGAAAGGTCACAATTACTGTATAGGAACTCAGGAAACCTGAAATGAAACCTCTTAGCCTTTGAAAGAAGCAGCACAGGAGAGAGATAATTGTCATAAGAACCAGATATGAGCTATTTCTTATTGCTTCCAGGGCTCCCCTAAGTTGGAATCTTCACTCAGATCTTCCTAGATGGTTCCCCTTCCTAGCTACTCACAGTCTCTGCGCAACCTTAGCATAGGAGGAAGGAAGCCAAATAAATCAATGATGATGAAGATGATGATGATAGAATAATATATAATAGTGCCAGGTACAGTTCTAGGTCTTTGCCTGAACAGTATTGACCTATTTAGTCCTTATACAACTTTATAAGGTAGATACCAATATTATCCTAATTTTTTGGATGAGGAAACTAAGGCATAGGATAGTTAAGCAATTTTCCTAAAATCCCACAGCTAGTAAGCGATGGAGCGGGGATATAAACCCAGGCAGTCTGGCTCAAGAGACTGTAGTCATAATCACTAAGAAAAGCTCACGGAGCCTGATACACCTGACTTAGCGTCCTACCTCCACCCTCGGCCTGGATGGTGTTGGACTATAATTTACCATCTTTGAGCCTCCACCTGTAAAGTGGAAATGTCACTAGGAAGCTTTATCTTGGAGCATTGTTGGGAAGAGCAAATGAGAGCAGGTCTGTAAAGCGTGTGCCTGTCTGAGAGGCGTGCACATGGGTATTCACCTCCCCCATCCCGCTCTGTTCCTCCACACTGCAAGAGCTGGTTCATTTCTCTTACACCTGCTCCGCCCCAGCCCCAGCCATGCTCCTCCATATTGAAGTACAAAAACAGAGAAAGCGGGACATTTTCTTCTCCACTTTCACAAACCCTGCTGTCATTTCTATCCCACTGCCCTTGAAACCAGCATACCAAATGGAGCCTGTGCACCTTGCCTTCAAGAGAAGGGCAGATGAAGAGTATTCTGGGGCATGGTTGACAGAGATGTCACCTGGAAGATGCTTTCTCAATTCCCCAAGCTCCCAGTGACAAACAAGAGCAGGGTCTCCTAAGCTCCATCACACCAGCTCCAATTCAGCTTTCCAAACTACTTACTCAAGTAGTTTTGTCTCCTCTTGGTATCGGTTTCTCCATCTGTACAATGGGGTTAGTATTTGTTTTGTCTGAGGAGGGTTGTTGCCGGGGAGGATTAAATGCGACGATGCTGCCTACTACAACTTAATAGGAATATTATTGCATCTCACTGTGGGGAAGGTTAAGGAGGGTGAAGATCCCAATGCCGTCCTCCACACAAGCTCCTGTTCAGGACTCCTTCCACACCGGGCTTCTGTCCCCCCAGATACTGTCACCTAAATGACCCAAAAAAAGTCTTCCCTGATGATTTTGGTGCCTCAAAATGCATTTCTGGTCCTGGGAAGATTTTGACGGAATTGCCCTGTATGTCCACGTCCTCGTTGTGAACGTGGTTAACACTTTCTCCACGTCTGTCTCTCAAAACGGAGCGGCAAATTTCGTCAGGGAGTTGGAGTTTGCCCCTGAGCTCTCGGGACAAAGGCCTCGTTCAAATCCCAGTCACTCTCAGGTGTAGGCTTAGAGGAGAACGACCCTCTCCATGATTCCTGGCGAGCTGGAAGGACAATGGAACTCAACCAAAGTCGTTGTGGTGTTCCTTTGTTTGAGCCCAAGTAGCATTAGAGGCTCCATTTCCTATATTTACCTTGGTTCCTGTGTTCGGAAAATCTGCCACCTCAGCCTCCACCTTCTTTTCCCCTCAAGCAGCAGCTGACCTCTGCTTCTGCCAAACAAAGCTGGCTTTTCACTACTTAGAGCCCCACGTTATGAAAGTGAGACAGACACTAGGCCCCTCCCTCATCTTGCCAGTCTCAGAGGAAGCTTCTTTGACCTTCCAATGTTATTATTACTATTATCCTCATTACTGGGCCCGTTACCATCCCGGGCCCACCCTGCATCCCAGTTCCTCACTTCCCAATGCCCCATTGTTCACAGTTTCCACAGTCACTCCTCTGCCCTAGCCACTTCCGCTCGGACCTCACACATCACACACCATGTACAAAGCCCATCATGTGACCTCAAAGCCCCGGAGTCAGCCCCCAAGCCGTGTCCCTCGTCTGCCACAGCAGCAGCCATCCAGCTTCCCATCCACACACACAATCTCTGCCTCTGATTCACTCTGTCCCTTCTTACCCTCTTCTCACCCCACGTGCTGGCTTCACCCCCCCCCCCACCAAGTCTATCAAAAAGAATTTCCTGTAGCCTCCTCACACTCCTGGGTTTTGATGTCACATAGGAACTGGAACTCCCACCACCCACTACCTTATGTCAAGCCCTTGGTGGCCCTGCACTGTTGAAATAATTCTCTGTGCTGGTCACACCACCTCCAGGACTTCCCTGCATGGGCTACCAGAATGATCTCCTTAAAACTCAACATAGACCAGGCTATTCCTCTGCTTAAAACCCTTCAATGACCCCCTGTTCTCTAGGGGATAAATAACAAATGCCTTAGCATAAAGACCAAATCTTTCATACTTGGTTCCTACTGACATTGATAACTTGACTCCAGCCACTCCCCACGATGCCCCAAACACACTGAGATCCTTATTATTTGTAAACACACTATTCCCTTTCCTGCCTCCTGCCTCCAAGCCTCTGCACATGCTTTAATTCTGCCCGAATTACCTTGTCCTGGTCCTTTTCTGCCTGGCCAACTCCTCTACATGGTTTAAAACTTAGTTCAAAGGCAGCTCTTTACAGGAAGTCTCCTTGATTGTACTAATTCAGGGGTCAGCAAACTTTTCCTGTAAAGGGCAGAGCAAATAATTCAGGCTTTGCGGGCCACAGACAGCCTCTGTCACAGCTAGTCAACTCTGCAGTTGTAGTGTGAGAGCAGCCATAGAAAAGACGTAAACGAATGGGATGGCTGTGTTCTTACAATACTTTATTTATGGACACTGAAATGTTTATTTCATGTAACTTTCACGTGTCATGAAATACTACTCTTCTTTTGATTATTTTTCACCAATATGAAATGGAAAAAACATTTTTAATTCGTGAATCACAAAAACAGGCATTGGACTGAAATAGCCCCTAAGCTATAGTTTCCTGACCCTGGCACAAAACAGTCCCTCCTTCCTCTGCATTTCCGCAGTGTCCCACAGCACCTTAAATGTGGGATCTGGGGGGATGGATGGTCTAATGGCTGAACATTTCACTCTGCCACTATACAATGAGTCACTGAGGACAAAAATCACAGGGAATTTCCATCTCTGTGTTCCCAGACCCTAACTTGAACACAGGAGACGCACAATTCTAAAACACAGAAGATGCACAATTAATGCTTGTTGAATGAAGGAAGGACCTAGCAGGAGTGGGAGGAAGTGAAAGTTACAAAATTCAGACTGCAGTGTTGTGCAAAAATTGTTTCTCACAGCGATTTGCAGAAGTGAATCCTTTATTCGGGGGAGTTTGTCTATTCTTCCTGATGTGACCAGGTCCGGAGTGACTTAAAATGCAAGCTATTAAACAAATTACAATGTATTTGCTTCTCTTTTTTAACAGGTTATGTCTGAGATGTGCAGAACTGGGGATGTCATAGATCAGACTCCCAAGAAACCACCTCTGAGGTGGACATTCATGTGCAGGCAGTTTCTTGGGGAATGATCGACATCTGTGAGGAGTGCTGGAAGAAAGATTGGTCAGAGGAGAAGATGAACTGAAATACAGTTGCGACGGAAGCCTTGGCCAGTCCTCTAAGGAGTCTTGAAGCTAGGATAGCCCTTCAGAGCTGTGCCAGATTGGGGTGAGTGGGCCAGACCATTATACCCTGCACTGACCAGTCATTGGGTGTGGGCTGCCCCAGAAAATGCTGTGACCCTGGGCCAAGAGGCTTTTTTTGGCTGAGAGAAATTTCCAGAAAATAGTTCTGTTGTGGACTCTCAGCTGCCAATGCCACCAACAGCTGTGAGAATGAGGTATAAAGGATCATAGAATCCCTCAGGCTGCACAGTCCATACGGTAGCCCCTAGCCACATGTGGCTATTTAAATTTTAATTAATTAAAATTAAATAAAATTTAAAAATCAGTCCCTCAGTTGCATCAGCTACATTTCAACTACTCAATAGCGACATGTGGCTGGTGGCTACCATGTTGGACAGTGCAGATATAGAACATTTCTATCATCCTCGAAAGTTCTATTTGATAGCGCTGCACTAGAGAACGAGCAGTAGTGGAAGGTTTCTAAAATAATGGATATGGCCCTCTGAGAAGTCAATCCAGTTAAGAGAATTAAATCATATGGCAGAAATGATAATTTCTTAATGATAATTAAGAGAACTCCAGATAGTGGATTCATATTGGCCATAACTCTCAACCCACCCATCCCTACTCAGTTGAGCCTGCAGAGTTCAGCCCACTGTCACATTAGGGAACACAGAAGTCCCCAGTACACTGATATCATGAAACCTGGTTACACACTCAGTTGTTCAGTTTCATTAAGAGAACACATTTTTGGAGCTGTTTTGGGTCTTCCACATAGACGCAGGGTTAATAATGGGTTAAAATTGAAAGTATCTACTGATTGAAATGCTATTTTTCTACGTAATAACAAATAATTGGTTTGGCCTGATTTCTTCCTCTATTGTGTTGTCATCATTTAAAAGTCAGTCTAGAACAGAAAGGAAGGATGGATTTGTTGATTGTTTGGATTCATGTCCCATCTCTGTTACCACTAAATAGCAGTGTGACCTTGGGCATGTCACGCTGTCTCCCTCTTTTCTCATTTTTCTCACTCAGAGTATGAAGGTTACAATCCCCTTATTACCTACTCCACATGAGTTTTGGGAGGATAAAAATGGAATAATGAAAGGTAGATTGTTTTATAAACTAAGTGGCCAGCTAATGTATAAGGGAAACAATTCATTTAATGCAATGGTGCAACCCAACTAACCAGTCTGTGTGTCCAAACTGCGGAGTTGGCCAAAAGTGATCCCCCCAGCAGCTGCACAACAGGTGCAGTCATACAGTTCTCTAGGTTCTAAACAGTGCTTCCCAACCTTCATTTTTTGGAGAACACTCTTGAATAATTGAAATTTTAGCCGCATGCTCAACAGAATTAAAATCTCTGAATAGCAGATTTTAACAAGTCAGCCATGACAACAACACAATCACTCCTGCATTACAAAGATGTCTGGCGCTGTCTATGAAGCCCCCACAGTTACTGGATTGTGTATTTGCTGTCCCTTCATTACTGTGATGCTGCTGCAGTACGTAGTTCACCCATCTGACCTTCCTTACAAGGTGACATTCTCGTGCATTTCAGGAGAATGAGCTCTTGCCTTGGTGCTGGCTTGGCATGAAGCTACAACTCCTAGCTCCTAATCATAAGACTTTGCACCCCATCATAATCCCACTCAACTTAAAATCCATGCACAGCCATGAGAGCCACACACTCAGTTGCAGCAAAAACGTATGTTACATGTTGATCAAGAATTTGACATCATGCCTGCAATGAGGTAGATGACACCCACAAATCATGGCATCCTATTTAAGAACTATGGCTCTATGTGAACCAGGATTTCAGAACTGAGGACAAGACACTCATATCTACAATGTAGACTAATTTTAGAACTAAAATCCCAGAACAGGTGCTGTGTCTTGTTTGCATTTTACCACACACATTTGGACAGCCCTTTGCCCATCAAAAAGCATTTTTGTGTTCACCATCCCTTATAAAGTTCTACAGATCTCTGTTGTCTGACGACACCCACCTACCCCGACATTACCTCTATGACATCATCTTCGTCTACTCTCCCTTTTATCCAATCTACTTCAGCCACTGCACCATCTTGCTTTTCCTTCTGTGTGCTCCTGCTTCAGAGACCTCAGGCACATTCGCTCTGCCTGGAATGCTTTTTCCCTCATTATCCACATGGCTCTCTCTCCCACCTCCTTGTTCGAACGTCGCTTTTTCCATCGAGCCTCTCCTAAACATCCCAGCTAAAATTTTTACCCCTCCTCCCACCATTCTTTACCACCCCACCCCCAACCACCCCCCTCTTAGCCCTTACCACCCTCTGAAACACAAATACAATATTTATTTTGTTTATTATCTGTCTTACCCCTACCAAATGATAAAGTCCATAAAAGCAGGGATGTTCATTGCTGTATTCATAGCATCCAGAACAGTTAGGGCACAATGAATATTTGTTGAATGAATGAGTGAATGCCGTTTGGCCTTAAAATAGAACCCATGTCAAGGAGAAAAGCAAGGGCCAGAGAGAGTTGGTGGTTTGGCTGATGTCACACTATTTAGCATCATTCAGGCCCGAATTTTAATCCAGATTCAGAATTTACAAGCTTTGTGGCCTTAGGCATTACCAGATTGAGCCTAATTGTCTTTCTTTCCCAAATGGGCATGGTACTCCCCGACTTAAGCACTCACAAACATCCTGATCAGAAAGTACAGAGGCAGCAGGGAGTGGCCAGGAGGAGGGAGCAAGCTGGAGGAGCCTTGGATGGTCTCGAGGAACCGCCATGATCAGGAGAGTGAACCAAACTCCCCGGGCAGAGAGAGTCCCTGCCTGGCCACAGGCGGTAACTGCGGCCAACACAGGTCCATGGGATTCTCTCCTGCGGACCCCTGGGCGTTTCCAAGTTTCCCTGGGAGGGCGTGCTCTTGTTAAGTAAACACCGAGGGCTGAACACAGCCTCCGGTTTCCAGCCACTTTCGCTTTTGCAGGCACACATAGCACAGAGCGGGCCTTCGTTTGAACCAGGCCCAAGACACCCCTCTAAGCAGAAGCAGATTGCCTGGTTCACATACACGGACGGGGCTGTTTTCTGTGGCTAGCCCTCCTGCGGTCATTATCATTTTCTTCTTTTAGAAATGGCTGAGTTGTCACCCCCTCCTTTCCAAGGTCCCCCATCTGTACCAGGGAGTGTGGCTTGAAATCAGACCTGAGCCGGGCATTCACCTCAATTAGACGTTTCCCCCTTGCAGTGGTGTTACTTGGGACAATGTCAAAAGGGATGAAAGAAAACAACATTTTCACTCTGGCTTGAAGTTGGCCACGTTTGCAGGTGCTCAAGTTGCAGCCTAAAGGAAGTGAGAGTTTGGGGTTTGTGATTTGAGCTGAAAAGCCAAATGGCTTTTCGACAACCAGCAGCAAAAGGCCCAGAAATGTTGATGCCATGAGAAAAGAAGAAGTAAAAATACAGGAAACTTGGAGAAATTAAAATAGCTGCAATATTTATTTTTTGACCCCTCTATGGATGAAATTTTCTTCAGAGTCTCTTGAAACTCTAATATCCTCTACTTTAAGATAAAAGGCATTTTATTATTTTGGAAAAAATGTGAAAAGTTTATTTGATCCACCAAGATTATCATTTACCAATTTCCCTAGAAAATAAGTACAAATTTACTAACTGAATGCCTTTATAAAAATTTTTAATCTTTGTATATATTAAGTTATACTTTGCTAAATTTGAAGGATCTGCATACTTTAGATTTGTTAATACTTGAGGGACCATAAACATGGGGAAATTTAAAAGCAACTGTGATACTCAGCTGCAAAAATCAACTTCACATTGAAAAGTTTCATAGCTCCTCCTCACACCCATAGCATGAAACAATAAAGAAAATATTCCCAGAAACTCAATAACATACATAAAGGAGTCTGGTAAAGCCTCTGCCTCCTCAGATTCCCACTGGAATGCCCAAAAGACTGTAAACATAGAACAAAGTCTGCACCAGCCCCAGAAATATCCTAGATGGGAGGGGAGACAAAGAAGGATGGCAGGACCCAACTTCCTCTATAAAACAGCAGCCTGTCTGGAGAGAGAATGAAGGACATGCAACAGAAATCCACTCATAGGGCTGAGAGCCACAGTTAAGCAAGGCAAAGGACAGTGGGGGCACCCCATTGTGAGCCTCTCTCACCACTAGGGGTCAGTAACATTTTGTTTCCACCACATCACTTGGTGGTCCCCACATCCTCTCCTGGTCCCATCAGCCACCAGATGTAGAGTACCAGCTGGTATGTGAGACCAGAGAGTGGGACACTGTGCTAGCCAACTTGAGGATGGCACGTCAAACATGGAGAGGACATTGTGTGTTCCACTGACAAAGACCTCTTCTGTGCCACCATCAGGTTCATTCATGTTTCTAGCTCTACCTCCTTCCTGAATCACCAGAAGCTTCTGGATGTCAGAGTCAGTAATGGGAATTGAGAGCAACCTGGATATTTATTGTCTAACTTTCAGCCTAAAGGATTGTGTAGAAACTTAGGGGAACTTAAATGAGGAAAGTTTTACAGTCTCTTGTTTAACTAGGAGCTAATGCTGGACAAGCATTGATCTTCTTTAATAACAATTCTCCAATTGTATAGAATCTTTGTTTAAATTGTAGATTTTAGGATCTTGTCCCCAAGATCTCAAGATGAATGAGAGGGAAGCCAAGAAATTTTCAATTTTAGGAGAGAATCAAGAAGATGCTTGTGACCTGTGGCTAACATGTTGAAAATCACTGCTCTAAACAGTTTTATAAAGAGTGAAAAGATGCTGAACCTAACAAAGATACTCCAATTCAAAAAATGATGGGCATTCAGAAGAATCAGATTAAATAACTAAAAGACAAGGCGAAAAACAAAGTATTATTCTTGTCCATAAGAAGAATCAAAAGGACATTGAATTTATGAAACTACTACAATCAGACACAAAGATAATTTGAGATAAGGAAAAACTTCAGAGATAAACAACGTGATTACAAAAGTTTAAAATAAATTGAAAAGATTTTGAACTTCTGGAAAAATGACAAAGGGTGATGAAAAGATGTTCCTTCTCATAACAAACTGATGGAAATCCTGGATAAATTATCATATTTTTTTGAAGAAGTCTTGAAGGAAAGAAAAATAAACCCAAAGGTTCTGAGATAAGAGAGAGAAGTGTATGAGCTGATGCTACAGTGGTGCAGGAGGCATTCAGGTTCAGGTAACAGGCTTCAGGAACCCAGGAGTGTCACTGTCTACAGGAGAATGGGAATACACAACTCAAAGCCTATACATGACAGGCAGTAGAATTAGCAATGTATATAAAGACAAGATCCTCAAAAAGTTGTTCAAACTCCAAAGGGGACCAGAAAATCCACAGGCATCACCATGAAGATTCAACAAGGAAGCTTCCACAACACAGACCCAATGAATTCTGACAGAACAATTAATCATTGTTCAAGACGAACTCAAAATCCAAAATCACAAAGCAAATAAAAAGGTGGATCACAACTATGGAGAACCATCAGGCAAAACAAATAGAAGAATTAGGAAGTAATAGTGTATTTAATCATCAAAAGAGATGATTACATAAAACATATCACAAATGATTGAAGAAATGGTAATGAAAGAAAAGATGAGGATGAAAAAAGAATCAAATTTAAAAGACTAACTTCTAGAATTTAACTTCTATAATTTAAAAATATAGACAGTTAATTGTACAGTAGCCTCAATTAAAATATTAGCAAACTGAAAGCAATAATGTAATATATATTATAATATATATACAATGTAATAATGTAATATATAATTTTATATATGTGTGTATATCACATATAGATCATATATATATGATTAAGTTGGGGTTATGCCAGGAATACCAGCCTGATTAAACATCAGAAAATCCATTAATGAAATTCACCTCATTAACATATCAAAGGAGAAAAATCATATGAGAATCTCAAAAGATGCCAAAAAAGCATTTGATAAAATTTAATAACCTTTCTTGATTTAAAAAAGAATAGTCTTAGCAAACTGGGGGGAGGGGAGGGGAAGGAGAACTTTCTGATACAGCAAATACAGCATATCTAGCTAAAAGGTCCAGCACACATCACATGGAGTGGTGAGAGTTTAGTAACATTCTCTTTAAAGTCAGGACAAAGTAAAAGGAATGCTGTTATCATTGTACCTATTCAGCATTATATAGAAGGTTCTAGTCAATGCAAATAGACAAGGAAAAGCAAGAAGTGGTATAAAGGATTAGAAAGAAGTAAATATTTCTGTTAGTCACATAGACAACATTGACCATATAAGACAATATGGAAAAAAGGTATTAGAACTATCAAAAAATATTTATCATTATTGCCAAATACAAAGCAGTATATTAAAATTAATATAATTCCTATAAAAATAATTAGAAACTATGATAAAATTAAAAATCTCATTCTTAAGAGCAACAAAAGTTATAAGCTATCCAAGAATAAATGCAACAAAGGAAATGCAAAAAGGCAAGAAGTCTATACAGAAAAATATAAAATTGTATTTGAGAACAAAAAAGGGGTTCTAAAGACAGAGAGAGATACACCATGTCACTGAATAAAAGAACTCAATATCATAAAAGAGGCAATAACCTCCAAATTAATGTATAGTACATGTTTCCAATAAAAATCACAAAAGGGCTTTCCATGGGAATTGATAAGCTGATGTTAAAATTCATACGGATGGAGTGAGGGTCAGATTAGCCAAGACAATGCTGAAAAATAAAGACTGGTCGTTTGCCTTACCATTTATCTGAATTATTATAAAGCCACAGTAACTAAACCAGTGTGGCATTGGTACAGGTAAAAATAAATTGACCCACAGAACTGAGTAAAGAGCTCTAAGAAAGGTCTACCAATACATAGTGGTGTTAAAAAATTAGAGTAGAAAGGATTTATTTAATAATGTGGCAACTGGCAATCCAAATCAAAAAAAATGAAAAAATAGAATCCCTACCTCACACTGTATACAAGCATAAATTCCTAATGGATTAAAAATCTAACTGTGAAAAGTTTAAAACCTTCAAAAGAAAAAGATAGGAAAATATCTTTATAACTTACCAGAAGGGAATATTTTCTTAAGGAAAAGATAAAAAGCACAAAACATGAAAGAAAAGATTGACAACTTGCTAAATTAAAATTAAAAGTTTTTGTATGACAAAACACAACATAAGCAAAAAGAAAAGAGAAGCTGCAGATATGCAGAAGTTATTTCTAACTCATATGATAAAAAAAATCAAATACAAAACACATAACGAGTACCTCTAAATCAATTTTTTAAAAAGACAAACCAATAGGAAAGGGGCAAAGTCTATAATCAGAAATTCATGGAAGAGAAAGCAAGAATGGCCAAAAAGCATATGAGTGATGGTCAGTTTCTCAAGCAATTAGAGAAATGTGAAATAAACCACACTGAGATATTGTTTTACAACCATAAAATTTAACACAAATTTTAAAAGCCTGACAATACCAAGTGTTAGTGAAGATGTACTTTAAAAACAAACAAAAAAAGGCTTTCTTTTCCAGGGCCCTAGAACATTTATAAAAGTATGATTACATAATTAGGCCTTGATGAAAACCTCAAAACATTCCAAAGAGGAAAATCTCTTACAGTCTAATCTCTGACCACAGCAGAGGAAAACCAGAGATGTGTTTCTCGAATGTGAACCAAGAAAACAGCCACTTGGAAATGTGGTCTAAATACGAAAGGCAAAACATAAAAACTCTCGGGAGAAAACGTAGGAGAATATGAAATATATAAAACCTCTCCAAAATACTGATTAGGTTGAGTAAAAAATCAGAACAGAAAATTCAGAATATTTTGAAAATTGTCTTAATAAAAGAAGCATTATAAAACTTGGAAAGACAATTAAAAATATTAAGACTTCGAATGTTTTGTTTTTTGTGTTGTTCCAATGGTCTTTCTTTCTATATACATCTAAAAATTAAGTTGAAAAGGAATGAACTGTTTATACAAATACATATATACATATGTACACATCCTTGCATGTACACGTGTACATATACACATATGTATACATATACACCCATGTTTACACATATATGTATGCATGTATACATATTCATACACACAATATAATCTTTGTTTTGTGTACATAAATAGCATAGAGAAACATTGAAAGAACATAAAAAGTAATAATAGTGGTACCTCTTGGTAATTATTTTACCAGTGCCATGTAATTTGTTTTTTATTGTGTATTTCCTTAATTTTCAAAAACAACTATATATTAGTTTTATAATTAGAAAAATAAGGATAAATTCATTAATTAGAAAAAAGTCCTTGAAAAAAAATGTTAAGCAGCAAATGTCTAGGTTTTAGTTGTTTGGGGGTTTTGTTTTACTTTTTTTCTCGTGTTTGCCAGTTAGACCTTTTCTAATATTTCTTTACTTACTGAAATTTTCTTCCATTATATTTTTGATTCTCATTTCTCTTGTACTCATTCTGACCTCTTCTTCAGTAGTACCAGTTATATGAATATAGGATTTTCTCCCCAGTTCTGATCTTCTATCTGATACTGTGTATTTCTTTGTCTTTTGTTCCCATATTGTAGAAGAGTTTTGCTGGCCTGTCCTCTACATCACTTACTCATTTCTCCGCAATGTGGAATCAATTATTTTGTGCTTACAATCTACATTCAATCCTTCTATTGCATATTTTTCTTTTCTTTTCTTCCAGCTTTACTGAGATATAATTGACATATAACATTGTGTAAGTTTAAGGTGTCCAAGGTGTTGATTTGTTACGTTTATATATTGCAAAATGATTACCACCATAGTGTTAGCTAACACCTCCACCACGTTATACAATTACCATTTCTTTTTTGTGGTGAGAACATTTAGGATCTATTCTCTTAGCAACTTTCAAGTATATAACACAGTTTTACTAACTATAATCACCATGTTGTACATTAGGTCCCCAGAACTAATTCATCTTATAGCTGGGAGGTTGTACTCTTTGACCAATGTCTTTCCATTTCCCCCACCCCCAGCCCCTGGTAAACACCACTCCAGTCTCTGTTTCTATGAGTTCAGCTTTTTCAGATTCCACACATAAGTGAAACCACGCAGCATTTGTCTTTCTCTGTCTGACACTCTGTTCCAATTCAGTACCATTTTCCCTTACCTTTTCCATTCCGTTTCAATCTCCAGTACTTTTGCCCAAGTCTCCCCCTGTCTAGAACTCTCTTTTCCTCTTTCATGTCATTTCCTCTGTGAGGCCTTCTTTGACTCCCATGGGCTTAACGAATTGGGATCCCTTCTCAGATCCTACTATACCCAGAACATGTATCATCGCTGCAGTGATCACAGGTTTACAGACACCTCTCCACGTGTCTGTCTTCTGCGTTCGATGCTAAGTCCCTCAAGATCAAAGTTGGTATCACAGCCATTCTGAGCACTGGCAGAGTACATTCTCACCAACACTCGATATTGTCAGACTTTTTAAATTTTGCAAGTCTGACCATTGTTAAACGATGTCTCATCGTGGTTTAGTTCACAGTCCTCTAATTACTAGAGATATTGCACAAGATTTTTGGCCATTTTTACTATCTCTTCCATGAATTTCTGGCTATAGCTTTGTCCTTTTTCCTATTGCTTTGTCTTCTTCTTATTGATTTGTAGGATCTCATGATATAGTCTGATTTCATTATATAAAATCCCCTATACATAAATGTATACATATTTACATGTATACATATATATATACATATATCTCCTTTATGTATACAAAACCTTCTCCATTTCAGAGGCTTCTTTTCTTTTTGCTTATGTCTTTTGTTATACAAAAGCTCTTCATCTTACTCAACATATCAATCTTTTATGTATTATTTATGAGAACTTTCCCTACTGGTAGATCATGCAGATGTTCTCCTATATTTTCTCTTGAAGATTTAAAAATTTTGCTTTTTATATTTAGGTCATGTTTCAAATTGGTCACTCCAAGGACTGTTTCTGAATTAATGAAACAAGGTAGGCTCTGCTCTGTACTTGAAGCACCTGATCCTTGGGCAGTCAGGGAAAGATCTAGACCAGGATCTGGCTCTACCTCTGAGTAAGCTTTTTCTAGATTCTGTTGTGTGATAAACAACCTCCAAATATTTGGTTACTAAACAAATGTTTCTTTGTCACTCATATTGCACATTAGCTGTGGCTCTGAGACTCTGCTCCAAGCTGTGGGTGAATTTCAGGTCTGCTCATTATGGAACCAGGCTAAAAGAGCAATCCCTATCTGGTCACTGCATGCTGATCTCATGGCAGAGGGCCAGAATAAGAGGGAAGGTGGAAACTTTCAATGGCTCTAAGAGCTTCTACTCAGACATAACAAACAGGTCATTGGGAAAAGTGAGTCATAGACCCAAAGTTAATGGGATGGAGAAAATATTTTGTCTATGGAGAAGAATAACAAGGGCAAAAAGGGGATGAAAAATTGTAAATAAATAATACATCCTACCATAATGTATCCTCACAAACCACATGACCAGGAGTCTGTTTAGTGGTACAGAAAGCCAATTGTGTGTTTGTTAGAGATAGTTCAAAAATGGAACTTAATATCCACTGCGGGTTCCCTGGCAGTGTTGATATAATACAAAATGGCAAACTCTGTTGGCACCACCAGGTTAGTCCACCAGCTGTGGCTCTTACACATGTTCACTGCTGGTGCAAAGGAAGGTAAGATCTCCTCACTTCATGCCTTGAACCAGTTCTACACTCCAATATGGCCAAGGCTCAACCACCACATGCCAATATCCTGGCCAGGCTAGAATTGGGCCCAGAGCTGCAGGTTGAGTGAAGGGGATGATCAGAGATGGAGAAAAAATAAAGAAAAACACAGATCCCATTGACAAGGTAAATGCTGGTTGGCATCCAAAATGTGAAGCAGTTCTCCTGTGGTTTGGCTTCGCTGATCTTGGCTTAACCTGCATCTACTCGTTATTTCCACCTGGCTAGGCTGCAACCCACCCTCACTCTATCTGCGGCAACAAATAATGTGGATAGGCATGCCCGAGCAGTTGCTTGTCAGAGTTCCCATTCCAGTTTCTCAAGACCTAACCCAAACAGCAACACCTCCCTCAAAGCAGCACTCTTGGCTGCCCATGATCACACTCTGCCCTCGATAATTAGAATGGAATCTGAGCTCGACCTGGAATGCGTGGGACGTGCAGAAAGAGCCCAGCAGCGTGGGTCCTCCAACCATATGTCCCCGCCACAGCAGAAAGGCACATGGGGTGGAAATATGCATGGGGATGGCACCGAGGGGGCAGGGGGGGTGTCCACAGGCCTCTGCATTTGCCTGCTCTTCTCTCTGCACTAAACAACTCAGAGGATTGTGCCTAACAAGCACTTCCGCATTGCAGTAAGCATCTTGGCCCTTTGATTTAAGCAGCGGTTCTCCAAAGGTGGTCCCTGGATCCATTGACTGGGAACTTGTCAGAAATGCACGTTGTCAGGTTCTATACCATATTTGCTATGTCGGAAACACTGAGGATGGGTCCCTTTAATCCATATCTTAACAAGTCTTCCGTGTGACTCTGGTGCATGCTCGAGTTTGAGAACTTATGAAAAGGTAATCCGGTCCTTGGGTTCACTGCGGGACCAATCCTAATTTGGAAAAACATTTCTGTCCCAGAAGAGAGCCACTTCATTTATAATCCCGAATAAAGACTCAAATCAAAGTTTCTCATTGGCAACCATCACCATTAGGTACAATTCAATCAACACAATTCAGCATAGAGGCAACAGACATACTTCACAATAAGAAGAGGAAGTAGCTTGGAGAAGAGGTAGTTCTGAGCATGGGACGTGGGGTCAGATTTCCTGCATTTGAATCTCACTACTACCTTACTGTAGCACTACCTTACAACAATTCTAAGATACTAGAAACTTCTTAGAATTCTAAGATACCAGAATCTTAGAATTCTAAGAAGATTCTAAGATACTAGAGATTCTAGATACTAAGATCTAGATACTAAGATACTAGATTATAAGATACTAGAATCTTCTTAGAATTGTTGCAAGGCAGTGGTTCTCAAAGTGTGGTCCCCAGACCAGCATCATCAGCATCACCTAGGAGTGTGTTAGAAATGCACATTCTCAGGCCCCGCTCCAGACCTAGTGCATTAATTGTCTATTGCTGCATAACAAATTACCCCAAAACTTAGCAGCTAAAAACATCAAACATCTATGATCTCAGTTTCTGTGTGTCAGAAATCTAGACACACTTGCCATATGGACCCCACTATAGGGCTGCCTCATGAAATGGCAGCTTCTCCTCCCAGGGCAAATGATGCAACAGGGAGCAAGAGAGAGTGATAGAAGCCACAACACCTTTTATAACTTTATTTCAGAAGTGACATTCCATCTCTTTCACCCTAGTCTAGTCTTTAGAAGCAAGTCAATAAGACCAGTTTACCCCCAAGGGGAGGGAATTACACAAGAGCATGAACACCACGGGGAGGACCGTCTTAGAGGTTGCCTGCCACACCTACTGAATCAGACGGGCTGTGGGTGAGGACCAGACACCTGTCTTTTAACAAGCCCTCCAGGTGATTTAGAAACACATTGTTTAAGAATTCAATGAGATGATGGAGGCAAAGCATCTCGCACAATGTCTGGTACGTGAATACTCAATAGAAGTTCTCTAGGTTATTGTTATGATTACAGATGGGAACGTCTGACAGTGGGACTAAAGCTTTCTGCCTGTGTATCCAAATATCAGGTGTCCTGCAGACCAGCAAGTCTCAAACGCAGCTGGTCCTTAGAATCGCCTGTGGAGCTTTTGAATATCATGATGCAAAATATTCAACCTAGACAATCAAATCAGAACCTCTAGGGATGGGACCCAGGCATCAATCTTCTTTAAAGCTCCCTAAGTAATTCCAATATGCATTTAAGATTAAGAGCTACTGAGATGGGTGCAGAAAACAGGTATCTAACAGCTTTCTTCTCTATCAGTCTACCTTCTTGGAGCTAGAATATTGGGAAAAGAATCATTGATTGGTGGTTAAAAATCAAAACAACATATCAAAGATACAAACAACCAAATCAACAACCAGGCTCTGATGTATATATCTTAATAAGTTAGTTAACATCCTTCCTGCCGCCTTGTCTGCAGCCCCTTCCCATTTCACTCCTGCCCCTGGCAAGGAACGTTGCTGTCCTGCCAAGTGAGAAAGTGGAGATGGAAACGTGCACGTATTTGCACCATGGTGCGTGGCTCAGATGCTGGGCTGGTGCCCCCGACAAATCAGAATGTTGGAAAGAAGCAAGACACAATGTGTTCTTTCTGGCCTTGAAGGAAAATCCTGCAGTCACTTAGCTCCACCTGAGGGAGCTGGAAATCAAGCTGCCGGGCAGGAGAGGCCAGGGCCATGGGCCAGCGCAGAATCTGGAGCGATAGGACCACTCTTGCCATGAGGTCTGCACAGAACTGAGCCCACCCAATTTGCCTTCTCCTTCTTGACCAGCAGAGCCCCGAGCCTGCCCACTCCTGGCCCCAAATCTACCCTGACACAGAGCAAGCTTATGTAAGGACTGCTTCTCCACCCCACCAGCAGGGCCTGGAAGAGATCAGCTGAAACATCAGCTCTCCTCCAGCCACCTCCCCAGACGTTCCCCTAGGGATTAGATTTTAGGAATCTGAGCTCGGGCGGTTCTGGTTAACATCATGATCCAGCTGTGCTGACCAGGGAATTATCAGATGCTCAGATGCCACTCCAGAATATTCTTCTCGGAAGTTCCCACCAGAGGGCTAATTTGGTCAAAAGTGTACCTTTCACAGGACTGTTTAAATAGAAGCAAAGAAGACACAAGAGGGGAAAATTTTTTTAATTAAATAATAATAAACCTCCACTCCCACAGTTCTCATTAACCAGCTCAATCTTTCATGACTCAAGAACCAAAAACACCGCTGCCAGCTGTGGGGCAGAGGGAGAGGAACGGTACTAGGGTTAGGGAGAGGAGAGCTGGTGGGCCCACAGATGTCATGAAGGGGAGCAAAAGCTCCAGGGGCAGGGAGTCCTGGGTCCCCTTCCTGGCTCTAACAGCACGTCACCTTGACAGGTTCCCCTGTGCTTCTGTTCCTTAATTTCTAAAAATGGATTATAATTAAAAGGATCGTTTGAGGATTAAATAAGATAGTTTATGCAAAAGGACTTAGTAGGTGTTTTGGCACTAAGTGAGTTTCTTTTTTAGGACAAGAAAGGGAGAAAGGAGCAAAAGAGGGAGGTGGAGGAGGAGGAAGGAGAGAAGGGAGGGGGAGGAGGGGGAAGAGGAGGAGAGGAAGATGGCAAGCAGGAAGCAGTAGGAAGACGATCCCTGGTTGGAGTGGGGACCCCACAAGCATCTGGAAGCATGCCAGCCTGCACTCTGGGACTCTCTCAGGTTGGAATGGCAAGTACCCAGCACATGAGCCATTTCTGCCTTCACCCATCTCCAAAGCAGACATCCCTAAATGGTCCCCTTCAGGCAGCCACTACTAATCAGTCAGCATGGACATGGGAGAAAAAGCTGACCTACGATTCTTAGGCTGGGCTCATAATTTAGTGAAGGAAACCTCCATGATTCATAGAATAGCTACTTGTCCAAATTTCTCTCAAAATTTGCTCTATAACTTTTATGTCTCAGTTTTAATCCAAATGATGTCAGAAATGCACAGCAAGCACACGCAGTCTCCTGACAGAAAAGTAAGGGTCAGGGTGAGCTGTTGGCCCAGCAGCACACCCCCCGGGGCGGCTGACTTTTCACTTCCCTGACCCCCGGGTTGGGAACCCCACAGGCAGCCTCTCTCTCGGCTGCAGCGGCCTCTGCCAAGGAAACAATTCTGAGTCCACACGGTGCCAGGTCAGGTCCACGGTTATTTTTATGAAAATAATGTTAACGACAGAGTCACAAGCTAAATCAGATACTTTTCACATACTCTGTGAAAAGTTCTCCTTTTGTGAACTCTGTCACGAGAGGGGCTCAGGCTGACAGTTCCAGGGCAACTTTCAAACCCCAAGACCCCAAAAGAACAGATCTTTCCAGCTTGACATCGGTAACAATTTCCTGCACCAAAAGTGCATCAGCACACACACACAATTAAAAATAAAACTGGGCTGGATAGGCAGACGTTTGCAGATGATTCCTGCTTGATTACAAACCCTTTGTTTAGAAAGAAGGAAAAGAAAAACCTTCCGTGACAAATGTTCGCCTCCCTGGCCAGAGGTGTGCATCCAGAAATGCTCCTTGCCCACCGCCTGCGAAAACCAGAACCCAGGCCTTGGCGGCCTGAGAGGTTCTGCTTGCCCACTTGTGATGAACTGGAGGGAAGGACACCATGGCCTACTTTTTAGGAAACCCGCTGCCAAATCCTAAATAGAGAGGAAAAAAGATGGAGGGAAAAGGAGGTTGATTCTGGAAATTATGACTTGCTGACATCCTTCTTCTCCTTCCTTGTAATCTGTCTAACTGCAGACACGACTTTAATTATAGATGGGCAGGTGGGGCCAGGCCAAGAACACGGCTTCAGCTGGACTTTGCGGCAGTGGAATTGCTGGGCTCGGAATACCCGGCTCCTGCTTGTGTTTTAGCTGCTCTCCTGCCCCTCTTCCAGGGCTCCTGGCAGCCTCCTGGAGGATTTGTCAAATGCTCAGTGAGCAACGGGATTCCATTTCCTGACCAAATCCTCTCTCTCAAAAAAAAAAAAAAAAAATCAAGGATCATGGACTCTTAGAAGATGATTGGTTCTGTCTCATTGGAAGATGACCTGTAATAAAGCCACTTTGCTCTTACTTGTACCACAGAGAGGCCCAATTCTCATCTCTCATCCTAAATAAAATACAAAGTTACAAAAGAAAGAAGCTGTGAAATTATTAATGAGCACCTCATCCATGCCAGGCGCTCCATTCACCTTCCTGCGTGTCTCCTCATTGAATTCAGGGAATAATCATGTGAGAGAGGGTCGGGTACCCCCATTTTAAAGATAAGGAAACGAGAGTCAGTAAGGTAAGGCAAAGTGACTCCTCCAAGACTACACAGCTGTGAAGAGAAAGAACCAGGATTTGAAACTGGGACGAATCTGTCTTCCTGCCTCCTGTTTCAGTCCCATTTCCTTCCCGATTCAATCTTTTGGAATCACTCCTCTGCTTAAAATCCATAATGGCTCCTCTGGCCCATGGGGTAAAGGTCAGAGCAGGGCTGTGCATCTGAAAGGGCGAGGGTACTGAGCAGGGGTGACGGAGGGGACAAAGAGCAGTCCCGTGTGTGCCATGTGAGATGGTCGGTGAGCAACGTGTACACATGGGGGAGCCCAAGGAGGGCATCAAGTTGTTATCCATTAATCGTGAATGAAAGAGTGAAGGAGGGAACAAAGGAAGAGATGGATGGATGGATGAATTCCTGAACATTTGGAATTCCCGCCAATCCTTGAGGCTTGGTCCCCCGTATGTCCCTGCAGTATGGACCCAACACACCTTCTGGATTAGTTGGATAAAGACTTTGAAGAATGAAGCACTCAGGAGAGTGCCCTCCTCCTCTACACACACACACACACAAACACACACACACGATACAATAATAGCAAATCGTGTGGATTTTGATGGTTGGGAAAGAGTTCTCAATATTCTTTACTTGGGTGCCTTTCTATTTAGGACCATGAAAAATAAATTGACTCTTCATTGAAGATTTTTTTATTAAGACCTTTTTAGGGTGGTTTTAGATTCACAGCAAAATTGAGGGGAAGGTACAGATTTTCCTATATACCCCGTCCCCATACATGCATACCCTCCCCCATTATCAACATCCTCCACCAGAGTGGGACATTTGTTACCATTGATGAACCCATATTGACCCATCAGAATCACCCAAAGTCCATAGTTCACATTACGGTTCGTTCTTGGCGGTACATTCTACAGGTTTGGACAAATGTATGATGACACTTATTGATCATTATAGTATCACATAGAGTATTTTCACTGCCCTAAAGGTCCTCTGTTCTCCACCTGTTCATCTCCCCCCACAACCCCTGGCAACCACTGATCTTTTTACTTTGTCTCCTAGTTTTGCTCTTTCCAGAATGTCATATAATTGGAATCATACGGTATGTAGATTTTTCAGATTGTCTTCTTTCACTTAGTAATATGCATTTAAGTTTCCTCCCTGTCTTTTCATGGCTTGAGAGGTCATTTCTCTTCAGAGCTGGATAATAGTCCATTGTCTGGATGGACAACAGTTTATTTACCCATTCATCTATTGAAGGACGTCTTGGTTGCTTCCAAGTTTTGGCAATTATGAATAAAGCTGCTATAAACATTGGTGTGTAGGTTTTTGTGTGGATTTAAGTTATCCACTCCTTTGGGTAAATTCCAAGGAGCAGGATTCCTGGATCGCATGGTAAGAGCATTTTAGCTTTGTGAGAAACTGCCAAACTATATTCCAAAGTGTCTGTACAATGAAGATACATTTTTCTCTCAGAAACCATCCCCCACCTGCATCTGATCAGCCCCCAGGTTATGTCATATTGCTCCAAAAAGGTGAGAGCCACACCAATTGCTACGCTTACCTTTCAGGCACTCTCAGTTTTTCTCACACCTCTTTGAGGGAAGTTTGATCATTCTCCCCACTTACTACAGGTAAAGGAATGGAAAAACAGAAAAAGTAACTTGATTAAGGCCACACAGTTAGTAAATCACCAAACTAGGATTTGAACCCTCCGTCTAACTCGAGCACTAACCCTACCACGGCAGGCGGGAGCACCCGGAGGCGAATTGTTGGTGATTGACGATAAATGTTCACCAACCAAACTGAAACCGTGGATGAGGCCAGGGAACTAGAAAAAGGATATCTAGTAATTACCGAGTGCAGTTACACCTCTTCTATCATTCTGAACCGCACCTTCTCTGAGCAGTGCTCAGCAGAACAGTGAGTTAACCATCACATGATTCTCTAAGAGCGGCCCCTTTCTTGCCAAGCTGATAGGAAGGACAGGCCACATGTAAGGATGTGCTGAGGCCAGGGCATGAGAACACACAGGAACATTCAGTAAATATTTGCTAAATGACTGAAGAAATGCCTCTGGATGAAGACTCATTCATGGATGGGTCTCTCTGGGAAACCTGCATCTGTTTGAATAACCTTTTTAACCAAGACAGCCTTCTCCGACTATCCTGAAAGCCAGCAAAAACATCCTCACGTCTTTGCGTTAAATGTTGCGGGACAGAAACACACACACACACATGAAAGTCATATTCTGCAATCAAAGAGTTGTATTTTTTAAATGCATATTTAAGCAATTTATTGACATCATAAAACTGGAAGACTAAGGATCATTACTTACACAAAGATAGACAGACAGTAATCTGTCACTTCTCACAAAGGACGGCCAGCTGGTGAATGCATTCCTAAAGAATCCCGCGGAACAGGGAGAGGCTGGTCTGGGGACAATGGGCCTCTCAGGGCCAAGGCTCAGAGGAGCTGCAGGAAGGTGAGAGACTCAGGTGACCGTATCTTCATCCCACAAGTGTCCCAAAGAAAAGGGCCAGACTTACCCCCAGAGCCCACGTGAGAGAGAATTCACTTCCGAAGGTGAATTTTGGGAACAGCTAAGAAAAGGGATCAGCCAGGAACAACGGGTACTAATCAGAGAAATCCCCCAAATCTCTCCTACTTCCCTGCTGTATCTTCTGCCTTATTTCCAGAGCAGACAGGAGGAGAAATCTCACACAACATTTGCCAAACTGTGTTCCACGAAACGTGAGATCTACAGGATGTTCATTCACCCATTCATTTCGTGATTCATTCATCATTCATCTATTTATTTATTGAGCACCTACTCTGAGGCTTCACTGCCCTAGGCAATGGGCTAGGAGTGACCAAAACAGTTATGTCCCTGTCTTCCCATAGCCTGTGTTCTAAGGAGGGAGCCAGACAATAAACACATAACTAGGTAGAGTAATGGCAGGTAGCACTGTGTGTTTTGGTGAAAAATGAAACAGCACCAAAAGGGACAGATGACAGAGTCCTTCTTTAAACAAAGTGGTCAGGAAAGGCTTTTTATTTTGTTTTGTTTTGTTTTGTTTTGAGATGGTGACGTTAAGCAGAGACCTGAATTAAGTGAAAGATTGAGCCAAGGAAATTTCTGGGGAAAGGGTGTGTAGGTAGGGGAGAGAGTAAGTGAAAAGCTCTGAGATGAGAACACACTTAGCCTGTTTGAAGACCAGCAACAGAAGTTAATGAGTGAGTGAGAAAGTAGCAGGGAATGAGGTAGCAGATGTGGGGTGGAGAGGAAGGAGATTAAGAAGCACTGCAGAAAGGAATTTGGATGTGATTTTTAAGCACGATAAAGGAAATCAGAGAAGTGATGTTAACAATTGTTACCCCATCCCTATTTGTAGTATCACTAAAACACAAAGTGCTCTAGGTAAGGGGCAATAAATGCTAAGCAGGGGACTATCACCTCCCACATTACAGACACTGTACTTCTATTAATATGACCTGAACTCTCATTAACCATTTTTGCCAGGGAGATCTCCCATTTTTGACTCAAATTGTGTCATCCTCTGAAATCACAACTCTTTTTATTTGAGTAACTGCTTAGCCACATCTTTCCTATTCCACATTAGAACAAGAGGACATTTTTAGCTGAATGTTTACTTTCTGTCATGTTAGAGTCAGCCGCTATTTCTGTCTGTCAAGTTCTTTGTCCCTTTCTGACTGTCATCCAGTGCATTTGTTCTCCCTCCCTTCCAGCTTTGTGTCATTCATGGGAGGAATCATTCAATGGAGGAATCAAGGTGCTAAGCAGATTAAGGTCAAGGACACAGTGCTGGGACTCATCACTGGAGACCTCTCTCCCAGGTGACATTGGCCTATTTTGTGTTGGTAAGTCAAAGATGTGATGGTCAATTTTATGTGTCAACTTGATTGGGCTAAGGCATGCCCAGATGACAGGTAAAACATTATTTCTGGGTGTGTCTGTGAGGGTATTTCCAGAAGAGATTAACATTTGAATCAGTAGACTGAGTAAAGAAGATCACCCTCACCCATGTGGATGGACATCACCCAGTTCACTGAGGGTTTGAATAGACGGAAAAAGAAGGAGGAAGGGCTCTTTGCTCTCTCTGCCCGAGCTGAGACGTCCAGCTCCTGCCCTCGGACATCAGGCCTTCTGGTCTCAGGCTTTTGGACTCAAACTGGGACTTACACCATCAGCCCCCAGATTCTCAGGCCTTCAGACATGGACTGAATTACACCACCAGCTTTCCTAGTTCTTCAGCTTGCAGACAGAATATTGTGGAACTTCTCGGCCTCCATAACCACATGAGCCAATTCTTATAATAAATCTCCTCCTATATATATCCTATTGGTTCTGTTTCTCTGGAAAACTCTGACTAATACAAAAGAATACAAACTATTGGCAAGACCTGACAGTCTCTTAGATATAGTAAACAATAAATATTAACTATGATTATTGTTATGACTATTATTATTTGTCTTCTAAGCCATACTTATCCATCTTGTCCAAAGAGGTTATATGTGATGCTTTTTCACGTGTCCAGTTGATCCCCCAGATTCTAGCAACAAGCTCACTTTCTTAGTCTCTCAGTGTGTAACTATGTAAAAGGAGGGATTGAAACTGACCTGATATAACCTCGGAGTGAACACAAGCTGAGCCCCTGTGATCATTCTCTCCTCTTGTGTGTGTTCACAAACTGAGTCCTTTAACAATCTAATCCAGAATCTGTTTGGATCAACAACAAACTCATCGCCTCGAGGTTCATGGAAACCACACTTCTCCTCTGCTGAAATTTGAGATGACACTTATCTCCTTCCCCTCTTCCATCATTCTTACTTTTCTCCGTGAATTCTCTCACAGTTCACAGACAATGTTCAAGGATCTTAGTCTTAAGTCCTCTCAGAACTTGAGGAGACCAGGAAAGGTGAGATCGGGGAGGAAAGTGAGGTCCTCTCTTCTAGGTCCTTCTCCTGTTTGAGGTGTGTGCCCCATCCCCTCATCAACAGCGCTTCCACATTTTTCAGGCTTACATTCTCTCTCTCCGATTCCCTGCTCAGCACCATAAAACCAGTCGGTCTGTCCCTTCATTATCTACTGCCTTTTCTAAAGATGACTTTTAGAACTTTTAGATGATCTTCTAAAATTCATCTTTTAGAGGATGATTGTTTTTCTTTTCTCAACGTATTTTCACCCTCAGCCCCTGGTGAGCTTTACCCTCCATGGCAGTCTTCCTGTTTTCCTCCGGCGTCTTCTCCTTTGTTCTTGATCCTGAATTCCTCTTTCCACCTTTCTGGATGCTCCTTTGCACTGGAGTCCATCAGACAACTCCCTGGCTAACCACACTGGTCTCTCTGGTCACCTCTCCATGATCTCCATTGCTGGAAAAATTTGCACAGACAGAATTGCACTTTGGAGAGATTTTCCAGCCATTATCACCCTGCTTTCTGAAGCCTCACCCTGTAGATTCGACCTGACTTTTTTCTCTCAATTGTTTACATCTACTTTCCTGTCATCCGACAGTGCCCAGTTCTTAACTCCTCACTCTGTCACCTCTCCCAAGGTTCCCATCACTTCCACTCAGCCAAACGATGCCTTTTTGTTGGTGAGAATCTGGCTGAGCAAGTCAGTGACCCAGATCACTTCCTCCACCCCACGGAAGATTAAATTTTCAGATGGGAAACACATGAAATCGTCAAACACTCTGCTTTTAATTCAAAGAGACTTCAGCACTTATCTGGACAGCCAAAGTCCCTGTCACCACAGTGATTTGTCTTGCTGGGACAGTTTTGATCTGCACCTGAAATGCATTTTCCATTTACTGGATTTGCATTTGCTGGATGGCCTTTAGTGTACGGCGTGTAGACTCTGCAAATACATTAAGGTCGTCCCTCTATGCAGAAACATGGACAGATCCAGGCCGGTCTGCACTAGCAAAGCCAAGTTGGCGCAGCAAAAGGAAACAAGATAATTTAACTGGAAAGATACAGGGAATTGAGGCAAAGTGTTAATTTGTCTCAATTTTCTACTCAATTTTCTCAGTGTGCTTGGCCCATGGTGAGTTCACTTTGCTTCCAAAGAATACGGTTCCAAGCTTATTCAGTTTAATCATCTGTAAAATGGGAATGATAAGGTCTGCCCTGTCGACTTCATAGGAATATTCTCTTGCTCACATAAGATGTAGTAGTGAGATAGTTTTGTGAGACATCTACAAGTTGCTCAAAAAATGTGATGAATTTTATAGGAAGCTTTGCTCAAGTGCTGGGACAACTTCCTGAAAACTCTCTATGGTGAGAGAATTCACAATAGAAGGACTTAATGCCTTGTGAGAAAAATGAGGTCAAGGAAAGGGAGAACACTATTAAACCCATTGAAAGTCTTATATATATTTTATATTCCCAAAGATGAAATACTCAAAACAATACATGAAATAGACAATCAATTGTGTTCTTTACATGTTTTAAATTCTATTTACTGGATGTTGAACAATTAATGTGCATTCATCTCAGATGCTTAAATGACTTTCAAGATGATAATAGCCAGCACTTATCGGACACTTACCATATTTTAAGCTGGGCTAAGATCATCACAAACATATCTCATTTAACACATGCAACAGTCCTATGAGTTGGCTACCATAATAATCTGCATTTAAAGATGAAGGCACCATACTGAGATTAAGGAAGATAAGAAAATCTCACACCTGATAAAGGTGGCACTAGAAATACGCAACCAAGGGTGGAAGGAAGGGGGATGACTTGCTACTGGAAAGAGAAGCAGCACTTCTAAACTCATCTTACGCCACTTTAATCCCAATTCCTCTCTCTCTGTAAGCTCATCTTCGTTTGATTTCATCTTCCACAGTGCAAACCTGTTCTTGTGGCCATAGAACGCTGGTAGACTTTCAAGGGCACTTTGAATGGCCAAGTTGCATAAATGCTTCCCAGCCCTTGTCCCCATTTCTTTCCCCAAGACAAGCAAGAGCAGGGATTTATCCTAAGTAGGATTTCAGGAGCTGCACCTGGGGGAGAGCCTGAGGTGGAATGGGTTGAGAAGTTCAGGGGTGAGAGATTTCATTTGAACAAAGAGTTCTTCCACTAACAATTTGAAAGCTACTAGTAAAGTGTTCATATAAACCAACTCAAGTATAAGGCACTTCTTTACCCAAAGTTGCATGCAGACCAGCGTAGAATGAAAGAATCACTGAGTCCGAGGGATCTCAGAGTTTTCTCATTTGAATCTCCTAAACTTTGGTCATTCCTTTGCTGCCTTTGCATGTTAACCTTATTAATATACTTGTCTCACCACTTAATTTTCTCTAAAGCAACTCACTTTTTTAAGCATACATACCCATTTTAGCCTTTCCTCCACAATAACATCTATAAAAACACAAATTCAATATGCTACCTTTTTCTAATGCACTAAAATGAACGTGCAATTATTAAAATTTAATTTCAAAAAAATTTCTAAATAAATTTTCTGTGTGCTGCCTATAATCATCTTGTGAACCACACTATGGGAAATGCTGATATAACTCATTAGTTCTCAAGTGCCAGCCCACAAATGCCAGGTTAATTGCTGAAGGAGCATCCAGGGAGCTATTTTTAAAACACAGATTATCTGGCCCCACCCCCAGAGACTCTGATTCAGCAGATATTGGGTAGAGCCAAGTAATCCCTTCTTGGTTTGTTTGTGTTTTTCTAGTTTTCAACAGACTTCTCTGGTGATTCTGGTGTGCAGCTGGTTAGGAAACAACTGGTTTGGTCTAGTTCTACCTAAAAGGGTTGCTTTGAGTGTTTAATTAGATAAAGCACAAATTAGATAAAGCACGAAATGCTTAGAAGCAGCCTGTTTCAGAGGACACGCTCCATAATTATGAGTTACTATTACTTGATTTTTACTAATTGGTTACAAGGTTTTTTGGATTTAGCTGTGACCTGAAGCTAAATGAACTTCGGGATAAGGTTGAAGGGAAAAGGTTCACGGGGAGCTGAGAGGGGCTTTGGCCTCTCCATGCTGATGGGCACACAGTAGCCTCCCCCACCCTCTCCAGATCAGAGCTTACCTCTGGGCCAGGCTCAAGGGCAACCACTGATAAATCCTTGGTCAGTCTTCCTGCTGCCCTGTCAACCTGTGTACACAGGAGGTTACAAGGTCTTTACTGTTGACGTGGTGGGAGCCAGATAGTCTGTGTCACAGCACTTATCGTCCCACCCACCTAGCCAATCCATCCTAAGGGAGCTGATCCATCATAAGTGAATGTTCTTGGTCCTTCCTGTCCTGGTGAGCACTATACCTTGAACCTGTATAGACCTATTCCAGAAAGAACAAGATAACCTCCCTGCTGTAACCCAGCCCAAGAAGTGTGATCAGTTCTGAGCATCACGATCAAAGTGGGGCAACAAGACACTAGACCAACCAGAATCTCAAGAAACCCTAAATCCACACCAATTGAAGAATGGGAACCACTGGTGCTGTTTGGCCCAGAGAAGAGAAGGTTTAGGAATGTCAGCATGCATTCACTCCTAGGCAGGGGGAAGTGAATGAGAACGGCCACTGTGGTGGTTCATTTTATGTGTCAACTTGCACGGAGAGCTGGTAAAACATTTCTGGGTGAGTCTGTGAGGGTGTTTCTAGAAGAGATTAGCATTTGAATCAGAAGACTGAGTGAAGAAGATCATCCTCATCGATGTAGGTGGGCATCATCCAGTCTGTCGAGGGCGTGAATAGAATAAAAAGGTGGAGGAAGGGCAAATTTACTCTCTGCGTAAGCTGGACCATCCATCTCCTGCCCCTAGACATTGCGCTCCTGGCTTTTAGGCCTCTGGACTCGGACTGAATTACACCACTGGCTTTCTTGGTTCTCCAGCTTACAGATGGCAGACTGTGAGACTTCTTGGCCTCCATAATCACATGGGTAAGTTCTTATAATAAATAAATAAATTATATATGTTATAATAAATATATACGTATCAATATACACACAGTCATATGTGGCTTGACAATGGGGATATGTTCTGAGAAATTCATCGTTAGGCGATTTCATCATTATGTGAACATCGTAGAATATACTTACCCAGATCTGGCTGCTGTAGCCTATTACACACCCAGGCTGTATGCTACTAATCTCATGGGACCACAATGCAGTCTGTCATTGACTGAAATGTCATTATGTGGTTCATGACTATATATAGACATATATATATGTGTGTGTGTGTATGTATATATATACATATATATATAGGTGTGTTAGCAAGAGAGAGGAAGTTGAAACTCACAAGTGCTTTCTCACACTTCTGCTTGCATCAAGTTTGCTGACCTCTTATTGGCCAAAGAAAGTCACACGGCAGAGACCAGAGACAGAATATGAGGAGGCTATTAAGTTAGAGTGCAAAAGGGCATGGGTACAGGAGGCCATTCACTGGGGCCACAACACAATCAACCCACCATAGATGTGGTGAAGAAGCTGACCACCACTTATGAGATGAGTTTGCAGAGTAGACTAGAATGGATGATCTTTACAAGGCCTCGTCACACTCTACAACTCTAGTTGGGAGAACAAATAGGGCACCAAATGTGAGAAGCTGCATGGAGAAGAGTCTTGCCAGAGCCCATGTTCCATAACTATGTAGGAATCTTTATTTGGTGTGTCCCCAGGATCAGGAATCTAAAGAAAAGTCCACCCAAAGGACTGAGCCCCCTTGCTTCCTGAGGAAGTAACAGTCCAGGATCTCACTTTCCTTCCATGCAAACCATGTCTCCGTTTCTCTGACAGGATCAGTCTATGAGAACATCCACGGGGTTCAGCGATGGCCTCATTGTATTTGGCTCACCCACACTCAAGCTGCTGGATCATCTT
Source organism: Tapirus indicus (assembly GCA_031878705.1). NCBI lineage: Eukaryota > Metazoa > Chordata > Mammalia > Perissodactyla > Tapiridae > Tapirus > Tapirus indicus. Next base: position 62,207,314 of record CM062929.1, read on the forward strand.
AGAACGAGGATATTAAATGAGAAAAAAAAGCTGCCTAAGGAAACCACTCTACTCCAGGTCTGAAACTCATTCCTAAATAAAGATATGAACTCATAAAAACAGGGGTAAGGATTTTGGCCTTACTGAAAACAAGAGAAATAAACACACACACACACACACACACACACACACACACACATACACACACATATTTACGCATCCACATAAAGTATTTAGAATTGAGATTTTAAAAGGCCAGGAATATTGAAAATATAAAATAAAACCAGCCATAACTGTAACTGCAAATGAAGTTTGCATCTTGCGAGCAAATGTGGGCTACAAAAATTCCAAGATTTTGTGGTCTGGTTGAAGGCAAGACTACTTCCAGATTTTTGCACAGAGGCACAGACACCCACACAATCACATACTCATAAAACACACAGACAGGCAGCTACAAATTCGTATATACCATAGCACAATAAAAATATACACACACGCAAACACACAGGTACTCATGCTTTCATGCACAATAATACATTCATTCGTATATTTTCACAAACACACTCATAAATAAGCAGACCCACCAACCCAGATATCACCACAGTAAAAATATATGAATACATGCTTATAAATAAATACAAAAAACTGTATTTGAAAACATCAATACAGAGGCCTTTATGTACATACAAGCCCACACACAGAGAGGCACAGTCACGTGGATGACTACATAGGCAAGAGGCAAACACATCCTATTCACTAATGTACCAGCAGGTGAACACAAACCAAGAGACAGAGGCACACATGTGCTGTGGGTGCTCACGGGCATGTGCAAACACAGATGCACACACATACATGCCCACCCACCTAGGCGCTCTACCAGTCCAAGGATGATCCTGGTCCCTACCTGCCCCTCAAACTTAATTGAGTACCACTCTCCCCTCTTCTTCTGTCAGCTCTCCTTCCATTCCAAGCACATCCTAAGTTCTCTCCTGTTCTAATGTTTTTGCATATTCTATTCCCCCAGCTCTTCACATGGCTGACCCTTTCTCATCCTTCAGGCCTCAAGTTCAATCTCACCTCCACAGTGGGGCCTTCCCCCACCACTGCATCCTGTAGATAGATCCCCTAGTTACTCTATCATGCACCTTGTTTGGGTCCTAATCTCACTTAATGCCATTTTGAAATTATACATTTCTGTGTGATTGTTTATTGTCTGTTTCTCCCCCTAGAATGTAAGAACCATGTCTGTTTCACTCATTTATATCCTATGTTTAGCACAGTGCCTGGCCAACAGTGGATGCTCAATAAGTAGCTGTTGAACACACAATTGCTTGGAAGGAAGCCAATACATGATGTGTTTTTAAGCTGGCTACCATGGGGAAATTCTGGGAAACAGTGAAAATTATCCCACCGTAGGAGCAAAAGATCTGGGGCATTTATATACCAGTGCCTGACAGTCATTGATTGGGGGCTCTTCCTGGAACATCCTGCTGTGCAAACAGGTAGAGCAATTTTGGAGGGTTCAGGGGGAGAAAGTCCTTAGGCACAGAGATACAGATACGGCAGTTCAAAGCCAAGGAGAGCACACTGAAAAGCCGAGGATGGGGCAGGACAACAATAGTCTCTGCTACCAGCCTCCAAGGTGGGTTATCTTAATCCACCTTAAATTACCACCTATGTTGGTACTCTGTACCAACAGAGAACAGCCCCACAGGAAAGAGGACCCTGTTGGTGACTATGGATGGAAGTAGGAACAGGGGAAAGCAGTTCTTTAGCTGGCAATACTGCCCAAGGTAAACAGACCTGGGAGCACTGGGGTGCCAAAGATAATGAAAAGAGATGAAGCTACTACGACTAGTCTTTAGTGAGGGGTGGCTCATGGCAAGTCAATCCCAAGAGAGGAGAGATGACTGCTTCTAAAGATATGACATCCCACACTTGGAAATTCCCAGACCCTTTTGAATGTAAGACTCTCCAGCTGCAGGATGGGAAATCCTGTGGTTGAGGCAGTGTTCTGCAAACAACTCTAAGCCTTTGAAATCCATGTGCAAAGCCAGAGTCACTCGGGGATGGAAAATGTAACAGACTCAGCTGGTCTTCCTGAGACACATGAGGTACTGCGCAGTAAACCTCATGACAGGGAAGCAGGCAGCTGGATCTGCTACCTCTTTGTTCCCTGGCTGTTTCCACTGCACCCCTGCCCCCAACACTGGTGCCGATGACAAGTATAAAGTCAGTTTTTCTAACAGAAATAGAAACCACATCACAATCATCTTACTGTAGGTGTCAATCACCACCAGAGACAAAGACTATGTCACCTGCACAGGTGGCCCTGAGTTTACAAACTGAACTATTCAAACACCAAACTCCTAAAGAGATCAGGTGTGGGGAGGGACATTCACTTAAAAAGCCTTCTCTGCCAATATTGATTTGCCGTGTGTAAGAGCAAGGCATTGACAAATTATAATTGAATGCCCTTATAAAAACTTACGTCATTAATTCATGAAATCCAGCTCTGGGGGAGGGAGAGTCCTTCTGGAGAACCTGCTGTAAGCAATGAAATTTAGGCCTTATGGCTGGATGTCTCTGAACTATGATCCAGTTTCCACCACCCCACCTTCAGCAACAACACCTTGCTATCCCTGTGAAGTGCCCACCAATAGGTGCTCTGGATGAGTGGGTTTCAAAGTGTGGTGTCTGAACCAGCAGCATTAGCATCAGCATCACCTGGGAACTTGCACAAACGCAAAGTTGGAGGACCACCCCAGACCTACCGTCTTAGTTCAGGCTGCTGTGACAGAATGTCATCATAGACTGGGTGGCTTAACCAACAGACATTTATTTCTTACAGTTCCGGAGGCTTGGACACCCAAGATCCCGGCATCGGCAGATCCGGCGTCTGGTGAGCGCTCTCCTCCTGGTTTGCAAGTGGCTGTCTTCTCGTTGTGTCCTCACATGGTGGAGAGCAGAGAGGGAGGGAGAGAAAGCTCTCTTGCCCCTTCTTGTAAGGGCACTAATGCCATTCCTGAGAGCTCCAACCTCACCAACTGATTACCTCCTAAAGGTCCCATCTCCTAATACCATCCCGCTGAGAGTTAGAATTTCAACATGTGAATTTTGGAGGGACACAAACATTCAGTCTGTAACACCTACTGAATCGGAAACTTGGGAGTGGGGCCCAGCTCCCCATGTTGTAACAAACACTCTGGGTGATTGTGTTGCAGGTGCAGGTTGGAGAAACCCTGCCCCAGATTGGCAAGCAGAGTCCTCCACCTTCCCACCTCCTCCCTCCCTCATACGCCCAGGTAATGCTGTTGCCTTGGGAGAACCAGTCAGCAGTCTCGTCACACCTCCAGGGATGTTGTGTTCAAAACGCTGTAAGGGAGTCAGATGGGTTTCGTTACAATGGAAAAGGTGTTGGCATCAGGTCTGGGGTAAGAACTGCCCCTCCTCAGACACACTGTGGAATGTCCCCTGGGCTATGCTCATCAGGCAAAGACTTCAGCCTTTTAAAGCTGAGGGGTTCCCTCCCCTCGACTATCTGAAGTTCTTTACTTCAGTGGTAATTTTATTTTCAATAAACATTTATTATAGAATAACAAGCATGTAGAGATGTGCACAGATCATACAATAAGTTTCCATAAACCCATGTAATCACTATCCAGATCAAGAAACAGAACATAGCCAGCACCCCTGCAAATTCTAGAATAATCAACCATTTTTACATCTTCCACCATCAGTTTTTCCTGTTTTAACACTTTATATGAAAGAAATCACACAGTATGTGTCCCTTCGTGTCTGCCTTCTTTCACTCAGCATCATAATTGAGAGAGTCATTGAATATAACAAGAGTATGAGTTTCAAATACTCCACATCCTGTCAACACTTGGTAGTGTCTGTCTTTCTCATTTTAGCCATTCTGGCAGGCGTGTGTGGATATCTCATGGTGATTTCAATTTGCATTTTACTAATGACTAATGAGGTTAAGCATCTTCTCATATGCTTAGTGGCTACTTGGATATCATCTCTCATGAAAGGCCAGTTCAAGTTTTATGCCTATGTCCTCTTGGGTTGTCTGTTTTTTTCTTATTGATTTGTTGAAGTGCTTTCTATATTCTGGCTAAGAGTCCCTTGCTGATTACGTGTATTTTAAATATCTTTCACCCTGTTGCTTGCAACTTCATTCTCTTGATGGTGTATTTTGATAAACACAAGTTCTTAATTTTAATAAAGACCAATTTAACAATCTTTTTTTTATGAGTGTCATATGTTCCTTAAGAAATATTGGCCTACCCTAAGGTTGTGAAAATATTCTCAAATTTATCTTTATACAGTTTTGGTTTTGCCTTTTACATTTAGAATTATAATGCATCTGGAATTGATTTTTGTGTATGATGTGCAACACAGCTCCAGGTTCATTTTTTCCATATGAATATCCAATTCACCCAATATGATTTATTGAAGGGGTATCCTTTCTGCCCTGCAATACAGTGTCACCATTGTCATGAATCAAGTAGACATATATATTTGGATCTATTTCTGGGTCTCTATTTGTTCTCTATTTTGTCTTCTGCCAACCACACTGTCTTAGTTACTGTAACTTTAAAATAAATCTTGATAATGAGAGTGTAAGTCTTCCAACTTTGTTCTTTTTCATATTGTCTTGGCAATTCTGGGCCCCTTATATTTCCAAATAAATATTAGAATTAGTTTGTCATTGCTGCTTACACACACACACACACACACACTCACGTACACACCATGCAGACATACACACAAAACCTGCTAAGCTTTTTAATGGGATTGCCTTAAACCCGTAGGTGATTTGAAAAGAATTGGCATATTTACAAGACTGAATCTTCCAATGTTTGAACAGGTTATATGACTCAGTTTATTTACTTCTTCTTTCATTTTTCTCAACAACCTTTTATGGTGTCCTATGCATAGGTCTTGTACAGCTTGTGATTTATTCCTAAATATTTGAGGGTTTTACTGGCATTGTAAACTATAGCACTTTAATTTTTTTTTTATTTTCTATTTATTCATAGTAATAGAAATATAACTGATTTTTAAGATTGACTTTTTACTCAGTGGTCATGCAAAATTCACTTAATTTTTATAGTGTATCTATACGTTGTTTTGAATTTTCTACATATACATTCATATTATCTACAAATAATGGTAGTTTTATATCTTTCTACCCAGTCTTTATGCCTTTTAATCTCTTTTACTTGACTTACTTCATTAGATAGGTCTTCCAGTACAATTTTGACTAGAAATGACAATCGTGGCCATCCTCAGCTCATTACCACTTGCAGGAAGAAAACTTTCAACATATCACCATTAAGCATTATGTGATGTTTGCCGTAGGATTTTTTGGGGACATATATTTTATCAGATTTTGTCAATTCCTTTTCATTCTTAGATTTCTGAGAGTTTTTATAATGATTAGGAGTTGAACTTTTCAAATGTTGTTGAGATGATCAATATTTTTTCTCTTTTATATTATTAATGTGGTAAGTAATGTGACTGTTTTTAAATGTTAAACCAACCTTGCATTTCTGGAATAAATCCAACTTTGTCCAGGTGTGTTACTATCTTTATATACTACTTGGTTTGATTTCCTAATAGTCTGTTTAGGAGTTTTACAACTTTGTGGAAAAATTGGCCTATAGTTTCTCTTTTGTGTAATGTTCGTGTCAGGTTTTACTGACCTCATAGTATCCCTATTTTCCTATCTCTATTTTTTATATAATATTGGTATTATTTCTTCCATAAACGTTTTTAAAATTTTACTAATAATCAGCACTTGAAGATTTTTTTGTATGTTGGAAATTTTTAAATACAGTTTAAATATTTTAGTTAGCCTGTGACTCTTCAGATAGTCTCTTTCTTAGGTCAATTTTGATAAATTATGTTTTTCTTGGAGTTTTCATAATTCATCTACATTTTAAAATGTATTAGCATAAAGTTGTACATTATATCTTCTATATCTGTATGATCTACATTAATATCCCTTTTCCCTTTATAACATTGTAATTTTGACCTTCTCTAATTCTTGTCTGATTTGTCTTGCTAGAGATTTGTCTATTTCATTAGTCTTTCAGAGATTCATCTTTTTGGGTTTTTTCTCCTATTGTATATTTGTTTTCTAGTTTATTCTATTTCTATTTTTAATTATTTTCTTTATTGCATATTCTTTGGGTTTCATTTGTTCTTTTTCTAACTTCTTGAGATGAATTCTGGAATCATAAATTTCTAGGTTTTCTTCTTTTCTCATATATGAATATAGGACTATAAATTTCCTTCTATCCCAACTTTAGCTGCATTCCCAATGTTTTTATATGACCAGTTTTTATTATCATTCATTCCAAAACAATATCTAATTTTCACTGTAATTTATTCCTTGACTCACAGATTATTTAGAAATCAATTGTTCAGTTTCCAAATATTTGAGCATTTCTAATTTTCTATTTGTTACTTATTTCTAGCTCAATTCCACTCTGGTCAGAGGACATGTGCTGAATAGTTTTAATGCTTTAAATTTGGTGAAACTTGATATCTGTCCCCCAAAATAATCAATTTTACTTAATAGTCCATGTGTGATGTTAGAAAGTATTTTGTTAATACTCAATTAGTACTCAGTTAAGTCAGCTAGGTTTAGTCAATCAAGTAAATCAGGCTAATTTATGTAAATTAGGTCAAATGTGTTAACCAGATCTCTTTGTCCTGACTGATTTTTCATCTGTTTGTTCTCTCAGCTCCTAGAAAATTGTATTAAAGTCACCCACTATGTTTGTGGATTTATCTGTCTAAAATGTTTTGAAACTATATTAATCAGTTAAGTTTAAATTTAGAATTGTTACGTCTTCTTGCTGAATCGACCCTTTCATCATTAGAAAATGTCTATCTTTATCTCTGGTAGTACTTCTTTTCTTAAAGTAGGCTGTGTCTCATATAAGGAGAATTATCCTATCTTTTGGTTAGTTATTGTACACTTTTGCTTTCAATTTTTATGTGCCCTTGTATTTAAAGCAAATACTTTATAAGCAGTACATGCTTTTATGAAAAAAATCTTTCCCTTTTAATTGCAAAATTTAGACCATACACATTTCATAAAATTACTGATATAATTTGGCTTAAATCCAACATTTTACTGTTTGTCTTTAATTTTGCCATCTGTTTTGTGTTGATTTATCCCTTCTTTCTTGCCTTTGTTGCGATTAAGTGAGCATTTTTTTTATTATTTCATCTTCCCCTCAATTACATTTTTAGCTATACATTCCTTTACTCTTCTTTTATGAGTTACCCTAGAGATTACAACACCCTTGAATTATTAGCATTATAGACATTAGTACTTTTACCACTTATGAGATATTATAAGAATCCCAGAATACTTCAACTCTATTTATATCTCTGTCTCCTTTTGTTTTCATGTTGCAGTGATAAAACATTACCATTCCATGTATAGTCAATATTCATTTAGATGTGCCCACATATTTACCCATCCTGTGGCTCCTCATTCTTTTATAATTTCCATGTTTTCATCTGGGCTCATTTTCCTTCTGCCTAAAGAACATGCTTTATCATTTCCCTCAGTACAAGTCTACTGGTACAAATTATCTCAGGTTTTGTTTATGTGAAAATGTATTTATTTCACCTTTATTTTTAAAGAATACTTTTCTGGGTATAGAATTTAGGTTGGTAGTTATTTTCTTGAAAATTTTAAAGTTATTGTTCCGTTGTGTTCTGACTTGTATAATTTATGTTAAGTAGCCTTCTCTAAAGATTATTTTTGCACCTTTGAAGATAATACAAGGAAAAAAGGAAACCTTTTTTTCCTTTGGTAGCATTTGAGATTTTTTTTTCTCTTTAGTTTTCATTTGCATCAGTTTTACTGTAATGAACAAAATGTAGTTTTCTTTGAGTTCACCTTCTTGATCAACTATACACGGTGTCTTTCATCATATTTGGAAAAATTTTGACTATCAATCTTTTCAAATGTTGCTTCTACTCCGTTTTCTTTCCTCTCATCTTCTGAAATTCCAATTAAACACATGTATTCACTATGTCTCATATGACTCTTACACTTCTCTGTATTTTCCATCTTTGGCAAGTTGCTTAACAGTTCTGAGATCCATTTTCAGCATTTGGAAAGGCGGATATTAATGGTCTCACACAGCATTTGTTTTTTAATGAAGCTTGTATAAAGTGTTCAGTCAGTGCTTGTTAGACAATAGTCACTCCGTACTTCTGCGCCTTTTTGTGCTGGCATCCTACTGCTCAATAATGCTGACCACAATGGTAGTCACACTTTATCAAGCTTTTACTATGAGACAGGCAGGGTTTTAAGTCATTGACCTACATTGTTTCAATTTTCTTTACAGCAATCCTGTGAACTACAACGATTATGTTCATTCTACAGGTAAGGAAACTGAGGCACAGAGAGATAAAGGAACTTGCTTAGCTAGGTGCTCCTGGCCAGGGTCTCTCATGAAGCTGCAATTGCACTGTCACCTCAACCCCATCACCTAAAAGATAAATTTGAATGGCTCCCCCAAATAGTCAGTCGAGCCACATAAAACTGAAGGTATCTGACCATTTTTCACCTACAAAAATGTCACTTTCATAATGGTTCAACCTAATAATTTATGCTTCCCAGACTCCATGACTGAGACAGTGCAGAAGAACACAACAGAAGGCATTTCAATCCTACTAAAGCAAAATCTATTTTTTTTTTACTACTCTCCACCTCCTTGATGTGGTAAGAGCTATGGGGGCAAAGCCAGAACTCAAGAAACCAACATCTGGATGGAGCAGGAGGGATCAATTTTTCTGTGGTCTTATGATAAATTAGCAAATGGAGCTTCAAGAGTCTGGAACCAGAAAAGACTCCTCTTCCGTAGTCCTTATCCCCCTGCTCTCTCCCTCCCCTTCCCCCCTCTCCAGGGTCCTGTCACAATCCACCTCTTCAGAGTCTGTTTCAAGTCCTCTAGGGACTTGGAAGAGTCATGTTACATTGTCTGGAATTCCCCAGAAATTCTTTCTGGTTTTCATAATATCTTCATTTTATAACCAGCATCGTGGCTGTCTCAGGATTCACAAGAGAGTGATTGCAGAGCCCTTAATTTGAGCGAATTGACCCTCATTAGGACAGTCCATGTTCTAAGAAGGAAGCCCCAAAGTTGAAGCCATCATAGAAGTGGGAATAACCTATATATCCACCAATAGGGGAGGAGTCAAATAAACTAAGCTAAACCCACACTGCCTGATATTATGCAGCATTTAAATGAAGTGAGATAGAGCATTGTGCACTTTCGTGGAAAGAACTCCAAAACACCTTGTGAAGTAAGAAAAGTACGTTGCAGGTCAATATGTAGAGTGGATTATGTATTTGTGTGTGTGTCTGTGTGTAAATGCATAGAAAGTGTCTGGAAGGAGAAACACTAAAATAATGACAATGGTGATTTCTGGGCAGGGAGGGTATTGGGGAAGTGGGTCGAGGAGGACTCTGAAAGTAACTGTAAAGTTTGTGAGACTATATTCATGTTTACTTGTACAATTAAAAATAATCAATTGTTAAAGTCATGAAACATTTTTTTGCATCAGGCTAATGCCCAACAAAGTTAAGAACTATCCTTCTCTTGTTTCCCCAAGAGCAGATGCTCAGACAAGGGTTCAAGGGCAGTTGTTTTATTTCGGGGTGATCCCAGGAACCACTAATAAGAGAGGGAAGTGGGACAGGGAAGGGAAAGCAGCTCATAATGTGTGTGTTGTCAGGCAAGTTACCACCATGGGCGACAGGGGTGGAGTGTGCTAGGGCACGCAGACACGTCCCTCAGCTCACCTGATGGGGAGGGAGCTGGGGTATTTACCCATCAAATTCCATCACGCATTGTTGAAGCTGCTCCCAAGGGACATTAATTCCCTGGGACTCCAGGCTGCCAAGTGGGACCAAGTTGGGCCAAGTGGACCCCGATGGCCGGAGAAAACCCTTAAAGAACGAAATGAAGGGGCCAGTAGGTGGAGATTGGGCTGGCATGCACGTGAATGGTAAGGACAAGGGGATTTGGACAAGATGCCAACAACATCTACAAGAGCTTTGTCTACACCCACTGTGGCTCAATATTATTCAGGCAGCCTCTGAGGTTCTCTCTGGATGTCTGAGCTGGGGTTACCTCTCAGGGGGAGAGGCACCTCTGAGAGAGGTCCCCACTGCTCCTCACAGCCAGAGCTCCACATGGGTGTTATCTCTCTCAGCCAGCCGGGCTCCCTGACTTTCACAGGAAGCCCCACAGTCTCGGCTTCCCTTACAGGAAAGGAGAAAAGATACAGACAGAACAATCCTCTCTTCTTCAGGCATTGGCTGCAGATGAGTGTGTTAACAAAACCAACAAATGCTGAGTATCACTTTCTACAGGATTCAGCCATCCAGGTAACCATACAAGATGGGGATTAAAAGCCTAGACTCAAACCAAACTTTTCCTAATTGTGTAACATGGACAGGTCACTGTGCCTCTCTAAACCTCATCTCTAAAATCTGTGAAATGGGAATATCTACCACATAGGCTCGTGTGATATGCTCATACACACTTAGAAAGCGTGCATAAAACACTGAGCACAATTCTTGGCACGTAGTTAATGTTCAACAAACGTCGGCTGGTCCAGAAACTGAAATTTTAAAAGTTTACTTTACACTTGCTGTTTTCAGAACTTTGCCCTTGGACCTGTGGGAAAGAAACAAAGAAAAAACTTCATCTCTCCTCCAGCAGCAGGAACATGTCCTCATGAATCACGCGGCTATGAGTCCTCAGACAGGAAATCAGGTCCGTTGGGACTCGGAGAGGCTGTAGCCAGGAAGGCAGAGGTGGAGCTCAAAGAAGAAAGTGCTAGAAAGAGGGGACAGTCTGTGACCCTGCAGCCTTGGGCAGTAGGAAAGTGCCCCCTTGTCCCCTTGCATGCCTGACCCAAATAATCTGAGTGCAGCAAACCTGCTTCTATTGACCTGCTTCTTGCTCTGATTTAAATTTCAAAGAGCCCGTGGTTTTATTCTTTCCTCACCATCCCCAAAAGCTAACCATTATGGATTTTACAGGCCTCGGAGCCCTCAGCTCATACACTCGATTTGCACAATCTTTGCATAAGGAAAAAGGCAGTCGATGCAAACTGAATTAATTGTAATTGACCATAATATGCTTACAGAAATGCCAAGGAGTTTTCATTAGTAGATAAGCCCCAAAGTATCTGCCAGTGATTTACATCTGCATGAACACACTGCATGGCCACAGTTAATTACGAGACCTGCCGTGGAAGGTGCTTCATCAAACCCTGGCAGAGGCCTTCCGAGGGCCAGTGACACCTCCAGGGATCGACAGGTCTTGACTGCTTCCTGGGAAGGGCTTTGAAGTCACGGGCTGAGATGAGGCACAGTCAAGCTTCCCCTCCTGGGCTCAGGCTGGGCCCGCTCATTGCCCCAGCCTCTGTGTCTTTCTGCCTCCTCCCTTGGAACTGCCGGTCCTTCCCACCCCATCCCCCAGCCTCGGTCCTTCTCCATCAGTCATCATTGCTAAGGCTGGCATTGAACTTGTGTCCTGGTTCAGATAACAGACCTTCATTCATTTCTTCTTTTTTCAACAATATGTCCTAAGTGCCTCCTCTCTGACAGCGTCCACACTGGGATTGGGGGTACAACACAGACGTGGACCTATGCAAAGCACTTGAAAGGTAGTGATGGACTGAAAGACTGGATAAGCACATGAGTGTCAACAGGTGATAATGAGATGACAGCGAAAAACAGGATAATAGGAAGGAAATTTCTGTTAGAGAGCATGGATGGAGACATTCCCTCAGAGGAGGTGATATCTCAGCTGAGACCTGAAGCATAAGAAGGCACCATCCAGGTGAGGTGTTGAGGTAAGCATGTTCCAGGAAGAAGAAATAGCATGTGCAAAGGCCCTGAGGCAGGAAAGCAGCTGGCACCTTTCAGAAGGCTCATGAGGTTGTAACATCCCAAGTGAGGCAGAGAGTGGAGGAAGATGAGACAGGAGAGCAGTCAAGGGCCAGAACATGCAGGACCTTCCAGAACAGGCTTTCAAGGAACTTGAATTTAATTCCAAAAGGATTGGGAGCCATGACAGGGGTTCAGGTGGGTCCCTTTGAGTGGAGCCAGGTATTTTAAAAAATCTCTCTGGCTAGTGAGGAGTGGTAGAAAAACAGATTCTTGGAGGGCAAAAGTAGAGGCAGGGAGACCTCTGCCTCTAGGAGGCTGTGAGAGTCATCCAGGCAAGAGATGATGGTGTCGGGTAGCAAGTCGGGATGGAGACAAGTGGGGAGGGGACAGGGGCCTCTGTCTGTTTGAGGCCATGTATGTGGCTGAGTGCCTTCCTCTGTCCAGTACCTCCAACCATCAGAGCTTGACCTTGATCTCAGTAGCCTCCGTCCCTGGAGTCTACACCCTCATGCCCGCAGCCAGAAGAACCCAGGACTTTTGACACCGACAGTGACGATCTCCTGCCTAAATCCTCTAGATCAGTGCTTTCCAACAGAAACATAATGCAAGCCACAGATGTCACTTTAAATTTTCTAGTACACTTTAAAAATGTAAAAGGAAACAAGTGACACTAATTTTAATAGTATTTGATTTAACTCAATCTATCCAAAATAGTATCCTGTCAAAGTGTAATCAATATAAAAATTATTAACGAGATATTTTACCTTTTTACACGCTAAGTCTTCAAAACCCAGTATATGTTTTGTACTTAGAACGCGCCTTATTTGGACTAGCCACATTTCAGGTGGTCAGTAGTCGCGTGCACCTGCTGGCCTCCCTGTGAGAGTGCAGGTCTGAATCTGCTGACCTGAACTTCCCTGCCATCCTCTGCCCACATTTTGGAAAACTCATACCTGTGTCAAGAACTTGGAGGCCCATTACAAGCCTAGACTGACAGGCCATGTCATCCCTGGAACTCCAAGAATATCAGATCTTCTGACTAACAGACCACATCACCACCAGGCCTCTAACAAAAGACACATGGTCACATGATATCTGGGCCACACAACAGCCGAGCCCCATGTTTAGGGCATTACACCCAGGCTGGAATTTTTTAGCACTTGCAATAGGGTCTACCAAGCCAATGCAGGGTTTGCCCATTGGGAGAGGTGAGGAGCTCTGTCACAGGGCCAAGTTCTCAATAGAAGAGGTTTTTTTATCATCACTTTTATCGTCATGCAAACTGGGAGTGTGTGCCTAAGTCCTGAGAGAAATGACGGGCAGGCTGGGCACATGGGGGCTGACCCAGAGGTCCACAGTGAAGCGGGTCATGGTCGCCGGTGGGCATTGTGCTTCAGTATCACCTGTGATATTGACTATGATTATCAGAATCATCATCATAATAGCACTTATTACCTCATTTAATTCTTACAACACCCTTTAAGCTCGGTATTATTATTTTCCCTTTTTACATACAATGAAATTCAGGCTCAGAGAGGTTCATTGACCTACCCAAGGCCGCTCAGTTAGCAGGTGAAGGATCTGGGATTTGAGCCCTGATTCAACTCGTAGCCACTGTGTACACTGCCTCCTGTAACAAGCACCACCACAGCTGTCCCTTCTGCTCCCGCTAGCAACATCAGAGCTCCGGAGGTGCCGGACACTGCACTCACTGATCCCTGACAATAAACATCTGAGGTGGCTATTACATCCACACAACTGCTACAGTTGCTGCTGCCACAACCCCCACCCCCACATCGGTGAGCAACTCGTGGCATGCCCCGCCCACAAGTGCTTTGTGTCTGTTCTAATCTTTGCTATGTCCCAGTGTCGTAGCTATCATTATTAACATGTTGTAGAGGAGGAAACTGAACGTAAAAACGGTCACCCATCTTCCCCAAGTCACACAAGTGGTAAGTGGTTGAGCTAAGACGGGAATCAAGATCTGTCTTTCCGACTGGTGGTGTGCTAGAACCGGCTCATATTGGTTTGAGAGACCCAACTGTTAAATTATCAGGAATTTTGCAAACCAGTTTAATAAACGTGACCATTATTAAAAACTAAGTTACATAAACTTACAGTTAAATAAATTATATTCATAAAAGGTAAAAAATACATAAAAGTCATCACTTCCTAATTATTTTATTATGTGTTACTGTGTCTATTGTCCATGCGTTTCAGGTTATTTACATCTATTGGATCTGTATGATGGGATACTGTATAATAGTGTGCTGTTGTCCCTCTCTCCCCAACTCCTCGTTCAACGACATTAAATTAATAGCTTGGAATTAGTCACAGTGAAAGTATTTACACCATAGAAGTAATAAACAGTACAAACCAGGGCTTGGTTTTTTGAAAAGCTGGTTGTTAAACATTTACCAGTCCACCACCATACAGGACCCACACTTTTCCCACCTTATCTTGCAGTCTTACTAATCATAAAGTTCCCACTAACTCTCAGTGAGCCTCCAGCCTCTATCACAGTACAAGGACCTGAGTCGCCACCTCAGAGGGTGCGCTTGGGTCTCTCCCATGGCTCTGGCCAAGGCGAGATGTGAGCCAGGGGTAAGTGCTTGCCAAGTAATGCCTGCTTTAGAGAGGCCCTTTCTCCTGCATCCACAAGGTTCTCTCCAAGCTGGAGCCTGCATTCAGAGATGTTCAAGTCTTTCCCAACTTTCTGATGAGGACAGAGATCATCTCCAAAGCAATCTGTAAATTCAAAGTAACGCCAATCAAAATTCAGATGGACTTTCCCCCCCACCGATGGAATATAATCAGCCATAAAATGATGAATTAGAATATATTGTGACTGGAAATTATATCTATGACCTACTATGCAGGAAGAGAAAAGGCAGACCAAAAATGGAATCTAGGTGGGTTCAGCCCGGTGATGTAGTAGTTAAGTTCGCAAGCTCCACTTCTGCGGCCCCCGGCGGACCTACACACCGCTCGTCACGCCATGCTGTGGCAACATCCCACATACAAAGTAGAGGAAGATTGGCACAGATGTTAGCTCAGACAATCTTCCTCAAGCAAAAACTAGGAAGACTGGCAACAGATGTTAGCTCAGGAACAATCTTCCTCACCAAAAAAAAGGAACCTAGAGTATGCTCCCATTAATTAAAAATATATATACATGCAAATATTATATATGTATAGTATACATAAATATACACTATATATGTTGTATACAAATATTTGTATATATACATATATATAATACATTGGAAAAATAAGACTGCTAGTAGTTGAATCTCTAAATAGTAGCACCATCATTAATTTTTTTTAAATTGAATTACTGTAGTGCTTTACTACTCTGCAAGATGTGGGGGCATTTTCAAAATAAACATTATCAATTTAGGGAAAAGAATAACCATTACTCTAAACCAGGGTCGGCAGACTTTTTCTGTAAAGGGCTAGATAGTAAATATTTTGGACTTTGGGGACCATACAGTCTTTTTTGTTTTTCCTACCTGCTAAAAAAAAATCATTGATGTTTTTAAAATTCTTTTTCTTATTTTGTGGGCAGGAAGGGGTCACCTCCTAAGGTTGTACAGTGCCAAGAAGTGGGGATGTGTCGGACTGACCTGGGTTTGCATCTCATTTCTATCCTTCCTGAGCAGCGTGAAAGCAGGACAATGACTAAACCTGTCCGATCCTGAGTTTTCTCATCTGTAAAATAGAGGCAATGCTAGTACCAGTTAAAGTCTTTACAAGTGTTAAAGGCATAAAACACTTGGTAAAGAGGCTGGCACATAGCAAATGCTTGGTAAATATTAACTCTGATGAGCAAGAAGAGGAGCAAGAATGGACGGCTAGATAGTAGACGAACTATTGAATCTCAGTTTTGTACCAGATTTCCTCTATGAAGAGTCCAAATTCTTGGGGACATGCTCTTCTGTGACGCTCAGCTGTGTTTATGTGAGAAGGCAGAAGTGGAGAGCAGACAAAAGAGGCTGTTTTGTATTTCCCTAATTTTTTATTTATTCAAACTGAATGACAATGATCCCTTTTCCTCTTTGATCGTAAGCTGCAGGGATTTGGTCTAGCAGTTCCTACAGAAACATTTTCATCACAGGGAAAAACTGACCTGAAAGAACAACACTAACAAGACAACAGGAGTAGAGATGAAGATGAGTAGTGGTCATGTCTGAGTCCAGTGGCCCCTGAAGCCAGCCCCACTCCTGCCTCTTCTACAATTTGTTTCTGTAATACAATCAATTGGCTTCTTTTGCCTCCTCTAGTTTGAGCTGGATTTCTGTCCCTTGCAACGCAAAGAATCCCAATGTCGGACTGAGTGTTATTACATCGATGGAAGGAATTTTGTTGCGTTCTTTTGGGTGAACATATTGCAGACAGAGAGATGCCCATCGGTATAGTGAGAAAGACTGAAAAGACGAGATATTATCAATGGGTGAGGCCTCTGAGTCACCATACACAGACACAACTAGAGGGATTTGCATCAAAACTCAGTTGGAGGGGGCAGGACTGGCTATGTAATTTGTGGGGCCTAGTGCAACAAAAATGTGGAGCCCCTTGTTCAAAAATTATTGAGAATTTCACAATGGTGACAGCAGAGCATTAAACCAAACAAGGGGAGAAATCTGAACATGGGGCCCGAGGTGACTGCATGGGTCACATGCCCATGAAGCCAGCTCCAGAGGGGGCATACTTCCTCTGAGATGTGAGGTCAAAAGGGAAAGAGGGCATGTGATAGAAATATTTGGAGGTGGCAGGAATGAAATTGAGATGGAGCCTCTATTTCCCCTAAGGAGAGGTAGACTTATCTGCTGTGAATAAAGGGGTCGGGTTGGAGAGAGGGCAGAAGAAAGGTAAATAGACACTGAAAGATGAAACACAGGGGACTTCAGAAAAGCAATCAATTAATAATGAATCCTTTTCTCTGAAAATGTGCAAACTCCCCATGAGGAGAGACAGAGCAAACAGCAAGCTGCAGCACCTCTGGGAGCCACTCGGAGTTTGATTATCCAGGTGGCATGCCCGGCGGCGGCCAGCCTCCCCGCACAACTGCTATTTGCTTATTTCAGGGCTCCCCGGCTGCTCTCTAACATCAAAGCTTCGCTAATAACCTTATTTAGCACTGAACAATTTCTTGGTGTTTCCCGAGGACTCCACAAGCAGTAATTAGTTAATAACCCAATGTAGTTGAAGAAAAGGCTCAAATCACAAGTCTGCTAGAACAAGATGCCTTTCCTGTTCACGATGTAGGGAAAGCATCCTTACACAGGGCATCGGCAGTTTGTGAGTCCTGGAATTACACACAACCATCGTGTGTGTGAATATGTGTGTGTGTAACTGTGCATGAGTGTGTGCGCATGTGTGAGTGTGTGTGTGCGTATGCTAGCATGTGGGGCATGCGTGTGTGTGAAAATACCCTCATCAGGTCCTCATAGGGACATCTTGACCAAAAAGAGGAAAGAACCACAGCACTGAAGAAGGATCTTAAGATACAGGCTCAGACAGCTTAGGTCAGGACCCGGGTTCAGTCACCTACTGGTTGTCTGACCTTGTACAAATCAACTCCCCTCTTAGTGCCAGCGTTTCCCCATCTATAAAATGGGAAGAATACCTTTCTCTCAAGATTGTGAAGGTTACATGAAATCGTATAAGTAAAAGTCCTGCCACAAAGTCAAAATCGATTTGGGTCTCCACTCTCTGTCTTCCACCTTCTCATTCATTCCATGGCTACTTATTCTGCA
Organism: Tapirus indicus; assembly: GCA_031878705.1. Taxonomy (NCBI): domain Eukaryota; kingdom Metazoa; phylum Chordata; class Mammalia; order Perissodactyla; family Tapiridae; genus Tapirus; species Tapirus indicus. The sequence continues at coordinate 62,225,002 of CM062929.1, forward strand.
TCTGCTACATGGCAGGCACTGTTCTAGTTCCTGGGGTCCAGCAGTGAAGAAAACAAAGCCCCCACCTTTGGTTGCTTACATTCTTGTAAGTAAAGACAGGAATAAACAAATAAACAAGTACATACGTGGTGTCAGATGACGATAAGAATGAGAAACGTAAAGCAGGTCAGGGAGTGAGGAGGGATTCCAGGGAGCAGTGAGGCTTCTGTTTTATAGGGGGTGGTCTGGGAGGGCATCTCTGAGGGTTTTTGAGCAAAGGCCTGAGGAGGTGAAGAAGCAATCATGTGGAAACCTGGGAGATCGTTCTTGGCAGAGGGAGGAGCCGAAGCAGAGGCCATGAGGTGAGAGGCAATGGGGGGACAGCCAGGGTCTTTCTGATGCTCTGACCTCACAAAGTAGGAGAGTCTCTTGGATTATGGAGTAACACATTCCCCTCACCTGCGGATACAAATCAAGCTCTCTCTACTGGGACTGGATGAGGGAACTAGGTTAGGGCTCTGTACACACACATCAGGCCTCTAATTTTGCCCAAACCATCATCAGGAAAATGGGGCATGTCTCTAAGTGGAGTTCCCCCACACCAGCCCTCAAGCACTCTGCTGGGAGAAAGGCCCTTTGACCCCACTCCCACCCCTGTCTCCCCAAGACAAAGCATTTATCACCACATTTGTAAAGGATCCTGTTTCTATTGCTGTGTTAACCACCCCCAAACTCAGGGGATTAAAATAACAACAGTCATTTATTTAGTTCATAAATCTACATTTGAGCAGGACTCTTGGCAGAGAAGGCCCATCCCTGCTCCTTGAGGCCTCCACTGGGCCAGCATGACTGGGACTGGGGAATCCACTTGTAAGGTGACTCACTCACCAGGCTGCCAGCTGTGAGCTTGGCTGAGGGCCAGTCAACAGTTTCCATTCCTCTCCACATGGTTCTCATCACATGGGCCACTCCGCAGGCTACTTAGGCTTCCTCAGAATATGATGGCTGGGTTCCAAGAATGAGTGTTCCAAGAGACAGGAAGTGAAAACTACCAGTTTCCTAAGGCCTGGGATCAGAAACTGACACAACATAGCTTCCACCATATTCTATTTGTCAAACAATCACAGCCTTCAGATTCAAGGTTACAGAACATAGTCTCCCATTTCAACAGGAGGAGTGTCAAAGAACTTTGAAATTATGTTTTAAAACCACAACCTCCCAGATTGGCCTTCTGCCTTTCCTGAATCCCTAGGACATATTATAAAGAATTCTGGGACATTTCATCCTAAACGGCCAGCACTCTTTTCTCCTAGGCCTGAGAGCCTGAAGATTACATAGACATCCTACAAGAAAACTGTGTCAGTTACCCTTTTCCATGTAACAAGCCACTCCTAACTAAAATTTAGCTTAAAACAACAATTCTGTGGGTCAACAACTTGTCCAGGCTCAGTGGGTGGTTCTTCTGCTGAGCTTGGTTGGGATTCTTAAACATTGTGGTCGGTTAGGTGGCTCTGCTTCTGTGGGTTGACTGGTAGTCAGCGGGGTGACAGGAACAGCTGAATGAGGTGTCTCATCATCCACCAGGCTAGCCCAGGCTTGTTCACATGGTGGTGGTAGTTTCCAAGAGCATGAAAGTGCAGGCCTAGACTCTGAACTCATACAAGGTCATTTCTGTTGCATTTTAGAGGCCAAAGAAAGTCCCAAGGTGAGTCCTGAATAATAGGGTGGGAAGATAAATTCCACCTCCTTGAGGAAGAAACTGCATAATATTGTAGCCATTTTCATGACCTACCAGCAGGCTCTTCATTCTGCAGCGTAAATATTAGCACCTTCAAGGACGAGCTAGATTAGGAAAAGAACTCCTGGCATCACAATGAGTCAACTTCTAAATCTGCTAACTCCTTATCGTGAACCTTCCCTCATCCTTGTTCTCTGATTATTAATGACAGGAAAGACACAGAGTCTATAAATGGAATTGCTTTGGGAGAAGCAGTCAAGTATAGCACCTAAGCCTACAGGTTCTAGAGGCAGACAGATCTGGGTTCAAGTCCTTTCTTTGTCAGTTATTAAATAGATGACCTTGAGCAAGCCTCTTAACCTCTATGACCCTCAGTTTCATGGTAAGATTCCTGGGTAAGATTCAATAGCAATGGCACCTCGCTCACACGATTGTTGGGAGGTGAAATGAGATAAGATGTGATGAGTGCTTAGCATAGTGCCTGGTATGGAATAAACATTCAATAGTTGTTATTGTTTAGTAGCAATAATGGAGGAACTAGGAGGAGGAATGGTATTGAGTTTTGTTCAAAGCCACAATAATTTACAAAGTTGTAAGATACACAGAAGTCAGAATTTCTCAGTTAAAAACAACAAGGGGAAAATCAGCTCTCTAGTCCTTAAGTGGCAAGACTTAGTGGCAAACATCTCTTCAATCATCAGTTTGTGTGTAAAGGAGATAGTGTGCATCAAGGAAGTTACTCATTTTAGGGTGGTGGTCAGGTGTATGAGAATCACCATGCAGTCATAGCACCCCCTTTCCAATGGTTATTCATTGACTTAAATTGGGGTTTTGCAACATATTAAACCAGATAATTGTTGGAGGGCTGTGGGTGGGGGCTGTCCTGTGCATTGTAGGATATTTAACAGCATCCTTGTCCTCTATCCACTAGATATCAATAGCATACTCCCGTCCAAGTCATGAGGATCAAAAATGTCTCCAGACACTGCCAACAGTCCCCCAGGGGGTAGGGGAGAGGGGGAGGGAAATGGAATCACCCCCAATTGATAGCCATTGGCTTAAATGAAAGCCTTTCCCAATTCATGGATGTCTGGAGCTTAAGAAAAGCTAATTCTATTCCAAGGAATTCTGAATGGAAAATATTACTAGGAAAATGGAATTGGAAGTGTGGTTTTCAGATCCAGCTCAGTATTAGAACTACCCAGAGAAAAAGATAGTCAGGCTGTGTTTGTTTGAGGGAAATGGGCCTTTAGGGATGTCTGGGTAAAGTACCCAGGGGTCCCTGGTGTCTGTCTTATTTGACCTTGAAATAAACATCTGGAATGTGCTGGGTTCTGCATATTGGTTAGTTAACAGGCACATTGCTGAAATTTCTAGAAATAGAAAGAAGGGACATGGAGGGCCCCCAACTGATGACCTCCAGGTGAACTCCTGCTGACTAAACATGTTGATTCTAAATGGTGCCAAGTTAAGAGTGAGACTGGCATTAACTTGACCCTGTCATTAGCTAAGGACTGTGGGTTGTGTAAAGAATACTGAATGAGCCCTGGATATGCTTGCAAACCAAAAACTAACTTCTTTAAAATATGAAGTCTGATCAAGGTAAGCATTCATCGTGGTGTGCCCAGAGCATTTCCAGTTCATGTCTGCTGTCCTGACATAATTATTAAGAACTCCCTCTTTCACACACAAAGCTATCTCTCTCTATTTGGACAATAAAATATATGGTCATCCTTAGTGACTTTCAGATTTCTCAACTTTAAGAGCTTATAATTCTGGGGAGGAAAACTTGTATTCAATTATTTTGGCAATATTTAGAGTATTTCACTTCTTCATTCATCTACAATAGATGACTTTTCATAATTACGATGCTTTGATTCAAAGACTTGACAGTATTTTTGTATGTCTCACTATCTTTGTGCCCTAAGACAGAAGATTCTTTGAGGACCTGCAGAGTCCTCACTCCATGTGGATGTGTGAATGCAATGCAAGTCAGTGGCAGTGGGGACATTTTCTAACTCCCCGGTCCCTGTCTCAGCTGCCCTTACCATCTTGTCACAGGGCTGGCCACTGCTCTGGCCACAGGATGCCAAATATGATTCACATGGTGAAGGGAAAGGCACTGGAAGTGACTGAGTCCTGACCCTGGTCCTCAAGGAATCAAAATTGAAGGAAACATGTAGTGTTACCCCAGAACAGTTTGTGGCAGCTGGAGATGACTTAGTCCACCACTGTCCAACTGGTGATGGGCTACAGGGAAAGAACTGAAAGTGAAAGCATAACTACCAATGGAAAACAATTTTTGGTAACTGAAAATGTGCCATGCTACAAGTGGTCCAAACAGATGCAATATTCACAAGAATTGCAAGATATCACCGCAGAAAATGACGGGGCTGGGGGATGGGTAGATACACATCACAACACAGGTAGTGGAGGAATAACCAAAGCAGTTAAAGAGATTACACTGGAAAGCAAGGACAGTATAAAACTCTAAGTTTGCTCAAAATTATGTGAGGAGGAAGAAGAGGAAGACAAAAGAAAAGCTGCAAATATGGAAGAAAATGAAGAGAGTGGATTGTTGGAAACAGATGATGCTACTCTAGATGCAAGGAAAATAGTAGAAGCTTGTAAAGCTAAAATCGACATTGGAGGTGAAGATGCTATTTCGCAAACCAGAATTTATGACCTCTACATCACTTATGATAAATATTACCAGGCACCACAGCTATGGTCGTTAGCTATGATGAGCAACAGCAGCCTTTAACAGTGGAGCACATGTATGAAGACGTCAGTCAAGAAATGAGAAGGAAACTGGTCATTTGAATCACCGTTATCTCCCACCACCTGCTGTGTGTTCAGGTCACCCATGCAGCCTGCTGAGGTGAGGAAGAAAATCAATGAGATTGTTGCAGAAGGAGGACGTTCATATATATCTTCTAATTTTCTTGAAATGTGTACAAACTGTCATTCCAACAGTAGACTATGACTACACAAGACACTTCACAGAATAACAAGCAGAGCATAGAATGTATTCTAATTATTGGTTCTGATTTTTAAAGAATTAACTCGTAGATGTGACCATTGGCCGTATTCACCAATAGGTACAATTTCTCTAGTAAAGGGAGTTATATGTTTATGCATTAAATTTTTAAAAATGTTCCACTAAAAAAAGAGACATGTATCCCTGAGAGGACCTTACAGACTGCCTCCTGCTTTGTTCTTCTTGGCTCAGTACAGAGGCACTCCCATTTCTCTCGCTATTAAGGAGATCTTATATCTTTAATGCAGCCTGCTGCTATCTTTCTGTCAATCAATGTCTCCATGAGGATCCCTCACAGAATCTTTTAGTCTGATTTACACATTCAGAACACAGTCCAGTGTTCTCTCCTGGACACCACCCAGAATTTCTGTTATTGGCTTAAAGCCAAATGCACTGGGAAGATCCTGTAATAAGGATGGGTGGGCAAGTGGTTTCTGTGTCCTCATCTCTCTCTTCACTACACCCCTCTGCCTTGAAATGACTGAACCCACCCAGCTCTGAGAGCTGAGAACAGACAGACCACCTCTGGGTGGGCCTGATTCAACCCACTCACACCAGGGAAGGATTTTAAGAGGTAGAGAAACCTTCAAAATAACCCCGACATTTGGGTGGAGGGTTGTGATCTGCGACTGAAAGTGGACAGATCAGCTAAGAATACAAAATTCTGGATTCAAAATTAGGCACAAACCTGAATATTTATTCAGAATAAGAAAATAAATCACAACAAACTACATTTTTTAGAAGGTGACAGATAACACTAACATTACAAAATCCTTGAAAATAACAATATTTTTACTAATTAGCCCACAGATGCAACTCTATAATAATTCTTCCTACCTTTTGTTGGTTGCATACTCTTTGATCTCCTCTTCATATGACAATGAGCTTAAAGTATCATTTTCTATAGAGAGAAAAGAAAGGGAATTCAGACTTTCCAAATTATTTTCACTCTGGCATGGTAGAGGGAAACTGGTTTCTTTCCGCTTCACAGATTTGTCATTGATAATGCCATCTAAATTTTTAGGATTATTGACAAATTTGAGAAATCTTCTACCAAACTTACTTCATATATGAGCTGTGAGATTTTAGGGGATTTCAAATGTTTTCTGGTGCAATAAGTAAACTTAAGTGCTATTTGGATTGACAACATTCATGAAGCAGGGCCTTGGAAGGGCCCCACGGATGAGAGGCCTGAAGTGTAAGTTTTACTAGCTTCTCAGTAAATCCACATCTGATTGGCTTACAAGGTCCTGTCTTGGTGGTCCCTGGCTACCCCTTCCAACTCATTGCCTATTACACCTCCCTCATTCAGTCTTCTCCAGACACTCGAACTTCCTTATTCTTGCCTAATGTTTAGGCTTTCTTCCCATTGCCCAGCCTTTGCACAGGCTGAGCCCCCTGCCTGGTGTTCCCTTTCTACTACATAACTCTTCATTTCACTGACTCCTTCCGATCCCCCTTTAGTTTCAGTCATCATTCGCTTCTGAACATCTTCCCTCACTACGTCAAATCCCTTATCATAAGCCTTCTTAATACCATACTCCTCTCTCTCAAACCACCAGATGCAAGTCTGCATGTTGTTATGGGATTACTTAATTAATCTCTCTCTCTCCCAAGAGAGCTCTAGGAAGGTGGGACCACATCTGGTTTTGTTCCCTCATTGTATCCCCCACGCCTAATACACAGTCTGGCTCATAGCAGGGGTTCAATAAATATTTACTGATTGAGTCTGGATGACTAAGGAACAAGACACATAAACTGAAATTGAGCAGTGATCTCCCTCTCTGCAAAGAAAAAAAAATCAAGAAAACAAAGTTTTGTTTCCCTTTGGCTCCATTTCACCTGACTCGACTGCCTATTGGTGACTCTCAGATATCCAGCCAGTCTCTAGGAAAATATCTTCATCCTAAAACATGCCTTTTGCACTTTGAGAAACCACAGGTGTTGCTATAAATACAAAAGGAAATAAAAATCTGAAGTCTGGGGTGAAAAGAAATATGGATGAAATGATTAATAAAATACTTCAGGAATGGACACAGATGTAGCATAGCTTTGGGGAAAAGTTGAGGTTGGGCAGCTGTGTTTTCCAAAAAGATCAAAGATGCCTTCTCCCAACCTGAGGTGTTGGTCCAGACTCCATACCAGAACATGAAAGGAACATACCTCTTCTTTCGGGCCAAGAACCCATCTCTCATCTAGGATTCTGACATCACGCCTTATGGATGGCTCTTGGCCTGTTTACATAGTGAGAACATTGGCTTCTGGAAAGGTCTTACCTTGTGGTCTGTTAGTCCGTATTTCCACCAATAGAGGTACATTTCTTTTGATTAGGTACTGTACTTGTGAGAGTTTGAGACCCTGTCTTCTCCAGCTCCATGCAGCTCCTTGCCCTGGGCCCAGCCCTTTCTGACCCAGCCCCTCTCAGTCTCTGAACAATGCTGATAAGAAGAGGGAGTCTTAGCCCACCAGTGGGTGGCATCTGGAATTACTTATGCTACCCATAGATTTCGAATTACAGGAGTCTCAGATACCCACAAGCCCCTAAACTAGTTCACTCTTCTAATGAAGGATAGTTAGTGGGTTTCAAATTACGTGCTAACTTTGTTGCTCGTCAGGGGTGGGAGTTGAGAAGGATTCCAAGTTGAGTCCAGGTTCACTGAGGAACTAAATCATGCTTGATTAGCAATGTCTGCTATGATCAAGGGGAAGGGTGGTAATGGCATGCATGCCACATATTTGGTTTCTCTGTTCTAATTCCTAACATTTGGACTGAGACTTATAATTGGGTTTTAGCCCAACTTTAGCTCAAATTTCTCCAGAGGCTGAGGAGCTGCCCTAAACCCAACTGACATGCTATAATATAATATTTCATAAGTGCTGTCTTGACCCAGTTTTAAAGTCATGGCTAAAACCTCTCAATTCCCCTTCATGAGTAGTTTGCTAAGCCTCTACACCAACCGCCTCCCTTATTGGGGTTCCATTCTCCAGGGCCTGATGCCAAACACCTGGCTAGGGACAGCCCCTAAGCCCAGGAACCCATGTAATTATCCAAAGTAGCCAATCCCCTGGAAGCCTTCAAAATCCACTCCATTTGCCGTACAGCACCAGCTTACTGTGACCCAGTCACCGGGTGCAACCCTCTGTGTGTCCCTGCATGGCAGCCTTCTCTTCTTCTCTCATTTGGAGCTGTAACAAAAGTTCTGGCTTTCTTCTATCCGAGGGTTGCTGTGTGTGTCCCACCATCCAAAGAATCTTTAGATCTTATAAAACACGTGTCCGTTGGCCTTGCCTTGCCTAGTCACTGCCATCCCATAAGAACTGGACCCTCTTTCCAAGACTACCAGGAATGTCTGTGCATTTGTTTCATATCACGAAACTCTTTTTCCCCGGATGGTTCCTCAAGCCTCCTGCTCAGCCTCCGAGAAGCCACTTTAGCCAAAACTCTAGCTAATGTTCAGCTCAGTGGATCAACACTTCCACCTCTGGCACGTGGGAGTGTTCTTTGGGATTTAGGACCTATGGTGGCCCTGAGGGGCCCCTATAGGACCACTTTGTATGTGAGGCAACTTCTCCTTCCTGAGAGCTTGGCTCACAGACGGCTGCAGACCACTAAGGACGCCACTTTCAAAATACCTGCAGGAGAGACTGTGGCAAGACAAGGAAACTCCATTCCACCTTTTTGTATTTGTAGAGATTCTTCTTTTTCTTCCCTCGCCATCACTGCCCCCCAGGTTTGCCTGCTTCATGAGAAGGGGTCATGCCATACTTTCCTTTTATTACTTGTCCTCGGGACAAACCTTCAGGCTAAAGGATATAAACACTTTTCCAACCACAAAATGGTCAATTCTGAGAAAATATATAGAATTCTATAACAGTAGAAGCTCTTGTAGGGATCCCCAGGTTAGACTTGTGTCATTAGAAAGGTGGACAGGGACCATGAGAAAGGGCCAGGGCAGGGCCTAAAGCAGACGGAAGGCCCCCCAATCTGCATGAGTAAAGGCCACATCTCATGGGCAGAGGACACCAAGGGAAATTCAAATTGGGAGCATTTCATGGAAATTCCTAATAAGAGAATTTTATCAGTGGCAATTCAAACTGAGCTCTCTAGCAGCTGTGTCATGCTGGGAAGATGGTTTCTATTTCTTGAGGCCGCCATTAAAGGGAGAGATTTACAGCCTGGTTTGGGTTACAGTAGCCCTGGATGGAGACAGTCTGGGACCCATATCCTTTGAGGACTTCTCCAAAGAACCAAGGACTGTGAGCCCGGAAAAAGGATGATCTGTGCTCAAGAAGAAAGGAACTAGAGCAGTCTCTTTGTTTTAAGATGATGATGATAAGAGCTAACACCCACAGGGGGTATACATGTGGTGGACACCCTACTTCTTGTACCTCACATCAACATACCTCACAGGGTAGGTGCTAACACTATGCTCTTCGAACAAAGGAGGAAACTAATGCTCAGAGAGGTGAAGTGACTTGCCCGGGTCACACAGCTACAGCCGCCAGAGGCAGGATTCAAAGTGAGACCAACCTGGCACCAAAATCAAGTCTCTCAGCCACTTCCCCACCTCTCAAGGAACCGGTGTCTGTTGTGGCACGAAACTGCAGCATGGTCCACAGTCTGGCCTCTGGTGGGGTCTCCTCCAATGTGACTACCCAAATTCCAGCTCCTCCAGTCTCTGCCCACAAGACACTGTCACTGAAGGAGGCTCAGACGCAGCAGCCCTGGAGTGATCGCCAGAATAATGGAACCATCAATCTTCGGCATATATTTAATGTGAAAAGTAAGGAGGTAAGTGGAGGTAAGTGTGTGTCTTCAATAAAGTTACCCCAGAAGCTGACCAGGAGTCAAAAATTTGAGTATAAGTACTTTATTTGAGAGGTGATCCCAGAAAACTGTTAAGACTATGAGAAAGTGAGATGAGGGAGGGAAAGCAGCTGATAAGTAAGTTTCCATGGTAGGTAACTGAAGCCTATCCCGCCAGAGATCTCTGGGAGTCAGTGCAGAACATGCTGTTTTATAGATTTGACTTGGAACCATGTACACATTTTACAGAGTTATAAAATAATCTTATAATTAATTTTCTAGATCAATGTGTATTTTATATATTAAATATGTTATATATTAAATTGTAATTTTATTGTTACAATTTTAAAAGGCAGTGCCTATAAGAATTAAACTAAAATTAAATAAGTGAATAAATCTGTGTATCGAGCTAGTGGCACAATCACAGAGATAAAACTATGTCAGGTGATTTTAAGATACAGTAATCTGACTATTCATCCCCCATGGAATATACCCCACCTAAATGAACTTAGGAAAAAAAATTTAAGCTGTTCTGAGGACTCACCATTAGTGATAGTGTTGGTGTTGCTACTCGGAGTTAGTTGAGTGACAATCGTGACATAAAACCAATATAGTTTCTTTGGGAACTGGAATATTACTCAACAGGAGAAACAGGAAATACAGATGTAAGATCAAAGAGGGTTAATAAAAACAATGTCATTTCTTAATTGGAAGTTTCAATATAAACTCAAGACGTGTTTTCTCTTTAAAGCAAAATATGTATGTCCTCTATCTGTATCCACCGAAAAGCCCCAGAAACAACAATGAACCCAGCAGCAATGAACACCCCAAAGCCCAAACTGTGGTATCTAAATGTCATTCTCCACAGGTGGAAACAAGGGTGGAGTCTAGGTTTGGAAGAGAAAATGTACCTGATGAGTCTGGAACATATTGTCAAACCAGATGGCAAGAAGCTATCGAAAACCACGTGGTCATGTCAAAAGAACTCAGGGGTCAACTTAAAGAGTCTCCCGCTGGCCAGACATGTGAGAATTTGGATCACAATAAAAGAGCAACTCCAATGGATTGAAACCCATCAAATACTTTAAAATCCTTGAGTGTAAAATGATGGTAATAATAAAATAAGGTCATTGGTGTCCTACATCGAATACTCATTATTTTGGAAAGTAGAAAATAAAGGGAAAGAATCATGCATTACCTTGTCTTTCCTATATAAACTATATCTCAGGATGACAAATAGTCGACCAGGAGAAGCTTTTCTTTAAAAAGTGATTCAGATAATGAATGAAAAAGGAATGATGAGATTAAAAGTATCATTGATTAAAATGTTCATCAGTGGTTGTTACCACTGAAAGAGAGTCAACCAGACTTCCTAATAGAAGCACAGGGCACCATTAAGTATGAAGTATTCTCGCCAAAAATTAAACCTGAATCTGATCAAAACTCCAGATCGAACTACTAATTTACAGGAAATACAAGGGTAAATGAACATGTTAAACCACACCACTAAAATGCAATCGGCAAACTGCAGGATATGGGAATTCTTTACGACAAACAACCCAGTTTTTTCAACAAGTAAATCTCAAGAGAAAAAAGACTAAAAGAAACTTAAAAGACCTGTGAACCAATTGCAACATATAGACCATAGTTGAATCCTGATTCAAACAAATAAATTATTTTTTAAATAATAAAATAAAATTGGGAAATTTGAACAGATTGGATAATAAATATTATCAATATTTTTGGATATGATTGAAATATTTTGATTGCTTTTAAAAATTAATCTCTACATTATAGAGGCACATCCTGAAGCACTTAGAGATGAAATGATGATTTGGGGGGTTTGCTTCAAAATGATAAGACAGGGAGAGAGGGAGTGTTTGGAGGAAACAGAAAAACAAGATTGGTCACTAGTTAATCATTTTTTAAGCTGAGCGAAGGGTGCATGGAGATCTGTTATGCAATCCTGATTTCTGCTTAATATTTTTCATAATAAAAGTTAAACAAACACACACACATTAAAAATTAATAGCTTTAGGTAGGCATTATGTAAAATGCCACTATTGGCGGAAGCCAGGTGATGGGTACACGGGACCTCTCTATACTAATTTTGCAACTTCTCGTGAGTCTATAACTAACTCAAAACAAAAATTTTAATAAAAATGGTACTAGTGAGCCAGCAAAAAACAAAAATTAATAGCAGTGGCCAACTTTGCTCCAGAGAGGAAGTAAGGGGTGGAACTGGACTGAGCAGAGGCAAGTCTGGAGCAAGCGGCGCCTGTCCAGAGCATCCTCTGACTCGACAGAAGAGGCCGGTCCGGTGCCATCCAGGATCGTGAAGACCTCACAGAGCTGCACGGCGAGGAAGAGCCTGGGCCTTGGCGTTAGATGGCTCACCCAGCTCCGTCACAGTTACATAGAGGTGCTCCAACGTCCTCCTCTGATGGGTGAGGAACGCAGTGGTAGCCACCTCGTCCATGGTGGAGAGGACTGGATGAGCCGATGCATGGACGATGGAGCAAAGCTCCTAGCTCCAGTACACAATTAATCATTGGCACCTGTTCTTGTATTACTGTCTTCATCTTCCCTGTGAGCCTCCACGGCCCACGCAGATGCTGCGGGTGCAGTACCTCAGAAGAACTACAGCTGGTGGCCCAGACTCCAGACCTGCCTGTATCTCTCATTGGCCATCACTGGCACCTTCCTGTTCCAGTCGCCAGTTGGAAAAATGAATGGCGCTCTCATCTCAAACCTCGATTTTCCAGAGCCTCCATTCTCCCCGACTCCCTCACTTTCTCTCCTGCTCCGTCTCCCTTCCCATTTTTCCTCCATCCTTCCTTCTTTCCTTCTTTCCCCAAAGCAGCACTTTCCACCGTGACAAGTGAAGCAATAATCTAAGCAATAATTTAACTCCTTGCTTCCTACTTAAAAATCCCCCTAATTACTGGGTAATGGGTCCGCAGAGGCGTTTGGGCTGGGTGAGCTCTGCCCTGCAGGCACAGCTATAGTTCATCTGTCTGCTCCCTAATAGCACTCTAAAGTTCACCCTTATAAACATGTCATAGAGCCAGTAATTGAGTGACTGGTCATTAGGTTCCACGCGTCGTACCTGTGGGTCACCGATCACTCAGGGGTGATGGATCTTTCTCCAGTACCTCATCTGGGCAGGCCACAGAGCTCTCTCTCAGCTCTGAGCAGAGCGTTAGTCTCCAGGAGGACTACAGCAAGCCCCAGTGGGCCGTCTTAAGCCTGGACTTCCATCCGGAATGGCCAGATGGAGGAGAGGGTAAGGCAGGAACACCCATCCTCCCACTTCACTCACTGACTTTCCCAGAAGCCTGTCCCGGGAGGGTCTTCTAGGGGACATTGAAGCTAAAAGCCACCATGAGGCAATGGGGATTTAGTGCAAGAATAACTGCACTGTGGAGTCCAAGTCGATTTGAGAGTAGAGGCATTGTTGTAAGACAAAGAAAAAGGATTGGAGATTTGTGTGACTGAACTCGGCTTAATGTACCAGAAACATCATCACCTCTGAGCTGTGTACCCTTGAGTAAGTCACTTGACCTCTCTGTTCCTTGATTTCCTCACTCGTGACATAGAGATGATAGTACCTGCTTCCCTTCCAGGGTTGTGCGAAGATTACCTGAGATAATATATACCAAATTGTCTAGAGTCCGGCACCCAGTAGGTAATTAACAAATGTTAGTTCATTCTAAATAAACTTACCATTTTCTTCTATTTCCAGCAGAAATGCTCTTTTGTATTTTTGATGATGATGGAGACAGACTAACATAGTGGCAAGGGGCACAGGCTCTGAAGTCAGGCTGATGAGAATCAAATTCCAACTCTACTACTCAGTCACTGTGTGGCCCTGGGCAAGTTATTTAACCTCTCTGAGCGTCAGCTTCCTCCTCTGTAAAATAGGAATGTTAACAGTAGCTAGTAGCCAACTCATAGATTCCTATAGGGATTAAATGAAACAATGCATGTAAATTACTTAGCAAAGTAATTGGCATGTAGCTGGAAGCATTGAAGATTCATGCTCCACCTTTAAATACAATATCCTGAAATTAAAATTGTCAAGAAAATTCAACATTTAAAAATTTAAATCTACCTCCAAAATTATACCTACCTCAAAGATTTCCCAACCCATCTGGGGGAATAGGGCTTGAGAAAGAGAACAGCTAATTCAGAATAAAATCCATCTCTTGTTTAGGGCCAGACAGTGATACAGTGTGGAAATGAGGCAGGGGTCTGAGAAGGAAGAGACAGAGGTGGTGGAGAGAAGGATCCAGGTGAGGCGGGGCTATTCTGGGCTGTAAGAGCACCAGGGCAGGATGGCAGGTGGAGGTGAGGGGGACGAGGGGGCATCCAGATGGGGCCACAGGAACAAAAAACCCAGAAGCAGGGATGTGATGCATCACACTCCCAGGAGGGCACAAAGAGTCTAGGCTGCTGACCCACAGGCTTTGTGCTAGGAAGGAGTAATAGGTAATTCAACAAACAAAAAATACTTACTGAAAGCCTCTTCTGTCATGAGCATTAGATTAAATATCTCATTGAATCCGATACCAACCCTGTTGTCATTTGCAGAAAGTCTTCAATATTTACCCCTAAGATATTTTGATGGCTCATATTTTTAGTCCATTCTGCTGCACATTCCTAACCACCTTTCAGACACCACTTTTGGATTCTTGAGCACCAGGAATAAGGTAGCCCTGCCCAGTGACCAACCTTTCAGCTTTGGCAGCACTGGTCTCCTCAACCATATGCCGGGATCTGTGTAATGATCTAATGGTTATTTCATTTTGCTTTTATGATGTTATACTGATATGTTATGTTATACTGAGTGCTGAAAAGGGAAAATGTAAATTGTTGATATTAATTATAAGAAACACAGGTTTCAGAAAGGTAAAGCAATTGAAAAAAAATAGAAATATTTAGGCATTCCCAAAGCGGCAGATCTTCCATTTCAAGCACTCATTGTTCTTAAATTGGCCAACAGTATATTCAGCTGTGAAGGACACGATCAAAATGTGTTTAACAAATATTCATTGAGAGCTGACTATGTGCCAGGCACTGCTTTAAGCAATTTACAATTATTAGTTCGTTTAAAAATTAAAGAAAGATAAAAATTAAAGAAACTAATAAGAGTCATAAGGACACACTAGACAAACACAAACTGAGGGATGTTCTACAAAATAAATGCCTCTCTTCAAAAATGTCAAGGTGAATCAAAGGCAAAGAAAGAATGAGGAACTTTTCCAGATCAAAAGACACTAAAAAACTTGACAATGAAATGCAGCGTGCTATCTTTGTTTGGATCCTGGATCAGAACTATTTTTTCTTTCTTTTTTTTTTTGTGTGTGTGCTATAAAGGACAGTAGAGTGATAATTGGCAAAATTTGAATAAGATTTGTAGATGATTTAATCGTACTGTATTAATGCTAACTAATTTCCTTATTTTGACAATGTTTCTGTGTTAATGTAGGAGAATGTCCTTGTTTTTAGGAAATGCAAACTAACATACTTAGAGGTAAAGGAGCATCATGTCCACGTTTTACTTGGAAAATCGTTCATAAAAAATAGTAAAAATGTATAAAAAGAGAAAATGATAAAGCAAACATGAAAAATGCTAACATTTGGGGAAATAACGAGTGCAGGTATATAGAAACTCATTGTCGTATTTTTGTATTTTTCTGTAAGTCTGAAATTATTGAACAAAAAGTTTAAAAATCGTAGAACATATATAATCAAAAATTGTGTCTAAATGATATATTATTTTAAATTTTAGAAAGCATTTCTCTTTCTTGGACCAAACACCACTTAAACTTATAAATCTACTGGGTGACTTTTGAAACTTCATATATGCCTTTAGGAAGGTGCTATGTAAAACACCGGGAGAGAGCCTTGACAAGGAAATTCTTCTACAGGAATTCAAGTGAGAGATGAGGGTGGGCTGAACTAACATGGCGTCCACGGATGGGGAAGGTCTGCGTAAATACAGAAGATACTTGGAAGGAAGACATTCCTGGACTTGACGGCTAGTTAAATATGGCCAGAAAGTGAGAGGGAAGAGGAGTCTGGGGATTCAAGCCTCGGGAACCTGGAGAATCCCAGCGCTTGATAGACCTAGAACTAGAACAAGAGACTGAAGACCGAGGTTACATTCTGCCTCTGCTACCATTTTGCTGTGTGACCTTGGGCAAGTCACTTACCCTTTCTGGATCTCACTGGTAAAAAGACGTCATTGGGTAGAATAATGCCTTCCGATTCTAAAAGCATTTTCTATGAATCAGTGTCAGGAAGAGCAGCAGTTAATGGGTGGAGAGGTGACTATGAGCTTGGTGGGGTGTGTAGTGTCGAGGGCAACAACATTTTAGTGGAAATTCAAGGAGTATTAGCTTGCAAGTTATGAAACTGCTGTTTTTGTAAGTCAAAAGTAATCAATTCCAAATGACTTAACCTAATATGAGAGATGCAAGACTGGAACTGAAAGAAGCCAGGAAGGGAGGTACACAGTTGGAAACCCACTAGATGAAGCTGAGAGCCAAAGCCCCAGAATGGGTCAGCTTTCTGAGGATGGAGAGTGTGGAGGAAGAAGAGAATAGAGCCTAGAAGAGATCTTCGTTGGTCACAGAGATTACAAGAATTCACCAATTATATAAATGAATATTTACTGGAACTGAGCTCTGGGCCAGGCATTCTGCCAATGGTATGAACCCAGAAGTGAATAAAGCAGGCGCATTCTCCCAAGCCCCTGAAGATCTTAGTGTAAAAGAGAAAGAGGAGGGCCTGCCCGGTGGCATAGCAGTTAAGTTCACGCGTTCAGCTTTGGCAGCCCAGGGTTTGCAGGTTCGGATCCTGGGCACAGACCTACTCACCGCTCATCAAGCCATGCTGTGGTGGCATCCCATATAGAAGAGCTACAAATCATACAATTATGACATACAACTATGTACCAGGGCTTTGGGAAGAAAAAAAGAAAAAGAGGAAGATTGGCAACAGATGTTAGCACAGGGCCTATCTTCCTCAAAAGACAAGAAAAAAGAGAGAAAGAGGAGCCGGGATGAAGTTATAACTATAGCTACTAGTAACACCACTATTTACTGAGCACGTACTGTATACCATGCACTTGGATGAAAGCCGGACACGGTGGGCCTGCCTTGGGTGCCTTTGGTTTTCACTCACCCACCTCAAGGCCATAATTAGCACTTAATCAGATGCTCCCTGCGAAAGATCCAGATGCACAATGCATTAATGGGAAATTGATTATCTTACTGAAGATTTCTAAGCAGATGGGAGAGAAAGCTTCACATTACTCTCCATACAGAGAAACTTGAACAAACTCCCTGTTCTTCTCCCCAACACCCCAGTCCCAATGCACTATGTTCCTTTCTCCTACCTACTGCCTCATCTCTCTCTTCTCTTTACCTGACCATGGCTGTGGCCTCTCCAAAACCACTCTGTGACCCCATGCAGTCTCATTCCTGCCTTCAGCTTGTGTACCTCACTCTTCCCAGCAGGCACCAAAATGAAGCTCTGCTCTTCTTGAAGCACGTGCCTGGGGGAGTCTCCCCCGTACCCTCTCTCAATCCCAAGCTGCTTGTCAAAGAGTTTTGTTGTTTATGGACGAACTCCTCAAGAATTCATCAAACCAAGTAGGCCTCATGGGGAAAGCAGGAGGAGAGGCAGGGAAAAGATTCTGTACTGAGAATATAAGATTTTCAAAGGATATAGAGAAGAGAGATGGGACTATGAGAGGGAGAAAGGTTTTTCTCCCTACCTACCCATTACCTTGAATTCTTACATTGGCCCTGAGCAAGATATCATTACCTACATTTTGTAAAGAAGTAAACTGATATCCCAGGAGAATAAGTAACTTGTTTAAGGCCATAAACAAAGATATGGCAGCTCTGGGACTCAAATCCAGCTGTACCTGACTCTTTCCACATCGTGACGTTGAGAAGGAGCAGGGGAGGTAGCGAAACTGGACAGATCCTGTGAAATCCTAGACTAAGACCCTTTGTGTGTGCCTCTGGAGAAGCTAGAGATATACCACACTTTTACAGCTGTGTGGAGAAGGAAGGTTCTGATTGCCTTCCTTTCATAACTGGGCTTCTTCTCCTTAGTGGTAGGAAATAAGACACCAAAATCATTTGAATTGTTTGTAGAGTAAAAGTTAATGGGCCCCTAATAAGATGCCTCCTAGAAGGAACTGTATGAGTTTCATGTACTCAGCTACTTGAACTGCTCTAGGTGTCCCCCAGAGGCTGCCATATACATCACACCAGAGAAGGGAGATAGGCAAAACTGAGGCCTTGGGCTTAAACCTGGCCACCAGTTGCCTGTACCTGGACAAATGACAGACTTGCTCTCTATGTCCATTTCCCTATGAGTAAAACAGCCCTCCTAATGCCTCCTCAGAAGGTGCGTATATTGAAATAATGCACATAAAGAGAATTTAAACAGCATAAAGAAGCTTACGAATTAAAAACATGGTCACCTTTAGAGAAAATTAATTAATGTTTATTTGTTTAGAAAGTTTGGAGTCTTCCTACAATGCCCAGGGTAGGCAGTACCTGGAACATTAGGCATCCCAGCTTCTTTCTAGAGTAAGTTTCTTGAATCTCTTAATACCCGTGATATCCCTTCCTCACCCACCCTAAAAGCCAGGTCTGGAGTTTGCCAAAGAGCTGTCTTCATTCCAGACGCGGCACAAGAACCCAAGACTGCGTTTGCCACTACCTCTGACCACTTCAGACACAGTGATATCCTTAAGGCCAGAACAAGGAAGAATCTCTAGTAAGCAGTGATTCAGAAAATGTTACCAGGAAGAAACAGACACTGGAGAGCTCCAGGGGACACACACCAGGCCCTCGTCCTCCTCCCCTCTCTCGCTCAGTTTACAGCGCATCGCCATTCAAGGAAGGCAGACCAGTTTCCCATACAGCAAAGCAAGTGCAGACAGCGTTCACGCCTTTGAGGATTTTACTCTGTATGTGACACGTGAATGAGATTGGTTCTAAAAGGTCATCCCCAGCCTGTCTCTCACCTTTTACAAAACTCAGCCTCGCCTGGTGGGTCACAAGAGCCTGCTCCAAGGAGTATCAATCATGGAATGATGGATGGGTGTCCTATGGCAGGTCACCAGCTCTCTCCTTACTTATTGAGCCCCAGCACTTAGACCACACCAAGAGCTGACGGCCAATCCACAGGGCTCAAGTCCAGCCAGGACTGTGATTTCTCTGTATTAAGGACCCCTTAAATCTGGCCTGTCATACTCCCCTGCCCAGACACTGCTAAAAGCTCTACTTTCTTTCAAAATATCTGTACTGTGCCTTACACCTAAGATGGCATGAGTTGGTACGGAAATAATGACAACTATGTGCTTTATTGAATTACTGAATTTATATTATAACAAATACTGTTATTACTCTTGCTTTGCAGATGGGAAAACTGAGGATCAGAGAAGAGTCAAATCTAGTAAGTGATAGTGATAGATTGTGAACCCGGGCTATTTGATTCCAGAACCTAAACTCTTAACCACTAAGTTACATGTAATGAGATGTTGATTTCTTATTATTGAGACATGCATATCACAAAGTATAATATTTTTCTTAAACTGTATACATACTATATATGGCTATATGGGCTATCTATCAGTAGTGGAAATTCGGAAAATTTTTAATTTCAGCTTCATGGTTTTCTTATTAAATTTTTACTGTGAGCATGCATTACTTTAAAGTTGATTAATTAGGCTTTGAAAGGTTTCAAATATTTATATAAGTACAAGGAATAATATAACAAAACTACATACCCACCACTCAGATTTAACAAATACTATTTTGTCATCTTGGCTTCAAAATTTTTTAAGAAATAAAACACTCCAGATACAAATGAGAAACTCCTTATTCCACCACCACATCTCGTTTCCCTCTTTGTGCCTCCAAACTCAACAGCATCCTGAAGTTGGAGTGCTGTCTTTTCATTCAAGTTTTCATGTTTTTACTACCGATGTACGTATCCTCCTCAGGAAAAAACATACTACATATGTGTGTTTCCATAAATAACATATAGTAATCCTTCTGGCTTTTCATGTGTCTCTTCCTTCCACAGGCACCTGCGATGGGTTTTCCTCTGCTCAGTGGAGTTATTCACTGTATCTCAGTCCACATTTTGCCAATCCTGTATGGTTCAAGGTTACAGATGTGTCCTAGTTTCATCAAAGATAGTTTGTGTTTCTGTTTGTTGTTCTTTTTGTTGTTTGGGTCTGCTTTCAAAAGGAGGAGGGGGATATGAAACTAGATCTCTTTGATTCTTGTTCTGCATATATTTTAATGAGCATATGGTTTTTATTCTTTGGTCTGATAATAGTATCAATTACATTAATAGATTTTCCAGTGTTAAGCCATCCTTGAATTCCTAGGATCGACCATACTTGGTCATGGTGTGGTTTTATTGTTCTTGCTGATGCTGTCATTTGGCTGGATTGGTTTGTTAATATTTTATTTAAGTTTTTCTCATCTATATTCGTAAGTGAGATTGACTTATAATTCTTCTATTTACTGTCTTTTTCCATTTTGATATCAAGGTTAATTTGCATTATTTAATAAGTTGGAGAACTTTCCACCTTCCTGTATTCTCTGAAATAACTGTTCATTGAAGTTTTGTTTTGTTTTGTGAGGAAGACCAGCCCTGAGCTAACATCCATGGCTAATCCTCCTCTTTTTGCTGAGGAAGACTGGCCCTGGGCTAACATCCATGCCCATCTTCCTCTACTTTATATGGGACGCCACCACAGCATGGCTGACAAGCAGTGCATCGGCAGGTGCCCGGGATCCAAACCCACAAACCCCAGGCTGCCAAGCACAAACTAAACTGCTGCACCACCGGGCCGGCCCCTGTTCATTGAAGTTTTGATAAAAGGTGCATAAAATCATCTATGCCTAATGATTTTGTGGGAAGGTATTTTTTTATTACTGATACAATTTATTTAATGAGCATGGGTTTATTCATTTTCTGTCTCTTCTGGAGATAATTTGGGTCATTTATAATTTTTGAAAAAATTGCCCATTTTATCTAAATTTTCAAATTGGCATAATATTGTTCTCATTATTTTCTTGTTCATAGTCCTGTTTTAGCTGTAGCTTTATATTCTTTTCATTTTCAGTATTGTTAAGTTTACCTTCTTTCTTTTTCTTTTGCACCATCTTGCCAGAGGACTTCCCATATTGTTAGTCTATAAAAACTGAGAAACAAACAAAACGTTTCCTTAATCCAGTGTGTTTTTACACACAAACATACATACATACATAAATTGTTTCTCCAAATAAAAATGGCAAAACAGAGGTTACTTCTGCTTCTAGAACGTCACTCTTCTCGTCAACATTTAGGGGGTAAACCAGAGCCCCCACATAAAGGTGACTTTCTCAGACGCAGTGCATCCTGCTCATTGCTCTCTGCCCTCTCTGGGGGCAACCAAGCTCATGATTTGGAATCAGATGTAACTGTGTTCAGGTGCTTCCCTTCCTACATCAGTGACCTTGAGCAAATGGAAGTAAAAATACCCATCTCAAAGGCTATGGGAAGGATTGCCTGGAAGAGCAGGCTAAAAAGTCAGGATGGATGAGTGAGTGACAGTGTGAGATCTAGACCTAGGTTTGAATCCCAGCTTAACCACTTGCCAGTGGTGTGGCCCTGGGTTTCCTACTAGTTTGTAAAAATGAAATAAAATACTTACCCTGAGTCGTTGTGGGAATTAAACTGTGTGTCTGTTTTGCATAGTGCTTAACACAGAGAGAGCAAAGATCAAGAATCACAATTGTTGCTACCACTACCATTATTATCAACCTCATCTGAGTGAAGGCCTTAGCTCAAAGCCACCCAGAGTGCAGGGTCGGAGTCCCCTTTCCTCCGTTCCTCTCTTGGTTGAAGTCCTGGCGGGTCTAAGCTTGGCCCAGCTCTGACCCCAGGAGCTAGCACATTCACCCTAACAGCTGCTCCTAGCAAGTAGTAAGCCTCACATTTCTAATGGGCAAAAAGCGTGGGTTTGAAAATACAGAATCCCATAGCCAGTGATTCCCTAGACATTCTATCAAAACTCTCAAGAATTGAATTATACCCAAGGCTAGTAAAATTATACCCTCTATCTGCTTACATAACATGGTGGCTTTTAAATTGGGCTCTCCAGAATCCTAGGGATTCCATGAATCAATCTTCCCTTTTCCCCTACCACACGCTAATGATAGACAGAACACCAGACCCTCCCATCTCAATTCACCCAGAAACTTAGATAATGAGCTTTAATATAAAGCTTCATTTAAAGAAAGGGTTCCACAGCTTAAAGCACACCCAGGGCTGGGAAGCATCAACGTCACTCAGAGCCAGGACACTCAGTCTCCCCTTTGGCCTCACGTCTAAGATGTTTAATATAGAGAAAGATATTGTGAGCTCCTTTAGGTCTCAGTTTCCATGTCTGTAAACTAAGAATGATCATAACTATCTGACAGCACGGCGTGAGGCAGACATGAAGAAATCAACATGAAATTGTCATGGAGTTGTGTGCACATGTTGTGCACAGTGTCAGCCTAACACTTTCCCCTACTGGAAACGTGCCTGAGTTGTCTAGAGAGAGTGTGACAAAGTGAGGAGGGCTGGAGGAGATGGAGAACAAGCATTTAACAACCCCAAGGAGGGTCTGGCCAAGTCATGGAAGAAGCAGAAGAAAGCAAGGAATGAAAGACAACAATGCTATCGAGGCAGATGTTAAAAAGCCGGGGTTGAGCAACTCTCAGAAGTCTAGAGGCTGCTTTTTCTCACCAGTTTTTCCTGGTTGAAGTCTGAGCAGCACTACCATCCCCCCACCTCTGAGTTGCAAATGGCAAAGAGGGGCCTATGGGCAGCTGCTGTACAGAATTACTGTGAGCCAGAGCAGACCCTGAACGGTGCAGCTGGGATGGCAGCCATCAGATGGGCCAGAGGGCAGGAGGGCTGGGTTTCGCCATCAGTCCAGTTGAGAGGGGCACGGTCAGACTATCAGGACAACGTTGGCAAATTGGTTTCATCTCACGGGCAAATCCAGTTGATGGACAGTAGCTGCCTGGAATACTGTGTTTCTCACTAGCTCCCTGATTGAATAGTGATGTCTGTTGTGGGCAAAGGATGGAGGAAAGTAGGATCCATGCCACATATTTGAACCTTTACACTAGAGGGAATTAAGTCTCCTTTTCCCTTCTCCCATGTGTCATCTCCAAAGAGGCTGTGTTCTGATATGGCTAACATTATGTGCCAAATGCTGCAGCAAATGCTCTGTTTGTATTCGCTCATTTAAAAATCTGCCAGAAACACTGGAAGGCTAACTGTGGTTATTGTTTTGTTAAAGACCTATCTTCTGGAAATACATATGAAATGTTAATGGACAAAGCACAATGTTTCTGACTCTGAATTCTCTTTATAACAATCCAGGAGTAGTGCTAAGGTCAGTTGGAACAAGAGCGGCTATGAGCTCGTAATTGCTGAAACTGGGTGATTGGTACACGGAAGTTCACTGTGCCAAGCTCATTACTTTTGTATAAGTTTTGTATCTGTTTGAAATTTTCCATTAAAAATTTTTTTTAATCCCGTTAGATATTTATGATATTATCCCCATTTACATACATGATCACTGGGGCTCAGAGGTTAATTACATTCCCAAGGTCAAAGAGCTAATAAGCAGGCTGCCGTAGGCACCAAGTGGTGCTGCCCAGAAGCCCTTCAAGTGAATTACTCACTGCCCATCTGCAGAGGGTATGGTCAAGGGACAGACTCCAGCAGTCTGCTCCTTCAGCTTCTGTCTCAGCTGCACAGGGCCACCTTACCCAAGATCACGTCCTTCCTGGGGAAGCCCACATACTGTGACTGAGTGAAGCAAGGTTACAAAGGCTCAGCCATTTCTATTTAACCCAGAACAACTCGGATGGGCAATGCTCATTCCAGAGCTCTCTTCTGGGTTGGCCCAGCCACTGTGGGACCTGCACCCCAAGTTGACTTTTCCTTCTGCCTAATCCTGCTTCCCTCCTGCCTTTCACAGGTGTTGATCCCAAACATCTTGCATCCCGACCTGCATCTCAGCATCTCCTGGGGAACCCAGCCTGCGGCACAGGGGAGCTGACATCTGAATCTGGATCTGTCTGAATATGCGGCAAGAGTCAGTCTGCCAGGAAGGGGGTGGGAGCAGGCGCTTCTGATAAGCCCCTCAGTTCTCATTGTCCAGGACCCAGTCTGCTCCCTCAGCCCGGTGCTGAGGAGACCTGTGTAGATGAGGAGCTTGTGAACGCTGAGAGACAACGTGTAAGACTAGTCCCAAGTCTAGGCCTTTCTGAGCAGCAGGAGGGCACTGCTGCTAAGTTCAGAGACCTTCCCTGGCATCAGTTCCCGGCAGGCCCAGCTGGACACAGCTGCGGAGCACTTTGAAGGCAGCAGCTCGGGCCTGGACTCAGGGAGCCCAGCCGAGGCCTCCTAGCAGCCCGAGCTCAGAGGCCAGACCCGCTCCCCAGCGCCTCTACATGGAAACAACTCCGCGAGATGCCGGTGCCGGCAGGTGGCTCTGAAAATGCCCCGTGTAATTAGAAATCTCATTTTCATTCCTGGTCTCTGGTTTGCATGGCAAACAGAGCAGTTTTTCTGGAATGAATTATCCCCTCCCTGCAGATGTCTTCAAAGGCTTATAATCCAAAACGGGCTCTCTGAGACCCAGCCTCCCCAGGGCTGCCCATGCACACAGGAAGTCAGTCCTTTGCGGGCACAGATGGGCTTTTGAAAATGTAGGAACGGTGCTGATGTGGCAGAAAATACCAGCCGTACGGGCAAGAGTCAGTGTCCCTGGTGCCTGAATCTTAGGGGAGCTCAGAGTACTTTTATCCTCACCTCCACTTAGAGTGAACTCATCCCAGATTGCCTGGGACTGTCCCAGCTTCAGCGCTGAATGTCCCATGTCTGAGAAGCCCCTTAGTCCCAGGTGAACTGGCCAGTTGATCTTTCTACCTTCAGGGGCAAGCTGGGTCAACTCTTGAGACTGGTGGAGATGGGAGACTGTGGAGACCCTTGAAAGATCCAAATCATCACAGAAAATTTCTACCAGTTGCTTCAAGTCTACGAGGCTGAAGGGGAGGTACATGTCCCAGAATAGAACCTGAGAAGCTGACCCACCAACCAGCAGGAAAGGGAAATGTAGTAAGTACAGCTGCTGCCCCACTCAGATCTCCTTTACCAGGCCACTGCCCCCATCACCAGCAGCTCCCAGCTGCCCCCTTCTCTGGAGAATTGCCCTTGGAGGGTAGTATCCATCTCACCTGGAAATGCCTAGGAATTTACTCCCTCCTTCTCCTGCTAGGGGAGGTCCCACCCATAGCTGACTGATCCTGGGGTACAAAAGCCCAGCCCCCATGCCCGAGGTAGGAAACTTTGTAAGGCTGCTCATGTTCCAGGGCTCCATGGGTTCGGGCTGAGGCTGGTCTCCAGCCAAACCCACATCTTGGCCTAGCATCCTCCTCTGCCCATCCTGCTCCCCTCACTTCATCATGAGTTTCTCGTACAGAACATTCCTCCAGCAAACCACTTGCATGAGAATATCTGTGTCAGGCTCTGCTTCTAGAGAACCTGACCCAAGAGAGAAGATGTGTGAGTTGCCATCACCCCAACCAAAGCCAAAGGAAGAGTTGTCTTTAGGGAGCCAATCTCCTGGGCACCTTAAGTCTCTGGCAAATTCAAGTCTGTTCATCAGGGCTTTATTGATACCTACAATGTGCCAAGCCCTGTATTAGGAGATGTAGCATGTATTGTCTTAATCCCCACAACAGTACTCCAAGATGGCTTTTGCTTTCTTCCAGGCCAACAGGAGACCATCTGCTGCTGCTTCTTATCTCTTTTAAGGCCTCACTTGATTAGGTTAGGCCCACCAAGGATAATCTTTTTTATTAACTCAAAGTCAACTGGTTAGGAACCATAATTTCATCTGCAAAATTCCTTTTGCCATATAGCTTCACATGATCATGGAAGTGACGTCTCATCATATTTTATGGGTCTTCCCCACACTTATGGGAAGGGGATGGTATGGAGCATATACATCAGGAAGCAGGAATCTTGGGTACCATCTTAGAATTCTGCCTATTGCAGTATGATTATCCACTCTTTGCTGATAAGAAACTCAAGCCTCAGAGCAGTTAAGTTTTTTGCTTTGAATCACACAGCATTTAAGTGGGAAACTGACTTGATTCCCCTCTCTCAGCTGCCCTGGGCTACAGAGATGGAGTCTGAGGCTGATCCCAGGTGCAGATCTTTCTAGCTTCCAAAGATATGCAGCTTTTCCCTCTAAGAGGCAGGACTCAGAGCAGAAGGAGTGAAAAAAAGTCTGGGTCAAGGGTCCACCAACTCAAATGCCTATAGGGGCAAGCCAGGAAATATAACGGAAGAGGTTTCCATGTGTGAGGCAATAGGGAATGGTGGTTACTCTGGCATATCCAGCCTAAAGGCACTTAAATTCAATTAAAACACTCACACATACATACTCTGTCCTTCAAACAAACCAAATATGCCAGCTGGAATTGCAAACCCAGTAATTTGAAAACCCAAGTCTAGACTATTTTTCCCCATGATGACTTTGCTGAAAGGATCTCAAGGTAGAGAAAAGGCAGAAATAAGAGTCTGTTCATTTGAGGCAACCCTAGACGAGGCCTAAAGTCAGAACCTCCACCCTCTTAGTTTCCTACCAACTGAGTCAGAGAGATGCAAAATGAGCTAAAAAAAATATAGAGAGAGAGAGAGAGACAGACAGACAGACAGACAGACAGACAGATAGTAAACATTTCAGACCCTGTGTGCCATATAGTCTCTGTCTCAATTATTCAGCACTGCTCTTGTAACACAAAAACAGCCATAGACAAAACATAAATGAGTGTGCCTGGTTGTGTTCCAATAAAACTTTATTTACAAAAACAAGTGGTGGGCCAGATTAGGCCAATGAGTCCCAGTTTGCTGACCCCTGGTGTAGTGCATAGGCTTTGAGGTCAAGAGAACTGAAGTTAATTGCTGGCTCTTCCTCTTACCATCTGTGTGACTCAGCAGTTTACTTAAATTATGAACCTTTGTTTCCTTGCTTATAAAATAGAAATGACACGTGGCAGATAGTGCTAGTGACCAAACATCCACGTGGTCCTCCACATTTCCTAGCCTCCCTTGCAGTTGGGTTGGGCCATGAAACTGAGTTCTAATCAACGGAATATGGGTGGAAGTGGTGTCAGCCACTTCCAAATCTGACTCTTGGACACATCCGATCAAAGTCTCTAGTCCTCCCTGCCTCTACTGTGGTGACCTTGGGGGACACGTGTTCCAGATGGTATAACTGCAACATGGAGGAGGGCCACCCAACCCTCATGGCACTGTGCAAGAGTGGGAAATAAAATTTTACTGTATTAAGCCACTGAGCTTTTGGAGTTTGTATGTTGGGACAGTTGGAGCAATTACCGTAATACAAATACCTACATCCTGGGGTCTTTGTGAGGATGAAAGGGTATTGTGTGTCTAGCACCAAGCCCAGGACTTGACACATAAGGCACTCAATACATACTAGCTATTATGACTAATTGATTATAAAATAGATGCCAAGTAGTTCACGGGTTTTTTTAAGGAAAATCAGGAAACTTCACTGGAAATAAATCAACTAACTTTTCCAAAAGATATCAATCCACTGAGATTTTTTTAATGTCGAAAATAACATTTTGATAAGGAAAATGCTGATTCTATATGTTATACCTCAAAAAAGGCATCACTTATTAACTCTCTTTAAGAGAAAGAAGGAAGGAAGAAAAATACCCTCTAATTTTTGCATTCCTATCCATCATTTTCTCTACTCAGCACAAGTTCCCTGGGCAGGTCCACTCGTGGATGCATTGAGCTGGCTGCTGACTCAGCCATTGTCCTGTTGCGTAGTGGTCAGAGCAGGTGGCCACTGGGGATCTGCCAAAGGTTATCCGTCAATAGAGCAAGGAGCTCCATGCTATGAGTAAGGGTGAGATGTTGTTCCTTGAACCCGTAGTCCCTTCACAGCATGTCCCAGAAATGTCTGAGGGCAAAGCCCAACCAGATGTCAATGCAGCATCGCCATGGAAAGAATCCATTTGCTGGCACTTTGGTGTTTCAAGCTCAAGCTAGCAGAGGGAAGAGAAACCCTAATTCATAAGTCAAAGGAGTGTTGATATTTCTGAGCTAACGGTAGATTCTGAAAAGGGAACTTCAAAGGGGAAAAAATGGGAAGGCCCAATGAAGTGAGCAAAAAGGCTATAGATGTTTCCAAAAGCTCGTCAAGAAAGAAGAGGAAATCTTCGATCCTGTAGATAAGTGTGACTGTTGTCAAAAATGCACATGGAAAGAGCCCACGGGCCAGCTCACAGTTCACACAAGACAAACTGTGAAACAAGATCTGCTCAGACTGGGGCCAAATCCAAATCGAGACTCATCACAACCTTCTCCATGTAGTTAATGTTCGATTAACACTCAGCAGGCCACCCACCATGCTGGGTGGTCTACCTCAATTACCTCCTTTAACTCAAACTCACCACAGCCCTAAGAATTAGGAGTATCATTGTTGACCATCGTCCACAGATTACTGATGAAAACATCAAGACTCAGAGACTATAAGTATATTTCTCTGAGTTTTAAGCAATTAAATGGCAGAACCAGGATTTGAACACAAATGTCTTAGTCAGTTTGAGCTGCTATAACAAGATAGCATAAACTCAGTGGCTTAAACAACAGAGATTTATTTCTCACAGTTCTGGAGGCTGGGAAGTCTGAGATCAGGGTCAGGTTCTGATGAGGGCCCACTTCCTGGCTTGTGGACAGCCACCTTCTTGCTGTGTCCTCACGTGGCAGAGAGCAGAGAGAGCAAGATCAGGCTCTCCTGTGTCCCTTCTTATAAGGACACTTATCACATCAGGAAGGCCCTACCCCCATGACCTAATTACATCCCAAAGGCCCCACTTCCTAATATGAACCCACTGGGGGTTAAGGTTTCAGCATAGGAACTGGGGGGACACAAACATGCAGTCTATAACAACAACTAATCTTGATTGCAAAAATGGACCACTTAACTACTAGGCTATAAAGTCTCATAACCACCATTGGCCAAACACAACTGTATATCAGGCCTTGTTCTAAACACTTAATGTATCTCCTTTAATTTTCACAACCCTATGAGGTTGATATTATTATCATCCCCATTTTACAGGTGAAGAAACCAAAGCTAGGAAAGGTTAGGTGGCTTTCCCAAGGTTACAGGCTAACAAGCAGATATTCTCACTCCAGATCACACACTCATAACAATGGCCCAGAGTCTCAGTCTCCCAAGTATGTGTAGTCAGAAGGCCAGAAGTCCCTGGGCTTGGCCACTGTTCTTGGCGAGGCTCTTTGGCCCGGATATCTGTCATTTCCTCGGGTCATAGGAGCCTGGGGCCTGCGACCGGACACAACTTGACTAGAAGACCAGGGGCCCAGAGATTTAGTGAGCGCGATTCTACTTGAGTATGACCTTCCTCACGTGCCAATTGACTTTACCGACATGTAAATGATGGGTTGTAAATCAGGAGGCAGGCGGTCTCATCGTGAATCATCCCATTCCCTCCAAGCTCATCAAGACAGACACGCATAAATTCTGTGTCGGCTGTGGCAGGTGCTGTCCTTTAGATTTCCAATTAAATGAGCCCTAACTTTGCTCGCTTCTCAGTAGGGAGGCTGAGCATTAATATGGTAATGAGCGGTCCAGGAGGTGTTCATGGGAACCTCCTTGTGCTAATGTGACCTGCGATCCTCTGTTTTTCTGTCCCATTTAGAATGGAGCAGGCCAAGGAGGAATGTCAGGCAGGTGGGCCTGTGAGGGAATGGGGAATGCTTCAGTGGAGGCGCCACAGACACAGGGTGAACATACCATCACCATCTGCAAAGATGGGGACGTGAAGATGCTGGAAGCACCCATCATCCTGTTCTATTGGCCAACGTGACTTGTGAATCCCATTGTACCACTGAGGCGCAACTCTGTCACACCCTGCAAAACATTTTCAGACCACGTGTTTCCAATGGCCCTGGTTGGAGGGCACATTCCTCTTGAGGAGTGACTAATTTTCTTGGACTAAGCATGAGCCTTGGGTGACAGTTCTGTGTCTAGCGCTTTCTCACTATATGTCCTTAGGCAATGTACTCCCCATGTCCAAGCATCAGTTTGATCACAGGAAAGGAGAGATGTGGAAATGTCTATGACAAAGCTTATATACAATACATACAATAGCAGCAAAAGTTTGGGCTTTACTGTGCTTGTTGTCACAGTCTTCTTTTCTTCTTAGTGTGACAGAACAGGGTTTCCGAAGCCCCTTAATCCTCTTCCTGGGTGAGGAATTTAATGATTCCCTTGGAGTCCCTGACCCTTCTCAAGGCAAGAAAATATAAAAGGTCATTGGTAAGGATAAGAGAAAAGACAAAATCGGCTAGCATAACTTCCAGAGTCAACATGAACAAATAAGCAAAATGTATGTGTCTTGTAAGTGCCTCACTCTAAAGCTAGACCTAATGGGGCCATTTCCTTCACACCAGTAGAACTTAAATGACCCAAAATCCACATCCCAGCCGTTCTCCAGTTCCTTATCATTGAAATAAAATGAATGAAACTTAGTGTCTAAAGGTGAGTAAAAAATGAGGCAAGACATGAAGAGAATCATAGAAGAGGAGAAAAATGAAGGAAAACAAAGAAAATGGACTCTTTCATTCCCATCCACAGAGAATATGGTCTGCATTCATCAGAGACTCAGCTGGAAAAGCAGAGGTTGCTCTGCACCGTTCTCTGCCCTCCATGTAATTGTCAGTGGTTTAACAATAGGAATTTCTTTCCATTATGGACTATACCTTTCCAACATCCCACCCAACATTAATATAGTCATTAATAGACTACATTAGTAATAGAGCCAATTTCATTATAGAAGCCATAAAATCCCCCATAGCATCCCATAACTCTCTCAGGTTTTAAAGTACTATTCTAATCTGATTATTTGGTCCAAAGGGCAACAAAGTCTTTCTGGTATCATCTCTCTCCTTACTGAGCATAAGGGGCTCTGGGAGTACAAAAGAGGAGCCTCTAACCCAGGCTTGAAAGGTTAGAAAAGCCCTCCTGGAGAGGGTAAAATGTGAGCTGAATCCTAAAGGATGAATGGGTGTTGATAAAACAAGATGAGAGAACAGCATGTGCAAAGGCCCAGTGGCAAGAGCCTCACAGCATGTTCAGGAGCTCCAATAATTCAGTTTGGATGGAAAATAGAGGACAGTGGGTGGAATGGATAAATATGAGGTTGGAGGGACATACAGGGACCGAGTCATAAGAGTTCTTCTAAAACCCCTCAGCTAAGGAGTAGATACATTACCCAGAAAGCACTAGGGGTCCACTGAACAGTCTTGAGCAAGACAGTAACCAAAGGTTAAATATGTGTTTTAGAAAGATTTATTGGCCTGCTCTGTGAAAATGGCTTGTAGGGAAGCAGAAGTTGGAAGAAGGGAGATGAAAGGAGGCTATTGATGTCACCTCAGTAAATGAGGATAACAGCCCAGACCCAGGTAACAGTATCTGGAAGAGAGAGAAGTCAGGGGTTTCAAGAGAGAATCTGCAGGTCTAGCCACTAACTGGATGTCTTTCAATATCCACATAAGACTTTGGCACCAGATGGAAAGTTTTATCATTCTGTGAGCTGGGGGACGTAGGAGGAGGAGTGGGTCTAGGGAGGAAGGACTGTGAGTCCAGTTTAGGACGCACAGAGCTGGGAATGACTGAGGGGCATCCACATTTACGTGGTCAGGAGGAGTTTGGAGATTTTCTCCAGTAGACGTTGAGCACAGAAGATTTGGACAGCATATGTAAATTGCAGCCATGGACATGGTTAAAATAAGCTGAAGAAAGAATGTGGTTAGGATGAGCGCTGGGGAAGAGGATCTTGGCTTCAAAAGGCTTTTTGACAACTCTTCTCCAAATATCCTTATATATTTAGAGAAATAAAGTCTTTTGAGCAAGACATAAATCTTGACTGGAGAAATGACTGATCGTGTAATACAAGAAGTAGTTTAATAACCAAGTTATTGTCTGTTAGGCAAATGCCAATGCCTGTTGGTGAGTCCTGGGGCTTATGGTTGGCTTTATCATACCCGACACTTTTATCAGTGATTTGGATGAAAGTGTCAACTACGGGTGATGTGAAGCCAGGAGCAAGTGAGCACATGAGGCTGCAGGAGCTAAGAACACATAGGGATGAAATGTCAGACTAACGAAGTAACAATTGACAGAGACACCAGCCTGGTCTGCAGTAGGGTCACCAATCATCTGCAGAAGCATAGGATGGGGGATCCACTGCTTGGCAGCAGATTCCTTGAAATTAAAAATAAATATATTTTTATATATTTATACATATATAACGTGGGGGTTTGGGCTGACTGTAGGTTCAATCTCATCTCATACTGTGATCTGGTGGCTGGAAGACAGCATTCACAATATTAATGTTAATTCATATGAATAGAAACAAAGTTCAGAAGACAGGAGTTCCATTCTCATCTATGAATCCGGCTGGAACACCCCAACTCTGCATGTTCAGCTCTGAGCACCAACCTCCAAGAAGGAGGGCACTCCGAATGGTGAGCAGATCCACCATGAACTGAAGCAACATAAGTTTGAGAATGTAAGACAGAAGGTGCACATGATGGATGCATTTTAAAAGTCAAAAACTGCCTGTGGGGAAAGGAATAGGGTCCATGGACGGAGCTGACCTTTCAGCCTCCAAGCTTCCAACCTTAGCCTGCATGGCTTGGGAGGGAGCATGCTCAGTCCCTGGAGAGTCTAGATGAAGACCAGGGCCACCTTGATGGCACAGGAGAGAATAATTCAAGAACCAGGCAAGGCGTCAGAAATGATCATCTCTAAGACACTTCTCAATCTGCAATTTTAAGGCCTTCTGCTCCCCAAATAGATTTTTAGTTGATTCATCTTAAAATACAAAATATATGCATTTAGTGGTTATACTCAAGATGAATTCCCTCTGTGGGACAATATTTCCAAAAGCCATGTTCTCTGAACCACCCTTCCCCCTACATAATGCTATAAAGGGTTACACACAAGAATTCCATGGTGGAACACTTTGAGTTCATCGAGATAAATGTGCTTCTTTGATGCAGGACTTGTCAGAGCTTTTATTTATTTATTTTTTTTTTGAGGAAGATTTGCCCTGAGCTAACATCTGTTGCCAATCTTCTCCTTTTTTGCTTTTTTTTCCTCCCCAAAGTTCCAGTAGATAGTCATGTGCCACAGCTGTGCATCCTCTAGTTGCTCTATGTGGGACGCCTCCTCAGCATGGCTTGATGAGCGGTGCGTCAGTCCGTGCCAGGGATCTGAACCTGCGAACCCCGGAGCACCAAAGCGGAGCGTGCGAACCTAACCGCTACGCCACTGGGCCGGCCCCTTGTCAGAGCTTTTAATATGGCAATATGCACTGCAAATCTCCAAAGTAATGTAGAGAGAGAACATGCAATTTTCCCCAAGCTTATTTCACCATGGGATCTTTTTTTTCTTCCTGTGTAGCGTCAAGCAGAACTACAGTGCCACCAGCTATAGTTTTGTAGGTGCTTCTAGCAAAAGGAGAAGAACATTGTGATCTGCATCCTGGGCCCTGGAATAAAACTGCTGGGTTCCAATCCTGACCCCACACACACACACACACACACACACACACACACACACAATCAGGTGATTCAGCCTTACTTCTGTGAGTCTCAGTTTTCTTTTACAGAACGGAATAATAGTAATACCCGCCTCAAAGGGTTACTGTACTAAATTATATAATGAGAATAAAGTGCTGAGCACACTGACCAACATGTGGGATTCAGAATGTTAGATATTTTCATTATTATTTTTCATTCCCCCTCAGTTCCACCCTTACAGAGAAATGGCCTATTTCCCTTGTGTCTCGTTGTCCTTTTATCCATTCCCTCAACAGGCAATGGAGGAAGACCTGGTAGTCCAAAGTGTCTTTGACAAGCATTATCAGTCAGAGTCTAAACAAAAAATAGAAACCATTGAGCATTTAAAACAGAGGGACTTTAATGCCAGGAATTTGTCACACGGGTGATGGAGGAGGTGAGAAGCCACACAAGGGCCAGTGAGTCGACCCAGAGATAAACAACAACAGGTGATGACCACCATGCCCAGGCCTAGGATCCGAGGGAGGGGTGGGATTACCAGAGGCAAGGGTCATCTGCTGGAAGCTAGGACCATGGGGCCTGGGTCCACGGTGGGGACCAGCTGCTCCTGGAGACACCATCTGACTCAGAGAAGTGTCTCCTCCTCCCCCTTCCTCCCTTCTGTTGCCCTCCAGTCCCCACCAGTATGTCCCATTGGCCAAACCCAACTGAAGCCAGCTGACCTGGGAGCCTGTGGGGGTCAGTTCCCTGCCAACAGCCCAGATTGGGGTAGGGGGAGAACTGATAGATGGTAAACGGGCCACGGGCCAACAAAGGCGCAAATTTGCCCTCTGAGAGTGGGCAGCAGATTGTCCCAGCAAGAGCAAAGCCTCTGGTTCACCGGACCGAGCTGATACATCATAGTGAAAGAAGGAGACAGTCAACATCCAGCCCCTCGCTTCCTTCCTGGGGAGGGGCTCACCCAGCTCTTCTTAAGTCGAGTTGGGCAGCTGCAGGAGGGTGGACAGTGGTCAGCCCATTCCAGCCCAGAGAGTCACTCATCCGGGAACCTCAGGTCTTCTCTCCCAGCACTGCCTGCCCGAAATGCTCCTTAGCCCCGAGGCGGAACCAGGAAAGGCTATGCCAATCTCAGAGCCCCTCCGGCTTCTGCTGCCCCGCAGTTATTTTTGTATCTCATTTCCTCACATTATGACAATTTACATACTTCAGCAGAGCACATTAGTGTCCAAAACACAAACCAGGAACAATAACACATGACTGGGAGCTTCGCAGAAACCCCAACCCAGAGGAGGTTTCGGAAATCAGTTGCTAAAACAAGTGGTTCCCTCATCCCGAGTGGGAGAATTCTCAGCAACACTTGACAATAAGTGGACGTGATGAGGACCACACAGCGCCGTAATTCCTGCCGGATTGCACATTGAAAGCTGCATTCAGCGTGCAGAGCCCATCAGAGCAGGCATTGTTGAGATGAATACCGAAGGGATTGCAGAGTGAATTGCTGCTTCGTTGCCAAGTGCTTCCGATTCCCTGCTCCTGCCATCTGTGTCCGCCGGAAGACACACAGAAGCAAAGGTCTGAAATGGGGAGCCGGCTCCAGGCTGGTGGACAGGACAGCTCTGCAGGCAGGGGGAGCCCCAAGGAAGGGGATGGGAGTGTACTTGGTGTCAAGGACTGCAAGAAAATTCCATTGTCCTGCATAGTCTAGTTCTAGACTTACAGAATCAGATGGAGGACCCCTATGCTTGCTCGAACAGTCATACCCTCACCCTCAGAAAGGCAGCCCAAACTGCTCTTTCTCACACACACACGAACACACATACACGCATTCATTCATTCATTCAGCAAAAGTGAGTGCCTACTCTGTGCAGTGAAAATGCTAGGCACACAGTCCCTGCCTTCTTGGAGTTGATCTTCACACACACACATACACATAAGCGCAGGCACACCCACATTCTCACACACAGACACACACACAAGCACACAGACAAGTCACACCTAAACATCCCCGACAGACTACGAAATCCACGCATTCACCCCAGATCTGCTCAGTCACGTGCACACACTTTATACATATTCACAATTAAAATGCAACACCAGCCAGAGGGAAGATGAGGAGCCAGTCAACTGCCCAGTTCTGTTTTAACTCTGAAACCACGGCTCTAGTTTAATGCAGAGGTTCTCAGCCCTAGAATGTTGTTCTTACCAAGAGCTTGATTCATCTTTGATTCATCTACTTGACAGTTCTCTACTTAACACTTTCGATTGCTAATATCCCCGATCTGGGTTTAAAATACAGCTGTGATATGCCACCTTGGAATGGAAATGAGGAAGACGGGCCATCTTCTTCTACGGTTATGCAGCATCATGGAAGGACACTGTCTCCCTGCAATTTTCCAGGTAGAACTCTCCCACGTTCTCTCTTCAAGTTCTATCTAACAACAGTAGCAAAAGCAAAAATAATGATAGCCAACATTTATTGAACACTTACTGTATACAAGGCAATGTGCTACTTGCTTTACATGGACCAATTCCCAAGAAAAGAGTACTGTTATTGTGCCCATTTTGCTGATGATAAAACTGAAGCTCAGCAAGATGAAGTGATGTGTCTGATAACACCCAGCTAACTGATAGTAGGACCAGTATTTAAATCCAGGCAGACTAATCTTTAATTTTGTTATCACAAGCAGAAAGGGAAATACTAGGGTTTGATAATGCTGGGTTCAGAGTACACAGGTGTTTGCTGTTACTCTTCATACTTGTATGTAATCGCATCATAATTTTGTCATCACAGTCAACTCTGTCCCTCTTCCTCTCTCTATTTGTAGATTGTGATATTGTTTTGGATGGAATTAATTCTGAATTAATAAATTTAAAAACATAAATAAGTAAATGAATAAATCCAGGCGAATTGACCATAGAGCTTGAGTGTTCTCTGTATCAGTCGGCTACTGCTGTAAAACAAATGAGTCCAATGTTATTATCTCATGTGTTTCTTCTTGGCTGACCAGGACCAGCTAGGCAGTTCTCGTTTAAGGTCTCCCACAGGCCAGGACTAGGGTGAGGCAAATGAGACACTCATCTTGGTCACAAACTTTAAAGGGGTGCCAAAAAACTCAGTAATCAAGGTAACCAAATAATCAAGGTAATTATTGGTATTTTAACCAATAATTTTTAAAATCAAAATTAATGCAAAACATCCATGATGAACAAAACATCAAAATTTTAAATAAAGACGGGGTCAGCATGACTGAGTTTTCCTTTTGCCTCAGGCTCGAGGGTGGCTCAGCACAGCACAGTGACTGACTCTCACTGGACTCCCTCTAGTCCTGACCCTCTCTGATGGAGTTAGAAACATCTGAAGCTTCACTCACTTGTGTTGGTTGTCTACACTGGGAAGACTCAAACAGCTGGGGTCTGGAACGGCTGGGGCTCCTTCGGTATCTCTCCCCATCTCTCTGTGGTCTCTCCACACGGTATCTCCAGATGCAGCTTCAGGGTGGCTGGACTTCTTACATGGAGGGTCAAGGCTCTGAGGACGCATGCCCCGAGAGAGAGCCAGGTAGAACCTGTGTATCCCTTAAGGCCCAGCCTTGAAGTCACACAGCCTCACTTGCACAGGATGCTATTTGTAAGACCAGCCCATGTTGAAGGGGAAGGACAAAGACTCTACCTCCTGATTTGACACCTATCCTACCATCACCACACTCTCCAACCTGGGAATGGACAGTCTCTGTCTCCAGACCCCAGCCTGCAGTGAACAACTGCCCCCGAGGTGTATTCAATACAGTGGCCACTGAGGTCGTGTGTCATGTAGGTGTCTAAGTACATCTGTGTCCAAGCTCAGGTCCATCAATGGGAGTTTGGCATGTATGTGAATATCTGGTCTGGAGAATAACATCCAAATTTCGGAATGTCGCATGAAAGAACTTTCTGGGCTGTCTACACTCTCAGGAACTGCCCTGCTCCTTCCTTCACCACAAGATCAGTTTGGGAGGTGCCAGCAACTTTTCTTCGGCCAATCTCATTAGTCAACAGCTATTGTATTTGAGCTAACAGGAGACTCAGGAGTGAAAAATCTGTGAATGACAATGGAGAGGAAGGCCGTCCCCTATTGAGGGGCAGTAGAGTGACTTTAATTTGAACAGATCTCGTTGGAGGCCCCCTCTATACCACTTCTAGCGGGTACCTGGAGCTGACACAGCTCTTTAACCTTTCTGGAGCATCTCATTTTTTCATCTGTAAAATGGGCACAGTTATGCCAATTTTGCTGTTTTATATCATAAAGATGAAATGAGCCAAGCCTGAAATGAGGTATAAAGAGGAGAGAGAGTACATAGCAGGTGAATGATAATTGTTACAGATTTTTCCTCAATCACCTCGATCCCATTTCTCCCCACTCCTGCCCTGGCCAGTATGCGTGTCTAGCACAAAGGTCTCAGCAGTGAAACAGTGAGATCCTGTCAGAGATGGAAGTGACACTATTGTGTTGAAGGTGTTTGTATCAGCCAGGGTCTAACCAGGAAAACCAGCCAGCTAAGTATTTAAAACCGAAGGAATTTATTCCAGGAAATTGGCTACACTGGTGATGAAAGGACAGAGGAACCAACAGAGAAGAAACCCAGAGATTGACAACAGCAGGATGCTGCCACCACCCTGAGGGACAGAGCAGGGAGGTGGGATTACTGGAGCCCGGGGACCACGGTCATCTGACAGCACGTGTCCCGTAAGAGCAGGAGCCATCAGGGAGACACAGCCGCTGCCACCCCAGGCAGAGAGGGAGAGAAGTGCCCTGGCCTCTCGCTTCCTCCTGCCCCCAATCTCCCATCGTTGCCTCCTGTTGGCTAAATCCAGCCGGAAGCAATTGGATGCAGCGTCCGCAAGGCAGCAGGCAGCTGTCAATCGCACTGTGATACAGAATAGAGCAGGGGAAGGACAAGGGATGAAACAGAACAAACAAGTCAGGCACAGCACAGTAGCCATCATTTTAAGGCCATAGAGTCTAGGGGTTGATAATGGTGATGATTTTATGTTAATTTTAATCAAGATCACTATGTAATAACCAGGTTCTGTTATGTCATTTAACCCTCACAACTGCCCATGGGGCAGGGGCTATTATTATTCCCAGAGCAGATGAGAGAAGTGAGGATCAGAGAGGTTAAGTTCCTCATTCAAGGTCACAGAGCTAATTGGAATGAAGCCGAGATACCATACCCGGCCATCTAGCCCCAGATCTCACGCTCAAAGCCATTCTGCTCAGAACCAAATTCTGTGCTTCGGAGTCAGGCAAACTGACTTGAAATCCAGATCTCTCATTTCCTGCTCTGCAGGTTCTTGCGTTCTCTGTTTCCTCACTTATAAAATAGGGATAATAATTACTTCACCTACAGGGCTGTTGCAAGGACGAACGAGATCAGCTGCATCTAGAAAGCACTCAGCAATGTGTTGTTAATTTCATTACTGCTCGTCCTGTATCAGTCTGTGAAAATTCCAGATCCTGTCCAAGGGAGAGAGAGCTCAGGTTTCAGAGATCCTGTGAGGGGGGAGTTAAAAGTAAAGGGCAGTCGCAGAGAGAACCTGCCCTGGATTGACCCTTGGTACGTCTGGGAGATGCTGTTGGGGCTCCTCCCACATCCCCTGGGCACCCCGGAGATAGTGCAGCTGCGCTGAACAGTTCCCAAGCACGAGAAAGGCTCCTGCCGCAAGCACCTGTGTCTTTCTGCCGAGGGCCACACACTGCCTGGGACACATGCTTGGCCAGCGTGTGGGACAGTCCAGAAATGCCAGAGATGCCAGAGAATGAAGACAACAAATAGCGGCCCTCGACCGATGAAGGGCAGGAGCTAGTGGTACATGCCCCAGCTTCTCAGCCCTTTGGTGGCCAATTGTGAGGAGTGTCACCCACACCTCTCAGAAGGTCCCCAGCAGAACTGAGTCCCAGTTGCCCACAGTGACACCCCGTCAATAACACATCACTAATGACCCTGCTCCCTTCCCTGTCTCCCTTTCCTCCTCTCTCATTTACTGTGCTTCCTGAGGTCACCTCCCAGATAAACTACCTGCACCCAAATCCTCACCTCGGTGTCTGATTTGGGGGGAACCTAAACCAAAATGTTGTTCCCCAAACCCAGCCACCCTTCAGTTCCCCACTCCACCCTTCTCTCTCTGGGATAAGCAGGAGTAGAAATCCTTAGTACTCAAACATTAGTTCATCCAACCTCTTAGTGGAGAAACAATGGCAGCTTGTCCTGGGCCCTCCCTGGCAGATAGCACAAACGCCAAGAGTCAGCCTAATAGGCTGCCCACTCCCTACCCCCTCTGGATGCTGTTGAGGACTCTGCATGTTGGGGCTAGTTCTATGTCAGGTCAGACACTTGCTGTGGCTCTTCCCCCAGCAAAATGGAAAAATTGTATGTACACACAGAGCTGGGTGGGATCCCCTGCAGAGTCAGGCTTCCGTCCCTGCAAATTATTTTTTACTAATCAATATGTTTAATAAATAATATTGCAGTTGATTTCATTACTGGCAATACACAAATCAATAGAAGGTTATTGCATGATAACTTCCCATTGATATTGTAATCCTCCTGATTTAATAAATGTTGCTTTTCTGAGGATTGCTGTTTGCATTAGGAATTGAAGGAGGGAAGACAAAAAAGTAGTAATTCCATTGAGAAAGCGAGGCTGCAGCTTAATAAGAAAGAGCAAGGAGAGTAAGTGGGGCTTCTTCAGCTTCTGTCTACAGTGGCCTGAGCTGTGGCCCAGCACGGCCTGGGTCTGCGTTGGTCTCCTTTGTTGGATTCCAGAGCAAAATGAAGGAGAAGTCGTGGCTGGAAGTCTTTCCAAACATCCCCTACCAGGGGTTTGACCTTTTCTTTCCTTTGCAAATCCTAGCCAGACACTCCTTGTGAATGAAAACCCCAAACGGGAAGAAGATGAATGGTGTAAAATGATAACCCTGGGGCTTCAAAACCTTATCAAGTCCCTGCAGATCACAGCCACAGGAGGCCTTGGCAATTGTCTAATGCAAAGAGTCATAGTTACCAGGCCGCTAGTAATGACAGCAGAATCATCAAGGAAAACTCGCTAAAATGCAGATTCCTGAAGCCCCAATCCCAGATGAGCCAGTAAAGCTGACATGGGGCCTGGGAAAATGCATTTTTGAAGTTTTTATTAAAGCATAGCATATTATTAAAGAGAAAATTTGAAAAGACAATATAATCATGACTGCCATATACATATAAAATGAAAATGTGTTGAAGATTTTATTTTACTCATTAATTTAAATTAAATAAAATTAGTAGGGAACCATAAAATATTACAATGGGTTCAAAGTAGAACTCAAAGTACTCAGTTCATGCTGAAATGAATTTGCAAATAGATGTAAAACGGACTTTGAGAGTTGGGGAGAGGGATCAATAGTCCCTGGACGCCAGATAGAATTTGCATGTCTATGGACAAGTATCATTTGCATTGCTATCAGTTAACTACAACTTAGAGAGGTGTAAACAGCTCAAAGACAATGAAAGGCACTGAGAATCATAGAATCAGACAACCCAGGACAGTGTCCTAGTGCAATTCTGACACTATTTGGAGTTACATCAAATTCACAGGTTAGGGGCACAGCCCTCAAGGCCGCCCTCACTTCAGACACCAGCCACAAGCCCGAAGGTCCCCAGGCCACCCACACCTCTGACCATCTGGCTGCAAATTTGGAAGTTCCCACCACTCCCTCAAGTTTAATTAGTCTCTGGAGTGACTTACAAAACTCAGGTCAGTGCTATACTTACGATTACAGCTGTCTTAGTAGCGCAGGCTGCTATCACAAGACACCATAGACTAGGTGGCTTAAACAGTAAACATTTATTTCTCACAGTGATCTTGGTCTGGAGTCTGGGAAGTCCAAGATCAAGGTGCTGATAGATTCACTGTCTGGTGAGAGCCTTCTTCCTGGTTTGTAGAAGGCCAACTTCTCACTGTGTCTTCACATGGTAGAGAGAGAAGCAAGCTCTCACATGTCTTCTTATAAAGGCACTATTCCATCATGAGGGCTCCACCCCCATGACCTAATGACCTCCCAAAGTCCCCATTTCAAAATATCATCATACTGGGATTAGGGTTTTGATATATGAATTTTGGGGACACAAATATTCAATCTATAGTAACAGCTTTATTATAAAGGAAACAAATCACAACCAGCCAAAAGAAAAGACCTATAGGATGAACTCTGGGATGGTTCCAAACACAAAACTTTAACATCCTTTTGTCACCTTCCTGGCACATCAATGTATATCACTAACCAGGAAGACATACTGAAGCTTTGTGTCCAGAGTTTTTATTGGAGTTTTGTTATGTAAGCATGATTGAATGAATCATTGGCCATGTGATTGAATTCAGTCTCCATCTCTCCTCCACTCCCTGGAGGTCAGGCTGGTCTCATGGCTCAAAGCCCCAACCTTTTAATCACGAGGTTGGTCTTTCTGGCACAGCCAGCTCCCATCCTTCAACTAGCCAGGGACCCACCTCAGTGACCTCATTAGCATAAACTCAGGTGTGATCTAGGAGACCAAACACAAATAACAAAGACACTCCTATCATTGAGAATTCCAAGGTTTAGAGACTCCCTCCCAGGAACCAGGGACAAAGACCAGCCAAGTTCTTCATTACACAACAGGTGTGTTAGACACGTTGATTTCCATTAAAGACATCCAGTAATCTTGTGGTCCACTTCAAAGTATTTCATAAATTTTCCCTACAATACATACAAAAAACTATGCAAATCATAAGTGAATAATTTTGTGAATTTTCACAAAATGAATATATTCATATAACCAACACTCAGGTCAAGAAATGGAACATGACCAGCACTCCAGACAAAAACCCTTCCTGTCACTATCCCCCGCAAGGGTAACCACTATCCTGATTTCTAACACCATAGATTTATCTTGCCTGTTTTTTCACCCCATGTAAATGTAATCATTCCATGTGGACTCTTTTGTGTCTGGGCATCTTTTGCTCAACACCATGTCTGTGGGTGTAGTTATAAATTGTTCATTCTCATGACTGTATAGTATTCCATTGTGTGGAAGATGCACACTCTCTAGGAATAAAGCCAAGTTGGATAATCTGATTTGGTCCAGTGCCAACCCTCTCCCCAGTTTACAAAAGGTAAAACCAGAGTCCCAAGGAGGTGAAGTAATTGTCCAGGACAGAAATGTTGTTCCAAGGACCATCAAAGCCCTCATGGGCAGGTGACAAATCAGGGGCACCTGGGGGTGAAAGCAAGGGGCAGAAGAAAGATGGCAAGAGGAAAGAAGGGAGAAAGAAAGAACAAAGGAGACAAACAAAAGATGGAAGACAGGAGGGAGAAAGAGAGTGAGGGAAAGGAGGGGAAGAAAGAACAATAGAGTGAAAGAGGGAGACATGGAGAGACTTAGGGTGAGAAGGAGGGGTGGGAGAAAGGGAGAGGAAGCGGAAGGAAGGGACATGCTCACCTTAGAGATGAGGCGTCGTTGTGTCTTTAACACTCAGCCCTGTGACAGTTGGACCTGTTAGCCCTCTGGAACTTTCTTCATCACTCTATCTCCCCTGAGACCTGCACTCTGCATCCAGCCGGTAACGAGGTCACACTCATCACTGAGGTGGAACCTGAGGGTTGTGTTCCCATCCTGGAGTCCACTGGAGGGCAATGCTGTGAGACTTTCAATGCAGCCATTCAGGGTTTGAACCGCCTTCCTGAAGCCCCAGTTGGAATTTGCTCTCTGTACCTGGGTAGAAAGCCCAGGACAAAGCTACAATGCTCACCTTCCTACTCCTACATGAGTGTAGATGCCTGACACTCTGTCAGTCAGGAGGAAAGAAATAGCAGGAAGGAAGACATGTTTACCGAGTAGCTACTGTATGTCGTCTTGTCTAATCCTCTCAACAACCAGATGAGTTAGGAATTACCAAGCCCACTTTTCAGATAAGGAAATTGAGTCTAAGACAGGTTGAGATACTTGCTTGAGTAGAATAAGAAATAAAAATAAAAAGGATTTGACTTAAGAGTTGTGTGAATCCAGGGAGCATTTGTATCGTGTGTGTCAGTGTATGTGTTTTTATTATAGTAGTCCCCCCTTATCCGAGGGGATACATTCCAAGACCCCCAGTGGATGCCTAAAACCGTAGACAGTACCGAACCCTATACATACTGTTTTTTCCTATACATACGTACCTGTGATAAAGTTTAATTTATAAATTAGGCACAGTAAGAGATTAACAGTAACTAATAATAAAATAGAACAACTATAACAATATTCTGTAACAAAAGTTATGTGAATGTGGTCTCTCTCTCTCTCTCTCAAAATATCCTATTGTACTATACCCACCCTTCTTCTTGTGATGACGTGAGATGATACAATGCCTATGTGATGAGATGAAGTCAGGTGAATGACGTACACATTGTGACGTAGCATCCTGGGCAGGGCAGAGCGGGAGGGCAAGAGATTTCATCATACTACTCAGAACGGCGTGCAATTTAAAATTCATGAATTGTTTATTTCCGAAATTTACCATTTAATATTTTTGGACTGCAGTTGACCGCAGGTAACTGAATCTACAGAAAGCGAAACCGTGAATAAGGGGGATTACAATATAGCATAGCATGCTTGGATCTGACTGGCTAAACGTGAATTCTGACTTCAATACTTACTAGCCAAATGAACTTGGAAGAATCTGTTGATTTCTCTGGGTCTCAGATTTTTCATCTGGAATATGAGGATAATACTACTTGCCTGGTGGGGCTGTTGTGAGGATTGCATGAAAACACACAGGTCAAGTGCTTAAGACTGTTCTTGGCCCATGACAAGTCCTTCCTCTGAGTCGTCATTATTGCTATCCCTGCTTGTATTATTATTATTATCACTATCGTCATCATCTTTTGATATTATTGCACTATAATGGGTCAGATAATTCAGGGGAGTCTCTCAGCACCTATCAGTCAGTGTGTGAAGACATTCTTTGGGGCTCTTCAAAGCCTGGGTCAAGTGGAAGCAAAACCCCAAGCAAAGCAAGGCCTGGGTTGGGGTGGTACCTTGGTGCAAGCTCCAAGTCCAGCTGACTCCACTTGCTCTCGTCTCTACTCCTCTCTCGCTTCACTGTGCAAATTGACCAGGCAGCCACCCAGGTCCAGGGTGCTTCTTGACCCTTTAGTTCAGTTCCCACAGCTAACTGGTTCAATAACTCACCTTTCCAATTCTTAATTGCTAAGAGCGGAATCTGGGTGGCCCAACTCATCCTTTCCAGTTAGACTGGACAAGTCACAGGTAGCTGACCGTGTCGTGTGTGAGTTGCCTGAGGTTCATGAATCTAGTTTGGGTCCATCCGAATCACGACCAGAGTCTATGAGAGGAGAATAGAGAAGATACGCAGAGAGAAGAAGAGAAGCCAGAGTGGCTGCTTAACCTCAACACTAGTGATTTCTCAGGTCCTGTTCCTATC
This sequence comes from Tapirus indicus, assembly GCA_031878705.1. Lineage (NCBI taxonomy): Eukaryota > Metazoa > Chordata > Mammalia > Perissodactyla > Tapiridae > Tapirus > Tapirus indicus. The sequence goes on from CM062929.1 coordinate 62,269,795, forward strand.
CCTGTACAGCCCACGTGTACTTTGGTTCTTTTCTCAGTTTTCTGCATACTCTTGCTATCCTTATGTAGTTGATGTTATTGGTACAATGCCCTGATCCCCTTGACTGGGCTGGCGCACCCATCCTCCAGCTGCTCTGCGTAAGGCCAGCCCCCTTGCCTTATGGTGATATCAATTCTATGGTGCAATCTATACACCAGAGCTTCCTGTGGGATCAGGCTGAAGCCAGTCTCCACCTCGAGATCGCATCCTTGCTTCGTTCCTCCCCTGCCCTGTCCTGCTTCCCTCGCCCCCTCTTCCTGAGAACTCTCCCTCATTACATCATTTCCTCAAGAATCCTTGCCGCAGGCTCTCTGCTTCTAGAAAGCCTGAGCTAAGACGCCTTATAATTTCCCTTCTCACTTCAGCTCGTCTGAGTAGATTTCTATCCCCTGCAGCTCAGCACTCTGGGGCACTTCTTTAACTAGTTAGCAATATATAAGCTTTCTTTTCCAAGTCATTATATGATGATGTCTCCTATATTCATTATATGGCTGTACCGACACTTATTTAACTATGTGCCTGTTGTTGAATATATAGATGCTTATGAACACACAGGTATTTTCTGTTATATCCAGTACCGTGATAAAGACTCTTAAAGTTCAAAAAATGAAATAAACATGTAAATAAAGTCTCTTTTATTTAGCATATTTGGTCAAGGCAAAGTTCAAATCCCTTCTTGGGGCCGTTTCTGCTTTCTCAAAGGAGTGGTCTCCTGTGTCCCCCTGTTTTAAAATACAGTGTATTAATAGAAAATCCGAGGTCAACAGATCCGAAGACCATTGCCATTGAAAAGATAGTTTATTACCCACAGTTTCCAAGAGGAGGGGGCATGCCACACCTTGTGGGGGGGGGGCACATGGGAAGCACCAGGGTTGGTCAGGAGACAGAGGGAGGGGGAGGAACTGTAGACAAGAGCCCTTATTGTGGTTTCTGCAGGAAGGAATGAGTGAGGCAGGGCAAGCAGGCTTAGGATTGGTTAGTTTGAATAATTTCAGTGAGGGAACATGGGGACTCTGGGGAAAATGGACGGTCCCTAGTTGTCTGGTACCTGGCCCTGCAGTGATTAAGGCAAGTGGATGGTAGTCCAGAGTGTGAGAGCCAGTAAAGGAGAAGATTGTGGATGTGGGCTCTGGATTGTTGGTTTGTATTTGAAAAGTGCATCCCCAGGAGAAGAACTCTTCTGGAAGAGGAGGTGGGTGAGCGGGTGACAAGGGAGGCAGGGGGCCAAGGCAAGGTGACTCCGGCAAATCACTGGGTTGTGCAGAACAAGGCAAATGTTCAAGCATCAAGTTACAGAAGCTAGAAGCATGATAAATACACCCCACAGCCCCTGCTCCTTCCCAGGACAGATGGAGACTAACATCATTGTAGTGGGGCATGGGTCTCTGGTCTCATCCAGGGACATTGTGCTGGCATCCACCAAGGTATGACTGGTCCCACCTGGTTCTTTGGGGGCTTCCAATTGGTACCCACTGCAGAAGTATGCAGCCACAGCCTCTGGTCATGAGGCCCTGCACACTGTAGCATCTTTGCACTGATCCCAGACTCTCCACATCCAGATGTGCTCTCAGCACATGTGTGCCCCCGTGTTACCACATGTCCCCCACTGGAGCATATGGGATCTCTCAGAAGTCACAGGAGTGAGGGTGACTTTTCTGGGTATATCCCCCCGAATTCTTCTCTCTCCCATTTCTAATCCACCCATTTTGCAGTGCCGCATACCTCTAATACCTTGCTGAATTTGGGACTTCTCTAAGGGGACTGGAATGTCACCACATAACACTAAAATCCTTGAAGAACAAATTCCCCTGTTCCTGGAGTTCCCGTAGAAATTTCTGGGTTTTTCTAACACACACCAAGATTTTTATGCCCACTCTTTGGACTTCTTTATTCTTAATTGAATCTTCTCTTTGTTTTCTTGGGAAGCCTCTTGCTTAGCCTTCATGGCAGAAGTTCCAGGGGATGAAATTGATAAATAAGATAAAAATATTATCCCCCCCAAAATACGTTGGAAAATGTTTTTGGAATAATAAGTCTCATTTTGTAATATCATCGTTATCATGATGATTATATCAATTGTCATCATTTACTGATTACCTATTAAATGTTCAGTCTTTGCAAACGTGACCTATTAAAAGTCCTCTGCTGGTTGAAGATTATTATCCCCATTTTACAGATTAGGAAAATGAGACTACAAATCATTAACCTGCTTGAAGTCATATAACCATTAGAAGGCGGTGCTGGAATCAAATCTAGCCCTAACTCTAGTACTATTCAGCTCCTACTTCATCACGTTTTGTGGGATGATTAGGGTTTATTATTACTGGGTGTTTTAATGTTTGACGGGAAAATGCAACCTTATCTCGGACACCCAACGTGGGGACTGGGCCTCCAAAGAAGGCTGCCCTTGCCCCATATTCTCCATCACTATTATCTGGGTCATCAGATAAGAAGTCTCTCCTTCTCCCCAACCCCTGATCCTGGAAAGGGGAAGAGGTACTTGACTAAAAGGGTCCCTTTGCCATTCATCCCGGCTCAGGGTCAGGGTGAACTTTAGTGTGAAATCCAGAATTGGGATCAATTTGGCAAAACCCTTCAGAGACATCGACAAGACAGACATCTTTGGAAGAAAATGAGAGGTCTCAAGGGAAACATACCCATGGACTATTGATAGGGTAACAGTTTGTCGTCCAAACTTTGAAAGTCAAAGAGGGAATTATTAAAAATTGCACTGAGACAACCTGCATAAACTGGGACTGACCCAGTCTAACCAGAGCATAGGGTCACCCTAGTCATATAGATAGAACTGATGAGAAACAAGAGTCGAGATTCCCCTGTAGCACTTTAAGTATCAGCAGAACATCCTTCTGGGGGACTTTCCTCCCAGCTATTAGCATTATTATTGCCCATTAAATATGTCATAGTCAAAGATTTGCTTCATTCTTCAGTGTGATTGCCATTGATTTTTGAAGCCCACATCTTCTTCCCCAGGGAAACACATCTTCAGTGAAATGATAGAAGGAAATGGAAAAGAAGGATTCGATTTATAGGCATTCATTTTGCAGGCGTTGCTCTGGGGATATGGTTAGTCTTAAAGCAGCACCTCTCAGAGGATGGTCCCGGAACCACCCGCGTCAGAATCGCCGGGAAAGTTGTAAACATGCTGATTCCCATGTCCCAAGGAGGACCTACCACCTCAGGATCTCTGGAGATGGGGCTGGGAATGTGTGATTTTAACAAGTCCCCGAGAGGTTCTTACATGTATGGTGAAGCACGCAGAAGGCTACCACACCAGGAAATCCAGCCAGCAGGTGAGCATGCCCTGATTTTGCCCTTCAAGCCCCAGGCTGCAGGACCTCAGGTCTGAGATGCCCCAGCAAGGGCTGTACAACCTCCCGCCCCTTCAGAATAAGATTCCAGGAAACCTCCAGCTAGCATGTCATGTCGAGCCCCCAAATTCCCAGTGGATGTGCCAGCCCTGGTTTCGTCTGTGCAGAGGCTGCTGGGTCTCCGGAGCAGACTGGGCAGGTTCTTGGCGGTGGCATCTGCCAGGAGGAGTGGGTAATAGGCCTGATTTATGACACTCAGCATGGGACCTGGCTGCTGAGCTCAATCACTGTGGCTCCCCATGGTGGGGTTCATGCGCTGTAACGGGCCTGGAAATTGGAGAGGAATTTACCTCCTGCTGCCGAACATTACATAACAATCAAGGGAAACAAGCAGAGGCGGGAGGGGGCCTCCTCCTCAGCTGGCACTACAGCCGGCACAGTAAAGGAGGTAGGAGGGGGTTTGCTGCTGGGGTTCTCATGCCCTTGGCGGCACTCCTATGGGAGTGGGTTCCAGAGTGGCCCAGCCAGAGCTGGCATCAGAGCTCGCCAAGGTAGAAGCATCAGCCCAGCAACTTCTAGAAGGGAAGGATGAAGAGGCAGGATTCAAATGGGGAGGGTGCTGCTATCTAAACCCATGTCACAGACCCTAAGAGCACTCATGGACCATGCATCCATCAATGCCTCCCTGATTTGCAACTGGAAATAATTCAAACAGGACCTGAGATTGACACCTGCAGCATAAGAGAGCGTGGAACAAATGAAGATGGGCAGGGAGACGGGACCAGATCAGCACCAGCCTCACAAGTCATGGTGAAGAGTCTGGATTTTCTTTTAAGTGCCCTGGGCGGTCATGGGAGGGCGTCTCTTTCCTCTAGACCAGCTGCCTCCCTAGAAGTAACCATAAGATAGAAGGGGCGTGCAGCAGCTGATTATGGTAACTTAGTTCCAAAGAACTCACAAGGAGCATGAGCGCTTACCCACTCATTAAAGCAGGACCCAGCTGGCAACTTTGGGAGGCCCTGACTCACCATCCAGTATCCATCAGAGGGTAATTAAACTTCCATCCTGACAAGACAGTTGGGCCTCGGAGACATTCTCCCTCCCTGAATGAACCACCAAGACAGGACTTCAAGTACCACTCTTAACTGCTGGCTTTGTCACCAATAAAATGTGCTGGCCTAGAAATTTGCCAATTATTTTTCAGTAAGGGGACTTTAGCTTTGGTGAAACCTTACACAGAAGTCCAAAGCATTTATCATCATCGAAATTAATGATTCTTCCTCTGGTGCCTCATCCTGACTAGATGTGTACTCCTTGAGGGCAGGGAGCACATCTGTCCCCGTAGATGTATTGCTGGTACCCAGAGGAGTACCTAGCACATAATAGTCACAGTAAGTATTTGTTCCATCTGGGAAAGGAAAAGATTGGATCAGATGCAGTTTCACTAAGGCATCAAATGTTAAGTGAACACCTACTGTGTGCCAGGCCTTGCAGTCAGTGGTCGGGATATAATGGTGAGCAAACCCATCACAGCCTTCCCCTGTTTTGCCTGTAGGCTAGCAGGAGGAAATGAACATTGATAGATGTAAATTGACAACTGAGGTGGGTGCTATCAGATAGAGGTACATGGGGCTATGACTATATAGCAGGGGGAAATTGATCTAGCCAGAGGAAGGTCAGAGAAGGCTTCCTGGAGGAGGTGTTATTTCAGCTAGAACCCGAAGGAAAAGTAATACTGTAACTAGGTAATTGGGACAGAAGAGAATGGAATTGTATTCCAGTCAGAAGGAACAGCATGTGGAAAGCCACCCAACAGAAGGAGTATGACCTCCTGACCCTATCTTTCAACCAAAACATCTCTACATTGGTCTGTTTTACACATTTGGCTTCCAAGATAACATTCTTTCGAAAAAAGTGTTTGGCAGATAAAACACAAATGCTGGAAGTCTAGACAACAAAATGACTTCAAAGGGCCCTACCAGCTCTGAAAATACTCTAGGTACAGACTCAGAGGAGTGGGACAATGGCCTATACGCACAGGTCAGGGCCAGAAGTCAGAGGTCAGAGATGACTGAACAGACCCACAGCCCTAAGTGGTAAGCCATGGCTAGGGGAAAAAACAGTGTTCATTTGTTTTTGCGGGGGAGGGGGGGTGGGGGTGGGGTGGGTTCCTCTGCATTCTAGACAAACCTATCACCATTCTGGTCATTTCTAAATGAGCTCAACATCTTAAAGCGAATTCTCAGAAGCAGGCATCCATTTGCCTATGTAACTTAAAAAATGTTCATTTCATTTCATACACTCATTCATTCATCAAATATCCACTGAGAATATATTTTGAGATGTATCCTTGCTGAGACCTGCAATATGGAGATAAATAGAACATGACCTCAGCCCTCATGGAGATAGAACTTGTACACAGTTAACAGAGACCTAAAGTAACAATCTGACCTTGAATATCTGCTATCAGCCGGGTACAGTACTAGATGATAATTTACACTCATCGTCTCCTGCAATTCTCACAGCAAATTCATGAGATCTACGTTTACCTGATCTCATTCTGAGAAGGATTTTCAAAGTGTAATAGAAAAGGAAAAAAACAAAAAGAAGATCAATAGCAATGATCTTCACAATTTCTACTTATAAAAAACTCCATATAAAAATTTAAAAGGTAAATGAGAACTAGCATAAAAAAAAATCTCCAACATGTATAACAGACAAAGCTTTAATAGCCTCAATATAAAAACTTATTATAAATCGGTAAATAAAAAATGAACTCTCCCATAGCAATATGAACAAAAGATACAATTCTCAAAATGGAACAAATAAAAAATGACCAATAAGCACACCCAAAATTATTGTAAAAGCATTAGTAATCAAAAAAGTGAATAATTTAAGAAACAGCAATATATCCTGCTTTTTTACTATGAAATTGGCAGAGATTAAAAAAGTCAGAATAATCCTAATGTCTGTAAATGTGCTGTGAAATGAACACGCGCACACACTTGATCAGTGTCTAGTGAGGATTTGACAATATGAATTAAGAGTCTTTAAAAAGATTGTAACTTTTAACTCAATAATTTTACTTTAGAAATTTATCAGACATGCAGACAAAGATATATACACCAAGATGTTCACCACAGCATTATTTATAGTTTGGAGAAACTATAAATCAAGTTAAAGTCCGACAACAGGCAGAGAGCTAAATCAATTTTGGTGTATCCAGGTGATAAGGTAATATGCAGCCATTAAGAATCATATTTTTGCAGAACCTTAGGAGCGTGATTCACCTATTTATTTATCTACCTAGAAGGAAATATACAAAAACGTATTAACTATTACAAAGGCAAATCATGTGGTGGGATTGAAGATGGTTTTTATTTTCTTTATTATGCCTGTCTCTGTTTTTCAAAATTTTCTGCAATTTGTCCGCATTACTTTTGCAATAACAGATGTATATGTATTTCTTTTACTTTTTAAATGAGCATGCACAAAATTCAGCTCTCCATTTTCTTTGCTCAAACCTGCTTCTCTATTTTATCCTTCTTCTGCAGTTGATAAAAAAAACCTGAGTCACCTCCAACTGCTCCCTTCTTGTTTAATCCATCTCTTCCTTGCCAGTTCTACCATTTTATTACTTCGCTCCGAGTTCTTGTTGCTGTCAACACAAGTAATCCATAGTCAATCTATAAATCAAACTTGGGGTGAGTTTATTAAGAGCCAGGTCTGAGGACTAGCCCGGGGCCTTCTTTCCCTAAGAAAGGAAGGGCACCAAAGATGTGGGGTGTACAGTGTGCTTATATACCATCTTGGAACAAAAAGTGTACATCATGTATGACAGGAATACCTCCTTTACTACTGTCATGAGATACTTAGCTGGCACAGCACGTCAGTGGTCAGCGGGTCAGTGGTCACAATGTGAGCACAGCAGGTCAGTAATTAATCCTTAGTTCCCACGAAGAGATGCTTATCCTTAAAGAAATGCTGATATGGGGGGAAGCTACATCCCTATCTTTAGGGGCATCCTTCTTGTCTTTGGGGCATAGTAAATGTTTAAAGCAGATGTACAATGCATGCTCAACAGGCCATATCAGGCCCTTTTGGAAAAACAAGGTCAGGCCGAATTAGTTTTACACCAAATGACTTCCTCATGTACTCCAATATATCCTACTGCTTTTCATTTATTTATCAGTGCCCTGTGCCTAGACTGTAGCACTAGCCTCTCAACTGATGCCCTAGTTTCCAGCTTCCAACCCCATCCCTGAACTCTCCTCAGATTCATTTTACATTCTGCTTCCAGATTAATCCTCCTGAAGCAAAGATAATATCCTGTTATTATCTTGCTCCAAAACCATCAGTGACTCTCTAGTTCCTAAAAATAAAGTCCCAAAGTCCTTTATCTGGAGTGTAAACAGGAGAAAATTTGATTTATAATTCTCATGGTCTCAATTTTGTATGCAAAGTTCTGTGGCTAAACTATAACCACCCCTGATTTTTTGTTTAATGATATTAAATTGCTTTGTTCCTGGGCTTACTCTTCCCTTCTACCCTTATCTGCCATCCAATTCTCCACCCAAACTACTCCTTCTCCTTGCTTTCCATATGGCCGTATCCAGCATACAGTAGGTGCAGAGTTCCGGCTTGTGGATGATGCAGGCATTGTCAGAACTCTCCCTTCCACTATAACTTTGTGATACTCTCTTATTTAAAGGATGGTGAAGGGGCTATGACCTGAAAAAAAAAAAAATCAATGACTCTCGGCTAATAAAGGTTCTTATGCGGTAAATGTGCTCTTGGGAAGCTGGTTCCTGCCCTTCTCCACGGTGCTGGCCTGATGCCCCGGAGTGATTTACTCTGCGGTAACACGATGGAGCCTCCACCATGGAAGGGAATTAAATAAAAATGCAATAAAAGAGGACAAAATCAATCTGCTTACAGTTTTGTTTAATAAAAATTCATGAAGGATGGGCAGGCAGGCCTAGAAGTGATGCACCAGTTCTGCCAGAGGCTGGCTGAGGACGCTCCCTCAAGCTTCAGGCGTTAGTGGGGTGGGGGACCGGGCAGGGGATCAGCTGAAGGGGGGCTAAGCCTCCCACCCTCAGGCACAGCAGGCTGGGTCCTGCTGCCAGGCAATAGGGCCAGGCCTGCCTTACTGGAAGGGAGGCAAACCAGCTCAGGCTCTGTGGAAGGGAGAATTCCCCAAAGCCAAAGAAAGAGAAGAGATCTTTTACATGGGATTCATCTCCCTAGAAACCAAGAAGCTCCATGTGCTCTGGAATGACAATGACTCTCAAGCCTGACCAAGTATTTCTTTTCTTTTCCTTTTTATTGTGGTAAGAACACTTACCATGAGATCTACCCTCTTAACACATTTTTCAGTGTAAATACAGTATTGTTCACTATAGGCACAGTGTTGTACAGATCTCTCGACCTTATTCATCTTGCATAACTGAGATTTTATACCCTCTAAATGGCAACTCCCCATTACCCCTCCCCACAGCCCCTGGCAACCTCCATTCTACTATCCATTTCTGAGTTTTACTATTTTAGATACCTCGCATAAGTGGAATCATGCAGTACTTGTCTTTCTGTGTCTGGCTTATTTCACTTAGCATAGTGTCCTCAGGGTTCATCCATGTTGTCGCATATGGCAGGATTTCTTTCTTTTTCAAAGCTGAATAATATTCCATTGTGTGTATGGATATACCACATTTTCTTTATCCATTCATCTGTTGATGGACATTTCGGTCGTTTCCATATCTTGGCTATCGTGAATAATGTTGCAATGAACATGAAAGTACAGATAGCTCTTCGAGATCCTTTGCAATTCTTTTAGCTAAATATCCAGAAGTGAGACTGCTGGGTCATATGGTAATTCTATTTTCAATTTTTGGAAGAACTGCCATAACATTTTCCATAGCAGCTGTACCATTTTGCATTCCCACCAACAGTACAAAGGGTTCCAATTTCTCCACATCCTCGCCAATGCTTATTATCTTTTGTTTTTTTAATAATAGCCATCCTAACAGGTATGAAGTACTATTTCATTATGGTTTTAATTTGCATTTCCCTAATGGTTAGTGATCCTAAGCCTCTTTTCTTATACCTGTTGACCATTCGTATGTCTTCTTTGGAGAAATGTCTATTCGAAAACTTTGCCTATTTTTTAATCAGGTTGTTTGGAGTTTTTTGCTATTGAGTTGTTGGAGGGCCTTATTTGTTTGAATATTAATCTCTTATCAAATATTGGTTTGAAAATATTTTCTCCCATTTAAAACAATATGGTACTGTCATAAAAATAGGCACATAGACAAATGGAACAGAATACAGGGCCCAGATATAAACCCATGCACATACAGTCAACTGACCTTCAACAAGGGTGCCAAAAATAGGGGAAATGTTCTCTTGAACAAATAGTGTTGGGAAAACTGGATATCCACATGCAAAAGAATGAAATTGGACCCTTATCTAATATCATACACAAAAAATCAACTTAAAATGGATTAAAGATTTAAACATAAGACCTGGAACTGTAAAACTTCTAGAAGAAGACATAGAAGAAAAGCTTCATGACATTGGGCTTGGCAATGATTCTTGGATATGACACCAAAAGCACAGGCAACATAAGCAAAATTAGACAAGTAGGACTACATCAAACTAAATAAAGAGCTTCTACACAGCAAAGGAAATAATCAACAGAGTGAAAAGGCAACCTACAGAATGGCTGACCAAGTGTCTCTTATAATAGAAACTGTTTCTGTCCATAAAACATTTCTTTAAAACACGTGGTCCTATGCAAAAGATTTCATATCTTTGGGTGGAAGCTCCAGACCAAAGACCCAATGATCTATAAAAGGGATCAGCACACTATGGCCTGCAGGCCAAATCTGGCCCACCATCTGTTTTTAAATAAAGTTTTATTAGAACACAACCATGCACATTTGTTTACATACTGTCCACGGCAGCTTTTGCACTGCAATGACAGAGTTGTGTAGTTGTGACAAAGCCTGCAAAGCCTGAATACTTACTATCTGGCCATTTACAAAACAGGTGTGCAGACTCTGATCTATACCTCAAAGATTCTCACTTACCTCCCTTACTAGCTCATGTACCCATTCAACAGAAACTTCATAAGCTCTCACATGTCCCACACCATCCTTGGCAGAGAAGCGGAGACAATTAAGATCTGAGCCCCTGCGTTTAAGGGATTGTATTGGTTTTCTATCATTGGATAACAAATGACCACAAACTTAGTGGTTTAAAACAACATCCATTTATTCGTTCCCAGTTGTGTAGGTCAGAAGTCCAAGTGGGCCCAGCTGGGTTCACTGCTCAGCATCTCACAAGGCGGAAATCAAGGTAATGGCCAGTCTGAGCTCTCATGTGGATCCCTGCGGGAAGAATTTGACTCCAACCTCGTTCAGGTTGTTGGCAGAATCCAGTTCCTTATAGCAGCTGTAGCTCTGAGGTCCTGGCTTCCTTGCTGACTGTCAGCCTGGGGCCACTCTCTGCTGCTAGAGCCTCCCCCATTCCCTCTCACGTGGCCCTCTCCAGCTTCAAACCAGGCACAGCACTTTGAGTCCTTCTCCTGGTTTGAATCCTCCTGGCTTCCCCTTCTGCCAATTGCCAGACAAGGTTCTCCGTTTTTAAGGGCTCACGTGATTATACTGCATCTACTTGGATAACCCAGGATAATCTCCCTATTTTACGGTCAACTTGCCACATAACTTGACATAATTATGGGAGTGATAGTTCACCATACTCACTCACAGGTTTTGGGTATTAGGGTGGGGCATCTTTGAGATGCTATTTTAGAAATTACGCCTACCACAGGGAGTAAGTAATGTGATTAGTAAGATAAGCTAACCAGCTGTAACAAACAGACTCCCAAATTTCAATAGTTTACAAAACAAAAGGTATATTTAGTCTCACATAACTGTCCAGAGTAAAGGTTCTAGGTCAGTGGAATTCTGCCCCATACAGTCATTTGGGAACCCAGGCTGATGGTGGCCTTGTCATCTTCAATATATGGCTTCCAAGCTCACTGTACTTGCTGCCATTCAAATCAGGCAAAAATGGAATGAACACAGAGGCGCACATGTAGGGGGTTTTAAGGGCTGGGCCTGGAAATTGTTCAAAGCACTTCTGCTCATATTCTATCAAAAATACACCACATCTAACTTGAAGGGAAAACAAAAGATGAAGTCTAACTGAGTAACCAGGTACCCAGCACTTCTATTACAATGGAGGAAAGAAAGGATGGATTTTGATGGTCAGTAGGCTGTCTCCTGTCCAAGTAGGAAGGAAGGTGCCAATAGCTATGAATTGACATCTGGTTACAGCTGGGGCCACACAGACCATACATGTTGATATGTTCTAATCTTCTAAATAGTTTTTGTTGCATTTAAAAATGTCCTAGCTGGTTCTGCTAAAGAAGTTAATAAAAAAGAGAAGATATATGCCAAAATAGCCATATGCAAAAAACAAAGTAGTAGATACCAAAAAAGAGATATGGGTGAGATGCTATGGAAATTGTGAAAAGTAAAAGTGAAGTTACCTGCACTTGAATAAGTCAGGGAAATCCTATTTACTGAGGGCCATTCCCTTTCCTAGGTGCTCACTTAATGGAATAGTCAGAACTTCAACCAGATCTGACTGGCTCCATAGTCCACACCCTACCCTCATGGGAACCTCCCAAAGGAAAGGATTTCAGGAAGAAGTCGGCATTTGCGCTAGAATATTGTTCAGCAGGAGGGTGACATGATCCCTCTTGGCAATGGAAAGATGAATTTGGTGGCACATATCAAGTGAATGGGATAGAAAGCTACCCATCATAAAGAGACCTCTGTGGGACAAGTGTTTGAGGAGGTGAGGGTCCAGACTACAGAGGGGCAAATAGGAGAGGAAACAATACGATGGGAAAATTCTGGAACTTACCAGTCAGATTTTTGAAAGAGAAGAAAATTGAGACAAGAAAGAAATATTGATGGCTTTAATTTTCAAGTCTGAGTGAAACTATGTTTAGCAGAAAGAGTGAGGCAGGAAGCTAGAGCTGGTGTGAGAAAGAAGACATTGGGTTTAGGTTGATGCATGTCGGGTTTGACAAACGGGCAGGGACCACATTTGGAAATGTCCCCAGGAAGCTGGATATACTGAAGGGTAGCACCATGGAGCTCTCAAAAGGTCCTTCATAGAAGCAAGAGTGGAATTTGGGAGCCATATGCAGAGGTGATGGGGGCAGCTGAGGTGATCAAGAGAAATGGGAGAGAGATCCAGGAGCATAGAAGACTGTCCTTGGGACATGTCGATGTGAAAGGAGAGGGAGAGCCCACAGAGATGAAGAAGGAGAGGAGGGAAGAGGCGGGAGAGGGGTGTTTCATGGTATTAGAGGTCACAGGACCTGAAGAAGATGGCACCTGGGTTTACTTGACTTGAGGGGCCAGAAAAGAGTTGTGACCGCAGAGAAAGAAACTTCTGGAGAAGGGTAAAGGGGGAAGGTATACACTAAATGCTAAAGAAGCCCATTAAGGAATGTGAAAGCAAATACAAGAATCTCAGAAGCACAGATTTCTAACTTTACAACTAGCCAGAGCCCCATCCACAGCCTGAGGAACTTCTCCTCCTGGGAATTCCACTTCTTCATTTACTCATATCGGCCTTTTTAAAATTTCTGTCCTTCTGAGTTATACAAAAGAGGACTTTGCACTGGGGCTTTATCCAAACTTGGGCCAGAAAAAGTGAGAGCTGGTACATCCTTGGCATGGAGACGACAGAAACAAGTGTGCATCTCCAAGGCCCCGTGGATGGAGGCGCTTGGTTGCTGCCCCTCAGACATCCTCCAGGGGCTGGCCTTGCAGGGAGAGTTGTGAGTTGTAACAACCACCCAGGCTGTGGGTGTCTCTGGGTGGGTGAGTGCACTCACTTGCATGTGTTAGGGAATGAGAGGCCCAGACCATTGTTTGACATGCATGGGGCTGTAGGATGAGTAGCACCCCAGGGTGACCTGCCACAGATGTGGGTATCCAGGCCATACAGTGAGGTAGATCTAGGGGCCCCTAGAGCTGGACTTGGGAGGGCTCTCTCATCCGTTCCTTTGTCCAAAAGTTGTGGCAGCCGATGTTGGAGTGGAGAAACTCATCCACAGAGAGAGACCTGGCCTTGCTGTAAGAAGCTCCCAGTTAGGGGGACAGCAGAGGAGGAGACTGAGGCAGCCCCTGCCCCCAGGAAGTCACCTTCTGGGAGAGAGAGGGATAGAGAAGAGCACATGATCTTAAAGCCCCAAGAACAATTAAGGCAGTGTTCCAGGCGGCCAACTGAAAACAAAACCTAGGAAGGCTTCCAGGGAGAAGAAAGAGGACCTCAGCCCCTAAGAACAGGAGTGCCAGGGAGAGAGCGAGGGTTCCAAGGGGGAAGGAGTGCTCCCTGTAAGCCAGAACCTAGAGGCAGTGAAGCCCAAGCAAGGTAGTCTGTGCCCGGAGAATGGGAGGGTCCCCTGGGGGACAGTGGGGAGAGAAGGAGGGAGGAAGAAGGCTAGCTGTCTGGGTGCCGATGAGGATGGGGTGGGGCCCAGAGCATCCTCTTACTCCACGGCCACACTCAGTGGCTTGTTTGATTTTTCCATCTGCATCCCCTGGCTTGTCTTTGGCAGGAGGACAGTGCTCTAGAGGGACCTGCACATCGAGAGACTCTCAGATGCCTCTTTCATGTTCTCCAGTGCTGGCTCGGGGCGGATGCCTCCTCTGGTCCACGGCGTGCTGTCTTCATAACTGTACTTTGCCCTGCTTCTCCCAAGGGCTTTGGCTATGGTGGCCTGCTTCATTTAAAGGACTGCTGAGCCCTGAGGCCTAGGGACAGCAGGCAGTAGGGGGACTCACCCTGGTTGCTTGTCTAGCATCGCAGGAGCCAGGCCCCCAGATGAGGATAGGCATGGTGTGTCCTTCCCCCCTCAAATACTCCCAGGCCCACCATACAGTTTCCTGAGCCTTGCACACAAGGGGCGTGAATGAAGGTGGAAATCCAGCCCATCGTCTGCTCACCAGCAGCACTGCCTCCACCCACCCAAAGGAAGGAGAACTTTGCCTGCTTCACCAAAGGTGCCATCTGGGCTGGCAGCAGCCCTGGCTCCTCCCCTCATCCCAGGCCTGAGAGGGGCAGGAGTTCATGGGTCAGGGGACCCTGCTCTCCAGGGGTCTCCCCACTGGGTACCACCTTCCCTCCCCAGATCCCACAGGCTCAGCTGGCCCCTCTCCGAGAATAGCTGTGTTCTGGTCTTCTAGAGCAATGTTTCACAAACCTTAGCATGCCTTAGAATGACCTGGAATGTTCCTTAAATCCCTGATTCCTGGCCCCTACCCCCACAGTTTCTGATTAGGGCTTGGGGTGAACCCAGGAATTTGCATTTTTGACTGCTTCCCAGATGATGCTGATGCTGCTGGTCCAGGGTCCACACTTAGAGAAACGCTATCTTAGCTCCTCCTCCTGGCTCAGTGAGAGGATGCAACCTCAAGGGCAGCCTCAGCATTCAATCAATACATATCGATTTTAGTGAATGGGAGCAGCGAAGGGTAGATTGTTGATTGACTCTGAGATCCCATGAACAACTGGCTCCTTCACGTCCAGACCTATTAAGTTAACGGGAAACTCAAGGGCACAGGCAGCGTAAAACGTGGAGGGGAGGCAGGGAGGCAGTCTACAGTGTTGAACTCTGGAGAATCTCCTTCCAAACCATCAGAAATAATAAAAATAATAACAATAACCACCATTCCTTAAGCCTCTGCTCTGCGCCTGGCCCTGAGCTGAGCTCAAAATGCGACCATCCCTGCAGGGCGATGAAGTGGGGACGGCAGTTCACACGAGAAGATCCAGGGATCTCAGCCCAGGGTCCCACGAGCGATGGAGGACCCCCGGGCTTCAGACTTGCAATCATTTGTCTTCAGGCCCCATGAGCTTCACCAGACGCCCAGCTGCCTCCCCAGAGACTGAGAGGGTCAGAGGTCAGAAGTGGCTACAGTCTGGAGAAAAGTAGTCACAGCCTAGGGAGACAATCGGCTGTGTGGAATCCAACAGCCTGATTCTCAAACCTCGCCTGCCATTTACTATGTGCAAGAACCTGGGCAATCCTTGACCCTCAGAGCCTCAGTTCTCTGATCTATGAAATGGGAATAATAATTCCAACCCCCTGGGACGTTGCTGGATTAAACGAGAACGTATACAAAATGCACGGCACAGCATCTAGCTCTTAGTAAGGGCTCAGTAATCATATTCCCTCTCGAAACAGGCACCCTCTTCTTCATGTATTTTGGAGTGACAACTCAGAGGCACATTTAGAAATTTTGCCTTGGGGCGGGGGAGGGGGAGGGAATGGAGAGGCAGACACAGGAACCCACCAGTGAAGAGGTTGTTGCTACAGTCCAAGGCGGGGCCTAAGCTCAGCAGAGGTGGGCAAGAGGATGGGTTTACAGAGCCTGCAGAACCCACAATCACTTGCAGAATCCACTCAAGGACCCAATGCCAGGTAGCATGTCACTGGAAGGGGGCGAGGTGGCTGTTCTGGAAACTCTTATTCAGGGAGTGGCCGTATCTAGTTTGGACACCCAAGGGCAGGAGTTGTATCTAAGAGGAAGTCACACTTAGCTCAGCAACTCCAATATGGTGGGGCTTCACCCTCCAGAAGCCCTCTGCTGGGGTCTCCTCAGACCAGCCAGAGGAAAAGAACTTGGGAGGCCCCTCATGTGGCCTGAAAGGCAAGCCAGCACAGTGGGCACTGGGGGAGACACTCCTGCACCCAGAATCACAGCTCTAGCACTGACCAACAATAACCTTCACTTCTGTGAACCTCAGTTTCCTCATCTGTAAAATGGGAATGATAAAAATGGTGCCTATTTCAAGGTTTCCATGGGGACACATGGTGAACCGTTAGCACAAGTGTTTATCACAAAGCAAGCTTTTATAAACAGCAGCTGCCATTATTCTTGTTGGTATGTTTCCACCTGTGCGATCTTAGATAAGGTTAAAAAAAACTGTCTCAGTTTTCTCATTTCTAAATGAGTATTTTAATAGAATTGATCCCCATAAAATTGTTTCAAAAATTAAATGAGATGATGTTTGTCAAACTCCTAGTGTATAGTAAGCTCTCAATAAATGTTAAGGGTGATTTCTAGCTGGAGGCACAGATGGCCCACAGCCAGGGTGAGCTAGGGTCCCCATTTGCAGGGGACTGTCCAGTTTTAGCACTGAAAGTTCCGTGTCCCGGAGATCCCTCTGTCCCAGGCAAACCGGGACAGTTGCCCACCCTCCAACAGTCTGGCTGGCTGGGCCTCTCTTCCCCCGCAGGCAGTGCAGGGGGAATTTCTGGCCATGTCAACCTGCCTCTGGAAGCAAGGCCAGGCTCTGGGCTGCTTTCAGAGTCTCAGTGGCCCCAGGATTCCAGAGTTCTCATGATGAAGGGGCTCAGCAAGGCTCAGAGACCCTGGGAGACAGAGTCTGGGCCCACCACTTTCAGACTCCCGGGGTGACAGACCCCAGCCCAACTGCAAACAGAGACACAAAACCAAGGGGGAAAAGGAGATGGTCTCTGAGGGTCCCGCTGGCATCAGAGAAGGGAGGGCCGTGTTCCCGAGATGAGTAATGCAGAGAGAGGAAGCGGTGGAGGGAGGTGCAGCCGCTGGGCCCCCAGCCTGTTCCCAGCCAGGCTGCTGCTGAGCAGGAAACCTCCCAGCTGAGCCTGGGAAGCAGTTATCACTGGTGGGTGATTAAGTTACTAATCCTTCAGGGAGAAGACATTTAGAGGCCCGTATTAGAGCAGTGCGAGGCAAAATTACATTCCGTTTCAATTTAGTTTAGCAATTCCCGTGATTTAGTTAAATGAAAAGCAATTGTTCCAATTAATAGTATTGAATGTTATTCATCAAAAGTGTCAAAACAGTTCTGTGGCTGCATTAGTAACCCATTCTCTTGTCAGAGATATGGATAATTCCCCAGGATAGGATGGGAAAATAGTAGGGTGTGGGGGCTTTGGGGAGAAGGTCAAAGTCAGAGAGGATATTTACATGCACATGTGTGCACGTGTGAAGGCTCAGCTGCATGTGACCTGTGTGCACGGATTAGTGTATATGTGGGCATATGTGTCTTGTATGCACACAGATCGAGGCTGTGCCCAACTATACATATTTATATCCGCTTATGTGCATATGCCAGTGTGCTTGAGTGAGTGACTGGGCACACAAGTGTGTGTTCTTGGGCATGTATGCATATACGTGCAAGTGCCCTGTGTGTCCAAGCATGTGTGCACATGTGAATTTGTGTGCATACGTGCACAAGTATTCAGATGGTTGTGTTTTCAAGTGTGTGTGTGTGTGTGTGCACAAGTGATCTTGCAGATATGTTGGTGTCCAAGGGGATACACTGTGAACATACATGTGCATGCACATCTGGAGGTACATTCATGTATATTGTAAATGTGTGTGTATGTATCAAGGCAGGAGGTGAAGGGAGCTTGCTGCTTTGATAGCTTAAGAGAAGACCCATCTGTTTCCATCCTTATGTCATATGAGTAATTTGGCTTGTCTCTGGGATGCTACCATTCAAACACAGTTCCAGTGAGGTCAGAGACTTTCCTGTCATGTTCATGGTTGTATTCTCAGGACCTAGAAGAGAGCCTGGCACAGAGTAATCTTTGATGATATATATTGATTGAATGGGTTAATGGATAGATGGAGAATGGAGGCATGGATGAATGGATAGATGGATGGATGGATGGATGATGGACAAATGAGGGGATGGATGGCAGGATGGATAAGTGAGTAGACAGATGGATAGATGGATGGACTAACAGACAGACGATGGATGGCTGCAGACCCCTGGCTTTATCAGGCCTTCCAGTAGTGGGAGGGCTCCCCAGTCTTCTCTCCTCTGTGCGAATCCCAAGCCCCTCTGGCTTTCAGCTTCAGCCCTATAGCACATGCTTGGAAAACTCCATTCTGGGTAGGCAGCAGGCTCAGAAGGGTCACGAGCTGCCAGAATCAGCCGGCGCTAAGAGCAGGAAGGGCAGGGACTTCTTTGGAGATGCTAAAAAAAGCTAAGCTCAGCATTGCAGGCCTAGCAGGAAGCTGGCCTGGCCAAGCAGGCCCAAGAGGACATAAGCCAAGAAGGGCCCTTCGGGACCTATATACCCTTAAGCCAGGGTTCCCACACGGGCTACAGCCGCCAGCTCCTGACTCTCTCCCAGGCTGGTCCTTCTCTGTCCCTGATTTTCCTCCTGCCCCTGACACCCTCCACAGCACGAGGAAGCCACTTCTCCATCTCCGTCCAGACACTGGTGTAGTTCATTATCATCCCATTACCACAGACTAAGATAAAGGGAATCTACAAATGGCCTCCTATCTCCAGTGTCCTCACTTCCCAGACTTCCTTGCTTGGCTCTCTCTGAAGCTGACCACATAGGGGAGAGGGACCCAAGACCCAGAGCAGCCCACTTTCTGTGGCTGTCAATCCTCCCACACTCATTTCGAGCTGCGGCAGGGTTTCTCCCAGTCCACCTGCTGTCAGAGCCTGCCCCCTAGTGGCTGACTCTGGCCCATACACTGCCCCCACCCCATGGCACCAACTGGGAACCTGGTGCCCCCCCAGCCAGCCTCAGCCAACAAGGACCTCGGAGTCCTTGCAAAGGCTCCACAATAGCCCCATTCCCCCCTTCCCAGACACAGGCACAGCAGTACCAGATCACCCCATATGCATACAATGGGGGCCTGGCTGCCCAGAGTTTGCACTGCCTGCAACAGCCCCCCAGCTATCTACGCAAGCATCCATCCATCAGGATGGTGATTAAGCATGAAGAGGAAGTGTTAGGATATGATCCCTGAACCCACGAGGCTCATAAAGACAATAGCTGGGACCGTGGCAAGAGGCACCAGGCGTCCTGTCTATTTTGGGGAGGCCCCAAGCATGGCTGGCCAACACCGAGGGCATCCTGGGGCTCATTAATCTGTATGGGAGTGACAGAGACAGGATAGAGAGTCCAGGAGGCCTTCCGCCAGCCATTTCCTCCCAGCCTGCCAGCTCTGCTCTATACTCCACTCATGGAGCCCCTGGCCCTGGCCTCTGGAGACCCAGCCTTGCCAGCTCTCTGTGGTAGACCCAGCCACCTTCCTCTCCTTTCAAAGGCTTTTAGTAAGAGATTAGAGCCCCTGGCCTTTCTGGGATCCACTCTTTGTTTTCTCCCTGAGGGAGGCAAAGGAAGAAGTAAAACCCCATCAGCCTCCTCCAGGCTGAGGCAATGGAGAATCTGCTTCGAAATATCCTTCTGGTGCTCTGTTCCCACGGCCTGGCCTCCTTTGAGTCCAGGAGTAGTGAAAGGTTAATTGCTGGGGCCTGGGCTCCGCAGTGGGCTGGTGCCAGAGAACCAAGTATTAAATATGCAATTGTGAAATATCCCTCTCCTACTCTCTCCTTCTCTCCCAGCTGTTAAACAGTTGGAAGCTTGAAATCAGCCATGGTGTGAGTATTTACACCACGGAAATTGGCAAACACTATAAAATAAAGCAGTTCCAGCAAGGGAGGCATGGGCCCCTTTCCCGTTTCCTGGCTGGAAGTCACAAACCCAGATAACTTGGTTGGAAAGTGTGGTCGTGACAGCTTTAGGGCTACAGAGACTTGGAGTGCACACCAGGTGTGTAGGGGGGCACCCTAACCCCATTCCATCCGTCCTTGCAGTCTCTAACCCTGGAGAGTACTGGGACAGATCAGTCCTAAGAGTCGGGAGACCCGGATCCCACCTAGGGATATTACTCATGTCACTTCAGCTCACTGATCCTTCATTTCTCAACAGTAAAATAGGGGCTGTAATATCCCATTCTAGGGCTGGAACTTGATAGGATTCTTGTGAGAATCAAATAGACTATGGCGTGTGAAGCATTTAGCACAGTGAGGCCGTTGTAAGGCTGGCTGGTAGTAACTATCTGATAAACATCAGCTTTGTCAAGATTATCATTGTTGGTTATTATCATTACTTCCTTCAGAAGGCATTTTAAAGCTAAAATGAAAGAGTTGTAAAAGCATTTGTACTACTTTTTTCTTTAAAGTGTTTCCAGTAATATAAACCAAAGGCAGCCTGCTGCCCTCTTCAACTTTGCCCGTGCCCAGGTCCAAGCACAGTGCTTGACCGACAGTAAGTGGCCAATGACTGGCAAGTGACTGACCATATAACTTAGCAAATTTTAGGGAATATGACATTTCTAACACGATAAAAGAGTCCTGGTCCTTTTCCTTTTCACTTAGGATACATATCTTAGCATAAATTGTCACAAACCCAATTTTTCTGATTTTAGGAACATAGCACCCGGGGAGGACGTGAGTTGTGGCGTCCACTCAGATCCTCAGAGAAAGGAAAGACTTTACCAGTTGCTTCTCTGGGATCAGGTCAAAAGCAAATATCAAGGCCAGAAAAGGTGAGTCGTGTTTTCCCCAGGAAGGACCATCCCCAGCCCTTGGGCAAACAGAGCACCTCATCTTTGCTCTCCAGCCCCCAAGGGAAAGCCTTGTGGGAGGCCAGAGGCACAAAGAACCATCGCCAGCTCTGCCATGCTCTCATATCTGCTCTGGCAGACCCTATGTTTAGGGGAGCCGGCAGGGCAGAGGGTGGGTTGCTGAGGAGAAGCAGAGATTAAACAGTGCAAGAGGCTCATGTGGGCTCAAGCCCACCTCTGTGCAGCCTTGAGCAAATGCTTTCATTTCTTTGAGCTTCTGTTTCCTTGTCTGCAAGACAAGGATAATAATGCCAACCTCAAAATTCTGGTAGGAAGAGTCTATGCAGTGACACAGATGGAAAATGCTGGTGCATAATTAGTGCTCAGCAAGTGTTCGTTTTTGGTCTTCCTTCCTTTGGCCCGGGGGCCAAAAAACATGGTATTAACTAAGACTGTTCATTGCTTATTGTCCAAGCAGAGCCCTGGGCCCAAGGAGGCAAAAGTCTACCTCTTGACCACCCACCCATTCAGGCCTGCTGCTACGGTACACATAGGACCTCTGTTCTCTGGATCTTTCATAAACCCAGCTAGCCAGGCACATAACTAGGAGGTAACATCAGCCCACAATCGTAGCTGATCCATGCAAGTGCAAGATGCTGTGAGCAAGAAGGTGAAGCCTCAAAACCTCAAATCTTTGGACAAGACCAAAATGATGAGGGCCTGATATCATCAATACTCGAGGGGAGAAGGACCACCTGAACCCCTGACCATTCCCAGCGTGTATGTGAGCACCTGCATGGACATGTGTGCACGTAGACCTGTGTGTACGCACATGAGTGTGTTGGGCAGACTTATGGATGCAAGTTTGTACCTGTGGGCTTCTTATGAGTGCACACACCTGTGTACCTGTATCTCCTGGGCATGTGTGCACAGGGAATGGGTACATGTGTATATATGTGCATGCACACACTTATGTGTAGGCGTGTTTCTGTGACTGTACTGGTGCACACGAGTGTGGAGTTACACTTATGAACGAATGAACAAGGTCGCTGCACATTCCTACATGTGCCGCTCTGGCTGCAGACACTGCAGATGGCTGCAGGTGAATGAATGTGCAAAGATGTGCGTATGTACTTGTGTGTATTTTTAGGAACAGAGAGTACAAATAAACAGCATGAACAAGATGGTTGGGAGGAGGGGGGTTTTAAATACTTAGGAAGATAAACAACCCCCACATGGACTTTGGAAGCACTCATTATGTACAAATAATGTATATGCTAATTACAAATTACTCTTTTCTGCTCATTAAAGCAGAACTGCTGCACTTTATTAGTTCAATTCTGGTTACTCTACACACTTGAAAGTAATAAAAATGACTTTTGGGTCAGGAAGACACCCGCATGGGGCTAAGGGAGCCATCTCGGGCTATGTGAATGATCATGCAGACCAGGGGCCAGGCCATTGATGTCAACTCCTCTGTCCCCCTCTCCCCCATGTTCAATCGGTCACCAAATTCAGTCAAGCCGACCTCCTTTCCCCCATCTCCATCGACACTGCACTAGTCCAGGCTCCCACATCTCCTCTCTGACAGCCTCTGGACAGCTGACCATACCACCTCCCAGTTGGTCTCTGACTTCAGTCTCACCCGACTCCAATCCATCCCCTAAGATGCTGCTGGCAAATCGGCGCACCCCACTCCTGCACTCCTTAAAATCCCCCACTGTGTTCCCATCACCACTGAGTAAAGCTCACACCCCATAGCTTGTCCACCCATGACGTGGGTGTTCAAGACCACCACAGCCTCAGCCCTTCACTTCACATCCAGAGATATGGAGTGACTCTCAGATGGTTTCCTGAGTCCATCCTCCATCTGCCTGAGGGTCTGGGCACACATTTTTCCTTGGTCCCCAATGCCCTATCCTTTCTATTCCTACTCCACCAGCTGGATCTACATGGTGGGCTCTTATTCCATCTTGCAAACTGCTGCTCTGGGAAAGCATCCCCTAGTGCCTCTAGCTTATTACTAATTCCATTTCTTGTATTTCTCTCTGCTTTGCACACAAGCACTTGTTTATTCCTTCGTTACCCATCTCCCCCATTAGCCTGCAGGCAGGGGCTTTGCTCTGTCGACTGTTCTGTGCATACCCAGCACCTAAGATGGTCTCTGGCGCACACTAGACATTCGATAAATGAAAACTTAATTAATATCCCTATTATACTGCTCAGCCCTCCATATTATCACTGTAACTGATATGATCTGCTTCACCCCCTTGGGATTTGGGTTTTTATTGTGATTAAACACTTGCTTGAGCTCCCCCTCATGTGTTCTGAGGATGTCTTTCTCCTCTCCTCAGAACCACTGTGTTTTGATAACTCCTGGCTCTTCTATTAGTCTATCCCACTCTTCACGGGAAAGGAGCTAGACTGGAGCAGCTAGAACTCAGGCACACCACCTAGAGGCTGAAAGGTAAAACAACTCAGAAACAGAAAGCATCAGAAGAAGCCTTGGTGGGAAGCAGGATGCAATCACCACAGTCATTATTTCCAACACACTTCCATCTGAGGATGGGGCAGAAGAGGCTCCCAGTCTTAGCTTCAGCAATGTGTCCAGGGCCAGTCTTTGTCACACTTTCTGGGTCCTGGTCAAAAGTCCAGGCTCCCCCCACCCCTTCCTAGTATGTTCTTCCTTTGTGCCCTTTCTACCCAACCAACTTCTGCCCTGCCCATCTTATTCAATCAAAGAAGTTCTCATATGGAACCTGGAAAGTCAAACAATTTTGTTCCTTCTCTCATGTTCCTCAGCCCTACATGAATATTTGTTCATCCTCTACCTAGTAACTTTCTAGTTCCAGACACTAGGAAATATGGATTTCATGAAACCATCATAATTTTCTGCTTACAGTCTTTTCCAAAGCCACCAGTTGACTCCTCACTTCAAATCTTCATAACTAAAGGGCCCACTCATGTAACTCTTTCCAGAGAGTCTTCACAATGACTTCTTTTCCCTCCCTATAACACAGAAGCAGTGGTCAACTTTTAAGAGGCATCTTCTTTCACCAATACCAAAATATTTCGCTTATCTGGAAGCTAACTAATTATTTGTTTATAGGTTAGCAACCTTCAAGACATGTCAAGACTTTTTGAAAGCAAGGTTCATTCTATCAATTTGTATATCCTAAGCTCCAGTGCAGGCTTTTTCTTGAAACTCTGGAACATTTGGATGGAAGATGACACTACTTCTCCATCTACTTCCAAGCTCAGGGGCCAAAGAACTCTTGGAGTTTCCTAAAGGGCTAAAATCTGAAAGTGAAGATGTCAGAGAGCACATGAGAAGGAAATCGACTGTCAAACCAAAGCAAGGAAAATGGGAATACCAGTAAACTGACCCAGTGAATTAATCCTAGGGAAGACGGCTTTGCTGGGTCATGTGCATAACTGAACAGCAGTGAATTTCTCCATAAGGGAGTGCAGCTGAAGCTTGTCACAATATGATGCAAAGAAGATCCAAACAAATGGAAAGATATACCATGTTCATAGATAGGAAGACAATGATCCAAAGATGGCAGCTCTCTCCCAAAGAAATCTATCTCTAAATTCAATGAAAAATCTGCCAAAATAAAAAATATGTTGTGACATATAGCAAGTTGATCCTAAACCATATGAAGATGAGTAAAGAGCAAAGAATAGCCATGATAATTTTGAAGAAAGAGGATGAGGAAGAGAAGGAAAAGAAGGACGGTGAGAGAAACAACTTCCTATGCTAGATGTAGACAGAAATTATTCTTACAACTCAACAATAAAAAGACCTAGTTTAAAAATGGGCAAAGGATTTGAATAGAGATTTCTCCAAAGAAGATGCACAATAGCCAATAACCATATTAAAAAATGCTGAACATCATTAGTCATCTGGAAAAATGCAAATCAAAACCACAATGAGATACCATTTCACCCCTAATAGGATGGCTAAAATTAAAAAATGGAAATTAACAAGTATTGGTGAGAATGTGGAAAAGTTGGAATCCTCATACATTACTGGTGGGAATATAAAATGGTGCAGCCAATTTAAAAAATAATGTAATGGTTCCTCAAAAAAATTAAACCTAGAATTACCATATAACCCAGAAATTCCACCCCTAGGTATATACCCAAAAGAATTAAAAACATATGTTCATGTAAAAACTTGTACACTAAAATTCATAGTACCATTATTCACAACAGCCAAAAAGTGGAAAACCCCAAGTATTTATCAACTAATGAATGGGTAAACAAATGGTGGTATATCCATACGATGGAATATTATTCTGCCATGAAAAGCAATGTGGTGTGTTAACATGCTACAACACGGATGAACCTTGAAAATATTACACCACGTGCATAAAATATCCAGAATAGGCAAATCTATAAAGACAGAAAGTAGATTGGTGGTTGCCCAGGGCTGAGCTGAGGGCGCATGGAATGAGGAGTTTGGAGGGGATAGTTAAAGAATATAGGGTTTCTTTTTGGGGTGATAAAAATGTTCTAAGGTTGATTGGGGTGATGGTTGCACAACTCTATGGATATACAAAAAAACACCAAATAGTACACTTTGAAAGGATGAACTTTATGGTATGTAAATTATATCTCAATTTTTAAAAACAATAACTATAAATAAAGCTGTAGCAACTAAAATATGCAGTGCTCATGTAAGGATAAATAAACCAAAGAAAAAGAATAAAAAACTCTGCAGCTTACCCACACATAAAGGAACTTGGTATAGGACAGAGCAGACATCACAGATCAGTGGAGAAATGGTTTAGCCAATAAATAGTGTTGTACAACTGCCTATCTATATGAAAATTAAAATAAAATTTATTCCCATATTCATGCCACTTACACACACGAATTTCAGATAAATTGAAGAACCTAAGTGTAAAAAAAATGAAAAACTTAAACTTTCAGAAGAGAATATAGCAAAATAACTTTATGACATCAGGAGAGTGAGATTTTTAAACAAAACCAAAAAGCACAAACCAAAATGGAAAAGACAGATACATTTTTCTATATTTAAATTTTAAAATTCTGGAAGAACATATGATACCACAAATAAAGTAAAAGGGAAGTATATAGCCAACAAAGGATTGGTTTCTGGAATGTATAAACTCCTAAAATTAATTTTAAAAACAAACAACCAATATAAGAATGTGTGAAGGATAGGAACCAGCAATTTACAGAAAACACCAATGATGAACACGAAAAATTCTCAAAATCACTAGCAATCAGAGAAACATAAATTAAAACAACGATGCACCACTTCTCATTCTTCATATTCTATGTATTTATGAGTTGCAATGAGGACGTGAGGAAATGGAAATTCTGATAAACTCTTGGTGGAAGTATGAATTGATACAACCATTGTGAAAAAAATTGACAGTATCTGGTAAAGATGCTCACAACATAATGCTCAGCTGATCTCATTTTAGATCTGCACCTTGGAGGGGAGAAAAATAGAAATGAGGATGTTCATGCAGCACTTTTTGTAATAGTGAAACCCTGGATGCAAAATAGAGAAATGGATAAGGAAAGTATAGAATATAGCGGCAGTTCAATGTAACAGCTCAAATGAATGAATCAGATCTCTACATATCAACATAGACAAATCTCAAAAATATGACATTCATTAAAATTTTTCAGAATTATACATGCAATATGATACAATTTATGTAATTTTTAAATATTCATTTGTGGATTTAAATATGCCATTTGTGGATACATATTTACATGTAAATTTTTAAAACACGGAAGGAAAGGATATACACTAACTTAGTTGATAATTACCTCTGGGGTAGAAGGTGGGAGAGAACAGAATGGGGTACCCATTTCTTTAACTGTGTCTGTAACATTTTATTTTTCAACTAACTAATCCAAAGATGGCAAAATACTAATTTTGTTAAATCTGGTTGGTAGATAAACGTGTGTCTGTTCTAATATTCTCTATCACTTTCGGTATATTTTAAACAGTTCATAATTTTTTTTAAAGAAAAATGTATAGGGGGCCACAAGACTGGAGTCAAGAGACCAGCTAGAAATCTGTAGCAATAATGCAGGAAGGAGATGACAGGAGCATGGACCAAGAAAGTTTCATGAGAGGTATGAAAAGTGGATGGATTTGAGAGTGGGGGTAATTTAGTAGGTAGAATAGAGAGAACTTGATGACTGATTAGATGGAGTGGGTGAGAGAGAGAAAGAAGAGTCAAAAATGCCATGCAAATTTCAACTAGGGCAGCTGGGTGAATGTGCGGTGGCCATTGACTGAGTTAGGAAAAAGACAAGGAAGAACTGACTTGGGCAAAATAATGAATTAAGTTAGGGAAGTGTCTGTTTTGAGATATCAGGCAAATAAATAGACCTCTGGTCTTGTGATCAGAACCAAGACTTGGAGGTTCTTGGAATGTAGGTGGTTAATGAAGACCTGGGACAGTGTATAGGGTGGAAAGGGAGCAAAGAATGGAACCCTGGAGCACCCCATAATGTAAGGGCTTGGGCCAAGAGAGAAGCTTGAAAATGTGGCTGAGAAGTGACCAGAGAGGTCAAAGGAAAACAAGGAGAGTGTGGAGCCTCAAGAACAAAAAAACGTGAGGGTTCCAAAAATGGATGGAGAGATCAGTGCTGTCTGGTGCTCCGTCAGGTGAAATCAAGTCCCCAAATCCCCACTGGATGTAACAGTCAGAGGCCATTGCCAACCTGGGAGCAGGAATCCAATTGTGGAGGAGTAACTGAAGGTGAGAAAACTGGGTCAGCAAGTGTAGACACTTGCTTTGAAGTCAGACTGCGTAGAATCAAATCCCACACTAGTGGGTGCCTCTGAGCAAGTCACCTAATCTCCTTATGTTTTAATTAGGTGTTAAGTCACCTAGTATTAATTTATCATAGAGTTATTGTGAGGATTAAATAAATTAATACTAGGTGAGTTAGCACATTCACTATATATTGTCACTATATTGACAATAGTCACTAACACACACCACTAGTATGAAATATGATTAAAATGGGGAGGGAGATAGGGTAGTAGCTAGAAGAAGCATTAAGCCAAATGATGGTGGTTGGGTGAAAGATATTGAATATATTTAGAAGGTGATAGAAAATTGGTAGGAAAAGAATTTGGAGATTCAAGAGAGGGAGAAGAGATGGTTGATGGAGAGGCTTACCTGGGGAGGCTGTGGGGCTGGGATCCAGAGCACAATTGGGAGAATCAGCCTATTGTTGGAAGCAGTAAACCTCTTCTCCTATGGCAGGAAGACAGGATGGATGCAGGCAAAGACACACTTGACAGTGGGAAGGCAGAGTGAAGAACAGAAGGTTCAGAGAATCCATCCCTCTGACAGCTCCTATTTTTTCAGTGGCCCAGTGTATGAGGTTGTCTTTTTGTGGTAAAAAGGAGAGAAATTGGAGATCTGAAGACCCTAGATACAATGAGACAGGCACTTTGGAGAACAGGAGAGAGATCCAAAAAGAGAGGCAGTTTTCTGGGTTGGATTGGGAGCCCAGAGCAGGAGGGAGACCTGGAATTTGCAGAGCACCGGGCACAGGCATCCAAGCACCCAAACTAACACTGGTTTCCTGTGGTCTCCCCAGAATTTTCTGCCATCTGATAAGTGAGGAGATATGGGAGCATGCAAGACTCAGACAACCAGGTAGGCGCCAGTTGGCACCAAGGTCAGCTGGGCCCAGGCACACATTGGCATTCTGTGTCAGGAGGGACATGGGTGCTGGGCAGGTGAGCAAGAACTGGAACAGAGGCACAAGGCCAACAGAGTCCTAGCAAGGCGACTTGACTCTGAGTCCCAGAGTGATGAGCTGCAGATGCTTAACAGTCTATCTTGTTAGCACTCATTTCTGTGTCTTAGAATCTACCAGGGGAGCTGGTTAGACACACACATTTCCTCTCCCCATTCTTTGAGTTTCCAAATCAGCAGACTGAAGATGGGAAGTCTGCATTTGGACTCACACCAAAGTTTGGAAATCACTATTCCAGACACTGGGACCAAGCTTATCTTGCTGGTGTTTATCAAGAAGCTCAGCTGTGCAGAAGCCAGGACCTAGACAGGGCTTGGCAGCTGGCACCCCATTCCAAAGCCCCCAAAGGACTGAGGAAGCTAGTAGACCCACATCATCCCCCAAGACATCAAGGGGTTAAGAAAAGCGCTGGGAACCTGCATACTTTTATTACATTATAGGGATGTTATTGCATTATAAATAATGCCACAGGATGCATTATTTATACATTTAATATCAGGCTTGCTTATAAGTCAGACCTCTTCACTTTTAGATAAATACTCCATCTACAGCCCACCTCCAGCAGCCAAGTGCAGACGGAGAGTGGAGAGCATGCTCTTGCTCTCTCAGACGGTGGAGGAAGGGCAGACGCATATCAGAGACAGCAAAAACCCTGTGATGGGAAGCAGATAATGTCTTTATGAAAACTAACAGATGGCTCTTTTGAAAGCCCTTTCAGTTCTCCTCTATTCTGATAAGAGCGGGTAAGCGAGATACACTGGAGAAAGCTTTATGGGTTTGTACTTATTGTCCTAAGAGCCCAGAGAGTAGGAGACAGAGAGGCCAAGAGCATGTGGGTGGAGTGGGGCGATGGGGGTGGGAAGATGCCTGGCTCCCCAGTCCACTTGCTGCTGGCGTGGATCAGGGCACTGAACTGGAGCAATGGAAGCAATGACAGCTGATCTTTCTCATCCGTTCAAATGTCTGTTCATTCTGAATATTCACTGTGACAGCTTTCCATGTGCCAACTCCTGGGCTAGGGGATAAAGGAGCTCCAGAGATGAAGATGAGGCCTGTCAAGGGATTCTCCATCTGTAAGAAGACAGACATACACAAACATAACTCTGATCATGATATCGAGTGATCTGCATCAAAGCTAAGATGAAGAATTGTAGAGTTCAGAGGAGAGGGAGGCTACTCCAGCCATAAAACTTCATTATCATTATCATTATTATTATTTTAACTAAAAATAACTACATGTACGTGTAAACCAGTGTGTTGCAAATACCGCTCACTCAGTGCCACGCTCTGTTCCAGGTGCTGGGGTGACAGGGGCCAAGACAGGCAGGGTCCTGTTCTCTCAGAACTCACATGCTGGTGGGAAGATAAGAAACAAGGAAACCAACAGAATCCTTCCAGATACTAGAATGAAAGTTTGACAAGGACACAGGGGAGAGGAGTTGGGGCAGAAGTCTTCCCTAAGGAGGGGGCATTTGAGCTATGACATGAATAATGTCACAGGAAGGTGGGGAACAAGCATTAGGAGGAGGGGGAGGCTGTGCTGAGACCCTGAAGGTGGATAAAATTGGCACAGGGAGAATTGGAGAAAAGGAGATTTCCAGATGGAGGAAAATGTATGAACACAGACACCAGTGGTAGAACAAGGTCAGGTACTAAAGTGTCACAGGCAAGCTGGGAAGGAAGATATAAGAATGAGGAGGGTGATCAGGTCACCTGGGGGTCACCTAGAGGGTCTGGAGGTCTGACCTGAGATGTCTACACTTCAGTTTTCAGGGTGGGGGCACTGAGAGTTGCAGAGAACAATCAGATATGGACCACAAGCAAATCTGGCAGCCATGGCTAGGATGGACTAAAGAGCCACAGAAAAGAAGGGAGGATGGGAGTTCATCAGAAAGGTGCCCCAGTCATCCAAGGGAAACACTGAAGGTGGCTCCATACCATCAAGCAAAGCCCTTACCTCTAACTCCCATGCTTTCTCCCTAATTTTCTCTCCACACTTGAAGTTCTTTGCACATTTGGGATAGAAGGAGCTAGCTTGGTGCAGATGTTTCCTAAACTTTTTTGTCTTACACTTTTCAAAACTTAAAAGTCAATCATGTAAAAATACACACACACACACACACACACATGCATGTAAACTGGTGAAATCCAAATAAGGTCTCTAGTTTAGCTAACAGTATTGTCCCATGTCAATTTCCTGGTTTCGATCCCTGTACTGCAGATATAAGATGTCATCACCCAGGGTTATCACTGAGTTGTAGAGAACAAGACCTACGTCAAGAGGTTCTAGTTTTGCATCTACCTCTGCTATAGATTTTTGGTTTGGCCTCACCACTGAATCCCCAGCTCCTAGCACCATGCCTAGCATGGAGCAAGTGTACAGAGAATGAGGGGTGAGGAAGAGCAGGAGAAGGGGAGAAAAAGGAGGGAGGGAGACAGGAAGAAAAGGAAAGAGGGAGGGAGAGAAGAAAGTACACAGTCAGTCTTGGGGAGGGGCGGAGGTAAAAAGCAAAGGACCATGCTAGAGAAGCAGGAGCACTCTGGCCGGAAGATTCCAGCTATGCCTGGAAGCACATCTGAAAGGGGCAACAGCAAGAAGAGTGTGAAGGAAGGAGCAGCTATGGGGCAAGTAGAGGAGGAGAAGTAGATGAGGAGGCCTAGTCTTGGGCATCCTAGACAGTCTGCGCCCTTCTGAGAGGGCAGTTCTGAAGTGGCACCAATGTGACCTGGGTTCCAGCAGGGAGGTCTGGGGAATGGACAGCTCTCAGGGAAAATAGGAGCCATTGGCTGGTGGTGCCTCCATTGCAAAACCACACAATGTTCTAGGTTGACCCCAGGGAACTTCAGAAGTCAGGAAATTGGCCTTGAATTCTGTTTTGGACTGAATTGTGTTTCTCCAAAATTCTTAGATTGAAATCCTAATCCCCAGTACCACAAATTGTGACCATATTTGGAGATAGGGTCTTTAAAGAGGTAATTAATATTAAATGAGGTCATTAGGGGAGGTCCTAATCCAATATGATAGTGTCCTAATACGAAGAGGAGAATAGGACACACACACACACAGAAGGAAGACCACGTGAAGACACGGGGAGAAGACGGCCATCCACAAGCCAAGGAGAGAGGCCTCAGAAGAAGCAACCCTGCCCACCCTTGATCTTGGACTTCTAGTCTCCAGAACTGTGAGAAAATAAATTTCTGTTGTTTAGGAAACTAATACAAATCCCAACCAGTTGGTTGAGTGTACACACTGAGAATATTCCAGAGGAAGGGACCTGAGAGAGGTGAAGCCTGGGCCCAGAGGAACAGTTTCTAGAGAAGAGGTGTCCACATGCATGAGTGTGTGCTCCTCTGGCCTCCGAAAATGGGGCAACAAGAATAAAGGAGGTGGTGTGGCAGCAGGGACAAGAACACACTTTGGAATCAGACAAGATTGGCTTCAAGTCCCCGCTCTGCCACTTACTTGCTGGGTGACTTTAGACAAGTCAATCTCTCCAGGACTCAGTTTCCTCATCTGTGACATGAGGACAATGATAATATCCACGTGGGAATGCTGTGAGAATTCACACAGGTTAATGAATAGAAATCTCGGAGCCCAGTGCTTTTGGAGTTAGCTGGTGGTGGTGGTGTTATCACTGTGGGGATTTTGTCTGTCTGATGCTAAAAGACTTTGTGATATATTAGTGGAAAATGAGGGAGAGACAGGGAGC
Source organism: Tapirus indicus (assembly GCA_031878705.1). Classification (NCBI taxonomy): domain Eukaryota; kingdom Metazoa; phylum Chordata; class Mammalia; order Perissodactyla; family Tapiridae; genus Tapirus; species Tapirus indicus. Next base: position 62,302,108 of record CM062929.1, read on the forward strand.
CAAATAGTACTGTTTCAGATTTTTATAGAAAAATGAGCCTATGACTTTTGGGGCCACTGCTACTGCCCACTTGCCACTAGCTCTGTGACCTTGGAGACTCCCTTGGCTTCTTCAAGTCTTGCTGTCCTTGTGTACACATTAAGATCAACAATGCCTGCCCCACCTGCCCCACTGGGTGCACCTGGGGAGGGTGTCAGGTGTAGTGGAGAGCATCCTACACGGAGAAGGGATCGCCACTGTGCTCAGTCCCAAACTCCCAGCCTGAAATTTGAGTCCTGATATAACTGTGAGAAAGAATGTGCATCCCTCGCTGACCTCCTGGCAAGGTGAGCCAAGGCCTTCCCTCTAAGCAACAACACAATCTCTCCCCCAATTGCCCCAGCCCAGGGATCAGAGCCTTCCCTCAGCAAATCAAGGTAATAAATATGGTCTGAAGCAACTCTAGCTCTTACAGCCTTAATAAATGGGTTGCCATAGTGGCAAATTCAGACGCGGAGAGCATCTTTTCAATAAAGGCTGAGAGGGTTATTAATAACGTTAATGTAGTGCTCACAGAGTCACAGCCTCACAGAAAGGGCCTCTCGCCCTCCTCCCCCAGCCCATCCCTTCCAGGACTGGCCAGCAAGCTGCCTGGCTGTGGCCACTATGGGGTTGTGACCTGTGAGAAACAGAAATCCCAGGCTGGAGCAAGGCTGCCGGGGCAGGAGTTCACAAGGGGGCATGCTCCCCCATCTGACCATCCGATGACCTTCCCAGCACCCGCCTTCCACGGGCCATGGAGGGTGCAGCTGCATAGCACAGAGGTAGAGAGGACATTCTTTTAAGGTGGACAGACTTGGACTCAAATCTCAGCCGAGTTCTCCCTCATGCCCTCCCAGGCTGCATTATTTATAAGTGAAAAGTCCCTGGCACTCCCCACCAACTTACCCTGATTACTTATTTCTCACAGCACTTGTGGTCATCAAAGCAGCTCACCAAATATTTCCAGCTCTCCACCTCCCAGGCCTGTGGCAAAGTTGGATCCCTTCTGTTAGGTGGGGCCAAGAAATTCTGAGCAGAAATGCCATGTGTCACTTCTGGGCCAGGCATTTCATTGTCCATATGAGAACCTCTAGAATCCTCCTTTCCCATACATACCTTCAAGATTGTGGGTGCCCCGGTGGCCTGGGTCCCTGAATGACTGATAAGCAGTGCTCCTGGGCCAACTCAGAAGAACATGAATCATGGGCAAGAAATAAACCTTGGTTGTTTTAAGCCAGGGGTCACAAACTTTTTTGGACTTTGAGAGACAGATGGTTGCTGACACAATTACTGGACTCTGTGGTTGTAGCATGAGAGCAGGCACAGACAGATGAGCATGACTATGACCCAATAAAACTTGATTTAAAAAACAAGCAACGGGCAGGATGCGGACCATGGGCCATACCTTGTTGCAACTTATTTTAACCCATTAAGATCTGTTGCTTTGAGCCTGTCCCAACTGATAGGTCTATTCCCCTTATCCCCTTCCGACATCCTGTACTATCTATTCACTTAGCACATTTATATCCACCTTCCCCAAGTATAATGTAAGCACATTGAGGTCAGGAGTCCACTATATCACCAACTGCATGAAAGTGTCTGAATAGAGTGGATGCTCAATAAATCTTCTTAAATAAATACATGTTATATCATTAGCTGGGTGGCCATAAGTAAGTCACTTAACCTCCTAGAGACTTGGTCTATTCAACTGTAAAATGGGGAAGAATAATAGGCCCTACGTCCCCAGATTGTTGAGGATGCTCCATGGGTTAATGCATGTTCAATCTGAAACACGTAATAAGTGTTCCATAAGTGGTAGCTGATATTTTTTGCCACATCTGGAACAACAGCCTGCCAAGTCCAGCTCTACAACAGACTCTTTGCCTACCTACCACTCAGGCTTCTCCTCCACAAAATCAAGGCACAACTGCTGACAGTCAACATTAATTAAATTGGATGTGAAGCTGCAAGCAGAAAGATTACTTCCTGGGGATAAGCCCTCTAAATCAGGAATTGGCAAACAACCACCCATGGGCCAAATCTGCTAGCTCTCTCTTTTTATAAATAAAGTTTTATTGGAACACAGCCACCCTCATTTGCTTACATATTGTCAAAGGCTGCTGTCATGCTACAGTGGAAGAGTTGAGTAGTTTCAACAGAGACTGTAGGGTCCTCAAAGCCTAAAATATTTACCATTTGGTCCTTTACAAAAAATCTTGTCAACCTCTGCTCCAAATGACTATGGAGTCAAGAAAGACAAAGGCAAGTTGTCTTTCTCTCCCAAGCCTGTGTTTGTATAGCTGGTTTTCAGGATCCAAGTGCAAGGGCTGACATTTTTATGTGTCAAATTTTATTTTGGAAGACTAAACCAATACTACCCCTTGAAGAGAGCTTTTGAAGTCCTGGCGCTATCACACAATAAACTATCCTGCCCATCCTTGTCCCAGTCATAATGGGGCTGCAAGGCCATCTCTATCACTCATCCATCTATTTATTTCGTCTTTTGACAAACATTTGCTGAGCACCTATCATATGGTGAATAAGATGTCTCCTTACCCCAGTGGCAATTTAGTCTAATAGGCAAAGTAGGCATTGCACAGTATTTACAGCCAAGGCATGTGCTAGGAAGTGCAGGGTACTCTGGGAGGGGTTAATGGGGCTCCTTCTCCATCTTTATTTGACATATTCCTGATTATGTCAACAGGGAAGGACCAAGGTTTCAAGGACAGACCCCAATGACATCACACTAGAAAAGCTCCTCCTGGTGATTACAAACCGTGGGTTCACTGATTTCTTGATGATTTAAGGAAAGAAGGAAGGATGGATGGAAAGTACCATTCATTGGACATCTATCATGTGCCAGACCCTGTGCTAAGAAATTTTCCTTGACCATCTCAGCCAGGGGGAAAGGCAAGAAAAGCAAGACTCATTGCACCTCTGCCAAGCACAAACAAGTGGTTCAGAAAAGTTAAATATCTGATCTAACCAGTAAGGAAATGGTCCAGGATTCCAACCCAGAGTTTGTCTTTTCTCTTTCCATTCTACAGTGTTTCCTGCCATCCATCCAGTGATAACTCCACCGAAGGGAAAAATCACATAATTCACATTTCTCCACTCTCTCCTCAAGGATACTGAGGACTTGGCACAGTATCTCATTCATTCATTCATTCATTCATTATACAAATATACGGTGACTACTCAGTGTCAGTGACCATGACAGATACAATGTCTGCCTTCACAGGGCTTGTAGTGCGTGGCACGTAATAGATACTCGACCAATATATTTCGAATAAACTAATTTCTCAAATGCCCTGCTGGAACTTAGGTTCACTTGGCCATGCTGCTGTCAAGGCTGCACTGTGGGCAGAAAGGCCTTTAGATGTAACTAGAGATCAAGGAAATGGCCTCATCCCTATCACACACCAGCTATGTGATCCCAGACAAGTCACTTAATCTCTCCGAACTTAAACTTTTCACCTGTGCAATTAGCCCTGTCTCAGCAGTCCACACAGACGCCGTGGGGATTACATGAGCTAGTGCTGTGAAAGCCTCTAGTCCTGGGTCTGGCACTTAGAAAGTGCCAAGATAATAGCCAGTGACAATAATAGCCAATATCTATCAAACGCATAGTCAGTGTCATGCTCTGTTCTAGGCACTTTACGTATGTCAACACATGCGACGCCCACAGCCAGCCTGTGAGGTAGGAACCATGATCACCCCGGGTTACAACTGAGGAAACTGGCAGTGAAAGGTTGAGTAACTTCCCCAGCGTCCCGCAGCTACTAAGCAAGAAGTCAGCCAATGTGTCCAATACATCTTAGCTGGCTCCCTCTCCTCCTCCCCATATCTGTGGAAGAAGAACATTCCCTTAAACTAACAAGTCTGTTGGTTCCAATGGATCCGCTTCTCCCAGTGCCTCTCTTCAATAATCCACTCTAGAATCTCCCCAGACCCCACATCCAGCTCACTTCCAGCTCCAGTGTTTCAAATTCAGTCCTGCCCAGAGGCCTCTGGGGACACCGTGGGGCCAAAGAGGAGCCGCCAGGGTATACTCATTTCCATTTTACCCCTGTGTCTCTCATGGACCATGGGATTCTTCACCTTTCAGAAAACCTATAGGATATCAACTCATTCCCTGAAACTTCCAGTCTCCGTCACTCCGGAAAGACCACTGGTCTGGCCTTGGGCATATTTCTACCATTAGCTCAGTGACTGGAATGTGTTTTATTGAGATCTAGAGCCCTCTGAGTTCCTCGAGAGATGCCACCCTTCTCCTACAGACCTCGCCCATCATGGAATTCAGTCCTACTTAACTCTGCCATGTCAGCAGGGAGTGAGCGTCCCATGACAGGAAAGGCCCGAGTGCTGATTCTGGAGCCTCCAGTACTGTGTGACAATGGGCAAGCTGTTACCTCACTGTGCCTCAGTGCCTCCTCTGTAACCTGCAGGTAGTAGCACCAACCAGGAAACACCAGCGTTAGCAGTAGAAAGAGCCCCTGCACGAGGCCTGGTGTATACAGTAAGCACTGACTAAATGGAGGGGGGGTAGTCGGGGTGCACGCCTCTGTTAACATTTTACCTTCAGTGACATGTATAATAATATTAGACATAAAGACGATAATAACAATAACAGCTAACACTGAGTAGATGTCCACTCTATGCCACACTCTATGCCAAGCCCTTTGCATGCCACTTTCTCTTTTTTCTCTTCATGGCAATGCTTTGGGGCAGCCACAGTTGTGGTTCTGCAGGAAATTGCAGCACAGAGAGGCCAAGCACTGTGCCCAAGATCACACAGCCAACAGGTCACAAAGCTAGCATGCAAACCCAGGTCTCTCCTACTCCAGAACTAGAGGGCTGACCCACCACTCCACACTACCTCACGGGCTTGCACCCTCTCGGTGTGGCCTCACACCTTAGCCCCACCCTCCTGGGAGCCCAGGCCTCCTCAGGGCCCCCAGGACCCTGGCACCCTTCGACCTCCTCTCCCTGCTTCCTGAGCGAATGCCCGAGAAGTGACCCACTCCTTGCAGAGCCCCCGCGAAGCCCTCAGCCTGACCCCCACGTAATGAAGGGAATTAATACGGCCAAGCCTCCAGCCCAGCCGAGCCGCTTCCCAGCAGCCCCGGCCAATCCTCTAATTGATTAGGCCATAAAGCCTGGGCACTAAATTGAAAGGAGCCGCACTAATTCTCTTTTATGTTAAATTTCTGTCTTTCCCCTTTATCGAATCCCCCACCCAATGTCCCTTTCCCTCCCCATCACAGGCTTGCTGTGGGCCTGTTTTTTCCGTGCACAGATTAAGTACCTAATCAAAATCTTGTCTCCCCTAATGGCATAAAATTGAAAGATAGATATTGCACTTTACACAGCTGATTAAACACTCGAATGTGGCTAAATGCTTAAAGGGCTTGTTACATTAACTAACTCTGTCATCTGCCCACTGTCTTATAATTGCATGTGCTCGAGCTGCTTCGGGGGAGGCACAGCAGGACGGCTTTCCAGCCACTTCTTCTTTGGAGGGCCCCCTGCCCCCCTCCCAGGGGCCTCCTGCACCATAGCTGGGCCAGGGTACGGGGAGTCAGAGCCCAGGTGTGGCCACCGTGCTCCCCTCTAGCCTTGGGTGGTGGGGACAGGGAGGTCAGACTCCCCCTCCACACCCATGTAGCAAGTGCCCTCCCCTTCCATTGGCCTCTGCCCCAGTGTACCAGGGCAGCGGACTCTCCCCACCCTTCACTCCCCATGCCCCCTCCAGTGCCTCGCCTCCTGCCTCCAAGAGTGTGAATATCCCCCAGCCCACTCCCAGAGGGCAAGACCCTGAGCGCATGTGGCCAGCAGTGTCCTGATCGTCTGCTTTGCTTCACCTTTGGAACCTTGGTATCCCTCTCCCGTCACCCCTAGGTGCTCAAACCCACCTGTTCTTTGAAAACAAGGAAGCTTGCTAGCTATGATAATGGAATATGGCAGGGGTTGGGGATGGGGGTGAGAGAGCTATTCAACACTCACCATGCTCCTGGATGCTCCTGACACTGTGTCTCCATCTAAACTCAGCACAGGGCTTTCTGGGGCCTCAGCCACGTGGCCGGCCGGGTGTATTCCTCAGGGTTCTCCAGGGAAACACAGCCAATAGGGTGTGTGTGTGTGTGTGTGTGTGTGTGTGTGTGTGTGTGTGTGTTTATAAAGAGATTTGCTATAATGAATTGTCTTACACAATTACAGAGGCTGGCAAATCCAAATTTGCAGTGTGGGCTGGCAGGCTGGAGACCCAGGAGAGCGGATGGTACGGATGAAGTCCAAAGGCAGTCTGCTGGAGAATTCCCCCTCGCTCGTGGAGGCCAGTCTTTTTGTTCTATTCAGGCCTTCAGCTGATGGAATGAGGCCCACCCACATTAGGGAGAGCCATTTGCTTTACCCAAAGTTCACCTATTTCAATGCTAATCTCATCTAAAAACACCCTTCAAGTTGACACATGAAATTAACCATCACACAAGGAGGTGAGACACACACAGGAAATTGACCTACCTAAATTCCCACAGCAAATTAATGCCGGGCTGGGTCCTGAACCCGGTTGTCCTGACCAGGCCTGCCCTGGCACAGACTGGAGCTCAGCACTGAGCAGGCCTCGAACTCATTCAAACCTGCTCCAGGGAAGGTAGGAGGGAAATCTTTGTCTCTTCTTCTCTTTCTCTCTGTCTCTTTCTGTCTCTGACCTTCCTGTCTCTGCTTTTCTCTGCAGTCTGCTTTATCCTCCTCTTTCAGACTGGCTGCCTCCACTGTATGACTTTTGCCCACCCGCCTCCCACCTGCCATGCAATAATTCAAATAAATTAGGTTGTCAAGACATGACTCGAGCCCCAACTGGGTGTGAACTTGCAGCTCAAACGCCTGACACCACCGACTCCCATGTCTACATCTCTGAGTTAAATTCTTAAGAGAGGATCCAATAAGAGGATCCAGTCCTCTTATCTGATGACTAACAAGCAGGCCTTAGGCAGGTGGCCCTTGGCCCAATCGAAGAACAGAGTCATGGGCACCATGAGCAGCCGATGGGGGAAGATTCTCCAGGCAGGGCTCGCAGGCACCAGTGCAGCCTGTCTACAACTTGAGTTAAGGAAGCCACAGGCTTTTGGCTCCAAGAAGAGCCACTCTAATCCCACTATGTGCCATGCCTCCCAGGCAATCCTACCTTGTCCTGCCAGCCTGACCAGATGAGTAAAATACAAGGAACTTCTCCCTTTTTAGAGTCAACGTCTTTATAAGAGCAACACCTGAAACAGACCTGCAGCCTTGATGGCTCTTAACCACCCACTCCCCATGGTTCTGTGAAAATCACGTCCCTCCACCCATAGGAAGCTCCTCCCTGTCTGCGGGAACCTCCTCCCCCCGTCTGTGGGAACCTCCTCCCCCCGTCTGCGGGAACCTCCTCCCCCCATCTGCAGGAACCTCCTCCGTCTATGGGAACCTTCCATCCCCAACCCCCAGCAGCCCTACCCCTGCAGCCTCTGCAGAAAGCGTTCCTCTCCCCAACGGCCTCTTTTATACAGCTCAACTGAGGGGATTACGGACTCCTCACTGAGTGCTTCACATTAAAGAGTCATAAAGGCACAGTATACATTTTAAGAAGGTGGGTTGTACAACACAGAATTCTACCCTGGTCCAAGACCATCCCTGAAAACTGGGGCCAACACTCCCCTGGGACCCGAGAGCACCATGGCCGGTGCAAAGGAAGGTGCTGGTTTCAGGAGCCCCCTTTCCCCACACCCTGGACTCCCCATCCCACACCAGCCCACCATCCTGACTAAGAGGCCACCCTGAAAGTGTGCTTGTGCTGTGCATGAGCAGATACCCACTCACACACATGCCTGCCTACACAGGTGTGTGCGTGTACACACACACACACACACATACATGCACGCACACTGATGCACGTGCACACATATTCATATGCACACACTCACATACCCACACGTGCACATGCAAACACTCATGTACATTCACATGCATGCAGTCACACACAGGCACACTCATATATGCACACACAAAAATACACACACTCAAGCACATGCACACACACACTCACACTTGTACACACACTTCATAAGAGTGCACTCGGCAGCACACACAGACTTACAAGAACAACAATAATGATGACTACTGAGCGCTTACCATGTGGCAGTCCCTCTCGATGCATCATCTCATTTACGTTCCTGATAAAGGGTCCCTATATCCATTTTACATTGAGGAAAATGACGCACAAAGACTTTGGCAAAGTCTCTTGTCCAAGGTCATGCAGCCAGTAGTGGCTGAGGCAGCATTTGAACCCAAATTCATCCAACTCCATAGTCCACACTCTCAACCACTGAAAGCACTGCCTCCTTACAGAGAAACATCACACAGAGCCACCTCAGATCCTTTCTGGAAGCACAGAAGGGGAGGGGGAAAGGGATAAATAAATCTGCATTTAGATGTCCACAAAGTCCTGATGACACCCCACGTGTGGGCACACTATCCCTGGCACGTCCTGTTTCATGTAGTTGTGTAGCACGTGGTTAGTGTACCCACTTGCACAGACCCAAGAACTCACACACACACACACACACACACACACACACACACATGCACTCATGTGCATAGGGAGGGTGACCAAGCTTCCACATTTTCCAGCACTGAGAGGTTTCCTGGCACATGGACTTTCAGGGCTAAAACCTAGATGGTTTCAGGCAAACCGAGATGAGTTGGTCACCCACACATAGGCACACACACAAACACCCTGCAAACCACACCTGCACCCCCAGGTCTCAGTCAACCACAAAGCCCAGGGTCTGGTGAGTGTAGCAGGGTTTGAGGTTGGGGAGGGGGCAAGTGGGTTCTTAGGACTCTACCTTCCATGTTTCAGGGCTGCACTGAGTTCGCCTACTTGGTCCGTCCACTCTGCCCTCCTTCTCACGTGCCCTGGCCCATCTTGCCTTCCCTTCAGAATCCAAGGAAGCTCAGGGTGAATCAGGGCCACTGAGCCCACTTATTTCAAAGAAGCAGGAACCTTCCATCCCAGATTCACCCACAGCTGAGAGCAAGGGACAGAATGAAACTCCCAGATCCCTGCCTGGTCCTGGCAAGCTGAGCCTCTGCCTGCCACATCCACACACTCTTTCCCCTACCAAGATACCTCTCAGGCAGGGCCTGGACCCCACTCTGTCCCTCCCTACCCCAAGAATCACAGACAGAGGAAAGGGGGGAGCCCTGGCTCTCCAGGACCTCCACCGAGCTTGGCCGATCTGGGCTTCATTCCTGGCACAGCTCCTGGTTGGCCGCATGACGGGGAAAAGTTATTTAATCTCCCAAAGCCATTCTCATCACAGAACATAACAACCCAAACCTTGATACCTTCCACTCTGGCAGCCCATGTCTAACACATCTGGAACACTATCCCTGCTCACCACATCCCCTACTATCACCCTGGTCCGAGCCGCCATCGTCGCCCCTGGACTATTGCAATGCCCTCCTAATAGGTCTCTGTGATGGTTGCCAGCTACAGCCTCTTCTCATCCAAGCAACCAGAGATGCTATGTTTAATGAGACATAATTTATTGAGATATAATTATTGAGATATATTTACTGACATATAATTGACGTACAATAAACTGCATATATTCATATTTAAATTGTACGATTTGGTAAGATTTGACATATGTACACACCCGTGAAAACATCAGTTCAATCAAGTGAACATATCCATCACCCCCAAAAGTCTCCATATGCCCCTTTGTAATCCTCCCTCCTGCCCCTTTCTGCCTCTCCCCTGCGTCCATCACTAGGCAACCATGGATCTACTTTCTGTCACTATAGATTAGTTTGCATTTCCTAGAGTTTCATACAAATGGAATTATACTGTATGTACTCTTTTTTGGTCTGGCTTCTTTAACTCATGATAAATGTTTTGAGATTCTCCCATGTTGTTATATGTATCAAGAGTTCATTCCTTTTTATTGCTGAGTAGTATTCCATTATATGGCTGTATCACAATTTGTTTATCCATTTGCCTATTGATGCTCGATTGGATTCTTTCCATTTTGGAGCTATATGAAAAAAGCTGCTGTGAACATTTGTGCACAAATCTTAGACAAATACCTAGGAGTGGAATAGCTAGATCTTATGGGAGGCGGATGTTTAACTTTTGAAGAAACCACTAAACTGCTTTTTAAAGTGATTGTACCATTTTTCGTCATTGCCAGCAATGTATGGGAGTTTCAGGTCACCCATATCCTTGCCAGCACTTAGTGTGGTCAGTCTTTTTAATTTTAGACACTTGAATTGGTATGTAGCTGTGTCCCCATATGGTTTTAATTTGTATTTCCCTAATGACTAATGATTTTGAGCACCTTTTCATGTGCTTATTTGCAATCCATTTATCTTCCTTGGTAGTCTCTAGTCAAATATTTTGCTCATTTTTTTTTGTTGGGTGTTTGTTTTTGTAATGTTGAGTTTTGAGAGTTCTTTATATATTCTGGATACAAGTCCTTTAGCAGATATATGCTTTGCCAAGCTTCTCTCTCCACTTGTGGCTCGTCTTTTCATTCCCTTGACAGTGTCTTTTGAAGATGAGACATTTTTAATTTTGATGAAGTGCAATTGTCCATTTGTTCTTTTACGGATCATGCTTTTGGTGTCTTATCTAAGAAATCTTTGCCTAACCCAAAGTTGCAAAGATTTTCTCCCATTTCCTTCTAGAAGTTTTATAGTTTCATGTTTTACATTTAGATCCATGATTTATTTTAAGAACATTTTTGATTAGGGTAGAAGATTTATATTTTTGGCATATAGATATGCAAATGCTCCAGCATCATTTGTTAAAAAGACTATCCTTTCCCAATTGAATTACCTACACTTTGTCGAAAATCGGTTGTTCATATATGTATGAGTCTATTTCTGGACTCTCTAATTCTGTTACCTTCATCTATTTATCTATCTTGATGCCAAGACTTACTAGTTTGGTTACTATAGCTTTATAATAAATCTTGATATCAAGTAGTGTAAACCCTCAAATTTTGTTCTTCTTTTTCAGTTATTTTGGCTATACTAGATCCTTAGCATTTCCATATGAATTTTAGAATCAGTGTGTCCATTTTGATTGGAATTGTGTTAAATCTATAGATCATTTTGGGGAAAATTGACTTCTCAACAATATTGAGCCTTCTGACCCATGAACAAGGTATATTACTCTATTTATTTAGATTTTCTTTTATTTCTCTCAGCAATATTTTGCAGTTCAGTGTATGGATCTTTCACATCTTTTGTCAGATTTATCCATAATTGTTTCATATTTTTTATTCTGTTGTAGATGCTATAGCTTTTTAATTTCAATTTAAATTATTCATTGCTAATATAGACAAATACAACTGATTTGTATATATTGATCTTGTATCCTACAACCTTATGAAACTCATGTGTTAGTGCTCATAGCTTTTTTTGTAGATTCCATGGGATTTTCTATATAAACAACATGTCATCTGTGAATAAAGACAGTTTTAGTCCTTCCTTTCCTTCAGATACTTTTTATTTCTTCTTGCCTAATTGCACCTGCCAGAACCCCCAGTACCATGTTGAGTAGAAGTGATGAGAGTAGACATCTTGGGGGAGACATCCAAATCTCTTCAATTTTCTGGAAGACTTTGGGTAAATTGCTATTATTTCTTCCTTAAATATTTGATAAAATTCACCAATGAAGCTATCTGGGCCTGGGGTTTTCTTTGTGGAAAAGTTTTAAACTACAAATTCAATTTCTTTAATAGATATACATAGATACATAAATATATAATATCTGTATAACATAATATACATTTTATATATATGTATATGGCTATTCAGATTTTATTGGTTTTTCTCTATTGTTTTTCTGTTTTCTATTTAATTGATTTCCACTCTGAACTTTATTATTTTCTTTCATATGCTTACTTTGAGTTAAATTTGCTCTTTCTTTTCTGGTTTCTTAAGGTGGAAACTGAGGTCATTGATTTGAGATGTTTCTTTTCTTCTAATACAGACACTTAGTACTATAAACATCCCCCAAAATACTGCTTTAGGCTCATTGCACAAATTTCCATATGTTGTGTTTTAATTTTCACTTTGCTAAAAATACTTTCTTACTTACTCCTTTGACACATGGTTGATTTAGAAGTGTGGTATTTAGTTTCCAACTACTGGAGGATTTTGCAGAAATCTTTCTGTTATGATTTCTAATTTAATTCCACTGTGACCAGAGAAAATATTATGTATGACTTGAATCCTTTTAAATTTATTGAGACTTTAGATTAGTTTGATAGCCCAGAATACAGTCTATCTTGGTAAATAGTCCATGTGCGCTTGAAAATAATGTGATGTCTGCTGTTGTTGGGTGGAGTGTTCTATAAATAAATGCCAGTTAGTTCAAGTTGAGAATGGAAAAACGGTAACATCCCAAAATAGCAGGATCCTGAGTCCCTGAGTCATACTTGGAGGAAAGCTGCCCAAGAAAGACACAGACCAGGAACTCCATCACTGGACTTTGTAAATGAGAAATAAACTTTGATTACATTGCACCATTGAGATCTGGAGTTTACCTGTCACTATAGCACAGCCCCCCTTACTCTCATACAGAGTCACTCCTGAAAGGCATTATTCTAATGCCTCACTCCCTCTGGTGGCAAACACAATACATGGGAGGGGAGCAAAGTGTCTTTTCCCATTGGAATCCTATAAAATTAGCAGTGGCCAGAATTACCTTATTTAAACATCTATCTAGTCTCACACAATCTTGTCTCTCACTCTCACTTTTATACAAAATATATTTTATCAATAATTTGCTCATGATAATAACAGGATGTTGGGTTCAACACTTGGCCCATGGAGAAGTTTGTGAAGGGACGTGCCGATACCTTGAATCCTTCGGGGAAGACATACTAATGTATGTGAGATGTCTCCTTTCGCTTTCCTCTCTGAGCTTGTATCAGCATGGGCTTCCAGAATAGACTTCCACTATGGTCCCATTTGTTAGATGAATGAAGGGGTGGATGGATGAATGAATGAACTGAATGAACGGTGGCTAGGTTGTCCATGGGACTCTTCCTAAATACAAGTAGAATAGGAAAGGCCCCAGCCAACCTCTGGGAGATAGGGTAGAACTTTCCATACTAGCCCTAGCTGAAGTTAAAGAAAGAATTGGAAAGCCCCTTGTTCCCAGAGAAAGGAAGGCTAGGCTAACCAGTAGTGATGTTTAGGGAGCCATAGCAGAATATTTTCGCTGAATCAGGACTTCAGCCCTCTGTCATGAGACAGATCAAACTTGTTCCAGCCCCTGTTGATCCACAGGACAAGGGTATGTGATCCACTGACTAGCTGATCTTTCCCTCGTTTCATATAAATGGGGTCACCAGCAGACTAACGTCCAAAGCTATGAGGGTGAGGAAGGTTTTAGAGATCCCATAACCTTTACATTTGAGAATCCTCTCCAAATGATGGTTCCTACTCACTACTGAGCCATGAGAGGCTCCAGAGAAAATCTTTGGTGCAGAAACCCATCTCCTGTAATATGGTAGATTAAATTTTGGAATTAGCCTCCCTGATAACAACAACTAAAAATACTGTGTCACACATATTTTGTAAATCTTCTTAAAACCATGAAAGGAATTATCAGACAAAATTCTAAGGGAAGTTTGGACCCCAGAGAGGTGTGAAATACCTAAGAGGCTTTTACTCTGAGGGTATTTGCCAAACCTGGACAATACGAGCTCCCATCTTCACAGCCTCATAGAATGTGGGGGACAGAAGACAAAGCCCAAAGTTCACACAAGACTGTGAGTCTGTTAGGATACCCTCCTCCACCACACTGAGACCTCAAATGTCTACACTCTCCATGAAAAGATGAAGCAAAAGTAAACTCTCCCCTCTTCCAACCACCCACCACCCCCAGAAAACCTGAATAAAAAGTCACTCAGCACTGAGCAGAGCAGGAGCAGTTAAAGAGTCCTAGAAAAGTGATACCACGAGCCAGCCCTTCAGTGAATTTGCAGCTCGAAGGAAATCTCCAGGTGGTCCAAAAAAAAACTACAAGCCATAAATTTAGTGCACAGTGACCCCAGATTGGTAGTGCCCCCAGGGACATGGCAGAATCATACGCAAATATTCTCTGGAGGGATGTACCTACAGCCCAGGCCACAAATATTCTCCAAAAATAATTTTCCAACAGAATCCTTAGGGTAACACTTCGACTCCCCACATGCTAGGCCAGAAGCTCCAACTAACCCCCAAAATCCCTCCTTCCCCTCGGCCAGTGTGGAGTTGACAGAGTCAGGCTGGGGCCGGACTCCGGTGTATCTTTGTTTGATCCATAAAGAAGAGGCTTGATAGAAAGTTATGGTGGCAGCAAGATTGGGGGTGATGATTAAATCCACCCAAGTTCGCACCATTCTGAATCTCCCTCAAGTATCTCAGAAGCACCAATTACTTAAATGCAATTGATATGCTGATTACAAATCATCCTTATTTATTGATTAAAATAATGAGCAAATCTTGGTTAGCCTAATTCCAGTTACTATATATACTCAAAGGTAAGAAAACTACATCCATGAAAATATCATCAATAATTATGTTTCTGCACTAAGTCAGACTTTTTGATGCAAATCTGCCCTATGCATATGTGTCTTAGGATGTGTACCACTTTTTACATCATTCACAATACACACTTGTCCTAGTTTCACCTTCCCTTCAGGAAAACGCCTTAAGTTTGCTTTTAAGCAAAGCCTAAGACTAGCATTTGGGTGCAAGTTATTTTTTGAGGGAGGTGATTGGGAAAGTGAGATAGAAAGGGAGAGAAGGCAACAAAGGGTGTGTTGAGAAATATAAATGGGGCTCAATTCCATTGGGGCTCCTTTGAGAGACTGCTGTGAGCACACCTCAGAGTTGTCCCACTAGGTTGAAAAGCTAGGGTATTTATCCGCCAGCTCCCATCCCTCATTGGTTGAAGGCTGCTCCCGGGGCATTAATTCCCCCACATCATGACCAGCCCCATCTGCAGGCCAAGCCACTACTTCATGCAAGGCACATCCTTGGGCAGAGAGACACAGGAAGCTGGAATAGACCAAGAGGGTCCAGACAGGGCACCAACCACATCTACACAACCCTCACTCTGGGAGTAAATAGTCCACCAGGGATATCCTCTCATGTCAGCCCAGCTGGGTCTGATATCAACCAAAGGGGAAACCTGATGTGTGCTAGTCGCTCACTCACTCATGCAACTGAAAATTACTGCGCAGCCTCTACACCCCGGGAACTCTGCGAAGGCACTGGGGGTGGACCGGGGACTGGACAAGGGTGGCCTCTGGGCTCAAGTTTCTTACAATCTAGTGGATGCTCCTCAAGTGCCTCACCTCTATTTCATACAATGAACCTTGTGGCCAGATGGCATCATGGTTAAGATCCTGGGCCCTGGAATCAAGGAGACTCTGGTTCTGAGCGACCCTGGGCAACTTACTAACCTCATAGAGACTCATTTTGTTTATCTATAAAATAGAGATGCAGTTACTGTTGGGAAGACCAAAGGTGACAATTTACGTAAAGCATTTGACACAATGCCTGGCTCTCCATACCAGATCTACTGAAGGAGAAGAGGAGGAAGAGGAAGAAGATTCAGTACCTACCTTTCAGGGGCTCAGCAGCTGGAAGGAGACACAAGTACAGTGACAGATAATCATAAAACAGTGTACATAGGCTAAAAGAATAAATGAGACTCAGCCAGGCAAAAGTTTCCCTTTGGTGATATTCAAACCTCCTCCACAGCGGCACAGATTCAGGACATCTGTCCGTGGGAGCACGCCCAAATATGGAGAGGGGAGAGGTCACAGGCGGGACCCTCCTGTCCCAGAGGATTCCTGGGCTACTACATGAAACAACAAAGAAAAGTGGACGGGGGTGCCGACCCCAGCAATATGGGTTTAGACTGACACGGGCTGGGAAGAATGGCAGCACCGTGCCTGAAATATATCTACCAAAATTATTATAATTACAATAACAACCAATATTTGTTGAGCCCTTAGGACGGATTGGGCATTGTGCTAAGTTCTTTTCACGCAGCGTTTGATTTAATGCCCCTCAAGTCTGGTAGAGATTTTGTTTGTTTGTTTTCTGTTTTGTTTTGTTTAATAGTGAATGATTTTTTTTTTAAAAAAAAGACATTAGTTTCAAGGCAAATGTATCACAGGCCAAGACTGAGTCCAGCCCTCTCTGCTCCTCGGGACAGGGGCCCCCACTAACGGGAATCGGGGGGCACTCTGACAGCACCGTGGCGTATTTCCTCCCACAGCTGTTAGACACAGCTCACAAAGCCAGGCCGGCCAGAGATAAAGAGTGTTGTTTTTCACGCCTAGAGAACTAAAGTGCTTGACTTACAGGCTAAGTTTCACTTGTAGCAACTCTTCTGAAATACAGCCCAGCCCATTAGCTGGCAGCACATCGCACATCAGGAGACCTACGTGGACCAAGGAAACTCTCCTTTCCCAGCTACAGAGAACAGAAGTGGACGGGGTAAAGTGGGGGGTCAGGCCCAGGCTGCTGGAGATGGACTGCCCTCTGCCAACATCCCCCCTCAACAGCCCTCAAAGCCCTGAATGTTTGCTCTGCACCCTCTCTGTACAGCCTTCCTGCAAGTTCCAGCACAAGACAGCCAGCTCTGGGATGCCAGGACAAACTGTCTTCACTGCTATGGGCACAGACTCCGAGGCTGTCTGGCACTATTACTTAACTTATTCAAGAAGGGGGACCCTGTGGACCCAGGCCTGGCTGTCATCATGGACTCCTTGTCCATGGCTCTCTGTGCCTGGCTCTGGGTCAGGCCCGGTCCATCCACCTTCAATCCTGGGTAAGTCAGCAGGTGGAAGATTCCTTCACAAGCTGCTCTTATCATGCTGCTAAGTTTACACTCAAAGCTTTGACCTCACATGTTGGAAAACTTGGACAGCTATTCAGTGCCTACCACTGCCCCTGGGGGACCAATGCCACTCATCTCATCTCAGTTAATGAGACTCTCTGTTCCTTTCAGTTCAGCCACCCATCAGCAGAGGCCCCTGCAGCTGGACACCTGCCCATACTGGGTACTTGGGACCCAGAGTTCTCTGCCCGGGTGAGTCATGGGCACGGCAGCTGGTCAGAATAGAGCTCAGCATCTAGGATGCAAACCTCGGAGCCTTGTCTGCCATATAATTAGTGAAACTTTTCTGAGAATTAAGTCTAATGTGGACGAGAGTCCATCAAAGACAGCTTTGTGGACATCTAACCTGAAATTCTTTCTGTGGGAGAGATGGTAAGCATCTCCTCCCTGCCCATTAGGTAGCAGGCTCCATCTGCAAGCCTGGCCATGTGCAAGCACCTCTCCCCTCACCCGTCACTGCTTGGACCAGCTGTTTCGGGCTGGACCAGTCATCTTCTCCATCCAGGATTGTGGGAACTGGGTCACAGAGAATGACGCAGTTGGCTGTAGAATATGATACCTAATCAATTCCTTCACAGAAGTTATCTCCATTTATAATTAGACACTTACTTCTCTGTAATTATTCGATAAATTCATGAATCATTGAATTAATAAACGAATGAACGGTTGAACTACAAAGTTAGGTCGAGTTGAGGCTAGAATCAGCCCCAAGAACTGAGAGATAAATCCATGGGGCAGCAAAAACTGGGAGGCTTCTGAAGGAAGCAGGTCTCCATGCAAAGGAAGCAGGTCTCCAGAGGGAAGGGAGCAGATGTACGAGAAGCCCATCTTCTGTTCCTGCAGAGGGGTTCCGCCAGAGGCCTTGGATGTCTTCGGAAAATCCTCTATCTGGGCTGGTTTGAGTTGGCTCCTGTTCCCTGCAGCTGAATAATTTCCTCAGTTTCTACACTCTAGACATCTCTCTGCAAAATAAGATGGAGAGAGACCCAGTCTTCCCTCTAGAAGATCCAGTGGCCTCCCATGAGTCACCAAGGCTGAATCTACTCTGGCCCAACATCCAGGAGAAAAATGCGAATACAGCTGGCTGATAGGCCTTTAAATACCCGGATGTTGTGAAACATCCTGGCGACTGAAGGAACGGTTTGCTTCCCAGCTACACTCAGGCCCGGAGGAAAGGTAGTCTGGCTTCCGCGGTGCATCACGGGTGCCCCAGTTCTCCGCGATGAGAGCGGAACTACGTCTCTCTTCCAGGCAAGCCTGAAGGCTGGGTAGAGTGTGGTGCGGAGGCTGCCCCTTGGATCTCATTAGCGGAGTCTTCCTGACGACAGCTGTCCGCCGGCGCTCCTCAGGAGAAATTCAGGTTGCATCCTTCACCACTGGAACAAGTCATTCACACCAGATCCATCTCCTTGCACCAGCCTGCCACTCCGTGATGGGGCCGCCGACAAGCATTCACACTTGTGTTTGCAAACTGTCACCTTTATAAAACAGGCGGCATTTTTCTATTACAATTAAAAACACTTATGTCAAGTTTTGTTTTTAATTAAATCCTGTGCCTTCGACTTGCTAAAGAGCAGCAGGGGACGAGTGGCCTGTGAGGGCGCCAGAGGAAAATGAGAAAATTCGAAAGAAGCTTCCAAGCAGAGTGGAAACCCCTCTGAGAGCTGCTCCAACCCTAGTTGAAGTCAAAATTTAAAATTCTGTGACCTTCACTAAGGGAGGTAGATGGGAATATGGGAAATGTGGCAATCTCTATGGTTACCTATCCCATACTTCTTTCCTGCCAACAAAACCCTAATTTTGTTCAAGTAGCAGGTGACATCCTTCAACCCCAGGATATCACTTCACCCTAAACAATATGACACCAGACAACCTGCTGGGGAAAGTTGATTCTGACTTTATGAAAAAGAGGCACTTGAAGAGAAACTGTCTATTCCCACATTGCCCCCTGCTTCCTGCCTCCAAATATGGTGTGAGGATGTAATGCTTGGAGCTGTGGCAGCTATTTTGTGACTATGAGGGCAAAGCCAAGAGAATTATTGGAAGGTCAGCCCAGAGACATGACCATGGTGAGCTGCTGAACCAGTACCAACATCTTAAATCTCTAGACGTATCATGTGAGAAAATCACACCCTCGTTTACTTAAATACAACAACTTAAGTTAGTTGTATTTCCTGTTACTTGCAGCTGAAAACATTCTTCATCGATACATGAATCAAGCAGCTGACTTCATAGAAAGGAAGAGGAAAAGTAGCATTAACTATGTGCCTACTTTCAGTTGCACTAAGAATGGAATATAAACCCCCTTCCTTATCTACTCGCTTCCTTTCATGTCACTCTTCTCCCTTTCTGAATTCCAGCTAAACTAGCATTCTTTCCTTTCATCCAATACCTCACACCTGACCTTGCCTCAGGCAGGGCCTTTGCACATGCTGTTCCTGCCATCTGAAATGCTCATCCTCTGCTTTGTGCCTGTCTATCTTCTTTACATAGTCTCATCATTTGGGTCTTAGATCAGATGCTACCTCCTCCCAGTTTTCCTGAAAGTCCAGTCTAAAGTAGCCCCAACTTCCCTCATGGCACATCTTACTCTCTGAGACTGTATTTGTTGACTTCTTGTTTTCAGTCTCCTCCAGTGAACTCTAAGGTCTGTGACTATAGCAGCCCCATGGGGCTCACTCACCATTATAGTCCTCATGTTTAACACAGGACTGACCCATTGTAATCCTCACATTTTTAATAAGTGAATGGACATGCTGGTCACTCCCTGTATGTTAGCATATTGCACTCCATCCACCAGTCCATGAGGTGAGAATGCTTATCCCCATTTCACAGATGATAGAACCAAGGCTCGGAGAGTTTAAGTAACTTATCCAAGCTCACACAGCCAGTAAGTGATGAGCCATGGTTCAAACACAGGTCTTCTGGCCCTACAGACCCTCCTCTGCGTCGCATTTGCTTCTGGCTGAGTTTTGTCAACTTTATCAGGAGACAATTGGTCAGCACTTCCAGACTTGGCATTGAGGAATCCTGGGCCTATTAGCAGTTTCTGAGACAGAGAGTAGAATGCAAATCCTCCATGAGCTGCTGAATTCCAGCACCAAGTCCAGTGTGTCTCAGGGCCAGGAGGCCAGAGAACTCAAAACACAGAGGGTTCCACAGAGGAAACTAGCAGCACCTATAGCTACAAAACGCCCAAAGGTCCCCCTGGCCAGGGAGGCCAGTGGTCACTGTCGGGAGAATTCCAACTTCAATAATAATTTGGAATTTTGTTCCCATAGCTCTACGTGTGTCTAAAGCTATGTTAAAGTAAAATTCAAAATTTTGCACAATCAAAATGGGCAAATCAAAACTCATTCATTTTCTAGAAACTAAAGCCTTGGGAGATTGTGGATCAGAGTCGGGCTGTGGCTGTGGAGCATGACGTTGGCGGCCAGTCTATGGGTCAGGCTGTACGCGATAAAATCCGGTTAACAGAAATGCTAGCAAAGGGAAGAGGGGATGGAGCTAACATTTATTAAATATCTAATATGTGCTAGGCCCTGGGCAACAGTACTTGATAAGCATTGGCAATTTCATTTGCACGATAATAGATCAAGGTTGTAGGCAGTGATCAAGACTCTTACCAAAATGTCTAAATCTACCTGACCATTTGCTGTCAGATGAAGACTCTGATTGGGTCTTACTTTGGAGAATGAAACTTGTGCAAGGCCTCAGTGAGGCCCAGGGATCTCTGACCTGCCCTGTAGATGGAGAGGCAGACCAGTTAGTTTAGACTCGATACATGCCAATCCCCACCACAGAGATTCTGCAGTACAAAGCCACCATGAACTGCTGTGCAGGTTTTGCACTGCACAAAACTAGGAAGTGCCAGACCCACTGACTATGATGGGAATGGCACCCCCAGTGCTATACAGGGCAAACTTCCCCAACCATACATGGCACTCCTGTGCTTTAGACTCTCTGAGTAGTTTTGCTGTATTTTTTTGTCAATACAGACATCTGGGTCCCACCCCAGAGATCTGAATCCCATTCTTCTTAGGTGGGGCCTCGGAATCTCTTTCCAGAGCTGCAGTGAGCTGCTCTCAGGGCAAGGTGCTTCTCTTATATCCTGGCAAAAAAGTAAAGCTAAATTCTTGACCCTGCAAACATGAAGTCAAAACTTCTTGAATATGAAAGAAACTATCATCCAGGGCAATGGCGTGGTGGCCTTCACTTCAGGAAGAATCCTCGAGTTGGCAAAAGCCCTATAAAATGATTCCATGGGCAAGTGCCTGCTAAGTAGGGACCCATCCACCCCTCTGGGCCAAGTGGCTGCTGTCTAGACTCGCCAGGATGACCTCTTGCTGTTTCTACTCCTTTCTCGTAAATATGCTTCCATTTAACCTGCCGGAAGATTTTCTTCTCCCTCCCACAGATATATATCTTTGACTTTCTAGTGGAAACCAAGTGGAACTAGGATTTGTTTCACAGTCATTTTGCTTAATGCATCCTTACCCACACAGGGGGAGACACTGCATTGTTATGACCTTTATTCATACAGAGGAAGGATGAACTCAAAGAGTTTCTGTCTAATTTTCCAGTCATTCAAGTTTTATATCCCTGACACACACAATACATTTCCACACCACTGTGTCTCTGCTTAGAGAATAGTGTCCTCACACCCATCTCTGCTTCTCAAAATCTTTTCATCTTTCCAGGCTCAGCACCAGGAAAAGTCCCCAGTGAGAGTTAACTGTTCTGGCCTCAGCTCTCCAATCACACAATGTCTCTCAGTCTTATGACAATCTGTGCCTGACCAGCTGTGTACATACCTGTCCCTTTTGCTAAAACATAAACTCCTTCCGGGTAGGGCCTGTGCCCAGGTGGGCACCGAGGAAATGTGTGGTGAAGGGAAGCAGGCCACGTATGATTTAATGCAACTTTTAGTGACACGGCAATATGATAGGGTCTTCTTAATTCATGTGAACTTGGGGAGATCTGAATTGATGAGAAACTAGGGTAATTTACAAAAACAGTAGCTTATTTACTCTGAAAGTCATATGGAAAATCAAACTAGCCCAAGAATCTTGTTGAAGAGAGGCCTTCTGCATTAGTGAATAAGCAAGAATGTGTTGGATACAGTGCATCAATTGGATAACGGGATTCCTGGGTTGCTGCATCTAGAAGGGGAGACAAGCTTAGTGGCTGAGAGCCAGGGTCTGAAGGCAAGCAGTCCTCGCTTTATTTTCACACCACTTACCAGCTGCATGTACCTGAACCAGCTGCTTAAACTCTCTAAGCTGCCTCAGTTTCCTTGTCTGTAAAATGGGACTAATAATAGTAATATTAATACCTTCTTCCCAGGGTGGCAGTGAGAAAAGATCGTGTCTGTAATGCATATCCCACAGTGTAAGTGCTCGATAAACGTTGCCTGCTAGTATAATTATTCTTGTTTAATCTGTGGAGGAAGAGGTTTCCTAAATTTGAAGGCAATTTTGGCCCTGCACAGTGTCCTGCACGGTAGAGAAAAAACTCATGAAGTCTTCAGGCACCAGGACCCTAGACGTGGAGGTCTCAACTTTGGGCAGCCTATTATGACCTCCTCAGCCAGGGAAGCAGTCTTGCAAAGCGATGGCTGGCAAAATAACCCCGTGCCTCTCTGCCCCCTTTTCCAACCACCAATAGCCTTCAGGAATCCAGGAGCTCAGCCCTCTCCCTCCAATGCCCTCGCGAGTGAAAACCCAAAAAATTCGAGTGGGCTGCACCCAAACATGGGGTACCCATATGCAGAAACTCCAGGAAGCGAGGCTCCACTTGATAGAAGTCCAAGACCCCGCCTCCCTGGCCAGCACATCTTAAAGACACAAAGCCAATCAATAGGGAGCATTCAGAGAGTTGCTGCCAGTGGCTAGAGAATAGACACCGAGCAAGTCGTAAGGATGATAAATCCGGGCGCCGCTCCTCTCTGACTAATGCAGGCACTAAAACAGGCCATGAATATCCTGCTTTGAAACGTGTCACGCTTCCGAGGGACCGATCAATCTCCGCTCTCAGTGGACCACATTAAAATAAATTTGTCACTGTGAGTTTATGAAATATTGATGGTGTTTTTTAGTCAGGGTGTTAGGAGGTGGAAAGGTGTATCAGAAGAGGGAGGAAGGGAGTGGGAGGGTTGCTTTAATGAATTATCTCCAGGCTTGGAAAGGAAACGTACGCAGAGTCTGGAGGAAGAGGAAGCACAGAAGAAAATACATTAGCGCGGAGAGCAAAAAGCTTCCAGAACAAGGAAGCCCAGAGCTGTGATGTCTAAACTGTGTCACAAAGAATGCGGATGAAGAGGTACTCTGGGGAGGGGTTGGGTGAAGATGAGGGTCTCCTGGTAAAACAAGTTTGGGAAAATGCACATGCAAATCCAAGTCTTGGAGAGACACGCACATTAACTTATTAAAGGTTCTGAGAAGTCCTGCAGTAAAGAAGTTCACTTGGCTTTGTTTAACCTGACGTTTCCCAAACTTATTTGACACGATAAGACTAGCGTCTTGCTGAACACGAGGGTTCTGTGGAAACCAGTGTGG
The DNA here is from genome assembly GCA_031878705.1 of Tapirus indicus. NCBI lineage: Eukaryota > Metazoa > Chordata > Mammalia > Perissodactyla > Tapiridae > Tapirus > Tapirus indicus. Next base: position 62,325,643 of record CM062929.1, read on the forward strand.
AAATGCTGCCCTAAATCCTTGCCATATGAAGTGTGGTGCGTGGACCTCAGCATCAGTATCTCCAGAGAGCTTCTTAGCAGGCCCCGTCCCAGACCAAGTGAATCAGAATCTGCGCCGTAACAAGACCCTGGGTGGTTTATGCACAATGAGGAATGAAAAGGTCTGGTGTAAGTGACTCACCAGGGAAAGAAGACCGTGTAGGACAAGCTGAGATGTGCCTGGTAATGAAGGCCTCTGCTTGTCATCCTGCCCACGGCCTGCACTGGAGGACCCGGACACTGTCTGGCCTCATCTGGCATTGAGGCTGTTTGTCAGCTGAGCATTCACTCGCAAAGGCATAAACCCAGAAGACATTTTAAAATCAGGTGGGCAGTGACCTCTTTTGAAACTAGTGGAAATGATGGAAACCCAATGGTCTCTTTGCATTTGCAAAGCCAAGAGCCAGGAACACCTCCACCAGCCCCAGAAAAGCTGACTTGAGGTCATCAGCCTGTCCAAACCCCCTCAGCAGTCTTAGGCTTGTCACTTGGCTGCCAAAAACTCTACTGGTGTCTCCATGTGGAAAGTGGAGTGGAGAAAGGATGGGGAGCCCAGCTAGACCACCTCTGCGGCATGTTGGGTGAGAGCTAAGACTCTGGGGGGGCACACCCCAGTTCCACACACTTTGCTGTGTGACCTTGGCAAGTGACTTCACCTCTCCGAGCCCCAAGGCCCCGGCTGCCTTGTTCACTGTTGTACCCCCAGCACTCGGCACATGCTTGACACACAGAATCGCTGATGCACAAATGAATGTACTGTTCAAGCTGTGCAACAGAGACTATGCTAGTTCCCACCTCTTATGGTTATTGAGAGAATTCATGAAATTGGGTCAGGAAGATGCAAGGCACATGGTGGACACGCGACGTGGGTGTTTGCTTCATTTATGTATTGGGTGGTCTCACGTGGACAACTGACTGAATTTTTTCCTTTTCTGCTCATGCTTTGGCAGCATGGACAGTCAGTCTGGCTCTGGGCTTTGTTAATTACTGATCAGTTCTCTGGTTGATTGAGGAGACAGAACAGGATTCTCTCCCTCTGGTGGCATCTGAACTTCTTTGTCCCTCAGACTTGCCCTCCCCCTTCCCAGAAGGGAGTTGGTGGTCAGAAGCCACGTCACACTCTGCAGACCAGCTCCAAGGCCTCTTGACCTTTGTCCACTGACCCTCGAGAACTCCCCACTTCCCTAGAGAGTCAGCTGGGGAAAGTGTCTTGTTCTTTTCCTTAAACAGCTAAAATAGTGTAAAGAACACACCAGCCCCTGGCACCCACAGAGGGGGGCCCTCTTCCTTCCTCTTCTTACACACCACTGGCCAGGACAGGCTACTGGACTTCTCTGAGCACACTCTGCTTCTGTCCATGCTTCCCCCAAATCCTTCAGTTAATTATCCTCTCTGAGTCTCAGTAAAATGGGGAGAATGACATCTCCCTAACATGGCTGTGATAAGGATTAAATGAACTGGTGCGTGCCATTGATTATTGATTAATGGTTTATTGATATTGACCAACAGATGGTGCCTCAGAGGAACGAGGCACTCAAGAAGTGATATTAATCACACAGGTGTTGCTGTTATTTTAAGGATTCTTTTTGACATCAGCACAAGGTAGAGAAGACACTCAACAAAGTTTGCTGAATGAACGAAGGACCTGACACATCAAGAGAAAATAGTGTGCACTGTGGGAGAAGTAGAAATAACTATTATTTAGTGTTTAATATAGCTTGGCAATGTGCTAAAGTCTTTTACATACATTATTTCATGTAATCCTTAAAAATAACCCGAGATGGGTACTATTATGATTCCTATTTCACAGATGGAGAAACTGAGGCACAAAGAGGTTACATAACTCACCAAAAGCCATACAGCTAATCCACGGAAGAATGGGATTCAAACCTAGGTCTTTCTGACACCAGAAACTGAGCTCTTGGTCACAAAGTTACAGCACACAGTGCTTGACAACAGCTAAAACTGCATCCAGTCAAGGTCTCCCGTACAAGGCTAAGATCAGCGCCCCAAGACTCAAGCTCAACTAGAAAAACAAAAGGAAAACCAAGTGCCCTGAGATTGCTCCACATCCCACCAGCCACCCCACAAACTGATGGTCAGTCCCCCAGATGTCGATGCAGAGGAAAGAAGTGGTCATGAGGAGAGGTGGGTGTGTCCTTGGCATCTCTTGGCAGCTGTGAGACTTGGGGCAAGTGAACACATCTCTCTAAATCTCCGTTTCTTTGTGTGGCTTACAAAGTTGTGGTGAGAATTAAAGTAAGCTGCCCAGTAAACCAGCCTCATTCCTATGTGCGTACCCACAACCAGGCAAAATGATGAGTCCCTGGGATACAAAGACCAGCAGGGCAGTCTTCTTTGCCTCGTGAATTCACAGACCTGTAGAGGAGGGTGTTATTATAAGAATACAGAGAATGGAGCAACCAACTGTATATTGGAGAGGGCCAGTCAGGAAAGGGCCACAGAGTTCACATCTGAGTGGATTCCTGAAGGATGAATAGGAGTTCTCCAGGAGGACAGAGAGGAAGAAGCACTTCCAGGAAGGACTGTAGACACAGAAGTGCTTTGTAAATCATAAAAGGTAGCTGTGTTTGCCCCAATATCTGACCAACACCATGTCAAGAAAAGGCCAATTTAGCTCATGCATCCAGGTTTAGAAACCTTCAGTCATCACACAAGTAAGATCCACTGGGAGGTTCATTTCCACAGTCCCACGGCTAGAGTGATGGGTTCTCTGATGCGTCCCATCTGTGCCACTGGGGAGGCTGGTTATGCTGGATGGTTAAGCAGGAGACAGTTTCCATCGGTTAAGTGACAAAATCAGCCCCACCGGGTGACTGTCATTATATAAACACATCAAGTAAATGGCTAACTGCTTGACTTTTCAACCAAGCATGTTGTGACGCTTCTGCACAGACTGCAGACCGATTTAGCCACCTCTGTGCTTGAAACCCTTAGAAGGCTTCCTCCATGAAATTCTCCCATGAGCCATAAATGTGAGCAAAAGCAAAGAAGCATCAAAGTGGCCCTTGATTATCAGCACATGTGTCCAACACCCCGACACAGAGCATTGGTAAGGCCAGAAGAGAGTTCCAAGAGACCCAAAGCAGAATATAAATTATGGGAACTTAGCCCCCTCGGGCTGGTACCTGCAAGAAGAAAGTCAAGGGAAAAGTGGGAGAAAAATGGCAGTATCTGTAGAAACCAAAGAACTTGTATGACCAACTTAACCCCTGTGGTGGATTGTATTATTCTTCAAAATATTCACTGGCCTTCCTAGGGGAGAATTATAGATCCCCACCCCACTGAGGTGTTTGGCCATGTGACCTGTGCTGACCCTCCCTGGGAGGGGATTAAGTAACCCTGCCTTGTTGAAATGAAGAGTGGCCATTTGACTCACCTTGGCCAATGAAATACGGGCAGGAATACCAGTGTCACTTCTGAATAGAAACTGTAGGATCCATCATAATTTACCACAGCTTTCCTTTCCCTCTAGCACAGACTGACAATGTCCCACTGTCCCATGGAGGCATCTTCATCAGCCTGGATCCCAAAGTGTAGACAATGTGAAAGAGAACCATATCCAACATGAAATGTGCTTTCAGCGTGAGCAAGAAATAAATATTTGCTATTTTAAGCCACTGAATTGTTGGGAGTGTTTGTTACCACAGTGTAACTTAGACTGATCTAACTGATACATCCACCCAGCAGCACGGAATGGAAGAAAGAGAATTGCGAAGAACGACTGAGTGCATTTTTAACATACAGAGAGGCCACCAACTAGTCAAGAAGCAAAGTCCAAAGAATTTCCAGGAACTGTTCAGCAATTCCCCTATTCTGAGAGCAGTAGACCTCACCCAAGGACTGATCTGCCCCCCTGGGACATATGGCAATGTCTAGAGACAGTTTTGGCTGTCGTGATTAGGATAACGTTACTGGAATCTAGTGGGTGGAGACCAGGGATGCCGCTGAACATCCTGTAATGCACAGGACACCTCCCACAACAAAGAGTCGTCCATCTCCAAATGTCAGTAGTGCTGAGGCTGAGAAACCCTGCCTTCGTAAGAAACCAGGAAGAGGGAAGGGAGAAGTGAGCTATATATCATGGTTAACAACAAAAGCGTGTAACATCTACATACCGTTATTGAATTTACAAAGTGTTTGCTCATACATTCTCTCATTTCACCTTTACAGTCCTCCTGAAGGATAGGTATTATTATCCTCTCTCATCAGCGCAGTAACAGACACCCAAGCACACGAGCCTACCTGAGGGCACATTTATAAAGAGAGGATCAGAATTCTAACCCGGCTTTGCTGCCCCACTTCCCTATCATGTTTCAATAAACCATGCTGATTACAAAGTCATTTCCTCCAAGACATAGATCAATAGGCAGTCACTCATTTGGGAGCAGTGTCTAAAGGCAGATTTGGTTAATTTCTAACTCTTCCTAATCCCTTTGAACGTGAGGTTCAGCAAAACAGGCACACTGCTTGGTGCATTTGTTTTGATAAGCGTAGCTTTGTTTTAATTATTTATGGTAATACCAAGTGCAGACCAGTTAATTACCCTGGTATATCTTGTCAAAGTAACAATGCCTTGGAGAAGTCTTTAAAACACTGACCTCTTAAATCTCTGCTGAGAAGTGGAGCAAAACCGTGGCAGGGATTCTTGGTGGAAAATCATCTATTGCCCGACCAATTAGCTAAGCCACAATGCTGAATGCTCGCTACTGGAGCATTCCAGGGATGCGCAAGATTCCTTTATGCATGGGGCTGATCAATAAAGTCTGGCAAAGAGAAAGGCAGAGGCATGTTAACTGTGGGAAAACAGTCGTCCAAAAATACCAGTGCAAGCCAAACAATTCCTCGCTGAGCAAAACAGCTTGTGCAGTTCCTATCGAAGTCCCTTAGCTGATATGTACAAAGTACAGAACTGAACCCTAGGCACACTAGTCTTCTGTGCCCCACCCATCACCAGGACTCAGGCGAACCTTCCAAGTCTGTCCAAAGACTTGTAACTACTAGTCCTGACGATTAGACACAGCCTGAATGCTAGTAAGACATGTGAAAAGATAATAGTAACAATAGGTGGAAATCATAAGTATTCTTATGTTGGTATACGACTAAAAATAATTTTTTATCAATATAATTATCCATTACATTTTGCAATGATTGATATGATTATTATTGCATTTGGGAGCTGCTTTTGTGGCAATGTATTAATCTTGCAGAAATTAAAGAATTAAGTGAGTATGGAAAACAATATGAAGGCTCCTCAAGAAATTGAAAATAGAACTACCATATGATCCAGCAATATCACTTCTGAGTATATTTCTAAAGGAAACAAAATAATTATCTTGAGGAGATATCTGCATACCTGTGTTTATTGCAGCATTATTCACGATAGCCAGGATATGAAAACAATCTAAGTGTCTGTTGATGGATAAATGAATAAGGAAATTTGGTGTATATATATTAAATATATATATATATATATAATGGAATATTACTTGGCCTTAAAAAAGAAGAAAATCTTGCCATTTGTGACAACATGGATGAACTTGGGAGGTATTATGTAAGTGAAATAAGCCAGGCAGAGAAAGACAAATACTGCATGATCTCACTTATATGTGGAATCTTAAAATGAAGTCAAAGTCATAGAAACAAAGGGTAGAACGGTGGCTGTCAGAGCTGGAAGGTAAGGGAAATGGGGAGAGGTTAGTAAAAGGGTACAAACTTCCAGTTATAAGATGAATAAGGTCTGAGGATCTAACATATAACATGGTGACTGAAAAAGAAAAGAATGAATGAGAAGTGCGTGGAATATGTGTGACTCCAGGAATCTGTGTGAATGTACGCTTTTTAAGCTACCCGTTTCTGACAGTGATTTTGACACAAGGTAATAAAAAGGGACAAGGTGGAGTAGGCAGAGCCTGTTGGAACTGAAAGATTGATGAGGTATCGGAGACCTCCATCAATTTCCTGTTAACAGTGTTTAGGCATCTTCCCACAGAGATGTATCCACTAATTTGCATAGTGGATGGAGAGCCTCCTCTTTAGCAGATGCTATTGATGCCCCACCCTCAGCCCACCTGGGTTACCTGCAGAGGCAGATGGAGACGTTTCCAGGGCACTGGCACTCCCCACCCACAGTGTCTGTTCCTGCATCTTTTCTTCTCTGCCTGAGGACTTTATCTGGCACAAATGCCCCCCAGGGACAACCTCCAACCAAGGGGGTATGGAAGTCAGTGGATAAATGTCCCAGCCTCCCACCCTCCAGTGGGAAGACTTCAAGGTGCATAACACACAGCATCTCAGCTGGTCCCCAGCAGGACTGAGTCCCATAGCTGTAACCTTACACACATGAGCATGCCATTTATTTGGCTTTTCTTCTGTCCCTGTCCTGCTTTCCTTACTTCCTCACTTGTGCTTCCTGGGATCACTTTCCAGATAAATAAAGGAGCCCACATCCAAGTCCTTTTCTCAGGAGAATGTGAGCTAAGACCCTACGTTCCAATAAAATAGGGACCATGGGGCCGGCCCCGTGGCATAGTGGTTGGATTCCTATGCTCTGCTTCTATGGCCCGGAGTTTGCGGGTTCAGATCCTGGGTGCCTACCTGCAGACCACTCATCAAGCCATGCTGTGGTGGCATCCCACATGCAAAATGGAGGAAGATTGGCACAGATGTTAGCTCAGGGCCAATCTTCCTCACCAAAAAAAAAAAAAAAATAGGGACCAGGATTCTGACCTCCCTTGAGGTTTGAGGATATAAAAACAAGTACAATGGACAAGGGTGAATGGGAATAAAGCCAGATGGCTGGGAGAAGCCACAAGTTGGAAAGCAAATGCTAAGAAGGGAGACACTAGAGTAAGGAGGCCAACACAACCTTGAAGGTCTGAGGGTTGGAGAGATTTGGCTCCACGTAGACAGATGAGGCTGATTTCAGCTTTCCCCTTGACCATGCAGTGCCTGCCCTGTGCTCATCACTGCTTTCTAGTCTCCTTCGAGGGAATTGCCTCTCCTCATTGTGTATATTCTTGGTGGGAGGGTGGTTAGAGGTGACCATTTCCTATTTGGGAAGCCAAAACGAAATGACCCTCCTTCTTCTACACTGTATAGTCAGGAGTAGGGGCAGGCTGACAGCTTAAGGTTAGAAGTCATGTGCCCTCTCTGAGGCCTTTAAGTCCTGCGAGAAGAAAAAGGTGGAAAGAGGTGGCTAGAGTCCACTCATTGCTGCTGAGTATGGGGGTTCTCAACCAGACCCACCTTGCCATAAGACAGCTGCCTGGCTTCCTGATTCACATGTCTACAGAGATCTTACCCAGCCTGGTCCCCCGGTCTCTAACAAGTCTGAGGTGCCAAATAGCCTTCCCATAGATTTCCTTTTGCCTGAATTTAGCCAAAGTTGATTTCTGTGGTTCACAACCTGGAACCTGAATTGTTGTTTGCAATGTATGAGCACCTTGGGCGGGAAACAGGTATGTTTGTGAGAGAGAGAGAGAGAGAGGGAAAGGGAGAGGGAAAAGGGAGGGAGGGAGAGAAGGAGGGCAACTACTGAAAAAGTTCTAAATCTGAGAAGTATAAAATGTTTGTGGAATTCAGGCAGTTTTGCAATAAGATACCCATGAATGAGCATAAAACAGGGGGAGGAAGTGTTTTTTGTTCCTTTCATCTCTTGGAACCATTGTTACCTAAACAGTTAAAGGGAATGCACCCCAAAACCAATAAGAACAGACGACTCCAACAAAGCCGTCAGATTGCAAAGTCCCAGTGCAAATAACCCAAGCATCCAGCCGGGGCTCACATAGCGCAGGAGTGTCCTCCTCACTCCACAAGAGCGATGACAGCATCCGGGCTTGGTAAAAGGTCCAGTAGGAGAGTCCCCACGTGAAAAGCTGCCCTTGGGGATGCCATTGCTAGTGGCATCCTCGAGGAGATAGGACAAGATGCTCTAAAGTCAGGATATGGCTTAGTCACCCCAGTTTGGCTGGCGAAGGAGAGAATGGCAATAGGATTGATTTGTGTACATGTCTAAGCTTCTCTAGAAATCCCCCAAGCCATCTGGGAAACAGAAGCATAGAAGAGACTGACCTTCCCGCAACCAAGCAGATGGAGGTTTGGAGCAGCCCAGGTCCTTACTGTAACTGCACCCAACAGGCTAGCAAAGGCAGAAGCATTTTTGGTTACCCCCAAAGGCAGTGTTCTTGAGTAAATTACCTTTCCCCTCCAAGCTTCACTTTCCTGTTCTGTAAATTATCTCACTATCTACCTCATTAGACTGCTGTGAGGCTTAAAGGAGATAACCTCTATGTTGTGTTATGTTATACATATGCGTGCTACTTACATAAACTGTATGTAAAGCCAGTGATAAGTGCCTGACGCATATATTATTAGATCTTTATCTCAAATATGTACTGAACTAAACCTTAAATAGATTAAAGATTTACATTTAAAGGAGGAAACTATAAGTTCAGAAGGACAGGGTTGAGAAGGCTATGACTGTGACACATGCCACCCCGAGATCACCAGGCTGAGCCAGATGACTGGATGAGCTGGACAGTAAACTATCTTCCATGGCTGCTCCATTTTCCTCCTTCGCGAAGTTGTGGTCTCATTCACAGAGGACACCCTCTCCCGATAAAGGAGGCCTGTTCTACTCCAAGTTAGGTAAGGAGCTCTGTGCCAAACCCACCAAAAGGCCCTAAAGTCAGTCCGTGGGAGAAAACTGAAATCAATATGTATCTGATCACAGAATTCACTAAGAATAAATGCAAAGAAATAAATCTCAAAAAAAATATTGATAGACTTAACAATAGAAATTAAAATTCAACAGCAAATTGAGAAAAATAGTTCCAACATATGTGAAAAAGAGTTAATATCCTTAAGGTTTTCTTATGGGTTGGGTCACCCTTAAGTGCAAAAAGAAGACAAATGATGAGATGGAGGATATACAGTCCAAGGATAGACGGAGAAAGTTCACATAAGAAGAACTATAAATGGCAAATAAAGAAGGCTTTAAAGGTTCAGCCTACTCATAATCAAAGAAATGCAAATTAAGACAGCAATATGATTTCATTGATAATCTATTACATTTGCAGAGATTAAAGAAAACTCAATGTGGGTGACAGTTGAGCGAGTTAGGACTCATATATTGCAGGTGGGAGTATAAATTAGTACAAATTCCTAAAGGATAATTTGGCAATATGTATCAAGGATGCTGGGATTATTCATACCCATTTAAGAATTTTATCCTTTGGAAATGCGAACAAATATTTATTTACATATGGTGGCACAAGGAATAAATGGATCAACCTGCCTATAAAACAACAGGGAAGTAAGTAAATAGCATATGGTTCATCCATATTGTAGAATACTAGGAAGTCGTTAAAGGACATACCGAAAAAACAGGTTACAAAACAGTATATAATATGATCCCAACTGTGTGAAAATAAAATTGTATTTACGCATATTGTATATGCATAGAAAAAGGACTGATGTTTTGTGCTTCAAAATGTTCACTGTGGGGGTCGGCCTGGTGGCATAGCAGTTAAGTTCACACGCTCCGCTTTGGCTGCCCGGGGTTTGCAGGTTCAGATCCCGGGCGTGGACCAACACACTGCTTGTCAAGCCATGCTGTGGCGGCGTCCCATATAAAGTAGAGGAAGATGGGCACGGATGTTAGCCCAGGGCCAGTCTTCCTTAGCAAAAAGAGGAGGATTGGCAACAGACATTAGCACAGGACTAATCTTCCTCACACACACAAAAAATGTTCATTGTGGTTACCCCTAGGAAGTAGGATCAGAAAATTAGTAGGACTAACAGATTCCACTCTGGCTGGTCTTAGCAGCAAGAAACAAGGAGGAGGGTTCCATGGACCCAGTCAGATGGAACTCAGAGCCTTCAATACACAGGGATTTTTCTTAATGATACCCTGATGCTCACGAGACTGTAACATTGGGTTTCACAAATTTAAGAATGAAAAAGAGGCTATGAAAGCAGGAATGAGGGAGATTTTTAAATTAATAGAGAAAATGCTGCACAACTATATACCTATAGCCTTGAAAAAAAACACTGTAGTTAATTTCCTAGAAAAATTACAATATTATAATGACCAAAGTTGATTTAATAAATATTAGAAAATCTGAATACACTAATCCTGATGGAAGTTCTAGCAGGGCAATAAGCTAAGAAACAGAAATAAGTGTTTAACTACTGACAAGAAGGAATCACAATAGGTATTATTTGCAAATGTTATTATTGTAAATTTAGAAAACATAAGATAAGTAATAGAAGAATTTGAAAAATTAACAATAGAATTTCATTAGATAATAAGATGTAAAATAAATATATATAAATCTACAGATTTCCAAGAAATCATCCATAGACACTTATAAAATTAAACGAAAAAACTCCCATCCATAGTAACAGGATAATGATAATCACTTTCAGTGCCCAAAGTGTCTTCTGAATGAATCTTTCTGGCCACCAGCAGTTATGCATAGATTCAAAGTGACATACTGCTTTCCCTAATTCTATGCTCCCAATCCTGGCTGTTTGGGGGACTTTAGGAGTGACATTATCATCTGAAGCATATTGAAGAATACTAGGGTGTTGTCTACATCTCCTATTTGGTTAAACTCAAACTTTTGCTCTTCCCTTAGTGGAATTCCATATTACCAGAACTTGAACATCTACGCTTGAAATCAGTCACTGCTTTAGTCAGATACCATGTATCTGAGTAGTAGTTCTCCAGGACATAGGAATCGGTCACCATAGGCTCTCCCATCTTTCAAAATCCAGTGACCTATTCTAAGAGAATGCTAAGGCAATGACAAGATTGTCACAACTTACTCTTCTACCTGTGGCTGGAAATTGTCTTCTGACCTTTTTTATAGGGTGCATTCTAAATTCAAAGACCTTAAAACAAATGAGGTAAGGGAGAATTCATCTTAGAACTAAGGAAGGGGGATTATCCTAGAAATTCAAAGAGTACCACCAACTTATTTATGAGCCCAGGAGTAAAAGAAGGCCAATCAAATCTGCCTGCATCTACCAAACCAATGGTGGGGATATTTTGTGATAAAGAGAATAGTGATAATCTTAATGATGCTGGTGGTAATGAAGGGAATGGATGGGGACAAGTGGAGACAGGAAACGGGAATGGGAATAGATGGTAATGGGGGGTGGGAATGAGGATGAGGAATGGATAATAGTGGGGGTTCGGTTGGAGATGGGGATAATGAAGAAGGGAAAGCTGAGGGCACATCACCATTCTTAGGGTAAGATGTCCTCATGAAAGCCTGAAAGGAAGAAAAATCACTCCAGATTCCTCTTTTCTCCTGGTTAAAGTATCTTGGGTGTGTCCAAAGAAAGGTTTAAGCGTCCAATGTTTCTACCTAATCTTTGGAGCAACATTCTCAATCAGAGACTCCCCTCATCCCAGATGACCTCAGAATTCCTTCTATTTGATCTTTCTGATGGGACTTCTGACCCAGCTCCCGTTCTGGTTAGTAGATCAGTCTTGTGACTTACTTCACCCTCAGCCTCAGTTACACCCCCAGTGGTGAACATACAAGTGAGTGAATATCAAGTCAGGTCACCTGCAGAGAATTGAATAGGAAAAAAGGTTAAAAGCCTTGGTAGACTCACATGTAGGCAATGGGGAGAAAGGGTGAAAAGGAAACTTCGTTTGACACAATATATGCAAGCCATGTCTTCTGCATTTTGCATATATTTTCTCATGTAATTCATCCAACAACCCTACATGATAAGATACCAATACTCCCATTTTACAGATGGGGAAATTGGGGCTCATAGCCTTTCTTACTCAACTACACTCCCCATGGAGGCAGGGACCGCAACTGTTTTGCATATCAGTCTATCTCCAGGGTCTAGCATGTAGCCAGCACCTCGTAGGTACTCAATGACCAATCACTAAATCGATGATAACTAAGGACACCAGCTGGCAAATGGCAGAGCCAGGACTCCCACCCAGGTCTGCCTCTTTCCAATGCTTTTTTTTCCAGGACACTGCTGAGGACTTTAGATTTCCTTGGATTTTCAAAGGAAATTTTTAAATCAAACCAAAACTTTTCCAGTTCTGCCTGTTCCCTCTGGAAGCATCCTGGGATGTTTTGAAGAGAGATGCACATGGGGAAGATGAATTGAAGAGCAGGAGTAGCTCCAGACATGACTGAGGTCCCCACAAATACTCCCCAGGGGCCTCATTACACATTCGAGCAAACATTACCTTCACTCACGGCTAAATTTCCTGTTTGCTTGGCTGATCAATTCCTCATCAAAGTTTAATGCGGGGTTCAAACCGTCTGTGGTGTTTTAATTAGGCCTAAGGTTGCAAAGTGTCTGAGGCAGGATTGAGCCTCATCCAAGTCCCCACTGCCTGCTGGGGTGTTGCCAGGAGAGACAGGTGGAGGCTGAGCAGAGCCGGGCTGGGCCAGTGCCAGGCACTGGGCAGACCCTCTTCCTGGGTGTGCTGTGCTCTCTAGTGACAATCTGGGGAGAAGTGGCTGTGCACCCCCAAGGGCTTAGAGCCCTCTCCTGATTCCCTCCAGCCCCGAGAATTTACCAGCTGCCTGCCTCTCAAGTTTTCTTCCTTCCTTGTCTGCTTCCTCTCTCTTCCCTTCCTACAAAACAGAGTGTCCTGGGGGCTTTCTGGAACAGGCAACCACTGACCAATACTTGTTGTGTGTCTGGCACTGTGCTGAGGGGAGGGGGGTGGAGAGAAAAGTAAGACGCAGACCTGCCCTCACTGGCTCATAATGGAGAAGACAAAGTACATACAATTCAACATGATGGGTGGTGTGACTGAGACATGTATGTGGCACTGGAGATGGGTGACATGGTGGCAACCCCAGTGCCCTGGTCATTAGAAGGTCTGGCAGGCCTTCATCAGAAGCCAAAGTGGTTCTTTCCAGAGCCAGAGGGTGACCCAGATAGTCAGGACATAAGGATATTGATGGATATTGATCAAAATGGATCAATGGATAGATCTTGATGCTTGATGTCCAATACCCCCCAACACCAGCGCCACTTCCCTACGTTGACCCCTTCCTCAGTGGGGAACTCAGGAAGGCTTCCTCTAAGCTTTGCTTCTGCCCCTGTCAAAACACATCAGGGTGTCAGAAACTAACCACCCAGAAACTCCTCCCTTTGGGAGGCCTCTCTCCTTGTCCAGCCCAGGTAACTTGCAGTTATAGCTCATTTACACTTTAGGGTACCCAGTGCCTTTCCGATATTCAAGGCTCTGAGAAATCCTACAGAAAAGGAACCTGGGTTACTTTGTTTAACATTGTGTTCTCCAAGCTCATTTGCACACAGAATTCTTATTTCCCTGAAACGCTGGTTAGCATCTCCCTTCATCACTAATACTTTCTGAATCTAAGCTGTGCACAATCAAACCTATGACAGTTGAGGAATAGCCACACTTTCCAAAGGACAGGATGAGATGGTCACAAAATGCCCGGCATATGTCTGAGTGAATAAAACCATTGTTAATTTAACATCCAGATGTTTTTAGTTTTTAGACAGCAAAGACACAATCTGACAAAAGACAACCATAGTAGAGACCAAGTAGGGAAGGCAGCCCAAGTTCAACAGAAGAAGTGAGAAGAAATTGAGATCTCTTTGAAGGTTCTTGGATTGATGCTCTTATTCGATTCAGGGAGGGAAATGGTGAAATTTATGTTTGATTGAAATTACTAATCTATGTTTCTAAGGCATTTACTAATAACAGAATATAATTAGCTGAATGCGGTAGTTTCCTAACTTGGTTGAGCATCAAAATCACCTGGGGCATTTGTTAACTGTGCCGATGCCTGGGCTTCACCCCTCAGTATTCTGATTCCAGAGCTGAGAGACTGCTGACTCTGCATGAGTTCGCCATTTCCCTCAACTGTGTTCCGTGAACGCCAGTTCCACGGGATGCTAACACATTTTAACCAAAAAGTGTCCATATTATTAATGATGTGCGTTGAGCTCACAGGGTATACCAGATACCTTGCTAACATAGAAAGAGAGAGAGCAATCTCACTTGATCCTCATACAGCCCAATGAGATTAGCTCCATTTTCTGGACAAGGAAACCAGGCATAGAGAGATTGATAACTTTCCCACGGTCACACTGTTCACCATCCCTTGAGAGGCCAAAGGTGATGGCCAGCGGATGGCTGATGGAACAGAGGTGTCATTCACTGAGATGGGAAAGAGGAAATGGAGCTATTATGGAGATAAGGGGAAGGAGACGGTGTGTTCAGTTTCAGACACATTGCATTTGAGGTGCTGTGAGATATCCAGGTAGAAATGTCCACTGGGCATCAAGTGTATGAGTGTAAGGAGCATGGAGAACAATTTGGGCGGGATTTAAAGAGTTGAGAGTCGGCAACGTATAGATGGTAGTTGAGGCCATTCTGGGCCTCCGTTCCCTCTTCTCTAAAACTAGAGTTAACAGTTATCTTCAATGTGCCTTACATAGGTTCCTCAATAAGTTAAACATAGATTACCATATGACCCAGCAGTTCCACTCCCAGGTATATACCCAAAAGAACTGATAACAGATATCCAAACCAAATATTCATAGCAGCTCTATTCATAATAGCCAGAAGGTAAAAACAATTCAAATGTCCCAATACTGATGAATGGATAAACAAAATGTGGTATATACATACAATAGAATATTATTCAACCATAAAAAAGGAATGAAGTATTGATACATGCTAAAAACGTGTATCAGTATGAAAAACATTAATGTAAGTTAAAAAGCCGGACACAAAAAGCTACATAGCGTATGACTCCATTTACGTGAAATGTCCAGAATAGGCAAATCTATAGAGACAGAAAGCAGATTAGTGGTTCCCAGGAGCTGAGGGGTTAGGGGAGCGGGGAGTGACTGCTCATGGGGACAGGGTTTCTTTTTGAGGTGGTCAAAAGTTCTGGCACTAGATGGTAGTGATGGTTGTACAACATTAGGTATATACTTAATGCCACTGAATTGCATACTTTAAAAGGGTTAAAATGATTAATTTTATGTTATAAATGTTATACAATAAAAAATATGCTTTATGTAGAAGTTACGAGATCAAATGTAAACTGCAAAATGCATACAGTGCGGAGGGGGTTAGGACTAGCTATAGAGCTTTGAGTGAAGAGGACTAGGGAAATTTGTTGCTACCTTTGACAAAATATAGTCTGATTCTGATGTAGAAAAAGCATCTGCATAATTTCCGGTTCACATAAAATTCCTATGTGTGCATGAGGTGTGGGGAAAGGAATGACTAAATTCATAAAACCTTCATTCAAGGAATCTGCCCTCTCCCGAGGACCGTCCACTTAAAGCAAGTGACCATCTGCCACCCAATTGATTCCTCTTCATATCTTCCCTCCTGGTAAACAGCTCCTACGAAGACCAGGTTGTTCAAGCCAGAAGCCAGAGCACCATCCTTGTCAACTCCCTCCCTCACCTCCACTCCCAACCCGTCAGCAAGTTCTGTCAATTCCATCTCCAAAATCCATTTCAAATCTGTCCACCTCTTTCCTTCTCCGTTGCCACCACGCTCAGTCCAGCCACTGTCCTCTCTTGCCTGGTGTGCAGAGCCTCCTCAGTCTCTTTGCTCCACTCTTGCATCCTGCCATCCGCTCTCTGTGCACAGTAACTGGAGTGGTCTCTTCCTTCAAAAGGCAATTCTGGTCGTAGCAGGGGAGTGGCAGGCTCATGCATACGGACACCTTCTTCACCAGTAACTGTTCCTCCGGGCCCAGGCTTTGCCTCTCTCTCAGATCCCTTCCTCTGGAATGTCTCAATATGTACATTGGCCAACTGGTTGGAATTTGCATTAGTTTACTCAGGCTGCCATAAAGTACCACACATTGAGTGGAGGCTGGAAGTCCGAGATCAAGGTGTCAGCAGGGTTGGTTCTTCTGAGGCCTCTCTCCTTGGCTTGTGGATGGCCGTCTTCTCCCTACGTCTTCACATGGTCTTCCCTCTGTGTTTCTGTGTCCTAATCTCCTCTTCTTATAAAGACACTCTCATATTAGGACCTCTCTAATGACCTCATTTAATCTTAATCACCTCTTTAAAGACTCTCGTCTCCAAATCAGTCACATTCTAAGTTATGGAGGTTAAGACTTCAACATAGGAATCTGGGGGCACAATTCAGCCCATGACAGTCTGCAATGTACTAGCTGTGTTAATAAGCAATCTACTCAACCTCTCTGAGCCTGGGCTGCCCCTTCCACACAGATGGATGCCACCTGCCTGTCCAAGTGGTAAGCATCAGAGAAAACGCATGCAGAGCCCACAGCTCGGTGTCCAGCACTGAGTCCTCAGGGACTTTCCTTCATGACCACTGTGGATGGAGGTTCCCCTGCAACGAGGCATTTGGATAAGTCAGCCCCACAGACCACATGGCCAGCTTCAAAGGGTTAAGGCAGCAAGCGGACTTATCGACTGGCGCTTCTTGGCGGGCCAGGGAAGCGTGACTGATTGGAAGCCTGTTCAGAGGAGGAGCCCGTTTTGTGCGCCTGAAATAAATAAAGTCCTGTCAATAGCTCAGATCCCCGCCATCGACAAAGTCTGCAGTCTCAATAGGCAATTAACACTTTACAGGGGCCATTACCCAGCGGCCTCCCCGCAGTTAACTGCACATTTTCTGCCATCGGCTCTGGTATTGAAGCTTCTAAATAAAAACATAAAAGTGAGGTAGCACAGGCCAGCGCTTTGCCCCAACTGCAGTCACAGTGCCCACACTCAGCAAAGAGATTGTATTTCCTCTCTCCCATAGTGTCCTAACTCCCCTGCATCCCCAGTCCTGCACACATGTGTGCACACACACACACATGCACATGTGTGCGTGCAAACCATCTCCTGAGTGTGTCTGGGGAGGCACCAGAGCGTGGTTACGGAGGAGGGGTGGTTAAGAGTCAGAGTACCTGGGTTTAAACCTGACTCCAGCACATTCGCTGGGTGGCGTTGCACAAACTGTTAAGCCTGGGTTTTTTCATCTGTAAAATGGGAATAAGAATAGAAACCACTTCACAGGGCTGTCGTGAAGATTAGATGCTTTGAGCACAATGCCTGGCAAGTAAGAAGACCTCAATAAACGTTAAAGGGATCAATAATATTGTTTCCATTATCATCAACAGGATCAGAAGAAGAATACAAACCATCTTAATGCCCAAACCAACCCGGCCTCTGCTCCTTTCCTGCAGTTTCTGCCACAACCAGTGTCTTGACTGAGTAAAGCGTGTGCTCACTTGGGCCAGCTGAAGGGACCCCTCATACACCTCCTCGGGCTGTCCCAGCTGATTCACACCTGGGAACCCAGACCTGAAGTTCTACCCCAAAGATGGTTTTCCTGGAATCACCAGGAGTTAACCCCATGGGCATAAATCCATGGGCACACATTCAAAGCAATAACCAGGAACTCCATGGTGTCTCAGTTTGTGGGGACCCCATCGCAAACTCAGAGCCTCAGAGCAGACTGTGGGGCTGTAGGCTTGGCCAGAAGCATTGCCTTCCAGGAGGACACTGCCAGTGGGATCAAGGCCCCAGCGAGGACACTGGCAACCCTGTCGGAAGTACCCTGGGCTCTGAAGCACGGGGCTACAGCCAGCCTGAAGCCTGTGGAAACCAATACCAGCACTTGATGCTGAGGAGATCGTGGAGCCAGAGTGGAGGGCACTCTCGTCCAGGCCAGAGCCTTCACCCTGCGTCCATGGAATCCCAGGGGGGTGCAGCATCCACAGGGCAGTTCAGCGGCTGCTCCCAAGGTTAAGAAGGCAGCTGGGAGTAGAGGGAGGGGACACAGGGCCTCTCCCCGACACTGACTTCAGCAGCTCCTCTTCTGTCTGTGAGGCCTCCTGGACTCCTCACATGCATAGAAAGGGATCTGCGATCAAAGTAAAGTGTGAGAAGCAGTGGTCCATCCCAAGGCACAGATGGGAAACTGAGGCTGTCTTACGTTGGGTTCTCCCAGAAGCAGTGCTGGAGCTAAGGGTTTGAGTAGGGGTTTGTTAAAAGGTAAGAGCTTGGCAAAGCAGGATAGAAGAGGAAAGAACAAAGGTACGATTTCTGGTGAATTCCTAGCCTCAGCCTCATCCTGCAGGGAGCTCTGGGCTTTAATTACTCCTCAGACCACATGCAGCTTCGGGCATACGAGCTGGGCTCTTTACTCACACACCATTCAGTCACTGGCCATGGGCCATCGTGGGGGACAGGGGACATACACCCCCAGGCACTTCTGGTTGTGGGATAGAACGCTACCCCCACCCCCACGGGCCCCTGTGCCCAAGGGCAAGCCTCAGAAGGAGGTCCCAGGTGGGAGCAGTCAGCAGAAAAGCCCTCAGAAGCACACGGAGTTGGCAAAAGGGATCCACCAGAATCTGGTGACAGTGCAGAACTTGACCGGAGCCCCGTGATCTTGAGAAACAGTGAAGGTGAAGAAATCTCCCCCACCCTTTTGTGTTCCAGGAAACAGATTACTGCAAAGACCCGCCAGTCCCATAGGACGTAGGTTAGCCTCACAGGTGACCCGCGAGTTTTACCTTTGACAGGCCAGACACCAACCTTCCACATTCCCACTCTTTGCCTCATGAATGATCACTGAACAAGGTCTCTCCTTACTTACGAATCCGGATTTGTTTTGTGTTGGCCACTGGGCGGCACACAACAGCGTCCACTGCTGAGGTCATACAGACAGTGGTGGGGCCAGAGCTCAGGCCTCCACTCCCAGATCCATCACCTCCACTAGGACTGCAACCCTCTCTAGTCTCACCCCCAAGCCTTTATTGATGGCACCCTCCCTTCCCAGGCTCTTATTCCCCCTCAAATTCCTGTCCCTCCTTCCAAGCTCCCCTCTTCCCTATGTCTTCCCCAGTACACTTGGACCCAGGAGAAATGTGTATTTACTGAACGAACCTCACTCTACTTATTCACTTGGATGTGAAATGGGCTCTAGGCTGTGTCTGAGACCCAGGGGCAGCTTCATGGGCATCCACTGGGGGGGCAATGACAGATCATCTCTTAAAGACACACACAGTCAGTTCAGGTACAAGGGGTTCCTTGATAAGGCAGACATTTAATTATTTCTCAAGAGCAGCTGGGAATTCATCTCTGTCAAAGTGGACCAGCAAGGCATTCTGCCTTCTTAGCTCTGGGAGAGGGGACTTTGGGGACTCTCTTGGTTATGCAAATTAAGTGGGAGGAGACATTTCACCCTGGGAAATACATAACAGGGACTGTCCTCTGTTGACACAAGATACTTCTCCCAATTCCCTTAGGAGTGAGGAATTGTCTTAGGAAGAAGAAGTGAGTCAATCTTTCAAGGAGACAAGAATCCTCCTGGGAAGGAGGGGATTGAAATCCCAAACCCCAGCCTAGGAATGAGGTGCAATATTATCAGAATATCTTTGTGGTGATTGGATAGCCTGCCCATTTTCAGAACAAAAGGACAATAAGGACTCCAATAGAAGATTCAGCAAAAGGGGGAGGGAGCCTGGATTGGTGGCCCATGTCCACCCCCAGGCTGGAGAGTTTATGGTTCTGGGACGTGTAACCAAGGCTGGAAACTCCTCTGAGCCCAGCCACCCTGACACAGCTTCAGGACAAGTGATAGAGAGTGTGATTGTGAGATAGGATATCTGATACACTCCCCAACCCCATGTGCTTGCTCTGACTATCTGAGCTTCTGAGTGTAAAAACCAAAAATGATTGTTGCTTCAGTTCCACCCTCTAAATCTTGCCTGAAGATGTCTTTTGTGATCCACCCTAGTAAGAAACACACGGGAAAGGGAATTCTGGAAAATGCAGTTCCCCTTAGTTA
Organism: Tapirus indicus; assembly: GCA_031878705.1. Classification (NCBI taxonomy): domain Eukaryota; kingdom Metazoa; phylum Chordata; class Mammalia; order Perissodactyla; family Tapiridae; genus Tapirus; species Tapirus indicus. The sequence goes on from CM062929.1 coordinate 62,345,518, forward strand.
ACTCGACACATTATAAAGCTGACTCAGATAACTCACAAAGAAACATAGCCAACACCCTGATCAAACCACGCCTGAAGGGTAGTATATCTGAACTAGTTAGTTACCTGAGCCAAAAAATTTCCTTTGTCATTTAAGCTAATGTAAATTGGCTTTTTTTTTTTTAATTTGCAAACCAAAAGTATGTCAGCTGTTAAAACCAGGGAACAATATCAGGGTCCAACACTGCATCAGGAAGAAGAATAGGGAATCTAAATATCCCATAGAAAAAGAAAGAGGGGCACAGAATAAGAAAGACTGAGTTAGCTCTTTCTGTACTAAGCTAAGCCAAGGAATCTTTTTCTGGAGCAACTTAAAGGAAACTTGTAGTCTCTGATACCAACTGTTTTGGTCCGCGGAGCTCACTCCAAAGTCTGGAGAAGGAAGCAAATATTATCTGATCCACTCCTGGGGCACTTAGTCTGTCACTCCCCGTGGCGTTTCCTGTAACTCCGCCCTCTGCAGTTGTTAAACTAGCTCATCATCATTTAACTTGTCACACAAGGCTCTTGTCACACTCATCACTGAATGTGGCTCAGTGGCTTCTACTGGGTCATATGAAGAAGAGGTTTTGATAAATGCTTAGAAACAGTAAGGGGTAATGGTTAAAAGAACAGTCTTTGAAGGAAGTTAAATCTGCATTCAAATCCTGTCTCCACCACCAACTGAATATAATGTACTGAGCCAAGTTACTCAATCCCTCTACGCCTCACTTTCTTCATCTGTCAAGTACGATAATAACTCGTATCCCGCAGAGTTACCAAGAGGATCAAATAAGATAATGCATAAAGACTCACATAGTGCTGGCACTTAATAAATTGTCCCTCAGTAAATTGCTATTATGACTATTCTTTCTACTACTATTTTAAATGTTCTATTACTACTACTATGGAAGAAATATGACTTCATTACAAATGACTAGGAAAATATAAGGAAGAGGGAACTCTGAGCTGTGTTAAAAAGCATGATGTCAATCTACATGTTAATCTTTTGGAAAGATCTCTAAGACATTGAGCGAGGAAAAAAGCCAGTTGCAGAAGAGTACAGTAAGCTTAGGTTCGTGTAAAACTAATCTATGACACAGACATACACTCGTATTTACAGACACCTCTTTCTAAGTGCATAGAACATGACTTGAATAACACCCCAGAAGCTGTTACCAGAGGCTGCTTCTGACAAGTGTGATAAAGACAGGATGGGGCAGGTCAAGGAACACTCACTTTTGAGCAGTCTGAATTTTTTTACCACGAGTGTGTGCCCTGAATATTTATTTCACAGTTACAAGTTTTATAAATGTCAACACTAATACTGAAAAAGTTGACATTCTTTGTTCTCTATAAATCAGTAGTTCTCCAAGTGTGGTCCTCAAACCATCAACCTCAGCATCCCCTGGGAACTTAGAAATGCAGATTCTCAGGGTCCGCCATGGACCTAGCGAACCAGGAACTCCGGGGGTGGAGTACAGCTACGTGTGTTCTAGTCGGTCTTCCAGGTAATTCTGACATACTTCAAGTCTAAGAGCCACTACTGTAAATGGCTTTGTTTTGCTTTTGAGCCTCTTTTCTCCTTAGTAAAATAATCTGTTCTTACTGGTTAAAAACTTAGCCTCTTTGGAGCAACTACTCCAATGCCTCGAGGTTTTACTCATCTTCCACTTCTTCCCTTCTCCTTGAGTAGAACCTGGGGATGGGAGGCTCACCTGGCAACGTGGCATAGGAGGGAAGTGGGGGGTGCAGCCCCATGTCCTTCTTCTGTGCTCAGGTCCACGAGGATCACCCCATGCTCTCCTCACGTAACTTCAAGTTCTCGCCGCAACAGTGGCCCAAACTCACCCACTTCCATGTCCCTCTGCACCATGGGGACTTCAGGATGGTTTCCCACCTCACAGCAATGTGCAGAGCAGGTGATGCCCTCAGGCCCTCCTCCCAGACCTCTCCAAACCCACTGCCACTCTACCTCCAAGGGGCCATGTTGGCCACAGGGCTTCTTTCTGAAACTTGTCACTTCTCAAGGTATATCCTTGAAAGCCTGAAAATGGTCTCATCTATTCTGAGATGCTCCAAATTTCATTTGAGTTGTCGAGGAGGAATTCCATCATTCTTGCAAGTTTTCCCAAAATTCAATCTATGAGGTGCAGCATTGGGCTCCTTCTCAGGGACCCACCAGTATAGAAACTCCTGGTCTCACCACTGAGATCTTCTTTTTCTTGGACACTGGTGAAACTTGAATCTCCTTTGGGGCAGAAGAATGACTTTTGTGTCCTCACCAGTCTTCCCTTCTCCTAGTTTCATAGCATAAAGTCTGTGTTCCAAGTTCTTCAGACCTTGGCTCTTGGGAACTCAAAAAATTATTTTCTCTCCCAAGTTCCTGGCCCTTGAAATTGAAAGTCATGGCCATCAATGCCATTGCCTTTGCTATAGACCTGCAAATGCATATTATCTCAACAATCTGTTTTCTTTGTACCACTCCCCCCTACACTCTCCATGGTGGTGTACATGGGCAGCCCTTACTACAGCTTGAATGGAGGAGGAAAAGAGCAGAAAAGGAATTTTTAAAAAACAAATAACGAGGGAGAAAACTGTGTGTCTGATAAGGGTCTAGTATCCAGAATATATAAGAATTCTTACAACTCAACAACAAAATGACCAACAACCCTATTAAAATGGGCAAAGGGCTTGAACAGACACTTTTCCAGAGAAGATGTCCAAATGGCCAATAAGCAGATGAAAAGATGCACCATGTCTCTAGTCATTATGGAAATGCAAAACAGATGTTCATACAGAAGCTTGTACAAAAATGTTCATAGAAGCACTATTCACAAGAGCCAAAAGGTGAAACAACACAAATGTCCATCAACTGATGAATGGGTAAACAAAATGTGGTATATCTATACAGTGGACGATTATTTAACCATGAAAAAGAATGAAGTACTGATACTTGCTATAATATGGATGAATTTTGAAAAATACACTAGGCAAAAGAAGCCAGACACAAAAGGCCACATGTTGTATGATTCCATTTATATGAAAATCCATAACAGGCAAATACATAGAGACAAAAAGCAGATTAGTGGTTGTCAGGGCTGGGCAGGAAGGAAGAATGGGGAAGTGACTGATAATGGATAAGGGCTTTTCTTTTTAGAGTGACAGAAATGTTCTGGAACTAGATAGTGGTGATAGTTGCACAACATTGTGAATGTACTAAATGCCACTAGATTGTACACTTTAAAATGGCAAAAATGGTAAATTTTATGTTATGTGTATTTTATCACAATAAAAACTTCATAATCAAATTATTATTCCACTCCTTATGTATTACTTTAAAAATTCTGTTTATGACACAAAACCCCTCAGGCAGTTCTGAATGGACATCAGCAGAGGAGAAGAGATAAGGCACGGTCCTCAGGTGGCTTCTCTCAGACCTTGGAGTCAGAATGCCTGGTTCAAGTTCAAGCTCAGCCGCTTCCTAGGCACACCTACCGGAAGCCATGCCCTATGTCCACCACACTATTCCCTCTCCTTCTGCACACAGAGAAACTACTTTTCCTGGACTCCCTTGTGTTTAGGTTGGGAGCACGTGACAAAGTTCTTACCAATGGGAATGTGAGCAAAAGTGAAGTGTCACTTCCAGTCCAAGGCTGTTCTTAACTCACGGGGGTGATTTCTCCACACTCTCTCTATCGGGTCTGCATAGCTGGACATAAGGACTTCAAGAGGGCAGAGTTACAAGAAGGGAACACTCAAGGTCAGTAAGTCACCCTTCAAGTGGAACCATCAAGGAGAACCATCTGAGCCACATCAGACGGTGACATGAGTAAGAGAGAAACTTTCACTTAGTAAAATCACTGAGATTTCGGATTTCGGTACCACAGCAAAACTTACCCTATTCTTACTCATACATTATGTTGAACTAAAAATAAAACAGCTGGTTATTCTACTAGCAAAATGGGTCTATTCGGGAATAGCAAAGGAATTGCAATTCAGGACAAGCAAGCTATAGCAAAAGCCATAGGCAAGTCCAGTGAGCAAAGGAGAGGAACATTATTTTATAGAGAAAAAGGAGGAAGTTGGGAGGGGTTGTTTTGAACAAAAGTCCATTGGTGGAAAGCAAGAGTTCAGGGTGGTGACAGATTCTCATTGGCTGAGTTGCTGGGGTAGTCGATTTCGTGTTGGGGTTGCAATGTACACTTCTTCCAGTTGGGGTCTGTGATGGACAATCCTTCCCGTAACTGAAATAGAGTGTCAGTGCATGAGAGCTCCCCCTTCTGGCCTCCCAACCCCTTTTTAAATGAGGTTTCCCTTTATTAATTTTCACAATTATCTATGTGGCTTTGAGGAAACCATTGAACCTCTCTCAACCAGTTTCCTTGGCCTCATTCCCCACTGAGTATCTACTTCATTGGGTTATTATAAAGGTTGAATAATAAAATCCACATAAAATGTTGAATATAATGCCAGGTACATGCTAAATGCTCAATAAAGTTTACTGTTTTTATTTTTTATTAGCAAACAAATTAACCATGATCCCACTATCCTAACACAACCACCATTAATGTTTTGATGTCAGTACTTGCCATATTTTTCCTAGGCATTATTTTTACATACATAAAAAATCATCTACACAATTCCATATGTTGCTTTACTTACCATTGGTGATTGGTAATAAGCATTTTTTCATGTTATTATACAGCCTTCCCGACCGTTGTTATCATTTATTGCAAGCATTCTATTAGAAGGCTGTAGAATTTAAGCGCATTTCATGCTTCTGGGTTTAGGACTTCCAGCAACTCTTTCTTAATCCATTGATTTGCCTATTAATAGTCCTCAAGCTCTCCCTGTAAAATAAGAAATTCAGACCCTTCCAAAAGTTACCAATGACTCTCTGGCAGTAAGCAAATCAGGTGCCATTTCATCAGTCAATTTAAATTTAATGTCAGATTCTTTTAACAGCTAAATGCTTCCCTAGGAACTGGCCTGTCCCTTGTGAAGCCTGCATGGCACGTTTCCAGAAGGTGAAACGTGCTCTAACTGCTTTGCTTGCAATATAACTTGGCTTCTGTCAAATTCCAGTTACTCTTCCATGTTAATAAATGCCATCTGTAGGAAGGTGGAAACCTAAGGTCATATTCACATGTGTATGTATATTTATATGCATGTATTAAACATGCATGGAACATATGTATTCATTCACTTATTCATTTAATAACGGTGCTAGAAATTTTACTAGCACAAAAGCTAGAAATGTAGAAATGTTTCATTCTCCCTGAAGGGGATGGGGAGATGGGGTCCAAAGACATCCCATAGATCTCAGAAGAAATGCCAAAATTCTTGCCATGTTTTCTAATGCCCTGCATGATCTGCCCTCTTTGGACTCCCACCAGCTTTAGCTCTTACCAAGTGTGACACTTAACTTTATATATCAACTACCTGGGTTAAGGGATGCCCAGATAGCCGGTAAAACATTATTTCTGGATGTGTCTGTGAGAGCATCTCCAGAAGAGATTAGCACTTGTGTCAATAGGCTAAGCAAACAAGATCACCCTCACCAATGCAGGTGGGCATCATCCAATCCATTGAGGACCCAAATAGAACAAAAAGGGCGGAGAAGGGTGAATTCACTCTCTCTGCTTTTGCTGGAATATCCGTATTCTCCTGCCCTCAAACATCAGCCCTCCTGGTTCTTGGACTTTCAGACTCAGACCAGGACTTACTCCATCGGCCCCCAGATTCACAGGCCTTTGAACTCGGACTGACTTACACCTTCAGTTTTCCTGGTTCTCCAGCTTGCAGGTAACAGATCATGAGACTTCTCAGCCTCCAAAATCACATGAGCCAATTTCTATAATCAATTTCCTCGTATATATATATATAGATCTCCTATTTGTTCTGTTTCTCTGAAGAACCCTAACACACCAAGCTTCTCTTTTTCTCTACAGTCATGACACACTGGGTCAGAGTAAGGGCTAGGACATGGAAGTATTTGCCATCAACCTAATAGGAGGCTGGGAACTACAGAGAGAATGTAGCCAAAGAAAATTCACATTGTTGCAGTGGCTAAAGAACTCTTTAGAATAAGAATATCATAGGAATAACTTGAAATTGTTTATACTATACACTATATATTTCTCTTATGTCTCTGACCCCCAAGGCTTTCCAAGCAGGTGAAAAGTCATCTCCCTTTGCACATTTGACAAGAGCAAAAGATTTAGGTGTTATGGTAGGCAGAATAATGGCCTCCCCAAAAATGTCCATGTCCTAATGTTACCAGACCAAAGTGAGTTAATCAAACTGCTCCAGGAGTATTGTCACAAAAAGCGTAATGTTATTCACAGCATGCAGCACATAAAATGGAGACCATAGGGAATAATTTCACAAAGCTGTGCCCCTCCTCCCAAACACAGGGAGGTGTGTACCTTTATTTGGGGTATCAAAGGGGAAGTTTCATCATCCCATTTAGAGGTGGGCATCAGCTTGCAAGTGCATGGTTTGAAAACATGCTTTTCCATACACCATATGATCTAAAAATGGCTGTTTTGCCTCCCCAGAGGAGGAGAATTTAGGATGTTAATGAGGGGAGGTTACTTTAGTACAACTTTCTGCCTGTCTGCACACATCATTCTTGTGGTTGTGGTCTGGACTGTTCTGGTCTGGTTCAGAGTGGTTGGGTCCAGGGCTGTTGTCCCTTAGATCTTCTTCCTGGAACATAGCTGAAACTGCATAAGCTCAAGGCCCCAAAGTTGTTACAGAAAGGAATATCTGCACCTTTCATCAAGAGAATTAGGTCAAACAAGACCTGAAAAAAAAGGTTAGAGTTTAGGCAAGACAAAAGAAGCAGGTTCGAGTCCATGGCTGGTGACACTAATCTTCAGAACCTGTGAATATCTTAGGTTACATGGCAAAGAGGAATTAGAGTTGCAGATGGAATGAAAGTTGCTAACCAGCTTTCCTTAAGATAAGGAGATTATCCTGGATTATCTAGATGGGCTCAATGTAATCACAAGGGTCCTTAAATGGGGCAGAGGGAGGCAGAAGAGTCAGAACCAGAGAGATAACATCATGAAAAATACTTGACCGGCTATTCATTGTTGGCTGTAAAGATGGAAGGAGCCGTGAGTCAAGGAACATGGGCAGCCTTTAGAAGCTGGAAAAGACAAGGAAATGGGTTCTCCCCTAGAGCCCCTAGAAGGAACGCTACCCTGTCAAAATCTTGCTTTTAGTCCAAGGCCAATTTCAGACTTCTGACTTCTAGAACTGTAAGATAATAAATTTGTGTTGTTTTCAGCAATGAAGTGTATGGTAACTTCTTACGGCAGCAATAGGAAACTAGTACAGATTTTGATACCTGGAAGTGTGACGCTGCTGTTAAAAAATACATTAAAAATGTGGAAGTATCTCTTGCAAGACAAGGATACAGAGTTTGGAGGCAGAGAGTTTGGGAGGATGGAAGGCCACGGAGCTGGTTTGGGGCAAGTCACAATCTCCCCTGTAGTCTTTCCAGAAGAAGCTTCCCAAGGGCTGGGATCCTCGAAATAGCTCCATACTCAGCACAGAAAGGTCACATTCTCTGACTTCAGGGTTTGCTGCTTCTGTACAAAGCAGGACAATTCTGACTCTGTTTACCCACTAAACACAGCCTGGGAGGCATTGTGTAGCCTCAGTGGCAGTAAGAAAAGGGTTAATCTCCTCTCTGGCTAATGCAGTGTCCTCTCATCCCTCTATGGGGCAGAAATCAATGGAGGCTGTTTTCATCCAAGTAAAAATAAATCTTAATCACCTTTGTAAAGAAGGAGAAGATAAACAGGCAGCATTCTAAAAATGAACTCCCCTATTTAACAACTGTTAAGTGCTATTTCTTGAACCATACCAAAGATGACGTCACATTCAGGTTATAGGGTGGGCATCATCAGCTGCTGATTAGGGAGCAATCGAAAGGGGGAAGGAAAGTAAATGAAGATATATAAATAGATTCAAAAATGTTTGTGGAGAGAGCTCCCTGAATGTGGAAGGCATATAGAAATGAGCAAACCAGCAACTCATCTCTAACATGGGGGCTGATAGCAGAGAGGGTGTTCAGGGACCCCCACATTCCACTTGGTGCCTCCATAATCATGTCCTAGGCTGGATGGACCCTATTACTGACCCATGAGGCCATATGAAACCAAAAAATTCATCAGCTCACATGCCTTCCATCGCCTCCCACTTTCACACCCACCCACACTTTCCCCAAACCCTTTATAGAACAGCCTCCAACTTCCCTCCCCTCTACTACCGAAAATGCCAGCTTGAGGGCTCTAGGCTCCATTCTCTGTGATAGGTTGTGTTCTTGTTGGACTTATCTACTCCCTCACTGCCTGTAAAGAGAGTATACATGTCCATCTCACTGACTTTGGGCTTGGCCATCTGAATGCTTCGGCCAGTGGCAAGGGAGCATCTGTGACATAGGCCATGTCCATGCAGAATTCAATATGTATTGCAAGTTTCTACCTGATCTCTTGAACTTCCCTTCTGTCATGAGAATAGCCTGTCCTAGATTGGGATGTCTCCTTCTGCATGAGTCCCAAAATAAAAGTCATATCGAGCAGAGCTGCAGCCAAACCACAGCTGCTAAAATGTAACATGAGAGAGAAATAAATTTTTGTTGTTTGATAAGGTACTGATATTTGAGGGGCTATTTGTTACCACAGTCTTGCCTATCAAATGCTGACTATTACACACCTCATTTCAATGGTTTCCCCTCAAATTTTATCCTGCTCAGGCCTTGCAAGAACATTTCCTGAAGTGTGTCTTCAGAGCCATAGTTATGAAAGAATCTTAACAGGAATAGGGTAAAATAAATTTATGAAATCCTGCACAACCAGTCTTGGAGATTCACAATGCTTATCAGCATATTAAAGGCTCTGAGAAGTCCTGTAGTACATGGCAGTGGTTAAAGGTATGAGCTCTGGGGTTGTATTGCCTGAATTTGAATTGTGGATCTACTACTGCCTACTGGGTGAATGGCTCTGGACAGATCACTTCATCTTTTTGAGCCTCAGTTTTTCATTTGAAAAGTGAAGACAATAAGAGTAACTTCACAGGGTTATCATGAGGATTAAATGAAATAATGTGAATGAAGTATGAATGGACTGCTGTCCAGGTCACAGAATGATATACTCTTCTTTCCCAAACTCACATAAATGGCATATAAAATGTTTTAAAGTATTAAATATATATATATATAATCATGCTCAGAAATAATATTCAAATCTATTTGGACTAGGAATAGAGTGAAATTCCACAATTCTGAGTGGAGGCTGAAAGTTCCTCAGGCACTGGAGCTAGAATTAGGTAGTAAGGCTGAGGAGCTCAATTCCCACAGAAGAATGGGAACTGAACATTCTTCATGCACGGCAGGTGAAAAAGGACAGACTCCCAAGTGAAGCCAGGGACTATGATTGTGCTTCCCCTTGTCCTGAAAACAGAGGTTAAAAATTTCCATCATTTACTCTAGAACTATAGCCATATCTGAGCTGTGGACCTGTGGTGGAAGGAGAAAGAAGATCGCATGGTATCCAGGAACCTGGTATATGTTTTCTCTGACACAAGAACTGAAGCTGTTCTATCCCCAGGGAGTGAGAGCTCTGAGCTGCAAATGCAAGATCAGTTTCTGAGCTGTGGACAGTTGAGGCCAGGCAGAGACAACAATTGCCCCACAGTGACTGAAGGTAAAGCAAGGGAGGAGCTCACAATCAAAACATACACTCAGACAAAAATTACAAGTCAAATTAGAAAAGTCAACATCTTGATAGAGACCCAACAAATAAAACAATGGGAGAATTCAAATCTGAGGAAATAGAAATAATACAAAGCATTAAAAATGTGTAAAATTTTTGAAGAAATATAAGCTGAAATAGCATTCATGAAACAAGAGCAGGAGATCAGAAATAAGAACAGCTAGTCACAAATCAATAAGAGTCAAAAAAGAAAAGGAATTAATCAGAAATGTTGCAAGTGAAAAATATAATCAATGAAGTAAAGTGCCTGAAACATAGTCAACATTCAGTGTATATTATTTTAAAAATACTAAAGAAAACTGTTTACTTTTGTTGAAGCTAATATTCCCAAAATTTATTTGAAGAAGGAACTAAATGAAGCCAGTGCTCTGGGGGACACTCTCAGAGAATCACTCGTCTATATGGCATTTAACATTATTAGCCATACTTTCTTCTTGACACTCGCATCAGTCAGGCTTCCACCAGAGAAGCAGAATCAGAAGAGATAAGTATTAAGAGACTTATTATAAGAAATTGTCTTACACAGTTATGGGAGGTGGCTAGGCAAGTCTAAAATCCATAGGACAGGCCATCAGAAAGGGTGGCTAGAACTTTTTGGCACAGACCAAAGCTGCTGCCCACAAGCAAATATCTCTTTCTTCATCAAGTCTCAGCTCTGCTCTTAAGGACTGTGGCCTGACTAAATCAGTCCAACCCAGATTATCTAGTATGATCTCCTTTACTTTAAGTCAACTGAGCATGGACTTTAATCACATCTACCAAATCCCTTCCCAGCAACACCTAGATTCGTGTTCGATTAAATAACTGAGGACTGTAACCTAGCCAAGTTGGCACATCAGGAAGACCATTTGTCTTCCACGATACTGCACAATCCTAGTTCCCCTTTTCTCTCCCTGACCACATTTTCCTAGCATCCATTCCTCCTCCATTTCCTTAAATGTAGCATATCCCACAGACTAGGTTTATGGTCCTCTTCCCCCTCTCTCCATACTATATCCAATCTTCATCGTTTTTTATCATACTTTATCAATTTTTATCACTTTTGTGCACAATACTCCTAGTCAGTAGCCCTAGCTATGACTTCTCTTTTGAACTCCAGTTCTATATTTTCAACTTCTTGCTAGATATCTGGGGAAAGTTGTTTGACTTCTTTGGGCCTCACGTTTCCTATTCTGCAAAAGTGAGTTGCTGCTGGGATCAAAAGGTAATCTATGTAAAGGCATAATTCCTGATACATAGTCAATGTTCAATAAATGTAAATTACCAAAATTATTACTAATCTTCTAAAAACAATAAAAAATATTGAACATGACAAGACCCATAACCCAGTGGACCTCCAATGAGGATGTCCTCCTGGGCCAGCACTGAACTATATGTCCATACTTGAATAAGAAGTTCCACTGGCTGGGACCACTCCACAAGAGATTTGGATGACCCAAAGATACGGTTCATTCAAGAGTGGATCATGCAAAAGCAGAATTAGACTGCTTGAGTCTGTTTTCCACAGAAAATAACTCTCATGCTGTAATATTTCTCTTGTGTAACAATTCCGGCTAATTACTGTGGTACCAGTTTGCTGGACTTCTGCAGCAAACAAAACACAGGTTGTCAACTTCTACACAGAGCAAATGCGAATAATTTATGCAATTACACCAAACTTGTCAGGCTTGAAAGAAACCTCCATGAATAAAAATATACCCTGCTTCCTGTTCTAGACTCTAATGAGATTCTTATGAAACCATAAAGAAGGTAAATCAGATACCAACATAAAGCAATTTACATCACAATAGATTAACTTGTCTTCTTGAGAAGTCATCCTAGGTCATATTTCCTACAGACTCTTGGTTTCTCAAGGACCTGGGGTTCCTGATTCCTAGATTTGAGGCAGATTTTCAAGCTGCAGTGGGCCTCTTTCTTCTCACCTGAGATCTCAAGGACTTTGCATAGTATTTGCCACTTTCCACCCTATATTAATCATCTACTGCTATGTCACAAATTGCCCTAAAACTTTTCAGTTTAAAACAACAACAAACATTTATTGTCTCACATAGTCTCCATGGATAAGGGGTTTGGAAGCAGCTTAGCTAGGCGGTTGTTGCTCAAGAGCTCCCATGAGATTGCAGTCGAGATGTTGGCCAGGACTGCAGACTTGACTGGGATGGAGGATCCACGTCCAAAATAGCTCACTAATGTGACTGGAATGTTCATGCTGGCTTTGACTTTGCCAGGTTCTTGCCTCATGGACCTCTCCATAGTCCTGGTTGAGTGTCCTCGTAACATGACAGCTGGCTTCCCCCAGAGTGAGTGATCCCAGAGAGAACGAGATGGTGGCTCTAATATATTTTAGACCTAGCCTCAAAATCACACTTGATCATTTCTCAAATATCTATTTATTACTGGCCAGGCCTATTCAACAAGGACTCTCCTCCCACAAGGGATTATACAATGAGTGCTACTAGGTAAGAATCGTGAGGGACCATCTTGAAGGCAGGCTGCCACAGTCCACCCTCTGGCCCCCAGTGATTGACACTACTGATGCTGCTTTCAGGTTCCTTCCCACATGTGAAATGCACTCTCCCCTTCCAGAAGCCCCTACACAGTTTTATCCCATTACAGTATCAGCTAGAAATCCAGGACATCTTCATGTAAATGAGATCCAGGTGCAGGTGAAGCTCTTCAGGTCTGATTCTTTGCAGTCCTTCCCAGTCTGAAGATCTCTGAGCTAAAGACACAAAAACAGAAGTTAAACACGAGTCACTTGTCCATAACAGTTCTAAAATCCAACAGGGCACGTGTTGCTAGTTCCTTGATTAGGAAGCAACGCCTAGGAAAAATTTCTCATAGCTCTTGACTTCGCCCTCCAGGCTCTTGGTCATCTAAATATCCTTCCTTTACTATAAAATGTAGTCCATGTTTGAAATTGCATGATTTTCTCAGCCTGTGTCCTACCTATAGAAGCTTTGGCATCCAAAGGCCTCTTTTCATTTTGTACTATCTCTGTTCCTTTCAGTTTCACTCAGCAGTGTTTCTGTTGGTACATTTCTCTTAAAAGCTTTGTAGTTCTCCTTTGAAACTGATTGGGGTTCCCAACATTAGACAAAAGGCACACTTACAAATCGACAAAGATAAGCCTTTGTCAATCCCGGGCTTCTGCTGAGACTGCTGAAAGACAACACTCTTAAGCTTCTTATTAGCTCTTTCTATTTACTAGATAATTCTCTTAAAGGCTACTTTAGATCTTCCTGAGGTTTCTACAAAGGATTTTACGGCCACACCATGCACTTCGTCTTTCTACCATATTTTCCTGAAAGTGTCTCAAATTTTATATTTTCTTGGGATCTATTCCTTAATTTTAGCATCATTTGCCACCAAAATAGTCTGACAGTTTTCAAAACTAGACAGTCCTGGTTTCTTCTTACTTAACAGTCCTTCCTTTAGCTTATCCCTCTTCTCTCACGTTTTACTAAAAGGACCAAGAAGAAACCAGGGGCTCCTTCAACACTCTGCATGGACAGCTCCTTAGTTAGAACGCCCAGTTCATTAAGTACATTTTTTATTTTTCACACTCTTCCAGGCAACAGTGTTGCTAAACTCCATGCCACTGCATAACAAGGATCCCCTTTCCTTCAATTCCTAATAACGTTTCTTCATTTTCACGTAAATCCACACCAACATCCTCCTCTAAGCCCATCAGGCTTCTCTGAACAGTCTGGCCAAGGCTCTTTGGGTTTTCATTAACACTATCTTCAAAGTCCTTCCATCTTCTGCCACCAACAATTTCCAAAGCCACTCCCATAGATGGGTTATGGAACCACCTACTTCCAAGTACCAAAATCTGTAGTAGCCACTTATTGCGGCATAACAAATTAGTCCAAAACTTAGCGACTTAAAACAGTAAATATTTATATCTCACATAGTTTCTGTGGGCCAGGAATTCAGGAGCAGTTTAGCTGAGTGGTTCTGTCTCAGGGCTCTCATGAGGTCTCCGTCAAGATGGTGGCTGAGACTGCAGTTATACAAAGGCTTGACTGAGCCTAGAGGACCCTGTTCCAAAATGTCTCACTTCTATGGCTGTCACAATTGTGCTGAGTGCTGGCAAAACACCTTAGTTTCTCACCACATAGACTTCTCCACAGGCTGCTTCAGTGCCCTCCCAACACGGCAGCAAGTGATCCGAGAGAGCAAGATGGAAGCCATAACGACTCTTTCAACCTAATCTCAGAAGTCACACTCTCATTTTCACACTACATCACCGATTACACAAGTCAGCCCCATTCTCATAGTGTGCAAGTACCAGAATGTGAATATCAAGAGGCAACAATCATTGAGGTCCAACTACCACATAGAGGGATGCCAAGAATTTGCTGTCTATTCTGTCTGGCTTCCGGACTCCCTACCTTCCCGTCTTATCAGAGCCCTTTGTCTCACCCCTTGCCTGACTTACTGGAAATGCAGTGGAACAATCAGTATAGTGTCTGGCACATGGAAGGTACTCAATCAGTATCAATTACATGAATGAAGGCATGAATCTGTAAACTCCTAAGATCACTCATAATCAGCATGGGTATTATGGACTAAATGTTTGTGTCCCTCCAAAATTCATATGTTGAAGTCCTAACCCCCAGTGCGATTGTATTTGAAAGTGTGGCCTTTGGGGGGTAATTAGGTTTAAATGAGGTCATGAGAGTGGGGACTCCATGATGTGATTAGTGTCCTTTTAAGAAGAGGAAGGGAGCAGAGCTCTTTCTCCACCATGTGAGGACAGCAAGAGGTGGCCGTCTACAAGCCAGGTTTGCATAGAGATACAGGCCATATGAACAACAAAAACCATATGACAAAAGCCAAATCACTAGAAAGAGACAGCCCCACAGTTCAAATCCAGGCTCTCAGACTCCAGATACCTAACTTTTCCCACAACACCGTGGCCTTATCAGAATGCAGTAGGAGTTTGACAGTGTGGTGTCAGAAGTCAAGCAGTATGAAAGTGGCACTAAAAGGAAAAGAATCCAAGACAAAACTCACTAAAATCACCATTCTGTAGCTATGATTGAAGTCTACCAGGCCCCATCACCCAGAAACACAAAGACCCTAGGTCTTAGCCAATATTATCCCAGAACCTATGTCTGGAGCAGTCACATCCCACCATCCCCGCTAAGGGCCTGGGACCTTCCACTCAGAATACAGTGGGTGAGCTGAGCGTCTAGAGTCAGACACGCAGGTTCAAATCCCAGCTCTCCTCTTTATGAGCTCTGAGGTTTTAGACAAGTTACTTCTACTCTCTGAACTGTGCTCTCTTCTAAGATAATAGGATTTCCTGCCTCATAGGGATAGAAGCCGTTAACTTGCAAGCACAGAGCTTAGCACGGTGCTTGGCACAAAGTAAGGACTCAATAGATGGCAACTCTAGTTGTTCTTTTGTCTCTCTGGTCCCTAAATCTCTGGTTTGGCTGGCTTAATCCAAACAATCAAGCCTACTCTCAGTGCTGTCTCACGGGGTCCTTTGACCCCCAGCCTTCACACAAGCAGATGTCAGAAACCCCACCCCAGGACTGGTTATTTCACCTGCATGAAGCTCAACATCTGGCGTGGATGCTTTCCCCAACCATCCCTTCTCCCAGAAGTCTTCACGGCCTCCTGTGGCCTCTCAGCAGCAGTGAGGCTCAAAATGACCGTGGGGCTTGTGGACCTGGGGGCCTTCAGCCCCCTCCACCTGTCAGGCCAGCTTAGGACTCCCAAAACAGCCTGCAGATGCTCCATTCCTGGGCAGCTATGGAGGAGTCGGCCTCTCTCTGCCCCAGCACACAGCAGCTGGCCATCTGCTCACACCAGGGGACACAGCAGTTCACTTTGAGGGCAGCCTCCTCCACGCCTTGGTTAATTCCCTCATTCCACATGCAGTTATCCAGCACCTACTGTGTGCCAGATCATGAAGTAGGCACTAGGAATGTTTAGCCCTAAATAAGCTTACAGTTTGGTAGGGGAGACAGATTTTTAAAAGGGAAGAAGAAAGAAATTATGAGCTAGTGTAAATAGTACTAGAAGTAAGGTAAGCACAGAGGTCTTTGGGAGAGAAAGGAGGGAACACCTAGCCTGCTTGGGTTGGGGGTGGGGGGTCCAGGAAGAGAAGACTTCCTGGGGGAAGTGGTTCCTGAGATGAGAGACAAAAGGCAAAGAGTGATCAGGATAGAGAGGGGCATGCAAAGATGCTTCAGGCAGAAGGCACAGTGTAAGCAAATGTGTGGAGGTACTACACACTGATCTTGGAGCCATGTACAAATCATTCATTGGACTGTCTGCCTGGCACCACTCCCATTCTGAGACCCACAACACACATCTATAAGGAGCTGCCATGTTTCTAGCACACGCCATTACCTTAGTCAGAGTTCACTGAGCTTGGGTCACCTGACACAAGATGGGCCCGGGGATCCCCAACTGGGGATTTTAACTTGAGATCAATGGGTGGCTGAAATTGTAAGGTGATGAACCCAAGAATTGTCACAGATCAGGTTTCCCACAGAAAAGTGTGGTGATTTTCAAACATGATGCTCCTCCCACCAAGAGATGGATCTGTGGCCCCTGCCTTTGAATCTCAGGGAGGAAGATTGTCCCTGAGCTACATCTGTGCCAGTCTTTCTCTATTCTGTATGTGGATCGCCGCCACAGCATGGCTTGATGAGTGGTGTAGGTCCACACCCTGGATCCGAACCCATGAACCCCGGGCCACCAAAGCAGAGCACATGAACTTAAACACTACAACATGGGGCCAGCCCCTAGATGAGCCTTTTCGACTAACTTGATGCATGGACTGTGGCAGAAGTGGCTTCCAAGGTTCTGTTAGAAAAGACCACGCACCTTCTATCAAACTCTTTTGGGACACCAGCCTTTGGAGCCCTGAGCTGCAATGTAAGAGTCCTGGCTACCCTAAGGTTGCTATAGTAGAGAGACCACATGGAAAGACCAGAGTGGTAGAGACAAATGTCATAGGAGCCCCAGCTATCCCAGCCTCCAGTCCAAGTGTCAGATATGTAAGGAAGGAAGATGACTTCAACTTCAACCAACATCGGACGCAACCACACGAAAGAACCTGAGCACGAACCAACTAGCTTTGCCGAGTTAGCCCTCAGAACCATGAAAGGTGGTAATAATAAATGATTGTTGTGGTTTTGTGCCACTAAGATTAAGGTGGTTTGTTATGCAACAGTAGTTAGAGCATAGAAAAAGCCCTTCTGTAAGGAAGGATGAAGCTGACGTGCTGGAATCTATGGAGAGATGGAGGTACTGCTTGAGTCCTTGGTCTAGTTCTTTGGGAACTTTGTCCCTGCCCTCCCTGCAACGATTTGTTAGATTCCTTGAGCCAATGAACTCTTATTACCTAAGTTAGCTCAAGTTGGATTTCTGTCTCTTGCAACCAAATTAATACAGGTGATTTGGGATAAGCCCAAAGAGCTTGATGTGTTTAGAGCACACATGGTGGAGGGTGGGAGTAGTGAGAGATGAAGGAGAGGGGGTAAGTCCAGGACAGATCACTGAGGGACTATAGGACACAGCAAGGAGTTTTGTTGTGCATAATTTATTTCCCACCTGTCTCCACAAATGATTTGGGGAGACTACTGAGGACTTTGGACTTTATTATAAAGACAATGTGGAGCCAGTGAACTATTTTCATCCAAAGAATGGCAGGCCTAGACATGCATTCTGGAAAGGTCAACCTGCCAGTTTGGATGATGTGCTGGAGGGAAGTGAACATATCATATTGATATGATGCAGAGAAGAAATGATGAGGAACTGAGCCATGGTGGGGCAAAAGGGGTGGAATGAGAAAGTCTTATCAGGTAGAACAGACATACCTAGAATCCTTTATTAGAAGGAGGATGGGAAAAGACTAAGATGATTTCCAAGTCTGTGGTTTGAGTACCTGACGAGGCAACGGTACCTTTGTCAAAGTACAAGAAGAGGACCAAGTCAGGAGATAAGGATGATGACTTGAGCTTGTATATGCAGAGCTTAAGGTGTCTGGGGGGCATTAAGGGGGAAAGATCATTCATTAATTTATCCATTTAGCACATTTATTGAGCACATGTTTTATGTCAGATTCTGGCAAAGTGTTGGTGAACAAAATGGGTATAGTGCTTGCCCTCATAAATTTTACAGTCTAGGAGAGCAGATAGAAATTAGTTGAACATGTAAATATATAATTACAAACTCTTGAAAATGCTATGAAGGAAAAATATCAGAAGCTACGACGGCAAATTATAAGGAAATATGATGGAATCTAGGGATGAATCAGTTACTGTGGTTGCATAACAAATAACTCCAAAATTTAGTGGCATAAAACAACTATAATCATGTATTATCTCTCATCAATTCTGTAAGTCGGGAATTCCAAAAGGGCACAGTGGGAGCAACTTATCTTTGCTCCATTATGTCTGGTGTCTCAACTGGAAGACTCAGAAGCTGGGGGCTAAAATTATCTGAAGCCTCATTCACTCAAACATCTGATAGGCAATGTTGGCTTTCCAAGTGGTCTCTCTGCATGGGCTACTTGGGCTTCCTCACAAAATGGTGACTGAGTACCATGGACAAGTGGGGAGAGGAAGAGAGACAGAGACAGATGGACAGACAGAGGGAGAGAGAGAGATGCTGCCTTTTATGACTTAGCCTTAAAAGTCACATAGCATCACTTCTGCCACATTCTATTGATCAAAGTAGTAACAAACGTCCATCCAAGTTCCAGATGAGGGAACATAAACCCACCTCCTCCCACCTCCTGACAGAGTGATGAACATCACATCATAAGAAGAGCAGGTGGGATGGAGATATATATATTACTGTGGCCATCTTTGGAAAATACAGTCTGTCACAGGAGAGGTCAGCAAAGACTGCTCAAGAAAATGACATTTGAGCTGAGACCTCAGTGATGAACATCAGTCAACCAGTGATGGGATGAAGATGACAAATTGGGGCAAGTATTCCTAGCAGAAGGAATAGCATGTACAGAGGCCCTGAAATATGAAAGAGCATGATGTATTCGAGAAGCTGATGGAAGGCCAGAGTAGTTGGAAACATAAATCTGAAATTCAAGAAAAATGTCAATGCTGGAAGAAAAATATAGAAGCCCAGGGTAGATGGCAGTAAAGAGAGTCACATGGGGGAGTGAGCAAAGAGAGAGGAGAACAAGTGTCATAGAAATCTGAATTTGCTTGGACTTAACACCCTCTGCCAACTTCCTGCTGCTAAAATATGATCAAGCTCAGAACTTGTCTTAACTCTCTCAGCCAATAGAAGCTGTCTGCCTTGCTTTGCTATCTGATTACGTAGCTGTAATAGCCAGCCTCCAAGATGGCACCTGGGGATCTTTGGTATTCACACCCTTGTGTAGTCCCCTCCCAAACTGGATCAGGCTGACCTCTGTGACCAAGAAAATACTACAGAAGTGACAGTGTAGGACTTCCAAGGGCAAGTCATAAAAGACATTGCAGCTTCTGCCTTGCTCACTCTGGGAAGACCAGTCATCAAGCCATGAAGTCTCAAACAACCCTCTGGAGAGGTCCATGTGGTGAGGAACTGAGGCCTCCTGCCAACAGCCAGCACCAACCAGCCAGCCATGTGAATGAACCGCCTTGGAAGTAGATCCTCAGCCCTGGTCAAACTTTCAGACGATTCCTGCCCCCTAGTCTTCAAGACCTCAAGCTGAGGCCTTAGACACTGTGGAGTAAAGACGAGGTATCCCTGCTGTGCTCTGTCAGAACTGATGACCAACAAGAGCCATGCAAGAAAATAAATGATTATTGTTGTATCAAGCCATTGAAACTCCAAGGTGACTTGTTATACAGTGATAGGTAATTACTACACTAGCCCTGACCCTTTGATTTTCCTCCTCTATCTGACATTTCCCCTGAATGTAACTGGTTCCAGGGGACTCTGAGCTAGAAAAGATCATCCATTCAAAGCTTGGTTCCATCTAGGGCTTTCCAAGCAAGTAAAAAAATCATCTCCATTTGCACTCCTCTAATAACAGAGAAGTCACTACCTCCCAAGGCAGCTCATTCCATTTAATGCCGAGCTCCCTGTAACTTAGATTCACAGGAGAGTCTTCCATCCTAGTCACCACTACTTCTGCTTCCTTCTTTCCTGGGAGCTGTCCCTGACCCAGTGCTGAAACCAGACCCTTCCTCCCCTCCCCAACAAAAAGATCAAATTACAATTCCAAAGGCTTGCTTGACTTGGAAACATCAGCAAGAAAGTTCCACTTCCCTGTATCTCTAAATGAAAAAAGACTCCTTGACAGTTTGGAGCAATTAGCTGGGGGAGATGATGACGGAGCAGCGAGAGTTGCTGCGAGGGTGCAGAGCGGCAGCGGAAGCCCCAGCTCAGACAGACACGCCGCAGATGGCACGACGAGATAACGCCTTTCACGTTTCAGAAATCACATTGTCAACAATGTTTCCAGACTCAGAAATTAGCTGAAGTCATCAGGAGGGCCTGGCAGCAAGCAGCAGGCGCCCGGATGGGGGCCCCTCATTTGACGTTATGCACTGGTGCAAAGAGAGGCTGACGAGGTTCACAGAAAAGGTTGGTGGGCCCACTGTCTCCTGAGGCTGCAGGAAGGGCAAGCCTGGGCATGCTGAGGCATTTACTTGGGGTCAACATTCAAAAGCCCCAATCTTCTCTCTCCTGTCCTGGAAGTAGGGGATTAACTCCAAATCTCAGAATGTGACCTCCTTCTACTCTGTGCCTTGTGGATGGATGTCTCCTCTTTAGAGGGTTACAGAAAGCAAAAGTGATGAATTCAATCACCCATGTCTTAAATAAGAATTACATTATTTTTAACAAAATCATCCTTGTTAAAATAAAAAATACTCTCTTTGCTGAAAAGAAGGCCCCATCTGAGGCAATCTATACCAACTGTCTGACCTTTCTATTACAGTTGCCCTGCCTCTCGCATCCCCCACTCTTAGAGGAGCCAAGAAACAGAATCAGAGGCTGCCACCCTGCTGCCCAGAACACCCATGACTCCAGCCAATTGCAATGGTTTGGGAAGGTTGGGAGTTAGCTATTGTTGGTGCCAAAAGCAAGCATGGGATGCAACATGGAGTTAAGATTACATATCTCATGCAAGGAGTAGATTGTCTAGGAGAAAATACAACCTGTCCCTTCTGCTGGAGCACCTTCTTATGTTTGCTCTGGAGGGAATCAGGGCTATTTCCCTAATTGTGGAATCCCACTTACTAGGGCAAAGGAAAGAGGTAAATGATGCCCCCTGGGAATTCAGAAAGACAAAAGCTAAACTTGAACACGTGCCTGAGTGTGGCATGGGGAAGAAGGCTTGCAGAGGGTGAAGGGGGAAGTCAGGGGTGGAATGTTCTCTGGTGGTTATGGTGATACAGGTCACTGAGACTCAGCTTAAGACTTTCAACAAATCTACCCATCCTGCAGTGAGTTTGAGCCCCAGGAGGTATCTGAACCCTTTGCCTTCCTGTCAGGGCCGTGGAAAATTTGTGGACCCCTTTGCTGTTGCAGGACACCCAGAAGCTGGTAGACGGCTCTGGAGAGAGTATGAAACCCTTCAGAGTATGGGATGAGAGGGGAAAGTGAGGTTGAAGATTTGCCTAAAGAAAGTGGTGTGAGCAGCATCAGGTCTTTACGAAGTTCAGCCAGCTGGGACCCACCACGAGGCCAGCTCCTGGCATTGACAAAAAATGAAAGGAACAAAATCCATGAGGAGACAGCCCTGCCTCTGGGGGCACGTGGGGTTAAGGACCTGGCAGAGAGAGTGTCTTTTGTCCTCAGCCAATGGTGGGCTGCAAGAGGAAGAGAAGGCTGCTAAGTTATTCCCAAGACTCTTGCCCTCTGCATAGCTTCTTCTGGATCAGTTGCAGCCAAACCTGTCTCTACTAATGAGTCAGAGATGGACAGGGAGGAAAGTAGCCTTGATTACACACCCTCCATAAGCCAGATCGTTTGCATATATCATCTCAGGTTATCCGCTCAAAGGACTCATGGCCAGAAGGCAGTTAAAACAACAAGTGTCTGAATGGAATTACAGTGGTATTGCTCTGGTAGAAACCCCGCTCTAGCTGCCCTGACCATCACAAAAGTCAGCTGACCACACCTTAAAGAGCTCCTGTCAGTCACCAGAAAGGACTGAGCTTTGCCTCTGATTTCAGGTCTAGGACAGCCCAGGCAGGCTGGAGGGGCAACCAGAAAATTAGGCAGGAACTAACAGCCCAGAGAAACCAGGAGAGCTTGGATTTCTGCAAATTCCTGGGGGATGTAAAGAAGGCATTGACTGGCCTTTCTCTAAACCAGTGGTTCTCAAAGGATGGACCCTGGACCAGTAGCATTGATGTCACCTGGGAATGTGTTAGAAATGCAGATAACACTATCTCTAAAAGATATCTGCACCCCCATGTTCACTGCAGCATTACTTACAACAGCCAAGACAGGGAAGCAACCTGATTGTGTATGTGTGTGTGTGTGTGTGTGTGTGTGTGTATACATACATACACACAGTGGAATATTATTGCTCCATAAAAAGAAGGAAATCCTGGCACTAGCCCAGTGGTGTAGTGGTTTAAGTTCGCATGTTCTGCTTCAGCAGCCCGGGGTTCACGGGTTTGGATCCCGGGCATGGACCTACACACCACTCATCAAGCCATGCTGTGGAAGCATCCCACATACAAAAATAGAGGAAGACTGGAACAGATGTTAGCTCAGGGCCAGTCTTCCTCACCAAAAAAGAAGGAAATCCTGCCATTTACAACATCGTAGATGGACCTTGAGGGCATTATGCTAAGTGAAATACGTCAGACAGAGAAAGACAAATACCGTACGATCTCACTATATGTGGAATCTAAAAAAACTGAACTTACACAGTCATGCACCACATAACAACATTTTAGCCAGTAGACGGACCACATATATGACGGTGGTCCCATAAGATTAGGACCATACAGCCTCAGTGTGTAGTAGGCTTACCATCTAGGTTTGTGTAAGTATAGTACGATGTTCACACAACAACAAAATCACCTAACAGTGCATTTCTCAGAATGTATCCCTGTCGTTAGGTGACACACAACTGTAGATAGAGAGAACAGATTGGTGGTTGCCAGAGCTGGGGGGTGGGGGCGTGGGCAACATGAGTGAAGATAGTCCAAAGGCACAAACTTCCAGTTACAAGATAAGTAAGTCCTGGGGATGTAATGCACAGCAGTGTGTATTTAAAAAAAAAAAAAAGAAATGCAAATTCCTGAAGCCCACCCTAGACCTAGTGAGTCAGAAATTCTGAGGGTGGGGCCCAGCAGTCTGCATTTTAACAAGCCCTACAGGTGATTCTGACACACGGGCATGTGTAACAACCACTGCTTTAAACCTGGGAGTTTAAGTTAATTGCACCTAGATCTTGGGGAGGGGCATAGGCCCCTGGAGCTGGACCAGGGAGAGCCCTGTGAATGTAGGCACACCCTCTCACACCTCCTTTTCCACATAACTTCACTCACTGGTCCTGCTGGACCACCCCCCAGCCCTGCCTGGCCCTCCCAGCCTCATCTCAGCTGGGATATGTGGGGACACTCCAGTCTCTGGAACTAGGGGGATGCTGAGGAGGGTTGTGTCTGGGGGGTTCTTGCTCCTCTGGGGAGCTGACAGCAGGAAAATAGGGTCTGTTCAGGAAGTGTCCCTTTCCCCTCTGGGAGCCCCCGCACCTCAGCCCCCAAGAGTGAAGGGCTCAGCCAAACAAGGCTCCCACTACCCTGAAGGCCCTGCAAGAAGCAGACACACAGGTCCGGCCCAGCGGCTCTGAGCTGGGGGCCTGTCACACCTGAGGAAGCCCAGAGGTGCCAGCGCGGCAGGTGTGCCTGGATGGCAGTGCCACTGCCAGCTGATGGATTGCTTTCCAATGAGGGCACAGTGCGGGCTACCAGCTGTGCCGGTACAGGCTCCCGATCAGCATGGCTGCACCGCTCCCCACCCCTCCCATACGTGCCGGAACAGGAAGACATCACGTGGCGGGCAAGCAGCAATTAATCTGTGCAGGAGACAGGCCAAAGACAGGACAGGGGAGCCGCCAGGGAGCTGATGCGTCCTGTCTGCCTTTGCTGAAGGGTCAGCTGGGCCCTCCAGACACGCAGTCTGCCAGCCTCAGAGGCACCAACCCGCCTCTGCCAGCGGCCCCATGGGGAGGCAAACTTGGGGACTCTGGTGTCCCACAAAGAGCACTGGACTAAGAGTCAGGGATGCAGGTTTGAATCCCAGCTCTGACACTGACAAGCTGTGGCCTTAAGCAAGTGTTGTCACTTCTCTGGGCTTCATTTTCCACGTTGGGAAGCACACCTGCAACCTCTCAGAGTTACAGTGAGGAGTGGAGGGGACTCCTTGTGTAAATGCCTGGCCCACAGCAGACATGTGACAAATTGTGACTTCACTCCCCTGGCCTCAGCTGTCGACCTAGACCCTGGGGTTCTCTTAGGGGAACCCCACAAGCACAGAACACCTCCTCCAGGTCACTGAGGTCCTGAAAGAAAAGGGGAAGGATGGGGAAGCAGATATCTTCCCATGAATCATCAATCTGGGAACAGCCTAATGGCAGCAGAGGAGGAAGGAGCCCCATGCAGGCACCTTGGGTCCAGCTGGTCTCCTGTCCCCTGCCTCCTCCCGTCCAGTCCACAAACCTCAGAACCCCAAGAGGTGACCTTTACAAGAGTTATCTGATCACATCCCTGTCCTATTTTTAAAGCCCCAGGTGACTCCTTAATGCATACAGAGCAAAGTAAAAATGCCTCAGCATGGCATTCAATGTCAGTTCCAAATCTACTGAGTCTTGCCCCTCACCATGAACTTCATTCTTCCAGCCACTCAGAAAACATGCCATTCCCAGAATGCACCAGGATGTTGTAAGACTGGGCCTTTGCACATGCTGTCCCCCTACCTGGAAAGCCCATGCTGTGCTCTTATCCACGTAAAGCACTACTCCTGTATGGCCCACCTTTAGGAAGACATCCCCTGATGCCCTGGCCCGAGGCATGGGTGGTTACAATGGGCTTTCTTATACCCAGCACAACTGTCTATCAAGGCCTTCTGCTTAAGATTGTGTTTCATCTTTGGTCCTCTCCGTCACTGAGTGTGAGCCCAGGGGCCATATTTGATTCCTCTCCACACCTCTGGCTCCTGCAGAGTGCCTGGCACATAGTAGGACCTTTATAAATGTTTAGGTATCTTAAATGCAGTTTTCACTCACACCCCTATAGTTAGATCCATCATACTGTGGACTAATGATGAATGAAGCCACGGATGGTTGACCCACAATGAGGCAGAGGGATAAGCTAAGGTCCTGACCACACCTAGTCATCTCCAGCCCTGAGCTAGTTCTTCTCAAGGCCCAAGATGGCTCAAAGTTAGAGGATAGTCTGCTGACCCCTCTCCCTGCACTGGGTTAACTAATGCCCAATTTTGACTCAATTTATCCTTCTGTGACCCAACCTACAGACCACTTGGAAACAGGACATTTCATCCCGGGGGCTTAAATCAGTGTTTCAGCCCCTCCTGGGGTGGGGGGGTGGGGGCCAGAGCTTCATCAACCTCTTGAGAGCCTTACACCAGCAGTTAATCTGCCTCCATGACCAACACCTCCCCGATTCAGGTGGCCCCAGGGGTCATTGGGAGATTCGGAGACTCAAAGAGCCTCATGAGCTGAGGGGCATTATCTTATGGTACAGCTAGTCCATCTACCCACCCAATGTTTACATCATCTCTATAGCCTCGTTCCCCAGCTTGAATACTTCTAGTGACAGGGAACTCACCATCTCCAAGGACAACTTAGTCCATCCTCAGTCAGTCAGCCTCTTGAATGTCTCCAAGTCCTACAGTTTTCCATAGATCAATGGTCCTAATGTCCTCAAACCTCCTTTCTTCATAAAATAAGAAACCAAACATCCTTCCCAAAATCTTCAAAAATTTTTGAGGGAAGTGAAGAGGCTTATATTTCACCTGGATGCCTCTGCATCTGACACTCTCCTCCCACTGAATTCTCATTCTCTGCCCTGCATCTCAGCTCCTGTGATATTTCTACTAACAACACCTGTGGGTAAGCTGGGTTTGGGGTCCACATCACCCTGCTTATTTATATGAAGTCAAGAGTCAACTAAAAGTCCCAAGACCTTATAGACCCACTACACTAAGCCAGAGCCCCCCTTCCTGAACTTGGGCCATTGCTTCTGCATCCAGCTCAGGACACTCCATTATTCCTCTGCTGATTCACTTTTTAAGATCTGACCCCACACAATCCACCAAGATCTTTTTAGGTTCTGATTGTTTCATGCAGCCTCTTTACATTTTTTCTCTTTCACCTTTATTTTATCTGTGAATCTCATCAGTGGATTTCCTCTCTTCATCCAAATCATTAGTTTAAAATGCTAAATAGAATCAGGGCTGATACAGAGCCCTTGGGCATTCCAATAAAGACCTCCTTGCAGTATCAGCCCATTAATCTGCTCTCAATTGATAAGCTATTTATTAATCTACTGAGATCCTCTAAAATCCAGTCCATATTCTCCATCTTCTCCTTAAGGATATATGAAGATTCTTTTATAAGTCCTGCTGAAACCCAGATCAACAATCTGCTTCATGGGACAGACAGTACTAGAGATTACTAGTTTACCACCCAACACTCATTCTTCCTGACTTTGTTGGGAAGAGAGTGCGCCAAGATACTAACTACATTTCCCAGTCTCCCTTGCAAATAGCAGCGGCCATGCGACATTTTCTGATCAATGAGATCAAAGTGGAAATTATTGGGCAGAACTTCCAGGAAAGCCACTTAAAAGAGGAAGCAGATGCAGAGGACACAGGTTCTTTGCTCTCTGCCCTTCCTGCCTGGAATGCTGATGTGATACTGCAGGTAGAGCAGCCATATTGCAATCATGAGGGAAAAGCCAAGACACACAAACTCACCTCAGCTCTAAAAGTCATGAGTGTCTGAAGCCAATGCTGGAGACCACCTGTCTCAGCTAAAACAAGTTGAGTTTTATGTATCAACTTGACTGGGCCAAGGGATGCCCAGATATTTGGTTAGACATTATTTCTGGGTTAGGGCATTTTTGGATGAGATTAGCATTTGAATTGGCAGACTGAATAAACCAGATTGCTCTCTCTAATGTAGGTGGGCCTCACCCAATCAGTTGAAGGCCTGAATAGGTCAAAAATTCTGACCTTCCCCCAGGTAAGAGAGAACTCCTTCCTGATTGCCTTCAAGCTGGGACATCAGTTTTTCCTGACTTTGAATTTGAACTGAATCATCAGCTCTTCCTGGGTTTTGAGCCTGCTGGTCTCCAGTCTGGAGCTACACCATTGGCTCTCCTGGATCTCCAGCTCACAGACTCTCCATGCAGATCTTGGAGCTTGTCAGCCTCCACTATATATACATTATTGGTTCTATTTCTCAGGAGAACCCTGACTAATACACCTCTGAAGGATAAAGTAAGGAATCAGAGAAGCTAGGGAGAGCCCTCAGACAGCAACGCAGGTCTGACCCTCAGAAGAAGGGGAAGAAAGGAGGACTGGGTATGAAGGATCTTAGACTGCAGAGTTGTTCCCAGTTCTCAGAAGGATGGGGAGTTCTTGAGCCGAAGCTGCCTGGTGGAGGAGCCCTGCCTACGGCAGGAGGAGATTTGCATTGTGCCCCTGTGGTGGTCAGTGACTGCTAGGAGTAGCCATGGGAGGTGCAGCCCCGGCACAAACATGGTGGTGGGTCCAGAGGGACAGCAGCTGGGCCATCAGTCAGTTATGCTCCCGCAGGAGGAGGTATGATGATGCACTTTCATGGCCATCAATCACAGGAGGCCTTTTATACGTCTTGGAGGGTTTCTCACTCACCCGTCTTCCCATCTTACAATATGCCTCAGGTACTTGACATCTCTTTGACTGTAGCTGTGGGTTCTAGTCATGTATTTCAGGGCATCAGTGAAAGTCCCTTTCAACATCCTGTTTTCAGCCAGATAAAAACTTATGGAATGTGGCAAGTCTGTGCTCAGAAGCAAATCAATAGTCTTAGTTACTTTCATGATTTAGCAAGAAATAATAAAAATAAACAAACCAAATGTTAATTTTAATAAGTTAGAATAAATAAAAGGAAAGCATAATTCATAAACATGATATAAAAGTCAAAAGCAATGAATTACTAGAAAGAGAAAATATTAGTAGAATTTAAAAAACATCCAACAGTTGGTTCTTAGAGGAAAGACAACAATCGAATAGATAAATCATTGGCTAGTCTAAATTTTAAATAATCCCCAGACAGACACAAATACTCCAAAATAGAAATGAGAGAGGGGATATAACTACAGATAAAAGAGAAGTTAGGAGAAAATCACAAGCTGAAGAGATGCCAAGTACCTCATTTAGGTGGGGTTACCTGGGAGAGGGTCTCTCCAAGGAGGTGACATTTGACCTGAGACTTGAATGATGAGAAGAAGATAGTCATGCAAAGACCTTGGAGAAGACCTTTCTAGGTGTAAACCAATTTATATGTTTGATGAATGCAAAGAAGGCTACTTTCAGATGAGGAAACCGAGATGCCAAGGTATCAAGCATCTTGCCGAAGATGGCTCTGCTGATCAATGGTGAGGCTGGGGCCTGAATCCAAGAGCCTGCAGTCACCAGCACACCCTGGGGTTTCTCTTATCCCCTTCCACATGAGTTCTGAGAATTAACAAAGACACTGCCCAGTCGCTATTAGCTGCCTTCATTGTCCTTTCCCAAGTGAACTATGGGCCTCCAGAGGAGCCTCCAGGTCAGTGCCTGGAGAACCAGGGACCAGGAAGAGATATCCACTGACCTGCCCAGGCCCCAAGGAAGGGTATCAGGGAGGAGTCATCATCTGGCCCTTTCGGTACAGCCACCCACCTATGCTGGGCGTGAACTAGGGTGAGGCACCCAGGGCACAAAAGTTAAGGAGACACCTGCTCTTAATGGTGCTCCTACAATTGCACAGCCTGCAAGTGGGGCCTCCTTAAATTCTGCACCCAACGCACCTCACTTGCCTCACCTAGTCCCAGCCCTGCACTTGTGCCAGAAGCAGGATATCACCCAGAGCCCTTCAAGGTGCAGGAAGTTGTGATTCTGGTGGCCTCCCACTGGCTTCTGCTCCATATTTTGGCTGCATCTATTAAGCCCAGATAGCCTGGGGTCCAGCAAGGTCTGTCCCCCTTTTCTGGGGCTGAGGTCCCAGCATACCCAGTGTCCCAGACCACCCCAGCCAGGATGTGCTGGCTCAGCAACTCCCCCATCCAGGTGGCTCCCCTGGGCCACGAGCTCACAAGGATTGTGTGTCTCCCTCAGGAGGACAGCTCTTTTCTCACTGGATGTCACAGCATGAGCCAGGGAAGGAGGCAGGTGGTAAGACTGTAAAGTCACGTTTCCAGAAATGCCAACCAGCTTTCTCTGACACCACACTTGGACCTCAGTCCCCTTTGCCAACTTCCTTGTTGTTTTATTGTAATGAGCAACAAGCTCATTAGTAACCCCTCTCCCCTCCCTGAGTCCCAGCCACAAGGGGAACCAGCAGGTGCAAGGGGCTCACAATTAGTCCTCTATAATGCATGGTTGGCAACAAACCCATCCTGAAGCCGGAACAACATGGACCTGAATCTGTGCGTTGTCTGCAGCCACTGGAGTAATTAATGGCAGAGCCACAGGATGGAGCGAGACTACATTAACCATTGTGAAGCCAATAAGCCCAGAATTCTTGAGAAATTAGAAACTTCAAGAAGTGAAAGCATTTCACATGTACTAGAAGAAAATGACCAACTCTGGTCTCAGTCTCTCTGCCTGTGTCTCTGGTGTTTCTCCTCAGTAGATCATGCCCCATCATCACCTCTATGAAGACACCCCAAATCTTTGTACTCTACCCTGTCCTCTCACTCCTGCATTTCCACCTGGTCCTGGGATGTTCCATTGGCATCAGCCCAGAACTGGCGTCATCTGAATGTAGGCACTTGAACCTTTCCCAATAAAGGGCAGCCTGGGTTTCAAGGAGCCTTCATGAGGTTAGGAGTAGCTACTATGGGGGAAAGAGAAGTTCTCCAACTACAGCTGAGCAGAAGGGACTCTCCAGGGGAATTAAATAGGTATGGAAATTATAAATGTATAATGAACCCAATCTCCACCATTTTGTGGTTTTCTCCAGCAAAGAACACTAAAAGTCAAGTAGGAGTGGCCAGAGAGTGCAGCATGAAAGTCATGGAGTGGTGTCTGACCACCAACCTAGATTGGGAATGGGGAGAGTAGACCCAAGAAGAGGTGGTAGACCGATAAGAATATGAACATAAATACTAGTGAAGTCAGAGTAAGGCCAGAAAGGCAAGTTAATGAGAGTGAGGGAAAGGATGAGGAAGGAGAACAGAGAAGAAACTCTTAGAACCTAAGATTTCAGAGGCCAAGAGTTCAGATGTAATGACTAGGTCCAGACTATGGCCATAGGCTTGAGTAGCTGTCAACAGGGCCATCACATTGCGTAACTCTGGGAATACCATTCTTATAGAATTCAATGAAGTTGTGCAATATGGTGGCCTTGGTGGCTGAAAAGGAGTAAGTGAAGGTCATTGGAGATGAAGCAGCCAAGGAACTGTGAGGCAAGGACCTGGCTGGGTGGCCCATGCATACACTGAAGACGCCCTGGATGGTGGTGGGATTCAGGGCAGAGAGGAAGACTGTGGTGCAGGAAAAGTATGACTTGGCCCCAAGCAAGCCTGACCTCAAATACAATTCCACCAATTGCTCATTGTATGTCTTTGTAGTAAATCTCTTAGCTCCTCGGTGTGTCTGATGCCTCGTATTTAAAAAGGAACCAAGTACGTAACTTTAGGGAGGTGATGAGAATTTTTTAAGATGGTTTATGTGCCCTAGGGGGCTGTTCTTGGACTTGTTTGCTGTCAGATTGGCTCCTCCCTCTTCCCTCACTTTGTTCTCTAACATAAAGAGAGCTGACCTCTGACTTAGCTCCCAGGTCAGCTAGTTTCTAGCAGCACTGTGCCAATGGGAGGCACTGGTGGGAGATTGGAAGGCAGGAGGAAGGCAAAATCTGGTATTTTTCTATCACCTCCTTCTGCCTCCTCAGGCAACATCTCCTCTATGGTTTTAGCTCCTGTGGAGTAGACCATTGAGGGGTCCAACTTCTGCCCCAGCTCTGATAACCCCATCTCCTTTCTTTGTCTCTCCAGCCCTGGGGGGTGTAGTGGCTTTCTGCTATTGCATAAACCTGGGTTGCCTCATCATTTCCTGTTTAGCTTCTCAACTCATCCATCACCTGTGTAACCAACTCCCTAATTAAATTCCCTCAGTTTTAAATATTCAGAGTAGATTCTGTTTTCCTTCTGGACCTAGCTGTTACAAGACCTAGTATCATGCTTGGCATATAAGGGGCACTTAAATAGCTTGTATTTATTATAATTATGCTTAGATTAATGTTATTAATACTTAGTTGTCCATGACCTTTGAGAACATGGCAATCAATCCAAAGATGGCGGCCAGGAGGGGAATAAGGTGACATAACAACCTGCCATGTGCTTCTAAGGACAGGGTGGCTGATGGACAATTACAGGGCATATTATTTACTGGGGCCTCTGAATCTCACTTCCGGAGCAGTGACTGAGTGCTTTGACTTTATATCCCTAGTGCCTGACACAGGGGCTGGCACAGAGCAATTCCTCAAAATAATGGTTATTAGACCAACTTGACATCTTTCCAGTTGTGTAGTCAGAACAGCATCTATTTATAAGTCAGGAGACCCCTGAGTTCAGGTTGCAGGATCTCACTCGTGTAAGCACTGAAATTTTAGAAATTGGGATTATATCAGGAGGTCCAGGATTAGGGCAAGATGAATGAGGCATTCATCCCAGGCGCAAAATTGAAAGATATGCCAAGAAAACTAAGCAATCAAGATAAATAATATTATAATGCAGTATTTTTTAAATCATAATTAATGCAAAAATGCATGATGAACAAAATATCAAAATCTGAATAAAGACGGGATTAGTATTACTGATTTTTCCTTTTGCCTCAGGCTCCAACACGGCTCAGCACAAATAACTGAGTCACTGCTTCCTGTCGTTCCTTCACTGCCGCTCAGGAACCTGAGGTCCCTGGGGTTAAGATCCGAGTCTCCAACATCACCACACCCCTCCGCTAAACACACACGCTGCTGTCCGCGGGCTCTGGAACGGGAGCTGTGTCTGTCTTGTTCCCTATTGTCACGTCAGCACCTAAAACTGTGCCTGGCACACACTAGGTACAAATAAACACATATCTAATGAACGAATGGACAAATCCTCTCCTGTACATTCTGGAGGTTCCATCGGGGTCGCCAAGAAGATATTCTAACAATGCACCTTTAAAAAAAATAATAAAGTCCAGACGCACTAGGAATCAAAGAAATGTAAATTGAAACAATGAAGTTTAATTTTTCATGGCTAGAATTAGCAAAGATTTAAGAGATTGACAATACCGAGCTTGACATGGATATCAAGAGAAGGGCATTCCTACGCATTGCTGCTAGGACTGCAAATTAATACAGTGGTTCTGGAAAGCAATTTGGCAATGTGTAACAAAAGCCCTTGAAAAGTATATTTCTTTTGACGGAGCAATCCCACTTCAAAGAATTTATTCCAAGGAAATAATTAGGCAAGTGCCAGAAGATGTATCTTCCAGAGTGTTTCATCACAGCACTGCAAAAACAGCAAGAGCTTGCAAACAGCCTAAAGATTCAGAAGTATTGGACTTACTGTTGTTACTAAGAAATATTAATAAATAAGGGTATCATATGATAGAATACTATGCGGTCATTTAAAATAATGATGTGGCCCTATACTTAAAATAGAGGATTTTCATGATGTGTTAGATGGAATAAAAGATTATAAAACAATACGTACATAGAGTAATCACCATTTTAAAAGTATATACAGAATCGGGAAGGCTAAATACTAATGGTGGTTATCTCTAGGTAGCAGAATATTAGAGGAGTGTAATTTTTTTTAGACTTTATTTTTTTAGAGTAATTTTAGGTTCACAAAGAAATTGAGGGGAAGGTACAGAGATTTCCCATATAGCCCCACCCCCACATGTGCATAGCCTCCCCCGCTAACATCCCTCACCAGAGTGGTACTTTTGCTACCATTGATGAATGTGCATCAATACATCATAATCACCCAACATCTACAGTTTACATTAGGGTTCACTCTTGGTGTTGTATGGGTTCTATTCTATGGGTTTAGACAAATGTATAATGACATGTATTCTTCATTATAGTATATACAGAGTATTTGTACTGCCCTAAATAATCCTCTGGGTTCCACCTATTCGTCCCTCCCCACCCC